>CM064326.1:251033139-253533139 GCA_032595735.1 Pelochelys cantorii | reverse complement strand
TGCTGCAAATGAAAGAATGCAGGCCAGTGCACAGAATGCCATCATAGAAGAAATAAAGCATGTGTTTCCTGAATGAGTCTATACAAAAGAATATCAGGGTCCCAAGTGATAGATGCTATCCACTGGGCATTTTGTAGAGCAGGGCTACTCAACACGTTGTCTGTTTATTTGCAGCCCGCAGTGCGGTTTGGGTTTATGCGGGGCTCAACATGCAGCCTGCGGGTGGGATCCTTTGAACATGGCCTCCACCATGAACATGCTTCCCTATGGCGAGGTGTCTCCCAGGTGGGGTGAAGGTTGAAAGATGCAAACAGATGGGCTGGCTGGAACAGACGGGTACAGGGTGTCAGCATTTCTAGCCCCCTAGGAGGAGGTGCTGGGAGTGCCGGGGCTTTGTGGGAAGTGCTTTATAGTCATGCCCATCAATGTGAAAGAATATATTTGCATATAAATTTGCATGTATATGCAACCACACTTAAGTTGTGGCCCTTGGCATGGGCTGTGAGTATCATTGTGGCCCCTGGGGCTTCCAAAGTTGAATAGCTCTGCTCTGTAGAGTTTAGTATGAATTCTTCCTGATTCTGTTGAGTTGCCCTGCATTAACTTGTCCAGAAGGCAAGGAGTGCAGAGGACTTTTAACCTACTCCAAATAGAAATTGTTCATCCGGTCCGAGAGGACCAAGGACCCACTTGACTTAGTTTGTGTAGAAAAGCAGACAGCCCAATCACTGTCTTGGAATTGAAGAGAGTAAACTTTTGTTAGGGTTCACAGAATCTCCGAAGTAGATCACAGACTTGAGGGAGTAGTGCAAAGAGCTGGTGAATCCCAGTGAAAGTCAAGATTTCTCTCTTCTGCTGGCAGAAAAGCAAGAAACCAACAAGGGATGCCCTAAAGACCCTTCAGATTAGAGGATCCTAACATATGCTAGCCTTGCTATGGGCCATCAATCCAAAGTGTCCAAGTTCATCAAATCTCTGAAGAAGCTAAAATTGGTAATTAGGCTGCCTCCTGTCCCTTCCTTAAATCTGATTTTCACTATTCTCACAAACCTTTAGGAAAATCTGAATTCGTATATCTTCAGTATCCTGTTTCCGATGGCTAAATTTCTGTCTGCAAGATACAATTTTTTTTACTAGGTTGAGGTTATTCCTGGGCCTCTAGTTGAATTCAGGTCAAAGACAGTTTCCATGTTTCATATGAGCTGAGAGGCAGTCTGTCCCATTATCGCTGTCCTAATTCATGCCTAGACATCACGATAATTATTTGAATTTGTCCTAACCAAATGATGAACTTCAGATATTCTGTAAGATTCTTCATCTTGTTTTAAGGCTCTACAGTAGGATGATGCTAAAGATGATTTTGTGATGTATGATGGACAACAGTGACATTCCTCTGACCGTTTTCATAACTTCAAAAGTACCTAACGTAAAAACAGTTAAAAGCGGGAAAACAATGTAAAAATTACAATTACTGCATCTGTCTGGAAATTGAAAAATTAGTATGGTCTACCCTATTTTGTGTGTGTGTGTGTGTGTGTGTGTGTGTGTTTTAAATCTCTCATTTCTGTCACAATAGCCTCCCCTTTTAGGAGAACCATGTCAGTTTCAGCCTTCCAAGGAATTTCATGGGATATGGGAAAGTCAGTGAATGTGATATACCTTGACTTTGGCAAAGCTTTTGATAGTCTCCCACAATATTCTTGCCAGCAAGTTAAGGAAGTATGGATTGGATAAATGGACTGTAAGATGGATAGAAACTGGCTAGAAGGCCGGGCCCAGCAGGGATTACAGTGGACGAGAAGCTGGATATGAGTCAACAGTGTGCCCTTGTAGCCAAGAAGGCTAATGGCATATTAGATTGCATTAAGAGGAACATTGCCAGTAGATCCATAGAAGTGATTATTCCCCTTTATTCGGCACTGGTGAGGCCACATCTGGAGTATTGTGTCTAGTTCTGGGTCCCCAACTACAGGAAGGATGTGGACACATTGGAGAGGGTCCAGCGGAGGGCAACCAAAATGATTAGGGGGCTGGAGCATATGACCTATGAGGACAGGCTGAAGGATTTGGGTTTGTTTAGTCTGCAGGAGAGAAGAGTGAGGGGGGATTTGATAATAGCCTTTAACTTTCTGAAGGGAGGTTCCAAAGAGGCTGGAGAAAGGCTGTTCGCAGTAGTGATAGATGGCAGAACAAGGAGCAGTGGTCTCAAGTTATAGTGGGAGAGGTCTAGGTTGGATATTAGGAAAAACTATTTCACTAGGAGGGTGGTGAAGCACTGGAATGGGTTACCTAGGGAGGTGGTGGAGTCTCCATCCCTAGAGGTTTTTAAGTCTCAGCTTGACAAAGCCCTGGCTGGGTTGATTTAGTTGGGATTGGTCCTGCCTTGGGCAGGGGGCTGGACTTGATGACCTTCTGAGGTCTCTTCCAGCTCTGTGATTCTAAGAGGCCTTTTAAGGATGGTCTCAGCCTCTTTTAGGAAGGAGAGATTTCACTGTAATATTTGTGGCAGCAGAAGCGAGAGTTGGTTGAGCTTCTGTCTTCCATATACCCAGAGAATGAGGATTTTGGGGGGTGCTTGATGTAGAGTAACTCTGTCTCCCATTAGCACTAAGGAGTAGCTCCTGTAACAGTCCCAGGGCTCCAGTGATGTCTTTGATTCCAAATTCTTGGGGCTGTTTGGGAGATTGACTGTTCAGTGCAGAGATGTGGCAAAGGGGAAGAGTAACTGGGATTAGTCCCTTATTTGTCCATGTCAACTAGCAGGACAGTGTGATTTCGGGTAGGTGAGACTGGTGATGGTGGTACCTTATCAGGAATGGCAGGTAATTGAACTGTGAAATTTGGTGTTCAAGGTGCTGCTGCTGCTGCATGATGCAGTTAAGGACCTGGAGTTATTTCTGTGTACTTTTTCTCTCATTGTGTGTAAATGTAAGGAGGGCTTGTAGAATCGTTGTTTTTAAATTCATTTGATATTCTTCTGGATAAAAAGTGCTGTGCAAAATTCAAGATACTGTATTATAATGGCTTCTCCTAGGGTATGTCTAGACTACATGGCTCCGTCGGCAAAGCCATGTAGATGAGTTTACTAGACATAGGAAAATGAAGCGGCGATTTAAATAATCGCCGCTTCATTTACATCAAAATGGCCGCCACGCTGTGCAGATCAGCTGTTTGGCGGCACAGTGCGGTTGTCTGGATGCTCCGTGGTCGACAACGGAAGCCTTTGTCGACTGCTCCGGTAAACCACGAGGCATAACGGAGAGGTCGACAAAGGCTTCCGTTGTCGACTGCGGAACATCCAGACTACTGCGCTGTGCTGCCAAACAGCTGATCGGCACAGCGTGGTGGCCATTTTGATGTAAATGAAGCAGCGGTTATTTAAATCACCGCTTTATTTTCCTATGTCTAGTAAACTCATCTACATGGCTCCGTCGACGGAGCCATGTAATCTAGACATACCCCTAGTGTCCTTGGTATAGTTCCCCTCTACAGTTGTTTACCTATGAATATGGGTGCTTTGTGTTCTCCTGCCGTCCTCCACTGAGTAGGGTGATTGTGACGGTCATTTACAAAAAATTTTCAGTTTATGCAAAAAAAAAAAAAAAAAAAAAGCTTTAAAAACTCTGTGTACTGAAAGTATATGAATGTCTAGAAAGAACTGGAACAAAAGACAGGACTATGCAGCACTTTAAAGACTAACAGGATGGATGGTTTATTAGGTGATGAGCTTTCGTGGGCCAGACCCACTTCCTCAGATCAAATTGTGGAAGAAAATTGGTATATATGGTCATGCCAATTTTCTTCCACAATTTGATCTGAGGAAGTGGGTCTGGCCCACGAAAGCTAATAAACCTAATAAACCATCCTGTTAGTCTTTAAAGTGCTGCATAGTCCTGTCTTTTGTTTCAGCAAGACCAGACTAACACGGCTACATCTCTATTACTAGAAAGAACTGGGTACCTTGTCTTCCCATTCACACTATCAATTCAAATTATCAACACAAGCGCTTCAAACTTTAAAGGCCAGTGGACTTGAGGAGCAGCTGGCCTGCATGTGCTACACCACAGTAATGCTAGTGATGTGTTTTTGAGACCGCCTTTTTCTGTTGTGATTCTTGGGTTCTAATAGACAATGGGGATGTGTGACACATTTTCTTAAATGTGTGGTTGCTGATATAGCCCTTTAAATATCCTGCTTCTTTTGTTCCTGATGGTCAACGGAGACCATCAAAAGCCAATTGCCAATCTATAGCATGTCGGGGTGCTTTCCACTTTAGCCTTTCGCTTTCATCAGTCATGAGGCAACCAAATCAGATTGTCTATAGCTGAATTTATGGCAGGCTGGAACTCTGTTTTGATAAATTTTAGACTGTCTTCAGTGCTCAGGCAGCTTTTTATGTTGTCCCTTTGCTTTCTGTGACCGAATATACAGTGACCGTTTTGTGTTTTGTTCCATAGTTACAGAATTGAACTCAGTAGTGCTACATTCCCTTTCCTACAAATCCCTGTAGTGGTACTACAACCTCTCCGCTGTTTAACTGGAGTGGTGGCTGTGGTTTAGATATAAAAACTAAATCTGCTGTTGATTTAATCCCATTACGTAGTGTTGATCTCACAACCACTGGACTCTTAGTAGGATTCCAGTTTTAATCCTGCAAGGATCAGTCTAGCCTGTTGCTCTCTCTGTCCTGATCTTAAATCCCCCTTTAATCTTGTTAATTACACTAGGCCTTTTTCCTGACCAGCATAGCCACATTATGCCTTCATGCTGCCTTCCTTGACCTGGGATTTTCCTTTATTTTTGCAGATGCGAGTTACTGTTTGTTTCTGAAGACTCATTTCACCACAGTAGCACTGTATCAACCCACCATGACACCAGATTGACTTTTCCAGATGTTTATACTGCAGGCGGTAGACCTTGGCAGGGTGCTCTGCTTCATTTCTCCTAACAGCTTCTTTTTCCTCCCTGTCACATGGTGGGGCAACCTCTGAAAGGAGAAGTGCTTCTGGAACACTGGAGCCCTCTGAGAAGGAAATAGGAGGCTGATGGGAATAGGCTCTTTCAAAATTGCTAGGAACGGGTGATTGCCAGAGATGGCATGAAGGATTCCTGTGAGAGAAGTGACTCTTGTGGGATACAGGAGGATTCTGGTTTTGTGACATCTGCTGAGGCTCTGAACACAGGGATCCCTGGGACTGGAGATAGGCACTCCCATGTTACAAAGATCCCAGAATGACATATTCCCAAGGCCAGGCTGAAATCCAGTTGCTTAAATCAGCTTTTTTTTTTTTTTTTTATCCTGACATGTATTCTGTGGCTTAAGGTAACCCTGGGAGAAGAGAGAAATAACATGCATTCAGACTTAAGGCTCTTTATCTTCACATTGCACTGTCTGCAGGCTGCAAACCCCCTATGCTTCCTTTTCGGTATAATGCACAAGGCCAATTTCTCACTGTGACAATCTGCTCTTGGCACTTGCCATAATAGAAACTAGCTGGGTTTAATGTATTCATTTTAGTATATTTTGTATTGCAAAGAAAAGAGCAAACCAGAAAATCCCCCTTTGTTGTAACTTCATCAAGAGCTGACAGATTTTTTTTTAGAACAGGTTTGTACAGAGACCCTAATAACTCTTCCAAATCCATCTCCTTCACTTGGCTGGAGCCTGTTAGTCCAGTTCTCCCTCCCCCCCCCCCATTTCTTTCTCTTTTGTCACTGCTCCTCCATCCTAATAGAATCTCCTGCTATTCCAGTCCAACAACCAGGCCCACAACTCCCAGAATTTTGCAAGTATGTCTCTCCTCACCAAGAATACGGTCTGCAGTGACAGCCTGCAACACAGGAAGCCAGCATAACTCCATTTCAAACCAAACCTTTTTGGCTTATGGAGGAGGATGTGTTTTCTGGCTACATCTCTCTTCTAATTAAAGGGTCCCTGATACTTAGTTTTGGGTAAGAAGAGTTTAAAGCTGTGAGAGAGGCGATTGTTTTAAGCAAATGCTGACATGATCCCAGCAGTTCTTGGGTTAAGGAAATCACACTGAGGGGTGACATGGTGACTGTGTTCCGTATTTTTTGTGTGTTGCCAGTAGCGAGAAGGGGGAAACTTTGATTTCTAATCCGCTTTGGAGGAAACTCCGTATCAGGGCTGCACAGAAACATCCAGTCAAGCAGTTCCTTTATCATAAAGGGGATTTTAATTAAAACTGTTCTTGCATCATGAGCGGAATGAGCGTCAGCGCCAGCCAGCCCTGTACTGGGCATTTATCTCCTTCAAACCATATTACCAGTAATTGCTACATTAAATCAAAGTCGTGGGAGATTACAGGTCTGAATTGGGTAGGCAGCTAGTACCAATGCAGGGAGCTCCATGCTGCTGAGAGGCTGATATGGGGACCCCTCCTTTTCCCAAATGAGGGTCAAGGGTTGAAGGACTGCTGGTTCCCAGCCAACCCTTCCTGTTCATAGAAGGAGTGACAGACTGTGTACTTCAAACAATCCAAGCTATTGGTGTTTCCTCTTCATTTTTCTTAAAATCCATAGGTAGCAGGAATCCTCTCCTCCCCCTATCACACCTTGAGATGCATTAGAGACACTCTATCCAATTCATCCTATAATCGTTGTCCCACCCCTGGAATGAAAGAAGAAAATCTCTCCCCTTCTCTCTTGACGTACCTTCCCTCCATACCCAGAACCACAAATGAAACAGGGAACTTGGTTACTCTTTTGTCTTCCCTTGGGTGCAGGAGAGAATCATTTCTTCAACCTGTGACTTTCCTGCCTGTGCTTCTCCCTCTGGCAAATGCAGCTCATTAACTCAGTGCATTGTTTCTAAACTTTAACCACACAACTGTTTTTAATTGTAGACCTGGATGTTTCCCTTTTTGTCCCTTTGTCTTGACCCTGTCTACAAACCTCTCATACCATCGGATCTTCATACTATAAGTTCTAACATTGTAAGTGTCACCTGGTGAGATTTAGGAGTGCCCCCATCCATCTAAGACCTGTGGTCTGAGGACTGATTGGGGGTTTAAGGCTACTTGCAGGCAACTGGAGAACTACTGAAATGTAACACCTGGGTTTGTGGGGGCCACTATTGGAACTGAATGTCAGCTAACAAAGATGGGGGAGGAGAAGTCTTCACAGAAAGCTCCCTTTCCATTTTAGCTTTCATTCTCTCTGCTTGCGTCTGGATGTGAACTGCACTTCTGAGAACTTAGTCCATTTTCATTGCAGCTAGTTAGGGGCAGTCTGGTGGCAAACCCTCTTAGAATCATAGGATTGGAAAAGGTCGTCTAGTCCAACCTCCTGCTAAAAGCAGAACCAATCCCAGATAAATCATCCCAGCCAGGACTTTGTCAAGCTGGGACTTAAAAACCTCTAAGGTTGGAGATTTCACTATCTCCCTAGGTAGCCCATTCCAGTGCTTCACCACCCTCCTAGTGAAATAGTTTTTCCTAATATCCAACCTAAGCCTCCCCCACTGCAACTTGAGTCCATTGCTTCTATGGTGGCGTTCTCGGAAATGCTTCCGGTTCCACGCGCAGGGCCGGGTAGGCAGGCAGAGATTCAGAATCTCAATGCGTGGATGAGACGATGGTGTAGGGAAGAGGGGTTTGGATTTATTAGGAACTGGGGACACTTTTGGGAGAGGGGGAGCCTATACAGGAAGGATGGGCTCCACCTAAACCAGGGTGGAACCAGACTGCTGGCACTAAACATTAAAAAGGCCGTAGAGCAGTTTTTAAACTGAGAGATGGGGGAAAGCCGATTGGTGTGGAGATGCACGTAAATCGGAGGGAGACTACTCTTAGAGGAGAATCCATTGATAGAGATTCTCTAAGCTGTAGTCAGAAAGAGAGGAGGGGAGAGGGCAAACCATGGGCCAGAGCAGACAAACAACCGTGTACAAAGGAATCCAATGCATCAGGGAAGGGCAGACAAATAAGCAGTGGCAAATTTTTAAAGTGCTTCTACACAAATGCTAGGAGTCTGACTAATAAGATGGGTGAACTAGAGTACCTAGTATTAAATGAGGAGGTTGACATAATAGGCATCACTGAAACCTGGTGGAATGAGGAAAATCTGTGGGACACAATCATACCGGGATATAAAATATATCGAAAGGATAGAGCAGGCCGGGTGGGTGGCGGAGTGGCACTGTACGTGAAAGATAATGTAGAATCAAATGAAATAAAAATATTAAATGAATCAACATGTTCAATAGAATCGCTATGGTTAGTAATTCCATGCTCCAAAAATAAGAAATTAGCAGTAGGGATATATTACCGACCACCTGACCAGGACAGGGATACTGACATTGAAATGCTGAGGGAGATTAGAGAGGCTACCAAAACAAAGAACTCTATAATAATGGGGGATTTTAATTACCCCCATATTGACTGGATACATGTCACCTCAGGAAGAGAAGCGGAGATAAAATTTCTCAATGGCTTAAATGACTGCTTCTTGGAGCAGCTAGTGCAGGAACCCACAAGGGGAGAGGCAATTCTCGATTTAGTCCTGAGTGGAGCGCAGGAACAGGTCCAGGAAATAACCGTTACAGGACCGCTTGGGAATAGTGACCATAATATAATAACATTCAACATTCCTGTGGTGGGAAGAACACCTCAGCAGACCAGCACCCTGGCATTTAATTTCAAAAAGGGGAATTACACAAAAATGAGGAGGTTAGTTAAACAGAAATTAAAAGGCACAGTGACTAGAGCCAAATCCCTGCAAGCTGCATGGAAACTTCTTAAAGACACCATAATAGAGGCCCAACTTAAATGTATACCCCAAATTAAAAAACATAGCAAGAGACCTAAAAAAGAGTCACCGTGGCTTAACCACCATGTAAAAGAAGCAGTGAGGGACAAAAAGGCATCTTTTAAGAAGTGGAAGTCCAATCCTAGTGAGATAAATAGAAAGGAACATAAACACTGTCAAATCAAGTGTAAAAATGTAATAAGAAAAGCAAAAAAAGATTTTGAGGAACAGCTAGCCAAAAACTCAAAAAGAAATAACAAAATGTTTTTTAAGTACATTAGAAGCAGGAAGCCTGCTAAAAAACCTGTGGGTCCCCTAGACGATCGAACTATAAAAGGCGCAATCAAGGACGATAAAGCCATTGCGGAGAAACTAAATGATTTCTTTGCTTCAGTCTTCACGGCTGAGGACGTTGGGGAGATTCCCAAATCTGCACCGTCCTTTGTGGGTAATGAATCTGAGGAACTGTCCCGGATTGAGGTGTCATTAGAGGAGGTTTTGGAACAAATAGAAAAACTTAATGTTAACAAATCTCCGGGACCGGATGGCATTCATCCAAGGGTTCTAAAAGAACTCAAATGGGAAATTGCTGAACTATTATCTGTGGTTTGTAACCTATCCCTTAAATCGGCTTCCGTACCTAATGACTGGAAGGTAGCCAACGTGACACCAATATTTAAAAAGGGCTCTAGAGGCGATCCGGGCAATTACAGACCGGTAAGTCTAACTTCAGTACCGGGCAAATTAGTCGAAACAATAGTAAAGAATAAAATTGTGAAGCATGTAGAAGAACATAATTTGTTGGACAAAAGTCAACATGGGTTTTGTAAAGGGAAATCCTGTCTTACTAATCTATTAGAGTTCTTTGAAGGGGTTAACAAACATGCGGACAAGGGGGATCCAGTAGATATAGTATACTTAGATTTCCAGAAAGCCTTTGACAAGGTCCCTCACCAAAGGCTCTTGTGTAAATTACATGGCCATGGGATAAGAGGGAAGGTCCTTTCTTGGATTGAGAACTGGTTAAAAGACAGGAAACAAAGGGTAGGAATAAATGGTAAATTTTCAGAGTGGAGAAGGGTAACTAGTGGTGTCCCCCAAGGGTCAGTCCTAGGACCAATCCTGTTCAACTTATTCATAAATGATCTGGAGAAAGGGGTAAGCAGTGAGGTGGTAAAGTTTGCGGATGATACCAAACTGTTTAGGATAGTCAAGACAGAAGCAGACTGTAAGGGACTCCAAGAAGATCTCACCAAACTGAGTGATTGGGCAACAAAATGGCAAATGAAATTTAATGTGGATAAGTGTAAAGTAATGCACATTGGGAAAAATAACCCCAACTATACGTACAGTATGATGGGGGCTAATTTGGCTACGACAAATCAGGAAAGAGATCTTGGAGTTATCGTGGACAGTTCTCTGAAAACTTCCACACAGTGTGCAGCGGCGGTCAAAAAGGCAAATAGGATGCTAGGTATTATTAAGAAAGGGATAGAAAATAAGACCCGGAATATCTTACTGCCCCTGTATAAAACTATGGTACGCCCACATCTTGAATACTGTGTACAGATGTGGTCTCCTCACCTCAAAAAAGATATTTTGGCCTTGGAAAGGGTTCAGAAAAGGGCAACTAAATTGATTAGGGGTTTGGAACGGGTCCCATCTGAGGAGAGGTTAAAGCGACTGGGACTTTTCAGTTTAGAAAAGAGGAGACTGAGGGGGGATATGATAGAGGTGTATAAAATCATGAGTGGTATGGAGAGGGCCGATAAAGAAAAGTTATTTATTAGTTCCCTAAATAGAAGAACTAGAGGACACCAAATGAAATTAATGGGTAGCAGGTTTAAAACTAATAAAAGCAAGTTCTTCTTCACACAGCGTGTAGTCAGCATGTGGAACTCCTTGCCAGAGGAGGCTGTGAAGGCTAGGACTGTAACAGAGTTTAAAGAGAAGCTAGATAATTTCATGGAGGTTAGGTCCATAAAAGGCTATTAGCCAGGGGATAAAATGGTGTCCTTGGCCTCTGTTTGACAGAGGCTGGAGAGGGATGGCAGGAGACAAAGCGCTTGATCATTGTCTTCGGTCCACCCCCTCTGGGGCACCTGGTGCTGGCCACTGTCGGCAGACAGGATACTGGGATAGATGGACCTTTGGTCTGACCCGGTACGGCCGTTCTTATGTTCTTATGTTCTTCTCGTTCTGTCATCTGTTACCAATGAGAACAACCTCTCTCCTTCCTCTTTGGAACCCCCCTTCAGGTAGTTGAAGACTGCTACTAAATCCCTCAGCCTCTCCTCACAAGTCATGTGCTTCAGCCCCCTAATCATTTTTGTTGCCCTCTGCTGGACTCTCTCCAATGTGTCCACATCCTTTCTCTAACAGGAGGAGATTGGGGGACTGCAGAATTGGATGCAATACTCCAGATATGGCCTCACCAGTGCTGGATTAAGGGGAATAATAATTTCTCTAGACCTGCTGGAAATTATGCTACTAATGCACACCAAAATGCTGTTAGTCTTTTTGGCTACAAGGGCACGCTGTTAACTCATATCCAGCTTCTCATCCACTGTAATCCGCAGGTTCTTTTCTGTAGCCTGTTACAGTGCTTGGTATTCTTTCTGTCCCAAGTGCAGGACTCTGCATGTGTTCTTGAACCTCATCAGATTTCTTTTGGCCCAATCCTCCAGTTTGTCTAGGTCACTCTGGACCCTCTCCCTACACTCCAGTATATCCACCTCTCTTCCTTGCTTAGTGTCATCTGCGAACTTGCTGAGGGTGCAACCCGTCCCCTCATCCAGGTCAATAATAAAGATGTTGAACAAAACTAGCCCCAGAACCGACCATTGGGACACTTTCCTTGATACCAACTGCCAACCAGACTACACGTTGAGCCTGACGATCTAGTCAGAAGTGGAATCTCCATCTCTAGAGGTTTTTAAGTTCCAGCTGTTTTTCGTACATTGCTTGGGTATGTGCACACCTGGGTGCTTTCATGAGTTCAAAATGTAGCATTCCATTGTGTCCCTCACTGCCTGATTGCTCAGTGCCTTGTGGGACATTTGCACTTTTGTGGGATACCAGTGGTTCATCCTGGGTTTTCTGGGAGCTAGGGTTCAAGTTCCTGTTATGACACTTTCTCCATCCCATAAAGCATTTCCCCATGCCATAAATTTTTTACTTTTTTTTTTTAAACTCCCACAATCCCCTATACAGCTTTTTGTCCTCTGCAATCTCTGACAGAAGCATGGACCCTGGACTGTAATTCTCATGAGCATTGCTAATAGAAGGTGCATGATGTTCCTGTATTTGTAGAACTTGAATGAGTACTACTACAATCAGGAGTATGATTGGAAAAGATGGACATGTTCAAGCACAATAATTGGTGCAGTGATTAAAAAAAGCAAAGTTGGTGCTAGCATCCCACAGAGCTGCTCCACTTGGTACATTGTCTATTTTGGACATGAGACATGAGCACTGATTAGTGGGATTGTATCATTATACAGGCTGACAACAATAGCAATAGCTGCAGAACTTTCAGATGAGAAAGGCACAAGATCCAGGAATATAGCCTGAGTTCACCCCAGACTCCCCATGTAACAAATTCAGAGCTGCATAGACAGTGGAGGAGTGGCTCTGTTAGCTCACTAGATTGGATTTTAGGGAGGAAACATCTCCATTGTTATAAGTGCCATGTTACATACTGCATAACATGCGATGCAAAAGAGGGGGTGGGGGGTGGACCCAGCTATCTGCTGATTTTGAACAGCCGGATTCAAGGGCTAATAGAAGAGCCAACCATAGAACAGTCTGTCTGAAGGAGGCCTTAAAAGTCCATGTAAATAGCCACAATTATTTTGTCTGATGCTTTTATGAAATAGTGTCTGTTGCATGAATGGAGAGCAAATCTGGGTGGGTTATTGATTCTCATTATAGATTCTGTAATGCTTGGTGTAAAGATAATTTCAGGTTCCTATAACAGAATTTTATTGTATGCAAAGAAACAGGCAACAAAACTAAAGTGCAAACAAACACAATGTAAAAACCATTTAGCAGTTCTGTAGTAGCTTGACCCATATTTTAAAACCCCAACTGAAAATGAAAATAAACAGTGAACATCTATGTTCATGTATGTAAAACTTAACTACAGTGTATTAAAGTTATTCTGATCATGTGGTTTTCCTGTGGATATGTGTAGCTGTGGTTCTCCTTGTTTTTCAAAGATTAGAAAGGTATGTGAGTGTGGGGCCTTTGGGCACGTACATCAGTAATGCTCTGCAACATCTGAGTTTATTGCTTGAGCAAACTGATGATATCCTTGCACGTTTTCTGATGAGTCTGTTTTTTTTCCCTCTCCTGCATCATCCACTCTCTTCATTGTCACTTCTTCTCTAGAGTCATGGTCCAAAGCTATAGAGGATTCAAGGCTCTCACAGAATATATCCTCTATAGTCCACTTCTTTCTTCTGACCATGGTCAAGTGTTCAGCAAGTGTAAAGGGGCCATCTCTCAAGGCCATCATCCCAGAGGTTGCTGATCAAAACAGACAGAGATGTCAATAGATTTACAGCCGCCACAGAAAGGGAAAGATAAGTCTCAACTCCCTTTGAAACATTATTCCCATAAATACCATTAGAAATGCTAATTGTCCCATTTGCTTTGGAACACCTCACTACAGCAACACTCTGCAGCTCAAACCATAGTGAGTATATCTGCTCTAGCAGGGAGAAGGGGGGGATTGTTCTGCTGTGTGGAAGCTTTTAAATGCTGGGTGTCCCAGAGTACGGGTGTAGGGAAAGTGCAGTTAATAATGTCAATATTTCAATATAATAATAATAATTAATAATAATATCAATATTTTTCATAAACCAAAGTAATCCCACTCTTGAGGAGGGTGACCCAGTCACTGAGAATCCAGAGGGGAAGAAAGGCAGAAGGGAGGAGAGAGATGAGGTTTCAGGAAACAAAAAGGAAAAACGACTATATGGAATAATGTGCATACAGACTTACTTGAGCTCCCTTTCCCTTCATCCATGGGCTCACCTGCATTTACCCAGAGGGACTAGCTTGATTCTGGTGGAGTTTCAAATAGCTCATGGTTCATGGCATAGTCTGAGTATCCCTGCAGCATCGCTCCTCTCCCTCCCCCCCCCCCCCCATTATTCATGATAGGAATTGCTCTTGCAAAGTGTTCACAGTGGAATGCAGGATGTTGAAGTGATTGCCAATATGGCATGTAGTTTGTGATAAAAGCAGCAGGTCTTCGGGGCAGCACCAGATTTCTTATTGCCTTCCCTTGTTTGCTGTTATCCCTGGTAAACTCATAGAATCTTTAGGGTTGCCAGATGGTTTCAACAAAAATACTGGACACACTCGACATTACATCACAATCTACATTACATCTTATTTAGAAAATACCGGACATTTATATTGTCTCATTTATATTTTCTCAATTTTTTTTCCCAAACAGAAAGCTCAAATACTGGACTGTCTGGTTCAAAACCAGACACCTGGCAACCCTAAGAATCATAGAAGATTAAAGTTGGAAGAGTTAAGTGTCTGCAGCGCCTAGCGGCCATGGGAGCTGCAGGGGGCCATGCCTGAGGACGCTCACGCTAGACACACCTAAAATTAGTCACACACTCCTCCTTCACTTTTGAGATTAGGAAATGTCAGGAATAAAACCCCTTCCTTTAAAACCATTTGCGACCTCTTCTGTGGCTCCAAAGCAAAGGAGTGATTGCACTTCCTGGATAGCGTGTTTTGCTGTGAGAGTGGTCCCTGGAGAAGAGTGAGGAGGGAGGGCTAAAAGCAAACTTGAGAGCTTACCTGACTTTCACAGTGCTGAAGACCCACTGATCTGAAGGAACTTGGGACCAAGCACTGTAGAAAAGGGACAGGTCTCTTGCAAAAGTGAGGGAGTTGGCATCTGAAGAGATGGAGACTGGTAAATTAACCTTGACTGACACATCAGAATGACTGCTTTGCATTTCCCAGATGTTGTGAAGGGTAGGAAGCTGGAGCTGAACCTGTAGAAGCTCTTTCTTGACAGGCTCTATTGAGGAGGAGTGAATATCGGTGGATGCGCTAGGGCTGATAGTGCTTCCTCACTGGGGCAGATATGTACAAACCTAGAGATTTCAAGACGGGTCTAGAGCATTTGTTCTCAAATTTTTTGGCCCATGGCCCATCTGGCTCGATGCAAACCTTTCTGTGGATCACCAGTTGTTAATGGAAACTCACGCTAATTACATAATTATGCCTGAGCCATTTTGCTAGTGCTGCAGCTAGGGAGGATGGTTTAATTTAACCAGTTCGAAAGGGAATATTCTACTATTAAACAGACAAAGTGCTTTACCTTTCTCATGTTAGTTTATCAAACTGCATTTTAAATAAAGTAAAATATTAATTTATGTCAAACACAAAAGGTTTCAATGTTTTCTTGATGCAGGGGTGGGGAATCCTTTTTGGATCAGGTGCCACTGACCCACGGAAAAATCAGTTGAGGACCACACAAGTAAGAAGCAAAAACGCCTCAAAAAACCCCCAATTGATGTGGCCCCCAATTGAGACACCTTATTTCTCTGGCGCTCCAGCCCCATGGGGCAAGCGGGAGGGACAGGGAGAACTAAAGTTCAAGGCTTCCCATGGGCTGGATTTACTCTTCTGGGATTCTGGGGTGAGTGGATTTTGTGGACCTCCCAGGCTCTGGGGTGGGGACAAAAACGAGGGGTTCAATATGTGGGACAGGGTTACCAGTGAGTGGGATAGGGATGGAGGTGCAGGATCTGGGTGGGAGGTGGGGTTCAGGAGGGGGTGAGGGTGGGAGGTAGGGTGCAGGAACAGGCTGGGAGTATGGTGTCTGGACACGGAGGAGGGGGCAAGAGCAAGGGAAAGTGCAGTGTGTGGCTAGGAGGCAAGGGTGTGTTCAGGTGCAGGGTGAGGGTAGGGTGTCTGACCAGGGGGGAGGATGCAGGAGCAGGGCAGGGGGGAAGGGTATCTGACTGCAAGGGAGGCTGTAGGAACAGGGTCGGGGGGGAGGGTGTTTGACCAGAAGGCAGGATGAAGGAGCAGGGTTGGGGGTAGGGTGTCTGGACATGAGGGGAAAGGGAGATACATACTTGCTTTCGCGCCCCATGCTGCTCCCAGGGGAGGGAGGCAGCAGCGTGCGGAGCTGCTTCTGGGTCCACTTCTTCCCTGAGAGGTGGATTGGGTGTGGAGGCTCGGGGCTTCCTCTCCCCCAACCCAAAGGGAGGGACTGGAGGGTGGAAACAGAGGGGCTGAGCTCCAGCCGCAGACCACCTGGAAGGTGGTGGTGGGACCACTAGTTTGTAGAACCACTGGTCTAGAGCAGTAGTGCTTCCCTAGCTTCTATTATCCTTTCCCTGGATGCTGGTAACTGGTATGCCACCCATGACTAAAAAGGTGCCAGCTTTCATGTGACAATCAGGCTTATATGATATACCCTTTATTTCTGGTAAATTAGAATGATTACCAGTTCACTGTACAGCTGTTTGGCCTCTCAGCAGCTCCCAGGGTCTTTACAACAGTCAGGGCTTTAGGAGCTGCATTCCTCTGAAGATCAGAAGTTCAGGTTTATCCCCATGTGGATGACTGGCTGTTCAGGGGTCAGTCTGAACTGCAAGAATAGAACAGTGTTGCCCTAATCTAGTCAACATTCAGTGCTCTGGGACTGTTAATCATATAAAAATCTCACCTCTCCTTAGTTCAGAGGATAGAGTTCATATGCTGTACCGGACTCATCTCAAGCTAGGGCCTTTCTTCCGGACTCTAGGTTCCAGGCAATTTGATCAGTTGTTACAGGTTTGAAGGTTCATCCTCTCTCAGCAATGCAAAACTGTTTGAGTTGGTTGGGTCACATGCCCTCTTGAACCTACATGGTTCAGTATGCCAGCCTGCACCTCAGAACTCTGCAGGGCTGCTGGTATCTACCTACTCGCCAAGCCACCATCAGGAGATGTAATGGTGAGGGTACCCTCTCCAGCCTTACCTCCCTATACTGATGAACAAATCCAGCCAAAGTATGTGTTGGTGTTCTGTTTGCCTGCTCACAGCTGACTCTTATGCTAGTGACAAACACTTCTGTTCTGGAATGGGGAGTCCACCTGGATTGTCTATAGACTCAGGGTCTCTGGTTCTCAGAAGACTTAGCTTTACACATCACTGTCAGAGAACTGAAAGTAGTCAGACTGGCATGCCAAGTATTTCTGTCACTTATCATGGGAAGTGGCCTGTTAGTCCTCACAGACAACACAGCAGCAATGTTCTACCTTGTAAGATGGGGTAGTCCGGCTTCTGCACTCTGTCAAGAAGTGACTTTCCTCTGGGAGCTCTGTATTGCCAATTTGATAGATCTAAAAGCATCTTACATGCCTGATGGACAGAATGACCTATCAGGCCACTTGAGCAGATCATTTGGAAGTCACCCTGTGTGGTCTCTTCGCACAGATGTGGCCAGATACATCTTCAAGCAGTGTGGGTTTCCCCACATAGGTTTGTGACAAAGTCCGGCAGAAAGTGTCAGCAGTTCTGTATCCTGCAGGATCACAGCTTCCCCAAAGTGTTTCTTTGGGGAGTGCAGGGCTCTGTGGTCCTGTTCTGCATCATGGCACTGCTCTACTGGCATTCTGCAGTGCTCCTGTAGTTACATCTGCTCCTAGCATGGGTCTCCCAGCCACTGATGCCTTGCACAGTAGGTTTCCCAGCAGCCGCTGCTCTCTAGGGGATTATCCATTTCTCAAGAGTTGGGTTCATTGGGCAGCACATGGTACCACGCTAACACCAGTCCTTGCTCCTGGTCCCCCACCCCTGCACACTCGGTCAGCCTGGGCTCAGATCAGGCCTCAACGCCTCTGGCTCAGGCACCACTCCCAGCACTCTTGGTCCTGCAGATGGGCTCCCAGCCAGCTCAGTGACCACAAATCTGGCCATCCCAATGGTACCCATGGAACCCGCGAGGGTTTCCTATGCCGTCCCAAGTACCGCGCTCGGTAGCCAGTGTGTCGGTTGGCCTCCTCTGCCAAACGTCCTCCAGCACTAGATGTTTCGATGGCTGCCACTCTGCAGGTAGAGCAGGAGGCTACCCTGCTACAGGCATCCTACTCCTTCTGATAAAACCATTGTGAGGCGCCCTCCAGTGGTTCTTCAGGACAATGCAAGTCGAAGGGTTGCTGTGAATCGGAGTGGTGGAGGAGGTTCCACACTGTAACAGGAACTATGGGGTTTATTCCTGCTATTTGTTATCTCCAAGATCAAGGGCGGACTTTGGCCTATCTCAGACCTCTGAGACTTGAACTGCTACCTGGTGAAGCTCAAGTTCCGTATGATCTCTCTGGCCTCCATCATCCTCTCCTGGGATCTGGGAGATTGATATGCTGCCTTCAGTATCATGGATGTGTATTTCCATATCACAATATTCGAAGGTCACAGATGCTTTCTGCAGTTCACGGTAAGTGCCAGTCACTACCAGTTCACTGTTCTCCCATTTGGTCCTTCCATGGCCTCTTGGGTTTTTGTGAAATGTACATTGGTGGTAGCAGCCTACCTCCGGCATCAAGGAGTGCAGATCTATTCTTACTTGGATGACTGGCTCATCCAGGGCAACTTCAGATCCAAGGTCTGCAGGGAGGTGGACCTTCTGCTCTACTTGTGTCATCACCTTGGCCTGTTGGTAAACAGGAAAGTTCCAGTTAGTGCTGGTTCAAAGGACTGCATTTAGTGGCTTGGTATTCGACTCAACCTCGGCAAGGGCCACCCTTCCACTGGAGAGGTTCTCTTGTCTCGCAGACTTCATAGCCCAGCTGTCTGCTTCACCAAATAACCTGGCCAGCTATTTGCTTCACCAATAACTAGTGGCTGGCATCAGTTTACGTATACTCCAGGTGTCTGCTCGACACAGTGGTGATCATCCCAACTCTGGTCCTTGACTATCTTGCCTGGTGGACCAACTGTCTTGGTGAGAGTGCTTTAGGGATGTTAAAAAGCATTTTTTTTTTTTTGGCAAATGTGCAATAGCTGAAAATTTCAGTGGTTACAAATGTATATACAAGGGCGGGGGGGGGCGGGGCGGGGCGGGGCGGGGAGGGCAGAAAGAAGGCAGCTCTGTGGGGAGCCAGTGCGTGGGGCAGAGGTGAGCAATAATTTTTTGCCAGGGGCCATTTCAAAAATTTCTGAAGTGGCCCCAGGCCTCACCGGAAGGGGTGCGTTCTCAAGTGGAAGTGGCAGGGCTGGGATACTTCTGCGTTTCCCATTCCCAGACCATGATTGTCTGGGAGGAGACTTCCCATGCTCCCCTGCCTCCAGGCCAATCAGAGCCTGGGGGTGGGGGAGTGTGCGAAGTTTCCTCCACTCTGTCCCCGCCCTGCACGGCGCTTAAAAGCACCACACGCTCCTGGGAGGGTGGGAGGAGGCTTTGCACACTCCCCTGTCCCCAGGCCAATCAGGGCCTGGGGGTGGGGGAGCACGCAAAGTCTTCTCCCGCCCTGTCAGGAGCGCGTGGCACTTCTAAGTGCCACATGCTCCTTACAGGGCAGGGCCAGGGCAGAGGAAACTTTGCGCGCTCTTCTGCCCCCAGACCCTGATTGGCCTGGAATACGAAGTGCCACAGTTTCTGCACAATGTACACACGTGGGTTCCTTGTTGGATGCCTTGCTCATCCTGTGGTTGAGGGGTCTGTTTTATGCTTTCCAGTGATTCCTCTGATCACCAAGGTCCTAATGACAGTAAAGCAGGATAAGGCCCAGGTCATTCTCATTGCTCCATCATTGGTTCATCACTCTGATGAGCCTCATGGTCAATATTCCCCAATTTATGTGCAGCATACATTTTTTTTTCTACATGCACCAAGGCATGTGCAAATGTGCACCACCAATAGAAACAAAAGCTAGATGTGGGTGCTCTGCTAATCAGCTGGGTGACATTTGAATCTCTCCTGAGTGACTGCTCAAGTGCTCAGCTTACAAGGAACACTGCTTATGGTGATTCCTCCGTGGCTCTTGCCTCCCTGCCCAGACCGTCTCTACAGATGTATATGGTGAAGTGGAGTAGGTTCTCCATGTGGGTCATCCCGAAGAGGTCTCTCTCTGGCAGAGGCTCCCATTCAGGCCATCTATGATTACCTACTCCATCTGAAGCAGGAGGGCCTGGCATATGCTTCTTACAGTGTGCACCTGGCAGCGATCTCCACTTTTCATCCAGCAGTACACGGCCAGTCAGTGCTTTTGCACAACAGGACAGTGAGGTTCCTGAGAGGTCTTGAGAGACTCTTCCTGCATATGTGACCTCCTGTTCCCCAAGGGAGGCCTTAATCTGGTTCTCTCCAGGATTACCCGACTGCCTTTTGAACCTATGGCCACATGCATCCTTCTGCACCTGTCTTGGAAAGTGGCCTTCCTGGAAATAATTACATTGGCTAGGAGGGTCTTCGAGCTGCACGCCTTGACTTCAGAGCCCCCATAGATCGTCATCTTTAAAGACAAGATCCTGCTTTGGCCACACCCTGCCTTCCTACCCAAGGTGGTCTCAGCATTCCACATGGGTCAAGACGTTTTCTTCAAGGCGTTCCCCAGTGGGGGCTCTTGTGCCTTTCAGAGCCATGGAGCTCAGGGTCAGCGGGAGACTCAGAGTCCTCCACAGACCCCAGGCTCCATGCTACTCTGCATGCTGCTAGCAGCCTGGGGTCAGCTGAGGACTCCCCAGCTGACCCTGGGCTCCCCGTGGCATTTCCCCAGAACCCGGGATCAGCTGGTGAGTCCCCAGCTGACCCTGGGCTCCACTGCCCCTTTGAAACGCGCGGAGACAAGGTAATGATATTGTTTTATTTTCCAAAGATCAGCTGTTGCAGCAGCTGCCCCTTTGAAATGCCACTTTGAAGTATCCCTTCCCCCTCCCTTTGCTGCCTCTATCTCATAGCGGCAGCAAGGGGTTGGGGGGGGGAAGTCAACTAGTCAAAAGACTATCCGATAAGCAAATGCTTATCAGATCGCCAACTGGTCTTTAACATCCCTACCCCGTGCTGCTGCTTCTTTATCAGAGGCAGCAGTACAGGGCGACAGGCAGCCGGTCTGTGAGGGGAGCTGGTTTTTAAACTGACTCCCCTCACAGATCCGCTCCCGCCTGGCACCCCGTGCTACTGCCTCCGTTACAGAGGCAGCAGCATAGAGTGGCAGAGGGCTCCTCGGGAGTGGGGCCAGAGCACACTGGCTGCTGGTCCTGCCCCCGGGGACTATAGAATATTTGACTCACTGATAGGAATTCATGAGGTTACTCGACTATTCAGTTAACCGATATTTAACATCCCTAGTTTTAACATGTATCATTTGGAAATGGTTTAAAATAAGGCCCCCAACCCTCACCCCAAAGAAGCCACCTTCCCTCTCAAATAAGAGTCTGTAGATAGAGATATTATACTAGTATAATTACAGTGGTTTAACTATGCTTGTATAACTGAGAAAATTTCCCGGAGACAAGACCTAACTCCCTATTTATTCAATTTTAAAAGATTTTGTTAGAGTATCTCCAGCAGTGCCATCTGGTGATTGCCAATAATATTGCAATTTATTCTTAGGTAGTTATTTAAATAAGGATTTAAGTTTAGTTTTAATAGGATTAGTATGGGATCCAGTTCAGGTGGATTTGGAGAAATGCACAGGCTTCAAGTTGTGCATTTCATGTGAGAATAATCTTCCTGTCATGAATCTGCATGTTAGAAGCTCAAAACATGTTGGAGAGAGTCATTCCACTTGAGGATATGCAAGTTGTGCAGCCGTTAGTCAGAGCGTGAGAGTGAAATGGCAGAGTGCAATAGAAGCTCAGTTATGAACACCTGAGTTATGAGCTATATGGTCAATCACACACTTCATTTGGAACTGGAAGTATGCAAACAGGCATCAGGGAAGATGAAAAAAAGCTAATACTGGACAGTAGTTTGTTAAATATAAATTACTAAAAAAAATTAAATGGAAAGTTAAAACAAATTTGACAAGGTAATGATATCGTTTTATTTTCTGTAAGACATCAGATACCAATGGAAAATGGAGAAAATTGTGCACAGAAGCTCCAGACAGAGCTTCTGTGGATTTGGACATTCAGAAGAGTTGGCCAGGTTATGGTATGCAAACATGCTGCCAGCATCTCAAGATAATGTATTTTAAAGATTGTATCATAATATGTACACAAGTGGAGAAGTTTATTTGTGCAACATACACACTGGCATTTCCTGACTTGTGCTTTATTTTGCGACTTTAACCTTTTAAATACATTTTACAATTATGTTTCTATTAAAATCGTCTTCCTGTGTAGGCGGGACTATGAGGAAAACCCAAGCTTTGATGGCAGATTCTCCTGATGGAATATCTCACAACGTTAAAATAATACAGTATGTCCATTTGAAGTTTCTTCTTATGGCAATGTCTGAATTGCACCTGAATCAAATCTATATCCTAGCTAGCTGAATCTATCTAAGCAGACCACATGCTTGTGAGGTGTTCTATTACTTTAGCTGAGGTCTGTCTTCATAGATCTGATTGCAGAATTAGGACTCCTTGGTCTTCCACTGTTTCTTCCAAAGTTTCATAATGTACCTGGGAATATAAGATTGGGTGTGTAAAGAGCTTTTGTTATTACTTGGAAAGGATCTAAGCCCTGTCAGATAGTCTTCCATTTGTTGGTGCATTTAAGGAATTAATTTCTGCCAAGCTATTACCCACCTTGGTAAATATGTGCCAAACCTGCTATTGACAGGAGTTTCAATCCATTGGAATCCACTCCATCTGAGGAAGATTATCATTTATGGTAGACCCAGTGGTTTAAACTTTATAGACACAGTTCACAACCTAAAGAAAGTCTCCTCCTAGGTCTTTTATGTTATATGCATATTGATGACTTATAAAGCCATAATTTGGAGATCAATTCACACCTTTTCTTAAAACTACTATCTCTGCTATGGAGCCTATTATCAATTATAATTAATCTTTTATACTATGCAAAGTAGGCTAGGAGCTTTCCTAATAAGAAAGCACCCTGTCCCCAAGAACATGCAGTGCCCTTAACCAAACTGGATGCTTATGTTTGGAGATCAGCCTTTCATCCATTAGTTAAAACTTTCATTAGCTTTCCCACCTGATTGTTGTTGCCTGCCAGTTTCCTACAGCACAAAGGCAATTGTATGAAATAGAAAGGGTTACTCTCCAATTACTTGAATGTCTTGTAACATATTGTCTGTGCTAGGAATGTAAAATCCTGTTTAAAATGTTAACTGGATAAATTATATGTTTAACCACTTAACTGCCTACTGCGGCACACTGTGAACCTGGCTGGGCTGTAGTGTTCCCTGCCCGAGGTGTGGCATGGCAGGCCTGGCTAGGTTGATCAGGGGGCTGCTCTGGCCAGGCTGGGCACCTGTTAACTGGTTACCTGGTAAGGGTGATGCTTACCGGGTAACTGGTTACCTGTTTACATCTCTAGTCTCTGCATATCCACACTGACTTCCCCCTCCCTCCCCTCATTCTGTTAAAATTTGCCTAGAGTAGGAAAGTGAGGTCTTTGAGAATTATCAATTTTAAGCACAACTTGGGCTGTCTACCTTACTTTCAGAGTTGTGTTTTAAAATTGTGGTGTTTAACACATTTTTTTAAACTCAGTTTATTTTCCCAGTTTAGATAAACCATTGGTGTATTATAACTGAGTGTGGATGAAACAATGAGGAACTGAGGACTGTAACCAGACCAGGGTATCATATTTACTACAGTTTATGTCCCCCTAGCTGTTAAGCCACATTGCATTGGTTCCAGCATTACACAGTTTGGGTACATCTACACTAGCTCGTTAGTTCGAGCTAGGTAGGGTAATTAGGGCAACCGGAGTTGCAAAGGAGGAGTAACGGTAGTTCGAATTAGGATCTTTAATTCGAACTACGTACTCCGTGCCGCGTGTAGCCGCGGGCACGGAGTTCGGACTAAGGGGGATTTAACAATGGCGGCGCCCGGGAACATGCAAATGAAGCCCGGGATATTTAAATCCCGGGCTTCCTTTGCCACTCCGGTTGCCCTAATAACCCTACCTAGCTCGAACTAATGAGCTAGTGTAGACGTACCCTTTGGCTTAGGACTCTTTAGAGTGGCAGGGAACAGTATCGGGAAGAACTCCTCAACTGTAAGCATCCTTTGACTGACCTTCACACCTACACCTGCATTTATCCAGTAATTGTTTTGTTATCAAGGATATTGGAATCTTCTGAGCTGTCCGACCTCTGTGCTGATGCCCAGACAAGAAAGATGCTTACTGGTCATGTGGACAGAAGTGCACTTTTTTCCTCCCAGGGCTATGGTAGTAAAAATGAGTGCATCTCTGAGAAATTGTGAAGATGATTTACAGCACTAGGTGACGGTAACATTTCACATGTCTCGGAAATGGTTTCATTCTCATTAGTCCCAAGATCTGCCTCATCACTTCTTTCTCAGTACAGCAGTGATCCCAAGGGAGTCTGCCTTGACTGGGAGCTGTGCTGGGAAGACTTGAGCTCACTACTTGTCTCTGGTTGAGTGCAGAACTTTATTTTTGGAGATAACAGGAAGTTACCATCAATTGAGGGCACTGGAGTTTAGTGTCACTGCCTGTTACTGGTACTCCACTTTCACTTGTGTCAGTGATGTCACTTCTTGTGGGGGTGCGTATTTGGATGCGTCTCTCATTTGGGATATGTCTGCACTGTAATCATGGGATGTGATTGCTGCTCACATAGACATACTTGAGCTAGCTTAAGTCTAACTTGAATTATACTGGAGAAATAAATCCAGAGCAGCACGGGCTAGCCACCCTAGTAATTAATCTGGAATTTGGGCAGGCTTATACAGACCACTCTGAAGCCTGTGTTGCCACAACTTTTCTGCTCTAATACCCGAGTTCGCTAGATTAAAACTAATACAGGTGTGTCTACATGAGCTGTAGTCCTATCCCACAAAATGCGAAGTAGATATACCCTTGGTGTTCCCAATTCCTAATCAGAGCTCACAGTATTTGTATCTAAATTTCAGTGTTGCTCTTTGAATGTTTCCTGTCTTGTGCTTTTCAAATCTGGTTTGATGTTCTAATGACGTGGAATGCTAATGTACTTCACAAACCCAGGGGTAGGTATTAAATGGCAAAGACTTACAGCAGGGGTGGGAAACCTTCTTTGGATTGGGGGCCACTGACCCACAGGAAAAGTCAGTTGGGGCCACACACAGGTAAGAAACAAAAAAACCCAATCCACCTTACTGACATGGCCCCCGACCAAGAAGGAGAAAAACACTCCCCACATACCCCTCACACACCAGAGCCTTGGGGGCCCCAGGCTAGTAGATTTTGTGTGTTCAAACTCTTTGGGGGGACAACCGGGGAAGGAGGGCACTGAAGCACCAGCATGGGCTCCCCAAGACTTGGGGGCTGGATCTAGGCAAGCTGCAGACTGCATCCAGTCCCTGGGCCTTAGGTTCCCAACCCCTGACTTAGAGTAAAAGACTCTGTTGTATGGCAAGTTGAACGTAATAGTTTTATAGACATTGTCTTGTAAACCCAGTTATGCTGAGCAAAATGGCAGAAGATCAAATAGGAGAAATCTCCAGTCTTTTCTGAGAAGAAAAGGGAATCTATAGAAACCATTTTTGAGTTTCCATTTCTTTAAATAAGTCTGTTTCAGTATTATGCCTATTAACAGCCTCCTGGTGTCTTGGATCACATCCATGAAAGCCAGGATGGATAACAACTGAGGTCTCATTGTCTGCCAGGGAGCCTTCTGTCTCAGAAAAAAATGAATGTATAGAGGCCATAAGTCCTACCATATGTAACCTGATCTTTGAAGCTTGCTCCAGCTTTTTGGGCTCTTTTTTTTCCTGCCAGAGGGATTTCATTTCCTTGGATTATAAAATGTTTTTATTAGGGCATATTTACACTTGCCATAGTGGAAAATGTCCCCTTTTCGTGCAAAAACTGGAAATGTCTACTCTTGCTCAGGCCAGGCAGGTACTGTGCAAGTTTCTCTCTTATGGCTCTGCCAACATACTTGAATTCTGCCTTGCCAATTGTATCAAATTATGTGGTGGTTTTGTGCTATAAACTATCCAGTATGTGCTATGCTGAGACTTCCAAATCTTTTTGCTCTTGTGACCAAAGGAGGTTTCTAACATTTCTAGGTCTCTAAAGGTGAAAAAAGACGAATCTGCTAATATACTTCATTCCCTTACAGAGCATTGAGCTCTGTACCCTGCACTGTACTAGTGAGCATCTCCTCATGTATACTGTACATAATTTGATGTCCTCTCCACTTTAATGTATGATCTTCCCGGGGGCCACATACAGTCAGAATTATCTTAATTGTTCCAATTTTTAGTGGAGATTTCCTTCAAAAAGATTTTTAGTGTCAAAATTCACAATAATTTTTTAGAAGAAGTTTTTTCCTCCTCCCCCCCCAATCAGTTTAGTAGATGTATTGCTAGTCCAGAAGGAGTTCACTTAGGCCTTGTCTATACTGGCATGTTTTGTAGCCAAAATTGCCTTTTGGCGACAAAACAGTGAAAGTGTTTACACTGCAATGCAACTTTTATCAGGAGAAACACCCAGTTTTGGCAACAATGAGCTTATACCCCTGCGAGAGACTTTTGTCTTTTCTCCTCACTTTATTGTTGACAAAAAGGCGTTGTGGACTCTGCTGATCGTTTTGTCGAGAGAACTGGCTTCTGCCAGTATCCCACAATGCCTGCTCTCATGGCTGTGCTCAGTATTTTGTGATCTCTGCTGCCCTGCAGGCATTCACCCCTCCCCTTTCAAAGCTCCGGGAAGTATGACAGCTAAGTGAGCTGCTCCATTTGGGGAACAAACAAAGTGCAAATCATTGGAGTACTTCTGTTCTGTCCTACACTGGGAACACAGTGGCCAGCAGATTGCTGCTGCAGGGAGAGGACCGGAGAGACTGTTGTGCTGCTTTGACATTCCTCAACACTGAGAGCTCACAGAGCTATGAGGGAATCCCAAGAAGCACAGAGATCAACACTGCACTGTGGGATGATTACCTACATTGCTTTGCTCTCTGTGTTGACAGGCAGCTAGCAATGTGGCCATGGAAGTGTCAACAATAAAAGAAAGAAAAACTGGTTGGATTTTTTTCTCTTTTGGAGACTTTTACACAGGGCTGGCCTTACCATGAGGCGAATTGAGGCAGCTGCCTCAGGTGCCAGACTTTGGGGGGGGGGGGCACTAGGACCCAGAGTGTAGAAAATTGTGTCTGCTGCTGGTGCAGCGAGGAGGCAGGGGGGCATCATTTGAACTCCCTGCCTCAGGTGCCAAAATGTTGTGGGCCAGCCCTTTTTTTTACATGTTGACAGCACTTTTATTGTCAAACCTTCCCAGTGTAAATGTAGCTTTAGTCATCTTCTGGCCTAGCAAAAGCCATGTTCATGCACAGACCATGTGATTTGCATTGATATGGAATGGGACATGCAATGCCTAAATAAGGTGCTATCTGGACATTTTATTCCCCATCCATTTGTCTAATTTTTGTAAGAGCTGGCTAGGCCCCTTGGTCTATTTAGCTGTTGTGTAAATTGGTACATACTACACCAGAAAATGCATCCTTGCTTTCTGGCTTGTGTCTTATATTTGTCTTAATCTTTAAAAAACATAAACATATCCCAAGCTCTTCTCCAGAGCTCTCATGACCGAGTTTGGCAGATGTAGCAAATAATTATTAAAGATGTCCGTTTGGGGGGGGGTGTAATCAAGTGTGCTAGTCAGTCTTCCTGGGATGAAGGGAACCTGAACATAGCTAGAATATGTTGGGGGGGATGGTGTCTGAAGTGGGAATACAAAATGAGGTTAAGGTTTATTGTGCTATCTTCACAGGAGAGTATTTAGTGTAAGAGGTAAGATTAAATACGTTCTGTTTACTGTGAAACAGTTGATGTGTTGATGTAATTTACTAATAAAGTAAATCAGTAGAGTGACCATTGCACAACACAGAAAAAAGCCCCAGATGCTGTATGTACTCTGTCTTTCTGGCCTGTCAACACCACAGTCTCTAGGCAGTGTTAGTAAGCTGTTTTTAAAAGCTTTTATAGAAAATGATTTAAGCTATTATGATCATGCCAGAAGAGTAGATACAGTAGTAACTAATTCATGTTGGTTTGTAATTTTGAGTTATCATGCTAGTGCTAAAAAGAGTTTGGTCATGTCTACTTTAACAACCCCAAGTTTGTGGAAGGAGAGTGGGGGGGGGGTCTGATTTTTATTGTATCAGAAATAACATATTGTTGACTAGTGTAGAGAGGGCCCTGGTCTCTCAGTTTCTAAAAATAGCCTGCAGTCCTGAAAGCATTTATATATATGGGTAGCTCATAGGAAGTACTTATCTGCTTAGTTACTCGCATACAAAGAGTTTGTAGGATCAGGGCCATGGTTTTTAAAAAGTTGCCCCACCCACTCTAGTGTCATGAATCATGTTAGCTGTATTATTAGAATTTTATTTATTTGTTTGAAAATCATTTCCTACTGTGTCACATGGTAATGTAGTTGGGGTCCCGTCTCTTCTCCAAGGGTATGTCTAGACTACATGCCTCTGTCGCCAGAGGCAAGTAAATTAGACTACCTGACATAGTCAATGAAGCCGGGATTTAAATATCCCCGGCTTCATTAAAATAAAAATGGCCGCCGCACTGTGCCGGCTCAGCTGATCGTCGGCACAGCATGCACGTCAAGATGGGGATCGGTCGACAAGGGAAGCCTTTGTCGACCGCTCCTGTAAACCTTGTTTCACGAGGCATAAGGGAGCGGTCGACAAAGGCTTCCCTTGTCGACCGATCCGCGTCT
Organism: Pelochelys cantorii; assembly: GCA_032595735.1. Lineage (NCBI taxonomy): Eukaryota > Metazoa > Chordata > Testudines > Trionychidae > Pelochelys > Pelochelys cantorii. Next base: position 253,504,516 of record CM064326.1, on the reverse strand, counting down.
TGACTCGCGCTCTGTGCCGACGATCAGCTGAGCCGGCACAGCGCGGCGGCCATTTTTATTTTTATGAAGCCGGGGATATTTAAATTCCGGCTTCATTGACTATGTCGGGTAGTCTAATTTACATGCCTCTGGCAACAGAGGCATGTAGTCTAGACATATCCCAAGTGTGAAGAGTAACTTTTGGTATTAGGACGCACAACATTTAACAATCTCTCTCTGCCATTTCCTTCAGTAACGGTCTGTGCCATTTTAGGGATGTTAGCAAACATTTATTTTTGTACATGTGTGTTTGCTGAATTTTTCAGAGGTTACATGTTTACACTCGCGGCAGGCGGGAGCCAGTGCTTGGAGGAGGCCCCATCGCCATGCTGCTGCCTCTGTGGGAAGCAGCAAGGGGTGGGGGCAGACAGCTCTGTGGAAGCCAGCTTCTCGTGTGTACTGGCTCCTGCCTGCTTCCCTTGCCCCCTGCGCTGCTGCCCCTCTATCAGAGGCAGCAGCATGGTGGGAGGGGGACAGAAGACTTAAAAGCTGGCTCCCCATGGGCACCAGCTCCTGCCTCCCCCCCACCCTTGCTGCCTCTGATATAGAAGCAGCAAGGGGTGCATGGGTGTACGTAGTCATTAGGATTAACCAATGAGCTCAGGTTTATTGGTTAATAGTGTAAACAATTTCACTCTAACATCCCCAGTGCCATTGGCCCAGTGCTTACAAGCAACTCTGCAATAACAAACAAGCTATTTTGAATAGCCTTATAATAACAGCATTTTCTAGAATGGAAGTCCATGTAGTTGGATACTGGGCAATAAATAGTGCATATTTGTACTTTTTTCCCCATGAGAATGGTGGCTTGGTGGCAGTGCAATGATCTAAAAATAGGTTTTGTCATTTACTTTTCTGAAGATGGTGGTGGGAAACCACTTCATTAGTGAGGTGCCACCTAAGTGAATTCATGCTAACAAGCCTAAGTATGTAAACCGATATCAACTTTAAAACATTGCACTTCTGCTTCGAGTTATTTGCCTATTATAGTTCAGGCAGTACTGAAGATTAGAGAAAAAAATTTCCTTGTTTTTGTCCATTCCACAGCATTTTATGGATAGCAAGTTTCACTGTTTCCCCCTTTAGAACCAATTGGTTTTCCTGTTATTTATGTAGGTCTTTTCACACAGCAATTGTGAGGATAGAAACATTTTTGAAAGTAGGAAAATATGATCATATAACCACCAGAATTGGTGGAGTGGGGCACTTGGGGGCAGGTGTAATACCTGAAACTGCTTTTAACTCATTTTTAAAATGGATTCTATTTTATTTTATTGTGGGTTCTGTTCCTTTTCCTGACTCATGCTGTAAGCTCCTGGGGGCAAGGATAGTCTCTTATTCTGTACAATGCCTAGCACAATGGGGCTTCTACAGACTAATGGAATATAAATAGTAATGATCATGTTGATGGTATCCTTTCAGCATTAAAATACTTTACGGTTATGGTTTTGGTGACATTCTTAAATGTAGTGTTAAATTAGGCCTTTTTTAGTTTAAAAAAAATGCCCCACCTTTGCTGTCACCACTTTGGCTCTATGGGTGGTAGCAGCAGTGGGTACACAAATGTAGAAGAGGGCATTGGTGGCTGCCAATATTTTAAGCACTGTGTTGTGCAGAACTGCTGTGTGTTTAGGCAGCATGAGGCTGTGTCTGCCCTGTCACTACCCCCAGTGGAGCTGCACTAGTGGTAGCAAGCATGGTAAACTTGACACATGTATAGTGAAAATAAGTTCCCCCCTCCCGAGCTTTAAATCTGAAGCACTTTTCACATGTTTGAGGGCACCCATGATTCTAAAGCACTTTCAGGTTAGGGTGCACTTAAATACGGAATGAAAATGTTTTTCTGCATAGATGAAATAAGCCAATTTTCTTCCAACTTAACTTGATTTCTCCTTTGCAAGAAGGATTACAGATTGAAATTCTCTAAACCGGGATACACTCATCTGGCAACAGCAGGACTATGGATGTTTCAAGACCAGATTGTCGCAGTGGAAAGCTAGCGCCTGGGAGCCCTGCAGGCTAGCAGGGCAGCGGGAGCCTGATGCATGGTAGCGGGTCTTCTCGGCAGGGCAGTGGGAGTACCACGTGCAGTGGTGAGACTGCCTAGTAGGGCAGCGAGATCCCAGCTTGCAGAGGCCGCAGGACTGCCTGGTGCAGCAACAGGATCTGAATGTGCAGAGGCAGCGAGGGCTGACAAGGTAGAGGGGCCAGTGAGGGGCTGTCTGGAAGGTTGGCGGTCAGGCCAGGGCTTGGGGCAGCGGTGGCCAGGGGGCAGAAATGACATCCCCTAGTTCAGCACAGTTCCTCATACGGAACTGGTCAGGTCCAGAGGGTGCTGGACCAGGAAGGTCCAACCTGTATTGATACGTTGGGTACAATGCTTATATTTCCATCCATTAAATTGGGGGGGGGGGCTTGGGAGGGGTGGTAATTAAGATACTTGAAAAACAGCAGTAGGGTAGGGATAAGAAGGTACAGGATATAAATTGATTCTAAACCTTAACTATAGGGGTCACAACTGTGAATACTATCATGCAGAAATTGTTTCATCCCTCACTGAAATGTAGCCACCTCAGAGGTAGGGCAGAGAAGTTATTTAACAGTGCATAGCAATGCTTCATAAGCAGGGGTGGCCCGTGAGCCTAGGCAGTTGCCTACAGCGCCGCTGGCCCGGGTGCCCTGTGATTACGTCACGGCCATTGACAGCCGAGCAGGTGGGGGCGCCGATCGCGCCTTCCACCTAGGGCGCCAGCTGCCGCAGCCAGCCTCAGGCCACTCCTGTTCATAAGAGTTCAAGATCTGAAGTGTAAAAAAAATCCATCTCTAGTTAAAACAGTATGGTTAACTGAGGTAGACGCTGCTTTTGATCACCACAGCTTTGGTGATCAGTTTTTGAAACTCCAAGGTGAGGGATACCATTACTGATCCGAGGTTGATGGTGTATGGCGTCAAAGAGCAGTTTGGAATTGCTCACTCTTTTCTAGGTGTTAAACAAATGTTTGAACAAATCAGGGTCATGTCTGAAATTGAGACTATTTTGAAGTAGAACTTGGTGAAATTTTCTGTGTTTTGTTGCTAGAGGTCTCTTGTGCCCCCTTCCCCCCACCTCCCTTTCAGGCCATATTCTGTCTTCTAAGAATCACTGGTCAGTTCTCAGGTTACAGATAACACACATGGCATTCAGTGCTCTAAAAGGAACTTCTGAACCTGCTGGTCTTTGTCAGATTTACTCATCATCTGTCCATGTCAGTTACACATCCAGTATCCTCTTGTAGGAATGTGTGCGCATTTAGAAAGGTACAAGGGAGTTTCCTAAAACGGGAAGAGCAACTGGGTTTCCAAACCTAGCTGCCTTCCCCACCCCTCACCATCCCCTTTGCTGACAAGCCAGAGTTAATCCTCCCAAGTTTGACTGGAACAGCTGAGAGCGTGCATCCTGCATGTTTCAAGGCTTCTCAGTGGATTCATGTTGCCACAGAGCTGGGGGCCCCATTCCCTTCATACACACCCACTTCAGTGCTGGTTCCGGCAGCTGTCTCTGCCTGGGTTAATGCAGAGAGAGAGGTGTTAAACGATACAAGCCTGTATTCTGTCATGAAAGAGATCCCTTCACTGCATATATCAATGTGGTATCTCTCTTCTCCTCCCTTCTGCATCACCAAAGGATTTCGCTATGCTAATCCCAGCACCTGTCCCTGCCTCGGATAGTAAGAAGGAACTAAGGATAGGGGGAGAAACAGTCCCATATGCTTTTTGCTGTCCTGGATTGGGAGTTTTCCTTCTGACGCACTTACAACCAAGAGCATATGCCCTTTTCTAAATGCTGCTTGCTTCCTCCCATCTCTGTCTGTTGCTGTGAAGTGTTCCCCTCTTGAGTTGCAGGAGAGTTGTCAGCTGAGGATTCGGTTTTCAGTTCAGGAATCCTAATTTAGTAGCCTCAGCTCTGCCCCTTTGCACTTTGGCTCTGCAGTGCTGGATGCCACTGGGGAGGGGAAAAGGGGGGCTGATCTGAACTGAATCAGGCAGCTCCTTTTCATTTTCAGCTGAGCCAGTATCAACCTGAGTAGACCCAGAGTCCTGAGCCAAGCATTGCACAGTGCTGCCAGAGTCCTTTGCATAAGACTGCAAGACGGAGACGCAGATTTGGAGCTTCCAGTTCTCTGTCTAACTGGTCTTTAATTGGAGAATCTTTGGCTATGTATGGTGTGTATTGTATGGATTATCAATACCCAGTTGTCCAGGTAAGCAAAGGAACAGTTGCAAATTAATAGCCTCTTTATCTTTTCCATATTGTCTTGAGATATGCTTAGGCATGCATTTTATGGAAGGGTGATAGGCTTCTAAGCTCTGCCCCTTCACGTGATGGAGAGCAGGCCTCAGCTTTCTAGGGGCTCCGCACTGAACTTTGCCGTAGCTGGAACTGTGAATTTACTGCTTGGGGGGTCCTGTCAAGGGGACAGGCATTTAACTTTTGAGATTTCAGTTGTTCCAGATGCAGTTTCCTGGATTATTTTTTTCACAGAGGGTGGGAAATGGTTTTGAATTTATAAAACCTTCATACTTTGGGAAGTGACTCTCTTATTGGGCGACTCATTGCATCATCTGGGGGCAGTCCATTTCAGAGACGAAGGGAGCTGTTCCCCACCTGTCCCCCCTCTGTCAGTTGTAACAAACTAGATTTTGTCAGGCTTTGTGGAGCCATTTGCCTTTCACTTGTGAAGATCTGGGTGAAAGTCTGCATAATGCTGTAGGTGACATGACTTGATGTTTTTAGGCTAGTACTTAGTGGGCCTGTATTCAGAGGTGAATATGGCTACTCAGACTGTGTGGTGTTCCTGAGGAGCTCTGAAGCAGCATATTAGAACTGAGGTGCTTTGGCACACTGATGTGGAGAATGGTATCTTCTGCACTATGCCTGTCTAGCCAGCACTAGCAGCACTTCATTTTCACAAGCACCGAATTCATCCACAAAATTTAACAAATAAAATAAACATTGGGCGAAGATTCTGTGCCCTGAGAATGCCCCGATGGCCACTGAATAGCCAGTGTTTTGTTAGATTATTCTGCCCTGGGGTTTGTATTACGCTACGTGAAAAGAATCCACCACCAGAAGTGTGTCTCTTGGTGGTTAAGATTTGTTCCTGATAAATGTAGTTCTTTGCACTTGCAACTTTTTATCTGGCTCTGGTCCAGCTGGCAGGTTTGTCTCATCTCTGTTTGAGCCAGCACAGAAATGTACGTAATAGGATGTTAAAATCGAAGAGTGTGCTCTCTTTCCACTCCACCAAGGAAGAAACATAGGGATAGCAAAGCAAAATTAAAACGAACCCTGGAGGCACTTGAAGTAAAGAATTGGAGGGTGAAGGGAGAACACAGCTGATTCTATCTGCCTGTGGTGTATAAACCTTTCAACCATGGTGGCCAATTTAACTGTAAGCCAGTTATCTGCACCAAATGTTAACCCTTGTTTTATGCATTCATGGTCATGGTGTAATTTCAATACCTGACATCACCTTAGTCACCTGCAGTCTAATTATTCTCCTTCCAGCCTCTTTTTCCCTTGGAGTTGAATGGCATGGGCTGATGGAAGTCATCAAGTGCAGTGCACTGAGGTTATAAAGGAATTTAAGAATGGGTAGGAAATGCCCAGGTGTGATGTAGAGCCCCATTGGAAAACAAAGCCTGTCTGTTTAGCCTCTTACGGAGACAGTGGTTAAGTTTCCCCTTGGTTATTTTAGAATGCTGTTTATCCAATGATAAAATGAAGTTCCAAGTGCATACCTGCTTACCTGAACTCGCACCAAGATGCACACACAATCAGTGCCAGTGTACAGATACATTTTGTTTTAAATTTTTAATAAATGTAGTGACTGGGAAATGAGAACCTGATAGTACAGAGTTGGGCGTGGGAGAGGGAAGTAAGCTTTCCATACTCAGCTCTGCTGGTGCACCTCTATCACAGCAGCATCCCCAGCAGTTTCAACCTGGGGCTTTTCCTAAGTAGAGACTGACTGCCAATAATGCTAAATTATGGTGTGGTTCTGTGGTGTGCACAAATGAGGTACTGGGTGGAGACCTATCAATCTTACTTCACTTGACCACAAAGCAATATCTGATCCCAGGTACCCAGAGTGAATGGACGAAATCTGCTTATCACATGGATCTTGTTCGTCCTACTCGAAGTTCTTTCTTGCTGGTTCTAGCAGAGCATGATAGAGAGAGAATTGTTAGCATGCCTAATCCTGACGTACACAGCTTTCTGAAAATTCTGTACTAAGTTATTTGATGGGATTTTGTTTGTATTGGTCAAAACTAGGGACGTAAAATCCCGTTTAATTGACTAACTGCTTAAACATATTGTTTAACCTGTTAACCGACTAAAGGGGGCAAGTGGATTGGCTGCTGCAGCCCAGCTGGAATGGTTCCCCTGCCCGCCACTGGGCTGGAATGCGCCCCGCCACAGGCCGGGGCTGCTTTCCCCACAAGCAGAGACTGCTCTAGTCGGGACGCCAGAGCAGCCTCTGCCTGTCGTAAGCCAGGACGCCCCACAGGCAGGGGCTGGAGCGGCCCCCTGCAGGGGCTGGAGCAACCCCCTGCTTGCACCAGGCGGGGAGCTGCTTCAGCCCCACTGGTTAACCTTAACTGGCTTATCAGTTAATCAGCTAACCCTTCACATCCGTAGACAAAACCCCTAAAGAGAACCTTCCTTGCTTGTCGCTCCAGAGAGCGCATTGGCCCTTCGGCATTCCTCTTCAGTCAGAAAGGAACAGAGGTGGTGGATACAGTGGATATATACCAAACAAGGGAGCTAGTTTCTAGCTTGCGAAGTATTCATTTGGGTATGAGATAAAGACAGCAATGTAGGCACCTCTATGGACATGCTCTGGGCCGGCCTTAGGAAGAATGGCGTCCTGGGCGAAGTTGTATGTTGGTGCCCCTGCCCCCACTATACCAAGCATAGTGCCCCCCATTTCCTTTGGCTGTCATGAGCTCCCCCAACCCCTGAACCCCCATTCTAGGCCCCCTTTGCCATTAACTCCTGCCTCTCTTGCACCATAACTCCTACACAGTGCCCCTCACCCCAGCATTTTGTCACCTTCACCCCAACCTCTGCACAATACTATCTTCACCCCAACCCCTGTACTTCCCTCCCACCTGCACCCCCAGCTCCAGTTCTGCATTGCCATTGTGCCTATCACATTGCCTCCCTGCCCAGTATCATCCAACACCTGATGCTAGTGGTTCTCAAACTTTCTGGCCCATGGCTCACCTGGCCCAATGCAAACCTTTCCGTGGACCACCAGTTGCTAATGGCAACTCACGGTTTATTATATAATTACAGCCAAGCCATTTTGCTAGTGCTGCAGCTCGGGAGAAACGGTTTAATTTAACCAGTAAGAAAGGTAATATGAATTTAAATTATTAAACTAAGCACTTTAACTTTCTCATATTAGTTTATCAAACTTCATTTTAAACAAAGTAAAATATTAATTTATGTCCAACACAAATGGTCCCCATGTTTTTTTTATTTATAGCAAGGGTGGGGAATCTTTTTTGGGTCGGAGGGCCACTGAACCACAGAAAAATCAGTTAAAGACCACACAAGTGAGAAGCGCAAAACCCCCCAAAACCCTCCAACCCCCCCAACCCTCATTGATATGGCCCCCAACTGAGACACGTTGCACTCTGGCCCTCCAGTCCCACCGAGGCAGGGTGGACTGAGGTTCAGGGCTTCCCGAAGCCAAATTTACTCTTTTGGGGTTCCAGGATTAGTGGGTTTTGTAGGCCCTGGGGTTGGGACAAAAGTGGGGGATTCAGTGTGTGTGACAGGGCTGCCAGTGAGAGGAATGGGGTGCAGGATCTGGGCGGGAGGTGGGGTGCAGGAGGGGGTGAAGTCTGGATTGGAGGAAGGATGCAGGAGCAGGCGGGGGGTAGGGGGTCTGGCCAGGAGGGAGGATGCAGAAGCAGGCTGGGGGGTAGGGTCTCGGCGGAGTGGTGATGTGTGAGGGGGCTGGGGTGTGAGGGCTGGGGCTGAGGTGGTGGGAGGCACTTACTTGCCTTCGTTCCCTGCGCTGGTCCCAGGCACCGCCTCCACTGCTCCCATTGGCTGGATTGCGTTGGAGCACCAGCACTGGCTTCCTGCAGGGGAGAGAGAGCCCCAAGCCTTGCTGTGTGATCCTGCTCATGGGGAAGAAGTGCTCCTCCTCCCGCTCTCCCTCCCCTTGGCTGGGGGAACAGCAGCACACCCGCCAGGAGAGAGGGAGCAGGAGCGCTTTTTCTCTGCCAGGTGGATCATGCAGCGAAGCTTGGGGCTTTCTATCTCCCCTTCCACCGCACCAGTGGTAAACTGGCACTGGCGTTCCAGGCCCATATACAGGGGGGAGAAGGGAGGGCAAGGCTGCAGTGTCAGTGCGGGCTCCCTACTGCAGGGAGAGGAGAGGAGCTGAGCTCGAGCAGTGGACCACATGGAAGGCAGCTGCGGAGCCCCCTCCCATTGACTTGAGGGACCCTTTGCACCCCCCTGTGTGTGGGCCTGCAGGAAGAGAAAAGCTGGCCAGCAGGAAAAAGGAGCTGAAGGGGAGGAGCAGGGTCAGAGCTCTTTGTGGTGCCCCCCTGGCTGCAGTGCCTAAGGTCAGCCCTGGACATGGCCCTGGTTCTGTCTCATGTGTAAAGTGGTTGTACAAAGGAAGTGACTAGATGCAGTGCGCTTGAACAGTGGTTGGAGTTATGAGCAGTTGCTTTGTTTTCAGAGATGGGTTTTGTTAGCAAAAGTCTCTAGAAATGTCTAAGGTGAAAACCAAAATGGATCAAAGCCATCGTACTGACTCACTGATTGTGGCTGTTGCTCCTTTGCGTTAATGACTTCACTACATGAACCTTTGTCTCTGAGTTAATTGTAAAAATGACCGTCAAATCACTTGTTTAAGCCTTGGGATTTATCTACTGCAGTGTGCTACAAGTTATCTTGGGCTTGTGAGTTACAGTAAGAGTAAATGCATGCGTCAAGCTGGCTACTAGGTGTGGGAGGCTAAGTTTTTCTTTGTGAGGCAGGGTTCTTTAGGTTTCCTCGGTAGCATTCTGGACAGATGTAGGGTAAATTGTGATACATGCAGGACTGTGCACAGGAAACAAAATATTTGTAGGAGGTTGATTTGGATTTGTTTCTATTCCTGTCGGTTGGATCTGGCTCCCATTACCCTTGTAGAATTTGCAGTGGTTATGTTTCTTTTGAAGTGTCTTTATCTCTAGTGTGTTGATTGTAACAATTTCTCTCCAGCGTGACTGGGGCTGAGTTTATACATGTTTTCCAGATTGCAAAATGGTATATGGGACCACTGTTAAAAGCACACTGAAACTGCAGCTTGTGCTGAATGTGCCTTTTTGCCCATTTAGCCATAGGTAGCATATTTTATCAGTACTCCACAGACTACACTGGATTCTCATTCATTCCTAAGTATAATTCAGTGTGTTGAGATTGACCCTGAAAGCCCTATGTATTTTAAGACCTGGTTACCCAAGACATCACCTTATTTTCTCTCTTCCATCACAATAGTTTAAATGAGTTGGTGTACCTATATTAACATTTTTCAAATGTTGGGAGCTGGCAGCAAGGCATTTTCAGTAGAGAGCTTTGGAGTACTTTTTAAAATTGATTCAGTAGAGCACATTTTAAGCCCATCTGTTCTCTCAAGCTTTTGCTGGAGGCAGAGAAGTTAGGAGATATTTGTTATACTGAAATGTTAAATTCTGGGTCTGAGTGTCTAATTTTAGTTACGATAGTCTGGTTAAAGACAACTGCCAAAATTCTGCTCCGTAATCTGAGCTTTCTTTTAAAGAAAGTCTGTTTCTACCCTTTACAGTTGCAGAGAGAACTTTGGAAATCCAAACCAAATGTAAACTGATGTAGTGTCACATGTTTGAGTCTGCAGACATCCTGAAACAATGGCTTTGAAAAGCGTGAACCGTCCTATTCACCTCAGTCAACCCTGAGACTCAAGAGTTCTACAGCCATGGAGGTTGGCCTTTTTTCAAGATGTCCTAGAATTTACCATTTTCCTGCAACTGCCCACCTGACATTTTGTTTTCTGCCTCCGTGCCCTGCCAAGATGTGTCTCAGCAGCTCCCTCTTGCACTCCAACTTTATTTCCAAGGAGATAATTGGATTATAGTACCTGTTTCTGGCACTGTTCTACTGAACCAAGCAGTAGAGGGTGTTGAAGCCAGAGCACCGAAAAGTAGTGTAGACTGGTAAGCTAGGCAGCTTGAAGAACAATGCAGAAGCAGAATCTTAGAAAGCCAAGGAGAAGAGCCAGTTTACAAATGTTACCCCATGCCTGCTTTCACTGGTATGCTCGAAGGAAGGTTCTGAATTTGGTCTCCTGGGTGACATTTTGCAAGCCGAGGCCACATATAGGAAGTAACAACAAAAATCCCCCCAAAATAATTATAATTTTACTTCAGTAACTATTTTCCCTGATAAACATGACTATGGGTGATTTTTCTGCAAAGGCTGGAAGCCATAGCAATGGGTTGAATAAAGTTATGAAACAAAATGGTGAACGATTAATAGAAATCTAGAGTGTGAATAGCTAATGGTAGGTGGAATGATAGCACCTCCAAGAAATCCATGGAGTGATCTAAAACTTCCCAGATAGATCATTTCTGCATTTCAGGATAGTTTTGTGGTTCCTTGGGAAATGTACTTGCTTTATATTGCTAAATTGAAGATCAGTTTAGAGGAAGAGGGTCGTTAAAAGGAGACCAGGCATCAACAATGCACAGTTAAAAGATCCAAACACAAGTGCTTTTCAGCTTCAGCTGTAGAACAGGTTCTAATGGAAGCAACTCAAGAAAACAAAGTCATTGATACTCTCTGGGAAAACTTCAGTGTGTGCTATCTAGAAAAGTGCAAAGATAGTTCTAGTAATAATGAAATCGAAAGGGGAAGAATGGATTAGTGATGCTACTTGGGCAACAATGAAAGAAAAGTAATATAAAGCAAAAATACATGCATGCTAAAATATGCGAAAAGACAGGCAAATAGCAAGAATACAGAAGTCTAGATGAGAAACTGAAAAGAGAGCCAGGAGGGATACAGAGCATATGTTGATAGAAAATATTGAGAGGCTGAAGATCCTAGCTAAAGAGGTGACCATATTGCCCTATATAAGACAAACAACTAATAGCAATACCAAAGGCCCTATGAAAAATGCAACTAGGTAGACTCTTAGTACAGAAAAATAACAAAGGAATATTACAATATTTTCAGAATGTTTTAAATAGGCCAAGTGAACAACTAGAAATATGTGAAGGTTTATCATTAGAGTTTAATATTGACTTAGGAGATATTCTAATGAAATACATTAGAAAAGCCATCAGTAAACTCAAAAATGGGAAAGGAGTTAAGAGAGGACAGACAATACTGTAGCAGAGGAGTTCAAAGCAAGTGATGAAACAACCCCCCAGACTTGTTTTTACCTGGAATATCGAATGAAGAAAATAACCTAATTGAGGGGGAAGAGAAGCCTCAGACTAAAATTGCTACAGAAGAGTGACCAACCTACTGGCAAATATCTGGAGAGGAATCATGTTAATTTTAATTTCTGAGAAAAATCACATGCAACATCATCCTTAAGTGTATCAAGAAACAAATAGATCTCCAATTTACAGTAAAACAAGCAAGTTTTAGAAGACCATTGAAATCATGTGCAGACCATATTGTTCTCAGGTATATTATAAAAACAGGCATGGAGCAGCAAGTACTCCAGCCCCTAAGATCAATTTCATATATTTCCAGAAGGCTTTTGACAGGAGTGTACACAGAACAGTATCTGGAGAATTACAGCATATTATGGAACACCTTCAAAATTAATTACAATAATCAATTATCTAGATGGTGCTGCTGAATGTACAGTCAGAGATGAGTAACATTAGCCAGGGGTTTGCAGTGACAACTGGGATAAGGCAAGGGTGTATTATGTTAACACTGTTGTTTGCACTGATCATTGAGTATGTCATCAGGAAAGTAACCATAGAAGGAAAATGAAGAATATTATAGAGAATTGATCAAGCACAATTGGATTACTTCATATTGCTGATGATATTGTCCTGCTTAGTTTAACACATCACTTAATAGAAGACAAGACCCAGCTTTTGGCAGGCATGGCAAAACAAGTTGGTTTGTTTATCAACAGGATAAGAGTGTGTGTATATATACAATATATGGCTATCAGTGTCCCCAAAGCAACCATCAGGATAGACGAAGAGACAATAGATGAGGTAAAATGACTTTCTTATGTAGGGAGTGAGATGTAGAAGGATGGTGACCTGAAGTTTATGTATAGACAAATCTCAAAAAGCAGTAAACAACATTAATAAACTTGAAAAGATTTTGAAAAGTAGCATAATGGACACCGATACAAATTTTTAACACTAGCATTATGTCAGTCCCCCATTATGGAGAAAACACATGGAAATCTACAACAGAAATTGGTAAGATCAACTCATTATACTTACAGTTCTTCAGAGTACAATAGAAAGTTTCTTGCAGCGTCAGAAATTCTAAATGGAGCAAACCAACCTAAAGCATTGAACACAAGATGATGATAGACATAATTAGGACACACTTTATGGATGCCACTGACATGATTTCCACATAAAGTGATTATTTGGATGCTGCCTGGAAAGAGAAAAATAGTAATCTAAAAAAAACCTTGAGGAACAATAGAAAGAAGCCAAACATATCAATATGACACTTAAAATTCCAGACAGACACAGCAGAAGACCAAAATAAATGGTGGAAACTGGTGAATACCCTGTGCACCTGAAATGTGGGAGGATAAAGAAAGGTATTTTCCAATCATAAGCCATACTTGTGTGTGTTGGCAGGAAGGCACATGGATAAGGATGAAGAGTATTACATAGGTAAAAGAATAAATATTGTTGGAGGATTTAAAAGTTGTTGCAGTAGAATTTGCTCCCAATGTGCTACACAGAGTGCATGTGGCCTTCAGTATAAGGTATGATTTATTTGAAGGAGAGGCTTTGATGCCCTGTAGTTTTATTCTTGAGGAAAGGTGAAAGCGATACAATAAGGAAGGATGGGTCAGTGGTTGACACTAATCTGGGATGTGGGAAAACTGGGTTCAATTCTCTGCTTACCACAGATTCCCTGTATGACTTGGGCAAGTCAATTGCTCTATGCCTCTGTTCCCTGTCTGTAAAATGAGGATTATGGTATCTCACACAGGAAGTTGGCCAAATAAATATGTTAAAAATTGTGTGGCACTCAGCTACAGTGACCAAAGGGGCCAAATAAACACCAGATAGAGGAGCCTGGGAAAGAATTCAGTGATCTCTATGGGATGAAGGGAAATAATGTTGCCAGTGCAAACTTTTCCATTGGTATCTCATCAGGTTCACATGTAATCTCTCATCCAGTGACTTTAACTTCTGTGCTAGTTCTGTGTAAAAGTATCAGACTGTCAGGCAATAGTTTGTTAAGGTGTGATCTCCTGGTGCCAGGCTGTTTCTGATCCAGGACTCAGATTGGCCTGGTGAAATTGAGGTAGATGATAGCTCTGTGTTAAGTCAGTTGAACTATTTGAGACCATGGGTTCAAGCAGGCATAAGCAATATTTTAGTTTCACTTAAATGGAACATATTTTGTCATATTGGCAGAGATTTTTTTTTCTGTATAATACTTTTTGTTTCCATACTGCTACATTTTTCTCCCTTCTTCCAAATGATCCCACTGTTTAAGGATCAGATTTTTTTTAATGCCACCTCTGCCCTATTTTTTTATGGAGATTCTGGAGCCCTGCAAGGGACATACTCTGGAAGTGTGTGCACTGGCAATTATGCTTTGATAATTGTGGGGAATCCTTGTCACTTAAATACCAGCATCTAGGCACATTTGACATATGAGACAGTATTGTAGGCATGTGCTTTAGTGTAAATAAATATTTCATATTGCCAGCTGCAACACGATTTGAAACCTTCATGGCTGTTGGCCCTTTGCTGTGAGAGAAATTGTATGCAGTTCTCAGGTTAGTTCTGTTTCAGTGACTAGCCAACCTTCCCGGCATCTCTGTTTGCCTACATGTACAGCTGAGCGCACACATGACAACTATACACACGTCCCTTTCCCCCAAGCCCCATACACAAGAGAGCAAACACTGGCTCCCAGAGTCGCAGCCTCCAAAAGGCCTCTCTGTGTCTCTGAATTGGCTATGTCAGCAGGCCAGGCGGGGATGGAAGGAGGAGGCGGGACCCTGCTCTGATTAATTACCTTAGGCATTCGGGGGTGGGGCTTCCATCAGCCATCTGGCTGAGATATGGGAGGGAGCTGGAGGGAGGGGGAGAGGGAGAGGGAGAGGCAGCCAGAGAGGAAGAGAAAAGAAAGGAAGAAACACTAGAGAAGAAAGGGAGGAAAACGGGCGAAAGGGGAAATCCCCACAAGCTCAGAAGATCCTCACGAGGGCAGGGTGAAAAGCAAAGAGCCAAGGAGGTTCTAGTACATCCGTCTCGAAGGGTTTTTTCCTCCCACTTGTCTACTCCGCTTTGGTTTATGGAGAAAAAGAAAATGGTAACTCAGGTAAGGGTTGTGTTCCCTGCTGCGGTCTGCTGTGTCTCTCCCTGCAACTCCCAGGAGCGGGGAATGGGGAGGCTTCTCGCAGTGCTCTCGCCTGCTGGAAAAAAGCAGCTTTTAGCGTTCTGAGCCGCGGGAGGATTGATCTGCATGGGGTGTGTGTGTGTGTGTGTGTGTGTGTAGCTACCCCCTCCACCCGTGCTCCATAGCAGATTCCTGTTTCCTGTGCTGTGCAGCTGCAGCTCAGGAAAGACCCTGTGGGGATTTGTCTACCTCTTTGTCTTGATGTTGAGAGGGAGGGAGAGGGACTGCAGAGGTACTGAGGGATTCTCACAGAACTGCCATGAAACGAGGGGCTTCGCTTTCCAGGTTCACAGGAGAATTTGCATGAATAGGTTACCAGGGGGTTGGACCTCACTCCCTTTCACCTCTCCTATTTTGGCTTGGGAGCTGGAATTTAAGTCCTTCACTCAGTGGCTAGGGCATCTGTGGGAGAATGATTCATTTTTTGGCTCAGTTAGCAGCACAGGCCCCAGCAGATGGGGGTCCTCTGCGTATTTACGGAGCAGGGGATTTGAAACCCCTCATCTTTGACAACTAATTTAGCTTTTTAGTGCCCTCTAGAGAGCATAGTGCATGGGGGGCATATGTAGGTCTTCTTTACAGTGAGGTTAAATCTGCATTTTAATGACTTGTTTTTGACAAACACAAAGGTAAACATCCCCCTGCCACCATCTCTCAGGTGGCTCTGCTGGTTGTCCTCCAAGCGATGGACCCTTCTTTAAATGGATATAAAAAGGGGAATGGGACTAATTACAATTTAGAATGGGGAAAGTGCTTGTGTTGAGGGCTACTGACATTTGTCATGGAACTTACCCAAGGTCTGGAGCCATCATCTTTCTCCCCCTGTGAGGGGATTTAATCGGACAGTGCCCATTTTTTAAGGACACTTCTTGTTTTGGGAATTTTTTTGGCATGGAATCTCCAAGTCACCATTGTAGGGAGAAAGTAAGGAGAGGAGGAGGCAGTGGCGGGAAGTAGCATCGCAGGAGCTGGAATCCTTTACCGTTAGACATTATATAATGCCCTGCAGTACCGTGCAGAGCCAGAAACCTTTTGGGGGTATTCCCAAGAGAAGTGGGGGTGGAGGAGAGGTCTAGTGGAGGGAACTTTTCATCAGATCTGCAGTTGGTGAATGCTCTTTTTCTTTGGAGCCCCACTTTATTTGGAAAACATTCCAATTTCACACATACACATCCATTCTTAACTCCCCTTAGCTTAACTGAATGCATGTTTGCTGTGAACATTGCTGAAACTGTGCCTGAGTCCCACTGCAAGGGGACATTTCATAGATGTTTGGCTTAGCGTGAGACAGCCACAAGAAGTGGTGATACCAGCTTTGACTCCTTTCAGTCTCTCTCTTCTTGCGCTGATTGTCAGTGTCAACGTCTAAAAGAAAGGAAGGTCTCTGTCCGTTCTAAGGCATTTTCCAGGTCTCCTGAGCTCCCCTCTTCTGCTTTCACTGTCATACTTGTCATCTCCATCCGTGTGCCCTTTCATCCAGACCAGGTCTTTCTGTTTTCAGCAGAAGGCTTTCAGTAAAGTCCTGAGACTTTCTGCCTCCATTTAATTTACTAAATGGTCCTAAAACTGTGCCTTAACAGTTAGGGTGTGTCTAGACAGCGGCACTATTTCGGGATACTTCCGGTATCCCGAAATTGCATTTTCTGTGTCTTGACAGTGCACCCATTATTTTGAAATAGCTTTCAAAATAACGGGCATGCTATTGTGACGTCCTTGTAAACCTTGTTCCGTGACAATTAAGGGACATTGAGGAATAGCGCTCTATTTTGCTGTGTAGACAGCACCAAATTTCGAAATAAGCTATTTCAAAATTAACTCAAAATAAGCTACACAGTTTGCATAGCTCAAATATCATAGCTTATTTCGCGCTAAGGGTGCAGTGTAGATGCACCCTCAGCGTCCTGTAGTGTGCCTATAGAATGTGCAATTATTGTACAGTTGTATATACACAGTCTGTGTTCCTCTGTGTGCATATGTGATGGGTCCTTATTGTGAGTACAATTATTGTGCACATAGCCTGTGTCCATATTGTGTGAGTCTTTATATAGTTGTACATGTGCGTGCCTGTAACCCTCAATTACAAGTGTGCACAGTAAGTGTGTGCATATGGCCAGAAAACCTGTGAAGGAACGTGTAGGCATAGAGACATGCAGGAGCTTGGAAGGATGGGATTCTTGTAGTACTTCATGAAACAGAAAAATTAAAAATCTATTAATGGGTTCTGGGGATACCCTAATAAACCAGGTGAGGGAAGCCTGATATATTGCTTGTCCCAGAGAACCATTAATCCACAAGCGTGTGGGAGAACATATCAATCTCATGAATTACTAGTCTTGATTGACCTTGAATTACAGAGTCTTAAGTGTGATTTCAAGGATACATTTGTTTAATGGAAGTTGCATGTTAACACTCTGATACGAGAGAAATCAAAATTAAAATAACCAGATGGGTCTGAAAGCTCAGATGACATCTTTCTCTGAAGGCTCTGTGAATGGTTGGTGATATCAGTTTACTCAAATGTAAGTAAAGTTCATCCATAAAGTCGTGCCATCTTTTAGGAGGACTGCATAGGTTGCTTAAAGACAGGCTCTATCTATGTGACTTTGCTGCAGTGTTGGGGTGTTACGTGGTCTAGAATAACGTGGCATACAGAACAGCATCCTCTCCCATGTTAGAGTTGTCTGATTCTGTGTATTGCAGTGACACTGTTCAAAGCTTGTGAGTGAAAACCCTTATTTCAGTAGGACTTTGAGCCTTTATGTATGGAAAGCAAGTGATCTGTATTAAGCTTAAAGCAGTCTTTCTCTGTGTAGTGCTGTCATATTCTCACACAATCTGCTGCACACCCACTTTCTGGAACATCTCAAACCAAGGTGATATGGTTTGTCATATTTTAGGGAACAAGCTTCCCAGTCTCTCTGGAAGTGAGAGAGTGAGCTGTGATGTATGAAGGGCCATTAAAAAAACGGGGAAGAGATCAAAGCTAGAATTAGTGTTTGGGAAGAAACAGGAGATTCTGATATACTTTAAAAATAGGAAATCAAGTTTACTAATGAGAATTTAAGATTAGTTCATTAGCAGAATGTGCCCAGATTCCCTTAATCCTAAATCAGTGAAAATGAGAGGAACCTGGGTCCACTATGTCATGTGCTAATTGCAGATGAAAGGGAAAGCATTTGGTGGAGAGGAAAAGATTATATGTTAAAGGACTTTTCTCTGTGCAGTACATGGTAAGATTGCTAGCTTTGGTGAAACACAAAGCCCTCCTTTTCTTGGACAGCCCTGTGCCTTGCTGGCATTTCCCTCAGAATCTGTTTCCCATCATGGCTGAGAGAGGGGGAAGGTGTTGAACATCTGGGAAAAGAGAAAAGGGGCTGCTGTGCCTTTAAGGAGTTCAGCAAGCCCATGTGGCCGCAGGCAATTCTGGAGTGTATTCCTTTGTAATGAATCACCCGTTCCATTGTTTGTTTCCCCCTCCCCTGTAGCTTGGAGGAATGGAGCCTTTCACCTGGGCTGCTGCCTGCTCAAGGTTCTTGTTCTGAAGGGAGAGGAGGAGGAGGGGATATTTGCTGTAATTAAAGCCAGACACAAGAGAGCTGCTGTCTTCAAACTAGAGTGCCCCATTTTCTCTCTTAACGTGTCATGGGGTAGGAGGGTGGCAGCTCTGCATTCTGTGGCGGATATAGGCAGTAGTATCTGAGGGTCTGGTATTCCCTTTCACGTGAGTCTGAATCTCCTTGTAGGATTACTAGTCTCCATTTTGTGACACCATCAGAAGTGACTTCATTCCATTCTCTGCCAGCATGCCCCCTCTCCCTCCAGCACCCCTCTGAGACTCCAGCTAGCGCAGTTTATTTTGGCACGTGCTTGACTCACTACGCTCTGTCCAGGGCTCAGGGAGGTGGTGGGGTTTGTGGGTTTGAGACTAATTTATGTTCCAGTTAAAACATACTAGCAAAGGCCTCATTTTTTCCAGAGATTGTTTCTTCCCTTCCCCCTTCTATAACCCTTTCCTTTCCAGGTCCGCTCCAATCTGTTAGACAACCCTCTGCAGCCAGAAGTTGCTCGCCCAGTCTCTGCTTCTTTTGCAAACAAATGCAGAACTCCTTAAATGGAGATCTTATTTGAATCTGAGCAACTTTCTGACTCATTAAAGGCCTCTCTCTCCCTGTGCCCATCTCATTCCTTTGCCTCAATCTCTCTCCCTGCCTTTCCCAATCCACCCTTACAGTAATGACCAGATAAAATGGATCTTTGTCTGCACCCTCTATTGGGATTAGTCAGGTGCTGTACGTTAGGTGGGGTAGGGACAGGAGGCCAGGTAAGGATGCTATCTTGTATTATCTAAAAATAAACAATGCATTCTGTTATATGAAACTGTCCTCCTTTGTCTGAACTGTCTCTAAGGAAGACTCAATTCCACTTCCTCTTACAATAGGTGGTGAGATTTCTTTTTCAGTCCCTCTCAGGAGAGTTGTATGCTGCTGAATCCCTTTGCTCCTTTTAAACACATCTCCCCCTCCTGTGTGATGAATAGAACTAAATTCTCCCTGTTCCTTCAGGGACTCCCCTCCCTGTATGATGTGTGTTTCTCTAGTCCTCCCACACCCTTTTTGCTATATGGTGTCTCCATCTTCCTCCGGACAAGCTCTCTTCTCTGCTGTTCGATTTGGGGTCCCTGTCACAATGTGCACAATCCATCGAAAGACTTTGCATTTCTCTTGATGCTAGGACTCAATGTTCATAGTTTTCATTCTGAAAAGGGTGCCCATTTAAATATACGTTGCTTCTGTGCATGTTGCATTTCCTTGTCTCTGCTCATTTTCCCTCGTTTACGCTCCTAGGACTTTTTTTTCTAATGCTGCAGACAGTGTTGGCAGTGGAGGGGTGAGTGTGTTTGTGTGAAAGCAGGAGTCCTTGCAGGTAATTTTTCCAAGAGAGCCTGGGTGTCAAGCTCATTTTAAGAGTCTTTACTGCATTTTGAGGAAGAACTTAAAATCATTGAGGCCTGTCAGAACCTAGAGGCATTGAAAGACCTATTCTCTGCACCACCCTGCTGAGGACTTTCAGGCATATTTGAGCAGAGTGCAAACTGCTGGAGGCACTCACTTAGCAGCCTCAGGATGGCAGACGCTGCATTTAGTGATTCCTAAGCAGTGAGGTGGTGTGAAAGGGAATTTGATACATCTGTGCCATTTGCTCAAATCCAGTCTCAGGAATTAACTATTTCATTTTAGCGCATGACTATTTGTGGAGTCAAAGGTGACTTAGTGGTTGGTGCCTAGGATTGAAAATTAGGAGACTGGAGTTCTTAGGCTCACAGTGAAACATATTGTCACCATCAGATTAAAAGTGCTATGTAAATGGAAAGTACTGTTTTTTTTTTTTATTACTTCCAGAAGAGGTCCCAACATGAAAGATCCTAATACATTGCTCACTGGGTATGGTGAGTTAGCAAGAGCCATTTGAGAAAAAGGACGCTTTGGTGTTCTCCTGTATGTCTTTTGGCCAAGTTGGGAAAAAAAAACAAAACACAAGTTCTTTGTAACCGATGGGATTGCAATGAATTAGTATTGGACACCTACTGACTGCAAAGCAGGATCTGCTACTTGCCAGAGGAAAATCATGAGAGGGCAGGCTGACTTGGCTTACAGACATTTGTATCAGGATGAACTCCATTTTCTCACTAGCTTTTATAGGTAAAGTGATTGTGCTCATGTGTCAAATTCTAGAAACAATTTCAATGGGATATGCATCTGTTCATTTGTGGGAACAAAGTAGTATATTCTCTTTTCTTTCCTCTTACCTTCACTCTTGCCATTTACCAGTTGGCTTCTTAGGCTACAGAATTAATCCAGAGATTTCCTTCAGAGGTTTAAGTGCAGGTGTAGAAGCAATCAGATGGCCTCACTGTGGGGCCAACAGATGGAAGAAGTTTGCTTGTTAAAAAAAACACATAGATTTAAGAGGAATGTTGTTGGGTCCTCTCCCTTTTCTCATTTATTTTCTGGAACCTGAAAACAGAAATCTTACCTTCCCGCTAAATCTATTTTCCATCTACATTATGTGAAACTGCTCTGATTTGTTGTAGGGTTATCTATGATCTCTGTGCTGTGCAGATGGGGGGTTGTTTTTTTTTTTTACTTGCTAGTGAAACCTTTTTCAAAAAATAAAGAATTAAATGGATTTTGCAAATAGATGGAAAATAAATCAGGACTAATGTTGGGCCTGTTAAGAGGGACTGTATGCTTCTTTAAAATGTCTTATTTTTCGCCTTACCAAGCTCAGTCTGTTTATGTAATTCATATTAATATTGCAGACCAGACAGAACAAGTTAAAAGAATAATATTAAGGTTACAAAGTAAAGCACTCAAAATCAGGACATTCCAGAATGAAGGTTGCCTATACAAACTCAGTTCAGCCCCTTTGTGAAATATGCATTATAAACAGTTTGTAATTTCATGATCTCACAATTTTTTTCACGGAAAAGAAAAAGGTTTTAAAAAGAACAAGTAAAATTCCATCATGCGGCATTGTATTGACACACAAGTAAATCATCAGTGCAACTGGAACCTTTAGATCTACTATCCAGACCTCTGCCGCTTGAGCTAAGGGAGTAAATGATATCAGTAGTAGGTGGACCAGCACTAGAGGGAAATGAGATATAGGTTTTGCCAGTGGGTTGCAGAGCTATTTGCTGACACCAAGGAAATGGGGAGATTCAGGAGTCTTAAGTTCCATTTCAGGGTTTTGAGGAAAGGGTGCTTTTGTGGGTGCAGACTCTACTGCTCATTCCCCCAACCATAACCCCTTTTGCCTTGTCCCGTCCATCCTGTCCACATCCCTGTCCTGTCTTTGACCCACCCTTGGCTATTTATCCCAATTCCTTCTGCCTAGCCAGGCCTAGTTCCCCTCTTCCTGGCTCCAGTCACCAGAGGACTTTCTCCCCCACCCACCTGTATTCCCCATCCCTACTGGCTCCTGGTCCTAATCACCTCCCCTGGGTTCCTTGTAGGGATGTGAATGTTTAACCAGTAAGTACTGGTTGAGGTTAATCGGTGGCGGCTAGAACAGCCCCTATCTGGGGCGGCCACGGGCACCTCACAAGCAGGGGCTGCTCTGGGGTCCTAAGTAGCCTCTGTCCATGGCAGGCCCAGGTGCCCTGCAGGCAGGGGCTGCTCCAGCATCTGGGACATCTTCTGTCCATGGTGGAATCCCTGCAGACAGAAGCTGCTCTGGCATCTGGAGCAGCCTCTGTCTGAAGTGGGCCCGAGTGCCCCACATGCATGGGCTGCTCCAGCATCTGCCCTCCCGCCCACCTTCCCTTGAACCAGTTAACCAGTTAGGTGAGATTTTACATCCCTATTTCCTCATCCAATTTCAGTACCTCTCCCCCCTCTTTCCTGACCCCTACTCCCAGCCAGCCTCATTGGCTAACTTCTAGCCTGAGTCTCTCACTGTGGCTAACATCCCAGTCTGTTTGCTCAGCCAGTCTTGGTCTTCCCTGCAGCTGTAGCTGCCATCCCCAGACTTCTTGTGCCATCTACTCTCCCTTCCTCAGTTTCCCCCAGGAGGCCTAGCTCTTGTCCCCTCTGAATTCTAGTCAGGCAGTTTCCTTCTCTTCCTGGAACCAGTAGAAGAGTCAAGGAGAACACAGGAAAGAAAGTCTCCCCTGCTATCTCTTCAGGTGCTGAGACCTGGGCTCAGACCCACCATATGGTCTGCAGCAGTCCAGAACTGCAGTTGCAGTGAAAGTCTTGCTTGGCCCCAGGCTAGAACATGCCTATTGCAGATGGAATCTTGAGGGAATTTAGCTGCTAAAATCTAAGATTTTTCTACTCAGCATGTGCAAACTGATTTCCCCCCAAAGGCTTATAATTTGGCCAAGTTTGAGTAGATTTTCAAAGGAATGGAAAAGACATCTCTCACACCAAGGCATCCCTCTGCCAAACTGCCTTGCTTCACAGCATGGTGGTGCTATGTTTCTTCAAAGAAAGAGTCACTAAATGTTTTAAATTGGGAAAAACAACATATTTTTCCCATCCCTTTTTTTCTGCTGAACATTTTGGCTGAAATTTTCACAAAAACTCAGCCTAAATGGCATATAAAATGGGCACATGGCATAGAAAACTTCAAATAGTTTGGCAAAATTATAAGTAACTGAAAACAGAGTCCCACAATGAACAGTGTTGGGCAATCTTAAAAATAGGCAACAGTACAAGCTCTATAATTGGGCTTGGCAAAATTCAAGTTTTATTTGTTAAATAATGTTGATGGATAACAGTTTAAAATTAGGCTTCTTATTTTTATCTTTTAAAATGTTCAGTTATGCAAAAATATGTTTTAATACATTTCCCTGAGTTTATCAATATAATTTTTCACAGTTGTGAAAAATTGTGGGGGAGTCAGGCAGTAGGAGGTGTCAATCAGTAATTATTTAATGACAGTAGGCATTGAGTCAAAAAGTTAAAGCTTTATAACTGTTAACATCACGTCAAGATAAACACAATAAATATCCTTAAGTAAAACTCTTTACTTCTCAAGCAGATTTTTTTTTGTCTACTTGTAAATTTTGACTGTTGATGGAATTATTTTTTCATTTGGTTTGTGTGTGCAGGAAAATTAACATGTATTGACCAATACAAATCTAATGCTTTCAAGCCTACCTGTAATAATTATTCTTATCTCAAATACAGTAGAACTTATGAACAATTTCCATTTCTGAACTCCGAAATGTTCATAACTCTGTTTAAAAAAAAAAAAAAAAAAGTTATGGTTCTTGCAGAACGTTACCACTGAACATTGACTTAATATAGCTTTGAAACTTTACTATGCAGAAGAAAAATGTTGCTTTCCCTTTATTTTTTTTTCAGTAGTTTACATTTAGCAGGGCACTGTATTATATTTGCTTTCCTGTGTGTGTGCACTTCTGCTTGTGTTCTTTTGATTTCAAATGAGGTGTGTGGCTAACTGGTGAGTGCGTAACTCTGAGGTTCTACAACAGGGGTAGGGAACCCTTTTTGAGCTGGGGGCCTCTGACCCACAGAAAAATCCGCTGAAGGCTGCACACAAATGAGAAGCAATCAACCGAACAAAAATAACCCCTCACTGCTGTGGCCCCCGATTGAGAAGGAAAAAGATGTTCCCCTTGCACACTAGAGTCGGGGGGAGGGGGGAAGGAGAGGCTAGTAGATTTTGCATGCTCCAGCCCCGTGGTGAGGTAGCAGAGGGGCTGGAGACAAGCATGGGCTCCCCAGTACCCCTGGGCCTTAGGTTCTCCACCCCTGTTCTACAAAGTACAGTACCATCCAGTTATCTGTGGGTGCAAGAAGACACTACAACTTTTGGGGGACAGCCTACCGAGCAAACTTTTAAGTACTATAATATGTTGAGGAATTTGAGAGTGCAGTTAAAGCCTGCTGGGCTGGCCTTCCTTATTTAGAGAGAGCCATCCTACGTTCCTTAGAATTCTAAATTTCGAAGAGCAAATTTGACTTTCAGATAACTGTTTTTGATCGCGTTTTAGACATCAGAGTTTGACCTAAGCAGTAAATACAAATACCATTCCAATTCACCTTTCAGTTTATCCTGTCCTTCTATAAAAGCCTGTCTCACCTTCCAATCCCTAGGTCATAGCTAGACTTAAAATATTTTTAAGAAGTGTGAGAGGTTCACCTAAGAGTGAACTCAAGTTTCTTTTGGATAGCCTTAGTCTTCTGTGGTGCACATATCCCTAGAGACTTACACTGTCTTTCAGTTGTTTTGTTGTCCTTTTCTGGATCTTTTCTTGTTTTGTTATGCCCTATGTAACATTTGCAGTGAGGTGATCAAAACAGAACATACTATTCAAAGTGACTACCTTTAGGGGGAGTGGGAAGGACATTTAACTGGCCCCCTTTTTGAAAAAGATCTCTCACTGTAGAGCTAATTAGAACAGTGGCTCCCAACTTTTTTGATACTAGAGACTTGCGAACAGGTTCACAAACTTTTGGCGGACCAGCACCATTTTATTTGCATGTTCATTATGCAAATAATGAATATGCAAATATGCAAATAAAATTTTACCCATATGCCAAAAGCCCCAGCCTCCAGAGTCCCATAGTGTCAGCCCTAAGCTCTAGAGCCCCCCACGCCGCCGCTACCCCCCAGCACTAGCCAATGACCCCAGAGTCCCCTGCACCCAACCCCCTCCCCGTGCCAGCCTCCCATCCTCAGAGCCTCCTAAGTGCCAGCCTCCTGTTTCCGGAGCCCCACTGCACCCAGTCCCCCCAGAGCCTCCCCACAGTGCCAGCCCTCAGACTCTAATATTAGCCCTGTCCCCAGAGCCCTCCCACTACTAGCCCCGCCCCCAGAGAGCCCCGTGCCTGCCCCACCCCCCATACCAAGTCTTGTGCTGCCTCCTAGCCACCAGCTGGGCACTGCTGCCTGGGTCGTGGCTACTCTAAGGTGGCTGTGCTGGAGTCCACGCGGCGCTCCTGCCATGCAGCAAAGTGCTTTTCTGTGGCTGGGCAGAGACCCCGCCCCTGCCCTGCCAGGCCTGGACACAGCCCAGCCCCCAACACACGCATGGGATTGGCGGTGTCTGCAGCACAAGTGACGGGTGGGTGCATGTTTCTGGTGGCTCGAGCGTTCCTCCCCTGGCTGTTAATAGTCGGGGCATACAGGCCCAGGGTCACTCAGCCCATGTGCATCTCGGGCTCATGGCACCTACCCAACAGCTGGGTGGTACTAGTCACCAGACACCTACTGGTTTGAGTCACGAAGCCTGGCTTCCCCTGCACAGCTCTGACGTGTGCTGATGGCTGCAGTGCCCCAGGACGTTGGGAAGCAGCCAGACTTGTGGGGCAGGCCAGAGCCGGCAGGGAAGACTCTGTCGGGGAAGCCGGGCCTTGCCGGAGGAGAGGTGGAAATCATGGACACCCAGCATGGCTCCCCGGAGCCTCTAACCTGATCCACCTCGGTATCGATAAAGGCCAGGACGCTCGTGGCCGTGAAGGCACTGCTCCCTGATCCCAAACACACCGCCCACAATGGAAAGGAGACAGGACAGCCGCCTGGCACTCAGCCCTACTGGCTGGGCTGCGTGGCTGCTGCAGAGCTGGAGCCAGGGCTGGTGAGGCTGCCCC
This sequence comes from Pelochelys cantorii, assembly GCA_032595735.1. Classification (NCBI taxonomy): domain Eukaryota; kingdom Metazoa; phylum Chordata; order Testudines; family Trionychidae; genus Pelochelys; species Pelochelys cantorii. The sequence goes on along the minus strand of CM064326.1, from coordinate 253,478,677 downwards.
TGTAGGGACAGCCTCATCATGGCCCAGCTCCAGCTGCAGCACACGGGACAGTCTGCAGTGCCACTCACTGTGGGTAGGTGGAAGGAGAATTTTTAGTGTGCACGCAGGTGTGCCCCTTATAGGGAACGGAGCTCTCCAGTGGGCAGGGCTCATTAGCAGATGAGGGTATGGCCTGGCAGTGTGCCACGGCCCCGCAGGCAGGGGTTCGCCGCCTGCAACCGGTCCGCAGACCAGTGGTTGGGAATCGCTGAATTAGAAAGTGCAGTAGAGACAGGAACCAAAATCAGCTATTTGAACAGATTGAATTTGATATCCATGTTTTTCTACAAGGAAATGCTTTGTGATTGACTAGATTAGACAATAGGAGAGGGATAGGTGGCTCTTTTCTTGAGGGGTCCAGGAACTTGTTGTTATAAACTGGTGAGATTTTGTGGAATGTTAGCTTTGTTTGGTGTTCCACAGTGTGCCAGTGTAAAGGGACAAACATTTCCCTCCATATAAGGGGGCTACACAAATGTAATATGTGGAGTAGAGGACAGGGAGGAAAGAGGGCTGATCAGAATGAGTAGGGGACATAGTGGGAAGCATGCTGTGCTCTGACTGTTCTCTGCTTCTCATGGTCTATTTGGGGTCATGGGAACTGAGGAGTGTAAGAGCAGCAGTAAAGATGTTCTCACAGCAAGGCAAAGTCAGTTTCCGAAATGCTCAAGAATATAGTGTGAGCAAAGGCCATTTTAAAGGTATTTTTGACATCTCTCCACACCCCCCCCCCCATCTCCTGCCTGATATTCACTGAGTCAGAATTGGGTCCCATGTGTTGAAAAATTTAGATCCCCATTTTCTATAGTGAGAGAGGGCAAGATTACCCAACAGTAAGCTTATTAGATACAGACAAAGCTACAGCAGTCTTAGGTGTTCTGAAGGCAAATCTAAATAAATCAGTTAGAAATTGTAGCTTTAGGCAATGGAGTGCAACTTTGAAAATCGACAAGGCATAAGACTCGTCCTAAAGAAACCATCTAGCTCTGGGATGTGTGAGAGATGGGCAGTATAGCAGCACTACTTAGCTTCTGTTAAAAATGAAGGGGAGAGACTCTTAATTATCTTGGAAATTGAGCTGATTCTTACAATAGTTACTGAAGGTCTGGGAAAGAAAGCAGGGAGAAAGCTAAACCAGAAGCTTGAAACTCCAGATTCATTGTCAGGAATCAAGGCAGTCCTAAAGCCACAAATAACAATTCAAAAACTGTTTCATGTGAGGCCAGAAGTACTCACCAGCAACGGAATCACATCAGGAACTATGTATCCCTCAGCCAAACCTCTGAGCAAAGCAGAAGTAGCTGGAGAAGCCTAGTGAGTGAGTGAGTGGAGTGGAAACTCTGAGAAATTAACAATAGAAAAGGAATATCTAATGATTAAGTAATGGAGAACTTAAAATATTTAGGTGACTGTAAAGGGAGATAGATTGTATTGATCCATACAGATCATAAAAGGCATCAATGGCTTCAAAATGTGAAATGTTGCTCAAGGTTAGTCAGGAGGATACTGTATCTTGCCATTCAACTGTGCCAAGTTAGTGTCTGGCATAAGCCTGGGAGGAAAGAGTCTGGTGGCATGAAGAGCCACTTTTGGGTAACATAGTAAATGCATAACTGCAATAGTCTCCATGCTAACATTCTAGTAATCTTAGCAGATGAGTAATAGTATACTTGGAATTATGAGCCCAGGTAAGCATTTTCAGGAATCATGGCAAACCTGCTGGCATTGAATTTAGAGAACGATATAAAAGCAGTGTATTAGGTCATCCTATGTTATCTTAAAAATTTTGGAGAATCATACATTCAAATAAACATCAATATTTAATTCCTGAATTGATAGTAGATCTTCCATAAACAGGGTGGATGGATTTCAATAATCAATTTTAGTCTTGATCTACATTTGTACTTTTTTAGTTATTTCCTAAAGAGAGGTTGATTTCCTTATTAGGTGGTAACCATTAAAACATGTTGATTTGAAGTTTAAATATAGCCATTACAAGAAAATTGATACTACTTCTTGCTAACCTGGAGGGTCTGTTGTATCCAGCAATACACGTTTATTTAAGCAGCTATATGGCCTACTATACATTTATTTAGATTCTGAAGTTTTACACATTTATTATGTTAGAAAATGGTGAATGATGCATTTCTTATTTAGATTAATATTTTAGTCATGTGTGTCAAGCTTTATTTGGATTGAAATTAGAATTCAATTAAATGCACAAAAACAGCATTAAAAATGGTTTTTACTAGGGATGTTAAATATAGATTAACTAATCAACTAGTTGATGGAATTTCCATCGACTATTCGATTAGTCTATAAGGGTGCCTCTGCCTTTGAACTATAACAAGAGCCCTACTGGGCTCTTGCTACAGTTCAAAAGCAGAAGCCCCACAGGGAGCACGGGGCCAGTGGGGGACTCCCCACTAGCCCTGTGCTCCCTGTGTCAACTCAGCCCTTGAAATATACAATAGCCCCAGTGAGGCTCTTGTACATTTCAAAAGGAAGCCCCGCAGGGAGCGCAGGACCAGCGAGGGACTCCCCACCGGCCTCAAGCTCCTTGTGGTGCCTCAGACTTTGAAATGTACAAGAGCCCTGGCAGGGCTCTTGTACATTTCAACAGGTGGCCCCCTTGATCCCTGTAGGGCTTTTGCTTTTGAAATGTACAAGAGCCCTGCTGGGGCTGTTGTACATTTCAAAAGCTCAATCGCAGCAGAAGCCGTGGCGGCCCGGCTGAGTGGCGCAGAACTCAGCCAAGCGCCGCGGCGGGAGGGGAAGGGGGGGTGGGGCGGTGACGTACACGGCCAGGGAGCGGGGCCCGGCCGTGTACGTCACCGCCCCGCTGCCATTCCCCTCCCGCTGTGGCACTCGGCTGAGTTCTGCGCCGCTCAGCTGGGCCACCACGGGGGAGCAAGCTGAGCAAGTGGCCGTTTAGGCTCCGCGGTCCCCATGCTGCATGGGGAGCATGGCGCCCAAACAGCCGCTTGTGCTGCTTTCCCCCGCACGGGGAGCGCGGAGCCCAAACAGCCGTTTGGGCTCCCCGGTCCCCTGAGTCAGAGGCAGGAGGGGGAGAAGAGAAAGAGAGACGGAGAGAGAGGCAGGAGGCGGAGGAGAGCTGAGAGAGCGAGGAGGAGGAGGAGGAGGAGGAGGGAGGGAGGGAGGGAGGGAGAGAGAGAGAGAAAGAGAGAGAGAGAGAGAGAGAGGGGGGACATGGAGGAGAGACCTGAAAAATCCCATTTTATGATGGGCTATTGGCTAGTTACATAAGAATGACCATACTGGGTCAGACCAAAGGTCCATCTAGCCCAGTGTCCTGTCTGCTGACAGTGGCCAATACCAGATGCCTTAGAAGGAGGGATCACAACAGGTAATCCCCATGTGATCCTCCCCTGTCACCCACTTCCAGAGAAACAGAGGCTAGGGATACCATTCCTACCCATCCTGGCTAATAGCCATTGATGGACCTAACCTCCATGAATCTATCTAGCTCCTTTTTGAACCCTGTTAAAATCCTAGCCTTCACCGCATCCTCTGGCAAGGTGTTCCACAGGTTGAGTGTACGCTGAATAAAGAAAAACTTCCTTTTGTTTGTTTTAAACCTGCTGCCTATTAATTGGGAGGAACTAACACACAATGGAAAGTGGGTTTTGCACTACTGATGCAAACTTTATCTAGCACCTGGCCAGAACCCCTTCCTGAAAAGAGAAGCAATCCAGCCCCAATCCTATTATTTTAGATAAAAATAAGCTAAAACAAACTGCCCAGAGCTCTGTATTGTAAAAGGGTTCTGGAGTTTGACAGTGATAAAGTGTGTCTTGTGAGCTGTGCTGACCCATCTGGGGGAGGCTTGTGTGGAACCTATCCAGCAATCTGGGGCTTCTGATTCCAAAACAATGAATATGTTCAGTTGCAAAGTGACATCTGCTTCAAAGGAACATGTCTGTAGGATAGAGCAAACTGTTTTTCTCTGTTCTGTGTGGGACTTCATGAGCTGAGAGACAATTGCATTTTCCAGTGCCCTCGCTATATGTCAGAAAAAATTTGGTGATAGCACTGAGAGTAGTCTCTTCTTTGCTTCACTCTGAGCTCCTGACTCCTTTAATGTTCTGTTGCTTTCTATTCCTCCTAAAATACTCAGAATTACAATCTTGAACACCTGTGTTTGCACAGTACCACATATCTTCTCTCCTCTCCCCTGTCTTCCATTAGTATTCTATTCAATTTATAGACCCATCTTATTCAACTTATTTATAAATGATCTAGAGAAAGGGATAAACAGTGAGGTGGCAAAATTTGCAGATGATACCAAACTGCTCAAGATAGTTAAGACCAAAGCAGGCTATGAAGAGTTTCAAAAAGATCTCACCAAACTAAGTGATTGGGCAACAAAATGGCAAATGAAATTTAATGTTGATAAATGTAAAGTAATGCACATTGGGGAAAAAATAATCCCAACTATATATACAATATGATGGGGACTAATTTGGCTACAACTACTCGAGAGAGATTTTGGAGTCAGTGTGGATAGTTCTCTGAAAACATCCACTCAGTGTGCAGCGGCAGTCAAAAAAGCAAATAGAATGTTAGGAGTCATTAAAAAAGGGATAGAGAGTAAGACAGAGAATATCTTATTGCCTCTATATAAAACCATGGTAGGCCCCATGTTGAATACTGCGTATGGGTGTGGTCACCTCATCTCAGAAAAGATACACTGGCATTGGAAAAGGTTCAGAAAAGGGCAACAAATTATTAGGGGTTTGGAATTAAAAAGACTTGGACTTTTCAGCTTAGAAAAAAGGAGAGTAAGGGGGGGGATGTGATAGATGTCTATAAAATTATGACTGGTGTGGAAAAAGTGAATAAGGAAAAGTTATTTATTTATTCCCACAATATAAGAACCAGGTGTCAACAAATGAAATTAATAGGCAGCAGGTTTAAAATAAAAAAGGGAAGTTTTTTTTCACTCAGTGCACAGTCAACCTGTGGAACTCCTTGCCAGAGGATGTGGTGAAGGCTAGGATTTTAACAGGGTTCAAAAAGGAGCTAGATAGGTTCATGGAAGTTAGGTCCATCAATTGCTATTAGCCAGGATGGGTAGAAATGGTATCCCTAGCCTCTGTTTCTCTGGTGGTGGGATGACAGGGGAGGGATCACGTGAGGATTACCTATTATGATCCCTCCCTCTGAGGCATCTGGTATTGGCCACTGTCGGCAGACAGGATACTGGGCTAGATGGACCTTTGGTCTGACCCAGTATGGCTGTTCATATGTTCTTAGTATTTGCTTCTTCATAGCCCATCTTTCAAGCAGATGGTCAAATCTTCTTGTTTAAGATACTTGTGACAGGTTCAGCTAAAATCATGTGGAGTTTGGGGTGAATTAGTAATGAAAGTAGTGTACTTCATGAGGAATGTCACCAGTATATCCTGCAGCATGACCTCCCTGCCACTGGAGTTGCAGTTATCCAAAAATTAAAGTTTGTCGTCTGCTTATATCCATTAATTGGAAATAAATCTGTCCTTAGAAAATATAGAATAAAATTTCATTGTCTGTCTGTCTTGTATTTTTCCTTTTCTATTTGATAGGCATTTAACTTCTAATTTGTTTTCTGTCATCTAGGATCAGGTTAATAGGACACCCCCGTCCCCTCCTCTGCCTTTTTCTTGCACTTGAATACATATGCACAGTTCTAGGAATAGTATTAAACTACTACCTAGCATGCAGATGGAGCTTTGATATATCCTTCAAAATGGTGGCAATTATTTTAAATTTCTCAATGGAATAGTAGATATTTTTATTTAAATGGACTCATGGTCCCCATTGAACATCCATAGGAGGTTTAGAGATTTTTGAGTGTTTGAAGGCCCATTTGGAGGTCTGAAAGGTGCGAGTCATTCTTCTTTGTCAGATCACATGTTTGGCTTTTGATGGCATTCCCCAGATCCTTTTTCACCCTCCTTAGCGAAGATTCTGTCTAGGGATGTAAGCGACTAGTCGACTACCCGAAAAGCATGTGCTTAGTTGTCAAGTTCCCCTCAGCATTGTCTCGGGGAGACAAAAGAGGTAGAGGCATAGCACGGGACTGGCATGAGCTGGGAATCAGCTGATTCCCAGCTCGCACCTGGTCCCAGATGCTGTGCCTCTGCTTTTTAAATGTATTAAGAGCCTGCATTTAAAAAACAGGCACAATAGAGGGGACTGGGAGCAAGCTGTAAATCAGCTGTCCCAGCTTGCTCCTAAGCGCCCCCCCCCACTACGCCTCTGCCATTTAAAAGGCAGAGCCGCAGCAGGGTTAGCTCCAAACCCCACCATGGCTCTGCAGTTTCCCCTCTTATTGACTAATCGAGTAGTCAATGAAAATTCCATCGATTGCTCAATTAGCTGATTACCTGCAATTTAATATCCTGAATTCTGTCAATACTAATGGTGACTGCAGTGAGATGGGAGTGGGAATGTAAAATCCGAGCCCTCAACAGGGGTAAAATAGAATTGTTGCTCCCCTTGGAACCACTTTGCTGTGGTCTTTACTTTATAATGTTGATGTAAACAGGATCTCTTCCCTTCCCCCTTGCCATAGTCTGGAGTAGTGGCTTCTATTAACTTTTACGGAGCCTCAATTCTGCAGGGATGGAGGGAGGCAGCAAATGATCGATCTAACAATTCAATACACAGCTTCACTTCCCTGAAATTCTATCTGGGGGGAGAGGCTTTGCCACTTGACTGCTCGATATTTCATATAGGAGCCAAATCATTCCATGGGCGGGGGAGGGAGGGAGAGAAGAGAGTTTCATTAATATGAAACTGGCCACCCAGAGCAGGCCAAGTAGAAATCAGACATTTTGATGGGTCAGTTTAAAAAAAAAAAAAAAAAAAGGCGTAATGGCACATTATAAACCCCCGTTTGCATTAGGAGGCTCCCTCTGTTATACAAGTTTCTTTTCTTGTGAAAACCTAGATCTTTCTGTTGTTGCTGATTTGTTTGATAAGATTAGGCTTTTAGAGGGATAGCTTAAAGTTGCACCCTCTCTTCAGTTCTTATCATCCAAGGAAGTAAAGACCAAGTCCTCTCACTTTGTTCTTCTCTACCCAATCCCTTGTCCTGGCAGTTAGGAAAAGACGCTAAACAGGGGGCAAAAACCCAGAATCCATGAGGAATAGGAAGCAGAATTTATCCTTTTAGATTTCTGAAACTTGTCAGGTCAATGGCACTAGCTGGAACACCATTTTTGTATGTCACTGGTAACACTGAATTCACCAGTGTACCTGAAAGATGCATTTCTCAAGGAAGATCCAGGTATTCCTATAGATTTCATCACAAGGGATTAATCAAACCTGTGGATGTGCAGAGTTGGCATGGGGATGGGATAGGGGAAGTATATGACCATTTTGCTGCAAGGCAGTTGGTGGATACATTTCTGTGTCACTAGTGTTGACAATGAGATGGTGCAGAGAACCACTCAGTCCAGTGGGCTTCAAATTTCCTCTTCCTAAAATCTCATCTCAAGCATTATTTCTTTTCTCCCTTCACCTTCTGAGAGAGGGCAGGTACCTATAATTAGAGCTGTGCGCGTATACAAAATTGGTATCCACATCTGCATCTGCAAATAGATATCGGCATCCAAATCAGCAGATACTTGCAGATATAAAGGTATATCTTGCAGATATAAAGGTATATCTGCAAATTTGCAGGGTTCTAGATACAAAAATTGTATTTGTATCTGCAAAAATGAGCCATGGGTATAAAGCAGGTAACTGCGGATGTGCAGGGATCTACCTATACTCCACCTTTCGGTTCTAGCTTTAGTCTGCATCACTATCCTGCACTTTAGATCACTTGGAGATGGAACTCATACTGCTTTTCTTAAACTTTGTATTAATTAAATGGGAAACATTCAGGCAGGCATGTGGAAGGAGGAGGTGGTATTCCACTGGGTTTTTTTCAGTGAAAGGCTAAATGATGCCCAAAATGGCGCTTCCTAAAATTGTATGTCTGTTCAGAATATTAAATGGCATCTTTCATAACTTGATGAGTAAGTAGTAGTGGATGATCTATGACTACTTCTATAAGTAGACTTAGATTACATATCCCCTTCCTATACTCTAAGCATATCAAAGTCAATGTTGGTATGCCATGTCCCTAAAATGTATTGTCTGCTCTTTTAGCATTCTCAGTGGAAATTCTGGTTATCCAGCTTGAATTTTAGAAGCAGCCAAGATTTTCTGGGAAACCTCACAGGCAAGGTTGTTGTGACTCAGTGAATATGGCCCTGAACTGGTGTTCCATACATGTTTGTTTCAGTATTTACTAAGGACTGTAGCCTTCAATTTAGGGGTACCACTTGAAAAAGGAACTTGGTCCCCAAGGAACCAAACCTTGGAAGTGTAGCGAAGGTCTTGAATAGAAGGAGACTTCTGGTGCTATGGAAGTTAAAACCCAATGCATGAAGAAGGTATGCAGAAGGCAAACTGATTAAACAAATGTATTTTATGGAGTATTCTAAAATTTGTTTTCTATCCATTCTTCTTCATGTTGCACATTTAATCAGCAGTTACTAAGTTCTGTGCAACTGTTACATCCCATAGAGAGCTAAAAGAAGGGAACACTTGGAGCAGCTAGCAAGAGAAAAAAACAGTAAGCTCAGTAGTTAAACTAGGGAAGGGAATTGAATCTGGCTGACCCCATATTGAGTTTGACCCTGTGCATATCTTACTCTTTCAGGGTGTATAGTGGAAGAGTAGAGTCTATGCTTTGGACTTAAAGCAATTTGTTCTCCCCCAGAACAAGATAATCACCTAAAAGTTTGCATCTCCCCAGGGATTGGTGAAGGCAGATTGTGATCATTTTGTGGTCTCATTTTCCTTGGATGTGGGGGGGGGGGGGGTACATTTTTTTTCCTTGCCGTGGTTTTTGCTGTTTGGAAAGTAACCGAAGCTGTGCTCATTAATCTTTGAAGTTCTCAGGTGCATAGTGGAGGCTTCACAAAGGAGGGAGGAACAGGACAAGGAGTGGCCATGGCCCTGCAGCATTTATGTCTTCTCTTTTATCCTAATAGACTTCTCGTCAGAATGAATGTGTTCTGAAATATTTATTGCCCCGTTTAAATATTCATTGCTGCAAAGGCAGTGCAACTTGATGGCAGCACTGGTGCCTCAGGAGACTGGTAAGCTGCAGTACTTAGGGTTGCCAATTCTGACATGATGTAATGCCATTTTCTTCAAATATTTTATTGAAATCTCCAGGATTGCTTGCAGTTGTCATCAGGAGAGTGATTCTGATTCCATGAGACTCCAGGCCAATCCTGGAGGATTGGAAACCCCAATAGTACTCCTTGGCAATTCCTTTCAGTAATGTGATGAAAATGGAATAAATATGAGGCATTCCCCCACTACAGAATTCATACGGGTATTCGGGCTTACATCTTGGTGTTTCCTCTGAGTAACAGAAGCTTGTGTTTGCTTTTAGGCATGTATCCTAAAGAGTCTCTCTCTTGGCTTCCAGATGTTCATTCTTACTCTCAGGCCTATATCCTAGGGTATGTTGCCTTGTTTAGCCTGGCATTTATATGTAGGCCCAGTTGACAGAAGGGGTTTGAGTTTGATGCGACTTAGCCTTTTTATCGCTGGTGTGGTGGCAGACCAATGGAAAGAGGGAAAATGTTATCTTCTCACTCCTTGACAGACTGCTGTAGATGGCTGAGATTTGTTGGGATTCACTGAGGCGTAATCTTTGGGAGTTACATAACATTTTAGAGAAGTCTAGATACTGATGAAAGCCCCAATACCAGGTGCCTTTACATCATTTTAGCTTATGCAAGGATTTAAATCAGCTTAAAAGTATGCCTGCATATTAGGAGCTTGCAGTTTTTAAATTGGTCCTTGTAAACTGGTGTGTGTTTCTAATATCAACAAGACCTTAGTGGAATGGGAATAGGGGTGAGCATCTTGCCTTTGGAAAGCTTGGGGGAATGTTTCATCTAAAGGCATCAAGGCCTATGTTTACTGAGCCCTTGCTGAGAGACTGGAAGTGTAGAGGATGTCACATAGATGCGTATCTTGGGCTGCACCTCTGAACAATGTCTGTGGGAGATGTAGAACAGAATTTGGTGCAAGCTTGTGGTTACAGGCGAGTATATGTTAAATCGAGATTGCTGCTCTCCCTGCTGTACACAGAGATTCTGCAATGAAGTAGAAATCTCTTGCAGATATGTCTGACAAATTCATAGAGGGTTAAGGCCAGAAAGGACCAGTAGACCATCTAGTCTGACCACCCGCAGAGCGTACATGCCATTACATTTTATCTAGCTACTCCTGTATTGATCTCAGTAATCTGTATCTTTCTAAAATATAACTTAAATTTAACTAAATCTTGTATTCCAGGAAGGCATCCACTCTTGATCTGAAGACCTCAAGACATGAAAAATCCATCACTTTACCTTGTTGCAGTGGTTAATCCCCCTCATTGTTAAAAATTTGTGCCTAATTTCTAATTTGAATTTGTCTGGCCTCACCTTCCAGCCATTAGTTCTTTGTATGCTTTTCTCTGCTAGTTTAAAGAGCCTTTGGTATCTGGTGTTGTCTTCCCAGGACGGAGGTTATACACTGTAATAAAATCACCTTTGTATTGTTTGATAAATTAAATAGATTGAGCTCTTAAGTTTCTCACTATATTGCATTTTCTCTAGCTCCCGAATTATTTTTATGGCTCTTTTATATACTCCCTCCAGTTTTTCAACATCCTTTAAAAAATATTTCTTACCAATGCTGTAGTAAAAGGTTCACATTAGCCCTTTTTACCACAGGATTGCACAGAGAGCTTATGTTGAGTTGCTTTTTTATATGAGCCCTAAATCCTTTGCACAGACAGTGCTTTCCAGAATACAGAATGAAACCTTCCTTTAGGATGGAAATCTGGTCTTGGAACAAATGAATAACAGAAGGCAGGAGGAAGCTAGATTAGCTAGAGAAGCCAGTGTGGGAGAAAATCTGGATTCCTGAGCCACCAGACTCGTTAAAAATAACATGCCAAGTCAATCACAGATCTCCTTCGCCACTTCTCTCCTCCATCCACACCTCTATGGCAGATTGTTACATTATTGTTGCTTTGCCATTGAGTCCTGGCATTTAAGACACAGAGGAGAGTCTGGTTTGTCTTGGCTCGGATTGCGTGCATCTGATCCGGTCTGATGGTTGTTAAATTCTCTCCATGCCCAGGATGATTGGACCGGTGGTATGTGTAGTCTGCAGTGAAAGTGGCATGGGTTTGAGAGCTTTAGCTGCTACAGTGAAGACTCTCAAGAGTTGTGCTTTATACATAAATACTCGCTATATGTTCCCCCACATCTCATCTCTGTAGTCGTGTCCGTACATACAGCTTTTCACTGTGCTTCCTGCCAGCTCTGCAGTTCCTTCCAAGGCATTTGAAACCCTACCAATTGCTTCCAGATGTGTTGTTTTTCCCTTTCCCAGCGTTCCCTCCCCCACCCCTTCCAGATGGTAACTAAGCCAGCACTGCTGCTATGTCCTTGGTTTTCATCTTGAGATGCTGGATTTGGGGAAAGGAAGTGTAGGCAAAGGGGCAGATTTTGCTGGCCACAGGAACAGGGAATCAAAGAATGGATTTTGTTACATAAGTGAAATAAGACATTTCGGCTTTGATTTAGTCCTTAATTTTTATGTCCAGCCTACCATCAAAATTACTATGTAGGCAGTTGCTTTGCATAGTTCAATATTGCTGTCAGAACCACCCTGCTTTCCTCTTTAAGCTGTAGAGAAAGAGACAAGGAAGACTGGCTTCTGGTTGCAAATGGATCTCTGCAATTTTTTCCAGAGGAGACGAGTTTGAGAGAGCTTTCATGAGTCGCCCATTGCACTGCGGGCAGTAGACAAGGGTTTGAAAAATCCACTTGCCTACACTGAGTGGGACTTTTTCTGGGGGAAAGCCACCAGCTTCTCTAGGATTTAATCTGTTGTAAAAAAAAATCCTTTAGTTTTTATTGTGATGTCTTTCTAAATCTGCAGAGCTAGCTCCTTGACCACTTTTTGGGGTATCTGGCTACTTCTGTTATGAAGGTAACTGGGATGGGGTGTTCCAGTCACTGTTTTTTGGAGGAAGGGGCTGTGGTGGTGGGGGGGGGGGAGGGGAGGGACGGACGACTGCCATTCTTCCTACCCCTTGGAGCAGACACATCTGGGATGGGTGGCACCGCCCAGAACCAGATGCCCAACTTGTGGCCTCTGCCAGCACTATTACGTCATCTCACCAAAGAGTTTTGCTTTCCCCACTCCATTCCCCCACACAGAATATTTTTTGTTGGGGAAACTGTGGACTGAGGGTCTGGAAGTCAATCTGAATGCCACCGGTGACATGCCCTCTATCTGTCTCTCTAATAATGGGCTCATGTATGGGAACCTTTTATCCTCAGTCTGCTGCTTCCTTGTGCTGAGTGATTAAGATTCTGGTCTGGAAAGGAAACCTCAAGCTTCCAAACATCCCAGCAGAGGATGTTGCTTCTGTATGGGGTCCCTCCTAACCACTCCAGCAGGTTTCTGTGCAAGTCAACGTAAAATGGTTGGAAACCACTGAGGAGCAAAAATTGACTTTTGGAGTATGCCAGTGATAACAGATTTAGGGATGTTAAATATCGATTAACTAAATAGTCGATTAACCTCATGAATTCTTATTGGTTACTTGCCTATTCTATAGTCCCCAGGCATAGGGCTGGCAGCCAGTGTGCTCCGGCCCCACTCCCGAGGAGCCCCCTGACACCCCGCTCCGCTGCCTCTCTATCAGAGGCAGCAGTGCGGGGTGCCAGGCGGGAGCTGGTCTGCGAGGGGAGCCAGTTGTGTGAAACCAGCTCCTCTCACGGATTGGCTGCCTGTAGCCCCGTGCTGCTGCCTCTGAATCAGAGGGAGGTGGCAGCAGCCTCTGTCTGGGAGGGGAAGGATTTGAGCTCCCAGTTCCAGCATGAGCCAGAACTGAGCTATGCTACCTATCTTCGTGGCTCCTAATACACTTTAAATGCAAAGCTGCAGCAGGGGTATGCCCCGGACCTGGCATGAGCCAGGACTGAGCCAGTCTGCTGGCCAGCCTGCTAAAAATATTACTAGCAATGGGGTGGAGGGAGGGGGGAATGTGTGTAGTCTATAGCATTAACCTATAAGCTTTTGCTTATCGGTTAATCGACTACATTATTACATCCCTAAATAGATTTTGTTGGTGAGTGGTTGAAGTAGAGTTCAGCAGCAGTAGACCCAAAGTTTTGGAGTTCATCAGGGGAGGGTACCACTGGGAGACTGGGCAGAGGAAGGTATGGCTCAGAGCACACATGTATTTTCAGCCTGATGATTAGACTTAGTTCTTGGCTAGTAAGTGTTAAACATACGTGTATATTTTTCAAATCTTGACTATATCCACCAGGATGTCTTTCCACAGGTACCGAGAGCCTCTTGATTAAGTTGTCCATTTAAACACTGAAGGCTTGAATTTGTGCATAGGAAGAGAATAGAGGTTGACTAGTGTTGGGAACAGTGACTGTCAGGGTGTTTGCTGTTTTTCAGGTTCTTGAAAATAAACATCCCTCTTTTCTTCCTTTCCCACAGCCGGGGGGTTTGGTTTTCTTCCCTACAATGTGTTTAAAAAAAAGTCCAGGGGTTAAATTTCATATCTGAAATTTCTTTTGCCTGTCTCTCTCAGAATTTTTCAGACCTATACATTCTCATGGTGTTCTGAAAAACCAGGGCTAGCACCAGTGATTTCTGTTGGGTAGACAAGGCTCAGATGAGCTCAAGCATTTTTACCGCCATGTTATTCACCATTAGATGGTAAAAATGCATATATATGTTGGCACCTTCTGTGAACTACAGCTTTCATTGGTGCTCTCATGAGTGGGACTGCACCTACTGTGAATTATGGGCCTGAATAATCCCAGTGTAAACACAGCTGCTGTGATGAGAACAAATGTCCGAGCCTTCAAACAAAAGAATTCATAATACTGTGGCACTGGTAATATCTACCTGTTACTGAGCTCCTTTGTAAAGCACTGTGTATCATTTTCTTTCTGTCTGTCTGTTGGAGCTGAGGCACAGAGGTGTCTGGGGTTCATCAGCTGGCCAGCGGTAGAGCTCAGAATAGAATCCACATTGCCCAAGTACCAATTCAGTATTCTCTCCTGTCTCCTTTTATCCAATGCAGTTTAGTGCTGGTGAAAAGTACTAGAGGGACAGCCTTGCGTGCTGAAGACCTCTTGTTTATGGAACAGATATGGTAGTAGTGCAAGCTCTCCATCTAACTCTGAGTAATGTTCGCTTTCCATGTTTTATTCAGTCCTTGTCCTGTGCTTGAAGTGTTAGCAAGGGAGCAGTTGTGGTTGTGTTTTTGTGTTGTGGATACCAGCCAATGAAGGACAAAACTGAGAGTTAATTTTGGTAACACTTTTGTATACATTGTCATTCTGTGACGTAGTGGGGGTGCTGTCTGCTCTGTAACCCTGTGTCCCCCTGCGCTGTGATGTGTGATTCCCACTGACTCACCCACATGTGTATTAGCCCAGACACCTAGGCCCAGCCTGACCAGATAACAAGGCTCTTTCCAGGGGGGGAGAGAGACAAAGGGAGGGAGGTAGAGACGAACACCTGGTTTGGGGGCAGGGTCTGGGAGCGAGGCAGTTGCTGGCTGGGAAACATGAAGGAAACAGCCTAACCTGAGGGCTGAGGGTCTAGGTGGGGCAAGGGACCCCCTAACCCAAAGGGTCTGAGGCATACTGGCCCTGACTCCTGTAACCACATCACGTCTATGCTGTGCTATATCCTGGAGGAGCAATAAATCCTCTCTATTCTACTGGCTGGTGGAGTCTGTTCTTGCTGCTACCGGGCTGCAGGATCGGGGGGGGGGGGAATCCCGACTCACCATCACACATTCCAACAGAGTTGTTAAAGCTGAATTCAGGACCCTTATGTGCCCCCATCTCTTTGTACCTACCCCACTGAACAACTGGTGACAGATTTTGAACAACAAGAAGAACCATTTTGAAATAGTGTTATAGAGACAAAAGGTTTTGTATCTCATTTCAAGTCCCCTGAGTCCATCCATTTTCCCTGGTATGGGGCTCTGTGGTGGGTATGTAGAGTTCAACTCTTCAGGGCAACTGGGATAGGTCGCTGGCTGCAGGTGGGACTAAGGATGTTAAGGACTAGTTGACTAGCCGATAAGTAAATGCTTATCAGATAGTTGAATCAATTAATCACTTCCCCCCCCACCCCACTTTGCTGCCTCTATGAGATAGAGGCAGCAAAGGGGGGGAGAAGAGAGGGTACTTCAAAGCGGCAGCGCCACACAGAGCCTGGTAAGGGCTCCATGTGGCATTTCAAAGCAGCAATGCCGCATGGAGCCCGGGATCAGTGGGGGACTCTCTGCTGGGGACTCTTGTACATTTCAAAGCTGGTATGCTTCCTGCAGTCTGGGGCCAGCGGGAAGTCCCACTGGCTCGGGCTCCACGTGGAGTTCCAACTTTGAAATGCACAAGCGCCCCCGCTGGGGCTCTTGTACATTTCAAAGGAGTTATGTGTAAGTGCCTGTCGAGTAGTCGATTGAAATTCCATTGACTACTCGATTAGTAAATTAACCGATATTTAACATCCTTAGGTGGGACTGCAGTTATGCTCTCAGTATGAACATGTAAATGGTAAATATTGCTTCTTGACTTTGAATCCTATATTAATGAGATAGTTGAAAGGCCTCTCTTTGGAGTTTCAAATGTAGGTAGTAGGGATGTTAGCACATAGTTGTTTAAACAATTAACCAATAAGCGTAGGCTTATTGGTTAATCAAAACGGGTACACGCACACCTCCTTGCTGCCTCTGTATCAGAGGCAGCAAGTGTGGGGGGAGCCAACTCCCCACACGTGCTGGTTCCTGCAGAGCTGCCTGTCTCCCACACCCTGCTGCTTCCCACAGAGGCAACAGTTGGGGAGCAGGTGGGAACCGGTGCTCAGGGGGAGTTGGCTTAAAACCTGGCTCCCCACAAGCACTGTCTCTACAGACCCGCCCCCCCCCCCACCCCACAGTGCTGCCTCTGTATCATGGGCATCAGTGTGGGAGCAGGTGGGATGCCGGAGCAGCCTCTGTTCACGGGGAGCTCTGGCCCCCCACAGACAGGGACTGCCGCCTCCCCCCACTGCTGCCTCTGTATCAGAGGTGGCAGGTGGGAGCTGGTCTGTGCAGAGATCCGATTTTTAAACCGGCTCCCCTCACGGACCAGCTCTGCCACCCCTCGCTTGAAAGGGCTCCCTGGGAGTGGGGCCAGGGGCCAAGATTGCACTGACTGCCAGCCCCACCCCCTGGGGAGTATTTTAGTAACCACATAACCAATACATTTTTTTGCGGCTACATGATTACTGAAATAAACTTTATCTAATGTCCTTAGTGCGTAGGTGGTGGCACTTGAATTATCTTTTTCCATCGTGACATCTGAAAGCTACTCAGAAGAGGCTTCTATTTCCATATGAAGTACTGAAGGCTGGAGTCCCCTGTCTAAAGCAATTTCATATGGGTTTCTTGAGAATAGCATAAGAGCTTCCTTCCTTCCTGTATGTACAGAGACAAGCTCCCACTTTTGCTCACTCTGTCTCGTTTCCCAGTTGGCCACCATGCTGCTTTAAGGATCTGAGAGACCAATGGAGTTTGAGCAACACTGTGCCACTGTGGATTTTGAGGTGGTAGGGCTGCAGACAGGAATGGGGTGTTTGTCCGTTTGTTTATTAGTTCCTGACATTTCCCCAGAAAAGAGGAGAAGGAAAAAGAAAGAGTATCTGAATCTGAGCTGATATGATGGATATGTGAGGGCTTATCCTGGGGAGAAGGGAGTTACATAATTTAGGTTAGCTCTCCTTTCTTATGTTTTTAGATATCAGAGACCTACATATAAAAGTAATGCTAAATAAGGCATTCTTTCACAATTTTCTTGACAATTTTCTTGTTCAGATACAAAATACTTTTGTCAATGAGAGAGTGAATTTTTATTTTCCTTGCCCACCCAAAAAAACAAAACAACCCCCCCTCCCGTCATCTGAGGCAAATGGAAGAGTAAAATATTGCAAGACTAAAATACATAAGAACAAGTGATTCTTTTTGCTCCTTTTCGTTGATTTCTCTGATTTGTGAGCTTCCCTGAACATTGGAGTACATGCACAAATTTTAAGGCCTTGTCTACACTGGCAAGTTTTTTCACCCAAAAATGTTTTTGGAGACAAAACCCGGAGAGTGTTCACATTGTAACGCAACAAAAGTTGTAACAAACGTTTAGTTTTGGCAACAAAAAACTTACACCTGCACAAGGGGCTTTTGTCTCTCAGCTTCACTTTATTTTACTATCATGTAGTATATTCTACAGTAGGGGTTTTTTTTTCAAGTTTAAAGAACTCCAGGATATTTCCCACAATGCCTGATTAGTCACTTTGGCCAGCATTTTGAACTCGACTTCTCTGCAGCCACGTAAACAGATGCGCCCCTCCCACCTGCAAACCCCGGGAACTTTAAAATCCGTTTCCTGGTGTCTGGCTCATTGTGTAGCAGTCCTCATGGCATCTTTTCCGGGAAACAGAGGTGGTTATTACTCAAAACACTCTCCTGCTTGGAGCATCTCAGAGTGGTTGGATCTTATCACTGTGTGGGGATAAAGAATCAGTGCAATCACAGCTGCAAGTGACTTGTAGGAAGTGGGACACGCATGGTCACACATTTTGAGCCCTCTGTGAGAAGGAGTATGAGTAAGACAAGATAAAGGAACTCTGGCAGGTGTACCAGAAGGCGAAGGAGGCAAACAGCCAGTCTGGTGCTGCACTCAAAACATGTTGTTTTTATAAAGAACTGGATGCAGTCCTGGATGGGGACCCAATATCCACACCCAGGGAGAATATGGATACTTCCCATAGCACAGAGTCAGAAACAGGAGACAGGATTAATTGATGAAGAGATGGAAGCAGACGAGGAGGTGAAGCTCAATCTGGTAACAACCTGTGCACCAGGCAATGAGGAATTGTTCTCAAGTTCTGATGTTTGTGAGGACTCCCAGCAACTATACGTGGAGCATGACAGAAGGGAAGAGATGTAGGGTAAGTTGCTGTGCAGACTGGAATTTATTTTGTGTGACACAGCCCACACCAATCGCTCTGGCCCCTATGGAAGCTTGAAATTTGTCCCTTGGGTTGGATGGGAATGCCTCACTCAGGATAAGCAGTGGGATGAGGTAGGGAAGCAACCCCAGCACACACAAATGTCAGCGTCCCTCATTGTCAAAGTGGTTCCTCCGAGCCCCCTGATATTGATAGCCACCCTATGGGCTCCTCTGACAGCTCGAGTGTCTGGCTGTTCTATCTGTGTGTCCAGGCACTGTGTCTCATTGTTCCACCTACAGGCAAACACTTCACCCGTACTCTCACACAAATTATGTAAGCAACAGCATGCAGCCACCACCTTGGGGATATGATCCTCTGAAAGGTCCGGCCCACCGTAGAGACCCCTCCATCTCCCTTTCAGTCTGCCAAAGGCACATTCAGCAACCATGTAGCATTGGCTTAGCTGCTGTCTAGCTGCCCCATGTAAGGCTTCATGAGCCATGGCCGTCAGGGGCAAGCCGTGGCACCCGGGTACACTATGGGCATTTCCACATCCCCCGCTATAATTTTCTGGTCTGGAAAGAAAGTCCCTACAAGCTGCTTTCCTGTTCCACTGTTGCTGAAGATGGTGCATCAGGCACCTTTCCCCACACGCCGCATTTATGTCTGTGAAATGCCCATGGTGATCCACAAGCGCTTGAATTACCATGGAGACGTATCCCTTATGACTGATGCGCTCAGAGGCAAGGGGGAGGTGGTGCTATAATGGGAATATGTGTGTCATCAATTGCCCTGCCACAGTTTGGAAAGCCCATTTCAGCAAAGCCAGCCACTATGTCATGCCCATTTCCCAGAGTCCCAGTCCTGTGCAGCAACATGCGAGTTTTCTCCTCGCACACTTGCAGAAGTGCTGCCCTGACGGTGGACTTCCCCACTCCACACTGATTTGCAACTGAACGGTGGCAATTGGGAATCGCCAGCTTCCACAAAGCAGCGGCAATGCGCTTCTCTGCCAAGAGAGCAGCTTTCACTCAGATGTCCTTGTACCGCAGTTCAGGGGCCAGCTCAGCACACATCTCCAGGAAGATTGCTTTGATCCTAGAGCTCTGTACCCACTGGTCTTCATCCCACACCTGCAAGACAGTGTGATCCCACCACTCAGTGCCGGCTTCCCTAGCACAAGTGTAATGCCGTACTGTACACAGCTGATCCATGAGAGCCCAATGCACTGCCACTTTGCTGCTATCCCTGTCACTCACATTGTCATCCACATCCAAGTCTTTGTCCTCTGCTATTACTCACATAAGTAGCTCTCCTGCAATGCATGGTGTCCTAAGCACATTGAACACTACATGGGAGAGAAGTCTGGGATCCATGATTTTTCACAGCAGATGCTGGAATTTGCAGCAAGGACAAAGTGGTGTGAAAGTAAGCCAGAAGCCCAAGGAGGGCTGGGAAGCAAAGACGCGACTGACTGGATATTTTTCATGTTCCCAAAATTCCTACTGCTATGTTGAGCATTGTCCCAGTGCTTAGCGACTGACGGTGATGCTATCCACATTTCTTTGCCCTTTCCGTCGACGGAGGAGCTAACAACATGGCCATGACAGTGGGTGGCAGAAAAACAGGTTTGACGAGTTTTCAATTTTGGCAACTTTTGCATATCAGCGGCACTTTTGTTGCCAACCTTTCCAATGTAGACAGAGCCTAAGTCTCCTACTTATATTTTGATTGGGTTTGAATAGTGCAGAATTTATAGGAAGATACAGTCAAATGTTGAATCAGGAAGCAGCACTAAGTTTTCTCTCTCTCTATATATATATATATATATTTGCACTAGATAACCTAAAGGTGGGTCTTTAAACAGGTTTAGTTAAACAAGTACAAGTTTGTGCTAGATGCTTTCTTTTTATCATTTTAAGAGTGCTTTATTTTGGCTTAGCTTAATCCAATTAAAAATGAGATGTATAAGCTAACCTCAAATTAAAACAAGAATATTTACACAATTGTACCTGGTTAACAAAAAATTAACTAAACTGGTTCAAAAACCACACCTTTAGTTCTGCTTCTGCCAGCCTGTGTATAGACAAGGCCAGGGATAGTCAATTATTTTTTGTCAAGGTCAAAATGTCTTGGTAAGATATAGTCAAGGTCTGGACTCCAGAGAAGTTTTTTCACACCACAAATGCTACTATCTAATGACCACATACTATGCCATGCAATATACCTAGGGCTTATATTTTTTACAGCTGTGAATGAAAAATAAAATCAAACCACTTTATAACCTAAAAATAACCTCCAAGAAAGATTAAATTTATCTGAGACTTTGAGAAAGTACGTAGATAAAGTGTCAAACAGATACAAATATTCACGTGCTTCATTTTGTAGTCCCATTTGATGACCCCACTTTTAACAACAGCCACAGCCTCTACAAATTAAACATACTGGTCGACCCTTTGGCAAAATAAGTGTCAGTTTGCTTTTCTTTAAATACATGTTTTTCAGTGTCAACTTTCCTCTTTTGCCATTTTAAACACACTGACTGCACAGTTTAAAGCACTGGAGGTGGGACTACTTTGGCTCACTTTGCAATTCTTGGAACACTTCTCCACTCTGAAGCCCTGAGTGCCAGTGTGATTCCCAGCGAGGCTGAAGGGGTCAGGGAGGAAGACGCACAAGACTTTCTCCTTGCCCCAAGAGTAGAAGATAGGGAAGAGCAGAGCTGCTGCAAGTCACTGAACTCTTTTCTCTTTCCTGTAAAAATGGCACTTGATGAGGGCAGGGCCAGAGAGCACCACCTGCTTCTTGCATCAGCCCAGATTGTTTTTTCCCTGGCTCCCAATCAGAAGAGGTTTCTCCAAGATGGGAAATATGCAGCCTCAGCAGCTTGGATGGGATTGTGGACATTTTCATTGCAGGGTCTGTGAATGATTCAGAGGTGCCATTTTACATTTTGCTAGGGGTGGTAAGTAGCATTCCAAGGGCTACTTGGCTGTCAGCCCCAGGCATCCAGGCTCTTACCATCATGGCTTAATTTCAGCTGCACCAGATTGGAGCTGGATAAATGTTTGGGAACCCTGCTGTGTTTTCTGCCAGGCTAAAGCACTGGTTCCAGAGAGCCTCCAGTGGGGCTGAAGCTCTAAGTCCCAGCATGCCTCCCGTGGAGCTTTAACCCCACAGGGAGCACACCTGGATTTGGGGTGAAGCCTCACCAAGAATCAGCGCTTCAGCCCCATAAGAGGTCTGTTGGAACTGAAGCACCTCCTCCTCCTCCCCACTTCCCTTCCACGGGGCTGAAGTCATGACTCTGTGTGCATCCGGTGGGACTGTAGCTTTGAATCCTGGTGCATCTTTGATGGGGTTTTAGCCTCATGGGAAGCTTACCTGAAATCAGGGCTTCAGCCTTGCGTGAGCCACGTGGGGATTGAAACACCTTGCAGAGCTGAAGCTGTGAGCTCTGGCACACCTCCATTAGAGCTGAAGTCCTGAGTGCCCACACACTCCCAGCCTATTAACAACTCCTGGCCAAGGCCCTAATTTCAGGAAGAGACTGGGAGAGTTGCTGTAACCTTTATGGAAGCAGACACAATCTCTGGCCTCTCTTGTTGCAGTGTAGCTGGCTTATGCCACAAATACTCTGCACTTTCTTTGGCTTCTTTCAAATTTCACTGCTTGTTAAAGAAAAGCATGGATTGCATTAGTGGACTCCCCTGCTAAGATATTTTACTTCTGACTTCACACCAAAAAGAAAGAGACTTTGACAAGGCAGTGTCCTGCTCCTGTCTCTTCAAGAAGAAACTGGTTGAAGATCATCTTCTGGCAAACACCTCCTAGCTTATTTCACCAAGGAACTGCATGGTCAGATTCTGAATTAGTTTTACCCACCATTACTTAATCCATAAGACAGGAGGTATGACACTGGGCTTTGAAGGGAGAGGGTACAGTTCCTTCATCCCTATCACACGTTACCATTAGTTCAACAGTTCTATAGACAACATCAGTAGATTGGAAAGCTGTCATGTGCTTAGTGCTTTCCTCTGTGGGCTTGTCTTCTAGATCCAGGTTCTGTTTGTTCTCCATGTCTAGTCTGTTCTCCAGAGCAAAGAAGTAAAGAATAAACAATTATTGCATGGAACACACTAGTCTTTACAAACGTGTATTTACCTCAAGTTTAACGATCAGTTACCACAAGTAAAAAGGTTAGTATAGACAGTACAATTGAGAAAAGTGCCTTGACTTTTGCTTGGTGGCTTCTTTTGTTTTGCTTGGTTGGTGGTTTTTAAACCCTATTACTTCTCAGGACATAAGTCAACCAGCCATTACCTGAGAGGAAAAGGAGACTTCCTCCAAGGGTAGGTTATTCACAGAATTTCTTGTACCTTCCTAAAGCGGATGATGCTGTCTACTGTCATACAGGGTACTGGACTAGGTAGGCAACTGATCTAATCCAGTATGACATTTTTATGGGCTTCTCTAAACACACAAGTTGTACCCCTTCAATTATACTCGTATAGTTAAGGTGGTGCAAGCTCCCTAGAGTAGTCACAGGTATAAATGTGCTTAAATCGGGATAACTTATTCTCATATAGGAAGGGGAACGAACTGTATTGGTGTAAGGCATAGTTGTACCAGCGTAACTGTATTCACCCTATAGGTTGTACTGTTTCAGCAACAAAAATCACACCACTGACCAAAATGGTAGTACTAGTATAAAAATGTGCTTAGACCAGGCCCATATTTTTCTAGTAGTTATGCTCCATTTCAGTGTCATGATGTTGGATCACCACCTGCTGACTGCCAAAAGAATTTACCTAATTAATATTGCAATGGAGAATTAAGTACTTTAATAAATATTCAAAGGAATGTCCCAGGCTCCACATCTTTATTAGGTATTACATTTCTGTAAAGACTAATCTATACCCACTTTTTACTATGATTTAACTAAATCTGCCGTTGTAAGCAATACCAGTGTGAGCTGGTGCAAGTGTGCCATCAAGGGGTTTGAGCAATTAAACTAAATCAGATTTTTAAAATTTTAGTTATGTTGGTTTTAAAAAAACCTATGTGAAGACAAGCTCTAAATTGGGGAGGAGGTGTCTCTTCTTCTTGTTCCATCCACTAGGCTTCCAGAGAGCACTAGATCAGGCCACATCTTATAAGCCAAGAGGACTAAGTGCAAGCTGCAAATAGAGCCCCTGCATCTAGTTATATGAATCCCATGTCCCTTTTGTGCTCTAGACACTGTCTCAATTACATTTCTGAACAGAGCCTCCGCTTTGAGAGATGTTCCCCATATCTTTATGGGAGTGAGGTCTTCACAAGTGGATGTGTGCCAGTGAATCAGATGCAGAAATCTGTTCATCTCTTTTGTGAGGAGAGTTGGTTTGAATCCCTGCCTGGTTGAATTAGTGGAAGAAAGCAGAATTTTTTCTTGCTCTGTACTGCAGGGTGTACACTACCTTACACTGCTTTTTCTTTAGTTATGTTTGCCAAGTTACCACTGCACTTGGAGGGCTTGTTGCTATATGTGAGCACCCCTTCCCTGTTTGGCTAGTCTGGGATGGCGGCTGTTGTCTGCAGAAGAGAGTTTGAAACATTCTGTGGTTGACAAGACCCTCCAGACAGAAAGCCAGATTGTAAAGAGGATGGGTAGGCAATGCAGTTTCAGTCCATCCATCCACATCTCTCTTCTTGTTTGTGGTTGTCAGGAAGGTTGCATTTCTTTATTTTGTTCAGACTTGGAAAGTGGGAGAATCAGTTTGCTTAAATGCTGCTGTGAGAATTGTTTTTTACATTTTAGGAGGGAAAGTGAGGAGCCCAATCCTGACAATTGCTGTATTTGATATATAATTTCAGGTCTTGATAGTGTTCCCTGTACTATGTGCTGTATTTTAAACATGTAAAGTGTTCTGTATGTGCTAGGAATGAGTAGTAGTAAAATAATGGAACAACTATTAAGACGTGAAATTCACTGACCATCTGATGATAACAGGACAATAATGATACTTACGGATAGTGTAATAGGAGGTATTCCTAGTGAGGACAGAGAATAATACAAAGAGATCCAACTAAGTTAGAATTATGGGCAGAGAATAATGAGTTTAAACTAAAAATGTGCAAGTAAATACATCTGAAGAAGAATAATCTGAAATACAAATATTCAGTGGGACGGAGTAATGTGGATAAGAATACTGGTGAGATATAGTAAGAAACATCAAACTAAAAATGAGTTGGCAATAGTGTGGCAGCAGAATAAACCCATGTGGCTCTGGGGCAGTCTCCTGATCTGTACTGTATTTAGCTCCGGAAATTGATTGAAAAATGTTAGGACATTCAGAGAAGAGAAGTAAAAATGATCATACTTGAGTTTATGAGGTGTGATCAAGAGCTAATTATATATGTATTGTCTAAGCATCAACTAAGGCTAGAAGGGACATAACATAAGAACGGCCATACTGGGTCAGACCAAAGGTCCATCTAGCCCAGTATCCTGTCTGCCAACAGTGGCCAATACCAGATACCCCAGAGAGAGGAATCACAACAGGTAATCCGCACATGAGCCCACTCCCGTCACCCATTTCCAGACAAACAGAGGCTGGGGACACCATTTCTACCCATCCTGGCTAATAGCCATTGATGGACCTAACCTCCATGAATTTATCTAGATCTTTTTTGAACCCTGTTAAAGTCCTAGTCTTCACGACATCCTCTGGGAATTTCATTTGGTGACTCCTAGTTCTTATATTGTGGGAATAAGTAAATAACTTTTCCTTATTCACTTTTTCTACACCAGTCACGATTTTATAGACCACTGTCACATCCCCCCTTACTCTCCTCTTTTCTAAGCTGAAAAGTCCAAGTCTTTTTAATCTCTCTTCATACGGGACCTGTTCCAAACCCCTAATCATTTTTGTTGCCCTTTTCTGAATCTTTTCCAATGCCTGTGTATCTTCTTTAAGATGAGGTGACCACATTTGTATGCAGTATTCAAGATGTGGGCATACCATAGTTTTATATAGAGGCAATAAGATATTCTCTGTTTTATTCTCTATCCCTTTTTAAATGATTCCTAATATTCTATTTGCTTTTTTGACTGCCGCTGTACACGGAGTGGATGTTTTCAGAGAACTATCCACAGTGACTCCAAGATCTCTCTCTTGTTGTAGCTAAGTTAGTCCCCCATCATATTGTATGTATAGAATAGACATAGAATTTTCACCCTTAAAATGTTGAGAGTGACTATAAGTGGGAACATTGTTATGTAGCATTGCACAAGTGCATGTAAGATGGGAGGAATGGAATAAAATTAAATTGAGGGAAACAACCTCTGAAAATGAAATTAGATTATGTTTGTGGGTTAAGTCTCCTTGGGTCATTTTGAAACGTGATTAAATAAAATAATAGAATATGTCCTGGAGAAAACAATCCTGCACGATCAGAATGATAGATTGTGTGACCTAATAGGTCTTATTCATAGAATCATAGAAATGTAAGGCTGGAAGAGACACGTCTGGCCCCCTGTGCAGTGGCAGGGCCCAAGTTAACCTAGACCAGTGTTTCTCAATCTTTTTTTTTTTTTTTTTTTTTTAAATAATGTACCCCCTTAAAAAAATTATAAATACCCCCAGTACCTACAGTTTAAAGACGCGCACTTTTTTCCTAGCATTGCAACACATTTTTTTAAACAACTTAATCATAGCTGGGCAGGCAATGAAATTTTTGGGTGTAAAAAGTACAAAAAGAATAAAGCGCTGTAAAACTTAAAACAAAAATTCAGTTTTCTCCAAATTTCAGTTGTGTTGACGTACCCCCCAGACTTCTCTCGAGTACCCCTAAGGGTACTCATACCACTGGTTGAGAAACACTGACCTAGACCAATGGTTCTTAAACTGTGGCTTATGAGGGACTCCAAAGTGCACCATGACTCCCTTTGAATTTGGTCGTGAAGATTGGCTTAGACTTGCTGGGGCTGAAGACTAAGGTCCAATGTGCAGGGCTGAAGCCAAAGACCCAGGGACTTCAGCCCTGGGCAGCAGGACTAAGGTTATAGGCCTGCCTGGGGCTGAGCCCTTGAGCTTCAACTGTGGCTCCCCTGTCTGGAGTGGAAGGATTCGGGTGGGCTCAGGCTTTGATTCCCCCTATTCCCCCAGGAAAGGGGGGGGTCATGAAGTAATTTTTGTTGTCCGAAGGGGGTCACAGTGCAATGAAGTTTGAGAACCCATGCCCTCGACTATCCCTGACTAGGATTGCCAGATGGTCTCCCAAAAAATACCGAACATGAGAGCTAAAAATTTGTCAAGCAAAAAAAACACTGCCACGAACACACATGCTATGTTTAATACTTAACTTTATTATAAACAGTCGTCATCCTACACCATCTCTATGTAAAGAGGCTTAGAAGTAATTGTGCAAATGTACATGCTATTTTCATTGTTTTCTATTTCTCTAAAGCTAAGGCTATAGAAGAATTTAGAAGAACTCCTTTTTATCCTGCAGCTGAAATGATTGTAGAGAACTCCCAGCGCGGATCGTGCCCCGCCTCCCAGCCATTCCCTCCACCCCCGCTAGGCTTCTGGGCTTCTGACGTGCCCAGAGTGGCGATTGCAGCCCCAGACTGGGAGGGACTCCCAGGCTGGGAGGCGGGGCCGCGATTGGCGCTGGAAGCCTGTGATTGCGCAGAAGCCTGGCGGGGGCGGGAGGAGTAGCTGGGAGTCCCAGCCACTCCCCCCCGGCCCTGCCAGGCTTTTGCGCAATCACAGGCTCCTAGCGCTGATTGTGGCCCCTCCTTCCAGCCGCTCCCCACGCCAGGCTTCCGTCCGGTGCGCAGCCAGAAAAATCAGAAAATACTAGACATTGCACGTGTCTGGTATTTTCTGATTTTTTTTTTTTTTTTTTTTTTTTTTACCGGACAGAGAGCGCAAATACCTGACTGTCTGGTAGACTACTGGACACCTGGCAACACTATCCCTGACAATGTTTGTCCGACTTGTTTTTAAAATCAATCTAATTAGCATTCTGTTTTCAGTGTTAGAGTAAAAGCTGGTCCAGTGAAAAATAAATAAGGTGTTAGTTTCAGATTCTGCACCTTCCCCAGAGTCCTGCTACCAATTTTTATAATTCTATTTTTGCTTCTGTTTTAAAAATGGAAAAACCTACAGATATGGGGAACTGACCTGAACAGGGGGAAACAGGGAAACCAACTATAAATAGCTGTTAAATACTCACAATAAATAAACTGAAGGAATATTAACATTACTTTTCTCTAAATATTCTGTTACGATAATCTTTATCTCTCATGATGACCGGTTTAAAAAAAATTCTAGGCCAAAGCATAATTTAGTTGATGGTGTCTATTTAAAATCTTAATTTAAAAATAAAGTCTTCAGGCCTATCTTCATTTAAAAAAAAATAAACTTGCTTGTTGTTTCATTTCACTAAAGGGGCAAAGACAGGAATCTTGTCAGGTTCGGGAGACCAATTGGAGTAGAGATGAAAGCATGATGGGGCTACCATTCTTCTTGGTTCTTGAGGGGAACATTGCATTGTACGATGATGCACTGAGTGAGTCTACACTGGAAAAAATTATAGTGATATTCCAGTAGCTGCCAGCAGTGGTGCAGCGTTTTTCTTGGCATGGGGTAAAAATGTCTGAGCGCTGTCTATGAATTCAACAGTGCTGTGGCTGCACTGCTGCTGACAGTTGGCAGTACTGGGCTGGACCATGCCGACTAATTTTTCCTTTTTTTGATAAGGCTTCTTGATAAGAGTTATTTTTCTGCAAGCAACAGTGCTTCTATGCAGCTTTGTGTAGGGATTCAGTAAGTAATGACTGCAGCTCTGCACTGCTAAATGGTTTTGAATGCCCTTCCCTCACCTTCCCAGCTACAGGCTTGCATGATCGTGTGGCCCGCAGGGGACACAGGCCAGATATACTAGTGTCAGAACAAATTTGGGATTCAGCCAATGTCTGAATGACCGGTGTTGGCTGGAGGTGCATTGAATTTATCATTGTTTCATTCACCCTGAAATGGGAGCTGCAGGCATTTTGATAAATGGATTGAAAGATTTGTCCCGTTTCAGTGGAGCTCCCTTCAGTGTCTCCATATTCTTAGCTGAAAGACTACTTTATAACTTCCTGCAGCCATTACCCCTTGGTGAATCCCTTTCCAACAGAGGTTCCTCTGCCTCATCTAGTGACAAGACTAGTTTCATTTTTGTCCGTTGATTTAAGCATAACACTGTTACAACAGTCTCTTCTACTTCAGAGTTGTGGGAGGAGGACCCATGTTTGGAATAGCAGATGAAATTTAAAATCAGGATTACAGTACATTGACAGAGTTGAACAGCCTGCTAGCCTTAGATTATTCCTTGGATTTTTCTGGTCGGGTGTAGGGTGTAATAGAAGCAGAGCAGTAGTCTAGTCTTGTAAGGTTAGAAAGACTTGAGTATTATGGAGCGATCTTCCTTTACACCAGGTGACTGAGTTCTTTCAGCCATGCTTTTCTCCCTTTTCTGAGGATATGTTGAGCCCTGACAGTTGGGCCGAGTGGTTACATAGATGATTTTTGAAGTACTAGGGTCCTCTGGGGGCATGGCAGCATGGGATTTTTACCCTCTTGGGGATACCCTTTGTCTGGTGTAGTATTTGTTTAATAGACAACCAGTTGGCATCAAACGGCGCCAAAAGCTGTTAAAAAGCCCATTGTCCTCGCACAGAGATCTCTGTGGGATGCCTTGAGCTGAGGGAGGAGTATAATTAGTGCCTTGTTTGAAGGTAGCGATGCTAATGATTGGGAGAGAGCAAGTGCTGCAGGCCTGTAGTCTCAATTCTCAGTTCCCCGTGGCTCCTGTCTGTCTTCGGAGGAGCAGGCAAGAAGCATGAATTCCGGTAACTGGGTAATCTGTTTTGCACAGATCTGTCCTGGAACACAAATCTCTCCTTTTTTTCTTTTACTGGTGTATAGTAGCAAGAAGTTCTGTCCTAGGCAGGGGTACTTGATGTGCTGCCTTAGGGGCGGGGACAGGGGGAGAGTGTCATGAGGATGCAGATGATCACAGATAATATCCTAGCAGAAGCTTGGAGAAGTGGGGTGCGCCAGCTAAGCACACTGGCATTTTATAGGCATGAGGACTAATGCCAGCCTACACTGGAATGCAGGGAGCACTCAGGAAAAGTCAGGGCCTTTTATTCTACAGTTTGGGACTGAGAAGGAGATGCAGACCAGTCAGCTTCCAAAGATACACCTGGCTTGGCTTAGTTAGGGCTTGTGATATTTCAAGGGTGTGTAGGTCCTCAGTCACAAATATGACACCTTCATTCTACCTAGGATCAGCAAAGCTGCCAAAGCAGACTTCAAAAAACGAGAATCCGTTGCTCTCAGGGGAGCAGGAGTGTTCCTTTCTGTATAAAACACAATGGAAGACATGTTTGGGTGGAAGTTAGTGACGGTGAATTGGATATTTACCTGGGCTGGATTGCACACCTGCTTGCTGTTAGATTGGGGTGCTAGTCCATCATTTGTAGATATTAAATCCATTTTCTTCTTTCCCTTTCTGCAGGGTAACCAGGAGCCAACAGCCACTCCTGATGCAATGGTCCAGCCATTCACCACAATCCCGTTCCCACCACCCCCACAGAATGGGATCCCCACAGAGTACGGGGTGCCACACACTCAGGACTATGCAGGCCAGACCAGCGAGCACAATCTGACACTCTACGGAAGTACGCAGGCGCATGGAGAGCAGAGCACGAACACGCCCAGCACACAGAATGGATCTCTTACGGTACGCACAGCCATTGCAGAGTGGGAAAACAATACATATTGTTCATATAGTGCTTTTCCTGAAATTATTTTTAGATTAGATTACCTGATAGCTCTTTTCCATCCCTAATGTCTCACAAGCCTATAGATCATGGGTGTGTGTGTGTGTTTGTTTTTTGCTCAACAAGTTTTGCTGCTATTGGCGGGGGAGGGCGGGCGCGTGAGGGTTTCTCAAAAATCAAAAAGGGGGCATGATGCCAAAAACTTTGGGAAACACTGCTATAGATAGTGTCATTCTTATATCAGAGGCGGACAACTTGTACCCCAAAAGTGAGATAATTATGAAAGTGTTCACATATGCACCAACCTTCCTTCAGATATGCTCTCTTAATAAATCTGTTTTTGTGAAGAGAGAAATATCGCCTCTCTTGCAGCAATGCTTTATGGTGACTTTCATGAGCTTTGTGACTGAACTATTGCCTACACCAACCATTCTGGGGATGTCCTGCCTTTACAAATGTGTTAACTACTTTGAGTTAATTGGCAATAAAAAAAAAGTGAAAACATGCACCAGAAGGCTGAAATTATAGGTAGGATTAGAATTAGTAGATATATATGAAATATCCCAGTTCAAGGAGATGATGGATGGGGAAGACATTTTGGCTTTTTGAAAATGGCCAGGTGTATAGGTGAAGCAAAGATGCAGACATATGCAGGAGACAACCTTTTGGCTGAACAACTGAACAACTTTCTTCCTTGTTCACTTTCATCTTCCCATAGCCTGGAAAAGAAACTGGACAACATGCTGGCAGATTATCCCAGGGAAAGCTTTATCCACCCCTTAAGCCACTTGTTAAGATTTAACTTCCTAATAAAGAGCTTTATGGTGAGAGGCCTCGGTGCAAAGGGGCGGATTTAATCTGCTAATGCTTTCAATTTTTCTTGTAGTTAGGTACTTGGCTGAAAGAGATTATTTTTTCTCCCTATAAATATGGAGCAAATTTAATGCTAGTGATTGGAAGGACTGATACAGTGCCAGCTCAAGCGTATATGGATGTACAGCAAGTAGCACCCGTGTCTCTGTGATGGATCTTGGCTGCACTGTTGACAGCATTGGTCTTGACCTTGAGATATGCTTTGAACTATGGTGTTTGCAAGATAAATAGATTGTCTCACAACTGTACAGAAGGAAGAGTGTAAGCTTGGTTAAGTACATTGAATTCACTTCATATGCCACATGGCCAATGCAAACCTAGTCAATGACAGATCATGACTAGAAATGGAACCAAAGACTGATGCAAGTCAAGTGAGAGTCATATAAGTAACCTTTATGACACTGAGCTGTCCCATGACCCATTCGCCCAGTGAATGCAACATAGGAACTGGAATTATAGTCTCCTGCCTGGCAATGCAAAGCAATACTAAGCGCTACCAGCTCAGTGTTGGAGTTGGATGTTGGGAAAGCACTGTAGATCTGCATGCCAGTGCTTCCTAGCTTCTCCATGCCTTTATATTATTCCCATTAGGGATGTAAAATCCTGTTTAATTGGCTAACCAGTTAAACATAAACAGGGATGAGGGGGTGGAATGCCCAGCTGGAATGTCACCCTCTCCTTCCCCTGCAGGCAGGGGCTGCTCTAGCCCTGCCAGAGCAGCCCCTGCCTGCAACCGCTCCCCCCATCACCAGGCCCAGCACAGACAGAGGCTGCTCCGTGGGATGCCAGAGCAACCCCTGCCTGCAGGGCGCCCAGGCCCACTGCAGGCAGGGGATGTGCTTGGGCAGCCCCTGTCCATGGCAGGTCCCCCTGCAGGACTGGAGCAGCCCCATTCCTTCAGCAGTCAGGGAGGTGCTCCAGCTCCACTCGTTAACCTAAACCAGTAAGCTTCACCCGGACACTAAGAATGGTTTGTTGTTTTTTTTTAATGGAAATGAATAATGTGAGCCTTGACCCTGGACACAAGCTGCTGCCAACCCTCCTGTTCCTCTTCCATATTAGGAGCCATCTACACTGCATTGCAGGGAAGAGCTCTGTGTTTCATCGACTAATACAAGCTCCAGAGAGCCAAAGGAACGAGAATAGGAGTCCGCTTATGTGCTCTGGCAGGGTGAGGCAGTGGTACTTAGTAGCCTCTGAGGAAAGAATAGAAGCTCATGTGTGTTGCTGAGTGCCTGCTGTAAGAGAGAATTGTTGTCAGGAGTCTGTGGAGGGAGTGCAACAGGGAGATGTTAGATGATTAAGTTGTGTAGCATGTAGCTTTCATACCAGCTACTGGAAACAGTAGGCATGTCTGCTGTAACCATTTAACATAGTTAAAGGTGTGCAAGTGAACACTGCAAAGTAGAGTAGAGCTTGCCAGGAAAGGGTAAAGATTAAGTCCTTCCAAAAAAAAAAAACACATGACAAATTAGTGGTGGCAGTTTTGGCCAGGTTTACTTAACCTGAGAGGATTCCAGTTGGTGGCAAGCCACTATGTGTTTCATGGAAATCCAAGGGGAGTGGACAAAGTAGCTGAGGGCTTTCCCAGTCTGTCTTTTACATATTTTGGGCCTTGACTCTTTCTGCACTTGTTCCTTTCTATTCCTCTTGTGGGGTCTTAGTGTATGAAGCTTTTTTGATTCCATAGAATATAAGCCTTGGGGTGTATTCGCTTTTAGTTTTTCTCTTTGCTCAACACACTAAGCAGTCATGTGGAAACTGAGAGAAACTCACTGTATTGTGTTAGAATTAGGAGGCTTAGCCACACAGGTTGGTGTTACAATACAGCACTCCAGGGAGATGATGCTATCTTTCTGAATATACCCATAACTCAAGCGCACTGTCCACTATGCATGCCAGTTATTAAATACATATTTGTGCTTGTTTGTTGCATGTGTGTACTCATCTGCCACACACAAGTTCTCCCCCTTTTTCATCCTATCTCCTGACCACAGAACTGTACTAACCTAATACTGTGTAAAGTTGTTTTAGGGCTGCTGATGCTCTCCTCTCACTACAGCACTCAACAAGAACAGCTGCCCTCATGTGTGTAAGTGAGATCCCAAATCCAACAGGCCTGCAGATTCCTCTGATGTTATGGTCTTAAGTTGGATTCCTTAGGGCACTTCAGGAATTCTTTCTAGAGAAAAATAACATTTCCCTGCTTTTTAAACCAGAGTTTGTGCTGATGCACATTTGGTGCAGTACACAGTCAGCAAAGTGTAGGTGGGAGGAAGAACTTAAAATTCCTGCTTTTCAGCCTGGCAGAGGTTGGCGTTGTTGCAGAAATAACACAGAGAAGACAGGGTGTCACTTTTGGATTGGTTTTGGGGTGGGGTACATCTAAATGATAACAAACCTTTGCAGCAACGTAATGACTTCATCCTCAGCACATTGGGACCAGTTTCTTCTCTTATGAGCTAGTGCTAGTCAGACTCCAGCACACAAGCCAGGTAGGCTGATGTAAGGGGGGCTGACAGTGGCACAGTGAGTTAATTAACAAAGTCTGGAGGCCTGAGTTCAAATGTCAGCTCTAGTCACAAATTAAAAAAAACCTTCATGAGTCAAGGTCTGCTCTGTACTGGACATTCCTCTACGTAAGGGCTAATCAATTATTTTCTGGCAAGGTCCAGATTTCTTGGTCAGGATATGTGCTTGGCGTTTCCTGCCTGGAACTTGGAGTTATGAGTCTGTTTCCAAAGCATCTGGCCTTTTATCCTACACTATGCCCAAAGCACAGTTGAGAGAGCTGGATCAAAAATTGACAGGGACATCAGTTCAAACTTGGCTTAACAAAACAACCTGCAGCAGAAGAGTCTGTTTCCCTGACTGATACCCTGCATCTCAGTTTTCCATCACTGCTATGACTCTTGAGTTTTTATCCGTTTACAGAGGTAGACATAAAACAGCCTGAGGACAGTCAATCTGAGACAGTCCAAGGTGGAGAGACTTATTTAGAGGAATGATTAACCATCTAGTGAACTAAAATGGCTTTCCTGAGAGTAGAAAACAGCATTTCCCTATAAGGTGAATAAAACTGATGAAAGAAGCCAGTTGAATAGATGGAAGAAGCTCTGTGTGTGTGTGTGTATGGATCTGCGTCTAGTGTTAGACATACATATATACTTTTAACACGAGGAATAGACATACATAAATTGCTTGAGATGAAAGTTCCTGATGCACCCTAATACATGGCAGGTGTTGAGAGCTTGCTTTTCACATTGTGTCATGAACTAGTACAATATAAAATCTAATTGCGGAGAGCAGTGTCTCAGATAAATCTCTGGCATACTGTCACTTCAACACATTTAGTAAATGCAGTGCATACTGCAAAGGAATACAGATGTACTTTTTTATTGGACACTGAGGAATCACATTCGCAGTGAGGTCCATGTATTCCAGTCAAACTGAATGGCGAGAGAGGAACTAGACTTTCAGATTTCTGGGTATATTATTTGCATCAAAACATAGGTTTTTGAATGGGCAAGGTTTTCCTAGGATAGGGGTTCCCAAACTTTTTTTTTTAATAGCATGAACCACCTTTTAATAAAAGGAGTGTCCAATGGATGTCTTCTCTCCAATTTGCTGTTGCATAGATTACCTCCCCTCTCATGGATAATATAAGATCCCTGTGGTAACTACAGCAATTGTATATTTAGGGAATTTAATATTAAGAAAATACGTAACACTTACTTTTAGTTGTCTCTTGATGCAGTTTAACTGGTGGAGGAGCCATCACTGGGTGGCCGACCAGTTCTCTGTGGACCACTGAGGTTCATGGTCCACTGTATGGAAACCACTGTCTTGAAGCAGCTAAATATAAAATTTGAAACTTGAGAGCATGGTCTGACCATGAAGCAGGTTAGTTCAGTTTTCAACACTTACTGTTTAATGAATAAGCAGGGCACTGTTCACCACCACATTCTCTGACTTTTGTGCCAAAACTTCTGTATTTGATAAAAGATGCATTTGCTCCAAAGAGACTTTTATGATGGCTCTGGCTTGGTGGCCATCAAAAGAATCCTGTGTGGACACTGCGTTGCATAGAAGAACATTTAATACAGTCAGAGGCTCCAAAGCAAGAAAGGACCCTTTCTAACCTCCTGTGTAACACAGGCCACAGAATTCCTCAAAATAATTGCTTTCTTTCTGTATGCCTTGAGTAGGGGTTTGCAAACTTCATTGCACCATGATCCTCTTCTGATTACAAAAATTACTACACGATACCATGATAGGGGGCCAAAGCCTGATCTCCATTGCCTGGCAGGGAGAGGAAGAGGAGGGAGAACAAAGTCAAAACACAAGGGCTTCAGTCCCAGGTGGGGGCCTATAACCTGAGCCCTGGCTTTGGGTGGTGGGGTTCAGGGCTTCAGCTTCAGATGCACCCCTACGCCCCAGCAAGTGTAAGACTAGCCCTGGTGATCCCATTAAAATAGGGTCATGACCCACAGTTTGAGAACCGCTAGCCTAGAATGTTGTGAGTTGCATTTAGACATCCATGTTGCCATCTCTGTAATTCGGACTCCATATTTTTAAGGTAATTAGTACAAATGGAAATTAATTTTTAAATTTTAAAAATGAAATTTAGTGCGGTTGAAAAGTGATGACTTGCATTTGAAGTCCTCAGTGTCCAGAACAGGTACAGCAGGAGCGATGACAATGCAAGTTCCCACAGTCGCTGCTCATAGACAGTGTACTTCAGACTTGACTTAACTTGTAGGAACAACTTGTAGGACTGAAGGGTGGTGGGTTCAGTGTTCATGGGCCTTGAAGTCATTAACCTGCACTTCTATCTAACTGCTTCGTAGTGGATCTGTTGGGGTCTGTTATGCTTTCATTATATGAACATTTACCTGTTACAAGCTGGATTGAGACCCCTCCGCCCTCCTAAAAACTCAACCTTACATTTCGATAGGCGCATAGCCATCAAATAGCAGTGAATTTCAGTCACTGCCTTGATATCGTTCTGCAAGCTTACCATTTTCCTGATCTGGGGCCAGACTATAGCTAGTGGAGTCAAAAAAATACTATAGTTCAACTCCAAAGCTCATAAAGCAATCCAGTTCTGCTCTGAATACAGGCATTAATAGTTTACATTTTTCTATGTGTTTTGTAAATAAACTCTACCCATAGCCTGCCCTTGTTCTTGGGCTTCAGAGATTCTAGACCTTCTATTTCCAAACTTTTATATTTTCCATAACTTGCATCTGAAGGATGCAACTTATAACTTACTACATTTATCCGGCGTTCCTCAGGTCCTTAACTCAATTAATTCTTCTTAAATAAAATGAAAATGTACATTCTTTATTTAAATCATTGCTTTGGGGTGGGGCTGGGAATGAGGGATTCAGTATGCAGGCTGACATGGGGAGAGAGGACTTACCTCAGCCTTCTCTCAACACGGCAGTTTGGGGCCAAGTGAGAAGCATCTCTTCATGGCTGTTGCACCTCCAGCGGGCACAGCTGGTGGAGGGGTGCATTTCCCCCTGGCTGGGGCAGTTCCAAGTTAGACTGGGTGGAAGTCACTGAAGGACTATCAGTCGCCAAGCTGGGGCAGCTCTGGGTTGGGTGTCATTGCGGGGGGGGAAGGAAGAAGTGCCCCCTCCTCTGGCCTCAGCATGGAGGAGATGTGGCTAGATGTGGTGAGAGGGTGTCCCCTCCCCTGGCCCCAGCACGGAGCTGCCATGACTGGGAGGGGTGAGGCACCCGCTCCCATGGCCCTAGCAAAGAGCTGCCCCAGCTGAGGGGAGGCACGGCCCCCCCGCTGGCTCAGAACAGAGCTGCTGCTTCTGCAGCTCTGTGCTGGGGTGGGCAGGCAAAAGTGGCCCTCTGCGTACCTGCTCTGAGCCTTTGCTCTCCCTGAGCCTGCTTTGACCCCTCTTTGACCATTCGCTTGATTATGTCAATTTTGGGGACTGTACTTGATTTGGTGATTCTCTTTTTTTTGTTTGGTTTTATGAGGAAAAAATCCCATTCCAGGCACGTCCTGTGTCCTGGCACAGCCAAGCCCTTACGTTGCTTTAAGTTATGATAAGAGGAAACTGTATACCAAATTTGGTGGCCCTAGCTCTTACCATTTAGGAAGAGTTCTTGAACAGACAGACAGACAGACAGACAGATAAACACTCTTAAATATATAGTAGATAACTTCCAGTTCTGAAGAAGCAAGTGAGAGAGAGAGAGAGAGAGAGAAACAAACTGTACTTTGTATGTATAGTTCTGTGCTGGTTGATCTTTGCTATTGTCAGTCTCCCTTTGTCTACTCCCCCTATGTCTGCACACCCAGGCAGGTAAATATTCACTGTTGGCTCAAGCAGTATAGATCTTCTGCTTCTCGAAAGTCTGAACTGAGATCCTAATTTGAGTGTGCATTCTGTAGAATTGCCTGTTGACTGGTTGTTTCAGAACAGACTGGTATAGTTTGGGGCCATAAGCATACTGCCAGGTGTGTGTATGTGTGACATTACCATCTGTACGTGCAGTGCTATTGTAGTCATGGTGGTCCCAGTATATTAGACAAGGTGAGTGTGGTACTATTTTTTTTTATTGGACCAACTTCTGTTGTTGAGAGAGACAAGACCCGAGCTCAGAGCTGAATAGAAAAAAAAAAAAAGTCACCCACCTTCTCTCTCACTTTGGTCTTTCTAATTGCTATCAGTGTAAATTACAGAGTGCAAGATGTGACTAAAAAGCATTTAAAAATCCAAAATCTCTGTCACAGCACAAGTCTCCTTGTAATTGCCTCCTTGCTTGCAAGCTTTGATTTAAGGAACGTGAAGAAACTCTGCACCTTACTAGAACTTGCAGAGGGAGAAGGCCAGTTCTCCACTGTCAGATATTGCTGTCAGGCCAGAATGAAAGGTGGTGTGGGGAGGAGAAATTTGGTTTGTGAAGCATGAGGGTTTTTTTAAAATTATGTGACTCAGGGTAATTTTTTGCCACCAGTCTCCATGAAATGCTACCTCTGAAGAAATCTTAGGCCTTTTGCTTTTATCTCCTGATGAATTAAGTCAAGCAATGACCAATAAAACAAGACCAAGACCTTAGAAAATAATTTCTTCCATTTGTACCATTTGAATTGGCAACTGAATATATGGCAATAGACAAATGTATCAAGCCAATTTCATGCTGGTTGAAAGACTGAACCTCACTTTAGGGCCACAGACGTTAGAACTGGGAAAGACTCATTAGTCTGAGCACATTCCCTTGCATGTGCAATTTATAGCTTTCAGAGAGAACATATCTGACATTAGCAGGAAACTATTGAATTCATGTAGAAGAATGTGCCCTTTAGTGTTACCTGTCTCTGAGCTTGAGAGTCTCATCATAGTCAAGTTAAGGTTTGACAGAAGACCTCTTATCTCCCCTGTTTGAAGCCTTATCTCACTATACAAAGCTAATGTGTTGTGAAATATTATCTCTTATATGGCAGCAGCATCCTGCCATATGCAGACACACCTGTTGAGGGATTTTTTACGCAGTACAGGTTTAGTAAGATGTGAGTTCCTGCATCTAAGAATGTTTATATTCTCCTCATGTCCACTACTTCACAGCTTCCTGGTTTCCATGCCTGGTTTCCAGCAGACCTATTCTTTGGCAGATTACATCAGAAGTTGTTCAGAGTCCTTAAACTTGTGCTGACATACCTCACTTCAGGGAGTCTATCCTTACCCTCTGTCCATCCCTTCCAAGGATGATATCTGCCTATCACATGGTGCATGTGTCCAGTGTTCCCTATAAGCTGAGCCTTTGGGCTGCCTCCCAGAAAAGATTCAGATGCCGCCCAGCTGATTAAAAGAGTGCCCATAGCCAACAGCATATGTTTCTACTGGTGGCGCACATAATAACATTTATTCTGCACATGGATGGAAAAAATTAGAGGGAACATTGTGTGTGTCTACTTGCAACATTTACCATCTCTTGTAA
The DNA here is from genome assembly GCA_032595735.1 of Pelochelys cantorii. NCBI lineage: Eukaryota > Metazoa > Chordata > Testudines > Trionychidae > Pelochelys > Pelochelys cantorii. The sequence goes on along the minus strand of CM064326.1, from coordinate 253,439,862 downwards.
GAAGCTCAAAGTTAGAAAATTTGCATTGGTGGGACCCCCGGACATGCCTAAAACCTGGCTGAAGAGAGAGTTTCTTCAAAACTCAGTAATACTGGGGAAGTTAATGATTTCTGGGGGTTGTTTTGGAGCACTAATTACTGGGCAATGTTTGCATTGGTGATGGATGAGCTGCCATGTGTTCTGTCCTTTGCCTTGGATAGATTTGCCCTGGGGAGCAGAGGGCTCTGATGAGTCATAAAAATAAAACTGCCGAATAGCATGGTGTGATTTAATCACAAGCTGGCTTCATTGATTTTTTCCCCTAGGGTGCACCACATATGTGTTTGGAGATGCATTTTGTCACGGGGTAAGGGAAGGGAAAAGCCTCTGGAAGTGGTACATTTTAGATATGGTATCTGTCAGGAAGTTCTATGGCTGATATTTGGGGATGGGTAAATTGTGGATGATTGGAAATGGCGTCTGTCCAGTGTGTGTGAGGCTCATATTGCTATGCTGTCCTCTTTATGGCAACTCGTGAATAGAGATGCTTGCATTCCCATGCCATTCCGCTGCCCCCCTTAGTGCTAGTCTATACCAATAGATCGAACTCATTTGTACTGCCTGCATTGCGTAAGTGAAGCAAAATGGAAAGCTGCCATTACTTTGATCGGCATGCCGAGGCCACAGTGCTTGCTATTAACATGCTATTGTTAGTCTTGTATAATTCAAATGTATGTCAAAGAGAGAGACTTGTGGTGGAGTGAATTTCAGTGCTATTGCTGCCTGTTTTGAATAGCAGTGGAGACACACTTCTTTTCAGGTCTTGGGGACTTTGTAGAGCAAAGAAAAACCCATGGGTGGCCTGTACCAGCTTTGGCACTGTGGGGGTGTTACTGTGTAGGTTCCTGGGCACAAGCTCTAGGACCCTCCCACCTTTCAGGCTCCTAGAGTCATGGTGTCCAACCAGTTTTGAAACAGTAGCCACTATAATAGCTACTGCTGTTGCGAACTAGCCACACTCAACTGGCCAGACAACCACATGGTCCTAGAGCCTGGGATCCATGCCAAGCCTAGAAGTCTACAAAGCAGTAAAAGAGCCCCATATCCTGAGGCCAAGTTGGCTGGCACAGGCCAGCCATGGGTTTTTCTTTGCTGTGTAGACCAGTGTTTCCCAATTTTATTTGGCGACAGAATCCTTTTAAACTCGAAAAAATTTTGTGGAACCCCTAATAACTGTCTTATAAATGGAGCTGAAAAAGTAGACCACAAATAAGTAAGGATAATAATAAACAAATGCTAAACAACGTTATGAGATCAACATTTAGTTTAATTGCACATATTTAAAAACAAAAATCACATTTCATGTGTAGAAAAAATTTTTTAATCATATAATGTTATTGTAATGGCATTTTCTCGCAGAACCCTTATTTTCACTTTGCGGAACCCCGGGGTTCCACGGAACACCATTTTGGAAACACTGGTGTAGACTATGGATGTTAGCTATTGGGTAATTGAATAGCCGAGTAACCGCATTAATTCTTATCGGTTACTCAACTATTTTGTAGTCCCTGGGGGCAAGGGCGGCAGCCAGTGTATCCAGCTCAGCTCTCGGGGAGCCCCCTACCACCCTGTCCTGCTGTATCAGAGGCAGCAGCACGGGATGGCAGGCGGGAGCCGGTCCATGAGGGGAGACAGTTTAAAACCAGCTCCCTGCGCAGACCAGCTGGCAGCATCCCCTGTCTGCGGGGGGCCCAAGCTCCCTGGGGACAGACGCTGCTCCACCTCGCCTGTCTGTGGAGCACTCAGACACCCTGCGGACAGGGATTGCTGCTGGGGACCAGCCTCTGTCCATGGTGGAACAAGGCTTGCTATGGACAGAGGCTGCTCTGCGGGAGGCGGAGCAGCCTCTGTCCGTGGGGAGCTTGGGCCTGCCGTGAACAGAGGCTTCTTCGCGGCAGCCTCCCCTACCCCCAACCCCTCCACTGCTGCCTCTGATTGACAGCAGTGCAGGGTGTGGGCAGGCGGCACTGTGAAGCAGCAAGGGTGGGGGATGAGTGTAGTCAACAAGATTAACTGATAAGTCTAAGCTTATTGGTTAATTGTATAGTCGATTACACATTGACATCTCTAGTGTAGACATATCCTTGGAGGCTCCCAAATCCTTGCTGCATAATGTGCAGCACACTCCACGTAAATCCAGTCAGTGGTGGGGGAGCCAAGTCTTTGCTTAAGTCTCCTGGGAGTATTTCTTTGCACATTTGGTAGACAAAATATAAAGTCCAGCAGCTTCAAAACACGTGATTGTTTTTAAACTGTTAGGCCCTGGATATGTCCTTGCAAGCCTAAAATAGGCTGAAAAAAATCTTTGTTAGCCCTTTGATTTCCCTCACAGTAACTTGTCACCATTGCTGTGGGTGAAAGAGAGAAGTAAGCCCTCACCATGTGAGACAATGAAGCAGGGTTTAAGAAATTTACTAGACATCCAGCCAAAGAATTAAACCTTCATCTGAGACAGATGACAAAAGAAGGGGTGAATAGGCACTCTAGAGATTATCCTGGCATACCGATCACATTTGTTGGAGAGGGACACAGCAATAAAATTGATCAGATTATTATCAATCTCACCATTCTACTGCTGGCAGTCATGAGTCCATGAGTGCATTTTTCAGGTCTCAGAGTAAGGGATGGGTTCCCCCATGCTGGAGTTAACAAAGTCATGACACAGTTTGAGGAATCTCCTGGAAGAGAGATTCAATTGGAGATTAAATAAACCTGGCTCTTTCCATTTCAATGTCAAAGCCTCCTACCAAGACATCTTCATTTATGCCTCCAGATCATCTATGATGCAAAACAGGGTTAGGGGGCAGCACATATATTTTGGCTGCAAAGCCAGAAAGGGGTGTAGTTCTTCAAGTGTTTTGTAGAACCTAAAAATGGATACTTGTTTAATTTCTTGGAGGAGATTTTCAATTAGCTATAAAATAAATTAAACCTAAGAATACATAGCCATTGCTTGTGACCAGTTTAGTGCAGGTCCTATTTGGAGGCAGTACCTCTGGGAATGGAACGCAGCGGAAAAAATGCAGTTTTGCCTGGGGATGCATGACTGACATCAGTCTATTAGAAAGCTGCACCTCAGTCACAGGATTTTGATCGTTGCATGAACATACTGCCATAAGAGATTAGAATGATATTATTACTTCCCAGCATCAGGACAAAAAAGAAGACCCACCTCTTCACTGTAGCTTTCCCTTGGTAACAAGAGGGAAGAAAAGCCAAGGGAAAGAGGAGAAACTATTGAAAAGAAAAGAAAAGAAAACCTTACTAAACTAAAAGATTATATTGGGGAAGAGGGGCCAGAAAGAAGACTAAGATCCTCTTACTATTTGCTCATGGAAAGGAGGGAGAGAACAGAAGATCAATTGTTTGCTGCATTTTTTTCCAATTACTGTAGCACAGTTACAAGTGTAGTATAAATACCTTGACAGAGACAATCTGATACGGGTTGTTTGGAATTTGTATGATTTCTCTTCATTCCTCCTTTGTCACTCTTTGATTTCAGCAGACAGAAGGAGGGGCACAGACAGACGGACAGCAGACACAGACACAAAGCAGTGAGAATACGGAGAGCAAGTCCACTCCAAAGCGGCTTCATGTCTCTAACATTCCCTTCCGCTTCCGGGACCCAGATCTCCGACAGATGTTTGGGGTAAGTTAGTGAAGTCTATAAGGAACAACAGACTCTTATTTCATTATAAGTACAGTACATAGTGCTCTTTGGGGCAGAGGCTGTCTTCATATGTATGACCTGGACTAGTCCCCTGTGGACGCACAAGAATTCAAATGTTGATACAAGGCTTGTAAGAGCTATGCTTCAGGTGAAGTGTCTATACATAATCAACCGGAACCTTTGGCTTGCTGACTGCTCACCCTATGTGGCAGACAGTGTATTAATGTTGTCTGCAAATAGTTCCTCATAGCAACGTGTTTTGTTTTTCTTTTAACATAATCTAGGGAATTCCATTTAATAAAACAAAACTTTGTGGAACGGTAAGTCTGCAAAGTAAAGAACTCAAGTCAGGAAATACAAAATTAAGGTTGTTCATGCAACTTTGTAGTGTTTCTCTAAATGTATGTGTTAAATAATTTCTAACTGCACCATCGCCTACTATTCATTCTTGCTTCAGTCATTGTACAGCTTAAACATTCGGTGAATGAAGCAGGTGTTCTGTGAAACCATACCTTATTTCCATCAGCAAACTGTCCCAATGTGAAAGAAAAATGGCAAGAATAGTAAGAGGTCAGCATGGCTCCATCAGGAGTTTGTTAGTGACCTGAAAATTAAAAAGGAATCGTGCAAAAAGTGGAAATATGGACAATTTTCTAAGGAGAAATATAAAGTTCTATGGATGCATTAAGAGCAAGAAAAAGGCAAAGGAAAATGTAGGCCCACTATTTAGTGGAGAAGGAATGCTAATAACTGATGACATCAAGAAAGCATTAATGCCTAGTTTGCTTCAGTCTTCACTAAAAGGGTTAATGATGACCAGAAACTCAAAACAATTAATATTAATAAGGGGAAAAGAGGAAAAAATGCTACCTAAAATAGGGAAAGAACAAGTTAAAGACTATTTATGTAAGTTAGATGTATTCAAGTTGGAAGGTCCTAGGGTACTTACAGAACCAGATGAAGTAATCTTGGAACTGTTAACAGTTGTCTTTGAGAACTCATGAAGGACAGGTAAAGTCCCAGAAGACTGGAGAAGGGCAAATTTAGTACCTTTCTTTAAAAAGGGAACAAAGAGGATCAAAGATCTTATAGACCTATCATCCAAAGTTGGATACCTGGAAAGATACAAATTATTAAACAATCCATTTGTGAGCACCTGAAGGCTATTAGGATGGTTCTTTGAGTAGATGTGTCTGTGAATTCCATGTAGGCGTGTGCATGCTCAGTGGGCTGATGCTGGAGAACTTTGCCTATGGGTGGTATCTGTAGCGGTGATGCTTGTATCTCATGGACCTAGTCTCTCTCCTGGCTATATAATGGTGGTACTGCCCCAACCTACCTCAGTTCCTTCTCCTCACCCAGGGCTAGAGTCAGAGCCCTGTATAGTGTGTTGTCTTCTATTTTCAGTGTCGATTTATCTGAAAGATTTTCCTTTGCATAGTAGTTAGTAGTCCCTTAGGTTAAATTTAGTGCTATTAAAGTATTTAAGTAGTGGGCTTCCCTGTGTGTGGCCCTCATCAGAATTCAAACATTGTCCATCATGTGGGAGGGCCCTCCTTAATAGTGATCCCCATGGGAGGTGCTTTTGTATCTAGTTGAGGTACACATTGAGGAATGGTACTCCATCTGTAAGTCATTCATAAAAAGGATTAGGATGCAAGAGATTTTACGTACAAAGCAGCACCTTCTGAAGAAGACCAAGAGGCCGATTCAGATCCCTTGTCTTATTGGTGGTCACTTTCAGGACCAGCAAGTGATGCTGCTCCACATTTGGATTCTGGTTATTCCCCCAAGAGAAAGAGGAGTCGTCATTCCTTTTTTTGTGCAGCAAGGAAGATATTGTTAGAGAAGAAACAGGCGACCCAGGAGTGGATGGAGTAAACGGAACTGCTTTATTGTCTACGCATGTTTACCTTGGACATTGAACACAGTGTCCAAGTGGCTGGGTAAGGGATAGCTTAGATGCTGGTCAGCTCCAAACCTCAGTGAGACTCGAGGGCGGGGGGACCCCTCCTGCGGTCAAACAATATCTTATCCCTTGGGCTGCTGTACAGGACCTTTCCACTGCCAAAGAAATCCTGGAGCAGCGCGGTCTCATTGAACCTGCAGCTTCCTGTGCCAATGTCCCACATTGGGCACCAGATGTTAGACAAGAAACAGGCGACCCAGGAGTGGATGAGGTAAACGTGCATAGGCAATAAGTGGTTCCGTTTACCCCATCCGCTCCTGGGTCACCTGTTTCTTCTCTAACAGATATCTCATAAGACTAATTGGAAGCACACTAGCACTCAGGGAGGCTCTTCCTCCTCTTCTCAGAGTGCTGACCAGCAATGAACTCTTTCCAGCATGTGAGATGGAGCTGATCCCTGGTACTACACAGAGATCAGCGCAAGACTTTCCTGTTGATTCCCTGATTCGGACCCTGGGGTGTCTGTTAAGGCCAGTAATGGTAATATTGGCACCTGTGTTGACTGTCTCCACATTGGTGACATCAGCGTCAGACTTGCTTTGCCACTCAGTTCCTGACTCTCCACTACTTCAGGAGTTTTCCGGTGCCATAGCATCTACCACTTTATCCTCCATTATATCTTTGGCATCATCTGGCTGCATTGCAGAGCAATTGGGTTCATTAGCGCCTCAGCATCACTGCCAGTGTCCCAAACTGTGGAGTTGAGGCTGATGCTGCACCAATATCAGGGACCCCTTTAATGCCGGTATGGCTTTTGGCACTGTCATTGCACTTTAGGAGGTCTCACTGTCCAGTTTGGTACCATCCAGAGCCTTGAGACTGGTGCCTCTCCCGGTACCAAGTAGGGGAGTCTCTCAGTACTGTGATGCTGATTTCCCCATTCTTCTTCAGCATGTATGCAGCCCCTTTGTTTCTTCACCCCATTGGCTCTGGCTTCTCTGGTTTCACTGCAGAATATTTGGGACTCCTCAAGATCCGGATTGGGGTTGTCCTCCCCTTTGTTGTCTGATAGAATGTCAGATATGTGAGATTCTGTATGATCACCCTAGCAACCATTCTTCCTGTGTTAAATCACAACTGGTTTGCTTCCCTAGAACTTCAGAATGTTTATTTCTATATAGTAATTCTTCTAAACCACAGGGGTTTCTTAGGTTTGTCATGGTACACAAGCACTATCAGTACACCCTGCTTCCTTTCACCAGCTTCCCGGGTTTTTACCAAATGCATGATTTATCGTGACTGTACCTCACGAAAAGGGGATTTTATAGCTTTTTGTATCTGTACAATTTGTTACAGAGAGGCAAGTCCAGAGATGAAATCCTCTCACCTTCAGTTTATGCTGTGCTTACTTGATCATCTCGGCCTCATCCTAAACAGGAAGTCAACATTGGTTCAGACAAGAACTGAATTATTTGGGCTCCTGCTAGACTCTGAGTTTGAGACTGTTACTACCGACTAACTGGTTTCACAGGGTTCACCATTTGTGTCTGGAACTGCAATCTGAACCTCAACCACAGCTTGCATATGCCTGAGGTTTCTAGGTCATATGCTGCATGCACATAGGTAGTTCAATATGCCCAGTTGTGCCTTCATCCTTTTTAGATGTTGCTGAAGTTGGTGTATCATCCAAACTGTCAACCTTTGGATAGACTGGTTCAACTTCCACTGCCAATTCTGGACTCTTTACGGTGGTGTATGGTTCAGGACAGTGTGTGTCAGGGCATTCATTCCTCTTTTTCCACACCGACAAGGCCTCTTGTCATTGATGCCTCCTTAATAGACTGGAGAGCACATCTGGAGTCGTTGAAAGTTCAAAGACTGTGGTCAGAAAAGGAAGCTTCTCTGCATACCAATGTCCTGGAGTTTCGTGCCATCTACCACTGCAGTTGGGTCTTTCAAGATCACATCAGGGACTTTGCAGTGCATGTCCTTACCAATAATATCACCACAGTGTATTATGTGAACAGATGTGGAGGAGCATGCTCCAATGTCCTGTATCAAGAGGCAGTCAGGTTCCAGCAGCTTTGCATCAGTGAAAACATTACCCTGGTCCAAAATCATGTGGCAGATCATCTCCACAGAAATTTCTCCATGAATCACAAATGGTCCCCAAAGCCCAGAGTTTTGTGGTCAGTCTTTGCATTTTGGGGTATCCCAACTATCCATCTGCCACAAAATGCAAGAAATAACAGTTGTTTTGCTCCTGAGGAGGTTTCTGTTCCAGTACCACGACCTTTTTGCTTGAACTGGTTCTCCTTCAATTCCAGTCATCCTACAGGTCATTCTTAAGCTGAAATTGGATTTTGCCAAGCTTATTTTTATTGCTCCAACATGGCCAAGACAAAGTTGGTTCTCCAGCAGCCTCGCATTATCGTTATGGCCTCCCATATACTTGCCTCTTCATCTTGATCTCCTGACTCAGTATTGTGATCAGGTTTTGCTTCCAGCACAGCATCTCATCTCATGGTATGGATGCTACATGGCTAGATGAGGAGGAGGAAGCATGTTCAGAGATGATCCATCAAATTTTGCTCACTAGTAGAAAGCCCCCCATCAAAGTGCATATATGGTTAAGAGGCAGTGGTTCTCAATATGAGCCTGGGGAGTTCACCCAAAGATGACTGTATCTTTGGTTGACCTATTAAACCTGTTACACCTTTAGTCTTCTGGTCTTGCACTTAGTTCTTTGACCAGTGAAGGGCAAGCAAGACTAGTCTCAGTGGGCCACATGAATGACAGTGGTGGGCAACCTGTGGCCCGCAGCTCACTGTGGGGTTCCACCTGTGGCCCACACGTTGCTGTCTTCCCCCAATTTCCCATGCACTTCTCGGGCATTGGAGCCTCACACTTCCTATTCCTCCTCCTCTCCCCCAGCATTTTCAGAGCACCGTGAATCTGCTAATTCATGCTCCATCTCTGCTTCTCCTCTCTCCCTCCCTGAGCTTGAACAGCCGTGGTTGAAAGACCATACTTAGTAGTAATCCATGGTTTGCTGTGAAACTGGGAATCTCTCAGGTAGAGATAATGGGGTCTCTCAGGTAGAGATGTAATAGTGTAGTCAATTAACCAATAAGCAAAAGCTTATAAGTAAATGCTGTAGTTAACGCATTCCCCCCTCCCTCTGCCAGTACATTTTTTAGCAAGCTGACCAGCAGCCCGACTCAATCCTGGCTGGCGCCGGGTTCGGGTCCTACCCCTGCTGCAGCTCTGGATTTAAAGTGTATTAGGAGCCGGACAGGCAGGCAGCCTGGCTCAGTTCAGACTTGCGCCGGGTTCAGGAGCTCAGACCCCACCCAAACAGGGTGCTGCTACCCCTTGCTGCTGCCTCTGTATCAGAGGCAGCAGCGCAGGGTGACAGGCAGCTGGTTCATGAGGGAAGCTGGTTTTTAAATTGGCTCCCCTCACGGACCAGCTCCTGCCTGGCATCCCATGCTGCTGCCTCTGTTACAGAGGTAGTAGCATGGAGTGGCAGGTAGCTCCTCAGGAGTGGGGGACTATAGAATAGTCAAGTAACTGATAAGAATTCATGAGGTTAATCCACTATTCAATTAATCAGTGTTTAACATCCCTACTTTCAGGGGTCAATCCAGAGTCACGTACTCATTAATATTTAATTAATGGTTTGGAAAATGGCGTGGAGTGTTTGCTTATAAAATTTGCAGATAACACCAAACTGGGAGGGGTTGCAAGCACTTTGGAAGAGAGGATAAGAATTCAAAATGATCTTGGGGATTTGAAGAATTGGTCAAAATTCAACAAGATGAAATTGAAAAAAGACAAGTGTAAATTACTTCATTTAGGAAAGAATAGTCAAATGCACAACTACAAAGTTGGGACTAACTGGCTAGATTATAGCATTGCTGAAAAGGATTTGTGGGTTACAGTAGATCACAAATTGAACTAATCAACAATGTGTTGCACCTGTGAAAAAGGCCAGTGTCATTCTGAGGTTTCTTTCCAGGGGTATTTTGTATGACACATAGGAGGTGATTCTCTGGCTCCGTTCTGCATTGGTAATGCCGCAGCTGAAGAACTGTGCCCAGTTCTGGGTGCCCCACTTTAGGAAAGATGGGGACAAATTGGACAGAGTCCAGAGAAGAGCAATGAAAATGATGAAAGGGTTAGAAAACCTAACCTGGGAGGAAAGGCTAAAATAGCTGAGCGTGTTTAATCTTGAGAAAAGAAGACTGAGGGGGGACCTGATAACTGTCTTCAATTATGTTAAAGGCTGTAGAAAGAGGGCTGTGATCAGTTGTTCTCCATATCCATGGAAAGTAGGACAAGGTAATGAGCTTAATCTTCAGCTAGAGAAATTTAGGTTAGATATTAGAAAAACCTATCGAGCTAGAAGGACAAAAACGTTCTGGAACAAGCTTACAGGGGAGCTTGTGGAATTCCAATCACTACGTTTTTAAAAACAAGTTGGACAAACACCTTTCAGGTAGGGATGTAAGTGACTAGTCTACTATCCGATAAGCATAACCTTATTGGATAGTCAACTAGTGATGTGACTAGTCGCTTGTCCCCCACCCCCTGCTGCCTCTATCAAAGAGAGGCAGCAAGGGGGGGAGCAGGAACCAGTGCTAGAGGGAGCTGGCTTAAAGTCCCCGCTGGCCCCATGCTCCCTGTGGGGCTTCCATTTTTGAACTGTGGAGGTGCCCTTAGAGACTAATCAAATAGTCGATGGAAATCCCATCAACTATTCGATTAGTTAATTAATCTAAATTTAACATCCCTACTTTCAGGTATGGGCTAGGTTTTCTTGGTCCTGCCACAGTGCAGGAAGTTGGACTGATGACTTCTCAAGTTCCCTTCCAGCCTTTCTTTTCTCTGATTCTGGTCAGGGATCAAGTCCTGGTTTTTTTGCACCAGGATGGGAGTAGGCACTGGTGAGCGACCTAGGTTTGAGTTCCTGGCAGTTAATGCAGTAGGTTGCAACATAATTTCCTGCTGTGCAGATGACCTGGGTTTATTTCTGGTGTGAGACACACAGCCCTGGGAGTTCAGGAGCCTCTGTCCTCTGAGTCACCTGGTCAGGCTCATCACAATTATGTCTGAGCACCTAACAATATCATTTGCATTTTACTAATGAGGAAACTGAGGCATATTGAACTACTATACTTCTATCTCAAAGGTCTCTTCCACAAAGCACGTTGTAACTGCCAGATACTTGCAGTGCAGATTTCCTGTCCAAGGATTGTCATGTTATGTTACATGGAGGAAAAACAAATGGTTTACTTACTTTTCATTCTCCACCAAGTGATTTTTGTGCATTAAAGTTACTTGACTTAAATCAACAGTAACTTCAACTGGAGAGCTGGCTCATTAATATGGATTTCAGGGGAGAATTGTGACTAGTAACTCTGTGCCAATGTGCTCAGAATATCTGTAAGTCTAGCGAGAGAGGTATGAACTTTCCAGGAGTGGTCTGTCAGAGCTGTATTTATCTTTTGAGTACAAATTCAGTTACATGCCATTTTTTGTGCACTGTGGCTTTGCCAGAGAAACAATCAATGACTCTGCTCCCTTTCCCCCTGTCAGTCCTGCTGCTTTTAACACATCCACAGCCTGGGGCAGTAATGTGGGGCTTTCTGAGCACCCCCTCACGCCCACCCTTCACAAGAAGCAGGAGGCTTTTCCTTAGGTGACTCATATTGAAACAATCCTTCTCTGTCCTGCAGGGGGACTCAAGGTTGTTTGAGTTTTTGGCTGTGGGTGGCTGCAAGCCTCCTTTTCCTCTCTCCCCCTTTTGTATGTCAGATCTGATCTCCTCAACATCATCTCTTAGAGACTCAAAGCCTTTGCCTCGAGTGGTTTTCCAAAAATACTGTGCAAAGGGTGAAATTAGGTAGACAGCACTGAAGTGGAGAAAGGAGTGAATGTGACGGTGGGGAAGAAATCCCTCAAGGATAGAATGGCAGCCCAGAGGTCAGCTCTCCCCCCAGGCAGGAAGCATCAGCTAATGTTCCAGACTGCCATAGAAATGAACCTTAGTGATGTCATGTGGGCTGTGAAAATCATTTAACCCTTTCCAAACCACTGTCATTAGTGAAAGCTAGGGACCTAAGAATTTCCTGTCAGATTCAGCTTCTAAAGCATCTCATTGTAAAGTGCTAGCATATACTGGAAATTAAGGGACCCTTGTGGGACCTGAACACATTTTTAGCAGATCTTATGTGGTCTCTATTCAAGCCCCTCACTTCCTGTCCACTGTCCCTCCTTTCTTAAAAAAAATGCATGCTTGATAGTCATTGCCTCTGCCAGGAGAGTGTGTGAATTGAGGACCTTGACAGCCAGGGACAAGGTTACACTTTGGCCATACCCAGAGTTTGTATCCAAGGTGGTGTCTGTTTCACTTGAATCAGGTGGCGTATTTGCCTGTGTTTTTGCCTAAGCTGTGTTCCTTCCCAGAAGAGCAGTGCCTCCATACATTAGATGTCTGACTCTCGTTAGCCTTCTATATGAACGAGATGGAACAGTTATGTGCTTTGCCTTGCCTTGTTTCCTGTCATATGGACTGCATAAAGGGACAAGTGGTCACTGTGCAGACCATCTCTAGATGGATAAACATCTTGAATCAAGACCACATACAGAATAGTGTCACCTTCCCCTCATTAACAGATACAGGGGTATTTGACGGCAGCCCAAGCAACGTCGCAGCATTCCTCAATGACTTGCCCATATTGGACGTGTCCATGCATTCTTTTAAAGACCATTATGCGATCATTGTGACACTAATGTCAGAAGAGCAGGCTGCAATGTTTGCTCAAGTAGACTCCGAATCCTGTTTCGGTTGGGGGTACTGCTTGCTAATTACTTACTTGGAATACACCGCACCTTAATCAGTGCACAAAATGGTGGGCTTTTCCCAATGAATGGGGAACTTCATTAAATATATCTCTTTATTTTTCTCCTTCAGTGTGTAGCCTAGTGCCTTATGTAACACACATTGAAACTTTTCACTGAATGCAAAATTAATTTCCTTGTGCCCATGCCTATAGTGAATTCACCATCATATCCAAGTGTCAAAAACGTTAATGAATTTATCTTCACAACACCTTTGTAAAGTGAAGTTGTATTATCATTCCCATTTTACAAATGGGAAACTGCGGCAAAGAAAGAGGCCTAAAATTGTCAGAAATATCCACTAATTTCTTGGGCACAAGTCGAGATACCTAAGGTCTGATTTTTAAGGATACTTGGAATTTTAACATCACTTCATATGTTCAAAGAATAGCTTCAGTCACCTTCACTTGCTGTCATGAGTTCTCAACACTTCTGCAAATCTTGCCCCAGGTCTCTCAAATTGAGTACCTAGAAAATTCACTAGGCACCTTCCAGTTTTTGCAACAAATGAGATGGGTCCTCATTAACAAATGACAGGTGCCTCATTAACTGCCATTCTGAACGAGACAAGGGTCCAGTGGTAAAAACAGTAAGGGTCACATCACGCTATCATAATGCACCTGCACGACGGGGCTGAGTTAAAGTTACAAGAGGCAATCTTAGTTGCATCATTTCCTAACCTGAGTGAGTGATTTTGCAGCAGTAACTTTTTGACGTTTTTTAATGTAGCATGGTTTATTTAGGAGAATTTTTGAATGTAATACTATATGTAGTGTAAAGACCCTGGCTTAACTTTAATTGTTAAAATTACTAATATGGCAAAATGTTATATTCAAAAGTGAGTTTGGATATTGTAGTAATGTTTGTTTTATTACATTTTTGGTGTTTATATTTTGGTTGATTTGAACTGCCCTGTCCCTAAACGGATGAGATTGGGAGAGCACTTTTACTATAGTGTGTGTTTGAGAGCACTGTGCAGGAGATGTTGCCTTTATCCATACAGTGGAGGACCCAGCCTTTTTATGTTCCTAGGAGGGTCAGATCTTGATGTAATACACTTTTCAGAAAGCAAGTTTCATTGTAGAAGTGTAACAATAATATTTCTGGAGGGTTGGATGCCTTTGGACATTGCTTAGGCACTGCAGTGCCTTTCATCTGGAAGTCATCAGTGAGTATGTGTAAAAAATTTAGTTTGGTGCATCCCAGTTCCAACTCCCAAATCGCTGTTACTATTTGTACTAGATGAGCAAGATCTTCAGGGCAGAAACAGTCTCTCCCTATGAGTCTGTACACTGTCTTGCTCTCAGGTGAGCCCTCAGGAGATAGCTCTAGCCTCAGGGGCCAAAATCCAGTTTATCATTTTAGTTAACAACACTGATTGTCTCTCACTCACACCTTGAGGATGGGCGGGGGTGTAAAAAACGTGATTTAATATTTTAAAAAAATGTTCTCACCAAACTCATTTCCTATAGCCACAAAGGGCAAACTAGGCTAGTGCGTGGGCCTCATGAATGGTCATCCTTCATCTCAGTGGGCTGCAAGATTGTCATAATCAAGGCGGTCTCTCATGACAGGGTAGTTTTGCTAATTGTGTTTGCATACCTAGAATTTGCTGGGTATGCTGATTGAAACTTAGCAGCACTTTGATTGGATACAGAGGGAGCAGTCAATGTGTTTTTTCATGTGCTCCTGTTTTGCATGCATGTCACTTTAGTAATACCAGTAGGAAAAAAACCAGGCGGACAGAAAGCAGCAGAATCTGGCGACCCTATGCATGGGTAACACACAACAAAATGTCTCATGGGCCACACACTAAACCCCGAAGGGCCACATGCGGTCTGCCACTGTTCTACAGTTTTACTCAAGACTATTGAACATTTTTAAGGTTGCCAGTCCTGAAAATTTCTGGGAGTTTCAGGCAGTTCCTATCTGTCTTATCCAGGGGAGATGATTCCCAAAAATAGGAGTCCTATATGATTTTCTCTTCTGAGAAGCAGGGTTACAATTCATTTTCTCTTTGCTACAGCCCTGTCAGGAAGCAGAGGGAATGATGTGACTACATTTGGGAGGTGTCACTAGTTCGAGAGGAAACAGTAGAATGGAGGAGGAGGGAGATAATACCATAAAACTGATTTGGAAGTACTCCGAGAGAAGAAAAAAATAAAGAGAAACGAATGGGCCTATAACTGAGAGAGAGTCTGAGGGCCCCAGAGAATTGGGACAGCTCTGGGATTGTCACTGGTATTTAGTGCTCTCACTTGTGAGCCAAAAATGGAAGGACTCCCACCTCCCTCCTTTTCATGTGTAAAGATAACAAAAATAGAAAGTGGCTGGCAAGAAGTAAATCTTTCTTCTCTTGTCTCTCTGCAGCAGTTCGGCAAAATTCTTGATGTAGAGATAATCTTTAATGAGCGTGGCTCCAAGGTAAGTCCTGTTTCTATATCCAGTTTCTCTTGTTTTGATTGTACAGAGAAAGAAGTAGTTTATTGCCTGGAATAATGTGCTCTACAGAGATCAGGAGGAACTGGTGTAATGGGGAGGGGAGGGAGAAGCTCCTTCTGGGACTTTTTCCTGCTCCCTATAACTCCAGTATCTGAGCATAGTTAGTTCTGGGCAGCACATCCAAATGCTCCCAAACATTCCAAGTTCCCCGACCCTGTGAAGAAGGAGGGAATCATTTGAGCCCTCTTAGCCTCAGTTTTCACTGCATGAGCAATGTGGTGCTCTCTGGGGAAGGAAAGACAAGGTGACACTATGTTGTGTATTGAGATCCATAAAATGAGTTTTGTTACATAGAAAAGTACTTATTGAAAATAAATGGAATATCTCACATGTGCAAGGCATTTTTCCCTCGCCTTCAAAAACTGAATAGGCTGTTGTGAGAAATACTGGCCTTTCTTGATTGAGATTTCTGATGCTTAAATTAAGCACCCTCAGTTTCTCTCGGTATGAACCCATCCTTATTGAATTTCTATTGGTGCAGCTATTTTCACCTTTAAGATGCATTAAAAGGGAGGGAAGGTCACTTCTTTGGAGACCAGGCTTCAAATTGCTGCTCAGGTCAAATGTAGAGAATTTCAGTGATCTTTGTCCTAACTGGCAGTTGGGTCTCATCTCATAACCAAGATCATCACAATGACAAATTGATGTGATTCTCTCTCTGCCCAGGAGGTCCAGCACTGGAATAGCAGGGAGTGTTGCAGGTCAGGATCATGGTGCATTGGCAGAGCTCTGTGGGGGAAGCTTGCACAGTGCATGTCTATACTATGCTTGACTTAATCAGTGCTACAATTCCCATTCTCAATTAAACATGAAAATTTCCCCTCTCACATGAGATTTTTAAGATGCAAGCCAGCTAAGCAGTTTATATTTTTAAATCCCTGCCTTTTCCCTTGGGTTTGAAGTTCACAGCACTATGCAGCCTCACTGCTCCCTCAGCGATATACTTACATACATGGTTCTCTACAAATTCTCGCCATGTTCTCTAAATTGCCTTTTAAAATTCCTTACTCTCTCCATGTATTCTTTGGAATCCAGGCAAGGGGTTGTTTCTTGTCTAAAAGAACCAAGATTCACACTCCACTTCTGACCGTGCACACCCCCCTTTGCCTATTTTGTGTTTTATAATCCAATATGGGTAAATTGGTTTCTAGATAGTTTAGCTTGGAAGTTTTCTTTCTCTTTATAGATACAGTAAATCCTACTTGCTTTTACCAGAAACATTCAGCTATGACTGAATCTGTAAATATTTATTCTGCTTTTGCACAGTCTGATGTTTATAGACCAAAGCTGTCTGTGAATTAGCCTTGATTTTAGGCATTTCTCTTGGGCATTGTGAACAGCCTCTAGCAAAATCCCTGCTTTTCTGAATGTAATCCCATTTAAAAAAACAACTGACCTGTCAAAAATTAGTGGAGCTAAATACCTCTTTCCCCCACAGTATCTGTGCTTTATAGTTCTATGTACATTTCTGTCTCCATATAAACCCCACCTCTTTCCTCAGCCTTGTATTAAACACCTACACCTGTTTTTCCCATTTCAGCAATGTTAACATAGGTGATTTTCTGTGAAGCCTTGAATTCTGATTATGAACATAAACTGTGCAAGAAGATCATTAAGCCCAAGGCTTCTTGTTTTCAGTTAAACAAAAACCATGTTTGCTGAAGAGTTCTTTGCAAAATTTTGCCCTGGATTCTTATTAGATATTTTTAAAATCAAAACAACCCAGAGACACAATGTTCTGAATCTCCAGTTTGCTATTACTGCTTGTCAACTTCACAGCAATGAGTAGTTGCTTGCAAAACTGATGCTTGCTGTTTCAGAAATGGGGAACAGCCTGAATGGAAGCCAGAATACACCGGTAGAATGGTATTTTGCATCCTGCTATACCCAAAGCAATTATAATTGTTTTTTAAAAAATGTCAAAATTATTCCAACTGTGTGAGAAAATGGGAAGCACAAGTGTTACTGAGTGGGGTATAGCTGCACAAACCACCTGGTATTCACACTATAATATAAAAACAACAGTTTGGTGACCTGATGGTGAAGCAAAGGAAATGGATCTTTCTGGAAGCCCCTTACTCACTCTTGGGTTCTCCCCCCACCTCCAAAATAAAATAAAAAAAAAATCTGAATATATTTCTCCTGCCATGTGGTTTCCTTTATAATCTAATAGTATGAAACCTCTCTTCTCCTCCTCCTCTCTCTTGGGAATCTGAAATCAGATGCTCCTGCTGCCTGCCTTGTGCTGTGTTCTCAATGCTCCCTTCCCTTTCCCAGGGTTTCTAAAGGGTCTAGCTTGTATGTGTGTGTGGTAAATATTTAAGGTTTAAAGGTAAATCCCAGATTCCCCTGGTTTTGCCCCCACCCAGTACGTTATGGGAAACTCTTCCATGGTCTGAGCAGTTCTTTGTCCCTGCCTAATGATGGCAGAGGTTCTTTGCCAGAAATTGTTCCAAGGCTGGTAAATGTAGGGATTTGAGTAAACGTGAAACTTTATATCCTTCCTTTTGGGTCCACCTGAGATGAACTGATAACTTTTCTTTCTGCATTGTTAATTCACTTAGATAGGTAATGTTTTATTTTTTACATTTTGCGAGGAATTGTACCCAACAGGGCAAATGATCGTGGCCCCCGCACACCTGAGGAATACAGTAACTGAGTCATGAACAATACGTCACAACAACTTCACACCCTGGATTGTGTTGCCCATTTTATAAATTGCATTATTAACTTTCTGAAGGGTGATGTGGGGCAGGGTGAATTAGTTCCAAGTCATGTTGTGGTTTCCTCTAATCACATGATTTGGATTCCAGACTGCTCCTTTGATCAAGATTGTTTAAGATGTCAGTGTTGGCCTTGGTGATCTTTACACCAGTTCTGTGCTGTTGCCCATTAGAAAGCATAAGTGAATGTTAAAAAGCCTCTTGGTTTTCTTGTTGTTTTTCAGCTTGCCTAACAGAATGACTTCAGTTTTCCCTCAAATAGGATGTTTTTGTTTCCAGGGAAACTAGCTTTTTGGTTTTGATTCCCCTAGCTATCATTAAATTTCTAGTTGTAATTCATGTAAATGGTACAAAACTCCCATTGCCAATTCACCATCCATGTTAGTGAACCGGGAACAGACTATATCAAGAGTAGGTGAAGGTTTATGATGCTCCCTTATTGGGGAAGGCATCTCTTCTAGTTGATGTCCCAACATTAGTACAGCAACTGAATAGGTTAATGCTTAGCTGCAAGATAGCTTCCCCTATTTCCTATATTCAAAAGCTACATCAGAACATTATACCAGAAGGAAACAACACTTTTTTTCTTCATGAGCCATTCAAGATGCAGCGTTCTGAGGTGTGCATGATTATATTAATAACAAAATAAGACTGCTTCAGAACTATGAATCTTGGCTGATTGAGGGAATCATTTACACACAACCCTCCTCCCCCAAAAAAGAATTCCGTTTTAGTATAGCTCCCATGTCATTGGAATCAGAATGCTGTAAATCAGTGTTTCTTAAACTGTGTTCCGTGGCACACCGGTGTGCTGCGGAGAACAAGAGAATTCAAAATGGCCGCCCTTAAAGGGGCAGGTGACTTTTTTCTCAATAACTTTCCCCCCGATCCTCCCCTCCCCCCCCCCCCGGACTTTGGGGGGGGGGGGGGGCTCAACAAAAAATCCGTGGTGTTCCTCATAAAAAAAATTGTTTGGTATTCCTCGGTCTTAAAAATTTTAAGAAATACTGCTGTAAATGATGTCTCCTGCTGCCTTATATGGGGGAAACCCAGACCCATCAAAAAAGGAATTAGTCCAGTGTCCTCAAAAGTGTTCTGAATTTCTATGGGAGAGAAGGTGGTATCCACAAGAGCAAATCCAATGGAGCCCAATGGAGCTCAACCCTAAAAGGGGTTGTGACTTGTTGGATAAATATACATTGATCACATCTATAGCATTCCACTTGTAATTGCTAGCTGACAAACCTCCTGTCAACAGTGCACACTGCTACTGTGGTGACCCAGGCTACTGGCTACATATCTGATTACTGGATTTTGATTCCCAGAGCAATTTATTTCACACTGGGCTCTCCTTAGAGTTGTTTCAGGATCTTGGCATGAGGGGGTCTCTGTGCATTGGGGGTTGGGCAGATGCAGTGAAGCTCCCTGCACATTGATTCATCCCCCTGCAGTTGAGGAACCACACCCAGGTAGCTGTTTCATTTTAACATTTGATAAAATATCATACCCATTCTGTATATTTTGTTTTAGACTATGCCATTTCTTGCAGAAAACAGGTAGAGATGGTTAGCAAGCACACTGAAACAGCCACCTCCCCCCGAATTGACTTCCTGTACTGAAGGTTGCCATGGCAGTCTGTGCTGCATCAACAGCATCTCCTGCATTCCTGAGCTCTAAAACCAGAGAAACCCAAAAGTGATGATTAAAGGGCACACATGTACAAATCTTTCTCTCTCTCTCATTTCCTCTGCTATCCCCAAGTAAATCCTCTTATGTTCACATGCTGTTCCAGTGCCCAGTCATCACCTCTTCTTTCCCCAAGGATTGAAACACATCTCCTGGAGCCTTGCTGCTAGAGGTAGGGAATGGGGGACATCACCTTGTCAAACCTGTTCCTGGATCTATCTCTGGATCTTGGAGGAAAACATGAGTGAAGAAAAAAATAGTGCAGAAACATAAAAATGAGTGTAAGAAAACAAAACCAAGTGCCTTATCTCTTGAAGCATCATCACCAGAATTTATTTATGTAAAATCATATTGCTCATACTGCAGGTTCAGAATTGGTCTGGCAGTAGCAGCAGCCCAAGTGGAGGCTGTCTCACCCTTATGATAAAAAGCAAAGAACAGCTTCAGAACACTGGTAGTCAAACACCCTTCCTCTTGCTACCCCCTACCCTTAAAAGCTAGGGTCAGGGGTAGGAAATCTCATATAGTCATATACTTGCTCTGTTTGTACAATTTTTACAGCATAAAATAGGTACAGAAAGCACACTCCTGTTTTTTAACAGTATGGCTGCATGCTGCTTAGGGCTTGCCAAAGTTTACTCCTGGGGGACTTCCGTGCAACTACACATGCCCAGAATTTATGTCCCCTGCAGATTTCTTTACTTTTCCGTAGAAAATGTCTCTGATAGGGAAGCTACAAGAGCAGTTATACTGTGCTTCCCAGTGGGGAGGACAGGACTTCCTCTTCCCCAGCGTGGCATCCCAGGCTGCGTCCAACCAACCCCCAGATTTCTTCTGAGGCTATAGGAAACTCTGTACACTCCACCCTCCACTTCACTTCCTACACCTATTGCTCCTCAGCTGTAGGGGAATAGATCAATGTACAAAATATTGTGCATAGAACTTTTACTACTTTGGTTTAGAATTTTTAATTTGGGGGCACAGAATGTCCTCAGAAGTAAGCCTAAACAAGAAAGCTGTTCCCATTTAATGAAAGCTGTAATTTTAAATCCATTTAGTTACACCAATGGAAAAGACTGTGTGGACACTCTTATGTTGGTTTAAATCAATTTAAACTAAATTAAAATAAGTCAGTAATGCTATGTCTACACGGCTGACTTTACAGTGGCACAGCTGCGCCACTGTAAGGTGTCCCATGTAGCCACTCTGTGCTGGCAGGAGAGAGATCTCCCCTCAGCATACTTAAATCACTCCTAACAAATGGCGGTAGTTATGTCAGTGGGGCTTTGTCTACTCTGCCAGGAAAAACCGGCAGTGTAGACATAGCCCAGGAAAGCATCTCCTTTCCAACATAGCACTGTCTACACCAGCACTTCTGTCTATGAAACTTTTGGTCGGGATGTGTTTTTTCTTCCACATAGCTGATTGACAAAGGAAGTGCCAGTATAGACGTAGCCTTATTATTATTTTATTATTAAAGTGAAATAAGTGTGTCCACACGGGTATGTACCGATTTAACTAAAAATTGGTTTTAAAACAGACAAGATGAATCAGTGCCACTTTTTGGGGAGGGGGGTAGAGGGGAACGGGTTAGCAAGGCCCAGAGTTTTTATTGGGAATGAAAACGACGTAGCCAAGATCTTGTTGAACCTGAGCGAAGCCTGGTGTGAAGTTTAATTTCTGCTTAGTGATAGCTAATTTCTGCTTAGTTTATACTTGTTCTTAATCAATTTAAGACAAACTAAACAAACTGTGGTGGAAAACAAAATAAAAGAGTTAACACTGCCAGCTGGGTACTAGTTTAACTGAATCCATTTAAAATTACAGCTATGTGCAACTCTGCATATAGACAAGCGTTTAGTTTGATTTTCTTTACTGACCAGAAGTTGTATACTATTGTTTTCCTCCAGAGTTTAGGGAATATGTTTCCACTCTTTAAACAGATGATGTTTGTTTCTGAATCTCCTGCTCTGTTGCTGTTGGTGCATTCCAATCACTCATCTCAGGTGGATTATGGAGGAAGGTGGAAGGTCCCCTAATCTCTTCTAAAGTCTTGGAAGCAGGCAGCCCTAACTGCTGGACTTTCCTGGCCATGTCTCTATGCTTCTGTGTCTTGACTGTATCTATAAAGAGGATTTATTTTCAGAAAACAACTTATTTTTGGTTAAAAAAAATCATTTTTGAATGTAGCAGCAAATTAAGGAAATGCCCTTCAGAGGCTTTGCGTTCTAGCAACACAAGACAAAGATGCTGCTGCTCAGGTGAATGTTCTAAGCACAGTGGAAAACAAAGAGTTAACAATGCATGGATTTCAGGGATTCGGTTTAGTTTCCTTTGGTTTTTATTTTCTGTTGGTTTTTTTTGTTGTTGTTTTATTTTTTGTTTGTTTTGTTTTAATTTCTGTGTTCTGGCCACACCCAGGAGAACCGTCTGCTTTTGATTTCTCCCTTTACGGTCACATGGTAAATTTTCTTTCTCATTCTTCAGAGATGGAAACATTCAAAGACTATATTTATCTATCTATCTATCTATTTTTTACACTGCTCATCCTGTTGCTTGTTATTTATTGCAGAATCTGAGGCCAGACTAAAAGGGTGACAGTTACTCGGTCTCTTCAGGGCCCTCAAGCTTTTGGGGAAAAGAGAGAGGGCTGCAAATTGCTCAGATGTTATAGTGAGTTTTTTGGGGGAGTACCCAGTACTGTCTAATTTTGCTCTTATTTCCTACTGGCAGTTGAGATATTGGCAAGGTTGAGGGTGGGGTGGAAAGCCATAACAGTCATATTCAACTTAGTCTACCTGTAATATTTAGAAAACCCCAGATCTCTCTTGACCTAGGCCTCTATTGTCCCTGAATCTGGCTCTCTGCCTGCAGAGGTAGAGAGTGCCATTGCCCATTGTGGATCCAAGCTAGCAAATATTTTTGCTTGAAACTTCCAAGAATTGTTTTGTAAAGCAGTCAGTCAAGCAGAAATTATGAAGGAGAGAAAAAGAAGACTGCTATACATGAATTTAGGTACCAAATAATCTCCATTCTTTTGTAAGCCACCTTTTTTTTTTAAATGGATTTTTAAAAATCAGGTCTGTGCCTTTTTACTCCCTCGTGAACATTTTTAAAACAAATGAAGAAAATAAAAATTCTGCCAGGTTCTTTTTTTTTTTTTGAGAGGGGAAGAGGAGTGGAGGAGAGGTTGTTTACTTCTTAGAAATAAA
This sequence comes from Pelochelys cantorii, assembly GCA_032595735.1. NCBI lineage: Eukaryota > Metazoa > Chordata > Testudines > Trionychidae > Pelochelys > Pelochelys cantorii. Next base: position 253,417,215 of record CM064326.1, on the reverse strand, counting down.
AGTAATGTCAGGTCAGGTTTAGTCCAGTTTAACTGGAGTAATAGTTGTATGCAGTGTTGTAGCAGTGGAATACTAGAATACTAGTTGGAAGTTTCACATATGCACTATATGATGCATACTTTAATGCATCCATAATGTAAAGTGTTAATTGGATATTGCAATTAAATAGGTCTTAGCAGAGTGATAAGTCTGAGGACTTATGTGCATAAACTGAACCAAAATAACTAAATTAGTTTTAATTCATATCTTTTAGTTATTTTGGTACAAGCCTGTATGTGGACGTTCATTTTGGAATGAGTGCCCCAGTTTGATCTTAGTAGTTTAAATTTTTTTTCTTAAGTTCATTTGAAATAGGGCATTCTTATTCCAAAATAAGCATCCTCATGCAGATTTATGCTGTCTAGAATGATGTGAAATAATACCAATATAGTTATATTGGTTCCAGTTTGTGCGTAGACAAGCCCTAAAGTCCCTTGTCCTCTGTTGCTCCGTTTTCTGTCTTTTGTACTGTCATGATTTCTTTCCTTTTTTCTCCATAAACTCTTCCATGACAGATAATTACTGATTTTTTTTAAATGAAGAAGTAGTTTTTATATTCGATTTTTTACAACATTTCAGACTGCCTTTGTTCACCATAAAGAAGCAAAGAGAGGCAAAACCATAACTTTCCCACCTTCATGAGTTGCCTTTAAAGGCAACCTATGATCTTATCCTCCTTTGACAGCCATCTCAGCTCCAGCATGTTTGAGGCAAGGTTCAAAAGGGTTTTATCAATTCAGACTAATTTGTTATTCCTGATTTTCTACCCACCATGTGGTCCAAATTTTGACTTATTTCAGCAGCACATTTTTAAGATGCTTTGAAAAAGGAGATACTTATTAGTCACATAGGGGTTTTTTTTTTTTTTTTTTTTTAAGTAACCAGGAAAATGTAATTGGCTAGAAGTTTAGATTCCTGGGGTGAGAGAAGACATGAGATTCTCTTCTAGAATCCAGCACAACAGTTTAATCATCAACTATTATTTGTTTTATTCTTGATCTTAAAAACAAACAAGAACAATCCCCCTCTCCCCTTTACGAATGTAAAAGGACTTTGCACAGGAAACCTTGTTGTGAAGGATAAGGTCTACTAAGGATGTTAAAATGCGGTTAATTGACTAGTCGATAGGCACTTCAGCATTTCTCCTTTGAAATGTACAAGAGCCCCAGCAGGGGAAGTGCCGCGTGGAATCCGGGTCAGCTGGGGACTCCCCAGCTGATCCCAGATTCCAGGGAAATGTTACAGGGAGCCCCCAGCTGACTCTGGGCTCCAGAGCTGCCCCTTTCGATCGCACAGAGGCGGCTTTTTAAAGGGGCAGCCCGCCACACAAGTGGCCGCCTTGGGGTTTCAAAGTGACAGCACCGCTCTGCAGCACTGCCACTTTGAAGTGCCCTCCCCTACCCGCCCCCCGCTTTGTTGCCTTTTTCTCATAGAGGCAGCAAGGGGGGAAGGGATATCGACTAGTAAACTCATCAAAAGACAGTCCGAGAAGCAAATGCTTATCAGATAGTCGACTAGTCTTTAACATCCCTAAGGTCTACCATGCAGAAGGCTACTGGAATGGCAAATGGCTCAAACCTTTAAAGTTCTCATTTATAAATCCTGAAAGAACACTTGTAAAATATGGCCCACTATCCTTTTGCTGTTAACCTTGTTTAGAAATCAAGCTACTACTAATCCACTTCAGCCCCTGCATCTTCTGTGTGTTGAGAGAGGGGGTTACAGAGCTGAGATGCAAGACTATGTCTCTGCAGGGAAAAGGCACCACGCACATTACTTGGGCCGCTGTTTAATATAATTGTTTCCATTACATCAAACACAAGGTTTGTTCTCCCTGCTCCCCAGGATGGTTCCAGCGTAGATTACTGTCGGTACACAACTGGTGTTCATTGTATACCAAGCCACAAGAGCTAGGTACTCCTTTCTTGTTCATAAAGGATCTTAAAAACAATCAGAGGTGAAATTTTAACCTTGGTCCCTGACCAGTAGACTTATATTAGGAATGTCCAAATCATCAGGGTTGTCTGTCAAAATGTATCATTTGCCGCTAGTTAAATTCCTGGTTCATTTAGCCATGTCAGTCCATCTGTGTGACAGTGCAGTTCATCCCCATGGGAGTCAGTGTGATTGCACAGTTTTATGATTGAATGAACACCCATGAGTAGAGACTTAGGAAAAAGATTATGTATGTATGTTCAGGGTGGCCTTGACTAAGTAAGGCCTAGGGCTTTGCCTCTTTGGGGATGTTACACTAGTTTTTGGGCCACCATAGTTACCTCAACAGGCCTAGGTGTTGGCTTGAAGTGGGTTCTATCATATATAGGGTTTACAGGGTTTGTTCAATGACTCTCAGCATGCCCACTATTCAGACTGTTCCAGCGCCCTTGCCAACAGGCCAGCGTGAAACCATTCTTCTCCAGCTTCAGAGTTCAAGCCCACCTCCTGGTGATACGTCTGGTCTCTGTACACAGTGGAGAAAAAACTGTGAAAGCCTTTGGAAGTGGGAAGTATTAAGATTGTGACCCAGGTGTGTAACTGAGTTAGGAGGAAGGCAGCTATTGGTAGGGGATGTCAGCTAAATCCTGTCATGGCCTATGACATTAACACACAGAAATCTCGGTCAGATGACTTATACTATATGGATGTGACATGACATGTCAGTGACAGGGAAAATTTTACACCGCTCTTTTTGACAATATATAGTGTTTTACATGTTGATATTTTGGTACCACCGAGTAGCCCGAGATAGCATCGGGGCCTGTCCTAGGCACTATACAAGCATAGAAATAGACATGAACTCTGCCCCGGAGACCTTATACAGCACTTTACAAACATCTAATCCTCACAACAGTTATGTGAGGTAAGTAAATATTATTATTGTATCCATTTTACAGATGGGAAAAAATGAGGCACCGCGGGTGACTTGCCCATAGCTACAGGGTTGTCTATATAGGAGCCAGGATAAGAACATGGGAATTCCTGGTGCCCAATGCTGAATTCCAACCACATCTCTCTTCTGCAAAAACAATGGAAAGTCCTGTGGCACCTTAAAGACTAACACAACTACCCTTCTGAGACTTCTCTCCTGCAAAAAACTGTTGAAATGACCAGGTGCCTTGCAATACCACAAAGTAGCACAGGCTTTAATTGGCAGTGGCATGAAATGTCCCGGCTTGGGTTTCATCAGCTTCTCTACATCAGAGTAGAGTAGGGTCTAGGATTTACCTTTTAGAAAATTTGTCTCGAGTAACTTTGTACTTCTTTTTTGGTCTGGCCTCAATTGCTTTTACATTTTCTTTTCATTATTATTTATTATTATTATTTAATAATATTATTACAATTCTTTATTTTATTGAATTGAATTTCTTTTGTTTATGAAACATGCATGAACCAACTATGTGACTCTAGGAGAGTATTGCTGAGTTGTGCTGATGTCAATTTCATACTGTGATATTTTTTCTCTATTTACCTAGAGATCAGTATTTCAATATATAACGATGTGCATGTTTTCCCCCCTTCTCCCGCTGCATGCAGGGATTCGGGTTCGTAACTTTCGAGAATAGTGCTGATGCAGACAGGGCCAGGGAGAAATTACACGGCACCGTGGTAGAGGGCCGTAAAATCGAGGTGCATGTCTTCAGTAATTCAATTTCTTCTTTATATTTATTCTTTTTATTTCTTTTTGTGTCTTGCCTCACTTATTTCACATTTGGATCCTCGTCTTGTGTGTGCGTGTGTTTGTGTCTGTGTCCTTCACCCCACTGCACTGAAATGTATAAAAGTGACATCCCTTTCCCCAAAAAATCTTTGGTTGATTTGAATATTATTCTTTTTCTTTCTTTTCTTTTTTTTTTTTAAGTTTGTTTCCCACCTACTCCAAATTTTTGCCCTTCTGCTGTCTTGATTTTCCTTTGCTTCAGTTTGTGAGGCTCCGATTTCCTGTTTGTTATCAGGCTTGAACAAAAGTAACTCAAAAAGTACTGTCTGATTTCTAACTCTGTGTCTGACGATAAAGCAGGGGGCCAGCCAGTATCCTCTCTTTCCTCAGAGGCCAGTTCTCCTTCATATGAGTGTGAACTGATGTTGAGGGCAGGGAGGAGGTACCGAATGGGCTGTGATAGCTGCCTTCTACATCTACCTGCAGTTAATTAAAGTTAACTCCTAAAACTTCCTGTAAGGAAAGCTCTCATTACAAGGGTTAAGTGGCTGGCCAAAGTAGATTCATATGAGGCCTTTGTATGGTGCTCAACAATTTTCTGTTCCACCTTGTTGAAGGCTAACTGGCCCCTTCCCCTTCTCCCTCTTTCTTTAAAAAAAGAGTACTAAATATTAAAAAATATTAAACAAAAAAGCCGCCGTTTTGAGTAAGATGTCTGCATATTTTGCTTTTTTTTTTTTGTTTTTGTTTTTTTTATTTCCCTTTTCGATGGTTTAGCGTTTAGGGCCCTTCACTTGACTCACTCTTTCCATGGTAACTATACACAATGCTGGCGATGGTACGAGTTGGCGGTAAGTGAAACAAAAGCGCTAGAGAAGAAGCTTATATTTTAAATTTTTTTCTTAAAGTTACAAAAACAAAAATAAGAAAGAAAAAAATCCATCTGCCATCTCACATTAACACTACAAAATGTGATTTGACTTGTTGTCCCCACCCGCCTCCTTTCCCTTTTCCCCTCTTTTATTTTCAATGCTGTTGAGTAATGCCGCCTGGACTTTGGATGTACGTATCGTTTTGTAGCAGTCTGAGCTGTTTAATTACTGACTTCATGGTGATTTCCCCTTGCACATCTTACTCAGAGTTACTGAACTCCAGTTTGGCTGGTTTTTATTAATGCACCCATCCCCTACTCTTTTCTCTCCTTCCCCTTCTTTTTCTTGCTGTCTTTCCCAGACCTGTTTGTAGCTATGATTGGTGTGTCTCTCTCTCCTCCTCCCCATCCTCCCAGTTTATTTCTTTACTCAGTTAAATGCAGCTGTTGGTCTCTCTTTGCTGACTGGTGGTTTCTGATTGGTTCTGGCAGTTTTTCCTTTGAGTGCTTGTGTTGCACTTCGCTATAGCAGCTGATTTTGGGCACTCGCTCCATCTTAATGATTGTCTGTGAGACCCTCTCTTCTCCTCCCCTCACCCCAATCAATTGTTTTTTCTTTCTTTTATTTGTGTGTGTTTAACTGCATGCTCTCAGTCTCATCATTGTTGTTTCCCATTCTTTCTTTTTTAAATGTATGTTTATATTGTTTTTGGACCAAAACTAGAGTAAATGTGATTCCAGGCTCCCCTCGCCTGCACTCGCTCACCTTTCCTAAAGGACGTACGGAAACTTTTTTTTTTTTTTTTTTTTTTGGCCAGTGGGGGGGTGGGAGAAGGTTACTTCTCCTTAAGACTGGCTTCTTTCGTTCCTATTCTGGTTTGAGATTTTGACAGATTCCTACTAAAAAGCTTCACCCTCCTTGCAAGAGCTCTGAGGCTGCCTCTGACACAGGGCTGCAGTAACTTGGCTTTCATACCCCATCCATCCTTTCTTTATCAGCACCTCCTCTGCTGTAACACCCACTTGCTACTTTAGCACTCAGGAAGCTTGGAACTATATGGAGCTCTGTAATGAGGGTGGAGGGTACAGTGAAACCAGGAAACCCATCTATACCTCTGCATTTTACTTTGAGAGATTTTTGTGAGAATTTTAAAATCAGAGATGCACAAATCAGTAACCCAAGGACAAATTGAAAGTGGGCCAGCATCTCACAGGATTCCAGAGTCTCCCTTGGCCTGGAAAGATTAAATCCAAGACAGTTAGAATCCATGTTACTTTTCTTCCTGAAGACCTTTTGTCTGTGACATTTGGGGATTACCACATTTTAATGGGCTTCTAAAAGAAGCTAGTTTATTCACCACCTGCTTTGTTTGTCCTCTGCCTCAGCTGCAGAGATCCCCATCCCTACCACTCCAGTAGGAGTGGGACAAGGTAGCAGAAGCTTTTTGCCCGTTGGATTGGTGAGCTGCAGCTATCCAGTGTGCTCTAATGGTGGCAGGATGTCTGAGAATCCTAACTACTCTTGTTGGCCTTTTGTTTAAATGCATAAAGTGTCATAATTTGCTGTAATGTTTACAATTAAATGGCAACTCTAATAGTAATTTAAATGTCTTGCATTTTTATAAAAGTAGTTTGATTTCTTTGCTCAAAGATGTATAGAATATGTGGTATTGGAGAGAGGGGTATAATTTTCCCTAACATCTTGTGCTTCCTTCCCTCTCCTCCCCATCCCCTTTCTTACTTTTAGGTGAATAATGCCACAGCGCGAGTGATGACCAATAAGAAGATGGTCACGCCATATGCAAATGGTAAGAGAGAATGTTTGTGCTAACAATAAACTGAAAGGTTTCAGGGGTGGTGACAAATACTACAGTGCAATCTCTGGCTACTCAGCACCTTTGAAACTCAAAAGGCTACTTATATAAGGGCCTAACTGTAAATTAAAGAGCCCAACTTTAGGGATCCATTTTAAAAAGACCTTGGCTTTATTTTTAGCTGTAAATATAACTTTCTCCTTACAGCCAGGAAAGCTGGGGCACCAGAAAATTTGTCTTTCACAGAACCTGCCTATTTGTCAACAGTTTTCCAAGGAAATTGAAAGGTTTAGGTCTGTTGTTTACCAATCTCTGCAGCATCTCCATGTAGCATAGTATAGAAACAGCTATACTCTTATTATTCAGTTCACATGTTACATGAAGAGGCTTTCCCCTATGGTAACTAAGCACTAGTTAATTGTACAGGAAGCTGTATATTTTACATCTTCCCCCTTCCTCTCCCTCCCACCAGTGAAATGAAATATGGCGTTTACAAAGTTGTCCTGGGACATAATGAATGAGGATCATTCAGTTGCATAGAAAATGTTCTCAAACAGCTTCAGTCCAGAAGCAAGCTAAGCATACAATAGATAGTGAGAGAATATGGGTTGGTGCTTAAAACGCAAGATTGCAAATTAGAAGATCTGGGTCCTGTTCTTGGCTCGTCAGCAGATTTCTGTGCAATTTTGGGCAAGTCTCTTTAATTTGTGTGTGTCAGTTTCCCAGGTGAGTTGTGAGGCTTACTGGATGTTTGTAAAGAGCTTTGAAATCCTGTGGTGGAAGTCACTGAAGTCACTATGGGAAGTACAAAGTGATTGTGCTGTGTTACCCTGGGAACGGGGACAGAGAATGTATAAGGTTATTCGGAACCAGAAGTTGGGTTACATCGTAATGACATTTAGATCAGGGTGACCGGCAGGAGCATCCTTTGGTTTGTCAACCCGTTAAGCAGGGGTGGGGAACCTAAGGCCCAGGGGCCAAATGTGGCACCATGCTTACCTGGATCTGGCCCCTGAGGATTGGGGCTCCCCCTAGCTCTGGTGCTCCAGCTCCCCCGCCATTCCCCATGCAGCTGGAGCACATAAAATCTACTAGACCAGGCCCCTCCTAGACTCTAGCGTGCGAGTGGAATGTGGAGAATGTCTTTCTCCTTCTCAGTTGGAGGCCTCCTCAGTGAGGTGGGTTTTTTCTTTTGTTTTTGTTTTGTTGGGGTTTTTTTTTGTTTTGTTTTGGTTTTTGCTTCTTACTCGTGTGTGGCTCCTGACTGATTTTTTTCTGTGGGTTAGTGGCCCTCAACCCAAAAAAGGTTCCCTACCCCTGCCATTAAAATGAAGGTATATGGCATTTGGGCAGTTACAGGTGCACTAGTTAGTGTTATTCACTGCCATGTGAAAGAGACAAGGTTTGGGAATTAAAATTCATATCTATCCAGCTTCTTGTCTTGGCACCCATCATCTTAGTATCTTGTTTACGAAGTTGGCAATGCACAGGCAGTAGGCCCAGTGCTGCAGAGATGGTATGCATTACATCATTCTGCATTATCCCCCAGCATATTAAGTACTGACATTTTTGAGCCGTGATCAAATCAGACCAGAAAGATAAGATTTCAAAGATGGGGATGCTTAGTTAAAGTGTGGTAAGTTTCATAGGACTCCTGTGGAGGAAAGATATGTGATATTTAATAGTAAAATCTGCACGGTTTCCTAGTAAACAGATGAGGTCTTCTCTGAAAAGTAAAGACCTTTTTTTGTGGAAATCGGGTGTGTTCAAGGATCCATCCTAATCCTAGTTCTCTTCCCTTTTTGATTAGAATGAGCAGAGACAAACAGGTTTTCCAGCTCTGCACACTTGGGAAAAATGCCTCAGTTCGTACCCAATCTACAATGGGAGTTTTTTCACCAGATGCAATATTTGCTTATTTAACCATTGCTCTCGTGTGTGTTTGTTTTTATGGTTTTCAGTTCTTGTCCGTTGTACAGATTCTATTAAATGATTCCCTGGGAAAGATTGGATCTGAGGGATATAATGTGGAGAAAGCAGCAAAATATAAATAAAATGGAGAAGAGAAAATGTGGAATGAACAAACTTGTTGGAAATATTTTTGTGCAGTATACTGTGTGTGAGATTCAGGTGTCTGGGAAATCTCAAATCAATTGCCATGCCATTGTCAGTGGCATCTCTAGTAAATATCATAGCCCATGTATTTGAGACATAGGGACATAATTTGACTTGCCTGAGGTCACAGATTGAATCAGTGGGTTAGACATAGTTAGAATCCATAGTGTTCCCAATGAACATATAGCACAGTAAGAACTGACAGGAAGATTCACAGAGAGAATGTAGGGTCTTGTGAGCCAACTATGGGATTTGTAGTTAACACATGTGTAAGATAGTTGGCAATCTGCTCCGTTCTGTTTCTTACAGCTTACATGAGAGGATACTATGCAAGGGATCAGCTTATATTCTGCTCCTGCTTCTCATATAATCATCTATATCTAGGAAAGCATCCATTTAAAAGCACAGGGATCTTGGTGGAAGCAGAAGTGGGAGAAGCACCAAAAGCTGAGTTTCTGATGCAAAGCTTATTTTCCTCTCTGGCCCTTCCCACTGTTTCTCCTGGGTGGACTCATTGCTGTCTCTGCTTGTTTCAGGTTGGAAATTGAGCCCTGTGGTTGGAGCAGTGTACGGCCCTGAGTTATATGCAGGTAGAATTTAAGTAGACACTTCCATTTCTGCCACTTAACTGCAGTGGTGTTTGTTTGTGTTCACAGTCTGCTGTTTCTTTATAACCTTTTTACGTTTTTTATTCTTTTTAAAACTAAATTAGCGTCCAGCTTTCAAGCAGATGTCTCGCTGGGCAATGACGCCGCAGTGCCCCTGTCAGGAAGGGGGGGTATTAACACTTACATTCCTTTAATCAGTAAGTAGCCCCAGTTGGCCCCTGTACTGTTACTGTGCTTGAGTAAACAATGATCTGCTAGCCCTCTTCTCTCCAGCCTGTATGATATATACTTGAAAGGATGGGTCTTGTTGGGGAAGGATTTGCCACCATCCAGTGCCTCCCACCTGGGCAGTGGTCATGACCTTTTCATCTTGCAGTGCATTTCTATGCTTGGTTTTGACTGGGGCTTCTGAAATAAGGAAGATGCAGAACAGGAGGGAGGGGAGTGTGAGGAGAGTGCCACTGCTTGTACTTCAGAAACAAAGAAACCAAACAGACAAATCCCCAAAGTACGTATTATACAAGCTGCCAAACTGTGAGTCCACTTGCAAGCCCCCTAGTGGCATGCGCCTGGAAGCACCTTGGGTTGAGTTTGTGCCTTAACAACTGGCTCCTGGGTATCTCTTATTGCATTGTGTTTGCAGCTGCCTCTGAGGTTTTAACATAATTTGCCCTGAGCCAGTTTACTCCAGCATGAAGTGTAATAAAACAGGGCCCAATACACAAGGAACCGGTTACTGGTCCCATTTACCAGAAGATGATGGGCTCTTGGTAAACTGGCATTTTATGGGGAATTTCTGCTGCCTTACACAGGGGTTATCCTGTCTTTCTGGCTTTAAATTGAACATGGGTAGGAGGGAATGGCAAAGCAGGGGACGGGGACAGGACAATTGACTGATTTAAGGGGCTCATGCTGAATTATTTCAAAGAGCCTCATCCAAATTTGGAAGAGTCACCTGCTACAGTGGTAGCTACTCTCTGTGCTTCTTAGATTCTTTCTAACCAGACTTTATGGCAGTGTCAAAATGGGGGTGGGAAAAAAATTGTGCCATGTTTGCAATGAAAGAGGCATGACACAGCATTAACTTCTTGCATGCCAGACCTCTCTGCAGCCCCTCTCTCCCTGTGGGCTGTGATGTAGCAGGAGGTACACTCTTTCTACAGGGCTGTAAGCATGCCCCTTTGCTGGACAGACGTGGAGCATCCCATAGCCCTGGAGCCTATTGTATTATTTTGTTCAAAGCAGACAGTTTTGAATGGGGCACAAGTTCTGATCCCTCTCATCTTTCTTCTTATCTGTCTTGACAGTTCCAGGCTTCCCCTACCCAACCGCAGCCACCACAGCAGCTGCTTTCCGGGGCGCACACCTGCGGGGCCGAGGACGGACAGTGTACGGTGCAGTCCGGGCAGTACCCCCCACGGCCATCCCTGCCTACCCGGGGTAAGCACTGGACATCAAAACAGAGTGCTCTACACCATATTAGAGGTAGCTGATTGGCCAAGGATAAAAATCAGAGCTCTGTTGGATGGTGAGAATCAGGCTGCACCACTACCAGAGAACTCTGCCCCCATTGACACCGAAAAAGAAAGATCTAAAATCTTTTATTACACTTACAGGATACTGTACACGTCAGTATCCTGATGCTCTAGTAACTAAGGGCAACTGTCTAAGGTACCAGTGGGTTCCTTCTCATGTGCATTAGCAGTTTGTCCATGTGAAATTATCTAGCATTGGCACGACAAAGAAAGAGTCTCAAGTCTGTGGAGTGAGGCAAGTTCTGTTCTCTTCACTCCTTTGTATTTTGTGATCCAGGAGTGGGGAGTATTATCAGTTACCTTCATGCCTCACCATCTGGGAGTAGGGCACAGGAGAGCCAGTTACCCACAATGGATTTGCTTTCTTTGTTGGAGACAGTTTAAAAAGGTTTAAAACAAAGATCAATCAAGTCCATTTAAATTAAGGTGGGGGTGGAGAGGATGTATAGGGAGAATGAAATGGCAGTATGTTTCTAAGAATGGTATGAAGTACTGATGAACGGGTGATCTAGCATCCTTCACCATCTGATTTTTCATTAGCATTGCAGTGGAATGGATCCGTAGCAACAAACTATGCTGCTGTTATTTGAAAGGTGTACATTACTGGGTTTATTTGGGTTCTTTGAATCTGAGGATGCCTCATTCACATTGCTTACTCCATGTAGATTGTTTTCCCTGTTTTCAAGGCAACATCCTCACATTTTCACAGAGGGAATATCAGTGAGAGAGAATCCTCCCAGAGAGCAAAAAAGTTGGACATGAACACCCATTTATCCTTATTAGGCCGGCTATGAGTGGGGGAGAGCATAGAACATAAATCTCCTAAAATCACAGTACTTTTGGACCTTATCCTCAGATGTACTGATCGACTTGGGAGATGTGTAATAGATTAAGATGGAGGTTACTGTGCCCTTTCTTTGTAAAATCCAGTCTGGCTTTTAAAATAGAGCTCAGTGAAGCAAGTTACAGTGGCCAGACATCTGTCTACCTTACAGCAAGAACTTGTAGCAATAGTTGGAACTGCTTTGTAGCTCATGTTATGCAAATAGATATTTTGGGCTTAGTAGGTCCAATGACCCTGGGGTGTGACACTGTTGCCTGAACACATGGGTGTTGACAAAGCCATTCTTTTTGCAGAATTTTCAGATCATCCCTCTTACATAGTTCCATCTCCTTCCACTGCCATTACAAGTTTATATCCTGTATTCTCTAACCCTGGCCTCTGATCTACAACCTCTGTCCATCTATGTTAGTGCAATAATGACCCAGTCCTGTTTTATCAGGAAATACTCCAGAGTGAAGCACACAAGCAAAACTGAGCTAAGTGCTACTATCTAGAAGGACTTTTATCCTGTTGTAGGAAATACTTTTATTCTTTATCCCTGATAGTAACGGCTAGAGCATTCCTAGCAAGAGTCTATCATCATGATACGCTGGGAAACACTCCTTACAATCTTTCTATACTTATGACTGATTGGTTAAATCCACTTCCATCTTTGTATAAAGGAGTTATTTACATTTGGAATACGGGCCATGGACCATGACCATCCCTTCTAAATAATATCTGGTGACTGTATTTCCTTGTGATTCATTCAGTTCATCTGATGCCACAGATTGATTTCATATGTCTTCATGTTCAGTGAACTGTCCAGCAAACAGTTGGAAGACAATAGTAAACAAGCTCCACTCATAAATGACCCGGTATTGCACTAGATACAGACACAAGGGTTTAATTAATACATTTGTTGTTGTCATAGACAGGGTTTCCAACATTCCTCTGCAAGGCATGCAGGTCTTCCTCATTGTAAAGTTTAAAATGCATGGAGCAGTTTGTTATAAAAAAAAGAGTAGGAGAGAAACAGCTTTACAACTGAGGTTACATCAGGCCACTTTTAACCTTGCATGTTCCATGTCATACATACCTTTCTGGCATCATCTCGTGTATCATTTACTTCCCCTATCCTTTTAGTGGAAAGATGAGACCATGAAAATGAGAACCAAGCCTTGAGTGAGTAAAATAAAATGGATACTTAGGAAGAGGACATTCAATAAAATTCAAAAGGTAGAAAATTCAGAACTGGGCGTAGAAAATACTTTTTTACAAAACACAATTATTTTGTGGAAATAATTGCCACAAGATATCATTGAGACTTAGAGCTTAGCAGGATTCAAAAAGATTATCTGTATAAACATCTGACAAAAATAGGAATTGCCAGACTGGATCACACTCACTTTTCTGTCTAGTATCCTCTGTCAGAGCCAGATGCTTCAGAGAAAGGGGCAAGAAACCTCTTAATCCCTAGTAATAAGAGATTTGGTTCAAGACCCGAAGCATGAGGTTTAATAAAATACATATGAACATGCATTTTAATTAGGGATGTAAAAAGTTGTTTAAAAATAACTGCTAAAAATCCTAGTGGTTACACAGTTACATGTGCTGCAGGCTCTGCAGTTGAAGCTTATATATAAAGACTGCTAGCCCTGTTCCCAGGGAGACTTTGCTGTGGGTTCTGCAGCCAGCTCCAGGGGAGCCAGCAGGTAACCTTTGGCATACCACCCTGGCTGGGCTCACCAAAGATAGGGGCTGCTTTTGCCAGCCAGCCAGAGCAGCCGACAGCATTGGGCCCCTCGGGGCTGGAGCAGCCCCTCCCCAGGGCGGTCAGGGAGCTGCTCCAGCCCCCACCAGTTAACTGGAACCAGTAAGTCTCACCCATTAATCGTTTACAACCCTAATTTTAATACAGTTAAATGCAAGGTCATACATGTAGGGACTTAAAACAGAAGTTACAGAGACAGTCGACCCCCATCCTATATTTTGGAAGGCAGTGAACCAGAAAACATTTAAGAGTCATAGTGGATAACCCAACTGAACATGAAATCACCGTATAATGTGGGGACTAAGAGAGAAAATTGAATCCTTGAATGTACAAGCAGCTTAATATTGAGAAGTGGTAGGGGCGTGTTGTAGCAGTAAGTCTGTTATTGGTATACCATGTCCCTATTTAGTGGCTATGCATTTGAAATTAGAGAAGGTCCAGGAAAGAGCTGCCACAAAAATTGGTTCAAGATCTGAAAAACATGTCTTGCTAACAAACTTAAACCTGAAAAAAGTTCAATCAATTTGGGTTAACAAAATGAAGGTTAAGAAGTGACTTGATCACAGCCCATTAGTATTTATGTGGAGAAAGAATTTATGATAGTACAAGACTCTTTAATCCAGCAGACAAAAAGGCATAATATGATACAATTCCTGGAAGCTGAAACTAGACAAATCCAAACTAGAAATAAGAAACTTTTTTTTTGTTTGATGGTGCAGATAATTAACCACTAGAATACATTAAATAGGGACGTGGTTGATTCTCCATCTTTTTCTATGCATGTGTATTCCATGCAGCTGAATCTGGAAGTTTTTCCAGGCAGTGTGTATTGGCCTGCACCTGCGCATGGGGATAAAAAGGGTGATGCAGATCCAAGTGGAAGGCTTTCTAAAAGATATGCCATGACTCAGACAAAGGTTGTAGGCTTAATGCAGAACCCATTTGGTGAAATTCTGTGGTCTGTGTAATGCAGGTGGCCAGAACATATTATCATAGCTGTCTATTTGGTCTTAAAATATATGATTATCACTTCAAAAATTGTTTGCATTAATGAATTAATAAATCTGGATATTCTTGTTAGCCATATAAATATCCTGTGCCTTTTTGAATCTTGCTAAGTTTTTGGCCTTAATTACCAGAGTTCTTATAGACAATGCTAAGAGGGGAGGGAAAAAATACCAGAAGTTTTGGAAGGGATTTAACCCCTCAAACTTCCAGGTATAAGCCAATCTCAATTTATTAGGGGTTATAGAGGAGAACTTTCTCTAGTGACAAATTATCCCACAATATGGTTTCTTGTACTTTTTCGTTTGTTTTTTAAGAAGCCGGTGGTATATCATCTTTTCTCTTCATCTCCACATCTAGTGCTCTTTGAGACCAATGCAACTCTGTCCATTGGGGCTGCATCTATCTTGGGTTAGTCACAGCTTTACCCAAAAGACTTTACTGATGGCTAACACCACTCCACTATTTTTAATAGCAGAATCCAATCTGTTTGCAAGATATACTGACCTCTCTATGTGTATTTTATAATAGAGGGATATTTTAATTGGCGGGGAGAGGGTCAATATCTTGGCAGCATTTTACACTCCAGATGATAACATGAATAAAATTACAGCTAATGTTTCCTATCTCTTTCTAGTTTGTGGTAATTCTATTGGTAAGTCATACACGTGTCCCTGTAGATCTCAAAGATGGTGAAGATATGCTTTTAAAAGTATAGTGTGCTTGGCACTGGGCTGTCCAGAGAACAAATCAGGAAAAAGTTGCGCAATATGAAAGTGTATATTTATAACGGGGGAAGGGGGGAGCTGGAGTATTCCTTCTTGTCCTTCCTTGTCCTTCCCCAATTCCCCATCCCCAAAGCAAGCTCCATTGCAGCCTTACATTGCCTAGTATCCTGGTAGGAGTGGCTCTTTGGGAACCCCAGACCCTGGTTTGATATATTTACGACTTGAAGTTCTGAGAGAAACTGATAGTGGCCAATGAAGCCAAAGAGAGCACCGGCCCATCCAAGCCCTTCCAGTTGCTCCTCTCTGCTGTGGAATATGTCGTTACTATCAGGGATGATCCCACTGTACCTTTCAATTCTTGGACCTTGGATCAATGACTTAACCTTTTTAGCTCATTATCTCTGCTTGTGAAAGCAATGCATTGTGGGTATTTTTGGTTTTTTCTTTTTAATTACATTTCTGTGTTTACTTTGATCAGAATTGATTGACTTGTTTTTCTGAGGTGTTGCATCGGTTCTTTAAGATGCTGAATAATAATACTTTGCATGCTTGTGTGATTAGCCAAATCTTATCGCATGTCTAATGTACAGGGTAAAAACAGGTGATGTATGGATATTAGAAACAAAGTCATGCAGCCCTGTGAAACTCAACATGCAGAATTAAACACAACTTTCTCCAATGTGCTTCTGACTTAGGTGGATTCTATCCCTTATGGGATTGCTTCTAAAGGGCTTCTTTAGTCCACGTGAAACCTACTTCATGAAGCCAATCTTTCCATGTGTTTAGGAAGTAACTAAAAAAAATCCAGGATCATAACCAGAGTAGAGGCTCCTAAACCTGTGTTTCTCTTCTTCAGGGCATCAGGTCCTTCTGAGTCTATTTTTATTATACAAAATATGAAGGCTGTTCTCCCCCACCCTTCCCCTCCCAACCCTATGCATACTGTCCCGTCCCCTCCCCCTCTGCATGCCATGAAGGATGAAATGGGGCCGCATGGGTACGTGCGCACACATTCTCTTGCTGATTTGCTCTTGCCCGAAAGCCCAGGTTGTGGATTCATACATCACCTGCCTGTGTAAAATGCATGTGCATGCTGCCGTCCTCAATAACCGGAATGTGTTTTCTGTTCTTTTTGTTTTTGTTTTGTTTTTGTTTTTTTGTTTTTGTGTGGATTTTCTGCAGTGTGGTTTACCAGGATGGATTTTACGGTGCTGACCTCTATGTAAGTACACACACCGGAGCCTTCTCATCCCCAACCCCCGACAAGCCAGCCTTTTTGTTGTTGTTGTTTGTTTGTTTATTTGGTTGGTTTGATTTTTTTAAAATATCATTTAGTTTGATTTTCTTCTTCCTTGTGGATATATATATTATATATTTAAGAATGCAAGCATGCTTCTCTGTCACTGCGCTTGCCCCTGGGTGCAAGACCTAAGCCTATGGGTTTTCTGATCATTGCCAGGGTCAGTTTACTGGGTGTCCTCTCCCCTACATGCACACTGCTACTAATCAATCTGAGAGATGATTTGCAAATTGAAATTTCTCTCAATACTTCTCTCATTTGCATAATTTCGATATAAATATAACAGGACTGGTTTAGCCTCAGACCTTCCCCTTCCTTTCCCTCTCCCTTCCCCCTTCTTCTCCCCTCCTGGGGCTCTTTCAGACTTGATTTGTGCAGCATGGACTAAGCTAACTGAGCTCTGTGTTTACAAAAGCTCATATACCATTAGAATGTGGATGTCACTCCTCTGGATGAGACCTGGGGCTGATTAAAAATGGAGTCTAAGATACTGGAGTGAAAGTTGACATCTCATTTTGCTAGTTGAAATGGTACCTAAATAGAATAAGAGTTTTCTCTTTCTTCTCCCCGGAGAAGTTGTAGTGCACGTGTATGAGGATGTGTAGATGGAGGAGTCAGCAGCCTCCTGCTTCCTGGTAAATTTCTCCAGTACTGCAAAAGGCTGTGCCCTATCATGTGACTTCACTAACAAGTCTGTATCCAGGATTCCTAGAACACTGATGTTTGAACTGATTGTGGGTGGAGTTCCCATTTCCAGAACACAAGGTGGGAGAGGTTCTGACTGGTAAGTGAGGAGGACAGTTTTCCTTTGGATGGAAAGTTCCATTATAACAATTACAGTGGAGGAGTGAGCTCTCCAGACCAGAGAACTTTAAATTCACTTTCCCCACCCTCATCCTGCTCAGATTCTGGGGCTCCAGCAAAGATCTCTCTTAATAAGTGAAGATGTATCTTTGGAGTTACAAGAACTTTGTTTCGTGTGTGGGTACAGTGGCCAGAATAGCTGAGCTTGGTATCCATACTGCTTAGAAGATGGTGCCCCTATCATCCAAAGATACTCATCTAGGTGTCTGTTCCTAGGTAGTGGATAGGGTTGCCTTTGGGCTTCTCTTGTCTCTGTGGAGCTTCAGACCTTGTAAAACACTTTTCCCAACCTATATACACACAGACTGAGGTTGCCTGGAGGTAAACTCTCACACACATGGTTTCACATGTACATGCATGTGCACATGCGTTCCCTGATTTTCACATGTGCTCTTGCTCATATGCTCACCTAGAAATTGACCTGTCCGGTCAAGTGTTCCATTATAATACTACTTCATGGTATAGGAAAGGATTCTATTTTTTTCTGTCACTCCTAAAGTAGTCTATATAAATCAGTAAGTTTGGGGCTGAAAGTGCAGTGACTAAGCAGGTAAATGAGCAGTTAATCTGTACTTGGTGGCTTCTCTTGCACAGTCTGACACATTAAAGCCTTGCTGAGAGGGAGAGGTTGGCTGGGGCTATCCCCTGATTCTTTTCAGGAAGTTCCTTCAGATCTTTATCTAGCACCTTGCTCATTTATACTAATACATGACAGCAGCTTTAGTAGTACAGAGAATCTGCACACCCACCTCATGTTGCACTCTAATTTCAGTATTTAATATGCCTACATGAAAAAAAGGGATTAGAACACTCAGATAAATCCATTTGTCATCTTGCAATAACAATTCAGGTCCCACTAATGGGGAAAACAGGACTGCAATATAAGGTGTCTCTGAAGATAGGTTGGCCAGGTTTATCTTTTTACATTTTATTGCTAGAGTTCTCTAGTAGAGTTCAGAGCTGCATCTCAGCCCTAACTTCTAAGTTACCCCACTTTCCACTCTGGATTGGCACTAATTGAATGTGCACTGGTGCCTCATAGCCCATTGGATTGTATTCATTTAGTTGCTATATGGGGGCTGTCCTAAGCTATAGGAGGAAGGAAAAGGGTTCTTCAGCCATTGGTGGTTGATTTGGGAAGAGGGTTTCCTAGTTGTGGGGATAGTGGAAATTAAGGTGAAGAACCTTCACACCTGCTGAATTGGTATGGACGGGCTAAGGAAAAACAGGGGGAGACGGATCTCCAGCTGGCAGGATGGGCTGAGTAGAAGGAGAAGAGGGTTGTCTTGGGCTTTGGATGCTCTTCCTTCTCTCACAGATATCATGTTTTGTTTGATCTTCCTCTTCCTCCTCCCCCCTCTTCTTCTTTTCTGGGGCAACCATCCTGCTAGCCGCTTTCTTTTATTAAAAGGGCTGTTCCCTCTCTTGTTGGACACGTTCTTCTCTGGCAAAATAACCGAATTTATAAAGTGATCTGCCCCAGGCTCTGGAGGGGGTTAGGGGGATAACAGCTCCATTTTGGCCTTTAGGAAAGGGAGTGCTTCTCCTTAATGGGGTCAGTCTGGGATAACAAACCACTCATAAAGACCACTCCCATCTATGAAAAGCGTGCTTGCATCCACTGGAAAGAAAAGGCTGGTGAGCCCCTCCGCGGGCTGTTTGTTTGATTGTTTCTTCCCACAGCTGTGTTTTTTGAACTGCTCTTCCTGTGTTCTGTTATAGAATAGTCTTACAGGAACCAATCATTAGCGCTAAAATACCTCAGGTAGGAGTGCCAGTGTGACCTGCCAACCAATCAGATTGTGGATTGCAGTGGAAAAAAAACTGAATTATACTAACCATTCCAGCGCCACATTAGAGATGGGAACAGAGGCTTTTTTTTTTTTTTTTTTTTAAGGACAGTGCAGACTTGTGAGCGTGTGATCAAAGCCCCTGCTTCCTCAGGGCTGCACATATTCAGCTCTCACACCAAGTGGCTTTTCATTCCAAAAATGAAGTGGAAGGTCCTTAATAAGGTCATGCTTGTCCCGTTACTATGTAGGTGCACCTGGTGCAATGAACACTGTTATCCTGTCACCTCTTTCAATTCACACCTGCTGATCCACAGTGCTTACCTGCCAGTTTTCACATATGGAAATCCCAGAAATCAATTCCAGCCCCTTCTGCTTTTTAACCTTCCATGATGGGGTTGTGGGACATGGAGAAAAGACATGCTATAGGCCTAGAAAATAAATGGTGCCTAAAATTGGACTTGCAACCCTAAAATTGATAGAGCGGTGAGAATACAAGACACACTCATTAAATATTTCTAGAAATATCTCTGACACTTAGAGGTATGCTCCATAGTACCGAACCTCAGCAGCACTATTCTCTGCTCACTCCCTTGTGACCTCTACCACTCCAGAGAAAGGGCAACTGCTAATATGCCTGAATAATGTGGCACTGAAAGAGGAGAGGGGAAGCTTGTTGGAAGGTATAATTGGATTTCCTTGAGGGCTGTTTAGTTTATGATTACCTCATATGGCTGGCTCTTACATCTGGAAGAGAGAGCATGGGGTGGTTTTTGTTTTTGTTTTTGTTTTTGGAGGATTTTTTTGTGATGAAGAGCATTGTAGGCAACTGAAAATATCTGCCTTTAGAATTTTCAGTGGGCAGCTGAAATGTGGCTTCAGTTAAAAAAGCAGCTTCATACTTACATCAGTTATCAAATAAATTTTCAGCTACTTGCAGCAAATGAATGTTGAAAAAAATCCACATTTTAATTTTGCAAAGGAATCCAAAGGGGATATTTTGATTTATGCTTCTGCTGCTGGGCCATCACTGGTATTTGCTTATCTTAGTTCTCTGGCCCTCAGAAAAGCACTTTGAGTTCAGGGAACGTCTGCTACATACCTAAGAAAGTCCAATTAAATTCACAAATGAGAATGATGGAATCAGCGTGTAGGGTCCACCATATAGCAACATAAGAGGAGAGGTTCATTAAAGACAACTTCTCTCAGACCTTGAGACATTTGGAGAGTAAAAGAACTCAAACAAAGCTATTTTACACTTTGCAGAAGCAGTGCTTAGACTGTCCTCATCTATTTTCACACAACTCCCTCAACCCAGCCAAAATACTGTGCACTATAGAGACTCATACCTGCTGTAAAAAGGCCTTCTGTTTGCAATTGATTGTGGACTAAATACATACAGCCCTTCTCCTTGCCCCTCCTCTGTTCTTGTGGGAGAGTTTTGTTGCTGCCTTGCTGGTAGGAAGGTATTGCACATCACATTCTCACAAGAAGTCCAGACCCATTCATTTATTTTGACAGTTTGGAGGTTTAAAAAAAATAAAAGGCTAAATAGGTAGTGGGAAATTGCACTATTGCCTTGGGTATTTAGGGACTGGTAGGCCCCATTTGGGTCCCTCTGCAGCACTGGAGAAGTATGGAACTTCAGGAGCTGTCTTTTTCATTGGGTGACATGAATACTCAAATTCAGTGAAAATATCCTGTAATGACGCAATTTAAATAAGCTTAATGAGAGTGGCATAAGAAACCATTGGAGATTCACTCTGTGAGTGAATTAATGGATTTGCTTTTTACTTCAGGCAAAGTTGTGTGTGAGTAGGATGGAGATATTGTAGGTGTATTGGACAAGCTGTGAGGGATCTGAATTGCATAGATGGAGCTAAGTGTGAGTCCTAGGACTAGAAAAGCAGGGGCTGCTGCTGAGGAAAAAAACTCACACACAAAGCTTCCCCTTGCTTTTCAGCCCTAAAATTCACCAAAAATGATTCAAGGAATGAAAAGGAGTGAGAAATGGGACCTTTTATTTTCCCTCCATTTTGGTGTATTCGAATCTGGTTAGGTAATATTATAGATAAATCCAGATATCTGAATCCCAATAAGTGATCCATGCTCCTTTCTCCTAGATCAGGAATGTACCATAGCCATATTAGGTCCTTTTTTTTCTTTTGTTTTGTTTTTCTTGTACACACAAATAGAATTTGTAAACCATTCCAGATCAAATGAGTTTGATTATGTGTGTGTATATAAATATATCCTTTAATTTTTTTTTAAATTAACTGTAGCTTCAGTTTTCCATCAGTGCATGGTTAAAACCAATACACATGTCAGCTGTTTCTTAACTTCATTTCTCCAATGAATTATTTCTCCTGTTTTTTGTTTGTTGTGCAGTCAGCTGAAGAAATGTTAACATCTCACTCTAAATCTCTCAGTGGAGTCTCTGTTCCCTTCTCTGATATAACAGATGGGTTATTGCTTGTTATAATTATTAACATTGTGGTGTGGGATAGGGATAGGGTGGGAGATACTTTTATTTTGTGGCGGGATGCGGGGATTGTTAAGGTTTGGAATGTTAACTTCAGTGGTGACTGACTGTTTCCGTAATAGCAGGTCGTTGTGGCTGCACGCTCTAGTAATTGAGGCTGTGTACTTCACCGAGCTTGTGGTAGAGCCTAGGACGAACCGCTGTCCCAAGAGAATGCTGGGATAGATAGAACTAGCCAATATGAGTCTGAACGTGGTGATTTTGCTGGTTGTTCTAGCTCCAGATGTCAGCATGCTTAGTTTTTAATTTGATTAATAGATGTTACGCCATTACCTTTCCTACACCTGATTCCAGTCCCCATGTCCCTTTTCCCGTTATATGATATGTAAGTTAAAAGAGAATAAATGAAAACCTTTTTTTGGTTTCAAACTGCATCTTGCTGTTATGTTCACAGTAACCTCCAGTCACATTAAACACGGCTCCTGGTCTCCAATGTGGATAGTAAATGTTTGGAAGCGTGGGAATCTGGGCATATTCTGATGCACCCTGCCCTGCATGTGATACTAAACAGGTGTGGGACTGGGCCAATTTTGCATCTCTCTGAACATCAGACCTACTAAGAATTCAGGAGTCTCTTAAACAAGGAGAGTACCGTAGTGGTTTCAATTTCAAGTTTTGCTTGCATTTGCAGGAGAAGATTAATATGGATGAACTGGGTCTCACTGAGCCTCTTGCACCCTCTCTCTTTCATGTTTGGGGACCAGCAGTAAAGTGTAAAAACCTACCAAATTGAAGTGGAGGGACTAAAAACAGCTAGCTAAGAGTGGGAGGGTAAAAGCAGTGTCATCAGACTATTTAAAAAAGATGATGTGATGTTTAATGGGAGAAGGTTTGCAACATTCTGTATCCCATTAACAGGAAGATTCTCATTTAGCCATCCACGTTATATGTTCGTCTGCTCCAGTAAGAAAGTATCAGCAACCCTCCATTCAGCACCCCACCCTACATTCCAAGGAGCTCCACTAAGTCAGTGAAAATAAAAAATATGCAGTAGCCTTTAATTTTAAAGAAGAAAACTTTGAGTCAGACATCACAAGGAAAAGGATGATGCATTTTCTCTCAGATTGAATATGAGCTTGAGGTTTTTGCTTTTGCCCTGCTTTGGCCAAACAGTTTATCAGCTAATGATGACAATTTTGTCATCAAGTCAATCCAGAGGGATGAAGGATGTAAGGCCAACTCCTGGTCCTACACAACTGCGTAAATGTTGAATACAGTCTCTGGGTTTTCTGACTTTAGTGATGGTTCCCTGTGATTCAGAATCACATAGCACAGACTGGAGTAACTTGCCATACAGTATCCATATGATTAACAAAAGCCATGTTCAAAGTTATACAGTAAATGCAGATCAAATTACCATTTCATCAAGCTTGTTATCCTAGCTTTTGACACTAGAAGCCTCTTGAGATGGGCCTTTGTCTCCCTTCTCAGCGGGAACATTCCTTTCAGTCCATAAGTTACCTTTAATTGCCCCGTGAAAGATATAAAAAGCCACCTGTCAGACTGCTTGGGTCTCTCTGAGCCCAGAGAAGGGGGAAAAAGGAAGGAACGGTCTGTCTTTCACTTTTCGAACAATGAGTAGTCCTGTTAGTCCTTAGAGACAAACAAAAATATATAGTACAAGTTGAATCCCTCTAGTCCAGAATTGTCTGGTCTGCAAACATTTGTCATCCGGAATGATTTTAGTTAGCTGGATGTCCACTTTTTGTGGGTATAGCCAAGTTTTCCGTGGTCCCATAAAGTCTGTTTACAGCCACCAGTCCTGGCTCTCAGTGTTCTGTGCTGTTATTTAGTGCTAATTTACCCCTAAATGTCCTTTAACAGCCCAGTAAGCAGTGGAAGAGTTAGTAATGCTGCTAGACAATATTGACATCCTGTGGTCTGGAAAATTCTCTGGTTCAGAACCGGTCAGGTCCTGAGGGTGTCGGACCAGAGAGATTCAACCATATCACAAACTTACATGGATAAAACCCACTTCAGGATTTTCACTTTTCAGGAATTCCACTGAGAGACCTTCAAATCTTCCTTTGGCTCAGGATTTAGAGTGAATCTTGCCAATTCCCTGGGAGCTGTAACTAACTTTCTGAGCAACCTTCTGTGATCTGTATTATCTCAACATCTTTTCAAAGGCTCCTCTTTATTCTCAGAGCATTTATAGAATGGAAAAGAGCAATAATGTAAGCTTCCCAGATGTAATGCCCCACATCACCCAGTATGCCTCAGCCTTACTTTAAGGGGCCAACCCAAAGTAGCAAAAGGCTATTTCAGTCTCTATAGACATTTAACCCTTTCCACTTCTACTGAGAATACCACTTAGTTGAACATGGTTCAGTTTCTGGGAGTTTAACTAACTGAGGTCACGTCTCCACTTGTGGGAATATTGATGCTGTGGCACCCTATCTTCTGGCATTTGATTTAGTGGGTCTAGTAAAGACCCGCTATATTAAATTCTGAGGGTGCCCCTCTTGGTGCCGGTAGTGCTGTTCCTCACAAGGAGTAAGGGAAGTCAGCTGGAGCGTTTCTCCATCAACCTCCCACTGTGAGGGCGGTGCCAAAGTTCGGCTTAAGGTACATCAGTTCCACCTACGTTTTTTTACACAGCTGGAATTGCATACCTTAAGCTAACCTTCCCCTGTAATGTGGACCTGGTCTGATTCTTTTGTGTGTCTGGACCAGCTGACTGTCTTATTCTTCTCACATCAAGTAAACAAAAGCAGGCATTTCTATGGGTGACTTTCTTTCTAATGTGCATATTGCTGGAAAAGAGAACACCCAAATTTAGCTCTTTCTGTCCTCGTTTTCCCCTCCTCAACACCACCTGTAATTTCCTACTTGAATAACCCTATGAGATTTCCTTCGGTCCATGGCTTTCCCTAAATTGCCTACTGTTGATTCAAGGCTCCACCCAACCCTTCTGAGGGGGAGGTAGAACATAACGGGTTAGAGGGTGACTCTGTTGTGATGGATGTAACATGGGAGCTGATGCAGTTTGAAACATGTCCTCTCCTTGTGGTGTGTGTGAGTTTTGCTTTCTGGGAGTGGACAGGTATCTGTAAAGTCAGTTCTCTTTTTCTCCTGCAGGGTGGATATGCAGCCTACAGATATGCACAGCCTGCTACTGCAACAGCAGCCACAGCCGCTGCCGCCGCTGCAGCAGCTTACAGCGATGGGTATGTAAGGAGGAATGGGGCAAGCTTGTTGTGCTCAGGGATTCATGGAGTACTGCTACTCCATTTAAATATTCCTCTACCTCATTACTCTAGCTCATCTTGGCTCCCCCCCACCTCCACCTCAACAAGAAACTTTAGAGGAAAATGTCCACTTGGGCTGTTCCAGGCTTGGACTCTAGCTGTCAGATATATGGGACAGAGCGCTAAGCCTGCATTCTCCCTAACCCCCCACCCCCTCTGCCAAAGCAAGCAACATGGTTTTGTGGTTAGGAACAGGTACTGCAAGTCATGAGACCTGGCTTATATCCTAGTTTTTTTGTTCTGTGACTGTGGGTAAGTCATTCAATCCAGGCCCGCTGACAGTGGATGGAGGGGGAAAGGGAGCAGTTTCCCCCAGGGCCTAGTGATTCAGAGGGCCCTGGGGCTCCTGACTACCAGGCTGCATTCTCTGTATGGCTCTGAGGGCGGGGGTGAGGCACTCTCTGGGCGGCATGGAGGACTGGCTGTCCCCTGCCTTGCCCCGCCCCTTCTGTCTGAGGCCCCGCCCTTCCAGGAGTGTGGAGCTGCCTCCCCACCTTGCCCAGGGACCCGTGGAGGCTGTTGACTTCCCTGACTGAATCAATTTGTGCCTCAGTTTCCACATGTGTAAAATAGTAAACATTACCATGAAAAGTGGTTTGAGATCCTTTAATGAGAACTTATGTATATGTGCTAGGAAGTATTTGGATGATTATCAGAGTAATTGTTGTAAGGTCTTTTATTTCCCTATACAATGAAAAATGCTTTTAATTCAAGTGCACTTAAGGGGGATTCTTCAGTCTCACTAGATCTAGCGGAAAACTTGCATCCAAAACTTTTTTGGGGGGGTCAAAAAGTCCAGATTGTCAGACCAAAACATTTCAGGAATTTGTCGTGGTTTTACCAATTTGTTTTGTCCAACTCCCCTGCCCCCATCCCTCCCTAAAATCTGGAAAAAATATTTTTTTGACAGTTTCAGACTGAAATATTTCAATTTTGGGGGTCAAAACCATTTTTTATTTTAAAATTTCCTTCTGTTTTGAAAACACAAAAACTTAAAAGAAAAACACTTAAAATCAATCATTTGACTTAAACTAATTTTTAAATGGCTTTGGAATTTCCAGACAACTGAAAAATCTCCCTCACTTATCTCGCTCTAAAGCTTGCACTCCTATGTTCATTTTCTGAACAAGTCCTCTCTCCTTTCCATGTAGCTGCTATAATCACAGCAGCTGCCCTAATACCAGTAGTTGCCTTCCTCCAAAATCGCACCACTAGAGGTAAGGGAGGCACCAAATGTGATGCCAGTTGCCCCCCTCACACTCCTGCTAGCTGAGAATATGGCTTTTGGGTTGCTTCTCCTTGCAGGATTGCTTCTCCCACCCCGTATCTGGAGTGGAGCTGCCTCAAGCAGGTGGGTGGGACGTAATACACACCCCCACACCACACTTCCTATGGTAAATCAATAATGTCTAAATCCTTTTGTGGGGTGACACTTTTTCTTTTCCCCCTTTTCTCAGTTATGGCAGGGTATACACAGCAGACCCTTATCACGCCCTTGCCCCTGCCGCTAGCTACGGAGTTGGCGCTGTGGTAAGTAAGATTTTCTTTCTGTCCTCCAGCCATTTCTCTCATTCCTAGTATGGAGAGTAGCTGCCCAAAGCACAGGAGCTGCTAAGAGTCTCCATTCCCTACCTTTTCTCTTTAGTCAAGGGGCCTCTCACTTCACGGAAGCTCTCCATGTAGTCCATGCCCTCTCGTCTGTATTGCCCGAAAAAACTGTTATGTAATTGGGGATGAACAGTATCTCATTGTCCTGGTGCATGGGACTGGTATTGGGAGGGCAATGGAGCTGGTATCTAATAATATGGCTTTATTTTTTATATGACCATAGTGCCTAAGAGCCTTAGTCATAGACCAGGATCCCGTTGTGCTTGGCGTTGTACAAATACAGAAGTAAAAGGTGGCCCCTGCTTTGAGGAACTCACAGTCTAACAAATGGGCAGGCATGATACAGCCTGAAGGCGGAATCCGCCAAGCATTTTGATGCAGCCCATGCCAGCCCTTGCAGCAGGGAGCAGCACCAATCAAAGCGGCTAGCTCCCTGTGGTTCTCTGCACTGCAGGGGAGAGAGTGAGGGGTTTCAGCATGCTGATCCTGCCCCCAGCAAAATCTCTCAGTTCTTATTGGCTGGAAACTGGCCAATGGGAGCGGAGAGATTTTGCTGGGGGCATGGGCAGTGCAGCACAATTTCTCAGCTCCCATTGGCCAGTTTCTGGAAGCCTCTTCCCACAACACAGAGAGCCACATGTACAGCCAGCCAGAGGTCTGGGACTGCTGGGGGGGGGAGGGGGGGGGGAGAGAGAGCCTGCCTGAGAGTGCTGCTGGCTGGGAGCTGCTTAGGTAAGTGCCTCCCAGCGAGAGCCTGCCTCTGGCACTCCAGTACTCCCTCTCCCAGACCCTGCACCCTGCCTAAACCCTCCCCCAGACTAGAATACTCTCTGCACCCATACCCCCTCCTGGACACACCCCAATGTAAAAGAGTAGTCAAATAGTCAACACGTTTCTCCCCCCTTCTCCACCTCACCCTCCTCCACCCCAATGGCAAGGGGCAGGAAAGCAGGAGTCGGTGCTGTGGGGAGCTGGCTTAAAAGGAGCTGGAGCTGGTCTACACCTCTGCCTTTTAAATGTGGTAAGAGCCACCTGCCATTTAAAAGGCAGAGTCACAGCAGTCTGGACTGGCAGCAGGGGCTGTAGCAGTCTCGGCTCGCACTGGGTCCTGGACCTACTCCTACTGCGGCTCTGCCTTTTAAATGTAGTATGAACTCTGCTGCCTGCACACCTGGCACTTACTACGTATAAACTGCAGAGCTGCAGTGGCTCCTTAACGATTAATCATGTACTTGATACAAATTGTATTGAGTACACGATTAGTCATTTACTCACTACTTAACGTCCTTACCCCAATCCCCTGCCCCAGGTCACAAACCCCTCTTTCATCCAAATTCCTTCTCAGACCCCACAGTCTCTCCTGCACCCCAGTCTCCTACGCCAAGCTCCCTTCTGCACCCAAACTCCGTCCCAGACCCTGCACGTCCTCCATAGAAAAGTGTGGCCCTTGACCACTTATCAAAATATTGGAGTGGCCCCCATCAAAAATTAATGCCTACCCCTGTCCTTGAACCTGTTTGGATTGGGAGATTTGCTCAACTCTACTTTCAGTTAACTTTGAAGCTGTCCTACCTGAGATCGCCATCTGTTTTTTCTGATTTTCCCAATTCATAAACCAGTGGGCGAGACCAAAGGTGGTAGATCAGTGCCAGGACACCCACTCTCCATTCCCTTTCAAGTAGTTTTTGTCATTGTTTTCAATGTTTCTTTCCCCAGCTCCTAATCACTTTTTCTTTGCTCTTTTAACTTCTGCAGGCGAGTTTATACCGAGGTGGCTACAGCCGATTTGCCCCCTACTGAAGTGACGTGAGCCCCCTGCAAGTGGGACAGCCCCCCCAGTTCATGAGGCCTGGCTATTGCAATATTTACTAGTAGAGGAACTCTATAGCAAGATGAGGAGGAAAAACAAAACAAAAAAAAAACAAAAGAGAAAATACTTTTTTATACCTCACTATGTTCTTTGAATATGTATTTTTCCTTTAAATTTCTGCCTTTAATTCTTTTGTTCCAAAGATTGTGCTTTTTTTGGGTTTTTTGTTGTTTTTTTTTTTTAACTGTGGTAAAAAATAATGCATTATCGTGTCTGTATGTTGGTGCATAGCTTATCCTACCAATCACGGAATGATGAGGAAAGATGTTAGGAACCAATATCATGCAACTAATCATGGACAAAGTTACTTACCTGGGTCTGGTGCTTGGCACCTGTGAGACAGGAGGTTGTGAGAGAGAGCCTCTTCTTGCTGTGTTTCTGTTCTTTGGAGGGACGTGTTAATTGGCTGTGGCTGGAACCCACATGTTGGTGAGAAATAGTCTTTTGTATTTGAAAAGATGGGAGATGCAGAGACTTCCAGCATTTTATCACCATCTGGCATGCACGTGCTTGGAACAGTTTCAGCAGTGTCAGGATTGGAGACGTGGCAAGAGAAAATTCCCCAAACTTGCCCAAAGACTTCGGCTATTAACTGCAGTGGCGGGGACACACGATTTTGAAATGAATTCTGGACATCTCTTCCCCCCCACGCACACCTAAATCTAATAGACTATTGTCCACTACTGGACTGTAATTGTCCTTCCCTTGCCCTCTGCTTTCAAAGGTCTTTCTCTTTTGCCTTATTTCCTTGAAGGTTGGTTGGTGTGATACTGCAAATGTGGGCCAGTAATGGCAGAGCTTGAGGCAATGGTTGAGAGTGCTTGTGTCTCAGACATCAAAGAGTGGCTAGATTTATGGAGTGTTTGCAGCTTTCTGGGTGAGGAAGCTGGCAAAAGAACTCTATCAGTGCTACACTGCACTGCTCTGAGGTTCAGCCTTCATGGTCCCTCTTCCAATTCACCATTCACAGTCCCTCTTCCAATTCAGGCATTACCGCAAATAAATCATTTAGGTTAGTGTGAGCAACAACAACAAAAATGAGTCATGGATCAGCTGCAGAGGGACAAGGGAGTGTGTGCGAGGAAGAAGAGTGTGTGTTTTATGTCAGAACATTTTTCCTGAAGTGATTTTGTATAGCCTGATGTCTGAGGCTAGGCAGGAGCAGTTTGTACAAGCTCTGAAATCCTACGAACCTCCCATCTCCTACATCTATTTGAGGCCCTTAAATATTTAATCTAGAGTCCCAGTGGCCATTCGCCCAGCCTCACGGTATCTGACAAAGAGCACCTGGACGGTTCAGTCCACATTTACACTACAGATTGTAAGATTCTAAAGCAGAGAGACTATTTAGAAGGGCTCCATAGCTCCCAAGGTCATCTCCCTTCTGCACTTGTTAACTAGAGTCATTCTTCTGTTTTAAAAAGCAGGTATTTTATAGGTTACTTCAAGGAGCAGCACTGTGTCAGGGAGTCATTGCTATCAACATCTGAACTTGATTTTAGAACTCAGAGGATGAGTAGTCTCCCCTCTAGTCGTTAGCTATTGTAATACTCCCAGCAACTCTTCTATGAAGCTTTATCTAACCCTAGACACTAGAGAAACAGAGAGAGAAGTACAATTCATTTGGCTCTCTTGTCTAGCTGAATTGGTTCGGGGCAACTTTTCACCCGCAGAAGGGCTCTGTGGGGTATGGATTTGTAGCTAGAGCTTTTTAATACCTGCCATCATACACTTGCTTCTCTGGCAACAGTTGATATCAGAATAGGAAACCAGACACGTTGAACTGCAAGCATTGTAAGTGAGCAGCACTGTCTGGGCGGTGCACTGACCCAGCCATGTGCAACACACATCTTTGCTCTCTCCCGCAGCACATGTCTTCCCTGTGCCTGGCAGGAAGGAGGTGCCTGAAATGGGAAGGATCCAGGGAGACATTAGTTAAGCTAGAGACCCTAAAGCTATTGATTCTATAAAAGAATAGCTAAAATAAGGGGACACCAAACTGCCAGCCTGTTGGCCACTTTTTTGTGTTTTTTTTTTTTTTCAAGCCAAAGTTTGGTTTGTTGCAGTTATGACAATTTTTGTTGTTTGTATATAAATATTTTAGTTAGATTGAAAATGGGATGGGGGGAGTGGGGTGTTGGGGCTTTCACAAAATCAAGGAAATGAGGGGGATGGTGGGATTTTTGGCTTTTACTGGTTGAGTGGGGAAAAAATTTCCAGTAGAACTTCTAGTGTCATATTGAAGGGAAGCCAATTTCCATTGTGCGGCAGATGAGGGATTCCTTTCTGGAGCTGAGACGCAGCAAAAGCCTCAAATGGAGTTGATCATTCCCGCACCTAAGATGCTCGAGGGAATGAAAACAGGATGTCTCTTCCCTTAGTCTCAGGAAGGAGAGAGAAATTGCTCATGCTGTGGGGCCACAGCGTGGGAAAAGGTGAGGGGACTCAACTTGCTCAGCTCTACAGTGGCAGCTGCTTTGGCCCCTTTCATGTGTCCCAGTTCAGCTGGTTCTGACTGTAGCTTCTGAAAGGTTAAGTTCCGCTTTCTCAAGAGCGTTCCTGCACCGTGGCGGTGCAACATGTGATGGTTGCCCCCTTGCCTCTCCATCTGTAGGCAAGGCTGAAGGCATTTCGGCTTTAAGTAGAAGCTGTGCTTGGCAGCTAAACTCTGTTGGGAATCTGGGTTCTCATTACACAAGTGCCTGGGTTTTGCAGAGGGTGGGTCACCTACTGCTTTAGCACCCACCATCACCAACTTCAGATCCATAAAGGCCAGACCCCTGATGCATCAATGTCTGGCCTGCTCTGATCTGTTAATCACTGCTCTCGGCCCTTCAGTGTATAAGCACCTGGGTTTCCCTGATTCCTGTAGTCAATGGTGAAGGACTGGGGGAAGTTGAGCCCTTTGCCTAGCTGACTACAGCAGTTGGTTCTGTAATTCTGGACAGTTACCATCCATACAGTCTAGGTGATACTTCTTCAAAGCCAAGGCCTCCCAGACAACTTTGCCACAGCTGAACTTTTGCAACAGGGTTGCTCCTATGAATGCTGTACCATGGCAAGCGAGAGCCTCTTCTCTCCTTTCCCCCCTCTTGCAGGCACAATGACTCTGATCCCACAGATGACATTTAATGAATTGGCTCATGATACAGAAGACCAATTTCCATTCAGATTAGTCAAGCCTTGGGTGTATCAATCTTTGAAGTATCAATTGTCCCAAAGATTGAGGAAGGCCTGTATCTCCCTATGCAGAATTAATTATACTCACGCTTTTTACAGGGATGAGGGAAATAGTAGTAGAACTGGGGCAGACTTTATTCACTGAGAATATCTAGCACTTCTGCCCTGTAATGGTCATTGTTCAAGAATTTCTCTCAAACACAGTTTGGCTTAGTCAGTTAGATCTGGTCTACCCATAATATTTGTACCAGTATAACTGGTTTGGTTAGAAGGGTGATTTTAATGATATATTTATACTGATACAGTTCCTAATGTGAATGCTGTTATTGTGGTATAAAGGTGTGCTATACCAGTATAGCTTGTTCCCTTTTCCACATGGGAATAAGCTGTATCAGCATAAGGCACCTATATATATATATATATATATATATATATATATAACTGTGTCCACACTAGGGGTGTTGTATGACTTTAACTACTCTGCGGTAGGTAAAGCAGTACGACTTTTGTGTGTAGACATGCCCTTTAGTGTCCCAATTACTAACCGCTTAATAACCAGTCATTTGCAAGACAGGCAGTCATGTGGGGGTCCCATCTACAGAGTTCAACCGTATTAGCCAAAACCATGCTTTTAAATTATGTACTTGGTTAGATAGCCCAGTGCTATGGAGGCAGGAGACTAGTGGAATGGGGCATTTGGCTGCAAGGGGACTAATCTAGATTCTGCTCGTAACCCTGCAGTGTGCAGGTTAGTTCATCCATCTGTGCTTCAGTTTTCCCAATCCACAAAGTGGGGATAGTGATACTTTATCCACCTTTGTGAAGCACTTTGACACCCATTGGTGAAGAGTTCTACATGAGATCTGAGTAATGGCCCAAATCCCAATATAGGGAGGGCCTAACTGTGGTCTAACATGGTTTATAAAACTATTTTATAGCCTAGCAACCTTTTGGTAAGAATCATTCTTAAATGAGGCCCTGGCTATTGTGGCTTTTGGAGTTCTGATCTGTAGGCACCTTAGAGGCTTTGCAAACCTTCATTTATCCCCCATTTACTCCTCCTGATCCCTAAGGAAAAGACAAGTAGAAAATAGGTGTAGGGGAGCACTTAGAAATTCGAGAAGGGGGAAAAATTGGCTCTGGGGAACTCCTCTTTTGCTGAGTCCAGCTCCAAAGGTACACCACACAAGCAGCTTGGGAAAGAACTTGCTACTTGTGCCCCTCTAGTATGGCCACGTCTGAGGAATCCATGCCTTGGCGCAGGAGGAAGTTGTTTTTAAAGAGTGTGTTACTTGTTTGCACTGTTTTAAAATAGGAGAAAAAAAAAACAAACGAACTAGTGAACAAGGTGAACATCCAATGTAAACTTTGGTGTGTTTTTTATTTTGTCATGCTCTTGGAAATGTCAAACATTTTGTAGTATACACCAGTGAGACTTGATTCTTTGTTGCATAAAACACTATTTTTTGGTGATGTTACTGTCTGAAAAGCTCCTCCCTCCTTGCCCCCACCCTACTGACTGCCCCACCCCCAACTTATGTTGTTCTATAATGAAATCACAAGTCAACAAAGCATGCAGGAATGTGATAGCCAGAGTGTGAAATGGGGCCCTTTTCAAGTAGGCTCTGGGTGTCCTCCATGGCAGAATCCTTCCTGTATGCAATATAACGCCTCTCCCCAGAGCACACACGGGACACAAAACAAATAGAACGAAGATGTCCAATGCCTAAATCAGTTGCCATCACTCACAGTGGAGCGGGACATTCCTGATGTGTTGTAACCACCTGCAGTTGTTGTCCTACCCACGTTTCTGGCAGCAACCGATGAACGCTTACACAGGAAGATGACAAATAAGGTCAGGGCCAGTGCAGCCAGTTGACAAGGACTGGTAGCCGAGTAAGAATACATCAGGCAAAACCTTGCCTTTAAGGAAATTGCTGATGTATGAAGCCGTCCACCTGAGTATTCATTTGACTGGCAATCTGCGAAGTGCCAGTAATCTACAGATTGATTCTAAAGCTGGTCAACAAGTCTCTCTTTTGCCTGATTTTTTTGGGGGGATTGGGATGAGAGGGGGTCAGTTTCTTCCCTCGTTAAGGGAATCTGGCCTCCCCCATTGTCTCAGCTTCAGTCACTTTCTTCTATTTTTCTCTTGACAGTATTTTTTGTGTGTATGCGCACGTGTTGTAGTTTTGGCAGCGCAGTTTGGCTGCATTCTCAAGTGACGAAGTAATCCTCTTTTACCCCAGGGGATATGATTTGTTTTTTTCTTTTTATGTTATCAATTCTGCTTGTAAATAGCTGGAGCAAAAAAACCTGGGGCCGATAGCAAACGAGAACCAGGGCTGTAGAGCGATATGGAGCTGGTGGAGAGTTTACTGACCTCACAGGCTGATCTGCCTGAGACTTGGAGCTTTTCAGTGCAAGGATAAAATTCCACAGAACCTCCAGTGGCAACGACTGACTCGCCCCTTCATGCACTCTCCCCACCACCTTTCCATTGCCAGGTACCCTTGGGGCATAGGATGCATCAAAACTGGATGCTTTCCTCTCCCCTGTATCATTTCCTAGGACGCCTAAGCCGCTTGTTCAGGGTCCCATTTCTCTGCTGACTCTGGAGAAGCAGTGTCTGCATCCCAGGGCTTTGTGACCATCTCTAACTTCCTGCCCCCCTCATTAAGTATCATATTGTATAGTAGCTTTCAGACCATACAGTATTCATTGGGTTACTCCTATTATTATCAAGTAGCTGGAATTGTGAAGGTCGGAGTAGTTAGATCTTTAGCTTTTATTCCTTTTTTTTTTGTATTACTATCCATGTGTATAAATTATTGATCATGTTGCTGGCTTTTATAAACTCTAAGCAAGGGAGGAGCCCTTCCTCACCCTTTGCAAATGGTAATGAAGCACTGTTTTTAAATAAAAGAGAGAAACACCAGTCTGATGTGTCTTGAGTGCTTGTTTACTGGTTCTCTGTGAATGTTGTTGGTTTTCATACCCGATCCCCTTGGGGAAGAATTTTGCATTTTTCGGTTTTTAATTTGAGAGAAGAGAGAGGCTTTAAAAAAATGATAAATGTAAAGCTCAGGACATACATGCTGAGAATACTGTCAGAATGCAGGCAGGCCTTTCACACTTCAATCCTGACCTAACCTGTTCATCCCATGGGCCCCCAAAGCTGTCAGTATCTCCCAGTCCTGTGTTGCAGCACTCTGTGCTGTCCATTTCTTGTGTGTTTTTAAAAGCAGAAAATCCCATTCACTGTGGACTTGGTTTGAGACTTTTTCACCTGTAACCTCATCCACATCTGAATCCAATGTTAGAGGGTGAAAGGCTAAAATATGTCAGCCCATAGTATCTTTAAGGCCATTTGCCTTAAACCTGTGTACTCAGCCTCCCTGCCATTTGTGTTAGCATGGCCCTTAGCACATGACTCAGAGTCAGCAGTTCTATGTTCTAATCTTGGCTCTGCATAGATTTCCTGTGGGAGGTTGGACAAGTAATTTTAAGCTCTCTGATCCTCTTCGCCCGTAAAATGAGGATACCTATTATCGCACACAAGTGGTGAGGTTTAATGCATTCATATTTTATAAAGTGCTTTGAAATACTGAAATGAAAGGTGTACACATGCCAGTGTATTATTATTAGCCCTTGAAATAAATGCGTTTTCCAGGCTAATGATCCTAAGAATGAGGGAGAAATAATAAATCATAGTGCTGGCAGAATTACTTGTAATTGTAGAAGAAGAAAAGGGGAGCAGAAGGAGACAGGAGAAAATTGTGGCCAGCAGAGTTAAGGACAATAAGAAGCAGTATTCTGAAACACAACAGGAACAAAAGAAATGCTATGTAGAAAGGCAGAAATGTTTGAAAATATTTCTGTTCTGCGTTTGGGGTAAAAGCCAGATGATGTATTCACATCATTTAATGATCAAATATTTTCCATTCCAACAGTAACTAAGGAGACTGTTAAAAAGATGCTACTAAAGTTAGACTTGTTTAAATCAGGAGATCCAGATAACTTATTATCCAGCTGTTTAAAAATAGCTAGGCAAGGAGCACTCTGGACCATTAATACTGGTTTTTACCAGGTCTTGGAACACTAGGGAGGTTCCAGAGAACTGGAAGGTAAGCCAGTGATGTGCCAATGTTTAAGAAGGGATGACCCAAGTGTCAGCCTGACTTTGATTCCAAGTAAGATAATGGAACAGCTGATAGTGGATTTGATTAATAAAGAAATAAGAGTAAAATAATTCATGCTAATCAACAATGGGTTTATGGAAAAGAGATTTATTCAAATGAACTTGATATTTCATTTATTTTACAGGTTTGGCTGATGAGGTGAGAGTTTTGGTGTAATATGCTTGAAATTCTATATGGCATTTGACTAGGTACCAAACTACATTTTGGTTTAAGAAACTAGAACAATAGTAAAATCAACATAGTTTGTACTAGATAGATTAAAAACTGATAGGTCTCGAATGGGAAGTCCTTACAGAGCAGGTGTGTTTTATTGATTCCCTAATGGGATGGTTATAGTCCTACACCATTCAACGGTTTCCTCAGTGACCTGGAAGAACACACAAAATCATCACTGGTGAACTTTGCAGATGCCCCAAATGTTGCAGATGCTTTGGGGGCATCTGCAAAGCTTTATCAGTGATGATTCTGGGGCAGGGGGTAAATAATGAAGTGGACAGGTCACTAGCACAGAGTAATCTGCATTGCTCGGTAAGGTGGGTGCAAATGAACAATATATGTTTCAAAGATAGCCAAGTGTAAGGTCAATAAAGAATGTAGGTCATATGGTGGGGAGGGAGAGAGAGAACCTTATCTTGGAAAGCCGTGACCCTGGAAAAGGCTTGGGTGTGACCAAATATTGTGGCCTAAAGGGCTGCTGTGATCCTCGGATGTGTAAAAAGGAATATCACGTGGGGGTAGGGAGGTTATATCCCATTGATATTTGGCACTAGTGTGGTGATGTACTAGGATACTGTGTCCAGTTCTAGTGCTCACACTTTGGTTGAAAAATAAGAGAAGGTTCAGAGAAGACCCACAAAAGCGATAAAAAGATTGGAAAATATGCCTCTTCGCAACCAGTGGCCCACTGCGGCATCACCTACAGGCCATGACCCCCCTGTCCGGCCCCATGTACCTCTCGAGCACTGCACTTCCTCCACCTCCCCTAGCTTTCAAGCTCTGGGAGGGAAAGGGGGGAGTGGGGACAGAGCATGAATCAGGCAATTTGCGGTTCTTCAAAAGTGCTGGGAGGGAGGGGTTCTGGCGCCACAGTGTGCTAGAGGCGCATGGGGACAGACAGGGCTGTGGGGCCACAGGGGGCGCTACTGCGGCCCACTGAGGTGAAGGGCCACTCATGCAGCCCACTCCCTATTTTAGGTTGCCCATTGCCATCTTCTAGGGATACACTCAAGCTAAATTTATTTAGGGTATCAAAGAAAAGGTTATGGGTTGATCACACTCTGTAAGTACCTATATAGGAAACAGAAATTTGATAACAGGGCTCATCAGTCTAGAGCAGCGGTTCTCAAACTTTTTGGGCTCCGGAGCCCTTTACATGCGTAAAAATGTATGCGGAGCCCCAGCGGTCCACTGATTGTATGTGTTGTACCTATCGATGTTTCCAGTTTGTCAACCTCGCGGAGCCCCTGGAGATGTCTTGTGGAGCACCGTTTGAGAAACACTGGTCTAGAGGATAAAGGTCTAACAAGATCCAATGGAAGGAAGCTGGAGCTACACAAATTCAGTATTGAAATAAGACCGTTTTTTAACAGTGCAGGAAATTAACCCGTGGAACAACTTATTATTGGTTGTGGTAGATTCTCCATCGCTGTAAATTTTTAAATTAAGATTGGGCACTTTTCTACAAGACCTGCTCTAGTTCAACCATAGCTGTTGGACCTGATAAAGGAATTAATTTAGGGAAGTCTTGTGGCCTGTGTTAGGCAGCAGGTCAGACTGGATGATCACCATGGTCCCTGTTGGCCTTCTATGTCTATGAATCTGCTGCACTGGATGTTTTTCAGAGTTACCTGAGATGTCAACTCTTTCATAATAGGTGCTGGGCTTGCTTTCACAGCACTCTGGTGCAGCTAGTCTGTCATCTAGTGGCTGATCGAGACAACCACACAGGTTTATTCTTGATAATGGTGCTAGCTCTAAAACAGTGGTTCTCAAAGTGTGGCCTGTGGACCACTATTCTACGATTGCCTTGCAGGTGGGCCACAGGCTTGGGGCTTGCCCTCTCTCCCCACTGTGGGGGGCCTGCCCTGGAACTCCAGCCCCACACCCCTCCCCTATGAGGTTGGAATGCAAGCAGCAGCTTCCCACTGCAGGTGGGGGGAGGGATGAGTCTCGCAGGCTGGATCTTCTTTACAGGGGGATAGAAATGACTCCACAAGCTGCCGCTCTCCCTTCTCTTGGCTGAGGGAACGGCAGCATAGGAAACTGCTTACCTGGAGATTTTTGCCGCTGCTCCTGTTCCCCTCAAGCCAAGACCCTGCACCCTCCCTCCCAGACCCCTCCACCTGCCTCCCGCCAAGACCCCTCCACCCTTAGCCTGCTCCTGCACCCTACCTTCTGGCCAGACCTCCTACCCCACTCCTGCACCCTACCTCCCACCTAGACTCTCGCATCCTCAGCCTGCTCCTGGACCCTGCCTACCATCCAGAGCCACATTCCCATGCCTCTCCTGCACCGTTTCCTGGCCAGCCCCCGACCCTGCTCCTGCACCCATTTTGTCATCAAGTGTGGTTGGTTGGTGGTCCATGGAAAAGCCTGCATTAAGCGTGGTGGGCGTGGGCCAAAAATTTGAGAACTGTTGCTCTAAAACATTTTGAGACCCAGTTGGGAGCATCCTTTTTTTTTATTTATTCAAAAAGTGTTTCTGTTTCCGAGAGCCCCATTTTAACAAACAAGAGGCACTGAAATTGGAGCATGGGGGATTACTTCTTTGCCCTAGTGGGTTCACTGTCCAGTCCTATCACCTCAACCTCTGGCCTCACCTTAGCAGTCAACAACCTTAGGTTGTATAGTTTGCATTTCAATAGCAGCGAGGGCCCTCAGTGAAAACACGGGCTCCTCTGTGCTAAGTCCTCATCAGAAAAAGACAGATCCCACCCCAATGAGCTCATGTTCTGCGCAAGAGTTCAGACGTGCCCTTGCAAAGACATACTGGAAATTCATGTCTAGATTCACATGTTGGATGTACATGCCATTCATCAGCTGGTGTTCGGGGCCTGGGCTAGCTCTGAGAAAAGGAGAGCTTTGTTCCTAACCACGCACGCTCTGCTTCTGTTACTCTTTGGTAAAAATGGGAGGTGGGAGCATTTTCTTGACCCCCAAAGCAGAGTTGCCAGTATCCCAAGATGTCTGCCAGAAGGGATTGACCTTGTACGCCCAGAAATCATGCGGCAGTTGTCTCCTGCTTTGCTGTGAGCTGATCATCCTTGCAATGGTCTTGAGATTTTGTGCACACGTGGGAGAGAGGAGAAGTGCAGAGCCTGCACGGAGAGCAGCTGTCCCAGTCTGTGGGCACTTTGTCTTTTTAAGGACATGCTGAGTGCTGCACTCTAACTTTAGCACAAAGGTATGGATTGACTTGGCTTGTGTTATTCATGGAAGGATATAAATACATCTGTTTTGCATCTGCCTCGCTCTGCCATGTGCACATGGCAGACTTTGTCCTGACTCTCTTGGGTGATAAACTCCCCATCTTTTCAGTCGCAAACCACATTTGCTTGTGTCAGTAGGAAACGTAAAGCTGCAAAGTCACTTTGCTGTTTATGGAAATTGTGGCTTTTCTTCCTAACTCAGCTGAGAAGCCACTGCTTCTGTACAAACGTCTTCACTTCATTTTTGTTTTATCGCAAATGATCTTTTCTGTGAATTTACAGGCCTAGCACTGCTGATGTACTGTACCCTGGAGGGTGACCAGATAGCAAGTGTGTAAAATCGGGATGGGGTGAGCCAGGGGTAACAGGGGCCAACATAAGTAAAAGCTCCAAATATTGTGACTGTCCCTATAAAATCAGGACATCTGGTCACCCTAGTACCCCTTACCCATTCCACACTAGGCCACCCCTTCACCCTCTGGCTCAACTGTAAGAATTCTAGATTTTTAAGTTAAAAAGTGTTGGTGCTTTTAAAAAAAAATACTACTCCTCAGTTCTCCTCTGTCCATGGGGAAGGAATTCAGACTCCATAAACACCTCTTGCAATTGATTAAGTACATTTCACATGTGTGAAGCAACTGTCAGTTGTCTCAGAGGCCCAGGTTCTACAAAGCATAAAGTCAGGTCTCCAGGCCACATATGCGGCAGCTGCAGGGATGACAGCATTCTTACTGCTTGAAGGGAGGTGGCCCTCCTCCATGACTCAGGAGCAACACTGTCTGGTTGCAGAATTAGCTGCATCCCCAAGCACGGTGACTGTTGAGAGACAGGGCTTTTGAGGGGTGGATAGAAAGGGGAAAAATGGGGTAACCCTTCCAAAACTTATAAAAAATGATAAACATGGCACATGAGGCTCCGTATTTGTGGATTGTACAGATATGTCTCAGTGACTCTAACGTCTATTCACCCATGTAACATTTAAAAAGAAGCGGGGAGAAAGGGATTTCTAGCTGCCAACCTTGCAAACTCACTGTAGGCTCTGGCGGTAAGGCAGAGTTCTTTATGGCTGTGATCTAGGCAATAAATATTGTAGTTTATTTATAATTTAGTGTAGAATTCTCTCAAAAAACATGTGAACCAGAGTCGAATCCAGCTTGCTGTTCCATAGCATCTTGGCTTTCCTGAGTGAGCAGCAATAAAAAGCTGTGAAAACTCAATGGAGACAGAAAAAGGACTTGGAGTGGCCTCTGAAGACACACACAGGGTCAACCCCATCCCTGCTGTAATCCTAATAATTACTGCTGACTCTGGTCTTAGGCTATGTCTACACTACAGATTCTTACGATATAATTTAGGTCATTCGCAGTGTGAATAATCCACACCCTTGAGTGACGTGAGTTTATATGGACCAAAGTTTCGGCATAGGCAGTGCTATGACCACAGGAGAGCTTCTCTGCTGACAGAGGAACCATCTCTCATGGAGGCAGGAGTTATTAAACAGACGGGAGAGCTCCCCCATGGGCTTAGAGCATCTACCCCAAAAGTGGTACAGCGATGCAGCTGCATTGGTGCAGGGCCCTCCCCAGCGAGTAGTTATTTCTGGCTATTACTGGACAGCTTTGAACAATATGAAATTACCCATCACAGCTGCAGATGGTCAATACCCTCAAGCCCAAAATTTGATACAGACTGATGCTTTAAGCAACTGATACATTTCCTCATGCAGGGGAAGTGCTGCTGTAACATTGAGGGTTCCAAGAGTGCCTGGGAAACAGAAGAGAGCCAATGCATGTCTTCCCCTAGCTCCCACCCCCAGCCAAGTCTATTCAGGCAATGCACACCTTTCCAGGCTCCATGCTTCTGTGCACCGTAACCTTGAACTCCCACTTTCATCTGGGCCCTATGCTCTCCAGAACCTCATAAACACCCTGGGTGAAATCTGCGCATCTGTGACGGAGCGTCTGAGCCCCGCACTCCTGCGGCCCAACCCTGGCTCTGTATGGGAGGCAGGGTTCGCGGCAGCCAATTTGCACTGCCTGCTCCAAGGTCACGGAACAACTGGGAGGCGGCATGTCATGGCTGCAGTCGGGGGCGGGGCCCGGAGCGTCATCCACGGGGTGCATGGCATCGGGGCGGAGCCTCAGGTCAGATCCACGCAGCATCTGGCGCCAGAGGGTGGGGCTTGGCGGCACGCCAGGGAGAGGTGAGCGGCAGGGGGTTTAAAAACCTGCTGGGGAGAATGAGGAGGGGGGCCGGAGGAGAAAGGACAATCCCCAATGGGAGGGAAGCTGTCCCCTGCCTACTAGGAGGAGGAGCTCCAGTAGGAAGGTCCCGTAGTGTTTGTGAGAGTGTGGTTGCGGCAACAAGTAGCAGGTAGGAACCGGTGGTGACACCTGGGTTCGAGCGGTGGGAACCATAGGGGTAGGAAGTGGCCTAGGGCGAGGCTTTTTGCAATGCCTGCGGGCTAGTGAGTTTTGGGAGGAGTCCCCGCCAGCTGGACGGGAGCTTAATTGACCCTGTCCTTTGGGCCCTGAGCCGGGACCTGTGAGAGAGGGCTGGTGCAGGTCCCCCTACCCCCTCTCTTTTCTTAGTGGGTGGACTTCGACCGCCTCCGGAATTAGGGATAGGAGTGAGGTCCACCACCGCATACAGAGAAGCCTGGACTGTGGACGGGCAGGCCGTATTACTGCTTAGAGAGAAGCCCTGGACTGTGGACTTTGACTTGGCAGGCCGTACTGCCGCTTATAGCAGGACCTAACTATGAACTTTGGGGCGATCAGGCCGTATTTACGTCCCTAAAGTACCCGAACGGGGGAACTTCGACAAAGGGGGCCAAAATTTGGTTTGTTTTCTTCTAGTGATAAAAGGGGCTGCTTCCCTGTCCCCAGGATCGCAGCGTGACAGCCTCATTGAACTCAATGACAAAACTCACACTGACTTCACTGGGGCCAGGATTTCACATGGTGAGCTTTTCCTGCCTGTACCTTGAGCTTTTACAGTCCCTGTGCCAGGCACAGACACTGTATTCATGGGTCCCATCCCTGTTTATACCCCAAGCTGAGATGGTACCTGATCTCTCCCTAGTCAGTCAGGGCTCATGCCTCCATAGTTCCACTAGCTGTTGGCATCTGCTCCCATGCACAATCCTCTACAGTCCACATTCTGCAGAAATTCCCTATGCAGGAACAATCTTGCATGCTCTATATTGCCAATGTGCGCAGATGCGCTCCTTGCTGATGAAGAACTGTAAGTTTCTCCATACTTCTTTGGAAAGCTAATTCTTCTGCGACTGGTGCTGTTAGATTTGGCCTAGGAATTAGACATCATTACATAGCTATTTTGAAGCCCAAGGGTTCTAGAACAACACCTCAAGCATTAGGCAATTCAAGGGAATTTTACCTACCCCAAACCATCAAGACATTTCCCCTGCATTTGCCATGAAGTCTCAGATTTGCTATGTAACCTCAGGATCTCAATAATGAGAGGTGTGCACAATATATCTATTAGTAATGCTAGGGTTGTGTCAGGGATATTTTGAGTAAAAGTCAGGGATAGGTCACAGGCAATAAACAAAAAAATTCACAGAAGCTGTCACAGATGAATCCACCAACCTGGCACTTTGAGTGTAGGTAATGAGGACTGACTAGCAAATTAAAATCTCTGTAAGATCCTGTCTCTGCATTTCCCGGAGACAACAACATTTTTTTTCTGGTTTCAGTTTCCCTGAAATCCGATGATCGCCGCTGCCACCACCAAGTGTTAAATAAAACATGAAAACAAAGGAAACAAAAATCCTTTTCCAGGTAAGAAATCATTTGGAATTCCCTCCCTGAGGCATCCTCCCCTCCACAACCTCCTGTCCCCAAGGAGTT
Organism: Pelochelys cantorii; assembly: GCA_032595735.1. Taxonomy (NCBI): domain Eukaryota; kingdom Metazoa; phylum Chordata; order Testudines; family Trionychidae; genus Pelochelys; species Pelochelys cantorii. The sequence goes on along the minus strand of CM064326.1, from coordinate 253,374,338 downwards.
GGGAAAAACAAACAAGAAACATTCCCACAGAGAACAATGAGAATCTGCTTCCTCTCGGGTAATGTGGTTTCAACCAGGCACGTAAGTTAAGGGCACAAAAGATCAACCAATACCGGTTAACAAAACAAAAGAAAACACTTTTATTATTAAAATAAGACTATTGTTGAAAGCATAGTAAATGACTTGGTGTTAAAAAGCCATGAATTGGAATAAACTCAGGGATTTTCCCTGGGCTATAATTCTTGGTTACGAGAGAGAAAAGAAAAAACAATTAACTAGCTCAAACATAATTCCCAAACCCCAAATAAGGAAAACAATAAACCTGTCAGACTACCTAAACGTTTCCCTACACAGACATTCTGATGAAGCCAGGGGATCTGCTTTTTGGGAGAGTTCATCTCTTCCCCTCTGCCTGGAAAAGATTCCAGTCTGTCTCAGACAAGAGAGCTCTTTTCAGTTTGAAATTCTTTAGTTGCATTTCATTGGCTCAATGCCCAAAGCCCCCCTGCCTCAGGTGCAGAGCGTAAAGGTTAGATTAACCCTTTCCTTGCTCTCCAGGTAAGTTAGACTCTCCTTTGCAGTTCCCATTCATGACAGAAGCCATGACCTGTCCCTGATTTTTACTCAAAACTTTCCTGACAGAAGGGGGAGGGAGGAGAGTCCAGCATCCTGTGTACGGGCACTGAGCAGCTGCTATGGTCCCTCCATGGACAGCTGGGAAGGTCTGGGGGGACCCTCTGCTGCCAGCAGGCTGGGAAACAGGAACAGGAACTGCCACCCTGCTGGGTTTGGAGCTGTGGGGTCCCCTCACCACCAACGGTAGCTGGGCTGCTGCGGGAGGGTTCCCCACAGCCAGAAGTGGCTCGACCCATGCCCCAATGTCATGGAGGTCTCTGGAAGTCACAGATTTTATGACCTTCATGACCTCCATGACATAATCATAGCCTTTCCTATTGGGCACTGTGCTTCCCCAGTTGTGGTGTTTTTGTCCAACGTTGATACTATAACATTGTTTTCCTTTGAGTGATAGTGCACATCGGGCCATGGAATGTATATGTGTATGATGCATCTTGCAGATCAAGAGTTACTGTACCTGTCTGAGGAGTAACAGCTTTAGGGTGTTTTCCAGTAGCAGCACTTGGGTTTTCACATGGTGCGATACTGCAGGGCTGGATTACCCAATAGGCAGACTAAGCACATGCTTAGGGCACCAGCAAAGCAGGGGCACCAAAAAAAAATGAGATTTTTTTTTTAATTTGATATTTGATAGCTCAAAAAAAGCATCGAAGTAGTCATCATGGGGAAAATCAGAACTCCACAGAACGCTCTTTTTCTCAGCTGAAAAGAATAAAAACCCTCAGAGAACAACAATGCGTCAAGACAGACTTGATTCACTTTCCCTATTGTGTATGGAAGTGGACATGCTTCGTCGCGTCAGCTTCGATGAACTTATCAGAATTTTGCAATCAGAAAATCTAGAAAGAAGCTATTTTAATTTCAGCATACATGTAAGTTTTGTGTCATTTCGAAAAAGAAAATTTTATTTTTACGGTATAGTATTGTTTTATTTTGAATTACATATGGGGGCACCATAATCTTTTCAGTGCTTAGGGCCTCTAAAGGTCTTAATCCAGCCCTGTGTGATAGGCGGTGTTGCCATGTGGGTGTGTACTTCTGGGTGGTGATTCTTCATTCCTCAGTATAACACCTGCCTTTTTGGGCACAATGGAAAAATCTTTGATTGACTTTCTATTTTTTTTAATTACGCCCTCCTTGTTTAAACCAAGAGTTTTATAGCAAGTTCAGTGGAAAATGGTGCCCTACAGAGAAAATGAAGAATTAGAGGCTGAATTCAGAGCTGCTGGAAGCAGGTAAAAGTACACTGCTTTTGCTGGAGTGGCACCTATTTCTAACAGTGGGAGTTGTGACCACAGCTGCTGAAATTCGAGCCATGTTCTACTTTGCCAGGGTCACTCTGAGGGCTGACAGCAAGAGTCCAGCATGCTCAGCAGTAGAAGGTCTCAAGTAAGTACCTGCTCCATTTACCCACGTTGGTTATCAGGTGTGATATCGTGATACCAATATAAAGACTGATGCAACACGAAGGGTGCGTATTATGTATTGTCACTAGCTGGAGAAACAAAGTTTCCCTTTAGAGGGGGAGAGGTACCAGTTAGCAGCAGAGTTTGGCTCTTTACCTTCTTCCTGCATAAAAACCCATTAATTTTCGTAAAGTATTTAAGGAAGATAGAGCAGAGAATGAACTGAGGCCAGGATTTAAAGTTAAGACCATGCATAAGTCTCTGCCCACATTGGAGCCTCAGGGCATAAAGCAGACTGGGATGGCTAATTGGTTAAACATATTGTTTAACTGGTTAACTGATTAAAGGGGGCGGGTGGGAACAGCCCTTGCTTGTGGGGCGCCTGGGCTCGCCACAGACAGAGGGTGCTCTGGACAGGCCAGAGCAACCCTTGTCTGTGGTAGTCCCCATGGGGCTGGGGCCCCAACTGGTTAACCAGAACTGGTAAGCCTCATCCATTACGGGTGATGCTTACCAGTTAACTGGTTAACCTTTCACATCCCTAAAGCAGACAAGGAAGAATGTGCATTTTCAGACTATTTAGACCAGTGTTTCTCAACCAGTGGTCCGAGTACCCTTAGGGGTACTCGAGAGAAGTCTGGGCGGTATGTCAACACAACTGAAATTTGGAGACAACTGAATTTTTGTTTTAAGTTTTACAGTGCTTTATTATTTTTGTACTTTTTACACCCAAAATTTTCGTTGCCCGCCTGGCTACGATTAAGTTGTTTAAACAAATGTGTTGCAATGATAGAAAAAAAATTTGTGTGTCTGAAAACTGTAGGTACTGGGGGTACTTATAATTTTTGTAAAAAGTACTTTATTAAAAAAAGGTTGAGAAACACTGATTTAGAAGACCCCAGAGGGAAGGGTCACGTCATGTCACCTTCTCAAGTCAAATGTTCCTTAAAAAGCTTTCATGTTTACACATCCTTGCCTCTGAAAGCAGGCCTGGTGTCCAAATCATTAGCTATTTCAGACACTGACATTCCACTGCTCACCATGTTGTTTTTGAGCTACTTTGGGAGGGGACCAACAGCTCTGATTTTTGCCCACTTTATTATACATTTGTCAGAAAGCCCCAAAGTCTTAGTAAGTGGCAATTGAGAAAGGGATTGGTACATTTGGTGGGGAAATAAAAGGAGGAGACTCACCTGTATGTAATGTTTCTACTGTATTCCCAGACTTAGTACATTGGACACCCTACAAATATACTGAAGGAAGACCGAAGCAAAGGTAGGCCACTTACTCAAAAAAGAGGAAAAAACAGTAACAGAACATGTGCAAAGGATAGAGGTGCTTAATGACTTGTTTGTTTCAGTTTTCACCAAGAAGGTTGGTGGTGATTGGATGCCTAACATAGTGAATGCTGGAGAAAATGAGGTAGGTTCAGAAGTTAAAATAGGAAAGAGAACAAGTTAAAAATTACTTAGAAAAGTTAGATGTCAAGTCACCAGGGCCTGATGAAATGCATCCTAGGCTACTCAAGGAGCTGATAGAAGAAATATGTGAGCCATTACTTCATCATCTGAAAAGACATGGAAGATGGGAGAGATTTCGGATGATTAAAAAAGGGCAAATACAGTGCCCATCTATAAAAGGGAAATGAGGACAACCCAGGAAACTACAGACTAGTCAGCTTAATTTCTGTGCCAGGAAAAATAATGGTGCAAATAATTAAGGAATCCATTTGCAAACATCTGGAAGATAATAAAATGATAAGTAACAGTCACCATGGATTTGTAAAGAGCAAATCATATCAAACCACCCGATAACTTTCTTTGATTGGATAACATGCCATGTGGGTAAGGGTGAAGCAGTAGATGTGGTATACCTAGACTTTAGAAATGCATTTGATATAGTCTTGCATGACCTTCTTATAATTAAACTAGGAAATACAACCTAGATGGAATTACTATATGGTAGGTGCATAACTGGCTGGATAACTATTCTCAGAGAGTAGTTACCAATGGTTCACTGTCATGCTGGAAGAGAATAACAAGTGAGGTTCCATGGGGATCAGTTTTGGGACTGCTTCTGTTCAATATCTTTGTCAAAAGTTTAGGTGATGGCATAGACAGCACTCTTATAAAGTTTGCAGATGATACCAAGCTGGGTGGGGTTGCAAGTGCTTTGCAGGATAGGATTAAAATTCAAAATGATCTGGACAAACTGGAGAAATGGTCTGAGGTAAATAGAATGAAATTCAAATAAGGACAAATGCAAAGTATTCCACTTAGGGCTCATCTAAACTATGCAGAACAGTTGAAAGAGTATATGCAAATTCCACAGGAATTTACATATCTTCTTCCGACCACTTTCAAAAGCAGAGCTTTCGAAAGTGAAAGTAGTTTAGACATGGCTTTTTTGGCAAGCCCCCCCTTGTCGAAAAGCCATATTTTTTAGGTTTATGTGGCTTTTCGACAAAGGGGGAGTTCACCAAAAAAGCTGTGTCTAAACTACTTTCGCTTTCAAAAGCTCTGCTTTCGAAAGTGCGATCGGAAGAAGACATGCAAATTCCCGTGGAATTTGCATATCCTCTTTCGACTGTTCCACATAGTCTAGATGAGCCCTTAGGGAGGAACAATCAGTTTCACACATACAGAATGGGAAGCAACTGTCTAGGAAGAAGTACTGCAGAAAGGGATCTAGGGGTCATACTGGACCACAAGCTAAATATGAGTCAATGGTGTGACACTGTTGCAAAAAAAGCAAACATAATTTTGGGAAGCATTAATGAGAGTGTTGTAAGCAAAACACAGGGGCTGTGTCTAGACTGGCGCGATCTTGCGCCAGAGCTATGCAAATGAGGCTCAGCGTGGAATATCGCTGAGCCTCATTTGCATAACTAATGAGTCGCCATTTTTGCGGAAGAGGCTCTTGCGCAAGACGGAGCTGTCTACACTGCCCCGTCTTGTGCAAGAAAAACCCTCTTGCGCAAAGCCGTTATGCTGATTATTTTCAGGCATAACGGCTTTGCGCAAGAGGGTTTTTCTTGCGGAAGACGGGGCAGTGTAGACAGCTCCGTCTTGCGCAAGAGCCTCTTCCGCAAAAATGGTGGCTCATTAGTTATGCAAATGAGGCTCAGCGATATTCCACGCTGAGCCTCATTTGCATAGCTTTGGCGCAAGATCGCGCCAGTCTAGACACAGCCAGGAAGTAATTCTTCCACTCTAATCTGCGCTGATTAGGCCTCACTCAACTGGAGTATTGTGTCCCGTTCTGGGCACCACATTTCAGAAAAAATGTGGAGAAATTGGCAAAGATTCCAGAGAAGAACAACAAAAATGATTAAAGATCTAGAAAACATGACCTCTGTGGGAAGACTGAAAGAACAGGGTTTGTTTAAATGTGAAAAGAGACAACTGCGAGGGAACATAACAGCTTCCAAGTACCTAAAAGGGTATTTATAAGGAGGAGTGAGAAAAATTATTCTCCTTAACCTCTGATGATAGGACAAGAAGCAATGGGCGTAAATTGCAGCAAGGGTGGTTTAGGTTGAACATTAGGAAAAACATCCTAACTGACAGAGTGGTTAAACACTGGAATAAATTGCTTTGGGAGGTTGTGAAATTTCCATCACTGGAGATATTTAAGAGCAGGTTAGAAAGACATCTGTTAGGCATAGGCATGTGCAGCACATTTCATTAGGGTGTGCACCCAAAGAATTTTTTTAAAATGTACTCTTTAACCCCCATTAGCCACACCCCTGACCCCTGTTAACCACGCCCCTGACCCCCTTATTAGCCACACCCCCTGACTCCCATTAGCCATGCCTTTGGAGGTAACACTCTCGGGGCAAGATGGACACATGACCAGAAGTAAAAGGTGTCATGTGACGCCCCTCTAAGGACTTTTCCCACCATCCTCCTACCAATAGGGCAGTGGTCCCCAACCTTTCGGGGCTGCCAGGCACGGTGCTGCGCGCCCGGGGCCGCGCATGCGCCAGGTGCCTGGCGTCCGGGGTGCAAGAATGGCTCTGGCCAGCCCTGGTCACTAGGCGGGTGCACATAAATGCCCCGGCGGGCGCCATGGCGCCCACAGGCACCACTGCAATAGGGATTAGTTTGGGCCCCACCAAACCCCCCTCATGCAACTATCCTACAATTGTATTAACCCAATGTGTGTGACATTAACTTGGGGGTAGAGAGGCTGGGGGAAGTGTTTCCTCTAAGAGTTTCCTCCCATGAGCAGAATGAATTTTGTATTGTGCACCAGTATTGAGTTCATGTGGCTTGTTTGGATGTGCCACTGTGGCACCCAAGTTATTAATAAATATCTTATAAACCTCTACCTTTTCCCTCTGCTGCCCTGTCTCCGCCCCTTGCTCCATCAGCTCCCCTGGTGCCTGCTGCCCCCCCCCCCAACCCCTCACCTTCCTCTGCTGTCCTGACTCCTGCCCGTCTCACTGCCCTCAGCATTCCTGAGACCTGCCCCCCTCCACCAGCCCTTCTCTCCCTGCTGTGCCCACTCCTCCAGTAGCCGCACTCTGATCGTGAGCTACCCCTCCTCATCCCCTCTCCTAACACCTCCCTCTACACCCCTGCCCTGCCTCTCTCCTCTGGTGCTAGTCCCTCCCCTGCAGGTGTCTGCTCTTCTGCTTCCGCCCCAGAATCCCTTGGCACCTGCACCTCCCTTACCCCTGCATCCTCTTGGTGCCTCCCCCTTCCCTCACTGCCCCTGCCCCCTTTTCCTTCTTTTTCCCTGATGCCCCCCCTCTTTGGAGTCCCCCCCCCCACACTTGGGGGTGATCCCCAGGGGCTGCTGATGGGTTCCGTGGCTTCCATGAGTATCCCCTGCTACTGGGGCCACTGAGACCTGTCACAAGACAGGCCCAGGGTGTTCTCCAGCTGGCTCATGCAGGCTGCCCCAGAGGGCCCAGGCTGGGGGGCCTTGCCAATTCATCTCATACATCAGACAGTATCCAGTGTTTCTGGCCATATGGTTTCAGAGCAAGACCCTCTCACTGGGACACATTAAGCAGGCCCAGATGGCTGCCCAGGAGTGTATGTATCTGTGCACTGGAGAGATGGACATTGCCCATCAAGGTGGGGAAAAGAGCAACAACTTTTCTTGGCTGGGGGCAACTGCAAGGCAGTAGCCTTTTCCCCCTCTTGCAGGAGCCTACTTTCTGATCTGCCCCAGGGGATTTTAACCCTCCCCCTGACTCTCCCGCACTCCTGCCCCGGGAGATCTCCCCTCCCAGGGCACAGGTAAAACATTCCCTAGCCCAGTGCCTTCTTATGGGGGCGGATTTGAGTCCACAGGCAGGCTGGGGAGCCAAAGGTCTTCTCCCACAGGGACTAGGCGAGGTCCCTGGGGTGGGTCTCTTCTCTTCCCTTGCCCCTGGCTCGGCATCTCTAAGGGATTGCCCCGCCACACTCCTGCTCCGTGTCTCCCTCCTCCAGCAGCCCCTTCTGTGGTCGGGCGGCTTCACCCCCACCCCCACTCCCACTCCCAGCCCCAAGCCCAGGGGCTGGGTGGGTCCCTGTGGGTTTATCCTGCCCTTCCCCAACCCGGCCTCGGGTGGAGGTGCCGAGGAAGGATGCCTGTGTGTGCGCCCCACCCCCACCCCCGGGAGCCTGCAGCTGCGGGCGGGGAGTGGAAGGGGTTAAAGCCCCACCTCTTTGCCTACCTCCACCACAGCCCCGCTCCGCCAGCTCCGGGCAGTGCTAGCGGCTGGGCTGTCTCCTCCCTCCCTCTCCCGCTTCTGCATTCAGAGCCTGATTCCCTGGAATTATCCACCCCTCCTGGAGCCTCTCCCCGAAACTTTCAGGCAATGGGCAGGGCCTTGCCTGCCACGAGTCCACCCCTGCCAGGCAGCCTCCCCGGCCCAGTGCTGCCGGCCCGCGGGCTCTATGCTTCCTGCACCGCCCCCTGCACCTGGGCTCTGCACGGCGTCCAGGAGCGGCTTGCAGGGTTTATCCCCCTCCTCTTCCAGCAGCCGCCAGCCGGAGGACGGCCCACTGGGAAATTCCTGGGGCGCAGGCAGGCGAGCGGTGCTGGTGAAGCTGGGAGCCCAGCCGCCCCCCTCTCCCTGTGAGCAGCTCCGCTCTGCTGCCGCCAGAGCCGCACCAGGGTGGCCGGCAGTGCGAGTACACAGGTGGGGGGGCCCCACAGGTGGGGAGGGGGAGTTGCAGGGGGTGCACGGGAGGGGGTTGCCGGCCGGAAGGGGCACACGGGCAGGGGCCACATTCACCCGAGGGCCTCCCGTGCCCTCCGAGGGCTTCATGGTGCACGGCCCCGGCTTTTGAAGTGCCCGCGGGGCCGCCGGAGCATGCACAGCAGCACTGGGCTGCACAGCTTCTGACGCCGTGGCCGCCGGTGTCTTCTTGCGGGGACGGGGGGGATGGGCTTGCCCTGTCACACCCCTCCTCCTCCAGCAGCCTCCAGCTGGCCCATCTGCCAGTCTGCCCCTGCATTAGGGTGTGCCCAGGCACACCCGGCACACCCTGTGCGCACACCTATGCTGTTAGGGGTGATCTAGAGTGGTGATTGGTCCTATTGTGAAGATAGGGGACTGGACCTGATGATCTCTCTAGGTCCTTTCCAGTTCTAGTATTCTATGGTTCTATGATTGTCTAATAGTGACTGCCATGCATTCAAAAGCTTGTCACCCAGGAGCAGAGAGAGAGGGCATCCTTGTAGTGAGCCACAACCTGGATTGAAGGGACTCAGAAAAAATCCAGCATGGGGAAGCCAGAGAAGCTGCAGCACATAAAATCTATTAGCCTGCCCCCCTTCTTCCCCCCTTTCCCCTCCCCCCGGGCTCTGGTATGTGAAGGGAATGTAAGGAGTATCTTTCTGCTTCTCAGTTGGGACCCATGTCAATGAAGGAATTTTTTCTTTTTTTTTTCTTTTACACTTCCCACTTGTGTGTGGCTCCTGACTGATTTTTCTGTGGGTCAGCAGCCCCCGACCCAAAAAAGGTTCCCCACTCCTGATCTAGAATAACTCCAGTGATTTCAGGGGTGATACTTAGACTCCATATCTTGTAGCTGAGAGAAAAATCTGGCCCATCAAATTAAAAGTGCAACCCCCATTCCACCCTATCAGAAGCTTTATCTTACTCTCCATTTTGCAAAATTGGACACTGGAAAAAGTTTTCAAACTATGGAGCCTAAATATAATTACAGAAGTATATATTTAGGCATCTGAATAGAAACAGCCTGATCAGGGCCGGACCGAGCCATTCCGGTGCCCCGGGCAGACAGGTTAATTGTGCCCCGGGTTGGGGGAGGGCGCATGCGCGGCCCTGCCCCCACGCTGGCGCGTGGGAGAGGGCGCATGCGCGGGCCCGCCCCTACCCGGTGCGTGGGGGAGGGCACATGCGCAGCGGAGGGCACATGCGCAGCCCCGCCCCCGCGCTGGTGCGTGGGAGAGGGCACATGCACGGCCCCGCCCCCGCGCCAGCGTGTGGGGAAGGGCGCACAGAGCTGACAGCGGCAGGACACATGTTCCTGGCTCGGCCCAGCCCGGCTACCACCGCTGGTGCGCAGCCCAGGGCTGCCTGGGGCGGGCCGAGCCTGGCTGTGCAGGGCCCCGTGGCCGCGGGGGGAAGGGCGCTGCTGGCCGGCACTGTGGGGGTTAACGTGGCCCCTGCCCCGGGTGGCCGCTGGGAGCTGCTGCAGCCCGTGATCCGGGAGCCAGGTGCACGGCGCTTGATGGCAGCTGTAAGGGGCGCTGTGCGCCCCTTACAGATGCCATCAGGTGCCCCCCATAGGTTGGCGCCCCGGGCAGCTGCCCGGCTAGCCCATGTCTTAATCCAGCCCTGAGCCTGATATTCAGAAGTAACGAAAGATCCAGATTTCCACTGAAGTCTGTGGGAGCACCAAACAATTTTGGACTGGGAAATACATAGAATATTTCTCAACCTCAAGTTTTGCTTTCCCTGTCTCCTGACTTTTACAACCTATGTACATGTAGCAAGTTTTTCTTTTTCTACCCCTCCGCCCCCATTCTCCCGTCCCAGCTTCTGAGCTATCGAATCTGCTGGCATTTATAAAATATTACCACAACGTCTGAGCAGAGTATGTATGTTATAAATAGTGAAAACTGCCTAAGAGAAGTGTTTTGGGGTGATGGAGGAATTAGTATTCTGTCCTACTCTGGGTAATCAGACTCTTAAATTGATCACATTCTCCTTCATTGCTCTGGTCTCTTCTTTGGATCTAGTTACTGTCGGTCCCCGCAACACACAGGGCTCGAAAAGGATGCCGGAAAGAATAGACCCACGACTTGGGATTGGCAAAAAGAAACTGATTTTATTTTAACAATGACTCTGGCACGTGGTGATAAAGAACTCAGTTACGTGCGTGGGCGCCAGACAATTATTAAAATGAAAAATAAACAAATTACTAAACAGTACAAAACAATTCCCTGAGGCTTTTCCAAATCACAATAATTTTCAGTAATGGCCCAAGGGTTAGGGGTAGTTGAATTAACACTGATGTTATTCATAAGGTCAACTATTTACACTATTTTGTGAACGATAACAGTGAACCCTTAACAACTACTTATCAACTAGCACAATGATTCTTCAAATAACTATTAACAGATCGATAACAAGGGTAACTGTGATAAATCAGGACAAGGGTAATAATGGCGGGGGAGGAGTGTTATACCAATTCTGGAGACAACAGGAACATGAGTACCAGCCACATGCCCATAAACAGTCTCAGCTCGGGTCGACCAACTCGAAGTACGCTCAATAAGACTCGAGAGCGGGGGTTGCAAGGCGTCTGGTTGATCAGGCCAGGCGTTCACTCGATGCAATTCCCGCCTGAGAGGGGGTTTGGCTGCCTGTTTTATTGCCTGACTATTTGACACCTGACTGGTGGATTTTTGCCACAGTGGGTGGGGTAAGCTGGCCTGACCAAGAGTCAACCCATTGGTGGATTTTTGCCGCAGTGGGTGGAGCTGGCAGTGGAGGATGACGAATTTGTATGCCCTTATATGGAACGTGCTCCACCTTGTAGACAGAGCCCCCTATACCAGGACTCAGGTGTACTAGGTGTTGGCTCACCTGCGACGGGCAGCCATAGTTTTTGTTCTGTCTCGGACAGTTACTTGATCAGTGATATGGCTAAGAGATGAGCCCCTCTCCACACTAAGGCCAGTTTCTGTGCCCCCAGCACTAAGTGTATGTCCATTTGAGGAAAATAATGTCCTCAAGGAATTACTTAATTATTCAAGTGTACTGAAAATGTATAAGACATTAATCAAAGCACATGGTAATGGAAGAATAAGCAGAATAATAAAAATGTAGAAAAAACCCTTTTTTCTGATTGTTTGTTTGAGATTATACCATTTTTGGCTGCAGACAAAATCAAAGGTGGCACTAAAGGCCATATGTAAAGATACAACCTATTTACTAGAAAAAATATATAGATAATGACAATCACATGGACAGTAAAAATAAAGTGAACAAGTTGTTCAGTCAAATCTCCAAATCAACTTTTTCTTCTAGGAAAGAAAAAGAAAAAAAGGATATCTCCAAAGCTCATACATCTTCTTGCATACCTATATTATTTATAATAATTTTAAATCATTCATGATAACTCAATATATTAAAAGAGGAAAAAATACTAGTTCTTTTGGGAATAGCTGCCACACTGAACCCTTTTAAAACAGTCTCTGGTCTTTTACCTCCTCATGGATAGCTTCTCCATGCTTCTTAAAAACCAGAAAACCATTTTTTTCCCCCATAAATGGCCTCTTTCCCTTGAATAGAAAAGTTTCCTTTTGTCTGTTTTCATTCAATGAGTGGAGTGTCCATACTCCTGATGTAGGCCTGGGCAAAATATGGCCCATGGGCAGGATCCAGCCCACCATGCCACCAGATCTGGCCCATGGATGCTGTGGTGAGCCCCAGGCAGGCTCCCCGGTCAGAAACACAGCTGCGGGGTGGTTTTTCTTTAAAAACTGTGAATCTGGAGGGAAGGGGGGAAAGCTTTAGGAGTGGCTCCCACCCCCAACACAATCCCATTGGCCAGTTCTGGCCAGAAACTGGCCAATGGGAGCTGCCTGTTTCAGGGAACAGTGTCTAGCAGGGAGGCTGATTCAGGAATGGGCTGCTGGCTGGTAAGTCTCCTGGACCTTCTGTCCCCCACACCACATACCCAAATTCTCTGTCCCCCTCCTGTACCCATATCCCCTCCCAGATCCGACACCCCAGTCCCCTGCCCCAGTTCACAGTCCCCTCCTGCCTTAGGTCACAATCCAACCCCCTGCACCCCAATTCCCTGCCCTAGGTCACAATCGAACCCCCTGCACCCCAGTCCAGTGCCCCAGGTCACAACTGCCTCCTTCACCTAAACTCCTTCCTTTACCCCAAGCTCCCTTCTGCACCCAAACTCCATCCCAGACCCCTGCACCTTCTCCATTAATATCATGGACGAGTGCGGCTTTCAACTACTTTCCAAAATCTTGGAGTGGCCTCCATCAAAAATTATTGTTCACCCCTGCCCTGATGTAATGTATCTGTGTATGGAATGCCTGCTCTGAGTGAGCCATATGGTATCATCTGGGGACGAGTCAGGGATTTTACCTGGGAATGATAAAAGAAGGGGAGTGGATATCTTGATCTCCAACTCACCAGAGTGTCAAGGTTTATCTCAGAAGATGGAGATCCTTGGGTAGGTCCATGAGATTACTTGACTGGACTTCCTCTGTATTTTAATAGAGAGTGAATCAGCTGCAATCACACATTGATGGCAAAGAGCAGAAGTCACATACAATTCATGAAGACTGGATTTTATGGACCTGAACAGTCTCCAAGGGCATGTCTACACTAGGAAATCATTTCAAAATAACTAAATTTGATTTAATAACTCCCAATTTTACAAAATCGAAATAGTGTGTCCTCATAATGGGGAAGCCTCAAAATTAGTCTAAGGCAGACTCCGATAATGTGGACCTCTACTTAGAGCCCCAGGAAGCACTGGGGAGTAATTAGTTTGAATGACTCTGGGGAGTAGTTATTTCAAAATAGCAGCAGCGGAGCCTCCACACTAACCCTATTTCGAAATAACTATTTTGAAATTAGCGTTATTCCCAGAAGAAAGCAGGAGTATGGATTTCTAAATAAGCAGCATATTATTTTGAATTAACAGGCTTGGTAGTGTGGATGTTCAGCTTATAAATTTGACCTATAGGGGGTTATTTGGAAATAACGCCCTGGTGTAGACCAGGGCCAAGACAGCCAAGATGTTCCAGATTGTTCTTTCAATTTGTTTTCACAATTGCCTTTGCAAATAACATCCAAGGCTTTCCTTGCTCTATTACAGATAAATGTTTTAGAGAGGCCAAGAAGGGCCAGGTAATATCTTATATTGGACCAACTGTTGCTTCACAGTAACAGCTATCACCTCACCCACCTTGTCTCTCTAATATCTGGGACCAACACGGCTACAACACTGCAAATAACTAATGGTTGAGATTCAGTCATCATTTTGTAGACTTGAAATCAGACCTTTGCAAAGCCCAGAACATTGGATAATTGGGTCAAGGGGGGAAAGAGAGTTCCACGCAAGTGTTTTCTCAAGCCAAGCCTTAATTAAAAGTAGCAAAAAAAAAAAAAAAAAAAAAATATTGGAACAAGGAAGTCATCAATATAAAAAGTAAATCTTAAGGGATCCTAGAGCACCAGGACAGAAAATGCTGGCCATTCAGCTGATACACCCTGACCTTCCGAGCTCTAACAACCAAGGGAATGGAACTCTGCTAGGTTGAAATAATTTTGTTTTTGTGACTGGGGCACAGAGGGGAAAGGGATGGAGTTTCACAAACAAATCCATGGTGGGAGTGGGGGGGGAGTGCTGCTTCCCCTGGCTTCACTGATAGGAGAGTGTGATGGACAAAAGCGATCTGTTTTTATAAAGAGCATGTTGAATATGGGACATAGGATTCTGCCCCTCACAACTGATCCTTCAGACATTGTAATGGGAAATTATTGTTGTATACCATGGTTTATATTTAGGAAGGTTAGGTGCTTCTCATGCCCTGGAACACTTCATGTGCATTTGTGATATTTGACTGGCTATATAAAGAAAGGTGAATAATTTCTCCAATCCCACACCATTTCTGTTGCAAGTGGTATGCCAATACATTAGTCTGGGTCTATGTGCAAAGTTGCCTATTGAAGTTAGACCAGGTATTAGTCTACAGGATACACACAATAAACAAACTAGGCACACACACAGGCGCTGAAGTGTGTGCATGTCTGAACATACTGATGGATTTCATGCCCACCACATATACAGTTCAAACTGTTAGCAGATAATGATTTAAAGATTTGAGACACTAAAATGGGAAGAAAATGAGTATCTGTATCAGAATATGTTTCAGAATACAAGGAAGTATTTGAAAGTTTAAAAAAAACGCCGCAAAAGGAGAAAAGGTTGAAGGTGGGTGCCCTGCAAATAGTGTGGCCCAATTAATAAATGGAAATATCTACTGGCTAATAGTTCTAAGTACAGAACAGTAAACTCTTTAGTAAAATGAAAAGTTTTACCCGGAAATTAGATACATATTTTTTTCTTAAACTCATAGGTAGCCTTGTGGTTTGAGTTCTCTTTTACTTCTCCAGCAAACCACACTGATGAATGGAATTCAGAGCATTAATTTATTGAATGTTCCCCCGCCCCTGTCTTTCAGTCCGCCAAAATAAGCCCCAATATTTAGCCAGTAAAATTATAAATAGTTTTTTGCACTGTTTTTGTTGTGGTAGTAATACACACGGATGAATTCCTGGGAAAAATCAAATCAAATAAAAGCTGAAAATGAAGGGTCCTAGCTATACAGGAGGTCAGGAAGGATGATCTAGTGGTGCCTTCTGGCCTTAAATGCCATGATTCTGAGACTATGCCTACACTTAAACCACTCCCAAAGCACAGTTTCACAGCTTCACTGTAATCACTCACTGAAGAGATAGGACAAAAGAGAGGACTATGCAGCACTTTAAAGACTAACAAGATCGTTTATTAGGTGAAGAGATAGGAGGCATTCTCCCATGGCTGCAGTTAATATACCTCCCCAAGAGGCAGAAGCTAAGTTGATGGAAGTATTCCTCCATCAACCTAGCACTGGCTTCACTGGAGGTTATGTTGGCTTCACTATGCTGTGGATTTTTCACATCCCTGAAATTATGCGGATGTAACTTTGCAGATGTAACTTTGCAGTGTAAATGTTCCCTAATTATAATGCAGATTGAACCTCTCTAGTCCGGCCCACTCTGATCCAGCAACATCCATAGTCCAGTATGATTTTAGTTGGCTGGACATCCATTTATCATAGGTGTGGCCAAATTTCTCGCAGTTCCATAAAGTTTGTTTACAGTCACCAGTCTTGGCTCCCAGTGTTCTGTGCTGCTATTTACCTCTAATTTACCCCTAAATGTCTTCTAAGAGCCCAGTAAGCAGTGGAAGTGTTGGTAATGCTGCTAGACAATATTGACCTCCCGTGGTTTGTCAAATTCTCTGGTTTGGCACCGGTCAGGTCCCAAGGGTGCTGGATGAGAGAGGTTCAATCTGTAGTGTTATGTTGCAACTTTTCAGCAAAAATATTTTTTTAATCTAATATCTCTGTGTATGCCATGAACAATATATTTGCATTTAAATGTGCGCCAATTTGCCGCAAGTTTCATTTTCAGAGTCTCAGCTATTTTTCTTATTTCAGCTCCAGTCTCTCCCTTACCTCCCTCAGATAAATGTTTTAATTCTTCCTTAATTACACAAGCTTTATTTATGATGGTTGGTGCTATTACAGCATTTTTTGCCCAGTTTCCTTTGGATGTAGCAGGTGGTGTTTCAGCAAAGTCACTTCCCATTTCTTTAGATTGTCTAATTATGCCAGTGATGCCGTTTCCTTCTGTGGAGGGGGTGCCTTGCCAAAGAGCCTGAACTAGGGAGTAATTTTGTGTTGTCAACTCACATAACGTTTTACTGTTTCTATATTCCACAAACTGAACCATCAGGGGAAACTAACTCATTCCAGTTGGTGTGCAGGGCCCCAGTCTTCAGAAAAGATTCTGATTCACAATTCTCTTCATTAGAAACTTTCAGATAATACAGACTGTTTTCATATTGCTGTTGCAGCTCCATAACTTTCTTCTTTATCTTGAAGTTGTTATGCTCTTTGTATATAACTTTGGAAATATTTGCAACATCACCTAATGCAGTGTTTCTTAAACTATGTTCTGCGGAACACTGGTGTTCCATGAACAACTCTCAGGTGTGCCATGACCTCTTCTTTGTTTTTGTCTTTTTTTTCTGACAACAATTTTTTTTGAAGAAAATTTTCATATGTGTTCCGCATAAAAAATATTACTGTTTGGTGTTCCGTGGTCTCAAAAAGTTTAAGAAACACTGACCTAATGTCTCCAAACCAAGGCTGAGCTAGTCATGATGTTTTGCTAGGTTAAACATGCTTGAAACCAAACTCACAGTGTTCCCTGCAATATTTATTTTGGAGCATTTCTTGTGGACTTCATCAGTGTTGTCTACCATTTCCTCAAGGCATCTTATACAGTTCTCCGCCTTGTTTCTTTGCTCAGGAAACTGCTGCAGAAAGTCACGGATCCTTTCTTTATTCCTGTGGGATGATAAAGTCATGCTTTTATATTAGGTATCACCAGGCCAGTTAACACATGAGAGCTGGTAAAAGGTATGATTGGAACAATCAAATAGGCAAACGCAAAAGGGTTGACTATTGGCTATTCCTGGACAGCAAGTGCTCCAGTGAAACTCTGCTAGGTTCAAGTTCCTCTGCCATAACCCTCACCTTGTATCCAAGTCTGAAGATGTCGGAGTGACAGTACATGCTAAACTGCAGACATGTAGCTATTGGGGGAGGGTGGGATTCTATAAAGCTGCTTCTCCTGCCAGGGTAGCTGGAACAATACATCTAGTGAGGGTGCTGAGAGCCACTGAACCAAAGTGTAGACTGTGGATTTGGTGGAAATCACTTCAGGCCAGGAGGTGCTGCTGCATCCCCAGCACCCTTAGTTCCAGCCCCTATGCCTCCTGGTGAGTCCCCTCCAAAACTGACTTCAGCCACAGTGCCTGCAGACCAGTCAATGATGGTAAGAGGGTGGGGGTGCAGTGACTGCAGCTCAACAGGCTAGTTCCAGTGTTACCTTCCCCTTCCCCCTTTCTGCTGGCTGTATCCCCCGGCTGTAAGCTCTTTGGGACAGGGACCACCTAACCTACCCTTTCTATTAATATATAGATGTGTGGGCTACATCTAGCACATGGGGCGCCCCAGACCCAGCCTGTCTGAGCTGTCTAGATCAGGGGTGGGCAATAATTTTTCCCCGGGGGCCGCTTCAAAAATTTTTGAAGCGGCCCCAGGCCACCCCTGAAGGGGCAGGGCCTAAATGGGAAGGTGTGGGGCTACCCCACCCCCAGACCATGTTTGGTCTGGGGGTGGGGGAGCCCCTTTGCTCCCCCTTCCCACTAGGCACCGATGCCCTGGAAGAGGCTTGGCATGCCCCCCCACCCCCAGGCCAATCAGGACCTGGGGGTGGGGGAGCGCGGGAAGCCTCCTCCCGCCTTGCAAGGAGCACATGGCACTTTGAAGTCCCACGGGCTCCTTGGAGGGCTGGGGCAGGGTGAAGGGAGCTTCACACAGCTCCTCCCCCAGGCCCTGATTGGCCTGGGAGTGAGGGAGTGCGTGAAGCCTCTTCTGCTCTCCCCTCCCCCCGGCCCTGCGAGCAGCAAGTGGCACTTCAAAGCACCACGTGCTCCTGGCAGGGTGGGAGGAGGCTTCCCACGCTCCCCAGGCCCTGATTGGCCTGGGGGCAGGGGAGCAGCAGGGCCTCCGTGGGCTGGATCCACCCGTTTGGCAGGCCAGATCCAGCCCACGGAGGCCCTTTTACCCCTGGTGTAGATGTTACATCAATAGCAATAATTGAAGCTCTCTTATCATTTGGAGAGAGGGGGTTTGAGACAAGCAGCTTCCCCCCCCCCCACCCCCGCCGGCAGACAGCACCACAGAATCATCCACAACAGGATGAGGAGAAGCATGAAGCTACCTGTGCTACCCGTGCATTTGAGACCTAGATGGACACTGGTGCATTAGTGCACAGAAGTTGTTGCAAACCCAGAAGTTTGACTGAGGTAGCCGAACAACCAGACTTTGTTTGCAAAGCAAACTATGCCTGGGCACCCGGCCCACACAAGCTTCTGGTTTGGAGCGGGGGGAAAGGGAGTCAACTTCTAGTAGCAGCAAGCCATGTTGCCCCTCAGTTGCTCTCTGCAGAATGGGGAGAGAGGACACCCCATTTGCTTCTGAATAGAAGCATCCAGTCCCCTGGCAGCTAGTGGTCCCAAAATAGCTCAACTCCTGGAGGCAATGCCCAGAGACAAAGGATTTTAAAAAGTGAGTGACCTTCTTTTAGCCACTGCATTGTGTCTAGTGTAGTATTGCTTGTAACAGCCTGTGAGCCCCCTAGTGGCACACTCTGTGTTTTAGAGCAGCCAGACCAGCTGTGTATACATGACTAGGCCTGGTATGCTTGTGTATGTCAGTAAACAGGGTTACTTAGGACCTGGTTCTGTGCATGTGGTTTCTTCACATAGTTATTGTGTGAGGAGCAAAAGATCCAGCTTCTACATTTACTGAGGAGGAAAATATAGTTTGATAGGAAGGAGGAAGCGCTGGTGGGATTTATTCTGAAGCACGTAAGTCACTGGAGGAAGAAGCATTCAAATGAACGCTGAATTCGGGCTGAATGTGTCACGGTTGCGAGACATAGGAGCTGACAGGTTGGAGCATTCCTTAGATGTCCATCTATAGGAGCTCGGTGTCCTGTCTCTGACAGAGGCCAGTGCCAGGTGCCTGGATCAAACAACGCCTGCAGTAGGCAGCTATAGTATTACCTGCCCCCAGGAAAGTCTCCTCCTAAACGCCAATACTCAGAGGTTGTCCTGGGCCCTGAAGCTTGGGAGTAGGACGTCTTTCTGTCATAACCGGCACCTAGAGGCTCTCTCTCTCCCCATAGGAAGGAGGGATAAATACCAGGGAGGGAGAGGAATTATTTAAGCTTAATACCAGTGTGGGCACAAGAACAAATGGATATAAGCTGGCTAGTAGGAAGTTTAGACTTGAGATTAGACGAAGGTTTCTAACCATTAGAGGAGTGAGGTTCTGGAATGGCCTTCCAAGGGAAGTAGTGGGGGCAAAAAATCTATCTGGCTTCAAGATTAAACTAGATGGGTTTATGAAGGGGATGGTTTGATGAAATAACATGATCTTGGTAACTAATTGACCATTCATTATCAGTGGTAAATAGGTCAATGGAGGGATGATAGGAGTTACTATAGAGAAGTTTCTGGGTGTCTGGCTGGTGAGTCTTGCCCACATGCTCAGGGTTTAGCTGATCGCTATATTTGGGGTCGGGAAGGAATTTTCCTCCAGGGTAGATTGGCAGAGGCCCTGGAGGTTTTTCACCTTCCTCTGTAGCATGGGGCACAGATCACAGCTGGAGGATTCTCTGCATCTTGGGGTCTTCAAACTATTTGAAGGCTTCAATATCTGAGATATAGGTGAGAGGATTATTCTAGGAGTGGGTGGGTGAGATTCTGTGGCCTGCATTGTGTGGGGGGTCAGACTAGATGATCATAATGGTCCCTTCTGACCTTAAAGTCTATGAGTCTATAATCTGACTTTGATTAACGTTTATGGATGTTGAGTGCATATAATACCTTAAAAAGGCTAACCCTAAGCCTTAATTCTAAGAAGCTTAGCTCTGAAAAATTCCCACTCTGAACAACGTCAATTCAGCTTCACAGACATTAGCAACATTGAGAGCCCCCACTCAGGACAGATGCTGCTGGCTTTAATGTTGTGTCATGTAGCCCTGCTCCAGGTAGATCCAATGCACTTTCAGAAAAAAAAATCTGAAACTCTTCACAGACCGTGCACCTGTGCATCGAACCTGGACACTACAGCCTGTATTTTTCACATAACATGGAACCTGGAAGTAAATTAAAGCAGATCAACTGGTTATCTTCTCAGAGGGGTAGCATGTTAGTCTATAACTGTAAAAACAATAAGCAGTCCTGTGGCGCCTTAGAGACTAATAAATGCATTAGGTCATGAGCTTTTGTGGGTAAAACCCACTTCATCAGATGAGTTGGAGTGGACGTTACAGAATCCGGGCTATATATAACAGCAAAAGAAGTTACCTGTCAATTGAAGGACCCATGTTAATGAACCTAATTAAGTCAGGGTGGCTGTCTATAGGTGAGGACTGGCCTGTCTCCCAAGGTCTGTGAGAACGAGTGATCATTTTCCAGGATAGGTTGTAGATTGTCAATGATGCACTGAAGACGTTTAAGCTGGGGACTGTGGGTGATGAGCAAAGGTGTTCTGTTATTTTCCTTATTGGGCCTGTCTTCTGCGTACTCATCTGTCTCTGTCACTGTGTTTCCTCACTTTACCTACAGATAGCCCCCACCCCAACCTGAAGCAAATACTTAACACAGATGCACTTACCCAAGAACCTACCCCTGCAATAAACCCCGTTGCCAACTCTGTCCACATATCTATACCAGTGACACCATCACAGGAACTAACTACAGAAGTCACACCATCAGGGGCTCATCCACCTGCACATCCACTAATGTGATCTATGCCATCAAGTGCCAGAAATGCTCCTCTGCCATGTATACTGGCCAAACCAGACAGTCTGTGCCAAAGGATAAATGGACACAAATTAGACATCAGGAATGGTAACACACATAAACCTGTAGGGGAACATTTTAACCTCCCTGGACGTTCAATAATAGATTTGAAAATAGCTATCCTTCGACAGAAGAATTTTATCACCCAATTATAGAGAGAGACAGCTGAATTGGAGTTCATTTACAAGTTCAATACGATCAATTTAGGCTTGAATAAAGATTTTAATTGGTTAATGCACTATAAAGGCAATTTCCCTGCTTTTGATATTTGCATCACCACATCAAATGCTGTGAATGGGACACATTCACCCTGACTTAATTATCTACATTAACACTGGTCCCACAACTGACAAGTAACTTCTTTTGCTGTTACGTATAGCCCAGATTCTGTAATTTCCACTCCAACTCATCTGATGAAGTGGGTTTTACCCACAAAAGCTCATGACCTAATGCATTTGTTAGTCTCTAAGATGCCACAGGGCTGCTCATGGTTATCTTTTATTCATGAAAATTCTGAACTAACCAAAATTTCTGTGTGTTACCTCTCAAGATATATCACGGCCTGCTTCACCATCATCAAATCTTCAGCATTCAAGTCAGTGAAAAACTTGTCCACCAGTAATCTCTTCAGATGCCTTGATGTTAGACTCATAGGGCTGGAAGAGACCTCAGGAGGTCATGTTTCAAGGTTGTCACTGAGATTTTCTAAATAACATTTAAAATAATTAAACTAAACATTCCCTTGTGTTTCACATGAACATCAAATTAAGAGGGGGCAAGATGGTACAGACAGTGGCTCATGCACTGTACTGAGGTGTAGGAGATTAGAACTCGGTTCTAAGTCCTGGTCGTTCAGTCCCTGGACTAGCAAGGCCTGAAAATGCTCCTTATAATCATGCAGAAGACCCAGATTTGGGTCTTAGTCTTTCACCACAGACCAGCTATAATTGGGAGTGTTCTACAGGTCACATGGGTGACTCTGATTAGGGTCCCAGTAGTCTGACATGGCCAATGAGATGATGAGAGAGGAAAGGAGGAAATTTTGGCCTAGAAAGGGTGTTTTAGATGTAATGCACCAGTTCTGATCAGGTAAAAATAGAGGGGGAGATTGAGAACTGTCTTGAGCTGCAGCAGATATTTAAGTACCTTCAGAAATACTGGATGCTCCTGAAGACATCTCAGGGGAAAATACCCTCTGCATCTTCTCTGCTGAACCCTTCAGCGGTCTCTTGTTACAGGTGACTCAGGAGAAAACAAATGAGGCTGTTTGGAATGACTCAGAGGCTAGTCCCTAGTGGGAACAGGAATCCATCTTACAAAACTGTCAGTGGAATCAAAATTAGCATGAGCTGTCTCTTTGGTGGTAGCCTCAGGGATGCCATGGGCAACATTCCCACTCACCCCTGAGAGGTGTAGCTATCCTTATATAAGCCCTGGTGTAGATAGTGCTAGGTCAATGGAAGAATTCCTCTGTCAACCTAAAACAAAAGGAAAAACCATGCAGCACTTTAAAGACTAACAAGATGGTTTAATAGGTGATGAGCTTTCGTGGCCCAGACCCACTTCCTCAGATCATATTCTGGAAGAGAGTTGGCAAGACCATATATACCAAAGGAATACAATGAAAAAAGTGAACACATTATTAAACTGACAAACCAGAATTAGTACAGAAGGTGGGGTGAGGGGGAGGGAGGGAATAGCTATTTGAGTCAATGAATGGCTAATCAGGGGTGATAAGTGGGAAGCTATCTTAGTAATGGTTAAGGTAATTAGCATCTTTGTTAAGGCCCATTCGTAAAGTGTCAAATTTAAGCATGAAAGAAAGTTCTGAAGTTTCCCCTCTGTAATCTGGTGTTAAAGTCTCTTTAAAGTAAGATCCATGTAGTAAGGTCATTAAGACTATGTCTAGGTAGGCTGAAATGAAAAGTAACTGGTTTTATCTTGTGAAGATGTCTGATATCTGATTTGTGGGCATTAATTCTTTGGTGAAGTGTCTGAGAAGTCTGTCCAATATACATAGCAGAAGGACACTGTTGGCACATGATGGCATAAATTGTATTTCTGGATGAACAGGAACATGTGTTCTTGATCATATAACTGACATGGTTAGGTCCAGTGATGGTGTCACCAGAGTAAATATGTGGACAAAGTTGGCAACAGGGTTTGTTGCAAGGGAAGGTTCCAGGGTTGGTATTAATGTGGTATGTCCTGTGGCTGTTGGTAAGAATCTCAACCTAGTTACTGCCTCTTGGGAAGGTGGATTGTCTACACTGATGGGAGAACGCTTCCCGTCAGTGTAGGTAGCGTCTACCCTGAAGCACTACAGTGGTGCAGCTGCAGCATGCACCACTGCACCATTTTAAGTGTGGCCAGAGGTGATGCATGGGGTGGGATTGTGGGTAGAGACTGTCCCATCCATAGGATGGTTTGAGGCAACCACTCTGGGCCCTCTGTGCTAGAGGGCCTGCAGGACCTAGGGTGGCCATGGGACTGCGGAGGACCTGACACTGGAAGCAGGGGTTGGGCCCACCCCCACACCCCACCCTTACCAGTGGCAGTGGGGAGTGGAGTGATGCAGCCCCAGCCCGCTCTGTTTCTCTGACTCCTAGCAGTGTAGATCCACTTCCTGGCACTAGTGACTGCGTGGGGTGATTCCACCCCTTTCCCCAAACCCACTTGGTGGGTTCCCCCAGATGCCAGTGAGTGCAAGGCAGGCCTGACCCTTGCCATTGTCACACCCCTTGGCTGCATTGCTTGGGGAGGGGGCTTGGGAAAGGGGCAGAATAGGCTGGGGTGGAGGAGTGGGTTGTTCCCAATCCTGTAGCTCCCTGGAGATGGGGGGCACATACCACCACCCCCAATTTGTGGCTTGGCTTGTACTGAGCATGTTCACACTGAGCATGCTCAGTAACGTCTGAAGCTGCTGCCCTCACTGTGCCCCACACTGTCAGCAGTATGAGTTGTCCCTGAGACCATGTCTATACTTATTGGAAGTTTGAATCAAGATACGCAACTCCAGCTATGTTAATTGCATAGGTGGAGTTGATGTATATTATTTCGAACTTTGGCACCATCTCCACAGTAGGAGGTCAACAGGAGTAAACGCTCCTGTCTTCTTCTCTTACTCCTCACAACTGGAGGAGTACCAGTGTCGATGGGGATGCTCTCAGCATTTGATTTCATGGGTCTTTACTAGACCCACTAAATTGAACTCCAGAAGATTGATCATTGATCTTTCAGGAAGTGAAGCCGTGACCTGAATGTAAACATATCCTGAGAATCTTTTCAAGACCTGAGGAAGAGCCATTTGTAGCTCAAAAGCTTTCCTCTTTCACCAACAGACATTGATCCAATACAAGATATTACCTTGTCTCTGTTAGTTATTTTGCCTTAATCTGGCAAATGTCAGATTGAAATGCCATTTGACTGAAACATAAGGCTGTTCTCTGTGTGTAGAAGGCAGGGTGCTAATAAATCTTCAGTGTTCTGCAGAATATTCTTTGCAGGAGAAATAAAAATGATCACATTTCTGGCTTGGACTCTTATCTTTCGATGCTAGATGAAGCACTAGAAAATATATCACGAGGAACAATCTTTCACTAGCGGGGCACAAGAGAGGAGTGGACTCAATTATCTTAGTAGAACTTTTAAATCTGTAATGCCTTTGCTCCCTTAATTAAAAAACTAGTCATTTAAAGTGCTCTGGGTGGCTAGTTGTCTTGTACTCAGGAATTCACTTTAACAACTCATGTTCCGAGTCTTGTACATATGTCCTGGATCTGATAAGTATGTGGGTTGGGTTCAAGAGCACATAGGAGAAAGGAAAGGAAAGCTAATATTAACAACAGTGCTGCATTAGGACGAGCAATTAAGAGAATGAAGGAAAAGTGAATTTGGTTGCTGTGACCATCACAAATAGTCCACTGTATGGTTTCTATCGTAAATGGTTCATGTTTTTTCTGAGAATTCCAACCACAGTGTGTTATGTGTTCCAACAGGAGGCAAAACAATAGCACCTGGCTTGATAAATATAGAAGATCTAAATCAATAATTCAAATGAAATCCTATTGCACTTACCCCTCGGGGTGCCACATTTGTCTGCGTAATGATTTGTATGGCTTTCTCTGTTGACTGACATACAGGCTGTGCTGTGCAAGGACAAAGAGCAAAACTTTCAAAAGAAAGTGGAACCAAGAAATCAGTCCGAGAGAAACCAACTGCAAATTCCATGGGGATTTCAGTGTGTGCTCAGCAAGACTAAATTGAGCTCTTGGGGCTTTAGGTAACAACTCTGCATTAAATTGCCTTTCAACGTGGAAAGCCGGTCTGTAGAGAAAAGGCTCATATAGGTTGAGCATGAAAACTCCTGGGCACCTGTTCAAATCCAATTCAACATTCAGCCAGCAGACGTCTCCCTAACCCTTCTGGAGTCCAGCCCAGGAGAGGGAAGGAGGAAGTCCCTGGGGGACATGGCTCAGAAAAGAGATGATGGGAGCTGGCGGTTGAAAAGTCAAGGCGCTTGGGAGCTGAGCCTGGAAAGCTGGAGAGCTGGATCAGATTGAAGCCTGCCACTGGCAAAGGATGAGCACTCTGTTGCAAAGGGTTAAAGAGGTGACACCAAGGCTCTTTCCTTCACCGCCTGATACTGGGCTGCCTTGGCCTTGAGGGACTCTGAATTAAGAGCTACTGAATCAATCATTTATCATCTCTTTTGCCTGTGATTTTTTAAATGCAATTGTACTGAGGGTCTTTGCATCTTACTGTTGCAGCCCTAGTAAGGAAACTAAGGATGTTAAATATCCGTTAATTTACATTGACTATTCCATTAGTCAATAGGCACTTCTGCATTCCTCCTTTGAAATGTACAAGAACCCCTGCGTGGGCTCTTGTACATTTCAAAGGAGGAATACAGAACTCTGCATGCAGCCCGGGGCCAGCGGGAAGTCCCACTGACTCCAGAATGCATGCGGGTGCCAGCTTTGAAATGTACAAGAGTCCCCAGTGGGGACTCTTATGCATTTCAAAGCAGAAGCGCCCTCATGGAGCCTGGGTTCAATGGGGGACTCGGAGTCCCCAGCTGACCCTGGGCTCCATGTTGCCCTGCTCATTTGAAATGCCACACGGAGCCCGGGGTCAGTGCAGCATTTCAGCAGAACCCAGGATCAACTGGGGACTCCCCAGCTGACTGGCGGGTTCCACAGGGCATTTCCCCAGAACCCAGGGTCAGCTGGGGACTCCGTTTGAAAGGGGCAATGCCGCACAGCTGATCCTGGGCTCAGCTGTGTGGTGCTGCTGCTTTGAAGTACGCCCTTCCCCCGCCTTTGCTGCCTCTGACAGAGGCAGCAGAGGCAGCAAGGGGGGGAATCGACTAGTCGACTGACTATCCGATAAGCATTTGCTTATCGAATAGTCGACTAGTCCTTAACATCCTCCATGTTATCACTGGGAATGGATGCTCACCAAGGGCTAGAGATGAAAGAACCCAGTGTGGTTCACCCAGGGTGCTAGAAGATACCTAGAAATCGGGGGTTCACAGTGACGCTGCAGTGCCGGATTTATGCACAAGCTTAGTAAGCTACAGTTTAGGGCCTCAGATTATGAGGGGGCCTCACTACCAAAAATGACTAGATTTTAGTTGCATCCTCTCCTATGTATTGGTATATATGCAAATATAAAACTTTATTATTTCTATTTTCATGGTCCTTTCTGTTACCCCAGAAATGTATATTATTCTAATGCAATGGGGTCTCTTAAACTTTGACATAGTTTAGGGCCTCAGCATGCCTTAATCCAGCCCTGGTGACCAAGGGTCCCTCTAAACTGTGTGGCAGCAGGGCCCCACAGCTACTTAACGAGCCCCACCCAGCCAGGGGTTCCTCTGTGCAAGGAGCTGCCTGGCAGAGGGAGGGCAGCTGCTGCTGTAGCTGAGGGAAAAGTGCCCCTCCCCAAGCCAGGCAGCTCCATGCGCGTAGCCCTGAGCCCCTGGCTTGGTGGGGCTCATTAAGCAGCTGTGGGGCCCTGTTACCATGCAGGTTAGAGGGAACCTTGCTGGTGACACCCCGCACTACAGTTGGCTACCATGCCCCGTGGCTTGCAAAGTACAGCTCTCCCTTGTGGGGGCTGCCATCTCCTGACCCTTGTTTACTAAGCTGCGAAAGCTCTACCCTGCTCTCTGAGGGGCAGTGCTGTGTGCAGTGTGGACAAGGGCTGAACTGGAGAAAGATTCCACTCCGAAGGGTCCTGGCGCAGTGGTACTTGCCGTCGTTGCCATTTGTTGAGCCTTGCGTTTGTACCAGGACCTGAATCCCTTGCACTACCTTGACTTTGTCACTGCACGGAACTGTCTGCATTGCACAGATTATCCTGGTTTGGTTTTGCATGAAAAGAATCTGCACTTGGTACATTTTTCTGAGGGTAGCCACCAGATGGCTTCAGATTATCCCAGTGGCTAGAAATTTAAAATATGGGAGAGGTACCTGCAGGAATGTAATCAGAGGCTCTGACGCTGTGATTTCCTCACAGGTGCTGGACCCCCTGCTCCTCTCCAGGTCCTACCCCCACTCCACCTCTTCCCCCAAGCCTCCATCTGCATTCCATTCCCACCCCACCTCTGCCTGTTCCCACTTCTCCTCCCTCATCACCTCCAACATGCCATTGAACAGCTGATCAGCAGTGGGCAGGAAGTGATCTATGGGGCTACCAGTTGATGGGAGGCGCTGGGGAGGAGGAGAAGGAGCTGACCTGTGGGGCTGCTGGTGGGTGCTAAGGGCCCCCTATTTTTTTCCTGTGGCTGTGTGAACGGGCGTCATCGCAGTCCTGCCGCACCGCTCCTCTATGTCCCTTCAAAGGTCCCGTCAAAGTCCCTTCTGCCCCTCGCTCCGGAGCTTCTTCCGCTGTCTGCTTTAGTTCGCTACCTCCGCGCCCTCTAGGCGGCGTCATACGGTCTCCTCTCCCTTCTCCTGCACTGCCGTCACAGGGTGCTCCGTCCACCCCCTGGGGAAGAGGGACCAAAAGAAGAGCCAACCCAGCTCCCTCCTTCCTCCTTTCCTCTCCCCCACATAGTCTGCACTGGCACCATTTTTAAGCGTCAGCGCCTTTCCCCACGTCAGCTTACCTGTCGGTGTCCCTGCTCCCCCTGGGTCTGTCTGCCCAAAGTTTGCATGCCAGCCAGTGTGCGCTTGCGCCATGAGGGCGCCTCTCCACACGCCACCTCTGCGCAAGTGCCACAGGCCCAGAATGGTGGAGGCCTATCGGCTGCGAGCACAGTGCCATTGGCAGAGCTAGTGCAAGGGCTGGGACCCCTGTACAGGCTGCTCCAGCCCGCTTCCAGAGGACTCCAGAGTTTTAATTCAGCACATTAAAGAACTGGAGGCCTCCCCAAGCTACAGACCTGGCTCTGCCTTTCACAAGAATTTGTGGATGGTTGGGTTTGTGATTTTGGGTTGGGCCTGTTCTGCAAAGCTGCCTAAAATTTGGAAAGCAGGAGATGCTGTGTGTGGAATGAAGCCATTTAGTACAATGTGCAGACTCAGGCTTGATTTGTATGTGAATGTTCAGATACATGCTCCCATCATGGGTTGGTGGAAAGGCAATAAGTTCTCTCTTTGCAACCTGGCTTTCACCTGTGATTTTGATGTCACAATAACCTAGTCATTCAGAACGTACCAACAATCTGCCTGACTCCCGTCTCAGCCTGCTATGCTATGTGTCTTCCTCCCCAGCTCTCTCCTCCCCTAATACTTTTTTGCAGTAATGTCTTGGATTCGGCATGTGATTTCACTGTCACAACAATCTGGGCATCTGTTCTGGGAATGGGCACCATATGAACTGTGTATGTTTTGCCATGTTGATCCTAGTTAGTACAGTTAGTACCTGAACCTGTTCTGGGGCCTCTGGGATCTCCTGCAATACAAATAATAAATGTTTCCCAGGCAATGCTTTTGGAATGGCAGGGCTGGCTTTACAGGGGTTTATGTGTCTCTCCCCCCTGCAGTGTATTTTTTAAAACTGGATACAAGCTGCATGTGATGCCCTCAGTGCCTCCTCCAATTACATTATCAGTAATTTTGAAAAATGTTTTTTAATTTCCATGGCTGCTCCTTTCCGATTCTGCATTTTTATTTGTGAGTTGGATTAATTTTTTTTCAAACACATTTTTAATTAATTCATAATGAGTCAGGAATTAAACTGCATGAGTCTAGTGGGAAATATATATGTGCACAGCTAAGATTTCAGACCTGCGCCAAGCTGGTTCATGCTTATGTTTAACTCTTCCCTGCCTCAAATACCAATAAACCTCTGTTTCGCCATAGTCATTGTACAGAATCTGATCTGTTAGTCTCAAAGCCAGGATGTGGGAGCAATGTCACAGCTACCATACAGGGTACATTTTCTAGGGAAATAGCTTCCTCTTATTTTCCTTTCAAGGGCTGATGAAGCTTTCCTTATTCTCTAAGGGTATGTTTACACTGCAACACTATTTCGAAGTAACTAGCGTTATTCCAAAATAACTTAGTCCTCATCTACACAGCAGGCAGTTATTTCGAAATAGTGTCAAAATACTGTCAAGCTGGAGGACTTTTTACTCTGACTCCTGTAACCCATATTGTACGAGGAGTAAGGAAAGTTGGAGGAAGAGTGCTCTATTTTGAAATAGGTGCTGTATAGATGCTCCCTATTTTGAAATAAGCTATTTCGAAATAAGATACACAATTGACATAGCTCAGTTTGCATAGCTTATTTCAAGTTAAACCCTGCAGCATAGACACACCCTTTGGGTACGTCTACCGGCACAGCTATTTTGAAATAAGCAATTCCAGAATAGTTAGTCTGAAATAGCTTATTTCGAAAACAGCACGTTTACACTGCAGGAAAGCCTCAAAATTAGTCGAGGCAGGCTTCCCTAATGTAGACGTGTTATCTTGATTTAGAGCCCCAGGAGGCTCTGGTGAGGGGCTATTTCAAAATAGCAGCAGTGGAATGTCTACACATGCCTTATTTCGAAATAGCTATTTTGGAATAGGCGTTATTTCTCATGGAATGAGGTTTACAGATTTCAGAATAAGCCATCCATTATTTCAAAACTATTTTGAAATAATAGAATGGCTGTGTAGACACTCGCATTGTTATTTCGAAATAACGCTAGTTACCTCGAAATAACAGTGCAGTGTAGACGCACCCCAAGTTGCTATCTGTGTATATTTTCTCAACTCCCCAGATGATGTTACTGCTCAAGATTAGGGTCTGCCTCAAGCCCCCTCCCTTTTGGTCACCCCTGCTTTATATCAGACATTCTCAGGGGCGGTGACAGGGTCTGCAACCATCTTCCTCTTCACTGAGCTGTCCCTGTACCCAGCAATCTTCAAGGTACAGCACTCTTCCCCCCTTGGGCACCACCCCATCCTGTTGCAGGCTTTCTCTTTTAAGCTTTCTTCCCCCAGGCAGAGCAAGACTACAAGTGTGGCTAGTTAGTGTTGACTGAGGCCAAGTTTACACTGGCACTTAAAAGAGCTGTAACTTTCTGGCTCATGGGTGTGAAAAAACACCCCCCTGAGCTCAGCAAGTCACAGCCCTGTAAAGCTCCAGTGTAAACCAGGCTACCGTGCTGCCAACTGTGCTCTCAGAGCTGTTAGCTACCCCCCTCAAAGAGGTGGTTTACACAGAGCACTGGGAGAGCTTGAGCAGTGGCCTCGCTTTCAGTTTAAAAGCCTGAGTCTGAAACAACTTGTTAGCTTCCTCTTTGCTAGAGTGTGTGCCCTTCCCATCCTGTGAAATGTAAAAGGTCTGATGTGCCAGCTCCCTGAGATAGTGCTTTGCTACTCGCCCCATCGCTTCCCCCATGCTAGCACATGGCTGCGTGTTTGGTTAAAGCAGGGCTATATGTACCCCAGGGAGTATGCGGGGGGCTTCCAGAGCAGACATCAACTCATCTAGACATTCACTCCCAGCCCCAGGCATCCCCTGTTCTATCCTGCTCCCGGTGGTGAGTGGGAGGGAGGGAGAGGCTAGCTTGGTTCTCTCTCTAGCGCTGCTGCCTATGGTTACTGTGCAGCAGCACTAGCAGGAGCCGCTCTCAGGAGCAGCGGGCCCTGCAGTGAAGTGACTCATTCCCTGCAAGGAGAGAGGGTGAGGGAGAGCTAGCTTTGAAGTGCTGAGTCACAGGAATGGTGCTGATGGCCCCTGACTCAGGTTAGGCTCCTGCCATCTCTTGCTAAAAGCAGCCGGTGCTGAATTCCAGATGTGGTGGGGTCCCGAGCCTCCCTCATCTAGTGCTGTACAGTACTTGGTCAAATAACTGGGTGGGTGAGGAGGAGAAGGAAAGGGCCTCTGCCAAGCATGAGTCCGGTTCCCCTTCAGCCGCGCAGGATTCTCTCATCTCCACGTGAAATGGAGAATTGTGGCACCATGCCTGTCAGCGCCTCATTGAAAGTGCATGATGCCCTCAGTTTAACCCATTGGCACAGCACCCACTATGCCTAACAGCGGCATTGTCTAGTGGCATGGGACCCAAGGGACCTGGGTTCTGTGCCCAGCGCTGCTGCTGTCCTTCTGGCAGATCTCAGGCAAATCACTTTTCCTCTCTCTGCCTCTATTTCCCCATTTGTCTGCCTTATCTATTGGGTTTTCAATCTCTTCAAGGCTGAGTCTTTTAATAGGTGTCTGTAGAACCCCTGGCATTAAGGCAAGGAGGTGCTACTCTAACACAATGACAAGGCACAACTATTTCAGCTATTTCTAGCTATTCACTCTGAGGTGAATTAAAATGCTTCAGTGAGCATTACAGATGTGGGCAAGGCAGCTAATATACTCAACACAGACAGGGAGAAAAAGTTTCATGCTTTACAAGTTCATTTAAAAAGCAGTTACTGGCTTGGCAATTTCACCCCTGAGCAGATCTCTCACACGTGCATGCAGGACATTGTTGCTTTCTCGTAAGCATAGGCAGGATAGGATAAACTCCTAGCAGGATGATTCAGGGTGCCACAGATTCTGAACAACGTCTCCTGCTCCTTTCACTGAATTCCAAAGACAGGAGGGACTGGGTTATGGTCGCAATCTCTTTGAGCTGTTCAGAGTTTGATGCTTTTGGTCAAAGTGGAGCTGGCATCTCCTTGTTAGCTAGCAGCACGTGTGGCTTTGGAAGGCTTTGACTTTCTACCATGATCTCCCCTCCCCTTGTGGTTTGGTGGTTCTTCTGGCCCAACGCTGGAAATGAGAATTTGTGTCTCTTCTATTCGTACACCATGCCTTTCAGCTCCTCATACAGCTCGCTGAGGTTCTGAAAGTCCTTCTCAAGCTGGCTGGCTTTTTCTCTTATATCTGCTGCCGCCTCTACCTGAACCCCCTTAGCTAAATGGATGGAGTCTTTCATGAGGCTGTAGGCATCAAGCAGGACAAAAACCCCCGCTGCTGTGGCACCGAGCACCCTGGCGCTTTTGGACATGGTAAAGGTGGTTCCCGCTAGGGCTTTTTGCACTTGCTTGGTCCCCTTTGCTGCGTTCTGGGCTGTGCTCCCAGTTGCAGCGAGCCGTTTTGCTAAGGCCTTCAAGCCAGGGTTAGCTTTTACCAGTTGGAATGCTCTTACGTTGGTTCTTATCCCCGTCACGCTTTTGTATATGACCCCTGGAATTTTACTTGCAGGGGAAAGGACGTGTTTCAGGTGGTCAGCTGTGGCCTCGCTTGCTGGGAAGAATTTGGATCTAAAATCAACTTCATCAGAGCAGGTCAGTGTTTCCAGGTTGCTCTGGCATTTCGCCAGAAGGTCATTGGCTTTGCTCCTTTCCTTTGAATTGCTGACGTTCTCATACAGATTTGCAGAAATGCTGGTTGCTGCTGCTGCTGCCCCTAAGCCTATCCCACTTGCTGTGAGAGCCAAGCTTCCCCCTGCTGTCAGTGGTGCTAAGGTCAGCCCAAGGATGGTCAAGATGCCAGAAGCCAGGCTGGTGGACTTTGCTGCCATGTTGGCAATGATGCACCTCTTATGGGTCTTGTCAATGTTGTTTGCCATTTCCTTAAGGCACTGGATACACTTCTCTATCTCCTTTCTTTGCTTCGGGAACTGCTTCAGAAAGATGATGATATCTTCACTGGTGCTTTCTTCCCAAGGGACGATTCCTTCAGACCTGTTAGAAACCCCAGGTGTATTTTGGTCACTGCAACAAACCTTAAAGCTGTGCTGTGAAAAGTGACTGTTAAAAATGGCCCCTTACCCCGGTCTTCCTAAGTAGATCTGTTTCTTTGTGCATATTAGAGTCATTACTGTGCCAGTCAGTGAAACTATTTTCAGACTTTTGCAGAAAATGCTTGTTCTAAAGGCTGAGGTACTACACTGGGACTTGGGAAACACCTGGTTCTAATTTTGGCTCTGCCACTCACCAAACAGCTGGATGACCTTGGGCAAGTCACTTTACCTCTATGCTGTTGGTTTCCCCGCCACCCTTGGCCTTGACTGTAAACTCTTTGGGGCAGGGACTGTCTCTTAGCCTGCGTGACACAGTGCCCAGCACAATGGAACCTCAGTCTTGGTTGGAATCTCTAGGAGCTATTGGAATTCAAATAATGATACAGCCAGCCTTGAAAGCTTAGCTTGGCACCTGAGAGTCAAGTGTCCTAGGACTAGCCTACACTAGAAATTAGATGCAACATCACCCCCCTGCACACTGTAGTTAAGCCAGCCTAAGTCCCCTGTAGGTTGCACTAGGCTGATGGGAAGATTCTTCTTTAAACTGAGCTACTGTTTCTCTAGGAATGGATTAACTACAGCAACGGGGCACCCTCTCCCCTCGCTATAGTAAGCGTCTACCCTCCCTGAAGTGTTTTAAGTGTAGACCTAGACCAGCTGTGGCCAACCCGTGGCTCATGAGCAAGTGTGGCTCGCGAAGCTGCTCCTGCGCGCCCCCCCCCCAAACGGCTCCCACCACCCGCTGCCCCCCCCCCCCAGCCCCCGCTGTGCTTATCGGGTTGGAGATGCAGGGTTTTAAAAATGGTGCCCAAGATGGCAGCCGTCTTAAAGGGGCAGCTTCCTTTTTAAAAATATATATGTATATTTTGTTTTTGCTCAACAATTCTGTTCTGGGGGGCTTCTTTTTATTTTATTTTATTTATTTTTTTGCTTGACAATTGTGGTGCAGCTCTTCACATTTTTTTTGCTGCTGTTTTGGCTCTCTTTGTTAAATAGGTTGGCGACCCCTGACCTAGACTCTATCCCTAAGGTACTTATCAGCCCCTATTGCCACAGGGCTGAGAGCCTTCTATTCTTAATGTATTTACTCTTTCTATACCCCAGGAGGAAAGGCAGTGCTATTAGCTCCATTTTACAAATGGCAAACTGAGGCATAGCATGGATTGCCCAAGGTCACACAGGCAGCCTGGGACAGAGCAGGGAATTGAACCTAGGTCACTTAAATCTTAGAGTAGGCACCTAGCTACTGGACCATTCTTTGTACATTAGTACCACACTAAATGTTCTTCAGGTATTACTCTCAGCTACAGCTATAGAATCCCTTGTCTTAGATGCTACCCTCAGCTACACTCGTGCCTTTAGGAAAGGTGCTCTGGTGTAATTAAAGGGTACTGCAGTTGGGATTTGCTTGACAATTTTGTCGGTGAGGTGTGAGCCAGAAAAGAATCTGGTTCATGCTCCTGAAGTTGTGCTGGGCTTTCCCAGCTAACAGGAGTCTCTGCCAGTGCTTTGATCTGGAGGCTGAATAATGTGTTTTCCTGGAAATCATAAAAGTACAATAAGTGAGGACTTCCACAACACCGTTTTGAGTGTTGCTTTTCAGTTAGATCCACCTTATGGAGCTGCTACTAACTAGCCAGTTTTTTGGTGACTTCCATATTAGGGAAGATCAGAGGAATTATCTGTTGGGCTTGTCAAATTCATTTTGTCAGCAGGGAAGGTGAGAGAAAATGATCAGGGCTTTGCATTTTTTCCAGCCTCTTTCCTTTCCTTCCTGTTTTTTTTCAATAGACATCTCTGGTCTCTCTCAGTGCCATGGCCAAAGAAATTGCCTGCATGTGGCTCAACAGCAAATAAACAACTGACCCTAGGGATGTGCTGGCTCCATCAAAGTGAGTTTGAAGGGCTGGTCTGTAACCTCCCCACTCCAGTGACCCCCCTCCCTTCAAACTTCCCCCATCACTGTTTATCCTCTCCCTTGGTGGGAAGATGCTGCCAGCTAGAATCTGCCCATTAAATCAGGAGGGAAACTAAGTTACTACTCCTTCCACTTAGCTTCTCCACAGTGACTGTGCATCAGGGAGAAGAGAGAGGGCGAGGCCTCCAATGAAAGCAGCTGAAGCTAGATGCATTCGGCCTAGAAATAAAATGTAGTTTTTAATTGATGATAATTAAGCATTGAGACAGCTTTCTTTGAGTTGTGATAGATTCTCTATGACCTGAATCTCTAAAAAAAGATTGAGTATCTTTCAAAACAGGTATGCTCTGTCTCAGGGCCGGACTAAGGGGTGGGCGAGCTGGGCAGTTGCCTGGGGTGCCAACCGATGGGGGGCACCTGATGGCAACTGTAAGGGGCGCGCGGCACCCCTTATAGCTGCCATCAGGCGCTGCACGCCCAGCTCCCGGGGGGCTGCAGTGGCTGCCCGGGGCAGGGGCCGCATTAACTCACGTAGTGCCCTTCCCCCGGCTGCGGGGCCCTGCACAGCCAGGTGCAGCCCGCCCGGGTGGCCCTGGGCTGCGCGCCAGTGGGAGTGGCTGGGCACCGCATGAGCCGTGCGCCCGCCTGCGTGCCCCGGGGGTGGGCTTGCGCATGTGCCATGTGCCTGGAGGCTGGAGGCACCAAAATGGCTCGGGCCGGCCCTGCTCTGTCTTAACTAGGAACCAGAGGCTAGATACAGCAATTACTGGGTGAAATGCCATGACCTATGTTATTGCAGAAGATTGGGCTAGATCGGGGTGGGCAATAATTTTTGGTGGGGGGGCTACTCCAAAATTTTGGAAAGTGGCCAAAGGCTGCATTTCAATGAAGGGAGTGTGGGGTCTGGGATGGAGGTTGAGTGCAGAAGGGAGCTTGGGGTAGTGGATTGGGGTGCAGGAGAGAGTGTGGGGTTTGCGAGGGAGTCTAAAGGAAGTAGAGGGTTGTGACCTTGGGCAGGGAATTAGGGTGCTGGGTCCGGGAGGGAGAAGGGGTGCAGGAGTGAATTTTGACCTGGGGGAGGAGTGTAGCGGGGGTGCAGGGGCTGGGAGGGAATTGTGATCTGGGGCGGTGTGCAGAGGCTTTGGGTGGCAGCGGGGGGTGATGACCTGGGGTAGGAAGTTAAGAAGTGGGGTGCAAGAGACAGGCGCTGAGGTGCCGGAGGCAGGCTCTGGCTGGGAGTCACTTACCTTAGGTGGCTCCTAGCCAGCAGTCCAACAGGGTCCCTGAGGCAGGCCCTCTCCTGCAGCAGCCTCAGCCACATGGGTTTCCTCCATGTGCTGCTCAGGAGCGCACGTCCCTGGGAGGCAAGAGACTTCATGTGTGCTCCGCCACCCGCAGGCCAATCGGGTCCTAGGGGCAGGGGAGTGCAGGAAGTCTCTCACCCCTCCAGAGTTATACAGCATGCAGACGGAACCGCCAGCTGTTCAAAACGTCTGGCAGTTCTCTCTACGCGCCAAGTGCTCCTGGCGGGGGGTAAGAGACTTCGTGCATTCCGCTGCCCCCAGCTGTGATGATTAGCCTGGAGGCAGGGGAACACACAAAACCTCCTCCCCCACCCCTGCCGCCGGGGGTGAGTGGCAGCCAGAGGGAACCACCGACCGCTTCGAACAGCTCACGGCTCCATCTATGTGCCGCATGCCCCTAATAGTGGCAGTGGGCGGGGGGGGGGGGGGGGGAAGGGAAGATTTCTTACGCTGCCCCACCCCCAAGCCCATCAAAGGCCTGGGGGCGGGGGCAACATAAGAACATAAGAACATAAGAACGGCCGTACCGGGTCAGACCAAAGGTCCATCTAGCCCAGTATCCTGTCTGCCGACAGTGGCCAGCACCAGGTGCCCCAGAGGGGGTGGACCGAAGACAATGATCAAGCGCTTTGTCTCCTGCCATCCCTCTCCAGCCTCTGTCAAACAGAGGCCAAGGACACCATTTTATCCCCTGGCTAATAGCCTTTTATGGACCTAACCTCCATGAAATTATCTAGCTTCTCTTTAAACTCTGTTATAGTCCTAGCCTTCACAGCCTCCTCTGGCAAGGAGTTCCACATGCTGACTACACGCTGTGTGAAGAAGAACTTTCTTTTATTAGTTTTAAACCTGCTACCCATTAATTTCATTTGGTGTCCTCTAGTTCTTCTATTTAGGGAACTAATAAATAACTTTTCTTTATCGGCCCTCTCCATACCACTCATGATTTTATACACCTCTATCATATCCCCCCTCAGTCTCCTCTTTTCTAAACTGAAAAGTCCCAGTCGCTTTAACCTCTCCTCATATGGGACCCGTTCCAAACCCCTAATCAATTTAGTTGCCCTTTTCTGAACCCTTTCCAAGGCCAAAATATCTTTTTTGAGGTGAGGAGACCACATCTGTACACAGTATTCAAGATGTGGGCGTACCATAGTTTTATACAGGGGCAGTAAGATATTCCGGGTCTTATTTTCTATCCCTTTCTTAATAATACCTAGCATCCTATTTGCCTTTTTGACCGCCGCTGCACACTGTGTGGAAGTTTTCAGAGAACTGTCCACGATAACTCCAAGATCTCTTTCCTGATTTGTCGTAGCCAAATTAGCCCCCATCATACTGTATGTATAGTTGGGGTTATTTTTCCCAATGTGCATTACTTTACACTTATCCACATTAAATTTCATTTGCCATTTTGTTGCCCAATCACTCAGTTTGGTGAGATCTTCTTGGAGTCCCTTACAGTCTGCTTCTGTCTTGACTATCCTAAACAGTTTGGTATCATCCGCAAACTTTACCACCTCACTGCTTACCCCTTTCTCCAGATCATTTATGATTTGGCAAGAGATTTATATGCTTCCTCCCCCGCCTTCTGCCAAGGCGGGCCGCAGACGGATCCAACAGCTTGGTGGGCTGGATCTGAGCTGTGGGCTGTATTGTACCCACCCAGGGTTAGATGATCATAATTGTTCACCTGGGCTTAATCAATCTCAAGTAAAACCAGATCAGACAAAGACAGAGGGAAAAATCAAACAGCTATTGGCAAAAGTAGGAATCTGCTGAACAAACAAGGGAGACTGAGGTATTTTAATAGTTTTAGGAAGGGCTTGATGCCACTTTGTTACTAAGAAGATATCTTTGATTGTATGTATGGGACAGGTCAAAGGATGCAACCTTGTGAGGGTGAGGGGTGCTGGGAGGTCTGACTCAAGTAGGAGATGGGTGGATTGTATTCGGAAGGGGTGGAGATCCAGGGTTAACCTGCTTTTTTGGTTCTTTTTGTACAAAGCTGATGCTGGCTTTTTGAATGAGTTATATGAAGTGTTTGAATCTGATGGGAACACCACGGGTGGTCCAGGTTTATGGCATTGGCCAAATCACTTGAACACCAAATCACTGCAAACACACTGCAGTTGGGCTGTGTTTTAAATTTTCCAAGGAGAAGGACATTTCACCTGACCCTGCAGGGTTTTTGAGGGGAACCCTCATCATTTTATTTTTTTGTTTGCTTCCTATTTTTGTTTGGTTGGACAGAAGGGCCTGGCACACGGCAAGGAGAGGGGAGAAGCCACACTCTCTTTCGCCTTTCACCAAAGTTTCTTTCGCTTACCTCTCAAGGTTCACCACTTCCTGCAACAGTTCCATGTAGTTCCACTCTTCAGAAAGCAAGCTTTGCAGCTCCTCACTGTATATTTTCTCCTGCAAAAGCTCTGAGATCTCCATGCTGCCGTCATATTCCCAATCATAGTCGTCAATGTTTTCTAAGATTAAAAGCAACATCAGACCGGAGTGTCTTCAGACATACTATTAAAAGGATGCATGCATTTCCAGTTCTGAATCATGACTACAGAAGGAAAGAGAAATAGCACAGTGGCAGGAGCAGGGATACCTTTGTAATTACCAAATGTTCCTGAGGCCATCTTATCGGGTGAAAATACCAGGTGCAATCTCTGTGACTTCCTTTAAGTTGCAGTTCTTCAGCACCTCTCATGCAGAGAAGGGGGAATTCCACCCTGGTAAAGGGAAAGGTAGAAGGAAAACATGGTTCTAAGTGAATCAACAGAGGAAACAAATATCGTATATGGATTAAGTTTAATGGGAAGGCAGGGTCCCATTTTAGTTTGCTAGTGGAATATGCCCAGCCATCACAAAATTACCATCATAACTGGCACACATTCTCCCTTTTGTGGGCGGGGGAAATCTAGCTGTTGATGCTGCTAGCAGCTTGAAACCTGTCATGCTGTGATTGGTAATTTGCAATCAATTGATTACGCAGGGGATTGATGTTACTGCTCTTAAAAACCTCTATGTTAAATATGTGTATATTTAAAGTTATTCTTCCTGGCTTGAAGAGAGGCTAATCTATGAAGCCTGCACTTGGATTTAGCCAGAAGTCTGGAAATGCACAGTTACATTGTTCTAAATGGGGTAATATTTGAATGTGTATTAGCCCTTATTGTAAACTTTGCAGATGGGTAAAGATGCCTAGAAGAAGCTAACAATGAAATCTGAAGATCTAGCTTGGAGTTGCTTTACAGTCAAAAAGCTGCTAAGGATGGCAAGACCCCCATTGTAAAGGTGAATACAGAAATCAGAGACTGTAGTGCTAAAGCAGACAGTGTCCAGGCAGATTGTGCTGCAAGGGGTGATAAATTACACAAAATGGCCACCAACACTTCAATGCTTGACAGAAAAGACAAAAATATGGATGATCAAAAATTGAAAACACAGTGGGAAATAAAATAAGGAGTTTGATGTGGGATGCCCTACACAGCAGTTTCTTTAGGAAAAATTAATCACCCTTTATGGTACATCTAGAAATAGTTAGGTTAATTTGAATTAGAAATACAAGGTAAATAAATTATTACAGTCATTTTAACAAATGGCTAATGAGTTGGTATGAAGGCCAACAGCGTGCTTTCAACCAACCTTGTATCATAGAATCCTAGAACTGGAGGGGACCTCAAGAGGTCATCAAGTCCAGTCCTCTGCGCTCACGGCAGGACCAAGCACCATCTAGATCATCCCTGATAGACATTTATCTAACTCACTCTTAAATATCTCCAATGATGGAGATTCCACAACCTCCCTAGGCAATTTATTCCAGTGTTTAACCACCCTGACAGGCAGTAAGTTTTTCTTAATGCCCAACTTAAACCTCCCTTTCTGAAATTTAAGCCCATTGCTTCTTGTCCTGTCATCATACGTCAAGGAGAACAATTTTCTCCCTCCTCCTTGTAGCACCCTTTTATGTTCTTGAAAACTGCTATTGTGTCCCCTCTCAATCTTCTCTTTTCTAAACTAAACAAGCTCAATTCCTTCAGCCTTCCTTCATAGCTCATGTTTTCTAGACCTTTAACCATTTTTGTTGCTCTTCTCTCAAATTTCTCCACATCTTTCTTGAAATGTGGTGCCCAGAACTAGACACAATATTTCAACTGAGGCCTAATCAGCACAGAGTAGAGCAGAAGAATGACTTATCATGTCTTTCTCACAACACTCCTGTTAATGCATCCCAGAATCATGTTTGGTGTAGGTTTTTTTTTGTTTTTTTGGGGGTTTTTTTTGCAACAGTGTCACACTGTTGACTCATATTTAGCTTGAGGTCCACCATGACCCCTAGATTCCTTTCTGCAGTGCTCCTTCCTAGACAGTCACTTCCCATGAAACTGATTGTTTCTTCCTAAGTGGAGTACTTTGCATTTGTCCTTATTAAACTTCATCCTAGTTACCTCAGACTATTTCTCTAGTTTGTTCAGATCAATTTGAATTTTGACCCTATCCTCCAAAGCACTTGCAACCCTGCCTCACTTGGTATTATCTGCAAACTTTATAAGAGTACTCTCTATGCCAATATCTAAATCGTTAATGAAGATATCGAACAGAACTAGTCCTGAAACTGATCCCTAGGGTTGCCAGATGGTTTCAACAAAAATACCAGACACACTCGACATGACATCACAATCTACATTACATCTTATTTAGAAAATACCGGACATTTCTATTTTCTCATTTATATTTTCTCAATTTGTTTCCCGAACAGAAAGCTCAAATACTGGACACCTGGCAACCCTACGTGATCCCTGCAGAACCCCAATTGTTATGCCCTTCCAGCATGACTGTGAACCATTAATAACTACTGTCTGCAAATGCTTATCACCAGCTATTGCACATATTGCTGAGATTTTCAGAAGCACCTTGTTAGTAATGTGCATGCATTATCTCTTACCCCTTTAGAAATATATGTACACTTAATATAAATTGTGATCAGAAAAACTGGTGAGTACTCAAATTGAGCAGCTAAGGAACCTAGGCCCCAGTTCAGCAAGGTCCTTCATTAGGAAGTTGTGCCTACAGACTTCGAAGAGTTAAGATGTTGTGTTGTGCTGTATTGTTTAACAGAGGCACTGAACTGCACCAATAAAGTGACTCAGAGCAGTACGAAAACTGCTGGACTATAGACCCGAGAAGACAAGGTGTGGTTAAATAGTTTTTTTTCTGTTTGTCTGGGCAGTGCAAATTCTTCACTAGCACTTCCTGCTGGAAGCTGAGTGCTCTCATCTGCTACTGAACACAATATGCGCTGAGCTGTTTGTGCTGCTGTTTGTAATCAAACCTGGGATCTCTGGAGCTTAGTGCATGAGCCTCTGCAGCATGGGCTAAAAGCAGCTAAGGCTGTAAAGCAGCCTCATTATTCTCTCTGTAAGTGGTCTCAGTGCCACTAGATGGGACAGTTCACCACACCCTGCAGGTGTGTGGGTTACATGTTCAGCACCAGTCAGGATCAGGCAGGCCCTTAGAAAGCAAGAGCCCTCATTGCCTGCTTGGAGGACAAAAGAATCCTGGCCTGCAGTTTCACTTAAGCTGAAAGTACCTGGGTGTGGGACTCACACTCGTATTTTGGACTCTGTTGTGTGTGTGTGTGTGTGTGTGTGTGTGTGTGTGTGTGTGTGTGTGTGTTAACTGAAATGTGAATACTGACCACATAATGGTCAGTGGGTATTGGCCCATTCGCCTTGGTAAGTTAACCTCCATTACCCTTCCCTTCCCTACCACAAGTGGCCTTCGTCTGAATCCTGCCGTTTCCCTGGTACATGGGAGTCATTATAGTCAGAATACTGATTTAGTAACTAAACGGGATGAGCTTTCCACAGGAATGAAACTGCTCTCTTCTTGTTGTGTTGTTTTGTTTCAGGTCATAATAGAAAGCTCCTGGTGCAGGTGTGTGTGTGTGTGGGGGGGGGGGTGGTGTGACAGTGGCTGCTGCGCAGCACAGTTTAACCTGAATGGGGGTAAAGCCCTTTGTCCCAGTCATCGGACTAATTTCACCTCTGAGCCCAGCTGCTTTCTTCAAGGGCACTTTGCTCTGGTCTTGGGCCTCATGCCATGGTCTTTCTTGGGAGGGACTCATGTGATTCTCCCACTCACAGGCCAGGCCCTGGCTGCAGTGCCCTGTGATCAGCCATAGTTACCTCAGCAGGCTAACTTATTTTCAGGGCCTGCATTTAGTCCCCTGCGTGACCGATGACAATGGCATCCCCTATCCAGTAACAGGAAAGCCTTCCTAAAGCAGAGAATTATTTACTGAGAACCAAAGCTTTTCAGACTAACCAAATATTAAAACAATAAACAGACTATATGCATGTCTGACGTACAAGGTATCTATCACCTTCCATAAGAGGTCCTTGGCAGGTAAGTAGAAGCTTCCTATATAAACATCCTGAAAGCTCTAGGGGCTGGCTTGCATAATCTGTTGCCTTAGCTCACGAACCATTTCTCCTCTTGCTTCAGAGAAAGTCACCTTTAAAGACTGCTTAGTGAACACTCCTGTTTATAGACCATTTGATTACTTGTCTCTTAGCCTGGCAGAGTAAGTCTTGCAGAGACAGGATAGAAGCTTTGTTCTTGTGGGACCATTAAGTTTCTTTCCTGGTTGTTTTTCCAACAGTCTTCATTGAATTTGAGCATCATGCAGTTACAATAAACTTTCCACTACCCCAGTGTAAGTTACACAGTCTATCTCAATAACCAATAATCTCAGAAATACAGGGTACATAAAATTATTACATACCAGTCTTCTTATTACATAGCAGCTAGTTGTCTTTGAAAGTCTGGACCACAGAAGTTAATGACAAATCTCCCTTTGATTTTAATGCCCTTCAGACTGACCACACAAACAAACAGATAAATAAAGCACACAAGTGAATGACTCAACATGTCCCACAGATGATTAACTCTCCTCCCCTCACTGCTCTTCCATCTATAGCCCCCTCCCCTTTTAGGAAGCAGCCTGGCCCCTTCTCCTGCTGCTGGAATCTGTGGGTGCTCAGAGAGGAGGTAGTAAACATAGTATTTCAGAGGAAGGGAAGAAGTAAGTATAAGTGCACAGGGGATCTGCTTATGGTGACAATTCCTAACAGTCGGCTTTATGTTTCAATCGTAAATAGTTTGCAGTATACAGGGAATTTCAGGTTTGCCTACAGGCCAGCAGGATGCAAAACAATATTCTCTCCCTCGATATAAAGTCTGCAAGATCAAAAACCCTGATGAAATGCTATGAGACTTACCTCTCTGCCTGCCCCTTGCTAGTGTGCCTGAGAAATCAGAGGGCGTTCTGTGTAGACGGAAGCACAAATTTCTGTAGGGAAGTAGAGAGGAGTTTCTCAGAAGTGTGTTCAAAACCATGTCATATAAAAGCTAAATATACTTGCAAAGGCCCTTAATGTGTGTTTACCAAGTGTGGTGTAACCCAGTGTTATCTGTTATGAAGGGACGTGGGAGGAGTGAAACAAAAAGTATGCTTTTTTCATTGAGTCAGCTCCTCTGCTGGCTACACCCTCCTGTTGTAGAGATAAGGTGGGTGAGGTAATAGGTTGGACCAACTTGTTGGTGATAGAGATGCATTTTGAGTTACATAGAACTCTTCTGCAGCTCTGGGAAAAGTACTCAGACCATCACAGCTAAATACAAGATAGAACAGACAATTTAGTAGTCTAGCATCATGATCTTAATAAAGACACTGGCATGGATTTATGGCTTATTACAACAATCTGTAGCTCATTAACTTTGTTTTGTGTTATGACTGCAGAGGTATTAACAGGCCACTTCACCTTGAATAATCCCTTAGAATATATACTAACTATTTATGCTAACCAATCTGTTTGATCTTGTGTTTAGCTGTGCCATTCTCAATCTACACTACAAAATTATGTTGACCTAATTTCAGAGGTGTAGCTGCGGTACTCTGTTTCAGCAAAAATAACAAGGAGTCTGGTGGCACCTTAAAAATTAACAATTTTATT
Source organism: Pelochelys cantorii (assembly GCA_032595735.1). NCBI lineage: Eukaryota > Metazoa > Chordata > Testudines > Trionychidae > Pelochelys > Pelochelys cantorii. The sequence goes on along the minus strand of CM064326.1, from coordinate 253,330,147 downwards.
ATGGCATAGGTTTTCATGAGTTGCAACTCACTTCATCAGATGCATGAAGTAAAAGAAAAACTCTTTGGTGAGAGAGCTGTGTCTGCAGTAATTCACCCTGATTGAATTAGCTGTGATGTAACACTCCCATCTCTGTATCCCAATTATCTGTTTCTTTTTCTTTCACCTGGAAATATTTGTGCCTTTGAAGAAGAAAACCTCAAACAAAAATGTTCAGCCAGCTATGCTAACAACTCTGTCCTGAGCATGGCCTTTACTGTATGCATTCTGGAAGCCTGGCTGTAGAGAAAAGACTCAAAAGGCTGAGCATTTTGTATTTAGGGTTTTAACTGAGAGGCAAGAGTGAGCTGCCAGGAATTTTGGTGATCTCAGGACAGTGAATTTTTGATGTCACCAGACGCAGTCTTTATTCCCATTCATTTTATGGACTATAGATGAGTCTCTTTCTCTCTCTCCCCACAGTGGTTGTGTCATCACAAGAACAATTTGGATTGGGTTCAAACTGTTTGGAATTAGTTTCCATTGCTCCCTGCCTAAACACAATGGTATGGCTCACAGGTCCATAATTCTTAGAGGATCTCATAGGTTTTTTTTTGTGGACAGGCCTCATGTGAGTAACTAAGGAACTGCTGTCATTTAAAGAACTAAATCTGTGTCTTTGTCATATCTTAGAAGGATCTTGCAGAGGACTAAGAGAACTTGGTTTTATTCCTGGCTCTCTTAATACCTTGTGCAGGGCCTTGAGGAAGTCACATAACCTGTGTGTGTGTATCTCGGTTTCCATCTATAAATTGGAGATGATAATGGATCTCTTGCTCTCATGAAGATCTTGTAAACTCTCCTTCTCAGAACATGACAGCTAACATGTATGCAACATACTGAACTGGAGAAGCAGTCTTCTATAATTACAGTCCTGCAAGCATGGGGCTAATCCTACAGATGTTGGTCATGTTTAGTTAGCAATGGACTATAATATCTATTCTCCTTTCCCTCTGCCACAGGGAGAAATAGAACTCTTTAAAATCTCTGGCTTCTGTCATGGGGATTATCCTACCATGGTATCACTATGAATGAAGTCTGGGCTTAATGCATTTCTCTCCTAGGGCCAGTAGGTGGCAGCAGGTCATGCCCAATAGGCTGAAGTTTGGGCTGAGCTTCAGGTACCTGAAGGAAAGTAGGTATGAGCATGCAGAAGGCACTTGTCATATAGAAGATGGTATATCTCTCTGTGTTGCTCTCTCATACCTCCCTCCTCTCTGGCTGGCTGACATACAGGACAGAACCTGAAGGAGAGTACCAATCAGAATAGCACTCATGAGGAGTTGGAAGCGCAAGAGTTGGGAAACAGGACTCTTTAGGACTTTAAAGTAAGGATGTTAGGTATCAGATAAATGACTAATCGAATAGTCGATGCATTTTGCATCAATGATTCGATTAGTTGATAGGGCGCCTCTGCCTTTGAAGTGTAGCAACAGCCTTAAGGCTGTTGCTACACTTCAAAGGTGAAAGCACAACATGGAGCCCCGGGTCAGCTAGGGTATCCCCAGCTGATCCCGGGCTTCATGCAGCACTGCTGTTTTGAAACACTGCGTGCAGCCTGGGGGCACCCCAGCCTGGCTGCACAAAGTGTTTCAAACCAGCTGCGCCGGGTGGAGCCCAAGGTCTGGCCCCAGGCTTCAAGCAGCACTGCTGCTTTGAAGTACCTCCTCTTCTTCCCCCTCCTTGCTGCTTCTATCTGATAGAGGCAGCAAAGGGGGGAAGCAACTTGTTGACTACCCTGTTGACTAGCCAAATAGCAAATGCTTATCGGATAGTCGAAGGGCCGGCTTTAGACCAATTTGCCCAATTCCCCTGAATTGGGCCCCGCGCCTAAAAGGGCCCCGCGCCCTAAAGCAAGAGGGCCCCACGCCCTAAATCCGGAAGTGTGCTGGCATGCCAGGTGCGCTGCGGGAGAGGGTGTTGGCCCTGAAGGATCACGGCGGCTTCTGTGTGCTGCAGGAGGGGTCAGTCGCGTGCAGGGATTTCCCTGTGCTGCGGAGGGGGAGTCGGCCTCTGGGTTTGGTGGGAAGGTGGGTGGTGGGAAGGCGGGACTCTGCCCTGTAGCTGGGGATTTAAAGGGGCTGTGATTTTGTGTGCTGTTTTTTTTTGCTCAATCAAAATTTGTGTGTGTGGTTTTTTTTTTTTTTTGGTCAATAAAAAATCCTGGCTGCCGGGGTCCCGTCAAAATGGTTCGAATTGGGCCCCGCACTTCCTAAAGCCAGCCCTGGATAGTCGACTAGTCCTTCACATCCCCACTTTAAAGGGGAGGAGGGAAGGGACACGGGGACTACTTGTTAGTATTCTGCTTTGAACCTCAGAGCATATCTTTGGTTCCAGCTAGCCAATGGCCCACTGAGCCGTGTATCCTTTCTCAGGGCTTGTCCACACTTAAAACACAACCGCTGCAGTGCTTCAGTGTAGACACTACCTACACTGATGGGAGGGTTCTTTTATTGGTGCAGGTAATCTACCTCCCAGAGCAGCAGTAGCTAAGTCAATGGGAGAATTCTTATCTTGACCTAGTGCTCTCTACACTCAAGGCTGGATTTCTAATTAGTCACAATAGGTACATGCCTGAGGGACTGGTGTTCTAGGAGCAACTAAAAGTTAAAGGTGGGTTAAAAGTTTCATTTTTTTAAGGAAAACATGAAGGTCAGCAGAAGGCAGGGATGCGGGAGGTGCACTGAAGATGCTGTGCCATGGAGCGTGAATAAGGTTAGAGCCATCCCTATGGAGGTACAGGGCCTGGGACCCTCCCCCCCCCCCGACCCTGTCCCTGCCCCTCCTTGTCCCAGTCCTGCTCCATCCTGGCACGCCCCCACTCCACCTCTTCCCCCAAGCCCTGCTCCTGCCCCACCACTTCCCACCCCTGCTCTACTCCCTCCTGTGCCCATTGCATCTCTTCCCAAAGCAATGCAACCTGGGGGATTACCGGGTGGGCCTTTGGCCAGCAGCTAGGATCAGATCCCCCCTACACTCACCACTGTGGCGGGAAGTGGAGTGACCTGGCCCCAGCCGGCTGCGCTCCCCTGATCTTGGCTCACAGCTGTGTTGCTCGGGGCAGCAGAGTGAACCACGAGTAGTGTGCTCTGCTTCCTGCCGCCATGATGGAGTGACCTAGCCGGGAGATAGTGGAGCAGAGCTGGCTGCTGGGTTGCTCTGCTTCCTGTGGCTCCTGCTGCTGCTGGTGAGTGTGGGGTCGGCCCTGTCCCCTGTTGCTGGCACCAGGCCCCCCCAGTATTCCCCCAGGTTGTCCTGGGGTCCATGGGGCCCCTCAAAGTATGAGGTCCAGGGTGGCCATCCTGAACTGTCCTATGGATGGGACAGCTCTGTGTAAGGTATAAATTCGGCCCTGTCTACAGGTAAGGGGGGTTAGGTTGGTACAGCTATATCTCTCAGGGATGTAGAATTTTTATTAGCCCCCAGTGTTATATACTGTTATAATTATTAGCACTTTTACACTGTGTTTCTATGTGATTTACAAAGATGATTTAATCGGGCAGAATGTTTTTTTTCCCCTGGTGGCTGGAAGCTATTTGGAATGATGTATGTCATCTCTCTTTAATTAGCATAATTGATTTATCTAGATGCTTATGAACCTCACAAACATTAATGAATTTTAGCCTGTAAGATGGTCAAGTTTATCTCCATTTCATAGATGGTGACCCGAGGCACAGAGAGATTGATGTTATATAGAGGTTTTATTGGTGTTTGTTTTTAGGGTTTTACTTAGATTGTGAGCTCATTGGCTCAGAAAATATCTTTTTGTTCTGTGTTCATACAGTGCCTAGCAATGGGGTTCTGGTCTCCGACCACAATATTAATAATAATAGGCTCAGTTTGGGATGAATTCCTTGCTTAGAAGAAAATAAAGTCTTTTTACTCATGAGTTATGTGATTAGGTCATATATGTGCTAATAAGACCATATTATTATGATTACATATATGTAATTACACCATATTTTTCAAGAAAACTTTGTTTTAAACAAGTTTAAAGTTATATAAAATGTTAATAGTTCTATATTCCTTTGCTTGTCAAGCCAGACTCCCTTACATACCATGAGACCAGCCATATGGGCCTCAGAAGAAGAGGAAAATTAGAACAAATCAATTTTGACAACGTATTTATATATATAATATATATATATAACAGCATCTCTAATTTAAAATCTGATATCTTGTGATTTACCATGGTTGTATAAAGCGTTTTATGTTCTTGAAAAGGCAGCTTTCCTGGTGTGCTTGCACTATAACTCTTATTTCTATCCCTAGTGGGTCATGAGTTATCAGAGCTTTAAATCTCTCACCGCTGTAAGACTGACCTCCACTTCCCACAGCTCCCATTGGCTGGAAATGGTAATCCAACCAGGAGCTGCAAGCGGCTGTACCTGAGGACATTCAGATTAAAGAAGTGTCTGGCAGCCTGCTAGGGCTTAACCCTGGCGAACCAAGTCCAGCCCATGGGCCACTTATTGTTCACCCCTGCTCTAATGCTATGTGTCATTGAGAGATGCCATGCACACCTCTTGAAGGTACTTATCTGGCCCTCCTCGCCATAGTGTCTGTAACTCTCTCTGGAACTGGTTGTTCATAACATATTACACTAAGCCTCTAGTGGGGCTAACCCTGGACTACAGAGGCTCATTAGGGTTGCCAGGTATCCGGTTTTGAACTGGACAGTCTGGTATTTGAGCTTTCTGTTCAGGAAACAAATTGAGAAAATACCAGATATATTGTTCAGTATTTTCTAATTAAGTTAGTTTTATTATTATGTGTATCAGTATGTAGTTGCATACTGCCTGGCTGGTAGACACGCTCACACTGCGTGAGCATGTCTACCAGTCAGGCAGTACGCAACTACGCAGTGGTGGGGGGGCCGGGGCGGGATGGAATCCCCGGGGCCAGACTTGCCCAAGCGCCCCGCTGGCACCATGCACGGGATGGGCAGCGACCCCTGGATCTGTATGCACCTGGGTCAGCCCTGCTCCCTGCTGGCCAATTCTCTCCCTTCCCACTCTCACCCCGGCCAGTCCTGCTCCCCCCTCTCCCCTCCCAGCCAGCCCTGCTTCCAGCTGGCCGGTCCTCGCCCCTCCCCAATCTCCCCCGGCCAGCCCAGCTTCTCCCGACCCCCTCCCGGCCAGCCCTGCTTCCCGCTGGCTGGTTCTCCCCTCCCATCCCCCGAACTCCTCCGGCCAGACCCGCTCCCCCCGCTCTCCTCCTGGCCGGTTCCCCCCCTCCCCATCTGAGATCAAGTGTGTCCGGTATTTTTTTTTAAGCCATCTGGTAAACCCTAAGGCTCAGAACTCTGTTTCCACATTGCCTAGATTCCAGGGTGGAGATAAAACAAGCTGGAAGCTGCTACCAGAACCAATCATAAGTCAACATTCAGAGACCAAGAGTGTGGTTTTACTTTTGATTTTTAGTTGTGTTTGGAGAGAAGCGTTGCAGGCAGGGAGGACCCTTCTACTCCTCTTGTTCCTAACCAAAGGAAGACTTTTGCTAGTCTATTTAGAGGACGGAATCATTTTTTGGGATGCTTCTAAAGGACCACAACACACATTTGCTACAGGTCTTGTATTGTCTGCAGGAATATGGCCTAAAACTATCACAGTACAAGTATGTTTTCTTCCAGACCTCTATCAAATACATGGGATACATCATGTCTGAACTGGAGATATCTCCCAGGCCCAACAAAATAAGTTCTTTGACTACTTGGTCTCGGCCATGAAATTTAGGAAGTCTACTATTCTTTTTAGAATTAAGTGGATTCTGCCGCAGGTTTGTCAAGAATTATTTATTAATTATGAGATCCCTGCATGAACTAACACAGGGATATGCCCATACCAGATCTGAGGGTACAGGCAAGAAAACATTTAAAGAAAAACCTAATTTTAAGGAGGCTCAACCTTTCAGAGTCTGATGAGACCCCAAATATGAGTAGACATCCCAACAGCTCATACAGAGCCTGACATGGGCCCTGGGATTAGTCTATACTCAGTGTAAAAAACTCTACACCTTGCACACAGACACTAGCCTTAATGGTTTGGAAGCATTCTTTTTAAATCAAGGAAATGATAAAAAGTTACAGCCCATGCTTTTGCCAGTAGACGTTTGAAAGAAGAAGAGAAAAAAAATCTATCCTGCTCGTTAGTTGAAGTTTCTGGCACTGAAATGGATAGCAGTGAGCAAGTGTCATGACTATCTTTACACAGCCAAGTCTCTGGTGCTTACAAACAACAACCTGTTATCCTATGTGCTAACATCAGCTAAGCTTAATACAACAGGGCACCAATGGCTTTCAGTATTCTCCATTTATGACTTTAGTACCAGTTCAGTGTGAGTGATACTAATGATGATGCTCTGTCTTGACACCTTTACTTAGGACAGAACCCTGCAGAGTTCTGGAGGACAATTCCTGACACTGATGTAATGGCTATACACCATATGCTAAAATCTACAGACAAAATGATCACCAACCTGAAGAGAGCTGTCATCTAGCTGGGATCCCCTCCAGAAGCTATCTCTATAGTTTATGCCCATTTCCCCCATCTGGACATGACTTCTTTACTGCGTCTATGAAAGTCTCTGCAGAGAAAAGCTCAGAAAACTTACTTCAGTTTAAGAGACTGAATTCATTCTCTACAGAAAGGGTCATCAGTCAAGTCTTCTCACCAAGATGGCGTAAGTTTACCCAAATAAATCGACTATTTTTTCACAAAAACCAAGGTTCAATGGCCCTGAAGAAACATTCTCCTTTTCAGTTTAGGAAAATTGCCCTATACTTTCTCCATGAAGAAAATGAACATAAGAACATAAGAATGGCCGTACTGGGTCAGACCAAAGGTCCATCTAGCCCAGGAGCCTGTCTGCTGACAGTGGCCAATGCCAAGTGCCCCGGAGGGGGTGGACTGAAGACAATGATCAAGCGATTTGTCTCGTGCCATCCATCTCCAGCCTCTGACAAACAGAGGCCAGGGACACCATTCCTACCCCCATATGATCACTTGTGTGCACACAAAACTCTTAATGTAGTAAAGTCCAGGTTCTGTTGGCCATGTATGGTTCATGAGGTGGAAAAGCATCGTAAGGTTTGCTTTAGATGTATATAAAGAGAAACACTGCCAAAGAAATCTGCCCCTTTAGTTAATATCACCAGCTGTGGACCCCCTTGATCTTGTATGGAAGTGACTTTTTAAGTTTGGAAAGTAATACTGAGAACACTGAAAAAAATACTTGTTCTTAAAGGACCCAAAGGACTAGAAACCTGCCATCATTGCAAAGATGCTGTGGGAAAATTTCTTTGTGCACTATGGTTTGGGTTCCAAAGAAGATGGAGACAGGCTGTTCTGAGTGGTGACAGTTGACAGAATGAAGAGCAATGGTCTCAAGTTACAGTGGGGGAAGTCTAGGTTGGATATTAGGAAAAACTATTTTACTCGGAGGGTGGTAAAGCACTGGAATGGGTTACCTAGGGAGGTGGTGGAATCTCCATCCCTACAGATTTTTAAGTTCCAGCATGACAAAGCTCTGGCTGGGATGATTTAGTTGGGATTGGCCCTGCTTTTAGCAGGGGATTGGACTCAATGACCTCATAAGGTCTCTTCCAGCCCTAGGATTCTATGATTGCCCCGCAGAATCCATTCAGATCCAGGAAAAGCTTTCAAAAGTCAGCTTAAAACTATTGCAAATCAGAGGCATGAGGAAATCCAAAATGACCCCCTACCAACCCGAAGAAGGCCCTTAGCCAGAGAGATTTAATAGGACCTTGTTAAACATGCCAGACACTCTGAACCCTAATCAAAAGTTCAAATGGAGTCAGTATTGTGGCTTCTTAGTACATGCTTACAATTGCACAAGGAATAAGTCCATTGGGTTTTCCCCATAGTACCTAATGTTTGGGAGAGAGGCAGACTGCAAGTGAACTTAGTCTTTGGAGTATCTGCTGATGGCGCTTACCCTGAAATCAACTTCCAGTATGACATCCAGCTAAGAAAGCATTTAAGGCATATAAAATAGCCCCGGAATCAGAAAAAAAAAAAAGGCAGAGAGTCCAACAAAGCCAAATACCTGTCTAAGGGTATGTCTACACTACCACCCTAGTTCGAACTAGGGTGGTTAATGTAGGCATTCGAAGTTGCAAATGAAGCCCGGGATTTAAATATCCCAGGCTTCATTTGCATCTTGCCGGGCGGGCGCCATTTTTAAATCCCCTTAGGTCGAACTCCGTGCCCGCGGCTACACGTGGCATGGAGTAGGTAGTTCGAATTGGGATCTCTAATTCGAACTACCGTTACTCCTCGTGGAACGAGGCTTCATTTGCAACTTCGAATGCCTACATTAACCACCCTAGTTCAAACTAGGGTGGTAGTGTAGACATACCCTAAGAGATCAAGCCCTCAAACCTGGGATGAGATCTTAATGCAAAAACTTGGGCTCCAGGAAAAACATTCGATTGCTGATTGTTGCAAGATCAAACCTACATCATAGAAGGTGCCAGGTCTTTTTGTCTACAAAGTTTGGCCGAGGAGAGAAGAGAACCTAGCAAAACTCTCCAAAGAAACCATCTGTTGATCCTTGCACAGTAAGACTCCAGTACTAATGCTGCAGTACCAGCACCCCGTATGGGGAAATGCTTTATGAGCACATTGATCTGATAACATTTGGAAGGAACAAGACTGATAATGAAACGAACGCCCCTAGTTTCAACAAAACTTCAGTGCTCTAGGTAAATTAAGCCCTGTGGCTGAGCCTTTCATTCCACCAGAAAATTAAGATGGCATGGTCATGGTTATAGAGAAGAATCCTATCCAGAGAGAAGCTGCAGACCCAGGTGTGGAGGTTGAGGTGGGAAGTACATGCCCTCCTGCTGCCAAGACTGCAGCTAAATCCAAACAGTTTAGTCAAGAGGTGAGACCTATGCCTGCTGTCTCCCCAGGGCACCTCTCCCAGTGCAGTATAAGCAGGTGTCATGAGCAAGCTGTCCAACATTAAAACTACCTGCATGTTGTACTCAGGTTTCAGTAGAACAGCGTGTTTCAGTAGGACAAATAAATGAAATATAATGCATGTATCGTTTTAAATGTCTCTTGCACTGCTTGATGGGAACATCAAGTTTCTCCAGGAGTGGGAGTGTGTAGCCCTCTCTGGAACTGATTGTTCCTGACATATTATACTGTACACCTCGGGGACTTGCCTTTACACTTACCCCAGCAATAGCAACAGAGGCTCAGTACCGCATTTCCTAGACTGCCCAGAATCCCAGGCAAGGAGAAAACAAGCCAGAGGATGCTACGAGAGCCAATCAAAAGCCAAAACTCAGAGACAAAGGATTTGGTTTTACTTCTGGCTTTTTGGTTGTGTTGGGAGCGTAGCAGGGACAGTAGCCCTACAGCCAGGGAAAACCATTCTACCCTCCACGTTCCTATCCAAGGGAAGATTTGAAGACCTTTTGAAATTTCTGGAAAAATGGACGGTGTCATCTCAGTGCAAATCAAACACCGGGAAGGCTGCAAATCGAAAACCAGCCTAACTGTACACTTAAATCCAGACTACAGAATGGTGGGATTACAATACTGCATAAAAAACACCCTTATTTTGATGATGTGTTTTAAGCCAGTCACTCACTGACTTCACTACTGCAGCCTGCATCAAAGACAGAGCCTGACCTCACTATTTGCCTAGGCAGAGGCTGGCTGCTGGGAGAGGGAGCAGGGGGTTTGCACTGGCTGTAAATATTAAGTGGGTGTAGTTTATATGTGACTAATTTTGTCTTTTGTTGGTGTATTGGTTGTTGTTTTATTACTATGGGAACTGATATAACTATTTTATTGTTGTGTATTCTGACTGACACTCCTCTATATGAACATGGGTGTTAAATATTTTCCCAAGGAACAGGCCCTCTATGTTTCCATGGGTGGAGGAACCAGGTGCCTCAGGAACCATATCCCTGAAGAGAAAAGGGAGAAGGCTGCACCCGTGCCTCAGGGCTAGGTTATACTCACAACACTGCTATTATTCCCATTTACTGATGGGAAACTGAGGTACAGAGAGACTGAGGCTATGTCTACACTACAGAGTTTTTTTGAAAAAACCATCATTTTTCTGAAAAAACTTCACTTACGTCCATACTGCAATCATGTTCGTTTGAAAAAAAATTGAAAGAACAGAGGTGTTTTTCCGACATTGGTAAACCTCTTTCTACAAGGAAGAAGACTTTTTCCAAAAGAGCTCTTTTGGAAAAAGGTGTGTGTAGACGGGGAAGAGGGAGTTCTTTCCAAAGAAGAGGAAAGAGGAAAATACACAGATGCCCTGGTGGCCACTCGATTCATAGTAATCACAGCTTACATGCGAGATAGCATCCATTCAGTGTGGATGCTATCTGTTGAAGAAGCAGATCGCTTTTTTGATGCACTTTGGCAGTGTGGACGCTCTTTTTCGGAAGTTTTTTTAGATCTCTTCCAGAAAAACTTCTTCCGAAAGAAGCCTGCAGTCTAGACGTAGCCTGAGTGACATGCCTAAGGTCACATAGGAAGCCTGTGGCAGAGCAGGGAACTGAACCCAGAGCTCTCAAGTTCTAAGCCAGTATTAATGTTCAGCTCTTAACAAAAGCTCCCTTTGTGCATATATACTTCTGCTTAGCCTCATAGGTGCATATTAAACAGTAATTATTGATTGAATGTTATTATCAGGCCATGTTCTGACCATGTCAATAAGGATTTCTTGAACCTGTGAGGGATTAAATCACCACTTGAATATGCCTGCCTGTTGTCTTTCCTTCCCCTGTGGCTAGCTCCCTCTATGGAGCTATAAAAAAGGTTGGTAAGTCTTCCAAACTGTAAACACAGCGCTGTCCCTCCCTCCCTTTCCCCCACTGTCTCCAAACAGATGCAGGTATTTGAATGTAGGGATATAGACATACAGTTAACGATGAGGAACCTAAACATTGTCAGATGAGATCAGACCCTGGATCCATCTAACCCAGAGTCCTGTCTCTGACAGGGACCAGTGCCAGACACTTCAGAGCCCTGCAGTATGCAAATATGGGATAATCTGCTCCCAACCTTAGGTCTCTGATAGTTAGACATGGTTTTAAGCCCCAAAGTGGCAGGTTTTGTATCCTTTGATAAATCCTCCGTGACAAAGTCTAAGTGCCCCATTGCAACATTCAGGCCTTTCAGTGCTATAATGTAATATCCCCTTTGGTTTTTTTCTGGCTCTGGGGAGTGAGGAAGGGAACACATGGTACTTGGACCCAGAGCAACTAAAACCTCTTGAGGAGACTTCTTCATGAGAATGTGTGATTTTTCCAAAATAGAATCACTTGCTTTATCAGAGGAAACGAAAATAAGACTATTACAATGGAAATTGAAAATCTCATCCCAGATCAGCAGTGGAAAGGAAACGCTCTTTGTAAGCAGTAAAGTTGAGCCCCCACCTGCTGCCCATTCTGTGGGGATGAATGGGGTGCAGAGAATGGGTCACTGCAGACAGACATGGTCCATCTCGGTGCTGTTAAGTCTGTGCTTCTGAGACCTACAGCTTGAAAGTTTGACTCTGCCTCCTGGGTCCTTGGAACTGGAACTCTGTGACAGGATCCTGGCACTGCATTTCAGTAGTGCCCTTTCTGCCTACAACAACAGGACATGTGCCAACCCAATAGGAAAAGGAGAAATTATTCCACCAGTGGCAGCCACAATAGCATCTGACCCAAAATAGCTTCCCTGAGAGAGACAGGAGCAGATTAGGGTAGACCAGCCTGAAAGAACGCGACACTCCATCTGACAATTGACAGGTGTCTGTCTGTGCGGAGGGATTATAAACCCCAGGAGCGAGCTGTCTAGAAGCACTCGGAGGCAAGGCATACAGCTGCATCAATTGGGAGACAACCTGACCCCCTCTCTGCCTTTTTTTTCAAGCACCAACAAATTATGGGGCTCAGTGATAACGAATGGCAGCATGTCCTGGGCATCTGGGCGAAGGTGGAACCAGACATCCCTGCCCACGGGCAGGAAGTTATGATCAGGTAGGCAGGAAACTGGTGACGGAAGCCTGAGTGAGAGCATGGTTCAAGTGATTGGTGCACTGGATTTTAGGAACAGTCTGCTTTTGAGCATCCCTTAAAGGTTTACAGGTGAGAACACAAGGAGAGTGAATGTGCCTCATTAGCCCTGGGGCTTTAGTTTTCTCTAGCATTTATTTGAACTGACTTGTTTTTACATTGATCTGTCTTAGGGCAGTGGTTTCCTTGTCCCTGTGGTTTCTGGGTCGAAAACTTACAACTTTTTAAGATTTTTTCCCCCTTCACCTACACAAAAGGTTTTGTCACTCATTCCCTTTGCCCCCTTCAGCCAGCAGCTACCCTCCAGGTCCCCACGGACAGAACACAGTGAAACAAAATGCCCAAGTGAGGTGAGTGTCCATCAATGTTCCCTCTAATCTTTTCCATCCATGTGCAGATTTTTTTCCATTCATGTGCAGAATAAATGTTTGTATGTGCACCAAGGCATGTGTGAATTGCACCACCAGGAGAAACAAAACCTGGCTGTGGGCATTCTGCTAATTAGCTGGGCAGCATTGGAATCTCTCCTGAGCAACTGCACAAGCTCACAGCTTACAGGGATTACTGGCGTGATCCCTCCCTGGCCTTCCAAGTCTCTGCAGCGGACCCCTCAGGAAGTAGGGAGAGAAAATAGCACTGGAGGATACAAAGAAAGAGGGGGATGGGGGATGAGAGGAGAGAAAAATCACTTGACAATTTTTTATGGAATCTGTAATTTCATCAGATTTGCTGGGATTTCCTGTGATTTCTGCCCACCAAATTTCACATGATCAAGCTACCACCTTAATCACATCTTTCTGTTTCCTCTTTGATAGTCCCCTCCAGCCTGCCATAGCCCCAGGCCAAACCCTCTAGACATGTGGCAGGTAGGACCCAAGCTCTGTCCAGTTCAGTGTGAGTCTGTGGTGTGAAATGAGGCACTTTCCCACCCCACCCACCTCTCTGGAGTGTGTGATTCTGAGGATAGGGTGGGAGTTCTCCCCGGGCCAAGCTCCAGGAAGACTCCACAATAGTGAGTCTTTGAGCATCTGGGGAGGGAGCAGTAAATAGCATTTCAATGGCATTGAGGCCCCTCTCCGGTGGGATGGGCATGTTGGGTTTTGATTCCCCTGAGCAGCTGATTTTAAGGGACATACGCTATGTAAATTGAGATCTCCTTTATGTAGCAGTTCTGCCTGCCCAATTTCAGTTGTCACAAATCTCCTGGGGTGCATGTGACAAAAATGCTGCATGTAAGCATGTTCTGGGTTAAGTTGTGTTGAGTGTTTTATTTGTAATATGGTAAGGCCATTTCACCTAAATGTGAGGCCAATGACATATTGTTGATATTTTCATTAGGGGCTGCCACAAGATTTCTCCTTTAGCTGGTACTAAAGCCTAGGTACCAGTGGTATGGTGTATGCTTGCAAAGAGAGGATGGGGTGCAGATGATTGGAGGATCTCTTTGTCTGCTTCCCTTCTTTGAATGAGAATGTTTTCTTTTCAGCATAGCTAAGGATGGGAGCAACATAGCTTGGCAAACCCATACACAGAGCCCTTCACTGGAAAGGTCTATACTTTGCTCTTGAAAAATATCCTGTGTGCAGTATTCTTGTATGACAATTTTTGGTTCTGGTAATGGCCACCATATGTTAGACACTTTCCAAACAGAAAAGAAGGAATTTTCCTTGCTCCCGAGAGCTCACAACAGAAAAGAAAGACCGGCAGAGAGAGAGAGTAGGGGAAATGAGGACAGCATAAGCAGTAGGAAAAGCTGGACATGGTGGTATATAGACACATCTTGACAGTGCAGTCTTTTAATAACATAATATACATAGCTTATCTCTCCCTAACTCAAGACCTAAACATCCAGTTGGTTTCATGTAGAGGGATTTGAATACAGGGAGGCCTCATAGATTTCTGTTGCCATAGTGGTGTGTCCAGCTTGTGCTATGTGAAAGAGCTTGTAGGTTGATATCATATCCTGGGAATATTTTTGGAAAATAGTTGACACTTGATGCAACTGGATGCATTTCAAGCAAAACAAAAATTGCTTGTCAGAGGTATTTTTAGGAGTCCCAAGGATATCTCATCTTTAGCAGGCACAATTTAGCCCTAGCCAGGTAGCGGGTGAAGGGATATTGATCACAAGCATAGAAATTATCATAATTTTCTTCCAATTTAGTGGTGGAATTTTAACAAGGCTAGTTGGTCCCGACAGACTTCAACTGATACTACGTGAAGGATTTTGTTGCATGTCCTCCCCTAAAAGATACCTCTGAGACAGCCATTTCTTTCTCAATCAGACTAGGTCATGGAGAGGAAACAAGCAAGAAGGAAAAGACCCATCTTGGTGCATGTAGTACTTGATAAACTGACACAGAAATTTAAGCATTTACAGTATTTAAGTACTGTACAAGGTTGCTCCGGGGATGGGGGCACTAACATTGTTCCCAATTTAACAGCAGTGCTGATGGTTTTGGATGGGAATGCCGAGTTTAATGGCTGCAATGCCTCTTGGAGGAGAGCCTGAAGAAGCAGGCAGCGTCTTAAATTGTGTGAATCCTCAGAGCCCCATGACAAGTGGGGGAAGTAGGGTTCTGTCAGACAAATGTCAGTTACTCCTTTGTGTCATTGCTGGCCCTGTGCTCCTACCCTGATCCTAATACACTGGCACAATCCCAGGTGACTGGTGCCAAAGGGCAAAACAAGTCAGCTGGGCACCTGCTGTGTGGCATCATTTGCAAAGGTCTCATGGAGAGAGACGGAAAAGCCTGGGATTGGTCATCTTAGAAAGGAGACAAATACGAGGGGCCAGGATTAAATGTTATAAAATTATGCTTGGTCCAGGAAAGGAGCTTCTGTTCTCCCTGTCTTGTAACACAAGAACAACGGGACATGCAACGCAATGCAAAAGTAGCAAATTCAGAATGGGGAGAAGGAAACACTTTTCCACACAATGTGTAATTAGACTGTGGAACTCACAGGATGTTGAGGTTAGGAACACAGCAGGGTTCCAAAAGGGATTAGAAATTTATGTGGGTGACAAGAATAGCCTGAGCTGTCATAGCTATTACTGAAAACTTGGAAAGGATCTAAAACTTCAGGCTTCAAGGCGTAAGTGCTAGAACTAGGAATGCTGGAGGTGCTGCTGCCACACTGTCTGGCTTGAACTGGTTTCCATCATATCCAGGGTTTACAGTTTGCTACAATGGCTCTCAACACCCATCTTATACAATTTGTTCCAGTGCCCGTTTCAAGGCAGCGTAAGACTAATATCAAACAACTGAGGACCAGAATGAGACTTTCATGGGAGATGGATGATCCTACATTTGCGGTTCTTATACTTTCCTGAGAAGCATCACTATCCAAGAGTATGTCTACACTCCGGTTGGCAGTGTGATAGCAGTATGCATAGGGATACCCGAACTCTAGCTAGCTTGGATACCAGAGCAGCAAAGCCAGTCACATGCACAGGACAAGCTTACCAAGAACCCTGGGTAATTATGCGGATGGTAGGCCGCACTGATGTCCATTCTGCTTCAGTTTCACTGCTCCAATCTAGCTACATTAAAGCTAGTTGGGGTGTGCCTGCTTAGAGTTGCAACCATACTGCAATGTTGAGATTGGTACAATACTGGACGGACTTTGGGTTTGATCCAGTCTGGCATTTCTTGTGGGTGTGTTTTTCTCATGGGTTCCCTGCCTCTGTTTGCAGGCTCTTTCAGGTTCACCCTGAGACCCAGAGCCTCTTCGCCAAGTTCAAAAACCTGAAGACGATGGATGAGATGAAGAGCTCAGATGAACTGAAGAAGCACGGCACCACCGTCCTTACTGCCCTCGGCAGAATCCTGAAGCAGAAGAACAATCATGAGCAGGAGCTGAAGCCATTGGCAGAGAGCCATGCTACCAAGCATAAAATCCCTGTCAAGTACTTGGAGGTATGGGAATTGAAGAGGGTTTCTAGGGGAAGAGGGGGGTTCAGTGTATGGAGGGAACGTGGGCTTGAGTGTGTGGAGGGGTTGTATCTAGGGGTGTAAAATTCTGTTTAATCCGTTAACTTGTTAATCGTTGTGTTTAACCAGTTAACCGCTTAAACGGGAGGCGGGGAGGAGTGGGAGCTGGAGCAGCCAGGAGATGCTTACTGGTTAACTGATTAACCATTCACATCCCTTGTCGTATCGCTGTACACTGATGTCTAGTTGGACTTGGATGAGTAGGAGACCACTTCATTACTGGGAGGTCTATGTATAAGAGCTGGATTCCTGTGTGTGAGTCCCCATTGCTCACACACAACCCTTAGCAATAACTAACCAGTGTGTGCAGCGCCAGCACTCGTGGGGAACCAGATTGTATTAGAACAGTGAGTGATAGCACCCAAGGGCCTTCTTGGTATTACAGCAGCACCTAAAGGCCCAGCGAAGATCAGGGACCTATTGTGCACTACACAAACTCAGTGTAAATGGACCAGGCAAACTAAGAATGGGAGGGGAAGTGACTTTCCCAGGATCATGAAGCAGGTTGGTGGCAGAACCAGGACTGGCATCCAGGTATCTCCCTATGTCCCAGCCTAGTGCTCCCTAGGCCTTGGCGCTTCTCAAATGGTTGAGGGAAGGACTCCTGAATTCAGCCCTAAGACATGTCAGTACCAACACTTAATTTGTGGGAAGCTGGCGTGTGAATGTACCCTGCAAGAGTGTGCCATGCACAAAGTGCCTGTAGACACCTTGCTGCCGTGCACCAAAAGTTTAACTTTTATCCACTCCCATTCTGGTAAATCAAAGTGCACTAAGAAATGTTTACTGTGCAGCAGCAGAGTCTACATGGACACTCAGTGTACAGCCGGCTAGCCCACGGTAGATTTATACCGCCTCTTGCCATGAGCTAAGTGTTTGTGTAGATACTCCTAAAATGTCATGTCTATTACCTGCGACCAGTTTTTTACTGGATTGACTGAAATTGACTGGATTGACTCCTTACTGTGAGTGACACTTACTTGTCCATTTTTCCCCCCCCCCCTCCTCCTTCCTGACAGTTCATTTGTGAAATCATTGTCAAGGTCATTGCTGAAAAGCATCCCGCGGACTTTGGGGCCGATTCCCAGGCTGAGATGAGGAAGGCCCTGGAGCTGTTCCGAAATAGCATGGCCAGCAAGTACAAGGAGTTCGGGTTCCAGGGCTAGTGAGTGCACGAGGAGACACCTCCACGGAGGCCCAGCAATGCATCTTAGAATAGCTTCCTAGGCTCTGGCTTGGGTGCCTCTTAAATGACCACGCAAAAAGTGTGGGAGTGTTTTTTATTAGAGCAGTGTTCAGTCTCTCACCAAAGAGAGGCACTCATGGTGATATCTACTATAAACCCTCGTCCTTCCCTGGCTTCACCTAGAGGAGGAATGATCTTTTTTCTTAGCAAAATAATGTGTTTGTTCATTAAAGGACGAGCTGAGACCTTATGCCCCCAGCTCCTCCTCAATGGCCCCATCTCATAGCAGAGCCAGAGAGTAGGAGAATGTGTGTGGGGGGGGTGTCGAAGGGAGAAACTGGGCTTGATGTGAGAACTCTCCTGCCCGCTGCTAGAATTGCCACCACAGCTGGCACTAATGGACAGCTTTGGCCAAGATCTCCAAAAGGAACTAGGAGGTTTGGGTGCCCTGCCGGAGATGCCACAAAGGGGCTTGATGGTCAGGAAGTGCTGTGCTCCTGACTTCTGGAAAATCAGGTCTCTGTGAGATGTCAGAATAACGAGTTTGGAAGATCTTAGCAGCCTCAGCTGAGTGAATGGGCTTCCCACTTCTCCCTAAGCAGGGAGGGCAGCCTCTCAAGAGCATGGAGGAGACAAGTTAGCAGGATACAGTGGGGTGCTTGCATTACTGCCCCAGTGCCAATGCTAGTAGTAAGAACAGCCCTTCAGCTGCTGGGGGCTGCCAAGCTGGCAAGTGTCACTAGTCACTAAACTAACAAACAGTGGCAAAACCCTCATAAGACAGTGTAGGATTCTCTGTGATCCCCAGCAGCTGCGGTTATGCCTTTGTGTTTCACAGCAAATAAATGCGCTTATTGTACCAGAGTCTGTGTCTGCTTCTTACTCTTGAGATGTGTGTAGGTGAGACGCAGGGGAAGTGGAAAAAGCAAACACCCAGCATTCCCTCTCTGTGGCCATGACAGGGAGTTGCTTCTGGGGTACCAGTCAAGATTTTGAGATGCACTTGGAGTCTGTATGGTGCAGGGGAAATCAAGCTGCTCTAGGGTGGACTAAAAGGTCCTTATATTTGTGTATGGGGCAGACCTCCTCAGCTCTGTCATTGCTCAAATACCAGCATAGATTCATGACTTCAGTTTAATTCTGGGTCCATGCCATGTGGTTTCCTTGACCAAACTCTGTGGTCACTGCTGGGCTGGAGATCCTCCATGCCCCAGCATGCATTCTTCCTTTTGCTGATGCTCAACTGGCACTGCTTCTGCAGAGAACTAAAGGTGATGTGGTACTCTTCTTTCTACAGGCAGCACATTCCTTATGTCCCTTGAAACATGGTAATAAAAGAAAGGCAACTCCTCGTTCAAGAGGGCACTAGGGGGCTGCATGTGGCAGGTAAATGTTAAAACCTACAATGGAGGAAGGATAGACCAGTGGTTAGCCCAGCGTTTCTCAAAGTGTGGGTCATGACCCCCAGGGGGGTCGTGACCAACTTACGGGGGGGGGGTGTCGCAGCTGCTGGGGTCCTTCACGCCACTTCCGGGGATTCTGGAAGTGTGCTCCCCTCCCACAGCTGCATAGCATGCCAGGAGGGGGTGTCAGCTCTGGAGGAGGAGCGTGGTGCCGGTGGCTTCCCTGCAGCACAGTGGCTGCAGAAGGGGTGAGAGTCAAGCGGTTATTTTTTTTTTTTTTTTGCTTAACAATTTGGGGGGGGGGGCCACACAAATTCCATGAGCATTTTAGGGGGTCGCAGTATCAAAAAGTTTGAGAACCCCTGGATTAGCCTAAGATTTGGAAGACCCAAGTGCAATTCTCTGCTCTGCCACAGACTTCCTGTTGACCTTGGGCATGTTGCTTCCATAAGCCCGTATGACTGGTCACAGTGGTTCAGACCAAAGGCCCATCTAGCCCAGTATCCTGACTTTCAGTGCCAGGTGCCCCAGAGGGAATGAGTAGGTAATCATCAAGTGCTCCATCCCCTGTCGCTCATTCCCAGCTTCTGGCAAACAGAGGTTAGGGACACCATCCCTGCCTATCCTGGCTAATAGCCATCAATGAACCTATCCTCCATGAATTTATCTAGTTATTTTTTAACCCTATTATAGTCTTGGCCTTCACAACATCCTCTGGCAAGGAGTTCCACAGGTTGACTCTGTGTTGTATGAAGACGTGCATTAGTTGTGCGGTGTCCTGGGATTGCAGCATTCCCCTGCTGTACAGAGAGGTTGTTAAGATAACTACATTGAGGATAGTGAGGGGCTCAGTATTTTGTAATAGGGACTATAAACGCCTTACAGAGCATTCCCCATGCCCCTGTGTGTGAAATCAGCAGTGGATAAGCCCCCTATTTCCTTCAAATAGAGAATGGGATGGTCCTGTTGCTTCTCCATTCAAATCAGAGGCCAAAACCCCTCTGCCACTCAGAGAATGGGGGCAAAGTCCTTGATGGAACAGGGAGTATTTCTTACTTTGCCCCCTTTCTAAATCTGCTCCCCGCTCCCGGGTCATGATCAGCATTCCCATGTCTGGGAACTCAACCTTTCAGAGTCTGGCATTGTTAATTGGCAGGAAGGGTCTCTGAAAGATGCTTTCCTCTTGCCACCTAGATGAGGTTACAGCCTGCTTAGCCCGTGTCTCAGTCAGACTGCTAGCAGCTTGCTCATTCCAGGTCAGGGTACCCCAGCTGCTGCTGGATGAACAGCATATTATATATTGTGCTTGGCCGACAAGCCTGAGCCCATAAGATTCCCTGCCAGAGACAACAACTGCTGCTTTTGGATGCAGCGCTATGCTTGGACTGACAGAAGCACCTGCCCATAGCCGCAGAATTTAGCTCCTCACCAAGTGGGCCAGCAGCCATCTATGGCTATTTTAATTTGGGGCGGTGTAATGAGGGGAGGTGAGGGCTTACCACTGGCTGTGTTGTGTCTGGCTACTTCCAGCATGCTCAGCCTAAGCAACAGTTCTATTGGATGAACTGAGGCTCTACCCTCCCCAGCCAAGCTCTCAGGGAACACCACTAAGCTCATACCCCACTGACTTGGTAGAAAGCCAGGCACCCATTTGTATGTTAGTGTGCTAGCATGAAAGTTCCTCAGCTGGTGAGCAGGGTGGTGTTTTGCTGGGCACAGTACAGCTATGATGGTCCCACCTCCCTAGCTACTCACTAGCTAGGATTTTTTTATATCAAGCAGGCTAAGGTGGCAGCATTTGCTTTAAAGCCTTCCCAACATGCTGATCGCTGGGGCTCACCTACCACATGGACAGTCCTCTTGCTGCATGATGTTGCCCCTCCAGTGACTGGCAGCACTGGCGTGCACCTTAGTGACTCAGTGCTGCAGTGTTGAACACTAGCGCATGGCATGTCAGGATGGTGAGGGCTAATTATTTTATAGGGTGAGAACAATAAAGCCCCTCTCATGGGCACTGTAACTGGCTTTGTGAGCAACAGCACCCAGAATATCAGTCATTTCTTCAGCCCAAATACCCGCCCCCACTTCCATTCAAGGATATTTGTCCATGTGGCAACTGTCTGAGCCCAGTTTGGGAGCTGGGCAATGTCCCAAGTGCACAGAGGCTGTGCCCCGGTTGTCACTACACAAAAGGTTGCTGTCCCATTC
Organism: Pelochelys cantorii; assembly: GCA_032595735.1. NCBI lineage: Eukaryota > Metazoa > Chordata > Testudines > Trionychidae > Pelochelys > Pelochelys cantorii. The sequence continues at coordinate 253,309,258 of CM064326.1, read as the reverse complement.
CCTGCAACCAGTGCACAATGCTGCAAAACGCTGCGAGCTCAGCATGGTTACAGGGAAGGTTCACTTTTCATGGACTTGGCGAATCAGGCCAGAGGCCACGAGGGACTGGCAAAGGGGTGCATGTGGCCGGCCGTCCTTGAACTAAAGTAAATGGAAAGCAAAGACCAGCTCAAACTAGGGTTGCCAGGTGTCCAGCACTGAACTGGACAGCCCAGTATTTGTGCCTTCCATCCGGTAAAAAAATGCAGAAAATATCGGACATCTAAAATGTCCGGTATTTGCTGTTCTTCCTGAGGCCTGGCTCAGGCACCTGATGGAAGGCCGCTTGGGACAGAGAGGGGGGAAGCGGCCTGGGAATTAAAGGGGCTGCAACTGCATTTTGGCCCTGGTCCCTCCCCCCTTTTGTTTTTTTTTGTTCAACAACTTTTCCTGCAGCCCTTTTTTTTTTTTTTTGTCTGAACAGAATTTTTCCCCAGTGTTTTTTTTTGGGGGGGAGGGGGGTTTGGTATTTTTTGTGAAACCATCTGGCAACCCTAGCTCAAACTTGTCTGCCAGAGGCTCAGAACTGTATCTACCAGAAGAGAAAGCTGTGCAGGCTCATTTATTAGCACAAATTCACCCCCTGCCGCTGAGAGCCTAATCACAGCAGGGGCCAGCTCTCAGTCCTGTGACTTGCATATAATCCCTTTGCAAATGTCAGCAAAGGTGACTTTGTGGCTTTTTAAAGAGCTGGTTTATAGATGCTTGGCTGAGCTGTACCATGGTCCTGGCCCAGCTTGGCTGCCCTCACTCCAGAAAGTTACAAGCAAAAAAAACCCCCCATACATCTTCTGCCACTCCAGGACAAATTGAAGCAGCCTTTTATGGTGCGCGGTTGCAAACAGCAGCACCTCCCTGGAACGTTGTGCATCCCAGACTCTTGCACACATCCACAGGCAGTGATTTTCCAGCACAATAGCCGTGCATTGAAACTACGACTCATGCTTAAGTCACAGTGATGAGCCGTGCCTGATCCCTCTCAGATGATTGATCCAGCTTCCTCAGCTCTTGCTGGGGCAAATGGTGATTTAGTAGCACCAAGAGTTGTACTAGCTGGTGCTGGATTGTCTCTCAGTCTGTCTGTTTCCTCCATGAAACGTAACACACATGTGGCACACAGGGGTCCTGATCTAATATTATAGCCTAGTTCTGGCCTGGTCAAACAGTGAATCAACTGAATAGCCTCGTCTAGAAGCCCAAGTAGCTTCTTGTTCTGGCGTTAGCTACCAGTTCTCGGTGCCTCTTTGCTTCTAAGAAAAGACGCTTCATGGGCTAACAGTGGTATTTGTTTGGAACTCCTGGTACGGGACTTCATGGCAATTTCATGTACTCTATCCCATTCTCATTTGCTCCTCCCTCCAACCCCTCCCTTCCAAATTCCACAGTAGATTCTCCCAGAATCCCACTGTAGGGGGGGTGGAAAATTACTGGTGTTGACATCATGCTAGCGTGGGGGGGCCTTTGCCTAGGGCCTACGTGAGAGCAGTTCCATCCTGCTGGCTCATTGTGAGCACTTGGCTTATCATGAGAGTAGCTGATATGTCAGAAGGGCTCTGTCTCTTCTCACTCACCCCCTCCGTTGGCTGAACACATACAGGAATAGTCAAGCCATTCAGCGGAAACCCTTTGAGGGATGCAGGATGTCACGTATTTACTCTGAGTGGGAAGAGGAGGAGGAAAACTGAATGGGACAGAGCGAAGGCGTGAAGGTAAAGCACTGCTGGACAGATGAAAGGAGAAAAGAAAACAGTAGAAATTGCAACCAACGAGCTATCAAGCCTGCTCTCATCCTTTGGGCAACAGCCAATTTCATGAGCTCCAGTTAGTTTGTATTTATTCACTGCCTTTACTATGAACAGGCAGGGGAAAAAAGGTGTCCTGAGCAAGCTGATAATCCTTTTGACCTGTTGCTGGGCCATAGCAAGACCTTTTATCATGGCTACACTCACTGCAGCTGTTCGTTAGGTCCTTCAATAAAACATAGATGCTTTTGTGTCAGGTGTCAAACAGTTCCATAGGGTAATCCCAGCACTGCAAGCTTAAACAACTCAGCCTCACCTTCACACTCTGACATTCCTCCATGTTCTACTTCTCAGACCTATGCAACTTATTGCAAGCCCTTTCCCCTACATCTCTCTGGTCTACCAGCAAAGGCAGACTGGACTCCTGGTTAGTCTCCTCCTGCTCTTGTCCCCAAGAAGTCTTCCGTGCTCACTCTGTAAATGAAATGACCTCCTAGGCTCAGTTCATGAAACCACCTCACTCCCTTTCTTCATCCACATCCCCCCTAACGTCAGAATTTTGGGTAATATCTACCAGATGCACATTCACAGACTAAAATCAGATTAAAAGCTTAACATGTTTCCTCCAATGGCATTCAAGAACATTCTTTACATTTTAGGTCTGTTTTAGACTGGAAGAGCGACAGCAGGGGCTGTCTATCTGTGAGCCTTGTCTGGGATGGAGCACATTAGCAGTACTTAATTAGTGATGCGGTAGTCTGGTTTATTATCTATTTTTAAAGCCATTACTTTTAAAATCATAGTGCCAGTCTGTTATTCAGAGCCAGGGAGTGAAAAGGGCTCAGACTTACCTCCGTCTTGGCAGAATGGGCTGGAGAAAGTCATGTCTAAATGGAAACCATCCTGGTCATTTCCTATCCAACACTAAAGTGGGGGAAAGTCAGGTCTCCCCTCTCCACAGACCACCTCAAATTATTCTCAGCACTGAAAGTGTTAAATAGAACTGCAAAGAAAAGAGCTGCTCGTGCTGTGAACATCAGAGGCAGGCCAAAGCAGAAAGGTCGCCAAGCCCCTGGAGATGCTAAGCTAGAGATGTATACGTGCAAACAGACAGTAAAGGGAGTAGCCTGTATTTTGAGGGCACAGCACGTGACAGCCATCTGGGGTACAATTAGTAATAGCCTTTTCACTTATACCAGTTTAGTCTGTAGTTAGAGTCCACCCATGGTGCTATGGATTTTAGTGTGAGCTTTTAGGCTACAATCAACAGTGTCCTGAGCTAGTAGCACCCACCGCTCCTACTGTCAGACTGAACTATACATGCTGGAATTTGGGCGAAAACCCCACTGGCTTGAGACCAGCCAACAGACCCCACTTCCAATGTAAGAGAACTTGGAAACCAGGCCTTTGTGTAACAATTCCTCCTCCCTCCCCCTGAGTCGGCTATGATCTCTGTAAAGCGCTAAGATTCAGTTCAAATCACAGTTCCCAGCAGTAGATGTAGAGTGATTGCTATCAATGGAAGCATGTTAAAAAAAAGAAAAAAAAAGAGACACCCTTCCCCCACTCCCATGCTGTTCTTCAAAGGCCGATATCCCTCCTACTTGGCAATGGTTGCTAATCAGTGTGTGCTTGAGGGCATGGCTTGTTTTGGTGGGTTATGTCTGTGAGGAAAGGTGGCTGGATTGCCTGGCAAAGCAGTGCTGTGAATTTGACACAAGCATACAAATCATTCTCCTTTATTTACCCCAAGGAGAGGGAGCCGGTGCTAGCCCACTGACTAGAGCTGCATTCACCAGGACCTCATGACTAAATCCACATGGCATGTCTGCCAGACTGAACTCTGATTTAACAGCAACATGCTCATTTTCAAATCAGCAGCTTATCTTTCAATGTAAACTTTAAACAGCACAGGGTGGCGGGGGGGGGAGACGGGGCACACATGGTGGGGAACAGGAGGATCTTGGCCAGCTGCTTTCATAGGAAAACTTGCTTCAACTTTTGCAACTTCTCTAATGGGCTGCGTCTAGACTGGCATGATTTTGCGGAAATGCTTTTCACGGAAAAGTTTTTCCGTGAAAAGCATTTCCGCAAAAGAGGGTCTAGATTGGCACGAGTGCCTTTGCGCAAAAAGTGCTTTTGTGCAAAAGCATCCGTGGCCAGTCTAGACGCGATTTTGCGCAAGAAAGCGCTGATCGCCATTTTCGCCATCGGGGCTTTTTTGCGCAAACCAGTTCTTCCCTGTCTACACTGGCCCTCTTGCGCAAGTGTTCTTGCGCAAGAGGGCTTATCCCTGAGCGGGAGCATCATAGTGTTTGCGCAAGAACCCTGACAATCTTACATTAGAGCGTCAGTGTTCTTGTGCAAATTCAAGCGGCCAGTGTAGACAGCTGGCAAGTTTTTGCGCAAAAGCAGCTGCTTTTGCGCAAAATCTTGCCAGTCTAGACGCACCCATGCTGTATAGTACTGTAGCAATATAATTAGCGTGAGCTACGCTCACCTGTAAAGGGTCCAGCAAAGGCAATAAAAGGGGGCTGTTCTCTCTCCTGGCACAATATATGTAATAGCCAGGATATCATGGAGGCCCTGTAGAAGCTCGATAGAAATAGGCTGTTTAGAGATTTCAGTTTAAAACTAAGATGGAGTCCATCGCTTTTGTGTTTCAGTTCACGTGCTGATTCTGTTAATCTGTTCCTGTGGGCACACAGGGTAGGGCAGGAATGGGAGGTAGAAAAGGAGCAAAACTGGCTTTGAGTGAGATTTGTGCTCCCTGTGTTGGGCAGTCAGTGGCTGGCCTGCTCCTCCAATGCAAGCTAGAGCAGTCACAGGGCTGCTCTTACTTACGTGCTGCTTCCTATGGAAGCACTGAATAGCTGGAGTGTGGTGCATTCTGGCCACCTCTCCTCCCTGCCCTGGCTTGCTCCAAAAGCCACTGGCCTGAGACCACTCAACATATTCTACCTTCAATGTAGCAAAGAGTGGAAATCAGGTGTCTCTGTATTAGCCTACTGCACCCTAAGACCCTGATGGTCCTTTCTGTGGCAATGGCTGTGATTTCTTTAAAGTGCTCAGACTTCCAAACACCATTTTCAGCAGCAGGCACAGAGTAAGATATCAATGGACGCACACAAACAAAAAGACCCCTCACCCAAATCTGCTCACCCATTCCACCAACATATTTGTTTCCATCCTATTCATGCCCCTTTACAACTCTAGTACAGTGGTCTCCAACCTTTATACGCACAAGATCACTTTTTGCAAAAGTGCAATCCAAGATCTACCTCAACCCCAAATCCCCTTGTCCTACCTCCTTCATGCCCCTTTTCCAAGGCCCCCACCCATCCTCCCTCCCTCCCTTTCACCAGTCAGGGGCAGTGGGTTGGGGTGCAGGCTCCGGTCTTGGATTAAGGGATTTGGAGTGAGACAGAGCTGAGCTTGGGGCAGGCAGTTGGGGTGTTGGAGGGGGTTCTAGGTGCAGGCTCTGGGAGGGCATTTGGATACAGGGCTGCTCGGGGCTAGAGGTGCAAGAGGGGTTCATGACTGGGATAGGGTTCCAGGATGTGGGCACCAGCTGGGCACTGCTTACCTCAAGTAACTCCTGTGTGCAGTGGGGCTAAGGCACGCTCACCCCTATCCTGGCCCTGCACCACTCCCAAAAGTAGCCAGCAAACTCCATCCCAAGTCCTGGAGGTAGGATACAGATACCTTGACATCAGTACCCCGCTTCTCCCCCACCTGCCCTGCACAGAAAGCAGGAGGCTCCTGAGGGGACAATTCCAAGGCAAAGGGAAGGAGATGCACAACAGTGGGGGGAGTGGCAGCTGAAGTGCCAGCACTTGATAGCCTCTTGGTCAGACCAGTCAGGATCCCCTGTCAGAGGCTCCAAGATCTAGCAGTGGCTCCCGAGCTACTGGTTGGTGACCACTGCTCTATTATAACTGAGACTCAGTCCCTTAAGTTATGTTTCCATATTATGTGCAACTACGTAGTGGACAACTGAGTTTTTTGGGTAAGCCTTCCATGCTAGCTTCTGCCTTTGGCTTTTGATCTGTTCAGAAGAGCCTCTAGTGATTGTTCCTTTGATAGCTGGCTAGGAAGGCTAAGGTCATCTGACTTTGCTCCTCAAGTTATTCACAACTGTCTCATATGAAATTGCCTTTTTATTGAGTAATGTGACTTCCAGCACAGCCAGGACTTATTGGAATTACATCACTAGTCTAAAAGCTTCAGAGTGGTAGCAGAGTTAGTCTATACAGGATAAACTTAAAAAACAACAAATAGTCTGGTAGCACTTTAAAGACTAACAAAATATGTAGATGGTATGGTGAGCTTTCGTGGGCACAGCCCACTTCTTCAGATGATCCAAGTGTTGGATGTCCAGAACCAAAATCACTAGTTTAGGGAGCAAAGCCTTCCAGAATTGTTTCTTCTTTGCCTGAGGTAAAACCACAGCTGGGGGAAACAGACACACACCCTCCCAGCTTGAGATGAGACTTAAGTGTTCTATGTCAAATGATTAGAGAAGAGTTCATTCACAAAGTCAGAGTTTGCAGTCATATATGGGTATCCCAGGGTAGGGAAGTCTATTGACAGTGCCTGGCAGAAATGAGTGGTGCAAAGAAGCAGTTAGTAAGAAAACAGACATTTAAATAGTGCTTTCCTCTTGATTGCTGTGAGTTGCTTGATAACTGCACCATCTGGAGGGAGAGATGTTGAACAGACCTCCCTTCAGAGCATGTCCCAGTACAGAATGATGGGTTAGAGGTGTTGTCTTGCTCACAAAACCTTTAAGGTACTGTTGTAGTCAGTGCTAGAGATCCTGGCCAAGACTGGTAACCTACTCAAACAGGGTTTGCAGTCTAACATGGTATATGACCAATGACTAGACCACATACCAGTTGCTTGCATAGTTAGTAACCTGACATATGTCAAACACCTTTTTCTTTGGAATCAGACATTGTTATGAAATTCTCCATTTGACATCACTGGGTCTAGCCTCACCTTTTCCATTACCCAGCATATTTTATATCCTCCAGACACCACAAACGAGAACAAAAGATGACATATTTCCTGCTCCAAGTAGCTCATCTCTGACCACTTAGCTAGAAGTGCTGAGCAGGTAATCTCAGAGACTCTTCTGCATAGATATCAGCATAGTGGAGGTCATTGCCAATGTCATCAGACCAACGAGGTGCAAGTGTTCTCTCAGAGGCTATTCATTTGACATCAAACCAGCAGTGCTGAGCCAGGAACTTGAAACTGTGCCTCAACAATATCCCAGCAAAGCAGACTGACTGACTTCACAAATGGCTGTGCCTTCACGGAAAGCCAGAAAAGCTAAAGACGTTAAAACAATGACCTCCAATGGCATAGGCTTGCCCTTTAACATAAGCCAGAAAGTTAGAGGCTGGGGGGTGCGGGAGCTGACAGCATTGCCGGGCACGGTGGGGGGATAGCTCTGCTGCCAGAAAGGGCAGGGCTGGCATGTAGCCTCTGCACTGCAGGAAGCATGCCACCCTGGGCTCCGGCCGCTGACATAGTAGCAGCAGCGGTGGCCAGGAGTCCCCAAGTCCTTTTAAATTGCCAGGCCCGTCCTTTGCCCCCCCACCATTGGCAGGCCTGGTTAGAGGTACTGAACCAGTGAGCTCAGAGGTCTGTGCCATGATGTTAACCCACTAAAGAGTAACCAGCTCCACCGAGGCCTGTGTCTGCAAATAAGCTACCAGGTCAGAAGAGGTCCAAGAGTTTTCAGAGCCCTCTGTTTTGACCTCATCCCATCAAGGTAGAGTGCCACACAGCAGTGCAAGGAAGGAGCCATGCCTCAGAGTGCAACTCCCTCAGAGCACCTCCTTTTCTCTGCCCAGGAAAAGGAGGACTCATCAGGAGAGAGACACACAAGGCTGTTGCCGGCCCAGAAGCAGAACTGACTGAAATTTATTGAATGAAAAGTTTTCCCTCCTTGACAACTGGGCATTTTAATGGAAAGTTGCTACTCTAGTGGGGAGCTTTCGGGGCTCCCAGAATACCTGGTATGGGCCAGCACCAGCCCCTGAAAGGAGAAAGAGAATTATTAATGCTGGGAATGCCTCATGTGGGAATGCCAGCAGGAGGATCTGGTTTCCTATCCTGTACAGAGGGGTGGAGAGAAAGAAAGCCACTTTCAGCTGTCCCGCCTTTGGCTAGGTCTACGCTGTAATGTTAAATCGGAAAATGAAACACAATTTGGCATCTAACGGCACCAAATTTTGGGAAACAAGTGCTCTTTCAATGCAGCCCTTATTCCTCATAGAACGAGGTTTACAGGGATGGTGAAAGAGTGCGTCTGCTTTTTTGACGTTTTTTTCAAAAAAGCAGACGTGTTCCTTGGATGTGGCATTGCTTTTTTGGGATACCGGAAAAGCAAGGCAGGCTAGATGTAGCCTTTCAAAGAGTAAAGAGTCAGATTTTGCTCCTGGAAGACTCTATGGGAAACCAAATGGCCTTATTAGTGCCCATTCCCTTCCTAGTGCTGCATGGTGGGGAGGGCAGCTAGGAAAACAATTCATATCTCGCCACACTATCTGTGGCTGGGCATGCAAACATCAAGGTGTTTTGCAGGTTGTCAGCTGTTTGGGGACTTCAAAGACATTAATTCCCAGCAACCAGCCTATTGACTCCATTATGGTACGTCCCATCATACAAGAGTGCAATGTCACTGCATTAGATGCAGCCAATGCAGCAAACTAGCTCTTACTTTAGTGTGCTTTAATCATGCAGTGTGAAGAAAGTCCACCAGCTGGACACAACACACACCCAAGTACCAGGCTCCTGGTCTTCGCATAGTATCTGGGTTGAGAGGCAGTAGGTGTCAGCCTTCTTACTGGAGAATGCCTGCAGTGGCAGGCAGGCCAGGGGAAAGGGATGTGAATGGTTGTTGCTAGGTGAGCTCTGGTAAGGAAGGACATCCAGGTGTAGGGGTGGCAGCAAATTAGTCACATAAATAAGACTAGGAGAAGTCTATGAGCATGAGGTGAGGTGGTGCTCCGTGGCATGGATGTACTGAACAGAAGGTAAGTCATGGGCTTCAGCACAGGAATTGTTGGGTGAACAACAATGGTTGGCCTGGACGACCCAGGAGAACAGACTAGATGAGCTGATGGTCCTGTCTGGCCTTAGACTTTATTCACCTGGCACAAAAGAGGAGACCCTGTCCCCCCGTTCTGATGGCTGGCTTGATTTTGTGCAGTGATGAGCTGTTGTGTCATCTTGTGGTGGCGGCATACAGCAGGAGGATGCTAGTTACTATGGCCCAGCCCCACAAGGTACTTAGGGCCCCAATCCCAAATGTAGGCATCTAAGTGCCGGTTTAGGTTCCATTTTGATCCATGAAACTTTTGCCACATGCTCAGCAGCTAAAGTTTCAGGCTGTGTCTAGACTGGCCAATTTTTCCGGAAAATCAGCCGCTTTTCTGGAAAAACTTGCCAGCTGTCTACACTGGCCGCTTGAATTTCTGCCAGAACACTGACGATCTCATGTAAGATCGTCAGTGTTCTTGAGGAAATACTATGCTGCTCCCATTCGGGCAAAAGCCCTCTTGTGCAAATGCTTTTGCACAAGAGGGCCAGTGTAGACAACGCAGTATTGTTTTGCGCAAAAAAGCCCCAATGGCTAAAATGGCAATCGGGGCTTTCTTGCGCAAAAGCGCGTCTAGATTGGCCAGGGATGCTTTTCCGCAAAAAGTGCTTTTGTGGAACAAGCGTCCGTGCCAATCTAGACGCTCTTTTCCGCAAATGCTTTTAATGGAAAACTTTTCCGTCAAAAGCATTTGCGGAAAATCATGCCAGTCTAGATGCAGCCTCAGAGTAAAAGTTCCTTTGCTCCCCAAGTTTCTGCCTCTGGCCATGTATCTTGCTACCTTACTCTAGGCAACCAGATGGGTACCCTAACCACTGGATTGGGCAAGGTGGTGATGGGGGGGGGGGGGCAGCTCTACACTCCTGGAAAGGGCAGGGCCTCAAATGGAAGGGGCGGGGCTGCAGTGTGGTGTGTCATCTGGAGTGTGTTGTGTGGCACTTCAGCAGTGATTTTAAGGGCCTGAAGCAGTTGTTGCTCCCTTTGCTTCCTGCTGCCCCATCAGCAGGCCTGGCTAATTCTTATTAACTAAACTAAAATTTGTTTAAAAAAAAATAAAAAAAAAAGAGAGAGAGAGTATTGGTTAAAAGAGATCAACACACATGTAGACCTTAATTCAGTTCTGAGATCAGATTCATAAGAGAGCTATTGAGCTTTGTAGTTGCAAAGCGTTTGTACAGAGTAAGTCCGTAGGTTATAGTCCAATGCCTATGTTCAGAGTGCATTCAGCTTATGACTGGAATGCTCAAGCCAAAACTTTCCCTGATAAAACATCAAGTAGATCAGAACTAAAGAGGATGAGGACCCAAGTTTTTTTGCATAGTCCCTATTCATAGTTCAGTCTTTCGACGAACACTAGGTAATCATGGAGCCTTCCAAATAAACCTATTTCCCAAGTTCACTGGTAATTATTAGCTATATGGATACACAAAAGGCAATTGCTGTCTAACATTCACGGAAGATTTGCGAGACACATCAAAGAGATGAATGTTGTATAGCCAGTTATGTTGTTAACCTCTGACAAACACACAGAACCACAAATGTTATCTACTAGTATGTCTGGAAAAGTTGAATTTGCATCATTTAGCCAGCAGGAGTCTTAACCCTTTCTGACCACTTGTCGCATCCAGAACTCCACATCACAGTCTTCCTCTTCTCCTATATACGCCTTAATCCAAGTGCCAGTGAAGTAATTGGAAAGGAGCTCAGTTGAAGTTCTTTCTCTCCTTATGAGGCTAGACTCAAACCACAGAGGAATTTACATGACTACAGAATCCAGGAACTCCTAGATTATACTTGCATCCCTGCCTCCATTTCACTGTGCCTCAGTTTCCACAACTGTAAAATGGGAATAATTACCCACCAGACTGCGACTTTGTGAGAGTTAAGGTGCTGTGTGTACACATGTGAAGATGTAAAGTATTTATTATTCCAGGTAGCACATGTACAGCCTCTGCTGTCAAGTCTGCAGGGATGTGAGACCTGGTGCTTTTTGTAACTGGCCACAAGATGGCATCATTGTGCCTTGTATCCCCCCAGCTGGGCACATTTCAGAAAAAATAAGCCTACGGCACATGTAGTGGGCTAAGACACTACACTTACACCATTCCCACCACAACAGAACTTCCATGAGGGAATGTGAACTAAACTCTTGGGGAGACATTTAACAGACACATGTGTAGTGGGTATAAGAGACTAGGGAGGAAGAAGTCTTCCCAAGCAGCAGGTCCACCATCTTTGGAGGGCACTGTCACCCAAAGGGTGTCCAGGAGCATGACCCTGGTCCCACTTATCCTCTTCCCATCCAAGGGTCCACTCTTCTTCCCATCCCTCTTCTGCGTGCATGGAGGCAACAGCAACAAAGGGTGAAGAGGTGCATGTGTATGGTGAACAGACAGCCAGGTGGGCAGGGTCTTGGGAGAGGGGGCAAAGAAGCAAGAGTGGTGGGTGGGAAAGGCCTCAGGGGCAGAGGTGAAAGAAGAGGGTGGGTGGAGGCTTGGGGGATGAGGCAGGTGGGGGAGTCTCAGGGGAGAGGGCTGAGCAAGGCAGGCATGGCGAGTGGTCAGGGCTTTGGGGAGGAGGCTGAGTGGAGGTGGGACTTGGGGCGGGGCCAGGGTCTGGGATGCCCAGCCTCCATAAATGGAGCACAGCCCCATGAACAGACACTCTCTGGTCTGGAGCAAGATGCTACTGAGAAACTTGACTTTGTATGTTTTTCACCACAGCAGCTTTGCAGAAACATGAGAAAATCTGACTAGGTAGTAAACATAGGGGCTGCGTCTAGACTGGAATGATTTTCCGCAAATGCTTAACGGAAAAGTTTTCTGTTAAAAGCATTTGCGGAAAAGAGCATCTAGATTGGCACGGACGCTTTTCCGCAAAAGCACTTTTTGCGGAAAAGCGTCCCTGGCCAATCTAGACGCGCTTTTGCGCAAGAAAGCCCCGATCGCCATTTTAGCCATTGGGGCTTTTTTGCGCAGAACAATTCTGGGTTGTCTACACTGGCCCTCTTGTGCAAAAGCATTTGCGCAAGAGGGCTTTTGCCCGAACGGGAGCAGCATAGTATTTGCGCAAGAACACTGACGATCATACATGAGATCGTCAGTGTTCTTGAGGAAATTCAAGCGGCCAGTGTAGACAGCTGGCAAGTTTTTCCCGGAAAAGCGGCTGATTTTCCGGAAAAACTGGCCAGTCTAGACAGCCCGTGAGGAAAGAACTGCCTGTCATGCTCCTACACCCCCCCCCCCCATTATAATCTTTTCTCTTTATCAACATTTGCAAATTTAATAACTCAAAGGCCCAGCAAGGATTTTCCAGCTACTGATCCACTGTAGGGCTTTCACATTTAAATTCTTCAGGTAAGCCAGACTAGGGCTCTCACATATTTGGGTGTAACGCCAGAGTGACTGCAGTGAGGTCAAGGGTGGCACAAATCTGCATTTACACAACACAAAAGAGATCAGAATCTTCCTTCTCATTCTTCCTCTAAAGCTCTGCCTCTACTAACATCTCAAACTGGTCTCCTGCTTTCCTGGCCATTTCTTATGTGGGCCGCAAGGGTGTGAATGTACCCCCCCCCCCCATAGTCCTCCAAGTAAGCGGGGAAATCAGCCCCAGCCTTCCCCCAACAGGCCAGAGCTTGAGGAAGAGAGGCTCAGGCAGAATGTCGCTCTTGCCTTCCTCTGGCCAGCTGGAGCAGGCTTACTTGGGGGGGAACATGGGGGGAGGGGCTTTGCACCCTTTGCTTGCCCCTGCATATGGGCCTGCCCACATAATTCCCCTCACTTTAAACCAATGATTCCCTCGGGAGTACTGTCTGTTTCCAGATAGGCACAGGTCTCCCTCCTTGGCTAGGTCTACACTGGCAGCTTCTTGCACAAGAACATCTTGCGCAACAGTTCTTGTGCAAGAAGTCTTGCGCAAGAACACGTCCACATTGCCATGTGCGAGCTGTGCTTTTGCGCAAGAGCATCCATGGCAGTGTGGACACTCTTGTGCAAAAAAGCTGTGATGGCCATTTTAGCATAGGGCTTTCTTGTGCAAGAGACCCCTGCCGCGCGTCCACACTGCCCTCTTGCGCAAGAGCTCCTGCGCAAGAGGGCTTACACCGGTTAGAAAAGAGCGTAGCTCTTGTGCAAGAAGCCCTCTCTTACCACGCTGTACTGTAAATCTTCTTGCGCAAGAGCGGGCAGGCAATGTGGATGCTCTGCAGATTCTTGCGCAAGAACAGCTGTAGTTGCGCAAGAACCTGCCAGTGTAGACATAGCCCTTGTGTCTTCCACAGCAGCTTCCCTGAGCTTAAGCTCATGAAAAAATGGGTAAATAGAGAGAGCAACTAGATAGAGTAACTCCTGCCCTTTATAGTGTTCTAGTCCCTCAAGTGACTCATTGATTGGCCTACTCAGGCGATCCACTCCACAGGCCCTTACCAAGGTGACTGCATTGCCAGGTGGCCTCTCCCCAATAAACCATTTCTCCTGCTTGAGAGCCAGTCTAGTGCGTAGAGTTATTCCATTTTTAAGGTCAGCCATCTGGATTTAACATCCTGCTCTTGTCAGCCCTGTACCACTACCTTGTTGACATTCAGTCCAGCCTGCAGGCAAAGAGGCAACGGAGTAGGTGAAGATCCCCACAGCCAAGATGGAGTCTTCAGACTGGACAGAGGCAGATGAAGGGCTCAGTCTCACACAGGTTCCCCACCAATGTTAAAACAAACAAAATAGAAAAGGAGCATGGAATCAAAATATACAGAGCAATCTCAAAAAGCTTACAAAAACTATAGTCCTGTAACACCTTAGAGACGAACCAAAATTTTTAGACAGTATCATGAGCTTTTGTGGGCACAACCCACTTCTTCAGATGAATGGAGCAAGGAGTCGAAGGGTACAAATATATAGCAGAAAAAGGAGGGAAACGGGAGGAGAAAAAAGAAAAAAAAACACACCATCAATTAAAGTATCCGTGATAAATGAAGCTAATAATAAAGTGTGGCATATTTAGCTTTTTGATGTCATTTGGGTGTTGAATATAGCGACATGTCTTTGCTCAGTTCTTCATAGATTGCTCTCCCAAAACCAGCTTTCCTCTCCACATTTGCTGTTGTCTCCCCTGTCAAAGCTCCATAGATCTATTTATTATTCTTGAGGAAGGGATTGTGCCTTCCCATCCATACAGTGGGTGAAAGGATCTTGGTTGCCAGCTGGCAACTACAGCTATGGATTAACTCTAGCGTGGTGTAGTGGCTTGATGCAGGAGCAGTGGAAATTCCTGAAAAGTGCAGGGGAGGAGGACACCAGTACCCAGACTTAGGCCCTGCCCTCTGCTGCCCCTTCTCTGAGGCCCCACCGTCATGCCACCTCTTAACTCTGAAGCCCTGCCCCCACATTGCCCCTTCTGCCTGAGCCCTTGTCTTTGCTCTACCTCTTCCCCTGTGGCTCTACCCCTTCCCCCCGCACTGCATCTTTCTTTAAGACCCTGCTTGTGCCTTCCACTTTTTACTAGCCCTAAGGGTGAATGACTGGGGAGGGCATATCTGGCGCCACTTGTTTGGTGCATGAATTACTGGATGAAATTCTTAGGCCTGTGTTACCAGAAAGGTCAGACTAAATGAACACAATGGACCCATCTCACCTTGAATCTCCATGTTTATCATGCTTGTCAGCTTATGAAAACTAACTAAAAAACAGGGTCTAGCCCTCCAAACTTCCATTTAAGACAGATGCTAAAACTCCATTGAATTGCACTGGCTTGGGAGGCATTTTAGGTAAGGCCAGCAGTAGTAAAAGGTTTAGTTGTTTTGCTATGAAGAAAAGCAGGGACTTGTCCTACTAAGCAGGGGCAGTCAGTGTGTGAGTTTACTGATTCCATTAAAAAAAAGGTCAGAGCAAGAGACAAGTGTTGGAGATATTTCACCTAAAGTGGGCATATGCTTCTAGAGGGAATCTTTTTTTATATGTTATCCAGATTTATGACTTTTACTGGATACCTGACAGAGTCAGTTTTTCAAATGTTAACAAAAAGAGTCCTAAATTTGCTTTGAATTGGACCTAATCCTATGCTATAGGAGTTTTGCCATTATCATCAGGGAGCAGAACTGGGCCCTGTTTGAATACTTGATAACATATCACCTGATATTAACCTTCCATCAGGGAAGGTCCACTCATGATCCAGTAAAGATCAGAAACAAAGGGTAGGAATAAATGGTCAGTTTCGCAATGGAAATAAGTGAATAGCGAGGTCCCCTCAGGATCTGTATCGTGACTTATGCTGTTCTATGTATTCATAAACAATCTGGAATGGGAAAGTTTGCAGACAATATGAGACTACTCTAGATAGTTAATTACAAAGCTGACTGTGAAAAGTTACAAGAGGACCTCACCAAAGTGGAAAACTGAGCAACAAATGGCATATGAAAATTGTTGCTAATAAGTGCAAAGTAATGTGCACTGGCAAAATAATCCCAACTATAAATCCAAAATGATGGGTTCTAAATTAGCTGTTACTACTCAAGAAAGAGATATTGGAGTCATTGTAGACAGTCCTCTGAAGACATCCTCTGAGTGTGCAGCAGCAGTCAAAGAAGCTAACAGAATGCTAGGAATAATTGGGAAAGGGCTAGATAATAGAACAGAAAATATCATAATGCTGCTATATAAATCCATGGTACGCCTGCACCCAAATAATGTGTGCAGCTCTGGTCACTCTTTCCAATTCTATCCTTTTTTTAGACAAAGTACAGAGAAAGGGAACAAAAATGATTAGGGGTATGAAACAGCTTCCATTTGAGGAGAGACTGAAAAGCCGAAGATTGTTCATTTTAGAAAAGAGACAACTAAGAAGTGATATGACAGAGGGCTATTAAATCCTGAATGATATACAGAAATTGAATAAGGAAATGTTATTTATTCCCTCACATAACACAAAAACCAGGGGTCACCCAATGAAATTAATGGGCAGCAGTTTTAAAGCAAAAAGTATTTTTTTCACAAAAGGCACAGTCAATGTGAGGCATTTGTTGCCAGGGGATGTTGTGACGGCCAAAAGTATAATTGGGTGAAAAAAAGAATTAGATAAATACTAGTCAAGGTGGTCAGTGATGCAGTCCCATGCTGTAGGGGTCCTTAAATCTCTGACTGCCAGAAGCGGGGACTGGACGACAGGGGATGGATCACTTGATAAATGCCCTGTTCTGTTAATTCCCTCTGATGCATCCAGCACTAGTCACTGTCAAAAGATAGAATACTGGACTAGATGAACAAAGGGTCTAACCCACTGTGACTGTTCTTGTATTTTACTAGATTTATCCGGCATTTCTCTGGTCCTTAACTCACATAAGTTTTGCTTTTCTTCATTTAATTTATTGTTCTGGCTGGGAACGAGGGGCTCAGTATCCAAGCTGCCCCAGGGAGAGAGGACTACCTCAGCCCCCTCTCACTGAAGCAGCTTGGGGCCCGATGAGATGTACCTGTCCATGGCCACTACTGCTGCAATGGGCACAGGCAGGGGAAGGTGCATGTGCCCCAGCTGGGGGACAGACACACAAACAGACACTCTCTCTGAAATATATAGTAGATAGCTGTCCCTTTCTCCACCCCTGCCACCTGCTGGCCCAATGGAGTTATAGCTGTCATTGTCACCATCTCTGGCCCCTTGCTGCCCCCTGTGGCCATTCTACAGTATAATTGTCCCTCCTTCCAGACCCCTCCCTTTCCATTGTATGAGAAAATATTGAATTCTAGGCACATCCCATTGTTCTGGCACAACCAAACCCTGACCTTGCTTTAAGTTATGAGAAGAAGAAGCTGCATACCAAATTTGGTGGTCTTAGCTTTTACGATTTAGGAGGAGTTCTTGAGCAAATGGATTCACAGACAGACAGACGCACCTTTCTAAAATATATAGTAAAATTAGTATTAATTATTTGTATGACCATAGCACCTAGCATCCCTAGTCCTGGAGCTAGACCCCCATTGTGCTATGTACTGTACAAACACAGCACGAAAAGGCAGCCCTGCCCCCCAAGGAGCTGAAAATCTAAGTACCATTCAAGGGATAAGGGATCAGTACAGCTTGAGAGATGGGGGGCACATGGAAATAATGGGACAACAGTGGTCAGGATGATGGGCAGTGGTGGGATCAGCACACCAGCTGCCTAGCCATTGTCAAAATTTATTTTTTTTGTTGCTGTAAAAGAGTTTTAAGAAGGGATTTGAAGGAGGATGATGGGGTGGCTTTTTGTTGTAATTTTTTTCAGTGGAAAGGGCAGAATGTCAGGGTTGTCACACAAGCATATTATATATTTGCGGTATCCTGGGGATGGAAGCCCTTACACCTTGCCTGAAGAGGAAAGGGAGCCAGAGTTAGAAGGGGGCCTAGCAGAGTGATGGAGGGTTCCAGATGTGAGTGGATCTCTGAACAAGACTGAAGTGACAGGCCTCGCCTCTCACTTACAGACCTGATCTTGCACGGTGAGGAACTGCCTCAACTCCCTCACATTCAGTGGGGGGAGAGGAAGAGCGAAGCGCCAAGCAGTACCAAGCCCCAGATGCTTTGAAATCAGAGGAGAGTAGGTATGACAAAGATCAAATGCAGCCTCTTCTGTTCCATGGAGTGGATGATTGTCCATGGGCACTAATGACATCTACCTCCCATGGAAAGGACACACAGAGGATCTAGATCAGTGGTGGGCAACCTGTGGCCCACTGGAGCTCCATTTATGGCTTGCAGACCCCGTGTTTTCCCCCCATCCCTCATGTGCCTCTTGTGCACTGGGGCACTGAAGCCTTAGGCTTCCTCCCCCTCCCTCTCTCAGCACTTTCGGAGCACCACAAATCTGCTGATTCACACTCTGTCCTGCTCCTCCCCCTCCCTCTGCGAATCAGCTGTTTGTAGCTGTTCAAGCTCTGGGAGGGAGGGGGACGAGCAGGGAGAGAGTGTGAATCAGGCAATTTGTAGTGCTCGAAAATGCTGGAAGAGAGGGGGAGGAGTAGGATGTGTGGGGATCCATGTCCCTGTGCGTGACAGGCATATAGGGAAAGGGGGAAAAACAGGGGGGTCTGCAGGCCACAGGTGGAACCCCCGTGGGCTGCAGGCTGCTACAGCTCACGGAGGTGAAGGAGGGCCACTATTTATGGTTGCCCATTGCTAATCTGGATACTTATTTTCCCTCACAGGGCTTTCTTCTGTAGCCCCCAAATTCCACTGTTCAGTCACCAGAACAGTTATTTAGTGCTGTACCTATACAGTGAGAGAACACACCAATGCTCTGCCTTTCATCTGAGCAGCTCAAAGCACTTTGTGACTATTTCTAAGTCTCCTAACACCTCTCTGGGCTAGATATTTAAATTGCAGATGGGGAAGCTGAGGCAGCATCACTTAGCCTAATTCACAGAAAGTCAGTAGTAGACCTGGAAATAGAATCCAGAAGACCTGTCTAAGTTCACTAATATGACCAATAAGCAATAGGGCTGTTTCCATCTCACCCAGATTTGAACTGAAAACCTTGGATCCTCCCACTCAGAGTTTTCATCTTCTGCTAGATTTCAACCAGGAGCCAAAAATAGAGAGCCCAGACCAACACTCTGGTTTCAGGCACTCCCAAACTTTGGAGAGTTCCAGATCTGAGGTTTGCTGCTCAGAATCACCTCCAGTTACCAGATGTCCCATCTCCACGGTACCAGTCCGTGGCAGGAGCAATTGCCTTCTACAGAAGATGGCAGGAGCAATTGCCTTCTACAGAAGATGCTGCTGTCAACATGCAGTCATGACAAGACAACCCCCTCCTGACTCAATATTGTGCTGTAAAGCCTCTTGCATCTCTTGCCACATGGGGCTGATCCCACAGGAGATCTTCACTTTTGGGGCAGGGAGATCTCACAGGAACATTTTTGGCCACCTGTCTCACAAATGTCCCCAAAGTCCACCGCTGTCCCGTGCAACCTGAGTACCACTACTTAGACATTATGCAACATTTCTAAAATGTCAGCCATCTTTCTCCCCGGCTCTGTTAACTACTCTTGTTACAAGCAATAAAAAGGAGCCACACAGTCAGTAAGTGGAAAATATATCCCCCCTCCTCCTCTGTCTTCCACCTACAAGGTATGATTCTCCGGCTGCATTGTATGGATTTGATTTTCAGCAAGTCACTTGGAGCGGAGGCAGGTTCTGCCAGCAATTTCTCCCTGCTTGCTGGATGAGTGACACTAATCAGTGGTGTGGGAGGTAAGGAGGAGATAAGCATTGCTGTGATTGACAAGCCTCACTCAGTTTAGAAGTGGATACCCGAAGACCCGCTGATTAACTCTAACCCATTGATATCACAACTATCACTGAAACAAACGGCTCACTCCCTGGACAGAAACAAACAGGGCAAGTTACCTCAGAAGAGGTTAAACTTGGTGACATTTTTAATCAAGAAATTTCCCTATATTAATCACAATATGTAATCAACAGGAAAATTGGTCCCTGCTGCGGAAGGAAAGATCCCTTGAATTATCTCAGCAGGGAAGCCGGCACTAATTTATTGCTGTTTTGTGCTAAGTCTTTTTGATGCGATTAATGAATGAAGCTGATGTTTTGGATCATGACTCTCATTTACTCTGAGGCCTTTTACACCAGGCTGGCAAGGCCATGTAAGTGGGAATCAGGCCCTTGATCTTTTGAAATATGGTTAAGCTCAAGAAAGTCTGTACTGTTAAAATTGCTGTCTCGCTTTCCCTTTTTATTTGCCCTCCCATCTCCTCCCACTGCCAAAGTCTTGGCTAGATAAGACTCTCCCCTCCTCCCTGAAGAGCTGATGTCATTTAGAAGAGCAAGCAATGCAGCCCATTCTGCCTCATCGCAGCAAATGATGCTGAGTGCCTGTCACATTGTGGCTAGAGATACTGCTTTAGAAAGCAACAAGAGCACTGTTTGCCTACCAGAAACATTTGCTTCCTCTACCTCCATCACAGCATGGAAATGGTGTAGCCAAGAGCTGGGTAGATCAGAGAAAAAAAAATATAACACAGACTTTCCTTCTCAGAGGCGTGAGGCTCTGGAGCAGCCTTCCAGTAAGTGTTGGGGCAAACAACCTATCTGCTTTTAAGGTGGAGCTTGATACATTTATGAACCAGAATATGTGGCACTGCCCAGAACAGCATGGGACTGCACTGGTTGACCTGGGGTCCCTTCCTAGTCTATGTTCCTGCATGGCAGCAATGTCCGTTTTCTCCACAGATCTAACCAGAATACCAGGCGAGGCAGAAGATAAAGCCTGAGCAACATTCATTTTAAGAAAATCTCTCCCTTTAAAATATGTCACCAAGTCAAAAAGTATTTCCATTCACACACACCTTTCCCCCTGGATTATGGCAAAGGGAGGAGGAGGACAGTGATACAATTTCCTTTAGCCCTAACCAGCAGGGAGAGCTGGAAGCAACCAGGCTCTGGTTCTTTTCCTCTGACCCCCTAGAATAGATGGGGAACCAGCAGGCGGAACAGATCCTCCTCTATGAAAAAGGGGACAAGTAGGGAAAATGCAGCCTAGACAATTCTTCTCTCCCCATCAAAGTTTGGTGCTTCTCCACTGACTGGCAGAAAGCCATGGAGGCTCAGAAATTCTCCAGGCAGGCAACAGCTCTTGCTTTTACTCCCATGTCTGATTCTCCTGCCTGATGAGTCCCTATTGTACCTGCCTGTGAAGAGACAGGAGGTAGGTGAGCTGAGCTCCCAATGGCCAGGAGGAAGAGCAGAGCGGTATTCCCACATGCTCCTCTTTAACCACTGCTCAGCACCTCTGTAGGGAGCTCGCTGGTTTAGCTCTCAGAGCAGGGGTAGGGAACTGTTTTCAGGTTGGGAGCTACTGACCCACAGAAAAAAAAAAAATCAGTCAGGGGTCACACACAAGTGAGAAACAAGAAAGAAACCTCAGAACAAATCCTCGCTGACATGGCCCCTGACTGAGAAGCAGAAAGACAGTTCCCACAGTCTTCTCACACACCAGATTCTAGGGGGGGCCCAGGCTCAGGGCTGGTCCTACCATGAGGCAAACTGAGGCGGCCACCTCAGGTGCCAGACTGGGGGAGGGAGGGGGAAGGTGCCACTAGGACCCAGAGGGTAGAGAATTGTGTCTGTTGCTGGTGCATATGTAGATAGCAGAGCAGTACCATGAGAGCAGAACAGGAAGAAGGCAGAATTGAGACCTTTCAAAGTTTTGGCCCAAGGGAGCGGGTATGGGGGGGGGGGGATGTCATTTGAGCTCCCCGCCCCAGGTGCCAAAGTGTTGTGGGCCGGCCCTGCCCAGGCTAGTAGATTGTGTGCTCCATCCCCGTTGGGTGATGGTGGGGGGGCTGGCACACCAGCGTGGGCTCCCCAATGGGGGTGGGGATCCCCAAACCTCAGGGGCTGGATCCAGGCAAGCCGGGGCCCTCATCTGGCTCCCAGGCCTGAGGTTCCCCACCCCAGTCTTAGAGCTTGCTAGTTAACAATGAAAGCCCAGACTTTTGCGAGGCCTCTGGCTCAGCAGCTGCGCTGATATGAGAATCTTTGAGAGTGGTGCAAAGTGTCCTCCCAGCAGTCTGTTATCGCTGAAGGAAGGAGGAACTCTCACCCACCCCACCCTCTGGAATTTAGGGTCCAGGCTCTAGACTCAAGGCATTGATCTGAGTTTGCTACCCAAACTCCTCCGCAACCCGAAGACTACTTAGGGTTGCCAGGCTTTTCAACACTCCAGCCAGCATCACTGACCAGGCCATTACAAGTCTGGTTGGCAGCGCAGCGAAGCTAAAGCAAGCTTCCTGCCTGCCCAGGCTCTGTGCAGCTCCTGGAAGCAGCTGGCATTTCCCTGTTGCCCCCAGGTACAGGGGTAATCAGTGAAGCTCAGTGCATTGCTTCCATCTCCAGCACCAGCTCCGCAGCTCCCATTGCTGGGAGATGCTGTCTGCTTTTGGGAGCTGTGTAGAGTCAAGGCAGGCAGGGAGTCTGCCTCAGCCCCGCTCTGCCACCGACCTGAAACCGCTTGAAGTAAGTGCACCCCAGTGCCCTGCCTCAGCCTGGCACACCCTCCTGCACTCTAACTCCCTTCCAGAGCCTGCAGGCATGCCCTAGTCCTGAGCCCCTCCCGGAGCCTGCACAATGACCCCACTCCCACACGCTAGCCCCTTGCCCCAGCCCTGAGCCCCTTCCTGCACTCCAGACCACTCATTCCTGGCCCTATCCCAGAGCCTGCACCCCAACCCACTGCCCCAGCCCAGTGAAAGTGAATGAGGGTGGAAGAGAGCAAGCGATGGCAGATAGGGGGGACAGGGAGTGAATGGGAATGGGGCCTCAGAGAAGTGGCAGGGCAGGGGTGGGGCCAGAGCCAGATTAACTCTTCTGGGAGCCTGGATTTGTGCCCCCCCCAGGCACTGGGTGGAACTATCTATCAGGAGATCAGTTTATGGGAGGGGGCTACAGGTTGAGGCAGGAGGGTGGGTACAGTGTGGGAGGGGGTGAAGGCTCCAACTGGGGGTGTGGGCTCTAGGGTGGGGCCAAGGATGAGGTGTTTGCATAGGTGACTGGTGACTGGGGGAGAGGGTGCAGGGAGGGCCACCCAGAGGGACAAGAAGGGGCCATGAAGGGGCACCCCATTTGTCCCATTAAAATTTTAATGGGACATCTCCCAAGTGCTACCATGAGTCAACTATGGGTGTTTGGGGTACATGAGGAGGTTTCAGGATGGGGCCAAGTGATTTTGAGTGTGGGAGGGGGCTCAGGGCAGAAGGTTGGGATGGGGATACAGGATCTGGGCAGGAGTTTGGGTAGGGGAGGGAGCATGGGATCTGGGAGCTATAGACTTAGAGTACAGGAGAAGGCTGGGAGTGAAGGGTATGGGGGGGGGTTAGGGTACAGGAGGGGTCTGAAGCAGGGGGTTGGGTGCAAGTGCTTACCTGGGGCAGCTCCCATTTGAAGGGGGGAACAGGTGCCCCCACAGCTCCCATTGGGCAGGAATAATGGCCAGTGGGAGATGGGGTGTCTGTGGAGCCTACAGGCAAGGGCAACACCAGGACAGAACTACCAGGTGTGGTGCTCCTCATGGCAACACAGCTCGGGGGGTGGGAAGGAGGAACGGCAGCGTGTGGAGCCACCTCCCCTCCCTAGCTGGGTCAAGTTGGCCTGGAATACAGCACACACAGGGTTTAATGGCTACAGCCATCTCCTCCCACTTAGCCTGGGGGCCTACACTGTAGCCCCTAAAGCCCCTTTCTTAATCCAGCTGCAGGTGAGGCCTCGGGGAAGGGGCAGGGCAGGAGTCTTCAGTTTTGTGGTATTAGAAAGTTGGCAATCCTAAAAGGACTAGTTCCAATCATGTCCTTGCTCTTCCTTCCTATCTCCATGGGACAGAGGGAGAGTAAAGCCTTCAGAGGGCCTGAAAACAAACAGACTTTGGTCCCAGCTCCTCTTTAGAGCATAGAGAGAAAGTGAAACTTTTAAACCAGGATCAAACAACTACCAGTTTGAAACAAAACAGACTTACTCTGACTGGCTCTGTGATGAGCAGATAGGCTTCAGTCCAGGCTCCAGTGATTGCAGATTTGCCCCAGCTCCTTAATGCTAGCTTGCATTTCCTCTCAGGTGTCTCAGGGTGGCATCCTGCGGGGCAAAGGGATGCTAGTGGTTTTGTGCACCTGCTGATTAATTCTTGCTTTCCTGACTGCAGTCCAAAAGCTTTCTAAATATGTCACTGCCGGCCCCTCATGGGACACAGATAAGTAACGTACCCCATCACAGCTAGGTTACTAAGTACCTCTACAATACTGGAATGATATCAAGCCGTAGGCCTCTTGTAAGGTTTTGTCTCAGCATCTCAGACTTGCTCTTCTACTGTCAAGGAACAGGTCCCTATAAACTCACTGACCATACACCCCTGTTTTTTTGGTGACTAACTCAGCAGCTTTAGCCAGTTGGTACGATGTCCTGGCCTGTGTGAGGTCACTAACTTTGCTTATGTAGCAATGTCTGAGGTTACCTATTCAGCACCTCTGCCTTGTTTGACAGATGCCAATACTCTGGTCTCTCTGAGACTACCAGTTCAAACTAGTGGTTGAAAAGATCAAAGTAGGAGGAGAACCCCTCCCATTCTGGCGGATGCACACCCTTGTGGAGGTTGGCATCATATAGTGAAGTGATACTTCAATATTGTGTCAGATGGGACATGGCATGTTAACGAAAGCAGAGCAAAGGGAAGAAATATACTGTGCACGTGTGTATATATAGTGTGCAGTTGTGTACAGCAGGCATGTCAAACTCGAAGCCTACCGAGGGCCACACAAATAAAAACTGGTAGCTTTCAGGGCCATTCCCAATTTGTCAAGCAAAAAAAGTACTTTGTCAGAAAGCAATAGTTATTTATTAGATTATGTTTTAGCTAAGGACTGTTTATAGCACAAAAAGCTAACAATGAAAAAAATCTTTAAAAATACTGTAACATTCTCACACTAAAAAACAACACTCCACTATGTATTTTAAATTTAACGTTACTGCCCTATTATGTCTTGTGAGTTTTTTAAACTTAAACTGAACTGAGAAGTAAATTAGCACAATTGTTTCACTCCAGCTTGTTGATCTCTGGTATGGTTGTTTCATTTTTTTTTTTTTTTAAACTTAAGAGGATTATGGGGTTTTTTTTAGTTCTAAAAATTCAGCTCTGTCCCAAACAATAAGGGAGAGACTCATATCTCAGAATAATTGCTTCAGCCTGGCAAACAATAGCCTTTGAATTTTCTTTAAAGAAACATAGTGTCTATAGTTAAGTCTATAGAGCAGAAAATGAAATAAGGATAGGTAAAATGTAAGATAGATATCAGGTCTGCAAAGTGGGAACTGATGAGCAAACATCCAAAACATTACAAAAATATTTGTTTCTAAGAAACAGGAAGTCTATGAGAGACATTGTTGAGTCTGCTAGACTAGCAGAGAGTAAACAAAAAATTAAAGGCGAATAAAGACATTGCAAAGAAGCGAAATAATTTCCTTTCCACAGAAACTGTTCTTCAACTTCTGTGGATGTATTTAAGATGAGGTGCTAGAACAAAGTGATAAATCTAAGAGCAACAGGTGCAGATGAAATGATTCATGTGTTTGGAAAAAATTTCAGAACGAACTAGGTGAGCTACTAATGAAGTTAAACAATCTCATCAAAATAAATTATTTCCTAGAGGACTGGAGAGTGACAAATATTGTTTCTATCTTAAAAGCACTAGGAATGGATCTTGGAATTACAAAAAAGAGCATGGTCTTGAATGCCAGGACCAACGGTTGAAGCCCTATTTTAAAAAACAGAATTAACAACACTTTGAAAAATGTGAAAAGGGAGTAATTAGTATAGCTGCTGCAAAGACAGACAGACCCAACTCTCCTGTCCTTTTGACCAGCTTCACACACACAAAAAAGAACATTTGCTCAATGCATAATAGATGTTAAAAGGGGAAGAGGGAGAGTGAAATCCATAAGGAAAGGATTTCACTGAATTCATAAGGAAAGGAAATAACACTGAAAGTATTGTAATGCCATTACAAAGATTAATGGGTCACCCTCATCTGGCTTCATTGAATATCTTTTTACATTTACTTAAATGACAACAAATTTAAAAATGATAAAAGGAAACTTTTTGGACCCAATTCATCTGTGGAACTCACTGCCATTAAATTGCTGTAAGGCCAAAAGTGTGTAAAATTTTTTTAAAGGATAAAGGCTTATTGATATTGAGAACATCTAAAATACCATAGGTAGGTTAAACAACATATTAAAACCCACTCATGTTTCAGGTCATAAGCCAGCCACAAAATGATGGGAGTGAAAAAACTACATTCCCTATCCAGTAGATTATGGTTCACTGTAGTTTCTTGTGGACATATGCGATCACACTCCCACCCCATCCTGTGACATCTTGTATTGGCCACTTTTGTAGCTAGAATACTAGACTGGACTAGAGGGTCCCATTGGCTGATTTGGCCATGCCTACATTTGAAGAAAATCATAACAAATATTAACACAGAACAGTTAGGTACGTAAAACTCAGGACATAGGAAAATTAAACTGGGAACCACAAATCAGACCTTTGTGTGTGTCTATATTGCAGTACTCTTGATTCCATTCCATTCCGTAGAAAAAAAAACTGTATGCTATATTATTTGAGAAACAGTATGTGACCATACAAATAACACTTAATTGTATGTTTGTACAAGGGGAAGAGCTAAAGAGCTGTGGTCCAATGCCTCCCCCCTCCCCCAGAGCCAGGCACTCCCAGCCCTGCCCAACCTAATGCCTCCCCCAGAGCCAAGGACTTCCAGCCCCCTCCTAACCTAATACCTCCCCCCTTCCCCAGAGCCAGGCACTCCAAGCCCCACCCCCAACCTAATGCCTCTTCCCCCCCCAGAGCCAAGGACTTCCAGCCCCCCCCAAACTAATGCCTCCCCCAGAGGCAGGCACCCCCTAGTCCCTACCAACCGAAAGCTTGAGTTCCGGAGCCGCCATTGTTGCGTTGCTGCCGCCCCCACACTTCCTTAGGCCCTGGGGCGGCATGAGCACAGCATCCAGCTGTGAGCAGGCGCTTGATGCCTGCAGAGCGGCTGGCCACCTATGAGCACATGCTAGCCGGGGGGGCATGCGCAGAGTGGCCGGCTGCCTGTGAGCACGTGCTGGGGGGGCGTGCGCAGAGTGGCAGGCGAGCTGTGAGCACGTGCTGGGGGGGCGTGCGCAGAGTGGCTGGCGAGCTGTGAGCACGTGCTGGGCAGGGTGTGTGCAGAGTGGCTGGCGGGCTGTGAGCACGTGCTGGGCAGGGTGTGTGCAGAGTGGCTGGCCGGCTGTGAGCAGGTGCTGGGGGCCATGTGCACAGCTGCCCAGCCGGCCACCTTGAGTAGTCACTGCGGCGCCCTGCACAGAGCGGCCAGCCGGCATGACCTGCACTCGGCCATGTGATCCGAGCGGCCAGTGCGCTGCACTTCAGTCTTTCTCAAAATGTCCTGGTGGGCCGCAAAAAACTTTGATGGGGCTGCATGCGGCCCTCCAGACGCCAGTTTGACATGCCTGGTGTAAAGGAACATACTTAGTCCACCCAGAACCCGATGATGGAATGCCAGGAGAGTACAGGGTACTGACAGCCATTTTGTTTCCCTTCATTTTGGTGAGGGGAGGAGGCAAGCTTTTCCCCAGAAAAGGAGGGAGGCCTAGAAGTGGCAAACTCTTCTCTTTCCCTCTCTGTCTATAAGGGTATGTCTACACTATAGAGTTTTTTTCGGAAAAATGGTGGTTTTTTCCAAAAAAAACCCTTCAATTTCGTCCACACTGCAATCACGCTCTTTTGAAAAAAAAAATCGAAAGAACAGAGGTTTTTTTCTGACATTGGTAAACCGCTTTCTACAAGGAAGACGCCTTTTTGTGGAAGAGCTCTTTCGGAAGAAGGCGTGTGAGGACGGGGAAGAGGGAGTTCTTTCACAAGAAGAGGAAAGAGGAAAAAGCACAGGTGCCCTGGTGGCCACTTCGCCCATAGTAATCACGGCTTATATGCGAGATAGTGTCCATTCAGTGTGGATGCTATCTGTCAAAAAAGCAGATGGCTTTTTCACTGTGCTTTCTCAGTGTGGATGCTCTTTTTTGGAAGAAGTTTTTTCAGAAGATCTCTTCTGGAAAAGCTTCTTCCAAAAGAAGCCTGCAGTCTAGACATAGCCTAAAGGAGGAGAAAAGCAGCAAGAACAGATCTTCCAGTAGAAGAAAGGAGGCTGGTCAGAGACTCCCAGTTTGGATAATTCTCCCAGCAGATGCTTGTGCTGCTCCATCCACTGACAGGAAGTCTTGGAGCTCCAGAAAGGCCTCCAATCAGACACTAACCAGTCCCTCCTTCCGCACCTGCTTCAGAGTATCTTTTCACCAACCAGTGAAAAGGCAGGAGGAGGTGGAGGGCTAGGTAGCTCAGCTCTCCATGCCCCAGGGAGGGCGAGGAAGGGAGGGAACCAACCTGTGAGCCCCTGAGGGCCTTCTTACTTTAATCCCTGATTAATGAAAAAATGTTGAGTGGGACAATAACAAACAACCTTTGTCCATGCGTCAATGCAGTCCCCAGGAGTGCATTCCTTTGCCTGACTGTTTGAACAGAAATCAAGCCTCCCTATTTTCTAAATGTAATCAAGTGAAAATAAAGACCTCTCTCAGCCATTTGGCTGAGGAAAGGTTCTCAGCTTAAATACCTCTTCTGGCAAACCACTTATTGTTTCAGCCTTCCTTTGAATGGGAACCTGGTCGGAAGCAACATTGCTCTTTAATAAACATCAGATCTCAGATTCTGTCTCTCTACTTAAACAATTGGGGGAACATTTTCAAAAGGAGCTAAGTGACCTAGGAGGCTAAGCCCCATGGGAAACCAGTGGGGTTGACAACTCCACCGTTTATTAGGTGCTTTTGAAAATTTCACCCTTTGGCAGAACTCTAAGAAATGAGCCAGGGTGAGAATTCCCCAGCCCAGGGAGAAGGAGCTAAGAAGGCTTTAAGCCTTTTGCGCCCTCCTGATTCCAGGCGGTCATAGAAGCCAGTATGGTCCCCTGCTGAGCGGCTGTAGAAGCCAGTGCGACCCCTTCCACCCGCAACACTCATCTTACAGACGGGCTTGCAGTAGGGCTTGCTTTTTAGAACAATGTAGACCACAGGCATTGACTTTCTTCTTTCCAGTGGGTGCTCCACTCCACCCCTTCTCCCAAGGCCCCACCTCATCCCACCCTTGCTCTGTCCCCTTTCCCCAGCACCTCCTGCCTGTTGCTGAATAGCTGATCAGCAGGTGGCTGGTGGGCACTGAGTATCCACTATTTTCCCCCCTGGGTATTCCAGCTGCAGAGCAATCTATGGCAAAGATTGCTTTGCCCAAGCTTGTGCAAGGGGAGGGGATTTTCTGTCTGGCTGCAGGGCTCTACCAGATCCTTTACAATCTGCAGGAGTGCAAAGGTGCCGTAGAGAAAAGAATCCTTCCCCTGCTGCCCCTACTCCTCACTGCTTTGCCTTCAGTGATGGGGTAGTAACATCTCCTCTTCCACACTCAGTAGCCAATTGGTTACATCTTAATGAACCACCTAAGTGTCAGCTAAGGAGCAAAGTGAAAGTGTCTCAATCTAGCAATCCCTAGAATGGCTCTCTGGGTATGTCTAGACTGCATCCCTCTGTTGGCAGAGGGATGCAGATTAGGCAGGTCGACATTGCAAATGAGGCAAGGATTTAAATATCCTGCGCCTAATTTGCATAAAAATGGCCGCCACGTTTTGCCAACTCAGCACTTTGTCTGCAAAAAGCGGCACTCTAGAGGGGGATCTGTCGAGAAAGAAAGCCTTTTTCGACAGATCCCTTATGCCTCCTGCAAGGAGGTTTACAGGATCTGTTGAAAAAGGCTTTCTTTCTCAACAGATCCCCCTCTAGACTGCCGCTTTTTGCCGACAAAGTGCTGAGTTGGCAAAACGCGGCAGCCATTTTTATGCAAATTAGGCGCAGGATATTTAAATCCCTGCCTCATTTGCAATGTCGACCTGTCTAATCTGCATCCCTCTGCCAACAGAAGGATGCAGTCTAGACATACCCTCCATGAGAGTACTGCAGGGGCGATTTAAGCCAATATTTTCAACAGACGCTGCTGATTTTTGGTGTCTCAATTTTTGGATGCCCAATTTGAGACATCTGTTGATTTTCACAGGTGCTAAGCAACCACAGCTCTCTTTGACTTCAGTTGAAATTGTAGATCCTCAACACCGTTGAAAATTAGCAAGCTGGTTAGCCAGAGCACAAGGCACCCAGATTTGAGGGGGACAAGATTACAAATTCTAGCTTTCCTGTCATGCCCTAGAATCAGCTAGAAGTCTATGACTAGTGGGCAGGACTGCATGGGAGCTCTCTCCTCTCCAGCTGTGTCTTAGCAAGTCCTAGCACAAATGAAAAGTGCTGCTACTTATTAGAATATAATAGTTGCTAGGTCTTCACAGACATATTTATCACCTATTAATTATGTTAACCAGGGCAGTGGCTGACTTTTAGAGCATACAAATATACCCATTTCACCTTACCAAACAGGAAAAATGTAAGAGAGACAAGGGCTATGCAGATGACTAGACAGCATAAATAAAGCACAGGCCAGACATCATAACGATAGGCACAGTATGGTTATAGTACCGTTGGCTACTGTGAGCCAAATTCTACCCAGGGTTTTATTTAGATTGTAAGCTCTTTGGAGCAGGGATCATCTCTTTGTTCTGTGTGTATACAGCAATTAGCACAATGAATCCTGGCCCAAAAACTGGGACACCTCAGCATTACTGCCGCGCATGCAGTCAATACATGAAATAATAATAGTCTTTGTAAAACTGTCATTCTGAAGCCTAGAATGGCTGTTGAGTCAGTGTGATGGGAGGGACACCACTACAAGCACGGCTGAGAACGCTTTGTGCTGAATAGCACCAGGTTCAATTATCACGGGGCTTCACCATCTGTCACCCTCCAGTGTTTAAGTTTTTGGCTATTTTGAATGTATGAATTAGACCCATACAGTGAACAGCTACAGTAAGGCCTGTATCAATGCCATGCCAAGCGGCCTAGACCACTGTGATATCAGCAGTAACTCAACCAAACACCATCCTCACACTACAGGTAATTTGCATCCAACCCTGTCATTGGTTGTAGAAGGGAGTGTGGACAGAGCCCAATTCCCATTCCTGTGCAACACCATGGCTTTTAGTAGTAATAATATTACTGGACCTTGTATAACTGCATTGAAATCCATGGCACTGCATGGTGTATGAGTCATCATTGTCTTTGTGTGTAAGGGGATAATGTTTATTTTGCCAGTGGCATGCCTGGCTAGAACTGTTCTCATCTATAGTTGCCAAAATGGAGGGCTCTCTTCTCCCAGATGAAAGCAGCTCTTGAAAAGTGCCTGAGAACTGCGGCAGCGCTCAGTCCAAAGAGAACAGTCCATCCCCATCATGCAAACTTCCTGTCACTTTGCCGAACACTTTGCTACTCTATGTTTATTTGCCTTTTTAGAAACCTGTATTTCTTTGGTTGGCAGTGTGCCACCAGGCCTGGAACAAACTGTCCCCTTGCATGTGGGCACTTTCTTGTATCAGCCAGTCAGACACCCACCTGTCCTGCCACCACCCCCTGCTAGTGTCACTTTATCAACACACACACTATTTTGTAATCAACTTGTGTTTTCATTAGAGGTTTGGGTTCCAAAGCAGCTAGGGGATGATTGAGGAATTTATACGTCATGCCAGGACTACAGACTCTTGGGCTTTAACCTGTCTGCAATCCACTCCCAGTTCACACACCACTGTGCACTGATTGCTGGGGCGGCCCAAGGCAAGCTGCTGGCAGCTGGCGCCCCAGGCGGAACATGCGATTGGCACCCCCACCTGCATGGCCCTCAATGGCATGATGTCATCACTGGGCGCCCTGTTGAAGGTGGCGCCCTAGGCGACGGCCAACTTGGCCTATACGCACGGGCCTCCCCTGACTGATTGGGTGGGGGATTATACTTTCAGGCTATGTCTATACTGCCTCTTTTGCGGGCAGAGAGTATGCTAATGAAGCGCTCATTAGCAACTTCTTGTGCTTCATTTGCATAATCTCTGCCCGAGGCTTTTTGCGCAAGGGGTTTTTGTGCAAAAACAAGCAGTGTAGATGGGTCCATTTTGTGCAAAACCCCCCTTTTGTGCAAGATCTGTATACCTCCTTTTTTGAGGCATAAGGATCTTGCGCAAAAGGGGTTTTTTTTGCGCAAAACGGATCCATCTACACTGCTAGTTTTTGCGCAAAAACCTCTTGCGCAAAAAGCCTCGGGCAGAGATTATGCAAAGGAAGCAGAAGAAGTTGCTAATGAGCGCTTCATTTGCATTGCCTCTTCCTCAAAAAAAAAAGGCAGTGTAGACATAGCGTCACTTTGGTTTAATTTTAACACTTAAATGGATGTGATTTTCAAGGTTGCCAGGAGGACATGCATAGTCTGTGTATTGTTCCTAGGAAGTATAATTGCATTCCCCCATTGTTGGCATTACATTAGCTTAACCACCAGATGAGAAGGTAGCTTATCTTTGGTATTTCTATGAAACTCCACCACTACAGTATCAGAGCACTCCACAATCTGTTACACATTTTCTCTTCACAACCCCCCTGTAATGCAGGACAGTGCTCACAGAGACTAAGACCCCAATCCTCAATAGCATTTAGGTACCTAACATCTATTGAAAATCAATGGAGCACTTGAATATTTTACACCCTTCATAAGTGTTACAAAAATCTCCTGCCCTTTTTTTTTAAACTTTGAAAAATGTGGTGACCTTATCTCACCGTTCCTCTGTCTCATCTAATCTAAATAATCCATCCACCCTCTGGCTAAAATGCATTTGCATAAATCATTGATCAAATACTTTTGAATAATGAACACGTATTTAAGAGTCTGTGTCTGTTCATGCATAATTTATTGATGGTTTGCTGCAAATAGTTCACTGAGCTCCTCTTGCGACGCTCTCTAAATGGGGCATAGTAGAGGCCATTAGGCCTACCTTGTAATACTGATCTTCCTGGAGGGGATCAGAGAATGACCCCCACCTCCAAATGGCATAGAGAGAGTGTGTGGAAGGAAGGGGGTTGGAAGTAAAGGGAAATTTGGGGAGATTTTTCATAGATTCCAGATTCAAAGAACAGAAGGTACCACTGTGCTCATTTAGTTTGACCTCTTGGCTACTGTCTTTGGGCATCTCATGTTCCACCATAGAGACACTCTTAGGGTATGTCTACACAGCAGAGAAAAAGTCCACTTAAGCTATGCAAATTCATCTACATCAATTGCATAGCTTAAGTCAAAATAGCTTAATTCAGCTTTTGGCGCATTCTACACAGCAGAAAGTCTAAGGAAGAACACTCTTCCTTCGACTTCCCTTACCCCTCATGAAATGAGGGTTACAGGAGTCAGAGTAAGAAGTCCTCCAGCTCAACATTATTTCGAAATAATGGTTTGCTGTGTAGACGCACATTTTGATATTTTGAAATATCGTCAGTTATTCCGAAATAACGCTGCAGTATAGATGTACCATTAGAGATGGAGATAACCTATTCTGTTATCTAGTCCATGTCCCATCAGTATATAGTGTTTATCCCTATCTAGTCATAAGAATAGTAATAGATATGTAGCCGTGTTAGTCTGGTCTAGCTGAAACAAAAAACAGGGACTATGTAGCACTTTAAAGACTAACAAGATGGTTTATTAGGTGATGAGCTTTCGTGGGCCAGACCCACTTCCTCAGATCAAATTGTGGAAGAAAATTGGCACGACCATATATACCAAAGGATACAATAAAAAAAATGAACACATATGAAAAGGACAAATCAAATTTCAGAACAGAAGGGGGATAAGGGGGGGGGGAGGTAAATGTCTGTGAGCTAATGATATTAGAGGTGATAATTGGGGAAGCTATCTTTGTAATGGGTAAGGTAATTAGCGTCCTTGTTAAGACCTAGGTGTAAAGTGTCAAATTTAAGCATGAATGACAGTTCAGAGGATTCTCTTTCAAGTCTGGTGTTAAAAGGTCTTTGAAGCAGGATGCAGGTAATCAGGTCGTTGAGACAATGCTCTTTCTGGCTGAAATGGCAAGAAACTGTTTTTTCTTTGCGATCCTGTCTAATATCTGTTTTGTGTGCATTGATTCTTTGGCGAAGTGTCTGAGACGTTTGTCCAATGTACATAGCAGACATTGTCGGCACATGATAGCATAAATTATATTTCTGGATGAGCAGGAATATGTGTTCTTGATCTTATAACTCAATTGGTTAGGTCCAATAATGGTATCAGCAGAGTGAATATGTGGACAAAGCTGGCAACGGGGTTTGTTGCAAGGGAAAGTTCCAGGGTTGGTGTTAGTGGGGTATGTCCTCTGGTTGTTGGTAAGAATCATCTTGAGGTTAGGTGGTTGTCTATAGGAGACTATGGGTCTGTCTCCCAGAGCCTCTCGGAGTTTAGTATCCTGTTCCAGTATAGGTTGTAGTTTATTGATAATGTGTTGGACGGGTTTAAGTTGGGGGCTGTAGGTGATGACAAGTGGTGTTCTATTGTTAGTTTTCTTGGGTCTGTCTTGAAGTAGATGGTTTCTGGATATTCGTCTGGCTCTTTCAATTTGTTTTTTTATTTCTCCGGGTGGGTAGTTGAGGTTTATAAATGCTTGGTAGAGATCCTGAAGTTTCTGGTCTCTGTCAGTGGGATTAGAGCAGATGCACTGAAAGCCCGCACTGAAAGCCCGATGGCTTTTATCTCATGCAGTAGACATTCATGTGCTGATTTCCACAGGTTCCAGGTTCAATTCCCCTGCCAGCATTACAACTGCCCTCTTCAACTACTATAGCAAGTTTTCATTCCATCACCACCCTTAGAGATTGTCTGCCTAATTTGTACATTTTTAGTCTTTCTGTAATCCTCGTGAAAGTCACACTGTCTAGCCCCATAATAAATTTTGCTGGCCTAATCCCCTCTGCCTTGTCAATAGCCATCTAATAAGGCAGGATCTAATAGCTATTGAATAGTCCAGATGCTGGGGGTCAGTCTCTGATTGTGTGTGTGGGAGGGGAGTAAGGAGAGGCTCTAGGTGGATGGCAGAACAATCTTGCCCTTCAGCTGCATCCAGTGTTTCCTGGAGAAAGGTCTCATCCCCGAACCCACCAGCTGGCAGCTCTGTAAGGAAGGAGGGTGCTTGAGCCCTGAAGATGGGACAATAATGCTAAAATCCACCCACTATGTTGGCCTGCAACACAACTAAAGCAAATCCCTCTGCACCATGCCTCATAGTTACTGTATGGAATTTGATCTGAGGAAGTGGGTCTGGCCCATGAAAGCTCATCACCTAATAAACCATCTTGTTAGTCTTTAAAGTGCTACATAGTCCTGCCTTTTGTTCTCGCATGGAATTTGGTATTTTACATAGAACAGCAGTTCCACTCTGCTTCTCTCAACGCACCTTGTTGGAAGTATCAGTTAAGATATATTGGGGGGGGGGGGGGCTGGCCCCACTCCTGAAGAGTTGACAGTATGTTCCCCTGAGAACAATACACATTGGCACTGGTGAAGATCAGCTTTTGTGTATCTCTCCCACTGCAAACTTTCTGCTGACTTTGTTGCCATTGTGGGCTGAGAGAAAAGAGACTGTCACTATGGAAACCAGGGGGAAAACATACATTATATCCCACTTTAGACATGTTTCAAGGAAACCGTTTAATACAGATAGGTGGGTTACTACAATGATTTTATTTCTAAAGCTTCCCTGGCCTGTCTCCAATTCCACTACTGTGAAGGAGGGGCGTAAAGGGTAACAAAGATTAAATCTGAAGAAATAATGCAAAAAGAAACAATTTTCAGATGCTTCTTTATAGGCCCAGAAGAACGAAGTGAGGAGGCTACCACAAGAAAAAAGGTGTCACTTCCCGGCAGATGCCACAACAATAGCTCTCTCAAGGGTGTAATGGCAGCACTCCTACATGGCAACTACCCATCCTGAGGAGGCCCACAGACAAGGTCTTGACAAGAACCAGGCATGCTAGCTACGAATCAGTCCGATAGTCTTTTATTTGTGTGACATCATTCCATCCATGCCCTTTCACTTCTCCCTTCTCACCCCCACCTCTCCCTCAGCATCATCCCCCTGTCTTTCCCAAACAAGCCTCCCACACATACTTTGGACCAGCAACATCAGCAACTAACAGATTATTAAAAACTTTAGCAGCCTTCATGCAGAATGTACCAAAGCAGCCACATCATCTGACTGCTGTCACTCTGCCCTCCTCCCACGCCCCTTACTATCTGGGCTTCTTTCCACTTTGTATCTTCTTATCTAAAGCTGTAAGCTAGCCAGGACAGCCTCCCGCTGCCCCCAGGTCTGCAAACAGCATTGCTCACTATTAATGGTGATCAGACTCACTGTTTATCACCATCCAGTGACTTCTGCCTTCCAGGTGTGATTCAAAGCAATCGAGAGCAATTCCATCACCAACATTCCTTGGAATGTCCAGACAACAGCACAGACTCAGCCTCTCCAAAAGCTGCCCAGAGTCTGAGGATGGGCAGCCGGCCACACCCTAAATACTGCCCTGGATTGTGCATTTTATATTATCAGAACAAACCATTTTAATTTGTCAAAAAGTCACAAGGGGTGTTCGGCACCAATCACAATATCGAGGAGGAGCTGGTGGTAGTGTTTGGGGGTACATGCCCTCTCTTTAGCTAATAGTATGAGGGCTGGGACACTAATTTAGAAGGGAAAAAGCCTGGTTCAAATCCCTGTTCTGGATTTCAAGTGTCACCCTTCCCAGCTGAGCACCCGACTATACTACCTGTTAAAAGGAGGACATTGACTCCTCCATGACTCTAGCCCTCCATGTCTTCTGCTTTTATTAAATAAAAGGCTAGAAAAAAAAAATCAACCTGATGTTTTGTTTCAGGTTGAATGAAACATTTCATTTGACCAGAAAGGAAATTTCCAACTTTTTCAAACGGCTGTAAATTCTGATGAATTTTTTTCTTCTATTTTTCAGAACTGCCACAGAATAAAAATAAAGGTATTTGCTCTGTTCTAATGATGGGTCAGAAGAGATGCAGGGGATATAGGATCGCAGGGACCACATCTAATTCAAGCAGGGGTGGACAGTGTCTTCAGCCCATGAGATGAAAGAGAGAGTGGCTGGTTCCTTGCACGGGGGGACAATATGGGGAACATAGCTAGCTGCCTGTCATCGGGAGGAGCTATAGGTCCCTTTTGGTTTGTGCTATCAGCATAACATCATAGTGTGTGACCCAAATAACTTAACCCCTTCTCAGGAGCTGTCAAAAACATGTGGCATGCTCAGAGCTCTAACAGGGATGGACATACAGTGTGGGACCCCTCCGCAGAGAATAAAATGTTCTGTTCCCAGCAGGTCTATATCAAAACTAAGTCTAGAGGAATTTTCATAGTCCTTTCAAATGTATACTCCCATCGGGAACCAGAATCTTTTTATAAGCCCTCAGCTGAAGCTCTTTCTTCAAAATCATCTGATGCCTTACATTAAAAACCCTACAGCCCTTCTAATAATTCTTGTACAAAGCAAAAGCAGGCAGGACAGTGCTAATAAATAAATCAGATTTAATGATAAACAGTATACATGTTTATAAAGAGTGAGTGAGACTTGATAAGATAGGGTGTTGCCATGGCACCAAGAGTCAAACACTTGTGCATTGTACCTGTGAGCGATACATGGCGAGTTTGGAATGATGGACAAGTGGAGACAGGATTGGGTCTTTCGGAGGCTATTTCTAGCAAACATCTATCATTCTTTGTCACCTGTCAAGTTACAGAATGAGCTAGCATTCAGCCCACAGCAATATGGATACATAAAGGGGCAGCATGTGAGGGATGGAAAACCACTCATAGGAAGAAAATACGTAGGATTGTTACTTACAGTTTTAGAACCAGATTCTGCTCACAGCTGTGCAAGGCCAGTTCCCATTTAAATCAATGGAAGCGACATACACCTATCTGAGGGAATTCATCTGTCACTCTGAGTGCACACTGGGCCCCAACACACCAAGCAAGAGATGCTGAAACAGAAAAAACGGCAAGAGCAGCCAGGGACCAGGGCAAGGGAAGAGTAGGAAAGAGTGGCTAAGCTCCAAATTAATCACAGTGGTGAAATTCAACCTCGTGTAGAGAGCTAGCACAAGGACTATACTCTCAGGGACTTTAGGGGTGGTTAAGCCCATTCTCCATTAGGCGGAAACCTAATAAGGAGAACTCTGGACTGAAGGGATGGTTCCAAGAGGAGCTGGTCCCAAATCAATGCCCCATGTCCAGTCACCCCTGAATTTCATGGGAAGGTCCAAACCTCTTTCTATAATGGTCCAAATCAAAAATCAAATCAGGTCTGCCTCATGTCAAACACAGATGGGTGGAACCATTGTGATAATGGATGTGGGGAGGAGGGAGGGGGAAGTGAGAATTTAAAATAAAGAATTCAGAGTAGCTGTGGCAGAATTGTGCTTGTTTTGAGACACAATCACACACAAGGAGAGCATAGCAGTCAGAAGTGTTGGCTTTACAGTACAACAATTTCACTTTCAATTACTGTGCATATTATGTAACCTTAAACTGAAAAACTTGGCAATTCTAGAACACAGACACGGTTTTTGTTTCAAATACACAATTGCCATCTGGTTTCACTTAAAAAAAACAAAAACAAGATTAAAGCTGAAATACAAAAGTGACATTTATGTCGATCGCTGTCAGAAATTGCCACTAGTACAGCAAAATTTCATTGCTCCCAGACTTTTTAAGCTACTTGAAAGCAAAAGTCATCTTACTGGCAAGTTAGAATTGCATATCCATGTATAGAGTCCACCTTCAGTCCGGGAAGCCTGGATCAATACCATTCTCCTTTGAATGAAGTTGAATAAACTGGAGCATTTTAAAAGTGTGCTTGAAAAAAGTCTCACATTTGTTTTTCCTCAGCAGAATGATGAATTACAGTTATTTACATATACCCAATGCCTTTTCTGTGTGACTGACCTACTCCCTGGGTAGATGTAAAGCGAATCCTTCTTTACATGTCCAAGTTCTTCAGATAGGAGAAGAACGAAGAGCAACTTAATTATAAAATAAAGAAACTGGTCATTTTTGAAACCTCTGATTTCCTCAACTGTTTACAAGGGTAACTTGGAAGTTTACTATTTACATTAGCAATTCTGCGGTGGTCTGAGAAAGAGCCATCCTTATAGCCATAGTGGGCACCTCCATCAGGTGGGTGCTATGATCCCA
Source organism: Pelochelys cantorii (assembly GCA_032595735.1). Classification (NCBI taxonomy): domain Eukaryota; kingdom Metazoa; phylum Chordata; order Testudines; family Trionychidae; genus Pelochelys; species Pelochelys cantorii. The sequence goes on along the minus strand of CM064326.1, from coordinate 253,270,550 downwards.
TTCTCAAACCATTTTCTTTAAGGCACTGTACCAAACACAATGACCTCACTCAGAATGGTGGCTCCCCCTTCACTGGATAATGCATTTCTCCCTTTCCCTTGCCTGGCCTTCCCTGAGAACTTTGGATTTGATATATTTCAGGTCACTGTTGACGCTAGGTCGGCGAGCAAATGGGGAGATCATGCCATAGGCATCCATCTCTTTGACCCGGCGCATTCTGAAGGATTTTTGGTGGAAGGTGTCACCGTACTGGACAGAGATTTTCCTGTGGAGGGCAGGGCTCATCTCGTGAGGTAGCTTGGCCATGCTGAAGAGGACATAGAACATCTCATCCACATTGGTGTTCTTCTTGGCTGAGATTTCAAAATAAGCACAGTTCTCATCGCTGGAGACAAGCTTCTCTGCTTCATCTGAGCGTACCTTGCGGTACACTTCACTATGGTCATTCTTGTTGCCGCAGATCACCATGGGGAGATCAGCTGTCTCCTTGGTCTTGTTCTTCAGGCAGGATTTGACTTCAAGGATCTGTTTCTGGATCCTCTTGACCTCATCAAAGGATTCTCTGTTGTCCAAACTGAACACCAGGATGAAAACATCCCCTGCAATTAAAAAGAGAACCAGAAAACTTGTTCATTAGAATCAACCTCAGAATGGTCTATTTCACTTTCACCAAAGTGGATGGTCCAATGAAAGATATTATCTCACCTACACTGATTACCTGTTTCAAAAGTAATGCATTTCATTCGCCCTCCTCTTTCTCTTTGCTTGTTTTCCCTTCAATCCTATACATTCTCTAAGGACACTAGTTCCTGGTCACCTTCTGATTTCCCTTCCTCCTTGTTCTCATAGCTGTAGAAACGTCTTATCGTCAAAGTATTTCCTCAGTCATATCCTGTTGTCTGATCCCAGACGGCACTTGACTCATTGGCGTTACCCATTTGCATTGTATTTTTTCAAAAACTTTCTGACTTAATTCTTCTGGGTCACTTACTCCTTCCTCCCCCTTCTCTAGATCATTTGTCATGAAAAACACCACCTGTGTAGCAAGAGGATAGAACAGTCACAAGTTTGCCTTGAGTCTTTTAAGGTACAAGAACAGGAGCAGCACTTGACCTCCAGACCCACAAGCCCATCTGTTCAGAGCATCTGAGAAATGAGTTTGAGCTTCCAAAAATGCAGTGCTCTGCTAGCATTTCCATTGCTCAAGAGAAACAGAGTACAAAAGAAAATGCAAACGACATAGCTCCTCTGGTTTTACTATAATGCTGGGAGAATCTTTCTTGTATAAATATAAGACAATGCAAATAACAACCTGTTAAGTGCAGTTTATGTGCAACGGAGAAAGAGATCTTTCCCCACCCACATCCAGGAGTTTGGCCCCTGTATCACGTAGGATCTAGATCCTGGTATCTGACACTACTTAATATAGACTTAGGGTGTCACTGGATAAATAGTAATGCAAGCAGTACTGAACTCAGGTGGGCAATGAACTTGGCCCTATACTTATCTGTGTGTACACCCCCACCGTCTAATTTTCAGAACTGATGCATGCACAGCAGCACCCACTTGAAAACAACAGAACTACTAGCTGATCCACATTTTTAGTATGAGGCCACCATTCCTGTAATTACCACATTCTGGGAAAATGGCTATAGGAGAGAGAATTCTGGGAGTATTCAATAGCAGAAGGCAGAACTAATAAGAGTGGAGGGAGTGATTTTAGGGAGATGCATTCCACTGAATTTATAATTGTCCAAATGCAGGACACCAGTTTAAAACTAAAATCCTTGTCAAATCATTTTTAAAATCCCTTGGTGTATATTTTACATGCATGTTTCATTGCTTGTGCATGGGGGTGACAAACCTCCTCTTTCTCTTGCTGTTATTTATACCTGTGAGATTTTGATTTTATAATTCACTTGTCACTGCAGTTAAAACAACAACAAAACAAGCGGTGTGTATTATATGTGGGAGTTGAGGGGAGGAGAATAAATTAGATAAAGAAACTCAGACTTTAGAATTTCTCCAAGTTGGTTCCTAGGTGAGTGATATACCCCCTGGTGATGTTTGGAGTGCTCCAGTCAAGGAAAGTCTCTGAGGAAAAGATGTGTCTTTATAACAAGATTTATACTATTACCAATCATTCCCTGTATCTAGCTCTCATTTTTCCTCATTTACCATATAAACCAATGCTCTCTTAGGAAACAGCTGTGTCAAGGTTATTCTCAAGAAGAGATCCAAGATGGGATCCTTGACCTACCACCCCTCATCTCTCTCACATCCCACCCCTCTCACCTGTCAGTATAGAAAGCCTCCTCATCGCGGGGAAAGGGTGATTCCCAGATGTGTCCAGAATGTCCAACTGATACATGTCTCCCCGAATGTTGTAGACCTTACGGTGAAAATCCTCAATGGTGGGAGTGTACTGGTCCTCAAAGCGGCCGGTGAGAAAGCGGGAGACGATGGAGCTCTTGCCGACCCTGGAGGCTCCCAGAACCACCATGCGGTAGGAATTCTTGGCTGGCACGCTCAGGGTGCAGTTCCCACTGGACAGAGTCTTCATCATTGCTTGGTGCTGAAAGGATCAAAATAAAAGCAGGTGGGGGTGGAGAGAAAGGACAGAAGAGTGAGACTGGTGTGTAAAGACTCCTGGGTTTTCTTACAAAAAACCTCAAAGAGCGCTGTGGATTGTTCCATGGTGTAAGATAGTTTGGTTCTAATTAGTAGGTTGGGGTCCATAAGGAAGCTGCATGAGTGGAAACAACCTTATTTTTTAGTCTAGTTTAAGGAGAATTTTTTAAGTCATGTCAAAATGAAGAAATTTATATTTTAATATGAAGTTTTGAATTACAATTTGCCACCTTGTTGGAACATCGAGGGCTAATCTACCATCTTGGCTTTAGCCATGACTCCAGTTTCAGACCCATAAATCACACAGACATTTTGGGCCTGATTTTCAAAAGAGCTCAGTTCTCATTTGGACACCTAAATGAATCAGAGAGATTTCCAGAAGCACACTCCATACCCCATTTAGTTCTAGTCACTCCTTTTTAAATGTTTAAATGGGAGCTGCTCACGGTACCTGTTTTCTAGGATCTAAAGTGCTGGCACAGGCAACAAACTGTAGGTTCAGAATTGCATCATTGGACACTAACTTCAAAGACTTGGGCCCCAGATGTTCTTTTTCAGATTTTGGCACCAGATTTGTATCCAACAAATCTCTAATGCCAGAGCTCCTCACTCTCAAACTGTTAGCATCTCAAATATTACTGCTTTGCAGCAAGATGGCTGGTCGTGGACAGAGCTGTAGAAAAACTAGTTTTATTTTTCATGCATGTGTCACTCCTTACATGCACGTTCGTCCTTGGTTCTGGCAGGTCTTGGCTGTATTGAGTGAACTGGAAAGAAATGGGGGACAGTGAGGGAAGAGGGCCACTTTCTGGTAGAACCAAAGTGCAAGATGAATACTATAGTGAGTTTACAGTCCAAGAGATTATATTTTGACACAGCACACAGATATAGGATATCTCAATAGAAAAAACCATGGATTCCACAGACCTTTTTCATCTCTCAGATCAAATATGTGGAGGACAGAAAAGAGAAATACAGGCATACTGTAGAAAACTATCTGTCATAGCAGAGAGACACATTTGGACAGTTTATTTTGGTTACCAGAGTCTTATGAAAGAAATATCAAGTTCCCACAGTGCTGTTTATTTAATGTAGATGTTGTTTACTGAATAATAGGTTTTGAGAATTTATATACACACACACACACACACACACACACACAGAGAGATATTATTTCTGAGTCCAGATCTGGATTCCTAACCTTTCCCCATGTGAATTTAATCTCCCACGCCTTTATGTATCTGGTATTTATGCCAGGAAAAGTATTTAAAATGTTTTACATGTGTTAGGTACTAAGCAAAAGTAAAGAATTAGTCATTGCAAATAAAGAAGCCTGTAAGAAGTCTGAACCAGCATCCCTACTGATTTTGTGTTGTGGCTTAAGGCAACAGCAGAACATTACTACTCATTATTATTGTCATTTATTGAGCATTGACAGCATCCTCAGCTCTAGAAGAAGCACAAAAGGAAAAGCAGTGCTTGTCCCAAAGGCAAATTATAATCTACATTAGACTCAATGGGGATTTCTGTCTAAAATACTGTCAGGAGGATGTAACATTTGTACACATAGTATGGTCCAATTGTGTCAATGTGAATGCTGAGTCAGGCTAGGCTAGCAAAATCCAGTCCTATGTTTTGACTAATTTGGAACAGGTTGTACCATCTCAGTGCAAAGTCACACATTTTCCTCAGAAACACCTACATCCAGTAGTGTTCACTTGCCCTTGTACTCTCCTTTGTACGCTTGGATGGGCAGGCTCTAGGGACTGTGCACCAAATGGATGGGGACTGAATTGTTTAGAGATTTTTCCCCATCGTGGTCTCGGATCTTTGTTTAGTAAAATGGGCATATTTTTTTTTTCAAAAGCGGAATAAATTTTGCCAGACACTCCTTAGAAGATTGACATTATTCAGTTATGGGCCAAATTCTCAGCTGTTGTACACAGGTGTAGCTGCACTGACTTCAGCGGAGCTTTGCTGAGTTACACCAGCTGAGCATCTAGCCTAATATCGTGTAGCTGTGATGCTGGGATACTGTTAGAGGACAGTACCGTTCTTCAAATATGGAAGTCTAACAGTGTTGTTTTAACCTGTTTGATTCAGCACCCAGAATGACAGGGCCCTGATCCCAACTGTACCTTCTAGGTGCTACCATCATATAAACACACAAATATTGGGTTAAAGGAAACTGAGCAAATGAGCATCAAATCACAGATATACAGCCCATCAAGAAAGCAAGCAGGAGAGTATCTCATTTCAATCGGTGGGAGAATTTTGCATGATAGCACAGGCATGTTGAGATGCATGTGTGCATCATCTCTTCCGTATTTGAGGGCATAGAGGGAATATTCATTTTCGCTAATCGCTTTATAGTGGTTAAAGTAGGTGACTATCCAAACCTAATGAATAGAGCCCTGCAAATCCACAAATTTCCACTTTATATCCATGGGTATCCGCATCTGCGGCTCATTTTTGCGGATACAGATGAGAATACAAATTTTGTATCTGCGCAGGGCTCTCCTAATGGATCATAATATAAAATGGCCATAAGAGGGGGCTCACAACAGTGGTTGGGGGAAGGGGGGGGGGTGGGAATGAAACACACACTCCTCAGCTGAGCACTAAAGGAAATGTTAGAACATTGGGCCAGATGTTCAGCAGAGCTCTCTGTAGGGGGCTGAACACTGGAATATCTGGCCACAGCTGGGGCCAATGTACAGCAGAAAATCTGGCCCCAAGCCCATAGTGACCCTATATAAAACCGGAAAACTGATCTTGGTCCTTCACACCTTGCTGAGAACAAGAAGCAAACAACTGAACTGGGGAAGAAGAGTATTTTTTTAGTTTTGGATCTGGTTGGGAGCATACAGATCTTGTCAGTTTCATTTTACACACGTAGATTGGCACGCTGCTCCAGCTGTGCCACGTCACTTTATCTATAGCATGCCCCCTACAACCTTCCGTCTCTTCTCTCCTGAAATGTGACAGCACACATTCCTCCACTGAAAATAAAAATAATCCACTTTCTGTCTGTCCTGCCTAGCACAGGGTTGTTTCTCATGCAGCTGTAGGCAATGGACTTTTAGGAATGTTTCTCTCATATTGGTCCTAAAAATCAGAGTTGACAGCGTGCAGAATAGCCTCTCTCTTGGGAGCCTTATAGTTTGGGCCAATTAACAAACTTGATGAAGCATGGGAGAGTGCAAAGTTAGGAACTATCCTAAAATGTATTATCTTTCCCTGGTACCTATACACATGGGCTGAGGCAGCTCTAACATTTCTCCTTTCTCTTAAAGAGGCACTGAACATGAAAGGTGCAATACATCAGTGACACCTTTGTATCTCCACAGCACCTCCAATTCCAGAGATTTCAAAGCACATTCTGTTAATGGCTCCTTCAGTGTACTCCTGTGAGAAAAGTTTTATCATCCCCATTTCACAGGGGGGAAAACTAAGGCACAGAGAGCCTCAGTGATTTGACAAAGGTCAAAGAAGTCTGTGGCAGAGTGAAGAATAGAACCCAAATCTTCTGATTCTCAGAGTGCCCCCATTTCCAATCACTAGGCTACACAATCTGCCATCCTGAGCAGGACAAAACCTTATTGTGTGTGTGCTTGCCTCTCCCCCCCCACTCCATGTCCAGTCCTTGAGGCTTTGACAGAGGTGTTTGTGCACAGGTCAGGGGAAGCAACAGTCGGAAGCAGATCTCCCCCAGCACAGCGAGATTTTATTCATTTACAATGTCATCGTATGGTGCCATTGAGGAGTTGGTTCTGTTTGTCAGATTATTCCTTTAAGGAAGTTCCCGTGCTTTGCAGCCTGCCTTTGGTCTAGTACACAGTAAATAGATTCTTTCAGCCCTTCTAATTCCTGAAGCTGTTATTCACTTAATTGCCTCCACCGTGCACCTGACTTGCAGGGTGCAGCATAACCTGGAACCTTCATTTGTCTTTCATGCTCTTCCCATCATCACAGTTTCTCTCAGACTCAAACCTTTCTCCTCTTTTACTCAGAGAAAGAAACCACATTTAAGCCCCCTTGGGGATGCAGGAAGCCATACATGGGAAAAGATTAAAGGTAATAAAGAAGAAACAGAAGGAGACCACACTTTTACTAAATAAAGTAAAAATCAATTGCAAGAGGACAAACAAACACCACCAGCTGATTTTAATCTATGTCTCTTGCTTCAAGTTTATTGAAGGTTTAAAAATAGATGTTCCCTGCTGCATCTTTAGCTTCAGGCATTGACTTTAGGGTAATAAAACACCTGATTTACATTATTTTTCCCTTTTGCAGCACTTTCTATCCAATTATTTTAAAATGGTTCACACAAGGTGGATATAATTACTACTATCCCTATTTCTGTGAAACCAGAGCCCAGAGAGATAAAATGACTTGTCCAAAGTCACACTGTGAGCCACTGACAAGATAAGCATTAAAACCTGTCTCCCAACTCTATCCCTTTGCTCTAAACATAAGACAATGCTATTTTCCCCCCAAATTTAAGACTGCATTATAATGCATCTGCCTTTGCAAATCCATGCATGCACTAAAGAGATCATGCCTAAATTCCACTGAGGTTTTGAAAGTCTGATCCTATGTGCCAGTCACAGAAAAAAGAATAATGAAGGCAGAAAACCTGCTACTGGGAGCTTTTGCTGTTAGCTTTCAGTACTCAAATTATGAGAATTACCACATGCAGTATTCTCCTTGCCACTGAACATACACAAAAGCACTCTAAAGTGCCACTGTTTACAGTCACCAGTTACAGTATTTCTCTCTATATACATTAGTCCAACAAGATTTATTGCATCTGGCTAAAAAAGACAGGCAGAAGCAAACCAAACTGTGCATTAGAGACCTGTCATTGATTAGAAAATCCTGGAGTCCCTTTCATTTTCACGCACACTGTTGTGACTCCTGTAGGGTATTTTTCTCTCTATTGCTTTAATTCCAGGTTCAGTGCCTCTCCCTTACCTTTCTTTGTGTGAAGGAGACGTCCTGAATCTTAGTGCTGTGGATGAAGCTGTCTTGATGGTTTTAATCAGATGTGCTGCTGATCGTTTCTGGATCCCAAGTTGCTGGGCTGGGCTCCTCTCAACCGTTTTGGACCCTAGCTGGACTGGGAAAGACCAGAGTGATCCAGCAGCTGGTCCCCCATGAGTGATCTTTATTGGGTCAGAAGATTGACATGATCCAAGGTAGGCTCTCTGTACCAGAGGTAGTTTTTCCCTTCTGAAGAGGTTTGCTCTTCTCCTGATAATCTCAGTTCACTAGGTCTCCCACTCACACTTGCTTTTCTTGCAACTTGTAATTTGTAGACTCATTTGGATGGAACTGGCCTCTGGTGCGACACCTAGCTGCCAAGGTTGGTATGTGCATTCAGCTGACCCATACTGCAGGGGGGAAGCAAATTCGGGCTCAGGAGGGGGGCCTGGGAGTTTCTTATGATAGTAGGTTTGAAAGTACACCTTCACTCCTGCACTGCAAAAAAATCTTGGCAGGTAAAGCAGGGTTTCCCCCCTCATCTGAGATTTGTTTAAAAATGCTCCCTTTTCAGTACAGAGGTGGCTTTGCTTTGTCTTTAAATTTTAAAATTTGTCTAATGATTCTTTGTCTCTGCCTCTCTCACTGTCTCTCTCTCCCAGCAGCTGGTAAGTTGTAGGTTTTCCTTCTGCAGAACTCACAGATAATTGGCTCACTCCTCCCTGGAAGTCAGAGACAGTGGAAGAATTACCAAGGGGGTGGGATCTTATGTTTATTGAAGGTCTTTTAAGACCCCCCCACTAAACTTCCTGCACATTCCAGATTGCAAATTCTCTCTCTTTCCAAAAAAGACCTGTGTGCATGATCATGTGTGTGAGAGATTTGTTAATCCTATTATATTTTATGCTCTCATTAACTTTTTAAAAGCACATTTTCCCCTTTCAGCGTTTCCTGCTAAACAAAGATGGACTGAGTGGTTAACCAAATAGGGTTTTTACATTCCTAATTTTTATGATTCCTTTGAGATATAGCATCCCTTTCCCTGAGACATTGTGCAGCTGTTAGGAGTGCTTGTTGATTTTAATCTAGAACTTAAAATCAGGCTAGAAATGTTACATCGCTTGCAACTTCATTTTGATCTGGATCAACTCAGGGACATTGCTAATTTCCCATCTAAAAGCAGTGATTCAACTTGCTTCCTGTATTTCTGACCTCTTTCTCCATAGACTACATACAGACACTACTGCTACTGGTACTACCCTGCTCTGTAATTGTCTCCTGCCTTATCCACACCCCTTATCTCTATGAATAACAAATCAGTTCCTAGGAAGAGGACCTCCAATCATACCCACTCACATGCTGCTGAATGCGCACGTAGCTGCAGCCTGCCAGGTCCTTGGGCACTAGCCCAGGAACAAAGGTTTTCAGCAGTCCCTGGTAATTTCTCTATGATGGTACCACACAATAATGGGGGATAGATCAGTGCATGGATTCAGCTCCCTGCCTTACCTTTTGTCTGGGGTCAGAGGCTTGCAGCTGGCCAATTAAGCCCCACCCATTGCACCTGGGGAAAAGGTGGCAACTTAATTGACTGATCTTCACAAAAGGAGGAGCAGGAAATGGGAGAAGGGGCAGTAGTACTTGCCAGAGGTGGGAGCAACTCCAGGAAACAGAGGGGAGTGTGGGGGAAAAGCCCTGTGAGCACAAAGGACTCTGAGGAACAAGCCAGGAAGGTTTGGTTGATGAACTTGTAGGGTGAGGGACAAATTTGGATGTGGGGAAGGGGCTTAATCTTAATCCAGGCTTTGTGGGGAAAGCCTGTGAAACTTTTGATCTTTTCATTAGGAAGGCTTGAAATAAAACCCACAGCAATTAATGGGAGCAGAGACTACTCTGCCTGAATTCTGTGAGAGGGCCCTAGGCAGGATTGACCCAGGGTGGGATCTGACCCTACAGCTTTGGCTCATCTGGAAGAGCACTGGCACCAGCCAGGGTGGAGCTGGAAGAGGGTATGATAAGGTAGGCCCAATTCTTCATACGTGGCACCTGAACAGGCACCTTTTGCTCAGCACCCTCTCCATCGAGGAGGGCTGTGGAGAAGATACGCTGACTAATGGTGAATCAAAAGCATGTGGAGAATGAAAGGGAACACTAATTCCAGGAGGCTCTCCTGGCCTCTCAGCAACACCTGAATGAAAGCCATCTTGATGAGAATAAGCAAAACAGACAGTTCTAGGTAGAAATGGCCTCACTTGCTCTCATGGTGGCCAGTGGGACAAGGGATCAGTCACAGAAGGGAGGCCTGCTTTGGAGTTTCACCCAGTTTTACCTTGACCAAAATGGGCAGCAGTGATAATCCTGAGGCCTACCTACCTGTATTTGAGTGTATTGCTACCACAGTAGGCTGGCAGAGGAATTCCTGGGTAGCACATCTGCCCCCATACCTCATTGGAGACAGAGGCCCAAGCAGATTAGCAGGCTCTGAACATGGATGAGGCAGAATCTTATGCAATGCACAGGGCAGCGATCGGGGACTGCCTCGGTTGCTCTGTAGAACCTTATCAAAAGAAACTTTGGTTGGAGTCATTCTCTAATGGAAAACAGCCTTGGGCAGTAACTCAATAACTCCTGGGCTTGGCTACCCAGTGGCTAACCCAGAGGTCAAGACAGTAGTGGAACTCATGGAACATATTCTCCCTATAGTGGTACAAACCTGTTTTCACCAGTTTCAGCCCAGATGCACCATGGAAGCCATTGAGGCGTTCTTGGAGGATGAAGTGCCTAGGTGTAGGAAGAACAGCTTCTCAGTGAGCTGGCCCCACTTAGAAAGGCAGCAAGAGACTGATCTACAATCCAACTGAAACATTACCCCTAGCATGGTCCCCCATGCCCAGAAAAAGGGACCTCAAAGTTCCAGATTTCCCATGGACCACTACTGCCCCTATACCCATGGGCTATGTCTACACTCACGGCTTCTTGCGCAAGTATGGCCATTCTTGTGCAAGAATCCGCAGAGCGTCCACACTGCCTGCCCGCTCTTGCGCAAGGAAATTTACAGTACGGCATGGTAAGAGAGGGCTTCTTGCGCAAGAGCTATGCTCTTATTTAACAGGTGTAAGCTCTCTTGTGCAGGAGCTCTTGCGCAAAAGGGCAGTGTGGACGCTCAGCAGGGATATCTTGCGCAAGAAAGCCCTATGGCTAAAAGGGCTATCAGAGCTTTCTTGCTCAAGAGAGCATTCACACTGCCATGGGCGCTCTTGCGCAAAAGCATAGCTCGCACATGGCAGTGTGGACGTTTTCTTGCACAAGAACCCTTGTGCAAGATGTTCTTGCACAAGAAGCCGCCAGTGTAGACATAGCCATGATGGCCTGTGGCATGTTATCACTGTGCCCAACAGGCATTTATGTCAGAGGTGCCCATATGATGGAATGTGACTATTCAAGATACTTCTTTGGCCAAGCAGGGGAGACTCCAAGCCAACCCACAGAATTCAACCCATGGCCCTTTGTAGTCCCAATAAAGACAGGGCCAAACATGGCAGAGGAATTAATATTCTCGGGCTGCGTCTACACTGGTGCGATTTTGTGCAAAAGCGGCCGCTCTTGCGCAAAAACTTGCTGCCTGTCTACACTAGCCGTGTGTTCTTGCGCAAGTAAACTGACGTTCTAATGTATGAAATCAGGGCTTCTTGCTCCAGAACTCTGATGTTCCTGCTCAGGAATAAGCCCTTTTGCGCAACTGTTCTTGCGCAAGAGGCCAGTGTAGACAGGCAACATGAATTTCTTGCGCAAGAAAGCCCTATGGTTAAAATGGCCATCAGAGCTTTCTTGAGCAAGAGAGCATCCACACTGGCATGGATACTCTTGCGCAAAAGCACATCTCTTGCGGAAAAGCACATGCCAGTGTAGACGCTCTCTTCTGGAAGAGTTTTTGCAGAAGAACTCTTCTGCAAAAGAGTTTTTGCGTGAGAACGTGCCAGTGTAGACATAGCCTCAAGGTATGGGCAAATGCTACTTCAGTGACATCTAGTCTTAGAACCAGCTTAGATTTCTCACATTCATGGGAAAATCCATACATACCCAACAGACTGCATTGTTTTTCAGGTAGCAAATCAATTATGGTGCCTCTAGGCAAGAGTGGCAGATTGCCTACCTTGGTCCATGATTCTGGGACATGACTGGAAACCTCTTCAGACCCTCCTAGGAGGAGACTCAAGTCCCTGATGCTCAGACCCTTTTCAGACGCAAGAAAAGAACTCCATGGAGGATAGCTGGGATCCATTTCCCATTGCTCGGTGTGACCTCTTTGAAATCCCCTAATGATCCCAAAGTTTACAAACACAGCCCAAGAAGGGAGGACAAGCCAGAGGTGACTCTATGAAGTAGTGAGAAGAGAAAAGCAGGCCTGGGTGAAGGAACAGCCTACTGAATGTTGGGGATGTCCCCTATCCATGGATACCACAAATCTCCTTCCCATCCTAGACTGCAGCACCCTAAGTGTCACCTTTGTTGTAGTGGTGACTCAACACTACGACTAGATGCTCTGGGCATATTTCAACTAACTTGCTGCCATCAACAGGGTAGCCATCTCCAAAGATGAATTTTACCAGTGTCTTTGCCCTTCCCACTCTGAACTACAGGATGGATCATGCACTGAGTAGAAAGATATCCCCAAACTAACAAATCAACTTCTAGTTCCCAGGCTTGTCTTGTGAATTCCTATAGCTACCCCATACACTCTCCATGTCAGGACACCTACATAAGGTGAAAACCCAAGACAGATTGTTTCTATTGACTCTATTCTTTTGAGCACGGATACATAAGGAAGTAGAAGATTTCTGCTTATTGTGCCCCAGTTACCAAAAGGTGACCCCACTATTCCTCATTGCAACCCCTTTTGAACAGGTAGGGATAAGAGTGCAAGATCATGAGTTTATTTTTGTACTGGTGGATTATGCTACCTGCATTCCCTTCTGAAATTTTGTTGCCTCTGCCCTAGCATTTTCCTGGGTTTTTCCTGTGTCGATCTTCCTGTGGAAATCCTCATTGACTGGCGGGATCTCAAATGCTCCAAGTGTGGCCATTGTTGAAAGTAAAACCACTCCAGAGGGTGGAGTGGGTCTTATTCCCCTTCTTCCCCCCAAAAGACTGAGGAGGGGAGAGGTCCAATAAGATCCTTCCCAGTATGTTCAAGTTTGTGGAACAGAGGCCAAAGACTGGGACCAAATGCCCCTCTATATTTTGTTTGCAGTGTGGGAGATACTGCAGGCCAGCCTGGGCTTCTCCCCTTTTATGCTCCTTGATGGGAGGCAGCCTCGCAGACACAGAGTGGTAGGCATAGTTAGGGAGTATTGGGAAGCACACCCCATCTGCTCTACCAATAACCTCCAATACTCAAATAAGGGAATGGTTAGAAGCTGGGGGGCTATCTTGCCTGTACTAACCCCTTGCAGCCCAACAAACCCAAATGCAATAATAAAATGAGGCTAGAGCCAGGAACTTCCAAATACTTCCCAGCTCAAAGAGAAAGCTCCTGCACAAATGGCAGGGATCACATGAAGTGCTCCATTGTGTGGGACCAGTTGACTATGAAATCTATTGCTCAGATCGAGAAAATAGTTATCACATAAATCTGTGAAAACTCTGGAAGGTTCAGGAAAACCTCTTCATCCACCTGAAGGAAAGCAAAGAACATTTAGCTCACTAAGCTGCCTGTAATAGGGATAGGAGAATTGCCACTTCAGAACAGGTCTCTGATGGGTAAAGAAGGCAAACAGCATCCTGAAAGTATCCATGGAAATGTGCTTCCTACTATCAGAACAAGCCTTTTTTTAACTTGATGCATCTTATAGGGCCAAGCTCCTCCAGAAATCACAACCCATCCCATAAGGCATAAAACCAATTAGTTCAGGAACTATAGGAATTTGAAGATTGGGAGTAATCAAAGAGTCCTGTAGCCCTTGATGTAGTCCAGTAGTTTTGATGTAGTCCAGTAGTTGTGGGTAGATTTCTGTCAAAGAAATGCTATTTCTGAATTTGATGCATAACTGATGCTTCGAGTCAATGATCTTCTAGTGGATCACCTCAGTGAAGCCTGCTTCATCACAACATTAGATTTAACTAAGGGCTACTGGCAAATTCCCCTTACTTCCAAAGGAAAAAACACCTGTCTGACTTCACTGGGTCTATTCCAATTTTTTTAGCATGCCCTTTGGTTTGGTTTTTAGCATGCTCCAGCTACCTTTCAAAGGCTGATAGATCAGAAGTCCCATCATTTATTCTGTAGTCTACCTTGATGATGTGGTTCTGTAAAGTCAATACAGCCCATCCACCTCCAAAACCTTGCAGGTGTCCTTCAAGCCCACCAGGAGGCTATTTAACAGCAAATCCAAAGAAGTGCAGGGAGGGGAAATGGGAAACAAAATATTTGGGTATCTAGTAGGGAACAGAAAGGTACAATCCTAGTGGATAAAGCTGAGGCCCTAGCAAACACTACTACATCAAGAACTAAAAAGCAGGTCTAAGCATTCCTAGGTCTAACCAGGTCATATAGAAGATTTGGACCAAACTTTGCCTGATTGGCTGCACCGTTTATAACCTTGCTGAAAATAATCAGATCCTTGACAAGTCACATAGTCTCCCCAGTGTCAATATTGCACATCCTCAATTTCTCCCGAGAATTCGTTCCATGCCCTGACATCTTACACTGTGCTGTGGATACAGTGTTGTCCTAAACCTTTTATGGGTAAGAATATCCTACCCTCTAGAAAAGTAGGAAACTCCTATTCTGGGAAACCTGATACTTGTTCCTTGAGGAGAAATGTCTGGCTATAAACTGAGATATACAGGCAGTACCTGATTGGAAAACCCTTTGTCTTGGTCATTGACCATGCGGCTCTAAGTTGGCTCCAAACCATGAAAAATTCAAGTGTCCACATGACATACTGGCACTTCACCTTTACAGCCTTTTCAGTTTTGAATAGAGTGTTGACATCATAATGCCAACTTCCTGTCATGAACCGAAGATTACTATGGGCCCCATGGTAAGTGCCTGACCGACCACTCCAGGAGAGGGGGTATGTGAAAATGTAAGGGATAGTAGTATTCCTCTGGGGTCAAAGGCCTATAGCTGGCTGGCTGGCTAAGCAGCCCCACCTGCTTCACCTGGGGAAAAGATCAGCAACTTATTACACTATTCCGCATAAAAGAAGGAGCAGAAAATGGGAGAGAGAGGCTGCCAGAGGCTGGAGCAACCTTAAGAAACAAAGGGACATAAGATAGACTGGGAAAAGTCCTGCTAGAGCAAAAGGCTCAGAGGTCAGTGCCATGAGCCTTGGGTTGAGGCACTTGTGGGGTGAGAAAAAGATAGGGGGGAAAAAGAAGGAAGGGATCTAATCTGTGAAGACTTTGTGGGGAAACACTGTGAATTTTTTTATCTTGTTTTCATTAAGGCAGCTTGAAATAAAATCCACAGCAATTAAAGGGAGCCGAGACTACTCCGCCTGGATTTTGTGAGAGGGACCCAGGCAGGATATCCCCAGAGAGAGAGCTGACTCCACAGCCTGGGTTCAGCCAGAAGAGGGTGCTATAAAATAGACCCAATCCTTCACACTCCTTTCCTGCAATAAGACCAGGGCTCTTCAACTGCCGAGTCTCCCCTGGCATACTGACATACGCTAGAGAGTGGGGACTGGCTAGCTCAAGACATTCTTTTTTGAACTGAGCTATGATGCCCTTTACTCTAGGTCACCAATTCAAACTGAATCCAGGTCTATAGGAACCAAAAACCTGTCACTATGTGATGTTCAGTGGTCTAAATAAGAGGAGCACAGGGGGGCTACCACCCAATTTCTACCAGATAAGAATCAAGAACCCAAAATCATCACCCAGAGAGACCGAGAAGAGCTAGGTTTGCTTAGCCTAGCAAAAAGGCAGCTGAGACAGAATAGGATTGCCTTCTACAAATATACCAGAAGGGTAAACACCAGGGGTATGGCTAGACTACACGTTTGTCGGAAAAAGGTATGCAAAATGCACTACACATTTTGCGTACCTTTTTCTGATTCTTTTGTTGGAAGAGGCTTTTCCGCCATTTGGCCCATCTAGACTGGGTCAAATATCAGAAAAACCCTCTCTTTCTGAAGCCCCCTTCTTCCTCATAGAACGAGGAATACAGGGGCTTCCGAAAGAGCGCATTTGCTCTTCCATAAAAAAAAGCAGAAGAGCAAACACGTTCCTGGATGCGGCGGAGTTTTTTCAGGATGCCTCCAGTGTTCTGAAACGCCCCCCACAGTCTAGCCATACCCTAGGAAGGGTAAAGATCTATTTAAACTAACAGACAGTACTGACACAGGAACAAATAGACCTAAACTGGCATAGGTGATGAATTATATGGGCTCATGGCTCCCTGGCACCAGGAATATTCCTGGCCCAGGGCCGGGCTCTATCAAAACTCACCACCTGCTGCCCCATGTGCTCCCTGCATCCCCTGGCACCCTGTGTGCTCCCTCCGCGCATCCCCCAGATCCACCTACTGTCCCCTGGGGGAAGGAGGAGCAGAGTCTCCATGCCATGCTCTCAGGCCTGCCAACAGTGTGTTTGTGGGGATGGAGGGGGGCAAAGTGGGCAACTTCCTCAGGGCCTGGCAATTCAAAAAGGTCCAGGGCTCCCAGCTACTGCTGCCGCTACTGCTGAGCAAAAACCAGCAGCCATTATTTGGTCAGGGCCTGCAAAAATAATGTTTCTTCCTCCATGGACTGGCTCTGCAGCAACGAACACCTATATACACTGGCCCATGAGACCGCGATCACTTACTCATGCTGGTGCATAAATGAAGTTGTCTCTGCAGCAGAGCATGTTGTGGATGATGCAGTGGTTGTGGATGAGCAAACGTGCCGTGCTTGTTTCAGCTCTGCCTTGAAAAAATAGGTCAGCAGAGTAGAGAGAGAAAATGCACCTATAATGGTCAAGGGAAGCAGAACAAACAGGCTACGTCTACACTGGCGCGTTCTCACGCAAAACTCTTTTGCGGAAGAGTTCTTCTGCAAAAACTCTTCCAGAAGAGAGCGTCTACACTGGCATGTGCTTTTGCGCAAGAGATGTGCTTTTGCGCAAGACCATCCATGCCAGTGTGGACGCTCTCTTGCGCAAGAAAGCTCTGATGGCCATTTTAACCATAGGGCTTTCTTGCACAAGAAATTCATGTTGCCTGTCTACATTGGCCTCTTGCACAAGAACAGTTGCGCAAAAGGGCTTATTCCTGAGCGGGAGCATCAGAGTTCTGGCGCAAGAAGCCCTGATTTCATACATTAGAACGTCAGTTTACTTGCGCAAGAACACGGGGCCAGTGTAGACAGGCAGCAAGTTTTTGTGCAAGAGCGGCCGCTTTTGCGCAAGATCGTGCCATTGTAGACACAGCCACACAGTGATGGGAGAAGCTGCATGTCCCAACTTCACCAGAGGCTTTACTAATAAAGGAGGAGGTGCATGGAGAAATGAAAAGCGATAGAACCGTGCATCTCAAACCGACTGGTTCCAGATCTAAACGACAGACAGAAAGCAAGTGACTTGCTCTGTAATATTCTGCATTTGTGCAAAAGCAGAAAATGGCAGCTGCAGGCAGGATCTCCCATTTTTAAAGATGCAGTGCTCCCAGAACCTTTCACATTAATTGCTACAGGATCACAATGGGGCCCCTCCCCACGTAGGATACAGCACTGCATAATAGGCCAGGTGCAATAATAGTTATTTCTTTACTTCTTCTGAAGTATTGGGCTAGATGCTGATTGAATGAACTAGTGGTCCAATGAGTGAGACCCATCTATTCTCTTAACAAGGAAAATGAGAATTGCCTGCCACTCACCTCTGATCACAATTAGTTCAAGACAAAGGATGTTCCAAGGTCTCAGTTGCCTTTTCACTGCAAGCGCAAGAGAAATTAAATATTTAAACCAGCTTTTCTCTCTTCTCCCATTCATTTTAATCCTCTTCATTATTCAGTGTGCCAAACGCATTCTCCCACCCCCACATCTTTGCTTCCTCCCCCACACACACTGCTCTCGCATTCACTTCAATTGCTTATAGCACTTGTCTGAATAACTGCAAAGTTATTACACAGGAGACAGCAAACTGCATCTCTTTTCACTAACCCCTAGGATCGCCAGTTTTGGCTGGAAGTATTCCTGGACTGCTTTAATCACAGGACAACAATTAAGGGCTGGCAACCATGTCACACATATTATAAGCAGCAAAAAGTTAGGCAGCCATAACGATGAGACCCCCGCCCCCAGCTAATTAAACTTGGTGAAGGTCACTCAAAGAGGGGGTGGTATTTACAATCAATCACAAATATGGGGAAATAAGTGGGTATCAACAGCGTTAACCTAGAACGAGAGGAAAGCTGAGATGCAAGCCTGGGAGACAGCCAAAGTTCTATTTCTGGCCCTGCCACAGACTTTGTGTGCAACCTTGGATAAATAATTTGATTTCTCAGTGCCTCACTGGCCTTGAGTGTAAAACAGAGCTATAGTTACCTGTCTCACAGGGAGATGCAATAACACTGATTGAAAAATGGAGGAACAATTTTGTGAAAAATTCTGAAGTTGTTTCTAATTCATGCAGTTTGAAGTTGAACAATTTTTCATTAAAACAACAAAAATAAATGTTCTCTCCCCCCCCCCCCGTTTCTCTCATTTGGTCACCAAGTGCATAAAATGAAAGCTTTCCAGATTTTACTTCCTCCCCAAAGTGCACAGACAGCTTTTTTTCCTCTTTTGCCACTCTAGCTTTTCGAAAAACTTTGCCCATATTTGAAAAGTTACCTAGTAGCAGAGTTAGAATTTCATTTGAGCATTCAGAAAGGTTACAGTGGTGAATGGAAAGAAAACAGAAAAAATGAAAAAATACACACCCTAAATCATCAACGTCAGGGGGTGGGGAAGAAAGAGGGAGAAACAAAAACAAATTCAAAAGTTTTGACAAGAAAGTAAAATGTCTTGCAAAGGTTTTCAGTTTTAAAACAAGCCATTTTTCATCAAAGATGTGCTGAAAGAAAGTTTTCACTGATCTCTAGCTGCAAGCCTAAATTACTTTATGTTTGTAAAGGTCTCTGAGGGCATGTCTACACATCAGGGCAAAATTTGAATTAAGATACGTAACTTCAGCTATGTCAATTGCGTAGCTGAAGTCGAAATAGCTGAATTCGGCTTTTGGTGCTGTCTACACATCAGGAAGTCGAAGGAAGAACACTCTTCCTTCGACTTCCCTTACTCCTCGTGAAATGAGTGTCATAGGAATCGGAGTAAGAAGCTCTCCAGCTCAACATTATTTCAAAATAATGGCTTGCTGTGTAGACGTGCACTTTGTTATTTTGAAATAACACCAATTATTCCAAAATAACGCTGCTGTGTAGACATACCCTGAGGTTCTCGGATAGAAGGTGCCAGAGAAATAGAGAGTATTATTCTTCCCCTATCCAAGGGAGGGCTGTACAGCTAAGTGTAAATAAGTCAGTGTATAAACTGGGCATGTGAACGACTAGTCGACATACTAGTCGACTAGCTGCTTCCCCCACCTCTTGCTGCCTCTATCAGAAAGAGGCAGCAAGAGGGGGAAGGGAACGGGGTGCTTCAAAGTGGCAGTGCTGTGTGATGCCCAGGGTTAGCGGGGGGACTCCCCCGCTAACCCTGGGTGCCCATGCTTCACTGCTACACTTCAAAGGCAGAGGCGCCCTTATTGACTAATAGAATAGTCGATGCAAATTGCATCGACTATTCGATTAGCCAATTAATCTAAATTTAACATTCCTAGTTTAGAAGCCATCATGAAAGTATAGAAGCAGGCATAAGTCACGACTTTCAATCTCTTTCCAAACACCCATTTCTTCCAGAAAACAACTATGCATGTGGAGCCAGGGACGGTGTACACCACTCCCTGCTGAGTCCTTCAGCTCGGTGACTGTAGGCATGCAGCATGGTATTAGAGGTTCCATAGACAGTCCTCCCAGGGGACTTCTGCTCTCCAGGAACTGCAGCAAGGGTAAATGGCAGCTACCTAGTCTCTTCCACAGTTCTGTTTCCACAATACTGGTTTATCTGGCTATTTCTCCTGGGCACTCCATTTTATGACCCTACTTTCCCCCTCCCTCACAATCACTGCCTGTCAGGGTTGGAACCTTCCAGAAAATGTTTGGTTACAACACGAGCATGAGGAACTGAGGAAGGAACAGGGTGAAGAGATGAGCAAAGGGGATCACTTGAAAGCATCAAAACAAAAGCATAATAAAGATGAGGGGGTGGGAAAACAGAGACAATACAAACGGAACAGAAACAAGCTGAAATACATGAAAAATGCATGAAGCATTGACTAAAACACCACAGCCTTCTGCAGCACATGTGATGCTGTCTCTGGCAGGTAGTTCTATTTTGGTCTCCATTAAGAAGCCAGGCAGTGCTGGCTGCCGCTACATAAACGGGGACAGTGTAAACACTCAGGCTCCATCTGCCTTGCAGACTGGAGGCTGGCCCGACTGGGTGGGGAAGCAGCTAATAAAAGAATGCTTCTCTGGAACCTTGTTTTTTAAAATCTATTCAAAACACTCCCTCCCCTCCAACCTGTGGCTCCAGGAGATGGTGGGGGCAGTATTTCCAGAAATATTTTTGCAGATAGATTTGGCAGAGTTCCTGCTAAAAGAAACTGTGTTCTTTGTGACTGAGAGACAGACCACTGATGGTGGATGGTGCAACTGAGGGCTAATCCCTTTGGCTCTTCCCTAAGGGTATGTCTACACTCGCACCCTAGTTCGAACTAGGGATGCAAATACAGGCATTTGAAATAGTCCATGAAGCAGGGATTTAAATGTCCCGTGCTTCATTAGCATGGTCTTGCCGGCGCGTTACTCCGAATGCCAGCTGTTTCAAAAGTGAAAGTGAGCGCTGGGATGTGTTAGTTTGAACCAACATTACTCCTCTATTTTTTGAGGAGTAACATTAGTTCAAACCAAGGGGTTTGGTTCGAACTAATGCGTCCCGGTGCTCACTTTCACTTTCAAAACAGCTGGCATTCAGAGGAACACGCCGACGAGATCATGCTAATGAAGCGCAGGATATTTAAATCCTTGCTTCATTGACTATTTCGAATGCCTACATTTGCATCCCTAGTTCGAACTAGGGTGCAAGTATAGACATACCCTCAGACTTTCTCCCTGAAGTCAGCGACTCAGGACCAGATTTTTCCTGTAATTAAGTATACTTAATCTCTTTGTTATCCCCCTTGGCCTCCTCCCTGAAGCTGACTTCACCACCATGTTACTCCAGTGTTATACTATTGCAGATCCATGGATTTCACCTTGGCACTTGGTTTCAATGGAGTCACACCAGGGTAAAAATAGTTTAAATATGGCAGTGAATCAGGTCCATTGCTTCAGCGATGTAGGTGAATCTCAATTACCTTCCCCTTCCTGACCCCAGAATTTCTATGGGAATCTCACAGCTGTGCCAGTTCTACGTAATTACAATAACTGTTCTTTACCTACCATGTCTTCCTTTTATTATAAAAATAGGGATGCCTTTGGGATAAATAAATGCCTCGTTACTTTGACACACAATATTAAATACCTCTGATTTTTTAAAATTAAAGCCTGTGATTAAGTATAATTCCTGGAAAAAGAAGCATGCAGAATCACTGTTTGTCCCTTTTTTGTTCTTGCTCTCCAGACCCTATTCCCCCTCCCCCCCCCCGCTTTTTTTGTTCTAGGCATAGCAATAGTGTACTTAAGATGCAAAGCAGAAGCCAAACTGATAAATACTAGGAATGCTTGAACTTCTGTTGTCTTTTACTAATACCTCAAAATGCTTTACAAACACCCAGGAGTTTAGCCTCAGACCTTCCTTATGATACAACTACACAAATCTGTGTCTCTTTTGACATATGAAAACCTGAGGCAGAGAGGCAAAGTAATTTGTTCAAAGTCATACAGTGAATCAAGTGGGAGAAGTGGGACTAGAAATCTTGTGTCCCAACCACTCTCCATCCTGTGTCTGAACCATAAGATCAGGCATAAATCAGCAGAGAGAGAGGACGTAAGGAAAACTAAATAGCAAAGTCTGAACATTTACCCCGGGAGGCATGTTATTGCATGAGTGAACAACGGTTCATACAGTATGAAAGTTAGGAGCAGGGGAAATTGATAATTTGTGTGGAACAAAGTCATTTGTCCAGTTGTTATCAGTGTTCCCTCTAAGCTGGGTGGCAGCCCAGCTTCACAGGTGATTAATCAGCCCTGCCCAGCCAGAGGCTCAGGGCTCCATGCAGGGAGCTGACTGACTGGGTGGGGCTGATTAATCACCTGTGAAGCTGTGCTGCTGCACAGCTTACAGAGAACACTGGGTGTTATAATACAGTATTTTCGACCACAATGCCACCCATAAGGGTTCAAAAAGTGTAAGTCAAATCTCTCCCGATTATGAGAACAAAAACAACATATTCTGGGTTCTTTTCATTGTTTGATTTTTGAGCCTTTAGGATACCTTGGGGGTCACATTTTCAAGCTTTCCTTTGAAATTAAAAGGGCTAAAATAAAAGCCGGGGTTTCAAATGAAAGGCCTAATATCACAAGATGTGCAATAAAATCAGAGCATTATACTGCTACATAGAAGGTGAAGGACACTCACCAGAAGGACTGTTCAAATTTGTTTGTCCCCTGGGTTTGATCTCAAGTTTGAAGGAGGCCCAGGATTCAATGTGGAACTTACCAGCAAGTGCCAATGTTCAGAAACCAGTGCTGCTCCAATGTTTGTGAACCTGCCTGCAAATTTGATCTGAACTTCAAGCTTTGAGTGAAATCCAAATCTGGATGAACATGACCCAGTTTCAGGTTTTATAATGAAAGCTACAAACAGCTGTGCCAACATGGGGCCAACTTCACTATAGCATCACTCTTTAAATGAATAGCTTTCAAGGCCAGAAGGAACAATTTTGATCATGCAATTGGGCCTCCTGCATAATTGGCAGTGGAATTACATCCAGCAATTCCTGCATCAAGACTTAATAACTTGTGATCAAATTAGAGCTTATATGAATGATGTAAATTGCTCCCACTCTGACATAGCAGTGGTTTGTGTATGTAAGGGACAGTACAAGATTCAGGGTCATCGGGAATCAGACCCAAAATGCATTCTGTGTGTTCTGGATCAAAGTTCACAGAACATACTTCGGAATAGTTACTTTTTACCTTCTTTTTGCTTCCATATATTCCTGACCTTCCTCGGCTTTGAGAAACTTCTCACCTCTTCAAATAATCCCATAGTAACTCAATTAGCAACAGAATTTTCTGCTGTCAGTGGTGAAAACTACAGGATTAATAAAGGCTCCCACTGGCTGTGACCACCACTGTCCTTAAAAGTGGAAGAGGACTGTGTCTGTGAAATGAACAGCGGAAACCAATTTAATTAGTGTCAACCTAACCAACAGGAGTCCCACTCTTTGCAGTGTCAGAACACAGAGAAAATGAGGTCCAATTTATGTGGGGATTAGAACTCTTGGACAAATTAGTGAAAATAGAAGAAAACTATGAGCATTTGTGCAGTGCAGGATACCATTTTACAGCTAATTAGGCTACAAACTGTGTATAGTCACCTCTGCTGCACATAATATGTAGCTAATCTACCCTTGGCTTCAAGGGTCCTAACCTTACCCTATTTCTCCATTTGTACATTTGTTGTTTATTTCCCTGTTCTTGTCTTAAGAAAAGACTATAGAAAGAAAGTTAATTAAGTTAATATTGACTTTTTGGGGCAGACGAGGGAAGATTATCTCTAGAAAGGTTATTTAACCACCTCGAAAAAAAAAACTAGCCCTCATTGCCAGGTTTTTTGAAAAGCACTTTATTCTGTTTTAATCCCAGAGAAAGAGAAACAGACATACAGAGAGATACATACTGCATTTCAGTTCTGCCTGGTTGGTGACAACACTTGCTCATTTTGGACTGAAAGCCAAAGACATCTACAAAGGTTGTGTTACATGGAATGTTGAGGTGAAGTTGTTGCTCATGAAACTGAGGTGACAAATAGCTCAGATTCTTAGGAGTGGGGAAACTTTTTTAGGTTGGAGGCTGTTGACACACAGAAAAAAATCAGTCAGGGGCTGCACCCAAGTGAGAAGCAAAACCAAAACCAAAAACCCCTCACTGAGATGGCTCCCGACTGAGGAGGAGAAAGACACTCCCCACATTCTCCTTATACACCAGAGCCTAAAGGGGAACCAGGGTAGTAGGTTTTGTGTGTTCCATCCCCCTGGGTGATGGTGGGGGGCTGGAGTACCAGCATGAGCTCCCCAATGCTGGGGCGATCCCCAAGCCTCAGTGGCCAGATCCAGGGCCTCCAAGCCTTAGGTTCCCCACCCCTGGCTCAGATGGAAAGACATTATACAAACTTCCCATTCACCCTACCAGTGCACCTCAGTCCCAGCCTCCTGCTAATTCAATCCGAGGTACTCCTCCCTGTTTTACCAATGCTCCTAATCATGACCTGCTGGTTCCCTACTATTCTAGCCCTGAGAACCCTTCCAAGAGCTCTGCCATGCATTTAAATCCTGACCCGCATCACCCCCTGATAATCCCCTCCCCAGAACCCTCCAGCTCACAAATATAGCCCTACCAATGAACCTCAGACCAATTTTACAGTGTCACCTGATATTAACAGTGTTGTTGACTCGTGCAATTTTGTGAGCACGAGTAATATTTGGTGCTCTTCTTACAGCCCCAGATCCTAATTAAAAAAAAATTATTAATGTGATGATGTGAAAGCCTCAGATTTTACATTTTAAGACTGCATTTAAATTTCTAACCCTCATTGTTGCCAAGAAAAGTTTGAAAACATGATACATTTCTTTAGACAGGAAAGCATGTTATGATTTTAACCTGCGACCACTTGTTGCCAACATTCGTACTTATTACTGAACTCTGCTCTTTAATAATAAACTTATTATTATTTTCATAATAAATATGGGTCAGTGCTGTGCTGCTAGGCAAAGTGCTGATCTTGAGTTGAATCTTACAAGTGAGGGTACAACTACACTGCGCTTTTTTCGATACTTTTGTCAGAAGAGGCTTTTCTGACATTTGGCTCATCTAGACTGGGCCAAATGTCGGGAAAAAACCCCCTTTCCGAAGCCCCCTTATTCCTTGTGGAACGAGGAATACAGGGGCTTCCAAAAGAGCACGTTGCTCTTCTGGAACAAAAGTGGAAGAGCAAACGAATCCATGGATGCGGAAGAGTTTTTAAAACTATTGTAGTCTAGCCGTACCGTTAGTGTGTATTGTTCCTTTGGGGACAGAGGACCAATTATTCTTAGATGGTTCAGTGGATAAGTGGCTGGATGCTGTAGGGCAGTGGTTCCCAACCTTTTTATACCATGGACTGGCAAACCCATTCACAAACTTTTGGCAGACCGGTAACATTACCGGTCCACCAAAATATGTACCCCAGCCCTGGCCCCCAGAGCCGCCGCAAACAGGTGGCTTCAGCTTTGGCAGCCGCCAGCCACATGCCTGGGGTATACCCCAGCCCCGGTCCTGGAGCAGCCGACATGGGTGTGGCCTGGCAGCGTACCGCGGCCCAGCAGCCAGCAGTTCGTGGCCTGGCATCATTCCACGGACCAGTGGTTGGGAATCACTGCTGTAGTGAACTCTGTGAGTATCGTGGGTTGGTGTGTGCAGGCCCGCCAATGGAATGAGCAGCAAAGGGGGCAGTTGCCCCGGGGACAGGGGCCCAGCTGCCCTTGCTGCTACTGTGGTAATGGCAGGGGAGTCTGGGCCCTTTAAATTGCCACTGGAGCACTGCATCGTGTGCTCTGTGCAGCTAATGGCTGGCTGCCTTGGCCCCATCCCTTCTGCCTGAGACCCTGTCATGATCATGAAGGTTAGCCAGCAGCCTGGGGACTAAGGGGTTTACCTGACGTAGGTAAGGTTGAGTCAGCCAATAGGAATGTAGGTAGGAATTTCAAACTAGGACAAAGGAATGTTTGATTTCTCCCTCCTGTGTCTCTGGGGCAGTTTGTCTCCAGCTAGAGCTGTGGTTCTCAACTGGTGGTCCATGGTGACTTTTTCGGTGGTCCACAGGAACACTGTCCAAAGTCGCACGGCGTGAGCAGGCGCCGCCATTAGGCTGTTTTATGGCGTGTTCACAAGCACGCGGCGCATCATCCATAGCGTCACCTAGGACGCAACCGCGCTGTGTTGCCAGTAACTTCCGTCTGAGCGTCAGTGTAGCTGCCGCCGTTGTGCTGAGTGGTTGCTGTGTCGTTCGTCCTGTGCTACATGTGCTGGAGGTGGTCCATGAAAATTTTTTCATTGGCCTGGTGGTCCGTGGACTGAAACGAGTTGAAAACCACTGAGCTAGAGAAACCAACCCTTCCTAAGCAACACCCTGAGGTAGAAACTCCCCAGAGACAAAGGAGGGAGAAACCAAACATTCCTTTGTCCTAGTTTGAAATTCCTACCTACATTCCTATTGGCTGAATCTACCTGATGTAGGTAAGGTTAACCCCTTAGTCCCCAGGCTGCTGGCTAACCCTCATGATCATGACAGACCCCAATGCCATCTGGGGGCATGGAATTACCCCACACACTTTACCCGGGGGCCCACAGAAGCAGTTTGCTCCCCTGGATGCGTGGTTGTCACGACCAGTATGGAGAGAGTGAGGTCTGGAAAGCAGTGCATGTACTGCCAGAGGCGCTTGGTTTCAGGGAGCTGATTCACAGCATAGAGAGACAAGACTGCTTCATGAAAAGCACAGGTAGTGGTACGGTGCTTCACAGCTCTGGGAGCATCACTGCTCTCATGCCCTGCCCCTCCCAAACAAAGGAGTTATTTTGTCCATCACCACAGCATATGCTCTGCTCTCTCTCCTTCAGACACACACAAAGTTTTCTACCGACAGGGAGATGGAGACTCAGGAATTCAAGTTGTCATAGCAACCTCAGACTCTGCAGTTCCAGGGTTATGTAACCATCAGCAAGTTTGGAAGATGCAGTGGGGTACTTGCCTTATGACAGAAGAATTGCTTTAGCTAGTTACACATAAACTGAGTGCTATGGGGTTAAACTGAGGCCAACTGTTTGCCAGAGCTCTGGCACTTCCTTACTGGCACAGCCCTTGTCCTCTTGACACAGGCATGGGCATTCCAGAACAGCACCACCTTCTGCCAGCAGACCAGCCCCATTCTTGGAAAAGTATCAGTGCAAGCCATTTCCCACCATGCCATTGGCCAAACTTGAACATCCACAACTAAGTGTCACACCTCTGAACAGGTACATGTAACAACCAACCAACCCCACCCCACCACCATCATTGTGGTGAGACTGCAGTGAAATGCTGTTGGACTAAGTGGGTGTGTTAATGCCACCAGGCTCTGCACTTTGTGTCTGCTTCATGGAAATGTAGCTCCACAGCTCTGGGGACACAAGGCACAAGGTCTAGGAGTAAACATGATGGTTTTTTGCTCTTTGCCAATTGGACACTTGGAAATTTAGATGCTCAACCGTGAAGAAGCTGTTCTCTGCTCATCTCTCACGAAAGGAGAAAGGCAGAGAGAAACCAGGGACTATGTCTGTCTGCACACTGAATCTCCAAGTGGATCTGCTGGAGCATGGCAGTGCCTGGGGCATGATCAGGGTTTGCTTGCTTTGACCATATTTTTTAATTGCATCCCTTTCCTGTATTTTCAGACAAAAAGAACAACATGCATCTTTTGTTCTAGAGTGGTTATACTCAAACTTCGGGGATTAGGAGCCAAATTAGCCACCAACATTCCGTAGTAGTGTGAATTCAATGTTTCATTTATGATAGTGCTGTATAAAAGTCTCAGAAAGGTAGCCATGTTAGTCTATAATTTTTAAAAACGAGTAGACCTTAGGCTATGTCTACACTGCACTCTAAACTCGAAATAAGATATGCAATTTGTGCTATGCAAATTGTGCACTTATTTCGAGTTTATTTTGAAATAGGCTATTTTGAAATGTGGTGCTCTCTACACAGCACCAATTTTCAAAATAAAGTGCTTTTCTGAGACATCCCTTAATCCTCATGGAATGAGGGTTACTGGGATGCCAAAATAGCATGCCCGTTATTTCAAAAAATATTTTGAAATAACAGGTGGCTTGTGAAGATGCGGGGGAGCTATTTCGGGATACCTCTGGTATCCCAAAATAGCTTTGATGTGTAGACATACCCTTAGAGACTAAAAAAAATATATAATATCATGAGCTTTCGTGGGTCAGATCCACTTCATCAGATGAGGTGGAATGGAAATAACAGAATCCAAGTACTGATTTTATTTTTTATATATATATATATATATATATATATATATAAAGTTTGTATATATACAAAGTTATACGTATCTTTAGATTCTTTTATTTCCACTCCAACTCATTGGATGGAGTGGGTCTTACCCACAAAAGCTCATGATACTATATATATTTTTGTTAGTCTTTAAGGTGCCACAGGACTACTCATTTTTATAGTGCTGTATATTCATATTTAAACCATAGAACAAGGGAAATATTTAGTTTGTGTGTATAATTCTCATAGCAAAATGACTGGCCAAATATTATTATGTTATCAACTACAATTGGTTAAGAGCACAATAAAAGCATCCTGATTGGTTAATAATGAAATCATGTAGTGTTGTAATATCATGTGCTTCAAAGAACTGCAGGAGACATGTTAAAGAGCCATTTGAGGCTCAGGAGCCTCAGTCATTCAGGGCATCTAGATGATTTTTTTTTTCAGATAAAAGAAAACAAAATGGTGAAGAATTCCAAAGTCACTGTGACATAGGGAGTACAGTGACTCACTCTAACATCCTGCATCTGAACTAAGCTAAAACTGACCTCCAATATGGACAGCCTCAGAATGAAACACAAGATGGGTGAGGTCATATCTTTTATTAGGACCAGCTTATTATGTTGGTGAGAGAGACACAAGCTTTCGAGCTACACAGAGCTTTTCTTTAGATCTGGGCTATGTACTCAGAGTATTATCACGACACTGCAGATAGCCTTAAAATGGACAACCAAGCTGCTTCCTTAGGGTTTTAAAGGGCCATTCACAGAAAAGAGATTCAGCATAATATTAACACAGCAATGTTGTAAACTATAAGAGATTTTATGGCAAGTCTTGCAATAGCTGGTGCTTTCCATAAAGTCTCAGCATCCAGATTCATATGATTAGAGGAGAATCTCAGCTTTCATTTAAAAAACAAGGTGTTTAGACTGCATGGTTTCAGAGAAAAAGCTTAGAAATGTGACCCAAAGTTCATCCTAGAAGCTCCGAAACCAGATGATAAATAGGAAGAAACCCACCTTCTTTGAAAAACCTCATTATTTGTAAGCCAATCGCATGATCTTTGAGGACCCAACTCATGATTCTGAACACTTGGGGTTGGCCAACCCATCAACCACCACAGGAAGTGGAGCTGTAGTGCTATCCATATAGGCATGGCATATGCAAAAGCTCTCTCTCTTCTCACCCTAATATTGCAACATCCTTCAGTGCAAATGGCCTACCGAAGACACTTACATTCAGTTAAATATTCAGTGAACATGGTCCACTAGCTGACTGGCTAAACCATCAATCCTTTAACCATGGGTCAGTTCTGTATTTGCACGAGGAAAGCCTTCTGGTTTCTCCAGTGTAAGTGGTAACCCCCCATCCCACCGAAGTTCTATCTGTTAGCAGGTACAGGTCTGTTCCATTACAAAAATAATCACTAGTTCATAGGCTAGGACATTTTGTCAGCATTCAGATATGGATATTTACCATGCTGGTCTCTGTAGTTAAACCCTACAGGGACCCCACACGTTGCAAAGACTTGTTGGATATTTCCAGGCTGTGGTGATACTCTGCAGGCATAGAGCTGACAGAGAAGCCTTGGCAAGTTGACACAGGGCTGCTCTGAAGGTGCAAGTCCACATGTTCATCTATTCCAAACAGCGCAGAGATAAACAAACTGTCAGGCGCATCCCGTAACAGCTAGCAAAAATCCCCCAAGCCCATCACACATGTCAGCCGAAGAGGGAACTGAAAGGAAACATGTGCAACACCACAACCTGACCTAGCTGGGATGGCCTGAGGAGAAGCTAACAGAAAGGGAAGGAGAGAGTTCCACACACTGGAAGGGGTGAGGTGTGAATGCAAAAACAAACCAAAAAAACTCCACACCACCCCAAAAACCCAAACACCGCTGTTTTAAAATTCCCTATTTCCTTGTTTGATTCCTGTCTGTGGGCCAGCCCAGGTCGGGACTCATCTCATACCTTACACAAGGGGGGCCAGTTTGCAATAGACTCCACTCTTTGCGGGAGCATGTCACCACCCTATCAGGGCAAAGAGGGGTGAAAACCATGTCCCTCCCTTCCTCTGCACTGCCCTCTGGAACAGGGTAAGTTTACTGGGCAGAACAGGCTGTGCTATCCTGCTCCTGTCTACCAAGCATCTTGGGAAAGGTTTGTACAATCCTTCCTAGAGGGGCAGGGTGGCTCTGAACAACCCTTTACTCAAGGCTGCTGATTAAAGGCACAATCTAGGCCTCTTCATTTATGCCCTCAATAGGCAAATAGAAAGTCAATTTAGCCTTGCCTTGGACAGCTGCTGAACCTCTAATCACTTGCAGATGGTTGGTTTTAGTTGTCAAGCACAGCTGCTTCTCAAGCTGGAAAGGCTAAGCATTGCCTGCTTTTGTAGCGAGGCTGAAAGGACGTTACACATCTTTTTGCTGGTGGCTGTGTACTAGCTCAGCCCAACCTGTGCTGAGGGGATCTCTGTCCCAATGCCTCTTGCAACATACATTCTCCTTGAGATGGCCTTGGAGATCAATACTGAACTGCGACAGTAACGCAGACCTGGGGAGTAACCACAAGAATTAAATGCAGCACCACGAGAGGCCATTTCATCCTCATTATAGCAGCTCTAACAGACTGATGACACAAGTAGCTGCTGTGATACTGCAATATGTCACAGGTGACTACAGCATTATCATGCTAAGTTGGAATCAGTCAAGAAATATGTAACTAACTGTCCTAGGAAAAACTTAAAAAACACTTGGGCAAACAACGCTTCTCTTCCATGCTCTTTCTGCTTCTATGAGCCATTGTTTAAGTGGCACTGAAATTTCACCTTGTGTCTGTATGGTGGTGGAGTCGTCACTGGCAAATACCCCTCAGATGAGGAATCTGGCCATTGTCTTCGTCGACCATCTTTCTGCATTGAGCAGTCTTCCTCACCAATCAAGAGCCTCAGTGATTAGCTGCAAGCCCCAAACTGGCACGTGGGTATGATACGGAAACCAGATTGTGTGTATTTGAGGAGTAGGAGGATGCACTGAGACTTTTCAAACTCTTCAGCATTTTTCATTTCCATCAGAATCAAAGTGTCAAGTTCTAAACACAAAAAGTCTGTGGGTGAATTCCATAATCAGATGCACTTCAGAAGCAGCTGAACTGCACTCCAGATGGGCTTCTTGCTGTAGGATTACATGGGAACCATCAATGCTTTTCATTGTTCCCAGCCTCTCTATACTGAATGCCCTGAAATCTCACCATCCACACAGTGATTTACAAGAACTTGACACTAGCCATTTTAATTTACCTTGATTTCTAAATTCTCCTTCACGTGGGAGTTTAGCAGGGCAGCGTTATGTCTCTGTAGTGCTCATTGACTACTGTTGTCATGGGCAGTAGGGTATGTCAGCAGGAATGTTCTCAGGAGTAGGTGCTCAACCCCAGTAGCTGCAGGGAATGGTTGGTTCCTAGCCATTCTGGAGCTGACCTCCCTTAGCATGAAGCCCTGTCAGGAGTGGCGTGGAAACACACAGAGAATGGTACTCAAGCACAAGCGCTGAGCAGCAAACAGATCCACTCTTCCTAGCTGTCCCCAGATGTTGGGAATGGGGCAGATTTTACGTGAGATGTCCATTGCCCACCATACAGAGCAGGATTCTTTATAAACTTTGCTTCTAGTACATTTTGGGGGGCTTTATGAATTACTTCTCTCTCTGCCCATCTCCTTCCACTCTGTTCCATCTCCCAAACTCCTCTCTTACCTCCAGGTGCTGGGATGATGCTGGCTGTCTCTTGTTGCAGCCTGGCACCTTTCCCCAAGGAAGCCCTGCTGCTTTTCCCAACTTGCTTTGAAACCAACTTGGTTGCTGCAGCCTCCAGGCTTCAAAAGGAAAATCTCATTAACAGAAAGGGATTTCTCTTGCCTCAGAGATGGGCAGTGAATATCTTTAAACACAAGGTGTGCTAATTGGCACCACCGTAACCCCACGATCCTGCTTCCTGGGCTAGCTACACAGCACACATGACTATTGTTATAAAACACTGGCGTGAAAAACAGCTTGGCACACCTCTAGCACTCAGAAGAAACACTATGCCAACTTCAACCCTGAACCCAGGGCATGCTCTAGGGCTCAAGTCAGGCTACATGGCCAGATGGGGCTACTATAAGGGCTACTATACTAGATGGGGCTACTATAAGGTGGGTGCATAACTGGCTGGATAACCGTTCTCAGAGAGTAGTTATTAACGATTCACAATCATGCTGGAAGGGCACAACAGGGGTTCCACAGGTGTCTGTTTTGGGACTGGTGCTATTCAATATCTTCATCACTGATTTAGATGATGGCAGGAAGTACGCTTATTAAGTTTGCAGATGATACGAAGCTGGGAGGGGTTGCTTTGGATGATAGGGTCATAATTCAAAATGATCTGGACAAATGAGAGAAATGGTCTGAGGTAAATAGGATGAAGTTTAATAAGGACAAATGCAAAGTATTCCACTTAGGAAGGAACAATCAGTTTCTCACATACAGAACAGGAAGTGATTGTCTAGGAAGGAGTACGGCTGAAATGGATCAAGGGGTCATAGTGGACCCCAAGCTACCTAAGTCAACAGTGTGACACTGTTGCAAAAAAAAGCAAACATGATTCTGGGATGCATTAATAGGAGTGTTGTGAGCAAGACATGAGAAGTCATTCTTCCGCTCTACTTTGCGCTGATTAGGCCTCACTTGGAATACTGTGTCTAGTTCTAGGTACCACATTTGAAGAGAGATATGGAAAAATTGGAGAAGATCCAGAGAAGAGCAACAAAAATGATTAAAGGCCTAGAAAACATGAGCTATGAGGGAAGACTGAAATAATTGGGCTTGTTTAGTTTGGAAAGGAGAAGACTGAGGGTACGTCTACACTAGCCCCCTAGCTCGAACTAGGGAGGCTAATAAGGGCAACTGAATTTGCTCATGAAGCGCGGGATTTAAATATCCCATGCTTGATTACCATGTTCTTGGCCAGTCGCCATTTTGGAAACTGACTAGCCCGAAGTAATGGACCGCGTCTACATGCGGCAGAGAAGCGCGATTCCGAGATAAACCCCTTAGTTTGAATTCTTGGAATCACGCTTCTCTGCCGCGTGTAGACGCGGGCCATTACTTCGGGCTAGTTAGTTTCCAAAATGGCAACCAGCCGGGAACATGCTAATCAAGCGTGGGATATTTAAATCCCATGCTTCATTAGCAATTTCGGTCGCCCTCATTAGCCTCCCTAGTTCGAACTAGGGGGCTAGTGTAGACATACCCTGAGAGGGGACATGATAGCAGTTTTCAAGTATGTAGCAGGGTGTTATAAGGAGGAGGGAGAAAAATAGTTCTCCTTGGCCTCTAAGAATAGGACAAGAAGCAATGGGCTTAAATTGTAGCAAGGGAGGTTTAGATTGGACATTAGGAAAAGCTTCCTTACTGTCAGGGTGGTTAAACAGGATTAAATTGCTTAGGGATGTTGTGGAATCTCCATCACTGGAGATATTTAAGAGCGGGCTGGATAGACATCTATCAGGGATGATCTAGATGGTGCTTGGTCCTGCCGTGAGGGCAGGGGACTGGACTTGATGATCTCCCAAGGTCACTTCCAGTTCTAGTATTTTGTGATTCTATGATTAATAAATTCCTCTCTGTGTGGCTCTGGCACACCTACACTTGGAATATTGAATTCATTTGTGGCCATTTAATTACCAGAAAGATACTGAAGGATGTTTAGAGAAGAGCAATAGCAGTGATTAAAGTGCTGTAAGTATTGATTTATAAGCTGAGACTTTCAAAGGAGCCTAAGGAAGGTGGGCTATTAATTCCCATCAAAATTCAATGGTGTTGGGTACCTAACACCTTTAGTCCTTTGTAAAAATCTCAGCCTAAATGCCTGATCCAACTCCCACTGTAGTTAGTGGGAGACATCCTATTGATTTGAATGGGAGCTGGACTGGGCTCTCATGTCTACACTAGGAAATTATTTTGAAATAAATTATTTTGAAATAATAATTCATGAAATAACAATTTTGAAATAAGCTTATTCCCGAGGAGTACAGATTTTGAAATAACCAGCCCATTATTTCGAAATAACGGGCTTAGTAGTGTGGACACTCCACTTATTATTTCAAAATAATCTTCCTTATTTCGAAATAACTCCCTAGTGTAGATCAGGTCTAAGTGTGCTAAGTACGGTAGGGTGATATATTAGCTCCTGCTGGCCTCTCATCCATTAGGCAGCCATGTCTGCTTCTGAGGGCAGCAGTGCTTACCCATCCTCCTGAACAGATAATGCCTCCTGCATTTTGCCTCACTTTGTGCTCGGTTTCTGATCTGATACATGCCCTGCTGCCTAAATCCCAGAATGTTCCTTCCGCATTCTTTCTCCAAAATCCACATTGGATTTTGTATTCTATTTTCTAGCAAAAGCTTCTCTCTACTTCTGGGCCCTGCCCAAGCTTTGTTCTCCTTTGGAGTTTGAATGGGGCTATATTTCCATACTCCACCCTGCTAGCTCCAGTGAGCTGGACTGGTTTCCAAAGTGAGAGCAATAAACCTCTGTGAGGAGGAAGAACTATAGAAACTAAGAGCGTAATACCAAAGATGTGAGGAGGCTTCTCTGTGCTGCCATATGCTGTGGCATTGCCAAAAAAGGGAAGAATTACCTACAGCCCTGTCCCCAGATGATCACTCTTTCCATTCTCTCTTGCTCACTTGCAGTATCTTGTTCTCTTTTTCCTACAGTCAGATTGGCAGCAGCACATCAGTCACTCTCTGACTCAGTTTGTCATGATAGTTTCACCCTCCCCATTATTTTACCCTTTATTGGTTTCTTGTATCCTGGATGTTATTCTGTTTCCATCACCACATGGCAGGCATAGCACAGGCATGTACAGACTGGGAGAGCAAGAGCAGAACAAATGTGGATGAAAGCCACTTTTGTCCCATCTGGGTTCAGGGCTGGCTGGCATGTGATGCAGGCTTTGGAGCTGCTTTAATTCACAGCAGCCTTACAGGCTATGCCTACAGGCTGTGATACAGCCCAGGACTTTTGTAGCAAAGACACTACTCAGACTCTACCGCTCCCACCCCTGGCTCTGCACCATCCCCCCTAGACTGAGGTTAACAAGGGGCTTGATAGAGGACCAATTCTTTCCCAACCATTTGTAGTGCCTTTACAATCTCTACACCCCTGATGCAGCATACATGGGCTGGAACAAGTGTTTGGGGTGGGGAATCTCTCTCTAACACTTGATTCTCAGAGCTGATGAGTGCTGGCTGCTCCCACTGAGTTTTAAACTTTAATATTTTAGTAGGAATAGAAGTTACCCCACTGCCACATCCAACTCCACCTCCCCATTACCCACCTGCTGCCGTATCCAATTCAGATAGTTCACTAACACACATATCCACTGAAGCGTCTTGCTGAATCTTTGAGGGGAGGAGGGGCTCAAAGTACCTGTCAGCAGTGATTCAATTGTTAACTTTTGTCCCTCATTAAAATTGCCCCAAGGGAACTTTGTAAACAAACAAACAAAATTAAAGAATTCAGGATGAAATTGTATTTCAATGGATTCCAGCTACCTCCTGAAAAGCCACGATGGCTTCTCTACAAAAATTCTAAGCCTCAAAAACCACCCACCTTTCAGAAAGCCTAGAGAAACCTGAGTGAAGCAATACGTCAGCTGGAGAAAAAAAGGAGTTGAAAGCATAGTACAATAGAGGCCATAAACATGTCACTCCAACAGCTTTGTACTGGTATGCTACAAGTTACATAACAGAACACAAGGCCCTGATGAAGCTCTGGAATGATTAGTGACAAAGTTACGATTGCTGACTAAAGATTGTGCATTTATGGATGTGGATGAAATTATTCAGGGCAGGAAGTGTTTAGGACAAATTTATCATAATAAGCAGAAAGCTGAGCTTGATTTAACAAACTGTGCACACTGCTAGATCGGCCCAGACCCATCTCCAAATCTGTGTCTAAAGAAAAAATGGTATGTGCAGCAGCTAGCTAACTGGGCAGCTGTCTTCAGGACCCTTGAATGTAAAACACTGATGGTTTGCTCTAATCCCACTTTTTTTTCCTATTCAGATAGCACTAAAAATGATCTATAGACTTAATTGCTGACAGGCATTCCCAGCAGGAGTGGTAATAATTTTCTGCACAACAACACAGACTGTTGCTGTAATAACCTACCACTTTTTCAATCCTTTCTGGTGTTGTGCCAATGCTGCCCCTAATCTGCAAGATCTAGCATTGGCATCCAACACCAAAGGAGGTTGAAACACAGGTTAAGGCTGAATCTGTCATTGCAAAACATTTGTTTACCAAAAAATGCCAGACCAGACACTTGCACCCAGGGCAATGGTTTTCATTTCTTATCCAGCCCATGCTGTTGCTTCCTTCTCTTGGCAAATCAAAAATTCCCCATTCACTAGCAGATGCTTGGTGACTTAGAGCTTGCCTTTTCCAGGCTTGGATTCTGCAGCTGGCTGCTTCACGGCGATGCTTCCTTTCCACCGCCTCACTAGTTTGAATGTGTCCATATGGATCCAGTTGCAGGAACAAGGATTTAGCGAGAACTCCCGGGTGTTCAGTTTCCTATGGGCATGCCTAAGCTTAATCAAAGCCCATCTGATAAGGCCTCAGTCCTCAATCAAAAGTTTGAGCTTGAATCAGGTGACATTTTTTAAGTAGAATAGTTGAGAGAGGCATGTCAGGCAAATACCCTTGCCATACATTCTCAAAGGTGGCAAGGGAGTACACAAAGCAAAAGTCTGGTAAAAGTCCCTCATTATCCCAGAGCTCATCGGCCTGTAAGATCTCAAAAAATCAATGGGATGCTCTCCTAGGACTTCAGTTGTCATGGGATCAGGCCCCAAAAATATTCTTCCCTCTGCCCTTTTGCCAATATCTTCTTTTAAGGACTGAGGCAAAGAATAAGAATCCTTCAAGTAACTTCGTTCTGTTTCTTAAAAACTCAAGCCAAACCCAGTGCAGCCATCTTCTTTGCTTAGCCAAAGATATGCTGGAGGCCTATACACTGGCTCTTCAAATTCTTCTCTTCCATCACACCTAGTTCAAACTTCTCACCACTGCCTTTGAAGCCCAGCTTCACTTTGTTCCTTCCAACTTATCCACCTACCTCGTGGCTCAGCATCTGCCCCCACCATGACAGCGAGGATCTGTGCCGCTAATCACAGCTGCTTGGTTTCTCAGCTTCTCACACATCTGTGCCTTCTCCAGCGCTCCCCTCTGTCCTTCAGAGAGTCCTTCCTCAGCAAGGTCAGGTCACCTGCTTGTACATATCCACTGTGGCAACACTGGGAAAACTGGCTGACTCAGGGTATGTCTACACTGCTATCAGAGATGTACTTGCAGCTGAGGTTGCCATAGCGGTCATTGACCTAGCATAGCTAAAAATAGCAGTGAAGAAATGGCAGCACGGGCGTCAGAGCAAGCTGTCAATCTGACCACCTGTCCGGAGTCCCCAGTGAGCTTGTACAGTCCACGTCACTGTGTTATCACTGCTATTTGCAGTCCCGGTAGCTAGATTAAAACGGAAGCACGGGTCTGCCAACTGCCACCACAATCGCACCTCTGACTGCAGTAGACAAAGGCCTGGTCTGCACTATGAAGTTAGGCTGATGTATAATGCCTCAAGTCAACCTAGTTGCACATATGTTTATGCTTAAATTTGTCTCCTATCAATGCACCTTGTGAACTCCAGTGCCCAGAGGCCAGGGAGACGAGAAGCTCTCCTGCCTATCGTTAAAATCTCACATGTTCTTGAAATGCCTTTTCCGGATTGGTCAGTTTGATGAGCCCACCTGCAGGTTGCCAACTTTCTGACTGCAGAACCAAATATCCTGCCCTGCCCTGAGGACCCACCCCTTGTTCACTCTGCCCATTACTCACTCATTTTCACCAGGCTGGGGTAGAAGATTCAGATGTGGGAGAGGATAAAGGATCTGACTGAGGGTGGGGTCAGGAATGAAGGGTTTGAGGTGTGGGAGGGAGCTCAAGGATGTCTACCCCCCACAGACACCACCCTTGCACCTTCCCTTGGCTATGGTTCCCAGCCCATGGGAACTGTGGAGCTGGTGCTTGGGGCAGAGGCAGCATGCAGAGCCTCTCTGGCTGCCCCTGAGCCTGTGGGCCACAGGGAAATGCCAGTCACTTCCG
The DNA here is from genome assembly GCA_032595735.1 of Pelochelys cantorii. Taxonomy (NCBI): domain Eukaryota; kingdom Metazoa; phylum Chordata; order Testudines; family Trionychidae; genus Pelochelys; species Pelochelys cantorii. The sequence goes on along the minus strand of CM064326.1, from coordinate 253,232,383 downwards.
GGAGCCTCGCTGAGCCAGGGTAGACAAGGAGCTTGCTGTAGCCCTGCAGAGTCACTGACTGGATTTTTAATAGCCCAGTCAGCAGTGCTGACTGGAGCCACCAGGGTCCTTTTTTGACCGGGCATGCCAGTCAAAAACCAGACACCTGGCAACCCTAAGCACATCTAGCAGCTCTTTGTTGGTGGTATTGGATCTCCTGTGGGGAGAGGAGGCTGTGCAGGCATAGCTATGGACCAGCTATAGAAATATGGACTTCTGTCAACAGACAACATGGGGGAAGCAGGAGAAGGGATACAAGAGGAAGGCAATCAGTTGTGATGCTGCATGAAGGTAAAGAAACTGAGGCAGGCATACTAGAAGGCCAGGGAGGCAAACATGAAATACGGTGTTGAGCTTCAGACTTGCCACTTTTATAAAGAGCTGCATGCACCACCATGGATACCTCTGAGAAACCTGAGTTGCAGGCCCTTGACATGAACATGGTGAGGATGAGGATGATGACAGGGGACATGCAACCAGTGAGTCTAGCTATGCCTCTGTGTGCTTCATTTATGACTGCTGCCACTGTACTGTTGAGAGGTTCCACCTCCACAACTGCAGAATGCCTATCCAGTTAGAGAGGAGAAAGAAGAGGATTTGGGATGACGTGTTCAGCAAGATTGTGCAAGCTGGGATGTGTTGCATTAGACCATGTTGCATCAGGGGTTTCATGGCCAGGGGAGTCAACATCCTGCATGGACCCCTGGGCAAGGTGAGGGGGGCAGCTCTGGGCTCCCAGAAGGGGTGAGGCCTTAGGAAGAAGGGCTGGAGCTGAACACATTTCAGCCCTCCACACCACCTGAACCATGGCATGCTTCCCTAGTCCTCAGAGTCGCATGGAGCAAGCAGCCCAGAGTTCTGCAGCATGCTGCGTGGCCCTCCAGCAGCAACTTTAAGAGCCCAAGGCTCCAACTGCCACTGCTGCTGAAAGTCCTGGGCCCCTTTGAATCTCCGGGCCCTGGGGCAACTGCCTGTTCGTGGGCCTGTGCATGCCTACTCCACTTCCCCACACTGGGAGACATTAAGGAAAACCACAGCTTCACATACACGGAGCTGAAAACAAAAGACAGGACTATGCAGCACTTTAAAGACTAACAAGATGGTTTATTAGGTGATGAGCTTTCATGGGCCAGACCCACTTCCTCAGATCAAGTTGTGGAAGAAAATTGGCATGACCATATATACCAAAGGGATACGATAAAAAAAGTGAACACATATAAAATAGACAAATCAGATTTTAGAACAGAGGGCGGACCGGGGGGGGGGGGGGAGGAGGAGGTTAACGTCTATGAGATAATGATATTAGAGGTGATAATTGGGGAAGCTATCTTTGTAATGGGTAAGATAATTAGCATCTTTGTTAAGGCCCATTCGTAAAGTGTCATATTTAAGCATGAATGACAGTTCAGAGGCTTCTCTTTGAAGTCTTGTGTTAAAATCTCTTTGAAGCAGGATGCAGGTAATCAGGTCATTGAGACAATGCCCATTCTGGTTGAAATGGCAAGAAACTTTTTTCTTTGTGAAACTGTCTGATGTCTGTTTTGTGTGCATTGATTCTTTGGCGAAGCGTCTGAGAAGTTTGTCTAATGTACATAGCAGACGGACACTGTTGTCAAAGGATAACTGCAGGAAACTCCCAAGATTAACATATCAAGGATTGCAGCATGACTCAGCAAAACCCATAGACACAAATGGGATCTCACAAGTATAAGATAGAGTGTTCTTACCATGACACTCTAGGTTGGTCCTGTAAGCCAAGCCTTAGAGGAGCCTTAAACCACGATCGATAAACCCCAACTTTATCACTCATGCTCATTCTTACTTGGCCAATAAAACTGACTTGAGCCACAACAGACTGGTAACTATAAATTGTCTGCAAGATGTGTGCATGTGTAAATGCATATGTTACTTTTCATACTGTATTTTTTAATAAACGCTGTGTATTGTCTTTCCCCCTGAAAATGATCCTGTGTGCTTATTACAAGCATAACACAGTTAGTGCTCATTTCTCAGGCCCAGAGGTGGAGCTCCCCCATCTACATCTGCTTTGGGAACACCACGAACAGCCTTGAACTGGTTTTCACTATGTCCCACAGTAATCTGTTCCTGCACAAAATAGTCATGGTCACCAGTGATTCAGTTCTTGCAGCTCTGCAAATACTGGAGGATTGTGCATGCTCATGAGAGTAGTGCAGAACTTTGCAGGCTCCATTCTTCTGTCAGAGGTGATTGACAGCAAGAAGGGCTGGGTGGGTTTGTGGGATATTTTAGAAAGGCACAAACATTATATGATATAGATGTGATGTGAGGTGATGGAGAATGATTTGTGCTGGGAAGCTGACGTCTTGCTCCCAATCATCCTTGCATGACTCAGGTATTGCCAAACTTTGCAAAAGACAGTGTGCTGGATGGTGGAAAGTAGCAAACTGGGATACCTACCGATAATTCACTGCGCTTTGCATTGGCACAAGCACTCCTGGTATCCACGTGCCACACAATACAAAGAGCTTAGCACATGTGTGCAAAAATGATATACTAATTGTGGCAGCTTTATGCTGATGTAACTTGAATGAGCAAAAGTTTGATGACATGCACATTGCCTTACATTGATAATCTTAAAGAGTAAATTTGGGATAACTGCTATATAATCTACATAATCCAACCCTCCTCCCTGGCCTCCTACACTCAGAAATACAACCCTCTGTGTTAACGTCAATATAATCTTATTTTACCATTTTATGACTAGTCACCACTGTGATTCCTTTCCTGATCTGCTGAGCTCTTTCTCTTAATATGTGTTTTTAGATTGTGAGCTCCTTGGGACAGAGACTATTTTTCAATCCAAGACATCGTGGGCTGTACCCAGAATGGAACTAACAATAGATATCTAAGCCAAAGATAGCACCAATGGGAATTCCTGAACAATTGCCTATTGTTGACACAGCCTGACAGCAAGAATTTGAAATTTGGAAGGCCGAAAAGTGGAAATCAAATCCTTAGATCTTGTTTAGTTTAAAGGTGAAACCAAATTAAGTGTACCTGGTCTCTGATACACTTACCTGAGATGAAGGGAACACATTTCAGTATGTTTACATAGTTTTCTCTTGACACAAATGTGGATACGATTCTTCCCTCATTTACAAGGTATGAGTCCCCACTGAAATTAACAGGTGTTGCTCTGTGCAAGTGAGGGCAGAATCTCTCTCTCTCTTGCTTTTGTCTTACCCTGAGGCTTTTATAGCTACTGTCCTAGGCACAGGCAGAGCTCAGATCATTCACAGGTGAGCCTCGTTTGCCTCCTCATTACAGTTCAATTAATCTTAACAGAACTTCCTGTCCCCAAGTAAATCAAAATGTTCTTTCAGGCCTCTTTCACTCATAAATGGTTTCTCTAGAAGAGGACAGAAACACAGCACTTCCACATGGTTAAAAACCACATGTTAACCAGAGTGTATGGGCATGCATGGGAGATAGAGTCAACCATACTACAGATATGGTAAAAACTTGGAGTACAGAAGGGATCTTGGATTACCCTGAAATGTTGTTTTCCACATGCACTAGTACATGCATTTCTAGTGTAAATAAATGTGACTCCTGTTCCTGCTTATACACTTGGATCAAGACTCTGATCTCTCTGGGAAACTTAGAACTGGGATTTGGCTGTTATCAAATGAAAATAAATATAGGGATTTGATGGATGGAACAGCTCTGTCCAGTGTTGGTTTAGTTTGTCTGTTGAGGAAGGATGAAAAAAACCCATCATCAGCTAAACAGCACAGTACATTTACTTCATCCAGCACACACTTTGGATTTTGTAGGATTTCACATGGGGATCAGTGGTGAAGGGATGGGTGGAGTGGGGAAGTCATGATTTTAGGGCAGCATGAGGTTGCAGTCAGTACTTCTTGGAGTTCTATCACAGAGCCAGCCAATCGGGACTAGCTTCTCATCTTTGGAAGAAATACAATTAGCAACAGTTTATCCTGTGTGTGCTACTGTATGAGAGCCAAAACAAGAGGTTATTTTCAAAGCAGCAGCTCATCCAGCATCAGGGGTAGGCTAAACAGGTGGCCAACTACAACACTTTATTTTTAGAAGTGGGGTTAGCTCTGCCCCTCTGACACCAGCTTATAGAATTTGGGGATGGTGGACTGTCCTTTTAAGGTGGCCCATCTCACCACCATTTGGAGCAGCAGCAGGAGTAGATGGAACAATTTGTGAGGAAGCTAGGGGTCGACCCTGTTAAGGATGCTCCCCTGACCGCAACCAATAGCTAGTAGTGGTTTAATCCACCCGAGTGTCTAGTCTTAGCCTTCAGTAGCAGAATTCTCACCGACTTCCATTCATTATTCCCAGGGATCAACCGCTCTTCCCATTTGGAAACAGGCAAGTTTCCATATTCCATGTTGTTCATAAAATGTGGCTTGATAAAAGCTATTGTCTACGTCCATACAGCTCCTGAGATCTAACTGGAGTGCGGAAGTGGAATATCCATCCAATTCCTCTATACCATGGAGAATCCTCCTGTTGGGGAGATAACAGGAATTACCAGGCATTCCCAGCCTGTAGAATATTTAGGAAATCTATGTGACATTCATACTAGCTGCTGTTGATGGCTTCTTAGTACACTGGAGAACAATTTGACTAATTGGCATCTTTGCAGACCTATTCACACTCCCAGCAGATTGAAATTGACTTTGAAAGCAACTTCAAAACAACCACCAGGGGTGAAAGGAACTTAAATTTCTTACAGGTACTGTCCTGTCGCAGCCCAGGTCTCTGCCAGCTCTTTAAATAGCTCCCTGATAGCTTTTGCTGCAGCTTAGCCAATTCTCTCAATCCCATCTTATTGCCCCTAATCACTGGACTGTTCTGTGATGCTGCCTGGGGGAGATAAGGACAGGGCTGTGAGGACTTTGCTACCACTTGTGCTTAATGAGAAAAACCTGCATCTCTAAGGGCTGTGAATTTGCTCCCAAACACCACCAGTCCCTTGCAACACAAGCACTCCCCTCTAGGCTTCTCACAGCCCTGCTCTCTCCAGCTTATCAATAGGCACACTCCATTTACTGGTCCTCCAGGCATCTCCTTGGAGTGTCTAGCCCCAGTCCATGGGATACTCACAGAATTCGCAGATCTTCTGTTCCCAGAGGGATGGTGCAACTCAGCTTACTGCTTTTGCAGAACACAGCTCCACATAATCCCCAGCACTTAGATTTGATTGTAGAAAAAGCACATCTAAATTCATTTAACAAAGAGCAGAGATTCAAATGACAGCAAGCAGAAATATTGGAAACAAAGGGTTACTTACAACAGGCCTAATCTCAACTGACAAGACATTGTCCTATCATACAGAACGAAAGCTCATGTAAAATGCTTTTGGCATATTACAGTCAGGATTGGCTATGATCTTCCATTCACGAAACAAGCCCAGTGTTCACTTGCTTCCTAGATGAAAGAGAAGCACAGAGTCTCTGTACCTACAGTTATACTTTCAGACATCTGTTATTTCCACTTGCAAACAGGATAACACTTCTCTTCTTGTGGGTTTTGCTAGGCCACATCTTCCTCTGCTAAGAGCTCTGTTTCTGATTTACTTAAGGCAAATCACTCAGTTACCATTTGTGTTTCACTGTCAACCAGTCTGAGGCAGATATTCAGAAGCAAATTAGCTCACCAAAGTAAAATCACACGACAATTTTCCTGCATCTCTGTTTTCTGCAGTAATGTAAATATGCATGGGGAATTTTAGGTGATGGGAAACTGATTGTCATGAAGAGCCTGCACCTGCCTCACTGAAATCCTATTGGGGGTTTAACAACAGCCTTCACTGAGCCAGGATCAAGCCCAAACCCCTAGTAAATGAAATAAAACAGCATTAACAGAGGAGAATACCAAACCTACCTACAAAAAGCAATCAAGGTTGAGTAGCATTTTCAGCTGTATGTTTTAACTCCTTTACACTGAAGGGAATATACTGGAAATTCTTTACAAAGAACAGACCCAACCTACATATCTGTTCTAACATAGTTCAGGTCCTCAAACCATCTGTGCTGCCATTGAGTTGAAAGGGAGTTAATGAGAGGAAGTTATTTCAGTCATTTGCAGTACTTTTATGGCTTGCTTAGGTCCCAGAACAAAGCGCATTTTGCCTTTGGGCTGAATCCTGAGGTTTGTAGGAAACAGGGCTGCAACACCAATGTTTTCCTCTAATGGGCTATATCTATGAACCTTGATCCTCCAAGACCTGGTGTGGTACACAGCTAGGAGTATAAGCACAGGTTATGGATGGATAGAAATACACTCAGGTGCTGGGCTTAGTCAACCTTCCTGAACCGAAGCAAGTCTCCCTTGCACACATGCTCTTTACACTCAAGAACATTGAGGATACGTCTACACTGTGGAGCTATTTCAGGATACCAGAAGTATCTTGAAATACCTACTCTGCATCTATTGAAGCAGCCCATTATTTCAAAATAGATTTTGAAATAATGGGCAACTTATTCTGACATCCTGGTAACCGTCATTCTACAAGGGCTAAGGGGAATTTTGGAATAGCGAGTTATTTTGAAATTTGGCGCTCTGTCTGTCCCCATGAATTGGAGAAGAATTTGCCTGCCTTTTTGGGCACATGGGGGAACTGGCGGAAAAAAACTGGAGGACTAGCAGAACTGGCATGATTTAGCCTGTGTTTTCACTGCAAAGTTGGGTTACGAATCTGAGTGAAAACAGTATTAAGCTTTAGTTTATATCCCTAGCTGTCCTTGATTTAAAAGCACCACCACACTCAAGTGAGAGGGTTTTAGATGAGGATGACAGGCAGGTTTAGGGGCAACACCTCAGTAAAATCCTGGGTAAACTCTGCGGTGAAGACATACCTTAAAGCAGGGGTGGGCAATAATTTTTTGCTGGGGGCCACTTCGGAAATTTTTGAAGTGGCCCTGGGCCACACAGGAAGGGACGGGACATCAAGCGGAAGGGGCAGGTCATCACATGGAAGGGGCAGGGCCAAGGTACTTCTGGGCTCCCCATCGTTCCCCACAATGACTGGTCTGGGGGTGAAGGAGTGCCTTTGCCACCCCCCACGTTCTCCCTTGATGACCATGCCCCTGGCATGGGAGGAGACTTTCCGCGCTCCCCTGCCCCTAGGCCAAATAGGGCCTGGGGGTGGGGGAAGCATGCGAAGCCTCCTCCGCTCTGGCCCTGCCTTGCGAGCAGCAAACTGTGCTTCAAAGTGCCATGTGCTCCTGGCAGGACGGGAGGAGGCTTCGCGCGCTCCCCCGCCCCCAGGTCCTAATTGACCTGGGGGCAGGGGAACAGCAGGGCCTCCGCGGGCTGGATCCACCCACTTGATGGACCGGATCCACCCACTTGGTGGGCCGGATTTGGCCTGCAGAGGCCCTTTTGCCTACCCCGCCTTAAATTATGATCCACAGTATACAAATGATGCATTAAACACCACACTTCCCTATTTGGCATTGCTTCTGTTGCAAGGCAAGAATTAACTGTTGCTTTCAGTCATACAGGATTGGATTCCCTCACACTACCTTGGCCATATACGTGTCACACTCTGTCCCTGTTTATATTATTATGTCTTGTTGCCTGGGTACTGGGTTCCAAGACAAGAAATGTAAAAATTGTAGAGGTTCTGAATGTAGTCTTTTTGGGGCATCAGCTCTGTGCTGTATTTTGGGGAGCTATTTCTGCAAAAAAATGAACCCATATCTTCCTCTCTATCCTTGTTTGTGCAAAAAATGATCCCAGATCTTCCTCTCCATCCTTGTTCAATAAACCAAAGATCTGTACAATGTGGATTCCAAATTGATTTTCAAGTGCAACAGCTGCTTTATAATGTAGCATTTAATTTTCTTTGATCCTGCAGCTAAGTAAGCTAGAAAGAATTGTATTTTTGTCTTCATGTTCTTAGAGGTCTGATCTGATTTGCTAGAACAGTGTAAAGTGGCATTAATGTAAATGAGAATCAGATCCATTAATGTTTATCAAGCATATTAAGATCCTCAGAGAGAAAATACTGTGGAAATGCGTTCTGTATATCTCTCTCCATTATCACTATTGGAGGGTAAAGAATGGCAGGTCTGGCTTTAGGCCATTCCGGCTGGCTCAATGCTGCTCCTTCTTGGCCATCCCTTGGAGCACCCTGATTGGTACTACTGTGTTTTCTGCATCTTTCACCTGAGACTAATGTAGCAGCATAAGTCTGCTTCCTTTTCCAGCAAGAGAAATTTCTGAATCAGCCCAAAATCTTAGCACGGTGCTTTACCTTCTTCCAACTCATGTGTCTCACTGTCCATAATAGCCTCCTCAGCGTCACAGCCAGGGAGGCCCCCTTTTTGCTGGTTATTTTGTGCATCCACCATCTCTAATAGTCTCCTTGATCAGCCATTGTCATGGAGCATGAATGCAAGTCTCACCCACCTTTCTTATAGTTACACTATGTATCTTAGCAAAATTACTCCACAATGGCATGCCTCCCGCAATGCATTTCCTCCGTCCTTGGTGCTGCCCACTGAAAATACAGCCAGCTCCAAAGCTACGCAGAAATGCAACAGAATAAACTTTGAAATGAATCCTTGTGAAGGGATGAAATCTGGGGCCTGATCAATCTTTAGGTCCAGATCTTCAAAAGTAGGTAGGTGCCGGACTTAAAATCAATGGCAGTTAGGTACCTCAATACAGTTGAGGATCTGGCCTTAGTTGCTACTTCTGATCCAGCCCTGGTTGCTAGTTACAGGAAGTAATTACAGTCCCATGACTTTCTGGTGAGCTATGTGAATGGAGAGAGGGAGTGAATCTTGATCCTAATGTTAATGAATAGGTGGCCACATCAAAAGTCACTGTAGCATTTGGCACCCTTGTCGGTATGCTCAGCAGAGAGCCCAAGGAGTAAATGGACTGTAAAGAGTGAATTCCCTTTTCACATCATTATGTGTGTTTTCTCCAAGGCAGGCTGAACGTGGAGTAGCAGCTGCTGCCTCAAACATCAGTCTTGGGTGCACAAATAGAGGGTTTCTTTCTTTGGAGCTGTCAGTCGGGCACCTTTCATAAATACCGGTGTCACATGAAACATTAAAATGAGAAACAACCTTTTATGAGGTCCTTTTCACAGGGCACTAACAGCAGTTTGGGATGGGAATATAGATTTGTCTCCCTTGTTAAAGCATTTACAGATGGAACAGAATAACTTTCAAAAGGTTAAGATTTATTAAGATTCTTGTTTCCTGTTTAAACAAACAATCTGCGAAATATCTCGCTGTGTACAACTTCTGGCATTCTGTTGTAATGTTTCTCTTTTTTATCAACTTCCGCTCAGAGCATTAATAAAAATTACTGGTGGTTTTTTTTTAGTGCAATGCTGATTCATGAGAGAAAGGGAGTCATTAGTTTAACATTTCCTCTGCTGCTTAGAGCAGCTATTGAATTTAGTGATTCAGATGGGAAAATAGAAGACATTTGGGTATCTGGAAACTTCCCGAACTACAGATCAGACATAAAACCAAGATCCTAATCCTAGCCACTTATGGTCATTGAAGATCCAACAGCACTTTCTGAAAGAGGAGTGGCCTGGACTTCTGGTATCCTGGCCAAATTCCAATCTGGCTAATTATAATCTTTTTTACGTTTTTTTTTTCCCTGCGGTTTGGGATGTGGTATTCTCCTTCACTTTCTGTCCTAACCCACTATATAACATTGCCTCATGCTGTTAAACGGATGCCACATTTCACCCCAGATATGGATCCCCATTTTCAATGGGTGAAGTAATTCCTGCTGCATATTTAGGCCTGATCTAAAGCCCATTAAAGTCAAAGGCAAAATTTGTCATTGATTTTGAAACATGGATTTTATGGACTGTAATGCTATTTGCAAGCCTTTGGGATAAAACACCCGATGGAGAAGCTGGACCTTATTGCTGCTTTTTAGAAAAGCATGTTGTTGTTTTTTAGGATAAGGATTTCATGTTGGCTTTTTCTAAAATGGAAGATGTGCCTCAAGCTACTCTAAACTAGAGCTGTTGGGAAGGCACAGCCTTTGCTGGCATGGTTTCGGACCTTGGATTGGTCACTTTATCTTGTATTTACTTGGTGTGCACCAGGCCACAGGAAACTGACTTTTGATATGAGACTCAGAGGCTCAAAAGGAAATAAAATTCTACTCCAAATAAACAACCATAACTGCTCTGTTTCCGATTGGGGGAAAGGTGTCATGGGGCACAAGGGTTTGTGCCTTTGAGGGTCTGTTTCAGGAGTTAGGCTTTAGGAAACTGTCAGAGATCATCACTCCAAATAAGGGTGCTCTTGAACACTGGGCTTGCTACAGGAAACTATTACCTCAGTACAAGAGAAAAAAAGAATACACGTTGGATTATCTGGCAGGGGTAGGAAAGATGCCACTGTCAATGCCACCATGCCCTCCAGTTGCCTCCTTCCCCCGCTCCACGACGTGCCATTTCAGGATTTGGATGACAAAGTTACACCAGATCCCCTCCAGAAAAAACTGTACCCTGACACAATCAGGCTAATGGTCATCTGATTACAGGACTCAGAATTTGGAAGGGGTTTTTTTTTTTTTGGTTGAGATTATGATTATTGCTTAGAGGCACTGAGCTCAGCACCCCATTGAAATAGGCACTGAGCAAACACTGAGAGACAGTCACTGTTCCAAAGAGCTTACAGTCTAAACAGACAAGATGGACAAAGGAAGACAGGAGAAACAGAGGTCAAAAGGCTTGTAACACCGTCCTAGGCCTTGTCTTCACCACACCTGCAGCAATCGATCCACTGGCGGTTGATTTATCATGTCTGCTTAGACACAATAAATCCATCTCTGAGAGCTCACCCGTCAACTCCAGTACGCCGTCAAGGCAAGAAGAGTAGCTGGAGTTGATGGGAGAGCAGCCCCTCTGCCAATCTCACTGTGCAAAAGACACCGCGATCAATACGCCAGCTTTGGCTGCGCTGTGTGTGTAGCTAAAATTGTACAGGTTAGATTGACTGGGTTTAGTGTAGACAGTGCCTTAATCTAGTGCCCTGGCTGATTATGCTGCTCTAGTGGGTCGGAGTGGCCACCCACTGACCCCAAGGGGGAGGAGCCTCTCCCTGAGCCTTGGTGGGCAGCACCTGGCCCTGGCAACTCACCTGGGCGGAAGCCAGGAGGCAGGGCCAGGGATATAAAAGGCCTGCCCAAAAGGCCAGTCAGGCCCCAGTCAGCAAGGAAGCCTCCCAGCACAACCGAGTAAGGAACTAGACCCTGAGGAAGCTGACGACTGGCCTGGGCCGCCAGGCCCGCTGCTGGAGGACTGCCCGGAGAGTTTGTTTATCTGGCTGGAGGACTCCAAACTACGCTGTCCAGAGGATCTGCCCTGGATCCAGGTACAACTCAAGGTGGGAAATGGAAACAGCCCAGGGATAGCTGACCTTGGTCTAGCAGAAGGTCAGCGGGTTGCGATATGGACCCCCGCTGACCCAGTAGCAGCAGGTCAGTGTGTTTCAGCACGGATCCCTGCTTACCCAGCAGCCGTCTACTCTGCTGCTGTTCGGGCCCTTGGCTAGGATTCAGTGGAGTGGGTGGGCCTGAGTCCCCCGCCACCTGAGCAAGGGGACCCGGCTGGAGCTGTTGGAAACGGGCCCTGAGCTACTTATACACTGCTTTACTGCTAGTCCTGCCCTGAACTAGGTCTTGGGCATACAAACTGTTTCCCTGCAGCCCCGCCCTGGGCTCAGACTTATAACTGCTTCCCGGTACTAACTGTTTAGTTGCCTGTTACCCCTCTTTGACGTAGGGTTGGGCCTGAGGACGGTTCTTGGGATATATTGTCAGCCTCCCCTCCTGCCAGGAGCACGTGGCGCTTTACTATAGACGGGGTGCTGTGTAGTGGGTCAGTGGCCACCCACTGAACCCGACAGGGAGGAGCCCCCCACCCATTTTGCGTCCCACTGGGCTACAGCTGCCTCCTCAATTTGCATCCTTGAAGGCTCTACAAGTGGTTCCCTTTCCTGTTTGTCCCAGTTCCATCTCAGCAAGATTTTTATCCGTGTGTAACAAGCAGATCACATGGTTAATAACCTGCATTGCTTTCAATTTACAAAAGTCTTCAAAGACTCAGTGAAGAAATGGCAAGTTAATGGAATGGGGAGCAAGTTCAAGACTATGCACAGACACTTCTTTTTAAAAAAGAAATTGCTTCGGAGGTTTTCTATTGCAGCGTTTCCAGGGATAGAGGCTGGGAGAAATGCTAGTCATGGCTTTCTTTAGAAAATGCTTTTGGATTTCAAAAGTGGAAATGTTTGCCAAACAAAATTGATTTGCTTCTTGCTTCATGTGCCCAGAAACTACCAGTCAGTTTGTGGGCTTTGCAGGTCCTAGATACTCAGGAAGGCACAGGAGGGGCCATCAAACTCACTATTATTTATGTACACCACTGATGTTGATATTGGTTATCCAAGTATGCTAATTATTTTCTGTACTGTATCCTAATAATAGAACAGCTTAATAAGATCATTATTTATCTGTAGTTCTAGTGCTGAGTCACAATGATAAGATATTGTCTAACCTAGGAGCTAGATCTCCAAGTGTGTGAGCTATCTGAGGTACTTCAATGGCCCATGTTACTGCAGTATTGAAGCAGCTTACAATTTGAAGTGTATTTATCCTCACAGCACTGCTCTGAGGTAAGGCAGTGCTTCTATGCCCATTTTACAGATGGGGGACTGAGGCATAGAAAGATTAGGGGCTAGATTCCCAATGAGGATTGAGGCATTAGAACGCTTCACTGGAACAGCAGCTGGAACCTAGCTCCCCTCTCTCAGGTAGGGCTCTGAGCTGCTGTGCTACAGAATCATTCTCACATGTTCTCTGGCTCACTAAATATGTAATTATACGAAGTGGAACAGCTTCCACAGAGGAGCTAGCGAGACCAAACGCAGAATGCCGTAGAGCTAAGGGCTATGGAGTTTGCTGGGGAGGATGGAGTTGCGCATTAGGCTGAGACGGGATTCGAACCTATATCTCCTACAGCCTGGGTAAAAAGGGAGAGGGCACAACCTCCTCCTCTTTTGCGCAGGGTGAGGTGTGTTCTGAGTACGCCTATCAGGTCAGATGCGTGGGGGAAAGCATCTACTTTGTGATTCCTACCAGGGCTTATGGGTAAGTGAGGCACCAAGCAGCCCCTCTGTAACATCAAGACTGATCTGTCTACATGCATGCTGAAATGTAGGCACCTCAGGAACTTCACCAATGGAAACAAGGGGTTTAGATGCCCAAGTCCAACAGTTAGGCAGCACTGGAATTCATAAACTGCTACTCAGCAGCAACATAAATGACTTACTCACAGTCACACAAGAAGTCTGTAGCAGAGCAGAGACCTGAGCTTGGATCAATCCACCAGTTTGGTAGTGCCCTAACCACTGGACCATCCTTCCGCTCTGATTAGCTCAGAAGGCTCTTTATTTTCCCTATGCACACATGTCGTTGCACTGTACCTCTGACTGTCCAATTAAAAACAGCCAGTGAGAGCCAATTGGGCAAGTGGGAAGTCTATGGAAGTTACGAACTCCCTAAGAAAACTGTGAGAGTCACTGGGTCCAGGGCACCAGCAGGGATTTATACAGGCAGGTTGTGATCCCACTTGAAACCCAGGAAGTTACTCTGGGTTTATAGGAGGGTAGCTGAGGTGAGACGCTGGCCCACAGTTAGTTGACTTATTACAGAAATTGAGCCAGACCCTCAGCTGGAGTACATCAGCATCGCTTCAAATTTACATTTAAAACACAGCATCCAACTGCACCACTGTAGCCCCTAAATGAAGATGCTCCAAGTTGATGAGCGGGAACTTTCCCGTGACACATGGTGTAGTTAACCCACCTCCCTGAAAGGCCTTAGCTATCTCCTTGGGAGAAGCTCTCCTGTCGACACAGCACTGTCCATGCAGGGGGGTTAGAACTATATAACTTTGTCATGCAGGGGTGTGGATTTTTTCACACTCCTTGGGTGTTGTAATTGCTCCAGTATGTCTGCAGTTAAAATGTCAGACCTTATTTATCCCAACTGAGAATGTGCCTTATTATTTCTTCTTAGAGAAAAATATTTCTTAGATTTAGTTCTCCCTTCTATTTCCTGTGGGGAGACAGGGAGGCATTTGCTGTTCTTTAAACAGAAGCCTCTCTCCTGCTTTCATGCCCCCCCCCCCCATCTGATGTGTTTCACCCCTAGAATTCCTAAGCTCTGCAGGCTTTCTCTAGATCCAGAGGCTCTTGCAGCTCCGTGGAGCATTTAAACTTTGTGGGCTCCCCCCGGTATCCTGGCAGCTCTCTGCTGCCAAAGCCTGTTTCCTATGGAAATATATCTGCAACTAGAATAGCACAGAATAAAGCAAACGTGAAACAAACAGATCTACAGTAATTTATAATAAAAGCTAGTCTGATTGCTGAATAATTGGTGGGAAGACAAGGCTCCCTGGGCTCCTTCAATTCTTTAGCATTTGGCTTGGTGTTTTTCATTGTTACATTCCAACATTACACTCAGTGCTGTTCGATCCCATGAAGGAGACACTGCCTCTGACCCACTGATTTTACAAATTACAAAGAAAGACAAGCTGAAAGAAAATAATACAGGTGGAACAAACAATGTATTTTATTTGGACTGTATTTTTCCCCCCCACAGCACCTTCCTGTCATTTCTGATCTTTGTGTTTCACAATTCTCTCTCTCTCTCTCTCTCTCTCCCTCCCTTGCAGTGAAGCATCCCCCTTTCCCTTCCAATATCACATTCTGCTGCCATGGAAATGATTGAAATGTCATAGATCCAGCATTGTGACCTCACTGCAGGAAGGCATAGGAGAAGAAAGGCTGAGATGGAACCACGCCAGTGTTTGAACAAAAAGGTTCTATCAATAAGCAGCATGTGATGAAAGGGGAATGGATGTATATTTACATCCCATACTTTTTTATAATGTTCGTCCTTGATCATCATGAAGGGAAGTTGGAATTTCCCACTGCGCATTGTAGAAAAATGCTCAGCTTTTGGATCAAGGATGGAGCAGCTTGTCACAATGAAATGTACTTTAATTGTAGGGACATTACTAGGGCCTAGTTGAATTGCCAATGGAATTTAGAGATCATTTGACAGATACATTTCTTCATTATTCAGCCAGCTCTCTTCAACACAGAGCAATTTTTGGCCCTTTCCTGTCTGCTGCTGCTTGCCATCTCTTCCATCTCCTCACTGTGGTCTTGTTCATGTTCCAGTTTCTAGCAGTTTATCCAAGGCACAATTTTAAACTGACCGAGTTAAATCAGTGTAAAATTCCATGTAGATGCTCTTAATTTGATTTAAACATGCCTTATATCAATGCTGTTTAACTCAGCTCCCTATTGAGTTAAGCTAAATCAATATAGGGCTTGTCTTCACTAGACACCTTAATATTGGTCTTGACTATTCCACCCCATGTCTTTGTCCAGGTTCAAAACCCCCACAAGCTGTGCCTTAGTTGTGGCACACAATCAGGCAGCTATCTTGCACAGGCAAGAGTCTGACTTAGCTCGCCTCAGTGTTTGTTCACCTGAAGTGTCCCCTTCCCAGTCATAACACTGGCCTGGGACCCCATCCACCAGTCAATTGTTGCTGGTCCTCCAATGCTGTTCTACAACTCCATACAGCACTTCAGCCTATGGTCTTATCTTGCCATCTATCCATTCTCTGTATGCTGACTGGTGTAGCCTGGGGGAGAAGTATGTGGGTAAGGCTCACCAATCTGACCAGAAGGTTCTCGGTTTTCGTCCTCCTTACCCTAGGTCACATAAGTAGAAAACTATAACGCTATTTCTGGATTTGGGGGGCCACAACAGCAGCCACGCTCACAATGAGGACAGTACCAAATTAAAACAATTTTTGTTATGACAGGTGTTAAGATGGCAAACAAAACAAAGCACACAGCACCAATTACACAGATTGATTCAATCACCTCTGAGGGTAACATTAACACAATTTGGTTATATGAATTGTACTTCTCTAAGTACACAGATACAATTACCTAGTATAGTGCCATACTCACATCCCCCTTCTCCCAGAAGACTGGGCATGGAAGGACCAGCCTCCCTCTGCTTGTGGGACTCTGGTGCAAGGTGAAGTATGGAAAATTTAGAAACAGACTTAGAAAGAATAAGTAAAGTGAAGCAAAGAGCTTAAATGAAAGAAAGTTGATGAGGAAGTAGATCGAGCATATGCCCGAGCCCCGAGCTTCCTTATTCCCATAGCTTTTATCCCTCTTTTTGCGTCATAATACCCAGCCTCTGATGACCAAAAACCAGATTTTGTACCCATAAAATCTCAGGGTGAGGAATATGCATGAATAAAATCACCCAATTTCCCCCCTTAGACTTGTTCCTGGACATGGAAAAAGCGGGAACTTTGCAGTAGAGACAAGAGGGCCTATTTCCTCCTGTTTCCTTAATCCACAATGTCCGTTAACTGGGTCTTGCAGCTTTGGACTTATTTTAGGTCTCATGAAGCCCTGAGTCACAGACCCCAACTGAAAATTTTGCCAAGAGGTCTTTCATAATTTCTAAAAAGATATTAAGAATAATATGTAATTTCTAAAGGATGATTAACCCTCACTTATCACACTACTCTACTGCTAAAGCCAACTCATACATCTAACTCAAGTCCTACAGGCCTTGCATTACTGGCATTTCTATTAACATATAGAAAAAGGGATAGAATAGGAAAAGATATAGCTTGGCAGGCTACACTGGATGTCACCTCCTTTAGATACTGCTGCTTGAAATGCTTGGTCCCAGACAGGTTTTGCATCAGTTTAATTTAAAATAGTTTTTTTTAAACCCCAATTTAAAGTTCACCTGGCAGAACTTTAAATATGGGCAAGAACACAGACCACAAATCTTAGTAAATCATATTTCTTCCATAAAACAATATGGATGGCTCTCATTGGGACCCCACATTTAAATTCCCAGGTCGGTCACTTATTCACCGTGACCCTTGCTTCTCAACAAAGCCAAAGTCAGCAAAAAATGTTCCCAGCTGTGGAAAAAAGTAAGATTTTTATGTATTGTATAAAATATATTTCCATTATGCTGTAAGTTTCTTTTCATGGAAATTCTGAGAGAGCACTTGGGAGACAGCCCAGAAAAGAAAGACAAATTTTGTATGTTTTATGGGAATGCTGAAGACATGATCCCATGAATCATTAGGATGGCTGTGTGCCATAGGTCCTGGCTGATGTCAGCTTTAGTAGCCTTCTGGCTATTTAGTGCCAGACTCTCAGTTCCCTATGGTCACATTTTCTTTTAGCAACATTTTGTATGCAACATCTTCAAAAAGCGCAAATTCCCCTTAGAGGAAATTTATCGTCATCATTTGATAGTTAACGTGCCAATTGATAAAAGAATGTTCTAAATGACTGAAGTTCTGCAAAAGGAGTTTCAATTAAAACACACAATGCACATAATCATTTTACAGTCCTTAGCTCTTTGTAGTAACAGGTATAAGTTGTAATGATATGTAATGAGCAAAATTATGCAACTTGTTCTGTCAGTCAGCACCTAGAATTCTCTCAGCATTCTGAATTACCCTGTCTCCAATCAACCAACCTCAATGATCTATCATGGGCCTCCTTCCAACCAACTGGCACACAGGATCATCTGACTTTTTTTTAAAATACATCCTCACCCAATCAACACTCACAAATCTCCAGGCTTCTCTCTGAGAGGAAAAGACTTCCAATCAACATCAGCAATCTCTCAGTATGCTGAAGTACTTGCTCCCAACCAATCAGCATTTGGGCTTCTCCTAGTGGCATGAAGTTCATATTTTGCTGTGCATGGAGATGACTGCATCTTCCAAGAAACCACCAAGAAATCGATAGAGTCCACAATTTAAAAACATCACACAAACACAAAAATATCTACTATTTTTGTAGGACCTACTGAAACATACTATTTTATCCCAAGAGCACACTTCTGGACCACACTACTGAAAACAAATGGCAAAATTATAAAGCCACCTTGAACTGCATTGTGATTTGTGACAGAGAAAACATCTGGGGAGTGCTGTCTGTTCTCTAGCTGACTGAATGAAGTCACCTAACCCACAGAAGCCATAATAATGTAACCACAATATCCAGAGTACAGTAGCAACAACAGTAATGTATATAAGAAAATTCCAGAATTGTCACTCCGTCTGTGTCACTATGGCTATATCTACACTGCACATCAATTTTGAAATAAGCTATTCTGGAATAGTTGTTCCAAAATAGCTTATTTCGAAATAGCACTTCTACACTGCAGGGAAGCCTCAAAATTAGTCCAAAGCAGGCTTCCCTAATGTAGACGCTCTGTCTTGATTTAGAGCCCCAGGAGGCACTGGGGAGGAATAACTTAGCCCCTGACCAGGGCCATTCTATTTCAAAATAGCAGCCGTGGGGCATCTACACACGCCTTATTTCAAAATAGCTATTTTGGAATAGGCGTTATTCTTTGTAGAATGAGGTTTACAGATTTTGGAATAAGCTGCCCGTTATTCTTAAATAACTTTGCTGTGTAGGCATACCCTACGAGGCCTAGAATCTCTGTTGAGTCAGTGTGAAATGCTGGAAAGGACTACAAGCTTAGCTGAAAGCATTTTGTTCATATCACCACCATGGTCAATCATGACTTGATTCAATGTCTCTTACAGTCCAAAATTAAATTCCCAGACATTACAAATTATACCTGTGTAGTGTTCAGCTACAATAAGGCCTGTATCTACACCAAGAGTTTTAAACCACTCCAGTATTAGAGGTAACTCAGCCAATCACCACACTTACTCTAAAGCTAATTTGCATGCTACAGTTTTATTGTTTGTATGAGGGAGCATGTACAGAAAGCACATTACTTGAACCAGCTGTGGTACTCTGGCAGTCAAGTGCTAGTTTATTATAAAGCACATACAAAAGCTAACAGTAGGGTTTCTACTGAAAGCCCACCCAGACAGTGGCTTTATTATGCTTTCATTTTTGGCCCTTGTACATTCGCTTCCCTAAAAGCTGCTCTCCATTTTTAACTCAGTCTCCATTTGTGAAATGCACTGGCCTACAAATAGGCTTGCTACACATATCTTCATGTCCATGAATTATTGCTATTGATTGCACTTCTGGGCTTACCTTGCTCAGGTCTGAAGACTGTTTAACTGGGGCAGGTTGAACCTATGCAAAACCCATTGGGCAACATTTTAACTTGCCTGGACACTCATTAATGGGTTTAAAATGTAGCTATTCTATTGCAAAGTGATTTCAGAAAACAACTAGAGCAGTGGTCACCAATCAGTAGGTCCGGATCTATCAGTAGATCTTGGAGCCTCTGATAGGTGATCCTGACTGGTTTGGCCATGAAGCTATCAAGCGCTGGCACTTCAGTTGCCCCTCCACCCACTGTTATGCTGCTCCTGCCCTCTGCCTTGGACCTGCCCTGGGGGAGCCTCCTGCTTGCTGTGCAGGGTGTGGCAGGAAGAAGGGGGAGGGGCACTGATGTCAGTGTACCCACTTCTGTAATATATCTCCACACAGAGAGAAGGGGATGGAGGGATCTTGGCAATGCAGATCTGTCACTTTCACATACTGTGTCTGTCACTCTCACAAACACACACTGACCTTCACTCTCATCTCCCCACCCAGCACATACTTGGGGGGTTGTTGTTACTACTTTTACTGCTTGCAAAGTGTGTAATTTTTGGTTTTTGACTGGTCTGTGCAGTTCATAATGTTTTTTCTCTCTTATGCTTAAATTTAGTTCTTTGAGGAGTAAGTTCTAAAATGCCTAACATGTCGTGGCTGGAGTCATTATCTCTGTTAACTGCTGCTCCTGGAAGTGGCTGGCATGTCCCTGCAGCCCCTGAGAAAGGCAGAGCAGGGGGTCTCCACATGCTGTCGTTGCCTGCACACACCACTCCTACAGCTCCCATTGATCAACAACGGGGAACCGTGGCCAGTAGAAGCTGCGGGCTCAGTGCCTGTAGATAAGGGGCAGCACATGGCACCATGGTTGTACATGCCAGCTGCTTTCAGGAGTGGTGCAGGAGTAAGTCTGCCTTAACCCCACTGCTCCACCACCCGGCAGCCATCTCAGTTAAATGGTGCCCAGCCAGAGCCTGCTTCCTGAACCCCTGTCCCAGCCCTGAACCACCTCCTACACCCAACCTCCTGCAGATGTGAGATCCCCTGCACCCAAACTTCATCCCAAAGCTTGCACCCCTAAAACCCTCCTGGACCCCAATCCCCCATTCTGGGCTAAGCCCAGAGCCCCTCCCACACTCTGAACCTTTTGGCCTAAGACCAGAGCCTGTACCCCACCCCCCTACCCCAACCTGGTGAAAGTGAGCAAGGAAGGGGGGTTGAGGGAGCAGGGTGAGGCTTTGGAAAAGGGGTAGAGCAGGGGCAGGGCCCGAAAGAAAGGACAGGAAGGAAGTGGGGCAAGGGTATTTGGGTATGAGGTAGATCTTACATTGCACTTAAATTGAAAAAATGATCTTGGTTAATAAGGTTGGAGACCATTGAACTAGAGACACTACAGAACTGGCCTTCATATGCAAATTTGACATGTTTACCCAGGGACTGAACAAAGACATTAACTGGATGGGCCATTATATTCAACACCCAAATGATATCTAAAGCTAAGTATCGGACCCTTACAGCCTACTCTATTGGCCTTATTTAGCACTGACAGTATAATTGACAGGTTTTTTTCCTCCTCCCCCTCTCCCTGCTTTATATTTTTGTGGTTTTGTGCTGCCTCTCCATGTTCTGTTCATTAAGTTCATTGCTTATGACACTGAACCAACTTCTATCAGCATGAGTGGAAGGACTCCCACTTACTTCAGTGAGAGTAGGATAGGACCATGTTAGAGACAGGCAAACCTCATAGGCCAACAAAGGTTATATCAATGGCCGAGTTTTCCTTATGTTGGGTTGGGACAGTCTATAGAGAGGATCTCTCTACATAGGTCATTGTGGGTGGTATTGTTTAATGCATAGGCTGCTTTTTGCATATGTTGTGCCTAGATACCATTAAAAAAAAAATCACTTAAATAAACGCCTTGCCATCTGTTTCTGCAGATGGCATAACCCAGTTTAATTATTTTGTAAGTTTCCATTAATCCTAGCAATCACATTTGTTTGCTATTGTACCACTATCTATGATGAAACTTTTTTTTACTTTCCATAAACTGAAAAGTTAAGAAATGCGCATTTCCTACCCCCTCTTTCTTCCTCATTTCCTTGTTCATTTTTCTCTTTTTTCCCTATTCCTCTAACTTTAAATCTTCTCTTCCTCTATTGTCCATAGAATTAAATTTCAGAAATGAAGGAAACACTATCTAGAGCTGTTTGTAAAAAAAGTAAATTTTATTTTGGTGGTAAATTTTCATCTTTCAGAATTTGCTTTAAACGTTTTGTTCTTTTGATGAGAAAAGCCGAAACAAACAATTTTTGAAAAATATTGCCACCTGAAAGGGGTGGGAAAGTGAAATGGAGAAAAAGCAGGGAAACTGAAAAACCAAAAAAAATTGAGGGGTTGATTTTTCATTTAAAAAAAGTGACAAATGAAAATTCTCTGCAAAATTCAGGAAGCCATTTTCTAGCAAAAGATTTGGTGGAAAGATTCATCCAGCATGATCCCTACCTGTCCTTTCTTCTGACCTCAACCTTTTAGAAATCATAATATGCTCCTCTTAACTAGTCTGGAGCACCAGCTCCTTTCCCCTGTTGCATCCCTCCCTCGTACAGAATCATAGGTCTGTCCACATATCCCCTACCCATGCACACCTTGACTCTCCTCCCTTGTTAATTCAGTTCTGTTCTCTCTTCCACTCTGTTCTTGAAATGCCTCATGTCACCCCAGTCCCCTGTGCAGGTATGTTTGGGAAACATGGATTTCAAACAAACTGTTCAAAGCAGGAGGCCATCACTGGCAAGTCCAGTGAGGTGACCAGAAAATTCTCTCAACATTGCACAGATCTGTTTATGTGCAGCATCTTAATCCTCAGTTTATTTAAAGTGTGTTAAGACAGAGCTCTGACAAGGCTGAAGTTGAATTTCCATTTCCATAACTCCTAGAACACCAAGAGCCTCCATAAAATGCGCTGAAGAACAAAGATAAGTCTAAATCTCCCCCTGACCCTTTCTCCTCCTATTTCTTCCAACTTCCAGCTCTTCTCTTACAATGCACAGGAACTCCTTCTAGGTCTTCCAGTCTACAACATCCTCAGTAGCAGCGCTAGTTGGGAAATTTGACAGGTTGTTTTTTCACCGAGAAACACTGATTTGTTGACAGACACTTTTACAGGAAAGGGTCAGTTTCAACTAATATCTTGACTTAAAAATATGCTTGGAAGAAAGTTCTGAAATAATCAAAACCTGCTGTTTTGACATTTTTAAATGACAATTTTTGGTTTCCCCATTCAAAATAAATGTTTACTTCGAAATCTAGACTAAATATGATAAAAAGTTAAAAATAATAATGGTCCAAAATTAAAGTATTTTGAAAATGTCAAAATGAAAAATTGATTGACCCAAACTGATTTTATAGTTCATTGGCCTGCAAACATTGTTGAAATTCTGTCTTTTCCTCCTGATTCAGAAAGAGAATTTTTTTTTTTTTTTTGAAGAAAAAGTCACAAATATTTTCCCAGGACAGAGAAAACATTTCCTGCCCAGCTCTACTCAACACCTCTATTTCCAACCTCAAGCCTTCAAAAATCATGAAAAAGCCCTCACCTCTCCCTTCCCCCCAAATAATGATTTTAAGTCAATTAATAAATGTTGGATTCTTATTTATTTTTGTATTTGAGCCTTTAAGATGCACTTGAGTCATATTTTCAGGCTTTTCTCTGCAACCACGAGGGTTAGAACTTGCTTTTTAATAAAAGAAAGCTGAGATGCTTCTATAAACGACTTGCCTCCAGCCACTGGGGCTTTAAGACAACCCCAAATATTGCAATGCACATGATAAAGAAGTCATGCACTGGCAACAGTGATATCCAGCATGCTCTTCCCTTACCTCTGCTGCCACTTAATCATCCCTCCTTGCTGTTAACTATCTTTCTTAACACTACCCCCACAATATAGGCCCCCCAGCTGTGGGACACACAATGAGCATAGATCTGTGTGAGGTGGGAGAGTTTTTGGCACCAGGAAAGCAGAGTGGATCAGGACTAATTCCAAGGGAGAATCCCACACAAGTTCCTTATCCCAGCTGCCAGGAACACCAAGACTTGCACTGACGACCTTACCAAGCTGGCAAACCCTAATAACCCCAGCTGTGCAATGTTCCCTCACATTTTTCCATCAGTGGACAGAATAAATTTTGTTATGTGCACCAAGGCATGTGTGGATATGCACCACCAGTAGAAACACATGGTGCTGGCTGTGGGAAACTTTGGGCACTCTGCTAATCAGTTGGGTGGCACCTGAATCTCCCCAGGGTGAATGCCCAAGTGCTCAGCTTATAGGGAACTCTGGCTGCCAGGTGTCCTTTGCCTGACACTGCTTAGCATTCTAAGAGTTAAAATGTTTCTTCTGAGTTATATTCCCATTTTATCTGCATATCGCCCTCCCACTTCCCCATCCCCACAGGATTTTATAACCTCCATGCCCTATTTTGGCTGGTGATGTCAGAAGCAGAGCGGTTACCATGGAGAGGAGAGGGACAGACTCCACTGAGAGAGACACAAACATAGCCTAAAACTAAAACAAACTTCTGATTCATCAGCCAAATTGTGTGTCATTGCTAACGGATTTCAAAATGGTCATCAATAGTTTCCCAGATGGATGTGTGTGGTGGGAGAGAAGCACACTAAAGCCTTGTATAAAACCTTGGATAACATTTATGCACGAACACGTCCCAGAACATGCATTACAAATTAAAATCGGTGGAATGGAGGGTCATCTTACGCATGGCCATGGATGAGAGCATATTGAAACCAAAATGTGCAGACGTGGCTCTTCTCACAGAAGAAACAGAATTTCTCACTGATACCAAAAAGGATGGCGCTCATACTGCAAACAAGATAGACAAGGAGCAGATTATATACAACAGCAACAATAATATGGTGCAGACACCATAAGGAAGATCTTTAATGGCTCCTTTAGAGCAAATAAAACGCTGCACAGAGACCATAAGGAGCCTGTCTGAAGGGAAGCAGTTATTTATTACCAATTATTTCTATATTAGCAGATGCAATTCAATGTTGATAAGTGCAAAGTAATTCACATTGGAAAAAAATCATCCCAACTGTACATACAAAACAATGAAGTGTAAATAAGCTGTTACCACTCAAGCAAGAGATCTTGGAGTCATGGGCAGTCCTCTGAAAACATCTGCTCAGTGTGCCCCAGTGATCAAAAAAGCTAACAGATTGTTAGGAACCATTAGGAAAGGGATAGCTCATATGATAGAAAATATCATAATACTTTATGTAAATCCATGGTGTGCCCACAATTTGGATACTGCATGCAGTTCTGGTCACCCCATCTCAAAAAAGATCTATTGGAATTGGAAAAGGTGCAGAGAAGGGCAATGAAAATGGTTCAGGGCATGGGACAGCTTCCATATGAAGAAAGATTGCAAAGACTGGGATGGTTAGTCTTGGAAAAAGAGACCACTAAGAGAGCATATGATAGAGGTCTATAAAATCATGAATGGTGCGGAGAACCTGAACAAGGAAGTGTTATTTATCCCTTCACATAATACAAGAACTAGGAATCACCCAATGCAATTAATAGGCAGCAAGTTTAAAAACAAACAAACAGGAAGTGCTTGTCAGGAGAATGAGTTGTAGGTGGTCTGGCCTGGTGATTGGAGCAGGAATCAAGCCTGGTAATCACAGCACGGGTCAGAACTGGAGTCAGAGTCCAAATGCTAGAGCCAAAACAGAGTCAGAACGAGGAGTCAAAAGCTGAGGATCAGAACTGGATTACTTGGAGACAGGGAGGGCAGGAGCAAAGCTGTGAGAGGACTAAAAATAAGGCTGGGTACAGGGCAGGGATCGAAGCTGGAGACATGCAGGAGCAGGACTTGAAGTGAGGCCAGCACAGGAAGGCAGAAAATCCACAGGCATGTGTGTTGGGCAGCTGCTTATCCGCTCTAGTTGATAGACTTTAAGAACAAGTCATCTGACTGGCTTGACCAATCAGGTGGCTCTGCTGTGGCTCAGCTTTGGTC
Source organism: Pelochelys cantorii (assembly GCA_032595735.1). Taxonomy (NCBI): domain Eukaryota; kingdom Metazoa; phylum Chordata; order Testudines; family Trionychidae; genus Pelochelys; species Pelochelys cantorii. The sequence continues at coordinate 253,207,121 of CM064326.1, read as the reverse complement.
GCTTGGTAACTGGGCAGGCACTACTGCAGGCCCTCATTCCTGACAGTGCTTCTTTCACACAACACATAGTCAACCTGTGGAACTCTTTGCCACAGGATGTTGTGAAGGCCAAAAGTATAAATGGGTCCAAAATGAATTAGATTGTTCATGAAGGATAGATCCTTCAGTGGCTATTAGCCAAGATGTCAGGGACAAAAACGTTCTTCAGGTGTCTCTAAACCTTCAGCCACTAGAAGCAGCTGTCAGTGGTCCCTCTCAGGGGCAGGATACCTGGCTAGATGGAACAATTGGTCTAACCCCATATGTCCCTTCTTACGTTTCTTTATACTGACAGGTATCAGAGAGGTAGCTGTGTGAATCTGTTTCAGCAAAAACAAGAAAGAGTCCTGTGGCACTTTAAAAGCTAACAAAATTATTAGGGTATTAGAGCCTCAGGCTTATTAACACAATTTTATAAATTAAACATTGCAGGTAAGGTAGAGAAGAACATTCCACCATTAGCAAACATTCTCTCTCAATTGTCTGGCTCCATCACTTAAAACTAGATATAACTGTCCCTGAATAATGTCAAAGCTACAATGCCCCAAGAAGTCTGCACTGCTGGGCAGATATCCTTGAGGAACTGGTCTGGGTATTGTTTGCCTTCAGAATCCTGTGGACAACTAGGTGTTGATTGCCTGATGAGTGTCTAAGATTGGATTCTTCTATGTTGACTGGACTTGGGAGGAGGGTTTCAAAAATGCTGAGGAATCCAGGATGCTTTTTGGTGGTTGTTGAGGTCCCTTCAAGTTTACAATGTTACTCTAGAAATAAAAACCTCATGGTGTTCAGTATTTATTATCTTCCAGGGATTCTGCTTCAATTTCTCAATTTACGAGTAAAAAGGATTGTTTCGTTAACTACAAACCTGGCAAACTCAACCTGGATTCTGTCTAGCTCATGGCTCAATCAGCAGTAATAAGGCTGTTACAACTGGAACTAAGTTCACAATTCTGACACAATAGACTCCAGATAGTTCTCTCATATCTGAGTTCGCTCTCCATGACTAAAAATAATAATAATTAAAAAAACAACAACACAGCAGCTTTCTAATCTGTGGCCAGGATTTTTTTTTTTTTTTTTTAAATAGATGCCTAAAGTTGGGCTTCTAAATAAGTGTCCTAATTTTCAAAAGTTTGAGTACTTCGCAGCTCCCGCTGACTTCAGCATAGTTTTAGGAACTTAACGTTAAGTGCCTATATTTGAAAGTCTTGATTTATTTTTGTCACTGAAGTCAGCAGATGTACTTGCATACACACAGGGATCAGATCTGTTTGTCCTTTCCCCCCCTCTTATGGGCACTGTTTTGATTATAACTGCAGTTTAACAAGTTGCATATTGTATGTTGTTCAAATTATTAACCCTTTTTATGCATTGTTGGATATGATTGTACACCTGTAAGGCACCTGTCCTCCATTCCCCCATATGGCTGGGCAAATTGCACATGCTGCAGTCATTCTCCTGGACAAAAATGACCACAGCATACTAGCAAAGAGCTGACAGTAATGCATGGAACTTGCTGTGGTGTAGTTTAAAAACAACGTGTTTAATATGCAATGACAGTCTTATTTAGCCTGTGTAGTAGGGAACTTTCATTTAAAGAGTTACTTGTAATATTAGCTGGGCTTCTCTTGAATCCAGGCTTGCTGCAGTGGGATGATCTTCCCTCAAAGCCCCTGGCTCCTCAAGTAGAGAGGGCAAGTCCTAAAATTGTTAAGACCTGCTGTGGCAAGAGATAGGCATGGTAGGAAGCACTTCCTACTACAATAAGATGAAAAACCTGGACTTCATGGTGACACAGCAAGAAGAAATATCTTACTCTGTTTTAATTTGGTAATGGGCATGAGAATACGAACATAAATAGACCAAGGCTAACAGGCCCATGCAGAAACGGTCCTCCACAACACTGCCATTATTAAACACAAAAAACTCCCCCACATATTTCTCACCTTTGTTTTTATTCCTCTTTCCCTTCTTCCTTCCTCTGCCCCTCCCACACCTGGGGATAAGTGCAAAGGGAGTTGTACTAAGGAGTGTTTTTCATTAAGTGATATCCATTTGTTTAATGGAGGGAACTCGGAGAAGCAGGAATAAACATTCCACACGAAGCGCCAACGTAAATATTTAAGTCTGGAAGTTCATGACCAATCTGCATTCTGGACTCAGCAAAGAATTATATAACCAGGTTGAGAACAACCAGAAGCTTCTTGGGAGGCTGATTTTAGAAGACGACTCTATAAGAAATATTTCACTCTTACTGGGGCTGGCATTGCTATGGGGTAGCTCACACCACTGGAGTCCTGGGTTGTCAGACACAAGACAACCTGTGAGGAAGCTCCAAGTCTTTGAGCTCTCGGGCGTACACTGGCAAAACGCTGCTATGAAGAGGCTCACAGTTAGAGCTGATTGTGAACAAAAAGTTTCAATGTTTATGCATGAAAAATGGCTTTTTTGTCAAAATGAAATTTTCCACAGGAACTATCCATTGGCAGGGACATTTTGGGGAGGGTTGTCAAAAATCTAAAAGATGGAAAATGTCTATTTTTCTGTTCCCCCAAAAGCCATTACACTCTGAAAAGCCAAGAATCTTTGAAGTAAAATTTTAACCAAAATGAAACTTTAGTTTGTTTTACTGAAGTTTTTCATGGGAGCAAAAGCCACTTCCTAACCAGCGATTCACAGCACTGAATTCCCTGCTGGCATTGCTGCTCCTTCAGTCCCTACAATTTGGCTTCCATCCTCACCATTCCACTGAGCCAACCCTTGCTATGGTACCACTGACTACCTCGTGCCACCCTGGAATTTCTTCACACACACTCTGGGGGGCACCCCCCCCCTCCCAGTTTGGGAACCCATGTCCTAGACAGTCCTCTGCAACCTATCAAGTATGTATTATTATTATTAATTACTTCCATAGCACTTAGGGTCCCTAGTCACAGGCCAGGAGCCTATCGTGCTACGTGTTGTACAAACACAGAACAGAGCCAGTCCCTACCCAAAGGAGCTTACAATTTAAGTATAGACAAGACACAGATGGATACAAGCAGATGAGGGAATACAATAAGACAGTATTGGTCAGAACTACAGGCTGTGTGTGGTCTCAGCACACCAGCAGCCTAACTATTTTCAAATGTTTTGTAGGCAAAGGAGAGTTTGGAGGAGGGGTTTGATGGAGGATAATGAGGCAGCTCTGTAAAAGTTTGCAGGAAGCTACTCCTGTGTTGGGTGGGGGCAGCCTGGGAGAAAGCACAAAGCTGCTTGTTTGACAATTTAACAAGTGGGCAGTGGAGGATGACATCATGGATTGATTAGAGGTGGGAATCATCATCATCATCAGGCCTGGCCTTAGGGCAGGGTGAACAAGGCAGTTGCCTTGGGCCCCATACCTTCAGGGGCCTATGCCTGCCTGCCTGCCCCCACCTGCCTGGCTGCTTGCTGCCCTGGCTGGGACCTGCCTGGCCACACGGTGCAGCCAGCCACAATATGCCACCTTGGGCCCCTCAAACTCTTTGGCCAGGGCTGATCATCATTTTAATAGCGAATGGGAGCCAATACGGAGAGTGAGGACAGATTGTTAAGGGCCTTGAAAATGCAGCTCATCATTCCTCCTTAATCTTCGCCTCCTTTGTCTGGAACTGTTAGCTATGCCACTGCCTTCCCTGTCCCATCGGCCCCAAATCCTGGGGTCATCTTCAACTCCTCTCTCTTTCTCTCCTCCCACATAGGATCTATAATTAAACCCTACCAGTTTCAGCTCAACAGCATCTCAGACAGGAATGTCAAACACCCAGTCTGTAGGCTGGATCCAACCTGTTTCATGTAACGATCTGGTCCCTGTGACAAATTCCACTTTTGCAAATCCTAATTTTCATTTAAAAGGGAGGTGTGTGTTACCCTTCTACCAGGTGCCAACAGAATCGATGCGGGCTGGGTTCAGTCAGTGCAGGGGCGTTTTCTAAAATAAGTTGAATGATGTCTTACGCCTCCACCTAAAAGCCATGCGGACTCCAGGATTTGGGAAATTAAAATCCAACATCCTAGGTCACCATTGCAGAGACTCTTACCTACCTGTGCTCAGAAGTCCTCTGGATCATGGAACATGGAACCACAAGTACTTTTTATTTATGGGGGAGAAGGAAAAAATACAAGCAAACAATATGTACGTATGCACAGCCAACCTATATGTCGGGAGTTTGGTCAGGACCACAGTTCCTATCTCTGAGTTATCTGGCTTGCTGAGTCTAGAACTTTTAATCACATAGCATCCCCTCCAGCACTAAAGCCCCCGTCACAGGTCCAATTAGATGCAGGAGCGTGAGGGGCCGACTCACTGCCACAGCACCACCAGCCAGCTGTCCTGAGAATTAGCTCTTCTTGCCTTGCTGGATGCCTTTCTCTAGGTGGTGTTGCCCCATGTTTCTCCTCGTGTCACAGCATCCTCTTCCAGACACTGCCCTCCGGTAGCGCCCACACCAGTGTCCGAGCCCCCCTTCCGGGGGGTGGTGGTTGTTTGCTCTGCTCACACCCCAGGGTCCTCTCTTTCCCACAGCACCCTGTTCTCCTGCTTAGGCACTGCAGCCTAGGAACTTGCTTGGCCAGAGCGCCCCTAGCCCTGCCCTCCAGCTCCCCAGAGCAGCTGTCAGTTCCCCCTTATATAGCTCCCAGCTGGGCCCTCATCACTAGAACTGCCTCAGCTGGGGCTTTGCTCCCAGCCCCTGCTCCAGGCTGGGGTTTTGCCCTTAAAGGGCCAGTGCAGGGCACGCGCCCTGTCACAAGGAGTAGCAAGGGATATCAGGGATTGGCTCTCTTCCACCAGCTGCTCCAGAGCAGAGGTGGCCACACCCCTTGGTCCAGCCCTACAACATCAATTCTATTGTGGCAGAACTGATCAGTCCTAGATGAAGTAAACTCTACAGTGATGCCTGTTGAAACACTGTGGAGTCACCCATGCCTTGCCACCACTGATCCAGTTGGGCCTCACTGCAGGGAAGCATAGAAGTGTAGGGCTAGAAGGGACCTCAAGAGATCATCCAACTCAGCCCCTGTGCTGAGGTAGGAACAAAACCTAGCTGCCATGGCCCAGGCAAGCTCTGTAGCAAGGCCAGCTTTGCACCATGCCCAGCACCTCAGCCTGGTCCAGTCCCACACCACTCCATGCAGGAATCTCCAAAAGCAGAACCCAGAGCAATACTGGACCGTCACCCAGGGACTGAGGGCCTGCAGTAGAACCCAGATTCCTATTGCAAAACCTTCCACCCTCTCCTGGTGAAGTTGAATCCTATTCCCAAACAAGAGCCCACTGCGGCTAGAGTCAAGGGGACACTTATTCCATGGCATGTCTTACACATTTCCACTTACCTTTCAGGAGTAACAATCACGTTTTTGGCAGCAGCAGAGGCACATTCCAGCTAAAGCAGCAACACACAGTATGTGGAATTATAAGAAAGTAACATTTTATTTTATGCAAAGGACGTGGGCCAGAGCAGGTTTTTTCCCCCCCCCCCCCCCACAGGGGCAGCAGAGGGTTCTATTTCCTAGAACCCCTGAAACTTAAATGTGGTCATGATTATGAGGGCTAGATGCACATTATCTCAGTGTCCTCTCCATTCTCCTGCCTGTCTCTGGACTACCATCTCCTCCTGTTGGTCTTGCCTTAATTTAGGGTTGTTTATTGTTTGTTTGCAGGGGCAGTGGGTGAAGATAGTGCTGAGGGAGGGCAAGCCCCCAACCCCACCCCTTCTGCCCAGGCCCCATCCCCCAGTATCACAGGGAGGTGGGGCAGCATGTGGTCCCAGCCTCTCTGGCCCTGAAGCATGGGGAAGGCAGGTGATGCACAGCCCCAACCCCCTCACCCTCAGCACTTGGGGCAGCAATACTCCGCCCCTGTATGCCTACAGCAGGCGTTCTGGGAGTGGAGTATGGGTGGGGCCAGATTGGTAAGGCAATGTCTTCCCCTGCCTAGCATACCCACCGCCCATGTTTGTATGGTGGTAGAACCTAGAGGCCCCAATTAGAATGGCAAGCTGTATGAGCCAGGGAAGCCATCTTTAATGTGTTGTAAGCTCCATACATTTCTAGGGTGCTCTGTAAGCCATGAATAATCAGCAAAGTAGTCAGGCAGGCAGCTCAGATTACAAGAGGTCCAATAGCCACTGACACAACACTACTGTTGAAAGAGCTCATATTCTTGAGTCTGGGGCTGGCATGAAACAGCAGGGCCTTCTCAGGCAGCTCAGTGCACCAGAGGCTGGAGCAGGACTGATAGGCCACTGATGTGAGGAAGCTCAGCTGACTGTAGAATCCAAGGCTGGTGCTGTTAGAGAATGGCTCTGAGGAAGCCTGCAGTGCAAGCATATGAAACAGCAGAACCTGTACACTCTCATTGCTCTGTCACAGAATTGAACCACCCCACCTCTCTACCTTCAGTGCATCCTTTATCCTGCTTTCCTATTGCGGGAGCCAGCTCCATCCCTGGGGCAGGCTGTGTTGGCTGCCTGGCTGATCCTAGAGTGGGCAGGATTGAGTCTACCACCCTGTACTACCCAGGTGAATGCCCAATGCCCTATCCCCTAGTCCACTCCAGAACCCAGCCCACCTCCCTACCTTCAGAGGGTCCCTTATCCTGTGTTGGCTGAAGACAGTAAAAACAAAAGCTAAGGTTGGGGGAAGGAGCACAGCTGAGATGACTAGAGCAGAACACAATGTATCTTTATGAAATACTTAACATTTTCTTTTAGTCCGTCTCCTCAAAGCCAACTCAATGTTTTGCATAAGCCAATCTCTGTTGACCTACTTGAGATAAAACCTCAAGAAGTCCTATTGTAAATGCTTGCACAGAGGCAGAAAAGAGAGCCTAGAGGGGGAAAAATATTTCCATAATAAAACTGTCAAGGGGAAAAAAGAGAGACTAGACTAGAAACTATTGCAAGGAAACATAATTAAGTTAAGAATTTAATAGTGACGTCCATTCCAAACCCCTGGACACAAATTGCATCCTTAGTTCTCTAATTAGAAAGGAACATTTCAGGGAGAGGTGTGCACTGAGCAATGAATAGGAGCAACTAGGAAACCTTCAATCCCAAGAAAAGATGCTCCTCTGAATTCTAAAGTCAGGGAGGAAGATTGGGAGCCAGAAGTAACTGCAGTGTGTTTGTGCACCTGGGTCCTACCTACTTGGTCTCAACCCATTCCAAGAAGCCACAGAAATCTATATATCCCTTACCTCTGGGGTTTCCCTCCCTTGCCCCTTTTAATTCTCAGGATCTCTCCTACTTCAAATCCCTTCTGCAGACTTACCTCTATAGCAACTAGAATGACATGGAGGTAAGGTAATCCAATGCATTTACTCTGCAAGAACAGTGTGAGCAGATCCTGTATCCTGCTATATGGAATTAGTTGAAGCGGTTGAAGTGTAGTTCATGGAAAACTGTATTAAAATCATAATATATCACTTGAAATGCAATGTGTTTTGCCCTCATATTTCTAGAAGGCTAAGGGTCTCTGTAGGGAAGTGAATAATCTGGAGGAGAGCCAGCCTTGAGCAACAAGGTCCTTGTGTCATAGGGAGCAGCCTGCTTTGTTTCTCTCTCGTTTTGGTTCTAGTGTGCTGAAAGTTCTGGGTTTTAAGTAGTGTTCCTTGGCAACTTTCCTGAAAGAGTACTTTATACCTTTTATCTAACTTCTCTGTCTGTTTGCCATGTAGAACACTAAGACCATCTACCCATTAACCAGCATTCTTCTTGCTATGCCATTAACATTTCATCTTAGTGTGATGTGGCTAACCATCTTCAGGACACTTTTTTGGTATGTTGCAGCCCTTTTCTTATCAGCTTTGCAGTTTGAGTGTTCATGCTCAGAGGCAGAGAAATTCCTTTTGTGTTTGAAAATTCTGTTGTGGGTATTATCAGAAGCACAAAGTAAATTCATTCATGAAGAACAGGATTCAGAAATCCAGTGAAAGGTCTCTCTTCCATTGGTTGCAACAGGAAGCAACTTAGGTAGATGCAGAAAGCCAGTTTAGAGCCAAGTTTTCCCAGAGGTGGCAATGAGTTTATTCCAGGGCACACAGTTGCAGTTCAGGATCTTCTTCCAGAATCCATTCCAGCTGGTCACAGGAATCCAATTTAGGTTTCTTCCTTCCTCTCCAAGGGCTGCACCCACAGTCCATTCCACAGGACACCGGATTCCAGTGTAGACTGATTTTGCCACTGCCTCCTTTCAGGTGAGTTAAGATATATTTATAGATAGTGCGGGAAAGGTGTCTCTGGATAGGAATGATGAGCTGAATGAAACAGGGCCAGGTTCTTAAAACTAGTCACATACCCAATTTTCAAAAACTACGGTATAATTTACTAGTGAGCAAGTGAAAAATCCAGATCTTTTGAACAAGTTTCCAGGTATTTTAAATCTTCCAATCTTCCGGAAGGAAAACATAATGGGTAACAAAGCAAAACCACCACCAAAACCAACACAAGTAAGGAATCAGAATACTAGAACTGAAAGGGTCCTTGGGAGGTCATCAAGTCCAGTCCTTTGTCCTCACAGCAGGACCAAGCACCATCTAGATCATCCCTGATAGATGTCTGTCTAACCTGGTCTTAAATATTTCCAGTGATGGAGAGTCCACAACCCCCCCTAGGCAATTTAATTCCAGCGTTTAATCACCCTGACAGTTAGGAAGTTTTCCTAATGTCCAACCTAAACCTCCTTTGCTGCAGTTTAAGCCCATTGCTTCTTGTCCTATCATCTCCCCCTGCACCCCCCCCATAGATACCCTTTTAGATACCTGAAAACCACTATCATGTCCCCTCTGTCTTCTCTTTTTCAAGTTAAAGAAGCCCAATTCCTTCAGCTGTCCCTCATGTTTTCTAGGGCTTTAATAATTTTTGTTGCTCTTCTCTGGACCATCTCCAGTTTCTCCACATCTTGCTTGAAACGTGGTGCCCAGAACTGGACACAATACTCCAAGTGAGGCCTAACCAGTGCCGAGTAGAGCGGAAGAATGACTGCTCGTGTCTTGCTCACAACACACCTGTTAACGCATCCCAGAATCATGTCTGCTTTTTTTGCAACAGCGTCACACTGTTGACCAGGGGTGGGCAAAAGCCTCTCAGCAGGCCAGATCCAGCCTGTCTTTGGCTTTGATCCAGCCCGTGAGGCAAGTACAGGCCCCGCCCCCATGGGCGTGCGGGGGGGGGGGGGGGAGGGAGGAGCTCAGCCTCGCCCGTCCACCCCCACACAACTGCTGCAAAGGAGGCAGCACTGGGGCTGAGGCGCCTCAACAGGGCCGGCCCCAGAGACACAGCTACTGCGGCCATGCGGCCTGGGGCTGGCCCCAGAAGATGAAGGTGCTGCTGCCACAGCACCTCCAGGGCAGCCCTGGGATGCCTGGCTGTGGTAGCAGCACCTCTGGAGCCAGTCCCAAGCTGCATCAGTGGCATCTCTGCGGTCGGCCCTGGGCCACAGTGCTTCTGGGACAGTCTGTAGCCCCTGGCCCCAGAGGCAGGCCTCATGGCCATGGAGCGCAGCCTCTGGGGTGGCCTGTGGCCTTGGTGCCTTAGGGCTGGCCCTTGATTGCGTGGCTGCGGCAGCGGTGTCTCTGGCCTCCAGGGCAGCCTGTGGCCGTGGTGCCTTGGAGCCGGCCCTGGACCGTGTGGCTGCAGCAGCAGCAGCGTCTCCGGCCTCTAGGACCGCATGGCCGTGGCAGCAGGGCCTCCCTCCAGGGTGGTTGTGACAGCATGGCTGCAGCTGTTGCTGCAAGGGGGCACGAAGCTAGGTAACGATTCCCCTCTTGCCTAGACCCCCTCCACCTCAATCCCATCACTTCCCGCCCCCCCCTAAGACTCAGCACCCCCAGCTTGCTCCCACACACTCCCTTGTTCTTGCACCCTCCTCTGGCCACACGCAGCACCCTCCCTTGTTCCTGCTCCCTCCAACTGGCCAGACTCCCTACTCCCAGCCTGCTTCTGCACTCCAGCTCCCTCCCAGATCCTGTACCCCATCCCTATCCTACTTGCTGGCAGCCTTGTCTCGCACATTGTATCCCTCATTTTTGTCCCTACCCCAGAGCCTAAGGAGGTCCATAAAATCCATTAGCTCCAGAAAAGCATATTTGGTCTATGGGAAGCCCTGAACCTCAGTTTCCTCCTTCCCTTCCCCTCACCTTGTGAGGCTGGGGCACTAGAGGAGTGAGGTGCGTCAGTTGGGCCACATCAGTGAGTGTTGGGGTTTTTTGGAGATTTTTCTTCTCACTTGTGTGGTCCAACTGTTTGTGGGTCAGTGACCCCTGATCCAAAAAGGATTCCCCACACCTCCCATAAATAAAGAAAACATTGAAACCTTTTGTGTTGGACATAATATTTAAAATGGAGTTTGATAAACTAACGTAAGAAAGTTAAAATGCTTAATCTGTTTCATAATTTAAATTAAACTGCTCTTTCTAGCTGCAACTGATTCAGAAAATAAGGTCACCATACCTAGAAGGTTAGTTCTCAACCCTGCCCCTTCTGCCCAAGGCTCTGCCCCTTCCAGGTCGGCCCACGGCCACATCCAAAATTTGTGAAGTGGTCCCCCTTCCAAAATTATTGCCCACCCCTGCTGTTGACTCATAGGTGGTTTGTGGTCCACTGCGACCTCTAGATCCCTTTCTGTAGTACTCCTTCCTAGACAGTCACTGCCCATTCTGTGTGTGTGAAATGGATTGTTCCTTCCAAGTGAAGTACTTTGAATTTGTCCTTATTAAACTTCATCCTATTTACCTATTTCTCCAGTTTGTCCAGATAGGATCATAATTCAAAGTTATCCTCCAAAGCACTTGCAACTCCTTCCAGCTTGATATCAAGGACCCTCAAAGAAGGGAAGGTGGAACTGCCAAAACCCAGAGCAATAATACTAGAGAGCATCTAACAGAAACTGCAATCTTATTAATCTGGCATATGGCTAAATGAAAGTGGCCTGCAACATTTAGGAAGTGCTATGCTCAGTGTCAAGCCATGTTTGACAAATAAATGTCATGTAGCTGGCATTATTCAGCTACCAGGAAAAGCTATAAAGTTTGTTAGACTTGCTTTAAGCAGAATCTTTTTATATTTTCAACACACCACGTTCCACTTAAGTATTCTGGCTGCCATAGCAACATGGCACATTCATTCTGAGTGTCATTTTCCATCACAATCGGTTTGTTCGGAACTCTTCCCTGACTTCAAAACTTTTGTTGCCGAGGTAACAACATTTCGTTTCCCATGGAAGTGCTTAGCTGTGTGCATATGTGGAGATGAGGTCTGTCCTCTGTAGGAGCTCATAGTACAATGGGATGAAACATTAGGAATACTAAAAATATATATAATAAAAGAAGGGTGGGATGAAGGAACTGTAAGAGGTGCAGTGGCAGGTGGTCCAATAAGACAGAACACAGCAAGATCCCAGTGGGTGGCACCACAGTTAGACATGAGGAAAAAAGCTAACATTATATCATAAAGAATAAGGCATACAGTAATAAAATATAATACTTTGCCCTTTTAGCGACCCTTTCATATAAGGGTCCTCCGACACAGTTGAAACATTTCCTTTTCTTTTCTTTTCTTTCCAATGAAAGCTCACCAGAATTGATCTGCATTCATGAATTGTTTCAGTCAACTTGAATCTGCATTTTTCAAACTTTTGAATGGGAAAAAAAAAAAAAATGTTGCCCAGGTCTGCTAAGAACCATCAATAGCATAGCAGTCCCTGCACAAGCTTTCCTCACCTACCTCCGCAAAAGCTCTGCATAGAATCAGAAAAATTTAAGGTTGGAAGAGACTTCAGGAGGTCACCAAGTTCAACTCCTTGCTCAAAACTGGGCCAATCCCGATTAAATCAGTCTAGCTGGGGCTCTCTCAAGCCTGGCCTGAAAAAGCTCTAGGGATGGAGATTTTACCACTTACCTAGGCAACCCATTCCAGTGCTTCACCACCTTCCTAGTGCCTCACTGCTGCCATTCCAGTCTTGTCCATGCCCTGCAGTTTTACCCAACAAACCTCAACCTTGACCTGCAGCATCCCCCCGCTAGGTTAGTCTTAGTCTAACTCCCTACCCCCACTGGTGTCATGGCATCTCAGTTTTCACCTGCAGCACCCCCTGACTCTTCCAATTCTGAGCTCCAGAATCCATCCTCCGAACTTTCATTTTCAGAATATGGAGTCACCAAATCTGCTATTTGTATCTATCCTACTGAAAGGGCTGGTAGATAAGGAAGTGCTGGTGAAGCTCAGTGAGAACATGAAATACAGTAGGATCTGGCATACATGAGGCATGATTACAGAAAATACCTTCTCCTAGCTAATTCATCAACCGCCCTTTTGCAAAACCAAGCATGAGCAGTTGATGCTTGACAGAGACATTCCAGACACTCCAGACTGTGTGTGGTAAGATATCCCTGTGAGTCCCTAATCTCACACAGCTGGGGGAGGCTGAGCATAGCAGAAGCTATTGGAAAATAAGGTTGATTAATAGATTGCAAATCAGGGCTGGCTCTGGTTTGTCTGCAGATTGTAATTGATTCATTTGGATGGCTAAACACATTTTCTGTTTACACTCTGTATCTTGGTGCACTAATGCTGGGCTGCTGCTGACTCTAGGGGCCATGTGTGGGTCACTGGAGGAGTCAGGCTTTGATTTTTATTCCATCATAGTAATTCAGACAACTGTGCAAGCAACGTCATGTACAAATCTGTCGCCTGGATCACCGGCCACCACTACTTCTGAATATGGGTCAGTGTGGCATTTGGAAAGAAACAACAGTAAGCCTAAAGAACACAGGCCTTTTAGGCAAGGGAAGGGAGTGGGAGTATGTGTGAGATACCTTGATGTGAGAAGTGAGGTAGTGTATGACATCTGAGGCTGCAGGCACATCTCCCTCCTGCACACCACACAGCTGATTCTCTGCTGCCAGACAGCAGTGTCTTTCAAATGTACATTTCTTGTTTATACCCTGGAAAGAGAGCTGGGGAAGGATATACACACATCCCTGAAGCCCAGTTGATCCCCACCCCAGAACTGGACTCTATGTAAAAGAAGCAGTGAGAGGCAAAAAGGTATCCTTTAAAAGGTGGAAGTTAAATCCTATTGCGGGAAATAGAAAGGAGCATAAATTCTGGCAAGTGAAGTTTAAAAATATAATTAGAAAGGCCAAAGAGAATTTGAAGAACCGCTAGCCGTAAAAGGAACACACACAAACCAATTGGAGAACATTTCTGCTTGCCTAACCACCCTGACAACCTGCAGGTGGCAGTCTTGACACAAGCCAGCTCTTCAAGCCAAATCCACAGGTAAAGCTTGGAATTACAGTACATCCACAAATTCAATTCACATGCTAATGGACTCAATTGAGATATAGGCTGGTGGGGACTCTACCACTGAAGATGCTAACAGCTTTCTGAGCAGTATCCTTCCTGTCTCAGCAATCTGTTGACTTTGGTCTTTATCTGCTTAGGTTTAAGTACCCATTCTCCAGATACTTAATGACTTGTCCCCCTGCCTTCACCCCCCTTCCTCTTCCCCTCTCCTATTTATTTCCAGTTTTCATATCCCCCACTCATAACTCCGGTCATCTGAAGAAGTGGGCTGTGCCCACGAAAGCTCATGATACCATCTACATGTTTTGTTAGTCTATAAAGTGCTACCAGACCATTTGTTGTTTTTTCTGTAAGGGTATGTCTACACAGCAAAGTTATTTTGAAACAACAGCTGTTATTTCGAAATAACTTTATTAGCATCTACACAGCCCAACCGCTATTTCAAAATTAATTCGAAGTAGTGGAGTGCTTATTTCAAATTTGGTAAACCTCATTCCACGAGGGATATCACCAATTCGAAATAGCTTTTTGAAATAAGTGCTGTGTAGACACTTATATCGAAATAGGGGGCCTCCAGCCTTCCCAGGGTGCCCTGGTGGCCACTCCAGCCTCAACCAAGAACACTCCTCTCCCTCCCCCTTCCCCAGAACCCTTAATGGGATTGACTCTGGCCACAGTGCCTGTGCCAGCTCCAAGCCTGCCAGCCCAGAGCCAGCAGTCACTACCCCGACCCAGTGGCTCCAAAACATAAGCCAGCAAGCCACTGGCAGCCAGCCCTCCACCGCTCCCCAGGAGCAGTCTGCCAGCTCCCAGGGGCCTGCCAGGGCCCGGAGAAGGCGAGTGCCTTCCTGGTCCAGGGTGGAGATCATGGACCTTATTCAGCTTTGGGGGGGGGGGGGAATGCCCCCAACATCCATGATCTCTGCACTAGACAGAGGAACGCAGCCATCTATGGCAGGATAGCTGCCAGCCTAGCCACCAAAGGCCGCATGCGAACCCAGGAGCAGGTTTGCATGGAAATCAAGTTGGTCCAGCGAGACCCCCCCAACCCTGAGCTTCTGCTCCTTCCCCTTGCTTCCCCCCCCTCCAGCTCCCTCCTCCCAGGTTTCCCCCTCCCCTCTCCCACCTTCTTTTCTCCTCTCTGCCTCCTTTCCCCAGTCTCACCAGAGTTTCATCTCCCCCCCCCCCAGTTTTGTTAAATAAAGTTTGTGTTCATGAAAGTACATGTATTTTATTTGACATCAGGAAGGGGGGTTAGGGAGGGATAAGTGGAAGGATGTGAGGGAGGAATGAGGCACAAGCCCCCAGTAGGGCACACCAGGGAGGCTCTTAGTGCTCCCCAGGGTGGAAGCTCTCCCGCAGGGCCTCCTGGATACTGACAGCCCCGATGGACCTCCCGGATGGCAGCCTGCAGAAAGCGCAGCCAGGCTCGCAGCAATGCGTCCAAGAGAAGCACCAGAGTGCCCAGGGGCAGGTCTGCCTCCATGTTGCAGAGTGCTGTGGTGTCCTGAGTGAGGGCAACCAGAGCACGCAGAGACAAAATGCTTTGCTGTCCCTCGAGGTAGGCAAGCAAGCAGGGAAAGCTGAGAACCGGCTGTCTGGGGGCGTCCCTTTAAGCACAGGCCTCAGATAGCCTCAGGCAGCAGCCACACAAAGTAACTCCTGACCCGATGCCCTGCCGGACCTGGTTCCAGATGGCCTTAAATGCGATTCAGCGTCCACTCAGTGTGGACGCGCTATTTTGAAATAGCAAAACGCTATTTCAAAATGCATTTTGTGTGTAGATGCGTTATTTCAAAATAACTTATTTCGAATTAACTATTTTGAAATAATGCTGTAGTGTAGACATACCCTAACAGACTAACTCGGCTACCCCCTGAAGCTCAACAAGAACAACAGTTCAGCAGAACTTCAGAAAGCCCAACCAACGGTGCCACTAGACAATTGAGATGCTAAAGGAGCACAAGAAGGCCATTGCAGAAAAACTACTGATTCTTTGCATCAGTTTTCACAGCTGATGATAGGAGGGCAATTTCCAAACCCATGCCATTCTTTTTAGGTGAAAAATCTGAGGAGCTGCCTCAGTTTGAGGTATCATTAGAAGAGGTTTGTGAACAAAGTGACAAACTAAACAGTAATAAGTCACCAGGGCCAGATGATGTTTACCCAACAAGTCTGAAGGAACTCAGAAGTGAAGTTGCACAATGATGGTAACCTCTCATTTACATCAGCTTTTGATTTGAGGACAGCTAATGTGACACCCTCAAAAAAAAAAAAAAAAAAAAAAAGTGGTGATCCCAGCAATTACAGGTCAGTAAGTCTAACTTACTTACTGGGCGAACTGGTTGAAACAATGGTAAAGAACAGAATAACCAGCCACAGATTAATATGATTTGTGGGGAAAGAGCCAACATGGTTTCTGTAAAGAGAAATCATGCCTCACCAGTCTACTAGAATTCTCTGAGAGGGTCAACAAGCATATGGACAAGGGGGAATCCAATGGATCTAGTGTACTTAGATTTTCAGAAAGCCTTTGACAAGTTCCCTCACCAAGGACTCTTAAGTAAAGTAAGCTGTCATGGGATAAGAGAGAAGGTCCTCTCCTGAACTGGTAACAGATTAAGATGGGAAAAAGTGTAGATGTGCTTGCTCAAGAGATATTACTGGAAACAACAAGGCTGTGTCTACACTGCAGGCTTCTTGTGCAAGAATGGCTGTTCTTGCGCAAAAAACTTGCGGGGCATCCACACTACAAGCCCATTCTTGCACAAGAAAGTTTACAGTAAATTGTCAGAAGAGAGGGCTTTTTGCACAAGAGTTATTCTTCTCCACACAAGGAATAAGCCTTTTTGCACAAGAGCTGTTGCGCAAAAAGGCTAGTGTGGATGGGAACAGGGGTTTCTTGCACAAGAAACCCCTATGGCTAAAATGGCCATCAGAGTTTTCTTGCACAAGAGAACGTTCACCCTGCCACGTGCTTTTGTGCAAGGGATGTGCTTTTGTGCAAGAGCATCCACGGCAGTGTGGACACGCTTTTGCGGAAGAACTCTTGCGCAAAAACGTCTTGCACAAGACGACTGCAATTTAGACATAGCCCAAAAGGTACAAAGAAGGGTAGCAAAAATTATTAGGGGCATAAAACTACTTCCATATAAGGAGAGATTAATAAGACTGGGACTTTTCAGAATAGCAAAGAGATGACGGGGGGGGGGGGGGGATCTATACAAAAAATATTTGAGGTCTATAAAATCATGATGGGTGCAGAGAAAGTAAATAAGGAAGTGTTATTTGTGCCTTGTCTAACACAAGAACTAGGGGTCACCAAATGAAATTACTAGGCAGCAGGTTTAAAACAAACAAAAGGAAGTATGTTTTCACATAACACAGTCAACCTGTGGAACTCTTTGCCAGAGGATGCTGTGAAGGCCAAGACTATAACAAGGTTAAAATAAGAACTGGATATATTCATGGACGTTAGGTCCATCAATTGCTATTAGCCAGGATGGGCAGGGATGGTGTTAGAAGCTGGGAATGGGCAACATGGGACAGATCAGTCAATGGTTGCCTGTTCCGTTCATTTCCTCTGAATCCCCTGGCATTAGCCACAGTCAGAAGATAGGCTACTAGGCTAGATGGACCTTTGGTTTGACCCAATATGGCTGTTCCCATGTAGGTGGCAGGGGCAAAGATGATTTTAAGTCACCTTTATACCTCCCCTAACCTGAGCTAGCTGAGAACCACTTTGGTTTCTGGTGCAGGTTAGAGCAGCCTCCAATTGTGCTCTGCTGCCACAGACCCAAGGGGCGATTGCAGCCATGGGGAATATCTGGAGTGAAGTAGCCTTTGGCTTCATTTTCTCCTATCCTGCATGCCAAAGCATCTCATGTGGGGGATGGCCTAGGGCCAGCTATGGTGGCTGCACACCAGCCAAAGAAGCTCCCAGTATCAGGAAATTCACCCAAAGTTTGGGTGAAACTCCACTCTGTTTCATACAACCTGATTCCAGGAGAGACACCACAAAAGGGTCACGGTGCAGGAGCCAACTGGGCCTGAGTCCTGAAAGGGTGATATGTCTCTGGTGATTTCCAGGGACTGTTCCCCACCCTCCCATTCCGTGGCTCATTTTTCCCTGGGGACTTGCTGCAGGGAGCTTCCCTTGCTGCTCCAGGCTTTCCCTTTCCTTCCCAAAATGCACTAGCATTATTCCAAAAGGCCTTTATCATACTGATGAGGCATTGGCCCAGGAGGCCTCTGAGAGCACAGGGTAATGCTCCTGTGAAAGGCCCTTGCACAGGCTACAGAAGGGCAGGGAGGTACCTCAGATGTGGCTACATTACTGCCCAACCACTTATCTGCTTTGGGCCCATAGAGTCTGCCTCTGCTCTGAGGAGGTTCCTTAACAGACTGGTGATCAGGCTGAGGGGACAGTGAGTGTTTAATGGGGACCCAGGTGTCCAAGAGCGGTCTGGGAGCTCCAAGTTCTCAAAGGGATAAATTTCAACAGCTGCTGAAAGCCCAGCTGAACAAACAATTTGTGAAAGACAACTCCAAGCAGCAGCCCCGGCAGTCACAGTGCACCAGCTCTCCCCTCTGAGTGCACAGCTGTCCCCGGAATAAACAGGAAGCAGTTTTATCCTCTGAGGAGCAAGGAGGTGAAAGGGTCAATTCTTTAGATTGTGTCCCCAGGCAAACAGCACAAGCCCCAGACAAATGGGTTTTGTATTTTTCTCATAGATGAGGGACCCAACCATGGAGTTCCTGTCCCTGGGTCTATTTGTTGCCCTGAAGTCACCCTTTTTCCAGGGCAGGGCAGGCCAGTTGGTGGTAGGGAGGGAGGTAATGAGAGCAGCTGCTCCAGGGCCTGGCGATTCTAAAGGGCCTGGAGCTCCTGGCTGCTGCCACTGCAGCAGTGGCCCAGACCCTTTAAATTGCCACCAGAGTGTGGTGCTCTGGGCAGCTCTCAGGGCCAGGGGGAAGGGGGCCGGCATGGCACGCTCTGGGCAGTGCGGAGGACGAGCTGGCCACAGCCCCATCCCTTCCACCCGAGTCCCTGCCTATTCTGTTCTCTTGGCGCTGGATAGTTGGTGACAAGTTTTATCCATAAGGCTTCAAAACTGAGCTGAACTCACATAGGGGCTTCCCTCTGGTTTGAAGTGGTTTCCCCTCACATAGGGTTTACAGTTTGGTTCAATGGCTTTGCACGCACACAGCCTCCCTGCACACACTCGCCAATTGGTGCCACACCCTGCAAGTCATGGCAGGAAGAAAGCCAAGTAATGTGACAAGACAAAGAGCCCTTGCCCTGCAGTTGCCTTTCCAATGGGCTTGTGGCTCACAAGCACTGGGTTCCCATGGGATCCTAGAAATGGGTCTGTCCTGTTTGATTAGGGGTGACCTTGTGTGTTAATTTCATGCTAGTGATACTGGGCAAGAGTCCTGGCTAAGGATGTACTTTCATCCAAACCTGCAATGTTATAGTGTTTGCCAGGAAAAATTCATCCCTTTGGTGCAATTTCTTATGCTCATTCTAAGTTCAAAGATAAGTAACTCATTTTTTCCCCTTTTTTGTCCTTTGGGGGAGAGGAGAAACATTAATGTTTTGGTCTTGTTTTTCCTTCAACCAGGGAAATTTGGTGAAAAAGAAAACTAGCACCCCATGAAGGCTGAAAGATTGCACAGGTTGCACTCTTGTTTATTTTATGACCCCATGGTGATGGCAATGCCCTTGTGACCTAGAGGCTCTGTTTTTGGAATTCCCCGTGTCCTGCTCTGTCACTTGGGTCTTCTTCAGAATGCAGCAACTTGGTTGCTAATGTGTTGAGCTCTCATGATCATATTCAGTCCTTATGGCTTTCTTTCGATTGCCACTGACTAGTCAGTGGCAGATTTGGTGTAAATGAGCCTCATTGGTCTATAAAGTTCTGTATAGGACTGGCCTAACCTTATTGTTTTGAGGTGTTGTTGAAAGACTTGCCCATTGCTGTTGTTCCATTGTCTGTGATTTGGAATTTTCTTTTATTAATGAAGGAGAAATTGTTATTATTCAGCACCTTGAGTGCTTTTGCAAGGGGGGATTGCAATATAAATACAATTTTATTATTATTACAAATGTGCACACACACCACGAGTATTCAGACATTATTGGGCCAGATGCAGGAGTCCCTGAATGAGACTTGGTGGGCTTGGGCTCGGGCTCGAAGGATAAGCAGCAGTGTGCATGCACATAATATTTAGGTTGCTGTATATGCTGTTTTTGTACCCAAATGCAGAACAGGATGGTGCAGCGTGGTAGTGTTAGCACGGTGATGGAACAGTGTGTTAATTGTCTGATTCTAGAAATAAAAGGAACAGAAGTCAAGCAAATCCAACATTATTGTTCCCATAGCAACATTAACGTTGCTACTCACGGCACTGGCCTTGGAATCAGGAGATCTGGGGTCTATTCCCAGTGGTGCCACTGATCTGTTGGCAGAACCAGATGAAGGCATGTGTCTAGGGTACAAGTTTGGGAATTGACCAACCTGATTAGGACTGTGACCCTGTGCTGCCAGATTACAATGCAGCTCGCTGAAATTGGACTTGGCTGCCCTGCTATCAGGATAGAGAAGTGGCTGGGCCAAACCTGAGTGGTATTGCAGCACTGGGTGCCAGATTGCAGTGACACTCGTTGAAATTTGGTCTGATCTACCTCCCACTCCCTCAAGCCCCATTCAGCTTCACCAGTAATAGGTGAAGCCAGTTTGGCCTGCTGGGTAACCTTAGGCAATTTGTGACTTCTATTTGTGCCTCAGTTTCCCCTCCCACTCTTTGTCTTCTCTATTTGGAGAGTGAGCTCTCCAGGGCTGACATTGTTCCTTGTTTTGTCCAGTGCATACTACAATGAGTCCCAGTTTCAGTCAGGGCTTGGAGGTGATACCATAGGTGCAATTATTTTTAATATTGTATGGAAGGCCCAGTTGTAACTGTTTGTACAGGGACATGAATATTACAAAGCCACAAGATGATACAACAGAGGGCAATTGCCCCAGGGCTCCCAGTTGCTACAGGAGCAGTGGCAATAGCCAGAGCCCCAGGCCCTTTAGAATTGTCACTGGAGCCCTGTGCTGTGCACCCCAGAGCCCCATGCCGCACACCTAGCCAGCTCTGAGGGCTGGGGAGTGGGGGAGGAACCTGACAATCTGGGCAGTGTTGAGGGCGGGCTGCCCCAGCCCACCCCTTCTGCTTGAGAGCCTGCTCCTTCCAGGAGCATGGAGCCACTCCCCCTGCCCACTGTTGCCCAGAGATCCTGTCAGCTTCCCTGATTTCTGGGCATACTGTCAAAGCTGATAGATTCCATCAGCAAAGGGGCACACGCACTAGAGAGAGAACAGATGTAGTCAACATCTGTGGCCTAATGGTGGTGGGCATGAATATAACACTAACGCTGGATAGCCCCATTTTTCAGAGCGAATGGGATACACATTAAGAAATGCTCAAGAAAGAGTGAGCTAATGTGCCTCCTTGAATTCCAAGAGCCTGGGTTTACCACAGGATGAACTGGTATCAAAGTAAATAACCATCAGGTTTATTGAGCATGTGCCCACCAGTGAGACATCCACAACTAACCAGTCAAAAACTCACAGCTATGTCTGAATGTGCCCTGAATCCTGTGTGAAACTACAGGCCAGTCAGTTTAACTTCTGTGCCAGGGTGGTTTCTAGTCCCTGTGACACAGTGGGTATGTCTATCAGGTGGGGAGCTCCACTGTGTGGTGTCAAATGCATCTGAATTTGCCCAGGCAAGCCTACTGAATTGCATCCTAGACAGCAGCCCTATCCAGGAACTGTGCTTGACCTTTGTTGTAGGGCTCTCATGGAGAAGCCACCAAGACAAAAGTCTGGAGCTCTCAGCTATGCTTGTCTCAGCAGCTGACTCATGGAACAAGAGGATCCACAAGGGAGGCAGACAGCTGGAATTTTCCATCTGACCACATGGCAATGAGGCCGATACTCCATTTATGAGTTGGGCAGGAACCTGACCCATTAACACAGAATTGAAGGGCTTATTGGGACAAGAGGACAGGAGGGCCTCTGCCCAGCCTGAAACACTAATATACCTTGGACTCATGGAAGGGGGCAGCTCAGACCAACGGAGGGGGCAACCTAGGACTTGCATCATTTTTCAAAGATCTGTAACTTTTGAATGCTTTAACTGTCTGTGGCAAAGAAATTCCTCTGCTAAGCCTGCAGTTTTTACTTTCCTGCCACTTTTCTTCCAAAGGGGTTAAACTAGAAGCTCAGAGTGACCAGTCTTGGTGGAGCACTGGAGAATTATACATGTGTCCAGGGGGCTTAGGAAGTCTCAGATACCCGTTTCAGGGTTAGGGCTGATGGACAGTGATGCACGATATCCTAAGGAAAGGTGTCAGACAAGGTTGGAGCCTGGGAGCGTGTCCTCCAGTTCCAAAGCTAGAAATCATGACAGAGTGTTGCCCAGGTCCAATTGACTGGGAAGCACATGAGGCCTGGTGATGGGACTCAATAGGCTGCTGACTGTCCTGAGAGGGACTGGGTGAGGCTACAACAGTTCCTGCTTGCAAATGGGAGTGCCATACCTCCTGGTCAGGAAGTTAGGACAAGCAGCAATGGGCTTACACTGCAGCAAGGGAGGTTTAGGTTGGACATTAGGAAAAGCTTCCAAACAGTCAGGGTGGTTAAACAATGGAGTAAGTTGCCTAGGGAGGTTGTGGAATCTCCATCTGTGGAGATATTTAAGAGTAGGTTGGATAGACATCTGTCAGGGATGGTCTAGACTAGTGTTTCTTAAACTTTAAGACTGAGGAACACCAAACAATATTTTTTTTAAAACGAGGAACACCAAGGATTTTTTGTTGAGGGAAAAAAAAGGGGGGGGGGGGGGGAAGAGAGTTATTGAGGAAAAAGGTCACCTGCCCCTTTAAGGGCAGCCATTTTGAATTCTGTTGTGCCCTGTGGCACACCTCCAACTGCCTTGCAGTACACTAGTGTGCCACGGAACACAGTTTAAGAAACACTGGTCTAGACAGTGGTTGGTCCTGCTGTGAGGGCAGGGGACTGGACTTCATGACCTCTCGAGCTCCCTTCCAGTTCTAGTGTTCTGATTCGATGATGTGGTGGTACATGTGGCATTCCTAGGATGTAATAGATGGAATGCCAATATAAAATGGGGAGGTTCTGCAGATCTCCCACTGAGGCAGGTACCGAAGGAAAGAAACCAGACCATGCAAAGGGAAAGAATGCAGAATGTGTTAAAAATTAAGAAGAAGAGACAAAAGTCAGGAGTAAGGAGCGGGGGGGGGGATGGCCGTGCTAAGCTGGGCGTGAGCATAAGGTTGGAGGAGGGCAGGCTCAGACATGTGTCCCTTGGCCTGTGAGGGACTTCCTAATAACCAGCTGTGACAATCAATACAGAGCATGCCATTCCATTGTCCTGCCCCTGGGCAAACCCCACAGGTCTGGGCATAGAAGCTATGGGCTGTGTTGGGAACTCTGCAAGGCAGCCAGAGGCTGGAAGCCAAATTTGGAAAGGTGTGTGGGAGGGCACCTGACCCAAGGCAGGTTAATGGGAACCTGGCACAAGGCAAACATTGGGGTGGAGGAGGAAGGAGGGGGAAAAAAAAAAAAAAAACTATATGAAGCAGGAATAATGGAGCTTGTTGGGAGAGCACTGCTGGAACAAGGAAATAGCGAAGGATGGGAACACAGTGAGAACTAATGGGAGCACTGAAGAGAAAGAGAAAGAGGGGCAAGAGGGAGAAAGTGTGCATCTGTAGAGCTGGGCTGGATCTGAAGTTGAGGGAAATAGACCTAGAATTAGTGGATCACAGGGAGGCAGTTGTGGGAGTTAGTTACCAACTTTGTTTTCAGCACTAGTTCAGGTTCTGTTCTTGGCTTTCAGTTAGTCAGCCCTGACTCCAAGTGTACATCTAAAATTCGACAACAGCCCCACATTTAACCAAAGGGTCAATACAAACAGCTCCTTGTACTAGAGCCACAGCATAATACCACTGAGGGCCAGGCTGTGGTTTTTTATTACTTTTTACTCTACAATCCCTATGGTTCAGTCCCCACAGATCTCTTCCAGTTTCTCATTGCTGGCACTTAACAGAGGAAGAAAAAGTCACTCAGCTTCCCAGAGTCCTGCTGTGATGAGACGAGGGGATCTCCCACTGCTTGTTACAATGAGCACTGAAGCAGGGCCCCTGAATGTGCTGCTGGTATTTATTGTTTGTATTCCCATCACACCTAGATCCCTGCTGGGATCAGAGCCCCCTTGTGCCAGGCACTGTGCAAACATGCAGTGAGTAAGAGGCGGTCCCCGCTGTGAAGATGTTACAATCTACTCAGCCAACTAAGGCAAAGACAAGTAGGAGGAGGGGAAATGGAGGCAGAGCAAAGTGAAGTAACTAGCTCAAGGTCCCGGAGATGCAGAGCTGGGAGCAGAACCCATCTCTCTCAAGTCCTTGTCCTGTTCCTGGCCCACTGGATCATGCTGCCTGTGGAAGCATCAGCACTTCCTCTTTTCCATTGTTTGTCTCACTGCCTGTAGCGATAGCTTTCCGGATTCCAGGGTTTATATAGTTGTTTTAATTAAATGACACTGAAGTTGCCTGCAGAGGTCACCTCACCACACTGCCACATCTCACAGGGTGCTTGGTGAAGGCATGCAGCTGAGTGATGCAAAGATGATGATTCAGCCACTCTGTGTCTCTTCCCCAACAATGCTGATTTTACAGCAGCATAGCTCCACTGCCATTTCAGCAGAGACACTTCTGATTGACCATAAGAATGGCCACACTGGGTCAGACCAAAGGTCCATCTAGCCCAGTATCCTGTCTGCCAACAGTGGCCAATGGCAGTTGCCCCAGAGGGAGTAAACAGAAACAGGGAATCACCAAGTGATCTGTCCCCTGCCGTCACAGCTTCTGACAAACAGAGGCTTGAGTAAGCATGAGATGAAGTCAAACCCAGTGAGTTTCCTCAAGCCTCACATCAGGCTGTTGTGGCTAATGGTCACTGCCACCTAGGATCATTGTGGCCCAGAGAGATGACCAGTCTTTGCATTCAGGGCCCCATATTGATCCAAACAGACTGGTACAACTTTGCATGCTGACACCTGGGGTATTCAGGTAGCACTCCTCTGCATGAACCATACGGGCACCTGCTTCATTTTTAAACAAATCAGGCCACTCCTCAGCTAACTGGTACCAAGGCCCTCCCTATGACAAAATATGGGTGTTCTTGTTAGAGCACGAACATATAAAAGTAGCAATCTGCAGCTGCAGGATAGCGCTCAAGCTTGCACTCTCTGGCTTTGACAGTCCTATTCCTCTAGTAGCCCTATCCTAAAAGAGCAACCCATTCTTATCTAGGAACAACATGAATTGGGTGCAGCTACACCACCCTATAATTGTGTTGTAGCAAATCCATGGCCATCTGAGAACTCCAGAATTGTCACAATGCTGCAAGCCACAGCAACCTGGAACTCCAGGGCTGATGAAAGGTGTCCTGGCCATGAGTCACCCCCATGCTCTTGAAACACACACACACACACACACACACACACACACACACACACACACCAAACCCAAACCTCTTTACAATGTTAAGCTTTGCATCTAAAAATGGAGGCCCCCAAACACTTTTGAATTGGCCGTCACTTTTAAACTCTTTAGGTAGGGATCATCTTCCTATAGTTCTACTTATCTGGTCCCTGTTGTGCTAGTAGCTGAGCAGCTCAAATGTTAATGTGCATGTGGGGAAGGGAAGCATTATTAGACCCATTTTACAGATGGGAAACTGAGGGACATGGAAGCTAAGTGACATGCCTAAAGTCCCCCCAGGAAATCTGGTGGAGGAGGGACTTAAGAGATCTGGCTTCAAGTTCTAGGTTAGTGCTCTAACCACTGATCAGGCTCTCTTAATAGTGCTACCGCACTAATGTAGTCAGTGTCCCACCCAGTCTTAATTTTGCCCCCTCCTCAAATTTGCCCCTAAAGTGCAATGCTCAAAAGAACAACTAAGGCTAGAATTCCATTTGCAAGACAGAACAACAGTACTGAACACCCCAGCATGACTTATTCCAACCAAACTCCATGCGATAGTTGCTAGAGAATAAGTCACACTTACATAACCCAGCACCCTATAATCAACACATCATATAACCTCCCAAAGACATCAATCATTCCACCCCAGCCACAGGAATACTCTCCTGCTCTTCCAACGTATCACGCAAGAAGAGAGCCCATCGCAGGCTGCCTTATAACCTCGGACTGCCTCCTTACAACCTGAACTGCACATTCAACAAACAATGTTTCAAGTCACCAGGAGAAATCAAACCACACTTTGCGATCACAGACAAAGCAAGTGGCAAAGGAAGGTTGAGTGGGCAGGGTGAGTCAGGGGGAAGGGAAGTGTGAGTGAGGATCATAGTGCTGTGAGGAACTGATGGGTTCCATTCATTTCTAGACATCATGATGCTTAAGATTGGGGTGGCCAACCAGTTAGAGATGAAGAGCCAAAATAGCAGTGGATAGAGAGCGAAGAGCCACGAATTTTATATATATTTATTTTATCTCTCTATATAGATAGATATAGTACACAAAACTTAGTGATAAAAATAACATTACAGGAGGCCCCCCAACTTGCAACGCAATTGGTTCCGGAGGAAGCGTCGCAAGCCTGTCATAAATGCAGGCCAAGGATGTAAGTCGGGGGTTTCTGACCCCTTCTGCACTTACAAAAATGGTTTTAAGTGCAGGGGGTCGGAACTTGTTTTGGACAAAAACCAATAAAAAAAGTCTCTAGTAGTCACTTAAATTCATTGCCAGTTCATAGATCTTCAGAGAACTTGACAAGGAACAAAGTAAAAAAAACCCTTTAAAAATACAGTAATATTCTCACACTAAAAAAAAGAAGCGTCCACACCATGTATTTTAAACTTAACATGACTGCCCTAATATGTCCTGTGAGTTTTTTTAAAATTAACTGAACTGAGAAGAAAATTAGGCACAATTTGAAGTGCCTGTCCCAGACTGCAAATATGAGAGGTTCAAAAACAGACTCATCTCAGAATTGCTTCAGCCTGGCAAACAATAGCCTTTGAATTTTCTTTAAAGAAACACAGTGTAAATCAGGTACATGCTGATTTTTTTTTTTACCCTGGAATTTAAATATGACATCTGTGTTGGCTGCCTTATTCTGCATCCACAAAGACTTTGATTTTAAGGTGCTTCAGCCCCCTCCCCAACCCAATGCCCCCCTTTCCCCATGAGCCAGGCACTCCCAGCCCCCCCAACCCAATGCCCTCCCTCTCCCCCAGAGCCAGACACCCCCCCCCACTCTAACCCAATCCCCCTTCCCTCCCACAGAGTCAGCCACCTCCAGGCCCTCCCCAATCCTCCTCCCCCCCCCCCAGAGACAGACCCTCCCCCCCACTCAAACCCAATCCCTCTGACACACCCCCCCCCCCCCCCAACTCCCACATTAAGCTCCAGAGGTCCCAGGTTCAAATCCACCCAGGTGGCGGTTACACCAGGAAGCACCCAGTCAGGTACTAATTCTTCTGCCTGGACAGCTCATTTTATCAACCAGACAGGAGCAGGGCCTCAGGGGGAACAGGGCTTCCCCAAAACCAACAAAAGGGAGGGAAGATATAGCTCTACTTATAGACTCACAGACCTTAAGGCCAGAAGGGACCATCATGATTGTCCAGTCTGATCTCTTGCACATCACAGGCCACAGACCCTCACCCACCTGCCCCTATCATCTGGCTGTACTGAAGTCCTTAAATCCTGGTTTAAAGGCTTCAAGTTACAGAGAATCCACCATTTACACTAGTTTAAATCAGGAAATGGCTTGTACCCCATGCTGCAGAGGAAGGTTAACCTCCCCTCCCAAAACCAAAAAACCCACAACTCCCCCCCCCCCCCCCCCGCAAGGTGTCTGCCAGTCTGAACTGGGAGAAAATTCCTTCCCAACCCCAAACATGGCCATCAGTTAGACCCAGAGCATATGGGCAAGACCCACCAGGCAGACACATGGGAAAGAATTCTCTGTAGTAACTCAAGCCTGCCCCATCTAGTGTCCCAACTCCAGCCATTGGAGACATTTGCTGCTAGCAGTCACAGATCAGCTACATTAGGCAGGCTATTGCTTCTAGGGAA
The DNA here is from genome assembly GCA_032595735.1 of Pelochelys cantorii. Taxonomy (NCBI): domain Eukaryota; kingdom Metazoa; phylum Chordata; order Testudines; family Trionychidae; genus Pelochelys; species Pelochelys cantorii. Next base: position 253,179,569 of record CM064326.1, on the reverse strand, counting down.
GAGCTTCTGTGCCATCTCTGTTTTTAACCCCCTTTCGCGCTATCCTGCAGCCGCAGATTGCTACTTTTGGAGTGCAGGTACCAAGGGGTATGGATGCCACCTGTTCAGCTGCCTGAACATCACAACCTCTGTTGGTCCATTGCCCTAAGGCCCATTGGTCCAGGATCAGTTGCATTGCCCCTTTGCTCTCAGGGCAACACAGCACTAGAACTAGAGTCAGTAGCCATAGCCCTATTATTCAGGACAGCACAGCCTAATGGCTAGAGTCATAGGTTTGGGGCAGTAGCCCCAGTAGGAGGGCCCGGGCCCAGGCCCACCCACCCTACTCCACCAGGCCCTGATCCAGGGCCCTATTAGTGGCAGAGTGCTCTGCCATCCACTCAGCAGGGAATCCAACCAAAACACACTGACATTACACAGGAGGGAGGTAACACTCACAACCCTTCCCTAGGTCACTTCCTACCAGATCCAGCATAGGGCTGCTCCATGTGGTCTCCAGATCCTTTGGTTCTGCTGCATCAGCCCCTCTCTAGGGCTCCTCCAGCACTGGCAGCTTGGGGCAGGCCTCCCAGGTCTTTGGCTGGGATCTCTCTAGAACTCCTGCAACAGATCCTTATCCTCCACTGTCTAGCCCAGACTGAGCTGAGCTACTCCCTTTTATACTGCTCCAGCACTTGGCCCATGCCCAGTGTGGCGGAGGGGCGGGACTTCCTCTGCCCACAGGGTTTTAACCCCTCCTGTCTCAGCACAGGGTCTGCACACTCTGTCACACCCCTGCTTGCTCCAAGCAGCCCCTAGAACTTTGAGAGCCCTTGAGAAAAGTGCTGTGGCTTCCACATGCTGTCAGCTCTGCGTCAGGGGTCAAGTGGCTTACAAAGAGCACCACTCAAGTTTCCCTCTAAGTTTTTCCATCCTTGGGCAGAATTAATTTTGTTATGTGCACTGAGGAATGTGCAGATGTGCACTACCAATAGAAATATGCTGTCTGCTGTGAGCAGCTGTGGGTGCTCTGCTAATCTGTGCTCAGCTTACAGGGAACACTGGTGCTCTTGCATCTTCTTTTGCTTTCCCTTTTGGGTAACGTCACCACCAGTACTTGTCTGTCAGAGCCCTTAAACGACAACAAATACAAACACTCACACTGGTCTAGACTCCCTAGCAGGGCACCCTCAGGAAATGGAAGTCCGCAGAGCAACATGCAAGGCCTGAGTGTGCTTCTCTTGCCAGCAGACCTCCTCTCCTGAACAGCCCCCTGAGTGTGGTGTCACAGCCACTATGCACCTGGCTTTCTCCATCAGGGATTTCTTTTGGAGGGGATAGTGTTGCTGTGCTGGCCAGCTAAACCTGGCAAAGCCTTTACCCAAGCTGCAATGCTCATGCGCTCGCCACATGAGAGGAACCTAACTTGGCTCTTTCCTGCATTCTTCCCGCTTTCACATCCAGACATGTCCCTACTGAATCCAGGGCTACGGCTACACTATAGCCTTCTTCCGGAAAAGCTTATGCAAATGAAGCGTGGCGTGGAATATTGCCGTGCTTCATTTGCATAATTAATTAGCAGCCGCTTTTGTGCAAGAGGCTTTTGTGCAAAAAGGAGCTGTGTAGATGGCTCCTTTTTGCGCAAAGCCCCCCTTTTGCGCAAGAGCTGTTCTATCTCATTTTTTCAGGAAGAATGCTAAGCTAAGCCCCTTGGAAAGCAAAGGAACTCAACAGGCAAAGCAAAAAGAGCCAACCCAGCTGCAGAAGCCACTGCTGGTCACCATGACAATGGCACAACTAGCCAAAGTTTTTCTGCTGTGCCCCTGAACTCCTGGGGCCAAATCGGGTCCTGTCGCTAGGGTTACCAGGTGGCTTAAAAAAAAATAGTGGACACACTTGATCTCAGATGGGGGGGACTGGCCAGGAGGGGAGCAGGGCTGGCTGGGAAGAGGTGGGGGGGAACCGTCTGGAGGGCAGCGGGGCTGGCCGGGGGAGATGGGGGGGTCGGGGGTAGCGGGGCTGGCCAGGAGGTGGTCGAGGGGAGCGGAGCTGGCCGAGGGAGATTGGGAGGAGGAGGGGGGGAGAACTGGCTGGTGGGGAGCGGGACTGGCCAGGGGGGCAGCAGGGGACAGCGAGGAGCACGGCTGACCCGGGCGCACGCAGATCCCAGGGCGCTGCCAGTTCCGTGCACGGTCCCAGCGAATCACTAGTGAGTCCAGCCCTGGGGATTCCACCCTGCCCCGGCCTCGGCCCCGCCCCCACATAGTTGCGTACTGCCTTGCTGGTAGACACACGCTCACACAGCGTGAGCATGTCTACCAGCCAGGCACTACGCAACTATGTACTGATACTCCTATTAATAATAATAAAACTTACCTAATTAGAAAATACCGGACATTTTATATATCCAGTATTTTCTCAATTTGTTTCCCGGACAGAACCCTCAAATACCAGACTGTCCAGTTCAAAACCGGACACCTGGCAACCCTACCTGTCGCTCCCTGTGAGCAGGATATGCTGCTAACACCAAGGGGCTCACTTGCTCCAGGTTGTTCCCTATGCCTGCCTCTTGCTGGCTTCGGGTGTTATTTGTGGGCCACCAGTCGGATAAATGGATGCAGCTATACAGCACTGCCCTACAGGAAACCCAGATGCACACTTCTAGGCTGAGGGCACACTAAGTAGCTATCTGGGAGCCCCTGGTTCAATGGCTCAGCCCTGACTGGCAGAGGCTGGGAGCACTTCAGCCTGCAAGCTAACAGAGCTTTACTGTGGTGCAGACACATCCTTACCACGCTTCAACCCTGTGGTCTACTCTGAAGGGTCACAGCCCTTGGGTTTAGCTGCAGCGACAGCCTTGCAATTAGTTCATTCCCTTTAACTAGGCCGTGACCACCTCAGGAGCTCCAGGCTCTACAGAAGGGTTTGGGCAATTTGACCCTGCCTTGACCTCTTGTAGACTTAGAACAGGTGGGTGGCAGGCTCTTGCTTTTATCAATTACACACCTCCATTGTGAATGTCAAACCAATTAACCACAGCTCTTTCCCCTCCAGAGCACCAGGGCAGGAGGCTGCCATTTGGGAAATGTCAGCAATGGCACCATGTGTGTAATTGGACACCGTGCCTCCACTCCAGCTGAGTGCTACAGCTTATTCTGAGATGAGGGGGCAAGATGGCCATTCACTGTGGGGAGCCAGCCCTTATTTGGGCTGCTTTCTCAGCTCCTCTCCTACACCCTTTTCTTTGTTCCAAGGCTTGGGTCTCAGGGGGCTACTCCTCAGCCTCCAGCAGTCACATGGGTGTAGGTGCCACTCTGTCTTTTGACTTTCCTTGCCTCACCACATGGAACAGCTGTGTTGGCCAGCAGATGGCTAGACACTAGGGTGAGCCTGTGATGTAGGCAGACACATGCAGCCCCTCTTACTAGAGAGCCTGGTAAGGCACAAAGGCAGCAGTTCCACCAGCTGAGTGAATGGGGTGTATTCCTCAACCCTCTCTGGCAGAGCTATGCACAGGTGGGAGCCTGGGTTTCAGGTGCCACATCTCCAACACCTTCATCACCAGTTGTTAGTGACTGCCCCTGTCCTGGGGAATCATTACTGTAAAGCTGGCCAGGCAGCAGGGCCTTGTGACTGGACTTATTCATGCCACAAAACACAGGATGCCTTTGCATGACCCTTACCCAGGTAGCAAAAATACCAGGTGAAAGGCCACTGCTTGAACCTTCTCAGACTCAAATCCCTCTTGGCACCATCTCAAGGCTTCATAGGCCTTTGGCTTGCAAAATGGGGAAACCGCTTTCAAAGTTAGCCAAAGAAACACCTGGGTGAGAGCCCAGGGCAAGAATCATTATTAAAACCATGGCGAGCAGTGCACTCGATGTTCATCTGCTGCCAACTTTCTTCTAGGTGTGCTGCTGAGAGGTGCAGAACAGACACGAGGGGAACAGACACGAGGGGACACGATACAAAGACCAAAGCCAACAGGGAGCTGTGCATTTCAAAATGGATCACACCTAAGGCAGTTAAAAATCCTTTTCTATATGTGAGAATCGCTGTCCTTGCCTCAGAGATCCGACGAGTGCACATAGGAGAGGAAGTAGGCTGCATGACTGAATGGGAAAGGGAAACGGGCCATGTCACAAGACCTGTTAATATGCTCTCTCTGGAAAATGTTTGGGAGCCTTTAAAGGTTCTCTCTTGCGTGGCATTATGAAGCTCATGTCACTCCTGTTCAATAGGCAGTGCTTTATGTTGATGTAAGGGAGAGACAGGGCCCATTCCCAGTGCATGTTTCCAGTCTCTCCTCAGCAGTGGGATGAGGGGTGCTGTGGAGAGAGCACAGTGCTTGTGGGAGAAAGGAGCCGAGTCTGCCTGCATGGGCTGGTCCTGCTGACATGGTATATAAAAGAGACTGAGGGGAAAAAACTAAGCTAGAGATGCACCCAGAACAGCCCTGCATGCTGGGGCAGTTTGGATCAGTATCAGATCAATATTAGGTCCGAGTTGAACCCAAATCCTGGATCCAAACTCTCCCCACTGTGAGTTGAATCCAGATCCAAACCGACAACAGGCCAGCTTCTCTCTACCTTCGCCACCTCCGGGCAAGTGTAATAATATGTCAGAATTTCACTACCAAAAAAAAAGGAATAACTAGGGAAGCTTCCTCTAGCCAAAAGGTGCCATGTGACTAGCCACATGCTAAGAGTTTATGGCCAGCAAGCCTCAAATTGAGATGATTTACTTTTTTTCCATAAACATGATGCCTCATCTCTCCAACTCCGGTTATTGCCCACAGCTGTCCTGGGGCTGTAGCATTACAGAATGGTGTTCTTGGATCTCTAGTGGCCTCTCCTGGCCATGAGTATGTATTCCTATGGAAATCCTTCCATACCCCAGACTGTGTGGGCATGTGTGTGTACACTTCTTCATTCTGAAAATGCTACAAGCATCAGTCACTTCAAGGACTTTTAAGTCCTGTACTCAGGATCCTCACTCCTATTTATGCTGGCCCTGAGAGCAAATGATATTTAAGAGGGATTGCTAGAAGATCTCGGATGCAGCATCACCATACTGCCTTAGTTTATCTTGTGGATGGGACAGAACTATCCTGGAAGATCCTAAGTAATTTTCCACTGTTGGTATTCTCACCTTCTTATCCACATCCACCCTGATTAAACTAGCTCTGATGTACCACTCCCATCTCTGTATCCTTCCTGTTTCTTTTTTCTTTCACTTCATACATCTGATGGAGTTGCAGCTCCTGAAAGCTGTGCTCTAATGAAATCGTTAATCTTTAAGGTGCCACCAGACGCCTTGCTGTTTTTAAGGACAGAGACTAACATGGCTGCCTCCGAAGCCTGTTATTGGGATGTGTGCACAGAATCAGGACACTCCCACAAGTGTAATGATAGTCAGTGACTCTAGATGTATTCACAAGGTCTGCAGAAGATATCCCAGTTAGTTGCCTCTACATGTGAGCTAATCCTTGCAGGACAGCAACATACATTTAGATACTGAAAGAAGGCTTAACAAGCAACATCTTGCTCTTTGTATGAAGCAAGAGATTTGCTTCTTTGCTGTTGGGAGGTGGGAGAAAGTACAGCACCCCGTGGTTAGCTACTTACTGATGTGCTCGCCGCACGTTTCAGCCCCACACTGCAGACTGCATAATATGTAGTTGCTCCTGTGAAAAGCCACTCGAACTTACATTTGTATGTGTAACCTCAACTAACAGGGCTGACTGAAGGCCCATCTTGGGGGAGGAAATGTATCCACTGGCTCAGCAACCAGGGAATGCAAATGGAGGTCCCGCCATAGCATGAGCAAAGCGGAGCAGGTCCCATGACAATGGAGAATCCTGCAGAATGACAAATGGGACCTGGGAAAAACTCCTCCCTCCGCTTTCTTTAGAACACCACAAAGCCATTGGTACCAACATTACCTTTTATTTGGAGTTTCAATACAACTAAAAGCTTTGCAATGTTTTATTAAAATGTCATCATGATGTTCCCGAGAGCAGCTATGATACATGACAAGGAGTCTTTCCTGTCATCAACTCTGGTTAAAAGCTGAGGTGCCCTCCCTGTTAGCTGCCCAGCTGGAGGCTTCTTCCATGAACAGTAGAGACCAGCACTACAGCGCTTTCCCCTTCACTCAGAGCGTGCTGGAACTCAGGAGCATCCTCATCAGCATCAGCTGGCCCAGTTCTCCTAGGATGGTTTTGGCCACCAGCAAGAGAGCGAGGAAGTGAAATTACTTGATGCGATAGAGGACTTTGCGCTGCATACGGTGTTGGATCTCACCGCGCCGCATCATGAGCTGCAACACCTTGTAAATAGCATGCTCGGGATATTTCTGGAAAAAAAAGAAGAGTGGGAGAATGGCAATCCCTTATGAGCTTTTCACAGTACAGCCATGAGCTGTGGGTGCTAGGCATGTGCTTGCCCCCCTGCCCTTGCTGCTTCCGTATCAGCTGCCTCTGTATCGGGGGGAAAAATGGGAGCCAGTGCTGGGGGGAGCCGGTTTCAAAGCCGATTTCCCCCAGGACTGTATCCACAGTGCCCCCCTCTTCCCCGCTGCTGGCTCTATCCCAGCTCCCCATTGGGACCCGCTGCAGACAGGGGCTGCAGGACCCGGCATGAACTGGGATCAAGCAAGCTGCTCAGTCCTGGCTTGCATCGGGTCCCAACCCGCTGACTTTAAAATTTAGCAAGAGCCCCACAGCTCTTACTATATTTAAACTGCAGAGCCACAGAGGGGGTAGGTCTGGGACCTGGCGCAAGCTGGGACTGAGCAGTTCCAGTTGGCACTGGGTCCCAGACGGCTGCGCCTCTGCCTTTTAAATGTAGTAAGAGCTGCATGCCTGGCTCCTACTACATTTAAACAGCAGGGCCCCTTGTCAACTAACTGCGTACTCGATACAAACTGTATTGAGTACACGATTCATTAGTTACCCGCTTCTTAACATCCTTAGTGGGTGCTGTGGCCCGCTTAGGAAAAATGTAGTCTAAGCCTGTGAGAAACCACACTGACGTCATTTAAGACTGCCAGACATTTACCTTACATAAGGGAGGGCCATGTTGTAATACAGATGAACTCTCCTCTAGATCTTCGACTGAAATTCTGACTGTTCCAATGTCAGTGGAAACACAGGGAGGAGCTGCAGTGAGGTGTTATGGGGTCCCAGGGCTGACACAGAATGGAGAACTCCCAATAGCATTCCCTAGACAGTCACCCACTGCCCTGGTTTCACACCTCTCCCTGGCACTCAGCTGACTGGGAAGATACACAGGCAGCAGAAGGAGCCCGGCCAGTGCTCACAGCCATAGTGATCTTGCAGGTTCTCTGTTCACAGTCCTTCAGATTATTCCCAAGGAAAAATCCACACCCACTAGGCTCACCTGTTTCATGAAGTCCTGGATGATGCTGTGTTCTGACACTTGGGAGCCGATGGCAAAGCGGCGCTTGAGCTGTTTTTCAATGCGGGACAGCATCTCCTGATCCTCCTGTGTTGTGAAGCCCTCCACTCCTAGACAGGAGACACTGGATGAGAGATCCTTGCTCCCCAGAAGACCTCACTCACGCTGCATGAGATCCAATCTGCCCCCTCCCCACAAGAGGCACTCAAGACAATCCTGGACTTCCCAACAGGTGACCAAATATCAAACATCAAGGCTGAATCCTCTTGTCTCAACTTCCAACAGTCACACGCTTCTGCAAATCCCCTGGATAAGATTGTATCTAAAAGGAACAGTGTAGTCAGGCGCCTACTTCCCTTCCCTGACTACTTCCCTTCCCAGCCCTCACACTCCCACCATTCCTGAGCCTGATGTTCTGAGCTAAAACACACCCAGACTCAAGCATCTCCTCTGGGGTTTGGGAGTCCATGCTCCCCACCCACCACAGATGGCACTAAACTAATCCTCTGCCTAAGAGCAGTGACACAATGACACCTACCCCAGAATGAATGAGGGGCACCTGCAGCCCTGCCCCAGGGAAGTCACCACCACAGCCGCCCAGAGGGATTGAGGAGGCGATTATGTTGCTGTGAGGTTGGGTTTGTTCTCTATGCTCAGGTCAGAGGGGAGTGATCTTTCAAAGGAGATAACTGATACCTCAAGAGGCTTCTGGAGCAAGGGGGTTACGCAACTCCCTCAGGGCCTCACCTGACAGGCTGCCTGACATGGCTGCATCGAGTGTGGACACCTGGAAAAGCCGCAAGGCCTCCTCGACATCTGCCTCGGTGGCAAAAGGCTGAAGCTTCATCTTGCTGAGAGACTCTGCAATCCGCACAACGGCCTCCAGCTGCCTGGGAACCACAGGGAAACCTTTCTAATAAAATCACCATGTAACTTCACTTCCTCAGACCCATTACTCATGGATGGGGATACCCACAAATTTGCAAGGCTCTGAAGATTAGCTGTTTTTCTAAAAGACCAGCTCCAGGAATTATTTTGGGGGATGTTCTATATGGAGGTCAGACTAAATCACCACAAGGGACCTTTCTGGCCTTGGGATCTATGCATCCCAGGTCTCTCCTCACCCAAGGGAAACACCTATCTCAAGGGAGAGCTTCCTACCTCCAAGCACTGGACATCAGTGAACAGTTATCACTAAGCAGTCACGCTTCTAGCTCTAGGCATTAAAATTGGAGGAGAAGGGAAATGGGGGACAGGGGGATTCTGACTAGAAGGAACATCTTTCCTCCCATCCATCATGAGTGAGAGCCAGGAGCAGCCTGGAGACACCCTTGTGTCTGTAGGCCATTACTCTGCCCTAGCCATCTTCCCTTAGGCAGCAAAGCTCTCTCAGGTCTGCATGATGCTACCCCACCTATTAGTGAAGGTCTGCACTGGAACCTCACAATCCCTACACCAGCAGAAGGCAGTAGTGTTAAGGACATCTGGGTGGGCACAGGAGGAGATGGAGGAGAAAGGAGCAGCCATCTTTAGAAGCGCAGGACTTTCAGAAGAGCCTGAGAGCGTGTACTTAGTTCTGGTGGCTTTAACAGGGTCCAACTCCATGTAGGTCTGGAGTTACCCCAAGCTTATTCCATTCTTAGGGAGCTTGCGCAGCCATGGATAGTGGCCAGATGCTCTTTATAGTGTCACCCCAAGCACTGAGGTTCACATTCTCTGCCTCCCTCCCTGCACCTGGGCAGAGGTGTGCTCTCACCGGACGGTGATGGGGATACTGGACCGGCGGTCACTCTCCCGCTCATGCTGGCGGGCTCCACTGCGCATCAGGACATAGCGGTTCTTCAGCTTCTCTGCAGCCTCTGCCGAGAGGCGTGGACCACACTTCCTGAGAGAAGGAAACAGGAAGCACCATGAGCCAGAAGACACATTGGAAAAAGAGACATAATTGCAACCCCCTAGCTATGCAGTGCAATGGTGGAGGGTCTTCCCCTTCCACGGCCCTGGTAAATCGAAGTCTGGAGAGAACTTACCCTGCTAGCATCTCGAGCAGAACCCTGGAGGAGACCAGGTCCTCCTTCAAACTAGGGATGGAAATAGCACAAGACATTGGGGGCTGACTGTAAAGGAGGAGTGCTGATGGCTCCCACTAGGGAATTAGAAGTCTGGTACCGGGCCCACCTAAACAAAATCACTTCAAGGAGGTGACCAGTTCAGCAGCAGGTCCCAAATTGCTGAGTGTAACCTTAAGTCCCAGCAGGAGTTTGAGCACAGCAGAAAGCACGTTAGCACAGCACCCCACGAGACATGCCCAGCAAGCTTTGCAGCCTGCCCACAGTTCTGCTGCCTGGCCCAATCGTCACAACACCTGAGAGTCGCTGCAGACTTACGTTCGACAGTAGGAGATCAGCTTTTTCAGCTTGTTCAGCTCAATCTCGCCCTCCACGGCCTGGGTCTGCGTCCGAGCGCTCACGTGTAGTGACATCACGTGTTTGGCCAGTGTCTAGAAGCAGTGAGGAGGTGGATAACAGAACTCCTACCACCCTTTGAATGCTACAGAAATTCTGGTCCATTACAAATGCCAGGCAAAAAAGAAAAAGCCCTTCTCATCCGGGGCCAGTCAGGAAAACAGATGGGTCTTGTACGTTGTTCTAAAGCTATGACCTAGATAGCCAGCTAGTGCACAGAGTCCAGGACCACAGGAGATACCTTTAACTCTTTCTTCCAGTCCCTGCCAAATTTATTTTCCCTTCCCCAAACCCAAAGTGGCTGTGCAGTATTCAGACCAGCTAAAAAAAGGGCAGCTGATATAGGTTGAAACTCTCTAAACCAGGACTTTCTGGTCCAGCAACAGCAGTGGTCCAGCATGGATGTTGCAGGACCAGAGAGTCCCAGTGGAGGGCCAGCTGCAGGGAGTCCTGCAGGGCTGGCATGGCAGTGGGCTACCCACAGCGATCTGACAGCAGGGATGTCCAGCATGTGCTAACGACAGCTGCCCAGAGGGATCATCAGGGCAGCAGGAGGTGGGAAGCTGGCCAGGAGACCAGGGGCTGGAAGTGGCGAGGGGGGGCCAGAAATGACTTCCCCTGGCCTTGCAAAATCCCTCATAAGGACTGGTCAGGCCCCGAGGGTGCCAGACCAGGGATGTCCAACCGGTAGAAGGTCCACTGTAAGATACTTTAAATCAAATCACACACTTGGCATTAGACAGACTGAGGTGATGAGCTGAGTAAACACTTTCCTCCACTGCCCCCTTCCACAAATCCTCTGTCCCAATATGGCCCCCTGTCAATACCCCTGCTGCAAGTGTCCTACCCACCCCAGTCAAGTCACAGCACCCAGCCCACCGCCTGCCCTCACCATGTCTCGCTCCTCACTGTGCTCATCCTTGACGATGAAGATCATGTCGAATCGGGACAAGATCGTGGGCATGAAGTCTATGTTCTCCTCGCCTTTGGTTTCATCCCAGCGCCCGAAGACAGAGTTGGCAGCAGCCAGGACTGAGCAGCGGGAATTCAGAGTGGTTGTGATACCAGCCTGTATGGGAAATAGAAGTGGGGGTGAAGGTCAAAGGACACATCAACAAAATAACTATGTTGCTGGCTCCCAATACATCCCCTAGAGCAGTGTATGATGTCAGGATCACATAGAAGCATCTTGGGATGGCAGAGGGCTGGGGTGGGAAAAGTTAGTTAACTATTTTTTCTACCTCTGGTTCTCAGAGCCACGAGGAAACCTCCCCCCCCCACACACACACTTAAATAAAGGCTCCACAAGCAGCATCCTGCTGGCTAAGGAAGAGCCAGCTCCCAGCCTTCCAACCCCATATGGTTACCTTCTCCTACTGGTGAGACTGCGCAGCCACGTGAACCTCATTTGAGGAAGACCTCAGTAAAGTCACCCTTTGGAGGAAGCCATATTTAATACAGAACAGCATGGGGGGAGCTGCACAGACAGATAAAGAGAACTTGAGGTGCACCCTGGATGTGGTCGAGGGAGTTGTGCCATCACAAGTTTAAATGATGGAAATGGAGAGAAACAGGTGCCTATTGGAGATTCAGTATTGGAAAGTAGTTTGATTTGGGAAGAGCAGAACCCATAAGTTTAGGCAGCAGAAGAAAGAGAGTCGTCAAAAGTTACCCTGAGACTGAACCTAAGGAGCAAGGGGCATGGCAGCTGGGAAGGATGAGAGGAAGTTTGGTTCTCCTCATGCTAAGCTGGAGAAGGATTTCCCTAGAGGTACTCTCGGACCCACAGCAGGACCTGTTGCTCTTAGACCAAAGCATTCAGTAACTCCAAACCCCAGAGACTGGACAATTTGTCAAACCAATGATTAGCTGGAAATCCAGGGCAACCGTCGAGACTCACCCGCCTTCTGGCAAAAGCCTCTGAATCCACAAAAGCTGGTCCCTCTGTGCCACAAGAAGCTCTGCGCTGGATTCAGGGACCTACCCCTACAGCTCCTCCCTCCCTTTTCTCTCCCCCAGTCTCAGCAGCTGCGCTGCACTTTCACAAACTGTTCGACGCAAGTCAAAGGCCAATGCTGTTTGCTGGTGGCTCACCTTGGCAATGGAGATGGTCTGCTGTTCCATAGCCTCATGGATGGCCACTCGGTCATCTTCCCGCATCTTGTCAATGGGTGGAGAGGGAAAAATAAAATAGTTCACACCCGCTGGATTTCAGTTGAACATCTCTCTTGGAGGCAGGGCTCACAGGACAGCCACATGCAGCCAGTACTGTTCCCACCTCCAGGACAGTCACGTTTCACTTGGTTCTGATGCACAGAGACAGAGTTCCCTTGCAATTGCCTCCTGATACTAGCTCCTTTTCCTGCCCTCACCTATAGGGCACAGGACTCCATGCACCACAAATAACCCTCTCCCTTCAACACTGTAGCACAAACCACCACACTTACGGGTAACTCCCTTCCCTTCCATGAGCAGTGCATACATTTCCCACCATGGCAAGGGAACACTGTTGCCCCCCCCCCCCCGCATGTACCCCAGGCCCCTCTTTACATCCCCCTCAGTGCACTGCACAGCATGCCATGTTTGTACCTTGTCAAATTCATCAATGCAGACCACTCCTCCATCTGCCAGAACCATGGCTCCTCCCTCCATGTAGAAGCTCCGCGAAGAGGGGTCTCGAATCACGGAGGCTGTCAAGCCAGCTGCACTGCTGCCTTTCCCCGAGGTGTACACCTGAGGGAAGGACAGAAAGAGGACAGTAGATCAGGCATCACGGCAACCTCAAGCTTGCATTAATCGGCCAGGGTGGGAAGGAAATGCAGCACCGAGCTGTGACCTCAAAACAGTAACAGCTACAGGCTAGCTCAGCAGCTGTTCGGTGAGATTCTGAGCCCAGGGGAGCACCTCCTCATTACAAACACTGAGGCCAGTGCTTGGCAGTCTTCAGGGTATAGAGTAAGGGGCTTTTATTTAGTCAGGGTTTGGGCTAAGTAGTAAGAAAGCATTAGAGGGCTCATAGGCCAATGATGCAGTTATGAAATACAGAGAGTAATTTATCTGGTCACTTCAGCAGGCTGTGGAGTTATGTTTGTTTCAGTCAAGAGAAAGACGAATATGTAGCATCTATGGCAACAGCAGAAAAACATGGACGGAAATAAAAGTTCCATACTCAGTTTGGAATTCAGCATCTATGCAGTCAACCAAAATTATTTCACGTGATTTTCCAACTTCCCTGTTAATTCAGTTGATTACATGCAGCTCAGCCAGCCTGGACAATAGGCTGGGGAAAGTATGCCCAGTTAAATATTCCAATAAACCATAGCTGTGTTCAGAGAGTGACCCTGTAAGAAAGGCTCACTAGTTCTGACTAGGGATGTAATAGTGTAGTCAATTAACTGATAAGCAAAAGCTTATAGGTTAATGCTATCAACTACACGCATTTCTCTCCCCCCACCCCTTCCACCAGTAAATTTTATAGCAGGCTAGCCAGCAGCCCAGCTCAGTCCTGGCTCACGCCTGGTCTGGGACCTACCCCTGCTGTGGCTCTGCATTTAAAGTGTATTAGGAGCCAGGTGGCAGGCAGCCCAGCTGAGTCCCGGCTCATGCCAGGTCTGGAAGCTCAGACCCCCCGTGGGCAGGGGCTGCTGCCACTCCGAAATGCTGCCTCTGTATCAGGTTTTTAAACTGTCTCCCCTTGCTGACCAGCTCCCACCTGGCACCCTGGGCTGCTGCCTCTGTTACAGTATGGAGTGGCAGGGGGCTCCTCGGGAGCAGGGCCGAAGCACACTGGCTGCCAGCCCCGCCCCTGGGGACTACAGAATAGTCGACTAACCAATAAGAATTCATGAGGTTACTCGACTATTCAATTAACCGATATTTAACATCCTTAGTTCTGACCCATATCTGCCCACTCCTCTGCTGTCTAACTGTGATCAGCTGGCCCATGGGCTCATCACTACTGTTCTACAAGCACACACTGGCTTCCATTCTGCCCCATGAACCATCAATGGAGTCATCTACTGGCTCTGATTCTCAACAACGCATGAAACAGAAAGAAAATTACTTGTCTTGGTACAAAGTCTCTGCTGGTGATAAAGTAGTAACTTGGGTAACCTAGGGCACTTACCCCAATGGGTGAACACTGCTCTACAAACTTCAGGAGCTGGGACTTGGCTGTGCCAGGGTCTCCCAGCATAAGCAGGTTAATGTCTCCTCTGCGGGTTAACCCATCTGGAAGCCTGTGGAGAGAGACAGAAGGGAGGAAGGGAGGGGAGAGGTGTTCTGGTTAGACAGAGCACAAGAAAATACATCACTGAACTGAAACTTTCTGCTTTTAGCAAACAGAAAAGGATCCCGGGGGGGGGGGGGGGGGGAGGAAGGGTTATGCCTTGTATAGCATCTTTCCCCTCCCTCCCTACCGACTGTTCCCAGTCTGACGCATTTTCCTGACCTCTTGCGGGAGCCACCGAACAGCAGGCAGGCGATGGCCTTCTTGATGTCAGTGCTGCCATAGATAGAGGGCGCAATGCTCTTGGCAATAGTCTCGTAGATGTTGGGCATGGAAGTGAGATGGCGAAATTCCTCCTCTTCCTGTGGAGTCACAGAGCCCGCAAAACTGCGGCCTAGAAAGGGTGGAGGCAGTTTACTGATGACTGAACTGTCATCAGAAGAGATGAACCTCGATCAAGCCTGGCTGGCCACAGGTTTTCCTCAGAATCTAGTTGAGGGGATGGTCACTACTGTAGAAAAGCAGTTACACGTTCACAATGAAAGGATAGTGGAGTTAATTATACACAGCAGGGACTGGAGTTTGCTATGAAAACCTGACCATGCAGTTTTAAAGAGAAGACTGTAAGGGTACATCTACGCTGCAGAGAAAGATCGAAGCTGCCGCTGTTGATCTTCCAGAGTTCGAATTAGCAGTTGAGTTAAGACAGCTAATTCAAACTCAGAGATGTGCTCTTATGGATGCCGGTAACCCTCATTTCACAAGGAATAAGGGAATTAGAAGGCAGAGTGTTCTTCCTTCCACTCCCTGCAGTATAGACAGCACCAAAAGCTGAGCTAAGCTACTTAGACTTCAGCTACGCAATTAACATAGCTGAAATTACATATCTTAATTCAACTTTGTTCTGTAGTGCAGACGTGCCCCAAGGCATTTATTTTGTTCTGCAATAAAGAGGCAAGACTTAAAAGCTGGCTCAGCTGACAGCAACCAACCTTGGAAAGGTGCTGCTGATGTCAAGAGGAAAGTGACATGCCTGCTGTGGAGAGAAGGATCAAGAGGCCTGATTGATGCTAGGGAGAGGAAAACGGACCTTGAGGAAGTTATGCCTAAGGCTTTGGGGGTGCTTGAATTGGGAGCAGAACAAAAACCGTGCGTGCTTTTGAAATAGGAGCTAGATTTTTCTAAAGCTGATGAGGTCTCCTGTTGAATTTTTACTGAGCACAAGCAGCACAGATCTGTATACAAAAGCAGAAGTGCATACACACAGGGAACCTAGGATTCATGCCTATGGCAACTCTAGCTGGAGGTCACAGATAAAGGCTGCTCAGAATGGAGGATTTTCTAACACGATGTCAGAACCCGAGCCAGAAAGGAAACCAATGTAAAATTTTACCTGAGCCACCCGTGTCCACCTGTATCCCCACCACACGGATATAAGAACTTCGGATCCCCACTCCCACGTTATCCCGGCCTTTGCTTTTGGTATGGGCAGATTTCTTGATGGAATAGATGCCCATGATGGTAACTCTGTTTCCAGGGACGACTTTGTCACATAGATATCTGAAAGGAGGAAGGGGAGAAGAGTGTTATTTCTGTATAAGAAAGGAATGAGATGGAAGACTATCGGAGATGGAAAACCTGCTTCTTCTCTTCCTTTACTTCCCGTCTGAACTTAGACAACGTGTATAGATTCCTGGCCCCTGGAGAACCGAAGAAGCTGGCACTCAAGCTAAAGAACCTCAAACCAAAATTCACCATTTTCACTTCAAGCTCAACAAAAAAAGAAAAACCTCTTCTGCTCCAGTTTGGCTCTCCTTTCAACTTTGCACACATGATCCAAGGATCTCAAAGCACTTAGCAAACCATTAAGCCTTAAAGAATGATGGGGTAGATATGTAAGTATGGACCAAGTAAGTTTCCAAAATCTTGTTTATAACCATTCCTCACCAAACCCAATCCTCCCCGCCCTGCAAAAAGCTAGGAAGATGAGAGAGCCCCCCACATACATCCAAACCCAGCAAATGGCTGGATCTGCCACTGATTCTCCTTGAAACAGCTCTCAGAACAGGCTGCAAGGGATTACCTTACTGGCATTACCTGTCGCAGTACAGCTGCATGTGCCGGGGCATCTCCCCATGCGGTACGGCATCCGGAGACTCCTGGAGCTTCAGGGTCTGGAAGTCCACGCACTTGCACTTGTCCGGCATAATGAAGTACGGATCCAGGGGACACTTTGGGCGGCCAGCCTGTTCCCTGAGCAAAGGAGGAACATTAAAAGAAACAGGTCATACAAAGCTAGTCAAGGTGGCGAGGAGTCCTGTGGTACCTTATAAACTAACCGAAGTGTTGGAGCATAAGCTTTTGTGGGCAAAGACCCACTTCGTCAGATGCATGTAGTGAAAATTTCCAGAGGCAGGTATAAATATGCAGGCCAGAATCAGGCTAGAGATGACGAGGTGGATCCAATCAGGGAGGATGAGGCCCACTTCTAGTAGCTGATCTGGAGGTGTGAATTCCAAGAGAGGAGAAGCTG
The DNA here is from genome assembly GCA_032595735.1 of Pelochelys cantorii. NCBI lineage: Eukaryota > Metazoa > Chordata > Testudines > Trionychidae > Pelochelys > Pelochelys cantorii. The sequence continues at coordinate 253,162,943 of CM064326.1, read as the reverse complement.
CTTTTGTAGTTAGCTAGCCATTCACAGTCTTTGTTTAATCCTGAGTTGATTGAGTCAAACTTGAAGATGAACTGTAGCTCAGCAGTTTCTCTTTGAAGTCTGGTCCTGAAGTTTTTTTGCTGCAGGATGGCTACCTTTAGATCTGCAATAGTGTGTCCAGGGAGACTGAAGTGTTCCCCTACAGGTTTTTGTCTATTGCCATTCCTAATATCTGATTTGTGTCTAGTCAGTGACATCTGAACTCAGGAGAGACCACCAGGAAGATCTATTTGCATCCAGTGATGCTACAGAGAATAACACCCTGTAAACTCACAAGGCTGAGTTTTGTTTTTATTTAGCATTGCCTAACGACCCATAAGTGAAGCAGGCAGCAAGGCACACTGGGATTCCCTGCTTCCTCCTCCCACAAGTTTCCCTCAGAACTCCAAAAATGGGCAGATTTGGCAAGCAAAAAGCCACCTCATCCTAGACCAGAGGCCGGCAACCTTTTCAAACCAAAGAGCCAAACTACATCAAAAATCAGAACAAGTGGTTAACAAAGAGCCATAGAAGAATGCCCATTTGCATGTCTAAAAATATACAACTTAACATTATTGATAACTGACATAATGATTAATAATAGCATAAATGAAACATTGTACTCAAGGACTTTTTATAATGGGACTTCTGCTGCTGCATCTTTTGCACATTTCTTTGAAGTTTATAATGGTCAAATATAGCTTCATGCACACATTCGGGCTGTCTTCTGTCAATCTTATGGCAGAGGCTGGGGATGTGGGAATGCAGGAGTTTGGGTTGGGGTGTATGGGGGGGCTTAGGTGTATGATGGGCTCAGGGCACAGGTTTGGGATGTGTGGGTGGTGCAGGAGAGTTATGGCAGGGGACTGGGGATGTGGGGGTATGGGGTTCAGGGCAGAGGGCTCAGGCATACGATGAGCTGAGGACTGGTGTTTGCAAGGGGGGTGCAGGAGTGTTATGACCCTGTGGCCAGATTGGGGCTGGGCCCCATTTGGGGGCTTACTGAACAGGTTTCATTTTTAATTAAAGTAAAATATTATGTTCAACACAAAAGATTTCAACGTTGTCTTTTTTTTATGGCAGGGATGGGAAACTTTTTTTGGGTCAGGGGCCACTGTCTCAGAAAAATCAGCAGGGGCCACACAAGTGAGAAGCAAAAAAATAACCCTTCCAAAAAAACCCCAACCCTCACTGATGTGACCTCCAACTGAAACACCTCATTCCCCTGGTAATCCAGCCCCATGCTGGGGCGGGGGTAGGAAGTGCAGGGAGGACTGAGGTTCAAGGTCTCATGCCAGATTAACTCTTCTGGGGTTCTAGGGTTGGTGGATTTTGTGGGCCCCCCCTAGGCTCTGGGGTGGGGCCAAAAATGAGGGGTCCAGTGTGCAGGACAGATTTGTCACTGAGTGGGAAATGGAAGGGGGTGCAGAATCTGGATGGGAGGTAGGGTGCAGGAGCAAGCTGGGGGTAGGTGTCTGGCCAGAGGGGAGGGGGGGCAGGAGCAGGGCGTGGGTGGGTGTGTAGCCACGGAGGAGGCAGGAGCAGCTTGGCCGGTACCTGCTGGTCTCCAGGGACGAGTATCTCTTGGGCAGGGTCTGCAGGCAGTGCTAGAAGAAGCATACGTGCTGCTCCTTCAAGAAATCCAGCCACTCCTCATCCCCAATGTCTAGATCCTCTGCTGCCATCTTAACCTCCCCCCACTCCCAGCACCTGCAAGCTCAATGTGCATCACCCCCACATCGGCGCAGCTGGGTGAGCTCTCTGGTGGTCATCAGGCAGGGGAGGCCACACAGCTCCTGTGTCCTGCCTCCCCGGAGCACGGGGGAAGGTAGGGTGTATAAGGAAGCGTGCGCGCGCTTCCCTGCAAGCTGGATCTGGCATGCAAGAAGCCGGCACTGGCTCCAATCTTGCAGGGGGCACAATGCTGGATCACCATCGTGGGCTCCCTGTTGCGGGAGGAGGACGGGGGCTGAGCTCAAGCTGTGAGCCATATTTGGCTCTTAAGTGAGCCATAGGTTGCCAACCCCTGTCCTAGACTGTGAGAAATTGGAGGATGCTATTTGTACAAGAGTAATGCTACAGGGCCCAATGGAAATTAAGGCAGCTGGGTGCTGTTTAGATGCACATTAAGAGCCATTCCCCATTCCAAAGAGTTAGACAAAGGGACACAAACTGGAAAGCTCAGAGTAAAGAAATAAAATAGGTTAAGGGAAAAGGAATTGACTGACGGGGAAAGATTTTAGACATTTAAATAGTTATGTACCAAACTAAGCCTAAGTGGGGACAAAAGTCTAAGAGGCTATAATACAAAGGAAGAGAAAACCTATTTACATATGAATACGGAGGTTTAGTTAGAGTTAGTGGAAAACTAAAAAAGGAAAAGTGTAGGCTGAATAGCAGGGAAAGCATCCTGATGCAGATTTATTAGCCTGTGTCCCTTGGGAGACTATAGACCAGAAGTCATTTTCAACCAAAGCTCAGATTTCCAAAGACATGTAAGAGACTGCCACATGCTGCTCCTGTGCATTTCTAATGGAAACTGGGCATCCAAATCCCTTGGAATGTCAGCTTTAGGGAGCCCACCCTATGTGCTTAGAGCCATTTTCATGACCCCCTTATTTATGCTGAATGCGCCAATACACGGTAACTAGCCCTACTGACTTTACTGGGGCTAATGTGGAAGAAGGTATTACTCAGAGCCTGCCTACATGTATAGTGCTGCATTGCATCTGATAAAGAGCTCTCCTATAGGCAAAGTAAAACCACCTCCACGAGCGGCAGAAGCCGTGATGGCAGGAGCAGCTCTCCTGTGACATAATACTCGCCACACTCGCATTTATATCAGTGTAACTTGTTTCACTCAGTGGGGTGGTTTATTCACACCCCGGACTGACAGAACTTCTGTCAAACAAACAGTAGCGAAGATACACTTTCTCACACTGAGGCTGCATCATGACATGGCTCATTGGGAGGAGCAATGCACTCACTGGGGACAGAGGAGGGTAATAAATTAAATGGACCAGATGACCAGGAATGTATTTGATTTTTACGCACATGCACACACATGCACACAGAGAGTAAGTGTTGTTTGGTGACTGAACAATTGAAAGTATTAGTAAAAAGCAGTCTTCTTCAACTGGAAGCTCCCGGAGACAAGGACCATCTATTTTTAAGGCTCGGGCCATGCAGAGCACCCCAGTGGCACTCAGTAACTCAGCGGTGCTTAAGGACTTCTGTGATGGTAGGGAGGGCATTTTGAGAAGCATGAGTGTGACTGTCCCCTTTAAGCTCCAGGGTGCAGGGAGGAGACTATACTTCAGTTACACCAGTGGTCACCAACCAGTAGATCGGGATCTACTGGTAGATCTTGGAACCTTTGACAGGTGATCCTGACAGGTTTGGCTGGAAGGCTATCAAGTGCTGGCACTTCAGCTGCCCCTCTCAGCACTGCCGTACTGCTCCTGCCCTCTGCCTTGGAGGTGCCCCTCACTCCCAGGAGCCTTCTGCTTGCTGTGCAGGGCACAGGAAGAAGAGGAAGGGGGGAGTGCTGATGTCAGGTTGCCCTTCCCTCTGCCCTGTATCCCATCTCCACAGAGCAGAGAGGGGCAGGGATGAAGAGTTTGGTGGCTGCTTTTGGGAATGGTGCAGGGCCAGGGTAGTGGTGAGCCTGCCTTAGCCACCTGCACCACCACCCAGAAGCCACCTGTGGTGCTCAGCTGGAGACAGCATTCTGAACCTTGGCCCCAGTCCTGAACCCCTCCTGCACCCAAAACTCCTGCCCCCCGCCTGATGAAAGTGAATAAGGATAGAGAAGAGAGGAGGGAGTGAGCAGGGGCAGGGCTTTGGAGAAGGGGCAGGCAAGAGTGTTTGGGTTTGAGGTGGATCCTGGATTGCATTTAAATTAAAAAAAGTGATCTCATGCTTTAAAAGGTTAGGGACCACTGAGTTACACTATTCTGGTCATTAACATTTGGCCTTAACCACCCTTGCCCTCAACCAATGCGGACCTGGCAAGGCCTTCAACTCTCAGATAAATTAAAAGTCATCACAGACTAATTCATGAGCACAGAGGACTCTCCATCCTGCAGAGGGCTGGATGATTGTCCTCTAGATCCCGGCACAGGACACCCAGTGAGACCTAACTTGGTCTCCCCACCCTAGCCATGACCCCTGAAAGGATTCCCATTGCTTACGTATTACACTTCCTGGGCAGCGCATAACCCTCCAGGCCGGGTCGCACGGCGATGTTGTTGATGGTGTTACGGCAGCTGCGGCACTGGATGGCAATCTTGGTGGCTTTGGCTCTCACAGCAGTTGCAGCAATTACAATCCCGGGGATCTTCACCAGATGGGACATCTGTTCAGACTGAGAGAGGAGAGGTTGGGAAAGGTAAGGAAACATCTTACACATGGAGAAGGGAAACCTCATCATGACAGAGGGAAGGGAAAGCACAGCAGCCTTCATGCACAGAGTTGCCAGGATCATGGTTATGATGCTTTGTGGGCAACTCAGGGAAAGCTGCCCACAGAGGGAACCGAGAAGAAGTGTTTGGAATTAATGTGTACACCCCTCTAAACACACCTTCTTGCAGCATATTTTTGCTCAGTAGTTTGGATCCACACAATAGCCTGCCAGGTGAGTTTAGAATGTGCTATGAGGGTCACCTTAATAATGGTGCTCTGCTGTATCTTGGCCCAAAGGTCTGTTCCCTCTCCAAGCCCTTCTCCCAAAATGCATTAAGGCTCAAAGCCATGGCGTGCATCTCAGGGAAGCAGCCTCATGCAGACAAGGCAGGTAGCACTGCACAGCCTCACACCAGAGGGAAGGGACTGTGGCTTATTTAACAAGATGCTTCATTATTCTACAGCTACGTCTCTTCTTGCTGCATTTTGCACTGATCAGAGAAGTTTGTGATGAAGAACACAGTGTTCCCCAGTAAAACCCTCAGAGACACAAAAATAATTCTTACCATCTAATGGACAGATGAGAATACCCATCCACTGACACTTCACCCCCCAAAAATGTCAACAGAGCTATTAAGATCTGATGTACACAGTTCTGGAATCAATTTAACTATTTCAGATAGGCAGAATATTTTACTGAAGTCGTCACAGAGATATGAATATACCTGCACAAAGGTGCTAAACTTATGGGAATAAGCTATAGCAGTCCAAGCACCTTTATTAATGTAGCTACACTAGGAGGCTTTAGCTATGTTGGCTCAAACCAATGTTCAAATGGCACAATGTTCAAGCGTGTGTAGCACAGCCCTAAAGTTAGCAAGTCCCATCAAATGTAGTTAGTTGAATACTTGCTGTCTGGTGCTGTTTCATCATGGTAAGCAGAGCAGAGATGGATCAAACCCCAAACCATTTATCCAACTCACTCCTTGATCTGAGCCTTCAGTAAGTCATCGGGCAACCTAGGCTAGTAAATGGGCTGAATGAGAGGCTCTTCATATCAGTAGACTGCAAGATTTTTGTTACCAAGTTGGTCTTCTAGGATAGGGTAGTTTTGCTAAGGTGCTTATGTACCTAGAATTTGCAGAAGGTGCCAACTGAACCACAGCAATGCTTTGAATGGATGCAGAGGGAGCGCACAACTTTCCTAGTCAATGTTGTGTGATATCAGCACCCACCTCACTTCACATGCCCTTGCTTTAAATGCATGTCATTTCAGTAATACCGGTAGGAAAAAAAAGCCTAAGCAAATAGAAACCAGCAAAACTGTAGGCAACAGTAAAAATGTTCTTTATGTGGCCCACAAGACCCCGATGGACCGTGTGTGGCCCTCAGGCTACAGGCCGCCACTGTTGTAACAGCTTTCACCACAATCAAGTTCACCAGCGGACAACTCCTGCCCCCACTGCTCCACAGCATGGGTGGATTCAGCTCACCTTCAGACTACGGATATTGGCTGGATTGGCATCTGATCTCAACATGACTTGGACATCTTGAAGTGTCTCCTCTCCTGCTGGGCGAGGACGGGTGACCTCATCTGCCACTTCCTTTGCCGCTTCCTCTAGCTGGGGAAAGAGAGGGAACATCACAGCTCAGGTTATCACTCTCACAAAGAATTATCAGGGCTACTGGTGTCAGCTGACTGTCCATGATTAGCTGGCAACTTGCCAGTTCTAAGGCTACTCCGACAGTATTTCTCCATGTCCTTCTTCTCATGGTATTCCCCCATTCTTACCAACTGCAGGTGCTCTGCAGGCTGCTTATACAGGTAATCTGCCAGGTCCTCATCAAAGCTGGCCAGGTCCTCCATCTCCACCTCAAGCCAGTACTGGCCAAGGTTGTAATGCCGTTTGAGCTCATCCCTGTGAGGCAACAAGGAGTTAAGACTTGAAGAGCATAAGAACATAAGAATGGTCGTACTGGGTCAGACCAATGGTCCATCTAGCCCAGTATCCTGTCTGCCGACAGTGGCCAGCACCAGGTGCCCCAGAGAGGGTGGACCGAAGACAGTGATCAAGTGATTTGTCTCCTGCCATCCCTCTCCAGACTCTGACAAACAGAGGCCAAGGACACCATTTCATCCTCTGGCTAATAGCCTTTTATGGACCTAACCTCCATGAAATTATCTAGCTTCTCTTTAAACTCTATTATATTGAGCAGAAAGCACAATGCAATTCTTAACAAATGCAAGTAAATCAGCAAGACCAGGGCAGTGAATCAGCATAAAGGGGACCCTATAAATTGTTTGAAGTGACTTGATTAAGTTGGAAGCAGAGCAGATAAGTTTTGTAAGGAGGCTGCTGGGCAGATTTTTCACAGGGCATCCAAATCCACTTTCTAAAACTGTGCCCAGTTCTAGTCCGGATATGCTCAGTGTCATTGTGCTATCAGAGTTACAAAGACAGTTTACATACTTCTAAGCATAAGTAATCAGGTCTATCACACCCAAAATTTGAATTTTAAAAGTGCATGATATAATAACAGTTATTGACATTCACTTTAAAAATCAGAATGCAGGAAAATAATAGATGGAAGGTTGGCTATTTCTCAGTCTCTGGGTGATCTGCGCTCATTTTTATTTCCATGCATTCTGCAGATAATTAAGTACTTATTCAATGTTTTATAAAACAAAAGAATCACAAACCTTACAGTTCAAAAATATACATAGGCGGTAGAAAAATATTTAATCCACAGAAGGATCTTCACAGATTTCAGAAGACATTGGATGAAAAACTGTTATATCCTTACATTAAAGAGAAACTCAAACCAAACCCTGGATCTAAACATTCGGAAACATCAAACTCGGAACTTGAAATTCAGAGCTAGAGCCACACTTTGCAGTGCGGGCCCATGGAAGGCAGCATAGTACTGTGAATGGGGCACAGGACAGGGAGTCAGACAACCAGTTTTCATTCCCTGTTCTGTGATCCTGGGGAAATCACTGCACCACTCAAGGACTCAGTTTCCCCAACAGACCAAACAGCGATGATGACACTGACCATCCTGTGAAAAACTGTTTGGGATCTGTAGTTGAAAGCGCTCTGTGAGAGCCTGTGCACAGCTACAAGGAAAGCAAACAGCTGTCCCTTCAAAGGGAAAGGAGAAGGTAGATGGCTAAACACAGAGTTGGTTAGAAGGGCTCCTTCTCTGCCTCAGCAGCACCTGTATTTGAAGGTGAAGCCAGACCGGTCTGTGCCCACCCGGTACTGCCTCAGGAACTCCTTGAACCGCCTCTGCAGCTGGGATTTCCGGACCTGGCCCTCATCTGCCGCCGGGTCACCCCCAAAGCTGTCGCTGTAGTAAATGCCGGGATCGTCAAAGCCGGACATGGCGAAAATTGGCTCCGCCGCCCTGGGCAACCTGTAGAAAGAGGGAAACGATCAGCCCAGCTCCCCAGAGAGCGCTCCCCTCCCACGCACCCTGCAACAGCCCCCAGCCGCTCCTCTGCGCCCACTCCGGGGGGGGACCCCCCATCCGACCCCCTTCAGCCCCACGCCCCGGGGGCACCCGACAACCGAGCCCCCCAACCCCGACCCCCGGGGGGGGTCCCACCCAACAGCCCCGGGGGGGGGGGGCGACCCTCCCATCCGGCCTCCTCCAACCCCGACCCCCCGGCAAACGACCCTCTTCGGCCACAAGCCCCGGGGCGCCCGCCGAGCGGCCCCCCCCCCCAACCGCCCCTCCCCCCCAGCGCTCTCGCTCACCTCGAATCGACCCCGCGCCAGGCACTTACGGACCAGCCGGTTTTCGCGGCAAAACTTGGGAGGGAGGGGGAAGAGGCTACAAACGTACTGAGGTCATCGGAAACGCGCGTCCCTATTGGCCAGCCTGAAGCCGGACGCCGGGGATTGGCCCCCCCCCGACGTTCCCTCCAGGCCTGTCGGAACGGGAAGCGAGCGGCAAGTCGCCATGGAGACGGAAGAGGATTGGAGGAGGCGCGGAAGCCCCGCCCCGCTCCCCGCGTGGCCAGGCGCTGTTTGGCGCGAAAACCCGACCGGAGAGGGACATGACAAATGAGGGGAGGGGATAAGATGGCGGCCGCGCCCCCCCCCCCCCGTCCCTGGTTCGCAGCGCTCTGAGGCGACCCAGGCTGGCAGCGCTGCTGGGACTAGAGCTGCTGCCGCCGCCCCTGGCTGGACGCAGTAACGAGCCGCCCCACGTGCCTGGTTCCAGCAGCAGGGGGGCCGCAGTAACGAGCCGCCCCACGTGCCTGGTTCCAGCAGCAGGGGGGCCGCAGTAACAGCCGCCCCACGTGCCTGGTTCCAGCAGCAGGGGGGGCCGCAGTAACAGCCGCCCCACGTGCCTGGTTCCAGCAGCAGGGGGGGCCGCAGTAACAGCCGCCCCACGTGCCTGGTTCCAGCAGCAGGGGGGGCCGCAGTAACGAGCTGCCCCACGTGCCTGGTTCCAGCAGCAGGGGGGGGCCGCAGTAACGAGCTGCCCCACGTGCCTGGTTCCAGCAGGCCGGCCCCTCGATAACCCTCCTCCTCTGGTCCATCCTGCCCCCCGAGAGCTCAGCCTGCCAGGCCCCAGCACTAGCTTGTGAGGTAGTTCTGTCCTTCTGCATGCAGTTCCAAAGATAAAAGCGTGTCCTGGCCCCAGAGCAGCGTCACTTTTCCCTCGGCCCCCGGCAGCTGACTCCCTTAAGGATCTGCAGGGAGCAGAGGTACAGGCTGCACCCGAGTGCTCTGGGATTCCCTGCTCCAGCAGCATCCATGGTCCGGAAGCGAGTCGAGCGCCCCAGTGGCAGAGGTTGCCAGCAGCTCGGAGTGGAGCCGTGTGGCAGGGCCCGCAGGGCAGTGGATCCCAACCATGGAGCACCAGCGTCCTCAGCTGGCAGTTTGGGGGAGGGCTGGAGCTCATGCGGCGGCGGAGCCCGCAGCTAGCAGGACTGCCGGGAGCTCCAGTGGAGTGTAGGGCTGCTGCAGCTTGCAGGGTGGGAGACTGGGGAAAGAAGCCCAGTAGGGAGCCTTGCATCTTCCTCCCAGATGTCCCGTGGTCCAGCAAATTCCCATGTCCCAGACAGGTGAGGTCTCGAGGGTGCCAGACCAGGGAGGCACACCTGTACTTCCAAGAAGGCTGGAATGGAAAAGCATTTGGGTTACATTACAAGTTTACAAACACTTGTAAAGCAGCAGTGAAAGTAACTAAAAATGTGCTTACACTTACAGGTACTGTCCTATTGCAACCTGGGTTCCTGCCTGCTCTTTAAATAGCTCCCTGCTGGCTTTTGCCAGCTCTTGCCAGAGCTGCACACCAGGGTGCGCCAGCTTACTTTCACCTCTGGTGTAGTGAGTAGTACTAGGATTGCCAGACTAAGGAGTCTCCAGGAATTAAAGATGAATCTTTAATTAAGGATCATATCATGTGATGAAACATCCAGGAATACATTCAGGGAAAACTGGCAGTGTGCATGAGTTCTTCTACCTTGAATAATAATAGATTGAGGAGAGAAGACCCGCTTCAGTTAGCTTTCCTGCAGATTTTTTTTAATACACATGAATTGTATTTGCTTTGTTGTTAGGCGCTTGCTGTACTATTTAGTAATTGTCTGTATTGACTGTCCTAATACTCTTTCCAGTGCAGTAGGTTTTGTTTGTGACTATAAGGTAAATATAAGGTAGATCCTCTGTCTGTGCTGTAATCTCTTCTGTTGATTTACAGTGAGGCTAAGACTATCAAACCGAGGCCTTTTATCAAATCTTAACTTTTACCAGATCTAACTCTACTGAAATAGGGCCTTTTAATAGAACTTAATTCACTTTTTAAAAGTAAGAAAAGAAGAGCTCTCATAATATCCTCCCACATGTACACGCTGCAAAAGTAATTCTTAGGTATTTCTATGGAACTTCTATGTATTTCAAATTAGAACACATTTTAAAAGTGCCCATCCAGAGCCCTACCTCTTTGCCAAAAAATAAAATAATAAAAAACCCAGAACTACAGCTATATACAAAAAGACCACCTCCACACCATGCCACTAAGACAAAAAAAATAACCAGCTGTAATAAATCAAATCCAACCAATACCCAAACATCAGTCTTCATGATTGTGACACTCTCCCCTCAGAACTCAGGCTATAGAGATTGACCTCATAATATGCCCTGAAGATCAACATCCAAGGTACATAAATAGTTTAATATAAAAAAGTTGACTAAAGTTCTGAGAGATATTAGAGAAAATAGACAAGTTAAGAGTTGCACAAGTGCTTGGAAGTAGCATGGACTAATGGATTAAATATTAGTCTGAAAACCAGGAATTCCTGACTTCAAAATGGGTAGGGTTGCCAGGTGTCCTGTTTTCAACCAGAATAGTCAGTTGAAAAGGGACCCTGTTTGGCTCTGGTCAGCACCGCTGACCAGGCTGTTAAAAAATCCAGTTGGCACAAGGCTGCAGGCTCCATTCAGCTCCCAAGGAATGTCTGGCATATCCCTTTGGCCCCTAGACCTAAGGGCAGCCAGAGAGTTTCCATATACTGCCTCTGCCTTGAGCATTGGGTCTGCAGCTCCTACTGGCTGGGAACCGTGGCCAATGGATGCTGCAGGGGCAGTGTTCAGAACTACCTGGCTGGGCCTCTGCCTAGGAGCTGAGGGACTGGCCAGGAGGAGCCCCTCAGGTAAGCACTACCCAAAGCCTGCACCCCACACCCTTTCCTGAACCCCAATCCTCTGCCCCATCCTGGAGCCTCCTCTTGCACCCATTATTTCTGGCCCTGCTCCAAAACCCACATCCCCAACCCATACCCCGCCTGTTACATTTCAATTTTCTACCTCAGCCTGAAACCCTTTCCCATACTGACAGCAGAGACTGTTAGGTAGGAAGAAGGAAGGGATCTTCAGTTGAAAAAGGCTGACTAAAGGTTCTCAACCCTTCTGTTTTATGTCAGATCTAAAAAACAGTACCTTCCTCAAGTGCTTGTTTATATTAAGACGACAATCTGAAGCAATATAGCCTGCAACTACAAGTGCTGCTAGCCAGGCATCCAAATTCTGTCCAGTGAAAGGGGAGGTGGATAGAGAACACTTTGCATAATTGTTGCTGTCTCTTTTTGGTCTACTCTAGGGGTGGGCAATAATTTTTGACAGGAGGCCACTTCAAGATTTTGGAAAGCTGTTGAGGGCCACACTCTTCCATGATATTAGTGGAGCAGATGTGGAGTCTGGGATGGAGGCTGGATGCAGAGGGGAGCTTGGGGTAAGGGATTGAGGGTGCAGGAGGGAGAATGGAGTCTGGGAGGGAGTTTGGGTGAAGGCGGCAGTTGTGATCTAGGGTAGGGGACTGAGATACAGGTGTTTGGGATGTGACATGGGTAAAAGGGGATTGTGGTCTGGGGCAGGTGATTGGGGTGCCAGATCTGGGAGGGGGTATGGCTGCAAGAGGGGGACAGAGGGTTTGGGTATGTTGAGTGTGTGTGTGTGGAGGGGGCAGAGGGCTGGGGCAGGGAGGTGCTGGGGTGCCAGAGGCAGGTTATGGCCAGGAGACTTACCATCTAGCAGCCAACCCAGTCTGCCTAGGCTAAGGCCTACAGAGCTTAAAACGTTTCCCAGCCAGCCATCCTGCCTGCTTGCTTGGCCATGTGCTTCGGTGAATAACTGAGCCAAGTAAAGGGGGCATAGTTCTTCTTGACTGCTTGTTATTCAAACAAGCAGCTGCCATTGGCTGGTTTCTCGCCAGAAACTAGCCCTTGGGATTGTGCTGGGAGTGGGGTGGCTCTTGAAGCTTCTTCGTTCCCCTCAAGTTTTGAAACAGAAAGGAAGCCCGGCAGCCACATTTCTGCACAGTGCAGGGCTGCAGGGCAAGCAGGGGAGCTTGCCTGGGGCTCCCCACTGCCTCAGAGGGCCGGATCTGGTGGCTTGGTGGGCCAGATCCAGCCCGTGGGCCGTATTTTGCCCAGGCTTGGTCTACCCTGTATAATTAAAAGTTAGTCTGTTGTTATCACCAGGACTAACTTCTTGGTTTTTAAATATACCTGTTTTTCCCTAAACCACAGTGGAATTCTCAACCAGGCAGTATGAATGGATTTGTGATGGGCCAGGCCCTCATGAGTGGTGTAGGTCAGCACAGCTACACTGAAGTCAACCAAGCGGCATCATTTCACACCAGCTGAGGCTCAGGCCCAGGAAATGTGGAGGAGTTTTGACTCACCAGCTGTTTCCTTTAATGTCAGAGACATTTTATAATTACCAGTACCCTGCTCTTACATAGAGCTTTTCATCCATTGATCTCAGAGTGTGTTATGGGAAGTGTAGTTACCATAGAAAGTCTCTTAACCTACAGTCACACAAAGAATTGGCATCAGAGCTGGGAATAGAGCCCAGATCTGCTTACCCTCCATTCTATGCCTCATGTCAGTTTTATGAGCATGCAGCAAGCCCCTCCCAAAGCATAACAGAATCAGCAAAAGGCTTCCTCCCCCAGATCAGACAGGCACTAATCCCAGGAAACACAGCAGAGTCACCTTACATTGAAGTTTATTGTTAGTGTATAAATTGTACAGACAGGACACAAGGACAACACTGTTCAACAACTGCATTCTGCTATCTAAAAACGAAATTGACCTGAGTCATGATTGGAAAAATAGGCTATAAGGGGCTAATAGTGTCATAAAAAAGAGTCTGTAATCTGAGGGGAGCCTGAGAACTCCACAGACGCAATCTTTGCAGCACCAGCCAGCTGTACAAAACACTGACAGAACAAAGCACCAGTAAGGCTTTTTTCCCAGGCAGCAGGGAAGCTACCAAACCTATATTTTATATCTGGGGCTCTTTGCAGGAACCGTCTGAAGCAAGGCCGGGGCCAGCCTTGCCTTTCAGGATTTTTTTTGCCTCAGTTTTTGGCAAAGTTCAGTCTGCGGGTTCAGAAATGCTTTCAGCACAGGTTGGAGAGAATTTGCACGAGCCTTCGGAGTCCTCTTAATCCACTAGCAAAGTGTTAGTGGCACAGCCAAGATCAGAATGTCCAGGCAGAAGGCTGGTTGGGTGGTATTGCTCATATCACACGGGGAAGGTGTGTTAGGTTGAGGAGGAGAGGCAGGAGGGCAAAGCCTAAAGTCCTTTCTCTTCACATGGCAAACAAGCCCACAGCAACCGTTGTCACTAGGAAGCTGAAGGCAAGAATCCACCGTACCAGTGGAGTGCTAGGCAGCATATCAGTGTGCTTCAGTGATGTTTTTTCACCTTCTTTCACAGGAACTGGCCCTAAAAATCAACAGAAATCAAATATGTAAGAGCAGGAATCAGGCTAGGAAGGGTTTGCTTCTAGGTTAGTTTTATATCCATTTCCAAAGGTGCACTGCCCCGGCACATGAACTGAAGCCAAAGTGAGCAATAGCACAGGATAATGGTGGAGGGTTACATCAAATGTACACCCCAAGTGGGAGGCTAGTGAGACACAAGGTCAGTGGTCAAGGGCCTTCAGCTAGTTCAGAAGTCTGGGTTTGTGGTTTAAAATCTCACGTCCCTCCCAGGTATATGGTATAATAACCCTCACTGCCCTGCAAGTGTACTCTATAATCTTTTTTCTCCATGCCAGATGTGCAGGGTAGCCTTCCATTGCTGTAACTTAATGCGTTTTGGTTCCTTTTGCTTTTTGTAAAGTCTCAAATTTAGTACAATGCCAGGCTCCTGCTGCTTCATAGGAGCAGCTCAATGCACTGTGTGGAGAAAGCCTGAGTGTTGGTTAAAGCTTTCTTGAGGAGATGTGAAAAGATTTTCCTGGGACACATAAAAGATTATTTCATCTCCTCCCTGGCCTTGCTTCCAGAACAAAGCCAAACCTTTTAGATAGTCTCCAGCCTTGTTTTCCCCAGCTAGTCTTCATTCCCTGGCTCCAGCCCTACTTCATGGCCCAATATTAGTTCTGCCTCAGAAATCAGTCCTTGCTCCCATTATATCTTGCCCCAGTCCACTCTATTCCTTCTTAGATCTGCGTGAAAGCAGTATATAAAGTCTGCTGAAGCAGGGCTCCTTTATCAGATCTTAGCAGCGCTGCCAGCTGCCAAAAGAGGCTGCACAAGAATAATGGGCGCCTCCCTCTCTTCCTGGATATCTCATTGTATCCCTGGCCTCTCTGAACCTCACACGCTCATTCAATAGTCCCCAATAAGCTCCTTCAACAACTCCTAGCAGTTGCAGAGTGCAGGTAACAATCTGAAACATTAAAAAAAACACCTTTAGGGTGGGAAGATGCATTAAAATTTCTCATGCCATTTCTGTGAAAATTACCCCATGCTTGAATGTGTAGAGACCTACAAGGGTGAAGCTGAGAGTAATGTTCCTCATGCTGAAATGAAGCTGACCCAACTGAATACCTATGAAAGTGCTGCTTGTTTGTTTCAAAATCTTAGGTTCCAAGGAGAACTTTATCTTTACTACACATTCTCAGATAAGTCACTTTCTCCAGTAGAAATCTGGAAGCAACCTTTGCTATGGAATAATTACTCTGACCCTGCAATAAGGGCATGGTTTGCAATGGCTGGAGATACCTTTGAACCTCCCCATGTCATTCCTGCAATGGCAGCATTTTGTCAGTAGATGGAGCCATGACATTCTAAAGTTAGACTAGAATGCTGAGCATTTGAAAAATAGCTGCCCCCGGATACTGCAGCTGCAAGATCTCAAGCCCAGGGATGAGTAGTTCTGACTGTGCTATATTTCATAGCAAGGAATTGCAGCAGACACCACATAAAAGCACTTTCCCAACACTCAGGAGAAGAAAGAATTTTCTCTTGCTTTCCAGAAATATTCACTGAGAACAAGCATGAAACGTTTCAATCCACAAGACAGATCTTTGGATAGGTCTTCATGTCAACAGGCTTATAATGCAAGTGCCTCTGCAGTCAGGACTGTGGCACTGATCATTACTGTGCTACACTGGGGCCAAACCATCAGCCTTTAGTCATGGATGCAGTCCCAGTTGGGCCTAATTCTCCTGTTGCTTACACAGGTGTCTCTCCAGTGAAGCCAATGGAGTTATATCATTGTAAAACCAGTGAGGAGAGGAGACTTGGGCCCATTAATTGTTAACCTTCTTAACTGTCAGTTTTCCCATCTGCAAAATGAGGATATTGATACCGCCCGCCTTTGTAAAACACCTTGAGATCTACTGGTGAAAAGCACTGTATAACAGTGGCACATTTTTATTATTTCTGCAGAGCTCACAAGCCCCGACCTGTTTTGGCCTCCTTTAATGGCTCTCAGTAGCAGTTTCCTCACACACATTGCTGCCACGCTAGCCAACACTAGGGGAGTGTAAATAGAGAAGCCCCAAGAGAGCCGGAGCAGACTCCTCACCACTCATCAAGGGAGAGGGCAGGGAGGGAGAAGGACAAAACTCTGAAAACTGGCTTTAGGAAGGTTCTTACCATGCTCATGTGTTCTGTTGGTGCCTCTTGTGCGAAGCTCTGGCTTCTGTTGTGCAGTATGTGGCTGGGATACCAGTTTCTGCAGCGCCTCAAACACCTTGACAGCAAGAACCATACAGTTCCCTCATTACTTGGAAATGTGGCCTTCTCTCCTCCACAAGCCCCTTCTTACAGCACAAGACATTTTGGGAACTAGAGGACGGATCCAACCACTGATCCTTTGTGTCTTTCCTTCTCCAGAAAGGAGACTGCCTAAGGGTCTCTTGTAAACTCCTTGCTTGTTTAATAGTATAAAGTGGGTGAAATGCTTTCCCAGGGCAATTCCATAGGAAGTTGAGCCCCATTGTTCAGCCTTCAGATCAGAGGGAAATCTGGGTGTGTGCATTAGTATGGAAGAGAGTGGTAAGGGAGGGAGGGGATACATGGAAATACTAGGGTTGGAGTGGTGGGCTCTAATTCCTGTCCCCTCCCCTCTCCTCAGTAAATGCCCATGTTCGAACAAGAGCAACAAAGAGCCTGCAATCAAATCCTGGAGAGGATCTGTTCCCCAGAGGGGAAAAAAGGGCATTCTAGTATCCAGTTTCTTAGGAGGCTCATAAAAGCAGCTGTCACATAAGAGAAGTTCAATACTGGCTCCTTTCAATTCACAGCTTCCCTTCAGCTATTCAGTACAAATGCCACCTGGCCTATGCTCAGATAGCAGCTGTACCTTAGGTGGGAGAGGCGCGGGGGAATGCAGACTACTTACTCACCTGTATATTCAGCAAGAATGCCCGCTTGGCTTCCTCCAAGACTCTCTTCTTCATGGTTGGATCCATCTCGATGGAGTTTATCCGGGAGCGGTACAGCTGCTTGAACTTTGTGGCACTGGACACCCCTTCAAAGGTGAAGAACTCCAGCCCTTCTCCAGTACTGGGCAGGTGGAGAGCTTTCTGGGCAATCTTCTTTAACACCTGCCCACCAGACAGGTCTCCCAGGTACCGAGTATAGGCATGGGCCACCAGGAGTTCTGGTTCATGTTGGCCCACATAGTGGAGCCTATCCACGTATTTTTGAGTGGCCTCAGGACATGAGATGTCTTCCCTCCATGATGGGCCATAGAAATACTCTAAGTCTTGCTGCAGGGCAGCGTTACGGTGCAGTTCTGATGGGAAGTAAACGGGGATAAAGGCTGGGTGATCCTTGTTACGCTCAATCTCCTCCTCCAGAGCAGAATAGATGTAGTACAGAGAAGCCATAACCATCTGCGGTAAAAGGGAAGGAATAAATCAGCTACAGGGTCTCTCTCCTCCCAGCTTCAGGTGCACTTCTTGTCAGTACAACATATCTGCGTATAAACACTGTGTATGTGTCACTGGTTATTGTACCATATCATCCCATAGCCCCTTCTTTACTAAGGCAGGGTCCTTGGGATCATGGAAATTAGAGGCTGAAGAAACATATTAGGTCGCTTCTCAGCTATTCTTCAGCACACAGACCCCTTCCCTTCTTCCTCTCTCCCTACACGCAGGGATGATTCCCAAAGATACATTCTCCAATGCACTGTTCAGTTCTGATTGTCTCAAGAAACTGGGGATCCTATTCCTTGACAGACTGTGACAACCTTTTTACTTTATGATCTATTCATCCAATGGGCAGACCTCTGCTCAGACACCACGGATATTGGAATTGCAGCCCCTGTCTCTTCATTCAGTAAGTAGGGGACCACTTTCACGTGCATTGTCTCGAGGAGTCTAGGCAGGAATGTCTTTTCAGAGACAGGCAGCTAGTATTAGGGATGTTAAATTTAGATTAATTGGCTTATCGAATAGTCGATTCAATTTGCATTAACTATTCCATTAGTCCATGAGGGTGTTTCTGCCTTTGAAGTGTAGGGCTGTTGCTACACTTCAAAGGCAAAAGCACTGCAGGGAGCACGGGGCCAGCAGGGGACTCAAGCAGTCCCCCGCTGGCCCCATGCTCCCCATGGCATTTCAAAGCAGCAGTGCCGCATGGAGTCCGGGGTCAGCTGGGGACGGCTAGTATTCCTCCAAAAACACCCACTTTAGCAGCCAAGGTCACTGCGGTCATAGGAGAGGGACAGAAAGAACAGTTCACCTCTGAAAAGGGACTTTGTGAAAAGAGCATTGTGAGGTTGTGTGTTGGCTGTGTCTCTATTGCCATATCTCATTTTCTCCTCTTACAGGATGCTTTTTCTAACTTCCAACCCTTCAAACTGGGGTTTGGCTGTTAAAATGGGGTCTTTCCTTCTTGTGCATCATCACCAGAAGGTTCTGTTGGTCAAATGTTGCCTTCATTGACAGTGGGATTGTACACGTGTTTTTACAATCAAGGGTAACTCAGGGGTAACTAAGGGCAGAATCGGATGGCTATTTGATACAGATAGCTCAGGCTTGATTAAAAATTCTGCCGATGATTAAAAATACGACAGAAAAGAAACCAATTCACTCCCTCTGATCTGCATTGTTTCTACAGGGCTAAAAAGCAGTAAAAAGCAATCATTCCTACATTTGCCACTTCAGTCAGACAGCACTCTGAATATACAGAGTGCTATTTCTACGTAGTCATGTTTCAGAAAAGATCTGCATGTTATAAGGAAGGTAGCAACAGAAATAAAAAGATTCTAACCACTGACCCTATTAGCTAGATTCCTGGAAAGGTGTGGTAATAGAGTAAAGAAGTGTGGTAACAAACTAGAGGAAAACTGCATAACAAGTTAAGAAAACTTAGCTTGGAAAATATAAACTATTCTAGTTAACTACAGGCTTTAGTGGGAGTTGTATAGCTAAATCTGCCAGTTGATTTTGGAAATTTCAGACAGTTTGCATCACCTTTTGGAATCCTAGTCACTTCTGACTCTCCCTGACAAAAGATCACTATCCTCCCAGAAACTCACCTGGATCTTCATTGCAGAGCTAATGTCATCAGGGCTGGTCCTAGCCAATTGGCGGCCCTGGGCAAAAATTTGTCGAGCACAAAAAAAAAAAAAAAAAAAGGGTCGGGGAGTAACCAGAGAAACCTGGGGGAAGGATTCAGTAGGTCAGGCCAAAATGCGGTCATGGCCCGCCCCTAAGACCGGCTCTGTTGGTGGTCCCTTGAAAATGACGGCCCTGGGCAACCACCCTTAAGACCGTCTCTGAATGTCATGTCCCTATTTGCTGGACAATCCATGTGAGCTGAGGGCTCTAAGGAATGTGTAGCTCACTTGGCTCTCCTGTTTTTCCTTATGGTTTTGTTTATTATGTGATTCAGCTGTTGGGAACCCAATTATATCTTCAGGGTTACACCTAGCAATCTGAGCAAAAAAGGCGCTACAAAGATATTAATTAGCATTTATTTAGTCATTCAACTGGGGCAATGATTTGCTCTGGCACAACTGAGAGAGACACTGTTTGCTCAAATCCATGAACCATATAGCCACGTCCAATGCAAAACCAAGTTACAATTCTAATATTACAGAGGAAATGACAAGGAACCTTCAGGATTCCTCAGCCTGGCAGATTTCATTTTTAGAACAAGATTTCTAATATCCATGTCCATGGATTTTCCTTGTCTGACTCTCCCACCATTATTTCCAGTTATGCCCACTTATATAATTCTAAATAATTCTTCCCCCTCCTTCAAATACGTGTACACCATTATAGCTTCAGCAATCATTTGGCCATAAGACACCTAGGCATTTAATTGCTTTAACCTTTCCTGGTCCACCCATTTCCTCAGCCCTTTCATGCAGCCTCAGCAAAGTCAGGCACGTCACAGCTCAGTGTAACTATCTACCCAGAAATGCACAGTTCTGTGCCACATTTTGCAAGAGGAGTTGGCAAGACATTGAGAGAGCCCTGAAGTTACTTGGGGCTGGATGTTGGTGTGGTGAGTGACACAATGACACCACGTTGTCATGACCCAAAGATTTCCCATTTAAGAGCTCTGGCTTGGCTGTTCTGAATTAGACACAAAACATTACCTAGAATTCAGTTTTCCCCATCCACCCCAATAGCACTGCAGGGATACCTTAAACTCCCGGAGGGACACCTGCCCCTTCTGAAAATTCTTCATGAACTCTGTGCTCTCTGCCTGCTCATGCACTTCTTTGGTGGCTTCCTTCAGGGCTTCTGACAGGTCTCCAGGCATGCTGGGAAAGCAGAGGGAAAAGCCATCAGTGTCAGAAGCAAAGGAGAAATTAAGCCGGTGCGCCCCGGTGCAGCACACTAGTAAGAGACTGGCTGGCTAGGAGCGAGGTTCTGGATGCTGCCGGCACCCTGGGCTCCTCCATCACAGCATGGGCGGGCAGCCTCCCCACAAGCTCCCCAAAGATCTTGCAGCTGGACAGCTCCCTCAAGCTCCTCCCCTTTGCCCCACAACCTCGTACTCTGAGCCCCCTGGCCTCCCACAGCCCCCTGCCCTGATTCCTGCACATCCCTAACTCCTGCCATGAGCTCCTCACATTCATTTCCCTAGTCCTGAACTCCCCTCTCCTAATCCCCTGAGCTCCAGGTACTCCATCCCACACTTAAATTTCTCACAGATACTGTCCTATTGCAACCCCAGCTACCCCTGCTCTACCCTCCAAAGGGGAAGAAGGGTTGTGAGAAATTTAAGTTACTTTCACCCCTCCAAAATAAAAGCTCTTTTCCAACAGTGGGGAGGGAAGGAAAAGCATCTGACGAGGGTGAGGAGCAAGTGGGAAAGAGATGGAGCATCCACATCCCAAATACTTCCTGGAGTGGGGGAAAAATATTGTCATACCCCGTCCTCAGCAGAAAGGAGGAGGAAGGGGAAAGGATTCTCCCATTCCCAGTAGAGGTGAAAAGAAGCAAGAGGATTCCCAGCCCAAGGAGCGAGAGGGGAGAAATGCCATTCTTTTCTATAGTAATTTCCTTTGAATTCTAGCCCTGCTCTCACCTTTCAGACCTGTGTGCCTTGGAATCTTCCATTTCTTTTGTCTTTCCTTTCTTCTTTTTTTGTGCTCCTCTGTGGTCTGCCTCTCTCCTTCCCTCTTTTGTCCTCTCTTCTCTCAGGGCGCTGGGAAGCCTTGGAGTTAAGCAGCCCTTCTCCTGCATCCTGCTTTATACTTTGCTCTGATCACGTGAGTAGCCAAACAGCTGACCCTGGTGAAAATGTTGCAACACACACACTTTCCTCAGTGGGCTCCTCCTCCCCTCTGCCTACCTCCCCCTGGGAGGGACGAAGTCTCTTGACCAATCTTGACAATGAGGCCCAACAACAGGATGTTGAAAGATTTCCCCTTACAGAATGCTGGGCAGCTTGCCTAGGCTCATTAACCCTTTTTCTGCCCAGTACGGAGAACCAAGAAGCACCACTGTAGGAATCTGGCAGGATTCACTAAAGTTTAAGGGGGGTTAAACTAGGGAATTAATTCAGATTAAAGCAGGGTGTGAATTTAAAGTGGAGTGTCTAACCCTGATTGACTTCCCTGCGGAGTGAAGTTTTTCTGATCAGTTTAATCCATTTTTGGAAGTGAATTAACACATTCAGAATAAGGTACTCTTATTCCAGAATATGAGTGTCCATGTTGGGAGTTGATTAGGAAGAGCTATTCAGAATAACTCCCTGTGTAGACAAGCCCTCACAGTCTGTCTGAATCTGTACAGTCTTTCAGATAACAAGGATCTCACACTTTAAGGAGGGAAAAACAGAAATGATGGCTGGGAGATTCAACGGCAAAGTGTACTATGTTCCCACACAGTAGCTGTGAGGTACAGGGCACAAAGAAGGTGCATGCCAAGGAGCCAACTAAGGGCGTATGCAGGAATAAAAATATATCTGCTTTTGGGGGGGGCACATTTTGTTCCCCTGATGTGGCTGGCCCAGGGGCCAGAGGAGTTTGCACACTCTCTCTAGCATGGCCTTGGGACCAAAGGAGCTCTGTGCCTGTTGGATATTGTACACATCCCTGGACCTGATGGATGGTGAAATATACCTGGGAAATTCTGGTGAAGGTCTGCAGAGACCTTGTAGCAGAAATAGTTTATCTAATCTGGGACTAGAGGCAAAAAAGAGCAACTGGACTGTCTAGAGACTGGTTTCCTGACAGTAGTTGATGGGCACTTGCCTTTCTGTTGTCATAACTGGTGAATAATTAGGAATTCATAGGGCCATGCTGGAGTTTTCTTTAGGCTTTAGATGGGTGAGAAACTCAGCCTGCTAGTGTGCGGCTGGGTGTGGAAAATGCATCCACTGGCTTTAATTTTGGCAAAAGAGTGCTTGTCTTCAACCAGAAAACAGGGCACAGGGCATCCCTGCTATACGTTGCCCCAGTATACATCCGTTCTGCACTAAAGTCGTTGACGCTTGTAGGGACTGATGTGTTATAAGTCCTCCCATTCCCCGTTCTTAAGTCACACAAAAACAAAACAAAACCCACACAATTTGTGCAAATGGAAGTCAGTCACGGGGAAAAAAATTCCCTGCTTTAAGTTGTTTGGCTATAAGTCCAAGTTTTTTGGAACGTATCTTGGACGTATAGCGAGGACGGCCTGTACAGTGAAAAATGGGATCAGGACCCTGCTGAGAGCACTGTGATATGAGCCTCTCACCCCAGATCTCTGGCCTAGACTCATGCCACTGACTGGGGACCACACCAGTACTGTGATATAGAAGATGGCCGGCAGGATTTGTGTATCTACACATTTTTTCACCTCTGTCAGACATTTGGAGTTAAGAGGCTGAGTGTTCAGGAAAGATGACACAGCACTTCTGCAGCTGAATCAGCTGGGCTCCCTGCCTTCCCTTTTTCTCTTAAAGCAATGAGGGAGGGCACTCCAGAACGTTCCTGCGTATCCTCTACTTCTCTTCCTCCCACACACCCCACGTGCCATTGCGCTCGGGATGCTGCTGCCACTGTTCTGCATTTATACTTCAGGGTGAAATAACAATTGTCACATTTGAGTTATGCAATGATGTTACAGCCTCATGTCATGATCTGACATCATGAGACCTAAAATATACTTGTCACATAGGGGTCCTGGAGGGTGACCTCCAATATGCAGCTCTGCACATACAGAATCCTTCTGTCACCTCATGGAGAACAGAAAGGTGGCCTCTAATCCCCTGGAGCACCCTGGAACTCACACTTCTGCATCCTTAAAGTGCAAAGCCTGGTGCGGTTGCCCCAGACTAACCGTCTTATGGACAGGCAGCTCTGGCAGGAAGAGAACACATTCCCCAGGGAAAGTGAGGGCTTCCACTTAAACAAGGAATTAGCAGTATTTGCCAGATGATGACATAGCAGAATGCAGCCTGGTGGTCTGGAAGGGCAAGACTGATTCTGTAATCATAGCCTGCAAGGTAACAGAAAGAAAGCAATTAATATTCAATTAAAAGGCTTTAATAGAGTTGACAGGAGCCTAAATACTTCCCCAACAAAACAGGACACGACCCCTCTGGAGACCAGGGTTATAGCAATGCCACACCTTAGCAAGCAATTACCACAGTGAGATAATATTATTCACTGCAGAGTCATTGATGTTTGCCAAGGGGGGGATGGCCCAGCCTACACTATGATGCTGGTGTAGACATTTAACAATCTAAGCCTTGAGAAAATGGAAAGTCTGAAATCACCGTTCAGAAGTCAGAGTGTACAATACTAAAAGTTCCTGGGACACATGCTCCTAGGATGAGAGCTAAATGGCTATCTTTGCATATCTCTAGAATGATGGGCATGGGCACACAGGAGGGCTGAATTCCTATGGTGGCCCACACAGTACAGCTGAATTCGAACAGATGCACCTCTAGGGTGAGGGGTGTGTACATAGTATGGATGAATTCTGAGGTTGTACACTTCAAGAGTAGAAGAGTAGTGGATTCACATAGTACCGATGAACTCCATGAACAAATGCTCCAAACAAGATGACAGCACACCGTATAGATGAGTTCCTAGGACAACTTGCTTGCAGTGTTTTGGAGAAGGGAGCACAGATGAAGTCCTAAGACAAACATTCCCAAAGATGACAGAAGAACATGGTGCAGATGAATTCCCACCCAGGACTAATACCCCGAGCATGACAGAAGTGCACAGTATGGATTAATTGTTCCTAATGTTCCAGGAACTCAGAGTACTGGCAGATGTGCAGTGCACACGCATGACAAGGACATGTGCCAGGGGCTGTGACAAGAGTGGATAACAGAGGAAAAACTCCCCAGGACATATGCTCTCTGTGTTACAGGAGACAGTAACAAATGAGCTCTTCTGGACTTTGGCAGAGCACACAACAGGAGTACAAAGAATCAACAAATTCTGCTGAGAGTTTGGTAAGGGCACATAGTACAGAAAAAGTCTTTAGGGCATATACAGCACCGATGGGCTCTTTGGAGCACACATTGGAGTGCACACACTGCTGACAAACTCAACAGAATGCACATTGTTGCTGATCAACTACCTGGGCTATGCACTCACAGCATTTGGCTGTGCATGCTCTCCAGTGCCCTATACCAGTGTTTCTCAACCTTTTTTTTTATAA
Source organism: Pelochelys cantorii (assembly GCA_032595735.1). NCBI lineage: Eukaryota > Metazoa > Chordata > Testudines > Trionychidae > Pelochelys > Pelochelys cantorii. The sequence goes on along the minus strand of CM064326.1, from coordinate 253,138,625 downwards.
AGTACCCCTTTAAAAAAATTATAAGTACCCCCACAACCTACAGTTTTCAGACACACACATTTTTTTCTACCATTGCAACACATTTGTTTAAACAACTTAATCATAGCCGAGCGAGTGATAAAATATTTGGGTGTAAAAAGTACAAAAATAATAAACCTCTATAAAACTTAAAACAAAAAGTCAGTTTTCTCCAAATTTCAGTTGTGTTGATGTACCCCCCAGACTTCTCTCGAGTACCTCTAAGGGTACCTGTACCACTTAGGCATACTCGAAACACTGCCCTATACCTTCACAAATACCTTCTCTGGCAGAGGGGGTTCATGACTGGGGCCGGGGTTTGGAATGCAGGCTCCAGCTGGGCACCACTTACCGCTTCTGGGTGGCTTCTGGGTGGTGGTGCAGGGGGCTAAGGCAGGCTCACCCGTCCCTGGCCCTGCACCACTCCTAAAAGCAGCCAGCAAACTCTCTCCATCCCTGCCCCCCTCTGCTCTGTGGAGATGGGGTACAAGGTGGGAGGAGAGGCACCTTGACATCAGCACCCCCTTCCTCTTCTTCCCGTGTCCTGCGCAGCAAGCAGGAGGCTCCCAGGGGTGAGAGGCACTTCCAAACCAAAAGGCAGGAGCAGCATGGCAGTGCTGAGAGGGGCAGATGAAGTGCCAGCACTTGATAGCCTCCCGGCCAAACCTCTCAGGATCACCTGTCAAAGGTTCCAAGATCTACCAGTAGATCCCAATCTACTGGTTGGTGACCACTGCCTTAGGATTTAACTGTGCTGTCCTTTTGAATCAATGAGACTACTACTCACATCTCTAAAGTGGAAGATGTGCATAAGTGTTTGCAGGACTGGGGTCTAAGCATGATCAGGAACATTTAAAAACCTCACACACGAACAGGTAAATCTGGTGTATTGTGTGTCTCTCTCAGATTAGGGGAACTAGTAGGAACTAGAAATCACGTTCCACTTTACCAAAACTTTCCTTTTCTCTCAGCTCCAAATGAACCTCATCTTCCTTTCCCCTTGAAGCAGAAATTTAAGGGCTCCTTGAATTTAAGGCTCAGATGTATTTCCAGATAATTCTGAAGTCTGACTGTTTCCAAAATGGGAGTGGAGCCAGCTGAACCAGCTGCAATCTCAGGCCAGAAAACAGGAAACTGATTAATACACAGCTTCACGTGGACCTCAGACCTGCTGTGACTCAGCAAAAGAAAGCCTGGGACTGAAACTTGACACAGCAATCTGGAGAGGCAAACACACACTACAGTGACTCAGCAAAATGAGGACAAACATGTTTTCAGAGGCCCTTGAAAGGGTTAGTCAGCAGCATAATCTAGCCACTTGGCTCTTGTGTTGCGTGCAGTTTTTGAGTTTGCTGTTCTTCGGTTACAGAGTTCACAAAGCAGATGGAATTTCTCACAGACACGCAGCTCCCAATTTACCAGAATTTCAGAGGCAAGACCAGCTAAATAAAATAAAACTTTGTTCCCTTTCATAAATGGCAGGAGATTGTGAAAAAAGGAAGGAAAATCAGAAATTTCCTCCCTACCAAAAGAGCACAGTGTAAAATCTAAATGAGCCTTTAGAAGAAACATATCTGTCGCCACCTGTGATGTTATCTGATAAAAATATAACCCTGTAGATCATGGTTGCAAACAGTTACAGGTTTGCAACAAATCTTGTACAAAGGTTGTCAAGTAAGTTATCTATGGAAAAGTTATGGTTTGTTGAATATGATTATGCTATTTGAATATTATGAATATGATTATATATTTGTATGTATGTATCATTTTTCTATTTGAAGTTATGAGTATTGGCTCTGTATCTGTATTTCAGATGTTTGCTGCTGGGGAAACAACCACATGGTAGTTAGCCAGCACATTTTGCAGGGATTATTCAAATTGACTAGACCATCAAAAAGACACTTAATTCACAATGGACCATGGGAGAAGCCCAGCTAAACTGAATGGACTTTCCTGTGAATGGTCCATCTGAAGTACAGGTAATGGCTTCCTACTATGTCTAAGCAAAATCCGGCATGGACAGATGACTTGCTCATGTGACTCCAAACTCCCATCTTTTTTTTTATTTAATTTTCCACTAGCTGTGCTGAGGGCTTTGTTTGAAACAATGGGTTTCCCTCCACATGGCAGTAACTATAAAAGGGCCTGGAAACATCTCAATTTTGCTTCTTTCCTGCTGAAACCTCTGGACTGTGGTCTTAAACTAATGGGAACATTCTAACCAAGAGACTGAGGCAATGTTCCCTTTAATTTTTTTCCATCCCTGGGTGGAATTTTTCCATCTATGTGCAGAATAAATTCTGTTATGTGCATCAAGGCATGTGTAAATGTGCACCACCAGGAGAAACACAAATCTAGCTGTGAGCAGTCTGCTAGTCAGCTGGGCAAAACTGGAATTTCTGCTGAGTGGCCACGCATGTGCCCAGTTTACAGGGAACACTGGACTGAGGTCTTTCAAGAGAAATAACCAGAGACTTATCAAGCCAGCAGTTTATTCCATCATTCCTACAAGCCTGAACCAAGAACTTTGTATTTATTGTAAGTATTTTACTCCTTTAACTGATCTCACCTTCTTTCTTTCTTTCTTTCTCTCTAGAAACCTTTAGGCTACATCTACACTGCAGGCTTCTTGCACAAGAACTGTTTTGCGCAAGAGTTCTTGCGCAAAAGGTTTTGCGCAAAAGTGCATCCACACTGCCACGTGCTTTTGTGCAAGGGATGTGCTTTTGTGCAAGAGCATCCATGGCAGTGTGGATGCTCTATTGCGCAAGAAACCCCTGTTGCCCATCCACACTGCCTTCTTGCACAAGAGCTCTTGCGCAAGAGGGCTTATTCCTCGTGGGGAGAGGAATAACGCTTGCGCAAGAAGCCCTCTCTTCTGATGCTTTGCTGTAAATTTGCTTGTACAAGAACACGCGTGCAGTGTAGATGCTCCACAAGTTTTTGCGCAAGGACGGCCGTTCTTGCGCAAGAAGCCTGCAGTGTAGATGTAGCCTTAGATTTTAGATACTATAGTGTTGGCAACAGCATGATTTTGGGGTAAGATCTGAGTTGTATATTGACCTGGATGTGTGACTGACCCTTTGTTCTTTTCTGACTTCTTGTTAGCCAGTATACTGAGACAGGTGTTTGTTTTTGTTGCTGGTCTGGAGTATCTCATGGGAGAATAACCTTCAGGTTTGGGATAAATTTGCTCTATTTCTCAGCTTATCCTGAACTTGATATTCTCAGTTGTACAGGACCATCCTAAGGGGAGTAGTGTGGGAACTGGGGCAACCCCTTGCCCAGTGCCCCTGGCATAGGGCCCAGGGCAACCCTCACCCCCGCTACAGGCCACACCTCTGCTCCACCCCTTCCCCAAGCCGCACACCTTTCATACTGATTCAGCAGACATTCTAGGCTTCAGTTTGGCGTTATTGTGTATCCTAGTTGTGTTGTGGTGAGGAGTTGTTAATTCACGTGTTGATTTGGGAGAGCTGTATGGACTTGTGTGGGTGGCGAATGAGCTGTGTATGCTGTGGTGAGGGGTTGTGTATGTGTTTTGGGTTATTATGTGTGCCAGTTGTGTGGATTGACTCGAGTTGGTGGGATACACTGGGAGATTTGTGCTGATTTACCCAGATGGAAGTTGGGTGCACAGATATGGGCGTTGGGCCAAATAATGCACCATCTGTGTAGCCTCCTTTATCCAACCAATGAAACGGTTGAATGCAAATTAGTTGTAGAATAATGGTGGTGATTGGTTGAGTTACCTCTGATATCACAGTGGTCTATGACTCTTATAGATACAGGCCTTGTAGCTGTACATGGTATGGGTGTAATTTGTAAAGTCAAAATATCTGAGAACTTAAAAAATGAATGGTAACAGACCATGAGTGCTAATGATGACTGAACTTGGTGCTATTCTGAACAAACAGAGCCATCAGCCATGCTTACGGCTATTTCCACCACTTCACACTGACTCAGATATTTTAGACTTCAGAGTGGCATAGAGACTGTCAGTCCTGGAAGCAGGAGTAATAAGCACAAGAAAATATGTCTTAAATTTCATGAATATAAAACAAGCAAATGCAGTGGATTAATGCCCCTTTGCAAAATATGCCAAGGAACGCATAATAGCTACTTATCTATTCTTTGCCACTCTCACTGAGGATAGTGAACCATAATTATTGCTTGTATTATAGTAGCTCCTAAAGGTCCCACCCAAGATCAGAGTCCTGCTGAGGCAGTACAGCCTTGTAGATACAACTGGACAAGCTCTGTATGTGCTTGGATTTGAGTCCTGGCGCTATCTCCTGGCCTGCTGAGTGACTTTCAGCAAATCACTTAGTCCCCTAGTGCCTCAGTTTTCCCATCTGTAAAATGGGAATGGTACCACTCTTGTTCGTAACACTTCTGAGATTTATGGTTGATGAGCACAAGGTATTACTGTTGTTATTATTGGGTTCAGTGCTGTATAAATACACAGCAAGCACAGTCTGTGACCTGGAGACAAAGGAAATCTTATTTTAGAGATGGGAGCTGAGGCACAACAAGATTAAGTGATTTATTTAAAGCTATTAGGAAGTGTATGACAGAGGCCAGAAATGTTATTTTACTTGTATATTTTAAAAATTGCCCAAGGGCAAGCAGACAGAAGTAATTCTTCCGGGCCAATTTCATATCTCTAAAGAGTTTTGTGAATAATAATTACTATCTACATAGTATTTTTAATTAAGTAAAATTGCTACAAACTAGAAGGCAAAAAGCCACCAGAAACATACCGTATTATTTAGTGAGCAGCCACTGGAAGATCTCATTGAGGTCTTTGAATTTGCCTCAATCTCCCCCAAAAGACTTAGTAGGGAGTAACTCACTATTACAAACAGGGTGCGTCTAGACTGGCAAGATTTTGCGCAAAAGCAGGCGCTTTTGCGCAAAATCTTGCCGCCTGTCTACACTGGCCGCGAGAATTTGCGCAAGAACACTGACTTTGTAATGTACAAAATCAGTGCTTCTTGCGCAAATACTTTGATGCTCCCGCTCAGGCATAAGCCCTCTTGCGCAAGAATACTTGCGCAAGAGGGCCAGTGTAGACAGGAACGTTAATTTCTTGCGCAAGAAAGCCCGATGGCTAAAATGGCCATCGGAGTTTTCTTGCGCAAGAGAGTCTATTCTGGGTACGGATGCTTTTGCGCAAAGGCACATGCCAGTATAGATGCTCTCTTGTGCAAATACTTTTAACGGAAAAACTTTTCCGTTAAAAGTATTTGCGCGAAATCATGCCAGTCTAGACGCAGCCACAGAGTTTAAGACCTAAAAATTCCAGTGACAGCAGGACTTAGATACTGCACTTACTGGTGTTACAGATAAACCTAAAGATAGAGTTGCTTCCATTCTCTAAATGGCAAGACTCTCTCACTATATTCTACAACATTACACTATGATCACTGTCTATTATACTCTCAAAACCTCCCACACTAGCATCAATTTCCTAGACAGCACAATCAGCTTCAACAATGGAATTTTACACACGATTATACATAGAGTCCTGCAAATCTGCAGATATCTGCAGCTCATTTTTGCAGATATTGATGCAAATACAAATTTTGTATTTAGAACCCTGCCAATTTGCAGATATCTGCAGGCATCCACACCTGCGGACATCAATGCAGATATCTGTGGCTCATTTTTTCAGATACAGATGTGGATGCAGATACAAATTTTTTATTCACACAGGGCTCTAACCGTACACAAGAAACCTACTTTTATAGATTCCATAGCCATCCCAAACACACCAAGACATCTTTTATCTACAGTAAGGAACTTATACACCACAGAAGAAAAAGGCGAAAGTCTGGGATATACACCTTAACAAACCACCTTCAAACAAGGACACTCCACCAATGGACCATCTGCATACCCTGAGCACGCATTCCCTCTGACCACACACTCATAGATGTCAGATACTCTGTGTGGGCTCCTGTGTAGGGTGGTAGCATACTCAGCTGATTCCTTTCCCTTGACCCTCATCAGCACAAGACACAGCACAGTTCTATGCCGGTTGCAGAGGAGGCGGAGGTCTTGGAAAGATAGTGTTATGAGGGTGTGTGTGCTTACAAAATTGTAAGTAAAGGTGACACAGGAGGTAAAAGCAGTTCTTGGAACTGGAGCTTCTGGAATATACATGGGAGCTGGAGCAGAAAAAGTACTTCCTCCCCCAAAATGCCTGTTTCTGGGAACAGGAAAACCTGGCAAGATGGCACAATAAGGCCAGAAACTTTTGTGAATGGAACCCAGCATGTGGTACAACTCTACTGGGATCTGACCCAAAAGAAGAAGCACCCAAAGGTGTGGAGGGCACCAGCTGGTTTCAGTGTACTGTAGGCCAGCATGTGATCTCTTCATCTGGGAGCTAATGTAAAAGTGTTATTCATGTTTAAAATTGCCTGCTCTTTGCATTACAGCAGGGAAGCAAGGGACATACTCTGGGCAGTAAGTTTTCCTCAAAGAGCACGTCTACACTACGAGATAAGCTCAAAGATACTATGGGCGAATTCTGGGCACCCGATGTTGAGAAGGTGAGGGTCTGTGTCCCCAATATGGGCAAGAATCGAATATTCTCTGAGGTAGCATGTCCACATTTACAGAGCCTACCACAGGCTCAGAGAGCAAGGAAGCAATGTTAGGAGGTTGGCAGTCCGGCCTATGCTTCCAGTGTACATTGGGTCAAAAAAAAAAAGTCAGTGGGTGCTTACAGGGGTTCCTGTCAGCCGCGTTCCAGAAGGCACTCTTCTATTCCCTACCCCCTTGTGTGATATAAAAGGGCTGCAGTGTGCACACATCTTTTCATGCCGATGTGGACACCACAGCACTATGACCATGGAGCCCAAGGTGCTGCAAAGCATTTCTGTGCTCATGGCCAGCATGATAGGTGAGCACAGCAAGGGGAAGTGCTAATCAGAGAGGCACAGCTCTTCTGAAAATCAGTCCATAACAAGCCGGACTGTCAAGCAGGGACAGAAGGAGCTTTAAGTGTTAGAGGGAGAGGAGAGACATGGACAGCACAACCCTACAGAAATAGGGCAGAAGTTGGATTGCTTCCAAGGATACCACCATAGAAAGAACTTTTTCACTGAAACAAACAGCTCTCCTTCTGCCTCTCTTTTCTGGTTCAGTGACTTTGAATAACCCAGGAGTCAGAAAAAGGAAGTGAATCCAGTCAGACTCTTGCAGAGAGAAGCAGAATCAGAAGCTGCCTCCTGTTTACGAGATGTTGTAAGGGAAAGGACAGATGGAAAAGAGGAAGTGCTGGGATGGGAATGCAGAGTCTAGAAAACCCTAGCTCCATACCCCGGCATTCCTAAGACAGAGCTGTATAATGCCCACAGTCTAGTGAATGGGCTAGAATCCATGGATTTTTTTTGAAGTACCCTGAAATTCCAAATGTCTTTTGTGGTATCTTCAAAGTCGTCCTCTTAGCCCTTGTCTACATTAGGAAATTATTTTGAAATAACTCCCCTTATTTTGAAATAGCAAGCGGAGCGTCCACATTCAAACCCATTCTTTTGAAATAAGGGGCTGGTTATTTCAAAGTACCTCCTGTTCTCCATGAGGAATAATGCTTATTTCAAAACGGTTATTCTGAAACAGTGTGAGTGTGGACGCTCAGCTGCTGCTATTTCAAAATAATTGGCCTCCAGAGGCCTCTCTCAGCTGCACTTGTGGCTGCTCTGGCTACACCTGACATCTCTACTGCTCCCCTTCTCCTGTGGAGCCCTGAAAGCAACTGGCTGCAGTAAAAAGGGCTTGTGGCACGTGCAGACCTCTGCCAGCCCCATGCCACACTGCAGCAGCACAGGAGCCATGGCCGAGCCCAGCGCTCCCTCTGAGCCACACCCCCCACAGCTGCCAGCACTCTCGCAGTATCGTCGGCTGCCCCTTGCCAGGGACGCAGAAGAGCACCAGCCTGGACTGAGGAGGAGATCCTGGATCTCATCAAGGTCTGGAGTGAGGAGACCAAACCAGAAGGTGCAATGCCAAGGTCTATGGACAGATGTCTACCAGCCTGGCCGAGAAGGGACACACGTAGACTCTTGACCAGGTCCGCATGAAAATTAAAGAGCTCAGGCAGGCCTACTATAAGGCCAGCGAGCAGTGAGGATGCTCTGGGGTGGCATCACACGCAGTCTGCTACTATGAACAGCTTGATGGCACCCTGGGAAGAGGGCTGGTCACCTCTCCACGCTGTCATCATTGAGTCTAGCCAGGACACGTCTAGCACCAGCCTTCATTAGGGCAGGGTTGTGGAGGAGGAGGAGGAGCAGACCACACAGTTGACCATGTCTGCAAACGAGGAGTTGCTCCTCATGCTGGAGTTGGTCCCCCCTCCCAGGACAGACTGTCTCCCAGGCATCGGACAAACCCAGGAAAGGCACTTCGGGTGAGTTCTATAACTTTCCCTCTCTATATGCGGGGACAGATGATGGGCTGCACACGCCTCTTTCAGCCTACTTGGCCTGGCAGTCACGCAACAACCTGTGCACATGCGTGCACATGGAGCACCAGTTCGGAGCACTCAGTTGCATGACGCTCTTGCACAAGAACCTCTTGGTCCTTCTCACAAGGTTCCTGGAGACACCTGCCTTACTCCGGCCTCTATGGTGGGACACCTTCCCATGACAAACCACCACTAAGGAGGCTGGGGTCATGGAACCACAGCAGTGCCACACACTGCCCAGGGTCACGCCCACACTTGGGCAGCATCCACTCCCAGTCAAGCGCTGTGATGTGGAGGAGACTGATCCCCTGCATGGGAACTTACCAGGGGGGAAGAAGTGGAGGGGAACCCAGTATCACTCTCTCTGGCAAGCAACCTCTGCAGCTCACACACACCTCCACCAGTGCTCCTCCCCCTCCCCCCCCCCAGCAGGCAGGGATAGAAGTTCCCTCTCCATGGGGCACTGCCAGTGCTGGACCCAACATGTGTGGGACACAGACAGATGCCGAGCCATCCCATTCCCCCCCCCCCCACTTGCAGGCTCCTGGCTTGGCTGGCACCTTCCTATGCCTGCTTATCCCCAGGACTTGGGTGTAGTGATGCTCCCCTGGGATATACATGCCCCTGCGGGAAAGTGCCCATTGTCTAGGCAACGGATGACCTTGCTTGAAGCACATCACCATTGTCTGAACTGTGACTTTCGCTCTCAGCTCAGAGATTAGGGCTAGGCTTTGTGCACAGTGGCTCCTGAGATGTCTGCCCTTGTAACTCTTCTTCACAGCGGGGCCAGCTGCAAGTGTGACATGTCCACTGCTTCCCACACCATCCTCCCGCCTCCACCGGAGAAAGAGAACCTGTGAAGACCTGCTGGGGGACCAGCTAGCCTGCCTCTCCTCCCTCATCCAGGGGCTTGGCGATGAGCACCAGGAGCAGGCCCCTGACCAGGAGAAGTGGAAGTTTCCTGGGACCAGCTGTCAAGCCAGCATGAGACAATGGACTCCTCCCTCACCTTGGTGATGGCACGCATGGCCTCATGCATGGAACAGGCCACCAGCCACTTCACTGCCCCGCCCCTTCTTCCTAGCCCCCCCAAGGGCCTCCAAACACAGGGTGGTGGGATCTCCAGGGAAGCTGAGGCCTCCAGAGCTGACCGAGGCAGGCACCACTCCCAGCCACAGCCCTGAGCCTCCCTCCCCCATTCCAGGTTCTTTCCCCAATCCCTCCCGTTTTATATCCCCAAATAAACACAGTTGTTTGTTTAAAAAAAGGCTTTTTTTATTTGGTCTGCCAGGGGGGAGGGAGAGAGAGGTGGGTGAGGGAAGGCACACAGGGACCCCTTGTGGAGAGGCCCTGGGGATAGTCTCAGAGGCAGCCATGGCTGAAACTCTCCCTCAAGGCCTCCTGGATGAGCACAGTCCCCTCATGTGCTCTCCTGATGTCAGTGGTGTCGTACTGCTCATAAGCTCTGGCCACCTGTTCAGCCTCTGCCCCCCACCCTGGCAGGAAAGTCTCCCCCTTGCTCTTGCAAAGATTGTGGAGCACACAGCAGGCCACCACCACAAAGGGGATGTTTTGCTCGCTGTGGTCCAGGTGGGTGAGGAGACTCCTGCACCTCCCCTCCAAGTGGCCAAATGCACACTCCACAGCCCTGTGGCACATGCTGAGCTTGACACTGAAGTTCTCCTTTGTGGAGTCTAGGTTGCCTGCGTAGGGCTTCAGCAGCCAGGGGAGCAAGGGGTAGGCTGCATCACCCGGAATGCACATGGGCATGTCCATACCCACAACCCTGATTGTGTGGTTGGGGAAAAAAGTACCCGTGTGCATCTTCTGGAAGAGGCAGAGTTCTGGAACATGCAGGCGTCGTGCACCTTCCCCGACCACCTGACGCTGATGTCTGTGAACCAGCCCTTGTGGTCCACCAAGGCCCGCAGCACCATCAAAAAGTGACCCTTCCTGTTTGTGTAGTCCCAGGCATGGTGGTCAGGGGCCAGGAGGAGGATGCTGTCTATGGCCGCCCCACAGTTGGGGAAGCCCATGGTGGCAAAGCCAGCAACAAGGGTGTTGACATTGCCCGGAATGATAACCCTCTGCAGCAGGACATTGTTGATAGCTTTGGCTATCTGCAGGAGCAGGGCCTGGACTGTGGATTTCCCCATGCTGAACTGGTTCCTGACAGAGCAGTAGCTGTCCAGTCCGGCAATTTTCTGGAGGGAGATGGCAAGTTGCAGTTGGATGGCCTGTTGCCTGGGGGCAGGGGTGAACCATTTACAGAGCTCCAGGAAAGTGGCCTTCTGCATGCAGAAGTTCAGGACCCACTGCTGGTTGTCCCATTGCTGCAGGACAATGTGCTCCCACCAGTCAGAACTGGTTTCCTTCCACCAGAAGCAGTGTTTGATGGTGTCCAGGGGGTTTAGGGGCTTTTGCAGCAACAGGAGCACCAGGACCTGAATGAAGGGGTCCTTTGGTTGGGGCTGGTTGTTGTGCTGCTGGCATAGCATGCGGGCAGTATGAACAAACTGCACCATGATCCTCAGCAGGAGGCCTGTGAACCGGGCACTGCTTTGCAGCAGCTCCAGCTCCCTGATGTGTGCGCTGTGGAGTCTGCAAAGGCAATCAGAGCACACTATACCGGTTTGGTGTCCCACGAGGAAGGAGGCAGTGTAGGGGTGGCATGTGAGAGACAGACGTAGAGCGCCCCTGAAAGCACTTGTCTCAGCTTGCCTGATCAAGCAGCCACAGGAAGCATCTGTCTTCCTGGTGCCCTCCCTGGAGTGCTTCCGGGAGTTCTAAGTGGGAGGCAGGTTCAATCAATGTGAACCTGCTGTTTCGAAATAATTCTGAGTTATTTCGATTCTGTCTTGTGGTATGGACATGCTATTTCAATGTTATTTTGGGAGTTAATTTTGAAATAAGTAAAATCAAAATATTTCCTAGTGTGGACATGCCCTTACTGATTTCCACTCAAAAGCAATGTCTGCAGATATTAGCTTGTTTTCTGTGGGGACTCCTGAGGGCTGCTCCTATTCTGTACTAGGAAGATTATTCCAGCCTTATAGGGCACACAGATTAACCTTTCCTCAGAATATTTCAACTATCACTGGTGAAGATTCAGTAGGGGACTACATGGCTGAGCAACAAATACTGTTCCTCAGTAGCTCACAACAGCCGGTTAACCTAGAAAGCAGATCAGTCTAGAGCTGTGATTCAGGCATCTGCTGACTGAACAACATACGGCGAAAAGGAGACTGACATGGAAAACATTAACAAAAACAAAACAAAACCCCAAAGACACGTGTGGGTTATCAAAACTTCATTTGGCTTTATGCTGAGGCCTACCTCTTTTTCATATAAATAATTGAAAAAGGTAGGACTATGCAAACCCTTCACAGTGTGTAGCCAGAACCTAATGCCTCCTGCAAAAGGTAGTCATGATAGCATTTTTTCCCCTTGTTCTTTTATCAGGAACAGCAAGAGGTTAGGGGAACTTATTTTAGCAGAGGGTGATAAGTTGCCTGGGTAGATCATGGAGTCTTTCATCCATTCCTGCAGCACGTGAGATGCTTTAGGAGGAGACAGGCCCAGCCACTGTTACAACAGGGGCTTCCAATTGTGGCTTCTGTAACATTCCATATTCTTTATAAAAATATGAGGCCATAACAGATGTACTTTATGCAAGATAACTCACGTAAGATGTTGTTGGAGAGATTGGTTTACTGCGGTGGTCCCCAACCTTGTGGGGCTGCCGGGCACCCAGGGGCAGGGCTGCTCACATGCCGGGCACCCGGGGGCGGGGCCACACACGCACCCGCGGGCAGGGCCGTGCACATGTCTGGGGGGGCGGGGCCACCCATACAGTACGCGCCCAGTGCTGGCGCCACCCATGTGCCGCACTCCCGGGGCCGGCGCCACGCACCCAAGGGTGGGGCTGCCCATGCGCCAGGGCTGGAACAGCCCATGCGCTGCACGCCTGGGGCGGGGCTGCCACCACCACCCGTGTGCTGCATGCCCGGGGCCGGCGCCGCTCCTGTGCTGCTTGCCCAGGGCCAGTGCCACCCCTGTGCCACACTCCCAGGGGCCGGCACCACCCATATGCCACACACCTGGGGCCAGCACAGCCCTTGTGCTGCACACCCAGGGACAGGGCCGCCCATGTGCTGCGCACCCGGGGCTGACACTACCCATACACCGTGCGCCCAGGGGGCCAGCACCGCCCATGCGCCGTGCGCCCAGGGGTGGGGCCAGCCCTGTTCACTCGGCAGGCGCACAGGAATGGTCCAGCGGGCACCATGGCACCTGCAGGCACCGCGGCACCTGCAGGCACCGCATTGGGGATCACTGGTTTACTGCATATGATTATTCTATTTGTAGGCATGTATCATTTTTGTATATGAAGTTAAGAATATTGACACAGATACCTAGCTCAGCAGTGGGTGTCATCCAAAGTAGCATAGCTAACACTTCAAAGCCAGACAGGGCTAATGGCTTATCAGCAAGGACATACTGTAAAAGGGCTTGGCCTTCCTGTGGATGCTCTATATGGCCACTGACTCAGACAGTGTGATGCTACAGAGTCAGGTGACCTGCTTAACTTGTACTAACCTCCATCCTGTTGTATTGTTCCACCAGGAGGTGGGGGAAATCAAAGGATTCCTGAGTTATGGAAATCCTATAGAAGGTGGGTGAGGAAAACAATGATGCTTGAAAACATCTGGAAACAAAGAGGTCTGGAACTGAGGGGCAGGCCAGGGGCAGAAGAACTGCTAGGCCCAAGCTAGAAAGACACCTCTGCCTGTATAGGACTCTACCTAAACAATATCTAGCCCAAGGAATTATTTATTATATAGTGAATCTAGCTTAGTTTGCATGTTTAGTATTATTTTCTTAGTAATCTGTTTTGTTCTGTTTGCTACCACTTTAAGCAGTTAAAAATATGCATTTTGTAGTTAAACTTATTTCTGGTTTATAACATAACCCAATTTATGTAATTTCTAACTGGATGTGGGGCACAAAGTTGTGCATACCTTCCTCCACATTGGGGAAGGAGGTGAATTTCATATAGCTTTGGGTTTGTGCTCGAGAGGTGGACACCTGGGTGCTGTGGCCAGTCCCTTAAGGTGAGTCCTCCCAGAACTGATCTCTGGGTCTGGATCATTTTGCAGCTGGGTGCAGCCCTATGTGTGTGCTAGAGGAAGTTTAAGAGCCTGGCTCAGCAAGACCCAGTTAAAGAGTGCCCAGGCTGGCAGAAAAAGTGGGCTCAGGGGTATCTTCAGCACATTAAATGGCATCCCAGGGGGTCCAACCTGTCACAGCTTCCAACCCCCCCTTTTTTGCAAGAGTATCTTTGTGGTTGATAAGCCCCAGTTTGCCCCTGAATCTTCTTGCCCAATGCCTTAGTGCAGGTACAGTCCTCTCCCATTTTCATGTCTTCTTCCCCCTTGTCACAACGATATTTTTGCTTTCCCTCTGTCTCTCCTGCCTCAATTTTCCCATCCTGCCTTTCTCCTTTTACAGCTAGGCCAATGCAGTCCATATGATCCTCTACGCACAGAACTCTCCGCTACCCTCGTTTTAATCCCCAAGTCCCCCAACACTCCACACAGATTTGTTCCTCTATCATGACTGGAGGAAGTTAATCAGAAACAAGCCATCCTGGAGCTGAGACCATAAATAGCAACACTGACTATGAAAGGAACTGGAACCATAGCAGCTTCCATTTCCTTCATGGGTAATATTGTCGTGAATCTCTATATTTACAATTGCTGTGACATGCCTGCCCCCTCAAGGCTTGGTAGCATGCAGCTCTGTCTGGAGCCAGTGCCATAGGCTTTCAGAGTAACAGATTCCTTGGGCTGTAGCCCTCAGTGGGTTCAGTGTTTTACTAGGGGCACCCAGAAACAAGGTAGGTACCTTACACACACCTGCTTTAAAGTTGCAAACAAGAGGATACCACACTATACAGTATAACACAGCATGACTCACCACCACAGCACCCCCTGCTGGTTACTCTGGGAATTAGCTCTTCAGTCCTGGAGTGCCCCCTTCTGGCTAGTGTCTCACCCACTGTTAACTCATTATGCTCCACCATTTGGTGGTAGAACCCATGTCCCTCCCAGACCATGGCCACCTCCTCCACCATGAGTACTGCCCTGCCACAGTGCCCCCATACTGTGGGGGTCCTCCCCCTTTGGGATTCCCAACCACCTGTGCCTACCTTGCCTCAGAGACCCACTGCCACTCTTCATCTAGCCCCTTACCTCAGAGAACTGCAGTTTGAAATGGCCACTCATCCATCATTGACAAGGGGGTGTGAACCTGCTGCCTTTGCCTCCCCTAGCTGCCCCTCTGCAGCCCTAGTACCCTCAGGCTTTGCAGCATCAAGCCAAGCCTTGCCCCTTTCTGCTCCCCAGCAAGATTCTCACTCCACCCCTCCAGCAGCCTTTATTTATACTCCCCTCAGCTGGGCCCTAATTAGCTAATTCCTGCCACAGCTGCTGGCCTCACCACTCCAGCCCTCTCCTAGGTCTGGTTTTTAACCCTTAAAGGGCCAGTGCAGGGCAGGTGTCCCATCATAACAGGCAGCCGGGGAAGGAAGGAGCCTGCCAGCCAGACGGTTGGTGAACTGAGCACTCTGACCAGGGTCTGATTCTCTGCACAGAGCTGGGAGTGGGACTGCCCTTCGGGGGGGGGAGGATATGGAGGTGCAGCAGGGCTAGGAGGGCTGAAGGGGAAAAGCAGGGAGAGGACAGTAAGAGGGGGAGCATATAAAGGGCCATTGGATGGGCAGATGGAAGCAACATGTAATCAGCTGCTAACTGGTGATCACCCACACTCACAAGCCACCAGTTTGCAATGCGAGCAGGCCAGAAATAGGGGGGGCTTAGGACCTGCTGGCTGACAGCCAGTATGCATTGGGGCTGCACTGATGACCAGCAGAGGGAGTGGCTGCAGCTTTGCTTTGCCTTGCCAACAGCCTTGCACACTCATCTGCATTGTCAGTCACAGGATTCCTCCCCTATACTGCTGATGGGCAGGTGGCAGCTGGTGAGCAGGGATCTGACCAGCAGTAGGACTCACCGGTACTGATGGCAGGGGACAGAAAACACCGGACAATTTGCCTGTTTTTAAGAGAACGATGGGACACCTGCAGGAGGGCTTAAATGGGGGACTGTAAAAATGGGATGCTTGATCCCCTAACCATTTGGGCCTTTCGAAATTTGAACCACTATGAGTCAGAAGCCTCGCCTCAGATCTGCTCGCCGAGGGGGACCCCACCAGGAGTACAAAAGTTCCAGACAACATAGCTCTGAGTGATGTTGGCCCACACAAGTCTCTCTACAAGGTTGTGGTACTCTTCCAGACTAGTGGTTGTAGCTTTACGCCACCTTTGTGTCTCCTGAATTCTGGACCCAGCCCTTCTGACATAGTGATCATGTCTTGTAATATCCTGAACAAACCATATGGAATTAAGCTAAACCCTATTGAATTAGGGTTAATACCTAGGAAGTCCATTGTGTTAAACACGTCATTGGGTATGTGTTATTGTGGCATTGTCCATAGCTTCTCTAGGGGGAGGGATGCCAGTGGAGGGATGCTCTGTTGTCAGCCCTTTGAAGCCACCCACCCGGGGACCAGTGCTCCCTGTAAGCTGTGTGCTTGTATGGCCATTAAGGAGAAAATTAAATGCTGCCCAGATGATTTGCAGAACACCCACAGCTAGGTTTTGTTTCTACATATGGTGCACATTCACACATGCCTCCGTGTACATTAAAATTTATTCCACACATGGATGGGAAAGATTAGAAAGAACATTGCCAGAGACAGACACATTCAAGTTCAAACTGGAATCTCCAGGGTCTAACAGAGACAGAAAGGAGTTTTGGATAAAGAGGCTCATTTTAAATTGGCTCAGGGCCTTCTTCCTAATCTAGCAGTCAGGACCCTAGTGTACAGAGTAGTTTCAATCCTTAGGGAAGGACTGGGTTTAGGGAGGCCCCATAAGATTAAGTGCTTACTCTGAGCTGTTGCTCTAATTGGAAACCCCATGGCTGGGGCACTGAAGGCCAGCTCCTGCCCGAACCCATCTTAGAGTCTGATTGCTGATAAGCTTATTAGCATGCAGGCAGGTTCTTCTGTTGTTTTTAATGTTTTTGCTGTAGTGCTTTTTTACTTTAAGATAAATTAGGCTTGCACAGGAAATGCTGTGTGGGTAACTTATAACTGTGGCAATTATATCTGTTAACCATCTCTAAAGAGAAAGCAAACAGGTATCCATGGGCAGCCAGTCTCTGCTGGGAATGACACAGCGAAGGCAGAAACTGTGTAGCCTGGCAACCACCTGGTCACAAAGGAGGGAGAGGCAGGCCTCCTCCCAGGACAGTTACCAGTTGGTGAGCTGGAAGCAGGATAGTGGGTGCCCTTGCTGGACCACAATGGGGCAATATAGATGCAGTTGCCCTTATTTTGTGACAGCCCCTGGTTATACCAGCCCAGAATAGCAGAGTACTGCAGCCCCCTGGCTGCTTCCTTTTTCTGCCCTAACCCCCAGCTCCAAACCAGGTCTTGGCAGCCCTGACCCTTCACTCCCTTCCACCCTGAGCTGGTGCCCACTCCTGCTCTCAGGAGCCTGGCTCTCCAGGTTCCTCCGCCCACAAGTACAGCAGCACACACGCATCAAGGGGGTCAAGATGTTGCTTGTTTAATGTGTGATACAAAAGGCAAGTCTCCCAGGTTACATGGAATAATCAGCATTAGCCCCAGACGCTCCTGACCCACCACGTCTGCGCAGTGCAGCTTGCACTGTTTGCTTAAGTGTTCTCCTCTTTCTCTCAAGGGGCACTCTCCTCTCACTCCCCCATTCCACAGTGAGGACAAGGGGAGGTTTAGCTGGACATCACGGGGGGAATTTAATCGGGAGGTGGGGGGGGGGATTAAAGGAGATCCAGGAATCAAAGCAATTCACCTCAGAGCGTTTGCTGAAGGCACATCTGGCCCTTTGCTCCCCCCTTTCCAAGGATGGATTATACCCCTCCACTCTCGGATTTGGTACCATTTGCAGCCCCAACCCCATATCCAGCCATGAGATTTGGTACCTGGACTATGTGCAACAAAATCACATAGCCCCTGGGTGAGGTTCTGGGGGCACAAGAGGGAGTGTTGCATATTTGTGCTTGTGCGACAGGGAAACACATTCTAGAGGCCTCTCTGCTGTCTGTGCTCTCCCCAGAAAAATCACCCCCCCTCACCACAATGGCCCCATCCCTGCATGTCCCATTGCAGCAGGGGATGGGCAAAGATCAGCCCCGAGAGCAGCAGGGTGGGGACCTACTTTAGAGAACAGCCTGGAACACAGCACCCCAGCTAGCAGGGGGAGACTTGGCCCATCAAAGGGAGCAGCCACGTAGGAAAGACCCCAGATGCAGACAGCTCCTGGCGCCCAGTTCTCAGGAGGGGTTACAGTGATTTTACTGGAAAGAAGGCTGGGGAAAGCCCTTTGCTTGCCTCCATCACAAAAGAGATAACCCTTGGGCCCCCGGCATGTGCAGCGACATTTCCAGCAGCTTCGCCAGCACCTTCAGGCCTGCTCCGTGATGTTCCCAAACACAGCAATGACTAACTTAACCCCAAAGCAGCCTAAAATCGGTAAGGGGCGGGGGGGGGGAGAGGAGTGAGAGGAGAGCAGGGGGATGCCGGGCCCTTCCTTTCCCAGCCGTTGGCAGGAATGGAGCACCACAGCATGGGTCCTCTTGCTCCACAGCACACCAGTCCATAGGGTTCATAAGGCAAACATAGTGTCCTCTTCCTTCTCCTGCTTTCGGTGTGGGCCGGAGGCAGCAGGTGCCCCCGCTTGGGGGCTGGGGAGCGTGGGCAGCTGGTCTGCCACCTTTGCTCGTTCTTCCAGGAACTTGTCGAACTCTGGGGTGGGAAGAGTCAGTGATGAGGAAGAGGAGGGAACTGGCCGTGAGAAGGGCTCAGGGGGAAGGAGAGGTTGGTGGCTCTTACCTTCGCTGGTGACGCCCTTCCCATCTTCTGTCTCTTCCCCCTAGGAAAGGAGAAGAAAGGCATGTAAGGGCACCGTGCTTTGCTCCACTGAGGCAAATGGGAGTGCAACCCTCATCCCTACTGACAGTAAAGGGGGAGGTTTCTCTAGCTCTCCCCCAGAAGTAACAGCTGGCAGCACTGGAAGGAGGGGAAGAAAACTCTTCACCCAAAGCAGATTTCTCTGCAATCCAGGGGGCCTCATCTCACAGCCTCCAGACAGAACCCTCAGCTTCCATGCCACCAATCCCCTTGCTTACCACACAGCCAGGAGTGCCTTGGGGACCTGAGTCGGCCTGCTGTCTCCTCAGCTGCCCTCCTAGCAGCATGCTGTGCATACCCTGCACAGCTCTATTACCCATCCTCTCCTCTTAGTCAGGTGGTCCCGCGTTAAGATCCTGGCTGACTTCACTGGGGAGATTCCCACAGGTTGAACTAAGCATGCACCTCAGGCTCCAGGAGGTGGGGGGGAAGGCACAGCGCTGTCCTTAGGATGTATGGGGCCCTACGCAGTACTATTAAACTGGTGCCCTTATGCCCAATGGCAGCAAGGGACGATGATGATTTTTTAGAGATGTGATTAGATAATCTTCAGCAACACCCTAACGAAATATTTTTAAAATACAGTAGAGTCCGGATTATCCGACCTTCGGTAATCCAACATTCCGCTTTATCCAACCCTGCAGCTCCCGGGGATGAAGCGGCGCCAGCTGGAGCGGCATCAGCGGCTCCAGGAGAGTGACGGGGCAGCGAGTGGGGCCGTTCTGGCCTGCGCCTGGGAGCTGCAGGGAGAGAAGGGGCCAGGGCCAGGCAGGGATGGGGACCAAGCAGCACCGGCTTCAGTAGAGTCCCTATTATCTGACATTTTTGGTAATCCGACCACCGGTCGGTCCCGTTTAGGTCGGATAATCGGGACTCTACTGTAAATTGTAAACTAAGATCCTGTCCACTAACACAGCAAATTCAGAAACCGACAGTACAATATAGACATAGGGCTGGCAAATGCCTGTTAAATGGCTTTGTTACCACTTGGATGGCTCTTTCGCAGGTTCGATGTTCTGCTAATAGGTCGGGCAGGCTTTTCACTTTTAAGTTAACTAGCTCCTCTCCGGAGGAAGCAGAGCCACAGAACAGGGAATAGGAAGAGGCAGGTCGGTGGACATTAAGACCCAGTGGTGCCCCAAATTTTCAGGTGCCCTACACAACTGCGTATTCTGCGTATGGGTAAGGATGGTGCTGGGAGGGTGTTGTGGCAATCAGGAGAGAGGGGGAGGAGGGTGGCAGTGTGGAGGAAGGAATGCGGGTGGGGGGGGGAGTTCAGTGGCTTGAGTTCTGAGGAAGAGAACGTGAGGAAACCTCTGCCCATGTTGACCTGGCCCACACTGCCACCTGCAAGAGCCTTGGACAGTCATCGCCAACACCCAGGGGATTTTGAACCCCTCCGGAGGCCAGAGGAGACACACTTCATTGCCAGCCAACAGCAGTATGTCAAGTGCCAAAGGAACGCCCCCCTGCTGTGCCCCTCACTTACCACATCAGTGGAGAGCCACTGCTCAATGTCCTCCATGAAGCTGGGTTGGGGGACCGGGATCTGTGGTGGAAGGAGAAGAGGAATAAGGCAGAGAAAGAGAGGACCTTTCTCCAATCTGTCCCTGAAGAAACTCTCCTTCTCCCATGCTAGCCCCTTGCTGCTCTGGCCAAATTCACCGCATCCCTCCCAGCCAGCAGTGTCTTTATGCCTTCTCCCTACCTGCAGACGGATCTTCTAGAACACAAGTATTTGGGCAGGAGCTGGAGATGTGAGACTGGTGCTATGGCATTGGCACTGGCCCATCCCCTTTACAGGGCTCATTCCTCTCTCCAGCACTGCTCGGTCTGGAAGGGCTCACAACACTGGCTCACACTCAGCCACGCAGGCTGCTCAGAGAGGAAGACACACCGTGGGGGTACTTTCCTGGCTTCCCCATGCTAGCCTGGCAGATTCTTACCCAAAAGCAAGAGATTTTTATCCCCCGTGACGACATTCCACAGTGTCAGACATCACAGCCCACCACACTGCAAACAGGGGGGCTGTCACAGGTTTGGCATCACACCCCCCACGGTGGGGTCGGGTGTGAGGAAGAGGTGAGCTTGGCAAGGAGGAAGGCCCAGGTCTAACTGAGGCTCGCTGTGGTACATGGCCTGCCAAGCCCAGCTGTGGAAAGGCCTACAGGAGGGGAAACACCTCTACAGTTAAGGTGGAGGTACTTGGCTGCTGGCTTCCCATAGAGATGGCTCATTCAGATATGCTTTCGCCATTGGCCGATTGCACTGTGGAAGGGAAGAGGGCCCTTCTTGTGGGCAGGGGTAGCTAGTTACCCAACACCAGCCCAAAGCCTCAAAACCCAACAGCAAGCCCCAGGACCAAGTGAGAAAGAAGCAGGAGGGGCAGTGGGCTTCCCAAGCAGAAGTAGGAGGTGGTGCTGTGGAGGCCATTGTCTCTTCATGTCCCAATTTCATGGAACTCTTCACAAGGGACAGTAAAGCCTAGCAGAGCGGCATTCCTCTCTTCCCAAGAGCAGGCTCCTCCACATCAGTGCCCAGCCTCTGGACAGATGCTGCTGCAGCCTCCCCGATGTTAAGATGAAGCTGCTCTGGGAAAAGCAGCCCTCAGGTAGTCAGCATGATTGCAGGGGGAGGCTGTGATTATAGAGGTTTCAATCTGTCCTGAGTGGGATTCTCAAGGCCACAGAAGCTAAGAGATTTATACAAGCCAACTGGACAGCGTGTGGGGACTCCAGGGGTCACTATGGGCTGGGCCCTGCTAGGAAGCCTGAAAGGAGCAGTCTTGTGAATGTATTGTTGCCCCAAGGACTGAACTCGAGACCTCTGGGTCTAAAAAAGCACAAGCACTGTCACTTGAGCCAAAGGACTAGGCACCTTAGCTGCAAGGCAGTAGCAACCTTAAACCAATTTGCATGGTCCAGCTACTAGAGAGGGACCACCCCCTGCACATGCTCCATGACCAAAGACTAGAAGTCAGTAGCCACTGGAATCCTGCTATGGGCAACAGCACTCCTCATGATGCCCTGGAGTAGGCTGGCTGAAAGACTGGACACTAATGCCGTTAAATATTGAGTAATTTACTAGTTGAGGAGTCGATGGAATTTCCATCGACTATTTGATAGCACTTCCGCATTCCTCCTTTCAAATGTACATTTCAAAGGAGGAACGTGGAACTCCGTGTGAAGTCCCGCTGACTCTGGGCTGCACGCTGGTGCCAGCTTTGAAATGTACAAGAGTCCCCAGTGGGCGCTCTTGTGCATTTCAAAGTGGACGCGCCCACATGGAGCCTGGGGTCAGCGGGGGACTCAGAGCATTTCAAAGCAGTGCTGCACGGAGTTGACCCCAGCCTCCATTCGGCGCTGCTGGTTTGAAGTACCCCCTCTTCTCTCCCCTTTGCTGCCTCTATCTGACAGACGCAGCAAACGGGGGGAAGGGATCAACTAGTTGACTCAACTATCCGATAAGCATTTGCTTATCCGATAGTCGACTAGGCCTTAACATCTTTACTGGACACCAGACCTGCGCCCCTATCCAGAACTCAAACCACAGTCACTCATGCTTTTGGATCCAGAGGTGCTGGATCCCTGCCTTCTACCCCAGGTGCATGATTACACCTTGAAGGGGGCACAACTTCTGGCTTCTTTCCTCTTAGTCTCTGCTACCTGCCCAGACCAGGGTCCCCTTTGTGAACGCTGCTTTGGCCCGGCTCCTCATTGCCCAGCCCTTCCCCTGTTGCCTGCTGTGTGTGCCCAGACGCTGTGCCAGTTTCACCCCGTAGCCCAGCAGCCCCGGCTCTCTCTGCTCTCCACTAGCTACGTGCTGCCTCACCATTCCTTGCCGCACCATCCAGTCGGTTAGTGGGGCTCCACCAGGGCAAGTGCTAGGTTCCATCTGGTTAAGAGAGAGTCTGCACTGAGACCTGCTTTCAAGGCGGGAGGGGAGGAGAGAGTGGGAGCAGAGCAAGCCAGTCTCCAGAAGTCTAGAAGGGTGGGGAGGAGCATCTACAAGACAAAGGAGGAATCCTCCCTTCCTTGGGGATGTGGAGAAGGGGATATAGAGCCTCACCCCACACAGGGCCCAAATCCAATCCAGCCCCAGGTTATCGGCGACTGGAAATT
This sequence comes from Pelochelys cantorii, assembly GCA_032595735.1. Lineage (NCBI taxonomy): Eukaryota > Metazoa > Chordata > Testudines > Trionychidae > Pelochelys > Pelochelys cantorii. The sequence goes on along the minus strand of CM064326.1, from coordinate 253,115,930 downwards.
ACCACCATCAGACTGGTTACGGATTGGCCTTCATGATTGGGTGGCTCTGCCCTGATAGACCCCATTGACTGGCACTCCTGGTGGGCAGGGAGAATGGGCCCTTTACAGGTGGGTGTGAAAAGTCCCATGGCCACTTACCGCTCCTGTGCTCTGCTGCCGGGCATCTAGGGCTTCAGCCAGCCCTTTGTTTGCATGGGGGTCTTCGTACTTTACCCTGAAAGAGAGCAGCAGGTTAATGTGAAGGCACAGAAATAGCAGGAGTATGCCAGGCAGCGAGCTGTAGAGGACCGGGCTCCCTATGGAGTTCATACAGATACACATTCACTGCTGCTGACCACACCACGGCTTGCTTGCTGCAACCCTGCGGATCTCCTTGAGAGATTTAGGAAATCTCAGATGTGTGCAAAGCTCAGGCTTGTGACAAACACTACAAGTAAGGTCCAACACAAACATTGCAGCTAGACTGTGAGGCACCACAAGGAGGTGCTGGGACATTACAGTATGATGGCCAGGCCACCATCTTGACCAACATCAAGGACAAAACCAGGGACCTCCAGAGCTAGAAGCTACAGCTGTAGCTATGAAGCTAGCCCTCTTGAGATGAGCTCTGGAACAGCCTGACCTCCTCTCAGAGCTGGCACAGAGGGGAACACAACACACACCGACCAGCGGGTTCCAATGGCCGTACACGAGCCCACCACCAAACAAACTCTCTCCCACACCTCACCTCTCCCTACACCTCTCCCCACCCAAACAGACCCCACCCCACTGACAACCAGGAGCCCGCTGGTGGCTGAGATTCCCACAGCCTGCGTAACGCGGGAGGGCAGGCCAGATGAGTAGAGTGGTCCCCTCTGGCCTTAACGCCGACGAATGTGCAAATACAACAACCTCTCCACACACAGTCACATCTCACTCAAAATCTCTCTCTCTCTCTCACACAGACACACACCACCTATCTGCCTCCTCTTCCAGGCTGCTCCCTCTCAAGCTGCTTGCGGTGCCCTTCAGACCAGTGCCGGCCAGAGAGACTAGCTCCTGTGCCGGGAGAACGAAGCCACGGTGGTGGACGTCCCAGCGCTGGGGCGCTCCTGTCATCTAGCCGCTCTCATTGGAGGGCAGGGGCTTGGGCCACTTGCGCTCAAACTTTTCGAAGAAGTCCTTGTCGGTGAAAGGCCCGCTGTGGACGATGGCATGGAGGATGAAGTAGAGCGCTGCTACCATGCCGCTGATGAGGAAGAAGGGCAGGAAAGGCTTGAGGTGCTTCCAGCATTGCTGCACCAAGGTACCCATGAGCCACGGGGCAGAGGGCGAGGCCCCGGCCCCGCAGCTGGGGTCTCCTGCTGAGGCGCCCTGGTCCCACAGCAGCGAGGGAGCAGCTCAGGGCAGAGAGAGGGAGGCAGATTGCAGGAAGTGCAGGGCTGGTGGCACAAGAATCCTGAGTCAGCGAGTACAGAGGCAGGCTGGCAGGAGAGCAAGCGCAGGGGCGGTGCGAGCCGGCTGAAGAGGGTGGCAAGGAATAAATAGAAGATGCCTCGTTTTTTGGAAAGATCACAAGTCCCTGTCCCTGAAGGATCGGGTTATGCTGGCGAGCATACGCTTTTTAGCACAGTGGGGGAAGGGAATGCCCTGGGCACGCGCCAGGAGATCGGGTTTCATTACAAAATCAGGTGCAGTTGGCTAGAACGCTCCTTCCCCGTCCTGACTCTGTTGGTGCAGCTCCTCTCTGTGCCCTAGCTCTCTGCAGATGGCCCACGGAGAGCTCTCTGCCCGCAGCACATCACGGGCATAGCCTTTGCACCCACGTCCCCACATAGCTGCTTTCAGGTCATGGCCCAATCAGTGGCTTGTCACTACTGACCGGGATTCAGATCCCAGGATTAAACCTTTCAGTGCTAAACGCTGTGCCAGGTAAGTCCAGGAAACATGCTGGGACCCAGCCGAGTTTGCATGCCTATGTGTATTTGAGCACAACCCTCTCCCGCAATAATACATGTCCCAGCAGCAGCAAAGAGAGCGCATCACCAAGCCAAAATGCTGCCTAGATAGACCCAGGAACCAGGGTTCTGTGACACAAGTGCGTATTTTCCCATGCACTTGGTAAGCTCTGTAGGTGGAACTAGAAGAGTCAACCAGTGTTTGGACTAGGGATGTAAGCGACTAGTCGACTATCCGATAAACATGAGCATACTGGATAGTCGAGTAGCGACTTGACTAGTCGCTTCCCCCCCACTTGCTGCCTCTATCAGAGGCAGCAAGGGGGGAACAGGAGCTGGTGCTGGGGGAGCCAGCTTAAAAGCTGGTTCCCCCCAGCACCATCTCTGTGGGGGGCAGGGCAGGCAGAGGTGTAATGGGAGATTGGGCATGAGCCGGGAATCAGCTGATATCCGACTTGCGCCCAGTCCCAGATGCCGTGCCTCTGCTTTTTAAATGTATTAAGAGCTGGTAGGCTCTTAATACATTTAAAAAGCAGACGCGCAGGGAGGTGGGAGGGAGACCAGGCGCTAGCCGGGATAGGTAATTCCCGAATCATGCCTGGTCACCCCCCACTGTGCCGGCTCTTAATGCATTTAAAAGGTAGAGCTGCAGCAGGGTTAGCTCCTGCGGCAGGAAGCTAACCCCGCTGCAGCTCCGCAGTTTCCCCTACTTACTAACTAATCGACGGAAATTCCATCGACTAGTTGATTAAACACCATTTAACATCCCTAGTTGGGACTCTAGTCCAGTCAGCACTGGCCACCAGCAGAAACAGGCAGGGAGTTGAACCAAACCTGAAAATTGGTTCAGAGAAATTTTCATTGAGTGAACTGGAAAATGAACCCTGACCTAAAAATCTCTCAGTCCCATTGAACCTGAACTGGAATTGAACCCCCCAACTCTCCCAAACCAGTGACTGGTTCAAAAGAACAGGTTTAATAATCAGGTACAGAGGGAACATTTTTTTGGGGGGGGGGGTATTGAGGAAGAATGTGTCTCAGTTGCACACTTGAAGAGAGGGGGAGAGACTATAGTTCTCAGGAAGTCATTGGAGGAAATTAACCAAGCGGGAGATAGAGATTCTGGGATGTTTCCTGGCTGTTATGCCCAGGTAAAGGACTGCCAATGGAAGGGAACTACGACTCCCAGAATACCTCTCTCCCCTCTGTGTCTCCTCCCTCCTCCCACTTCTTACTTGTTGTTGCTACACAAAACAGTGTGCATTTTCTGGGATGATACCCAGTTCGTCACCTCCGTGATCAAATAGGACGAAGTTCTGGAGGATGCTGTACTAGTGCATGCAAATATTTAAAAAATAAATAGTTTTTCTGCAATGGAAGAAATATTTATCGTTGGATTCTTTTGCTAGGAGTTACACCACCAGCATAAGAGTGCCTGACCTGAATCCAAAGGAAACATACCTGAACTGGTTCAAACATGGTTGAACTGGTTACTGAATCATCATTTTAAAGTAGTGTCTGAACTGAAGCCAAATCAGAGAGTTAGGAAATAGCAATGAACACAACCAAACCGGTACCAGAATTTTTAACAGTTTGACTTCCTGGAAACAGGACACCAGGCTGGACTGCCAATGGATCTAAACCCGTACAACAGAGTGCAGGATTCCACAGAGTATTGGCCCACCTAGTGGGGTAATTGGCAATGTTCCCTCTAATCTTTCCATCCATGTGCGGAATAAATTTTTATGTGCTCTGAGACATGTGTGAATCTGTAGAGCCCTGCAAATCTGCAGTTCTCTGCTTTACAGCTGCGATATGCAAATATCTGCAGCTCATTTTTGCAGATACAGATGCGGATACAAGTTTTGTATTCACACAGAGCTCTACAAATGTGCACCGTTTGTAACACAAAACCTAGCTGTGGGCGCTCTGCTAATCAGCTGGGCATCACTGGCATCTCTCCCAAATGGCCGCACAATAGCGCAGCTTACAGGGAACACTGGTGATCTGTATTCCTCACCCAGAGCCCTGCTCCTCACCAGCAAGACTCCTACATCAACTAGCACCTATATCAACCATTAAGGGGTTAATAAACTCCATCCCACCTAGCTAAAATCAACAAAAGTGGTATGTTATTTTACTACAGCTGCAATTCCCAGCAGCAGTACGAGAGGCAGACTGGGCAGGGGAAGGATCAGTGGCAAAGGCAGCCTCGCTCTGCCGCGAGGAACATGCGTGGGCACAGTGCACTCCTGTGGGTTAAGTCCTGGGAACTCCTGGTTTTAAAACTTGAAACACAGGCAGGAGCCAAGATGAACCGAACAGCGTGTCTCTCTATCCCCCTCTGGTGGCTATTTCAAGTACACAGGCTGAGTGATGGAGGCTGGGCTCTTAGCTTGAAGCAGCAATAGTGTACCTGTTCTTACACGGTGTTTTTCCTCAGTAGTTCTCAAAGCACTTAACAAACTTAGACAGTGGCTAAGGGTGTTAAGGACTAGTCGTTCCCCCCTCCCTTTGCTGCCTCTATGAGGTAGGGTTGCCAGATGGTTTAACAAAAAATACCGAACACTTCCCTCCCCCCAGGGAAACACCAGGGAAAAATTCTGTTGAGAAAAAAAAAAGGGGGGGGGAGATCAAAGTTGGTGAGCAAAAAAAAAAAAAAAGGGGGGGGGGCACTGCACTTTAAATGGTCCCACACTCCCCTGCCCCCACCAGACGTGACAGGGGAAAATTGTCCCCGCTGGGCTTCCGTCCGAGGGAAACAGGAAATACCGGACATTTCACATGTCTGGTATTTTCTGTTTTTTTTTACCAGACAGGGGACCTGAATAACGGACAGTCTGGGCGAAAACCAGACACCTGGCAACCCTACGATAAGGGTATGTCTACACTGCAGAGTTTTTCCGGAAAAACTACACTTACGTCCCCACTGCAATTGCATTCTTTTGGCAGAAAGTCAAAAGAACGCAGGGATTTTTCCAACATTGGTAAGAAGCCTTTTTCCGAAACAGCTCTTTCAGAAAAAGGTGTGTGTATGGGGAGAGGGGTTTTTTTTTTCGAAAGAAGAGGCTTCCAGGAAAAAGCAGAGGTGCCCTAGTGGCCACTCCGTCCATACTAATCACAACTTAAATATGAGATAGCATCCAATCAATGTGGACGCTATCTTTCGAAAAAGCAGATCGCTTTTTCGATGCGCTTTTACTGTGTGGACAGTCTCTTTCGGAAGAAGTTTTTCTGAAAGCTTCTTCTGAAAGAAGCCTGCAGTCTAAGCATAGCCTCAAATAGAGGCAGCAAAGGAGGGGGAAAGAGGGAATACTTCAAAGTGGCAGCGCCACATGGAGTCCGGTAAGGGCTCTGTGTAGTTCTGCTGCTTTGAAATGCCGTGGCGGTGTTTCAAAGGGGCAGCACTGTGTGAAGCCTGGGGTCAGGCTGGGGACTAGCTGACCCCAAGCTCCATGCAGCATTTCCATGAAACCCGGGGTCAGTTGGGGAGTCCTGAGCTGACCCTGGCTCCATGTGGCACTTCAAATCGGCAGCGCTGCATGGAGCCCGGGGTCAGCAGGGCACTCTGAGTCCCCCGCTGACCCCAGGCTCCATGCGGGTGCTTCCGCTTTGAAATATGCAAGAGCCCCCGCTGGGGACTCTTGTATATTTCAAAGCTGGCACGCTGACTCTAGGCTCCACAACTGTGCTTCCGCTTCAAAGCAGAAGTGCCTTCCTGGAGCCTGGAGTCAGCAGGACTTCCCGCTGGCCCCAGGCTACCTGCGGAGTTCCTCATTCCTCCTTTGAAATGTACAAAAGCCCCTGTAGGGGCTCCTGTACATTTCAAAAGAGGAATACGGACGTGCCTATTGATTAGTTGATGGAAATTCCATCCACTTCTCGACAAATAAATTAACCGATATTTAACATCCTTAGCAGTGGCATCATCCCCCTGCTTTTACAGATGGGGAAACTGAGGCAGAGAAAGGGGACGTGACTTCTCCAAGGTCACCAAGCAGGCCAGTGGCCTAGCTAGGAATAGAATCCAAGTCTCCTGAATCCCAGTCCAATACTCTATCTACTAGGTAACAACACTGCCACCCACTAGGTGCTCATGGTTTGAGATCTAGAGGTCCCAGGTTCAGTCCCCACTGCTATCAGCCCACCTAGAGTACTGTGTCACCCAAAAATTCAGAGACAGCGGAGGAGGCAGAACCACTGCAGGCCTACAATATCCATCCTTTATTGCCCAGGTGGCAACGGAGACACAGTGACCTTCTCTGTGACCAATAAGCAAGTGACATACGGACATGGATAACATCTCCCCCTCCTGTCCCTGGACAGGGAGTAACACAGGCCTCTTAGAGGAAACAGCTAAGATGAGAGCAGCAACCCTCTCACAACAGTACATGGGAAGAGCTAGTTCCCTTCTCAGCCTCAGGACTCTCATGACCAATGAGCAACTGAGAACTTCGAGGCCCCCTGCTCCCTTGTAGCTGAGTCTTCTCCTTTTCCCCAGTACCCTGCAATCCAGCACCCCAAGAGAACACAAAGGGGAGCAGCAAACAGGTACTGTCACTCACTCTTTGCGCTGCTCAGCCAGCGAGCTGCCCCGGGTCAATGCAAACATGTCGAAGTCTTCTTCCAGTCTGCCAGAGCTGTCTAGGGCCTGTAGTCCTGCACTGACGCTGCCGGAGCCCAGATCTGCGGGGGCAAGAAGAAAGGACACGCACAGCACATGGGAAACACCACAAGACTAAGCAGGGGGAGGGGAGAAGAGCGTGTGGAGCTAGTTTGAAGACTGAATGCTAATTAAAACAGGACTTTTGCTCTGGGGCCCTCTTCCTGGCCTTCCCTCTGGGCAGCGGCTTGGGGGAAGGGAAGCCCCCTCTCTGACTATTCAGTGGTTGCATTTGCCGTTCATACAGGACCTGTCCAGAGCACCAGGTTCACCAACTTATTGCACTGACTCCCGGGCGATGCCATTTGAGGGTTGCGAAGACAGGGCGAGCCACCCGCCTGAATAATTACAAACAATGCGCCTGATTTTCCATCACCCCTCCCGACTCCAGAGCACCACCCAAACATTGCCCAGCTGACACTGCGTCACCCTGCCCTGAGGAGCCCTGCACCCAGGAGGGGTCACTGCGTGTAGGGTTGCCAGGTGTCTGGTATTAACCTGGACAGTTCGGTATTTTCACCTCCTGTCAGGTAAAAAAATTCAGAGAATACCAGACACCTGAGATGTCCGGTATTTTCTGATTTTTTCCCCAGCCAGGAGGCGAAAATGCCGGGCACCTGGCAACCCTACAAACACTCAGTGCCTGGCCTCCCCCCCCCCCCCCCCCCCGAACCCTTCCCTGGCTCCCAACACCCCCAGCCCCCTGCCCTTACCTGGTTCCCCAAGGCTGCCGGCACAAAATGCTTCCCCTAGGTCTTAGTGCTCAACCACTCCCCTGTTCCTATCCCTGCACTCACTCTTAAAGGGGACATGTTGTTTTATTTTAATTTTTTTTCTTTTGCTTAATAAGTCTTGGACTCCTTTTTTTTTTGCTCAACAACTTTGGTCTCCACCGCCCTTTTTTTTCCTTCAACAGAATTTTTTCCCAGTTTTCTTTTGGGGGGGGGGGTGTTTGGTATTTTTGTTTCAACCATGTGGCAACCCTAACTGCGTGGCTACTTACTTATTCCAGCCAGTTGAGAGGAGAGGCTGTTGGCAGCTTCAGGCTGTTTCACTGGGGGAGGAGCACTGGGCCCTGTGTGGGCCCAACTGTTTTCCACCTCGTTTGGGACCTTTGGGGAGAGGGGAGAGTTATTTCTTCTCTATTCCTGCAGCCTGGGCCTAGCCCTCTCTGATCCCCTCACCACCTGCGGCCACAGGGTCTCTCCCCTGCTCCGTGCAGAGAGCAGCCTGTGAATGGAGACAAAGCAGATCCTCCCTAGGTCACGTTCTCCCCTCTCTCCTGGATGTCAGCCAATCCAGCGCTAGCCCCGTGGCCACAACAGTGCTGAGACTGGAGGTTCTCAACCTTTCCCTGGCTGGGCCCTGACCTTTGGTGAGCAATACACCTGTCTGATACCCATCTGCTATCCACCTACAGGTCACAACCCCCAGCTCGAGAGACCAAGCTGGACACCCACGCTGCTGCCAGCCCTACACGTGAGATGCTGGGGTTGGGCCTGTCTCCTACATGCTAGTGCAGGCCACGCCAATGCAGCAAGGCAGCTGAGTTTTGGAGCAGCACTTCCAGCTTGTGAGCAAGGCACAGCGATTCTCCCTCTACCCAACCCTGACACAGTGAGGCAGGGAGGATGCAAACCCTGGCTTTGGTACATTCCTATCTGCAATATGTGCGGAGAGCTCCGAGTTACCTTAATGGGCTGGCCCGCCCGGAGCCGCTCGAATCTGCAAGGAAGAGGTGAAATGAGATGCAGTTCCATGGCAAGAACTTTCACAGCTGCCAAGCATTTCAAGCAATTGTCCACGCGGCTCCTGGCGGCTTAACCCATCTCCACCAACCCATCTCAGCCTGCCCCTTCACACCTGGAGGAAGAAGGGAACCTCTCACCCCATACCCCGCCGGCCCTCTGGGGCCTGGGTCTGACTCAAAGTAACAGTTACTGGAGAAAATCCAACAGGGCATGTCCTGGGAGAATGGGGAAGTGTCTCATGTCCCCCTAGAAATACTCCCACCCCAAAGCACTCAGGAACAACTTTGCCTTTTCAGTGGGGGGGAATCCCTTGCGTCTTCCCACAATTCATTCCAATTGCTTATAGAATTACAGGAAGGCCTGGCAGAATGTGACATGCTAGAGGTCTGGGTGTCTACCCTCTCTGTTCTGCTCACTAGCCTTCGGGTATGGGGGCCTGCTCAGCAGCCCTCCCGTACAGCTCCCGTCTGCCCCTTCGGAGTGGTGCTGCAGAGATCTCATCATGTCCCATCAATAATTACACCAAGGACAAGCACCACAACAGGGCCGAGATAAACCAAGAGGAGTTGGAGTGGAGAGGGCCATGTATGTTCTCGGGTAGAGGGAAGATGGCCTGAGAAGGTCTGTCCCTTTACATTTGTGGAAAGAGGGAGACAGTACGTGGGGCAGAATGGGAGCTGCCAGGGGAGAAGGAGCCTGTGGCTTCCTCCCTGGGAAAGAGCTGGGCTGCTCTGTGTGGGGCAGGAAGGAAGAAGATGGGGGGCCGTGTGGGGCTTCCAGGGTACCGTTCATAGCGCAGGAACACGTTGTTGAGGTTGTCGTTGACAAGAAGCAGCTCCTCCGTTAGCTGTTCATGGAGGATACGAGGGATCAGCTCCAGCACACGCTGCTGCATCGCTTTACATGTCCGGTTCAGTTCCTGCCCACCGTGAGAAGGAGGAACCGCAACGGTCAGGCAAAAGGGCTCATGGGAAGCCTGAGAGTTCACAGCTTTGGGGGGGCCTGACAGAGAGGAGTTAAAAGCCAGGCCCTATGGAGACTAGCATAAGGGGCTCTTACAGATACTGGCCTGGTCCGCTCTCCCCTGGGGAAAGCAGAATCTGGCCCCAGTTAGGTAGAAATTCCCAATTTCCCAGTCAGAAATAGTCCCTGGGGAGTATATTCCACAGCCTAACAGCTCTCACCGGCAGGCAGCTTTTCCTTGCAGTTCAGACTAAATTCTCCCCTCTCTTAATTTTACCCTGTCACTCTTCATTATACTCCACTGGAGCCCATCCTAAATAATTCTCTCTGAAATGTGCCCAGGCCCTTGGTAACTAAGTGCAATTTCTCTCCCTGGCAGAGAGGCTCATTTCACTTATTCCCCACTGTGCCAAGTCCTCTGTACTTCTCTCTCTTCCCCTGACACCTGCCGCAGATTCCTTACCTGAAGTAGTTCCAGATCAGAGAGCTCAGCCTGTCCAGGCACCAGCTCCGCCAGCATCTCAGACATCACCTTCACGTTCCCGTTCACCACTTCCAGCTCGCTGCGCAGCTTCCCAATCTGCCAACGCAAGAGGAACGTGCTGACCAGGAGCTGTCTGCCCATAGCCTGGGCTAAGGAGGGAGGCAGGGTCACGGGCTAAGAGAACTGCTGCTGCTGCAGACTCAACTCTGACTCTGTGGTTACCGTCTCAGGAGCTCTCCCAGCTGGGAATTTTCTAAGCCTTCTAAGGCATCTCGTGGGGCTCCACATGCTGAAGACAGAACCGAGGCCACCCCCAAAACCTTCTGCCACCAGCCTCAGTCTCCAAGCTGCAGCTCTGCATTTTACAGGCTAGCACAAGGTGCTCTTGTGACGCAGGCCCTACTTTGCAGCCATTCTGAGAGTCTCACTCGCAAAACCAATAGTGCAGGAGAACAAAATAAAGCTCAGTCCGAGTGAGGGCGTGCACTGAGTGCAGGAGGCTGCTAATGAGCCTCGGGAGAGCAGTTAACTCACCTCCCATTAGTGCAAGGGCACAGTCTGCAAGTAGCTGGAGAATTCCTTCCTTCTAGGCGAAGGGGGTGAGAGTCAGAGGTCACATTGTGTGGATGGGGGTGTGGCAGAAGCAGGGACAGGGAAAAGGGTGGAAGCACTGGCTTCTGGGCACTTCCTCCCCAGGCAGAGCTGACAGGCGGGAGAGTTACACACACAGAAGTAAATCAGCTAGGGGCGGGGCAAACGGAGATGAAAATGAGAAACTGGTTGAGCAAACTGTTGCCATGAGGGGACGTGGAGGAAATGGACGCCAGCGGCTTGTTCCTATAAAATCTCTCTGTCCCAGCACCGCACCTCACTGAGAGGTGGTGACTCAGGAGATGCCAACTGCTTCCTAGCTGGCTGCACTCAACCTGGGCAGGGATGCCACTGCCCTGGGTTGGTGACATCACAGCTAGGCCCCTGGGAGTGACCGAGTTCTAGAGTGGCAGCTCTGTCCAGAGGCCGCTCTCCTCTAGGAAGGGGGAGCCCAGGGCAGCAGCATTGGGACAAAGAATCTCAAAGCAAGGGGAGGTGGCAGCAGCATCACTGGGCCTGCACTGGGCTTACCTGCTCTGGTGTGGGGGTAATGGGGGCATCGCTGGAGGCATCTGGCCCCCCTGGCAAGGAGACAGGGTGCAGGATGGAGTCTAGTCTCTGAGGGGAGTCACCAGTAGGCGAGGTCTGTTCGGACGGAGAGTCAGAGCTATACACAGTCTGGAGAGAGAAAGGAACAAGCACAGTGCATGAGAGACGAGTCAGACAGCTCAGAGGTGCGAGGAGACAGCCGCTAGGGAGGAATGTTTATGCAAACTCAGTCTGCTTCCAACAGCTCCGCCTGCTTCTCTTTACCATATGTCCACAGCCCGTGTCCCCACCTTATCCCCTCCTGGTGCCACTTCCATGGCTTCTGTGCTATGGGCGCAGCCCCTTTTATATCCCCACATGGCCCACAAGTGGGCTGCAATCAGAGACCCTTACTCCTAAGAAAAGCTCTGTGGACTGGCTGCAGTCGCAGCCCCATCCCCTAGCCCAACTCTCATAGCCCCCTATTGCAGCAGCCCCTCATGTCAGAGGTTCCCCCTGCTCCCTTTACCCTCTGTGGTGTGTGGATGGGTGACAGCATGTCCAGGTCAGTCATGGGGAACTCCAGGCCTTTCCTCCTCAGGTCTTCATAGACAGCTACGACGCCTGTCAGGTCTGGTGAGCTGCGGAATGCATCTGCCCAGGACTGGGGAGAAGAGCATGACCAGTTAAGGGAGAAGAGCATGACCTTCTACACACTCACCTAAGGACAACATAACCCAGGTTGGAGCCTCTCTCTGGAGACCCATGCTTGACACTGCCATGCTGGAGAGCCATCTCCCATTCTCTGGAAGAGCTGTGGGGGTGAGGCCCGGAGGCCCAGAAGTAATTATTCAGCACTGCACTGTGGGAGACCCTGGTTCCTTGCTCCCCAACTGCCCTGTATGACCAGCATCTTGCCAAGGGAGGAGAGAGAGGCCCATCAATCAGGCTTGTTGACTCCTTCTGTCCCTCACTCACCTGTATGAGGTTCAGCACTTTGTCGTGCACTATGGTGGGTGGGTTGTTCTTGGGGAGGATGGTTCTCACCAAGACACCTTCCACGAAATCTTGGCTGGCCACTAGAACATGGAAGCGGTGGCCGCAGTTTTTGACGCACGTCTCTAGAACCTGTGGAGTCACTGGCATGTTAGTTTCTGGCCCCTCCATTCTGTCTGATTTGCCTCGCTCCTCCAATTGGGGGAATTGAATCCCCCTCCCTTTCAGGAGGTGTTAGCGCTGCTACGTCCACATGGTAGCGGTGTGAGGGGGGCAGGGAGGTGAGGATGAAGGAGGGACTTTTCACCCTGCTGGGGTCCTCATAACTGCTGGCTAGCTCAGCTTCCTAGCTAAAGGGTGGGAAGTGGCCTTATCTGAGCCAATACAGGATCGGTTGCTACACAGGGCTTCAAAAGGAAAACCCACAGGACAGTGTTCTTCACTGAACTGAAGTAAAGTCTGTCACATGTGCCACATGCCCATGGGGTGAGAGTCCTGGTACCTACAGGAACCCCAGCCTTCCCTATTCAGACAGCAGGAATCACATGGTGCCACACACTCCACAGCTCCCAAGATGCCAGCGTCACTGCTGGACCATCATCTTGATGCCACATCCCAGACTCCCTTTACAGTGCTACCCCACACCTTATTTCAAGCCCCTTGGTCCCCACTCCAAGCCCGGGACTACCATTCACTGACAGACCCCACCCCCTTGGCACCTCCATATCCTCCCAGTCTTATTTAGTCCTGTGACCAATGGAGCTGTACTGTGGTTACTACTGTAGATGGCAAAGACCAAGGACAGAGCAACCCCCCGGACCTGACTTCACAGTGGGGTTCGTGGAGTGGAGAAAGGGATCATATCACTCACCGTCAAAGCCAGCATGACCTCATGGAAGTTCTTATTTCCTACAATCCTCTTCTTTATGGCTCGGAAAGCATCTTTGGGCCTGGAGAAAGATTACACAGAGGGCTGGATTGGCTGCAGAGACACAATACAATATGGCTGCCAGTTTCCAGGGCCTTGCAGTAGGTTTGCAGTCAGCTGATGATTCGCCCCCAGGCTTTTGCGGTGGCCCAATGCAGCAAGAGGTGAATGGGCTCTCCGTGCTGGCTCTGCTTTGGAAGCAATAGTTGACACTAGCGAGTTCCATTTCTTGGAGCCAGGGGCATCTGTGCTGACATCATCAACAATCCACCATGTACCAACCCAGGCAAAAAGAGTGAGAAAGAGTAGACAAAAGGAGCAGTGCTAGGAAAGCGCCACTTCTGGATTTGCCAGCTGTGACAGAGCAAAATCCTGTGGCAGAAAGGGGAAGTTTAGGATTGACAGCTCTGTGGGGGAGTGCCAGCAAGAGCCAGCTGTCGGGGATGGAGCAAGGGCGGAAGAAAGAGGACTACAAGAGCCCCTCCTTCCCCCACAAACACACCACTTCCAGTCAGAGCGGTTATCCCAAAACCTTAGGAAATGCACCACCTGTGGAAACAACTTCTGGCTGCACCACAGGGAAGATGCTGCGGCAGTGTCACTTTGGAGAGGGAGAGAGACAGGCTGTAATTGAGTTGATGCCTTTCAAACTTCTTGGTCAGGGTAAAAATGCTGTGGCACAAAGGCGTTGCAATAGTGTGTGGGGACAGTGCGGCAGACTGACATGCGCTGGCACAGCAACGGAGACTGGGGTCCTGGCTGTACTAGCAGGTGGTGTCGAAGGTCAGAATGAAGTGCATTGGCAGGGCTGTGGGGTAGCCCCTCCCAGATGGGAGTAACAGGGGGTGCTGTAGGCCAGGACTGAAGGCGCATTGGCTGAACTGTCTGGGGCCCAGCACAGGAACGGCAAGGGGACTGAGGGAGCAAGACAGAGCGGGGGGTGTGAGCAGTGAGGACACCAGGACTGGAACAGAAGGGGGGACTGTGGGTTGCTGCTGTGATGCACTGGCAAAGCTGGGTGACTCAGAGAACAAACAGCTCTGTAACTAGAGACTGGCCATCTTAGGAGTTCTCTCTCTAGCAGCCCCGTGTGGGTGGGTCAGAGTGAGCAGCGAAGCCTCCCTTCTGAATTTCATGTAGCTTCATGCCTGTTACATACTGCTCTTGACGGCTCCATGGCCAGAGGGAACGGCTCCTTTGGAGCTCACCAGCAAACCCTCTGTGGGTTATTTATAGGATCCTAAGTTAACATGTCTGACATACCCTGGATTTCTGACTGTCTCATCTCAGGGCTGCTCAGAGAGAGGGGACCTTGGACCTCCCATCTCCTTGCGTGGATCTGACATACTGTATATGAAAATGCCTGAGAGAACAACTCTCAGGGAGAGAAAGGGAGAATAAGAAAGGAAACTAGAGAAGGAATACAACAGAACAAAAGAATTTCAAAACTTCTTTGCAGCAGAGGAACGAGAACTGGTTTGAACCGGGGGTAAATGTGAAACCAGATGGCCCATCTGATAAATTGCTCCTCAGGCTGGAATTGTGGGGCATAACAAATGAAGTCTTTGGCAGTTGACATAAACTGGGCTGCCCTTCTAAATCCCTCCACCACAGACCTTCCCCTGGGAGTGTCTCGTGACCAGGTTTTTATCCCATCAGCCCTTGCTGCCTCCCTGGCCAAGAGATTGGACTGTACAGGGTGTGTGCTGGGGGGTGTTTTTGGAGATGCATACACAGCAGACTCTGGGGTTGCAGCAAACACACACACACACAGGTTAGTGGGGCCAGCTCTCTTACCCTTCCTCTGTCTCGTTAATGATGTCACAAATCTCCATGTTGAGAGCCCAGTTCTCACTCCGCAGGGATCCATCGGTAGCTTTCTCTGAGGAAAGAAGAAACAGGACAAGGCTAAGAAAGGCCCTGGTTTGCCTCCAACTGCTGTTCGGTCATCACCTGTGAGGAGTGTGGTCACCAAGGAGAGAAAGGCTCAGGCTGCTGTCAGATGGGGATGGAAACTGCCAAGACAAGCCCACTCCAGAATCTTAACTGAAAGGAACGTGGCCAGAATATCCCTGTAAAGCCCCAACCCAGCCTGGTGAGAGTAGACTGCTGCCCAGTTGACAAGCATTATTGCAAACAGCTTTGCTGGCTGACAAGATTTTTGCTCCAGCAGCGTTGCCCACCCACTTTGTTTATTACCTGGTGAGCTTCATACTATGCAGTACGGTGGGTGAGGACTTAGGCCCAGTGGGGAAGGGGTGGCAAGCTAACTCCAAAATACAATGACACTACAGGGAAAAATGCTTGTTCCTTTTGCAGCTGCTGCACAGCCAGCACCACCAAGCTGGGTCAGATCCTTCTCTCAATTACTCTGGTTTAACTCTTGATTTACACGACTCTGAGAGAGAGCCCAAACATGCCCCTTGTTTTTACATAGGCCCTGCAAAAAACAAAAAGCTGCTTAGTTTTTAAGTTTCTCTTCCTATGATGCCAAAACATCTGGTCTTTAGAAAGTGGGGCGCATGAAGGGAGGTGGGGTCCAACACCAACTCGGGGCAATTTCAGTCCCATTCAGTGTCCCCTTTAATTAGGAGTTCCTGAAATTGCCAGGCTGTTATTCATGGTTGAGTCCTGAGCAACAAGCTGCTATTACTCAGAGTTACCAGTGCCTCCACCCTGTAATAGTCAAGCCTCAGTCCCACCCCGCACCCACAGACAAGAGGACTGGATAGGTTAGGAATACTGCCAGCCTACAGAGGGAAAACAAGCACTAACCAGGCAGACATGGCAGCTGGGATTCTATATATAGTGAAATGGTGGTGGTGGGGAGGGGGGGTTGAAGGGCTGAGTAAACACAATACAACTGACCTGCATGCAACACACGCAGAACTGCTAGGGACCAGAAAGGGCCCTCCTCAACCTTCCCATCTTCTAAAATGCTCACTGATTAATCAGGGCCAGAGTTTCAGACGAGCTCAGGGCCATAGTTTTGAGAGCTCAGGAGCTACAAGCTGAGCCTGATTTTTCCAAGAGAGCTGGGCCCCATTTAGGCACCTCATTAAAGGCCAGATTTTCAAAAGTGCTGAGTCCTTGGCATTGTGAGCTCTCATGAATATCAGTCCCTTCCAGTCAGGTGGGTTCCCCTCGCCCTCCATGTCATAAACAGCCCTCTTGGCAGATTGGTTCTCTCTCCCCATTTCTGACCCAACCTTTCTACGATCACAGCAACAGCTAAGGATCTCGGCAAACGCTCTAGTGGCTTATACAACACCCCTCCCTGCTGGTGTTGCAAAGGGGCAAGCACAAGACAGAGAGAGTAGGATTAGAGAAGGCCTTTGCTCCAGAGGGTTACCTGAAGTTACTTCCAGATAAAATAAAATAAATAATAATAATAAATATCCCTGCATTTCTGGACATGATGCCACTAATCCAGCTGTGGGCACAGACTCTGTAATGCAGCCCATGACTACCTACATTGTATAAATAGTGTACTACTTCATTGTGTATCCCAAAGAGATAATAAATCTCGCCAGGCCCATCATATTCCGAACAGGAGGGCAGCTGCAATCTGCTCCATTTAATGCAGCTCTTAAGCACCTAGCAACGTACGCCTTTCGACTGAGCAAAATGTGAGGAGACCCGGATTAACCATCCCGGCACTCAGAACAAGAAGGGGGTAGGCCGAACCAGGTGTTGTAGGAAAATACCAGTGTAGCTTTACATGTTTTAAAAGATCAGGTAAGTCTGGTTCCTCCTGCCCCACTACTATAACCTGAAGGCTCCAGGCAGGTCAGGTGACTCTTTACTACTTCAAGAATTAATTTTTAAAAGGCTGGTCTTCAAATCCCCAGTACTCCAGTGGGTACATCGTGCCCATTATAAACTTAAGCACAAAATCCAAGATGGCTGCATACTCTGTCCCACTGTTACCCATCCACCTGCACTTAAGGGCACAAGCAAGTAACACCATGTTAGCTCTATTGAAAAGGGTGCGTACCTAAGCACCCCATTCTCCCCCCTCACCAAAAAAAAGCAATCACATGCAGATGGAAAAAAGGAGCCACCTCACTTGTGCTTAGGGGAGAGGCAGCAGTGGATAGGGCTGGTGCACAATGGCAGAGAAACTGGAGAGTGGGGGTGAAGAGAAAGCTGATCACAACCATCGGTGGCTTCCTTTCAATGCAAGAGTCTCTCGACCCCCCCCCCCAACCCACAGACTCCGCAGGCTCCCTCCCCCTCACCTTCCTTGGCTTGATTTCACATGGTGAGCTATATCACCCCCTGCAGAGATTGTTTCAAGGTCTGGGAAGGTGTTTACTTTTCAGAAAGGAATGCAAACAAGCGGCACACATTCCTCTGGCTGGCTCCTCACCTACCAGGAGAGGATTCCGAAAAGGTTACCTATATGTACACAAAAGGCCAGAATAGAGAGCACCATTGGTTACTGACTCAGCCATTCTGACTGAGCGTGACCAACCACAGGTGGTGCGCCTGCTAAAAATGCAGCTCACCCACAGAAATCAGAGACGAGCGCAATATTTGAATGCAGGGAAAGATAAGAGCATGATTGTGAACCAGGGCCAAGGACAAAGCAGCAGAAACAATCCTATACAGTGCAAGGGCTGAAATAGCTGATCTAACAGGCCTTTTCTGTCTCTTAACTTCTATTATCCCGAAGCTTCAGGGGGTAGCCGAGTTAATCTGTCCAGGATAAACTTAAAAAACAACAAATAGTCTGGTAGCACTTTATAGACTAACAAAACATGTAGATGGTATCATGCGCGTTCGTGAGTACAGTCCACTTCTTCAGTCCAGTCATCGGAAGAAGTGGGCTGTGCCCACGAAAGCTCATGATACCATCTACATATTTTTGTTAGTCTATAAAGTGCTACCAGACTATTTGTTGTTTTTTAAGTTTATTCTATTATCCCATGATGGATCATTTAAAAAACACATAAAAAACAGTTTTCAGTACTGCACATCCAAGCTGCTTCTTGAGATAGCTGAAGTTAATTCCCTTCTCATCTTTCTGTGTAACTCCCATGCAATAATGGACTGTCTGAGCTCAATAAGAGATGACAGAGGTTTCTCCAAGACAGGAAATCCTGGCCTTTAGTGCTTTGTTGGAGCTTTGAGGGGAAAACAAAGTCTGTTTATTGATTGCATGAAGGCTCAGAAGGACGGACCCTGTTTCATGAGCTGTAATTAGCCCTCGAGCTGTCTGTCTGTCTGCCCCTCATGATATTTGACTCCTGTCAGCCTGAGTACTACATGGAGCAGGAGGCACAAGAGCCTGAATACGATAGGCAAGTCAACATTCCGAATTGCAGGGGTCATCAGAGAATGTACGATGGCATTCCGAAGGGCTGGCATCTGATTGGCTGTAGCACATTCCAACTTGACAGCGTGTCTGCCCCACAGAAACTTAAGAGCCATTTTATTCTGGCAGTAAATCTAGCTCTAGAAGGTGGTGATGCTCCAACTCACGGGCGAGGAACCTAAGGCCCGGGGACGGGCTGCGGCCCCCAGCTTGCCTGGATCTGGCCCCCGAGGCTTGGGGCTCTGTCCCCCAGCATTGGGGAGCATGTGCTGATGCTCCATCACCCATCCCCTGCTGTTTC
The DNA here is from genome assembly GCA_032595735.1 of Pelochelys cantorii. Classification (NCBI taxonomy): domain Eukaryota; kingdom Metazoa; phylum Chordata; order Testudines; family Trionychidae; genus Pelochelys; species Pelochelys cantorii. The sequence goes on along the minus strand of CM064326.1, from coordinate 253,097,468 downwards.
CCCATGGGGCTGGAGCACACAAAATCTACTAATCTGCCCCCCCCCCCCCCACCACCAGCCAGGCTTTGGTGTGCAAGGGTGACTGTGAGGGTTTGTGGGGTTTTTGCTTTTCACTTGTGTGAGGCTTCCAACTGATTTTTCTGTGGGTCAGTGGCCCCCGACCCACCCCTGCTCTAACTACAGGTTGAACCTCTCTGGTCTGGAAACATCCATGGTCTGGAGAGCACCTGGACTAGAGAGCACCGGTGGCTGGGATTCTGTTGGCTGTGAGCAGGATGAGAGTCCGGCAGCCGCAAGCAGAGCCAGGAGACTGGCAGTTGTGGTCAGGGCTGGCAGCAGAGCCCAGGACGGCAGCAGAGCCCAGACAGCCAGTGGCCAGGAGGGGAGTTGGACGAGCAGCCAGGCCAGCAGCAGAGCCGGGTGAGGGTGCAGAGCCCACAGAGGAGTCGGCAGGGTCTGCTGACGGACCCCGGGAGAGCCCAGAGTCCATCAGCTGCGGGGCCAGAACTGACCTCCCCTGGTCTGGCAAACTCTCTCATTCAGGGCAGGTCAGGTCCTGAGCATGCTGGACCATGGAAGTCCAGCCACTACTGACCCACGTGGACCTATATTGCTCTATGGTTTGGTCAGATTAATTCAGGCTGCTAGGAATTCAGGCATGCTTCAAGCCCCCAAAAATTACTCTTTGTCCTCAAACAGCAACTTCAATGCCAAGGCATATATTAACAAAGAACAGAATCTCACTCTCTTTTTGCCTGTTATTTAAAGCCATCCTGCTTATTGTGGCTAAGTTATCAATGCTAATTGTGTGCTAAAGACGGGAGTCAACTGCAGACCTGGCACAAGCGGGACAGTGGAAGTGCGCCTGCTTATTTTGAGACTGAATTTGACATAGGGACTTTATTAATTTGCCAGTCTCTCTCTTCTTCCTTCCCAAATCTGCTGGGTAGAGAGAGCATGGTGCTGGAGTTGTGATCTCAAACAATCACTCCTGTAGCAGCAAGCTGTCAAATGGCAAACAAGTCAGAGTACAGGGGAAGCTAAAGATAGATGAGATCAATCAGCCTCCATGACCTCTGCCTCCATCTCTCTCAAGAACTGAAGCACCTCTCACAAATCAGTCAGCATCCAAGAACTCCTCTCCTCATCTATATTCTCAAAGACTCCTGTGATGGGGCATCTGCCCCACACTGGCCCTTTAAAGGTTAAAGCCCAGCCCTAGGAGAAGGCTGGAGCAGTGGAGCCAGCAGCTGTGGCCAGTATTAGCCAATTAGGGCCCAGCTGAGGGCTGTACAAAGAAAGGCTCCTGGAGGGGTATAGACAGACACTCTCTTGCTCTGGCTGGGGAGCAGGAGGGACCTGGCTGCCAGGGAAGTCAAAGGCTTCCAGGGACAAGGCCTGAGACTAGTAGGGCTGTGGTTAGAGCAAGGCTGGGAAGAGGCAAGTAGAGCTGGGGAAGCTCTGGCCAGGCAAACTCCCAGGCTGCAGGGCCTGAAGTGAGGCAGCCAGGCGAGGCAAAGGCAGCAGGTCCACACCCCCTTGCCAATGCTGAGGGGCCATTTCAGACTGCAGTTTGCCCTTGAGGTAAGGGGTTGAATGAAGACTGGTAGTGGGTCACTAAGGCATAAAGGGGTTGGGGGCTCCCGAGGGGGAACACCCCACTGTAGAGACATGGGGGAACACCAGCCAGAAGGGGGTGCTCCAGCATCAAAAAACTGATTCCCTGAGTGACCATTAGGAGGCACCTGTGGTGGTGAGCTATGCCCTGTTACAGCTCCCCAATAACAAGTCACAGCCTAGGATCCCCTCCTCCAATTTATCCTTTTGCCAACATTCACAGTACTGCTTGGCTCACTCTAGTTTTTTTATAGTTTCTGCAAGGAGCTGTGCACTCACAACTCCCACTGACTTCAAGATGAATGGAGGGTGCTCAGCATTTCATGGGATGCAGCAGCAGGTGACGTCGGAGACAATGAACTCTCCATCCATGTTCGCTCTGGCTTCCTATCCAACTCAGAATCCTGTACAAAACCTCCCTATCAAGACCTGTGCTCTCCCTTCCTGTGAAGAATTCTGTGGGAAGAGGACCAAGCTCAGCAAGGGCTTCACAATTCCAACTTCATCGGCATTCTTTCCTTTAGAGACAGGGGAAGGCGTGTGACCACATCCAAGCTAAGGATCCATAGCAAAGTGTTGCTCCAAGTCAGTGGGCAGCTGAGCCTCTGTGCTTCTTCCCATGCTCTCCTCCATGGTTTCCTAAGGTGTACTGCAATGGCTCCTCAAGTAGTGCCTGCTCTTTGCTGGGCCCTTCTATGGGGTTTGGGCCCAGAAGAGCTGTTAACACTTACCTGAGCAGTATTAGCTTTTGGGTACCTGTGTGGTTCTGAGTAGGGATGTAACAGTATAGCCGATTAACCGATAAGCAAAAGCTTATGGGTTAATGCTACAGATTACACCCATTTCTCCCCCACCCCCCGCTGTTGCCTGTACATTTTTTATCAAGCTGGCCAGCAGCCCAGCTCGGTCCAGGACCTACCACCATTGCGGCTCTGCATTTAAAGTGTATTAGGAGCCGGGCGGGCGGGCAGGCAGCCTGGCTCAGTTCTAGCTTGTGCCGGGTCTGGGAGCTTGATGCCCCTGCCACTCCACGCTGCTGCCTCTGTATCAGAGGCAGCAGAGCAGGGTGGCAGGCAGCCTGTCCGTGAGGGGAACTGGTTTCTAAACTAGCTCCCCTCGCAGAGCAACTCCTGCCTGGCACCCCACGCTGCTGCCTCTGATAGAGACACAAAAGTGTGGGGTGACAAAGAGCTCCCTGGGAGTGGGGCTGGAGCGCACTGGCTGCCGGCCTCACCCCCAGGGTCTATAGATTAGTTGACTAACCGATAAGAATTCATGAGGTTAATCGACTATTCAATTAACTGATATTTAACATCCCTAGTTATGAGTAGGGATGTGAAGGACTGGTCAACTACCCAATAAGAAAATGCTTATTGGATAGTCGACAGGATAGTTGACTAGTTGTACCCCCCCCCCCCGCTTGCTGTCTCTATCAGGGTGTACTTCAAAGTGGCAGTGCCGCTGAAGCCTGGGGCTAGACCCAGGGCTCCACATGGTGCTGCCGCTTTGAAAAGCTACGTGCAGCCAGGGGCCAGCTGTGGTGTTCCCAAGCTGCACGTGGTGATGGGGGACTCCCCCGCTGACTCCTGGCTCCGTGCAGTGCTGCCGCTTTGAAATGCTGAAGGTAGCCTGGCATCAGGCTCCTCGCAGTATTTCAAAGCGGCAGTGCCACACGGAGCCTGGGGTCAGTAGGGGAGTCCCCAGCTGATCCTGGGCTCCATGTGGTGCTTTTGCCTTTGAAGTGTAGTAACAGCTCTAGGGCTGTTGCTACACTTCAAAGGCACAGGCGCCCTATCGACTAATCAAATAGTTGATGCAAAATGCATCGATTATTCGATTAGTCAATTACCCAATACTTAACATCCCTAGTTCTGATGGGGGCATGCTTAAGAGAATGGCTGCTCTCCAATTCTTTTCTCCCTCAATTCTTGAACCTGCAAGAAGTCTCAAACCCATGGAGCTGGGACAGAGGGACTGCTCAGAGGTGGGGTGGGGGATGATGCAATGGCTTCACTTTTCTCCTTTCACTGCTTGGAGGGGGTGTGTGTTTCTGCTGCATTTTATTTTTCTCATTGCTGTATGTCACAGAAGAGGGCTCCAAATCTCCCTGACTTTTGCCACCCTCCCCCCTCCAAAATTAGCTCTTCCTAATTTCTCATCTTCTTTAACTACCACACTCTTCTATGCCTCTGCACAGGAAGTGGCAGACCTCTCTCCCCAGGCTGGCCCTATTCTCTGGTACAACCAAGCTCTATTCTGCATCGTGCTGCAATTTTATCTAAACTCCAGGTGTTAGGGTCTGGGAGTGTGAGGTATTCTATGGGTGGTTCTCTGCTCTTTTTGATAGGGTCTCTGGGGCCTTGTTACACTTGGAGAGCTTCCCTGTACTGCTGTGTTCTTTTCCTCTCAGGGATTTTCTTGTAGCTCTTAGACAGGGAACAAGGAAAGCCTCACATGCAGCAAATCCACAAACTGTGCAGATGGAGAGTTTTTCTATGAATTGGTCAAAACTCCTATTTTGAAAGGAAGTTCCTGGCCCTCTAGTTTGGGAGGGGCTTTCAACATTCTCGTAAATCTCCATACTCCAGGTGTCCCTAATCTGGGAACACCAGTGTACAGAGGGAGAAGCAGCTCTATGCACTGATGGGGGAAAGGGCAGCATGATGAGCCGCTTCCCTTGAGTCTTTTCCCTACCACTCCTATAGCATCAGGGGGCGGAGTCGGAGAGCAGCGGGGAGCATGGAACCACATGTGGCCCCAGGAGTGGGTGGCAGGTACTCACCCAACTCCCACTCTGTCATGAACAGACCCCTGGCCCAGCAAAATCTTTAACGCAGCATACCCCGTTTTCAGGGTTGCTGCATTAAAGAGGTTCAAATGTAAATCAACATGATAGAGCCTGATCCTGGGGTTAAATTGCAGGACTGGGACTCAGGAGCTGGAGAAACCATTCTTGGCCTTCAACTGACTTGCTGAGAGATTACTGGGAAAGTCGCTGAGATGATCAGTGCCTCAGTTCCCCCAAAATGAAAAATAAGGGGGATATATTACTTTCCTACCTCACAGGGAACTTAATACATCAATATCTGTAAAGCACAGAAATCCTCACACGGAAGGCACCACACAAGTATTTTTATTATTGCATTCAGAGTCTTTCATTGTAAGTGTTTTACAGGCTTTACAAAACAGAGTTGCTTCGTTCCCCTAGTCATTTAAGCTGTTGCACTACTATCCTTCTGAGTCTGCCACCAGCCTGAAATAGCAGCACTATTCTGGCCTAGTGCTCAGGATTCATGGGCTCTATCCTCAGCTTAGCCATTGTCCTGTTGCTCTCTTGGGTCTCAGGTTTACTTGTCTGTACAGTAGGGATAATAGTGTTCACTCACAACACAGGGGCATTGTGAGGCAGTGCTGGGTTTCTATTTACAGCTGTCAGGTCTTTCCCCACTGTTATAAAACCATGACCCCTTCCTCACCGGCCTCTTCAGCACTGGTTATAACACTCTCAGCCCTTTGAGCTTTCCTAACCCCTTTCCATCTGGGGCTCTTCTCCCTGCCACATCTCAAGTACTGCAGACACGAGGCTCTCCTTTCCCATGTCCCACTCTGTTCACCATCAGCCCTAGATACTCGGGCCTCCTCCTTTTGCTGTTGGCTTGTTGCTTGGAACCCTCCTCCTCCACTCCCGGGTATAATAGAAACAGAATCCCAGGGGAAGTGTCTTATGAACTGGTTGCCATTAGGGATGTTAAGAAGCGTCTAATTCGTTAACCACGTAGTCAACAAAAATGTTATCGGCTACACAATTAATCAGCAAGGGTTAGCACTACAAGCACTCAGTCCCGGCTTGTGCTGGGAGTTACCGCGGCTTGTGCTGGGAGTCACCGCGGCTCTGCAGTAAAAGTCTTTTAGGAGTCGGGTGGGCGGGCAGCCTGGCTCATGCTGGATCCTGAGAGCTACCCCAAGAGCGGCAAACCCTGAAAACAGGGTATTGTGGATGAAAGATTTTGCTGGGCCAGGGAGGGCACTGTGAGGTCTGTGCATGACGGAGTGGGAGCTGGGCGAGTACCAAATGAAATTAATAGGTAGTAGATTTAAAACAAATGAAAGGAAGTTTTTCTTCACTCAGTGCATAATCAGCATGTGCAACTCCTTGCCAGAGGATGTGGTGAAGGCTAGGACTTCAACAGGGTTCAAAAAGGAGCTAGATAGATTCACGGAGGTTAGGTCCATCAATGGCTATTACCCAGGATGGGTAGGAATGGTGTCCATAGCCTCTGTTTCTCCAGAGATGGGTGACAGGGGAGGGATCACATGAGGATTACCTGTTGTGATCCCTCCCTCTGGGGCATCTTGTATTGGCCACTGTCGGCACACAGGATACTGGGCTAGATGGATCTTTGGTCTGACTCAGTATGGCTGTTCTTATATTCACTGTGGCTGTGCAGTAAAAGTCTTTTAGAAGCCAGGCAGGCTTACGTCAGGTTCCAGGAGCTATCCTGCTGTGACTCTGCAGTAAAAGTATTTTAGGAGCCGGGCGGCCTATTCATCCAGCTCCTAAAAGATACGTACTGCAGCGGGGGTAGCTCCCGGACCTGGCACCAGCGGGGACTGAACCAGGCTGCTGGCTAGTTGTCTAAAAAATTTACTGGTGGGGGTAGGGGAAGAAAGGGAAATGTGTGTAATTGAGAGCATCAGTACTTTTTTTGTGAGCACTCACCACTTTCCTCCAGCACAGCCCCCAGCTGGCTCTGGGAGCACTCGTGCTGTGCCGGATGGAAACCCACTCAGGACTTTTTTTTTTGCTTGACAAAACCATCTGGCAACCTTAGTACAAGCACCTTTTTTTTTTAAACAAAAAAAGCACTGGATAGCATTAACCAATAAGCTTTTGCTTAATCAACTACACTATTACATCCCTAGTTACCATCCCAAACAAGACAGGAAGTAGGGAAAGAAGTGAAGGCTGACAGCATCTAAAGGAGGGCACAGGCAAACCTGACTAAATGTAACATGCAAGATCCATTCACTTCAGGAATCAAGGGACACTTGTTCTAGAGGGATCCAAAAGAATGTTCTCCAGATAATAAATGACATGTGCACTTACTGTCTGTTACAGATCACATGGTACTTTCCACCATAGTAGGAGCAATCACCCCCCCCCTCCCCCACACTGTACCACATACTATGGACCAGGCTGCTGGCCCCTACTCCAGAGCATGACACACTTTGGCACTGTTCTATTTATATAGTTTGCACAATGCTTTGAGCTTTTTGGAATGAATGACACCACACATAAACATGGGGCCAGCTTTCCAAGATGAAAAAAATTAAGGCACCCTATATTAGTGCTTGACACTAGCTAGCAACATGGGTGTGTGCATGTGTAAAGTCCAAAACAAGACACTCCATTGCTTGTTCTCTCATCCTCTCTTCAGGAAGAGAAGCCTGTGCATGTGACTGATATTAGTCACATTGTTCAATGCACAACTGGAAGGCATTCAGCTACCACACTGATGAGTGCACTATAAGAATTCAAATAAAATAGAATATCAGGGGGAAACCCATTAGACAATTTTGATGGGGGTCATAGAGAAGGCAGAGAAGGGGAAAAAAGGGTATCCACTGTCTCTTCTCTTCAGCTAAGCAAACTCCCCACCCTATTCTCCAATGACAACCTGTAGTCCCAGCTGTGTGTGAGAGCAAGGGCTAATTAGGGTGGAATGAACTAAAAGGCCCCAAGGTGAGAAGAATGTAGGTCTCTGACATAATAGAGACTTCGGTGGTGGCAGCCCCAGAGATTCTGGAGTTGAATTTGTGCTTAAATAGTCTGTCATTAATAGCACAGTTTCAATTAGTGAGTGACTTCATCAGGCTGTCAAAGAAAGTCTGCAGAAGGTTACAGAGTCTGAGACATAACATTGTGGAACTGATAGGTAAACAAGCAAAGGACCAGAAACCAAGGACAGATCTACTTCCCTGCTCAGAGATACAAGGTTTCTCTGAAAAAGTAAAAATATTACACCATACAAGCAGATAAAGTCTTTATAAAAAACATTTTTGAATAAAACTTTGTTAAATACTTTTAAAAACTTATCTTTCCCTTCTAGCTGTTTTTCCAGTCCTTCTTTGTACTTTCTCTCAATTTTCCAATTTCTTGTTCTTGTTTTAGTTTATTATATATTAGTTTCCTCTCTTTCTTTAGTTAAGCTCAACCAAAAGACTAAGAAGAATGCTGTTCTTTCTAGATTTGCAAGGTCTTAGATTGGATCAGATCCTATTTACCTAGAAGTTCTTAGATGTGATTTATGCCTTTGATATCTTGCCTTCCTAAAAATTTGATAGGGCAGGGAATAGTTCATCTATTCATAAAGCACTGGGGTAAAATCATGGTGCTATAGAAAAGGCCCCAATCTTTCAAAAACTCTGGCTAATAATTAATTCAATTAGTGGAAATCAATATATTTCTAAAACATAACATGTTTACACTGAATAAGCCCATTCTTCAGATGAGGAAGATGCCCTAATTAAAAGAGTTCAGTTAAACAGATTAGAAAATGCAAACAAAACCTCCCTGTTAGAAATTCCAGATTTTTGCCAAAGCTTTCCATGGATTTCTATCAACGCTGATCACGGGTCTTGGGGCCGGGGGGCAGGAGGGGAAAGACTAACTCCACAAGGAGATGGAGGGTGCAAGGAGCTCAGTAAGAATTAGCCTGAACAGTGAGGCCAGGTACATGTGATTATTACAGTGTCATAAACTTAGCGAAGCATGTACAACCCTTGCCCTGAAGAGCTGACTGTGAAGCCAGAATAAGTATGTGTCCTTCCCCTCCAAACTAGCAGGGACACCACCCAGGTAATTGCACTGATGGGGAAGGGTGGCTCCCAGGGCAGGGAGCAGGGAGCAGATTACAGTTCCCCCTCACACCTGCTCTCCTCCCTACAACTGACACCCAGGGGCTGTTCCCCCAGAACCCGTCTGCTGCTGCTACAGCCACCTGCCACCTCTACTTGATGTGGGAGCACAGGCAACACTCAGTTAGTTGTCTGTAGTCCCTGCTAGGTTGCCCATTGTAGTTGGACATATTCCTGGAGGTTTCATCACATGACACACAACAACTGTAGCTGCACAGTGTTAAGCTTCGATTGCTGGAGACCCTAGGGCACTCCTGGGGAGTTGGCAACCCCAGTCCGGGCTTGTTATTGTAAGGTGGCCAGGGCCAGGAGGAGCCTCGCAGCGGTGTGACGCGGCACACCCACACCCAGCCCGCAGCCCCTCGCACAGGGCGCAGCTCCGGCCACCGGGCCCCTTTAAATAAGAAAACTTCCGAGACCCCCCCCGTACACGGGGATTGGCTGGTCCCATGCCCCCCCCCCGGGGCCCGCCTTCCCGCCTCCTCCCCATTGGCCCGCCGGGGCTCATCAATCAAAGCAGACTCTGCATTGGCCGGAACTGTGTCAATCCTGCGTGGAGGCTGCGGGACCCGCCCAGCCGCGCGCGCCTACCCAGCTGCTGTCGCTGCTGCTCCCCAGAGGAGGGGGCTGACTTGGCGAGGGGTGGGGGAATGGGGCGAGGGGGGCAGAGGGACTCACCGATGCGCTGCCCCACGGGGGAGCTAAAGGGGTTGCCCAGGAGAAAGTCCATCGCCGCCGCCGCACGGCCGGGTATCAGCTGACACGGGCGCCCGTCACGTGACCCCCCCCCTCGGGCTCGGGACGGGGTGTGCCTGGCCGCCCCGCCCACGCGTGACGAAAGCAGGCGGCGTTCTGTCCTTCCAGGGCGTGCCGGGGGGAGAGCGCCGGTCTGCGGGAGAGGCGGGCCCGTAGCACTAGCCGACACGGTGACGTCACAAAGCTAGGCTCGTGACCTCACACTATGATATCACTGCAGAGGCAAATAGGCTACAGGCTCACCAGGGGACTGCGAAGTAAGCGCTGGGCCCACTCTTTCCTCCTCGTCCCCTACCTGCCCCCCCCCATCGACCTGTCTGCTCCTATCTGAGTTTCATCTGCTCCCACACCTGACCCTCCATCCCCCCGCCTTTTCCCTCACCCACAAAGACCTCATGGCCCTGTTCTTCCCCATCTCAAGGAGTAGATTAGGCATCATCTGACCCCACCTCCGTGCCGCATGTGGATTAGAACACAGCAGCACTATCCTACACAAGGGATATTCTTCCTTTCACCCTTTTTAGACTGTGGGTCACTTTCCTGGTGAAGGCATAATATGGGGCAATAGTCAACCCGGGGTCACCTCATCACATTACAATGCCCCCAAATAATTGAAGATCCAGTAAAAGACAAATAATTAGGTTTATTCAGTTTAGAAAAGGGAAGACAGAGAGGGGACATGATAGCCATTTTTAAGTATCTAAAAGGGTATTACAAGGAGAAGGGAGAAAAATTATTCTCCTTAACCTTTTATTATAGGACAAGAAGCTTAAATTGTCGCAAGGAAGGTTTAGGATGGACATTAGGAAAAACTTCCTGTCAGGATGAATAAGCACTTCCCCTGGTGCTACCTCTATGGGAGGCAGCTCTGAGGGAACTGGCACCAGTTCCCACCTCTCCTCACATTACCTCTGATACAGAGCAGCAAATTGTGGTTGTGCGTGTAGTCGTTTGGATTAACCGGTAAATACAGGCTTATCAGTTAATCATGTAAAAGATGATACACTAACATCCTACATGACAGTAGGAGGAAAGGACAACCACCTGCAGCATGTCTTTTTCTGCCTATATGCTAAATAGCTCTCATAATGTAGAACATCAGGCAGTGGTTTTCCTGGAATCTTGAAATGTGTTATGGGAGGTGGTTAAGTATTATAAAATTTCTCTCTTGTCAACTTGTGTTGAAATATAAAATACAATTTGGGAGGGTTAGTGAAGTGTCATATTCTGCAATATCAAGGGTTGACAGGTTGACAAACTGTCCCATGAGTTTTGAGGCTGAAACTGACCCATGAGTTTCTCAACTGAAAACAGAATTTTTAAAGACTATGACAGTATCTACTATTCCTTTTTTTTTTTCTGTAACAGGCGGTTTTACCATACTGATCCTGAATCACCAGTACTATTTTGCTTGCAACACAAATCCAGCTGCAGGGAAGATCCCAGGGGCAGAAATATGGCTCAATATTGGGACATTTGCAAGGCTAGATGACAGCTCTCAGGCATGTCTCTCACTGATGCTGCTAAGAAATATGGAATAGGCCTCTAAATAATCATCAGTAATTTTCAAGAGATGTATCAAGCAGACTGTGGTATTAGAAGTGAGGTGTTGGAATATACTGCCTGAACAGGAGAAGCTAGAAGAACAGATGCGCTATTTAGTAATACTGAACACTAATAACTGGCATTGGGGAGAAAATGCAGAGCATGCTATAAATAATAATGACACACTCCAAGTGTTAAAAAATATTATATGTAAGTACAGTACAAAAAGGTTTCTTTATACAACTGTAATGCAATCTGGACCAAATGGCAAGAAAAATAACAAAAATATAAAAACTGCTAGGTCTCGGTCCAAAGTTTTCCTTCTAGTACCAAATACCACAAGATACAGATTATACAAATGTTTATAAATTTTAAATAAAAATACAATACATTAGGGTTTATGCGTGTGGTTTTTTTTAAAACTCTTCAAGAGTTTGTTATACAGATCAAAAACAATAGCTGATTGATCCCCTTCTGTTTCTTAGATGGAGATCTGAGTATCTATCATTCACTACAGTACTCTCCACTGTGGAGAGTGAGAAACAGTCAGGTGTTTTATGCCATTTTCAAGACATGTGAGGGTGCAAAGGGCCCACCAAGATCTTTCTGTCCACCCTGTCTCCCTCAAATGCTGCTTAGGATTAGTCACATATTTTTGAGATGTGTATGCCTAAGTCTGAGGCCTGGGCCCAGATCTTCTATATGCTCTATAAGAGCCTCTTGTTTCATCCACCAACCCAGCCCTGTTGACTAACCAATAAAACAGCACTGAATTGGGAAGAGAGGAAGCAATGCAAGACAGCATCTACCATGTATGTGCAGCTGGGGAATACACAGTAGAGAGGATTGGGTGAAAGCTTCCCTCTTCACATCTGAGGATCTGCTTAACCACAACAGATTTAGAGCTCGGCCCTAAAGTGGTAATGCTCATTTCCAGCTGCCACTGAAAATAAAGAATCCAGAATTCAAAACAGAAGCAGAAGTGCTATTCTTCTGCTATTTAAAAACCCCTAAGTTACAAGGGAAGGGGAGGCTGGGGCCAAAATAAATGGGTCTCTAGTTCAGCTTTCACCCAACATCCCTGGACACATTCTTCTCAAGACCTTAACCTGTTGTCACTAGTCGCTCTTGCAAAGTCTATGCTTGCAACAACTGGAGCAGTTACCACCACCAGCAAGGTGGGGGATGAGCTGATTCATATTTTCCACACACAATTTGTAGAGGGAAGGCTTTTTTGCTTTTAAATTATATATATATATACACACACACACACACACACATACATACACACACACACATATATACAGAAATATACGTAATAAATTAAACTCTATTACAGATATTGGTAAAACTTAAATACACCACACACACACCCCTACGTGAGAATCAAATGCTTTCCTGTAGCTCTTATGGGATTTGTCCACTCAATCCATGTTCAGCTCAGAAAAAAAAACTCTTCAACCTTTAACATTAGGCATCGTTTCAAGATAATACAGCAGCACCAGGAGGATTCCATAGCTCCTTCTTAACGCTGCTGGTGAACAGGACGATGGGATCCACACTCATAGAAACAAAGTCCTCTACATACAAAACATGTACAGATGGGCAGAGGCAGTGCAAGTTTCTTCCACCTATTGCCCTCTCCTCCCCATCAGGATGGCACAGCCTTGATCTGGAGGAATTAGAGGGTAGCTCGTTCCCCTCAGTCCATTCAATCTTTGGCTCTCTTCTGAGGCTGACATCTAGTGTTAATGATGATGTGGGTGCAAGTCCTCTAGAAGAGTACAGATTCTTCACCATCTCCACAACTATTTTAACACAAGCTACCAACCAGTGAGCAGACATGAACAAATTTCAATCACTAATGACTTTGGGGCTGTAAAAAACGACCTACAGGTCAAAGCCTCGATCTTCCATCAGCCAACCAGTCTTCCCCCAAAGCAGTACATTTCAACAGAAGTTAGAAACAGGGCTGGTGACAAGTCCAGAATAATTGCTTGATCCAAAATAAACAAGCATGTGTACTTGTCCACTGACAGACAGTCTGGGCTCAGGCCAATTCCCAAAAAAGGCTTTTTTGAATTTAAGGCTGATGTAATCAAAAGTGTTATGAACTCCAATTACTCAAAAAACTTCAGACTGGAGAATATGTTGAGCAGGTCTCTCCCACCAACAGGAAAGGATTCTCTCAGCTTACACATCACAACTTTTCATAAAATTAATAAAAGTAAAAGAGTTACAATCCTATGTATATACTATACAGATAGAAAAGTTTAAAACCCTACACATGGAGCCCTTGGAGAGTGCCAGTATAGTGCCTATGTACACAAGTCTGTAACATGGAAGCAGGGTACATACGAGTATCCTTTCCTGTCAGAGTCCAGGCATGATGTAGGCGATGTTGTCTAGTGTGTTTGACTGGAAAGAGAACATTTAATATTTTTAAAGAGAACTGGTTATGATCCCAAATCCTACAGAAACAACGCTTTAGCGTAGCTGCCATGGGACATGAAGATCCCCATCTTGTCATGTAATTTTCTGCAGCATGGAATCAATCCCATTCTTAGACGTTACCAGTACTGTCAGCTATCCTTTGGAGTTTTGGAAATACAAGGAGACCTAGTTGAAAGATGGTGCTCTCAGTGCCTGTGGGGGCACCTGGAGACAAGAGAAAAACTCATATTGCTTTAAATGATTCCCCATCCCTCCTTATGGCCAATGCTAGGAGCAGCATAGATGAATTAGGAAACAAACCAAAACGAGCCCATATCCACCAGAGGGAAGATCAGCAAGGAAGGACCCAATCCAGGGTGATGGAAATAATAGGGGAAGCCAGGAAAATGCCCTGCCCACACAATCTTATGAGAAACTCTACAATTTTTAATGTAAAAGCGTGAAAAATGAAAAATATTTCAGAACTAAGGTGGGAGGGAAAAGTGTGTCTGGGCTCCTGGATTTCCTCTGCAAATGCTGTTGGGCAGCTTAAAGGACATTGCTGTGGTCCCCAGAATCTCAGCAAACATGTTGCAGCAACTCTATCTGTAGTGTCTACGACTGCAGCACACCACTAATCCCAGAGGTATGGCTGGCTACCCAAAGGAAGCCTCAGACTAGATCTGTGCAAATAACAGATTTTTCAGTTCTCTGGCAATTCCATGAAAAACAAAAATCAACAAGAAATTGCTCTGGGATGGATCCAAAACAGACTTTCAGAATTTTCAGCAAACTGAAAAAAATTTTTTTTGCAGTCAAACAAAATAGTTCATTCAATCCGAAAAAAAATGCTTCATTTCATAATAGGGATGTAATAGTATAGTCGATTAACCGATAAGCAAAAGCTTATCAGTTAATGCTATAGACTACATGCATCCCGGCTCAGTCCTGCCTTGCACCGGATTCGGGACCTACCACCACTGCGGCTCTGCATTTAAAGTGTATTAGGAGTCAGGCAGGCAGCCTGGCTCAGTTCCATCTCACACTAGGTCCGGGATCTCAGACCACCCCCCGGACAGGGGCTGCTGCCATCCCACACTGTTGCCTCTGTATCAGAGGGAACAGCATAGGGTGACAAGCAGCTGGTCTGCGAGGGGAGCTGGTTTTTAAACTGGCTCCTTTTGCAGACCAGCTCCCACCTGGCACCCTACAGTGTTGCCTCTGATACAGAGGCAGCAGAGCAGAGTGGCAAGGGGCTCCTCGGGAGTGGGGCCAGAGCGCACTGGCTGCCAGCCCCACCCCGGGGACTATAGAATAATCGAGTAACCAATGAGAATTCATAAGGTTAATCGACTATTCAATTAACCAATATTTAACATTCCTATTTCATAAGGAGAACATAAGAATGGCCATACTGGGTCAGACCAAAGGTCCATCTAGCCCAGTAAATCCGGTCTGCCAACAGTGGCCAATGCCAGATACCCCTGAGGGAATGAACAGAACAGGGAATCTTCAAGCAATCCCTCTCCCGTCACCCATTCCCAGCCTCTGACAGAAGCTAGGGACACCATTCCTACCCATCCTGGATAATAGCCATTGATGGACCTAACTTCCATGAATTTATCTAGTTCTTTCTTGAATCCTGTTAAAGTCCTGGTCTTCGCAACCTCCTCTGGCAAGGAGTTCCACAGGCCGACCACGCACTGTATGAAGAAAAACTTTGTTTTGTTTGTTTTAAACCTATTAATTTCATTTGGTGACTCCCAGTTCTTATGTTATGGGAACAAGTAAATAACTTTTCCTTATTCACTTTTTCCACACTAGTCATGATTTTATAAACCTCTCTCATATCCCCCCCTTAAGTCTCCTCTTTTCTTAAGCTGAAAAGTCCCGGTCTTTTTAACTTCTCTTCATGTGGGACCCATTCCAAACCCCTAATCATTTTTGTTGCCCTTTTCAGAACCTTTTTCAATGTCAACCATTTTAAATAGATTTTTAAAACATAAAACTGAAGAATATTTGGAAAAAAGTAATTTCAAACTGAAAAAATTGAAGCATTTAATTTTGAAAATGTCAAAATGAAACATTTTGCTGCCTTCTGATTTTTTTAAATGAATCATTTAACAAATTTGCAAAATGTTTTAGTTGTGCCGAATCTGCATCCTTTGCTGAAGAAATTTTGGCTGATAAATTTCAGGTCACACTGTCTTCGATACACAATCCTGTTAATGCTTGAAGAAAGAGAAACTGGAATCTTGGCAGGCTCTTGATCAGTTCCATAATTTAGCAGTGCCACCTAATGGCTGAAGAGATAAACACCACCCTATCTGACACAAACCTGGGTCCCTTTTTTCAGTGCTCAAGCTATATTTTTTATATTATATATATATATATAAATAAAATTGTTAGTCTCTAAGGTGCCACAGGACTACTAGTTTTTAAAGTTACAGATTAACATGGCTACCCCTCAGACACCAGTCTTGCTACATCTAACTTACTGTGGGGAAAGCATGTTTACTGATGAGGACAAATGTCTGATAGGAAATTAGTCTGGAACTACCAAACTTATTGCACTTGTGACCAGGTCCAAACTCATGTCTTCATAAGTGAAATGTTAGTATCTCAACCTGCCTAGAACTCCCTAGTTCTTAACCAAAATAAAAAGAGATTCCAATTTTCAGCCCCATCAACTATGTGGAGTGGGGGTGTTAGTGCTCAAAATGCTGTTGGCAAAGGGAGAGACTAAAGTGCAGGCTGCATTGTCCAGTGGTTACACAGCTATGGCATGGGCTGGCAGCACCTGCTGACATACTAGTGGATGTGACAATGGCCACTACAGGAATTTACAGCAGAAACTGCCACACCCTTTTATTTATTTATATTTGTTAGAGAAGAGATCCTTCCTGTGATGAGTCAGTGTCCACAAGACCACTCATATTTCCTGGAATATTTGCCTTATTTCCCAGTTTCTTCCCAAATATTTATTCTCTGTTCTCTTCTTTATCAAATTTGCTTTTCATCTACTGTTTTCAGAGTATTTTACTGGTTATATTTTCTCCTTCCGATTCTTGTTTTTGCCCTCTCTCTCTCTCTCTCCCCCTGGGTGCACTCCCCTGCTTGGTGCTGTGACTTCTGTCCCTCTCTCTGCTTTCATGTTCTTACTTTACATTTAAATCATCCTACTCAGGTATTGCTAGCTGTAAAATAAGGACTCTATGAAATGTGGTTTAGGAATGGAGAAGAGAATATTTACCTGTGAACCCAATAGCAGTAAATGACAGATCACATCATGCCTCCCTTGCCTAGAGAAACTTACTGACATCTTTTGAGGTGCACACATACACAACCTTATTAAGATGTCTTGCATGCACACAGTTGTTTTATTTGCCTTATATTTACTGTTTCAGTCACTGAGAAACAGGAGCTGCAAGTATTGCAATACATGGAATAAAGGTTAGTTCAAAGGACCTTAACCTATTAGCAGCTCTGTATTCTTTAGTGAAAATCTAGTGCACAGTATCCTACAGTAGAACTTGTCAATGAATTCCCACACAAAAAGCCTTGTCATAATAACAGTGCGCTACCAGGACTATTTATCTATCTGTGTAGCAGTATAGGTTCACCTGTCTCGCAAAGACACACTAGTCAGATCCCAGCTCTTTTTCTATGGAGACTAACAGGTCTAGACCTGAAATAAAAACCACAAAGAACTCACCAGAACTTGCTTAGGGCAGCCATTCAGCTCAGGTAGTTGTGTGGTCAGGCATGCTAAAGGGCCCAGGGCACAGATAATAGAATCTAGAAGTACTGACAAACTTCCTGATACAGCCACCATCCCCTGAAAGTAAGGAAAGAGAAAGGAATTGAATGGGTTTAAGGAGGGGAGACTGCAATCCTATCATCACAAATATCTATTCTCGCACAGACAGAAGTTTTCTCTTGGATTTATCCACCAACCCCACTTCTCCGTCTACTGTTTGTATCATAACAAAACCATGTGAGGTTTAATAAACCATTAAGTTTAATAAGGATAAATACTAAGTACTCCACTTAGGAAGAAAAAATCAGTTTCACACATACAGAATGGGAAGTGATTGTCTAGGAAGGAGTACTGCAGAAAGGGATCTAGGAGTCACAGTGGACCACAAGTTAAATATGAGTCAATAGTGTGACACTGCTGCAAAAAAAGCAAACATGATTCCGGGATACATTAATAGGTGTGTTGTGAGCAAGACACAAGTCGTCATTCTTTTGCTCTACTCTGTGCTGATTAGGCCCCAATTAGAGTATTGTGTCCAGTTCTGGGCACCACATTTCAAAAAAAGATGTGGAAAAATTGGAGAAGGTCCAGAGAAGAGCAACAAAAATGATTAAAGGTCTAGAGAACATGACCTATGAGGGAAGACTGAAAGAATTGGGCTTGTTTAGTTTGGAAAAGAGAAGACTGAGGGGGTACATGATACCAGTTTTCAAATATCTAAAAGTCTGTTACAAGGATGAGGGAAAAAAATTGTTCTCCTTGGTCTCTGATGATAGGACAAGAAGCAATGGGCTTAAATTGCAACAAGGGACATTTAATTTAGACATTAGGAAAAACTTACTGTCAGGGTGGTTAAACACTGGAACAAACTGCCTAGGGAGGCTGTGGAATCTCCATCATTGGAGATATTTAAGAACAGGTTGGATAGACATTTGCAGGGATGATCTAAGCCGGGGTGGCCAACATGTCCCAGATGAAGAGCCACAATAGCAGTGGAGACAGTGTTAAGAGCTGGGGCAAAGTTGTTGAGAGGAAAAAAAAAAGCCCCGGGGGAAAATAGGTGCTGGTACATCCATCCCAGGGCACGGCTTCTTTTTTTTTGGGGGGGGGGGGGGGAGGGGGGGTGCTCAACAACTTTGCCCCAGCTCTTCACGCTGTCTCCACTGCTACTGTGGCTCACAAAAAAAGCACTGTGGAGGGGTAAGAGGTGCAAGCCCTGGGAGGGAATTTGGGTGCAGAAGGAAGTAGAGAAGAGGATGCTGGCTCAGGGAGAGGGGCTCCAGGCTGGAGAGTGTTGGGGTCAGGTGGAGGATTGGGGTGCTGAGCGAGCCCCAGGCTTGTGGCTGTGAGGATGCAGGAGTTTGGGCTGGGGTGCATGAGGGGCTCAGGGCAGGGAGGCTGGGAGTATGATGGGCTCAGGACACAGATTTGAAGTGTGTGGATGGTGCAGGAGTGTTGTGGCAGAAGACTGAGGATGTGGGGGTGCAGGAAAATAATCAGCATAACGGCTTTGCGCAAGAGGGTTTTTCTTGCGCAAGACGGGGCAGTGTAGAGAGCTCCGTCTTGCACAAGAGCCTCTTCCACAAAATGGCGGCTCATTAGTTATGCAAATGAGGCTCGGCGATATTCCACGCTGAGATTCATTTGCATAGCTCTGGCGCAAGATCGCGCCAGTCTAGACACAGCCAAAATGTTTCAGCATTGTCTTTATTTATGAGAGTGGCGGGGAACCTGTTTTGAGTCAGGGGTCACTGACCCACAGAAAAGTCAGTCAGGGCCACAAAAGTGAGATGCAGAAAACAACCGCTCCGAAACCCCCAAGCCTCACTAATGTGGCCCTAACTGTGCTGGTGGGGGCAGGGGAGAAGGTGCTGGGGCAGGGTACTCGTGGGGGGTCTGGCCAGGAGGAAGGGACAAGGACAGCTGGGGACAGTACCTGGGGATCCTGGGTCTCAGGAAGCACGCTGGCTGCTCTTCCCCTCCCCTCCTCTCCCCCAGGCACCCCCCGCTGCTCTAACCCAATCCCCCTCCCCTACCCCAGAGACAAGCACACACCCCCCCCCCCACTCTAACCTAATTCTCAGGTCCCGGAGGTGGAGCCGCCACTACAGCTGCGCATCTCCCTCCAGGCGCTGGGGTGCATGCGCTGAGCAGCTGGCGTGCTGAGTGGCCGGCACGCTGTGCACACCACCCCTTTCCCTTCCCCAGACACCTCCCCTCCCTAACCCAATTCCCCTCCCCCACTAACCTTATGCCCAGGTCCCAGAGCTGCTGCCTGAGCTCAGCAGCCAGCTGCTAGCACGTGCAGGCTGGGATGGTGTGTGCGACCCGGCCTGCACATGCAGGATATGATGGAGTGTGCTGGGGGCCATGAGCGGAACAGCGCGGGCCATGAGCACGCATGCGGCTCACAGTGGCCCGGCCATGAGAGCGGCTGACCTGAGTGGTTCCGGGTTCCGTCCCAGTTCCGTCAGGAGCCGCAATTTTTTTCTTCACAAGGCGGCTCGCAAGCTGCGGGTTGGCCACCCTGATCGAGGCAGTGTTTGGTCCTGCCATGAGGGCAGGAGACTGGACTTAATGACCTCTCGAGGTCCCTTCCAGTTCTAGGATTCTATGTGAGGTATTTCACGTGCATATATCACTGATTCAGTTTACAACAGGATCTCAATGGGCAATGTTCAAATATAGGAAAAAGATGTAGGGGATTGCACAACAGAAAAAGTCATAGAATATTGGAATAAATACATCTTGTTGGCGCCACAATTTTAGTGATTTAAGAAATAATCACTTCCGATCATCTACTGTGATAAAACTACACTTGATCTTAGCCAACCCTAACCCAGGAATAAGAAGCACAGTGAAGATTATACCTCTCTGGATTCAAGGAGTTAAGACTGAAGTTAGGCTTATCCTAAGATGACATACTTTTCGGAGTGGAGAATTACTTTTTCACATTATACTGCGAAGGAAGAGATTTTCACCTTTATAATGGCAGGAACTATACAAAATCCCAATTGGGACACTGGGAAAAAGTTCAAATACGTTTGTTATTGGTGATAAAGCATATGGTGTGCAGGAAAGTCTTACCCATTAAACTCAATGCAATTTAGAGTACAGATTACACACATGCTATGTTGGGATTACATATGACAGCTTCCCTGATTTGGTACTGGTTCTGTACCCACCTCTGTCTCTTGCAGCCGATGTCCGATGAGGCTCAGAGATTCACCCAGCAATTGTAGATGTGCAGCTACATCAATGGGATCTGTATCAGGAACTTTGGCTGGTGAGGAGGATAAAACCACAGTGCTGGAGGGGGACTTCTTATGAGGTGAAAGCATACCTGCTGGGGAAGCTTAAAATAGATGTATATAAAAATTATCATCACTCTCTCCTTTACTGCCAAGTCTATTTGAATTGTAAATTCTTTGGGATTGAGACAATATGCAAAGCACCAACCCCACTTCTTGGCACTATAAAAACAACTAATAGTAATATAGAAGTGATGGGAGATTCTCTCAAACAGAGATGCTAAACTAACCATATTTATTTTTAAATTCTAGCCTCTAGTACCCACCTAAACTTCTCCCTGTTTATTCTTGCTTTATATCCCTCATCATCAAGGTGCTGCTTGAATGATATCATTTTTATATAGTCAGAGCTGGAAAGGATGCTCTTTTAAAACCTATCAACACCATTCCTCAATCATGAGGGACCATTTTTGAGTAAGAGGATAATCAGACATCAAAACTCATGGGGAAGGAGGAAAGAGCAGGAGATGTTTTCTCTATTCCCTAATGCATAGGTCATACTCTCTCCTTTCCCCAAAGCCTTGAACAAATGGGGTGGGGCTATTACCTTTCACTTTTGGGGCACCCTCCGATGAGGCTGCCTTCCTCTTCACTGTTGTGGCCTCTGCTTTATTCTGCTTATGCTGCAGATATTGAGCTTTCTGCTTCCATACCTGCACAGAATATGGAAAGAAAAGTAGAATTCAGACCATGAGGCAAACCTGCTGCCTGGATTGGAGGGGTGGACAGTAGATGGCTAAACTCTCAGAAGCAGAAACATTTTTGTTAGAATGGGGCTGAGAACATCCAATTCCTTTACTGTAGGGGAGTGCATACAAGGCAGTGCTGGCAGCGTGAGAGGATACAGGCTACTAATTTGGAGAACTTATTCTACAAAAATTATATACAGGTGCATACGTACCAGTTTATCCTTCTCAGGCAGCTGCTTCCACACTTCTGCCAGTTTTTTGCTCAACTCCCCAAAATCTAGGAGGAAAAGGGGAAGTAGCAGTAAGAGGAAAGGTTAATAAAAAAAATCAAATATAAAAATGAACCAAGAGAAGATAATGGAAAGTTTGCATAAATACCAAAAGTTCAGGAAATGGGCCCATACATATGCTGTTAGTGAAGATTCTGTACCACAGCTAGAATCACCTATAATTTGGAGATGATTTTCTGTAGTCTCAATCTAAAAGGAACAGTCTCAGAGGGGTAGTAGCCCTGTTAGTTTGTAACATTAAAAACAACTTTTAAAAATAACGAGCAGTCCTGTGGCACCTTAGAGACTAACACATTTTTTTTATATATACATACATACACACAGCTCATGATACTATGCATATATTTGTGTTATGTGGATGCTGGGCACATGCACCTGCATGGAGGAACACTGTATATATGGAAGGCTGCACAACACACTATCGGAGACAGTTTCAAAGTAAAAGAAAGTTATTCAAATTCACAGCTGAATTGAAACACTATGATATTAGATCATGGAAGCTTCTCCTTTTCACTTTGCTGTCACTTATTTAAAGCATCTTGGCAGACTCTTTGCACACCTGCATCAATAGCAGGTGTTGGGACAAAACAAGGCTATAACTTGGCAACCTGACGGGACTGTCTCAATCATCAATGTATATGAACAGAAGAGGCTAGGTTATTCTCTTACCTATCCCTGGATGCTCTGCCACAATGGTCACCCGATATTCCTTACAGAACACTTGGTAGGCAGACATGTTCTTCTTCTTTGGCTAGTCACAAGGAGAAAAGAAAATACCTATTTACACTTAAATTTGGCTTACTCCTGCAAGATCTCTACCAATGCATTTAATTTCTGATCTGAGGCAACCCCTGCTATTCTAGTTTAGGAACAACATCCAATTCTGCTGACACACCTCAGTTTTGACATGCAGCACCTTTCTGATCCCATTCCTAGGGCTATGTCTAACACATGAGCCAGGGATACAATTCCCTTGCTAGAGTACACAGGCTTGCACTAACTATCATCGAGTTAATGTGAGTAAGAAAAGCAGCGTGGCCTCAGTAATAAAACAGTGGTAGTGGAGGCAAGGCTGAGCTGTTCTGAGTAAACCCCAAGATTGTGGTGAGAACGAAGGCTAGGACATAATGCAGATATGCCAATTCAACTCAGTCCCGACAAACAACATCCTCTCTTATTCCAGTCCTAGGATTTCTAAGGGATTAAGACACTAGAAGTACAGCAACTGTGGTGGCAGAGGCGATTGCCAATCTGTGCTCAAAGAAAATCTACATTTAATCTTAGATCTTATTTTATTAAGTGAAGGTATTTATATGCTGGTTCACTTGGGTTATTCCTGCTTAAATCCTGACAATACAGCTCGCTCTGTGTCCAATCTGTCGTTCCCACCTGCATACAGCAAGATGGCATTGTTCTAATTATTACCATATCACTCATACTGTATTAAATTTTTCCCCACTCCGTTTTATAAATTAGCCATGGATACCCGATGCTCTAGATTCTCAGCATAGAATGGAACTGAGAACGTGGTTCCGCTACAAGATTAATATCTTATTTTTCTTTAATTTAGGAGATAATGGACAAATACTCCAACTTCAGCATAGACTTCTTTTCCCTTGCCATATTTTACCAAATCAGTGGCCATTCTGGTCCAGTAATCTGCCTGGCAATAGCCAGAATCAGATGTTTCAGAAAAAAGTGTGAGAAACTCCCAAATAAGAAATTATGGTACAACTTGTTAACAGAAGTTTCTTATTTTTCGTTTTAGATAAAGTTAGAGGATGGTTTATTCTCTGAAGTATCACATAACTGATCTTTTGCAAAAATGTTTCAACAGGAAAACAATATTGGATAGTTAATTTTATTCTTCTTTAGGTTTCAGGGTGGACAGGACAGCTCTTGCTTCAAAGACCTACTGTTTTAATTTATACTTGGATCACATTTTGAAGCTTATTTTCATAAAAATGGGAATTAGAATTTTTTGTAAACAAAGACTCTGCTTCTGGAACAATGGCAATGTTTTTGTGGAAATTCTGCTGCCAAAATACAACGCATCTTATCCAGTGTTACCCATTATAGAGGAGTCACAATTTGTGCTGCCTATTTATCTACCACTCTCTACCTTTTCTTTATCCCTTTCTGTTCTCTCAGCTTTTTCTTTCTCCTTCTCTTCTTTTTTCTTTTTCTTCTCACTTTGCCCATCTGTGTGGAAAACAGGAGGTGGGGGGAGAGGCACAGGAAGGACGAATGGGGTGGTGGGTGGAGGGGGTGGAGGTGGTGTCGCCATAATTTCTGCCACTGCCACAGAGGCAGAGTGTCCAGAACTCTTCTTAGACTTAGAGTGCTTTTTCTCCTTGTGTTTCTCCTTGTCCTTCTTTTTTTTGCTCTTCTTTGACTTCTTCTTCTTCTTGATCTCCCGGTAGGAGTCATCTATCACTAGCTCTCCAGCCTCCAACTCCCCACCTGATGATGAACCGGATTCCAGGGGCGGCTCCATACTGGAAAGATCATAGTCACTCCCATGGCCTTCTGAGAACAGAGAGGTGTCAGGGCCAAATCCTTCAGCAGGGATTGGAGGTGGATGTGGGTCTGGTGGTGGTTTATGCTTCTTCCGGGCTGATTTCAGGAAACTTTGAAGCTCATGACCCAGGAGGAAAGAGCCTTGTTCATCCCGAGCTGATTTCTTGGAGGATTTTTTTGCTGCTGCTGGAGGTGAAGAGTATGGGAATGACTCTTCATCTACTGTGCTGCCCCCTTTCTCTTTAGGTGAAAGGATGAGTTTCATTTTCAAGCCATCAGGCTCACGCAAGGTCAGTGTCTCTGTGTTTACATAGAGAGGCTTCATCTTTTTGGATTTGCGGAAGCTGTCATCGTCCAGTGAGAGCTCACCACTGCTACTACTCAGCTTCTTCTTATGGTGCTCCTTCTTGCTCTCTGAATAGCCAGTGGCAGCAAAGGAAGAGAAGGATGATTTTTCAGATGTCTTTTTTGAGGTCTTGGAACCCGTGGCAAGAGGTGAGGTGATAGCTTTGAGAAGATCCATGGCTGTATCAGAAGAGGTTGGGCTTGACACTGTTTTTTTCTTCTTTGATGGCAACTCCAAAGGTGAAAGGTCTGAAAAAGACCAAAATAAATTACACTGAGGGGAAGCAGTACATGACACATTTCCTTCTATGTCAGCTTGCAGAAGAGGAGTGATAAATCCCCCAGTGCTTCTGGTACTCAGAGATAAATGGTTGCCTTTCTGCCTTATAGAGAAGTCCTCTGATTTTGTTGCAAAGGAAGCCTGATCATACGAAACAAGGCTACCGAGAAATAGAAGCTGGGGGCTTCTGGCTAGTTATAAGTATGAACTGTTATGATAATTCTGTGGTCATATTAAAACGCAGAGAGACAGGTAGGACCATCCCAAGACACAAATATGTAACTGAAAATTCAGAGAAGCCAGTATTACCTCGAGTATTATGAATATTGTTATGTATTATTTATACTACGGTAGCATAAGCTTTCCAGTCAATGACCAGGATCCCATTGTGATAGACACTGTATAAACAGAAGAAAAAGACAATCTGTGTCCCAAAAACCTTATGTTCTAAGAAAACCCATAGCTTGATCTTTCAGAGAGAAACAAGCACAAAAGTCACACAGAGAGATGTGTAGTATTGCCAACTTCAAGAGATCAAAAATCATGAGTCAGACCTCCAAAAATTATGAAACTGTCCTTCCAAAAAAAATCAAGAGATTAAAAAAGATTATATTGAGTTTTTAGGTCAGTCTTTTGATTTTTGCACATACTCTGCTCATCACCAGGGGTGTTTGCATGTGACAATTAGTATTGCCCACTCTCCCATATGTATTGGAGAAGAGGATCTTAGCACCAGCTGCAGCAGCTCTCAACTC
Organism: Pelochelys cantorii; assembly: GCA_032595735.1. Lineage (NCBI taxonomy): Eukaryota > Metazoa > Chordata > Testudines > Trionychidae > Pelochelys > Pelochelys cantorii. Next base: position 253,072,249 of record CM064326.1, on the reverse strand, counting down.
ACACATCTGCCCATCTCCAGCAATTAATCTGTGCTCCTGTCCTCATCATCACCCCCGCTTCAGGTCAGCCACATACCCCAACAATCCATATTGCCCCTCAGTTCACCCTCCCAGCACTCACCCCCTCTGCTCAGCACCTACCATCAATACAGACCACCCTCCCCCCGCTGCTCATCAGCACCCAACCTCTTCACTTTAGCTCCAATCAATAATTTGCTCTCCCAGCCCCATATCTGTTCTTCTGAAGATTCTTCACTCTCCTCAGGTCTGTGGGGGCTGCAGTGGTGTCCCCTCTCCCACTTCCCAGGCTGTCAGGGAGCTGCTGGGGTTGACAACCAGAGCCCACAAAAAGTGGCTCCCGCTGTCAGTCGCAGGTGATGGGGACAGGGGAGGTTGATAATAGGAGCCCCATCAGCCCAGGGCTGACAGTGATTTCCATGTGAAACTAAGCCTCACTCATGATCTTGGGATAGAAATCTCAAACATCAGGAGAGCAGCAGCTGCTTGCCAGGCACCTAGTTCTGAACACAAACCCCCTTCCCCCGTTGTGTCAGGACCCCCACTTATAACATTGTGAAATTTCAGATTTAAATATCTGAAATAATAAAATATATAATTTGTAAAGTCCTATGACTGTGAAAATGACCAAAATGGTCAGTAAATTTAGTAGGGCCCTACCAATCAGACTTCCTGCTGCACAGCGTCAGTCTTGCATTCTTTCTATCCTTACCTCTGTAGAAGAACTCATCAGAGGAATGCTTCCTCTTCTTCTTATGAGATTCTGTGGCCAAGAAGAAAAGGTCGCTGTCCTGGAATCAGAGAAGAAAAGGAGCTGAAAAAACAGTAGGAAAACAAAAACAAATTCATACTGACAGTTGACACAGATAATCTGGAAATTACATTTGACACTAAACACACTCTTTGTTCATTCAGCAGTTTAAAAATTAAGTTTGGGTAATTCCATGAGTGATGGAAAATGTTTAAAAAATGCAAAAAAAAAAAAAATTTTTTTTTTGCTACACTTGCAAAGGTCTTAACCCTCCCAACCTTAAACTAGTCACCTCTGGGATGACAATAGGCAGCACAAATTTCAGCTCAAAATGGTTACTATTAGGTTTCAGTATTAACATGCTCAGGTGTTTAATAGTGAAGTTCACACCTCTCAGAATTACCATTTCAGGCTGTCTGCAGAATCAGGACAATAACACTGCATCAGTTTACATTCTGAAGATTATCTATGCAACCATAAGGTCTAGAACTTTTTTATAGGAAAGTTTGAAATTCCTGCTTTCCAGCTAGGAGTATTTCCCTACTCATCCACCCTGAAGGCACAAATCACAGATAACAATTGATGACAATCCTCACAGCAAAGCAATGGCACTCTTTGAAGGATTGTATGCTGCCAGAGTGATATGAAACATTCTTGCTGTTTTCCATAGAACGTCATTGGTCATTTTCACAAAAGGGAAACTGCAAACTCTCCCAATTCAATCCCAGCAGAAGATTTTAAGTGCATTTTCTTACCTTCAACCTTTTTTTTGAGGTCTTTCTGACCTGAGCTGCTATTTCCTCCTCTTCCCGTAGTAGATCCTTGTAAGAGCGTTTTTTCTCTCGTTGGGTTCTACCTGCTGCCAGCCCCACGTCATCAATGCTTCGGTCACCCTCTAAGCACTCTATATTTGAGTGTGGTGAGAAAAGGAAGGATTGAGACACCCCATTAAGGAACAATGGAAGCAAATTCATTCCACATAAAATGCATCACAATCACAGAGGTCAAATTTGAAACAGATTGATGTACAAAAGAATACATGGGAGTAGGAATTAGTGTGCTGTGCTGCCCCACCAGCAGAGAAAAGGCTCAATACTGTACAATAACCTACAAGAGATAAGGTTCCATTCCTGGTCTTGGTTTCTTTCTCTCCAAAGTCACAAGGAGCTGGGGATGCTGCTGAGACTAAAACCAAGGTCTAGAGATTACTATGCTGCTGTGAAGATTTTAATTCTATTCCCCATTCCTGTTCTACTGATAGGAAAAATAAAATGGTGCAAGGGCAGAGTTCAATAATGAACGTGCTAGAAGTCTGAGATGCCATGTGCAAAACCCATGTTCTAGTCCCAGCATCTCACCTCCTGATGCCATGAGAGACTTGGAATGCTGCAGAAACCCAGCCTGATGCCCTAGGCTTTGCATTCTGTACTGCCATGCAGGAGACCGGCTTCCTTTCCCTCTCTCCACTCCAAGGGCTTGCAGGGCCTGCAGAGGGTACCCATTTTGAACACCCTCTCAGATTACGAAGCAGTCATACCTTCTTTTTTCTTGGAGTCATCATAAGCCATGGCGGTCCTGCACGAGCCTGAGAATGTGTTGCCACGTCTGGGCTCTTTCCCCCGTTCCCGTTTACAGGACAAGGTCTAAGAAACAGAGAATGAGAATAACCCTCCCATAAAGTGGAATCATAATGGAGAAAAGGGAACTTCCTATTGAGAACTGGAGACTCACAGGAAGAACGTGGCAGATTAAGTGTGCCTCCTTGTCTGCTCATGCTCACAATTGAGGGATGGGAGGATTAGTAGAAAAAACACCAAACTTCAGGGTAGCTTGCTTTTGCTGATTCCCCTGTTAAAAGTTTGGAGGAGTTTGATCGTATCGGGAGAGAACAAGCTTCCCTTCATTCTCATGAAGCCTTAAAATTTGGAAACATCCTGTAATTTATTTCAATAAAATGTAAAATGAGTGAGCAAATGGTTTGTTTTGGCTTCTATGTTGGCATTATGCCTCCTCCTCATCAGCACTGTAGCAAGGAGTGGGGTCTTTAAAGAGACAAATTCTAATCGTGTGAATCTCAGATGAAGAATTTGGAGGGTGAAAAGCCTGCAGCTGGATACCAGCCCTGTCCAAGGTCCAATGACCTAATATAGTAGATCTTAATTGAAGATTTTGGAGTGGAGGTGTGCATCTTTTCTGAAATTCTTGCATTCTCCCACTCTGCTACTGTAGCAATTCTGACAGCCAATTTGGGTGATGGGAGAATAAGTAGAAGGGGAAAAAAAGCCCCATTTCCTTTTCCTAAGGGTTCTGCAGCACTCCCAGACTCTGGCAACTCAGGAAGTTCCATGTCTTTCCTTAATGAATCATTTACTCTCAGATGTTGGTGCAGGTGAGAGGAGACATGCACCTTTTGCCATTGCGGAATAGCTGGATTCAGATTAGCTCTCAGAAAACAACTTGTGTTCTTCAGTCAGAGACCAGCTTCTTGGTAGAAGTTCAACTTTTAAAAGTCAAGTTATTCTTCCATATTATTTAGCTCCCCTCTGGTTGCAGTTACTCTCCCCTCCCCCCATCTGCGAATAAGAGATCAAGCAGCTGATACTGTGAATGGCTGAGACACAGTCATGACACCATATTTGAGTTAGAGTTTAAGCTTTTGGGGTAGGGAACTTGTCTTGTGTGTTTTGCACAGCTCTGTCTACCTACAAGTTTCAGAAGCAATTGGTTGACACTACAGTATATTTATTCATGCTTTACCGGTATCCAAAAAAAACCCTTCCCACACCTAACACTCACCCCTACCATCCCAACTAAGTAGGAAACATTTTTGTTACAATTCATGTGGGATAGAAGTTAATCTGCATTAATTTTAATACGTTAGAAAAATCATCCACCATAGAAATTAAAGTTTTACAAAAACGTTTACAATGCCATTCATAGGCATGGCATTTCACAAACAGAATTTATTTACAACAGCATAGCCATTTACAGAAAAATAAAAAAAGAACAAATTCCTTCCCCACAATTAATTTACAATATTAAAGGCCACATATTGACAATTTTACAAGGCATAATTTTTATTTCTGTGATCTGCCCCATTGACTTCAATAGGATCACTCATAACAACAGGCAATATGCATGATCCTAAATGTTTGTAGGGCCAGCGTCTAACAGATACAGCTCAAGAAATGACAGAGAGGGTGTGCAGTGGGAAAGCGAGAGGTTACACCAAGAAAACAGATTTGCTTATGGTCATGTTCACCCATTATTAGTCCCTTTTAAAAAGTCAGGACAAGACAAACTCAAAGAATAGAGGTTACAAGACAAAGTCCCCACCCAAAAGAGCTCACAAACAGCCCTGATCCTGCAAATATTTAAGCATGTGCAAGCAGTCCTATCGACTTTGAGGGAACTCATACATGTAAAGAGCCTCGAGGCCCTCTTCTCCAATGCAAAGCATACCACTGAGCCCAAGGGATTACCCGTGCGACTTCGGAATTCTTATGCCCCTAACGGATGCAGGATCAGGCCCTCGCTCAATGAATTCACAGCAGCCCACGGGGGGAGAGGAGGGCGTATAAGGAACGAAGAGGACAACAGAAGTGTGGTGCCTTCTCCCCTTTCATGGGCAGCCCCGTGCCTGGCCCAGCAGCGAGGGGCGCTCCAGGGCGCCACTGCTTTTCAGGATTAGTGCCATTAGCGCTGTTTCAAGAGGCGGGTGCAGCGGCCCCGCGCTGTCACTGCAGCCAGCCTCCGAGGCGGCACGGCAGCGGCAGGCCGGCATTTCGGTGGGGCGCACAGCAACGCAGCGCGCTCGAGCCCCCTGCGGGCACGCCCCGCACCTGCCTCCAGCGCATGCGCACCGCCCTACTCGGCGTGGCTTCGCGGCCCCCCACCCCCTTTCCCGCCTCTTCGATTTGAACCAGCCCGGCCGCTCCACCGCCCCTGGCCCGCGTCTCCTCTCACCCCGGCGGGCTCCAGCCTCGCTCCAGCCCGCGGCCCTGCCCTCGAGCAAGCCCCGGGGTACCCCGCGGCGGCGGCCCAGCCCGAAGCCGCCTGCCGAGCGGTGGCCCCGCTCAGGGGAGGAGGGCTCCGCGGGGGGGGACGGGGGGCGGTCACTGCAATCCGCCGCTTCCCGCCTCGCCGCCGCTGTTGCCTGCGGCCGCCATCTTGCAAAGGGAAAAAGAAACGCCCGCTCGCCGCCGGCGGCCAGGAAGAGCCAGTCGAGTGCCGAGGGCCTCCAACGTAGGAGGCAGGACACGCGGCTTGTAGCAGAACGCCGAGCCGATCGATTGACAGGCACTGTCTCGGCTGAGAGAGGCCAGAGGCCCGCTGGAACGGGGCGGAGCGCAGCTAGCGCCTTGTCTAGTGGCCAACGCTCCGGCCCAGGGCTGGTGCTTCCCCTGGTGCACCTACAACCCCTCCAGCTCCTGGTCCATTCTGTAGCGCACACACGCTCCAGGTCCACCACCTAGCATACACGCACCCCAACCCCATTGCTCTGATCGCTCTTATTCCCTCCCCTCTCCAAACTCAAGCCTACCACTGCATGGCCCCCACCCACCCTTCACCCCTTTTGAGGCAGGTGCATTTCTTAGAGCTGTTTCTGTATGCAGTGCATGCAGATTAACCGCTGGCCGGGGCTCCTGTTACATTAAGAAAGCCAGCATTATTTCTAATCACAGCAGAGAGCAGCTTCCACATACACAGCTATTTCAGGATCCAGCATCAGGACTAGCACATGATGGAGCTGGGATGTATTCCCATGCTAGAAAAACCACAAATACTGGGAGCTACAAACACTTGGCTGATTTTCACATTCAAAACCTCTGCCTGAGATAGCATGATACTAATCACCTCTTACAAAACATTTGTCCTAGTAGAAAAAGCATTTCCTCCCAGGCTTTCCTACCACAGCCCCATATAGGAACTGCCTTTAATTCTTACCTCCACCCTCATTTTCCCTAAGCGATGAGGGACTCTGAAGCCTTCCTTTATATAGGTTCCAGCATGCAGTCACATGATGATAGTCAGAGGCCTTCTTGAGCATGTACTGTCCAGAGACTACAATTCCCAGCAATCTTTGGGCTTAAAGGGGCTATGTCCTGCATAGGTATACTGCCACCTTCACTTACATGCCTTAACTGTGTTAGTCACCCTTTCATTTTTAAGTTCTCATCCAAGCACATTTATGTATTGATTGTTAATTTATTAATTACACTGGTCTACAATTTTTTAGAAGTAGTCTGCTTCAGAGATAAAATGTGCTATTTATTATGTATTTTGATGTGCTGAATTCAAATATGACAATTAAAACAACTGATTGGCTACTGTTTCCAAGATATTTAAGTTTTTACATTTTACCTCTATGTATATTGTGTAGATAGTAGAGTTTTAATAATAAACTGTAAACCTAGGTCTTTTCATGTGTTTATGGTTGCTTTACATGATAATATTTCACCTGTCCTGTTTATGTAACACTTTAAAAATCAGCAAAAGGGTTATATAAATAAAATTTATTATGAAACAAAAGGCAAAAAACTATTATGTACATAGTTTAGTCCTATTTAGTGTCTACTCGGTGCTTCTTGGCTTGTCTCTTGTATTCATTAAATGGAACATCTCTTGTCACTGTCCAGCAATAGTCTGCAAGCATTGATGGGCTCCATTTGCCCTGATAGCGTTTCTCCATTGTTGCAATGTCCTGGTGAAATCGCTCGCCGTGCTCGTCGCTCACTGCTCCACAGTTCGGTGGAAAAAAAATCTAGATGAGAGTGCAAAAAATGTATCTTTAGTGACATGTTGCAACCAAGGCTTTTGTATGCCTTGAGGAGGTTTTCTACCAACAACCTGTAGTTGTCTGCCTTGTTGTTTCTGAGAAAATTTATTGCCACTAACTGGAAGGCTTTCCATGCCGTCTTTTTCTTGCCACGCAGTGCATGGTCAAATGCATCATCTCGAAGAAGTTCACGAATCTGAGGACCAACAAAGACACCTTCCTTTATCTTAGCTTCACTTAACCTTGGAAATTTTCCACGGAGGTACTTGAAAGCTGCTTTTGTTTTGTCCATGGCCTTGACAAAGTTCTTCATCAGACCCAGCTTGATGTGTAAGGGTGGTAACAAAATCTTCCTTGATTCAACAAGTGGTGGATGCTGAACACTTTTCCTCCCAGGCTCCAATGACTGTCGGAGTGGCCAATCTATCTTGATGTAGTGGGAATCTCTTGCACGACTATCCCATTCACAGAGAAAACAGCAGTACTTTGTGTATCCAGTCTGCAGACCAAGCAAGAGAGCAACAACCTTCAAATCACCACAAAGCTGCCACTGATGTTCGTCATAGTTTATGCACCTCAAAAGTTGTTTCATGTTGTCATAGGTTTCCTTCATATGGACTGCATGACCAACTGGAATTGATGGCAAAACATTGCCATTATGCAGCAAAACAGCTTTAAGACTCGTCTTCGATGAATCAATGAACAGTCTCCACTCATCTGGATCGTGAACGATGTTGAGGGCTGCCATCACACCATCGATGTTGTTGCAGGCTACAAGATCACCTTCCATGAAGAAGAATGGGACAAGATCCTTTTGACGGTCACGGAAAATGGAAACCCTAACATCACCTGCCAAGACATTCCACTGCTGTAGTCTGGAGCCTAACAGCTTTGCCTTACTCTTGGGTAGTTCCAAATCCCTGACAAGGTCATTCAGTTCACCTTGTGTTATGAGGTGTGGTTCAGAGGAGGAGGATGGGAGAAAATGTGGGTCCTGTGACATTGATGGTTCAGGACCAGAAGTTTCATCCTCTTCCTCTTCCTCGTCTGACTCAAGTGAGAATGATTCTGGTGCATCAGGAACCAGCAGTCCTTCTCTGTGGGGTACTGGGCGTATAGCTGATGGAATGTTTGGATAATGCACAGTCCACTTTTTCTTCTTTGACACACCTTTCCCAACTGGAGGCACCATGCAGAAGTAACAATTGCTGGTATGATCTGTTGGCTCTCTCCAAATCATTGGCACTGCAAAAGGCATAGATTTCCTTTTCCTGTTCAACCACTGGCAAAGATTTGTTGCACAAGTGTTGCAGCATATGTGTGGGGCCCACCTCTTGTCCTGATCTCCAATTTTGCAGCCAAAATAAAGGTGATAGGCTTTCTTAATCATAGTGGTTATACTGCGCTTTTGTGATGCAAAAGTCACTTCATCACAAACATAGCAGAAGTTATCTGCACTGTTCACACAAGTACGAGGCATCTCTGCTCACTTTGGCTAAACAGAAATGTGTCCCTTTGCAAAATCAAACACTGACAAATAAGAGAGCATGACACTGCATGATTTCTAGAGCTGATATAGGGCAATTTGTTCAGCAGAGTGATGTAAGCTTCGTTATGATTGCATCATCCATGACTTCTAGGAATAACATGATGCAATTCATATCATGTATGATGCAATACCAGCTTCAGATTGCATCATTCATTGTTTTGCCTAAAAAGCAAGTACTGTCCAAACCCAGTCATAGATTTATTCATAGATCCAGTCAAAGATGTATTTTAGTCATTTCTGGTTTAAATTGAGATCCCTTCCCTTTATAACTCACTTATCCTCCGCCATTCCCAAGTCAAGGGTCGTATATACTGACCCAATAGCATATCTTGAAAACTAGAGCCAATCAACAATTTTAAGCATCATTTTCGTTCTCAGTGACCCAGAATTAGTAAAGTTTGACTACATTTATTTCAGAAGCATTTTGGTTGTAGAGCAGTGTTATTAATTATAACTATTATTAGTATTATTATTGTTATTGTTGTTATTATGATTACATCTGGAGATTAAGAGGCTCGCTGTACTACCTTATTTAAACACATGCTAAGAGCTAATCCTTGCCCTGAAGACATTTAAGCATTAGCCCTGGGGGAATTCCGTGCCAAAATTTTAAAAATTCTGCAAAATTCTGCATATTTTATCATGCCATCTTGATTTATTGTTGTGCTTTATTTAAAAATACCTGTCAGCAAGTATGTTTGTAACAATACAGAGAACAAAAAAAGATTCAGGAAATGTCATTCTTTCTTCTGTGCTACTGCTGGCAGTGGTGCTGCCTTCAGAGCTGGGCATCTAACCAGCTGCCACCGCTTTCCTCCACTCTGCCTTTAGAGCTGGGAGATTGGAGATGAGGTTTCATGAGGGAGACCAGATTTTGTGATTTCTGATGCAATTTTCATAACCGCAAATTTGGTAGACCCTAAATATAAGAGGGAATATCGTGCTGCTAAGATCAGATGCAAAACTGGAAGAAGGAAGCATTTTGATGAAAATCACAAATTCTGTGTGTAAAAATAAAATTCTGCAAAGAACATTATTTCCGTATGCATAGCTTTTTTTCCTACTGGTGTTAGTAAAGTGACATGCATGAAAAGCAAGGGCACCTGAAGTGAGGTGCGTGCTGATTACACACAACATTGACTGTGAGAGTCATGCACTCCTTCTGCATTCAATCAAAATACAGCTACAGTTCAATCAGCACACCTTGCAAATTCTAGGTACACATGCATAGTTAGCAAAACTACTCTATCCTGTGAGATCATCTTGGTTACAATAATTTTGTGGCCCACTGAAATGAAGGAGGATCACTCATGTAGCCCACTCAGTAGCCTAGGTTGCCCATCACTGATCTACAGCATTCAGAAATTGTGGCATTTCTACATTTCCTGAAGAACTCACTCTAGAGAAGTTCCCTAATTTTCAGACCCCCTTTGAAAACTTCCATGCTAATAAACTAAAATGCTAATAAATTAAAGTATAGACTATAGTAAATACAATAAAAGACACCTCTTCAGGTTGCTTAAACACAACCCTAACATGTTGAGGTTGGTCTTGCTTTGAGGAGAGGTTTGGAATAGATGACCTCCTGAGGTCTCTCCCAATCCTAATCTTCTATGATTCTATAGAATCTGGTGGGCTCTTAATACATTTAAAGTGCAGAGCCACAGCAGTCCTGGGGGTGGTGTGAGCTGGAACTATTCAGTCCTGCCTTGTGCCACCCCCGGGAGCTAACTCCAGAGCCTATACTTATTGGGTAGTCAATTACTCAACTAGTCGCTTACATCCCTAATGTCTTGATCAGCCTCTTAAATCATTTCAGCAATCTTTCTGATCTGCTGTATTGCAAAACCTCTCTAGTCAAATCCTTGTCTGCCACAGACTGTTCAGTGTCATGGTCAATAACAGAATCCAAGCTGTCAGGTGTCTTGAGCATATGCTTATGATTCCTTCATAAAATTTTGCCTTTGTCACAGTTTCTCCCTCTGAGTCTGTTCCTTTCCAGTTATGTCTCAGACTTCCAGACTCACCTGTCTCCTGACGGGGACAGTGTTCTGGGGGAGGGGGGTACCTTCTGACCGGATCTGGGGGTTAAAGCCTCACAGCTCTTGCCATGCACTGTGAAATTCTCAGCAAACTGGTCTGCCTAAAGGCCTGCATCTGGGCTGTGCTTTCTCTCCAAAGGCTATAAACAATGGAGTGCCAGCAGTTACAAGTTACCACACAGCTCTTCTGGAAAAAAGTATATTTATTCTTAGGGAAAAAGCATTATAGAGAAAACATATACAAAGAATAAAATTCCTACATGCTTACTTAAAGTTTACTAGAGATCACCCTGAATTCCAGTATAGATAGGTTCATCCAGGGGTGACATGAGAGGGGGCACAAAGGGTCACTGCCCCCAAATGCCATGGGGGGAGGGGCAAGGGACCAACAGCTGTCATGCAGAACTGTCCTGTCCATTGGACAATTTGGAGCAACTGCCCGAGCCCTGCAATATGTGGGCCCCCGTGGAGCCCAGCATAGCCTGAAGGACTTTCAGTCACGGATGCCATTTCAAACCCTCCCAAGTTTGAATCAGTATATGCAAAGCACTTCAGGGGGTGGAGCTTCTCTGCAATTGTTTGCACTCCCATGGACCAGTGTTTCCCAAATGGGGTTCCGCAAAGTGAAAATAAGGGTTCCGCAAGAAAATCCCATTACAATAACATTTTATGATTAAAAAATAATTAATATTTAAGCATTTATGAATTTTATTAAAAACAATTTTCATTTGTGTTTGCCACAATAAGTGTCCCTGTGTAATGCCAGCTTAGCCAGGGAGCGGGGATGATGATGTCACTACTCAGTGCTGTGCGCACAATCATTCAGTGGTGCGATCCCCTGTTATATACCACCATAAATCCCCATACTCACTCTCAGGGAGCGTGGATTACGTGGGTGACTGAATACGAATATACTGGCGCCGCGTCGGACAAAGTTGAAGCTTTGTGATTTTTGTTTTTAAATGTGTGCAATTAAACTAAATGTTGATCTCATGACCTTGTTTAGCATTTGTTTATTATTATCCTTGCTTATTTGTGGTCTACTTTTTCAGCTCCATATATAAGACTGTTATTAGGGGTTCTGCAAAATTCTTTCGAGGTTAAAAGGGTTCCATGGCAAAATAAAATTGGGAAACACTGATGAGCAATCACTCCCCACTCTTTTTAGTTCCTGGAGAAGATGTGGTAACTGTCCTGTGACTGGTTCCTCTCTCATAAATATGCATAGCTCAAAGATGCTTTAGATAAAATACCTCATGTAACCTGTCAATTTTACTGTTACAATCTGCTGGATCAGTATATCCTGTTTTGGTGTATGTATCATTCTTTTACATGAAGTTAGAAATATGAAGCATAAGTCTGCTTATAGTTTTAAATGTGCTAATGAAAGCCATTATCAGTGCCCTGGAAGCCTAATGACTTGGTGATCAACTTAATGACTTGTAATTTTTTTTAAACAACAAATAGTCCTGCAACACCTTAGAAACTAACAAAACATGTAGATGGTATCATGAGCTTTCGTGGACACAGCCCACTTCTTCAGATGAATGGACTTAAGGGGTCTAGGGTACAAATAAATAGCTGAGAAAGAGAGGGGATGGGGAGGGAACGATAAAAAAATGCTGAAAAATATTGTCAATTAGAGTGTCCATGCTAAATGAGGCTAATAGAGTGGTCTCTAAGTACCCAGTGCTTAGCTTTTAATGTCATTAAGGAGTGGAATGTAGCAGCCCATCCAGTTCAGATCTTTGTTCAGACCTCAATTCCAGGTGTGAAACTTGTAAACGAAACCAAGTTCTGCAGCTTCTCTCTCAAGCTGGTTTTTGAAATTGCTTTGTAACTCACTAATGGATCTGAAAGTGACTATATTGTTACAAAGCAATTTCAAAAAACAGCTTGAGAGAGAAGCTGCACTGGGGAGCCTGTGCTGGTGAGGTTTTGGGGTTTTTTTGTTTCTCACTTGTGTGCAGTCCCTGACTGATTTTTCTGTAGGTCAGTGGCCCCTGGCCCAAAAATGGTTCCCCACTCCTGCCCTAAAAGGATACAAAGAGGGCTGGAGACCCAAGTCAGAGTAAAAGAGTTTGTCTCTGACTTGAAGATTATGCCTGAAATGAGAACAACTATTTAGGATATGAATCTGCTTATAATAAGTTTCTTAGTGAATTAGAACTAGCTATGCATTTTCTTTCCATTTTAATTGAGTAACTCATTTTGATCTGTCTGTTTTCATTTGCAACCACTTAAATCCTACTGTTTGTACTTAATAAAACACTTTTATTTACTATCAGGCCCAGTGTAAATAATTGTTACCTGGGGGGAACAATGAGGGTGCATCTCTCTCATTGATAAGGAGAGTGAACATCCTCATGAGTTTTCCTTGTGTAAAACTTTTATACAGAGAAGTATGAATTTATTTGGGGGTTTGATTGCTTTTGGGGATTGTTTTCCTGGGTGCTGTGCCCCAGAACTGCATTCTCCTAAAGCTGAAGTGGTTCAGTGTCTGCATTACTCTGCTGGGGGCAGTTACCCCAACTCTGTGCCTGGTCTGGGGGAGACCAGAGGATCTCGTGCAGCAGGACAGGATGGTGGGGAGCCCAGAGAGCAGGGAGGTGGGTGTCAGTGACATTATCAGCATATTGGGGAACAATCCCAAGGGGACTTCTCTGACTGCATTCTGTCATACCTTCCCCAGGGAGCAGCTCACAACTATACCTAAACCAGTCATAAATGTAATAAAATGGGCCCCAAACCCCCAACAATGGAGGTTGCATATTTGTCACACCCTTCATCTGTGATCACTTAGTATGAACACCTTCATCTTTGATCACTGTAGCTTTCACTGAAATTCTTACCAAATTCTTGCCAAATCTTTGTTTTTCAATGGTGGCAAAGGTTTTGCTCCTTTATGATAATATTTTGTCTGATTGTATTTTCCCAGTGTTTTCCTCACTATCACGGACCCCTTAGTCATCCTTTATTTTGCCTCATATTTACAAATTGAGTATTTATAGTCGGTGGTAAAGCAGGTGACTTTCCACTTTGCAGTGGTGTAGCTTTATGGTTAAATATTGCTACATATGCATCTTCTTTTCCATTTATTACTTTTTGAGCAAGTTCTTCACTATGCATACTCCACACTCAGCTAATTTGTTGTCTTGAGAATATCTGAGACTATATGTCTGATAATGAAAGTTGTACATTTTAGCAAAGTCCAAGAATTCCCTATTATTGACCTGGGGTTTATTATCAGTTCTTACTACAGGTTGAAACTCTCTTAACTGGGATTCCATGGTCCAGCACAAATGTTGCAGGACCAGAGAGTCTCAGTGGAGGGCCAGTGGCAAGGATCCCTGCAGGGCTGGCAGGGCAGTGGGCTGCCCGCAGCGAGCCCGTCATCAGTGCGTGGCAGCAGGTCTGCCCAGCAGGGTTGGAAGACATGCTCATGGCTACCTGGAGGGGCTGGGAGCTGTGGTAGCTCAGTGGGGCAGGGATCCACAGCACGCAGCTGCCCAGTGAGTCCCAGATCCCCAGTGCGGCACATGCACCTGGCCTGTGGGTCCTGGAGCCCCAGTGCAGTGCACTTAGGAGCTCAGCAGTTTCCAGAGCTAGGGCAGCAATGGCTGGCCAGTAGGGTTGGCAGGGCAGTGGAGCCCGCAGGAGGTGAAGAGCCGACGGGGAGGCCAGTGGGCTGAGCGGGGGCGGGGGCCAATAGCAGGGGGTCCAGAAATGACCGCCCCTGGTCTGTCAAAATCCAACATCTGGGACTGGTTTGGTCCCGAGGGTGCTGGACCAGGGAGGTCTAACCTGTATTCTTGGAATTGCATGATGTGAAAATATGAATTTAATGTGCCTCACAACTGTTGCTGCTGTGGTGTCTTGAAGTGTGATTACTTCTGAGAAATTGCTAAAGTTATATCCTGGTGATCACGCCTTCCCAAGTCTAACATGTCAACTCCTATTTTGTGCTGTGGAATTGCAAGTTATTTGTGCACTATCATGGCAGTGTCTTGCAGTTCTTTCTGCTAGAAATCTCTGTAATTCACACACATTCCCCAAATACTAACATTTCTTAGCTATCACTATTCATGTAGGCCAGAATACAACTTTTCTAGCTCTCCTTTTTTATTTGCTCATTTCCAGATGCCCTTTGTATTTGTTCCATTATTTTTCTTCTTATCACTGTGGGACCCTTGATCAAAGTTCCCCTGCCATCACTGAGAGCTCACTTTTATAGTGAGAGCAGCAAGATGGACCAACCTGCTTTTTTTCTGTTTTAGGGCACATCTACACAGCAGGGCTAAAACCGAAATAAGCTACGTAACGTAAGGTACGTCAATTGTGTAGCTTAAGTCGAAATAGCTTATTTTGGCTTGTGGTGCTGTCTAGACAGCAGGAAGTCTGAGAAAGAGCACTTTTCCTCCAACTTCTCTTACTCCTCGTACAATATGGGATACAAGAGTCAGAGTAAGAGGTCGTCCAGCTCGATATTATTTAGACATTCTGTCGAAATAATTGCTTGTAGTGTGGACATGGACTTTATTTTGGAATAACATCAGTTGTTCCAAAATACACTGCTGTGTACACATAGCCTTACTGATTGCATTACTTTTTGCTGCATTTCATCTTTAGCTGTTTCTGTCTCCAGTTCATTCCATATGTTTGGAGATACAGCACATGACACTTCTATCATATTAAAATATATGTTGATTACTTGTTCCAGATTATCGGTCTGCATATTGTCAGACAGAGCACAGGCTCTCGAGAGAGTGTCTGTCATTACAATGTGGTGTCCTGGTTGGAAATCCAGGGTCACATCATATCTCTGTATCTTCAAAAGTGATCACTGTGTTCTTTGTGGTGCTTCTTCAAGTCTCTTTTTGTGTGTTGCAATCAGTGATATGAGATCAGTTTCTACTTTGGAGCTATACTCTTAGAGAAAGCCATGAAATCTTGTACCCCAGACAAAATGTCTCTTTTTCAATTTGTGCATACATCTTTTCTGTGGCTATTGTAGACCAGATGCAGATGAGACTGGCAATCAATTATTTATACGACATTATAAGAGCACTACTTCCAGTCCTCTTTTGAGGCATCTGTGGTGAATTAGATGTTTTTCAGTGGGTCAAAAAATTGCAGCATGGAAACTGATGTGCCAGAAAGTGTTTTAAATCGCTGAACTCTCTTTTGTGGTCTGGCATCCTTGCATTTGGTGACCTTGTGGAGGACATGTCTTCAGTGAATTGTACAAGCTATGTATGAAGATACTGACATTATTAACATGCTTAGCAGTCGCTGAATTCCCTTTTTATCTTCAGGTCTGTTCATCTTCAGTATTGCTCAGATTTTTGGTTCACTGGGCAAGAGTCCCTTGGAGGGCAGTCTTTCTGTCAAGTGTGTTATTTCTGTTGTTTTAAATTGACATTTGACCTTATTCAGTTTAAGGTTGTTAGCACTCACAATTTCCAGTATTCTCCTTGTTTTTGATGTTCAATGGCAGTATTGCCCCAAATTATTATGCCATCAGTGTACACTTTCATGCCTGTTAGACCATCTGGCATCTGGCTCCGTGTATGGTAAAATACTTCTGAAGCCAAACATATTCCAAAAGACAGTCTTAGGAAACAGTATTTGCCAAATGGTGTGTTGAAAATGCAGCTCTTGAAGCTCTCAATGTCAAGGGAAGTTGCCAAAATCTAGGTGATGCATCTAATTTACTAAAGAACTTGTCTCCTG
This sequence comes from Pelochelys cantorii, assembly GCA_032595735.1. Lineage (NCBI taxonomy): Eukaryota > Metazoa > Chordata > Testudines > Trionychidae > Pelochelys > Pelochelys cantorii. Next base: position 253,056,377 of record CM064326.1, on the reverse strand, counting down.
CCTTCTTAGCCAACAGTTCACTTCTATTGGCAAATGGAACTGTCCTCTTTGTATGGTTTTGTTCAGTGCCTGAGGATCCATACACAGCTGTAGTCCCCTTCTTTCTTCTCTACTATTACTAAGAAGTGAACCCAATCCATTAGTTCTTCTAATTTTTGAATGTTATCAGCTGCTGTCATGTTTTGCAACTCTTCTTCAGCCTGTTCCTTAAGACTTGTGCAACTTTATGTGTTGCATGCAACACAGGTTCAGAATAATCTAATGAGTATATTTTATATGGGAGGCACCCATTTCCTGTGAATATGTCATCATATGATGCTATTAATATTTTCATATCTGGTTCTATGCTGTCTTTCTATCTGCGGTATACATGTTAATAAGACCAAGCACCTCACATGTATGTAGGTCAGGGCTGGGCAAAAACTGTCCTGTGGGCTGAATCCGGCCCACCAAGCCACCAGTTCTGGCCCACGGACTCTGCGGAGAGCCCCAGGCAGGCTCCCTGTTTGCCTTGCCCCACCTGCACGCAGCTCAGAAATGTGGATGCAGGGTGGTTTATCTTTAAAAACTGTGAGTCTGGAAGGAAGGGGGGAAAGCTTTAGGAGCTGCTCCTGCTCCCAGCACAATCCCATTGGCTAATTTCTGGCCAGAAACTGGCCAATGGGAGCTTCCTGTTTCTATAAAAGGCAGCCACGAAGCACAAGAGGCTCCAGAGCACATGGCTGCAGCCTGTGCAGGGGCAGGGCAGGCAGCAGTGTTTTCTCTAAGCTGCTCTGCAGCCCAGCTTCACAGGTGATTAATCAGCCCTGCCCAGTCAGAGGCTCAAGGCTCTGTGCATGGAGTTGACTGACTGGGCAGGGCAGGATGATTAATCACCCGTGAAGCTGTGTTGCCTGGAAGTTTAGAGGGAACACTGGCTGGCATGGAGGCTGATTCAGGAACAGGTTGCTGTCTGGTAAGTCTGCTGGCCAAACCCTGCCTCTGGCACCCCAGTCCTTCCTTCCCCGACTATCTGTCCCCATTCCACATACCCAAATTCTCTGCCCCCCATATCCCCTCCCAAATCTGGCACCCCAGTCCCCTGCCCCAGATCATAGTCCCCTCCTGCCCTAGCTTACAACCCAAATCCCTGCACCCCCTCCTGTACCCCAATTCCCTGCCCTAGGTCACAATCCACCCCCCTGCATCCCAGTCCAGTGCCCCAGGTCACAACTGCCTCCTTCACCCAAACTCCCTCCCTTGCCTCAAGCTCCCTTCTGCACCCAACCTCTATCCCAGACCCCCGCACCTCCTCCATTAATATCATGGAAGAGTGCGGCCCTCGACCACTTTCCAAATTCTTGGAGTGGCCCCCCCCATCAAAAGTTATTGCTCACCCCTAGGGTAGGGAACTTCTGGGCATCCCGTGGGCACCACTCCTCCCTGCTAAGGGCTCTGTGCTGGCTCCTGCAGCCAGTCCCATCCCCCAGCTGCCTCTCTACCCTGTGGACTGCACCTAGGCCACACTCACCAGCAGGCAGCAAGTTGTGTGAGCATGAGCTGGAGGACTCCGGAGGAGCAGGGGGTGGCCATACAGCTGCCGGCTGGAGAGAAATGGCAGTTTCCTCTTCAAAATGCTACTTCTCTCCAGCTGCTGGCTGCACAACTGCCCCTGCTCCTCCAGAGTCCTCCAGCCAACCCTTTATTACTTGCCACCACCTGTACCTCTTGCCCAGGAGGGAGGAAAGTAAATTAAATTTCTTACAGGTACTGTCCTATCACAGTCCGGCTCCCCTGGGGGTAGGGGCTTAGGGCAACAGTAGTGTGGATTGTGATACAACAGCACCTGTAGGAAATTTAAGTGTGAGATGTAGTGCAGGGGGGGGCTGAGGGCAGAAGCTTGGGGTGTGTGAACGGGTGCAGAAGTCAGGGCGGGGGCTGGAGATGCAGTGGGGTGCAGGAGTCAGGGTTGAGGTATATGAGGGGCTCAGAGCAGAGGGCTGGGGTGTGTGTGGGGGTGCAGGAGTCAAGGCAGAGGACATGGTGTGGGGGAGCCTCAGGGCAAAGGGCAGTCGCCCTTGGTGACCCTGCTCTGCGCTGCTCCTGTTCCCAGCGAAATGGGAGTTGTGGGGGCAGTGCAATTAGGCACTGGAAGGGAGCTAAGGTTCAGCAGGGTGCTGCAGCACTCCTGGGATCCTGGCCCAGTGCCTGGGGTCCTGAATGCTGGCCCTGCCTCCCCCTGGGTCTTTCCAGTCACCGGCCTTGCCCCTCCCCCGGGATTCTCCAGCAGTTGGCCCTGCCTTTCCCTGGGACTCTACAGCCGCTGGCCCTGCCTCTCCCCAGGCTCTACAGCCTCCAGCCCTGCCCTGTGCCCTGCTCCTGTCTGCTGCCAGTTCCATGCTACTGGGGCTTTCCTGGCTGCTGGCCCCGCATGCTAGGGTGGCTGCCGTCCACATATGCCTGGGGCTTTCCTGCTGCCAGCCTCAACTTTGGGCGGGGCAGGGGAGAAGGACGGGATTAAGGCCGCGCCCCCAGTTGGCCACTTTCTTACCGGTGCGCTGCACTGTGACACTCTGGCTTACTTTCCCTTCTGCTCTTGCTTGCTCCCCTGATGCTGCAGCAGGTGAGCTTTGTTGGTATGTGTGCGGATGTTTGTAAGTCAGATGTTTATAACGCGGGGAGTGCCTGTATGATGAAGAAGAACCATGTTCAGAAATAAAGTACAAAGACCTTTCTACTATCCTGCATAGCTGGAGCCTGTGACTGCCCTGTCTTGGTCGTCTTTGTTTCTGCTCCAGCAAGACATGTCCCAGGACAGAAACCAAGATCGTACAGGAAGTCTGGCATCACCCCACCCAAAACCTTGACATGTTTGACTAGTTAGAGCACAATACCGGTAGACAAGCCTTACCTTCGCCACACTTAATTATTTGTATTGCTGTCATCCCTAGGGGTCTCAGACTATGTCTACAAAACCAGGTTATTTCATTTCAAAATAATGACTCCCAAAATAAATATTTCAAAATAAGCTTATTCCTCTTCACAAGCAGGAGTTATTTTGAAATAACAAGCCCATCATTTCAAAATAGCGGGCTTGTAGTGTGGGTGTTCATCTTGTTATTTTGAAATAGGGGGAGTTATTTTGCAATAACTCCCCAGTGTAGGCATGCCCTCAGTCACGGATCAGTGTCCCGTTCTATTGGCTAGGCAGTGTACAAACACAGAACAAAAAATTGGCCCCTATCCCAAATAAGCTTACAATCTAAGCAAGCACTTTCCCCTGCTGCACACTGCAGAGAAACATCACTTATTTCACAAGTATTTGCTGTAAACTCATGGACATAAGATCAGAGAGGCAGCATGCTGATGGAATATGAAAGAATGGGGAGGAGGCAGTGTTTTCAAAATTAGAATGGTTATTTAGAATAGGATTTGAAGGTGACAAGGAAGCCATTAGAACAGCTAGTGAACAGGTACAGAGGGTGAGTTTGATCTTGTTTTGTTCCCTAGAATGAGATATAAGATTCCCTGTAGTTTAATGATTTTAGCAGCTGATGGGTTAGAGGTATTAGGCTGTGTCTGTGATTGCCTGGGAGGAATGGAGGAAATGTATATTTTCTATTTAGTCAGTCACAGAAATGAGCTGCTCTGTTGAGGCAAATCACTTTATTTATTAGTATTCAAGCCACTAAAGCATGATATTTGTACATAAGCCTCTGAGGCACTAACAGCATTCAAACCTCCCCAGGTGACATCCATCCACATTTCTCTTCCCCTACCATAAAAGTATTCTGAAAAAAATTATTTAAATCACTCCCTCTTTTCAGAACCAATATGTGAAGCTAGTTGGCACAGACCACCATTTATTGTGTCCATTCAAATAACATAGCATTCTTGTCTTTTGAAAAATCCTATCCCATTAGGATGCACATCTGGGGAATACAAATCATGAGGAGAAACTGCACAGGAACTACTGTGATAGAAAGTTGAGACCACTCAGGGCTCGATCCACTAAGGGATTTAGAAGTTTACCTGACATTGGGGTACCCATCCAAAATTGAGAACCTCAAAATCCCTGCTCAGCTGTTGCCTAACCCAGTTAAGCACCTAAAGACCTTAGGGTCCAGATCCTAAAAGCTATTTAGGTTCTAAGTCCCACTGATTTCCATGTGAGTTACTTGCCTAAATACACGATAAATCAACTGCCGGTGGATTGATCGCTGCAGTGTTGATCCACCATGTAATGAAGACAAGTCCGAAGACATTCTTTGAGCTGGTGAAAGTAAGAGCATGGCTGACCTCCCCTGTGTCTGGAGCGGCGCTGCCTCAGACTGGGTGAAATCGCACACCACCCTACAACAGCAGGAAGTCTCTCCAGTCCATTTTATTACTGCAGAAAGCATATCCCAGTACATTTACTGACTGTCCCTCCCTCTGTGTCATGTCTTCGGTAGGCATGCAGAATCCTCTGTACTACCCACTAATACCTTTCCCAGACCCCTTCCCTAGTTCACTCACTTTCAATATGGAACCACTGCCCCAGCCAACTGCTACTCTCATCAGAGGCCCTCCTGTACTGAGCACTGGGAGCTATTATAGCCTCCTTCTCCTCCACAAGCCTTGCTCATTCCCTGCCAGATGCTGCCTCTGGGTACCACAACTGCCCACGACACCTGGGCCATGTCTACACTCGTGGCTTCTTGTGTGAGAAATATGTAAATGAGGCTAAGCGTGGAATATCGCTGAGCCTCATTTGCATACCTAATGAGCCGCCATTTTTGCAGAAGAGGCTCTTGCGCCAGAAGAAGCTGTACACCGCCTCTTCTTGCACAAGAAAAAGCCTCTTGCGCAATGCCGCTATGCCGATTATTTTCAGGAAGAACGGCATTGCGCAAGAGGGCTTTTCTTGTGCAAGAAGAGGCAGTGTAGACAGCTCCTTCTGGCGCAAGAGCCTCTTCTGCAAAAATGGCTGCTCATTAGGTATGCAAATGAGGCTCAGCGATATTCCACGCTTAGCCTCATTTGCATATTTCTCGCACAAGAAGCCGCAAGTGTAGACATAGCCCTGTTGTGAAGGGGCCCAAGATCCTGTAACAGTTGTGCTGGACCACCTCTGCCTTTACAGCATCAGCACATGGCATTACAGGGTCTATTGTAAGAATTTTTAGGCTCCAAAAGTGATGCAAATGTAAAATGTATAATCTAAAGGTCATGAATGAGTCAGTGGCTGAACTGGGAACAGAACCTAAATCCCTGACTCCCTGAAATTTTATCCAAGGAATCCCATCTCTGTAGTCTCCGAGTGCTCACAAATTAGGGTGGAGATCTCTTCCTGCTGTCATATGCATAGTGTTCCTCCTAAAAGACTCCATGCCTAGGTGTGGCTCTCCTGCTGAATCAACAGACGTGTTCTACATACAGAGGATCTGGAGCACAAGTCAAGGGTTTTTTTTCCACTGGTCACCATCTGAGGATATAGCCAGCATTTCAGTAACAGTGCCTTAAGATCAAGTTTGGCCAATGAGCCACAGACCTAGCTTGATTCTTGTGTGATCTTAAGCAAGTCTCTTGACTTCCTTCTGCCTCAGGAATTAAAGGTTTAAAAAGCAGGGCACTCAATGAAAACCAATCCCTGTGCAGGATCATAGGGCCAGATTCCATCACCCTTACTTCTCTCAAAGAGCAGTGCCTTACTCCATGAATACACGTATCGATGTCAGCGTGCGGAAGGGTGGCAAAATCTTGTCCATAAAGCTTGCAAAAACTGCTTACGTCATCTAAGCCATTCCCCTGCCACTCTGGGATTGTTCACTGCACTGTTGTTAAACTGAAAGATGCTAAGGCTTGCCAACAGGTGTGGTTTGGATCAAAGACAATCACAAACCTAGTTAAAGTCAATGGGTGTGTGAGGCATGCTTTCCGACTCAAAGGAAGGCACAATTAAGCCCAGGGCTGCGGATGGGGGGCAAGGGGGACGGAGGGGAGGACAAAGAGGGCAGCTGCTTCAGGGCCTGGAGATTTAAAAGGATCCAGGGCTCCATATCCTTTACATTGTCACCGGAGTGCTGTGTGGTATGGTCCAGGTGGAGCTGAGGGTTTGCTGGGGGGAGGCATGGCCAAGTCTGGGTGACAGTGAGGACCAGTTCCTGTCAGTCCCATCCCTTCTGCCTGAGGTCCTGCCCTTTCCAGGGCCCCGGAGTCAAGCCTCCCACACATTGCCCATGGCCTGTCGCCAGCTCTGATTAAGCCCATTTATGTGCAAGACACAGTTACAAACAATAGTGGGACTACCCAAGGCAAATCAGAGCAAACATGTGTGGGGTGAGGGATTGCTTCTCTTATTACAGACCGCAGGGTAAAAATTTCTGAGCCAGGCTATGATATTCTGTTAAGAACCCCTATTTTTAAGTCTGGAACAGGCCTACAAACATATATATCAAAGGCACAGCTGAGTAGAAGGTTATCCCCCCGCTTAGCCCATTGGAGGAAGGTCAGCCTAGAGACAACTACCCAGACAATCACATTCCAGGGAAAGGCCCTACAGGTGAGAGACAAGACATAGCACATTCAATGGTGCTAGGAACATATGAGCAATTGTCAAGTACCCTTACTATTTTCTGCTTTAATTCCCCTGGTACAACACTAATGGATCACATCTGTGCAAGATACCATCCTGATGCTAACAGACACATCGCCACGTAACACATAATTGACAATTGATGTCTACTTTGTTAAGTATGTGTTTAACTAGATATAAGGTATTCTGTAAGCTATGGGCAGAAAACACTATGTACTCTCATTTTGCCTCACCGTTAGCACCTATCCAGGGGGTCCGGGATCTCCCCCCCCCCATCACTTCATTCACCCATCAGCATCTTATATAATCAATTGTAACCTATTGTCTGCTGGGCTGGTCCTACCATGAGGCGAACTGAGGCGGCCGCCTCAGGTGCCAGACTGTGTGTGTGTCTGGGGGGGGTGCCACTAAGACCCAGAGTGTAGAAAATTGTGTCTGCTGCTGGTGCACAGGTAGGTAGCAGAGCAGGACCATGAGAGGAGTATAACAGGAAGAAGGCAGAATTGAGACCTTTCCAAGTTTTGGCCCAAGCGAGGGGGAGCAGGGGCGTCATTTGAGCTCCCCGCCTTGGGTGCCAAAATGTTGTGGGCTGGCCCTGATTGTCTGGCAGTGTTCACCAAGCCTAACAAGCGAAGTGACACTCCACCCGTGTTGTGTGTTAATAAACCCTCCTGCTTGCTTCATACATGGTGTCCAGACTCTGTTCCCACACAGACACAAAGGTTGGGACACTGGTTTTGTAGCTTTCATGTGTTACAGGAAGAAAGCCAGCAGAAGCAGATAGGAGTGTGGCTCTGACAGCAAGCAGAGGGCAGGGCTTCTTGGCCAGAGAGCTCACTGGAGTGGCAGACTTATTGCCGAGCAGGAAAAGAGCTGGTTCTTCATTTCTACTGTGATCAGGGAAATAGGACTTTGTGTACAGTTTTCATAAATCAGCAACAATAGACACAATTCATATTGTTGTTTTCTCCTCTTAATGGAGACAGCCTGCAAGACCCTGAACTGCTTGGGCCAAAGGGGCAGATTTCCTAGTGCTTAGTCTAATGTAAACGTAAATGTCTCAAGCGGTGGGAGTTTCTATTGCTTTGTTTGAGAGACTGTCCCAGAGTCTAGGGATCTCACTGTCAGGGAATATCTTTTTATTCAGCTGAGCTGCTAGGTTTTTTTCAGAGGAAATAAACTGAACAAATAAAAAACAAATCAGAAAGTCTCCCCCACTGAGTCTATTTCAGTTGTTGCGGTTTTCTTCAGATCTACTTTTTCCGTACCCCATTAGTTTCCAGTTGAAGAAACCTGAAGAAAAGATGATTACCACCAAGAAATTTGCAAATTAGCAAAACTCAAAACCCTTCATAAAACCATTTCAGCAAAATTAGTGGGGATGGGCTAAAACTGTTCAATCTTTATTCAGATTATACCAGATTGGGAGGTCCCATTACTTAGACAAAATGTGGGGCTATTTGGATACATTTATATTGGAATAATAGGAGTAAAATAAGAACTTTCATCGGAGAGAAAACGAGGACAGCATTAGATGTGAAGAGTGGGCAAAAAGCAAAGTGAGAAGAAAACAAATTTTCTTGTATTATGGATATTTATACAGTCTTCATGAGCTGTATACAACAACCAAATAACTTTAAGAATGGGTGGCAGTAGCAGTTCAAGAAAGCCAACAAAAAGTTAAGGTGCATAAGGAATGGAATGAAGAACGTGTAAACATTGTTTAATGCCATTACATAAAATCAGTGGTATGCCCTCCTTTTGAACACTACTTCAGTTTGGAAAATCTAATCTCAACAATATACAGCAGACAGTGTGTGCTGGGGGTGGGAGGAGGCTCAGAAACAGGCATCTAAAATGATTACAAGCATAGAAAGATTTCCATACCAGGAGAGATTTGACAAGACTGGCATTATCTGATCCAAAGAAGAGATACATAAAAGGGCGTGTGGCAAAGGAACATAAAATAAAGAATGGCATGGAAAAAGTAGATCAGGCATTGCTAGTCAACATTTTTTTCATAAAACAAGAACAAAGGGACATTTACCACAAATAAAAGGTAGAATATTTAAAACCGATAAAGCAAACATTTTCATCCAATGCACAAATAGCCAGTGGAACTGACTGCCACAATAGATCACTGAGTCCAAAAGCTTAGTAAGATACTAAAATGGACTGGCCATTTTTATAGAATAATTGCAATTAAAAAAAACCACACAAGTGATAGAAACCTTCACATATCAGGACACAAGCAAAAATCTGCTACCTAGGGGTTGAGCAGAAATGTTGCATGAGGCAGGTTATCCTGTTACGCTTTATGATGGGTTTTGTTTATTTATTTTTATTAGATCGTTCTCTGAAGTAGCTGCTCTTGGCCATTGTCAGTGACAAATTACTGTGCTAGGTGGACCTCTAGTATGCTATAGTATGTCAATTTCTATGTTTCTTTGCACTGAGAATGGATGCACAAGTTCTACCAAAGTAAAACCACCATGTATGGCTATTTTTCTTGACCCAAGGTCATTCCAGTAGAGAACTCAACACAAGCCTATAGCCTAATCCTGACAGTATGTTTTCTAAACAAGTTAATTATCTCAACACTGTGCACCACAATGATTACAAGCCCGCTCTCTTCATGACAGTGGAATCCTCTTGTAACAAAGATACTACAGGTTGAACCTCTCTAGTCTGACACACTCTTGTCCAGCAACATCTGTGGTCTGGCATGATTTTAGTTAGCCAGATGTCCACTTATCATGGGTGTGGCCAAGTTTCCTGTAGTCCCATAAAGTTTGTTTACAGCCTCCAGTCCTGGCTCTCACTGTTCTGTGCTGTTATTTAGCTCTAATTTACCTAATTCCTGCTAAGAGCCCAGTAGGCAGTGGAAGTGTTGGTAATGCTGCTAGACAATATTGACCTCCTGTGGTTCAGCAAATTCTCTGGTTTAGCACCAGTGAGGTCCTGAGGGTGCCGGACTATAGACATTCAACCAGTAATTCCATAGGGAAACTTTCACTAGAGTTGCAATAACCACCTTGCAGTGCACATTGGATTTTGTTTCCACTTCACTATCAATGAAGAATCAGGTATACTAGAGATGAGGTCATCTATAGATTTGGGAGCAGGACCAATCAAGGGGAGGCCAGGAGGTCCATTTTGTGTGGGCCTCAAGCTCAAAGGGGCCCTCAAGTGTAGACACTTGTCAATTTTTTGGCATTTAATAAGTTTTGCAATTGGTTTTTATGCACACTCCTATTAGACCAAAATGTGACACACTCTCTCAGTTTAGAGCTGCAAGTAATAGATGTGATTTGGCAAAAGACATAATTTTTTGTTAACTGATATAGATTTTCTCATATTAAAGAGTTAAAAGTGTTCACAAATATTTAATATAAATGTATTGGTTCTGTTGGCAGAAGATTAGACTGTGATGAACATGTCCTCTCAGATAAACTGATTATATAAACACACCACTACAAGTGGCTAGTGCTGAAACAGTGTTGTCAATTTTTAAATTTTTTATTATAGCTAGGGGCCTCAAAAGCTGGAAGTGTTTCTGACCTCTCTGGACCCCCGAGAGGGCTCGTTTGGGTGAAGTCTGAATCCAAATGCTGCATCTCAACAATATCAAAATTCTAATTACTGTTTCTGTACTTAGATGCAGTGCCACCAGCTGGTGCTATCTACCAACATTTATAGTTTTGTGGTTTCTTGCCCTGTAGCTGCCGCAAGAGTCACCAGATGGCAGAACAGTATCTCTCTTCCAAGATTGCCTAACATTTCATCCCAGCTAAACGCTCTGGAGAGTCTGTGGCTTCCACAGACTGAAATTCTGCATTGCATAAAAACCAGCTACCCTATCGAGGGGGTGCAGCCTTTATTTTCCAGCAAGTTATTTATCATATTTTTCATGTTGTGCTTCCAAAAAGGCTAGAGCTGTCTGGCGATATCCCTACTTTTCTTCCTGTCCCTACTTGCAGCTCCCAAAGGCTGGTAAACATGCACCCCCTGGTGGTTGAATTCTTCTGTGTTATACTATAGTCTGCCAGTCTAGTGGGAGGTAATGTAAGTAATCTGACTTGGACCATCAGCAGTGACTGACCCTAGACTAGGACCTTCTGCACTGCAAGCATGATACTCTACTGCTTGAGCTCAAGAACTTACTTTCATAGCTGGAAGCTGTAGTGGACCCATTTGTCTACATCACAGTAGCAGCAAAAGCCCCCAGCCACCCCATTGTGCTAACTGATGTACAGATATGGTAAGAAGTTGAGCTGGGTGGCGACAGGTCGTTCTATTTCATGGAAGATCTAGCTGAGATATACTAGAATGGGGTTTTAGGCTGATTTGAAACAACCTCCTCCTCCCTCACAACATTTTTGAATTCTCCATAAAAGGGGATGGAGCCCTAACCCCAAGGCAGTCCAGATGGCAGACTGCTCCAGAGCCGCACACTCTAGGAGCCCAGGGTGCTGAGTTAACAAGGTACCAGGAAGGTTTCTGGTGGAACTCTGCCTCGCAGGTGCAGAACGATGCCTGGTTTCCAGTGAAACTGTGTCAAAACTGAACTGTCTCAGTGAAACATTTACATTTCAATGAACTGCCAATTCATGGCCAAAACCCCTCCCAGCACTGTTGGGGCATGTCTACACTGGGGAGTTATTTTGAAATAACTCCCCTTATTTCAAAATAACGAGGTGAGCATCCACACTACCCAGCCCGTTATTTTGAAATAATGGGCTTGTTATTTGAAAATAATAACTCCTGCTTGTAAAAGGAATAAGCTTATTTCAAAATAGTTATTTTGGGAGTTATTATTTCAAAATAACTTATTTCAAAATAACCCGGTAATGTAGACATAGCCTTTCAGTTTTCCCAGCCGTTCTAGTAAAGGGACAGCCCTTTCCCAAAAAGTGCTCCTTCACACAATGCCTTAACTCTGAGACTAGCCCAAGAGAACCACATCCAAACCAATCTGCGGGAATGCATTCCATTGGCCCTTATGCTTTTCAGAAGCTTCCTTGTTACCAGACATGGGGAGAAGGAAAACCCTACCAAGTACCAACACACCGTCACCAGAAGGCAAACAGAGAGCGCCCCAACCTTGTGGTAAATGAGCCCACCACGTGTTACAGAAGGAATCAGCCAGGTGACTACAAACTTAGGACCTGACTCAAAGTCTTGTGAAGTCAATGGAAATACACTTACTGACTTCACTGGGTTTGGATCATCCACTTATCTGGGAACCTAAGATTTGGGGCCAGATTCTTATTTTCACAGAGGAACCATTTGAGACACATATGCCATTTAAATAAAATGGAGAGGGAGGGGGCATTGCATATGTACACTCTTTCTGGCCTATATTTAATAATGGTAATTACAAATGAATGTCACCTTACCAATGCGTCTTGTTTTTCACTGGACTTTGTCAGATTGTTTTTCACAAATTTGTGTTTTTTGCAGTAAAAACAGTACAGTTCTCCAGCAAATATAAAAAATAAAAGAAAAGAAAAGAAAAGAAATAAAACCAGCAGAGTTAATTCAATTTAAATGTGTACTTCCTATTGGAACCTGCTGGTTTCTAGAGCTTGGCATTTGGTCTGACAAATCAGAACTCAAGACAACTGAACCGGTAGTTTAGTTTTACTTGCAGTTCAGCTTTTACCAGAACTGCAGAACACCTGTTTCTTTGATCTGTCAATATCATGTTCATTATGCTGAACACCCTCAGAATGTAGGCACTAGAACAAAGTATGCGGAGTATGAATGAAACAAGTTTTAAAAGTTGTTTCAAATTCTGCTCAGCAGCAGGGACTGCCTTGTCAAAGATATTCTTCCATATTTGATCAGTGCTCATACTGGTCTCCATAACACAGCTAAGCATTAGAGCAATCCTGGAAATTTCATCATAAAATTCATCCAAATCAATCTTTAAGGAATCTGCCAAATGAAGAAGCTTGGCAACTTTGTACATGCCTTCCCAGATCAGCAAGCAGTCTTTTTCCAGTGTCAGTACTTTGCTTATATTTGCAAGATTGGCATCTAAGAAGTCAAACCACTTTTCAAGATTTTTTAGCATTCCATTGTAAAAACAAAGCACATCATGTTTCATCTTTTTTGTGTTAGGTCAATTTTTTCAGATGTTGTATTCACCAAAAAAAAAAAAAAAATTATTTGTCTTCTTATCTTCTCTGTAATTTTTTTTTTTTAATTACAGCATTGTATAGTACAAACCAGTGACAGGCCAGCCCTGATTTCCAAGTTTAAGAATGGCTTCTTGGTAAATTTGTAACACATTCTGTAGAAACAGCATGCAGCGCTCTTGTGTGGACATAGCAATTTGCTCACCAGTTTCTTTTGTTATGGACTTTCAGATAGCATTAAGGCGCTCTTTCTTTCCCGGTGACTGGAAATAAGATTTGGTCAGGACTTCCAAATCTTGTCTACTGCTGGCACAAGGTTAAACCATCAAGTTTGTGCATTTTTACCAGGTCCATCCATTTAATCTCAAGATATTTAAAAGTCTTCCTAAAGTTCTCTGTTCTCTTTGCTGAAACCAAAAAGTGGTTGAAAGTTTAATGATCACAGGCTTCATGGCATATTCCAGTTGATCAGCAGCACATTTTACAGAATTATGGGTTACGTGGGCTGGGCAGTTGGCAGTTATGAGCCCACTGGTTTTTTTTAAGCAACTCATATACTGAATGATGTTTTCCATAAATCACACTGGCATTATCACCGCAGTAGGCAGACATGAGGGATCAGTCAAGCCCGTTAGAATCTAGCACACATTTTATTGTCTCTGAAATTGCAACTGCTGTCTCATGGTGGTCACTGTAAAAAATCAGCAGGACTGTTTGAATACTCTGTGTCAGTACAAAATACTTCAGAGCAATGGGGAAGAGCTTAGTGCTTCTTTTATTTGGTGCCCTGTGAAACATGTAGGTCTTCTTTAATTCATTTAACATAAGCCCTGTGCTGTATGGAGCAAATACATTTTTGGTTATGGCCACAGTTTTAGTGCATCCACATGATATTTTCATTGCCACATCTGAATCACGAAACACACTGCTAATTAGTTTATTTGTGCTGTTTCAAGATCTGTAAGAATGGTGATGTTGGCCCACTGGCAAACATTTCTTTATCCGGGAGGCCTAGATTGCAGGGAGGTTGGGGGGAGCCAGAGGTTGAGGGTTCATGCCCCCCCCAAACCAACATGGGGTCACCCAACATGAGCTTGGCAATGGATGGACCCAGCACCCTTGGAACAAAGCAAGGATAAGGGGGCGGGGCAAGACTGTAGGGAGGTTATCTGGTGTACATCATTTGCTTTCACAGCAAATGCAGTCACTAGTATCTGGTATCAGAAACAACATTCTTTTGTGTCTGTCTGACACTGAATGATTTGTGTTGTCATTTTTATCTTTATGTCGATTTCAAAATCTTTTCTACCAAAACCTGTAGCTGAATCTTTTCAATTTTTCCAAATCCATGTGTATGACCTCACACGCTCCTTTTCGAATTTATAGAGGCGCTTGCTCTTTTTTGTTGTTGTTGGAGTTGCGGAGGTTGAGGACCCTTTCTCTGAGTCTAATGTATCACGCTCAGTGCCTCTTCCACTTTTGGATTCTCTATTTCACATACAAAAAGGAAACGCTGATTGGTTTGAAATTTAAACAAAGATACTACTCTCCATGAATTAAATTCTGTTTTCTGTCCCTGCCACCAAAGATGAGTTACAGCCATTTGGGAACATGTCAGAAGTATAACAAGTCACGTTATCCTGGGATAAATTATGTCTTTGGCTATACCATGTGTCAATCTATCATTCTGGGACTGTATAAGCATTGTGAATGATGCAATAGTGATGGGGCTTTGCATTGCACTGTAGTTGCTATGGTTTGACTGTTGCTAAGTGGTAAATCCGGACTGTGTCAAGGGGAATCTGGGACAAATGCTGTCCCAGAGTCATTCAGCCTGGGACTGGGACTTGAGATCTACATTTTGGGACTGTCCCATCCAATTAGGGATGGGTGGTCACTCTACTGACATGTTGTTGGTGTAGAGTGGCCTTTAAGTGGTTTCAGAGAGGTAGCCGTGTTAGTCTGTTTCAGCAAAAATAATGAGGAGTCCCGCGGTGCCTTCAAGACTAACACATTTATTAGAGCATAAGCTTTCGTGGGCTGCAGCTCACTTTGCCAGTGGTTGTAATTCATCCTCATTTACTGCTGACTTGTGGGGGGGGGCACACAAGGGCACCATATCAGGAGGGAGGGGGGCAGCAGCCGTGGGCTCAGGGATGCAGCTTGCTTTTCATCCGATTCCCCAGACTGTCCGGGTGTGAGGGGAAAGTACCAGCCAGGAGTGAGAGGCATGCATGGAATGCAAGTACTTTCCCCTCACACCCGGATAGTCTGGGGAACAGGATGAAAAGCAAGCCATATCCCAGAGTGCATGGCTGCTGCCCTCTCGACCCTCCCAAAATGGCGCCGTTAGGGTCACGTGGGGCCACATGCTTCCTCAAGGCGGAAAGGTCGGGGGCTGGGACTGGCAGCAGGAGTCCACACCACTCTGCCCCTCTTCCACTCTCCAGCAGCAGTGGTGGCGAAGGCACAGACCAGGTGGCTCCAGACTGCGCATTGTTGCTCTTTGGCCGCTCCACTCCAGGGATTACTAGGGAGAGGCGGGGAAGTGTGGAACAAGGGGGTGGGGAGAGTTGAGACCGGTGCCCTCCCTCCTTCTGCTGCCACCTGTGGCTGATGTCTTCACTTTCAGGTCTCTTTACACTACCAGAGAGGTGTAAAAGTGGCCTAAGGGTAAACTAGAATCAGCCCCTCTACATAAAAACATTCTTGACGTGCCCACTAAAACATGCTTCTTCCCACAGCCCCCTCCCTCCTTCCTTTTCCACTTCTTTTCTATTCTTAGACAGACTATCTGCCACCAGGGTTGAAAATTTGCAATGGCTTTAAAACAGTGAATATTCAGTTTTATTACTACTTTATTTCATGAAGAAAGTAGATTGTACTTTTACCGAACTGAA
Source organism: Pelochelys cantorii (assembly GCA_032595735.1). Lineage (NCBI taxonomy): Eukaryota > Metazoa > Chordata > Testudines > Trionychidae > Pelochelys > Pelochelys cantorii. The sequence goes on along the minus strand of CM064326.1, from coordinate 253,040,778 downwards.
TATATTCCACAGCAGCAATTTTGTTTTCCCAAATAAAGTTATTAAAACAGAGCAAAGAGCTATCCAATATGCCACCTCCTGAGGTATCTTCCTTTAGTTCTTTTTTAAATAGCCTTTAGGACTCATGTGACTAAATCAAAGCTCACCCTGATGAATCTTGTGGGGAAAATTCACTGCAGTTGAGGCAATAAAATGGAGGGGGGAGACAGACCTGAAAGATGATCAATGCAAATTCATCAGTATTAAGAATAAACTCAGAAATAGACATTTGACATTTACATAATGCTGTCAGCTGCCACTACAGAGACAGGGATCTATTACCTCTGTTTATACTGCTGCTAACTTAATTTATAGCAATTTACTCTGTAAAAATAAACAGTAGCTCAACTGACTGGGAAAAAAATCCCTTTTGCTGCACTGAAAATAAAATTGGTAATGTGCATAATAGGGTTCTGAAAGTAATTTGAATGACCAGCTAATATACAGGGTGAGTTAAATACATTTCAGCAGAAGTTGCCAACTTGCAAAGGAGCGCTTTCCAATATAGAGACAATATGTGCACGTGGTACATACAATTAGTACAACTGGCTGGGCCAAATTTTGCTCACAGTTACATCTTTGCGGTCCTATTGATTTCAGCAGGGTTGCACAGGTGTTAGAGTGAACAGCTATTGGCTCGATGTACTCAGAGGTTGAAATTAGGCCACATTTTCACTGCCCGGCATATGAGTGAAGGAAGCTAAATTTGGTTTGTGAACAGAAGAAAATTAGCAGATCATGTTTCTGGATAGATGAATGATAAGATGAGGTATGTAAATTTTTCTTGCATATATTTTAAATCTCCGGACTGCTACCCTTCAAACAGCATTTCATCCCTTTTGTTAGGAAAGCCAGCCCTTGTTCAACAATACATGCTTCACTTTAAAAAAGTCAGTGTGATTTAACATAAGAACATAAGAATGGCCGTACTGGGTCAGACCAAAGGTCCATCTAGCCCAGTATCCTGTCTGCCGACAGTGGCCAGCACCACGTGCCCCAGAGACGGTGGACCGAAGACAATGATCAAGCGATTTGTCTCCTGCCATCCCTCTCCAGCCTCTGACAAACAGAGGCCAAGGACACCATTTTATCCCCTGGCTAATAGCCTTTTATGGACCTAACCTCCATGAAATTATCTAGCTTCTCTTTAAACTCTATTATAGTCCTAGCCTTCACAGCCTCCTCTGGCAAGGAGTTCCACAGGCTGACTACACGCTGTGTGAAGAAGAACTTTCTTTTATTAGTTTTAAACCTGCTACCCATTCATTTCATTTGGTGTCCTCTAGTTCTTCTATTTAGGGAACTAATAAATAACTTTTCTTTATCGGCCCTCTCCACACCACTCATGATTTTATATACCTCTATCATATCCCCCCTCAGTCTCCTCTTTTCTAAACTGAAAAGTCCCAGTCGCTTTAACCTCTCCTCACATGGGACCCATTCCAAACCCCTAATCATTTTAGTTGCCCTTTTCAGAACCCTTTCCAAGGCCAAAATATCTTTTTTGAGGTGAGGAGACCACATCTGTACACAGTATTCAAGATGTAGGCGTACCATAGTTTTATACAGGGGCAGTAAGATATTCTGGGTCTTATTTTCTATCCCTTTCTTAATAATTCCGAGCATCCTATTTGCCTTTTTGACCGCCGCTGCACACTGTGTGGAAGTTTTCAGAGAACTGTCCACGATAACTCCAAGATCTCCTTCCTGATTTGTCGTAGCCAAATTAGCCCCCATCATACTGTACGTATAGTTGGGGTTATTTTTCCCAATGTGCATTACTTTACACTTATCCACATTAAATTTCATTTGCCATTTTGTTGCCCAATCACTCAGTTTGGTGAGATCTTCTTGGAGTCCCTCACAGTCTGCTTCTGTCTTGACTATCCTAAACAGTTTGGTGGTATCTGCAAACTTTACCACCTCACTGCTTACCCCTTTTTCCAGATCATTTATGAATAAGTTGAACAGGATTGGTCCTAGGACCGACCCTTGGGGGACACCACTGGTTACCCCTCTCCATTCTGAAAATTTACCATTTATTCCTACCCTTTGTTTCCTGTCTTTTAACCAGTTCTCAATCCAAGAAAGGACCTTCCCTCTTATCCCATGGCCATGTAATTTACACAAGAGCCTTTGGTGAGGGACCTTGTCAAAGGCTTTCTGAAAATCTAAGTATACTATATCTACTGGATCCCTCTTGTCCGCATGTTTGTTAACCCCTTCAAAGAACTCTAATAGCTAGTAAGACAGGATTTCCCTTTACAGAAACCATGTTGACTTTTGTCCAACAAATTATGTTCTTCTACATGCTTCACAATTTTATTCTTTACTATTGTTTCGACTAATTTGCCCGGTACTGAAGTTAGACTTACCGGTCTGTAATTGCCCGGATCGCCTCTAGAGCCCTTTTTAAATATTGGTGTCACGTTGGCTACCTTCCAGTCATTAGGTACGGAAGCCGATTTAAGGGATAGGTTACAAACCACAGATAATAGTTCAGCAATTTCCCATTTGAGTTCTTTTAGAACCCTTGGATGAATGCCATCCGGTCCCGGAGATTTGTTAACATTAAGTTTTTCTATTTGTTCCAAAACCTCCTCTAATGACACTTCAATCTGGGACAGTTCCTCAGATTCATCACCCACAAAGGACGGTGCAGATTTGGGAATCTCCCCAAAGTCCTCAGCCGTGAAGACTGAAGCAAAGAAATCATTTAGTTTCTCCGCAATGGCTTTATCGTCCTTGATTGCTCCTTTTATAGTTCGATCGTCTAGGGGACCCACAGGTTTTTTAGCAGGCTTCCTGCTTCTAATGTACTTAAAAAACATTTTGTTATTTCTTTTTGAGTTTTTGGCTAGCTGTTCCTCAAAATCTTTTTTTGCTTTTCTTATTACATTTTTACACTTGATTTGACAGTGTTTGTGTTCCTTTCTATTTATCTCACTAGGATTGGACTTCCACTTCTTAAAAGATGCCTTTTTGTCCCTCACTGCTTCTTTTACATGGTGGTTAAGCCACGGTGACTCTTTTTTCGGTCTCTTGCTATGTTTTTTAATTTGGGGTATACATTTAAGTTGGGCCTCTATTATGGTATCTTTAAAAAGTTTCCATGCAGCTTGCAGGGATTTGGCTCTAGTCACTGTGCCTTTTAATTTCTGTTTAACTAGCCTCCTCATTTTTGTGTAATTCCCCTTTTTGAAATTAAATGCCAGGGTGCTGGACTGCTGAGTGTTCTACCCACCACAGGAATGTTGAATGTTATTATATTATGGTCACTATTCCCAAGCGGTCCTGTAACAGTTATTTCCTGGACCTGATCCTGCGCTCCACTCAGGACTAAATCGAGAATTGCCTCTCCCCTTGTGGGTTCCTGCACCAGCTGCTCCAAGAAGCAGTCATTTAGGCCATTGAGAAATGTTATCTCTGCTTCTCTTCCTGAGGTGACATGTACCCAGTCAATATGGGGATAATTAAAATCCCCCATTATTATAGAGTTCTTTATTTTGGTAGCCTCTCTAATCTCCCTCAGCATTTCAATGTCAGTATCGCTGTCCTGGTCAGGTGGTCGGTAATATATCCCTACTGCTAATTTCTTATTATTGGAGCATGGAATTACTATCCATAGCGATTCTATTGAACATGTTGATTCACTTAATATTTTTATTTCATTTGATTCTACATTATCTTTCACATACAGTGCCACTCCGCCACCCACCCGGCCTGCTCTATCCTTTCGATATATTTTATATCCCGGTATGATTGTGTTCCACAGATTTTCCTTATTCCACCAGGTTTCAGTGATGCCTATTATGTCAATCTCCTCATTTAATACTAGGTACTCTAGTTCACCCATCTTATTAGTCAGACTCCTAGCATTTGTGTAGAAGCACTTTAAAAATTTGCCACTGCTTATTTGTCTGCCCTTCCCTGATGCATTGGATTCCTTTGTATGCGGTTGTTTGTCTGCTCTGGCCCATGGTTTGCCCTCTCCCCTCCTCTCTTTCTGACTACAGCTTGGAGAATCTCTATCAATGGATTCTCCTCTAAGAGAAGTCTCCCTCCGATTTACGTGCATCTCCGCACCAATCGGCTTTCCCCCATCTCTTAGTTTAAAAACTGCTCTACGGCCTTTTTAATGTTTAGTGCCAGCAGTCTGGTTCCACCCTGGTTTAGGTGGAGCCCATCCTTCCTGTATAGGCTCCCCCTCTCCCAAAAGTGTCCCCAGTTCCTAATAAATCCAAACCCCTCTTCCCTACACCATCGTCTCATCCACGGCATTGAGACTCTGAAGCTCTGCCTGCCTACCTGGCCCTGCGCGTGGAACTGGAAGCATTTCCGAGAATGCCACCATAGAGGTCCTGGATTTCAGTCTCTTTCCTAGCAGCCTAAATTTGGCCTCCAGGACATCTCTCCTATCCTTCCCTACATCACTGGTACCTACATGTACCACGACCACCGGCTCCTCCCCAGCACTACACATAAGTCTATCTAGATGCCTCAAGAGATCCGCAACCTTCGCACCAGGCAGGCAAGTGACCATACGGTTCTCCCGGTCATCACAAACCCAACTATCTATGTTTCTAATGATCGAATCACCCACTACTAACACCTGCCTCTTCCTAACTGGCATTCCCTCCCCCTCAGAGGTATCCTCAGTGCGAGAGGATACCGCAACATCCTCTGGGAGGAGGGTCCCAACTACGGGATGGTTTCCCTCTGCTCCCATTGAATGCTCTGTTCCCTTGAGACTTTCATCCTCCTTAAGAGCACTGGGGCTCTCAGACTGGAGGTGGGACAGTACTACAGTGTCCCAGAAAGTCTCATCAACATATCTCTCTACCACCCTTAGCTCCTCCAGTTCAGCCACCCTGGCCTCCAAAGCCCGAACTTGGTCTCTGAGGGTCAGGAGCTCCTTGCAACGGGTGCACACATATGCCACCCGCCCACAGGGCAGGTAATCATATTACACTCGACGCAATAAACAGGATAGCCCCCACTCTGCTGCTGGGCTTCTGTCTCCATCTTTCTAATGAATAAGTTTAAGCAGAAACTGGGATTCTTTTTAAGCCTCTGGAATATAGATTATTATAAGAGTTATGTTTTAAAGAAGGTCAGAAGTCCCTAGTGCCCTCTAACCTCCCTCTTCAAACTCCCTGTTAGCTGTTCCTGTTCGCAAGCTCCCTGGTCGCTGAGTCACAGGCTTATATAGCTCTGGTAGCCCCTCCCCCTGACTGAGGCTCAGCCAATTAACAGAGGCTTCTAGATTTCAAACCTTTTAGAAGCTCCTTCAAACAAACAAACCAACCAACCAGACAAACACAAGCTCAGCACACAGCAAATAACTCCCTCCCACACAAACACACACTCCAGACAGCCACTTACCACAAGGGTCCCATTTTTACTCCTCTTTTACCTGGAGAACTCCCTCTCCAAACTCCTTGTTAGCTGTTCCTGTTCGCAAGCTGTGCCTAAAGGTAAATGTATGCGTAAATGCATTGCGGAATAGGGATGGACTGCTGAATTGGGGCCTTAAGGATTGGTTTGTGACTAAAAAGGGTTCCCATTAGAACAAAGAGTTGGGTCTTGGGAATAAGGCAGAACATTTTCATGATGCCACAAAACATTTTCTTTTACAGAAAGGAAAAAGATGCTGAGCCCCACAGTTGGGTACCTCATTGACAGTCTCTGCTCAGGAGATGCCCTGAATTAGAATAGCAGAGAGTGAAGCAGTCGTGACTGGCAATGCATTGGCAGAGCAGTATGGGAGTGCCAGATGTGAACAGAATAGGGATGCTACAGCTCAGGATCCAGCTGCATGAGCAAAGCCAGAGAAATATATCACAGGAATGGCAGGAGTCCTGTATATCCGGGATGAGGCGCTTCAGCTGAGGGAGGTCTGAGAAGTTGTCACAATGTCTGTCTGCTTTTTGCCTGTCTCTAGCTAGCGCTATTTCATGATCACTTAAAGCTCACATTTAAATGCATAAGAAATCCCTAGTACATTTTGTGCCAGGAGCATAATTCCACCGGCCCAGCAGTACTTTCTTTTTAAACAAGGTTTATTAACAGGTAATATTTTCTCCACATGATACATTGCCTCTTAATTCAAAACTGACACAAAACTAAAGTCACTCATTGCAGTGTTGGCAGTCACATTTTTCCTTCTCTCTCAACAGCTGGAAGCTTCCTGTCCAATCTCTGATCGCACATGACTCTAGATGTTCTGAAACACCTACAGAATCTTCTCTCTCCTCCCACCCCAGCAACAACATTCACAGCTCTGCACTGGCAACCCTCTTTAGCAGTGCTCACTTTGGGAACAGGTGGATATCCTGCATTCCACTAAAGGGGCTATAGATGGGGGAAAAGGGGTAGTCTGGGCAACCCTGTAATCTGTGGATGCTAGAAGAGTCCACTGGGGGTCACTGGCAGCTGGGCAAGTTAGTGTAGTTGGCTTCCCTTCCCTTTTCCAGGCTTTGCAGAGGAAGAGTCAAAGCATTGGCTTCTGAAGATTCTGCAGGAGAAGAAAACAGCTGTTGGGCTGGGGGGTTATTAGCTGTGGGGCAAGGAACAGGGATGGGACAGATCCAGTGCATCAGCTAAAGAAGTTTCTTTGCAGAATGGGTATCCTAAGGGCTCTAACTTGTGTATTTCCTGCAAGAGGCTGCGTCTCAGGCTTGTTCTGTGTCTTTGCTTTCTGGCTTGGGCAACTGTATGTAAAATAGGCTGTGACCAGCACACACAGCATTCTCATCTTGCTATTAGTATGACTAGCTACTGAAAGCCCATGCAGTCACATGGATGTGGCAGTTGGGCCAGGGAATCTGCCGCCATTTCTCAAAACAAGGCAAGAGCAACCAGACGAGAAAACCAGCAAGACACAGAAGCTCTGGGCTGGATTTAAACCCACACCCTAAGTGAAAAGCTCCCTGCAGCCCACTATGAATCTGCAGGGCTTTTGATACAATGGCCAAAGTTTCTATTGTCTGTGGTTTCAGTGAGGTTGCCACTGAGCTCCTGACTGTCTAGTGTATTAGTCTTAACAGAGCTATACTTGGTTTTGGTGTCACCAGAATGAGTTTCTCAGCTACTTAGTGAAAGATTAAGTCTACAGTGCAATCAAAGGCCCATGGCACGGCTGTGGCTGGCCTGGGTCAGCTGATTTGGGCTCTCTGGACTTGAGCTATTGGGCTATAAAATTACATTGTAGATATTCAGGGTAAGGCTGGAGCCTGGACTCTGAAACCCTGTGAGGGGGAAGGATCTCAGAGCCCCGGCTCCAGCTGAAACTTGAATGTCTAGCCTCAAAGCCTGAGCCAGCAGACCCTGGCTCTGAGAGTTGGTGCTGTGGATATTTTATTGCTGTGTAGATATACCCTAAAGGGCTGGCTATTTCTATATTGCTGACTCTGCAGCTAAGTTTCTGTGGGGGCTTCTTTTATAACAATGCTTGTCTCTGACCTTGTCCCTGACAGGCTATGGAGCCCTCTCAAAACAATAGACTTGTGAGTTGTATTTGGGTCTTTCATCCTTTTCCGTAGCTTACTGGGTTACGTTTCTTCTGGGCACCCTGCGAGAGAGAAGCAGAAAAGACAAACAGCAAATGAGAAAGACAGCATAAATACATACATCCTTGGGTGAAAGGGAATCTCCCCATTTTATTAAGCAGATGGAGACCATGGAGATGGACCATGAGAACTGAAACAGTAGCCCTTGCTTCCCCATTCCTCACAGCCACTCCTGAATCTCTTCTCTGACATGGAGGTATGCAGGTGTCAATTCACAGCCTTATACCAGTACTGGGAGAAACTAGGTCTGACCTACTCTCTCGAACATCTTGGGTTCCTTCTCAGTTCTTCAATGAGTCTTACCTCAACATGGAAAACAGCTGGTGTGAGGATGTGCTTCTCACCCCTCAACTGCAAAAGGGGAAGAGACAATCAGAGGGAAAAGACCTCATGCTTAACCACAGCTCTGAACCACAAAAAGCATAACAGCCTTTGTAGCCTGGAGAAAACTTCTTGCAGAAGCCTAGAAGCTAGACAAAGTTAAGCTGTGAAGACAAGCCAATTGGCATGTCCCTCCCATCACTTATCCTGCATGTAGACATGCTGCATCTCAGCAAGTTTCTAGACTTGCCAGCAGCTCCCATCTCTGCTCTTTCCCCATAGAACTAAATTGCTGACAATCTCCTGCGTTTGACGCTTCCACTAGAGTTCCAGTTACTCTCTGGGCTGTATAGTTATGTGCCTAATTCTCCAGAGAGGAAGACCCACAGAACCGGACTCTTGTGTATGATTACAGTAGCACCAGGAGATCCCAGCTGAGAGGAGGACCACATGGTGCAAGATGCTGTCCACACACAAGCAAGAGACAGTCTCCCTCCAAAGAGTTTACAGTGTTGTAGACCCTGTACTGGTCTCTGGAAGCACAAGAGACACATTGTTTATCTCAATAACAGTAACATTAATTACAAGACTTCACAGGGCTACACAAGGTGGCCCTATCTTGCAGCTCTGCTGCACCCTCAGAGCCATTTTTCTTCTTTAGGCTCTTTGCAACACTGGGATGGACCTGCACAAGCAGAACCATCAACAGTTGAGTAAACAGACCATTCTCAGCAGAGCCAACAGCCTTTGTGGGCTCCCAGGCAAAGTGCAGAGGCGGGGGCAAGGGTGGGAAGTGGCAGGGCCAACGGCAGCTGACCCTCAGCACTGCATGGAGCGTGGCACACCTCCCTCAGCCCTTAGCACTTCCCAGAGTGCATGCTGGTGCACCCTGGCAGTGATTCAAAGGGCCCAGGGCTCAGCCCACCACTGCTGCTACTTTGGCAATGGCAGAAGCCAGGAGCCCCAGGCTCTTTGAATTACCAGGCCCTGGGACAACTGCCCCCTTTACCCTCTCTGTTGGCAGGTCTTCTGCTCCCCATCTCTGACCCTGTGTTTCTCAATGTATCAACCCCTTACCACCCTGCCTCACTACTCAATACAGAGCTGTCTAGCCTTGATATAAATTCTATCTGGGAGGGTCTCATCCAGGAATAAAACACATGCATAAGATACGAGCACATAGCCAATATTCATAACTTCAAATAGAAAGATGATACCTGCATATAAACTGGATAATCATACTTGGCAAATCATGTTTCCTCTTGCACCTTACTCGGCATACTTTGTGCAAGCACATAACAGTCATAATATCCTTGATATAACTGGTCATAATCCATCCATCCAATATCGCAGTGGGTCAAAAGGGAATTCTTAGCAAAGGACACCAGGACAGGGCCTGTCTCTTCCCACAACGCATAAGATCTTAACTGATGAGCTGCACATGGCAGGAGTAGAGCTGCCGCTTAGGAACACATGGTTCATGTGTAACCAGTAGCTAGAGCCACATCTGAGCTAAGATGGGTGTTTGCTCTGAAAATCCATGACCTTCCATCTTGATTTCCATGGGAGTTACATCCAGCTCTTGTATATTTGGTCTGAAATTCCTAATGGAAAGCTTGAAAGATTGCTTCACCGGCTGGTACCTTAGGCTGTATTTGCTGGTTACAACACATCAGGACTGGCAAAAAAAAAAAAAAAAAGTCCGCCTGCCATCACAAAGCAAGTGTATTACCTTGGTGTGCTGAGCATCTGTGATGCTGCTTCGCTATTGTTTAATGGTGACGAAGCCAAACGGCTTTGAGAGACAGCCTGATTTCACAGGAAAGGCCATTATGACATGTTGTTTGCTGCTAAAAGCAAAAAGAGGTTGGACTTTACAATGCTGGAGCCTAAATTACACTTTAATATTGGCATCACATTGGAAGGAAATAGCTGCCTAAGAGGGTCTTATGCTTGGGGAATCTTTCTAATGAAAGACTGGAGAGACCTCAGGAATGCGACTATAGGGTCCATGTAGGATGATGGCTAGTAGAGCTATTTTTATCGCTTTCATTAGGGATTCACTGTCTTGAAGCTCTTCTTTTTTATGCGTATTTGCCTTTGAATTTTGATGGGTCCAAGGTACAAATTTTGTTTTTCTGTTCAATTTTGCAGTCCGCACATCCCAAGTTTTGATTCAGGCCCATTGTTGGCTAAACTTGAGTCTGATTTTAACTGGGATGATATCAATAGTCCAGTAATGAATAAATTAATGTTGGCTCTCCTTCCCCAAAGTAATATTGAAAAACTAAAGGCAAAGCCACAGTCAATTGGCACTAGCAGAGCAGCTGTGATTTGCAGCTTTGATCCGGGAAGCATTGATTTAAAAACAATGGTGGATGTAAAGATTACACAAGTGAATGAAATGTTGGAATAGCTCAGGTCAGTTATGTGGATCATGGCCTGCAATCAGATGGTGCTGGACACTGAATGCACTGCTTCTTTCTTAATCAGTGGCTGCACAACACAGGCAATAATAGATAGCAAAGATTCAATTGTTTCCTTTCCCAGTAAGCTGAACCATGCCTACATCTGTCCAGGGCAAGAGATAGTAAACACCAAGGCTGCTGATGGTGGGGGGGAGGGGGCAAATGGGATCTGTTGCCTGGGGCCTGGTGATTTAAAAGGGCCTGGGGCTCCTAGCCACTACCATGGCAGCAGCAGTGGTTGGAGCCTGGGGCCCTTTAAATTACCACTGGAGCCCTACACGACATGACCTGGTGACACTGGGGGAGGCTAGCCCCTGGCTCCATCCCTTCTGGGGCCCCAGAGGCAAGCCCTTCCCCACTTTGCCCAGAGCCCCAGCAAGTCTGTCGCCAGCCCTGGTAAACACCATTACAATTTCACTGCACATATGAGAGGTCTCTGGTGGGGAGACACAGAATGTCTGGGCTAATCCAGAATCCTAAAGATTCCCCAACTAAAACCAACAACAAAACACACATTTTGAACTCTTTACCCAAACCCTGGGAGTTTCCTCAATTATTTATGGGGTTTCTGGTCTCAGCTGCTCATTTGCAGACCAATTATAGCTTATCACTAGAAATAAAAATGTTTTAATTGGTATTTGAAAAGTGACTTTCCTAGAATAATAATAAAAATTTGCCCCCTCCAAGCCCTGCATACCCTGAGACCATCTCTCAGCAATGGTGGCTCTTTAGAGTCTCTGCAGTCCATTGAACTAAGGATTTTAATGTTGCAAAAATGAGAGCTTGAGGTAACTCAGTAGTTATTTTTATCAAACAACAACACATGTCCAGATATTTTTCTCCTCTTACCTTAAAAATAGACTTCACAGCTAAATATTCTTCAATGTTTTGGAAACTGCTAATTGTTCCTGATTATTGATATGGTCCCTGTGTAAATTTTACTCCCTGTTACGTACTCCACAATCACCTGCACAAAGTTGTCCACGAAATACTCTGCATCCTTACTCCAGATGAAAGTGGAGAAGACTGTTATGAAGTTCTTATTCTCCTCCTAAATCTAACAAAAATAAAATGTGATCATATTTATGCATATTTTAGAGTGCAACACTTTTAAAGTATATTAATGTTATTTTAGTTGGAAGAATTTCTGAATAAATGTTTTTCTGGGAGCTAAGACACTGTAATTGTAAGAAAAGATGAAAGTACCAAGTGTTGGTTAATTGTCAATTTTATATGTTAAGGCACCCAGATCCCCATTTAGGCAGGCAGCACTAAATATTTTTTCATTAACTATGAAAAATATCCCTTTTGCCTTAAGATTATTCTATCCTGCTGACACAATCAGAAACTAGGGAAAGTATTAGTGAAGTGATGGGACATGCTAAGTAAGGACAGAGAGAAGGACTAGCTATTATAAGGCAATTGGCCCAAGAGGGACAGGATCCTTTTCCATCATGCCCTTGGTTCTGCATGCCTGGAGTCCCTCGGTGGGGAGGTAGTTGTGGGACCCTATATTGTGTAGGGCAGGATGTTGATCCTCCACTTCTGAACAGAAGACTACCCTCCTCCTAGGACAGTCTGAGGACTGAGCCTTCTCCCCCCTGTTTGTGTAGTGTGAACAGAAAGTTCTTCTGCATTCAAGTAAGAGAAAGTTGTCTTTCAGTTTCATGGGTCCTATTGAGGAGATTATGGTTTCCATGCTATGAGAGACCAGTGATGCAAGTGGGCTGGCACGGTCCGGTACGCTGTACCAGCAAGTTATTTTTAGCCAGTACATCGTATCAGAAAGACTCCCTGTTGGCCATCCCCAGCTCCTCCTCTGACTGCTGCATTTCTGTGTACAGGTCTGGGACCAGAGAGATACGTCTCAGAGCATGATAGCAAGTGGAGGAGCTGCTGGCATTCTGCTTCTTTCCCTGCTATCTCTCCCACTGGGGAAAGGAGCAGAACTCCCAGCCCCGCCCCCAGCTTCTCCACAGAGCTCTGTCTCTATGTAGAGGGCTGTGGGGCAGGGAGGAGGCTAGCAGTTCTGTTCCTTTTCCTGCTGCCCCTCCCAGCAGGGAAAGAAGCAGAACTCCCAGCCCTGTAGATGAGTATGGTAGCTCCGTGAAGGGGCAGGGGCTGGGTGGGGACAACAGGGAAAGGGCCAGAACTACCAGCAGCTCCTCCAGCTGCTGTAGCACCCCCAGCTCCACCCCAGTTAACATGGGATGGGGAGGGGTGGGGCAGAGCATGGGAATCCTGGGCTGGGGGTGGGGCAGAGTCATGTGGAGAGGTCACATGGGGAATTCACATGGGCTTGCTTTAGCTGGTATACCCTCCCTCCCGTACCAATAAGAAATTTTGCATACTTGCACCACCGAGGGAGACTCCCCATGCATATATTACACATTTAACAACAAAAATCAACCAATCAAGACTCTTCCCCAAATACAAAAACTGCATACAACTAACAACAGCAAGGGCTGGACAAAAACTCACTGTCACACCTACACAGCTAGCTGCACCTCTGACCCCCTTCTGTTTTCTGAATACTCTTAGGTGTCATGCCTTGTTCCCTTCACCTCTTCTGGGTCAGGATCCCACAATTATCTCACTCACAGACCAGGCCTTGGGCTACAGTCCCTTGTGTCTCAAATGCGCTTGCGTGAATGTTTTCTGACTCCTGTGCTTCTTCCCTTTGGGAGGGATGTATACAGTGACCAGACAACCTGCTTTCTGACACCAAAGTATTGTTTGTTTTACAATAGGAATAGAACATGTAGGGAAAAAAGGATTTCAAAACAGTCTGTATGCACTTCTATCTTATCTAATGGCTTTCTATCCCCTGACAGTAACTTAAGCAAGCCTAACTTATTCAGATAGCAGGTGCCTGTGTCAGTCTAGGTCTCTTGAGAGAGTTTTTCTTTTTAAACTGGATAGAGTACTGCTGATCTTCTATGTGTATGAGCTTTGTCCTGTCATGGCATTGTCTCTTAACAGCCCTCAAGTGTTTGTGGCTTTTGGGACAGTTATCCCATATATAGTTAAATGAAGGGCATCATTCAGCCTGCCCATAAAGAACTGAAATTATATAAATACAGCGGGCTAGATTCTCAGCCTCTTGGTCAGCATTCACACAAGCTGACTTTTAGCGACAGCCTTGTCACTAACGGCTGCGTAGTATCCCTGGATTTTAACCCCTGAAATAGTGACTCCCTCCCCTACTAAATAAAACCAACATATTCATACAGTAAATGTCCAATTTGGTCTACAGAGGTAAGAATGTCTGATTTGTGCACACAGATGGCCACTCACATGGACAAATCACCATTGTGGAATCGGGCTGAAAATCTGGTCCTTAAAGTCATTTTGACAGTTTGTGGAGTGGCACTGAGTATATTATTCATTAGTTGTTACTATTCCTGCAGCAGCTGGAAGGTGCAATTAGTTAATGTGTTAGATACTTTACTCACAAATAATAATAAAAAGATGAGATTCCTTTTAAGAATGGAGTTTAACTAAGGCCTTGGAAATAAAACTCATCCCACTCTTACATAAATATAGAATGCCAAGAGACAATTAAAAGATGCCCATCTCTAGCTGTAATCTATGGCTCATGCCATAAGTGGCTGAGTCCCTCTCCTTCTTCTGTTGTTGTGTGGTCTCTATTTATCTTGAAATACATACGCGCTAGTTACAGAACAAGTTTCATTTTTCTTCAGTATTTCTTCCAATACACTCTCATTGTATTTCTTTGGAAATGCCTGACTGATGGGATTCTCTGCGCTCTGGACAGTTATCCCATATATAGTTAAATGAAGGGCATCATTCAGCCTGCCCATAAAGAACTGAAATTATATAAGTACACTGGGCTACATTCTCAGCCTCTTGGTCAGGGATTCGCAAAGCACAGGCTTGTGCTGGTCTGGTATGCCTGAGAATCTAATCCTTTATCTCAAGTAAAAAAATTCAGAATATTAAAGGGACTCATTATCGATACTAATTATTAAAAAAAAAATGTCAGAGGAAGCTGCTGCTTCTGTAGCTTGAGGGTATGGCTACACTTGCTCTTTCTTGACAAAAGCTTCATGATAAATAACTGCCCCCCCTACAAATGACAAAATGTCACCATGGCAAGTGAAAGTGTGAATGCTGCTCTCCTGCCAACAGAGCAAGACCCCTTCAGGGGAGTGGAAGTATTTTGTTGGCAAAAGTGCTGACAAATAGCATTCACACAAGCTGACTTTTAGCGACAGCCTTGTCACTAATGGCTGCGTAGTATCCCTGGATTTTAACCCCTGAAACAGAAAAAGCCTGAAAGTCTGTAAGGTTTCCTTCATCTTGATGGGAACAGAAGAGTTTTAATCCACCTCTCTGGAGTGAAATACCATCCACTATTCCAGAGTGGCTCCCAAGTGAGTCTGATATGTCAAAAGTAGTGAAGGCAATGCCTAGACATGCTCATTTCTAATAGGATACCAGGATACATCCTCTCCATCAGTGGAGCAAATCACCGGATCCTTCTCTGCTCTGCTGAACTGAAAAAACTTCTTTTTCGCCATTTCTGTCTTATTGTTTAACAGTGATTGCATGTCTTTCCTTGTCATCTTTCAGTGACAATAGCAACTGATTCCTTGGGCAGTGGGAACTAAATGCTCTGACAAGGAACTTAAGGAAATCTACCGAGAAAGAAAATCTGTCCAAGTGAGGATGATTGCCCCTCAGTCTTGCAGAACATCACCTGACACTTCTGCCACATAACACAGTTGATTTTTTTTCTATTTTCTGTTAACACATCCCTGCCTCTCTCAGATGGGGTTTGAAGAGGTGCATTTACACTCTAAAATGAAACTAATCCGATCCAGAATCTACTTGCCAGATGACGGGTGACTCTGCTTTCCTGCAACCCAGTAATCAATTCACCTTACCTTTGTGATGGTTTATTTGGGTGCTGGGCCATAACCTCTCTCTATTGTTAGCTTCAACATTTTGGAAGTCAAATGTAAATTCAAAGGCAGCATTAATCAATAAAAATCTACTATCTTGCTTCTTGCAAAACACATAGCAAGTCAGCACTTGGCATCAAGTGGACAGTATAGATATGTGAAACTGGTTAAGTGACTATCAGCCCATGTCACTATACAAGAAAACCAGGCAATGGGTATTAAGAGATTACCTTGCTAAGTCACAACAAAAAGTTCTCCAAAATGGATTTGCTCAGAGGTCTAGCATTTCCCTAAGGAACTCCATTGTAGGATTCCTTTGCATGAGGATTTCCTGGAAACTGAGTGCTAGAGTAGCTGAATCCTCTTTATGAACGAAATATTAAAGCTTACATGGTTTCTAGGGACCAACCCTTTGATACTATTTTATCTGTGGATTGAAAGAACCCAACAAATGAATTGTTATTGTGGTTGGTGACTGATTCTTCTCACAACTCTCTAGCATGGAATAAGACTTTAGAAACATTTATTTTCCCTTCTGAAAAGTTGATGGACTGGGAGCAGGTGGGTTCTATTATCTGCTACTGTATACATCCACACACCTGACTCTCGGTCATCCACAGCTATGAACTTTTGTTGATTGTTATTTTAAGAAGGGGTGCCTAGGGTAGTAGCCCACAATGAAAATGCCAAGGTCAAGGTAGGTTGCAAAAAGGATAGCAGATTCTCCTAAAACTGGTGGTTAACATTGTAGTTAGAATCACCAACCAGTTACAAACCCTGCTCCTGATCTCCCACTTTGGTTATCAGGAAACCAAAAACTGCCCAAACCCACAACCCAACAATAACCCCCTGCACCCTACAAACACATAGTCCCCTTTACTGCATTCCAGACTGAGACTCCCATTCAACAAATAGGTCCAGCAGAGTAAGAACTTATTTTAAACTCTATTCACTATACAAAATGTTCTTCTGATCCCAAAGGGCCAGCCACATTGCCAGATCTATACTAGTTTGGCTCTTACCTAAAATATCATACTGCCTGCCAATCCTTTAGTATCTACTACCAAAGGTTTATTATAAAAGAAATTAAAGAGAAGAGAATTGTTAAATAGTCAAAGCAATCAGATACCTACATATATGACTACAGAATCTATATGCCAAGTTCTTAGTACTAATGGTGAGTTTGCTGGCTTGTAAAGTCCCACTGGAACACATCCAAAGCCAGGTTGGGTTTATCAGTCCTTTCTTTAAAGCTTCAGTTTTTAAAGAAGTTACCCCATGGGGGAGAAGCAGGATTGAAGACAAAATTAAGAAGCTGCAGCTGGTTTTTTATATCCTTTGCCATGGGCCTGGGCATGGAAAAGGACTCGGAGTCCCCTGTCCCTTAAATGGCCTGCTGACTCACAGTTGCAGCCCTTGCCTACTGTCATTGTACAGCTGATTGCCTTTGATGGGCCATCAAACAGGCTAGATAGTGTTGATGCCAATGTGTCCGGGGTATCACTCAGAAACACAATACACGTGCGAGGTACAAATATATCACACATATTTATAACTAATAATACAAAGACAATACAGACATCTAAACATGATGATCATACTTAGCAAATCACAGTTTTTCCACTGATACCTTACATGGCATATCTTGTAAAATTCATTTCAGTTTTGTAACGTTGGTAGCAATAATATACAGTGTCACATATAGTGTCACAGCTATGTCTTTGTCACTGAAGATTTCTTTTTCAGCTCTTGTGATGTAAAGCAACTTCTGTGGGAGACGGGCATACATTTTGTCTGGCTGAAAAATAATACATTGTCTTCAATTAGACTTGCTTTCTTTTGTGAACAACAGGAAGTGTAAGTCTCAACAAACAGCCTCCCTACATTCCTGGAGTTCAGTAGATTTACTTCTCAAGAAGTAATGGTCAACTGAACAATGCCCTTCTTGTCTGGTGAAAGAGAATCACGAGCAGCTGCTGTCTCTCATGAGCTACATAATTAATACCTAATTCAGAGAAGGAATCTTTCCTTTTCCCTTCAGACATGCAATACCTCAACAAACACCGAAGGAACCCACTCCAGTTACATCAGTTCTAGCTAACTGCTGCCCAGTCTTAAACCTCTGTTCCCAAGTGTAGAAAAACTAGCCAAAGGCCAACCATTATTCTGGTCTGAAACTACATTATGTTCTGGGACATAATGTAGTTTCAGACCAGAATAATGGCTTGAAATCGGTTTAGTCACTGACAGATGATCTCTTGCTATAAATGGAAGGAGAACAAACATTGATTTTCATCTTTCCTTATGCAACATTTGACACTGTCAACCATGAGTTACTGTTGTCCCACCTCAGAGTTGTGGCAGGGGAATGCACTAAAATTATTTGAGGGAGGGAGGGATAGCTCAGTGGTTTGAGCATTGGCCTGCTAAACCCAGGGCTGTGAACTCAATCACTGAAGAGGCCATCTAGGGATCTGGGGTAAATCTGTTAGGGATGGTACTTGGTTCTGCTGTGAGGGCAGGGGAATGGACTCAATGACCTCTTAAGGTCCCTTCCAGTTCTATGAGATAAATATAATATATGGAGATGTACCTATTTAAATCCTTCTTGGAACAATGCGCCCAACAAACAGTGATGAGAACTGCCCCTCCATTGCTAGACTCCCTCACTTGTGGAGTCCCACAAGGATCAAATCTCCCTCCTGGAGCATTCAGCATATAATGGGGGAAGCAGAACAAATCATAGAGCATTTGTGAATGAATGACTGCATGAGATGCATATCATCTAATAGATAGTGTCCTGCTGTGTGACACTGGGGAAGTCACCTCATTTTCATTCCCCATGCACCCCTGGTCTGCCTGATTTAGTTAGATGATAAGCACTTAGGAAAAGAGCTAGTTCCTTACCGTACATTGATCCAGAGCCCAGCACAATGGGGCCTCAGTCTCACCTGGAGCCTTTATTCACCACCACAATGCCTCTTTCAGTAGTGCACATGGGATACACCCTCTTTGAAGCTCTATTTTCAAGAGCGGAGCTACATGCAGGGCCAGATTAAGGCATGGGCTAGCCGGGCAGCTGCCCGGGGTGCCAACCTATGGGGGGCACCTGGCTCCCAGATTGCGGGCTGCAGCAGCTCCCAGCGGCCACCTTGCAGCAGCCGCCCGGGCTGGGGGCCACATTAACCCCCACAGCGCCGGCCAGCAGTGCCCTTCCCCCCGCGGCTGCGGGGCCCTGCACGGCCAGGCTCGGCCTGCCCCAGGCGGCTCTGGGCTGCATGCCAGCGGCGGTAGCCCGGCCGGGCTGGGCTGGGCATGTGCATCCTGCCATCGCCAGCGCCGCGCACCCTCCCCCACATGCCACACGGGGGTGGGGGCTGCACATGCACCCTCTCCCATGCGCCGGCGCGGGGCTGTGCATGTGCCCTCTCCCACGTTCCAGCGCGGGGGCGGGGCCGTGCATGCACCCTTCCCCGCGCGCCGGTGCAGGGGCGGGGCTGCGCATGCACCCTCCCCCAACCGAGGGCGCAATTAAACTGTCTGCCTGGGGCACTGGAATGGCTCGGTCCAGCCCTGGCTGCATGGCTCCTGCTGATTTAAATCCTAGTTACACGTATGGAGGGGGACACACCAGCTCATTACATGAATCCCAAATACCAAGCCACATGCCCGAGAGCACTCTGCTTGCCCACCTCCCAGGCCTAAGCCACTTAGCTTCCTTTAAGGAGGCAGGAATTAAACCACAAATAAATGCTGCCCTTTGATGTAAGCCAATACTTCCATCTGGGCAGAGACACAACCTGAATTAGTAGAAGGAACCATTCAGTGGCCTCCCAAAGGAGCCATACATACCCCCTTCCACAGCAGTAATCCATTCTACTGAGCCCCAATAGCTAAACATACAGATTAATATTTTCTAACCCGGGAGAGAGTCCAAACAGCTCCAGTTTCTTTATCCCAAAGAGGTATCATCTGCCCCCTGTGTTAGCTCTCGGTGCTTGGGCACAGCTCAAGTTCTGAGGGTGAATCTCATCCTCTGCTGCATTGCTATGTGTCCATCACCACAATGGTCATGGCTCTTCTGCTGGTTCTTAGCTGTTCCTTTAGTCTGGCTGCAGCCCGGCTCCCAGCCTGCCTCCTAGGTTGATTCATCAGCCCGGGGTCAGGCTGCATTAGATCCAGCAGCAGCCACAGCCAAGGGGTGCTCACATCAGCTGTGTGGCTCTTCCCCTTGCCCCACCCAATGCCAGCCAACTGTCCCAGAGTCAACCAGATGGCCTGAAACCACTTCCCTGTCCCATTTGGGCAGGGCTGAGCTCCAGCAAGGAGGCAAGCTGGTGATGGGAAGTGTGACATTAGGGTGCAATCTGGACTGTTGTATAGCTGTGTCCCCTCAATTCTCCAGTTTAGGTGCCTTTTACACAGCTTCACTGTGAAAGCAACCACTTCTGGTTTGCTCACACACAGTCTCGTGCATGTAAATTACTCCCAGCTATACTGTATGAATGCTATAGCCAGTCTCTCTTGAAATACACTGCAGAGTAACAGCAGCAAATTCCCAGTCCCAGACTTTCCCCCGCAAATGTGAGTCTTGTACTGTCCAACCCCTCCTGGACAACACAAGCTTATACAAAATCCATCATTTTATTAATAGAAAATAACATTCCCGGGTCCTATTATCTCAAATTGAAGTTTCTCAAACACTTCAATACAAGCACACTGGATTAGACAGAACAAATGTATTAACTACAGAAAGAAAGATTTTAAGTGATTATAAATAATGATTCATGAAAGTCAGAACTGGTTTCATGAAAATGAAAGGTAAAATGCCATTAATTTCTAACTTAACAAGCTAAATCAATTCAAAGCAAAGGTCCCTCTCAACACATGCTTCATCAGTCTTAGAGTCTGGATTCATTTCAGCCAGGATTCCTTCCTCTGTATTATCTTACTTTCCTTGCGTTTCTGGTGTTGTTGATGCCATGGGCAGAAAGTAAAGGAGGAATAACTAGGGGGTGTCTGTTCCCAATTATTATACCTTTTCTTCTTTCTTAAGAAGCTTCTCGAGATAGTGCTTAGGGGACTGAAAATCTGGGATAGGAACCTCTCGCTGTTTCTTTGCCAAGATGTAAATTTCTTGCTCACACCATTTCCTTCCAAAGAATGGCCACTTAACCAGGAAATGATCCATTTGATTTCATTGACACCTGGCTGAGGCATCAGTTTGCCTTTTGCCTCTGAGGAACTGGTTCATGGCAGCTTCCCCATATTTTCTTTTTCTTACTTTATATTTTAGAAATGTGCCTCTGTCTGTCTGTCTGTCTGTGAGTCCATTTGTTCAAGAACTCCTCGTACATGGTAAGAGCTAGGACCACCAAATTTGGTATGCAGCTTCCTCTTATCATAACTTGCAGCCAGGTCAGGGGTTGGCTGTGCCAGGAAAATGGGATCTGTGTGGAATGCGATTGTTTTGCATCAAATGGAAAGGGAGGGGTGTGACTGCAGGGACAATTATACTAATGAATGACTACAGGGAGCAGCAAGCACCCCAGCAATCAGCTGCTGATCGGCAGCATGGCCCTTGCTCTCCCTGCCTGTCTCTGGGAACAGCCACTGGCTGCCATTCAGCCCCTGCCATTCTGGGCTGGCTCCAGGGAGTGCCGGTGGGTGGCCTGTGCACCATCCCTGCACCTGGGCCAGCCATGGGGAATGCTAGTCTGCAGGCTCCCACTGCCCATGGGCCCACCCTGGGGAGAAGCCAATGGGTGGCCCCTGCTGGCACCTCCATCCTGGGCCAGCCCTGATGAGAAGCAGTCTGGCAGCTCACATGGCCCACGTCAGACCAGCCCTGGGGAGAAGCCAGCAGACAGGATGCATGGCCCCTGCCATCCTGGGCTGGCCCCAGGAAGAAGCCAGCTGTCACTCCCACCTCCTGCACTGAGCCTCCCACTCCCTCCCCTAATACTCCACCTCATAACCCTCTGCCCTGACTCCTGCACCCCCACCTCGTACCCTGAGCCCCTCCCCAACCCTGACTCCCACAACCCCCCCACATCCCCAGCTCCCTGCCCTGTGTCCCTCCTCAACCCTTCACTCTGACTCCTACATCTCCCACACTCCCAGGCTCCTTCTCTGAGCCCCTCACATCCTCAAGCTCCTGCCCTGACTTCTGCACCCCTCACACTGCCAGCCTCCTGCCCTGAAGGAACCAAGACACACTGGATAAGTCTGCTAGTTTGGAATATATGTTAGTAAAATCATACAGTAGAACCTTATAGCTTTACATGTCATGTGGCCACACATTTTAACAGGACAATAATGCTCAGCAGATCATGAGTTTTCAAATGATAACTCATAAGGCATAATTTGTATAAAATGTATCATAGTCTTGAAAAAGGGATGAACACAGGATTGCAGACTGTCTCAGGGGGTCAGGTCAGGGATGGGATTTCCAAGGAGTCTAGGGCCCGTTCCCTTCTCTGCTCCAGTTAGTTAAGCAAGTCTGTGGGGGCAGGAAAGGTCCTCTCCCACTGTAGCCATGTGCATGATGTATTGTGTGGCACCACATATGGTTGAAAGCCCACACAATGCTTTGGAAATGCAGAGGTTAACAACTGTTGCTATTGCTACAATTCTCCTTCATTTGCACAATCTTCACTTTAAATTCCTGTTTGCTAGAGCTGAGAGCACAATGCATTAATGTGCTTCATCACTCATTCTTCACTTTCCCTTCAAAAAAACTGCTGCGTTTTGCTGCTGCAGAACGGCTGACCTGTTCAACCTCAGAGTCGGCTGTAATTTAGCAAAAACAACAAGGAGTCTGGCGATACCTTAAAGACCAACAGTTTTATTATGCCATAAGCTTTTGTGAGTTGCAATTCACTTTGTCAGATGCATGAAGTGAAAGAAAAAGAAACAGATAGTAGGGATACAGAGATAGGAGTGTTACATCAGAGCTAATTCAATCAGAGGAGATGTGAATAAGAAGGTGAGAATACCCAATGTGGAAAATTACTTTTTAAAATGAGAACTATTTCCAGTCCCTGTTCAGCCCATTCTGATGGTGTCACATTTGCATATGAATTCCAGGTCAGCAGTTTCACTGAGAGGCCTGTTTTTGAATTTTTTTTTTGCTTGAGGATGGCAACTTTCAAGTCTGTAATGGTGTGTCCAGTATGTTCTCCCACTGTTTTTTGTATGTTACCATTCTTGATGTCTGATTTGTGTCCATTTATTCTGTTGTGCGAGGCAGTATGGTTTGTCCAATGTACATGGCACAGGGGCTTTGCTGGCACATGATGGCATATCTCACATTAACAGATGTGCAGGTGAATGAGCCTATGATGGTGACACCATCATAGGACCAAACTACATCAGCCATACCATCAAAGACTCCTTCACCTGCACATCTACTAATGTGATATATACCATCATGTGCCAGCAATGTCCCTCTGCCATACACATTGGACAAACCGGACTGTCCCTATGCAGCAGAATAAATGGACACAAATCAGACATCATGAATGGTAACATGCACAAACCAGAGGGAGAACATTTTAACCTCCCTGGATGCACAGTTTAAGACTTGAAAGTTGCCATCCTCAAGCAAAAGAACTTCAAAACAAGCTGCAATTTGAAACTGCTGAGCTGGAATTCATATGCAAATTTGACACCATCGGAATGGTTCAGAACAGGGACTGAGAATGGCTGTCTCATTACAACTAATTTTCAACATTAGGTATTCTCCCCTTCTTATCCATTTCCACCCTTATTGAATTAGCTTTATGTAACACTCCCATCTCTGTATCCTTACTATCTGTTCCTTTTTCTTTCGCTTCATACATCTGATGAAGTGGATTGCAACTCACTAAAGCTTATGCCATAATACAATTGTTAGTCTTTAAGGTGTCACCGGACTCCTTGTTTTTGCTAAACCAGATGAACACGGTTACCTCTCTGAAACCTGTAATTTAGCTGTGGGTAGAGTGATCCCTAAATAATCAAAAGCTGTTGCCTGTATGTCACATTCCTCAGCTGGATCATAGGCTGGTGTTTTAAGAGATACAACTGCATGATTTACCCCCCAGACTAGTGATCTGAAGCAGGGCTGGAAATATTCCCTCAAAGGATTAAGAAGGATGAAGCCCAGAATCTCAAAGAGGAACAGAGAGTGGGTTCATCCTCTGTGTACCTAAAGGGGAGGGAGGAGAGAGAGGAAAATGGGGCCTCCACCACACCCAGCAGCCAGAAGGGTGTGGGGAAAGAAAGTGGAGTTCTGACTCTCAGCAATGCAGTGTGGGGGAAGAGGGAAAGTGTGGAGGTGATGTGACACAGGAAGTGGCACAAAGGATTCTGGGATGTTGTGGGGGAGTTGTGGTCATAAGAGAAAAAATACAGCTGATGGGGAATCAGAAGCAGAAGATTGAGAGCCACTGAACAAAAATACACTGAGATCCTGTGGGGGTGAAAAGCATGGTATGAATGTAAGGTACATTCTCCTTATTGCCGAACTCCTTTTATTGTTCATGTGAGTAGTGAACAGAAATGTCAAACAAGACGCTGAAAATCTCTTGCCAGCATCTACTTCCAGCTGCTCCCTTGCAATTATCTGCTAAATGGGAGAAAACTATTTTCTGCATTTTCTCTCTCTTGCCTCTCCCAACCCCCAAATACCATGAAAACACCATGGGAAAGAGGGAACGATTAATTAAGAAGCTTATATTCCAGTGTCAGGCTTCCACTGATGATTAGAAACTGCTTGAGTGGTGCTTTCAGGGGTTTGTAATATGAACAGACTCTCTGGACAGGGAAACAGCTCTGTAATTAATTTCTCCCTGCAATATTATTACAGATACAAATAGCAAAACAAAAACAATTAAAGCATCAGCATAGATGCCCAAGTTACATGTGCCTCATGGAAACATTCCTCAATTCCAGGTTATTTTCATCTGCAAGGTCAGTGGGTTTCCAAAAGTGGGCCATGAAATAGAAGGGAAACACCAGAAGGTTTTATAAGGGGTCACTGGCTTGTTTCCTGTTCTTTGCTAGCCCTGCTGATAGGCATTCCATTAGCTTTTCCTGGCCTCTGGCACAGTGAGAGAAGTTCTGATCACAGGAGCACCATGCCTTGTACTGTATTTGTGTGTCAGGAAGCATAGAAAGTGGTATAACTATCACAGGAGAGGCACTTCAGAATACAGTTCCTGCCTTATCTCACAAAGCAAAAGAGAGGAGAACAGCATGAGAGCTTCTATTCCTCTAAGCAGCCAGAGGTGGGAAATAATAAGACTCCCCTCTGCAAGTAGCCAGGATAAAAGAGGGTGTCTGACATTTCCCCAATTTCACTTTCAAGCATTTCTGTATCTTCTGCTGTCAATAGGCTGATGGCCATGTGTACTATTGGTTAGAGCAAAGGGTCAGGCACCAGGAATGTGTTGCATTTGGGGGAAAGTCCAAACCCACTGAAATTGGATTGAGACAAAGTACAATGAGGCCTCTCTGCTCCACCAACTAGAAAGGAGGGTAATAAAGTGAACTGACAGCCTTGTACCAGTTTTTTGAAGTGCTACTGGGACTGCTCTAAAGGATTCTGGGATATGGGTTTGAAGGAGAAAAAACAGCTGAATCACAAGGGGAAAAGTTCAGAACCACTTTCTTACAGATGAGCCACAGCCCTGGAGTCACCACCTGCTGTCTTTGTGAGACTCTCCAGTGGAACAATTGTCATTGTATCCAATTGCCATCTTGTTTTGAAGCAACTTACAGTGGAATTCCCAAAAGCGAGTTGGAGCCCTGTACATGGAGTGGTTACCTTGAGAAATTCTGATCAATAGTGGAGAATCTGAGACGGGTGACACTGACAACTATACACAGTACGAGCTCCAAAACCTACATAACTGTTGGCTCATGGGCCTGCTGATGTCCCAAAATGTGGGGCACAAAGGAGTAGCTGAGGGGAGGGGGCATGCAGACAGGTCTTAGTTGCTCTTGAACTCTCAATCTGCATGAAAAAAAAAATGAGGCTAGGTCTGGTATGATTGTTAAGCAGACCTTGAAAACTGAGTGTGTGTAACCAACGCCAAATTATTTGCCTGAGTTTGCAAAAAAACCTGAAACAATAACTCTGAGGTATGAAGTACCCTCCTTCAATGCCACTATTGTTAACTGTTTCACTGCTCCACAAATAATCTGAAAAAAGAGAGGGAAGGTCATATGAAGATCTACACAATCTACTCAATGATCAGTCTCTTTGGCCAGTGGAGCCTTACCAGAATATTGACTTAGTGAAGGATTGTGCATGTGCTCCTGGTTTTATTTTCCTGATGGGGCATGGGTGGAAAGTTTCCAAAGTTTGGGAAACACTGGCCTATCTCTATTGGTTCAGAATAGAGAGGAAGCCCTATCTCTTATATGGCACTTTCTAGCAGTAGATCTCAAGGTACTTTACAAAAGTGTCATTATTCCCATTTTACAGATAGAAAAACTGATGTGCAGGGAGGTAAAATGGCATGTCCAAAGCCACCCAACCAGCTAATGGAAAAACTGGAAACAGATGCCAGCTCTCCTGAGCCCTAGCCCATGGCCTGATCCAGTGGACCTCATTTCCTCCCTTAAAGGCAGTTAACTAAATTTGAGCTAGACTCCAAAGGGCTTCCAAAATAAGTGGATACCACAACAATGAAATCTGCTTCCTGATTTGTTTCCCTGCTTGACAGCGCAATATCAAATTTCAGGTCTGCCAGATGTTAGTAGCAGGAACGAGGGACTAATTCACGTTGAAAGCTTTCTTAGGTTTGTGCAGAGATTTTACCAGCTCATTCTCCAACTTGACAATCTGACTAAACTAAAAGACTATGCACTAGAAAAGAGTGAGCTGAGTGGTTAATTTGAAATAACCAAAAGGAAGGCCACAGGTGGGTATTGGCTGGGCAATGAACTTGACCTTCCCTTGGAGAGGAACAGGATTGAGGTGTGCTGTGGGTCAGAGGTGGTCGCTCTTCAGGAGAGGAAAGATGTGTAGGATGTTGGAAAGGTCCAGAGCAGGTCAATGAAGATAAATGTGTGACTGAATTAACATCCGATAAGAGAGTGCAAGGACTATTTGTACTCAGAAGATAAAGAGTTAGAGTGAGACTCACCTGAGGCATTCAAGCTTAAAGGACATATAGTGAAACCGAAGGGGCCATTCTTTTTACCCTCTCCAGTAACATGAGAACAAGGGGCCACTTGCTGAAATAAAAGGGAAGTTACTTTATAACAGTAAAAGGAAACAGTTCTGTATGCAGCGTACAGTTCACCTATGGAATGTGTCGGCCCAGAAAGCTCCTCAAGGCAAATGCTGTGGTTAGGGTTTAAAGGGGGATAGCTCATTTTATTGTTGCTTATAGCTTTTGTGGCTATGCCAGCTAAGATAAGGAGGAGGGCAATCAAATCACACACTTAAAGGCATAAACTGATAGCCTGTGGAGTAGGAAGGAGTTCCCCATGCAGAGCACTGTGTAATCGGCTCAGTGGGGTTATTTTTCCTTCCTTGGCAGTATCAGGAACAGGCCGCTGCAGCGTATGAACTGCCAGTGGTTGGTTCTATTATGGCAAATCTTATGTCCGTCTGTGTTATCACAGCTGTGTCTGGTCCTAAGTAATGTTGGAGGAAGATTGAGTTCCACTCCAGAGAGCTGCGTAGGAGACCCTAGGACTGCAATAGGTGCAGGTCAGGAATGAGAGGCAGTAAGAAGCCAGTGTGTGGGGAAGTTTGCAGAGCCCCTGATCTTCATGAGACACAAATAAACTAGACAAAAAAATAAATAAAAGCCAAATCTGGAATGTGGTATGAAGCCTGAGAGAGTTACTGGAATCTGGGCTCAGAATTAAGTGGGGGACTGAGCTCTCGCAGCAGGCAAAAAGTGGTAACAAATGTAATGATGCTTTTGCCCCTTGGAAAGTGATTGTTTTGTTATTCACTGGCCATGAAGCTCCTGCTGCGTGGGGAAATGGGGAATATGGGACAGGGAATGCAGTAAAGCTGCTGTGACATGATCCCTGGTTGATTCTGCCAAGGATGACGTGCTAGCCATTGAGACAGCAGCACCTTAGGGATGAAATTACTGCCTTTTTATGTGCCACAGCTATCGCACAGCACACAAGAACACAGCCTGGTCTGGGTTTTCATTCTGGGGAGCCTGGGGCCAAGTTTCCCTTGCAATGTGAAATAAAAGGAGATAGGGAGATGGAATGAATCTGGCTATTTTAAAGTGAATCGTATGTAGTCCTCCAAACCAACATGTGTTAAGAGACTGGAATCTGCCCAGGAAGTTCTGAAGTCATGAGGCTAAATATGGATGTTCTCAGGCTATAAAGGTGATCAGTGGAGGCCTGCAGTGTGGCAAGGACACCAAAACAATTCTGGAATTATACAATACACAAGGCCTTTCCTAGTAATGCTCCTGCTCATGTGTTTTTCTGGGGCAGAGGCATCAGGACACCTAATGGTTTTTGCATCCGTGTCACATTGTTCCCGGGTGGCAGGGTTCGGACACCGAATTTACCTTCTCTCATGGTCAGCCCATCAACACATGCAGTCACCTCACTGAAGGGACTCAGGGTATCACTGAGGGGGTGGATGTCTAATTTCCACCTTGGGAAGAAATACTTGCTGTAGCACCCCGAAAAAGCAAGGTAGCCACAGCAGCATGGCTGGTGGAATGGGCCAGCCAGGCGAGAATGTACCTAAGGTTTCTGACAGGATCACTCTCAGGGCACCTGCCCTCTCCCACCACCCACGGAGCCATGGTTGCACTCTATTTTAGGAGTGGTAGCTTGATCAGAGCTAGCAAGATGTATGTCTGCCTGAACTGGAAATTACACCTCTAGCAGATATACCCAGCATTTTCTCGGCAACCTGTCTGACAGTGCAAAGCTATGGTCTCCCTCAGCCCAAGTGGAGCCTGGTCAATAAAATCCCTGAATGGCAGCATGGTGCTCACAGAGCCTTCTTAAAACTGCCTCCTCTTCAAAACGGATTTTTTTTTTGTGGCCAGGCTCCATTTTCCCTTCCCTACTGCTCAGCATGCCACCTACTTTGGGTGTGTCTAGACTACACTTCTCTGTCAACAGAGAGATGTAGATTAGGCACATCGAAATTGCTAATGAAGCAGGGATTTAAATATCCTGCACTTCATTAGCATAAACATGGCTGCCGCTTTCTTTTGAAATGGAGTTTTTTCGGAAAAAACGGCAGTCTAGATGCGGATCTGTCGAAAATAAACCCTTTTTCGACAGATCCTATAAACCTCATTTTTTGAGAAATACAGGATCTATCGAAAAAGGATTTATTTTCGACAGATCCATGTCTAGACTGCCAGTTTTTTTTTCAAAAAAACTCTGTAGAAACCATTTCATATTTAGCTAGAAGCCATCTTGTATAACAGAAACCATTTCAGCTTTTCTCTTTAGCATGTAGACCAGAGTGAACTTTCTGTCACCCCGTGAGAAGAGGCTTACAGGATGGGCTATTGGAATGTGTTAATTGTGCTGGTTGGGACAGGAGGTGTACTCCCTCGTACCTGTCCGCCATCTTGTTGATAAGGCTTTGTTTTTCCAAGTTTAATTGATGATTTCTGTAATTGGATGCCCTGACGTCAGACTGTTTGGTTAAGGGTATAAAGATACTAGGACTGATTGTATTAGCAGACTTACTGGGCCTGGCTTTGCTGGGACCACGTTTGGCTCATGCTGTGCTTTATTAATTAATAAAGCTGTTTGTTAGCTGCCTAAACAGAGAGGAGCGTTTTTGCTTCGACAACTCCGTTTTGAAAAAAAAAGCGGTGGCCGTATTTATGCTAATGAAGCGCGAGATATTTAAATCCCTGCTTCATTAGCAATTTCAATGTGCTTGATTTGCACCCCTCTGTCAACAGAGGGATGCAGTCTAGACATAGCCCCAGTGTATTGGGTGCGCGCTGCTGAGTAGCAATGGTAGTTTGAGTAAGTGTGGCTCATTGCTTACATTGACCCATTGAGGAGACAGGTATGTTGCACGTACTCTTCAAGTCTTTGAATACAGCCCCTGACCTGACACTATCACCAGGTCTGACTTTGCCCTTTCCAGTCAGGGCTCCTTGCTTTCTCTGTCTCTTTCTCGGCACCTCCCCGCTCTCCCCACACATAGAGGATTATTAATAATGCCTCACTGACTGGGATGATTAGTGATAGGTGGTGGCAGAAAGTGGGAACTGAGTAAATTCAGATCAATCACCTTGGCAGATAGATAAAACATTACAGTGCATAAGATGGGAGATTTAACCCAGGACCTCCACAAACCCCAGGCTAGTGACCAGGTACTAATGAAGTTCATCAAATTCTTTTCTGTTTGGGTTTTTATGCCACACCTATCATGGTGGTGTCAGCACTCCTTACAGTTGAGCATTAAGTCATATGCCTAGCATCTGTCACATAGTTCTTTCCTCTTTTCTCCTTTCTTTGCCCCAGGAGAGAAGAAATGAGAGAGTTAAGGGTCTGAGGCTGCTCCCTTAGCAGCTAGGACTGAGTCTACATATGTGACCATACTAAACTGTGGCACCTTAAACTTCCATGGGCAGCCGGGCAGTACTCCTGTGCCAGGCCTACCAACAAGGAAGTAGGGGGGGGGAAGGGACAATGCCCCTTGGGTCTGGAGATTCAAAGGGGCTTGGGGCTCCTGTCACTGCTGCAATGGCACCCAGAGCCTCAAGCCTTTAAATTGCCCTCAGGGTGCTGTTGTGGTGCTCCGGGCAGCTCTTAGGGCTGCCAAAGGAAGTGGGGGTGCCATACTGTATGCTTCAGGCAGTGCTGATGTGCAGGCTCCATGGCCAGGATGGTGCTGAGGGCCAGCTACCCTCGGCCCAGCACCTTCTGCCCTCGGCCCTGTCTCTTCGGGAGTGTGGAGCTGGAGGTGCCCTCCCCACCTTGCTCAGGAGCCTGGCGTGGTTGTCGGCTTTCCTGTCCGGAGCTAAAGCAATTAATCAAATGTGAAAGACAGGGAGAAGGAGGTATGTGACTATACTCTGCACAAATAGGACTGCGCTCCTGCATGCAGGCACCATTACTTATGAGACTGTGACAGGAGAAAACCGAATGTAGAGTCTGCTAAACAGCCAATAAATCACGTTTGTGTCTTCCTCCCTCAGTCAGAAAGGAACCAAGCTCAAAATCTGGGGTCCTCTTACATAGTCAAATACCATGCTCTTTCTTGTGGACAAGACAAGGTTTCAAATGTTCCTAGGCCTGCTTCTCTCCATGCTACTTCTCCCTCCCAAAAGTGCTTCTTCCTCACCCTGGCCCTGAAAGAATCACAGCCGGAATGAGCTTCAATAGCAGCATTCAGATACTGAATACTGCATGCGCACAGAGCTCAGTTTGTGGGCCAGCCACACAGGGTTAAATTTGTTGGCACAAAAATAGTCATCAGGTAATTCTGAATAACAAACATGTCTTGTTACAATCTAGCTATGTCTATAGGCATTTCATGATTAGACACCATTGTCTATCACGCTGACCAGTGTTGTCTCATTGTTTACTTGTACTTCCCCATCTGTCCTCACCAGTTGTCTCTTGTCGTATGCTTAAATTGTAAGCTCTGTGGGGCAGGGACCATCTTTTGGTTCTGTGTTTGTACAGTGCCTAGCACAGGTGGTCCTAGCCCATAACCAGGATGCATAGGCACTAATAAATGGGCCAGGTAACAGAAAAATCAATATGCTCTACTCCACTGTTCTGTGCCTGAATATCCGATACAGGAGATCTCTACACTGCTAGAACAACCTATCTGTACATTTTAACAAGCTGCTACCTTTGTTTTGCCGAGCAAGTCATCTTGCAAATAGACTCAGTGGGACACAGCGTGATTTAGGGAATTGTCAGTGAGACCCCTTTCACCTTTAGTTTGCTAGTTCAAGTTCAGACCAGACCAGAGGTGACTAAAAATTAGGGCCATACAATGAACAGGTGATGGTCTCAATACAGCTTCACAAACACCCATGCCCCAAAAGCCACAACTGGCTTTTTTTGCTGGAAATTTGTGCAAGAAATCCAGGAACTGAATGCTCCTGGACTATATCTAGACAAAGTAGAATTTGCATATATTCTTCCAATCTCACTTTCGAAAGATCCTCTTTCAAAAGTGAAAGTAGTCTGGATGCAGTTTTTTGGAAAAAAAACCTTTTTCAAAAAAACCCCGCTCTTCCTTAAAAAAGGCTTACGCATTTTTTTCGTAAAAGGGTTTCTTTCCTGAAAAAAAACGCGTGCAGACTACTTTCACTTTCAGAAGACCCTCTTTCAGAAGTGAGATCAGAAGAAGATATGCAAATTCCATGGGAATTTGCATATCCTTTCGAAAAAAACCCATAGTTTAGACATGCCCCTGGAGAGCAAACTGTCCTCTCACTCTCATTGGGCCCCAGCACACTAAAGTACCTGTTACATGTTTTTCAGCACTTGTGCTGTCTGCCATGTACTGCTATATATTTTTGTTAGTCTCTAGGGTGTCACAGGACTACTCATTGTTTTTAAAGGTACAGACTAACACGGTTACCCTTCTGAGACGTACTGCTAGAGTATACAGAGCACAGGCATAGGCTAGGTCTACGCTAAAAGGGAATGTTGAATCAAGATACGCAACTTCAGATATGTTAATTACATAGCTGGAGTTGATATGCCTTTTTTCGAGTTTCCCCGCTGTCCCCACAGTGGGAGGCCGACGGGAGCAAATGCTCCCATCACCTTCCCTTACTCTTTGCAAAAGCAGGAGTACCGGTAGCCTGCGGAGGAACCCTCTGAGATTGATTTAGTGAGTCTTAACTAGACTTGCTAAATCGAACTCCGGAAGATCAATCATGGCAGTGTCGATCTTCCATTTAGTGAAGACACGGCCTTAGATAAGATGGTGATCAACGCACTTATGGCTGAGTTAGCACTTGTATCCAGGTAGAAAAACAGCCACAAAATGTCCTAGAATAGAAACCTCCTCAGTGGTCCCTTGAGGACAGGTTTGAGGCTCATAAATAGGGGAATGTGGGGCAGCCTGTTGTTTGTACTGAACTTGTTTTGTGTAGAAGCCGAGGACTTGCTGTCTCTAGAGCTGTCAATCTGGCACCTTGAAGGAGCACAAATTGCAGACGTAATTATTTAGGAAGGAAAAAACGACTGGGAAAATCAGAATAATTTTGTAAATTGGCTCAGATACTAAGCTGTTATTTTGGTTGTGGTGAATCTGCCGGTTGGTCGTTGCATCTAAATTACCATTACGTTCTTTCTGTGCCACTAAGGTGAAGTCATTTTCACTGATTAAGGTGAGGAACCAGCAGACTTGCTCGTCCCTCTTGTTTTCTTCTTTCAAAACCAAATGTAGTGCTGGGGAATGGTGCTGAAATGACAGCGCTGGAACCTGAAGTGTTTTGTCAATTTACAGAACCAGGACCAGTGCACGCTGGGCAGCACACACCTCCCTATGCCCAATTTGCCTCCCCACAGCAAGGGGCATCAGTGCTTGATTGGGGGGGCGGGGTACAGGACTATGTGGAATGTTCTATCTTCATGCTCCATGCTTGAGCCTTGGTGTCAGTGCGGGGACTGTCAGCAAGGATGCCAACTGGGAAGATGCTTTTTGTGACTTGTCACTTTTCCACTAGCCACTGGACTGCCATTGTCACGCTAAGTTCCTTTTGCTTTAGCCACTAAACAGCTGTCGGAGAGGGATGATTTCTGGCCGCTCATTTTCATCTTGGGCCAATTTAGGGACAGATCATGTCCCATGCAGGGTTGTAAGGTACCCTGCTAACTACTCTGCTAGCTACGCATACATCTGGTAAGCTGGGTAGAAGGGAGAAAAACCTCTATAGCAGTGGTTTTCAGACCACAGGTTGTGACCCAGTAGTGGGTTATGGAATTTCAGGCACTGGCTCTTGTTGCTGCAAGGTGATCAGTGAGGGCGCTAAGGCAGGCTTCCTGTCTGTCCTGGTGCTGCAGACTGTGCTGTGCCCCAGAAGTGTCTGGCAGCAGGCCTGGATCCTAGGTGAGGGTGGGGGGCAGAAGAGCACACAGGACTGTCTGCACTGCCCCTGCCCTGAGCACTAGCTCCACACTTCCATTGGCTGCTGGTTGCTTCTGGGGCACCGCATGGTCTGCGATGCCAGGAGAGGCAGGAAAATGCCTTAGCATCCCCGCTGACGGAGAACTACTTAAGGTAAGCCCCTCCTGCCCTAGCCCTGATCCCCCCCCTTAAAGCCAGAGCCCCCTCTTACACCTCAAAGCTCTCATCCTCAGTCCCACCCCGGAGCTCACACTCTAGCCAAATTATGTTGGGTTGTGGGCATCAACAATTTTCTTGAACTGGGTCATGAGAAAAAAAGTTTGAAAACCCCTGCTGTATAGGGCCACTACATTTCCCTCTTCTGTACGGGGACAGGTCCAACTCAGAGTCACAATCTGCTTCCCAGTTTGCTTTCTCAGTCTGCTCAGCTCTGTAGGTCATCCCAGACCAGGACCTGGCAGCAAAACCACAAACGGTCCCTCAGTCAGCTAGAGATGAAATAACAATACAAAGCACTGTTCATTACTCTCAAAGGGCTTTGCAGATATTAATTAATGACCTGAAAGGCTTAGTTCCCCCAATTATCAGAAACAGCCAGATGGAATGAATTTCGCACAACTGTCCTCTACCCTAAAATCTGCCTGTGGGTTGCCCTAGGGAAGGAAGGGTAGGAGAGTATGAAAAAAGAGAGTTCAAGAGAGAGAGAAAAGAAAGACGTAGTGGGCATGCTGGACAGCCATTAAATGGCACATTTTTCTTGTGACATTTTGTTATCACAATTATTTCAAATGCCTCGCAGTATAATCAGCGGTCACCTCCCCACAAATGTGCTGGATAAAATGTGTCAAATGCTAGAGACAATCCATTTGTTGTATCTGAGTTTCAGGCAACTGAAATTACTGCTTAAATAACCTCTCAGTTCAAGCGAGGGTAAATCCGTGGTGACCGCACAGAATAAACAGTACTGATTTTACTTCTGTGACCCAAAGTGGCACATCATCACAATTAATCTGATCTTGTCAAATGAAAATGGAGATGAATTTTTCTGTCTTTCCCCTGCCTGTATTCCTTTGACATGGACAGGAGCTGCATTATTACGGGACTGTAAGATACCCCCGCCTTTTTTGTGCGGGGGCTTTCTTGTGTATTCATAGAATACTAGGACTGGAAGGGACCTCGAGAGGTCATCGAGTCCAGTCCCCTGCCCTCATGGCAGGACCAAATACTGTCTAGACCATCCCCGATAGACGTTTATCTAACCTACTCTTAAATATCTCCAGAGATGGAGATTCCACAACCACCCTAGGCAATTTTTTCCAGTGTTTAACCCCCTGACAGTTAGGAACTTTTTCCTAATGTCCAACCTAAACCTCCCTTGCTGCAGTTTAAGCCCATTGCTTCTTGTTCTATCCTCAGAGGCCAGGAAGAACAAGTTTTCTCCCTTCTCCTTGTTGACACCCTTTTAGATATCTGAAAACCGCTATCATGTCCCCTCTCAGTCTTCTCTTTTCCAAACTAAACAAGCCCAATTCTTTCAGTCTTCCTTCATAGGTCATGTTCTCTAGACCTTTAATCATTCTTGTTGCTCTTCTCTGGACCTTCTCCAGTTTCTCCACATCTTTCTTGAAACGTGGCACCCAGAACTGGACACAATACTCCAACTGAGGCCTAATCAGCGCAGAGTAGAGCGGAAGAATGACTTCTCGTGTCTTGCTCACAACACACCTGTTAATACATCCTAGAATCATGTTGGCTTTTTTTGCAACAGCGTCACACTGTTGACTCATATTTAGCTTGTGGTCCACTATAACCCCTAGATCCCTTAAAATGAAAGAGGACAAATCTTGACACTGTCTTGGCTGAAGAGCTTGTAGACATTCTGCTTCGCTGAAGGATTCTTCCAGTGATCCATAATAATCTCATTAAACACCCACTCTTTCTGCTAAGTATCTGAAACAGTTGTGGGCCAAACCATGCTCTCAGCTATGCCCCATCAAGCTCCTTACATCAGAGGGGTAGGCTGGGTTTAAATTAGGGTAGGACCTGGTCCTCCAAAGTTCTGAGTAGAGCATGGCTGAGGAAGATTGAAATAGAAGAAGGTCTTCTCACTGCAACACTCATGAGAGAGGGGGAGATCTCCTATTTTTAGCACCGCCCCTGCCTCATCCTCTACTCTTACTTATTTTAAATCCGGTGTGTGGGCCAACACAACTCTGCTCAGCACAAACTGTGGACTAAGCTGAGTTAAAGTCCAGTAGATTGCTAAGAAGCAGAGACTCTTGAACTTGGTAGAGGGGGCTGGGTTTTCTGGGCACCACATTTCCACAATGACTGTTTCAGTTCAGATTCAACATCTCATTTGCAATGAGATCCTGACTTTTTACTTTTCCACTTGTCCAAGGACACAGTGAGCCAACAGCTCAGCAGAAATTCTGCCTCAAAATTCACTTTTAAAGCTGAAGCTGGCAAGAAGGATTTTCTATTTCCTAATATCCAAAGTGATGGCTAGTTAGGACTGAACAGTGGACTGGATCCTTTTCATGATGATTTTGCCTGGATCTTGAAAATATGTCAGGCACAAGGAGCTAGAGAGTATAAGGAAAAGAGGCCAAGGCTCATGAAGCTGGGATACCTATTTGTCCCAGTGACACTCTACTATGATCAGTAGTGTCTATGAATAAAAACAACCCCACATGGTGTCTCCGTCTTACACTACAGGCTGAACCTCTTAAATCCAGGACTCTCTGGTCCTGCAACATCGGACCACAGATGTTGCCAGACCAGAAAGCCCCAGTGCTGGGAGTGAGAACCAGCTGGGAGCCCTGTCCCTGGGCAGCCTTGGCCAGATAGGGCAGCAGGGAGACTGAGGAGCCCTGTCCCTGGGCAGCCCTGGCTGGCTGGGGCAGCAGCAGAACTGGCAAGCCCCATTCCCAGGGAGCTCTCTGGCTGCATGGGTCAGCCAGTGAGCCCTGTCCCCAGGGCATGGCAAAAGAGGGCCAGCTGGCAAGCCCCGTTCCTGGGGCCGGGTTGGGGAGAAGTGGGGCTATGGCAGCTGGGGGGGCTCCATCCCCGGGGAACCCCAGCTGGCTGGAGGCAGCAGGCTGGAGCCCAAGTCTGAGCCCTGCAGGCTGGAACCCAGTGGCAGTGCACCGGAGTGGAGCCAGCCGCAGGGTGGGAGGAGGTGGGGGGTGAGGGAGCAACCTGGGAAGCCAGTGGCAGGGGACCTCCCCTGGTCCAGCAAATTCCCTCTTTTGGGATGGGTCAGGTCCCCAGGGTGCCGGACCAGGGAAGTCCAACCTCTAGCTCATAAGAATTTCAAGCTTCTGGCCCAATCCTGAGAAATGCTGCACCCATTCAGTAGCCATTGGGATCTCAGCACTTTGCAAAATTGGGCTCCTTGAGGACATGTATTTCTAAAAGATATGTTCTAGAATCACAGAATAGCAGGGAAGGGACCTCACGAGATCATCAAGTCCAGTCTCCTGCCCTCATGGTAGGACCAAGCACCATCAGATCATCCCTGACAGACGTCCATCCAACCTGCTCGTAAATATCTTCAGTGATGCAGATTCCACAGCTTCCCTAGGCAATTTGTTCCAGTGCTTAGCCACCCTGACAGTTAAGAAGTTTTCCCTAATGTCCAGTCTAAGCCTCCCTTGCAATTTAAGCCCATTGCTACTTGTCCTATCATCAGAGGCCAAGAAGAACAATTTTTCTCCCTCTTCCTTGTAGTACCCTTTTAGGTACTTGAAAACTGCTGTCATGTCCCCTTCTAATTCAACCACAAGTTATTTGACTTGATGCAGGGAGTCACAGGGTGAAA
Source organism: Pelochelys cantorii (assembly GCA_032595735.1). NCBI lineage: Eukaryota > Metazoa > Chordata > Testudines > Trionychidae > Pelochelys > Pelochelys cantorii. Next base: position 253,003,564 of record CM064326.1, on the reverse strand, counting down.
TCTAGGACTTGGGCTATGCAATAGGTCGGACTAGATGATCAGAATTGTGCCTTCTCACCCTAACTTCCCTATATTTCTTTTGCCATTGATAAAAATTTGGTGGGATTGGGTGAATGTCATTATTCAAGAAAGAGAGGGTTTTACATCAAGTGCTAAAACCGGGTAGGGGCAGGTACTCCTGCAAGCTTCTTCCACGCAGCTCTGGAAAGGCAGCTTAACCTCATTATAAATGCACAAATGAGATATAGTCAGGATTCATCCCAAGTGACCTCTGCAAGTCCTCATGGGCTGTCTGCACACAGCCAATAACTCTGGAACACATAGGTCTTTAGATCACCGTGGTGGATATTCCAGCAGAGGTGAAGATAGGATGCTCTTTGTGTTGTAAAACTAAATGGGCACTGGAAACCTCCAACTCTCACACACCATAATTTTTTGAAAAACTCCATTTCCATGGATACAACCTATGTATTCAGACCCATACATGAATCCTGAATTAGTAAAATCTATCTCTGGGCTGGTGGATGATGCTAATTAAACTAAATTAATAATTTATTCAAATAAAATGAGACATGCTGAGATTCTCCAGGGAGGCAGTAAAAATGATAATGTCTCTTATTAGGAAAATGTGTCAACACCTCGTGCACACCCGGACCATTTTATCAGCATAGGCTACTGTTTTCTGAAAGGCTTCAGGGCTCGAAATAATGAACTTTGAGCTGCATCTGGTGGGAGAATTTCTCCAGCCCTCTCCCTGCATTACCCTATTAACATTATGCTCTGCATCGCTATACACATCACATGGCTATCTTTATTATTATTATTATTAAATCTTCCAGCAGCGGTAGTCCAAACTTAAGACCCTATTACAGACAAGAAAGTAGCAATGCTGAGAAGATGGTTTTCCCAAGACACACACTAAGTGATTCTTGCATAAAATTGCCAAACACTTGACAAAGTCATAATCACTGGGTAATGATCCATTATCCAATTGCCATAATTAGTTGCATTATTGATATTACCTCACTAGAGTAATTGGACTGATGCAACCTTTATTGGTAGAAAGAGAAATTGGCATATTGATGCTGTCAAGGAAGGGCATCATTTGAAGAACAACTCACACAAAGGGACTGTACAAACAACAATAATATAATAACATGCCTGCAGCACTTTATCTTCTGCTTAATGTAGGTATGAAACAGGGTTAGGATCACAACAAACTTGGAGAGGGGGGACAAAGCACATGGCAGGATAGGTACTACTACATTTGATTGTAGCTAATTTTGTTGTTAGGGTCTGTTAGGCATAGGAGAGCTAGGGAAGTGATTATTCCTCTTTATTCGGCACTGATGAGCCAATATCTGGACTATTGCGTCCAATTCTGTCCTCTCCCTGTTACAGAAAGGATGTGGATGTATCGGAGAGGGTCCAGCAGTGGGCAACAAAAATGATGAGGGGGCTGGAGCAGATGACTTATGAAGGGAGGCTGAGAGATTTGGGCTTATTTAGTCTACAGAAGAGAAGAATGAGGGGGGATTTGATAGCAGCTTCCAAAGAGGGTGGAGAGAGGTTCCAAAGAGGATGGAGGGAGGTTGTTCTCAGTGACAGATGGCAGAACAAGGAGCAATGGTCTGAAGTTGCAATGGGGGAGGTCTAGGTTGGATATTAGGAAAAACTATTTCACTGGGGGGGGGGGTGGTGAAGCTCTGGAATGGGTTACCTGTGGAGGAGGTGGAATCTCCCTAGAGGATTCCCCACTGCTGCTGAAGGTGGTACCCTGGCTCTGAGATTGAAGGAGCATTACATATTCCAATTAATATTTAGTCCTATGTCCTTAAGTACTTCCTCCAGGGCTGGCCTTACCACGAGGCAAACTGAGGCAGCCGCCTCAGGTGCCAGACTGGGGGGGGGGGCGTCACTAGGACCCAGAGTGTAGAAAATTGTGTCTGCTGCTGGTGCATATGTATTCTCTCTGCTCTAGAAGCACAGAGATGGTGGAGTGCCATGAGAGGAGTAGAACAGGAAGAAGGTAGAGTTGAGACCTTTCAAAGTTTTGGCCCAAGCAAGAGGACATGGGAGCATCATTTGAGCTCCTCACCTCAGGTGCCAAAATGTTGTGGGCTGGCCCTGACTTCCTCTTTCAAAATTTGTTCCAAGACTATGCATACAAGGGAGGTCAAGCTAACAGACCTGTAGTTTTTTGGATCACTTTTTTTCAAAATATGTCCTCTCCATCCCAGCTGACATAGCGGAGCAATGTGGATGGAAGTGTGGTGGGAACAATGAACTGCATGCTGAATTGTGGCTTCCTGTCTGTGAAACCCAAGAAAGTGGAGCCCCAGATCTGCTGGTATGGTCTCCACAAATGCACAAGTCCACAAGCCTTCCACCCTCCCCCTACATTTTCATGTCATTTGAAAAGCCAATTTTCATCCAAAAAATTTTGATAAAAAATGTGCAACAAGCCCAACAGAAAATCTTTAAATCAAGATGGGATGTTTTTCTAAAAGATATGCTTGAGTCAAGCTACAAATTATGGGCTTGATGTAGGAATCAGTGGCTGAAATGCCTATGCTTCTATTATGAAGATGGTCAGACTCGGTGGTTCTTTTTGGCCTTAACATCTCAGAATTTCACTTGGATCCTGAGAGGAAGATGTTCTGGGTGTGACATTCACAGCTGTCTGGGAATGGGGTTGCATTCCCAGGAAAGGCTATGCAGCCAAAAGTCCTATTTGAAGACTATAATAGTGCAAAGGACCATATACGTTTTTTGCTGTCTATCTGCACAGGACTGAATTTCACCTTAGAAGAATAAATCAAAAGGCTGACTCATAATGCCTGTCACCCAGCCCAATGCCTATTTCACCATCTGATATATGTCCCCGGGATTCTCAGGATATTAGGATAATGAGGCAGTACTGACAAATCTGTCCTCGCCGTCGGACCAGCGTAAGGCCACAATTGGTACGATTCCAATGCTATCTAACAATTAACCTTGACACAAGCCTTTTACTTCCAAAAGCCTGCTGGAGCACTTAGAAATTCAATTTCTCTCTGATAAAAGGAATTCAGATGAGTTTCAAATTATCATAGCTAGGGGAAAATCTCAGTGTCTTAATAAGAGTATAGGTGGCACTAAACCAGACTTGTCTTCTACACTGAGAGAAAAACCCTGCTACACATTAAAAAAAATAATTTGCTGATCTGTTTCAGAATCTATTTATACCAGAATCTACAAAGGGAAAATTAGATTGAAAAATGACTCCAGACACTACTTAGTAAAAATTATTTCATGCCAGTATGTGTGAAATTCAATATGTATTCTATTCATGTAGTATATTTTATTGAAATGAACAGCACCTCAAATATGCATTTCTGCATTCAGTTACGTTGGTCTATTCTTGATGGATCTATTAATGCTGAAGGAAGCTAATGCCTTCAGACTGTAAGTGGATTCTTTACCATTGTACTTTGTTTTTAAAAATTAAATGTATGAAGCTGTTCTGCAGCTTAAAACTAGCACTGAAAACTAGCCAGCAGGAGCCTTATATCTGAATGTTTCAAGGAAAGGTATATCAAGTACAAGTTAAAAACAAAGGCATCGTGTATTCGGGGTCGAGGTTGGGTTGGGGGAAAGCACAAGGATCAATTAACATAATGCATGATACATAGTAAACCTAATCCGCATGGTCCCAGATTAAGGTGGGTGTGTTTTCCAAAATTCAGTGTATAAATGTCCTCATGTATGCCACCCATAAAGTGTAAAGATACTCAGTCTCCAGTAAAGCTTGTAGGTTTATGGGTGGAGTCCTTACTGTCTAGCCATCCATATGGACTTTATCACCATAGACCAGGGGCTGGCTACCTTTTCAAACCAAGGAGCCAAACTACATCAAAATTCAGAACAAGTGGTCAACAAAGGGCTAGTATAAGAATGTCCATTTGCACGACTGAAAATATACAACTTAATATTAATGATAATTGACATGATTAATAATAGCATAAATGAAACATACTCACATACTTTATTTAATGGGACGTCTGCTGCTGCATCTGTTCACACATTTCTTTGAAGTTTACATCATAACTGGTTAAATTCAAGGTCATTCACACATTCAAGCTACATGAGTAATTATCAATTTTTAAAATTTTGAATTTTTTCATGTTAATTTAAAAAGTTGCATGTATTTTGGGAATGACAAAAGAGCCATGCTTCGCTCAAGAGCCATAGGTTGCAGGGGTTACACGACTATTCAATAACACACTACCTAACATTCCTACCTGCCATTCAACCGTAAGTGGCTTGCAGGTCTGGTAAGCCAGTTAGGAACAGCCCAAGATTCATTCTAGGCTAAAACACACATTGGAGGTGGAAAGCTGGTACAGCCCTCAAATCCATAAATTAGAGTTTTCACTGGGCTGGAGAATATTATAGAGTGAAGAGTCATGACAGTATCACAGAGGTGTGTGTCTAAGCTCCTCTATGGGCATTCCATTTTCATCAGAGTCACAAATTTCCAACTGAGACTCCTTCACTTGGAACCCCATTTTGTTGTACAAGGCTAATTGATAATCCCCTATGATAGAATAATATTACCATCAGCCCATTGAAATTCAAGAACAATGCTGGATCCTATAAATCATCACAATCTTAAAAAGGAGAATTAAATGAGCATTGCATTATAAACCACACAGCACATTAATCACTCTGCTACAAACTATAAATATGACAAGTCCATCCATCAATCCAGCACCTCTCTTTCAGGTCTGTGTACATGGATGTTAGCAATTTAATGGCTTTACAAAGGCCTTTTTTGGAAAAAAAAATGCCCTGGAGTACAGAGTTTTATTTATCATGATTATAGGAATTAGGACCCTGCTTTGGCCTCCTCTGGGACTACTTCAGCACTTTAAGTTACACATGTGCTTGAGGATGTGGTTGAATCAGAACCTTGACTGCGGAAAAAATTCACCTCTTCAAAGGCTGTCTGTATGAGCCCTTTCATTACCATCAGTACAGCTGCACCAGTGGTAGCAACAGTAGTAACAATAGTGGAAGGACAGTCTTGTGGCAAAGACCCTGGACTCAGGAGGTCTGTCACCATTCCCAGATCTGCCACAGATTGTGTGTGTGTGATCTTGGGCAACATACTTCACTCCTCTGTTCTTCAGTTCTGTAAAAGTGGGGGTTAAGGGTACACCCCATATTCTTTATGGAAATATGCTTAAGTTATGAATATGAATACGGCCTAATTCAAATATGTTTGATTCAAAATATTGCATGTAATCTATCACTGGAAAGCTATTAATCCCCTGAGTGTGTATATCCTATGTGTGTGCACAGACTATTTCTATGTCCGAAAGTAAGAATATCAACTGTAGATTTATTATCAATGTGTTTATACTGGGAAAAGCCAATTTCCAGCCTATTAGGAACAAAATTGAAGAAGTCAGACCCAGAGCTAATAGCCCATTGTCAAGAGACAACTGAGTCGGGGAGAATTGTCTCCATGCCGACATGCTTCAAATGCATGTGTCCATGTCATCCGGTGATGGAATCCATCTTGAATTTTGTACTTTTCCACAGGAGAGGGGAATTGAACAAAGGCTTCCCACCCCAGTGAAATTCTACATAAAGCAAGGGAAGTAAACAATGATAGTATTCAGCTGGCTTTACAGACTGCCTTACCCTCCCCCCCACTTCCCCCCGCCAGAGAGGTTACAAGAAAACACCTGGAAACAAAAGGAATGGAACAAGAGGGGTGGAGGTGAACTAGGATCCAGATCAGAAAGGACATCTCTGGCCTTAGAAAGACTGTACCTGAAATAAGAACTAGGGTGAGAAATTATGATTTGTAACAAGTTCTTTCAGTGTATTGTGCTTAGCTGCTATGTTTTATTTTCCTTAGTAACTTACTTTGATCTGTCTGCTATCACAACTACTTATATCCTACTTCTTATACTTAATAAAATCACCTTTGTTTATTATTAAAGCCAGTGTAAATAATTGTTACCATTGGTGGGGGAAGACAGTTGTGCACATCTCTCTTTCATTGATAAGGGGGTGAACATTTTATGAGCTTGCTCTGTGTAAAACTTTTATACAGAGTAAGATGGATTTGTCTGGGGTTCTGGTCCCACTGGGGCTGTGCACCTGGGGGCTGTGTCAAGTCTCTTTGACTGATCCTTCCCAGCACTAAGCTGCTTTCAGTTTCCCTGTTGCTCTGCTATGGGCTGTGACCCCTCCTCCCCCTGCAATTCTGTGCCATCACTGGAGGAGGCAGGAGAATCTGGCCTAGCAGGATGGGGAGGTGGAATGCTTCAGAGGGCAGGTAGGTGGGCTCAGTGGTATTTTCAGCACATCAGGTGAGTGTCACAAGGGGATCTCTGTGACTGAACTAGTCAAGGAGGCCAGTAGCTAGGTCAATGGAAAAATTCTGTTAACCTAGCAGTTTCTACACCAGCACTTACCTCAGCTTAATTACATTCCACAGGGTGTGAAACTTTTCCCGTCCCTCAGCAATGTAGCTAAGCTGACATACCTCTGTAGTATAGACCAGCCCTGTGTGCATGTGCAGCTCCTAGCACAGTGGGATCTGTTTGGTTGGAGCATCTAGGTGCTATTGTAACACTAGCAAGCAGAACCAAACCTGGGACTTCCGGAGCTTAGTGCATAAGCCTCTACTGCATGAGCTAAAAGCCAGCTGGTTCTCCACTAAGGCCAGGGATGGCCCGTGAGCCTAGGCGAGCTAGGCAGCTGCCTAGGGCACCACTGGCCCAGGTGCTCGATGATGACATCACGGGGTGCTGGGGCACCCCATGATGATGTCACGGCCATTGACGGCTGTGCAGGCAGGGGCGCTGATTACGCCGCCCCGCCTAGGGTGCCAGCTGCTGCAGCTGTCCTAGGGCTGCTCCTGACTAAGGCTGTAGAGCAAACTCATTTTCTCCCTCTGTAAGTGGTCTAAATGCCACTACATGGGACAGTGAACCACACTCAGGAGGTGCGTGGTTACACTATTGCAATATAAACCATAATAGTAATAAGAATAATGCAGCTAGGGAATTACTGTTTTCCACACCTCGTCATCTAGACATGTGATAAAAAAGATGATGAACACCAGTAGACGATGAACTAGAGTACCTAGTATTAAATGAGGAGATTGACATAATAGGCATCACTGAAACCTGGTGGAATGAGGAAAATCTGTGGGACACAATCATACCGGGATATAAAATATATCGAAAGGATAGAGCAGGCCAGGTGGGTGGCAGAGTGGCACTGTATGTGAAAGATAATATAGAATCAAATGAAATAAAAATATTAAGTGAATCAACATGTTCAATAGAATCGCTATGGATAGTAATTCCATGCTCCAATAATAAGAAATTAGCAGTAGGGATATATTATCGACCACCTGACCAGGACAGCGATACTGACATTGAAATGCTGAGGAAGATTAGAGAGGCTACCAAAATAAAGAACTCTATAACAATGGGGGATTTTAATTATCCCCATATTGACTGGGCACATGTCACCTCAGGAAGAGAAGCAGAGATAAAATTTCTCAATGGCCTAAATGACTGCTTCTTGGAGCAGCTGGTGCAGGAACCCACAAGGGGAGAGGCAATTCTCAATTTAGTCCTGAGTGGAGCGCAGGATCAGGTCCAGGAAATAACTGTTACAGGACCGCTTGGGAATAGTGACCATAACATAATAACATTCAACATTCCTGTGGTGGGTAGAACACCTCAGCAGTCCAGCACCCTGGCATTTAATTTCAAAAAGGGGAATTACACAAAAATGAGGAGGCTAGTTAAACAGAAATTAAAAGGCACAGTGACTAGAGCCAAATCCCTGCAAGCTGCATAGAAACTTTTTAAAGATACCATAATAGAGGCCCAACTTAAATATATACCCCAAATTAAAAAACATAGCAAGAGACCTAAAAAAGTGTCACCGTGGCTTAACCACAATGTAAAAGAAGCAGTGAGGGACAAAAAGGCATCTTTTAAGAAGTGGAAGTCCAATCCTAGTGAGATAAATAGAAAGGAACATAAACACTGTCAAATCAAGTGTAAAAATGTAATAAGAAAAGCAAAAAAAGATTTTGAGGAACAGCTAGCCAAAAACTCAAAAAGAAATAACAAAATGTTTTTTAAGTACATTAGAAGCAGGAAGCCTGCTAAAAAACCTGTGGGTCCCCTAGACGATCGAACTATAAAAGGAGCAATCAAGGACGATAAAGCCATTGCGGAGAAACTAAATGATTTCTTTGCTTCAGTCTTCACGGCTGAGGACTTTGGGGAGATTCCCAAATCTGCACCGTCCTTTGTGGGTAATGAATCTGAGGAACTGTCCCGGATTGAAGTGTCATTAGAGGAGGTTTTGGAACAAATAGAAAAACTTAATGTTAACAAATCTCCGGGACTGGATGGCATTCATCCAAGGGTTCTAAAAGAACTCAAATGGGAAATTGCTGAACTATTATCTGTGGTTTGTAACCTATCCCTTAAATCGGCTTCCGTACCTAATGACTGGAAGGTAGCCAACGTGACACCAATATTTAAAAAGGGCTCTAGAGGCGATCCGGGCAATTACAGACCGGTAAGTCTAACTTCAGTACCGGGCAAATTAGTCGAAACAATAGTAAAGAATAAAATTGTGAAGCATGTAGAAGAACATAATTTGTTGGACAAAAGTCAACATGGTTTCTGTAAAGGGAAATCCTGTCTTACTAATCTATTAGAGTTCTTTGAAGGGGTTAATAAACATGCAGACAAGGGGGATCCAGTAGATACAGTATACTTAGATTTTCAGAAAGCCTTTGACAAGGTCCCTCACCAAAGGCTCTTGTGTAAATTACATGGCCATGGGATAAGAGGGAAGGTCCTTTCTTGGATTGAGAACTGGTTAAAAGACAGGAAACAAAGGGTAGGAATAAATGGTAAATTTTCAGAATGGAGAGGGGTAACTAGTGGTGTCCCCCAAGGGTCGGTCCTAGGACCAATCCTGTTCAACTTATTCATAAATGATCTGGAGAAAGGGGTAAGCAGTGAAGTGGTAAAGTTTGCAGATGATACCAAACTGTTTAGGATAGTCAAGACAGAAGCAGACTGTGAGGGACTCCAAGAAGATCTCACCAAACTGAGTGATTGGGCAACAAAATGGCAAATGAAATTTAATGTGGATAAGTGTAAAGTAATGCACATTGGGAAAAATAACCCCAACTATACGTACAGTATGATGGGGGCTAATTTGGCTACGACAAATCAGGAAGGAGATCTTGGAGTTATTGTGGACAGTTCTCTGAAAACTTCCACACAGTGTGCAGCGGCGGTCAAAAAGGCAAATAGGATGCTCGGAATTATTAAGAAAGGGATAGAAAATAAGACCCAGAATATCTTACTGCCCCTGTATAAAACTATGGTACGCCCACATCTTGAATACTGTGTACAGATGTGGTCTCCTCACCTCAAAAAAGACATTTTGGCCTTGGAAAGGGTTCCGAAAAGGGCAACTAAAATGATTAGGGAATTGGAACGGGTCCCATATGAGGAGAGGTTAAAGCGACTGGGACTTTTCAGTTTAGAAAAGAGGAGACTGAGGGGGGATATGATAGAGGTATATAAAATCATGAGTGGTGTGGAGAGGGCCGATAAAGAAAAGTTATTTATTAGTTCCCTAAATAGAAGAACTAGAGGACACCAAATGAAATGAATGGGTAGCAGGTTTAAAACTAATAAAAGAAAGTTCTTCTTCACACAGCATGTAGTCAGCCTGTGGAACTCCTTGCCAGAGGAGGCTGTGAAGGCTAGGACTATAACAGAGTTTAAAGAGAAGCTAGATAATTTCATGGAGGTTAGGTCCATAAAAGGCTATTAGCCAGGGGATAAAATGGTGTCCTTGGCCTCTGTTTGTCAGAGGCTGGAGAGGGATGGCAGGAGACAAATCGCTTGATCATTGTCTTCGGTCCACCCTCTCTGGGGCAGGTGGTGCTGGCCACTGTCGGCAGACAGGATACTGGGCTAGATGGACCTTTGGTCTGACCCAGTACGGCCATTCTTATGCTCTAGTACCCTTCTACACTAGTGCTTGTGATTAGGATATTACTCTCCCAAAGGCTAATGTAGACAAGACTAGATTATTCCAGTGGTCAGCTGTTCACTTCTTCCCATGACTTCTCTTCAGCTCCACTCTGCCTTAGCACAGTGGTTCCCAACTGCCGATCCATGGACTGGTGCCGGTCTGCAAACCGCTGGTTACCTGGTCATGATGGTTGCCAGAGCGGAAACCGGCTGTTCATAGCAGCTCAGCTCTGGCAGCTGTGGTGGCTGATTTTGCCTGGCGGTGGTTCTGGGCCTGAGCAGATGGCAGGAGGTGGCAGAACAGGAGGCGTCTCCCTCCCTCCTCCCCCCCAGGTATGATAGTGGCCCAGACGGCGCTTCACACTCTCCCCCATTGCCTCTACCCATGGGGGGCACAAGACATGCTTGGGGAGGGAGGGGGCATGCTGCCAATGGCCACTCCCCCTGCCTACATGGCAGTAATGGCCACAGTCCCTAGAGGGGGCAGCCTCATTCTGGGAAGTGCAGGGGTGGGGTGGGGGTTGAAGGGAAAAGGGGTGTTGGTTGAGGGTGTGGTGGGGTCATGGGGTAAAAGGGTGTTGGCATGGGCTGTAGGGGTCAGAGGTTAAAGGGTCAAAGGGCATGAAGCATAGGGGTGGGGGGGCCACAGGGTGTTATGCACGGGGGAGCAAGGGGCTGGTTTGGGGGGTAGGCGGACAGGTAGCATTTTATTTGCATATTCACATATTCATTGTTTGCAAAATGAATATGCAATTATGCAAATAAAATGTTACCAGTCCGCCAAAAGTCTGTGAATGGGTTTGCTGGTTTGCGGTATAAAAAAGGCTGGGATCCACTGCCGGAGCACAAATGAAAAGACTAGGTTAGTGCCTTTGTGTGACTTCTCAGAAAAACTGAATTCATATGTGACTTATGGTGCATGTGGAAGTGTACAGGTCTCAGTGTATTAGTCCCTGGCATGTTCACATCCTCAAATCACCACAAATGATTGGTGGTTTCAGAGTAGGATGGGGACAACAGGAGTGCTGTCAATTAGTATTCAGGCATAGTAGTAAAGCTGCGTGGGATGTCAGGGATGGCACTGCTGCAGCTACTGCCGCCTCACGACAAGCTACACTAGTACAGCGAGGTGAGCAAGTTTGCAGAACATCAGCCCACTACATCTGACTCTTACCAGTGCTGTTAGTCCTGTACTTTCATAAACACCATAGTAACAGAACATGAGTCTCCCTCTCATTCTGCCCATCTGTCATGTATCAGTCTGGCATTCAAGTGAGGGATAAGTGGGTAGAGTTAAACCTGTTTAGATGGCTCACTGCTGGAGAGCTGCCTTTCCAAAATGGCACTTAAAGGTTTCTTGTTTATTCTGATTCGCTTTTTTGTTAAAAAAGCAGCATGTGTCCCAGGGCCTGTAGGATCCTGGTTTTTAAACCTGGCATGCACAAGAACCTTAATGAATGCCTCTGCCTCTTCCATAGTGCACTTTCACACTCTCTCACTTACTGAAAAATAGATTTCACCATCAAATTCCCCACATTTCTTTGCTCCAGCAGAGGTATGCCATAAAAAGATATGCCCCTAAAAGTAGGAGCTCTAGTAAAGTCAGCAAACATCATAATCATTCTGGGCTCCATCTGTATGGCACTGAGCATTTCACGTATTTCAAGCACATGCCCAGCTTTATGCATGCAAATAGTTTCACTGATGTCCATTGGGGATACTCATGTGCTCAAAGTTAAGCATGTGCCTAAGTGCTTTGCTGGATCGAGGTCAGCATGCTCCAACATTGTGCAGGATCAAGCCTTGTCGACATATACATGGTCATCTGAGGATCTCAAAGGGTGGTACAAACATTAATGAGTTTTGGCCTAGTCTACACACAGAAACTGTACCAATTTAACTAAATCACTGCTAAAGTAATTTAACTAAACCAGTGCAACTGCTTTGTGTGAAGCGATGAATATTGATTTAGCTTAATTCTATGATCTGCCTGATACCAGGATAAACTACCCAGTGCAAATGGCAGCATATCCTGCCTACACTAGGCATGAATGGGTTCAGGTACACCAGCTGTGCATTACTGATCGCAAAAGCAAGCTGATCCCTAGCATAGACAGGATCTGAGTCAAAGAGCTTTTATGTGATTTTCTCCAGGTCAGGCAGAAAATCAATGTCACAGGAATAGAATTGTGACAGAATATGCACTGCTTTAATTCCTTTACATACATATTGACCCTTTATTCTCCCCTCTAAACAGCTTCCTACTAATTTACATCCTACATATGTTTCAGAAGTACTTGTGCTATTTTAAAGCAATTAGCAAGCTGCTCCTCAACTCCTGTAAGCTTTTCAGGACAGAGAATTTACTAATATCAAGTGCTTTGCCCATCTGCAGTTTTATATAAAAAAGTACATTAAAAACATGTTACATAATTGTTCAGGATGCAACACCAAATATTCAAAAGTTAGGAAATGCCAGAATTAAAGTTCTCCACACAACCTTTAATTCTGGTTCCTTGGGCATACAAATTGTGGGGCACTCCTAAATTATATGCTATGGTTTCCACAGGAATCCTAGCTCATCCACTTTGATTATGTCTTGTAGCCAATCTCTAGCAAGTTCTGCTGAGGCAAACACATGTAGAAAATTATGATATTCAGGAGCTTATGACTTGGCCAGATTGGAATGGATTTTTGCAGGGGATAGCAAAAGGCATCTCCCTAAATCCATAACTATTCCGATGTTCAGTTTCAAGTTCCTGCCAGGCACCGTGGAGGCGCTAGTAGTTCTCTTCAAAACAACAGACCAATTGTCAGAATGGAAAACTTTAGACAATAGAAGTATAGCAGCCAGCACCACTCCCTCTGTGATGAATAATAAATAGAGTGAGGACCAAACAGAAACCTTGGACCAGGGAAGACTGTAGACATTAGGATGTGGAGTTGAACTTTGTGGCCCCGTCATGGGGCACCCTATCTGCACCTCCTACAGGGTAAATATGGCCCAGCAGCAGCATCTATAGCGCCCCCTTCCTGGGGTGAATATGGCCCAGCAGCAGACTCTATAAGCCACTAGACTGGGGACAAGGGAAGGGGGGCTCAGGCCTTCCCACTCCACTGGGCCCCAGCCCAGGGCCCTCTCAGCAGTGGGCAGTTTCCACCACTGGCTCAGTGGGAAGTTCCCCTCAAAGCCTGCCAAACCCACCAGGTAGCCTCCTACTCCCCACCCTGGGCTACTTCCTACCCCTGTCCTGCATCATCCCCACCTGGGCTGGCAAGTGCTGCTGCGTTGGTGGCTACAGCAGCCCTGGCTTGCGTGGCGGCGGCAGGAGTGCATGCTCTTGTGCTCCAGCAGGAGCTCCTTCCTCTCCAGTGGTCAGCCCCAAACTGAGCTGGGGCCTTTATACTGGCCCTGCAGCCAGAGCATGCCCCGCAGGGCTGCAGGGGAGGGACCTTTTCAGCCCAGCAAGCCTGGTTAACCCCTTCCCTGCCAGTGCGGGGTTGGTACACCCTGTCACAGGCCCGGACACATCTCTAATAGTGAATAACAAAATGTAGCATTTCCGTTTCCTGTGTGTTTAAATAAGGCCCAAGTAATTGCCAAACCCAGTAGGTCTGACTTCATGAGAAACTGACTGATTTCTGCATATCTTAATCAGCTTCCTATGCTCTGTGAATGAAGGAGGAGACTTCTTAAAATATCTAATCTGAAAGAACTGTTTCCAAATGCCTGACCTGTCAGCAAGTGCATTATATGTTGTGTCACATTCTAAACTAACTCAACCTGGCTTAACACATCTTGACAAGATGCTATAACCTGGTGTAGAATTTTGGAAAGGAGTAACAGTCCTTTCAGGATAAAGTAACGTGGCCAATGAAGCTCTGATCAGAATATCTGCAGGCAGATATGAGCAGAGGGAGTGCTAAGCTTGTCAGCCAGCCCACCAAATTGTCTTCCTGAGATACACTGGCACATTTCTTTCCACTACAGTATTGTGTAGCTCACTGCAGGAAATTCTGATTGTTTTTAGTTATCTTCTATCACTGGATTTTAAATATATAATATTGCTGGCTTTGAAAAGTCTCTTAAAACAGCAGACACTGAAAATCCATATGTCTTGACTATAACCTTTACTAGATCACTGGCTATTAAACTGTGGTTCTTGGACTGCTGGGGTCTGCAGAGCCATTCCAGGGAATCCATGGAGCTGCTTTTAGTAATAATGGAGAAACTTCTGTCATTTTTTCTAAGCACTTACACTTCCTGTTAATGGAGCTCACTCCAGAGCTGGTCTAGGGTTCCTAGCAGCTTGATTGATTAGCAAAATTAAACAACAACTAGCAGCTGTCAGACACCCAGCTTAGCTACTTTGTGGCTTTCTTTGATTCCGGCAGGTGTTTATTTTTGTGCAAATTGAAAAGTGGCCGAAGTTTTGGATGATACCAAAATAGGAGTAACAGCAATGAATTATGCCCATAGCAGCCTTCATGTGAATGAATCTTTGGCTGGTTAGCTGAGGGAATAGAGGTATTGCACTTTTAGGGCTCCCTTACGGCAGATGGGGAGGGGGCATGGACAAGAAGGGCAGGCAGGGGCAGCCCTAGACTAACTGCCAACAACTGGCGCCCTAGACAAACCATGCAATCGGCGCCCCCACCTCCAAACCCCTCCATGATATTGCGCCACCATTTGACACCCCATTTAACTTGGTGCCCTAGGCGACCGCCTAGTTTGCCTATATGGACGGGCCGCCCCTGAGGGCAGGAAGCCGTTCAGTAAAAGTCACTGCATGGCCTTTCCTGCTGAGTGAAAGAGTGTGTATAGGGGGGTATTTATACTCCATGCAGTTTCTTTTTTGGGATCGGGCTGGAAGCAAACACCCTCCTACCCACCCGGCAAAAGCACGTGGTTCCTTTTTGGCCTGCTGTGGCATTACACCACTAGTTGCCCTTTTCCTTGAGAGGCCGGGAAGGAATGTTTCTCTCAGCTCCAGATTGGCCAAGGCAGAATGGGTTTGTTCCCCTTCCCCACAGTTGGTCTGAGGCATGGAGCAACTTAATGTGTAACACTTGCGGCAGGTGTCCGATGCAGTTACTCAGTATGGAAGGGAAATGGTTAGCTATGGAATGGACTGGAAAAAGATTTGAAGAAAAAGCATCCCTTGAGGGAGCTGAGGAAGGGGGCTTGAACATCTAGAACAACAAGGGCTTGACCCTCCTCTCCCAACTCCTCCTGCCCTGTACAGTTTGTTGCTAGCAGCTCCGAGATATTTTAATTGAATACAACTGTGGCCTAACTAAATCACATCCGTGACTTTCTGCTTTATGGATGGACAGAGACAGTAGCGGCCGACGGCCGTGGAGACTGGTGATGGGAGGGTCAGACAGAGGTGTCACATGATGGAATTGCTGTATTGGGATATGGAATAATCTGCCAAGGGGAGTGAAAGTTGTATCACTTGAGACATTTAAAATTAGACTACACAAAGCACTGGGGAAATCTACTCAAGGCAGTAATCCTGTATTGGTTAGGTGGACATAGACTACAAGGATCTGACACTGTAGACCTATTGGGCTGACCTAGTGGTGACCCTCACTTATTCCCCAAGCTATTTCAGGAGTTATGATCACAGAGCGACCACCTCTGGGACAGGGCTGAAGTGCTGTGTCACTCAACAGGGACCCCCTCTGGATAGTTCAAAAGTGGCACGACTGATTTCTTAAGCTGTACTCTCTGCTGTTCTGTTGGATGGGAACAACATTTAAATCCATGGAAAAGCAGGCAGACAGACTGTGAGGAGACCCATGTCTCCATTAGCGATGGAGACAGGAAGAAGTAATGACTGAAGTGTTATCGTACACTCCTATTGATATCTGTGGAAAGACAAACAGATTAAAACAGAGGTGAGAAACCTCCAGCTTGTAGGCTGGGCTCCTGGTCCACAAGGCTTGGGGCTCACCTCCCTCAGCATCAGGGACCCGCGCTGGTGTTCCAGCCCCATGCCTCCCCCCCCACCCCATGGGGCTGGAGCAACGGCTTCCTGCTTTTGGGGGCAAGCCCCCAGCTTTGCAGGCTGGAACAAGGCAAGCTGGGCCAGATTCGATCTGCAGGCTGTCTGGCGCACTGCCACTCCCCATTCCCCCCGGCTGGCTGAATGGCAGTGCAGGGTAAGTGCTTGCCTGGAGGCTTTCCCCCACCACTTCCAGTGGCAGGAATCATGGCCCGTGGGAGCAGTGGGGAGGGGGCGGGGGGAGGCGCACAGCAATGTGCACCTCTGGGGAGATGCACCAGGTAAGCATCCCCCAATCCCCTCATGCACCTCTCCTTCTGTCCAGGCTCCCAACCCCAGCCCACTTCTATGCCCTCCCACCCACCCAGACCAGCCCCCTCCCTTCTGACCAGTCCCCCCAGCCCCAGCCCGCTCCTGCAGCTTCCCTCCTGTCCAGACCCCACACCCCCATCCTGCTTCCTGGCAGCTTCCCCCCATACTGAATCCCTCATTTTGGTCTCATCCCAGAGCCTAGAAGGGCCCACAAAATTTGCTCGCCCAGTCTCTGGAGACCCCCCCAGTCTCTGGAGCTGAAGTGCAAGGGGTGAGAGGAGTGCGTCTCACTTGACGGTTTTTTTCTTTCTTTTTTTTCCTTTTCACTTTTGTGTGACCCCGACTGATTTTTCTATAGGACAGTGACCCCTGACCCAAAAAATGCCCCCTCCCCCCGGATTAAAAAAAATGTTTTAACTGTTACTTTAAAAACCAAAAGCTTTTTTCTCAGGGCTTTGCGATTCTTCTCCCTATATCCTAGAATCCCTGATCTTCATTGGGGGTTTTGCCTGAGTGGAGAATGCAGAATTAGGGTCTTTGCTTTATAATCAGGAGACATGGGAATTAGAAATGTTTAACAGAAAAGGAAATATGCTTAATGGGGATTTGGAAAAAGTATAAGAACTGCCAAGTATTTTACTATACGTCTTTACAGCACCTAGCAACATGGAACCCGGATATCAGGTGTGTGTGTGTGGGGGAGGTTCCAGATGTTTCCATAACACAAATACTAAACAACACAAAATATACAAAAATTATTTCACAAATAAAGGTGTTGTGTTTGATCTACTATAATTGGAGACCATTGTTTTGTGAGTATTCAGGCAGCTAGTGAGTATTTGTGAAAATGTTCATCGAGCCTGAAATTAATTTTAGCTCAAGGGAATATTCATCTAAAAAGGCAGCATATCAGAAGTGTAGCACTTGGTGTACATTAATCATCCTTCATTAGTCTCCTGTTTAAAATTTTCAGTTATTTGGCAGAGAATAGAAACACCATGTGACTCTGTTGGCCAATCACATACAAACAGTCAACACAAGCAGTTTAACAATGCTTAGGCTGAAATTTGTTTTCACAGATTATTTGGCAAATACATATGATTGGTTTACAAACAAATAGGGGGAAAAAAGTTTAGTTTGTTATAAATTTAGGAAGCCTTTCCATTTACTTTAGTAGGTTTGGATTATACACACAAATAATAAAATATCATTTGACCAGCTACACATTTTATTCTGTGGTGAGTTGTGAACTGTGGGGATCCATATAAGAAAGGCAAAATTTGATTTTTTTAAAAATTAAGACTAGGTAAGTCAAATCAACTCTGTCAAATGCCTTCTTAGTATCAATTAGGATTTGAATGCCTTTTGTTTGGAGAACCATTCACATTCTATTCTATTCTATTCTATTCTATCCTATCCTATATAGTTTCTTGCACTAACCTCATCTCCATAATATCCTAGCAGCAGTGTGAGATGAGAAGAGAGTATTTGAGAGATCAGCCTGAAGGAAGAAGGTAGGACATTGGTGGTCAGCACATGAAAGTCTATGTTTGTCTTTTTTCAGAGCTATAGTCAGAGCTGTCTTTGTATCTCTTGGGAGGCATCCTATTTTTGACAGTTTGTACTGCAGATTGAAACACAGGTAAAAGTAAATGATAGAATACCTTATAAAATTTTGAAAGGAAATCAGCCAAACAAGACTTGCCCAAGGCATTAATAGACATTTTCTTCTAAGAACTTCAAATCAAGAAGTTCCTGTTAGAATATGGAGACTTCTTGGAACTCAAGATCTTAAAAGAAAATATCCCAAGTTTTGACAC
Organism: Pelochelys cantorii; assembly: GCA_032595735.1. Classification (NCBI taxonomy): domain Eukaryota; kingdom Metazoa; phylum Chordata; order Testudines; family Trionychidae; genus Pelochelys; species Pelochelys cantorii. The sequence goes on along the minus strand of CM064326.1, from coordinate 252,985,330 downwards.
TGCCAACCTCTTTAACCATAATAAAAATGCCACCCAACATGCCACAAAGCCAGGAAAACTTCAGCATCTTCATATATGCATTTTTTCAAAGCTCCCTTTGCTCCACATAATTTCATCTTTATTTCTTGTTCAGAAATCATAAAATTACTTCAGACATATTAGTTTCTTCAGATATGTTTTGATTTTTTTAATGTTTAGATATCAAGGTGGTGGATACTTAGATTAGATTAGATTGGCGTTTCACAAATTTGTCTCATTGAGGACTCACTCAGTCCACTGCAAGTTTTAAATTTTGAAATGAATCCATTTGAGTTATCCCAAGCATTTAAATGGTTTTTGAAAACATAAAATATACAAGTGTTTTCAAATCTGGATCTCTCAAAAATAGCCACAAAAATTTTTAATCAAGAGTCACCTCTGGGCTGAGAACATGAGAAATTTCATTGCAAAGGGTAAGATTGTGCTAAGCATTTTAAGCACCTGAGCATATTTATGTCTCCCTCATTGCCCTTCAAGTCCTCCATAATTCTTCTATGTACCCAGAAGTGCAAACAAGCTCTCCCATAAGTCATTAGCACCGTGGTCACCAATGCGTCGATCGCGATCTACTGGTTGATCTTGGGGGCCCGATCGGTTGATCGCAAGGCTTTTGGGGGACCCCTCATTGCCCCCACCCCCCCAAGATGAATGCCGTGCTGATGCTACCTCCAGGAACAACGGAGACTGCTCTTCCTCCCCACTGAACAGCCGGCGCGGTACCTAAAATGCCGGTCCATCGCGCGCTGGGGACTTTGTTCCCCTGCTGCCTTTCTGCGCGCGGGGAAGGGGTTGGGTGTCCGGGACTGCACCGGCTCTGGCTGCTCAGGCAGTGCGTGCTGCCGCTGGGAGGGGAGGAGTAAGGCGCAAGCTTCCCGAGCGGTTGCGGTTGGTGTGAGCTGGGACTCCCCCTCCCCTGCAGGCAGGCAGCAGTGGAATAAAGTCCCCAGTACGCCGGCTCCAGCTGCTTGGGCAGCGCGCGCTGCCCAAGCGGTTGGGGCTGGCGTGGTCTGGGACTCCCCGTTCCCAGTGCCCGAGCAGCTGGAGCTGGCGTGCTGGGGACTTTATTCCCACTGCCTGAGCAGCCAGAGCCGGTGCAGTCCCGGACACCCAACCCCTTCCCCGAGCGCAGAAAGGCAGCAGGGCAACAAAGGGTACGTCTACACTGCATCCCTAGTTTGGACTAGGGATGCAAATGGAGACGACTGAAGTAGTTAATGAAGCGGGGATTTAAATATCCCGCGCTTCATTAACATGATCTTGCCGGTGCGCTAGTTCGAATCACAGTTGATTCGAACCAGGAAGCACGCGCCGGGACGTGTTAGTTCGGACTAAAGCCCTTAGTCCGAACTAACGTTACTCCTCATTTTACAGCTGAGGAAACTGAGGGACAAGGCAAATTAAATAACCTGATTATTTTCAGGCATAACGGCTTTGCGCAAGAGGGTTTTTCTTGCGCAAGAAGGGGCAGTGTAGACAGCTCTGTCTTGTGCAAGAGCCTCTTCCGCAAAAATGGCAGCTCATTAGTTCTGCAAATGAGGCTCGGCAATATTCCACGCTGAGCCTCATTTGCATAGCTCTGGCGCAAGATCGCGCCAGTCTAGCCACAGCCCAGGAGTTTTTCAGGATTCCAGAGATATCCCAGAAAAACTCTTCTGCATCCAGGGATGCATTTGTTCTTCCGCTTTTTTTAATGGAAGAGCAAACGTGCTCTTTCGGTCACCCCTATATTCCTCTTTCCACGAGGAATAAGGGGGCTTCCAAAAGAAGGGGTTTTTCTGACATTTGGTCCAGTCTAGACAGGCCAAATATTGGAAAAACCTCTTCCTACAGAAGAATTGGGGGAAAAAACAGCAGTATAAGGGTTGGGGATAGCAAGTGATGGAGAGGCGGAGAATAGAGAAGAAGGGGCGGGGCTTCGGGGAAGGGGCGGGGCAGTAGATCTTGGCTTGTTCTGTCATTTAAAAAGTGATCTTGGGTGTAAAAAGGTTGGAGACCACTGCATTAGTAAAAATCAATAGATCAGCTCAACTTACTTCAGCACAAAGAACCATGAGCAATCTCCCCCAAAGTCATAGCATAAGGGAATGCAACTCCTGAGAGAACCTAGTAACTTGGGTAGGGCTTTGCAGTATGATGTAATTCCTGTCAGCTGGGCTAAGCAGATCTAGGTGCTCAGAGTCAGGCACTGATCACTTGAATTAACTCTGAAGTGAAGACATACCTGAAGACATACCTAATTTGAGGCTTCTTAAATCATAGCACCAGGCCTAGGAGATGAGATTACTTTGTGGGTTGCTATTAGGTCTTACAGCAGTTCAGATCCAAACCAAATGAGCTGTGAGAGAAAGTCATTATTATTTGTAATAATTATTTGGTAGCTTATGTGAACTGAATCAGTCTCAGTCAGTCTGATTCATAATAATGGGCAAAGATCCTCAAATCCACCATCAGTACTGCCCTGACTGGTCTCCTTATATTCAGTGTGCATAGACAGCGCTATGGTGGAATGGAAGTAAGTAGTGAAGTGCCTAATCTTACCTCGGGATTTGGTTCTTTTGTGGGAGGATCATGAACATTAGTGGGCATTATAGAGGAGCCTCTGACTGCCACTGCTCATGCTCTATCTGTTCTGGAGCTAACCAGGAGACTTCTGGGTTCAGGTGGGGCCAGTCAACTAGATGGAAAATATCTGTTAAAATTGCCTCACACCCTTGAGAATTCCACTAGTAAAACAACTACAAATAAGAATAATACCTGGCCTTATATGGCCCCAGCCTCAAAGCATTTTACAAACACTAACAAATTAAATTTTATCTCACCCTTGTGAGGCAGGGAAGTATTGTTATCTCCATTTTACAGCTGAGGAAACTGAGGGACAAGGCAAATTAAATAACCTGCCCAAGCCTATCACAAGGCAGGGAAGTGAACCCACATCTCCTTACTTGTAGTCTTTTGTGTGCTCTACTCTCAGGACTTCCACCCCCACAATGCTGGCTTCTCCCACAACATTTATTAACCAACTCCTTTTCCTATTGATAATGGCAAGGCTCAGCATCTCCTTCACCGAGGGCCTGTTCTAAAGCCCACTGATGTAATTGGAAAGACTCCTCACTTGCTGCATTCAACTCAGCCTCAGCAAAAGTATGATGGAAACAAGGAGGGTCAAGTTTATAAATGACAGTTGGAAGTTTGGTTTCCATGGCTGCCAGCAATTACTGTGCAGACTCAGATGAGTGGAGATTACAGCCTGAGGCTGCTATTCTGCGCACCAGCGAGACACAATAACGAATGACAAACTTAATTCACTGCTGCAGCAAGGTAGAGGCAAGCTTATTCTACAAACCTGAGCTTCAGCTAACAGGGTGGGTGCTCCGGCTGGATTTCTTCTCCTGCGATGCTGGCCCCCATCAACGTGTATTTTTCTATCAACAGAAGCCAGGTGACCGAAGTTTAGTGATTCCCCCATTTCTTCAGTAAATATGAAAATCTGGCCACCAGAAGGGATTGAGTGAGCAGGTTTCTTTTACCCCAAGGGTCTGGCTAGCTGTTTGCTTGTTGAAATGTGGAATAAATAATAGCCCCATTAGACACTGGGTGGCAGCTTGCATTCCACATGGGCAGGGAGTGTCTCTGTCATTTCCACACACTGCCTGCCATTAATATAGATGTCGGGCTCTTTATTTATAATGTTGAGAACCCATGCTGCAGACTCATTCATTACTATTAGTGATCAATTAATAATAGATTGCCATCTGTGCTAGCTCCACTTGGTATCACTGTTTAAACCACAGCAAAGGTTACACCATTAAGCAATGCAAGGTGATTAATACCCCTAGCAGTAAGACTTTTCTAGGGCATCCGTCCACCTATGTGCCTCTGTGGTGAGAGAGGCAGCTTGCTGAAGAAAGGGAGACTTCACCATGTGTTCTGTGCAGAACAGAGTTGATAGTAATATACATACTTAAACTGAACCTGTGTAGTGTGTTACAAACAGGAACTTATTAAGACCCTTGTGAGTTAGAAAGGTGGACATCATCTTCCCCAGATGGGGAAACGGGGACATAGCGGTTAAGGGCCTTGCTCAAAATCATTCAGGAAGCACCTGATTCAAAGCCCATTGACTTACCTCAATGGGGAGGTGTCCATTGACTCATGAGGTTTGGCCCGGTCTCTGAGTGAGGTGCCAAAGTGGAATTAAGAAATCGCTGGCTTCCCACCCTGAGCTTAATCCATTTTTCCAGGTTCCTTTGTCAGAAGGAACTGGGTTTTCTTCTAGGACACAGTCTAGATCTTACATTAATTGGTACAAACCCTTCATGCATTCTAGCTGAGTTTGAGGCGTGTGGCAGGTTTGGGGAATTTGAAAAACATCTCAGGAGGGGGCTGGCTCAGACAGTGGGCTAATGGCACATAGGGAATCTGAATCCAGGCTCAGACTCAAGCCAGCAGGTTCTGAGAATACCACAGACGCGCCTCTTGAGGAAGGGAGCACAGTGTGTGAGTGAACTTTCTAATGGCTGATGCTTGGAGAGGTGGGACAAACTCTAGGGCTGTGTCTAGACTGGCCAGTTTTTCCGGAAAATCAGCTGCTTTTCCGGAAAAACTTGCCAGCTGTCTAGACTGGCCGCTTGAGTTTCCGCAAGAACACTGACGATCTCATGTATGATCGTCAGTGTTCTTGCGGAAATACTACGCTGCTCCTGTTCGGGCAAAAGCCCTCTTGCGCAAATGCTTTTGTGCAAGAGGGCCAGTGTAGACAATGTGGTATTGTTTTGCACAAAAAAGCCCCGATGGCTAAAATGGCGAAAAGTGCGTCTAGATTGGCCAGGGACGCTTTTCCACAAAAAGTGCTTTTGCGGAAAAGCGTCCATGCCAATCTAGACTCTCTGTTCCGAAAATGCTTTTAACAGAAAACTTTTCCGTTAAAAGCATTTCCGGAAAATCATGCCAATCTAGACGCAGCCTAGAAGGATCAAGATTCAGCATCCTCTCTACCAAAAGGGACAACTGCTGTAATTGGGGCCCACCAGGAGTGATGATAGACCAGGGAAGTAGGAGAGAGAAAAGTGGTGATAACAAAGAAATGTCCCCTGCTTACTTAGCAAACCTCAGAATGTCCGTGGTGGCTTCTTTATTACACACAGAGCGGCTCTTTTAGAGAAAATGTTAAAATCCATGTCCAGATATGATCTGCCTTGATCGTAAACCCCCTGAGGCTGTTCTTAAGGGCAGAAGATTGCCCCAGTCTCTCAGCAACAATGTCACCTCTCTCAAAAGTGGCTGCATTTTCTTGATGGTGCATTTGTACAGTTTGAGAAGTGTTTGGGGACCCTGAAGGATGAAAGGGCAGCCTCACATAGATTACTATTAAAAGTTCTTAGCCTCAACCAATTTTCTGATCAATGAATATTGGACAAAGACATTAAAAAGTCCAGCCAGGTTGATAAGTCTTCTGCCTCTGTAAATAGGCTAAGGTGAGCACCATCTTATCATTAATGAATCAGTTGGGAGGAGCTTGCTGAGGGCAGGCTATAGAAACCACGAAACCTTCAGAGCTCCTCCACCCCAACTACTACCAAAGGAACAGTGGGGAAGTCAAAGCTTCTCCCCACTTTCCAGAACCAGGAGGAGCTGGTGAGCCTCCTTTGGCATTGTCCTAGTCATTCAGCTTCACAAGCTGGACTCCGGTCACCATCTCTAATTTGCAGGCACTGTTGTTTGCTGGCCCTCTTCATCCCAGCTCTTTCCCACCAGCACACAACAAATGCACTGCGGCACAACTGCATTCTTCCTGCTCATATTATTGGCCTGATTTGCAGAGATCCTGAGCGCTCACCATTCACTGGGAAAAACAGGTTCTCAGCAACATGGAAAAGTAGTCCCTTGGTTTCTCAGCCCCTCTTCACTCCCTCTTTGTCCTTTCTACCTTCCCTCCTTTCAGTTTCCTTTTCCTTTACCCAATCCCCTTTCATTACTCTTATATCCACCTCCCTTCCGAGCATGCCCCCCCCCCAGCCTCAATTCCAACGAGCGCCTATGCCAAAGAAAAAATTAAAAAATTAAAGAAAGCAATAGACAGAATACACAGGGCCCGATTCTCTCCAGACGTAGATTGGGGACCTTCCCATTACAGTTAATGGAGCTGCACCTATTTACACCAGGAAGGTTTGTTCAGTGTTTGCACAGCACCTAGCACAAGAAGGTCCTGATCCATGACTACGTGCCTCTTGCAGTGGCTTCATTATAAAACTCAAGCTTCCTTTCCTGGCTTTCCAAGAACGAGGAAGAAAGTGTCACAAGAAGAATCCCGTGATGCTGCTTCTTCTCTCTGCTGAAAGAGATCTGAGAGAGGCAGCAAGACAGGGTAAGAAATGATGCACACCAAGAAATTAACGAGGAAATAAGTCCGCCTAGACTTTTTCCTCCTGGGCTATTGACAAGAGAGATGGACGAAGCAGTAAAGAACTGCAATCATTATATTAGGTCAATGAGATGGAAGAGAATTTAAGCACTCAAAGAAATTACACAAGATGACACGCCTGGTTTACATTTGGATATCATTTTGCATTTAAGTGGTATTTGTCTAACTAGTACAGGCTACACAGAATAGCTGTAAGGGAACATTTAGGACTGGAACCAAATCTGGGCTTGTTTTATGAGCGTAAATGGTTATCCCGCAAGCCCTAGCACTGGGGATCTGTTTACACGCCGCTGCCTCCAAACCATTACTCTGAGCTTGAGAGAGGAACACATCTTCCTCCTGGGGTACTTCATATGATTGTTGATTTGCAGAGTGGAGATGGATGGCAGTTTAGAGACACATACACACATAAAATGTCAGGCCTAACTCTGCCCTGTTTTAACAGAGCTACTTCAAGAAAAGGCCGAATTATTGATTTCCTTATCCAGGATGAACCCTGAAGAATAGGAAGCAGTGGCTTGAAATTCGTTTCTCTGTCTATCTGATGGCAAATAAATGAAGCGGTACAAAGAGTAGCAGTAGAATCACTCATCGACCATGAAGTGCCCACCCTACCATGCTGTGTGTGTAGTGAGGATAATCAGATAACGTATCGTGGGGGACAATGGCATTGTAACATTAACTCCTGCTTGCCTGTACTCAGCCTTGCTGACCCTGAAACCAGAGTTGCTTAATAACCTACTGTGATGGGTTCGGTCACAGTGATCCCCTTGTGACTAGCATTTGGTGTGCTGAAATACCACAGAGCCAACTTACCTGCCCTTCGGGGCACCCCACCACCCTGCCCTGCTGAGCCAGGCCCTCCAGCCCCCTCCAGCACTGGCACAGAGGTGGGATCACAGTGCACAGCGGATCAACACAGAGACTGAGATCAGCTCAGCTCTGGGAAGGCTAAATCAAAGGGACCTGACATGGCACCCAGGTGCACAGCCCCAGTGGGATCAGAACCCCAGATAAATCTGTCTTACACTATATAAAGTTTTATGTAGCTCATAAAACATGTAAGCTAAGCTCATGACACTAAGGGAAATTATTACAAACCCTAATTTCTCACCCTAGTTCTTGTTTCAGGTAAAGCCCTTTGCAGGCCAGAGATGTCCTTTCTGACCTGGGTCCAACAGTTCTCGTCCACCCTGTCATGCCAGTCATTTTGTTTCTAGGTGTTTTCATGTATTCTCTTCGGGTGCTGAGGCAGTCCGTAAAGCCAGCTGAAGACCATCATTGTTTATTTTCTTTGCCTTTTATGGAATTTCTCTAGGGTGGGAACCCTTTGTTCAATTCCCCTTCCTCCTCCCACCTCTCTGGAAAATACAAAATTCAAGATGGATTCCAGCATCAGGTGACTTGGTCATATGTCTTTGTGGGGACTCTGAGCCCCTGCTCCTGGCTGGTCCATAGGAAAAAACAACCTATTTACAGATCATTGTCCTTACCCATGAGCCGTCAAGTTTCTAAAATACCCTGAATGGCCCTAACTTAGCATGTCTAGATTGGCAAAACAGGTTTAAACTTCATATTTCTGACTTCAAATACAGGGATGATACATGCACACAAATAGAATATACACTTTCAGCAGACTATAACTTTTAAAATGATAGCTTACAAGTAGTATTGTGCATAAAGCATTTTCCAGTTATGCATATTCATAATAATATTTTCATAAAGCATAGGAAAGGCTCTTTCACACCTACCTTGCAGGTCACTAGGCACCAGTGTGTTTCACTGGGGGGTGATATGATCTCAATACCTAAACAAGTGTGACATCAGTAAGGAGGCCTGTGGCGCACATGCACATTCACAAAACCACTGTCTTCTGGCACTTGTATTGCTTCTTATAACTGTCACACTCCACACTCTTTGTAATAGACTGAGACAGAGACAGAGACAGAATGTAAACCCTTACTTAGATTTGGAGATGGCAAGAAAAATGATAAAATGCTTTTCCCACACAGATGTTATTGTAGTTTTAGGGAGAAAGTTTTCCATAGTATTCTTTAAAGCTAAGAAAGAAAGAAAGAAAGGAGTCCCTTGGTATATGGAATCTCTGATATGAGAGGAGTGATGGCCCATTTCATTGGGAGTAGAAGCTGTTTCTTTATTCTCATGATGAACTAATACAGGTTAAGGGAATTAATTTACCTGTATTTAAGATAAATTAAGTGTGATAAACCACGATTTCTCTTTCCCCTCCTCCATATTTAATCACATGTTGAGGAGTGTGGAGAGGCATTAGTGTCTTTTCACCACCACCAGATCCTGGCGTAGCCAGCAGCTGGTTTACCCACTACTGCATGTAAAAACAACTTTAAGGGTGTTCTGTCTTGTGACCTCTAGGGTTCAGGGTTGCCAGCGCACAGTGTGCTCTATCCATGTCTCTGGAAAGCAGCCTACCACAGAGGGGCCCTATACATACAGCAAAGAGACCAAGACTCTCCACCCTAGGTCTCCTATGGCTGTTAGGGCAACTCTCCATCCAATCTGCAATATGGCAATGGAGGCCAAGGGTCTGACCCTAAGGCTACGTCTATACTGCAAGGCTTTTCCGCAAGAGGAAATGCAAATGCCAGTGCGACATATGCCAATGAGCGCTCCATTTGCATTTCCTCTTGCAGAAAAGCCTTGCAGTATAGATGTAGCTTCAGTTTCAAAGAGCTAATATCACATGTGCAGATCATTTATTAACATTTGCAAAGTGCTTTGAAGATTTAAAAGTGTGAATGTTTTATAATCATCACCATCAATCACTATCAGTGCATTTCTTGCTGCAGGAGCCCCTATTTATTGCATGCCCCTGTCTCCTGAATCTTGCTACACCAGTGCTGATCAGGAAAATCCAGAAAACATGAATTATGTCTGTGGTTCCATTAATGATAACTTCTGTTTGGTATTCAGGTGATCACCGTAAAAAATGAATTTGTCACCTCCCTAATGTAAACAGAGAGGAAAATTATTTTGAAAAATTATGAAAAATGCTAGGACAGCATCTCTTTAATTATCAAATGTCAATGACACATGCTGTCTGGGAATGAGAATGATGGTCCATTGCATGGGAAAATGTCTTACTCTCTGCATGCTGCTTATCAGTAAGTACAAGAGGATGCCAGTAACTCATTAGGAAATTTCCTGTTCTCGCAGACCCAGAGGTGTGCTGATTTCCATAATAATAGTGTTTTCTTTTTAATTATTGATAATGTTCTTAGATGAATATGGATTTTTAAAAATAGCTTTGTTGCACTTTCTTGAAAGATGAGCAACAGTAAAGCTCCTCACTCAAGCTGCCTGGAGCCCTGTTCTGCACCAAAGGAGACAGGATGGTCTTGTGGGGACTGGGATTCCAACACATCAGGTTCAATTCCTGCCTCAGTCCTCCATCTGTAATCTGAAGATAATAATACTTTCCTTGTCCGTCTTGTCTATTGACATTGCTGGCTCTTTGTCTCTTCCTATATGTGGGTGCATTTACACAGCACGGTTATTTCGAAATAACTGACGTTATTTTGAAATAATGATGTGAGCGTCGATACAACAATTCCATTATTTCAAAATAAATTTGAAATAACAGATGGCTTATTCTGACTTCTGTAAACCTCATTCCACAAGGAATAATGCCTATTCTGAAATAGCTATTTCAAAATAGCTGTAGCGTGGATGCTTTACTGCTGCTATTTCAAAATAGCTCCTTCTCAGGGCCAGAGTAAATACTCCCCAGTGCTTCTTGGGGCTCTAAATCAACTTAGTGTGTCCACATTAGGGAAGCCTACCTTGGACTAATTTTGAGGCTTCCCTGTAGCGTAGATGAGCTATTTCAAAATAAGCTATTTTGGAGTATTTCTTATGGAAGAGCTTATTTCAAAATAAGTGTGCAGTGTAGATGTACCTTCTATGTACAGGGCTGTGCATAACAGGGCTGGTCTCGGCCATGGGCTTTAAGTGCTATTGTAATACACATAGAGGGGATGTTGGGCATTTCGCCATTGAGTAAGAGCAGGGCTATGGGTTCACAGGCCTGAAGAGGGACATGTCCATCTTTCAATTCACTAATGTCAGGGCCCCTTGGCATTTCCCTTGCTATGTGGTTATGCTGCAATGTCAGGACATTCAGAGGTAGTGTTACAATGCGTCAGTACTACCCACAGAAAATCAGAATATTATAACAATCTGTAAGATTTGTCAAACCAGGACAGTCCTGAGAAAAAAAAACTGATGACAGCTTGGGCTCCTATTAACATTTTTAATATTATAAATGAAGGCTGTTGTGGCTGAGACTAAAATTGGAGATAATTTGAGCATATATTTCACTCATGTGAAAGAGCCTGTGTCCCAACATAAATAATAAGCTTCATTAATATATTGCCTTCTTGATAACAATGTCAACACATTTTATAAAGTATTATCTCCATTATACAAAATGGGAAACTGAGGCACACAATGGGTAGGTAATTTACCCAAGGTAACACAATGAATCAGGTGCAGAATTGGAAAGAGAACACAAATCTCCTAGCTCACCTCCCTCCCCAAATCGGACTATTAAGGAATGCTGTCTTGTAAGCAAGGCTGAATTCACTACCAGGGTTGTTTACATTTACTTTGCAAAAATGAATCTATCATAAATTACTACTTGCCATGTCTCTGAAGTAATCAGTTACATGGCACTGAATATTATCTCAGAAGTAATTGAGGACTGATTACTTTTGCAGTGCGCCTGATTGCGGCAGGCAGCTGCACTATATCATACAACATCCGCCCTACATTTAGAAGAGGAATTACAGATTGCCAAGAAAAGTCACCACAAGTCATCCATACAGTTTTCCAGCCCAAAAGTAATCTGATTATTCCTAAAGATGAATTTTTACTAAAGATGAATTTCTTTGTTTACCAAAGTACTAATCCCTTCACCCTTCCTCAAATTAACCACCTCTATTCACCACAGGCTTGCTGCAGAATCATCTGAAAGCAGCCACTGCTCTAGCATCTTCGAAACAGGCCACTCGGTGGAGCTGTTTGAGCAAGAACACCACGGATGAAAAAATATGCTAATGATGACTAATGCCTGATCTATGCTTAAAAATTAGACCAACCTAGTTATGACTCTCAGGGCTGTGAAAAAATTCATACCCTGAGTCCCGTAGTTAGGTCAGCCTAACCCCCTGTGTCGACCCAGTTTTCAGAGAGATGGATTAACTAAACATCAACAAAAACCTTCTGCTGATGCAGGAAGTGTCTACACTATGGTGGTGTAGCTGTGCCTTTGAAAAGGCTGTAACATTACTGAGCCCCATGGAAAGTACAGGCCATTACATTAATGCTCATTCTCTCCTTATGAACTCAACGAACATGTTCACTGAGATCAAAGCATTTGAAGTTGGAATTTGCACATAGGACACGGTAACAATATTTGTTCTCATTGGTTTGTTTTTTGTTTAAATTGGCCAACACTTTCCAAAATGGGAGCCTAATTGTAGCTAGTTATATCAGCAACTCAATGTAAGTATGTTGATTAAAAAAAAAAAAGATTTTCAAGGAATACCAGTAGCTCCCAGAGTTCTGCACTCTTAAAAAATCAGGCTGTTCATTCAGGGAACCTAAATATGGCTCCAGAAACCCATGTTTAGGCACCCATGTGTGCAAATCTTGGCTGGTTACATTTTAATGGGACACACATCAGGGTAAATTGTGCTGAAAGTTTAGGGCTTTGGTAGAGAGAAGCTTTTGCAAATTGCTAGCTCAACAAACAGAGATAGATTATGGTTTTGCGGGGCCCCGAGACAGATAGGGGTCTCTCTCCACTCTTTTCACCTATGCCCCCTCCCCACCTGGACTCTTGCTGGGGAAATAGGGTCAGGGTACGAGGGGGCAAGTCCCTGTGCCCAATCCAGCTCCCAGATAGGAGAGCCGGATGGAGCAGGCAAGCCCCCATGCCTCAACCTTGCTCCTTGGCTGGCTGGAGTGGATTAGGGCATAAGGGTTGCCCATTTTTCCTTCCCCACCCCAATTGGCCTGGGCCCCTGGGCCCAGGCCCCATTGACCCAGTGGCTAGTCCACCACTATCAACAAAGTGCTTCTATTAAAGGCCCCCCCATCAACTTTAAAAATATTCTGGTCTGAAACTGACACATGGTCCTGCAATGGGACAACCCCCTCCAGACGCACAGAATCAGGCCAAAATCTACAGGGCTCCATGTGCAATTATATAGATTTAGGTTTCTGAACCTGACAGTGTTCTTCAAAGTGATATACCAATGAACCAAAAATGCTTATTATCAGCTCTATAAGACCATGTTTCCTAGTGGATAGAGCCCTGGACTGCAATGCAGGAACCCGGACTGCTAGTCCTAGCTCTGCCATTGGTCTGTTAGGTGACCTGGGGCACATCATTTCAACTCTCCATGCCTCAATCTCCCACATATAAAACAAGGATAATGATTCTTACCTCCTTTGTGAAGTACTTTGAGATCTACCAATGAAAAATGCTATATAAGGGCCAGGCATTGTGATAAACAGAGTGATGGCTTTGTACAAGTTAATTTTTTTACAAATTGGGGAAGGAGTCTCTCCAAATAACCTCCCTCTGGTCACCACACAGGCCACCAGTGGGGCAGCAACTAGAGCAGGCCAAGGTGCATCACTTTGCTTACAGATCTCTGCAGAAGGGTATCATTTACCACAGCTGGGCCCAGCCTTCCTGGCCTCGGACTGGCTCCTGACAATCCCAGCACTGAGAGCACACAGCTTTGTTCTCCCCTTGCCTCAGGAAGAGTTAACTCTCTCCCTTCTGCACCAGGAGACTGTTGCATGGGCACCTTTACTTATTGCCCTGAGAGGGAGAGCACGGCACTGCAAAGAGTTCTCCTGAGACAAGTCCCACAGAGGACAGGATGTTAAGGCAGCTGTGGGGATCCCAAGCAGAGTGTTGCTGCAGCAGGGCAATTGGACATTACCTCACAACAAAACTGGGTGTGCCGAATATCCATCCATGTGTATATTTTGAATATGCCATGACTTCAAAACCAAACAGCCAGACCTTTTGAAGTTCACTCATAGGGCTTTTCATTATATGACCACCCAGCACTAGGTAGTGTAACATGCCAGTCAACAGATAACACACTATGCTCATATGTACAGTTATATGATCATGATATAATACAAAGGCAGCTTTGAAAGACGTAGGTGCATTGTCAATTACTGTATGTATGTTGTTGGTTCATGTAATGCAGCGATCACCAACCAGTAGATCAGGATCTACTGGTACAGCCTGAAGTTTCTGACAGATGATCCTGATTGGTTTGGCCAGGAGGCTATCAAATGCCCCTGTCCCAGCCCTGAACCTCCTCTGCATTCCAGCCTCCTGCCCCAGGCCTGATTCCCTCCTGAACCTAAACTCCCCCCCCAGAGCCTGCATCCCAACCCCCCCCCCAACACCCCAACTCCCTGTCCCAGGCTCAGCCCCTTCCACACGCTGAATCCCTCTGCCCAAGACCAGAGCCTGTGTAACCTGCACAACCGCTGGGTGCGCGGTACTGTCCCATGTAGTGGCATCAAGACCACGTACAGAAAGAGGAAGAATGAGGGTCCTCTACAGCCTTAGCTGAGAGCCAGCTGGCTTTTAGCTCAAGTGTAGCGGGCTCATGCACTAAACTCCAGAAGTCCCAGGTTTGGTTCTGCCTGGTGGCATTACACCTGTACTCCCAACTACCCTGGCCCAGCCTAGTGAAAGTGAGTGAGCATGGAGGAGGGAGGGATGAAGATGGAAGGAACAAGGCGTGGCCTCAGAGAAGGGGTGGGGGAGTGGTGAGGCCATGGCGAAGTGTGTTGGGCAAGGGTATTTCAGTTTGAGGGAGATCCTGGATTGCATTTAAATTCAAAAAGTGATCTGGTGCTTACAAATGTTGGCGAGCACTCATGTAATGACATTTGTATGCACAACCTTAACTCTGTCTCTTTGGGCTCATGCATTACAACCCACCCATAACTCTGCCCTTTCCAACTATGCATTATGATGCAATATTTATAATTACACTTTTATGTACTGTCTCCAAACCAGACTAAAGGTCATTTTATGCCATGTGATTGTTCTGAGCATGCTATTGTCTGGAGCAGAGACGTGACCCACAACAGTAGCTAACCAAAAGAGACTGCAGGCTGCCTATCACTGATGGCTGAGGAAGATACTGCATATTTCATGGAAAGACAAAACAGCAAATATGAGACTAACAGCACTGGCAGAGCAGGACATGTTAAAAATATCCTCCAAGAAAGAAGGCTCAGGTGATGGAGACATGTATGCTGTATGGAAGATAGGAAACATGCTATTGAATTGGTCCCTGAGGCAGGAAAGGGAAAGCCAGGAAGGCCAACAAAGAAATGGAAGAAAACAGTGGCAGAGAAAGATACTGAATACTCTAGCATTATCTAAGAAGAAATACCACAGCTAGCAAGTGACACAACCAGTGGAGGAACTGGACTGCCTGGTGTGTCAGCACCACTGAAGGAACTAAGATCTAAGTAGCATAAAAATATAAGATACATTTCCCCTCAGACTGTAATGTTCTCTGACTGCAGAATGATGGCTCTTGTAACAAAACCTTGGCCTCCCAGGACTGAATGGTTACTACAAAGCTGTGCAGTATGACACAATGGCAGTGACTGAGGGGAGCATGAAGGGGACACATGCCCTTCTGAGGCCAACATCCATGCTGCTCCGTGAATCAGCTGTGGTATTACACCCTCTGCATTCCTAATATAAGTCACTCCCACTGCCTGTGCTGAGTTCAGCACTTCCAAAGTCGCAGCGGTCTGTCTCAGGAATGCCAGATTAAAGTCCAGCCTGGTTTACCCCTTTCCATGCACCCCAGTGTGTGTTAAAGCCAAGCTGCCTGTGTAGCAGCTATAGGAAGAAAAGACGACCTCTGTGAGCAACAGTATGCAAAAGGAGCCATCTTCCCCTGCACAGGGCTCACAGAATGTAAAAAAGGAATGAAACAAATAATAAAACACAATGAATGCTTACTACCAGCAGAGAGCAGTAGCTGTCAGAGGCAAATAGGAATAACTCCTCAGAGTCATTAAAGATGAATAACTTTCAGGTGTTCCTTTCCCCCCCCTTTGTTCTATAGATAAATCACCTCCCTTCTTCTAATAACAACTGCCATAAAAAACCTAATTAGTAGACCTTGATTCAGTAATTATTTGGTTGCTAATAAAAGTTAGATTTGTACCTTTAAAGTAGGCCAAGCAGTGAGATTTGCAGCATTACAGAGCTGTTCTGCAGGGAAAACACTGTGCTTGGCAGGAGTGCTGGAATGGAGAAGCCAGGAGACCAAGGTCCCCCCACATTTCAGTGGTCACAAGGGTGAGCGATGGGGGGGAGAGGTCTTGGGGGAAGAGGCAGCATGGGAGCAGGGCCTTGTGGGAAGGGACAGTGCAAGAGGAGGGGCAGAAGGGGTGTGAAAGCAGGATCTTGGGGGACTGGACAATGTGAGGACAGAGGCTTGGGGAGAGTGGGTGATGCAGGGGCAGGACCTCAGGAGGTAGGGGTGGTGTGGAGGTGGGGCCATGGTTTGGATGTTGTGGATCCCCACTTTTAGGGACCTTCTGCTGCTGCTGGTAGGCTGATGTAAAAGAACACTATCACACTATTGTTAATGCTGGATTCCAAACTGGAGCTGGGATTCTCATTTCTCATAGAAGCATAGAAATGAAAGGTTGGAAAGGAGCTTGAGTGGTCATCCAGCCCAGCCCCTGTGCTGAGCCAGGTCCAAGTAAACCTAGCCTATCCCTGATAGATCTGAGGATCTGGCTTAAAAAGGATATATTTAGGCATGTTTTTCCTCTCCCCCAAAATGAATTCCTGGGAGTTTCTGGATTAGTAACAATACTTTGCACTTATCAAGTGCTTTACAAGTTCAAAGTGCTGTACAAATATTAACTAATGCATCTAGTAATTGTGTAATTAAATCTTATATTACAATGCTTGAGCACTGTCTTACACTTTGCACACAGTGGCAGTTACAAAGCCATGGGAAAAAAACAGAATATCTGACTCAATTAAATGTTAGATCAAAGCAGAATGAGGAGGTCAGACAACACTTGTGTGTGTTCCTTGTTCCTTTCTTTCATGCTAGGATACCAGCGAGCCCAGCATGGTGTTCTGAAGCCCATGGCACTTGGACAAATTAGTTCACGGGGAAATGAACTAGGTCAAAACTCTCCAGGCATGTACTTTTGCTTGGGTCTTCTCAGCGTTGGCTGCCTCACTGAACACTCCCTCCTCAGAGGAGTAATTATAGAATAGATTTACTGTAGGCATAAAACTCCAGCCAGAGCATATTCACCTGGGACTGTCACAGGTGAGCTGAGTCTACTAATAGAGTCTGAACTCAAGCCAGACAGGGAGGACACTGCTCCCCTCAATTCTCCTTCTTCCTCCCCCATGGAATACAGAATAATTCATTACTGAATATGTTTCACCTGTGACAGTACAGGTAAATCCCAGACTGGAGCTTCCTGGTCCATATGGAGTCTACCTTCCACATCCCATTCATTATTTTAAAGATTAGATAGAAGGTCAGGCAATGCCTTTGCTGTTTTACTAAAGAACAAATTCTACTGCAGAATATGCCTACAGGCAGTTATGGGTGGGGCAAACCACCATATAACCTGATGCATGTCTTACACTACAGCCCTTTGCAGCCAAGAGTGACTTTGGAGAAGAAGGAGATATTCATAGAATACTAGTTTTGGAAGGGACCTCCAGAGGTCATCAAGTCCTGTCCCCTGCCCTCATGGCAGAACAAGCACCATCTAGATCATCTGATAAATGTCTGTCTGACCTGTTCTAAATATCTCCAGTGATGGAGATTCCACAAGCTCCCTAGGCAATTTATTCCAGTGTTTAACTACCCTGATAGTCAGGAAGTTTTTCCTATGGCCAACCTAAACCTCCCTTGTTGCAACTTAAGCCCATTGCTTCTTGTCCTATCATCAGAGGTTAAGGAGAATATTTTTTCTCCCTCCTCCTTGTAACACCCTTCTAGGTACTTGATGACCAGAAAGACAGGAGATAATGGCCTGGGTCTACACTTAGGTTAACATAGCTATGGCAATCAGGGGTGTGAAAAATACTGCTAGGTCAACAGAAGAAATTCTTCCCCTGCGCAGGGATGTGAATTACTTACATCAACAGAAAACCCCCTTCCGTTGCTGTAGGAAGCTTCTGCAATACAGTGTTACAGCTGTACCCCTGCAGTGGTGTAGTTGTGCTTCTGTAGTGCCTGTCGTGTAGACATAAACAGTATTAGCGGGATGTATTTTTCTATAGCTTCTTACATCGTGTAATCACTTTTCCTGGAGACCTTTGTCTAGCTGTGGTGAAAAGGCTTTGCAAAAGACCATCTTGAGCTCACAACATATGTACAATACCTTCTTCCCCACACAACCACTGTCCCAGGCATTGATGGTACCATTTTGTTCCACCAGATCTCAGTCATGTTTTCCAGAAAGGTGTGGAAAATGGTTACATCCCATCTCTATCCTAGCCCTTAAACCATTTTCAGCACCAGTTCATGAAAATCTGTTGATGAATGGTCATTAACATCAGCAGCTCAGTTTCCTGGTGTACATGAAGCCCTGGGAAAAAAGTCTCTAGCTCAGAGCTGAGTGAGCCAATGCTGTCTACTGAAATTTCTACCTGGTGCCGACTGGAAACCCTAAGCACTGGGATTGCACTAGCGTAGCCACTCTTTCTAACTCATCCCGTAATGAATGAATAATGTAGCTGGAGTCAACGTAGCGTAGGCTGACTTAATGCAATTTCTATATCATGCTGGGTCAACGGAAGACACTTTCCCATCAACTTACCTTGCTCTTCTCATTCGGGGGTAAGGACCTGCTCAATTGACCCCTGGTGCATCAATTGCTTCAGCATCAATCCAGATGTAGTGTTGACATAGCCTTAGGAACCAGAGACTGACAAGATCTGTCACCAACCTGACTAAGATCCACTCGGAGGCTGAATCTTGGGATGCGTCCAGAATCTTGGTTCTGCTTGGCCAACCTCAGGAGCTCAAAGCAACAGTGCCTTGATGTTACTTTTGCCTTTCCCAGTCCTGTGGTGAATACTGCACTGGCCTGCTCCCTGGCATAAAGCAGCGCTCACAAGGGTTAGTTCCAGCAGCCAGGGATCGCTAGGGCATAAATATTCCTTGTCATTTCTCTGGGTCACGATCTCTGTGCCAGAGCCCAGGAGGGGTGGCATAGAAATCAACACCAACTGAAGATTTCCCTAGGTAGGAAAAGTCTGCCTGGCGCCAGATCCACCAGCTTTACCACAATTTTATGGCATCTCAGTATGTACCTCCTCCTCAGATTGGAATTCTTCTCCAGGAGACATTTCCCCAGGAGTCGGGCTGGATCCCTTTAGGCAGCAGGTAAGCCCTCTTACGGCGCTTAGTGTATTCTGTGGTTTAGCAGCCTGGCAGAGCAGCAGCCTGTTTCAGTGTAGTTTACAATTAGTAAACATGGTTATTTGAACCCCACACGGTGTCGGTGCTTCCTGCATCTCATGCTTGTTGGGTAAAGAGCAAAAGACACGCCATGCATTAAATGGAGATGCTCGTGCCAAGCCCAAGATGGTGAGCTTGTGAAAGAAACAAGGCAGAGCAGAGACTGCCCTGGATCCACTAATAGCCATACAGTCATTACAGGGACCTCCCTCATCCAGCACCCTTGGGACCTGAGCAATTCTGAACCAGGGAGTTTGCCGGACCAAGGGAGGTCAATGCTCCCCTCCTTCTTCTCTTTGGGGCTCCCAAGGCTTGGGCTCCTACACTGCTGCCCACTTGCTGCCATCAGAGTTCCCCAGGGTTCCAGCTGGCCTGGTTGCTGGTGGCCCTACTGCCTCCGGGGGCTCCCCTGCCAGCCGCCCAGCTACCGCCAGCCCTGCTTGGATACTGCTGGCTCCACTGCTACCAGGGGTTCCTCGGGGTTCCCTGATCCGGGACTACCTAGCCACTGGCAGCTCCATTGCTGGGGCCAGTCTTGCTCCTTGCTGGGGGTTCACAGGCCTGGGATTGCCCAGACTCTTCCTGGTGCCATTGCCACAGAGATTCCCTGTCTAGAGCAGGGGCTTCCCATTTGCCACCTGGCCCCACTGATGCAGAGGTTTCCCCGGCCACAGCTCCCCACCCACCACCTGGCCCAGCTGCTGCTGGCCCAGCCAGAGCTTCCCAATCTTGTGTTCTCCCAGCTGGCTCCCACGTGTGGCCTCGGATTCTTTGGTCCAGCAACACCTGTGGACTTACCATACCATGGATGTTGCCAGACCAGATTGTCCTAGATTTGGGAGGTTCAATCTGTATACCTAACTGCATGCGAGATCAGTTAGCTCTTCACTGCATTGGCACTGATAGGAGTTCACCACTTCACATTCCTGAGCCTCTAAGCTGGGGAAATGCAGGGGGCTATATTCTCTGTGGTGCAGGAGGGTGGCGCATGAAGGATGGAGCAGATCCCTGGGGTGCTAGCCAGGCTTTGGAGTTGGATTTGCTAGCTCCCCGAGTAGTACATACCACACCATGACATTTTAATCTGGCTCTTGTGGAGGAGGTAGGAACTAGCAAAGCAGATGCTAAAGCTGGCAGGGCTTTTTGCCTTTCCCTTACACACTTAGATCTCGGGTTAGCTTTGTGGCTAAAGACAGCTCCCCTACTCCTGCAACAATGCCTGTAGCTCAGGAGTGGCCCTGGTTTATTTAATAAGGAGATGCAGTTTTCCAGGATTGCACATCCCCACCCAGTGCTCCATCTTGAACCAAGTAGCCCTTCTGCTCATCTGAAGAAGTGGGCTTTGCTCACGAAAGCTCATGATACTATGTATTTTGGTTAGTTTCTAAGGTGCTAAAGGCCTACTCCATTTTTTAAAGTTACAGACTAACATGGCTACCCCTCTGAGACATTTAAACCCCCAGCCCCTGGACATTTAAGGTGAGATTGGAGATGAAAGCAGCTGCAATACGCTCCATAGGAGTTAGCAGTTATTATTAGAAAGACTTGTTCAGCAAACGGTGTGCATTAATACATAAAACACATCTTTCCCTCCTGGCAACTGTAGTTCAGTTTGACAAAATTTGGGGTACCTGTTGTAGCTAATGTACCAATCCTGAACGAAAGCCTGATGTGGTTATTGATGCAGTATGTGTTTAGAGACCAGCTCCTGGTCAGATTCCTCCCTCCTTCCACCTACCTGACCAGCATTATGGAAGAGGAAAAGATTAAGACAAATCTGGATCACATCTCCAGAGTGTCTCTGATTCCAGATTTAGCTAATAACTCAGACAGCTCCTCTTTTACAGACTAACCTTTCTCCTCATTTTATCCCACTTTAAAATTTCTGTTGCTGATTCTCAGTCTGTACCTGAGCCTAGAGCAGGGTATTTTGGGGTGGTGATAGATGGGGAAAGGGCAGGAATCAAAGGGAAGTTTAAGCCACTGAAACAGAGAGACCCACTGGCAAAGAGCCCCCTGTTGGATGCAAACAACTCTCACCCCAGGTCTGACAAAACACTATACCAAACACGTCTTACAGGATATGTATCCATAAAGGGTAATATATAAGGTACATAGAAAGCTTGTAATTTCTCAAGACTCAGTCTCTCCAAGATACATGCCTGGGTAATATTTAAGGAATAATATATTTATACTGATTATGTTTTATGGATTTGGAGGAAAAACTAGTCTTAGGGGATAATGTGGTTCAGGGATGGTCCATTTGGACAGGGGAAAGCTGTCATCCCACTCTGTTTAAACAGTGATGCAATGTAAGGATCAATTGTTTAGCCTTGGACAATACTCAGACTTTCTATGAGAAATGATCAGAGGCAAATGCAAGTAATCAAAATGCCTTGAAGGTGGGGGAAAAAAAAGAACATTCCAACAAGCCAGGTTTGCCCTGGCCATGAAGAGATAGATGCAAAAGTCAGGGTGAGTATAATAGGAGGGAGAAGAACTCTGAATCCACTCACTGAGGAAATCAGCTGTGAAGCTGAGGGTAGGGAGCACATTTACGTGAATGTTTGGATCCTGATTCTTGGGAAACCAGCCACCTTTGCAGTAGACTGAACTTCAGGAGGAAAACCTACTTGAGGAGCTAAAAAAGCTAACTATTAATGTTTTGTGATCACTCTCTTGTTGCTAGTTAAATCTTTATTGTTTCTGAAATGAACCTCCTTTGAGGTTTTTATAAGGGCTCGCAAGTGCTGTGTGGTTTACCGGAGTGGTGATTTAAGGTACAACTGATAAATTGGGGTATGTTGCTGCTTTTGGGCAGAAGATCTGGGATTTCCAGGAGTCATTGCCGGGACTGGATATCACTGGGGAATGCTTCAAAGGGACTTAGGTGCACCTGTGGTTAAGCTGCAAGATAGGGCTGGCATAGCCTCGAGGAGAGTGCTTGACTGGCTAAAAGGCTGGTGGTGTCAGGGAGCTGACTGCTGACCCCATCCAGGCACAAGATTCCCTCACATTGCAGGCAGGGGGTAACTCACAGTCCTCAGGAACCTGAGATCCATCACAGGTACATTAATGCTTCTTATATTCTGGGGCATGCAGGGGTCTAGCCAACTGCTTTGCTGGTGTAAGAGAGGTGTGCTGACTATACATCCTGGATTTTCTGGGACAAGTCCAGAATTCAAATACTCTGTCCTGTTGTCTCCATAAACCATTGAAATGTCCCAGAAATTCCAATATTTCAGCAAATATTTTGGCAGGGGAGGGGCGGGGGAGAAAGCCCTGAGGCTCCCCACTGGATCAGCTGCCTATGCTGCTACTCCCCCTCCCCCAGCTGGGAGAACAGCAGTGCAGGGACGCACTTCCTGGAGGCTTTTCCTGCTGCTCTGGGATCTGGCCAATAGGAGCAGTGGGAGGCGGTGCCTGGGGCACAGTGTTGGGAGCCATGTGAAAGCAAGTGAATGGCCCCCCTTTCCCTCATGCCCAGACCCTACACCCCCAGCCTGCTCACTCACTGCCTCCACCAAGATCCCGCACGCCCACACCCTTTACTCACCACCCTGCCAAGACGCTGCATCCCCAGCCTGCTCACTCACCGCCCTACTGAGACCCCACACCCCCAGCCTGCTCACTCAGTCTTCACCAAGATCCCGCACCCACACCTCCCCTTACTCGCCCTGCCAAGACCCTGCACCCTCAGCCCGCTCACTTACCATCCTGCCGAGACCCTGTACTCCCAGCCTGTTCCCTAACCAAACTGCCGACACCCCGCACCGCCAGCCCACTCACAAATCAGAAAAAAATTCTGTCAGATCATGTGTCCCAACTTTTGGTTCAGAAAATATAATCACCATAAAGATAGAGCAACCACAGGGTCGCTTTAACTGATGCCTTGCTTCCCTGTTCCACAATGACCGTAGAAAGCAGAGAGTATCCATAGCCTTGTGGGCCATGGCCATACATGTGATATGCCAGCAGAGCTGTGCCAGGAGATAGGAACAGGGCCAGCAGAGAGCCCTTATGCCTGTTCTGCCCCAGATAGGGAGACCAGTTACAGAAGAGAGATTTTTAGGGTGTTTAACCCACTTCAAGGCTCTTTACACTGCTGAAGTGATATGAAGGGGTCTTAATTTATCTGCGAATCAGTGCCCATATCTTACAGGCCTGCACCATGGCTACAACAGCCATAGCTAGGTCTATTAACACTGTTCCTATACTCTTTGATCCAGGCAGCATGCATACTCCAAAGCTGGATAGATGCAGGGTGTTTAACTGGGGATCTGTTCTCACCCATGTGATGCCATGCAGATTAGGGAGATGAGGCCCCTGTGGGGTTCCCACTGTTGGTGGTGGCAGCATAGCAAAATGCATATTGATTAAGATTTCATGCTGGCATTTCTGATGTCACCACTAGGTGAGAGCATAGCCACACACAGCATGTGTTGATTTCCCTACAGTGTTTGTGCTCTCGCCAGCATGATGTAATGTGGCAACACACTTACTAGTGTAAATGCCATGACATCAGTAGGTGGGTGAAATGGCAATGTGCATGACTGCAGTTTTCCTGGGAGGGGGTTTCGGTGTCCCTTCCCCCCCAAAGGGATGGTGTAATAACAGACGTGCTGGTATAGATTCCACCCCAAAACTCGCCCGTGCTAAAGCAGAAACAAACAGAATGATCACAGCTTTTTTCTTTTATCTGATTGGTGCAATTCTCGACTCGCTCGCATCTACAGGCACCGCATGGTGACAAAACATGGTGACAGTAAACATGAAATTCTGACAGAGGGATAGAGGCACACTCGGCAGCCCTGCGTTACCTCCATTAATCCCTGGTAGTTTTCTTTTAGTAACATTTTAGAGGGTCAAAGAGGGTTAAAAATAGCTGTACAATAATTATACAATCTGGGGTGCATGTGTTCTGTTGAGTTAAGGAAGGTGTTTTTTAGCAGGATCACACTGTAATGCCTAGCACAGAGTATGATAGCAGCTTCACCAGGGATTATCTAAAGACTTCGGTTAACTTGCACTAACCCACTGAGAAGATAATAAATAATCAGCCACACTAGGACTTAGTACATAAACATGTGCCTCTATTCTCCCTAGGTCTCTTTCCTGAAGAGTGGGCATTGTGTATTCCATACCAGGCTAATCACAAGGAGGGAATTTACTACAGACTGCAATCCCATCAAAGCAAATAACAGCTATCTCAGCAAACTGCAAAGACCAAAGTGTCCACTTTAATCACTTGCTTATGCATTTCCTTTAGTAAAATAAAGGAAAACTCAACACTTGTAAATATGACCGCTCCTCAATGAGCCATTTAGCCCTTGCTCCATCACTCTCCAGTGAAGGAAGGGAATTTTCTCCAAGGGGACAGCCTTCCAGGCACTACAGCAGTGAGGTGGGTGCAAAGCAGTTGTGAAGTACATGTTACATAGCAGCCACTAAATAAATAGTCAGACAGGTAGCGGTGTTAGTCTGATCTTGGTAAAACAAAAAAGCAGTCATGTAGCACTTTAAAGACTAACAAAATAGTTTGAGGCGATGAGCTTTCGCCTCAAACTATTTTGTTCGTCTTTAAAGTGCTACATGACTGCTTTTTTTGTTTAGCCACTAAATGGACAATGTGAACTGGGGCGGCACCAGAGCTATGTAAGAACCTGATGAACTGCAAGCTCAAAAAGCACAACTAGATGTGGGAATGACTGGACAGTAACTCTGGAAATCAGCGAGCATTTTAGCCGTGCTATGCTGGAATGCAGTCACAGACCTGGTTAGAGTTGATGGATGCACTAAGCATCCTTCTTACTAAATGGAAGGAGGAATGAAGGGGTTTTGGGCAGGAGATAGCTAGAAACCATGCAAGCCACTGTCCAATGCAGTTGGCTGCATGGTGAGGCCTTAGCAGGCCTAAGTCATGTTGCCCAAGGAGTTTCCCTGGGATTGGTTGTAAATGCAGGGGCTAGGGCAGAGGTGGGGAACCTGTGGCTCCTCTGTTTGCCTGGATCCAGCTCCCGAGGCTCAGGACTACCCCCCGGTATTGGCTGCATTGGCACTTCCGCCTCCCCCCGCCCGCTATCCCACTGTGAGGCTGGAGCACACAAAACCTGGGGGTCAGCAGCCCCCACCCCAGGAAAGGTCCCCCACCCTTGGGCTAGGGGATGGTTTGCAAACTGCATGTGAGAGAGTAAGGCTAAGTTTACCCTGGTACTTTACTGCACTGGAACTTTCTGGCTCGGGGGTGTGAAAAATCACATCCTGAGCACAGCACAGTGCTGTAATGTGCCAGTCCCGGTGCTGTTAGCTACTTCCCTCCTAGAGATGGTTTATATATATATAAATCTAACTGCACGACCAAATTCCACTTTTTTCTACCAACAAAACCTGAAAGATTTTAATAACTAAAGCGCAAGTGGGACATTTCATTGGAAAAAATAAAAAACTGCTGTTTGCATTGTTCACTCAATTCTCTAGCCCTTTAAAAAAAAAAGTTTTACATTGTTTTATTTTTTCAGTTGAAAAAAGTTACTTTCCCAATAAAGAGATTGCACTACAGTACTTCTGTGGGGTGAATTGAAAAATACTACTTTTGTTTCTTTTTTTATAGTCCAAATATTTATAATAAAAAATAATAATATAAAGTGAGTACTGTGCACTTTGTATTCTGTGTTTGTAATAGAAATCAATGTATTTGAAAATGTAGAAAAATATCAATATTTAATGCATTTCAACTGGTATTCTATTGTTTAACTCAAAGAATCATAATTTTAAAAATTAGTCATTATTTATCACGGTGTTAGAATGATTTCACAGCAATTAATCAACAGACTTAGTATCATGGAATAGTTATTACTACATTCAATAGAAATGTCAAGGAAAAAACAAGTGGGCATCTAAAATTTGGCTGGGATACCAGGAATAGTAACTCTAACACTAGTGGGATGTACCCTAAGACCTTGAACAAAAATTCCTCATATTTAAATCTCATCCAAAAGGCATCATGCCTAGCAATGCAGGGACACTTAAGCACACTGTGGCATTGTGCACTGTCCAAGGTTGAAAGCAGTGTTCCCTGTAAGCTGAGCACCTGGGCAGCCACGCAGGAATGATTCAAATGTCACTCAGCTGATGAGCAGAGCACCCACAGTGCCCATAGCTAGCAGTGTTTATCTTGGTGGTGCACATCTGCACATGCTTCTGTGCACATAACAAAATGTATTCCACACATGGGTGGAGAACATTGAAGGGGGTGAAGAGTGCCTCAGACAGGAGCTGATTGTATGATTCTTTGGCATAAGTGTTGTGGCTAGCGGGAAGAGTGGCAAGAAACGGCACTTTAAGGCTGAACTGTCAGTATTCCATGGTGAAGCTATGTTGTTTGTTTCTCAGCAGCCAGCCCCATACCTGCACTCCTAAGTCTCTGATCCCTGACAACTCTATATCCCTCCTGAGCCCTGATCCACTTTCTTCAGTTTCTCCTCCCCCCCCCCATCATATTATATCACCAATGCCACTTCCTGCAGCACCTCTGTCATCATGGGAAATTCCCCATCTATGTACTTTCCCATTTCCTAGTGCTATTGTGCTGAGTTTGTGAGATCTCACAGGGTCACAACACAAGGGATATGACTCTCCCAGGTCTTATTGTGTTCACTCATACACTGATAAAACATGTCTACTGAAAACACTGGAGGGGCATGTACAGAAATCAAGGCTTGCAGTTTTATAGCTAAATTGACAGTGTGAACAAAAAGGATCTCACAATGCCGCAGGCACAACAAACTCAACCCTCTCTCTCAAAAGAAAATCTCAACCCTATCCATAACCATTCCCTCCCTTTGTGCAGCAGTGAAAGCATATTGTTACTGAGGAAAGTAGCTCAATCTCTTCCAGAGCGCAGAGCTCAAGTAAACAGAGAGGCCATGTATCCGGTCTCGGAATATGGACAAGCTGGGCTCCTTCAAGCCAACAGAGGATGCACATCCCAGAGTCAAGAGCTCCCCAAAAAGGCAAGGGCTGTCATTTCATCGCTTCTCTCTGAATGAAGCTGATTTCATGCTGCATTACAATTGTGCACAGCGCAGCTGTATTTTTAAGTACCTGTGCTCTTCATTTGGTGCTACATATGACACACATGTCAGGAAAGAGCTGATTCTGGGGATGGGAGCTGGAAATGTGATGGTTACAGCAATACTCACATGTGAGCATAACTCAGCGAAGAGGGCTACAATATATGACCAAGCAGCTTGAGCAATTCCTTTTCATTAGTGGGAGTAAATGCTTGGCACTGCATCTATCTTCCTCTCCTTCCCTTCTTCCTTCAGGAGTGCCAAGTCATTTTAAAGACACATTAAATTGCCAGAAGACTCCCAAACAAAGCCAGCCAGCCTGCTGCTCGTTTGGATAAAGTTAATTACAGCGAAGATTAAAATCTGCGGCACTTGATTAGCGTTGTTGAGACTTACAGAATCACATAGTCCCCTGGGAGCTTCATGCCACCCCTCCCCCCCGTTTTGTCTTTTCTTTGTTGTTCTTGATAATTGTTTTGTTTTTCTTCTATCCCACGTATTTGGCAGGGAGACTGAGATTAGCAAGCTGCATTGCCTCAAGACGGAAAAAGCTGCTTTCTCGGTTGAGCTGCTGTGGGTCCAGGCTGAAGAAAGGCCACAAAACTGCACCACTTCTGCTGTGCAGATGGGTTTGAAAAAGAATTAGAAGTTCCTGGAGCATAGGTCCATCTATGGCTATTTGCCTGGAAGACTAAGCTTCTGATTGCCAGATGCAAGGATTGGAAGATAGGGATGGGTCACTTGATAATTGCCCTGTTTTGTTCATTCCCTCTGAAGAATCTGGCATTGGCCACTGTTGGCAGACAGGATACCGGTCTTGATGGACCATTGGGCTGACCCAGTATGGCTGTTCTTATATCTTGAACACTACCAGAACATATATTTTCTTTAGTGCAGGGGAACCTAAGGCCAGGGGACTGGATGCGGCCCCCCAGCTTTCCTGGATCCAGCCCCTGAGGCTTGGGACTCCCTCCCCAGCACTGGGGAGTCTGCACTCGTGCTCCAGCCCGGCCCCCCAGCATCCCTCCACGGGGCTAGAACACACAAAATCTAATAGCCTGGGGCCCTAAGGCTCTGGTGTGTGAGGGGAATGTGGGGAGTGTCTTTCTCCTTCTCAGTCAGGGGCCATGTCACTGCAGGTTTGATTTTCTTTTGCTTCTCACTTGTGTGCAGCCCTCAACTGATTTTTCTGTGCGTCAGCGGCCTCCAACCCAAAAAAGGTTCCCTACCCTTGCTTTAGTGCATGTCTGCATTAGGGACTCTGGAGCTTTCAAACCCATCTAAACTCAGATACACTGGGATTTGGGTGGTGTTTGGATGTGTGTGTGTGTGTGGGGGGGGGCGGGTTCTTTTGTGGAGGGACCATACTTAGTTTATTTATTTATAGAGCACCCAACCCAGTGAGTTCCTGGTCCATGACTGGGATTCCTAGGTGCTATGACATCACAAATCAATAAATAATAGATGCAGGAGGTGGTGCCACAGTCTATGGAAAAGAAGAGACTAAGGGGGGATATGATAGAGGTCTATAAAATCATGAGTGGTGTGGAGAAAGTGAATAAGGAAAAGTTATTTACTTGTTCCCATAATATAAGCACTAGGGGCCACCAAATGAAACTAATGGGCAGCAGGTTTAAAACAAATAAAAGAAAGTTCTTCACACAGCGCATAGTCAATCTGTGGAACTCCTTGCCTGAGGAAGTTGTGAAGGCTAGGACTATAACAGGGTGTAAAAGAGAACTAGATACATTCATGGAGGTTAAGTCCATTAATGGCTATTAGACAGTATGGATAAGGACTGGTGTCCCTAGCTTCTGTTTGTCAGAGGGTGGAGATGGATGGCAGGAGAGAGATTGCTTGATCATTACCTGCTCGATTCGCTCCCTCTGGGACACCTGGCATTGGCCACTGTCAGCAGACAGGGTACTGGGTTGGATGGACCATTGGTCTGACCCAGTATGGCCGTTCTTAAGTTCTTATGCTCCATCACATGGGTGGGGAAGGTGGGCTCAGACACAGACATGGTCACACCTCTGGCTGGCGGAATTGAAGCAAATTGTGGAAGGGGCTCTAGTGGGAGACAGCAAAGGGCAGCTCATGCTAAACCAGGATTGCTCCCCCTCAAGCTCTTATGGGATTGCTCAGGCTGGCTTCCAGAGTCACAGTGCTTTTGGCAGTGCCAGAGGGGTGAAGGGTGCCAAAAGAGAGGTGAAGAGTCTGGCTGTAAAGAAGACAGTCCTTGAACTTCAGCATCTGGATTTACCTAGAGAAAGGGATTTGTACTTTCTAGGGTTTAAAAAAATAGTTTGCTTCAAATAAATTGTAGCGCCAAACCCAGGTGTATGAAGGGGCTTGTTAGCCAAAAAGAAAATCTCTTAGGCTTGACATTTTCCCATTGTAGGCAGTATGTCTTAGCCAGGCCTTCTCAGTCAGAGAGTTGCCCACCATAACCTAGAATCTTTGAGGGTGGGACAAGAGGAAAAAGTGCAAAGGCAGCATAGCTTAGTGGATGAGACACAGAACTGGAAATCCAGAGACTTGGCTCTGTCTCTAGTTCCGCCACTGATCAGCTGCGTGACCTTGAGCCAGGCACTTTACCCCCCTGTTCCTGTTTCCCCTCCCAATCTTTGATTGTCTTGTCTATTTAGATGATCAAGTCTTGAGGGCTGGGAATTTCTCTTATTCTGTGTCTGTACAGCGCCTAGCACAATCAGGGCCAGGGCCAGACTAAGGGGTGGGCTAGCCGGGCAGCTGCCCAGGGCACCAATCTATGGGGGGCGCCTGATGGCAGCTGTAAGGGGCGTGCAGCATCCCTTATAGCTGCCATCAGGCACCGCACGCCCAGCTCCTGCAGCGCCGGCCCCGTGGCGCCTGCCAGCAGCGCCTTTCCCCCCATGGCCGGAGGGCCCTGCACGGCCTGGCGTGGCCCGCCCTGGGCTGCACGCCAGCAGCGGTGGCCAGGTCGGGCTGGGCAGCGCATGCACCGTGCGCCCTGGGGGTGGGTCTGCGCACCCTAGGGGGTTGGGCCCGTGACCCAGGGGCAGGCCTGCGTATGCGCCGTACGCCCGGGGGTGGCGCTGCGCACCCGGGCCTGGGGCACCAAAATGGCTCAGGCTAGCCCTGGTGGGGGCCTAGCTATCAACTGAAGTATCTCAGCAGTACCATAAAGCAAATAATAAAGGGAGAAATCATATAATGCTTTTATATATACAGGAAAATCTGGATACAATTATATATATATATATAAATAAATAAAAAAGTGACAGAGGAGGCTGGGGCTGTATCAAATGCTGAACCCCAATTTGTTGGTTGACCACCATTTTCCTGCAGGAGTTCCCCTATTATTGTAACCTTCATGTTGAGTGCAAACCTCATGTTGAATTGCCACCTCTACTGTGCATTAGCGCATCCATTGGCTGGAGGGGCTTGGCACCTAGTGGAATGATTCCCTGAAGCTCAAACACAGCAATCTAGCCCCATCAGCGCTCACTGTCTCTCACTGACCCACAAGCCCCTGGGGCAATGACCTCTCGGCACAGCAGCGGGATTGGGGGGAAGAAAGTAGAATTGCCCTGGTAGAGCACATGCTGGAAGAGCTGCAGTGTCTCTTGCTGGCCACCTGACCAGAGGGTTCAGAGATGGTATAAGAAGGGGAACGGGAGCTGTTCCCCATCATGTGACAGAAGACCAGGCTAAGGAGAGAGAAGGCAAGGAAGACTGCTTGGCCAGAAACATATATATCCCAGATCTAAGAGACACAGCCCAGATGTGAGCAGGTGTGTGGTGCTTGCCTGCCACGTTGCCTTGGGCCTTAAGGCGTTAATCAAGAAGTGCAGAATGCCCAAAGTAAAGTGGACTTGGAAGGAACCTATATAAGCAACTGGGGGCAGGGACCAGCTCTGCCCCAAGTGCTCTGGCATCCCACTCACAAGCAACCACTGTCTATCCAAACAGGGAGTGTGTGTCAAGTGATGACAACCTATACCCGTCGGCTGGTGTGTGTGCAATGTGTCCAGTGGGTTTACCCATTCCAATAAAATGCACTTTACTAATATTCTGTACATTGCCCAGAAGAGACATTTTCTTTATGTGGGGTGATATGACATTGAACTTTCCTCGCCCAGATGAGCAGCCTGCAAGCCCTTTGTCTCTGCATTTCCCTCAGCCATGTCTGAACTTCAGCTCTGAGGAGGTGACAACGTGCCATTAAAGAGTAAAATTGGAATGTGTGGGTGTGACTGTGTGCAGAAAGGGGCAGCAAGAGAGGGACCAAGGGGGAATGATTTAAAATATGAAGTCAATTTGATGCTGCCTGAAGCCACACCTGTGTCTTTATTTAGCGGGGGAGGGGGGGCAGTTGACTGACTTGCTGGGCCCCTGGAAAAGGTGGGAGGGGCTGTTCTGCACTCTGGAAGGGCCGTGGCCTCTGGTGGAAGGGGTGTGGCTGGGAGCAGCTGGCCTGAAGCATGTGGCATTGCCCCCATCATCCTTCAAAGCTGCCCAGAATGCCAAGCAGTGCTTCGAGGGCAATTTGGGTGATGGTGGCTGGAGCCCTGGGCCCTGTTGAAGGGCCAGGACCCACGGCAACTGACCCATTTATCCCCACTGTTGGAGGGCCTGGTATTTATCAAAGAACATCAAGGGATGCAACATACTTACCAGCATGCATCTTCAGCCAGCAGATGAAAGAAGACTGCTCAAAATCCCACACGTTGACAGTTATCAAAGGGAAAGGCAGTGTCTAAAAATGGATAGTGGGCTATGCAAGATTCCTTTAAAGCATGACTTAAAGAAGCAAACTTGAAAGTGAGCACTGATACGAAAAGCTGTTTCCTTCACCCGGAGTCCAGCCTCCTCTCTTTGAAAATATCTTCAGAGATTTTAAGGTTGCCACTGATTTTCACAGGACAGCCCTCTCCTCAGGGAGTTTGGTGGGCAGAACATTCAGCTGCCCCAAAATAACCCCTCAAGTAGATGCCAGGTTGTTAGATCAAGATGCTGCATTGTGGCAAGGTGACCTGAGGTTTTGCAGGGATGATTTGAGCTTCAGGACATTGCCAGGGCTACGAGATGAACCTGCTTCATTCCACACTGATGTCAGGCTGCTGCTCTGAGAAAAGCAAAGCAAAGCAAAGCTCCCCTTTTCTCCTCAAGAATGATCTTGTGAGTATAACAAGGGGCTGGGAGCCAGGAGATCTGTCTTCTGTTCCCACCTCTGATGGAATCTTCGTTCAGCCGATAGCTGTGGGCCAGTTGATCTAAAGGATTCTCTGCTTCTAAGTGTCTCAGTATTTGTGTATACAACTTTAGACCCCTGTTTCCAGAGTTGCCAACGGCCTCCATGGGCCCCTGGCAAGGTGTTGAGGGGAGTACTCTGTGCTCCTGGAGAGGGTGGAGCCTCGGGTGGAAAGGGCAGGGCTGGTGGCTGCCAGCTCTCTGCTCTTCCCAGAGCACAGCACGCTCTCCTCTCCCCCAGCCTTCAATGCTGCTGGGAGCATACTGCATGATGCTCCAGGAGGCAATTTAAAGAGCCTGGGACTCCAGCCTCCTCTACTGCTGCAGTCCAATGCTGAAGGCTGGGATCCCCGGGCCTCTTTGAATCACTGGGCCCTGGGTAAACTGTCCCCTTTGGCCCTCCTATCAGCAGGCCTGCCTATTTCTATGGAGGGTCTTGTACTACCTTAATCACTGTAGTATCGCTTTTTCATTGTACTTTTGCTGTGTAGATCCTCTCTTTCGAAAAAAGTTTTTCCAGAAGATCTCTTCCAGAAAAGCTTCTTCCGAAAGAAGCCTGCACTCTAGACATAGCCTGAGATTGTGGGGATAACAACACACAGGAGTGTTGCTGAAGCCAAACTGGAGTTCACAAAGACTGCCAGAAGAGACCCACAGATGGCTGGTTATATCAGTGCAAAGTCCTGCCATTCTTACAAAGAACTGACAAGCCATAGCTCAACACAATCTGGTGCCGTGGAAATGCACCGGGCGACACACATTCAGCATGGTAACTTCACCACCAGCGCGCGTAGGGTGGGACTGAATGAGCTTGTTTGAACACAGAGTGCCGGGATACTATCTGTTAGCCAATTCAAGAAACTTCTGAAAACGAAGTGAAAAGCAGGCCTAACTTGTCAGATCCTTTGCTGGTGTAAATTGGTTTGACTCCATTGAAGTTCATGAAGCCACAGCCATTTGCACCAGATGATCTTCCCTCCCCCCCCCATCACAGTCCTACTTTAGAAGCAATGTAAGTTTTAAAGGCCGTGGGCCAGATTCTCAGCTGGTGTCAAATAGTACATTGACCTCACCAGAGCAGTGCTGACTTACACCAGCTGGGGATTTGGTGCTATTTACATGGGAATTCAGAGACTGAGACTGATGGCCGATTGAAAGCCCTGAAGATGGAAATGCAGCAAAGGGGATCAAGAGGCAATGCTGCTCCCTTTCCTCACCTCTGCCTGGCTTAGCGCTCCTCCCCTCCTGGTCTGTTACAGTGAAATCGTCCCCCCCCCTGCTCCTGGTTTGACCTACTGTAACTGCTGCTGAAGCGCTCTGTCTGCAAAGCAGGCCCAGCAAGGGGTACAGGGGCGCAAGCTTCCCTACATTGCCCCCCAGCAGAGCTCAGCTCTTACTTGTGGCGGGAGGGAGTTGAAGGGAGTTCTCCAAGGCCCACCCAGTCCCTGGTCTCTCTGCAGGGGATGGGAGGGGGCAGTTGGGGTCTTTTCTGTGATATCGACACATCCCCTGGGAATCGGACCGAGACTGCCAATTCATTTCCCAGTAAGCCCCAAATTGCCAGCTGGGAGCAGCTTTTGGTCACTAGTTATAGGGGCCTTATTCAGAGCAAATGACCGGGAGATTAGAGGTGAATGGATTCCATTCCCAAGCCTGTGAGCCAGACAGTCCCATGCCCAGGGTCTTTGAACTGCTTTGGTATTCAAAAGCCTCCTGTTCCTCACACCAGCCTACTCCAGTGTGTCAGACTCAGGTCATAGTTGGGCGGCCCAGGTTTACAGCAGACACGTCTCCCAATTTTATGAGAACAAAGCTTAAAACAGGAGGGCTAGTGGCTTTAAGGCTCATTTCACCGAAACCTCCTAATTGTAGGGAGCGAGAGAGACAATGTCGTCTGAGGGCTGGAATATCCCCTCACCTCAGTCTTCTCATGGCCTCTTAGCCTGTTCAGGGATAAGATGGTGTCTGATGAAAGGTGAAGCTGAGTGCTGCAGTAACTGCCACTGCACAACCCAAGCCCAGAGCCTCTCTTGTCGCTCTGCACCTGCACAACACCCCCAGCACTTTGCTCTTGTAAGAACTGCAAAGCGGGCTTTGAAGCAGACAGCAGCTCAGCCCAGGCCCAGGGGGCTCAGCCAGAGGGGTGTTTCCTTTTCAAACCCACTGCCCCTCAGACCTCTGGGATCACTGTTTGTACGTCAGGCACTGGAGCATTCAGGATGTGCGTGCACTGCTGTAGGACATAAGAACGGCCATACTGGGTCAGACCAAAGGTCCATCTGGCCCAATATCCTGTCTACCGACAGTGGCCAATGCCAAGTGTCCCAGAAGGAATGAAGAGAACAGGTCATCATCAAGTGATCCATCCCCTGTCCCCCATTCCCAGCTTCTGACAGACAGAGGCTAGGGAGTCAGGACACCCGTGCCAGGTTACTAACTGGCATCTCTGGCAGCCCCTCATGTTCATGATATAAAACTTTTACAATTATCTTTTCTATTTCCAGGCCATTAGCCCTTTACCCTGCCTTATCTCCGGCTATGACCTGTGTCAGCACTGCTGGCAGCATGGAACGAGACCTCTAAACCAAAACTCACTCCAGCGCCCCACCTCAGGCTTCCAGATCAGGGTAAACCTTCCTGGGGTTCCATTCCCAAGTGCAAAGTAGCTTCAAAATGACCATCTTGCTCAGTGCCCTGAAAGCAAGGACGCTGCTACCAGGCTCTGATACACTTAATGGCACTGGCGTGTGAGTGTCGAGCTGTGAGCACTGAATTGACTGATGTTGGCAGGAAATCTGACTCTCTCTATGTACTGTTTGTAGGTGGTTGCTGTCGGTCCTGGAGAGGGAGCTCTTACTTGCATAGTAGTACACACTAGGTCCCCAGAGGTCCTGTGAAGAGGCAGCCCTACATGGAGCTCCTTGGGGTGGTGCTTGGGAAATTTATTGTGCCGTGGGTCTGTGGCAAGGGTCCTGTGGTTGAGTGGATGGACGGATGCTCTATGTTTTGCAAAGGGACACTCGTGGCTTTTACAGAAGCAGATAGTCTATCTGGATATTGTGTTGTGCTCTGGATGAATGCAGCATCAATATATCCAGGGAAGGGCTGCTTCTATGCCTCTGTAGATATACAATGTACATGTAATTATGTGTCATGGAAGGGATCTGGAAGGGCACATATTTGCAGTATGTTCAGTAACAAGATATTGGTGCATCCCCTTTGAATACATGGATGGACACAATCTGCATTCCCAAGAGGCTCTTTTATAGAGAGTCACATTTCCTGTAGAGCGTGTAGCCCACATTTCCTATTAAGGTGTTCTTTTCTCTTATAGGTCTTTGCATAGATACAAGATTGGATGGTGAAGTGGGAGCTCATGTTTCTCATGGCTTTCTGAGCAGAGTCCAAAATTCTTTGGTCCTGTTCTGCTTCCCTCAGCTATGAATGGGCTTTCTTTGGGTGTAACCTTCCATGCCCTGGGAAAGCGTACCACTAAATGTGCCAGTCTGGATTTGTCTCTGGGTGTGGGTGTGGCTGTTCAGAGATGAAGCTGTCTTCCTTATCCCCCCAAATTAAAGTTTTAACCTGGTGGAAACAAGTGGAGTGATGTGATGGGTCAGTAAGGATAATTAAGGAACAAACCAGCACTCTTACTGTACATCAGCCTAATTAGGCTAATTAACCTAAGCCTGAAAAATACCTTTTGTATGCTTCAAATTTGGACGCAGTGTTCTCCAACCTCAACATCTGTCTAAAGAAAAGAGGAGGCTTGAGTGAAGTGACTTAAAACACACAATTACCGCAGTTTCCCAAAAAGCAACAACGCGACTGAACAATGCCCATATCACATCCTCTCCCATTGTGTTGCCTATAACCACCATTCAGCTGAACTGAAAGGCAGGGACACTGTCAAGCAAGGCTGGTCAAAAAATGTGACTTATAACACCAGCTGGGGTTTCAGATCACAGCAGGCGCACACTACGGGGAATGCTTCCGCACGCTGCGCTTGCCTGCTTTGTTCCTATCAGCAGGCAGCAAATTGAATTACAAGATGCTTGCTCTCAGAATCTCAGTGTGCTGCTTATGCACAGGCGTTGTGGGCCAGAGAAGATGGGGAACAGCCCCTTCATGCCCCTGTACCTCAAACCTTGTGTCTGCACAGCACTGAGTGATACAACTTACAGAGATGTAACTGAATCCTTGGGCCTAAACAAATGGTGTGTTCGCACTGTTGGTCTTGCACCAAAGTAAGACACATTGTCTCCCTCTCTTTCCTTCCATCTTTCCCCCTCTCACCAGAGGGCTATTTGCTTTGGTTTCAAGGGGGTTGGCGAATGTCCACTGAAAGCTCCATAGGGCCAGGTACCCAGTACCCTGAAGCCTGGAGCTGAATGCTGTGGAAGTAGGGAAGAGAAGCTTGGGTCTGGGCCCTGCACTGTACACTGGAGTTACTCCCATAGGAGCAACCCATTGATTTACCTAGCACAGTGTTGCCCAATTTTATTTGGCCACAGAACCCCTAGGGTTGTCTAAAAAAAAAAAAAAAAAAAAAAAGCCCCCTGCCGCTTTTTTGTTGAGAAAAAAAAAACACCCTGTCTCCTTAAGAGGGGGCGGGAGAGTGACAGCTCCTTGCAGAACCCGAGGGTTCCGCAGAGCAACAATTGGGAAACACTGACCTAGCACAACAGGAGCACCTTTGTATCAGGGAGACAGGGTCATGCAATTCTTCTTGTCCCCACTGCTCCTCTCCTTTGCTCTGCAAACTTCTCCCCCCTGGAGTGGTTAGCTCTTCCCATCCCTGACAGCCTCATCCACAGGTTGTGAAAAGCTAACGTAGACAGAACAAAACCATTTCCAGCACTGCTACCAATGCAGCATTATGGGTACCAAGCATCCATCATGTGCTGTGTACCCTCACCGACCCATCACATCACCCCATCATGTGCTCCGCAAGGGCTACCCACTAGCATCCCAGTCATTTCCCAATACCAGCTGAGAGAGGCTGGTGCTGGGAAAGAGGAACGGCTGTCAACAATCATCAGCAAAGAGTCATGTTCCTATCATAGATGTGGCCAAATTGTATAGTCCAAAGTTCCACTGACTTTTCTTCCCACCATAGTTCTTTGCATGCTCAGATATAATTTACTGCCCACTATCATTGCTAGGCCAGCTTCAGTTTTACTGCTTTCCAGCTCTCTTCCTGCCCGTAGCTGTTTCAGATTATTTGCATCTAGATATTTTAATTTCCACTTTCCCCTCCCTACCCAAGATGAATCTCATGTAACTATTTTCCACCCATGATTGTAGGTCCCTTATTTCAGTCTCCTTACTGCTACCTGTGACATTCGTTTCTTTAGCACTTTCCACGAATGTAATTACAGAGATTTGTTTATATAGGGTCATTCAGCTGCAGTTTAGTGATTTAATCTTTTCAGATACTTGCCTTTGTAAAAGAAATATCACCAGCTGCAAATGATAACACGGAGCCTGCAAGATTCAGTATGTAGTTCTGACTTCTGGCCTAACAACCTTAACTGTTTCTCTTTTTAAAAAACCCAGTCATATCCTGCAGAGGCTGGAAACACAGAACAACCATTTTTTTTTTTAAAAGCTTGGTTTTCCAGCTAACTGAATCTGCTGCAGACATTTTGGCAGCTCAGCATAAAAGGCTGCATTTGTAAATATCCATGCTGCCGACTCTAAGGAGTTTTGTATATGGAGTGATCTCCTACAAATATACCCTGCAGGTTATTGTTGACTGGAAACGCTCATGAGCCCAATGCTGGGGCTTTTTCAAATCCCTCTCTCTCTGGCAATTTCAAACTATTCATTTTGTTGCCCAGCTGTGATGGTACTTGACTTTGAGGCTACCTCTAAGTTTCAAATCTCCAATTCCAGTTGCATTCCCACTAATTGGAACACAAACAAGCCTTCCAACCACTCTCGGGCCCTAAGCTGCCTAGCAAGCTGGACAAATGCAGCACTAGCTTCCTGACTAGAGTTGCCTGTCCTCTGAGATTGTCCTGGAGTCTCCAGGAATCCAATATTCATCTTTAATTAAAAGATTATGCCACGTGACAAAAACGTCCAGCCAGAACTGGCAGCCCAATGCCTGAATGTTGTTTGGCTCATTTGTAGGGCAGGTGATACCGTTTGCTTGAGATGGGTAGTGGGTGGGGGATGACATAGCGCAACAAAGGGGAAGGTTACACCAGTTTCTATATCTATAGTCTCAGCCCCAAAGCCCTAGTGAATGGTATGAGGGAAAAGGAATAAAAGATGTAAAATGCCTGAAAAATCACCGTATCATTGGGGAAATAGTAAGAGCTGCTAATTAACTGCCACATTTCCTGTGTTTCATGGATGTGGTTGAACTACCTTGACCAGGATATTATTGTAATGGGCTGAGGTGGTTTAAGAACCAGTCCTGAAAGATAATGAGTGTCCCCTGAGTGGTGAGAGTCCATGCAACTCCCACTAACATCCTTAGCACTTAATAGGCCCGTATTTACTAGATCCACACAGAGTGTCTAGATCAGTGTTTCTCAACCAGTGGTACGAGTACCCTTAGGGATACTCAAGAGAAGTCTGGGGGGTACGTCAACACAACTGAAATTTGGAGACAACTGAATTTTTGTTTTAAGTTTTACAGCGCTTTATTCTTTTTGTACTTTTCACACCCAAAAATTTCATCGCCTGCCCGGTTACGATTAAGTTGTTTAAACAAATGTGTTGCAATGGTAGAAAAAATTTGTGTGTGTCTGAAAACTGTAGGGGGGTACTTATAATTTAAATTTTTTTTGGTAAAAGGGGTACTTATAAAAAAAAAGATTGAGAAACACTGGTCTAGATAACTTACACCAGCATTGTTCTTATCACTGCCCCAATGATTCACCCACATTTTGCTGGGTTACATTTTTGCCCTTGGGGGCTGCAGCCACACTCCTACTGAGGCTCCCTCTAAAGTCCACCAAAACTGCTCCCTAGATTGGTTAAGAGCAACTCTGGTTGGCCAGCTTGAGGCTGCCTTATCTTCCACCTACTGTGTGGCAGATGCTCTGCTTCCAGTGAGCTTCCTGCCCAGGAAACATGGCGGGAATTCCACTTGTGCTTTCTATACAGTGGCTCAGCTCATTACGCATCAATAATTACATTCTGTCTCTGTGGGAGGGGGTGCATTGCCCTGTAAATTCCATGGAATGGGGGCTCACTTCTTCTATTCCTCTTGGATTCCAGTATTCTGCACCTTTTTGTAATGAGTGAGGTGGGCCCTTTGCTTTTAGAGATGGAGCTGTCTGGGGAAGCCTGAGTGGAATCATTGATTTCTTAATTAGATGCAATTACTGAGGAGCAGCTGTTGTGGAAAGGAAGAATGTGGGGAAGGGGATTTGTGTATAATAAAGAGATTCCCCTTTGGGCAGGTGGTGCCTCAGGTATGGAGGTGAAAATATGTTAGGTTTGTGGCCCTTCAGGCGTCCAGTTGTAGAGGGAAGAGTGGGAAAGGAGGGGATGTTAAAGGGATGAGGACAGATCCTGTTCTCAGCTACATTGGGATGAATCCAGAGTAACTACTGACTAGTGTAACAGAATCAGGCCCTGGGTTCTCCACTTAGCTATGCTGATGTAATTCGGGAATTATGCCACTGCCATCAATGCAGTTAAACTGGTGTGAAGCTGCTGTGGGAGAATGGACTAAAGGAGATATGTTCTAATACTAGGTCTGCCCTAGACTTGCGTATGCCTTCCAAAATGTGACCTGCTAAGGGAAAAAAATGCATGTGTGCCCCCTTCCTTGTGATAGATAAAGAAAGCCTGAATGGGTTTCACAAAAACAAGCCAACCCCAGAATATCCTGGGCCAGAGAATAGATCCTATTTTTGTTTCTCCTTGCTGTTTTACATTAGTAATTCTGGTCTCATATAGTTTGTTTTTCCTGCTAGACTTTCTGCATGACTAGAAAACTGGTCAGTTCATGACATCACAGTTTCCAAGGAAGTGAGACCTAGGTAACAGAGGGGAAGTTATTTTTACGTTGAACATTTAAAACCCTCTGATTGTTTCCTTTTGCTAACATCTATTTAACTCACATCTATAATAAGCACCTGGAAAGAAAAAGCTCTCCTCACTAAAGGTTCTCCACTTCTGGACTGTTGGAGGAAGGCTAAGAATGCTTCCAGTCAGGGCCGGCCCACAACATTTTGGCACCTGAGGCGGGGAGCTCAAATGATGCTCCCATGCCCCCTAGCTTAGGCCAAAACCTTGAAAGGTCTCAATTCTCTGGGTCCTAGTGGTCCCCCTCCCCAGTCTGGCAGCTGCCTCAGTTTGCCTCATGGTAAGGCCAACCCTGCTTCCAGTTGGCTTCTCAGGATCTTTTGGGGCTCTCTAATGAAAACAGTAACATTTGTTCTTTTTCCTGGTATTTCTAAAGTAAAACAAACAAACAAACAAAAAGTGAAAGAAGGCTCTTAAGGGCCAACAAACCCCATCCCCTCTGCTTTCTTTATTGAAGGTCATCCTTAACCTCAGTGTTCTTTAGGATCTTATTTAATCATGTCATATGGCTACTACTAGTCACCTGCTCTCAGAGGCATTGAGAGAGCTGATTTGCTATGATTTGTACAATACTTTTGAGAGCTTTGCGTACAAAGTGTGAAAGAAGGTTGGAGTAGCATTGCACCATTCACGAGCTCTAAGCTGGGCATAGCAATGTACCGGGTGACATTTGAGCACATTTCCTTTCCTCGGGCTCACTGACACCATTTTGGCACTGATGCAAGGACTGAGTGGAGGCAACTTGTGCCTGCCCTATTCAGGGGGCTAGGTCAGACCCCAGTGGCAGTAATGCTGCCAACTGCTATAGCCCTCATGGGGCTCACAGCAGTAAGGAACCAGACAACTTCAGGTCTGTGTTAGCCACTCTCTCTTCCTGCCACATATCCATCATGCTTCCTCTTCTGGCCCGCTCCTGCCTCCATTCGATCCAGCTCTCAGCTGGCTCCTAAGGAGGCAGCAAAGAGCCTCGTTTGCTCTGTGCTGGGAAGGGGGCATGTTTTGCTCCAGAGGAGCTCCACTTCCTTTTGTGTCAGCTGTGCTGGTATCAACTGGCTACAGTGCAGGGATCACAAAGAATTCCCCTATCCAAGTCAAAGAGATAGACAGAGTGAACCTGGTCTGGGGAGAGACTCAGGCCACTTGCATCTGCTCTACAGAATCATTGCACTTCTTTGGAGTAAAACTGCTCCCAGACTGGATCCTCTGGGTGGCACTCTAATCGTGGCTTAGCGAGCAATAATTAGAAAAAGCTGCCTGCGATGGATGTGCAAAGTTTGCATATTGTGTTGTGAAAGCACCAGCTCTAGCCAGGCAAATGCAAGCAGATGTTATGCAAGCGTCCTCTCTGCACAAATCTGCTAATACACCTTGATCCTGACCTGCAGCAACAATAGCTATTCTAATCTCGGTGTCATAGAAATTAGAGCTCAACACCACCTATCAGGTCATATAATCCATTCCCCTCTAGCAGGTGCAGGTGTGTTCTCTACGGTGTATTTGCTAGCGATTTATCCATATTACAGCAATTTCAAATGTCCCACATCAAAGGGATCTACTGCTTCCCTGGGGAAAACTATTCCACAGTCTAATAGATACCTCTGCCTCGAAGTGTTTTCCAAGACTCAGCCTAAATTAATGTCTTCCTTTAGTCCTGGTTATATCTAAGCTATTTCTGGCCTGCCTTTGTATTTACCTTCTTTAAACTACTTGTAGACAGTTATTTGTCTTTAGTCACTGTTTACTCAAGTGATACATACAAAGCTTTTTTAACCTTTCCTCATAAATCGATCCCTCCATTATGATAATCAATTTATATTGTTCTGTCAATATCTTTCTGCTATTGAAGTGCCCAAATGTAACATAATATTTTAGGTGTGGTTTTTCTAGAGCTATGTAAAGAGAGACTATTATTTCCCTCCTGAGTAACGTATGTGTTGTTTCTGTGTATGGAGGCCAGCACTGCAAACTCATAGTTAATCTATTCTCTGATATGGCACCTAGCTCTTTCAGTTTTACTGCTTTTTCTCTTCCATTTTACATTTGTGTTATGAGTTATTTTCCCCCTGATATTACACTGCAATATTTAAAAAAAATGAGTATCTCATCCTGATCATTTCTACCTATTACTGTAGGTCCCATTATATTATTTCTAGGAACTAGTTGGGAATCCTTTGACAATCTTTCTTTTTTTTTTTGGCAGGGGGGAGAGGGGAGGAGGGAAGATAACCATTTATCAAAATCCAAGCTTCCTGGGGGAACCTGACAGTTTTGACAACTTTTTGTTTAGAAAAAAAAAATGGAAAACAGTTTTGAAAATGTAAAAATGAGGTGGAATGAAACAGCCTGATTTTTCAGTCTGAAGTGATTGTTTAGAAATTTGTTATTTTTTAAACATAAGAGAAGGAAAATAAAAACACTGACTGCTCCATAGCAAATTATATTTTAGATTTCTGTGCACAAAAATCTTCAAGTTTTTGGCTTTTTTGTTCTGATTTCGGGTGGGAAAAATGTTAGTCTTGAAATGTATTGCAAGCTGGGAAACCTGTTTCCTAACCAGCACAATTTTTCCATCTTCAATTGCTGTTGGCATCAGCCTCCAAACCCCCAGCTGGTCCAGATCTTTAGTAATAATCTTAATAAAGCCAGAATATTTGAACAATGTCAAATTCACTATAACACGATACTTGACACCTTCCTACTTGGTCGTCATTTATGGTCATCAGCAAATTTTCAGTATTTGTGCCATACTGCGTCCATACCTAATCCAATGTGAATTAATTTTGCATCTTTAAGGATTCATGAGACACTGTAGGAAATGCTTTTCTGAAATCTGGGTACAAAACATCTATTGAATTTCCTTTGTCCATCAACAACGTTAGTAATTCTGTCAGAAAAGTGATGACATTTATCCTGAGATCCAATGTTAATTCACAGTGATGCTGACTCAAAGC
The DNA here is from genome assembly GCA_032595735.1 of Pelochelys cantorii. Classification (NCBI taxonomy): domain Eukaryota; kingdom Metazoa; phylum Chordata; order Testudines; family Trionychidae; genus Pelochelys; species Pelochelys cantorii. The sequence goes on along the minus strand of CM064326.1, from coordinate 252,942,000 downwards.
ATTCCTTCCTGTTCCCCTCTTGGGCATTCCACCCAGCTTTGCTAATGTGCCTCAGCCTTGCTTTGTTGAACTTCTTGCATGGGGTTGCCAGTTTTGGTTGGATGTATTCCTGGAGGTTTCAGCATGCCAGTCTTTAATTAAAGAATAATCTTCAATTTCTGGAGACTCCAGCACAGTCCTGGAGGTTGGCAACCCTACTTGCAAACTCAGTCCTATTTCCCCACATAGCAGTACAAATGTACTTTATCTACAACCTACCATGCACCCAGCTCTTCCAAGTCCACAGAACTACATTGTTTTACATCAGTCAGTGGAGGATCTGGCACTGATTTTCAAAGGACATTCAAGTGTCCCTGCCAGCAGAGTCTTGCAGGGCAATAAACCTCCCTACATGCGTGCAACAGGTGACGAGCAGTGCAGGCAGGGGCTAAACTTCATGACGGGAAGCTGATGATTAGTTTCCCTGTCATAAAGTCTACATCCTGCTGCCAGTGCCAGCCTTTTCCCAGTGCAAGGCTGAGGTGGACCTTAGCCTCCCCATCACTATGAAACCTGGCCACACCTTGCTCCTCCTTTTCTCCCCCAAGGCCCTGGCCTCTGGTCAGATCAGAAGCTAGAGCCAGACTATAGTAAGTGCTGTCCAGGTCACTGTGGGGAGCCTGAGGCCTTCCACTTTCTCTGAGCAGGAGATTGGGGGGCTCCAAGAACAGCATTGACAAAGAACCCTACTGGAGTCAAGTGTTCCTATTTTCATCGGCACTGGAAAAACTTGGTTTGCATCTCACTTTACATTAATCTCAGTAACCACAAAGGAAAATAGAACAAGTGCTTCCCCTGTGCCAAGGTCAGCAAGATCACATCAAATCCTTGTCAGAGAAGGGCAAGTTGGATTCAGCAAGAGACAACTAAACAGAGACTCCTTTGAGGTGATGAGACAGGACTGATTAGCCAATCCTTCAATTTCGGATTGGGATGCCCTACAGATTTGCAGAGGGGGACCTTTGCATGTCACTGCTAACCCCTGCATAAGAAACCGTACAATGAACATCAGTGGAAATGTGGCAAGGGGCCTTTACATTTCTCCTCTAAGTGATAGCTCATAGCTGTGATGGAGAAAAGCCAGGGTCTTTGAATGCCCATTCAGACTGCATTGATACATGCATGTCAGTTGTTGGTCAATTGTGCAGCCCCTAAGATGTGTCTATGTGTGGTTGGGAGGGTGGGAAATGTGCTTTCCACAACAGATTGATATGGAAACCAGTTGTTCGCGGTTTTCTTTCCCTCCCTGAGTGCAAAAAGCCTATAAAACAATTAGAGCTTAAAATTGGACTCCTGGCAGAGAATGAGAGTGGGAGTTTATGCCTTGTTAAGTGTAATCAGCCTGGTGATAAGGGGGCTGATCTCAGCTGTGTGAGATATAATTACATCATAAACACCACATTACAAACAGGGCAAGCGGAGGTGAAAAGGTAAAGAGAGTAAGTGATGTGTTGCCCTTCTGGGGACATGGCAAAGGAGACACCATTTCCCAGAGAAAGGTTTCCCACTGGAATTTTAGCATGTGCTACTGGCTGAGCTGGGTCCATAAACATGCTGAAAGGGGGAGTTACTGGATGCATGACAGGCTGTGCTGGAAACACCTGCTGCCCTGTAACTGTGGGAAGGAGCAGGCCAGACATTTAGGCAAGTTAAATGTTAACCAAATTAAAAAAAAACAAACTTCTATTGAAACTGGTGGCTGCAGTCCAACTGAAGTGCATTTGCTTTAGAGGCCCCAGCTGAGAAAAGGAGGAAAAGGACATCTAAAAAAGAATAAAAAAATCATGAAGGAAACACCTCTGGGGATCACAGCCTGCAGCCTGAGCGGTCGCAGTGCAAAGGGCAGCCTGGTGCTCCCGAGGAGGGCAGAGGACGTGCGTGCAGTCAGCACAAGGATGCATTGATGCTGCTTGCACAGGTGGACTTTTGTGCATGTGGAGAGTCCTGCTGAAGTTAATGGGGCTTTGTACAGGTGCAAGGGTCCACCTGCACAGATCAGATTGCAAGATCAGGGCCTATCACAGGACAAATTGTGATTGGGGAGTTTGTGTGCTAAGGCACAGCAAAGAAGCATCTCTGTGGTAGGAGGGATTTTGTCTACCCAATATTGATCATTACCTGCCTCTGAGAATTAGCACAGTGCAAAGTTGTCCAAGACTCTTCATGAAACTTTCCTCACTTTCTTTGGCCCATCTGGTTTCCTGCGTGTAAGTTTTCCACATGATTCACATGACTAAAACATGCAAAAATTGTCACTGTGAACATGGCTGTTCCCAGCTAAAACAGCTACCCAGCTGCAGTGAGATCATGTGGAAAAATGAGATTAATCTCAAATCTCTGAAAAGGGCAAAAATACTCCGCTCTGGAACATTTCAAATATCACCATGAATGTTTTGCACTGAGTAGACATCAAGCCCAGCCCCAAGTAAACCTCAACCATCCCTGACAAGTGTTTGTCTAACTCAGAGGTGAGCAATAATTTTTAAGGGGGGGCCACTCCAAGATTTTGGCAAGGGGTCAAGAGCCGCACTTCTATGGAGGGGGTGCAGGGTCTGGGACAGAGGTTGGGTGCTGAAGGGAGCTTGGGGTGGGGGACTGGGGTGCAGGAGAAGGTGTAGGGTCTGAGAGGAGTTTGAGTGAGGGAGGGGGTTGTGACCTGGGGCAGAGGCTTGAAGTGCAAGGTTGGGGAGGGGGTTTGGGTGCAGGAAAAGATTCTGGCCTGGGAGAGAGGATCCAGGAGGGGGTGCAAGGTCTGAGAGGGAGTTCTGACCTGGGGGAAGAGGGTGCAGGGGTTGGGGTGGTTACCTGGTGCAGGGGCTTGGAGTGCAGGGGTGTAGGGTCTGGGAGGGAGTTGTGACCTGGGAGGAGGGGGGAAAAGGGTACAGAGAGTTTGGATGGTGGCCTGGGACAGGTAGTTGGAGGGGATAGAGGGGGTGGGGTGCCGGAGGCAGGCTCTGGCTCGGAGGCACTTACTTAGCTGTCTCCCAGCCAGCAGCTCTGCAGGAACCTGATGCAGGCTGTCTGCTGCAGTCCGAGGCTCGTGGGCTGGCTGCACCACATGGCTCTGCTCTGGGCATGGGGGTGGGGAGCGAGGGAGGAAGGCTTCACACGTTGCCTCTGCCAGCAGCAAAATTTCTCAGCTCCTATTGGCCAGAAACTGGCCAATGAGAACTGAGAGATTTTGCTGGTGGGGGAGGGGGCAGTGCGCAAAACCTCCCTTCTCCCTCCCAAGCGTCCAGAGCAGCGCGTGAGCTGCTCTCTGCCTAAGGGTTCCGCGGGCCGGATCCAGTGGCTTGGTGGGCTCGATCTGGCCCACTGGCTGCCTCTTGTTCACCCCTGTCTAACTTGTTCTTAGAAACCTCCAGTGATGGGAAATCCACAACCTTCCTTGGAAGCCTGTTCCATGAGACTAGATTTGCCTTTGTGAGAGCCTATTATAACCAGACCCCCTGGGGCAGTCAGAGAAGTTCTCAATGTGGAGGTCTTGGATCTCTGTTATGCATGCAGTTCAGCTCCAAACATCCAGGGGCTGTGTGTGTACCACAGAGAGGAAGTTGGGAGTGGGGATGTTCTAGTTTTCAAGCAAAATGGTTACAAATGTTGAAGGGGCTGGACAGATGTTCACAAAACTTCAGGCTAGCCGTGCCCTCAGTCATGACACTGCAGAATTCCACCCAGCTGCAAGTCACACTTAGCACTTGTATTGTACTTCCTATGTTCAAAACCCTGTGCAAACTTTAATGCATAAAACAACCCAGTAACCCTGTAAGTATCGTGACTCCCATTTTAAGAACAAAAAAAACCAAACAAAAAACCCGAGACAGAAAGGTAAACTGACTTGCCAGAGGTCAGTATAAATCAGTAGCTTAGCGAGGACTAGAATTCACAATCCCCTGCCAGCAGCTGTATGGTTAATGACCAGCTTTCCCTGTTTTTGCAGAGAACACCTACAAAAACACCATTTTTTGTGTAAGAAATTCAAAGTGAAACTGCAAAATGTTTTGGTATTTGCAAAAACCAGTGTATAGCAGTAAGATTGGAGCAGCACAGCTTTTGCCATGAACTTAGCATCAGTCCGAAATTTTAACACTAACCACTGCAAGATTTGGCTGTCTGTACCTTTACACTGAAACACAGAAAGTGATTGCTTTGTCTCAGTGATTAAGTAATGGGCCTGCACCATAGCATGAAGACACTCTCCTGCCCCATCCTCTCAGCACTGCACTCCAGAGGAAGCAAACAAGCCTTCTTAAGTAGCCTGCTGCCTACTGACTGGTCAATGTTTCCTCCTGGCCCTTCTAGCCTCTGGAGGACTAAGTCTTGTTGGCAGCTTGACTTGGGGTTTTTTTCATAAGTGTGTGTATGGGATGGGGAGAGATATCAGAGCAATGGCATCTCCTGTAGGGGACAGAAAAAGCCCAATTAAAAAAAAATCACATTTTCACTGTGTGATGGGATCTTTTTCACCATTGTCACTGCTTTTGATGATGCCACTGTAACATTGCTCGTGTTGCCACTCTAGGCCAATGGGAGAAGCTCTCCACCAACATAACTCTGTGCACTCCACCACTTATGCTGACAAAACTTATGTCTCTCCGGGGCATGTTTTTTTCCACACTCCTGAGTGACATGAGTTTTGCCACCATAAGTGGTGGTGTAGACATGGCCTCTGAAAGGGATGTGGACAGGGGAGTTCCCAAGAGCATTGATGATCTGCAGCTCTGTCTCCATGGTGAAGGCAGATAGTTGGTGCATATCTTAGCCTCCTATGATCAGTCTCTGAAAGAGCATGATAAATGTTAAAATTCAGGGAAGCCAAGGGAAATATGATGTCTGGCAGGGGAGTGGCTGGTACCAAGATCAGAGATGCCTATCTCCTGTGCCCCCAACACTGCACTTTGTCCATGGATGTATGGATCAAAAAGACAGAAGAATGTGACAACTGCTGGGAAAGAGCACAAAGTTTAAATCCTCCATCACCCGGGGACAGGAACAAAGAGAGAAATGATGGAATGCTTTCAGAATCAATACACACAGCCATTACTTGGCAGAAGATAAGTGTCTGTGCAGTTCAGATAATTTCCCAGAGAACATAAGTGCTAAGAGATGCCAGCAGAAAGGACAGGGGGTGCGTGCTGGAAACCCAGATTCCATTCATCCTTTTGAGCCATCCTGGAAACTGATTTATTAATTGCCTAGATGTACCCATGTACTCAGATCTCTGACCAGAAGAAGAATTTGTATAGTTCAAAAGCTTGTGTCTCTCACCAACAGAAGTTGGTCCAGTAAAAGATTTACTTCACCAACCATATCTCTGCCTACTGACATGCACAGTACCTACTTGGCATGGGGAAGGTCTGTTGTCTTCTAACTCTGCTGTCTCAAGTGAAATAATTCACTACTGAAGACAGTGCCAAATCCAACAGTAATGTCACTACTTTAGCCAGTGAAGGCTATCGGACATTGTAATGTTAACATCTGATGCCATGGTTGGGTGAACAGCCATAACTTTGTCACTTCCTAACTTCTGTCTTAAGCCATGTATTCTAGATCCATGCAAAATGTTGTTTGTATGTCTTCCTATGTCCTCTTCACACTAGCCCTACATAAACACGATTACATGCCTCTGGTTCTAGCCCTACAGAAGAGTTTCCTCCTGGCTGAAATGAAGTCTGAGGCATTTCAGCCTCAATGAAACAGTAGTATAAGAACATGATGTGGAAGGGAAACTGGGGCTTTACAATGTAGTGGCTTTCCCAATTGATTGGTGTATTAATTGATTGGTAATTAATTACTGGTGCAGTGGTTGCAATGATGTTCCCTCTGGCAGAATAACGAGGAAATCAGACACCAGAGATTCCCCAAAAAACTAATTATCTCCAACTTTGTTAAAAGAGAATGATAATTCCATTCAAAAATAGCATCTATGCATATTTTTCTTCTTTTGGAAGCTTGGAAACCAGTTAATTTTCAGGAAAAATCTTATGGAGTCCTACCTGGAATACTTATGCAAAGGAGGTAGATCAAATGAAAGAACAAGGTATAGGCAAATTGTGAAAGACAAGTTCATTACTATTTAGCATAATGGCAATGTTAGTTGATTCTGAATCTAGTCAACAACTTTCCAAAGTTGCAACATACATACTGTCCTCTATTCTATGTTTAGCAGGGCTCCCTCTATCTAGCACTTGATTTTCCACAGTCTCGGTAACCCTCTGAGTCACTTATCCTTTTTAAATCTCATTGTACACCCTTTCCTTTTCTACCAGCTTAAAATTTATTATTGGCTGTCTCTATAAAGCACAGTTACTAGGGACGAGGGAATCATTTTAAAGAAAGTAAGAAGCCCTCCCCCCACTTTAACTGTTGCCTATTTCTGGAACTGGACTTGAATTGAACTGAATAACTTTTTGAAGCTTCTAAAATCTCAGATTAACTCCCTCTTGCCTGCTCATTATTTTTCATTTGCCAGAGCAGGAAGCACCAGAAATCTTGTGAGACAGCCAGTCTTGGCAAGATTTCCAGCTAAAAGGTTGCAGATGTGCAAGGCTCAGAGTTGGGGTAAGCATCTGAACATGTCATTTTCTCCTCAGTCCACAATTAGTTCATATAATAAGGCTTTTACTCTGTTTCTAATGTAAATCCACCTCAAAAAAAGATGGAAGGAGAAATAAAGACAAAGTAATTTTCATAGAATTGTAGAACTGGAAGGTACCTTGATAAGTCATCATGTCTAGACCCCTGCCCTCCCAGCAGGACCAAGCACCATCTAGATCACTCCTGACAGATGTCTGTCTAACCTGCTCTTAAAAATCTCCAATAATGGAGATTCCACAACCTCCTTAGGCAACTTATTCCAGCCATCCCGGCAATTAAGAAGTTTTTCCTAATGTTCAACCTAAACCTCCCTTGCTGCAATTTAAGCCCATCTCTATCATCAGAGATTAAGGAGAAAAAATTTTCTCTCTCTTCCCTGTAGCATACTTTTTGGTACTTAAAAGCTGCTATTGTCCCCTCTCAGTCTTCTCTTTTCCAGACTAAACAAACCCAGTTCTTTCAATCGTTCCTTATAGGTCATGCTTTCTAGACCTTTAATCATTTCTATCTTTAGAGTTCACCTCTGAACACATTTTATGTAGACAGAGGATAGTGGGAATAGCATCACCAATTGTCATGACTTTTATTGTGAGTCTTGCAATATTTGGTGTGTTTCTTACAGCCTCAGCTCTTGGAGGCACATGATTACACCAGCATCTCCGTGTTCATTAAAAATGGACATTTGAAGTCATCAGGATGGTGGAGAAAGGCTAGAAATTGTAAGACCCAAAACCACAAAAACCAAAAACACCCAAGAAAGCAAGTAAAAGGAATCCCCTGTCTGTTATTTTGTAAAGACTCATGAATTGTAAACCAATCTCCTGATTTTGGGGAGCTTGCCTCATGATTTTTGAGAGTTTGGTTTGGCAATACTTTGGGAAGGAGAGGGAAATATTCTGGCTACCTTTTTAAGGCCAAGGATTTCTTTCCTTCCACTGCATGGAAGGTATAGCCCTGTCTGCCTCGTAGGGACACAGAGAAGAGCTGACTACATGCTGACTCCACTGCAGTTGCAACATGGATTCAAATCTAAGCGTGCCCTCAGATCTCTATCTTGCATCTTTCTGCATTTCCTCTATCTAATCTAACAATCACTTCGTGTGTAAGTGCGTACACATATTTATACATAAATATAAACCCCAGGCACACATTTTTATCCTCAAGTAATAAAATGTAATGGAAGAATTTACAGTCATGGGCTATAAAGCAATAACAGTCATAAAACCATTTAGCAGGGTTCAGATGCTGGTGAAAGGAGAAGTTCATAAGTTCAGCATCTGAATATATTTCCCTGTAATCTCCCCCACAAACAGCTAGTCCCAGATTGGCATGATGCAAGTGATGAAAGTCCTGGAACAGTCTCAATGGCTCATGCATTAGATTTTCTAAGACCTGGTTTGCTTTTTCTTTATAAAGAGTATTTTATGTAGTCTAACGTGTCCAGTTAAACAATGCTGCAGATACGAGTTCTCTGCCCATAGAGCGGACTCAGCATGGGCAGCCACTATGAAAGCCTGCTGATGCAGAAGAACATCAGGACAATAAGGACCCTTCCTCCAGTACTAGTAGTGGTAGAATCATAGAATACTAGAACTGGAAGGGCCCTCGAGAGATCATCAAGTCCAGTCCCCTGCCCTCACAGCAGGACCAAGCATGGTCTATATCATGGGTTCCCAAACTGGAGGGTGTGCCCCCAGTGAGGAAATTCCGGGGGGGGGCGCGAGGTGACCCAGCTTCTCCCCGCATCAAGCTGCCCTGTTCAGTTCCTTTTTTTTTTCTCAACAAGTTTTGCTGCTATTTTTGGGGGGGGGGGGGAGGAGGGGAGGGTTTTTCAAAAATCAAAAAGGGGGGCCTGATGCCAAAAAGTTTGGGAACCACTGGTCTATATCATCAGTGACAAGTAAGTGTCTGTCTAACCTGCTCTTGAATGTCTCCAGTGATGAAGATTCTATAACCTCCCTAGGCAATTTATTCCAGTGTTTAACCACCCTGACAGTTAGAAGCTGTGGTGGAGACAGGGCTCAGGAACCCTTTCTTCCCTGAAGTAGAAATAGATGACACGGTAAGTTGTGTCTACGCATAGGTGCTGGAATTACCGGGGGTGCTGCTGCCCCGCACTTGAAGTGGTTTCCCTTTTATACAGGGTTTACAGTTTGGTTCAGTGACTCTCAGCAGCCCCACTATACAAATTGTTCCAGCACCCCGGTCTCTACTCCACCATTTATACCACTAGTAACTACTAGCTGGCAGACATAATGGCTTAGCTGGGTGTGAGGCAGGTCACCATGAAGAAAAATGAGAACACCCATCTCCCACCTATGGCCTTGGGCACATGGTCCTTGTGTTTACACTGTTTGTTGAGCCAAAGAGCAAAGAATTGTGATCCAACTCAAATCTAGGCCATCTGTATTGCATGAAAGCTAAGATCACAAGGCTGATTCCAAATTGCAATTTTAACCCACAGATGGTTCTGTCCTTCCCACTCCATCTCACCCCCAAAACAATGAACAATCGCAAATGAACCCCTGGAGAATTCAGTGTCATGTTGCTATCAAGTTCCTTGTCTTCATTATTTAATATTCAAGCTGAACTTTGTCTTGATGCTTTATCAAATAAGTCATATTATTCATTGGATAAGATAATTATGAAATGAAGCATAGGGCAAAGTTATGTTTTAGAAAAGAAATTGTTAGAACATGTGAGAAGTACCCCTATACTTACTGTATCTTTTGGTAACAAGCAAAGTTTCTGGTTCTTCTAGGAGCATGGTTCATTAGGATGGAAAAAAGGAAAAGGTTATGGTTAAAATGGAGTGAATTTTTTTCAACAAACAAATTTGCCAAAAAAATGCATTTTTGTGTGTTGGGGGTGGGGCAATGAAGCTATTCTCAAATTTCAGTCAAATTTGGCAAATGATTTTTGTGAAAAACAGAACAGAACCAAAACGGAAAAATTTCAAAAAGTGCCAAACAGTTCATTTAAAACATGCTTTGAATTAACATTCAAAATGTTTTGTTTGGCCAGAATGAATCCCGCCCCCCTCCAGTTTTGTTTTGTTGAGAAATAAGTGGGAAAATGTAGCTAAGGTTTGAAAATAACTGAATCCCCCCAATGTTGATTTGGCCATCAAACCATCCATTATTCACACAAGTCTGCCTAGGATGGATGCCATGTGTGTGCCTTGTCATTCACTAAGACCTCAGCACTTTTTAAGTTTCATCACCTTTATGATCTAAATTTCTTACAGAAAATCAGAACATTGTTTCTGAAGGGACCACAGCTACTTTTTCCCAAACCTCTATTGAGCAATTGATCCTTTTTCTGGGAATATAAGATTTGCTTTACCAGAAGAGATCAGTGGGCCATCCATGCCTTGTCTCTTCTCTCTAACAATAGCTCATATTTGACCTATAACAGTTACACATTTCACACCTCACTCTTGAAAGAGGCTGACATTTCATTACCGTCATATGTTCAGCATCCCTGAATCCCCACTGAGCTCCAACAGATATCACAAAAGTTAATTTGTTAACAAAATCCAATTAATCCTCCTGCTCATATATGCACATGATTGTTCCCCACATACTGTTATGCTTCAGAGTGTGGCTACTGCTGAAAGCTGCATTCTGATAGACTGGCAAGGTTTTTTTTTTAATGATATCACAGTCTGACAGCAACTCACAATGGTGCATAGTTGAGATCTCATCACTTTATATTTTAAAAGTAACCCTCTGCTTATTGTGTTTAAAGGGTTTTCTTTGTATATAATTCCCATGGTCAACCTGTCTTTTTAAAATGTGCTGAAAAAAATCTATGAAGTTTTAGCTGCAAAGGCAAGTAAACATATAACTGATTTTCTGTCTTTCTCTCCCTACAGTTGCATTCCTTCCTTCCCCCATATGCTCTGTGTCATCTCTTACTTTGGCTCAATCTCCTGCAAGGAGTTGCTTTTCTCTGTTGAGCCATATCTGAGCGGCAGGGCTTTGCAATAGGAGGAGCTGGGTCATATTGTGGGCACAGATAAGGAAAAGAGAATGCATTATTGAGAAGCATCTTAAACTGTCCCTACATCTCAGCAGCCAGAAAGCCTCTTCTAAAAGCGCTCTCTCTCTCTCTCTCTCTCTCTCACATGCTCTTTGCCACTTCTAGCAATGTTGTTTTAAAGTCAAGCACTCAAAAGCTAGGAAATCCAGAATTAAGAGTGTCTGTACATTATTTATTTGACACCCCCCCCAAAACACACACATGCAGTCTTTAATGTCATAATTACACACTATTTTCCCTCCCATTGGACACTTGCTAAATCCTTGACACAAATGGCATTTTCCTGTCAACTTTCAATGTTCCTCTGAGGGACTCAGAGGAGCCTGGAGAAAATGGGGAGAACTGCAGATGTGGTCCATCATAGCTTGGCTGGTTCCCCAGGACTTGGTCTTAACCAGAATGGACTATGTCTTAAATTTTGCCTCACTTTACTAACCTAAGGACTTTCTTAGTCTGTATTTCAAATAATTAATCAAGGCTGGAAGTATCCCTTTAAATACTCTCAGAGCACTGCTTCCCTAAAAGGCTACCATACAAGTCTCCAGCAGGACTATGGATTTGCTACAGGAAGCCCTATATAGCAGGGTGGGGAACCTAAGGCCCAGGGGCTGGATGCATTCCCCAGCTTGCCTGGATCTGGCCACTGAGACTCAGGGCTCCCCCAAGCATTGAGGAGCCCAGTCTGGTGCTCCACCCCGCCCCCCATGCTGTCCACTGCAGAGCTGGAGCACATAAAATCCATTAGCCTGCCTCCCCACCCCCAGGCTCTGTTGTGAGAGGAATGTGGGGGAGTGTCTTTCTGCTTCTCAAGTGAGAGGGGCACATCAGTGAGGGATTTTTTTTTTTGCTTCCTACTTATGTATGGCCCCCAACTGATTTTTCTGTGAGTCAGTGGCTCCTGACCCAAAAAAGGTTCCCCACCCCTGATGTAGAGAGACAGGGATGGGTGGCACTCAGGGTCCAATCAGAATCATGGAAGACACAGGCCTGCCTGGTGGAAATGTCAGAGTCCTGACACAATAAAGGGAACTAAATGATTTTTTTTTTTTTTTGGCTTGGGGGATGAACCAAAAACAAATAAATCATTTGGCATCAAGTGAAAAATCACTTCCCCTTAACTCCCACCCCCCCAAACCCACAAAGGAACAATAAAAATTCATTTTGGGCTGAACAAAATGCTTTGTTCTAAATTAAACATTTTATTTCTGGATTTTTTTGAAATGAAAAGTTGAAACATTTTTGTTTTGAAAAACAAACATTCGTGGCTTTTTCAGAATTTCCTCCTCTCCCCCCCCCTTTTTTTTTTGGTCCAAAACTATGTTGCGATTGACTTGAATTATTAAGGTTTCAGTCAACCTAAAACTGCATTTTGGCAAATAAGCTATAATAAGCTATTCCCTGAACATACTTTGCCCAGCTCAATTCCTGAGCACAGCTCAGTCATGAGAATGATTAAAGGATTAGAAAACATTCCTTATAGCGACTGAACTCCTTGAGTCTATCTATTTCACTTAACAAAGAGAAGGTTAAGGACTGACTTGATTACAGTCTGTAAGTACCTATAAGGGGAACAAATATTTAATCATGAGCTCTTTAGTCTAGCAGAGAAAGACTAACACAATCCAATGGCTGGAAGTTGGAGCTAGACAAATTCAGACTGGGAATAAGGAACAAGTTTTGACAGAGAGAGTAATTAACCACGGGAACAACTTACCAATGTTTGTGGTAGGGTCTCCATCATGGATGTTTTTCAAAGAGATTTGCTCAAGGAATTATTTAAGGCCTGTGTTATATAGAAGGTCAAACTAGATGATCATAATGGTCCCTTCTAGTCTGGAAATCTATGAAGCCCAAAAGCCTCCATCTTCCGTTGCAACTTGCACAGCACTCCCTTATGATCATTGCCAACCCAGATTTCAACCACCTGGAAATGAGCTCTGGGATTTTTCTTTTGGCTGTCGTTCTCTTCTTCTCCAACCCACTATTTTCTCTGTTTTTTGGAAGACAAAAAAAAGGGAGACAGAAAGGATGATGGTCCAATGGACAATCCAGAAGTAAATCTGAGGCTTTTAGATTTCCTCCTGAGGGCAGACATAAAGAGACCCCATGATGTGCAGGGGCTCTTATATCTGGAAGTTTGGTTTTCTTCTCTGAACTACCCTAAGGGCTTCTCTACATGAACAGCACAGCTTTAGAGTTTAGTGGAGATGCCACCTACGCCAACAGGAGAGCTTCTCCACCTCTCCGAAAAGCAGTAGCTATTCCCGTCCACGTAGTACTACCCACACTGGGCGCTAGATTGATATAAGCGCAGCCTGGTGTACATGACAGAGTTAGGCAGTGCTTAATTTGTAATGAAAGAGGTGCCAGGGCTCAAGCAATTTTTCTTTTTAACTTTTGTAAGTGGCACAGCAACTAACACGTGCCAGGTTTATGAACTACCAAGCCTACAGGTGTTAGGGACCAGCTTTGGCACAAGCAAAGCACTGGAGTTAGGTTGATGTAAGGCAGCTTATATTGACCTAATTCTGTGAGAGTCTGCACTCATTTGTAGCTTCCACAGATGTAACTTACCCACTCCCCCAACTTAATAACTGCACCTCTGTAAGAGGTACAGCACTAGTGTCTCCATTTTGAGGTGCAGACATTTCTTACATAGACTGCTGCTAGCTTTCAGAAACTATCCCACAATGGCCCATGTTGGCCGTTAAATCTGTGCAAACGCTTCTGCTGAGGATGCACATCATAGACACAAAGAACATAGTGTGGCCATGTAAAACTGATTCAATTATTGCAGTGACTGTCAACATAACTTAAGTTGACTTAATTTTGTAGTGTAGACTTGCCCTTCGCCTCTCCACCCCCCTGCATGAAGTAGTTATTCTGACATACGGTAGTAATTTAGACCAGGGCTACAACTATGCCAGTGGAAAGTTTTTCTGATTATGACAGGATCCCCCTGTAGGCTTTGTTGACATTATCCAGAATCAGACAGAGTTTTTGGGTGAGGAAAACACATAACTAAAATCCCTCTCCATTTAGGGTAAGTTGTGACTGGTGTGAGCAGCATTAACCCAAGGATGACAGTTTCCTAGGCCAAGGCCAAAGGCCTAGTACTTGGTTGTATATAGATGAAGTTACACTGAAGAGATATTCACACCAACAGAAACCTTGGCCTCATATCTTTACCCACTCCTCAAACTCTTACAACTTTGAATCGGGAATCTGTCTCCAGCACCATTCTTCTCCTGTTGCTGTTTGCATGTCAGCCCTGTTTCCCACTCTCTCATATGATGATGCCTTTGCTCTGGGCCTGTTTTTTCTTTGGAGGTGGTGACTAGCTTCCTGGAGGAAGCCAGAAGCTCACCAAACACACCTCTGAAGAAGAAAAGGAGTAGCGGCTGCCATGCTGCATGTGCTCCTGGCAATAAAATGTTACCTTTCAGCAAAGTTTGCTTTCCCCTGGGATCGCTGAATAGCAGAGGTATAGACCCAATGAAACATACGGTGCCCTAGCACAGGGACCTCTTGCGGGGGAGCCCAGCTTTGGTGGGGGGCAGCGCCTCTGCAGAGAGGGTTGTGGGTAAGGGGGGCAGGAGAGCAGGGAGGCTCACCTGCAGGCTGCAGCCTCAGGAGAGCCATCAGGAGACAGCAAGCAGTGCAAACGCGGGCTGGAAGGCTTCAGAGGAGCACAGGGCAGCTGCACAGCCAGCCGGAGAAAAGCGATGCTTTGAAGCAGGAAAGCGCCGCTTCTCCTCAGCCACCAGCTGTGCAGCTACCCCAGTGCTCCTCTGAAGCCTTCCAGCTCATGTGTGTGCTGCTAGCTGCCACCTGCGGAATGGGTGAGGGGGAGAACGGCCGGGGGATGGAGAGCCCAGGGCAGTGAGGGGGGGGCACAAGTGGCGATGGAACTGCCCCCCCCCCCACCTTTAGGTAGAGCACATGTGGGTCTCTGCCCACTTCTCCAGGCCAGCCAGTGCAGGGCCAATGGGGCACCTGAAGCTGCCCTCCGCAGCCATTAGCTTGCTAATGGTACAAACAATATTTGTAAAGATCATTAAGTGGTCCACAGAGACCCTCAGCAATTTTCTAGTGGTCTGTGAAAAAAAAGTTAGACTACAAAAACAATCACGGCACCTCGCTTTATTTTCATTTACTTCTTATTACTTATAACATAGACGGAGGGTGAAGAATGAAAAATGGGAGGGGCAGAAAGAGTGAATGTTCTTTTTCTTGTCTGGGTCCCGGGGGTGCGGGGAGAGGAAGCTGAGCACTGAACCCCACTAACTCTAAATCTGCCACTGCTGAATATCCTGATTCCTCTGGGCTGCCCCCAGCTCATTCCGTCTTAGGGCCAGCCCTGATGGAACAACAATCATGGCAATAAAGTTCCTGCTGTTTCATGAGTAACACCCAGGGAACACGGTTTGCTGTTGAGCACAGTAACTAGAACATACAAGGCAAATGTTTGTATAGCAAATTTCGTGCAGAATCAAATTGATTAATACTTAACAGCTTTTATACACCTCTTAGCATCTTTTATACATACTCCTGCTCCACAAAGCTCTTCAGAAGAGCAACAAATGAGCTGCTGGATGGGCAGTGACCATGCAGGTGAAGAGGTCTGCCCTAAAGCTTAGCAATAGCTCCCATCTCACCTTGCATGTTAGAACCCAGATACTGAGATTGGAAAGATTATCCATGACGCTGGGGTTGTCTCTTACTTTCTATGTAAAGCACCCAGAGATCTTTCAAGAGGCCATGTGGATGCTAAAGGAGAGTTCCATGTGCTCAGGTGGATACTTGATCCCCATGTTTGTGGGGTTCTTTGCAGGTAGTACTAAAGGAATTACCCTGCCAGGTGAACAAGGCGTGCTCTGGAGGAGATGCTATTAAATACCAATTCAGGATGAAGTGCTTAGCCCAAAACCAGAGCTCCTTCACTTACAAGGTACCCCAAACCAATCAAAAAGAGAGCTGCTATCTTGACACACTGGCTAACAAGAAGTCATACAAGCAATTCCTTCAGATGCTCCAGTTCCCCTGTATCACTGCCAGTAGCACTCCTTATACAGAGGAGAGGTTATGAAAACCAGTTTAATCAAATAAAAGTTTCTTCCAATCACAAAGGAACAGCCAAAGTACCAGGTCAATTTATAATTCAGACCTTACCCCCAAAAATTCACTGTTACGAATCCTTTGGTACCTTCAAACTAAAGCTTATTTATAAGAAAGGTGTGGCGGCGTGTTGCGGTCCCCCGACTCCTGCACCCCTGTAGTGGCACGAACAGACTCCACCAGCCAGTAGAATAGAGGGAGTTTATTGCTTCTCCAGGATACAGCACAGCATAGATGTAATCTGATTACAGGGCCAGGCCTAGGATGCTCAGCTCCTCTTGGGATGGGGGAGACTGGGCCCCTAAATCCCAGCCTCCCTTTCCTCAGGCTGCTTCCTCCATGATTCCAGACAGAAACTAACTCACTCACTTCCAGCCCTGCCCCCAGCCAGGGCTCCACCCCCTCCTTCCCATTGTTCCTCTCCATGGGCGATACCTGTCTGACGAGTTTCGAAGCCCCCTTGCATAATGACTCATCCCCTGCCCTGCTGGGCCGTGCTGCAGCCAGCAGCCAGTGGAGGTCACTGACAACCCACTGCCCAGCATAGCAACCAGCAAGGTACCCCCACTACGTCACAAAAGGAAAAAAGGGAATAGGGCAAAAAGAAAATTAGAATTGGTTAAAGGAATCAAATACATACAATAATTGCAACGTTCTTAGATCAGGCTTGAAGCAGAGATGGAATAAACTGCTGGCTTAAGTCAAGTCTCTAGAATACAGCCACAGTTTGGAGGGCTCATTCCATCCTTTGTTTAGAGCTTCAGGCTACGTCTAGACTGCAGACTTCTTTAAGAAGAAGCTTTTCCGGAAGAGATCTTCTGAAAAACTTCTTCCGAAAGAGAGCATCCACACTGCCAAAGAGATCTGCTTTTTTGAAAGATAGTGTCCACACTGAATGGATGCTATCTCACATGTAAGCTGTGATTACTATGGACGGAGTGGCTACCTGGGCACCTGTGCATTTTCCTCTTTCCTCTTCTTCTGAAAGAACTCCCTCTTCCCCATCCACACATGCCTTTTTCCGAAAGAGCTCTTTCAGAAAAAGGCTTCTTCCTCGTAGAAAGAGGTTTACCAATGTTGGAAAACCCCCTCTGTTTTTTTTTATTTTTTTTCCAAAAGAACGTGATTGCAGTGTGGACGTAAGTGAAGTTTTTTTAGCAAAAACGGCCATTTTTCCAAAAAAACTCTGTAGTGTAGACATAGCCTCAGTTTGAGCAAAGTTCCTCCAGAGTAAGAAACAGGACTGAAGATGAAATAGAGAGATGTCCAAGGCCTTTTATATCTTTTGCCATATGGAGGGAATCCCATGGTTCTTGCTATGGAAAAGTACAGCAACAAGATAGTGTGTGAAGTCTCATGGGCAAGTCACTTGTCTGTGCAAGATTCAGTTCTTTACAGGTGGAAAGTCCATTCAGTTTAGTCGGGTGCCACCCATGCTTCTTAATGAGCCAATCTACTTGAATAGTCTTTCCCAGACATGCTGACTAGATACATTGTGGGTGTTACTACAGAAGCCAACATTTGAAACACAGGTACAGAATTAATGCTCATATCTTCAAGTACAAAGATAATATAAGCCCACAAATGGCATAACCAGCAAACCAGAACTTTTCTAATGATATCTCACCTGGCAACATTTGTATAAGATTTGTGAGAAATTGGAATAGGGGTTGCAACAGTGATCTATACTGTCATGTTTTAATCAGATAACATCACACCAGGTCAGACCAGTAGTATGGTTATTTATCTTAGGTCCTTGTCTAAGCTCCTCAGGCTTTAATGTATTTCTCCTCACAACAATCCCGTGAAGCAGGGCAGGGCTATCAACCCCATTTTAGAGAGACTTAAACTGCTAGAGCACCACAGATGCAGTGTTTCAGTGTAGACACTACCTACACCAATGTGAGGCATTCTCCAGTTGGTGTAAGTAATCCATCTCCTCAAGAGCTGGTAGCCAGAAGAATTCTTTCATTGTCCAAGCACTGTCCACACCAGACTCGAGACAATTATTGCAGAAAGGGATCTAGGGGTCATAGTGGACCACAAGCTAAATATGAGTCAACAGTGTGACGCTGTTGCAAACAAAGCAGACTAGATTTAGGGGTGCATTAACACGAGTATTATGAGCAAGACACGCAAAGTAATTCTTCCGCTTTACTGTGCGCTGATTAGGCCTCAGCTGGAGTATTGTGTCCAGTTCTGGGCACCACGTTTCAAGAAAGATGTGGAGAAATTGGAGAAGTTTAGAAAAGAGAAGACTGAGAGGGGACATGATAGTAGTTTTCAAGTATTTAAAAGGGTGCTACAAGGAGGAGGGAGAAAAATTGTTCTCCTTGACCTCTGAGGCTAGAACAAGAAACAATGGGCTTAAATTGCAGCAAGAGAGGTTAGATGGACATTAGGAAAATCTTTCTGACCAGGTGGTTAAACATTGGAATAAATTGCCTAGGGAGGTTGTGGAATCTCCATCTCTGGAGATATTTATGTGCAGGTTAGATAGACATATATCAGGGATGGTCTAGACGGTACTGATACTGGGTCCTGCCGTGAAGGCAGGGGACTGGACTTGATGACATCTCAAAGTCTCTTCCAGTTCTAGTGTTCTATGATTCTATGAATTCTTGCAGAGGTGTGGATTTTTCATATCCCCGAGATTCAGCTATGTTGATGTAAGTTCCCAGTAATGACCAGCCCTAAATCATAGACTCATGGGGTTGGAAAGGATCACAAAAGACATCTAATCTAACCCCCTGCCAAGATGCAAGATTCATTTTATCTAAATGACTGGTTCAAGGCCTCACAGGATATCGACCCCAGGTCGTTGATTCCCCATATTACATTTCTAACTAGTGGGACATCCTTCTCCAGTCTAATGCCCTGTTTCTAGCAGCAATCAGTACTCAAAATTAAAATTCAGAAGAAGGTGTAAGAACATCCTAAATGAGCAATAATGGAATAATCTGCCCTGGGGCATGTTCCTTTCTACTCCCCCTCTCCTTGCCTCAATCAGTGATTGTCTATGCCCTGAAGCATATTGGTTTATATCCTTTATATGTTGAGTCCTATCTAATGTGACTAGGGATAATCTTACATCTAACCAGTGCCTATCCTTTTTGGAAGACACGTGTTAATTAGCATTTAGAATGTTTTCAGTATCTTTAAAAAAAAATCCATTGAGATGTATAACTTTAAAGAAGTATGTATGATTTTCTGAAAAAGGAAACCTATCAGAATATGAAAGGGCACATGCAGTGGTGTTTCTTGGGTAATTTAAACTAATTGCCATTTGCTGCATTAGGGGAGTTGAGACAATCTTTCAGTATACCACAGAGCAATAGAAATTAAAAAGGGAAAAGAGCGATAGTGTTAAAACACAACTTGTCATTAGTCTCACCACTGGCCCCAGACATTGGTTCCTTTCTAACACATTCTACCCTCCAGTACTTTGTTTGTCCACTTTCCATTTCAGGGAATTCTGAGGCACCGACTTCACCCATACTAAGAATATGAGACTATCCTCTTGATCAGTGGACATGGGTGGGGAAGAGAGTCCTGGTGTGCCCACTCTCTGCTCTGTGGAGAAAGGATACAGTGGGAGGAGACACCTTGA
The DNA here is from genome assembly GCA_032595735.1 of Pelochelys cantorii. Lineage (NCBI taxonomy): Eukaryota > Metazoa > Chordata > Testudines > Trionychidae > Pelochelys > Pelochelys cantorii. The sequence continues at coordinate 252,922,592 of CM064326.1, read as the reverse complement.
CATCAGCACCCCTCCTCTGCCCTGCTCAGAAAGCAGGAGGCTCCCAGGGGAGGAGCAGCTCCAAGGCAAAGAGCAGGAGATGAGCAGCATTGGGGGAGGGGCAGCTGAAATGCCAGCACTTGATAGACTCTTGGCCAAAATAGTCAAGATCACCTGTCAGAGGCTCCAAAAATCTACCAGTGGATCCCAAGCCACTGGTTGGTGACCACTGAAGATTTCTTTTTCCTGAGACAGGGCATGTTAGGGTGATCAGACGTCTTTCTTTCTTGCTCATCCACTTGAGGTGGAGGATTAGGGTGGGGCCTTTCAGGTTTAAACTTTGCCTTTCATTAGGGGACACTAGCTTTCCTCACTCAACTCCACGCCTTTTTCAGTCCTGCCAACCCATTCTTGGTTTATGGCCTCTTTCAAATAACTGCTTAGGATGCTGGGGTTGATAAGAGCCATCACATAATTGCCTGGGAGCTGTAAATGATTTAAATTGGTTAGGATTATAATTACTGCTAAATGACTTGATTGTCTCCCAGAGATAGTGGGGCTGTTCCCTCCCAGCCCCTGTAGGCTCATGCTGTAGCAACAGGGGTTGTGCAGAGGTCATGGCACAGGTGGTTGATAAAGGATGTGCCAAGATAATTGGCTAGCAAGCCAGTCAGTCAGGCCCTGTGATAAGACCTATGGCCTTCCTTTTGCTGTAGGGATACTGCCTATGAGTGGAAGCAGGGTGAGGCAGTTTGAAATTTTCTATGGGAGTAATTGTCCAGCAAGGGGGCAGTATGAGAACAGAGGTACAGCAGACTATGCACAAAACACATTTGTAATTTAAAACCTTTATTGCTTGATAAGACAGCCCCGCCAATAAGCCTTAACCACAGCTTAATGTTAACTGTGCACTAAAGGTCACTGCTGAATTGCTCCCTCTAATTAGAAATTGTTCTGGATGATTCACTGCCTTTCCCACAAGCCTCTTTCTCTTCTTCCCACCTCTGCCACTGAATGGAGAATGAGAGGTGATGTTGTTTCTTTCCCACTCGCTACTAGGTTTGGGAGATGCACCCCTCTCACAGGGAATCTTCTTTGGAAGGTGCCGGCCTGGCCCTTTCTATCTGACCTGCGTAATGAGCAGAGTTGTACTGCATCCAAGAGCAGAGGAGGGGCTGGCTTGAGGCTGAATTACAGTGTGATTTCTACTTCCCCTTTGCTCTCTGGGGGAAGTAGGTTGTGCCAGCCATGTGCTTGGAATGACTTCTTCTCCCCACAGCTCACACTGACCAGTGTGACAGGGGCCATCTCTTTTTTTCTGTCTTTGTATGGCACATGGCATGGTGAGGTCTTGGTCCCAAGACAGAGACTCCTGGGTGCTCTGGTAACACATAAATAATAATGGTGGGCTAAGAGGGAGGAGTCAAGCCTACCTATGCAGGAAGGGCAGTTGTGTGATTGCTATCTCCCCCTGCATTGTCACCCACATTGCGGGGAGTGGGGGAGAGGTAGGGTTGCCAGATGTCCGCTATTCCCCTGGACATTCCAGTATTTTTGCCTCTTGTCCGGTAAAAAAATTCAGAAAATACTGGACACCTAAGATGTCTGGTATTTTCTGATTTTTCTCCCCAGACAGGAGGTGAAAATGCCAGGCACCTGGCAACCCTAAAAACACTCAGCGCCCGGCCTCCCCCCCTGAACCCCCAATACCCCCAGCCCCCATGCTTACCTGGTTCCGCAAGGCTGCCGGCACAAAATGGCTGCCGACAAAAAGACCAAGAGGAAGCAATGACTCCCTTGGGTCTTAGTGCTCAACCTCTCCCCTGTTCCTATCCCTGCACTCACTCTTAAAGGGGACATGCTGTTTTAATGCTGTTTTATTTTAATATATATATATATTTTGCTTAATAAGTCTTGGAGTCCCTTTTATTTTTCTCAACAACTTTGGTTCCCCCCCCCTTTTTTCTTCAACAGAATTTTTCCCTGGTGTTTTTTTTGGGAGGGGGTCGCGTGTTTGGTATTTTTGTTTCAACCATCTGGCAACCCCAGGGAGAGGCTTAGTACACATTGGGGAGAAAAGGGATATGCTGAAGCTCCTTACTCCCTTGCACAGGCTTCTAGATCAATTTGTGCTTGAGCCTCCTTTGTTTGTAAACTAACCCAAGGCTGTACTGTGCAAATCCTCTGGGTGAGGGTCTCTCACTGAAGTCCATGAGTGATCTTTGCACAGACAGCCTGCAGGATTGGGCCTTTGTTTCATAAACTCTTCAGGGCAGAGATACTTCGGTCTGGAAAACTCCATGCATATGGTGTTGGGTCAGTAAATAATAAGAGTAATTAATGATAGCAGGCAAAGCACGCGAGAGAGCAAGCAGCAGCCTTTGAACTATTCCCATCAAATGCTGGAAGGCTGGAGGTATAGATCTTGATTGTTGGCCTCTTTGTCATCATTTACTACAGAGTAGTAAATTTTTGGGCACGCTGCCATTAAGGACTTGCCTGCCCCAGTAAAATTATATTGGTGACAACTAGCATTGAGTGGTGCAGCTGGCCCACGGGTGTCTGTGGTTTAGCTGCAAGTGTTTCACTGAGCTGAGCTCAGTTTCAGATAATCATAGTTAAAACCTACTAAAAGATCAGGCTCCCAGGACTCTGGCAAGGAAGCCAACACCCTTCCCTACCCCTACACCCAAATGTGGTGAGCTATTTGCTAGGCTAATTCTGCTCCCACAGATGCACAGAATGAAGAGAAATCCCAAGGTGACCAAGTATCCCGCTTCCAAGTTCCCCTAGTGTTGGTGTAGCACTGCAGTGATAAAACCCACCAATGCCTGCTGTACGCACAGACCTCAACAGATCAGTTTAGTGGTTTAAGAACCTCCAGAACTTCACACGGCCTCCAAAATTAGCAAAAATCAAAGGCGCTGATGTGGAGGCAGTGGGGCGGGGTTCATTCCATCACCTCACAAATGAACGTCATTTCTGTGGACTCCATTTCTGTGGTAATTCTAATGTAATGGGCAGGATATTGTTGTGCCCTAGGTGTTCCTTAGCTGCAGATTCACACAGGCCTCCCAAAGGATGTGGCACCACTCATATGTGAAGAGCCCAATTCCCACTCCCAGCTCAGGAAATGGCTCAGAGAGGAAGTTTCAGGGAGTGTTTCTTCTCCCTGCCTGGTGAAGGAAAGGGGAACTGTATGTAACTGTAAAATTCCAGCAGCAACAAGGGAGCTGCTTCTGTACCCTCCTTCTTAGTAATAAACCAACTGTGGTTCATTTCTGGCATGCCTGCCTGGTGTCATTCAAGGGTCTGGGTCTGCCTGTGACAACTCACCAATAAGGAGACTGTGGAGTCACAGAAGCACAACTCGGGGGTGTAACACCAACCCACATGAATGGCAAGAAAAACGTGCTTTGCAAAAACTTCCGTGTGGGCTGGGATTTGCACACAGCTCTTCCCTTCATGTTTAGGGAGAGCTGCTGACTTGTGGCTCATTGTGATGCTTCACAACTTCTTCAGCTTATGGCAAGATAAATCATTTTAATCACAAAGCCAGCGGAGAATGCTTCGCCCCCTTAGATTTCCAGATGACCAAGTGTGATAGCAAAAGAGAGAACCCCTTGAAAGGGATCATAGCTGCTTCAGCAGCAAGATTTAATACATCATGGGAGGGAAATATATAAGAAACATCTGTCAAAGTGTCGGTGTTTTAAAACAAGGGAAAAAATACCCCCAAGCACATTAAGAAAGCCTGCCTCAGCAAGACTAGCATGAAAGGACATTTTTTTGCTTTTACTTTAGGTTTCCCAGGTCATGAAGTGCCTCTCTTCTGTCTTAGTGATTCCCCTGACACTTGGTAACTCCTTAATACTCCCCAGCGACCTATGTTTGAAAGGTATATTTACAGCTGGGAACTCGCTGTAATTGAGCAGAATCTATTTCTTTGGAGCCTGGAGTGGCATTGCTCAGCCTGAGCCAACTGGTCAGTGCACCTGAACAGTGACCCAATCAGGAGACAGAGGGAGTGCAATGGTGCATTAACACAATGGACCATGGGACGGTGGCCAAACTGGGACCTCCAGAAACTGTGTAGAAGTGGAGAATCCCCAGCACTGGAACTATACCCCTACTCCTGGTCTTCCTCTTCCTCTGGGGACTCTGCTTCTCCTCTCCCCCAAAGCACTGCCCCCTGGCCAGGCCAGAAGTCAGAGCAGGGCCATTATAAGAGTCGTCCAAGGAGCCTGGGATGCTGTGGGGAACCCTAGACTTTCCCCCTGCCCCAGGGTGGGGAGCCAGGATGCCTGAGAGCATTCCTTGGCCCATACCTTCACTCCCTAGGGTGTGCCGCCTAGGGCAGGTGAGGGTCCGTGACTCCCCAAGTGACTCTTACCACAGCCTGGCTATGGCTTCTGATCTAGCCATGGCCTCACAGGGAGAAGAGGAGAAGAGAGTGGGGTGTGCAGTAGGGAAGGTCTAAGGCCCACTTCAGCCCTCTATTGTTGGCGGTTGCTCCTAGCAAGAGCTGTGCTTCATGGCGGAGCAGCAGATCACCTTATCAGCTCCCCTGCCAGGAAGCACAGCCCCCATTGCTGCTGCTCCATGCCTGTCCAAGGGGTGTCTCTCCCCCTGGTCCTCGGCTTCTGGCATCCCTGAGCCCCCTGGGGTGTGGGAGGCCAAATGCACTTTGTATCCAGGGCCCTAGTACATGTTAATCTGCCTCTGGGGGAGTGGTTCAGTAACCCATGCTCTCCACTGACCAAAGTAATTTGTGCCAGGCAGCAGCAAAGTAGGATTGCTGGGAGGAGCACAGGATGGGATTTGCAGCATTTGTGCAGTGCGAAAAGAGTCAGCACGAGATTTTTAGGCCCCCTCTTACGTTCTCAAAATATGATTTGCCCAAGTGGGACTTATGTAGTGCAGTGGTCTTGAACTCCTACCTGAACGGGGATGGATTTTATCATCCCTAAGATAAGGGGTTAAAAGGGGTAGAACTGTCACACATACTTACTCTGGGATGACAATAAGCATAAATAGTGTGTCTCACTCTGCCCCGGTCTACACTAGGGAGTTATTTCGAAATAACCCCCTTTGGCATCCACACTACCAAGCCTGTTATTTCAAATTAAGGGGCTGGTTATTTTGAAATCTGTACTCCTGCTTTCCATGAGGAATAACACTTATTTCAAAATAGAGTTGGTGTGGACACTCCGCTGCTGCTATTTTGAAATAACTACTCCCAAGAGTTGTTCAAAGTGATTACTCCCCAGTGCTTCCGAGGGTTCTAAGTCAAGGTAGTAGGTCCACAATAACAGAGCCTACCTTGGACTAATTTCAAGACTCCTCCATACTGGGAACACTCTATTTTGATTTTGTTATATCAGGAGTTATTTTGAATTTAATTATTTTGAAATAATTTCCTAGGGTATGTCTACAACTTAGTCCATGTCTACACAGTAGGCAGTTATTTTGAAACAATGTCCAAATACTGCCAAGCTGGAGGACTTCTTACTCCATCTCCTGTAAACCTCATTGTACGAAGAGTAAGGGAAGTCAGAGGTGTTACCTAAAAATTCCTATTGGAGGCCACCCAGGGTTACACTAGTATGGATTTATCGTTTGAGGAATTAACACTCCGCTATATGGTTAAACTAAAGAGGATAGAGCTGCCGCTAAAGGTTTAAACTAAAGGGGAACCCGCTATCTCTCTCACACACACCTTCATTCATTCACTCATTCACACACATTCATTCCTGCCCTCAGGCACTCACACACTTACACAGGCACATGGGTTGCAGAAGGCATATCAAGAAGAGCCAAGGCATATTGATTCTGGAGAGTCTGTCTGCTGATCATGGCTGGGGAGCTGGTCAGAAAAGAAAAAGAGCTTCTGGCTGCAGAGAGAGAGCTTCTCAGAAAGGCTATGTCTACACTACAGAGGGTTTTTTTTTGAAAAATGGCCGTTTTTCTGAAAAAACTTCAATTATGTCCACACTGCAATCGCAATCTTTCAAAAAAAAAAATCAAAAGAACAGAGGGTTTTTTCCAAAATTGGTAAACCTCTTTCTACAAGGAAGAAGCCTTTTTCCAAAAGAGTTTTTTTCAGAAAAAGGCATGTGTGGACGGGGAAGAGGGAGTTCTTTTGAAAGATGAGGAAAGAGGAAAAAGCATAGGTGCCCTGATGGCCACTCCATCCATAATAATCACAGCTTAAATGCAAGATAGTGTCCAACCAATGTGGATACTATCTTTTGAAAAAGCAGATTGCTTTTTCGATGCGCTTTGGCAGTGTGGACGCTCTCTTTCGGAAGAAGTTTTGTCAGAAGAGCTCTTCCAGAAAAGCTTCTTCCGAAAGAAGCCTGCAGTCTAGATGTAACCAAAGAGAGAGCTTCTGCCACGTGCTCTCTCCTTTTATTGCCTCTATACAACTCCTGTGACTCATCCACATTCGTCACCAGGGAGCATGCCCAGACTTCCCTTGATCCAGCAGAGCAGCAGCGTCTCCTTGATTGGTCTGATAACTCATCACCTGGCTTCACGTGCTCAGTCTTGCAGTTTCTAAACCCAAACACACAATAGTCTCCACTCACACACACTTTCATATCTCAGGGGAGAATACAGTTTCGAGCAAGTTACAAGCAGAGTGGATGAACGTTACAAAAAGTTGCAAGGTTTAACAAAGATTACAATGAGTTGCAGAGTTTAAAAGGCAGTGCAGCTGAAACAATTACAAAGCTTCAGAGAATCATTTGCAAGTCATCAGCAATGAAGTGATTTAGAAGACAACTGCCCCCCCCCCCCAGCAATGCAGTCAGCAGGAGGTTTTTGTCAATCTCTATGTCATGTGCTGACAGGACCTTACAGTTTAGTGCATTTCCAGAAAATCCATGTCTCAGGTGGAGGCTTGATGCAACAGGAGGAAGAGTGCTCTATTTCAAAATAAGTGCTGTGTAGTTGCTCCCAATTTCGAAATAAACTATTTAATAATAAGCTACACAATTGCCGTAGCTCAATTTGCGTAGTTTATTTCGAGTTAAGACCTGCTGTGTAGACACACCCCTAGAGTAGACATGCCCTCTGTGGCCACAACTTTCTATTAGAAGGTCCAAATGTTATGTCTGACATTTTTGAGCTGTATCAAGAGGCCCACATCCAATGAGAAATTACGATTTTTGTGCATGAGTCTGTCAGTTTTGGCACATCAAGAACTCACAGAGAGTTTAGGTCCATATCCTCAAATTCTTCCCTGTTAGTTAGGTGCCTGAATACCTTTGAGGAGCTGGGCCTTTGCGTTTCAAAATCAGATTTTTTTTTTCAGCAGCTCTTCTTCAGGGAAAGAGGAGAAACAAATATGAACCAAACAAACCAACAAGGAACTGAAATGCTCCGATTGCTGGAATAACTGTTTCTTTGATAGAACTAGAAAACTCTTTCATTGCTTCTTGGACCTGTGCCCAGATACAGACTATGGGAAACGCTGAAAGCAATAGACAGGCAAATTAGTTATTTTATTAGCTGTATTTTGCAGCCCAGTATGTTTGTACAGTAAACACATATTTTGTATTAAGCCACTGACTGAAGCAGTGCTTTTTAGCATGGGCTGCAATTTTTTTTTTATAGCTGCTCTTCTGAGCACCAACATGAAGCATTTATTGGTGTCATCATCTGCCCTTCCATTGGTATGTGTAGTGAGAGAACTGTTAGGACTCTTTGTGTTGTAGAAGGGCTGTCATAGGCATTTAATGGAGATGGAGCTGCACTTTGAACATTATTCACTCTGTATTTATGGCATTTGTAAAATTCAGTGCAATTTTATGGCATTGGTAAAATGCTGTGATTTTATGGCATTTGGAAAATGCAGTGTTATCAATGAAAAATGGACTCGGCTAGTTTCACTGCAAGGATTTTCCAAGGGTACAGGGGGAAAAAAACCCCAACTACTTTCAAGCACAATAACTCTCCAGAATAACAGCAATTAGAGGGGTTTTTTTGCCCTGGACTTACAAGTGTGATTATTCATTTTGTGGCAAACAGAGTGCTTGCAGCTTTGTGTGATATGTACAAGAGAAGAAAAGTAGAGCCAAAAAACCTCAGCATAGTTAAAAGTGTTTTCATAAAGTAGAACCTACAGGAAATATCTATTTTGTAGAGGAATCATGATATCTGGGAACTGTTCAAACCATTTTTTTAGTAATGGTGAAATTCCACCCTGTGCAAGGGCCGGAAAATAGTCACTAGACCCATCTCCCTTGAGTACCTTTTGGTTAATTAGTCCCTGCTTGCACATGTAGTGTTTCTCTTTGTAAAGACTAAACCTTATTATTATTTAAGTAGTTGTTTATGTTCTTTGAGGTTTTATAACCCTCTAGCAATTCCCTCCCCATCATGCAGACTCTACTCTTACTGCATATCGGAGAAAGATACAGAAAGAAGCTTGTGATGAAATTTATTAATGCTGCTAATTAGTCAGGGCTACAAAATTAAAATTAGAATATAACACTGTCTAGCAGGACTTCTGAGTCTTCTTCCCCTGCATCTGAGAACATGCTGGATTTACTGTCCAACAATAGTGGCAAGTGAATGATGTGGATAACTTCTAGTCCTGCTTGACAATCTGGCTGAAAATGGATTGGTATGAGAGCCCTGCTGGAATGGAAGATTCTGATCGGATCTTTACAGTTTTTAACAAGATTGCCAAACTAATTCAGCTAAATGTGAAATCTGATCAGGAAAATTCCCCCTGAAGAGCCCTCAGGCTAGGAAAGAAAAGAGAACAACAGCAGAACTGTTGATGACAAAATTCAATCAGCGTTGAACTGCCATTGATTGCTTTGATTTGGTGTTTGTTTATCTTTTAATTAAGCCATTCTAATCTGTTTTATTTTGTTTATGTTTTTCCTCTTTCTCTATGTGTAGTTTAGTGGCAGCTGTTTGGTGGGCCTGACCAATTAATTCTACAGCACTATAGCTCTTATAGATAGGCTTGGAATGATTAGATTTTTATCAGTAAATGTTGGCAGATGTCAATTTCATCATAGACACACAAACCAACAAAAAAAGTTGATCTACAATAATCGAAATTTACAGGTAGGCAAAGTTAGAAAAATGCTGTTTAAGAACTTATTAGAATTTGATTTAAGGAGGTTTACTTTGTAAACTTTGACATGTGATTTTTGATAGTTTCTGTTTTATTAGTTTATAAAGGTTTAATTTTTCGAACTGTTGTCTGACATAACCACGCCATAATTTTCTGCAACTGTGGAAATTTAGAAAAATCAAAATAGAAAAAAAAGAAGCTTGAACCCCATAATTTCCTGCCACATAGAAAATGCAAAAAATGAAATAATAAAAATAATAATAGAATTTGGCCAAGTTTTCTTATAGATCAATGGTTTTCAACCTTTTTTCTTTTGCAGACCCCTAAAATATTTTAAAAGAAGTGTGGACCCATTTGATAATCTTAGATATCATATGTGGACACCCAGGGTTCTACAGAACACACATTGAAAACTACTGGTAATGACAACATTTTGCAGACCCCCTAGACATAGTCTGCAGCCCCCAGGCTGAGAACTACTGTTCTAGAGCATCCTGTAGGGGAGATATGATGGCAACAGCGGTCACAGATATTATTATTGTTAGTTATGGATATCCAGTAAGCTTTTGAAATGCCTTCTGAGATTGGGGTCCCTATGCTATGCACTGTCCAAAGAAATAATATAGTCCCTGCCCCCAAAGGGCTTACAACTATATATTTTAGACAAAGAATGGGAAATAGAGAATCACACAGCTAGTTAGTAGCAGAGCTGTGAATAAAGCCTGGGTATCTTGAGTGTCAGTCAAGTCTACCATCTGAAGGTAGAGCTATAGAGTTTAAGGCCAGAAGGGACCATCATCTTAGATTTGGGACCAGAAACCACAGGTGCGGATGCCCACTTTTTTTCTCCTTAATCTCTGATGACAGAAGTTTTCAAGTATCTAAAAGGATGTCACAAGGAGGAGGGAGAAAAATTGTTCTTCTTGGCCTCTGATGACAGGACAAGAAGCAATGGGCTTAAATTGCAAGAAAGGGAGGTTTAGGTTGGACATTAGGAAAAACTTCCTGCCTGTCAGGGTGGTTAAACACTGGAATAAATTGCCTAGGGAGGTTGTGGAATCTCCATCACTGGAGATATTTAAGAGCAGGTTAGACGAACATCTGTCAGGGTTGATTGGTCCTGCCGTGTGGGCAGGGAACTGGACTTGAATGATCTCGCAAGGTCCCTTCCGGTTCTATTCTTTTATGGTTCTATGATACACTTCCTTTCCTTGATAGGACTGACAGGGTTCAAATTTTTTTTTTTTTGTGGTTGGCGTACGCCACTGCATATGGAATTCAGCTGGAAATATGGACATTTCACTTACCGGCATAAACAACGAGGAGTCCTGTGGCACCTTTGAAACTAACAGATTTATTAGGACATAAGCTTATGTTAGTCTCTAAGGGTATGTCTAGACTACATGGCTCTGTCGACAGAGCCATGTAAACTAGTTTACCCAACATAGTCAATGAAGCGGGGATTTAAATAATCCCCGCTTCATTAAAATAAAAATGGCCGCCGCGCCGTGCCAACAATCAGCTGATCCGGCACAGCGTGGGAGTCTAGACGTGTATCGGTTGACAAGGGAAGGCTTTGTCGACCGCTCCCTTATGCCTCGTGAAACAGGCTTTCCTTGTCGACCGATCTGTGTCTAGACTCCCGCGCTGTGCCGGATCAGCTGATTGTTGGCACGGCGCGGCGGCCATTTTTATTTTAATGAAGCGGGGATTATTTAAATCCCCGCTTCATTGACTATGTCGGGTGAACTAGTTTACATGGCTCTGTCGACAGAGCCATGTAGTCTAGACATACCCTAAGGATGCGTCTGCACTGCACTCTTAGCTCGAAATAAGATACACAATTTGAGCTACAAATTGAAACAGCTTATGTCCTAATTTTTAAATTTCAAAATAAACGCCTATTTCGAAATGTCCCTTAATCCTCATGGAATGAGGTTTACAGAGACATTGGAATAGTGAGCCCATTATATTTCGAAATAACAAACTTGTTTCAAAGACACAGAATAGCTATTTCAGGATACCGGAAGTATCCCGAAATAGGGCAGCAGTGTAGATGTACCCTAAGGGGCCATAGGACTCCATGGTTTTTTTGCAGATACAGACTAACATGGCTACTCATCTCAGAAGTCATATACCAGGTTGGCCAGATTTACTTACCCTCTAAGCCACATGAGACAGGCTTCAGAAGTTCAAGAGCCGGGGTGTGCCCATGGGACAGAAGCCCCAAGCCCTGGGAGGGGAACCTAATTGAGTTGAAGCCCCAAGATCATTTCTCCCTGCTGGGCTTCAGACGCCAGAGGTGACACAAGGAGAGGCATATGTGGTCACATGCTTCCCTCTGATTTTTGCCAGGGTTTGTTGGCCCCACTTGGACACATGATTTGACAAATGCCCCTCTCTGCACAGCAGCTGCTGGAGCCCAGAAGCTGGAAGCTGCAGGTATGGGGACAGAGCCCAACAGCTGGGAGTTGCAGCGAGAGTCACTGCCTTTGCTGCTGCCGTTCCCCATAAAGCTAAAGCAGAGGCCCGCTCTCTGGAGCTCTCAGCTGTTTGCTGATGCATTTCCACGGAGCACTAACACACCTGGGCTCTTATGGATGGTGTTCCCTGTAAGCTGAGCACTTGGGCAGCCACACAGGAGAGATTCAATGACACTCAGCTGATTAGCAGGATGACCACAGCCTCCCACAGCTGGCATCATGCGTTTCTTTTGGTGGTGCACATCTGCACATGCCTTGGTGTGCATCACAAAATTTATTCTGCACATAGATGGAAAAAGTTAGAGGGAATATTGCTCACGGACCACAGTTGAGAACTGCTCCACTAGCCAATTCAGCACCCTGGGCTGTCTATACACTGGAAGCAATCCAGGGCAGAAAGGATATCGGGTGTTGTAAGTCAGGGTTGAAATGACTTACGTGCAGGGAGCTTGCACAACACTGGACATTACTGTTACAAGCACTCACTCTTTCTAACCATGCATCAGTTTCAGGAGAATCAAATTCGCTAAGACAATATATTTCACAAACAAACATTCCATCAACCAAAACAACTGAGGTGGACGGACCGGCAGAGAAGCCCACACATCATGTACATAGAAAGTAGAGTGAGGAGACAGAGGTGGGGGTAAGGTCTAGGTGAAAAGAAAGATAAGAGGAAAGTTGCTGCTACATGCAGAGGGACCAAATTGCACCCTCCAGTATGTCTGAGCATCTCCTGTTGAAGTTAGTAGTAGTCACATGCTGTACCCAGAAGCCAGAAACTCCTTTAATTCACTTTCCATTTCACACATTTGAGATCAGCTGTGGGTGTTAAATAAATACCAGATGATAATTAAAAGCATTAAGGACTCAAAGCTGTGTCGTTCTGTAATAGTCAGCTATTAAAAGGCTCTGAATTAAGCCCTGACTAGTAATGGGCACGGTGTCTAATACCATCGCTGATATGGCATTAGACTCTATGTTAGTTCATGTGTCTAATAAGTGGGTCTGCTGCTTTGTTGTGCCATTGCTAGTCCTTGCATATGTTTTTAATCATCACTTGGCATTTATAATCCAATGTTGTATTAAACTTAAAGCACTGAATTAGAGAAGGATGTTTGATTTGTATATGATGTGATGTTTTGGGGAGAGGGAGAAAAAGGTTCTTTTATGTTTCCCCACCTTCACTCCTCCCTTTTCGGGAGGCTCTGGAGCCACGGTGGGAGAGTCTCTCTCTGGAACCTGACACAGCTCTACTGCGTGTTGACCCATGGAAGCTGCCTGAGAGCAGAGCATGATGCTCCCTTCTCCCATGGGCTGACTACAATGACTTTACAGCACCCTAAATTCTGATAGTTACAGTTCAGGTATGGATCATCCACACAGCTCCTCAAATCAATCCTCAGTCATAGCTGAGCTCTGCTGTGTGCAGGACCTGAGAGGGACTGGAAGTGTGGCCAAAGGTGGCTGTGTGCCACCTCTGAGCTTCCCTAATACCTAGGGCTGTCAGTTCAGCCCTTCGCACAAGCTAGAGCAGCCTGAGAGATGCTCTAAATTATGATAGACATCAGTGCTCCCAAAGGTCCATTGATAGGAGTGTCCAGAGCATGGAGCTACATCATGGCTCCGCTGCCTTCCCTGACAAGGGACACTGGTTTATGCCAACCAGGGATCTCCCCCACATCAGAGAAATCCCCAGTTGGCCACTTTGAAGGCTCCTATGTGCTGCCAGTGGTGCAAAACAGCTTTGTCTGGGACAAACCTGGTTGCTCGATGTGATTATTCAAGCATTGCTGAGATATGGCCTTAGTGGGGAATTTGATGTATGGTTTACTTTGAGCCTCTCTCTAGTTCTCAGTAATCACTGGTTTATTTTATAATTGCAAATCATCGGTCAAAGTGTCATTACATAAACTTATTAGAGAGACGTCCATTTGAACTGAAACCACCTAGCCAGAAAAGTTAATGCTGGCTCAGGATTTTTTTTTTTTTTTACACATACACACACATACACAGTACACTACACTACACTACACTACACTACACTACTAAGGTTACCATATCTGAACTTTCAAAAAAGAGGATGCTCCTGAAAGGGAGTGTATCTGAATCACAGATATATATAAACACATTCATACAACAATGTGAGTGGGTAGATACTGATACGCTCCCTCTTGGGAGTGTCCTCTTTTTTGAAAGTTCAAATATGGTAACCCTACACACTACACTGAAATCACATTAAGATTGACAAGTCAAGCACTCCAAAGTTAGGAAATGCCAGCACGAAGGCTACCAGTGCAACCCTAATTAGGCCTCCTTGTGCATATGCATTATGATATAGCAGGCCCGTTGACAGGGATGGGGACAAAGCGAGCAACTACCTTGGGACCAGCTCCAGGTCCTTTAAATCACCACCAGAGCACTGTACGACATGCTCAGAGCAGTTTGAGGCAGGGACAGTGTGGCACACTTTGGGTGATGCTGAGTGCTGCTGCCCTGGCCTCTCCCCTTCCACCAAAGCCCCAGCCCTTCTGGGAGTGCAGAACCATCCTCCGCCTTGCCAAGGTGCCTGGTGTGGCTATCGGCTCCCCTGTGATAGTCTTTACCTACACACTCACAGCCTGGCATATCCTGCAGCAGCCCCAAGCTGCAATTGCAAGGGAAGTCCTATTTAACCCCAGGCTGGAGCCTACCCAATATGGACAGAATTTAGCTGCTAGTAGCTATGAAGTCTCTTCTTAACAGCACAAGCTGTGATTTTACATGGGCTATAATTTGGCCCAGTTTGGGCACATCCCTGACACTAAAGCTGCCTCCTTGTAGATTTCAGTGATTGTTCCACTGCAGAGGTAGCGCTAGCTTTTTGCCAAAGAAAAGATCACCTGCATTTTTTTTTACACAGGCAGATGGCCTATTTTCCCCTTGCCTTCTTAAAAACACCTAAACTCTTTTGGCTGAAACTTTCCAAACAATAAATTCATCTTGAGGCAGACATCCCGGCATGGAAAATTTCAGCCTGAACAGCTAAAGTTTGGCAGTCACAAGCAACCGACACAGGATCTGATAACAGGAAGTGTCAGGCTACCTGCCATTGATAATATATAGCAGCCCAATGTCTGTGACTCTGTAATGCTGAAACGCTGGCTGTTCCCTCTGGGTGGCGCTGTTGCCTCCCGCCGTGGCGCTTGGCTGACTTCTGCGCCGCTCAGCCAGTCCGCTGTGCAGCAGCAAGTGGCGCAAGTGGCCGTTTGGGCCCCGTGCTCCCCATGCAGCATGGGGGAGTGCCATGGCGGGAGGCAACAGCGCCACCCAGAGGGAACAGCCAGGGGACAGGGCCTGGACGAGTGTGCGTCTCTGATGTCAGGAAAGGGCACCAGATTCAAAAGGAGGAAAGCGGAGCAGACACAGAGAACGCAGAGGAGACAGAGAGGAGAATGGAGGAGGCGGAGAGGACGAGGAGGACAGCGAGAGAGAGAGTGAGAGAGACGCAGCAGGAGGAGGAGAAGAGAAACAGAGAGTGAGAGGCAGGAGGGGGAGAAGAGAAAGAGAGAGAGAAGGAGAGAGAGGCAGGAGGCGGATGAGAGCTGAGAGAGAGAGAGAGGGCGAGGCAGTAGGAGGAGAAGAGAGAGAGAGACCATTTGCGCCGCTTGTTCCCGCGTGACGGCCCGGCTGAGCGGCGCAGAAGTCAGCCGAGCACCACGGCAGGAGGCAAAGGGGGGCGGGGCGGTGACGTACATGCCCAGGGGGCGTGGCCTGGATGAGCGTGCATCCCCAATGGAGACAGAGGAGAGCGGAGAGAGAGTGAGAGGCAGGAGGGGGAGAAGAGAAAGAGAGAGATGGAAAGAGAGGCAGAAGGCGGAGGAGAGTTTAGAGAGAGAGGGGGAGGCAGTAGGAGGAGAGAGAGAGGCGAAGCGAGAGACTGGAGGCTCAGGAGAGAAGACCGATGTAGAGGAGAGACCTGAAAATCCCATCTTATGACGGGCTAATTGGCTAGTTGATAATAAAATCCCACCAGCAAGGCATCAGTTGTGGCTTTATGAGAAGCTCTGGGGCAGTGGTTTTGTCCAAGGGCAGACCAGAACACAGACTGTGATTTGAGGACTCACAATCTACATCAGGGCTACTCAACTTTGGAAGCCCTGGGGGCCACAATGATACTCACAGCACATGCTGAGGGCCGCAACTTAAGCGTGGTTGCATATACATGCAAATATATATGCAAATAGCTTCTTTCACACTGATGGGCATGAATACAAAGATTAAGGCAAGACTAAACAACACACAGGCCCCATTTAAGTGAGTTCTGCTGATATTAATAAAATGCAATATTTACCCGATTTCCACCCATATGACAGCACTTCTAATGAGCAACGACAGTCCAGGAATTTAACTACTAAAATGCATATCAACAGAAGACCATTATAGTGACTTGTCGTTGTGGAGCGTGTTCCCAGTGGAGGCCTTGTTCAAGGGATCCCACCCACAGGTCACGGGTTGAGCCCCGTGTAAACCCAAACCACACCGTGGGCCACAAACAAATGGGCCACATGTTGAGTAGCCCTGATCTACATCCTGGTTTCCTCTTGTTCTAGCAGGGAGATATCTCCTACCCCATTTCCAGACCTTATGCCATATGCAGCCTCTGGTGCACTGGCCAGTGTGCTGAGCATGGAAGTCCCAAGGCTCTGCCTCTTCCTCCCCCATATCCCACCTCTTCCCCTCCCACAGGTGATCCTAGCAGCTTCAAGGAGATTGTTCTGCCTTCTGGGAAAGCTACCTGTGATATGGGTAGCTGTGGCAGGCGTGCCAGATGTGAGGGCATGCAAGAGGGCTATGATCCCACCCTAAATTTGAAAGTAGCAGAAGAAACTGGACAAGCAAAGTAAGTCAAGGAAACTGTCCTGTCCAGAGATGGGAGAGAGCACTCCAAGGCTGCTGAGGGCCCAGGGTAGAAAATTAATGACAAACGAGGTTGATATTACTGAGGGGCCCAAATGATTTCTTTGCCTCAGTGGACACAAACGAAGCAGCAGGTAACCTCCCAGACACAGAAACATGGTTCCTGCAGAGAATGAGGAAGAACAGTTAAATTGGCTCTTCCTATTGTATAGGAGCAGATGAAATGGCCAGTACAGCTAATAGAACAGTTCAAAATCTTTTTCAAGCTAACAAAGCCCCAGGTCGAGAGGGCCGCTAATAGCGGGGCCTATATTTAAGTCAAGCATAAGGAAGGATTCCGAGAACCGCTGCCACAAACTTGACATCAGCTCAGCAGCCAAGGTGCCGGAAGCAATGATGAATGAAATCAGTAGCTTGCTTAGCAATACAGCAGTCAGGGACAGACACTGTGGATTTCTGGCATGAAAAGACCCTGTCTGATCACCAGTCTTTGATTCTTTTCATAGGCCACAGGATAGTTCAAGTATCCCAGCATGGAGCACTGAAATCCTGGTCTTAGAAGGGGCCAATATACAAGCTAATCCATAGGGAGGCATTCTAACCCTGGGACAATTATGAAAACAAGCATCATAATGATGAATCCTGGGCTATGTGGAGACACAGGATTTATCTGAGCCGATAAAGACATTGATCTGGGTTTCTTTTTAAAGTGTGTAATTTAAATTGCCCTGTAGATTTGAGGCCGAGTTCATCTTTTGATTATAGAAATGAAACAACTCCAGCCTTTGCTCTGTTCAGAAACTACTGACTCTGAGGAGGTGGCATGAAAGCCATTCCCCTTCCCCACCTCTTACGCTCTGCTGAGTTTCAAGAGGCTACTGAGGCAAGTTCAGAGTGCCAGTCACTTGGAGTGACACTAGGTTGTATGGATACCCTGGGACAGACATTACCAGGGGAGGCAAAATCAAAGGCAAGAAGGTTTGACATATGGAAATGGATTAAAAAGCAAGTGAGGGACAAAGAGTTTGAGAAGAAAGGAAGCCAGGTGGCACAGGAGGGAGGAAGGTGCTGCTAGGGTTGCCAGGTGTCCGGTTTTGAACCAGACGGTACAGTATTTGAGGTTTCTGTTTGGGAAACAAATTGAGAAAATATAAATGATAAAATATAAATGTCCAGTATTTTCTAAATCAGATGTAATGTGGCTTGTGATGTAATGTCAAGTGTGTCCGGTATTTTTGTTGAAATCATCTGGCAACCCTAAGTGCTGTGGGAGGCTATATTGGAACTAGTTGCTTACCTTTGCTAAATTCTGCTGGCAGGGACTGAGCAAAGCCCATTAAACTATCCCATTGGTGTGAGTAACCTTTGGATCAGGCCCTCATTTGCATGTATTCAGTACTGATGACCTCCATGGGGAGTATAGGCAGGGCATAATCTGGCCCCTTGTCTATAAATTGTGTTTGAAGGTGATATCGTTGTCTGATAGCACAGAAAGTGGCCAATGGAGATAAAAAGGAACTGAGCAAGCAAACAGCATGACCTGATGTAGAGACTGAGGAATTCAATGTGGAGAAACGTAGGGTAATAACACCTATCTCTTATATAGAACTCCTTATCAATAGCTCCCAAAGGGCTTTACAAAGGGAGGTCAGTGTAACAATGACACCATTTTGCAGATGGGAAACCAGACACAGAGAGGGAAAATGACTTGCCCAAGGTCACACAGCAGGTTGGCAGCAAAAGGGGGACTAGAGCCCAGGTTTCCTCTGTCCCAGTCTAGCCTCAAGGGGTAGGACTTAGAATACTATACTTTGACTTGTGCATTGCAGGTCAGAGCACACCGAGAGAGAGACTCAGAGTGGTTTTCCGTGGTAGCGTGAAGCAGGCAGTGTTATATCCATGCCAGGGAGGACATCCTCAGGTGCTGTAAAGCATAGTGCCATTTGGCATGTGGCTTCAGTGAGTACATATGGGTTTAGGATACAGGCAGAAGCCTCCTCAGCATCTCTCCTTGATCCTCTTTGTGGGTAGTAGAGCGAACTAAAATAAAAATAAACAAGTCCTCTTGAAACCACAACACTCTTTGGCTTGGGCTCTATCAACTCCAGCTTTGCAAAAAGTTTCATCCATTGACGGAAAGCCCCTCACTACACCCATGCCCTCCTGCTCAGCCCACTGCTGTGAATTCAGTTTGAGAGACAGCATGCTCTCCACCTTACACTGTCTAAACCAGACATAGAACAGCCCTGTTCTCATTTGGGTCCCTTATTAAGTCCAGTTTTCCTTTCCTGATACTGGCACATTTCCTTTCCATGTTCTCCGCAAGTTTACTTTGTGCTCTCTCTTCTAAGTGACCGGTATGGAACAAGCAGTCCCCCTAACCAACCCTGCCATTCCTTTCATTTTCCTGCCTATTTACCACCCTATGTGTACTTTGGCTTTACCTCTCCTTCCTGATTCCTGCTTATTTACTGCTGTTCTCTGACCTTGGTCAGCAGTCCAACAGTTTTTAATCCGATTGCAAATGTCACCCTCAGTAGGCTATGCACCAGCTGGATTTATGAGGAAAGATTAAAGGAACTAGATATATAGATTAGTTAAACAACAAATCAGAAAAAACATGATAACTCTCAAGTGTTTGTGGAGGGTAAACACCACTGGCATGATTCTGCCTTCCTTTTGCTGTGAATGGGCAGCCCCACTGAACCAATGGATCTGTTCACAAAGACAGGTATTATTCAATGCAAGGATGGAAAAATCAAGGCCCTAGGAAGGGGAGGAATTGTTCCGGATGAAAAGGATTAAAACAGGGGTGAGCAATAATTTTTAAGGGGGGGGCACTCCAAGATTTTGGTGAGTGATCAAGGACCACACTTCTGTGGAGAGGGTGCGGGGTCTTGGATGGCAGGTGGGGTGTAGAAGGGAGCTTGGGATAAAAGACTGGGGTATCGGAGGGGGTGTAAGGTCTGAGAGGGAGTTTGGGTGAAGGAAGGGGTTATGATCAGGATAGGGGTTTGGAGTGCAGGGTCAGGGAGGGGCATGTGTGCAGGAAAGGATTCTGGCCTGGGGGAGGGATGTAGGAGGGAATGCAGGGTCTGGGAGGAATTGGAGAGAGGGGATTCAGAGGGTTTGGGTGGCGGCCTGGGGAAGGTAGTTGGAGGGAAAGAGGGGGTGGGGTGCCACAGGCAGGCTCTGGCTGGTAGGCGCTTATCTAGGCAGGTCCCACCAGCAGCCCTGCAGGAACCTGAGACAGGCTCCATGCCTGTCTGCTGGGCTAGCTGTTCCACGTGGCTCTGCTCTAGTACAGAATGGAGGGAATGAAGGAGGGAGGCGGCTTTTCTTGCTGCCCTGGCTGTCAGCAAAATTTCTTCACTCCTATTGCCCTGAAACTGGCCAATGGGAGTTAAAGGGGAAAGCATCGCAGTCCCTCCCCAGCGTGCAGAGCGTGGAGATCCAGCTTTTAAAGCAGCAGCTGCTGTGTAGTAAGGGTGCTGGCAAGGTGGCCGTGGGTTGGATCTGGAGTCTTGGCAGGCCGGATCTGACCTCTTGCTCACCCCTGGATTAAAAGAATGAAACTGACGAATGGAACATTTAGGCTGAGTATCAGAAAAAGTTGCCTCATGCTGAAAACTATTAGATTATGGAATAGTCTCACTATGGAGGTGAGAGGGGCCATTAAAAACTAGATGGGATGAAACTCAGATAAATATGCAATCAGGAATGGTCCAGCATTCTCAGGGGACTGGCTGAGGTGACTTCTGGGCCCGTTCCATCATTCATTTTTGTGATGCTATTAGAATAATATAACCTGATATAAAGAACTGCAGCAAAAGCCTTTCAGAAAGTCCAGCTGTATCATGTCCGCAGCTGCCTCCCTCCCTGTCATCTCTTATTAGCATTGCCTCAGAGAAGTGAATCGGAACTGCTAAGAGAACAGATGTTCTTGTTGTCGGTTTTAAGTCCTTGCTTTCTGCGCGGCTCTGTGAGTAGATCTTTTAGCCATATTTTACACTAGAAGTGGGTTGGCAGCCTGAGATATTTCAAAGAGTAACTTCCAGCTGACACAAGCTTCGAACCGCTTCAGGGCGATCCGTGGGATGAGTTTACTGTGAGGCAGCATGGCTAGACAAAAGGGCTGGAATCAGGAGCCGGCTCCTGCTTCCCAGCCACTGCCTCCATGAGGCAAGTGACTGAATCACTCTGTGCCTTAGTTTTCCTGTCTGCAAAGCAGGGACAAAACTAACCTCCTATCTTGGGAAAGGACTTTAAGAGCTTCGCACAAAAGCTATTCTATAAATGCAAATGACACATTAATTAGTCATTAATTATTATTATTAGGCCTGCCTCAGACAATTACTCTGAAATTGGGACCAAACAATGGTTGCATTCTAATTAGACAGCTCGCTGATCTCCCCATCATGGCGGTCACCATCCTGCCTCAAACGCCTCCTTTCCCTGAGAGCTCACTACAGCCTGTGTCAAGACACATTTACACCCAATGCAGCCCGAAAAGCCTGAGACATTCCAGGGGGTCTGAAGCACCCCGGAATGCCAGTTTCACAGAACGTGGCCTGTTCCTAACACACTAGTGTGCACAGCCATTCAAAGGAAAGAGCCAGATAAGGGCTGAGCATAGACAGGGCACAACTGGGCCTCTTTTCCTCTTACTCTGAAGATAGGTAAGGGCTGTTGGGAAAGGGGAGAGTGGCATGGTAGGAGAAGGTGGAGGCCCAGGGGTTGGAAGTAAGTAGGTCAGTATATGGGGAGCGGTTATAAGAAGCCGTCCTTCATTCAGCCTCTCCCCCACACACTGTAACCTTCCAGAAACAGCAGTCCTCTACCTGATTCCATTACTAGACCCTAAACCCTACTCCACAATAATTTTAAGAAAGGAATCCTCAGCACAGAATCTAGTCTGTTTTGGTTTGACCAGAGAAAGAAATTTGGTAGAGCAAATCTTACAAAGATCCTGTCATTATCAGAAACCCTACTCATGGCTGCCTCCTGGGTGATGGACCCAAGGGCAGGGATCACATGATAACCTGCAGCCCACCTGGTCTTTAAAATAAAGGGCCAAAAAGAAGCTCAACTGAGAGTGTGACTTGCAGGAATCATACCAGGCACCTCAATTGGACCTTGCTTTATTTATGCTGAACTGTTTTGATCTGGAGAAATAAAACTCAGTGCTGAAAGGACAGAAACCCTGCTGCTCCTGGGAGTGTTGCTGATGCACATACCGGTGAGTTGGCCTGCTGGCTTACAGCTCCCAATTCCAGTCTCAGCACACATAGCGAGTCCAGCTAGTAGATGGGGCATGCTACTAATTAGAATAAGAGAATCATAGAACACTAGAACTGAAGAGACCTCAAGAGGTCATTGAGTCCAGTCCCCTGCCCTCATGGCAGGACCAAGCACCGTCTAGATCATCCCTGATATATGTCTATCTAACCGGCTCTTGAATATCTCCAGTGATGGAGATACTCTCTCCCTTTGGTCTCAGCAGAAAGGAGTGAGGTGATAAGTCTACTGTGCTGCCAACAACTTCCCTAGGCAATTTATTCCAGTGTTTAACTACCCTGACAGTTAGGAATTTTTTCCTAATGTCCAACCTAAACCTCCCTTGCTACAGTTTAAGCCCATTGCTTCTTGTCCTATCATCAGAGGTCAAGGACAACAATTTCTCTCCCTCCTCCTTGTGACACCCTTTTAGATACTTGAAAACAGCTATCACGTCCCCTCTCAGTCTTCTCTTTTCTAAACTAAACAAACCCAAATCTTTCAGCCTACCCTCAGATGTCATGATTTCTAGGCCTTTAATCATTTTTGTTGCTCTTCACTGGACATTCTCCAATATTCCACATCTTCCTTGAAATGTGGTGCCCAGAACTGGACACAGTTCTTCAACTGAGGCCTAATCAGCACAGAGAAGAATTAGTCACCAGTCAAGAAAACAGAAATGCTGGCAACATTCACAGCCAAACACTCTGGGATTACCGACTTAACTGCATGCCCACAAGCATGCTACAAATTATCCAACAAACCTGTGGTTTAATGGCTCCCATTATTTCCTAGCCACTATTTTGAATAGTGTCACTAGTGAGTGATAGGCTACATCCAGAGTGCAGGCTTTTTGTGCAAGAAGCTTTTGTCAGAAGAGATCTTCCACAAAAATTTCTTGCAAAAGAGAGCATCCACACTACAAAAGTGCATAGAAAAAGTCATGCGCTTTTGCGAAAGAGTGTCCGGACTGCATGGACGCTCTCTCAAAAGGAAACTCTGATTGCTAGTTACAGAATGACCACCAGGGCACCTGTGCCTTTTCCTCTTCCTTTTTCTTGTGCAAAACCCCCCTCTTCCCTGTTCACACACGCCTTGTTGTGCAGAGCTCTAGCGCAAAAAGGCGCTCTTCCTCGTAGAATGAGGATTACCAATTGCGCAAAACCCCCTCTGATCTTTTGATTTTACTTGTGCAAAAACGTGCTTGAGGTATGGACGCTCTGCGAGTTTTTATGGAAAAACAGCCATTTTTCTGCAAAAACTCTGTAGTGTAAACATAGCCATAGTTCTGGAACTGAGTTCATGACTCTGGCCAATCAGTATTTTCCACTCCAGGGTGTAACCCTTACGGTAGCCTGTACTGAAGATGGCTGTGACAGAGCCCTTAGTGGGTCCTCCCTTAGAAGGTGCGGGTACCTGGCCACACCCAGTTATCTACACTGGATGGTTGCAACATCAGCCCTACTGCCCTATTATTTGCCAGGTAGGGGAAGAGGGTGTTATTGTCTTGGTGAGCCTCTGTAAATCTCTCTGCTTGTGAGATGAAAATGGAAGTCACAGACCCCCATGTCTTCAGGAATACTCTCTCCCTTTGGTCCCAGCAGAAAGGAGTGAGGTGACACATCTACTGTGCTGCCAACAAGCTAGCCCCAATATAATGCGTCTAGGGAAGTTGCTCTGGCTGGGTCTCCAAAATAAGCTCTGCCTGTCTGTCTTACCCCTGGAAGTTTGCTCTCCTCTCCTCAGGGCCAGAGTGAAGCTCTCCTGCCTAGGGGTTCCTTCTGTCGCATCAGAAGTTGCGTCAGCAGTCTGCTGCTTTGGGCAGTCCTGTTCCTTTCCTCCTCCCTGCTGGCTGAGGTTTCCTCCCTTTTAAAGGCCTCCTCACTATCATGTATGATTGACAGATGAGAGGGGTGGGGCTAACTCTACTACCAGGGCCACATTGGGCCCTGTCATGAGGTTGTGATTTATTGATTTGGCAGGGAGTTTAGGGAGTCTTGTACCCTTCACTGCTGATTTGCCAGGGGAAGTTTTGCCACTGATTTCAATGGCAGCAGGAGGATGCACTTAATAAGCATGCAAAGCAGCCACACACCTTAGAAGTATAATTATACTGTGTTCAATGTGTGTGAATGTGTAATATGCAATGTTATTGTAGCCTTATTGGTCCCAGGGTAGCCTAAAGCTTTGTATAAGCTTAAAAGCTTGTTTTTCTCATCAGTGGACACTGGCTCAAGCAAATAAATTGCCTCACCTGCCTTGTCTTTCTAATATCCTGGGATCAAACATAGCTACAACATTGCTATAACATTCAGTTATGTCTAGTAGATTAGCCTTCATCTTCTTAAGGGGTGTTTTTGATACTTTCTTAATTTGTGTCCAAAAAGAGAAGTTTCCTCTTACACATTTTAATTAACCATCTCCACAAATCTCTCACCCCTGGAGGCTCTGATATCAAATATTCAACTCAAAAAGGATATCCTTCTCAGATTGTTATATTCAAGCACAAGTCGTATTCACACTCTTTTATTCAAGTCAAACTACAACAAGCAAACCAAATCCTCCCATTCCAGAGAAAACAAGTTAAGTTTGATCTTTGACCTAAACACACTCTTCTTCCACCTAGAGAAACAGGACCAATGTGAAGTTTGCAGGAAAAGAGACCCACATCTGCTCAGGTCAGCCATTTTGGTCAAAGGAATAGCCATGGTTTTCGTAGTGACCATCACTACATGTGCCTCAGCACAGGAATTCCACCTGCTAAAATCTCAGTGCCCCAGATCATCCGTGCAACAAGATCATCCAGTGTTTTCTCAGGGCTGGAGAAAGCTTCAGCTCTTCACCAGGATGCCTTAACGCACCCTCCCATTAGGTACATGTCCTCTGAAAAGCCATATTGTTTCAACAAAGTACACTCTTCTGAAGGATGATTATAGAGCATTTTCCAAGGTTCTGTGGTGCTCTGTGGTGTTAGTTCAGCCTTGGCTTGTGGCTACAGTATTATTGCTATGCCATGCCAGCTTCACAGCACAAGGCATCCAAAGTCTGGGTAGCCCTGTTCCAAAGAGAACCCTACCTGTCCATGAATATGATCTGTCAGAAATGACCAAAGTATGCCCCCAGAGTCTCCTATCACCCCTGCTTCTCCGCATCTTTTTCTATGTGGAACTGGCACAAATACTGTTCCATTCAGTCTTCCGGGACAGAGGAATGCCATATGGAGTAAGGCGGTGAAAGAACAGATAACACTGAGGGAAGGGCAGTGGGTCCAAGTGTGTGGGAGCAAAAGGCAAAGTGTTGGGCAGCCAGGCTGGTGTCAGATACCTTTGGGCTGGTGAGTAATACTCAGTGGGGGGGCCTGCATCACAGACGCTCCTGAGCACTGGGCTGGAACCCTTTCAGCAGGAGAAAAAAAAAACAGAAAAGAATTCTTTAAAAAACATCAACACAGACTTTTAGTTGGATGGAATTCACGAGCAGCCCAGGAATCACCTAATGAATTTTCCCAGTGTTCAGCAACAGAAACCAAGGACACATGGACTTTAAGGTCAGATGGGATCATCTAGTCCAGGGGCTGGCAACCTTTTCAAACCAAAGAGCCGAACTATATCAAAATTCAGAACAAGTGGTCAGCAAAGAGCCAGTATAAGCAAGCCCATTAGCATGACTGAAAATATACACCTTAATATGATTCATAATTGACATGATGGTTAATAATAGCATACATGAAACAGTGTACCCATTTATTTAATGGGACTTCTGCTGCTGCTGGGGGTGCAGTTTGTGGATGGGGGGGTGCAGGAGTCAGGGTTAGGATGTATGAGGAACTCAATGCAGGGGGTTGGGGTATGTGGGAAGTGCAGGAGGCAGGGCAGGGCCTTGTGGGTGAGAAGTAGAGTATGGGGGGAGGGCTGGGGCCAGATTACCTTACTCGGCTGGGGCTGGGCTGCTGCACCTGGGCAACAGTGGCTGGACAAGGGGCCGGGCCAGGATTGCTGTAGCCGGATCGTGGCCTCTCCTACCCATGCAGCAACAGGAGGGACAGCGGCATCAGCCCTTCCTGCGGCCAGACCATGGGGTCTGTCTCAGGATCAGGGCCGGTGACAGGAAGCTGCAGCCAGATGGGGATTGGCCCCTGATTGGGGCATTGTTGGCCAGGCTGCCACAGCCGAAGCCTGAACCGAGCTACCGTGGCCAGGATGTTGCAGCAGTCACAGGGCTGCTGGAGCTGGGCTGCAGGGTCTGCCCCAGGAGCGCAGCAGCTGGGGACAGACCGTGGCAGTTAGATGGAGGACTGGAGCTGGGCTGCCGTGGTCAGATGGAGGCATCTGCTGCTGCCAGTCCCTCTCATTATCCCAGCTGGGAGTGAGCATGCATCCCCTACAGAGCGGCCTCAGCCGGCCCTTTAAATGAGCAAAGTGCCCCCACCAGCTCTTGCCGGCGTGCAGCCCGTTCTTACCAGGGCGCACTGCCTTACTTTCACCCTTAGTATTATGCATTTTGGGAATCGCCACGGAGCCAGATTTGGTTCCGTACTGAGCTATATTTGGCGCAAGAGCCATAGGTTGCTGCCTGACTTCCTGCACATTTGAGGCCACAGAACTGACCCCACTCCTGAAACAGGAGACAGACTGATCGTGTGTGCCAACTTGAGTAACGCTGTCCTATCTAGGAAATAATAGCGGGGCAAAACAAGTGCAGATTAACATAATAGCGTAGACATGGCAAAGGTTTTGTAGAGCAATGAGTTGGGATGGTTGCCTACAGCAAGATTCCTATCTAGTCCTCTTCTAGCCTATGGATTCTGCAAGGTGTTTCTCCTCTCAAATGGTTGCTCACCAATTGACATAAAAAAGGCGAGGGCCTCAGAGACAACATGTTCAGCCTCTGAAGGGAGAAAATACATAATATTACTCAATTGACCACACTGTGTCTAACTAAAATATGGCTGGAAGGACAGGTTGGTCCAATGCAGGGTTTTGGGGAAAAGGCTTGGAATTAAAGGGGGGAAGAATATTTTTGCCAAGATTCACCTCCCCGAATATGCTTTGAATAGACTTTGTTTCAGAAAGAAAGGCACAATGCCTCTCAGAAAAATTGCAGTAGCCTATGCTGGGATTCTTTTGTGTCACAAAGACTCTTTCTTTCTTTTCTTCCCCCTCCCTCAGGTAACACCTACACAAAGGTGTGATACCGAAAAGGGTATGACTCTTCTTTACACAAGGCTTCCCATACTCACAGTGATTTCCAACTTTGCAGCTGGAATGAAATCAGCCTCGCTCAGATGCTGGAGGCCACCGAAATAGCCACATTTTTCATGTTTCCTCCACTTTGCTCGCTGGTTCTGGAACCAGATCTGGGTGAAGAAGGAAAAGGAGAAAAGACAAAAAGGCATGGCAGGAATAAGGTAGGTCAAAAGAAAGGTTCGCTTCTGTTTCAAAGAGCTATTTCTGATATTCTTTGAAGTCCTGATGGAGGGCAACATGCATCCAGGGAGGAGAGGCCAGTATGGCTAATAGCCCAACTTACACACCAGAATTTGTGTTCACAATATACCTTTCATACTATAGTATCTGTGTTTGGCCATTATTTAATTGGCAATAGTTCACATGGAGTGAAGTCTGTCAATCAGCATACTGGGGCTTTCCATTATCCTTTTGGGAAAGTGATGGGATCTTTAAACAGCACCAAGAGACATAATGAGGGATCCTTATTTTAATGCTTTTCAGGAAGGCAGAGCCCCTAGTATGGGGGGTTGAGTTCGCAAACTGACACCTATAATTACTAGAAATTCTAAGAATGTTTTAGTAACAGCAGGGTGAGCGCTCCAGTGCATGTCCCTCAATAGACATAACAATGAGTGAAAGACCTGGTGCAGGGTTCAGTTGGATGATCTACTGCCTCATAGTGAAAGTGTTATCAACTGAGCCGTATTCATGACACTTCTTTCTATACTATCAGGTTCAATTTTCAAAAGCAGTAGAATGATTAAAGGAGTCTATGTCTCATTGGGCTGTAAGCCTATGTCATTCAAGTGCTTTTGAAAATTTTACCCAGCATCTTTCTTGAATTTTGGGCAACAGAAATAGACACAACATTTCAGCAGTGATTGCATCAATGTGAAGGTATATAACTTCTCTAGTCCTACTTGCGATTCCCCAGCTTATATAAATAAGGTATGCATCAGCCCTTAGGGTCAGACTGATTGCTCATGTGCAGCTGCTTATCTTCTATGCCCCCCAATGCCTTTTTAGGGTCAAGGTTTCTCAGGATAGAGTCCACCATCCTATGAGTGTGGTCTATACTCTTTTTTCAGAGATGTTTACATTTACATTGGGTTATATTAAAAACATAGTATTTGCTTGCACCCAGTTTACCAAGCAATCGAAATTGCTCTGTATCAGTGATCTGCCCTCTTTAGTATTTACTATTCCTCCAGTCATCATGTCATCTGCAAACTTTATCAGCAATGATTTTATGTTTTCTTCTGGAATAGTTATAAAAATGTTAAATAGTGCAGACTACAGGCTAATTTTTGAGATGGTGCAGAACAGGAATGTAGGTCATACTTCATATGAAATGTACATAGCATAGGGATCTGAAGGACTCCACAAAACACCTACTCAGGGATGATTCCTTATTTATCATTACACTTTTAGGTCTGTCAGTTAGACAGCTTTTAATCCATATAGTAGGTACCATGCTGATTTTACATCATTCTAGTATCCTAATAGCCATGTTGTGCAGTACCAAATCAAATACCTTATGGAAGTCTAAGTAGATCACATCGATACTATTACCGTTCTCAACCAAATTTATAATCTTATTTAAATAATGGATGCACCTGCAATAGTTCTAGAGTTAGCAAACTGACATCTATAACTATTAGAAATTCTAAGAATGTTTTAGTGCCGGCAGCATGAGAGCTCCAGTGTATGTCCCTCAAATTGAAGTAGTTCATGATCATGTAGCTATTTTCCTACGCATTGTGGATAGGTACTTAAGCAGTTGGTGGGCCTGTTCTCTAGTGTAATTTGGTGGTCTACAGCAGACAGTAAATAGTCCTCCTTCTTGTGCTTTATATACTGATAAGAGGTGGAAGCGGGAGGGGTACTTGTTTGAAAAACAGGAAGTGTGCCAAGTAGCTCCCATTGGCTGGAAACCCACCAATGGGATTGTGCTGGAGGTGGGGGCAGCATGCAAAGCCTCCCCGCCTTGGTTCACAGCTGTTCAAAGACAAACAGGGCCCCGCAGCTGGTTTTCCGAATGGCATGGAGGATCAGAGTGGGCAGAGAGCCTATCTGAGGCTCCCCACTGGCCTGCGGGCCAGATCTGATGGCTTGGCAGGCCATATCTGGCCCATGGGCCATGTTTTGCCCAGCCCTATGATAGAGCACTGTGAGTAAACTGTCCTCAACAATGTCTGTGCTATGGCTGTTCCATTCTAATGTTCTCTTGTCATCTAAATATTAGGCAACAAAAATGATAGCTTGTTGAAAATTAGTCTCAGTCATACAAGATTTCCTGTGAGTTGAATGTTATGTATTATACCACGATTCATTTACACTGAGGCCTCATAGTATGGAACCCTTCCCACGAAGTAGGAGAAGGAGACCAGAACCAGCATCCTGCTGAGGAGATCACCCAGCAGATGAAAGATTTCCATATAGAATTGGGCTTAGCATGTTACAGTTATAAAGTCCGTGGCATTCCCCTCTAGTGTCTTGTAAACAGCGTGCAAATCTGCTGCATGCAAATATATTTTAAATGTAATAAATCTCACATGCAGTAAGGTTGTGGTGTCAGATCCTCAGTTGGCATAAACCAGCATCATATATATAGTAGCCCAATGTCTGTGACTCTGTAATGCTGAAATGCTGGCTGTTCCCTCTGGGCGGCGCTGTTGCCTCCCGCTATGGCACTCGGCTGACTTCTGCGCCACTCAGCCGGGCCGCCGCGGGGGAGCAAGCGGCGCAAGCGACTGTTTGGGCCCCGCGCTCCCCATGCAGCACCCCCATGCTGCATGGGGAGCGCAGGGCCCAAATGGCCGCTTGCACCGCTTGCTCCCCCGCGGTGGCCCAGCTAAGCGGCGCAGAAGTCAGCTGAGCGCCATGGCGGGAGGCGAAGGGGGGTGGGGTGGTGACATGCGGCGTGACAGTGGCTACAGGCCCCGCCCTCTGGCTGTGAACATCACCGCCCCACCCCACTTCGCCTTCTGTCGTGGCTCTCGGCTGACTTCTGTGCTGCTGAGCCGGGCTGCCACGGGGGAACAAGCAGAGCAAGCAGACGTTTGGGCTCCCCCGCGACGGCCCGGCTGAGTGGTGCAGAAGTCAGCCGAGTGCCACGGTGGGAGGCGAAGGGGGGTGGGGTGGTGACGTGCGGCGTGACAGCGGCTCCAGGCCCCACCTCCTCGCCGTGAACATCACCGCCCCACCCCCCTTCGCCTCCTGCCATGGCGCTTGGCTGACTTCTGCGTCACTCAGCCAGGCCGCCATGTGGGAGCAAGTGGCACAAGCGACCGTTTGGGCTCCGCACTCCGCATGCAGCATGGGGAGCGCGGAGCCCAAACGGCCATTTTGGCTCCGCGGTCCCCCGAGTGAGAGGCAGGAGGGGGAGGAGAAGAGAAAGAGAGAGACAGAGAGAGAGGCAGGAGGCGGAGGAGAGCTGAGAGAGAGAGAGGGGGGGGAGGCAGTAGGAGGAGGAAAGAGAGAGAGAGAGACGGAGATGGAGCAAGAGACTGGAGGCTCAGGAGAGAAGACCGACGTGGAGGAGAGACCTGAAAATCCTGTCTTATGATGGGCTAATTGGCTAGTAGTTCCATAAAAGCCCAGCAAAGATATGCTGATCTATGCCCCCGGAGAATGTGGCCCATGGGTCTGCCACATATGGTATCAAACATAGAATTACTGAAAAGTAACACACTGTGTTTCCATTTGGGCTAATTTTTGAAATGGTACAGAACAGGAATGTAGGTCGCACTTCATATGAAATGTACATACATAGTTTGTAAAGAATTGGTAAGTGATTGGTAAGTGATTAGATAGTTTAATAAGTGGTCAATCAGTTGTTACAGTCTAGCAGGTTGCTTACGGTCATTTATAATACATTACTTATATATGGGATAGGCTGCTTGTTATATCTGTTATTTATAAATCATTTGGTTAATCCCATCTGGAGTGATACTTTTTTGTTCCCTCTGTAAAATGAGGATAATGACATTTAGCTCCATAGTAATGCATTTTGAAGTTTGTGTGTGTGTGTGTGTCTGTATGTGTGACTGTGTGATGCATCTGGCATTTTAGGGGCACAGATTATACCTGGACCCTGGCTTCTGGGAGGTTGATCTTTGCTGCTAGTTGGGTGCGGATGTGAATGTCTGGGTAGTGAGTGACCTGGAAAATCTTCTCTAGCTCCTGGAGCTGCTCTGCTGTGAATGTCGTCCGGATTCGCCGCTTCCCTTTCCTCTCATCTGTGCAAACAATGAAAGATCAGTCAGGCTGTATAGTTTATAAAGAGTTAATAAATAATTACGATAGATGTTTTAAAATCATTAATCAATTATTACAGAGTCCAACAGGTTGTTTATAACCATCTCTGCACTACCTTCTAATGATGTGCTTATATATCACCCAGTGCTTAAGTCTATAACAAGCTTTTAGTACATATTGATGTAAAGTGACTGAAGGATTCATTCATGCGGCTTCCTTTTCACCTGTCCTTGTGCCCGTCATAAAAACCAAACACAATCAATCTCTCTGTTACACAGATGGTCTTCCAGCCCTAAATTTACCAGTCAGACTCACCTTGCTGTCATTATCTATGGCCTTCTGCTCTGAAAATAGAATGCTCTCATTAAGGGAGTCTGAGGATGCAAGTTCTCCTACTTGTTTAATTTTAAACAGGCATTTAAAGTTCTCCCTTGACTTAAATTAATTTCTCTGTTGACCAGGAGATCTTGAGTCAGGCTGAAGAAAAGTGGCACAAGGCACAAAGGGAGTAGTTGTTTGCCTTTGCTGAACTTTGTTTAAGTCTTGTTTTTAGGTCATGAGTGAAGTTTTGTTGCTGGTCTTAGCTTAGTTCCTCCATTGGTCTACTACACAAAAACACTGCACGTAGTGAGGTTGCTGTGAGCACTGTGTCTACTGCTTTGTCATTTCATTGTTAGTTTGTGCTCCCTTGATTTATCGGATGTATCTTTTTATTGTCACTTGTTTTAAAACTTAGATTAAGCTATTTTGGGCAGGGACTGTGTATTTATCATGTTTTTGTACAGTCACTAACCCTGGGGGACTCTGGCCTCAAGATGCTACTGCAATAATAACCCCCACAACCACATCAGTTGGCATATTTGTCTTACAAACTCAGTTGTCTGTACATTCGTGTGTTTTTAGAAGACACAGGTCACGTGGATGGCCACTTGGCTTGATTCTGACCTTATACTACTTTTGCACAATGTACAGGAGACCCTTGTGATTCACAGAATTGCCATTCGCAGTTCCATGTATTCACGGGTCTCCTGTGGCCAGGGGAAGGGAGCAGGAATGCATCCACCACAAACGGCAAGGGTTTTCTGTAATTCCATTGATGTCAATGGGATCATTCCTTATTTGCATCAGTAAGATCAGAATTCTGTCCAGAGTCTGCATATGATCTCCTGCTGGCGGTGCAAGCAGGCTCCTCCAGCTTGGAGCACTTGTTCCTGCTCTAGCTATACCATGCTTTCAGTATTACGTACTGCTAAATAATAGCCTTGCAGCAACTAGGAATGAGCAGGGCATTTGCTGAATTCTTAAAAAGCTATCTTGTGGAAAGCCCTGTAGTGAACAGTTCTATAGAACACAGCCTTATCTGTTTCTAGACATTGTAATGGTCAGTCAGACTCGGGTCAAAGGCCAAGTTATATGGTCAGATGCTCTGTTATGGTGTGGCTACTGTGTGTCATGCTGCCAGCACAAAGTGGTCTGAAAGCCGGCAAAACAGCCTCAGGAAGTATTTGTTTGCAGGCCATCGTAAGTTAGAGCAGTGGTCACCAACCACTAGATCGGGATCTACTGGTAGATCTTGGAGCCTCTAACAGGTGATCCTGACTGGTTTGGCCAGGAACCTATCAAGCGCTGGCACTTCAACTGCCCCTTCACCCACTGTCATGCTGCTCCTGACCTCTGCCTTGGAGCTGCCACCCTGGGAGACTCCTGCGGAGTTGGGGAAGGAGAAGGGGGGGCGCTGATGTCTGGGTGTCCCTCCTTTCCCCACTTCTGTACCATATCTCCACACAGAGAGAAGGGGATGGAGGGAGCTTGGCAATGCAAATCTCTGTCACTCTCAGATGCTGTGTGCGTCTCTGTCATTCTCACAAACACATACTACCATCTTTCCTTCACTCTCATCTCCTGACCCAACACATACGTGGCGGGTTGTTGTTATTTCTGTTACTGCTTGCAAAGTGGGTTATTTTTGTTTTTTGACTGGTCTGTGCATTGCATAATTTTCATTTCTCTTAGGCTTAAATTTAATTCTTGGAGTTGTGAGTTCTAAAATGCCTAACCTGTCGTGGCTGGAGTAATTATCCCTGTGGTAATTGCTGCTCCTAGAAGTGGCTGGCATGTCCCTACAGCCCTTAAGAAAGGCAGAGCAGGGGGTCTCCCTGTGCTGTCCTTGCCTGCAGACACACTCCTGCAGCTCCCATTGATCAACAATGGGGAACCATGGCCAGTAGAAGCTGTGGGCTCAGTGCCTGTAGATGAGGGGCAGCACATGGCACCATGGAACTATTGCTGTACATGCCAGATGCTTTCGTGAGTGGTGCAGGGCCAGGGCAGGAGTAAACCTGCTTTAACCCCACTGCTCCACCACCCGGAAGTTGTCTCAGTTAAACGGTGCCCAGCCAGAGCCTGCTTTCTGAACCTCTTCCTACATCCAACCTTCTGCCCCAGACGTGAGTCCCCCTGCACCCAAACTCCTTCCCAGAGCTTGTACCCTGAAACCTCTCCTGGACCCCAATCTCCTGCCTTGGGCTAAGCCCTGAGCCCTTCCCACACTCCAAACTCCTTGGCCCAAGACTAGAGCCTGCACCCCAACCCCCAACTTAGCCTGGTGAAAGTGAGTGAGGATGGGGGAAAAAGGGGGATGGGGTTAGCAGGGTGAGGCCTGGGAGAAGAGGTAAAACGATGGGGATTCAAAGAAGGGGCAGGAAGGAAGTGGAGCCAGGGTATATGGGTTTGAGGTAGATCTTATATTGCACTTAAATTGAAAAAGTGATTTTGTGATTAAAAAGGTTGGAGGCCACTGAGTTAGAGTAACCCTCAGGCTGCTCTAACATAGCTCATGGTGGCCAATCCTTCACAGAGCAGCAACAGCAGGGGCAGGGGTCTGCAACCCTCAGTTTTGAGCCAGTTGATTTGCAGTATGTGCATTTGGACCTGTCATTCACAAATAGAGAATTCTCCACCTAAATAGGATGCTATTGACCATTAATTTGAGAAGACACACCCCTGGTACAGCGGTTCATGGTTTTTCTTCTGAACTTGTAAAACTGACGCATGATAAAAACATATCACTTCTGATCTTAAGGAGTGACTATGATGATCTTGCTATAGTGACCTGAGGTGTCTGGCAGTGACAGCACTTGCATAATGCATGTTGCTGGAGAAAATTACCGATCTGAATAATAGCTTTTGATCTTCCATGATCTGGTGATAATTGCCAATTTAATTAAGTAAACCCTTCCTAATGGGAAAAAGTTATCTGGAGAGAGCTATTGCATTCTCTCAAAAACAGCTATATTTTCTGCATTGGTTGAAGATTTGACTGCTAAAATAAAACTTACCTCTTTCAGGGCTAAAACAAAGATGAGACCCAGGTTCTTAACTAACAGAATTGATCTCTGAACCACAGCAAAAGAATTGCCCAGAAATGATCTGAACTGGAATTGTGTCTACTGCCTTGTCACCTTGTTGATGTAGAAGACCAATAGGTTCTACACTAGCAGGAAGGCTAATGGGATATAAGGGGATTTTGAAAGGCTAATGGGATATAGTTTTTGGAGACTGTTACATGAATTATTCCACTTGAAATACGGCAGCTTTTTTGGCCCATCTCAGGTACTTAAAAATGGATCTAGTTATACAAGAATATATGAGACGCATCAGTTGTCAGGAACTGTGCCACCACCTCTGCATCTCAATCAGAATGCATGAATACAACTCCTGTCTCAAAGAATTAAATCCAGACTATTGGACATTTCACTAGCATTTCAAATCACCACTCATTAGACTGCAGCTCTGACATTAGCCACAAGGAGGAAATGTCATTTACACTGAGTCTTCTTGACACTATCGGGGCAGTGATCTGAAATGGGAAACACTTTGGTGCACATATGTTGAAGGTACCAGTAGTCAAGCTTTCATAAAAGCCCTGATTGTAGTGTTGCATCAGCTTGGTGTCTCCATGGAAAACAGTTGCCAAAAGGGGTTTGTCAGCAATGATTCCAGCAAAGAGGGGGAAAATCCAGATGTTTGATGCTGAGAATATGATTCTCTGGGCACTTTATGTTCCTTGTAGATGTCAGTATTTGAACTTAGTTCTTGGATACTCATTAGAGAATTTTCATCACACAACGTATAAGTGTGGCAAGCCACCAAACCCACATCTGAAATACAGCACAAAAGCAAGATCGACAGGATTGACAATATTCTGCTAATCTGGTGGTGCTTTCTGACTCTGTAATCTATATAACTAGAGATATCTATAGATATAGTTAGAGAGTTTGTGCATCTGTCTGTCTGTCTGTGAGTCTGTCCATCCACCTGTGAGTCCATTTGTTCAAGAACTCCTCCTAAACAGTAAGAGCTAGGACCACCAAATTTGGTATGCAACTTCCTTCTATCCTAACTCAAAGCAAGGTCAGGGTTTGCTTGTGCCAGCAAAATAGGATGTGACTGGAATGGGACTGTTTTCCATACCATGGAAAGGGAAGGGGCTGAAAGAAGGGACAGTTAAGCTCTGCAAATGACCATTCGGGGCAAGGAGTATAGGGAGCATCCACACCAGGAAGAGAGTGACCAGCTGGGGGCCAGGGCTCTCACCGTTGCCAGCCACCAGCCATGGGCAAGTGGCACTTCTGCCCCAAACCCTTCCTCCCAGCCCTCATCCACAGCACCATGGGGGTGGGAACCCCACCGGCCAGTGACCCCACCACTGAAGGTCCCAGCAGAGTTGCTGTGTAGGCAGGGGCTGAACAGCACAGCCTGGCCCCACAGAAGGAGCTGCCAGATGGGCAGCATGGCCCCGGGTGCTCCAGGGAGCCACTGTCACCAAAGCAGCACTGCCCTTGCCACTATGGGCAGCCCTGTTGAGCTCCTCTATACCTCCTAGCCCCCCTCCCTGACTCCTGCACTCCCCACCCTCTGCCCTGAGCCCCCACAAGGATCCGAACTATGCCGGGTAAATCTTCTAGAGAAACCATATGCGATATGGGTATTTTCATTTAGCATTTATATTGTGATAGCTCCTGGACAACAGCCAAGTGAAAGCCCCACAATGCTAGGCACTATACATACAGTAAATGATAGTCCTTGCTTAAAGAGCTTACTTACAGAGATCACAGTCATCACTTGTAGCCCATAATGTGGAACCAGGGCTAGAAATGCCAGCCCCCAAACCACTAACCTCTACTACTTGAGCTAAAAGAGGATGCCAGTATTAGCTGAGCATAGCAGTGATAGACCTTCTATTTATGTTTCCTCACTGTAAGCTGCCCCTTAAAGGACAATATAGGCAAACTGTGACAGATTTGTTGCGTGTGAGCGACCCCTCTTGGCAGAGCAGGGGGGCTCAGCGGACCCACCGTCTGTGTCTCACGTGTTTTGCCCCGGGGGTCCGCTCCCTGGAAAGGGGGTTCGGGAGTGCGATCACCTGTTGCCAAGCCGGCGCCGGGGTTCGGCGGACTCCCTGCCCCGCCCCTGTTGAGGGTCCTGGGGCCCCGTCAGGTAAGGGGGCCTGTTCCTAGGAAGGGCCTCCTAGGGTTGGGGAATCCCAAGTGCTCGTGTTCTAGATTACCTGGCTCCCAGCGGTTGTGGTCTACTGGGTACGTCGGGTAGGCTGAGGCTGCAGGAAAAGGGGGCGTGGGGGACCGGGGCCCACCCTCTCCACCGGGTCCCAGCCTGGGGCCCTAAGTGGGGGACGCCTAGCGCACTACCCCCACAACAGCTGGGGATGATTCCCGAAACTCACCTGCCCACGGACACCAGAAGCGCTCTGCCCCGGGCTCCTTCCACTCCCCGCCTTCCACCGGCCCGACTGGGTCTCCGCACGGGAGCCGTCGGCCCCGTCCAGCCGGTGTCCTGGGGGCTCTGGCGCCGCTCTTTTTTCCCTCCAGTGGGGCGGGATGCTCGTCCTCCTGTGGGGGGTTCGGCGGCTCCTCCCTGAGCCACCTCCAGCTGTCTCACCTGGAAAAGCGGCCCGGGCAGAGACGCCGTGCGGGTCGGCCCCACCCCGCCGGCGTCCGCACGCACCGTCGTGCAACGGTCGGGGTCCAGGGCTCCGCCTTCTGACCCGACCAGCCCCGGGCAGCCAGAGCGTTTTTCAGGCACCTGGCCTGCCCGTTTCGACTGCGAGTGGCCTTGCCCTCCTCGCCGCAGGGCCGTGTGCATTCCCCCACGCTGGATCTCAATCTGGCGGGGCTACTCCGGCTGCTCGCGCTCCCGGCCTGCCCTTCCCGAGCCGGGGAGGGGGGAATCTCTTCCCTCGGCTCAGTGCGGACCCCACTGGGTCCGTCACACACACACACTCCAGTCAGTAACACAATGACAAGCACCTGGGACTGATGGTGAAACATGAAGCTTTTAAATCTTGGGTGTCAGCTCAAAAATAATTCCAGGTGCTGAGTATTGTGGATGTCTAGCATGGCATTTGGTGCGGAGTGAACTGACTAAGTTCGTCAGCTGTTCCGAACACAGGAATCAGTCAATGACAAGAACTTCTCAAAAACATCCAAAGAAACAATGCCAAGACTATAGAGGAGCATCAGCTATAGAGGTCAGTACTGCTCCTGAATCCATAGGATTGGTTGGCACTTAAGGTCTTATATACAGGAAAGAGAAAATGTGGGAATGAGAGTGATCTACAGAACACTGGGCTATACCCTGAGTTGGTGGAAATAAGTCTAGCTTAATTAGTGATGCTATGTCAGTTTAGATTAGCTGAGGAAAGCAGGCCCACTGCCTGGGATGTTTCAGTATTCTCAAATGATGCCAGCATTTGAGCAAATGAAAACATCCTCTGCCCACTCCATAGTGTCCACTTCAATGCTTGTCCTCACATCAGCGGATGGCAAAGTGTCCAGGAGTAGCATGTCCTTCAGAAACAGAAGGCTCTTAAGCTTGTGGTGCTGTCTGTCAGTTTCTCTGAAAAAAATGACGTCGGGCTTTGAGATGAACTGAAAAAAAATGTTTCTGGCATTTTTCTAATGGCCCTAACCCTCCGTTCTGGTATCCCTCTTTACAGAGCTTGGCAAACTTTTTTCCAATATACATATTACACAGGGGAACATGCACACAGGGCCTGGGAGCATCACTTCTGCTAAAAGCAGTTTCTCAAAGCCGAAACTCATCAAATTAACTAAAATAAAATAACCGGAGGTCAACTATGGATCATATAGAGAAAGAGTGGACAGGCTTTGATTTCAACTGGAAATGAAATTCCTGGTGAAATAGAAGACCGTGAACTAATCAAGGACATTGCCACTAGGAAAGCTAGAAGGCTGCATTTTAATTGACTCTAATCAATCATTCTATTTATGTTTTCAGACAAGATCTATTAAAAGAAAATCTGGGACTATACATTAACATTCTCCCCCTACAATGTACAAATTTCCCTAACTAGTTTTGGGGGTTTCGTTTTGCCTTGGGACGCTAGCTTGGAGATCCCATGGCAAGCAACAGCATTCTAAATCAGTCTAATAAAGAATGAGGGACAAGATATAAAATAGAACATTTTGGAAGTGTAACATTGGCTTTACAAGTTTGTTTCCAAAGTCTCTGGGGAAATAAGAATACATATGAGTTTTCTTGAGCTTTTTCTATAAGTAAAAGCTGGCAGCAGTGCCTGCAGCCCTTTACATGTTATGCATGGTGCTTTCCACTGGCAGGGCCAGAAAGAGGCACAGGAAATCTATGGGACCTGCAGCCCCGTTCATGGAGGCGGCCCAAATGCAGTTCTGACTGGTGTGGTTCAGGTACTGGTGCAGGAGCCAGCGCAATGGCAGTGGTGAGGAGCAACAGTCCAGGCCACCCCACTACCCACTCAGGTGATGCGGAGTCATGGGGCCAAAGCTGAGCCACCCAGGCACCAGATCACAAAGCCACTCACTCAAATTTGGTCCCATCGCCCCCAATTGTGATGGAAGGCTGCAGAGCCAAACCTGAGTGGGCAGTCAGGAGGCCAGTATTATTTCTTGCCCCTGCTATTATGGGGCTGGCTCTTGCACCAGGCTATCCCAGGGTCCTGCCTGGCCTTGTCCTGCTTCCAGCAGCCTGTGTCCCTTCTGCTCCACCTGCAGGACTCACATAGCCACAACTTCTGGGCCTGCTGCTACAAATATGGGGAGCTGTGATAAGTGCCAACACGGGGCATGTCTATACTCGGAAATTATTTTGAAATAACTAAATTCGAAATAATAACTCCCAAAATACCTATTTTGAAATGAGCTTATTCCCCAAGGAAAGCAGGAGTACAGATTATGGAATAACCAGATTTTGGAATAACCAGTGTGGATGCTCCGCTTATTATTTCTAAATAAGGGGAGCTATTTCAAAATAACTCCCTGATGTAGACCAGAGCACAGAGAACTCAGCCAGTAGAGGGGTGGCAAGAAAGGGGCAGACCCCAGGGGTGTTTGCCTAATGTAAGATTAAAAAGGCATATGCGTAAACTTCATGCTGAGAGAAATTGATCCTGGTTCATACCATGTGAAAAATTTCTGGGGGTGCCCTGGGAACTGGTGATTGCTATTCAAGTGGGTAGTACGTCCCGTGAAAGGCATTCAGTCACAGGTTCACTGCCTGCTGAAACCAAACCCACAAAAAGCAGGCAGCTAGATATGTCAGCACCTGGTGATACTGCAGAGATATAGCTGTCTTTAAAGGAATGTAGGTAGGGGTAACATTGAAAGGGCCAGGTAAACCAATTAGTGTAAATCAACATAGCTGGATTAAAATCAATGAGACCACACCAACTGACACTTGCTGAAGATCTGATCCTTTATTTATAATTGGATTTGAGATAAATCCAGAACATCAAAAGAACTTTGTGGAAATTTAGATCCTGTTTCCACTTCTTCTCTGTTGATAATATAGAATCACAGAAATGAAGGGCTGGAAGAGACCTTAAGAGGACCTCAACCCTCAGGTAGGAGTAACTTAACCTAGACCATCCCTGACAAGTGTTTGCCCAATCTATTAAAAACTTCCAAGGTCAGGGATAGGGATGTGAAAGGTTAACTGGTGGGGGCTGGAGTAGCTCCCCACCCGCCATGGCTCCATACCCTATGGGGCCCACCACAGACAGGGGCTGCTTTGACCAGCCAAAGCAGCCACTGTCCACAACAGGCCGAGCATATCGCTCTGCGGCAGACCTAGTGTGTCTCAGCAAGGGGCTACTTCAGATGCCCAGAGCAGCCCCTGTCCATGGTGGGCCCAGAGGGAGCTGCAGGCTGGGGCTGCTTCAGCTGGTGGTGGGGAAGGTGTGTGTAAACTTCAGGTTTAACCCATTAACCAATTAAATGGGATTTTACATCTCTAGTTAGGGATTCCACAATCTCCCTTGGAAGCCTACTTCAGTGCTTAACTAGCCTTTTAGTTAGAAAGCTTTTACTAATAGCTAACCAAAATCTCCCTTGCTGCAGATTAAACTGATTATTTCTTGCCCTTTCTTCAGAGGACACCAAGAACAACTGGTCATTGTTCTCTTTATAACAGCTATATAACTGTAGTACTTACCACTTGTCTTGATTGACTTTCATCTTGTTCATTTCAAGGCAATTCTCCAATTTGTCAAGGGCCCTTTGAATTCTAATCCTGCCCTCCAAGTGCTTGCAACTCCTCCCAGCTTGGTGTCACCCGCAAGTTTTATGAACATATTCACCTCTCCGTTATCCAAGTCATTGATGAAAATACTGACTGGTACTGGACCCAGGACAGACCCCCTTGAAACACTACTAGTTCTGTATCTCCCATCTGACAGGAAACCATTAGGAACAACTCTTTGAGTATAGTCTTTTAACCAGTTGTGCACTCACTTTATGTAGTTTAATCTAGACCACATTTCCCTGGTTTGCCTATGGAAACATTGCATGGGACTGTACTAAAAGCCTCACTAAAATCAAGCTATATCACATCTAAAGCTTCACCCCAAATCGTTAAGCTAGGGGAAAGTGGAAAGAGGCCACCCAAAAAATTCCTTTCCTAGGATACGCGTACCTTTAGACATGTCCTGTTCACAAGTCAAAGGGCCTGTATTCTCATTTACACTAAAGCCCCTTTACACCATTCTTGCTTTTAAAGCTCCTTTACGCTACCAGAGCTATGGAAGAGTTCCCAAGGCAATGTCTACAGCGGCACTCTGTGAGAATTCCCATGTGACTGCTCTATGCTGACAGGAGAGAGCTCCCCCATCGGAATAATTAAACCATCCCCAACAAGTGGCAGCAACTGCATCGATGGTAGAACATGTTCCCCTGGCCCTGAGCTGTCCACACTGGCGTTTTTGTCAACGAAACTTATGTCAGTCAGGGGGGTGTTTATTTCTCACAAAAGTTTTACAAACCAAAGAGCTGGTGTCATCATAGCTTACATGTAAATGATCCCTTTACACAATCCATTGTAAGGAGACCTTAGGGTACAAAAGAATCAGGGCCCAGTCAGCTCCCGGCTTTGTCACAGTATGTTTGGAAATAGTTATAAAAAAAGGGTGGATGTAGTTCTGATTATTTTGAACCAATTTTTCTTGGTGTACCTGAGCTGACTGGATCTCTGATGCCTTAGAAAAGAGATTTCACACTGGGCATCACTGCCTGTTATTCGTGTTTTTTAAATCCTTGTAAAAGACTTCCCCTCTCTCTTTCTCTTCTGTTTTTAATCTGTTTTGATTGCAGGTCTCCCAGCCAGATACTTCAAGCCACTTTCACTGATGTTTGTCACAGTGACACTGGGTTTAGTGTCAGCCAACACCAAGGGTAGAAGTGATCACTCTTCTTTAAAAGAGCCAGATATTA
This sequence comes from Pelochelys cantorii, assembly GCA_032595735.1. Lineage (NCBI taxonomy): Eukaryota > Metazoa > Chordata > Testudines > Trionychidae > Pelochelys > Pelochelys cantorii. The sequence continues at coordinate 252,880,588 of CM064326.1, read as the reverse complement.
TGTTGTGCTTCACTGATGGTGTTAAAACCACATTTGTCTGTGTGGGTACGGAGAGATGTCTGTGGGGCTCCCCTCTGGCTTAAAGAGACTGCTTACTGATTTCAAAGAGCTCGTGCTGTGGTTTTTAGGTAGACATAGAGCAGCAGGGGTAATCTTAATTAAGGTGGTTTCTTACCCCTTATTAAAAGGCACTGGCTAAGGCAAGGAGACTGATTCTAATTGGATACATACAAATTGCTCTGGGTAGAGCCTTCTGCCAGTGAAGCATAGCATTTAGCATCCTGCTGCTATCTGTTGAGGCATTTCAGGAATGGAGCAGTGGTACACAGGGGCTTTTAAAGGTTTGATTTCCCTTCCCGAATCCAAATTTCTCCGCCATCAGCCTGGCACTGAACACAATGGTTAATTGCCAGATAATGCGGCTGAAAAACTGATAGGTGGGAACCCTAAGCTGTGTGAGCAGGAAGCTAAAAATACCAGGTCAGACACGTCTTTAGGCAAGCAGAATAATGAGCCCTCTTTCCCCCCTAATGAGAGGCCATTAAATGTGGACCGTGTTCAGGAACTGGCCTGGTTGAGCTGCCATTGCGGCAAAAAGCAATGGGAGGGTAGAAGGAATTTTTGAAGACTAAAGTGATTGGATCAATTACCATTCAGACTGCTAATGGTAATTGGTAGCCTGTTTGCTTTTGGCAAAATAGTGTCCGCTTTCTTTCGGAGAAGTCACAGAAACTTGAGGAACTGTTAGACAAGTATTTTTACTGGAGTTTGTTGACTGTTCTGTTTATTCAGACAGAGGAGTGATTCCCTAGTTTGCTGGTATGGGATCTGGAGGGGCAGAGATGTGAAGAGACTTGCCTAAGGTCACCTGGCAAAACTGCTGATCACATAGGCTCTTAGAATTTAAAGCTGGTCAAATTATTCATGGCAAACAATTTATTTGGGGCTAGGTTTTGACTTGGACTATGCACCAGTGCAAGGGAGTAGGAACTTCTCTTACACCATAACATGGCAACCCAGATCTCAGCTTCTCAGATGAGTAGGACCATGTGGCTTTTTAGACCTTCCCTGGAACAGGTGGGTAGGAACAGCTGATGGAGGGTTGGCTCCACCCTCTTCCTGGCTAGCTACAGTAGGAGTGTCACAATGTGCTGCTCCTACAGGCCAGAGATAAGTAACTACCAGCAGGGAGCAAAGAGGATTTAGGGGAGGGATTGTGACTCAGAGGGCACTGTTTGACTCACAATGCATCCCCGGTGTACTCTCTGGGTCATGCAAATCATAAACCAATCCTTGCTCAGGGCTGTGCCAAATGTCAGAATCGAGCTTGGGATGACTTTAGCCCTTATCTTCTGCTTGGCTGCAAAGAGATCATAGTTTTTACAAATGGTGCCACTAAGTCCTACAAACATGTGGGAGGACTGGATTGTTTGTCAAATACTTGGAGCAGTATTCAGTCCACAGTCGGTCATTACCTGAGCTTGTGACTGGTCGCCTCCATCACATGGTATTGTTTCTGTGCCCCAGTGGGATGGCCGAAGTGATTGTAAACTGGTTCCAGCCAGAGAGAATGTTGGTTTGTTATACCAATAATTTCCTATCTGGCTTCAATAAATATCAGCTACAGGCTTGAAATTTGCTTTCTGTGAACATCTGTGTAAGTCAAACTTTAGTCCTGAGGATGCTCACAAACAATGGCCAATGAAGGGATAACAACAGGCCAAATCAAATAATGATTTCCAGTTTAGCAAAAAGGTTTTTACATTGTTTAACCAGTTCTGAAGAAACACACTGTTCACACAGTGATGAGAGCTAAGCCTATTATAGCAGTCTCAGACAGATTGTTAACTAGTTTGTTCTTGCTAGTTGTTACTCCTTGCACCTGGGACCCTTTACAAATCGGGCACACTTGCTTAATACTGCTGTCTCAGGCAGGCTCCCTGCTTCCTCTCCTATACTCTGATTCAGTCATTAGCTTGTTATATAGCTTCTGCTCTTGCCTGATTATGAGCTAAAGCTCTTGTAAAAAAACAATAGAGAAAAGTCGTGCCCCCAATTTCAAAGTGGAAGTATTAAAAGACCAAATCCCGGGGTTGTGATGGAAAGTTCTCAGACCAGTTTGGAAAAAAAAAACAATCAAAAACACAGATGACCTTCAAGAAAAAAGTATTGAAAACATCCTTATTGTACAATTGGTCACATCACACAGGCCCTATTATCAGGAGCTCATTGTCCTATACCCTCTGGAAAACATGCACTATAAATGTACCATGCTAGGAAAATGCGGATTGGAGGAAGGAAGCACCACATCCTTGCTTAACAGTCTCAATTTTTAAACACCGTGTTAAAAGAATCTCCATAACAACATTTACGGCATTGAGAAGCTGTGTCTACACGTTTGTATGCTTCAGTGCCCATCAGCATTCACTGAGAGTTGCACATGTGTACGTTGAGAAGCAAGAGGGGAGAATTTAGCCTTAATGCCTTCCATTAAATAGTCAGGAAGAGTAGTTAAAAGCAGCATTACCCTTGCAAGAGTGAGAAGAAAAAGCACTAGCTTCCAAGAGCTCCCAGATGTAAACCCAACAACACATGGAAATCCAAGTATCACATTTCTAGTTGTATATGTGAGCCCCACACATTAACAACACATATAATGCAGGAATTATTGTATCTATGCATGGAAAACTAGTGAGCTAAATAGTGGCAACAAAAAGTACATATAAACATTTATTCTTTTCTTCCCTGTTTTCCCTATTCATTAGGAATTGCTTCCTTGTGTTCAGAAGGGCGAAGTGTTGGTTTTGGACCAAATTTTTCTCCTGTCATGGGTGAGGAGAGAACTTTGGGTGATGTTGAAACAGCTCCTACGCCATCCCCTGTTCAAGATCAGTGTACAAGACGTGGCTGCGGGGGGAAAGGAATGTGACCAGCTTGTCTCTATGCCCCAGCCAGCTCCAGTCCAGTGAGGCAATTGGCAGCCAGGACAACTTAGAGAGACCTTCAGTCTGCTCTACCCTGTGCCAGAAGCCTAGCTCACCAGAGACCACCAGAATTGAGGATGCAATGGTGGTTTAAACCCATCTTTACTCTGCTGGACAGCTGCAGGCGGCGTTCTTTAATGGCGGCACAGGATCGGGCCCACTGTACATGTTTAACAGAATAACCAGTTATTACAACACTGGCCCTGTTCATCTGCTGCCCTGGAAGACCTGCTAATTCGCACTGAGCGGGCACTCCTGTTGGTGCCGGTAGTCCTGCTTCTCATGAGGAACAAGGGAAGTCGATGGGCGCGTGTGCTCCCATCGACCTCCCACGGTATGGACGCGCCAAAACACGATTTAAAATACTTCAATGCCAGCTACGTAATTAACGCAGTTGGAGTTGTGTATCTGAAGTTGACTTTCCCTTTAGTGTAGACCAGACCCAATTGTCATACTGGGTAAGAACCAAGCTCCACTCAGCCCAGTGTCCTCCCTCTGAGTTAGCATGGGAAACTTAACTTAATCATTTCCTGACTCTAGTGGGGGTAAATCCATAACTTTAACACTGAGTTATTTAAAGGCCAGAGCCCATGGGTCTTGCATGTCCAAAGCATTCATTTAAATCAACTGTGCAGGGAAGTGGTCTGCGGTTAGCCTGAATTAAAACAGAGGCAGGAGCTCAGGATTTGGCCTGTAGGTTTGGAGTAGTTGTTCTTTTTGAATTTACTCAGTGGAGCTGTGTCAATTTCTACCAGCAGCACACCTGTCCCACTTGTATTTTAAGATTTGTTAAACCACAGTGCTTCTGGCCAGTTTTGGTAAGCATTCATCGTTGCCCAGACCCAAATCCCAGAGATTAATAATGTCACAGAGAGCCACTGCTGTCAGCATTCACACCCAGCACACGCAGCTTGAAAACAGGGCCTTTCCCTATCTTGCCATTTCATGGAGCAGATCCCACTAGCTCAGCCACTACAGCAAACTGTTCTGAGAAAGCACTGCTGAATTGTTCCCACAGTAAGCGATGCAGCGAAATCATTCACATTATAACTGGCATCCAGCTGAGCGGCTAGCAAAATTAAGAGAGCTGTCAGAGCAGTAATTCTAACATATCTGGTCCCAACCTTCAGGATAGGAAATCAATGGATATGAAATCACTTTTCCCTAGAATGGGGAGAACTGGGCCCTCAGAAAGGAATATTTTAATATTCTGTTTTGCTCACTCCAGCAAGTCTGATCACTGTAAATAAAACAGTGACGAGATTATAATTCTATTTATTATAAATGACACGGTATTTCTAACCCCTTATCGCAGTGGCCATCCTGCTGGAGAGTTTTATCACATGTAATGTTGTCGGGTGACAGGTTTGTATCAAAGCAAGGGCTCACTCCAGTCTCAGGCTGCGTTCAGAGCTGTATTGCAGACATAGTTTTCTAGTCAGTCAATGTGATACTGATCATACCACCCCAATGCCCTCTTTCTCTCTCAGCACCCCACAACTTACCTTTGGAAGTGGCATAATCTCTTTCTCACACAGGAACACACATAGTTGCTTTCTGGATCTGGGTGGCATCCTTCCCAGATTATCACAAAGACTTGGGAAAAAAGATCTTTAGGGTGGGGTCCCACGTAAGTATTAGTGTCTCCCAAGTCAAAGGCTCTTCAGGGGGCAGGAAGTACATGCCCGTTCCCCCAAGGCAGTGGGACCAGAGGGCACTCTGGCAGTGCTGTTGCAATGAGGGAGGTGCAGACATAATTCAGAATCCTTGGCATGGTATCTTGGGAACCCCTGGGGATTCCCTCGCCACCACACACTGGAGATTATTGGGTGTCTCAGCTACTGCACTGTGAGGTAATCCCTATTGGCTGCCCAGCTATTGCACCGCACCAGAAGCCTGCTCCAAAGCCCACTGAAGTCAATGGCAGTGAAATGGAAATGCAATGGACACTGGATCCAACTCTAAGGAAGGTGAGTCTACACACAGTGGCCCTTGCCTGTCTGCTTTTCCTGGAGACACTTTTAGAGTACAGTGGAGCAACCACCTGTAAAGAGGGGGGCTTTTAGGCCATAGTAGAGGACAGGAGAAGATGAAGGAAGGCCACCAGCCCCTCTTTCCTAAGGGTACATCTACGCTAGCCCCCTGGTTGGAACTAGGGAGGCTAATGAGGGCAACCAAAATTGCAAATAAAGCGCGGGATTTAAATATCCCACGCTTCATTAGCATGTTCCCGGCTGGTCGTCATTTTGGAAATTGACTAGCCTGGAATAACTGCCTGCGTCTACACACGGCAGTGAAATGGGAGTTCGAAGTAAAGCCCTTAATTCGAATTAGCTGTTAAACCTCATTCCAGGAGGAATAACAGCTAATACGAGTTAGGGCTTTACTTCGAACTCCCGTTTCACTGCCGCATGTAGACACAAGCAGTTATTCCGGGCTAGTCAATTTCCAAAATGGCGACCGGCCGGGAACATGCTAATGAAGCACGGGATATTTAAATCCCGCGCTTTATTTGCAATTTTGGTCGCCCTCATTAGCCTCCCTAGTTCCAACTAGGGGGCTAGTGTAGACGTACCCTAAGAGATTATACAGCTCAGTGACGGAAGTGTCCCTGGGGCCTTTGGTGGGTGGGGTGCAGTTGTGGGGTGGGATTTTCTATAAAATCCAACCCCCTAAGTGAACCTACAGTGGCTGATGCAATGCATCCCCTCTGAACTGGGGCTTGTCAAGCCGATTTCATGTGCACCAGACTTTCTAGGGGATACTTTCACTGCTTGCTGTGGCTTTCCACAGGAGGATCAGCTGCAGCAGGAACCACTAGTCCCAGGAAGTGGCAGACCGATAGCCCCCCTACTCTGTTCCAAAACGCAGTTACAGCTCAGATCAGAAAGCATTAGTTTTAAATCACCAACAGGAATTCCGACAAGGGTAACCCACACCAACTGTCAGCTTAAGTGTCTGGCTAACTAACCCTAATCATTTCTGACACTGGCAGGAGTCAGTTTCCTACTTTAGTAGTGGCTTGATGTCAGGAGAAGATCGCTAATCTTGTGTGACTAAACTAGAGATGGTGCTGAACTGGAATGCTGGACCAGAACCCCTCGTTAGCTTTGGGGAAATCTGACTCCAGTTCAGCATTGTTACATTGCAGTTTGGCTCTCCCTCTAACATAATGAAGTGTTTATTTCACAGTGAGTTCTTCCCATGGGCATTCAATCAGTGCTAGTGAGATAGAAACTGCCTCACTGCTTCCACCACTGGGCTCTCCCTACAGTGCCCCATAACAGTAAAATGGCCTCCTCTGGCAGAGGGTTCATTACCAACCACAGACCTGATTCTGTTGTGCTCCACAGTCCATGGCAAAGCACCTATTTAACAGAATGACAGCAGGAGTCAGTCATTTCCATCAACGGCTGGTTACAGTTTAATCCGTGAGGAGCATTTACCTCATGAAAATTAGAATGTGGGCTGAGAAAAACTAGTGGAATTTTCTTTCAGTGCCACCAGCCCCATGATCCTGTGTCCTACAATTTTCCTGGCTTCACTCATTCACACACAGCAGCTTAAATAAATAAATAAAAAAAATGGCAGTCCCCTGTGCTGGCATATTAAAAACGCAGCACTGACTTTTTAGGATTATCCACACTGATTAACATACTGCCCTGAACATCTCATTGCTAGAACCAACCCTTCCTTCCCTCACCTGTTTTTCAAAACTCTGGTCACACACTACCTAGTGTGCCAGGGGGAATTTGCAAGTTGGCTCAACGTTTCCCACACAGCTAGCTCCTGCCCTAAAAATAGGTGTAACGCACACTGTCCATGTTAGGCTAAGGTCACCTTGCTACTGCAGAGCTGCAGATTGTTCTTTGCTGCTGTTGATGGCTACTGGGATCACTCCTTTACTTTGAGCGATAGAGTTCTATGCTTAGGAACAGAAACGTCTAGGTTCCATCCCCATGTGCGACCCAACCAGGAGCTAAGGTTATGGAAAAACTGTTGTGATTGCTAGTATTTGCTGACATTTAATAGTGATGCCTATATGTAGTGCACCATAACAATTGTAATTTCAGGTACCCTTCGAAAAGGCAGGACCTGAGCGTACTCACCATGGAGTGGATGGTCTGCTGGGAATTCACACAGCTCCTCTTCCTCATGTTTTCTCTTGCCTCCTAGCTGCTCATATACATCATCCTCACTGAGAAAAGCAGTGGGGCTTGCATCCAGGGTGGTGGGGCTCCTGTGGTGAACTGGCTGCATTGTGCTGGCCTTGGCCACAAGTGCAGAAGGGGAGGCAGAGCCAAGCGGCTTTGCTGAAGGTAAGGTATTGTCTGACTTCCCCATGCTGCTGGAATCTGTGAAGGGCATAGTACATAAGTGCTTTGTATCAGGGACCAGTACTCTCTGCTGCTGTCTGAATGAAAGCAAGAAACATGGGCACCCAGTTCAGACCAGCATGCAGGGACATGGAGAGAGGTGGGAAGTGTGAACTAGTCAAGTTTGACATTGATGGGGGTGGGCTTGTCCTGGTTAAACTCCGGAGCAAGACTTGAATGACCACTGGGCTATCTGTGTACCACCGCATTACAGCTCTTCTGAAAACCTGCTTCCAACTGGGGGTGCTGCACACCTGAACACCAGGCCCCGAACTCTTTGGAAACTCCAAGCACATTGTGCAAGCATCTTCCTCATTGCCAAGGATTGTATGTAGCCTACCTGAACAGCCCATCAACTTCATACCTTGCTGAAACAAAGACAGGTCTATGCAGCACTTTAAAGACTAACAAGATGGTTTATTAGGTGATGAGCTTTCGTGGGCCAGACCCACTTCCTCAGATCAAATTGTGGAAGAAATTTTAGTGTCTATGAGATAATGAGATAACCTCATCCCCTCTCTGTTCTAAAATCTGATTTGTCAATTTTATATGTGTTCACTTTTTTTGATTGTATCCCTTTGGTATATATGGTCATGCCAATTTTCTTCCACAATTTGATCTGAGGAAGTGGGTCTGGCCCACGAAAGCGCATCACCTAATAAACCATCTTGTTAGTTTTTAAAGTGCTGCATAGTCCTGTCTTTTGCTTCAGCAAGACCAGACTAACACGGCTGCATCTCTATTACTATTCAACATCGTACCTTGTCTGTCCAGAAGGGATGCTGTAGCACCATGTATGTTTTGTCATTGACCTCTCTGCTCCTCATCCACACACCTCCGGCAGCCATGAACTGAGCATTAGTCCAGAACTTACATTCCTCCTTTACTTCTTATAGCCCAGGGTGGGGAACTTCAGGCCCAGGGGCCAGATGCGGCCCCTGGCTTGTCTGGATCCAGCCCCTGAGGCTTAAGGCTCCCCCTCAGCATTGGGGAGCCTGTGCTGATGCTCAAGCTCCCTCACCATGTCCCCCCAGGGCTGGAACACACAAAATCTACTAGTCTTTTTCCTTCTCAGTCAGTGAGGACTTTTTTTTTTTTGCCCCCGACTGATTTGTTCATGCGTCAGTGGCTCCTGATCCAGACAAGGTTCCCCGCCCCTGCTATAGCCCATCACTCTGGTTTCTGGATTTTGTCCCATTATCAAGCTGCACCACAAAGAGGACCCCTGACTGTTGTTCCTTTCTTGTCTCAGCATCTGAGCTGACAGCAAAATGAAGTTGTGCTGAATTTTAATCTCCTCTAGGTACCACTAAGTAAGGCTGTTCCCATAGTAATATGCTTTTTGCCTGGCTATTTGCATGGAAAGAAAATTTGGCTTTTAATATGTATTTCATTTCTGGCTTAATATCTGGCCTTAACAAAGCACTGAACACTTTAAGCTTTGTGGAGTTTCATTTCTGAATAAGTTTTACTCCATTCTATTTATAATCACCCACATAGTGTCGATAATTACATCACTTGGAGACAAAGGGCCAATGCACAATGACTTCAATGGGAGTCACACAAAAGTATCGGAGGGCAGAGGCTGATCCACAGAAAATATAGTCAGAAAAAGCTTTGAAAATGACACAAAGCCTCTTCGCAAGAAGGGACAATTGTTCAAATGTTATCTTCCAAATTATCACAAGTTTCTGGAGAGACTTCTACACACAATCGAATACAGCCCAGGCATGTTGCCCTTTAGACCCTGGTGCAAGGTCCATCTCTTCTCTCAAAACTTGTAAGGAGGGAAGGGAGAATATTGTGTGGGTTGGTTTTTTACTTTGTTCCTTTGTGGGCTTTGCAGGAGTCTGAGGTTCTTGACATTAGTTATTAAAATTAGTCTTGTTTACAGAGACTAATTAAGAAGAGCTCTGTGCTGCTTGAAAGCTTGTCTCTCTCACCAACCGAAGTTGATCCAGTAAAGGATATTACTTCATCTATTCTGTCTTTCTATTTTTTAAAAAGTCACTATGGGGCTGCATGCACTGCTTGTTACACTCGCCAACCTCCTACCCCTGGCCACTACGCTTGCCAATCCCCCCCCTCTGGACAATATGCTCACCAACGCCCCCTCCGGCCGCTATACCCTACCACCAGCCTGCTCCTGCATCCCCTCCCTAGCTAGACACCCTAACTCCAGCCCACTCTTGCATCCTCCCTCCTGGCCACACTCTGCACCTTCCCCCACCTCCTGCACCACACCTCACACCCAGATCCTGCACCCCCATCACTATCCCACTCACTGGCAGAGACCGGAGGGGGGGCACGTGCAGGAGGGAGGAGGCCGCACGGCTCCCACCTCCCCGGAGCACCCATGTGTGGCTGCAGCGGCAGCTCCCCAGGGGACACGGGGCAGCCGGTGGGTCAGGCTCAGATGATAGAGGGGACCTAACGCCAGCAGCAGCAGCAGCTCCTCCCCAGCAGTGCAACCCCCAAGGACATGAAACGGGAGCCAGAGCCGGAGCAGCCCATGCCCAGAGGGTATTCCACGGAGCTGAGGATGGAGGTGGGCGGCGGCAGCAGCATAAGGATGCAGATGAGATGATGACATCACTCTGTTGCCCTGCAGAAAATTTTTTTATATAGAGAGAGATTTTGTGCAAATAGGAAGGCTGGTCCAGTGGTTAGGACCCTGTGGTGTAGAAGATCTCGTTCAAGTCCCTGCTTTGCCAAAGGCTTCCCAGTGATCTTGGGCAAGTCACCTAGCTTTGTTGCTCTCAGCCTTTCCAGACGACTGTACCCCTTTCAGGAGTTTGATTTGTCTAGTGTATCCTCAAGTTAAACCTCACCTAAAAATTGTTTGTTTACAATATTAGACATAAAATTACAGAACTGTCACAGCACGCTGGTACTGTAAAACAGCTTACTTTGTCATTTTACCATATAATTAACAACATTTCTAAATTGGAATATAAATATTGTACTTACATTTCAGCAGTATAAACAAGTCATTTTAGTTTGTACTGGCTTTTGGTAATGCTTGTTATGTAACCTGTTGTAAAATGAGGCAAATATCTAAACAAGCTGATATACTCCCTGGGGGTATGTTTACACTAGCCCCCTAGTTCGAACTAGGGAGGTTAATGTAGGCATTCGAACTTTCAAATGAAGCCTGGGATTTAAATATCCCGGGCTTTATTTGCATGTTCCCATGGTTGCCATTTTTAAATGCCACTAGTCCGGACTAACTGCCCGCGGCTACACGCGGCAGTGAAACGGTAATTCGAACTAAGTCCTTAGCTCAAATTAACTGTTACTCCTCATGGAATGCCTACATTAGCATCCCTAGTTCGAACTAGGGGGCTAGTGTACACATACCCTGGAAGATCTCTGTGCATCCCAGGGTGCATGTATTTCTGGTTGAGAGAGACCCACTCTACTAACCTTGCTTTCCCATCTGTAAAATAGGCATAATAACACTTCCCTACATTACAGAGGTGTTATGAGGCAAAATCCTTTAAAGATTGTGAAGTATTCCAGCTACAAGCATCTAAGATAGGGTTGGGAGGAGCAATTAAAACATTTTATAACTAATATAATACAGTAAACTTGTATTTTATATGTTGTCCCATCCTTCAATCTTTCATGCACAAAAGATCACAGAACACTTTAATGAAGTGCTCAGATACCGCAGAAATGGGCATGGCATATGGACCTCAAAATAATAATCTAGAATAATCATAAGCTAAAGAGGAGAAAGGCTCAGAGGGAGAGGACGAGAGCAAGTGATAGATGGCAGAACACTTATATCTGTGGAGATTGGAAGAAAAGACTGAGCAAGAAGGATGCAGGTAGTTGAAAGATCAGAGAGGCAGCATGGGATGGAATTCAATGTATGGAGAGTTTGGAAAAATCAAGAGTAGTTTTGCAATAGGATAGGGAAAGAGGGGTGTGGGGGAAAAAGGCTTATGTTGTCTGTAGGGGCATAGAGCTGGCAGTAGAAGACCTGGGTTTTGGTCCCATGTCTGCTGCAACTTCTATTGTGACTTGGACATGCCTATTATTTGGTTGTGCTTTGTCAGCTGAGGTGGTGGTGGCTTTCAGAACAGCCCATTTTGGTATTGAATATTCATGAGCATTTTTTTTTAAGTATTTATGAATTTGAGCCAGGGGAAAATTTTCTTTGACAAATACAACCTTTTGCTGCAGGGATGGTGACATTTCAGCCTGGCTCAACCTGAGCAGAGCGCTGGTCATGTGCAGAGAAATGGCCTTGATAGCTGGCTCAAAATGGCCTTTCTGGCCTGGCTTTCATTCTCACAAATGGTGGTGAAATATCCTTGGGAAATGATTTTTGTCAGCAGTGTTGAGGACTATGGTGAGCGGGTTGTGGAGTTTCTTTCCTTGTGATTCTATATCTAACTATGAAATAAGTGCTTTTTATGGATTGGATGATTTGGCTATATTGAGCAGGGGGTAGCTACTCAATTACATGCCTGGATCTAGCCTCTCCTCTGCAATAAACTGAGTAGAGTACAGTTAGGGTGGAGCTAGACAGCCTCACTATTTCAGGATGCTTCCGGTATCCCAAAATAGCGTTTTCTGCATCTTGACAGCGCGCCCATTATTTCAAAATAGCTTTCAAAATAACAGGCGCGCTATTCCAACGTCTCTTTAAACCTCCTTCCATTAGGATTAAGGAACATTTCAGAATAGCAGTCTATTATGAAATTTGTGTAAACAGTGCCAAATTTCAAAAAAAAGCTATTTCAAAATTAACTCGAAATAAGCTACGCAATTTGCGTAGCAGTGTAGATGCACTTTCGGGATGAAGTAAAACAACCCCTATTATGTACAAGTTTCTCAGGACAGGGGCAGAGAATTCCTTAATTCCGATTGGGGATTTGGGGTACTACAACAATACAAGTGTAATGCCAATATTACTATTTCTGTTCCTATTGCTAACTCCCCAGATCCAAACTTTCCAGCCTGAACTGTCCTGGTAAAACAAAACCCAACCAACTCCCCAGCCCCCACACCCCACCATAACCCTTCCTGACATTGCAATGCCTATGCCAGTACTACAGGCCAAACTTTTATTTCAGGCTTGCTTTCCTTCCTATTGAAATCCAGCTCCAATGAAAGTCAGCAGAAGAAAAGTCAGGTCACGAATCAGATCATCTATCAGAAGAGATAACAGGACTCCCCTCTTTTAATTAAAAGATTCAGAAACACCAGAGGTTCTTGCCAGGAAAAGTTGTTTTGACTCATGGATGTCTGCTTGGCAGATGGCATCCAACCTGTTTGGGGAAATGGAAGAGGTGGCAGTAGGGCAGGGGTGGGCAAGATACCTCTCACGGGCCAGATCAGGCCCCCTATGGAACCAGATCCGGCCCACAGACACCCTGCTGGGACCCTGAGGCATGCAGCAGCTGCTGTTTTAAGTGCAGGGCAGCTCCCTGTGACTCTCTGCTCTGGAGAGCAGGGGAGGCTTTGGGTGATCTCCCCACCCTCAGCCCAATCCTCAGCTCCTATTGGTCAGAAACAACTGACCAATAGGGACTGGCCCCCACCCAATCTCTCAGCTCCTATTGGCTGGAAATAACCAGCCAATAGGGGCTGAGAGATTGGCCTGGGTGATGGGGGCAATGCAAGCCTCTCCCCCCTCCTGCAACTAAGAGCCACATGAAGGGAGCAGCTTGCAGTTTTAAGTGGTCTGGGGCTGCAGCAAGCAAGGAGCCCAGCCTGCCTTGTGGGTGCTGCAGGGCTGCGGGCCAGGAGATGCTTAGTTAAGTGCCTCCTAGCCAAAGCTTGCCTCTGGCACCCCTACCTCTCCTGCACCCCAACTCCCTTCACCAGGTCACCATCCAAACCCTTTACACCCTCCTGCCCCAGGTCAAAACGCCCTCCCAGACCTTGTACCCCCTGCTACAGCCTTCCCCCAAGCCAGAAGCTGCTCCTGCACCCTAATCCCTTGACCTAGGTCACAACCCCCTCATTCACCCAGACTCCCTCTCAGACCTCACACCATCTCCTGCACCCTAGTCCCTTATCCCATGTGCCCTTCTGCACCCAACCTCCATCCTAGACCCAGCACCCCCTCTAGAGGGAAGTGCAGCCCTTGACCACTTTCCAAAATCTTGGAGTGGCCCTCCATCAAAAATTATTACCCACCCCTGCTATAGAGGAACATAGGGCTAATGCATGATGTTATTTAGTGCCCTTATACCCCATCTGGGCATAGTGTAAGTATAGGGAGGGAGAAATTATAGTGAAAAAAATGGTAAATGGGATGTAATTGGCTTTTATTTCCATGTACCTGCATCTTTAACTCTGTAGGACCCTTTCAAACACATGCTATAGCTAATTCCAACGTGCTTTGGATCCGATGCTGCAGAAAAGAGGCCATCTGTTGGGAATTTTTGCAATGTAAATTAATCAAATCTGAGCATGGAGGAACCTGGGGGATGAAGAGCAGATGTTGCCCGAGCCATATCCAATGAAGTCTACTGCAAGATTCCCATGAACTCCAGCGAGCTTTGAATCAGACCCACAGAGCCTGCTGTGGGCAGGGGCAGTGGAAACTTTTCAAAAGGCCCCTGCAATGGATTTCATGACTAAACTGCAGCATCCATTTCTCTGCCTGAAAAAGGTTCCCTTGTAAGATCTGCTAAGACACCTCATTTCTGAGCTACAGTCTGCTCTGCTATTCTGGCCCCACTTGCCCCTCCAGCTCCTCTCTCTGTGCAGCTGCACCCTGACTTGCAGCGTTTCTTATTGTTCCACTCCTAAGTGTTCACGCAGTTCTGTTAATGCTGCTAATTCCTGGCTTGCATTTCCCCAGCCATTGCTGGCCTGGGATATCTACACCACTCTGCCAGTACGTGTTACTGTTGACCTGCAAACCCCATTGCTGCTCCAGTCCTGGAGTCTCGCACAGGTTTCTGCAGTTCCCACCTGACCAGCAGTAACTCAAAACAGGCGTGGGTTGGGCCATTCTATAACATGTCCTACGCTAGTGTAATGTGGCATAAGGTTGAGTGACTTTGATGAAACACAGTCATTATCCTGAAATGTACAGCCGAGGGTGCCATTGCTTCTGATTAAATAAACCTTATAGGGAAGACAAAAAAACCTCATAGTTCTACTGGAGAAGTGGAAGGGCAATTAACTCTTGCATCTCCTTGGTGTGATGAACATGCACATGGTGTTGTTGCCTGCCAATCAAATGCTTCAGTTTTGTCCTGTATTTTAAAGCCACTTGATCAAGGATGGCAATGAAGTGGAAAAAAATTAAAAAATACTTAATATATTTGTGAAGCAGAGGGGCCATCCACATCATTTACATAGCTTTTCCATGTTGCAGTGATTAATTAGCCTGTGTGTGCATCTAAAGTATTAAGCACTATCATTATTTAAAGCATATATTTTATATTGCCATAAACATATGGGTAATGCCATTGATTTAGCACACAACAGATGTGCAGACTCCATTATGGCTTTTCAGCAGTGGGCTGAAGAGCCATCATATACTCTCACTCCAGCCACGTTCAGTTTCTAAACTGATGAAATTTCCTCCACTCGAGCTTGATTTTTTTTTAAACAAAAGGGGGGAAACAAATTGCAATTCATCAAGTCAAGGGATGGGCTTTGCTGTGCTGGCCACATCATTTACAAGTCGAACAACTGCCTGTGCTCTCAGCTGGAACTGTTTGGGGGTGGAAATGTGTTTGTAGTGACGTGCAATAATGGAATCCCTGACATCCTCGGAGTCCTGTATAAGAACTTGTCATAGCTAGCACTGGGATTTGATAAGCGCAACAGAGATGCAAATTGAAACAAAGATGGGTTACTCCAATGCCTGTCTCAGGTCCAGAGCCAACAGCGTTAAGACATAAAAGTCCAGTTTACACTGTGGAAATTGACTGCACTGCAAGTCCCACTAATAACACAGAAGAGCCCACCATTGTTAAAATGGAGTGTAGTCCAGCCATATGGAAGGGACTGAATTGGTTTTTAACCATGTTTCAGAAATGATCAAAAGAACAGATTTTAGTATGATTCAGGAATATGGTTAGAAAAGAGTATGATGCAGCCAATGCTGAGGCTTCATTTTAGGAAATCTCCCACTGTTACACTACAACCAGTGGTAGGGATGGTGGGAATGATAGTGGACAGAAACTGGCCACTGAAGGTTTTGCCACCATTGAGGACAATGAGAAAAAAATTGGTGGCTGATTTACACTAGCTTTTATTTCTACCATCACTGGTGAAACCAGACTGGTGGGAGAGCCAGGACAGAAGACATCTCAGACACTATCAGCTGTCTGAAAGACCAGACCATGTTTTAACTAGGCCCAAGCATGATAGATATTCTTAGTGTAAAAGGGGCCAAAATTCCAATGTACAGTTCAGTTTAATCATTGACCTAAGTATGGTGAACACTCAGCTGTGGCCAAACTAGATTCCAACACAGTTGTCAACCAGTGTGGACAGGGACAAAGTGTGTTAGGCTATAGCAGTGGTTCTCAGCTAGGGATATGGTTATCCTTGGGGATACTCAGAGATCTTCCAGGGGGATACATCAATGCATCTAGAGATTTGCCTAGTTTTAGACCAGGCTACATAAAAAGCCCTAGTGCCGTCAGTACAAATTAAAATTTCATACAGACACTGACTTGTTTATACTTCTCTATGTACTATACACTGAAATGTAAGTGCAATATTTATATTTCATTTTATGTGTTTACTTAATTATATGGCAAAATGACAAAGTAAGCCATTTGACAATAACAATGTTCTGTGACACTTCTGTAATTTTATGCCTCATATTGTAAGTAAATAGTTTTAAAGTGAGTTGTAACTTGGGGATTATGCAAGACAAATCATACTCCTGAAAAGGTGCAGGAGTGTGGAAAGGTTGAGAACTACTAGGCTAGAGCATATTTTGTGAACGTTGTCCTAAATCCCTTCCTAAGCCAGTTGTGCTGCCTCGATTTGATCCTGTTTACCCTGGCCATCCAATCCTATTAGAATTTATCCTGGTCCCAAAAGAGTGCAAATCACGTGGGAGCACAGTTCTTACTTAGACTGTAAGTTCTTAAGGCACACAGCTTGTCTCTTACCATGTATAGCATATGTCTGTTTGCTATTCTATTACAAATAATAAATCATAATTATTAAATTGTGTTATAAAGTGTGTTGAGAGGACTAAATGAGGGCTCGTAAAAATTAGCTATTTTTTGACAGAGAACTGGGCTTTTGTTTGATGGAAAGTTTCTGCTTTTTGCAGAAAATGTTGACTTTTTGTCAAAAATCCAAACAACCAAAAATGTTGGCATTTTCTTCGGGAACAATATGATTTCTGATTAACTCTATGCCAAGCTGATCAAAACCAAGGAAATACAAGTTAAGAAGGTCATACACTTGTTGATCTGTAGCACTGGAGGGTTTGCTGCTAAGGAGCTCGCTCCCGTTTATGAAGGAGCCCTCCTATCTCCCATGATAAAGAGAGACTTTAAAGAAAACGTGTTTTTCCTTCCTGAGTTCTAACTACTTTTTCCTTGCTGTCCATTGCTCCTGTTTGAATCGGGGTAGTTGATTTGATCATGGCAAAGCATTTGTATGGAATTTGGCTCTGCTGGAAAAACTCTGGTGCTGGTATGCACCTCATAGTAGTAGGCCTCAATTTGTCCCTCAGACCATTTTTTACAGGGGGAGCAGATGTTTTGTATAACAGTAAATAATAAAGGATTTTTTTTAGATGAAAGGTCCCAGGATATTTTACTTGGTTGCAATTTTCAGGTATTCTTGGATTTTACACTGGTCACAGAGACCCAAGTCCTCAAAGGTATTTTTGTACGCCTAACTCACACTGAAATCAGGAGAGGCTACAAATCAATGAGAGTTAGACACCTAAATACCTTTGAGGATCAGGGCCATTGTTTCTTGCCTGCTCAAACAGCACATCTCTCAGTTCTGAGGTTTGGGAGCCTTTGAGGCATAATGAATCCCCAAAAGGGTTGACAGCAGGTGGCCATGGTTATAAGCAAAGTAATTCTCAAAATCTTTTTGATTTCACGTTAAAATTATATTTATATATGTGTATCGAATAGAGAGGGGCAAACACTCTGCTGACTAATGAAATCCCAGATTCCTGCAAGGGCACAACCGGTACAAATTCTGTTCTAGTCACACCAAACAGACTTGGAAAGGGGGAAGTTTTCATTAAGTAGTATAAGTGGTGCTTACCCATGGCAAGTTCCAGCTGTGGCCCTGATCCCATGGCTGGAGCTGCTTTGACATGGCTACTGATAGTTCTTGGTGTATTGTTTAGGTAGGTCTTAACAGAGGGTTTCTTTAAGATCTCCTCAATAGAAAAAGACAGAGCAGGTTTCCCCTGACTGTCACATTCCCTCGTGTCACTCATCTTCATCCCACTTGGAGGAAAGAAGACCAATTCTCTTTTGTGTGCAAAAGGGAAGAAAAAATACTCTCCGCTTGCTTATTCCAAGAAAAATAAAGGTGAATGGGCGTATTCCTCTCCTTACCGGCACCCTTTCAAATGAAATCAGTGGCAATGGAGCAGTGGAGACTGCTAATGTGTGAGAAAGCCCACACCTTCTCTTTCTTATCCTTGGAGTCCACTTCAAGGCCAAGAATAGCTCTGGAGTAGCTAGCAAAATAACACCAGAGGACGCTGGGAGAAAAGGCTAAACAGCTCCCACCCCCACAAAACAATCCCCAAAGTGCTGCCGCTTTAACGAGCTCTGAACAATCTCATTGTAATCCCAGGAGGAGTGTTCCCTGCAGACTCATGGCAAAAATGCCCAAGAAAGTGTCGCTTCACTTAGGTGAATGTTTGTGGAGAGATGATCTTCCTTTTCGTTTTTAAGCAAGAATCCCTTAGAAGTCCCAATATTGTTTTTCAGATATGGCTATGACTTGAGAAAATAACAGACTGCTAAGCTAACTCATTCCTTTATGCCCAGTTACTAGCAGGAGTGGCACACTGTACGCTTCCCAAATATTGGACTATCTGGTGCAGAGAGAAAAGAACCCTCCCTAGCCTATAACATGCAGGTTTACTGCTGCCCCTTCAGCCACAATCTTTGAGTCAAGTTTTCTCCTCTTCCAGATCCAGAGCCCTCTGAAACTTCCACATAGGCCTTTTTTAGCAGCTTCCCTTCAAGCCAGCCATGCCAGGAGAAACCGCCGTTGCTTCCATGGGACTGTCAATCCACCTGCACAAAAGTGGTCTCCTTGTTCTTGGCTCTGCAGCAGGCTGGGTCAAGGAACCTCCCATCAGTTGCCTCCTACTCCCAGCTGGGCATTTAAGCCAGGGGGAAATTCCCTGGTTAACACTGAAGAATTCCCCTCTATCTCACTTTTTTCTTTTCAGTATCTAAAGAACATGCAATTGGTCGAACTCCCCCCCCCCTTAACCTTGGTAAACCCTCCTGGAGTTGCCCCTTGCCTTTTACCTTTTCCCACTCTGGCTCCCTTTTTCTGCTTATTCTCCTTTTGTGCTTTCCTTATCTGTCTCCTATAATTGTATGGCAGGCCCTTCCTTATTTGTCCAATGAGCTGACAATCCTTGAGCTCATTTCCCATCATGCCATCCCTTGGTGGAGCTAAAACCCAAATTACTGTGTAACCAGGAGGCAATAAAAAAACCTGATAAGATGAAAGGCTCTCTTTGCTTTTTCTAGGGATTCTACAGACTGGGCAGACTCGAGGGAGCGCAGGGGAAAAAGGGTGGCAGAAAGGCTCAGAATGCTGCCCTGAGTCACAGTGAAGCATATTTAGCAATCATACCTTATTAGTCTAAATTCCCCATGGGAGAGAGAGGAAGCAACTCTATTACACTGATAAAAAATGGAGGAGTTGAGAATGGGAAGTGTTTTTCTTTCTTCCCTCTCCCCACTAGATCTGTTCATACCAAAGATTGCCCCCCTCCTCTTCTTCCTGGGTAGTGGACAGTCTAGCCCCCCTCCTATGAGACAGCTTACTGGTCAGTGTAAAGGGGACCTCACCCATCCTCATAAGGGATATCTCAGTAGGTGAGATGCACCAGAGCCATCCTCTAGAGAGTACCTCACACATTCTCAGTGGGCCGTCACTCTGGCTAAGGGACACCATAGTTGTCTTTGCTTGTTAATCACTTTGCTTAAGGGCGTTGCCATGTCTTTCTGGCCTGCCTTTTGAAAGGTATGGTGAATACACGTGCCTAGTCTAGTGCACTTGCTCCATCTGTAGCTCTGCCTGGGCATAGTGAGCCAAGGTTTCCTTTCAGCTCTTGGTTTTAATCATAATCGTGCCTTGTGATTCATGGCAGTCTTGTCTTTGTGGGTGGGGTGGATGTGTGTGTATGTGCAGGAGGATGGGAAGAACACCTTATATCTCTGGACCCGGTTTTGCTAACCTTTGCCGAATGTGCTTACTCCTTCCCCTGTGATTCTTGACCTGTAAACAGGAAACCAGTCTGACCTGATTCCGTTTCGGGAGAAAGGGCAAGAACAATGCTGGTGTAGCATAAATGCTCTACTGATGCCACCAGTAACTCTTTGATGTCTACTCTGCTGGTTTTATCAGACACAGGGCAATGTGGCCTGTGCACCAGTTGTATTAGGGTACGTCTACACTGGAATAAAAGATCTGCAGCATGGCTGCAGGTGCCCTGGGTCAGCTGCTTTGGAGCTAAGAGACTATGTAGATTCAGGCTTGGGCTGGTACATAGACTAAGGTACCTCCCCTCTCATGGGGTCCCAGAGTCCAGTTTAAGCCCAAATCTCAACACAGCAGTTAAACAACCCAGTGGTCCAAGCCTTGCAAGTCTGATTCAGCTGCCCCGGGCCAGCCATCCATGTTTAATTGAAAAATAGACATGCGTTTAGTATTGTTCTTGGGGCCATACCTACCTCTGCCTTTATCAAGGACTCTCTGAACAGGAGCAGCAAAGATCAAAGCACACTCCAATGGATTTGCCTACCTCCTGTAGCTGCTCAGGCGAACCTTCCTTCCAGATCTGTGATGATCTTTGTCCTGGGTTTGCAGCAGCAAACGTCCTTGTTTACTTCAAAAGGGCTGATTTTTGGAGAAAGGTAGGGAAAGGTGGGGAATTGCAGAGACATGTGTGATATTTCACAAAATGCCGCTTTGAGATGGCATTTTGTGAAGTATCACATATGTCTCTGCAGTTCCCCTCCTTTGTCAGAGCTCCAAAAAACTGAGGACATCAACTTAATGAGAAAGTGGGGATTATTTCAGGGCAACACCCACTAATTCCTTTCACTAGTCAATTCAGTTCAATACACCTTTTTGTCAGGACAGAGAGGACAGATCTTCAGGTAGCATAGCTCCGTTGGCATTCCAAGGAGCTGGTCCAAGGAATACAAGTATTGTCTACTTCAAATGCTGCTCTAAAGAAAGAAGAATTGGAGGCAAGTATTGACAAGTTTTGCAGGTCAAAATCATTGTTTTAGGCAACAATGACATCAACAACTTGATGAATGCAATCAGATTCAATGTCTTACTCACAGAAGCACCTAAACTCTATCTGAGTTCAAATGAGGTACACACACAAACACACATATACACACACGCGCACACCGTGAGCTTGTTTCTTGGTTGCATTGTTCTCTTTATTTAAAATGAAGGCAGTTTTGTATGAAAGGATCATTTTGCTCTTTGTATATAGAAAAACATAAACCAAAGAGTAACAAACTCGGATGGGGAAAATGGTGGTGGGAGGGAAGGGGAAGAGAGAGTAAGGGCTGAAGTAACAGGATTATGCAGTTACTGGGTGTAGTTGTGTCTGGGTCCTGACTGCTACTGGTTTCATTGGGGAGGCTGTGTGAATTTCTGTATTTCCACATGCACTGGAAATACAGATGACTTTCAGGAACTACAGTTCTCTCGTTTAGATAATTCTTGTAAACTTCTTGGGGAAGCAACAACGTCTTCCTCCAGAAATGCTGAGCACCAAGAGCATCACCCTAGGAGGAACCTTCCAGTGGTGAGTCCCTTTGCTAGTTTTGCCTATGTCAACCACATCGACAGATGTTTAACAGTTTAGGTTCTGCAAAGTTGAGAATCCCAGGTTAAACAGAATTGAAATCTAAGTGGGCTTCACAGTGGAGCATCTATTATTATATAGGGTCTGTTACAAAGGAAAAAATGAACAAAGTCTGTGCTGGTAGCAGACAAAAAGGAGGTTCTCTTCTCTCTTTCCAGCCTCTTTCTCCCTTCTACGTCTAAGGAGCTGAAATCATGAGAGTCCACATGAAGCTGTGGATGCACTTTTCCTAGGCACCTCCCTTAGCTCCTGCCTCAACAATCTGTGGTCACTGCACATACAGTCAGAACTGACCAGGGCCGGCCCACAACATTTTGGCACCTGAGGCGGGGAGCTCAAATGACGCCCCCATGCCCCCTCGCTGCACCAGCAGCAGACACAATTTTCTACACTCTGGGTTCTAGTGGCACCCCCCCCCCACAGTCTGGCACCTGAGGCAGCCGTCTCAGTTCACCTCATGGTAAGGCCAGCCCTGGGACTGACAGCTGTGTACATGCACCACTGGAAATGGATTTCCTGATTAGCGCCTCCTAAGCTTGAGCCTGGTCAACATTAAAGAGTCGTCATAGCCAGTTGAAGGCACTGGCACAATATATGCATGAATCAGCTGCTAGGTGTGGAGCAGCTGTAAATTGTCAATGTCACTTCTCAAGCATCATCTCCTGGTTGGTTCTCTTCCATTCTTTACACCTTACTCGGGTCTGACAGTCTCTCCAGTGAAAGTCACAAAGATCTTCTCAAAGCTCAACAGTTGGCAACAATGCAAGCAGAAAGCCCATGTGGCTAGCCTCCAGAGTCCTTTTAACCTTAGCTATATTGGCCCTGTTGTCACTGTAGCTAGCCCACCGAGTCCACACATTAGAAATGTTAATACCTGTGGTCTTGAACTGACAGCAGTCATTACGTTTTATTCTGTGACAGAATGTTCATCAGCTGATGTTGGCGAGGACGTCATCAGTCCTCAAGGTGAAACGGAATCAGAGTAATCAGAGAGCTTTTATTCCAAGGTAAGGAAGTGAGTGAGTAAAGAAATAAATAGTAACAACAACAAAGGGATCGGAAGAGAGACGAGTGTGTATGCACGTGCTTGCACGTGCGCGCACACACACACTTCAGGGCAACAAATGACCCACCCACTGATCCCACTCCTTAGTCAATTCAATTCACAGCACTTTTTTGGGAGATCAAGAGGCCAGATCTTCAGGTAGCATTGCTCTGTGGGTAGTCCGAAGATCTAACCCAAGAAATACAAGTATTGCCTACTTCAAATGATACTCTAAAGAAAGAAGCACAAGTTTTGTAGTCACAAGTTTTGTATGCCAGTGAAACATTGTTTTATGCAACAATGTCAATGGTGATGGGCTTTAACTATTTCAAACTGAATTTATTTTCACCCTTTGTGAGGCTTAGGAGGGGTTTTTTTCCAACCTAAAAACTTTATAGATGTTTTCCAGTGGAGGAAAGTCCCAGTAGAAATCCACAGGACTTTATGTAACCAGCTGCTTGAGTCCAGGTGCTGTTTTGTGAGGAGCAGCTGCTGTGGTTATGTGTGACTGGGTATAGCTGGAGAGATCAGTCACCCTTTCCCTGGCAGTGCAGGGCTTTGAATGCTGATCAGAACACAGAGCTGCCCACTGCAGGTAGAAGCCGGGTTTAGCTTTTGTGCTGTTAGGTAAACACAAACGTAAATCAACAAGCACATGTTTGATTAACACACAGCAGTATGGAGAACACACATCTGTCTTTCGTTATGATATGGAGGCTGTATGTTTGGTAACAATGGGATCCTTGAAGGGTAATGACCCAGGAGATTGATAACAGAATCAAAGAAGAAGCATATCACCTCTAACCTATTGTGCCATAGAGTTTAAGTCCAGAAGGGATGATTAAATCATCAAATCTACGACAGGCTATTACATTTCACCTGGATACCCCTGTGGTCAGCCCAAATACTTTAGATCCACTGAAGTATTTCAGTCCTCGGGAGATTAAACTGTGCAGCCGCAGGTTGGTTGTGAATAACTATGTTTTGATATGCAAGCAAATGAGCTTTCTGTGTCCTGGAACAATACTGCATCACTCAGATGTAGACAGGCTACTCAGCCCCTTCATCTACCAGACACTTTGGTCTGTGCTATCATCACTATTATTTGTATTGCAGCAGCACTGAGTGGTGCCAATCAAAGATCAGGGTCAGTGTTCCCTCTAAGCTGCGAGGCAGCACAGCTTCACAGGTGATTAATCAGCCCCACCCAGTCAGAGGCTCAGGGCTCTGTGATGAGGGCCCTCTTTTGCTAGGGACTTTACAGAGTAGAGCTGGGCAACAATTTTGTCCAAACTATTTTCTTGGCAAAAAGTTTCAGTGGCTGAAACACTTCAGTGTTTGTGTCAGTTTTGTCAACTTGTTTAGGTTAAAAAAACTCAAAAATTCTGACAAAAAAATCAGAACATTTCCTTCTGATGTTTCTGAGATTTTGATCATTTGATTTGACGCAAATTTTCACTTCAAAATTTCTATTACAAAATATCAAAAACATTTTGAAATGCTCTGAAGCTACATGTCATGTTTTGGTTTTCTTGAAGCCAAACATTTTGTTTAACCTGAAAAGAATTTTGTTTTCAACTTTTTGATTCACCCAAAATTTCAAAACATTTCATTTTTGATTTGACCCAAAATCATTCCATCCGCCCTAGTTTTTTGGCATTGCCTGTGAACCACAAAAAATCTGTTAAATAAGTATTCTATTCTGGTTCTTATGTCTCCCTTGTCACTGTAGCATCCGAGTGCTTTTTCTTGGTGCATTAAGCAAGATGAGTCATGTCTGTCACGAGTGGTTCATTCTCTCTCATCCTCTCACCGGGGGGAGAATTGTACATGCAGGGAAATGTTTTGGTATGGGAGGGCTTTTTTAATGTGCATGCTGCTGTGTGTTTATATTAGAGAAGGCAGGTTAAAGACGTGCATCTTGCAGAGGGAGATGATGATGTTGAGGTTTGTGATGGCCCTTAGAATCTCCTGCATTAATGAGATTTACCCTTACAGCAAACATTTCCATTGTGCCAGAGAAACGCAGCTCACAACCATGGTTTGCACCCAGCACTTAAGGCAGTTGTTTGGAACCAGCGTTCTGATCATGTAAGGATTTGGTTATGCTGAGTCTTTCATATGCTAGATTTTCTCAGGCACTTTACAAAGCAATAATTTAGGTACTGGTTGTTAAGCAACTGTGAAGGCAAACAGAGCAGCCAGTATGTGATATTCAACTTCTGTCACCACCGCCAAATTAGCTAAGGCTGTAGCACAAGTTAGCATCACATCCAGTGTATAATGCCACCCAACTTTGCCCGGGTACTTCCCTGCCGAACTAGAATTTGGTATATTCCATTTCTTTCCAACTCTTGTTATTTTACATAGGTCTGAGCAAATACTGTGGCGAATAAATTCTGCCCTCATCCCTGTCACCAAATGCCTGCCTAAACCTGTTTTTATAGGTGCGCTATTTCTGAGGGTTAATCCCTTGCCACTACTGATCGAGCAAACATTGCTTGTTCTATTTATAGATTGTTAATGTTTGACTATATCTGTGACTTCAGAAAGGGCTGCTGGGGCTGGTAGAATGGTACCTGCTCTAGGAAGGATTCTGCTGAAAAGAAAGGGCTCTGCAGAGTTAGATGAAGCAATTTTGAGTGTCACCCATGTTTATCTTAGCCTTTATGAGTAATCGTTTCAGAGAGAACCTCTGGAGAGGTTATAAAACTCAGCACAAAGGGTATATTGACAGTCACTGGAGACAGGGAGAAGTCAAAGCAGGGTGCATTTTCCAGTCTTCCCCATCAGCTTTGGGATGGAGATTTGGGGATGGAGTGGGGTATGCGTGTGACTGTCATGTGAATTCCAAGGAACATCCATTCCTCTGATGGTTATAGAGTGTTCAGGGGACTGCATCTGTTCACTGAGATCTAGAGGGATCATGCTAATGACTTTGTGAAATCCATGGGATAGCCTCTTCACAGGGGTGCCATTTCAGATGTTGATGTATGCGTGGGGGGTAACTTTAACCATGATTCCATTCTGGGGGCTTCATAGGCACCTGAAAAACTCCTCTTTTTGTTGGTTTTTTGGAGGTAGTAACTTAGAAATTAGCAAAAATAGAATAGCCAGATTTCTACTGAATCAATAGCCCACGGTCACTTTAAACAAAAGTAGGAGCCCAAAAGTAGCCTAATCTATTTACTTAAACATTTTTTATGACCATTGGTCTATATCCTGAGAAAGAACCGATATCTGTAGTATAATTAAATGATGGATATTAGCAGCATAGATCTATAACAAACACATTTTGTCAGCCAAATCCTGGCTTTGGTTGATATGCACTGAATGGCTTATGGAAATACTTATGAAGAAATACAAAGGATTGGAAGGAGAATTCTAGTATGTGGCAGTAAGGATTTGTGAGAGTAAACATCACCTCCATGCATTCACTGAAGGGACTCCAGTCTGTGAGACTCTGCCACCCTCAGAAATATTAAAGAGTAAAAAACAGGAGCTAAGATGACTTAGCAGTTGGAAGAGAAGGACATACAGCACAGCAGACACACAGCGATAAAATAGCTGGCTGCTGAGGGCAGCATTTGTTTGCATTTGCATATGTAAAGTGCCCCCCCCAGATGCCATAGTTGGGAGGGGAAAGGGGCTGGCCAGTAGCCAGCGGGAGGACTAGCAGGGGGAGGGACAGGAGGACTAGTGGAAAGATGGGTGTGTGTGTGTCTGGTGCCCGCAGCAGGGGTCCGACCCTCCACGGTCACCGGCAATGGCAGGACAAGCACAGCAACAGTCCCAGCTCGCTGCAATCCTCTGGCTGCATTGTTTGAGGGGGAGGGGTAGGACTGCCCTCAAACTCACCTGCAGGAAGGGGAGCAACACAGCTGGGGGACAAAAGTGAGCTGGGACCACGCTGTTCTGCTTTCCCTGCCACTGCTGGTGAGTGCGGGGGAAGGGCAGACCCCTGCTGCTGGCACTGCCCCCACTAGTCCCCTCAGGCTACATCGCTTGAGGGAGGAGAAAGAGGTGGAGCAGGGATGGAGAAGACGCGGGGAGAGGGTGGAGCATGGGTAGGGTCAGGCAGAGCAGGGGCAGGGAGAGGCGAGGTCTGGGGCGGAGGGAGGTTGTCCCATCCCTTCCCCAAGCTGTGTGTGTGTGTGTGTGTGTGTGTGTGTCTCATGTGGTCAGTGGTCCCGTAGGCCCTGTCACCAGTTGCCTCTGCCTCAAAAGGTGTTCTGAGGAAAAGTCAATCGGCATTTGTGGTATTGCCATTCCCCCCAAAAGTGAAGAGTTGGGGAAAAAAATGGGAAAGTTTTAAGTGTAATTGAAGCAATGTTTGTGGTGTGACGCCTCATGTTGGTTTCTTGACAGTGGGGGAAGGATCCGCTGGTCGGTCATTCTTCAGCTCTGCCGCTCTTGCAATGAAGCACTGAAACACCCAAAGCCGGGCTCACTTGAATGCGCCTGGAGGAGGAGCAGCAGCCCCCCCCCTGCTTGAGGAGCCCTGTGTCTACTAATGTGACAAGGGGCTGGCGCCTCCCAGCCTTTGTAACATAGCAACAGGTGCAGAGTGAAGAGCAGGGCAGATGGTGATGAAATCTGCAGCAATCTCCTGACCTAAGTGTAACCCACACACATGGGCTATGTCTACACTTGCGGCTTCTTGCGCAAGTACGGCCGTTCTTGTGCAAGAATCTGCAGAGCATCCACACTGCCTGCCCGCTCTTGCGCAAGGAAATTTACAGTACGGCGTGGTAAGAGAGGGCTCCTTGCGCAAGCGCTACGCTCTTTTTTATCAGGTGTAAGTCCTCTTGCGCAGGAGCTCTTGCGCAAGAGGGCAGTGTGGACGCTCGGCAGGGATTTCTTGCGCAAGAAACCCCTATGGCTAAAATGGCCATCAGAGCTTTCTTGCGCAAGAGAGCGTCCACACTGCCATGGATGCTCTTGAGCAAAAGCACAGCTCGCACAGGGCAGTGTGGACGTTTTCTTGCGCAAGACTTCTTCCACAAGAACCCTTGCGCAAGATGTTCTTGCACAAGAAGCCGCCAGTGTGGACATAGCCCTAGTGTGGTTCACTGTCCCATGCAGTGGCACCTAGACCACAGATAAGAACAAGAGCCTGCTACAGGAGGGGCTGAGAGCCAGCTGGCTTTTCGCTCAAAGGGTAGAGACGCCTATACTAAGCTTCAGAGGGCCCAGGTTCAAATCTGCTTGGTGGTGGTTACATAAGCATAGCCATTCCTTCCTCACCATGCCCTGAGCCTGCTTGTTCCAATGGATTTGGGAAAAGGGCTGCAGCTGCTCCCAGCCCTGCAATTGGCTCTGCCAGATACACCTCTGCCTTCTTACTGGTAGAGCAAATGACAGCCAGCCTGTGGGGGGAGAAGAGTGAGTCAGTGTGGCTGAGGAGTAGGGGAGAGGAACTGTAGCACAGGTAACTTTGGGCTGCTTGGTGAGAGGAGAAGAGTAAGCCTGCAAGCAAGCAGCCTGGCTGCTCACCTTTGTGCTTTGCGGTAGCTGCTGCAGTTCCATTCTTGCCAATCAGGGGCTGGCACCAGTATCTCAGGAGCTCTGACCCTAACCCCACAGCTCCTGATCCCAGTCAGGAGTGTGCATGGGCTGGGCCTTTTGTTCTGCTGAATGAGCCTCCATTCTTCACTGAGGGGGAGGGAAGGAGAGGAGTAAGGAAAGCAAGCTGCCTGCATTCCTCTCACTCCTGGCTAATGAGGAGAGGCAGGAGACAGCATCCTAGTATGGTAGGAAACTTTCATGGCGGGGAGAGGGGGACGGAGGACGAAGGGAGGTTGCAGCCCTCCTAGTCCCATTAAATGGCTCCCTTGCTTCTATATCCTTTTGTGATCCATGCCTCAGACTCCTTCTAATTAAAAGAGTTGATTTGTCTCTGTTATAACTTGAGATTTGGAGGATGGGAAACGTTCCAGGGGCCATCTGGGGGTCCCAGAAATATGGGGCACTTTCTGACATCTATATGAAATCAGAGGGATTCACGTGGGGAAGGAGAGGAGACTGTACCTCTGACAGCAGCATGTGACTGGGGGAGAAGGAGAGTGCAGCATGTGACTGGGGGAGAAGGCTCTTTGACAGTCATGTGTGATCCAGATGTGCAAGGCTTCCTCTGATATATTCATATAAGTAGGGAGCTGCTTCTCTTATTTGCATGAGGTCCAGAGGCATAAGAGCCTTCTGATTTTCATGTGCAATCTGTGGCTGGGTGGGGGCGAGGAAGAGACGGCATCCGTTTGAAATTCCGGAGGGATTTTGTGGGGGTGGAGAGCCATATGTTCCCTTTGATGTCTGCATGAGATCTGAGGGCCTTGCTAATATGCAGTGTTTTTATTTTCCTCCTTCTGATGTATACAAAAAAGTAAAAGAGCACAGTTCCGGGATCTTGTCTCAGATACTGCGGCGAGGAAAGTCATGTATGTGTGTAGATGGATGGACAGATTTCTGGCCAATGGGAGCTGAGAAACTGTGCTGGAGGCAGGAGCAGTATGCAAAGCCTCCCCCTTTTCCCCACCTCAGTAGCGCAGAGAGCCATAGGGAGCAGCTTGGAGCTGCTCCGCAGGGGCGGGCTGCAAGCTGGATTTAAAGGCCAGTCTTGGCTGCTCCTATTGTAGTGGGTACCACAGGAGCTGGACTGTTCAAACCGCTTTACACTTCAGTGTCTTTATGCACTCAGATGCAACTGGAGCAATTTAAAAAAAACCGTACAGCATAGAAAACTCTGATGTCGCTGTTTGCCTTGGTGGCCACAGACATCCAGACCTTTCCGAAGCATCGTGCTTTCCAATCTTCTTGAAAGGATGGCAACTCATTTCTGCTTTCTTATTATCTGTAGAATAATGGATTCAAATTCTATCCATGCCACAAACGTAATGAGGTGAATGTTCTTATCCTAGTTTCTAAAGCACCAGTTAAGCATCAGTAGCATTCGCTGGAGGGGAGAGCCCTACATTAGAACAGCAGGGTATACTCAGGCCTGCAGACAGGGGGCAATTGCCCCCAGGGCCCGGTGATTCAAAGGGGCCTGGGTCTCTGGGCCACCACCACTACTACTGCGGCAGCAGGGGTGGCCGCAGTTCCAGGCCCTTTTAATCTCTGCCAGAGTGCCATGCTGTGCACTGCGGGTGGCTCTGAGGGCTTGGGGGATGCAGGGTGGGGAAGGCATGCCAAGCTCCATGCGGCACAGATGGCTGGCTACCCCGACCCCATCCCCTCCACCCGAGGTCCAGCCCCTTCTGGGAGTGAGGAGCTGGAGTCCCCCTGCTCCCCACTTTGCCCAAGGGCCCACTCAGGCTGTCAGCCCCCCCCCAGTAGGGTTGCCAGGTGTCCAGTTTTCTACCGGACAATCCGGTATTTGCACCGTCTGTCCGGTAGAAAAATTCAGAAAATACCGGACATGTGCAATGTCCGGTATTTTCTGAAATCCCGGCTGGGTGCCGGACGGAAGCCTGGCGGGGGCGGGGGAGCAACTGGGAGGCAAGGCCGTGATTGGCACTGGGAGCCCTGTGGTTGCATGCAAAAGCCGGGTGGGGCGGGGTGGGGTGGGACGGGGGCCGGGACTCCCAGCCACTCCCCCTGCCCGGCTTTTGCACGCAACCAGAGGCTCCCACCACCTATCGCGGGCCCGCCTCCCAGTTGGGAGCCTCTGGTTGCATGCAGAAGCCGGGCAGGGGGAGTGACTCCCAGCACCTCCCCGTCCCCCGCCCCCGCCTCCGCCCAGCTTCTGCTCGCAACTAAAGGGAGTGCCTGCCGGGGGCGTGGCCTGAAGGACTCCTGCTGTCACCAGTGGCTGCACCCCCCCACACCAGGTCTAGTTCCCACCCCTCTTCCTCCGGGACCCCCTCTCCTCCCATCCAGCCCCACAGCCCCCAACCCCCCCCAGTGCTGCTTCCCGCCCCCCCCTTCCTCCCGGCCAGCCCCACCCCCCTCCTGGCTGGTTCTGCCCCCCTCCCCACCCCCCCCGCCCACGACCAAGTGTGTCTGGTTTTTGGCGGGGTCTACCTGGCAACCCTACCCCTAGGTGTGCTGCAAGTCAGGGTAATCTGTTTTGTCCAAGTTCACCTGTAGATCTCTGGTGAGGAATCTCAGGGAATACTGCAAGGGAGGTGTTATTTGTTTTGGCAGAGTCACGTGGTGGCAATCCTAGGCCTGTAATAGCAAGGGGCACTGCAGGGTATGGAAGGGGAGGTAGATCGACAGAGCTGGGGGATCCAGGCCAGGGATAGCAGAGGATGCTGCAGGGCAAGAATGAGGTATTTTGGCAGAGTCATGTGGAGTGATAGGACTGAACACCAGGAAGCACTGCTGAGTTGGGAGTGAGGTCACTGACGGAGTCATGTGGGGTTTCAGGATGGGAACAGCAGGGGGTACTGTGGGTCTGCCATGATGACCAATGGCAGAGCCACCTGTGATTTGGTCTTGCATAGGGTTTATCCACGCTATGGATGGCAGCTGCCACTGTTGTCAATCAGGTGCCAAGAGCCTGGCCGGGTCTCTGGACAAGATGGAGGGAGGGGGCTGGCTCCACATTCGCAAAAGAGGTGGGGCCTTGGGCAGGGGCAGGCAGCCCTCAGCACTGCCTGGACCACATCGCGCCCCTCCAGCCCTCAGTGCCATGCAGGGTACCATGCTCTGGCAGCGATTTAAAGGGCCTGGAGCTCTGGGCCGCTTTGAATCGCCGGGCAGTTGCTCCTCACTCTTGTCCGCAGGCCTACTGTCAATGCTTCACTTTCAGAAGTGCTAACATTCAGCTGAAAATCCAAGAAAGAACCACAGAGATTGCACTTTAGTCATTCCATTAGTTCTGCTTAGAAAAGCCAGCGAAAACGGTCACTTCAAATGTAGACAATGCATCAACATTTCGGTCTCTGCCAGAAAAAGTGATGTCAGGCTGGCCGGCTGGCACCCTGCCCCAACTGGAAAGCAATCCAATGCCTTCCAACACAACGTGGGAGAGACCGTTATTTCTTTAAATGAAAATTAAGTAAATTGGAGCATGTCAGAAACACACACCAACAAACCAAAGGAGACTCCTGTCCCTTGCTGAGGAGACTATGAAACTCTCTGTTGCTCCCTTCATAAAGCAGCCTTCCTGCACCTCCTTTAGGAAGCTCTAATCCCCTTAGCCTCTCCCTAGAGCTGCTCAGAAGAATGTAAAGTGCACAGTATTCCTAGACTCTCAGGGCACGTCTAGGCTACGGTTTTTTTCGAAAGGAGATATGCAAATTTGGCACTAATTTGCATATCTTCTGATCTCATTTTTGAAAGCAGGTCTTTAGAAAGTGAAAGTAGCCTGGATGCGGTTTTTTGGAAAAAAAAAAAAACCCTTTTTCAAAAAAGCGCATAAACCTTTTTTTAGGAAGAGCGTTTTTTTCGGAAAAGGGTTTTTTCCCCAAAAAAACCCACATCCAGACTACTTTCACTTTCGAAAGACCCGCTTTCAAAAATGTGATCGGAAGAAGATATGCAAATTACCACCAAATTTGCATATCTCCTTTCGAAAAAACCCCGAGTCTAGACATGCCCTCAGTGTTTTGTTTTCTTTGATGGGTTCCAATTAGCTCTTGTTTACTCCTTTCTAGTGAAAATAATCTTTTTTTTTTTTTTTTTTGGTCCTCTTCTGCCTCAGGCAGATCATGAATTATGCACCGACCATTTTCTCTCACTCCTGCACCTCCCTGTAGTAGCCCATGGGGAGGCCCATTAAGGCGCTTCCTTGCCTTATCTCCAGAGAGAGAGAGAGAGAGAGATATCCTGAAATGGCAGGAGCGGGAGGAGTTCGTCTGGCTCAGAGGATCACTGGCTGGAAGCAGCACATCACCACTCTTTAGGATATGGGTAGAGCCCTGCGTGGACACAAAATGTCATATCTGCATCCGCATTCGTGTCCGCAAAAACAAGCCATGGATATCCACGGATATAAAGTGGAAATCTGCATATTTGCAGGGCTCTAGATATGGGCAACCCGTCCATTTTAATATGAAGAAGCTTAAGGGTTTGTTGAGTAGGTATGAATAATCTGGCTGGGTACGGAGGGTCTTGATGGAACTGATTAAAGGGCAGACTTGGGTTTTCACTTCTGTTGGGAGCTGATTATGTTTTGTCACATTTGCATTCTTTAATTGCCCATATACTTATTAGGTAGGGGCGTCTGTGACCCATCGATGGCTACATGTTATGTGTTCTGCTCTGCACCTGCTCTGCAGAGGAGGTGAGTCTGTTACAGCTGCAGCTAAAAAGCTGTGGCTGTAGAATACAAGCTACAGCTGCTCACGCTTGTAGCTCCAGAGGTCTCTGTTTCAGTTCTCAGCATGTCAGCCAAGAGGGCTGCTGTCACACATTCAAAACATGAAAACACATTCTGAGCAGGTGCCCCCATTTCTGTAAGAGCAGAAGTGCTTTACATTAGTTTCCTGTATATACTTGGGGAGCTTCACCCTGATGAACCAGCCGCCTGACGCAGGCAGTGAAGTTACATCACAACTTGTTTCCCCGCTGTCTATAAAACAAAAGCTTTAGCAGTGTGTCCTACTGTTCTTGCACCCAGTACACCATCTGCATTATATCTACAAGGTGACATGTTAGAAAACTGCCTTCAAACAACAGTATAAACTAAGGAGTGAGGGTTGGGGGGTGAGGAGGGGCTCGGGGCAGGGGGTCCCATCTGGCACTGGCCTTTTCTCTCTTCCCCCTCCACCCCCCCCCGTCCCTTCCCTGGCTGACAGTGGCCTTTTTCTCCCTTTTTTCTCCCCCAGCCACCAGGGGCTTATTTTCAGCCCCTCCTGGCACTGTGGCCATGAGCCATAAAGGGGGGAAGGGCTTGGGGGGGGGGTAGTTATCTGGTGTGCTTGCAGGCAAGATGGCAAAGTCCGAGCCCTGCTGGCCGCTCCCTTGGTGGTACGGCTGCCCCCAGTGGCCATTCTCATATCTCTTCCTTCCGAACAGCAGCCCCTCCCTTTGCATGTTATGAAAAACAGTCCTTTTCCTGAGGCTGCCAGTTCTCTTGGCACAACCAAACCCTGAAAGTTAGGAGAAATGGAAGTTGAATACCAAATTTGGTGGGCCTAGCTCATATCATTTTGGAGGAGTTCTTGAACAAACTGACTCACAGACAGACACACAGACAAACACACTCTAAAATATATAGAGAGAGATAATCTATCCCTTGGCTATCAACATATTAAGTAAGTCTAACCTCCCTCCTCTCCCCAAAGTTCCTTATCTAGGAATTTGAGTTAATATGTTGTATCGGAGCAACCTGACTTCTATCTGAAGACTATATTTTCACTTAGGGTATGTCTACACTACCACCCTAGTTCGAACTAGGGTGGTAGTGTAGACATACCCTTACACAGTGGAACAAAACTGAAATGCCGTCCACTCAGAGCTCAATCTGGCTTCCGTTACAAGTAATGGCGAGTATCAGAGGGGTAGCCGTGTTAGTCTGGATCTGCAAAAGTGACAAGGAGTCCTGTGGCACCTTATAGACTAACAGATGTATTGGAGCATAAGCTTTCATGGGCAAAGATCCACTATGTCAGATGTAGTGGGTCTTTGCCCACGAAAGCTTATGCTCCATTACATCTGCAAGTAGTGGCGAGTCTCCATTGATTACAGTGGAAGCTGTATCAGGCTCTCCGTGTCTGTGACCAAGTGTGAGCAAGCAAGAAGTGCATCCAAGCTGCACATTTTCTAGGGCTGTGTTTTGAGATGAGGGCTTCTGGTGACATAAGCTTTGGACTCAGGGTTTATATTTTATTTGTCTTGTCTACACTAGAAAATTAGATTGACCTAGCTACATCACTCAGGAGCAATGGCGTGAAGCAAACCTAAAATCCCATGTAGACAGCATTTTGACAGAAGAATTCTTCCATCAACCTACTTACCACCTTCTGGGGAGCTAGATTCCTTACACTGATAAGAGAATCCCTCTCATCGGCGTAGGTAGTGTCTACTACCCTGAAGTGCTACAGCTGTGCCGCTGTACAATTTCAAGTGTAGACACATCCTCAATATAGATATTGAATATCAATTAAAAACCACTACTGGAAAATGTTCTAAGTGATCTAACATGATGAGCACCCATCAGCTAGGGACGTTAAAGTGTAAACATGTACGTGGTTAACCGATGAGCCTGGGCTTATCAGTTAATGTGCACGGTTATATGCAGCCCTCCCTTCCCCACGCTGGTGGCCACTCCATCCATAGTAATCACAGCTTACATGTGAGATAGCATCCACGCTGAATGGATGCTATCTGTCAAAAAAGCAGATCGCTTTTTCGATGCACTTTGGCAGTGTGGATGCTCTCTGTGACATTACAGTCAGTTGCTTTGGGAAAGACTCTGATGTCTTGTGTACTGGGTAACGAACGGCATTCCTGGTAGGAGAAATAGGGAGCAGGGATTTTCACAATAGCAAGCCCCTCATTAGAAGCTATCCTTCCCTTGGCACATTTCCTGCATCCCCCATTCAGTTGGGAAGTTTTATCTGTGAGCCATCATTCTCCTCAGTTCTTGCTGCCTCCCCCTCTTCCTTCCGCTTAGTGGTTCATTTACTGCTCAGTCTGTGATTAATTAAAACAAATTTCAAGTAACTGTGCTGATGCTAATTCACTTATAGCTGCCTGCTCCACACACGGATGTGTGGGGGCTATAGGTGATGAGGCAAATCTCCCTGGTAGTCAGCAGAGGGAGCTGTGCTCACAGGTTCAATGGATGAGAGAGTGTGTAACAGGAAAGGAAATGGTTCTCCAAACACCCAAGACACAAAAAATGAGTAGTCCTATGGCATCTTAGAGACTAACAAAAATACACAGAATCATGAGCTTTCATGGATAAGACCCACTTTACCAGATGAGTTAGAGTGGAAATAACAGAAACCAATATATATATAAACTGCAGAAGAAGTACCTGTCAATTATAGGACCTGTGTTAACGAGGCTAATTAAGTGGGCTGGATGTGTCCCATTCATAGCCTTTGATGTGAAAATGCAGCTGTTAAAAGCAGAAAAAATTGGCTTTTTTACTTGTCCAGGCAGAAGGGGGTGGAAGATCCTGAAATAACTAATTTGTCACTAATTATGTTGTTACTTTACTATCAAGGATACAGGAATACAGTAGAACCCCTATGTTATGAACTAACCGGAGATTGGGGCATTAAAATTGAAATGCTGCATAAGTTGCAGTATGGTGCTTTGCTTCACTTTCTCCTCGTCCTTCAAACCTCTGCAAAGCCATGCCCAGTGCACTAAGGTGTTGGAATGTGAAAAGATATCGACTTTTTCTGCCTTACCCCCTGCATAATTTTCCTCATGGGATTTTTTCATCCCACTCCCACCCCTCCTCATTGAGAAGAGTGGTTCGGACCACTGGTCATTCATAAAACCGGTGTTTATAAAATCAAGGTTCTACTCTGTCTGTGGCCCCAAAGAAAATCAAGTGGAGAATTCCTGGCTTTAAGGAATTGGGACCCTAGTTCTGTGTCATGTTGGGTCATGTTTCACTATGTGAGTGACTGAATTTGGTTTAAGTGAGATGGCTTGCACAGAGCTAGACTGAGAGCTCACTCTCAGCAACAGGTGGCATGTAGCATAGACACCCCAAGTACGGTCTTGGCAAGGTGTGACTGAGACACTCCTTAAGTTACAGTTCCAGAGCCCCTGTTTCACCTAACAGAGGAAGAATATAGGTGGAGTGGCTCTGCCTATGCCTCACCCCTTCCATTGTTGACCAGACTCCTTTCTGACAACTTGCTGGGGGTAGGGTGGAGAATCAACTGGGTGGACTCTGCTGTCCATACTGTTCCTGAATAGAACATCTGGGCAGGTTCTGAGTAGCTGTAACAGAGGGTAGGTGGGGGATTTTGTCCCATTACTGCCTTGCATGAATGTTCATGCCTAGGTCACAGTGTTCCCCCTTGTAAAGTACTCTTCAAAAATAAGTGAATAAGGGTGGCAGAATCAGGCCCTTCATTATTATTTATTACTGTTCCAGTTCCATTGGGGGGTGGGGCAGTGCTTGCTCTGCCACAGACTTCTTGTGAGACTTTGAGCAAGTCCCTTAGCCACTCTGTGACTGGGATATGAAATGGGAATAATAGTACTGCCTTACCTCCCACAGGTTTTATGAGGAGAAAGACACACAACAATGGCTATGTCTACACTACAGAGTTTTTTTGGAAAAATGTCCATGGAGCGGCCACACCTCAAGCATGTTTTTGCGCAAAAAAATCGAAAGAACAGAGGGGTTTTTCTGGTGTAGGTATTCCTCATTCTAAGAGGAAGAACGCCTTTTTGCAAAAGAACTCTTTTGCAAAAAGGTGTGTGTGGATGGGGAAGAGGGTTTTTTTGCGCAAAAAGAGGAAAGAGGAAAAAGCACAGGTGCCCTGGTGGCCATTTTGTGCATAGCAATCAGAGCTTACTTTCGAGAGAGCGTCCATGTAGTCTGGACGCTCTCTTTCGCAAAAGCGCATCGCTTTTTCGATGCACTTTTGCAGTGTGGACGTGCTCTGGCACAAGAAGTTTTTGCGGAGGATCTCTTCCGATAAAAGCTTCTTGCGCAAGAAGCCTGCAGTCTAGACGTAGCCAATGTGAAGTGCTTTGAGATCTACTGATGAAAAGTTGTGGGTAATATAGAAAGTGTATGTGGCACTGTAAAATATATGATGGGTTATTAGGATTTTAACAGGGAACCGTCTCACAAACTATTTCCCCTGTGATGAGTCCCATATCCCACATGGAAAATAATTACATACAGGCAGGGGGGTAGGGTGGGGAATCTAGTTATACATTTTCCATTTGAAATTAAAGCCCTCTCTCATCATCTTAACCCAGGAAGAGGGTGAAACCATTTAGCCAACAAAAAGTTGATTCCACTACAGAGGTTTATAATTTGTTTCTGAAAAGTATACTGAGAATATTGGTAATCTTGTCCAGTGTTCAGCTTGTGTGGTATGCAATGGGCATGATGTCTGGGTGAGTGCCTTGGGTTTCGGTCACAGCTTGGGAGTTCTCAGAGGAAATAATGCCCATTGCAGTCTGCTGCATCCTGAAGTAAAAACAGGTGCTCTTCAGGAGTTCCAGGGCAGGATGATTAAGCAATAGCACGAGAAGGGAAAAATTCTATTAGGGGCATTGTCCTTCTTTCAGTGTGGTGCATGGGTTGGTTATTTTTGTTTGTATTTTTTCCCACGAGCACCCAGGGATCTTTTGTAGATCGTCATTGCAAAGAAATAATATGGCCCTGCTACCCACAGTGTGATGCTATAAGTAGTTCACTCCAGTGAGCTGAAGTGCCCTCATATCTTAGGGACTGCCATGGAAGTGGAGGGTGCTGAGCACCTCCCAGGCTCAGGTGCAAAGGGAAGCATCACGCAGAACAATACAATGTAGAACAAGCACAGAGCTGCACAAGGTGATTCTAGGGGAGTGGCAATTCTTTCAGCCCTGTATTTCTGGAAAGCAGAGGAAGACGCTGGGAATATGTTAGCTGAGTGTATTCCAAGGGTACAGCATGTAGTGCAAGACAGCACAAAATCAGAATCAAATTTACTTTTTACAAAATTGAATGTACATCAGCTAACATCCAGCACTTCTCCTAATACTGATGGTGTTCTACCCTCCCAAGAAAGCCTTAAAGGATCAGAGAGACGCAAGCAATGAGTGTAATGGAAATCTCACATGTTTCATATATACATTATTTAAACGGAGGGGGGGAAATGTACTGCATGGACACAAGAGAGCCTATGAACTCCAAAGATTTATGATCTTTCTCTTGACTGCCCTAGAACGCAAGTCCTTTTTAACAGACTAACCTTCTGGAAAAATATATTGTTTATGGCTTTAGTGGGAACCATTAAAAACTCAATCACATTGTCAGTTGTGTGTGTGCAGCACTTTTTAGAGTCAGTAGGAGTTTCTTGCGCACTAAGCAGTGCATCTAAGATGTAACCAAGATCAGGATGTGATGCTATCACATTTCATCCAGACCAGTCAGGGATTCTGTCACCATTTCCTGTATGACCTAGAATGCTTCTGTGCTATGCACCTCTGGCTCACAGCCCTGACACCAGCTGCTCTCACCCTTGCTTCCAGCAGCCTGATTGTTCCTTATAAGGTGACACAAACAGCCCTTCCAGTCCTGGGTCTCCCCTACAGTGTCCACTCCCTCAAATTGGACGCTCACAGAAGTTATTCAGTTCTTTGCCACCGAAGAGTCAGAGAACACATCAGCCTGTTAGTTTAGCAGAGGACATCCCCCTCAGCACTAATGTGATTTTATAATCAAACAAGAATAAATTTAACAGCAAAGAACAGATAATACAGAAGAAGAGAAGACGACAGATTTGTGGTTACAAACAAAACAAAACAAAGCTTTCTAGTGGATAAAACTGAGCTTTGTGATTGTTACCTGTGCTGGCATCTCACGTATAGCCATTTCCAGCTACTCTGTGCTGTCAGGCCAAGAAGATCCATTTCTCATCTGCTCACTGGGCGCTGCTGACCCTTTGGCCTCTATCTGATGGATGCCAGAGTTACTTTTGGCCTTTGCTTACGTTTCTCACAGTCATTTTCCCTGTTTAAAGAGCCAGGAAGACTTCCTGGGGGTGTAGTCTCCATCTCCTCTTTGTGATCATTAAACCCTCTCCCCCTGCCCATTGAACTTGATGATTTTGTTTACCTTCTGCATAGATGTAGTTTCCATTGCCCTCTGAGGTGCCACCTGGCTCAGTTTACAAATACTGGAGAAACAGAGAAACAGGCAAAACAAGTAACATTCCCATGTCTCGGACAGGCTGGGATTATGCATTGTGTGCATAACACCTTCTAAGCCCACATCTGTGATCACTTACATACATCATGACCAGAGTGCTCCTGGTTTGCATGTGTGACACTTTACATGCTGCCTTTTAGATACAGATTATTGCACTGTGTGTTGGGGCAATGAGGGGTCAGGTCTGAGGTGAGTTATGATAGGATGTATCCTCTGCCAGCTGGCATTCAAGGATTCCCTAGGTCACACAGGGCCCCACTACAGTGGGTGCTGTATAAGCATATAGCAAGAGACAACCTGACAATCTTAGCACCTGTCCAGACAAGACAATGAGTGGCAGAAAGCAAAAGTTATTATCCCCATATTATAGTTTGGGAAACTAAGGCATAGGCAACTTAAGTGACTTGCATAAACTCAAGTGACTTGCATAAAGGGACTCAGTGGGTCCGTTGAGATGAAACTTTCTTGAGCCCCAGTCTAGAAGTTTAACCACCAGGAAAACTATACAATGGGCTAGACTCGACAAGCTCCCGCATCCTTTGGGATGAAACAAATCAGGAACGCTTGCAATATGTATTCCAGTCTAACTCAGTGTTTTGTTTCAATATGGCATTGATATACTTTTTGATTGTTTAAAAAGAACGAGTTGACATTAACTCCCAATGTTGTTTCAATACTATGGCAGGAGGTGCTTTAAAAATGCATAGTTAGATTAGCTATTTAACATTCAGTAGGAGTTCTGGCACAGAGCGAGGGCAGCAAATGTAGCCAAGAATATGTAGATTCTTAAAACTCCTTCCTGTATGAAATCTCAAGCAGCAGCTTGTCCATAGTTAATGAGAAGAAGGAAAAAAAACCCACAGCAGTTTAAACAGTCTCCCTCACCTCAGTACTTTCTCAACAAATACATTAGCCAGCTGGCCATCTTGCCCAAATCTTTCTGTCTCCCTTCGTCATTTCGATGGAATCACGGCTCTAAATTACTTTGTGAATTCAAGAGATTGGAGTGGTCTGCTGTGTTTTATTACCCAAGATGATTCCATGCAAAAACTCTTTTAGATTTATGAATGATTATGCCCCTGCAAAGAAGAGGAGCAGCTGCGGGGTCTGATATAGACTGGGCAGATTGTGGCATGTTGATGGGAGACTCATGCATACTGTGTGCAATTGTTTAAAGGTGACCTACAAATAACAATAGCATATTCCATTTCCTGTAGTACAATATGCAGAATTGTTCCCCACAAGTCAGGGTGAGAGTGCTATTCCGCATGTGAACCATTGAGAACTGCCCTTTTGTTTCACGTCAGAGCCTCTGAACACGCTGGTGGGTTCCCGCTTGGCTGGAACTTTCCAGAAGGAAGTATTTCCTGACATCATGCTTACCATGGGGCCCCATTGCAGCCAGTCTCTGGGGCTGTGGTGATGGCACTGCTTTAGGGTACAGTTTTGAATGTTTCTATTGTATTGCTCCAAGGAGACATGTATTTAGGGCTCCATTGCCCAGCTTGAGTAGCTGGATAGATGAAAAGGGAGATGAGCAGAGAGGGAGGAATCCTCTTTCCCAAGTGATGGATCAATTCCATAGTCAGTCTGCCGGAGGCATGCCACCCAGGTGGCTGAAGTAGCTGATATGGGGCACATACATCATAACTGATCCCACAACAAGGGGTGGATGGGAAATCTATGCAGTGGTGATTCCAGTCACTGCCCCGCCCTGCATCCTTCTACAATTTGCATTTTAGTGCATGCAGTTTATGCCCAGAGTTAAGTCTAGTATCTCATTATAAATTGTTATTGATACAGTATCATACATGTGTTCTGAGGAGAAGCTCAGAGCAAAGAGCCGGATTACTGCCTCACGTTGCTTGCAGTTTCTAAAGGTGCCAGTGAATATGGCCCAGTATTCTATGAGTGAGACTCTCTTCCTCTGACAC
The DNA here is from genome assembly GCA_032595735.1 of Pelochelys cantorii. Classification (NCBI taxonomy): domain Eukaryota; kingdom Metazoa; phylum Chordata; order Testudines; family Trionychidae; genus Pelochelys; species Pelochelys cantorii. The sequence continues at coordinate 252,839,398 of CM064326.1, read as the reverse complement.
ACATGTGAGAACTCTTGTGCATCTGAGTTGTACCTCTGAGCTCCACGGGATTATTCACATGCATAAGCGTTTGCACAATTGGTGCCGTAGACTGCTAACACTTCATAGGCGGCTCTCACTTGTCAAACTCATCTGCAAAACACTTAAGGTCCTGATTTTACAAAGGTACTTGAACGTGGATGTAGTCTCATTAAAGCCAGCGGTACTGCTTGCATTCTTAAAGTCCACAGGGGTTTAAGTAGTTTGCTGAATCAGGCCCTGACCACGCTGTAGTGACTAAGGATGTTAAATTGCAGTTAATTGACTAATCGAGTAGTCGATGGAAATTCCATTGACTACTCGATAGGCATTTCTGCATTCCTCCTTTGAAATGTACAAGAGCCCCCGGTGGGGCTCCTGTACATTTCAAAGGAGGAATGCGGAACTCCGTGTGTAGCCCGGAGCTAGCGGGAAATCCTGCTGATTTCAGGCTGCAAGCCGGCGTGCCTGCTTTGAAATGTACAAGAGTCCCTAGCAGGGCTTCTTGTGCATTTCAAAGCCACAGCGCTCTCATGGAGTCTGGGTCAGCTGGAGACTCCCCAGCTGACCCTGGGTTCCACGTGGCATTTCCCCAGAACCTGGGGTCAGCTGGGGACTCCCCACCTGATCCCAGTTCCGCTGAAACACCATGCAGAGCCCGGGATCAGCTGGGGAGTCCCCAGCTGACCCCGGGCTCCACGGCACTGCCCCTTTGAAACGCTGAAGTGGCGTTCAAAGGGGCAGCGCTGCACAGCTGATCCCTAGCTCAGGTGTGCAGCGGCTGCCCCTTTGAAAGCCGCCTTAGGGTTTCAAAGTGGCAGCGCCACACAGCTCATCCCCGGCTAGGCTGTGCGGTGCTGCTGCTTTGAAGTACCCCTTCTCCCCCCCCCCCCTTTGCTGCCTCTATCTGATTTGCTTATTGGATAGTCGACTGGTCCTTAACATCCTTACCACAGATGTGAGCCTAAATAGTAAACGATGGTGCAGAGCAAGCACCAGGTGGAGCGTGGCTAATGGGATGGAGCTGTTACAGTACACCCAGGCTGTCACCTCTTTGCACAGCGTCCGTCCAGTGGAACGATTCAAACGCTAGTGCAGATTTTTTGCTTTCAGAGATTCAACTGAGAACACTTTATCTCCAATGCTACACAGGCCCCTCCTGACAGAAACAATCACTTGCTCACTGTCAGTTCACCATATTCCCAGTCACTGTGGGTTAGATGAAGTTGCCCTTGGGAGTCTCATTCCTAAGAGAGGCTAAAAAGAAGCAGAAGGCTGAGGCTCCAGTCAGGGAGGCCAAAAGAAGAGGTTCTGGAGACTGAGAGACCTGCCCTGTTGAGCTGCAAGGATAAGACTGAGTACAGCATGTCTCCTTTGTGCCTTTGGTGCATATTTTCCCTGCCTGTTCAAAGGAAATTAATAAAATTACACTCGGGCATCAGCACATCTGGACTTGAGAACATAATTTATCAGAGGCACTTAAAGAACCACCTGTAATTTCATACAAAAGGGGCAGATACCTTTGAGATGCCCCATCCAGGCAGGTTCTATCAATTACCATAAAAAGATAATTTCTTCATCTAAATCCCTCTCCAGGAAGTTCCCCAGGTGGTAGCTGTTACAATTGTAATAGTATGAATAATTATTTGTGCTGCCTGTTATCAGGTAAAAATGTGTATGTTCAGAAGAAGAGCCTGATCCTGGAAAGACACGGGGTCTGGTTCTTATTTATATCTTTTACACAATTCTAGCAGTGTAAAGGAACTGTAAAGTGGGCATAAACTACATTCACACTCACTTAAGGGGCCCTGTACACTGCCAGAGTGGTGTAAAAGGGCCGTAGTAGAGGTAAGAATCTGGCTCTTGATACTGAGAGTACACTCACTACTGTAAATAGTCCTCTTGACTTCCGTGTGGCTACACAGGGTAGAAAACGCCATACGTGGTAACACAGGTTGAACCCTTCTAATCCAGCACTCTCTGGTCTGGCAACATTGGTGGTCTAGCATGATTTCAGTTAGCCGGATGTCCACTCACCATGGACGCGGTCAAGTTTCCCATAGTCCCATAAAATTTGTTTACAGTCACCAGTCCTAGATCTCAGTGCTGTTATTTAGCCCTAAATGTCTTCTAAGAGCCCAGTAAGCAGTGGAAGTGTTGGTAATGCTGCTAGACAATATTGACCTCCCGTGGTTCCACAAATTCTTTGGTTCAGCACCGGTCAGGTCCCAAGGGTGCCAAACTAGAGAGGTTCGACCTGCATGGGCTTGCAGAGTCTACCTCTAAAATTGTTTATGATAGTGACTTTGCTGCATACTTGTTTAAATGCTCCTGTGGCTAATGATTAGAACAGCTAGTACTGCACACATCTCTTCCACTCACCTTCCATTCCAAGGATTCCAAAATGCTTTATATGCTGATACACAACCCAGGGCTAGGCTCACAAAAGGGGCTGGCAACTACCTGTCACTTCAGAGGCCTACATTCCAAAATCAGGAACCAATGGGACTGAACCCCACCTGCTAAGTTGCTGTCAAACGCTGTAGGTGCCTAAATGTTTGCAGGAGAAGTTCCTTATGCTTGAGCACAATGCACATTGCAGCTTCATTAAGTCCCAGAGCAATCCTAGGTCTAGGGGAAACTAGATGTTCCTCCGCTTATCTCACCTGCGGGGCCCGAACTGGTGTGTTCAGAGCTTGTCTATGGGGTCAGCCCCCCTTGGGCAAACAAAGCAACTCTCTAGGCAGATTTCTCTCATCACTTTTAGTCCGGGGTTAAGGTATTCACCGGATATGTGGGATACCCTGGTTCAAATCCTCCTGCCCCCACTGAGAAGCTGTGATTTGCCATCTCTGAGAGAAATCACAGAGATGGGGGCTAATCTGAGAGAGAAAGATCACAAGCATGAGAATGATTTTTGTAGCCTGATGTTTGGAACATTCATACAAGAGACTCAGGATCCAGTCCCCCGGATCCAATGGCCTCTTACGTTACTTAGCCACAGTGGAGCAGCTTCCAAAGGAGTGACTGGTGGCCTCCTATATCAGAATATCCCTAAGGCCAGAGCTGTCCTTACACTTTATGGGGCCCTGTGCAAATGAGCCTTACCCCATGTGGCTTCTACTTGGGCTCAGGGCTTCCCTTCTCCCCCTGCTCCTTCTAGGCAGCTTGTGCCACATTCTTGGGGGTACCCTCCTCCCCACCATAGCCCACTGGCCTGGCTTCTGCCAAGGAACTGGGGCTTGAGTCTTCCCTCCCTTCTCCCCTCACAGCTTCTGCCAAGGGCTTGGGGCTAAGGGAATTCCCCCTCATGCAGATTCTATCTGTGCTTGGGGGCTTGTCTGGGCTGGAATGGAGCCACAGAAGCTGAGGGCTTCTCTCCACCCCCAGCCTGGCAGGAAAAAGCCTTCATTAGCAGCTGGCTGTTGGCTGTGAGGAGCATGTGGTGGGAGGGGAGGGGACAAGAAAGCAACAGTCCTATTGCTGCCAGCTGGAGAGAGCAGCCGGAGGAAGGGGGCAGAAAGGAACCAAGAAGGATGCAATGCAGGTGACAGAGCCATACAAGTACACACATCTGCATAGGGCACCCGAAAATCTGGTGTCCCAAATTTTCAGGTGCCCTACGTAGCTGCATATTTTGCATATGTTTAGGGCTGTGGCGCTCAGTTCAGACCTAGCAACTTTCTGTTGAAGTCCCTTCTCCCCATCACCCACTGGGGTAAAAATTATGAGGAAGGTCCTCACTAGCCTCTTGCTAAAAGGCTAAAGGTAACTACCAAGAGAGGGTCTGCAGATGAGAATTCTGCAGCCTAAATTGAGGTGCCAAACTCACTGAGAGGGTTGGGATTTAGAACACACCCACTGGCTAGTTTAGATGGGGAACTTCCTAGCAGGCTGGCTTTTGTGAATCCCATTTGGAGGTTTCTATCTCTCCCCAGCCATTGCACAGGGAGCGTAAACACTTAATTGAGGCTATGTGAATCCCAGGGATTTTTCTAAGACAACTAAAAGGTAACTGTGATAGTGTTGCCACATCTCATTCCTTTGAGATCTAGTTCCTATTATGTAGTGTTCACCCACTCCCCTGAATGCAGCCACAGCTGGGATAATAGAATATGGAAGTTGCTTAACAAAACTGCACATGAAGCTGGGGTGGGAAGGTTGTCACTAGAGAATATCAGAGTATCAAAAGGCACCTTACTTCTCTTATTGCTAGGCAGCGTAAGGCCGGTAATCCCTTTCTGAGCTCATTGAGATTCCTTTAGAATTGAACACAGAGGACAAATTGAGGAGAAGACCAAAGTGTCATGTTACAGCACATCACAACCAAGACTTTTGGATTAATTATTTAAACTCTCATGTCTCCACTGAGACTCTGGGAAAATTGTGACCTGTCCTCATTGAGAAAAAAGGTACTGCTTGGTTAAGCACTTTCTTGAGTCAGTTTCTTAAGAACCACATTCACTTTTTGTTTTATCACTCTATCTGGTCACAGGTTTGGGAGTCAGAAGTCCTGGGTTTTGCACCCTGCCCTGCTGCATGCCCCTGGGCAAGTCATTTCACCAGTGCTTCTTCTCCCATTCTTTGTTCTGTTTACTTACATTATAAGATCTTGGGCAGGGGTGGCTCTAACTGTGGGTACGTACTACACTAAATGAGTCCCTCCTTTGGGTTGGAGTCTCTAGGCAATATAAGAATGTGAAAAATATTAGTAATATCTATTGTCTGTCTGTCTAAGATATTTTGAAAATGCCCATCACGTTAACATTTAGGCATCAGGGCCAAAATGTTCAAATTTGAGATCCAATAATTAGGACCTTAATCTGTATTTGGGCACTGAAATAGATTACCTGATTTTCAGAACTGCTAAGCACTAAAGACTTCTGAGGGAACCACAGGTGCTCAGACATATCTAAAAACCAGCCCTACTTAGTTACCTAAATAAGCATCTGAACATGAATACTTAGGCTCTTTTTTCCTTACAGTAGGGATGATGGTTTTTATATTTGGCATGTGGAGGATTAAGCATTGACTGTTAGATTATTGGTAGTGAAAGATGATAAGTTACATTCATCTTATCAAAGAGAAGGTTAACAGGTGACTTGACCATGGTCTGTAAGTATAGCTATTTGGAAAATGGAATTTCTGTTCTGGGGGAAATTCTGACATTTCAAAAATTTGGTTTTGTTTTGATACATAATGAAAAGTTGAAATTTAACACTGAACACAATGGCTGAAATATTGCACTTTGGAAACATCAGAATGCCCTTATTGAAACCTTTTATTCAAATGCAATTAGAACATTTTGTTTTGACTTATCCTTTCGTTTTGACTTTATCCTTTCAACTACATAGTATAGCATAGTAGCTGTGCATTTAAAGTATATTCTATTCTAAAATAAAAGCCTAGTTGAAACAAAATGTTTTGACCTTATTAAAAGGAAGCATTTGGGTAATTTCCTATCAAAAATATCAATGTAATCTGTACATTGCCAGAAAGTGTTTTGTTTTTCTGACAGGAAAATTGTTCTGTCTAAACATTTTCAACCACCTCTTTGTATAATGCCTACATGAAGAGAAGATATCTGATAGTTACGGGTTCTTTTACCTAGCTGACAAAGACATTACAAAATCCAATGGTTGGAAGTTGAAGCTAGATAAACTACATTTTTTTAATAGTGAGGGTAATTAATCATTGGACTCATTTAGCTGGGTCTCCATCATCTGAGGTCTTTAAATCAAGTTTGAGCGCTTTTCTATAAGATTATGCAGTAGTTCACTGTGTAGTTATGACCTCTTATGTAGAAGGTCAGAATGGAAGAACATAATGATCTCTTGTAGTCTTAATACATCTGTAAATGTCATTGGGGATTAGCACATTGTTGATCTTAATGCTTAAAAGTGGTTTATGATGCTGAATGTTGGCTCTTCAAGGCTCTGTCCAACTTGATGCCAGAAGAGGTCATGGAGGAGTGAGATGGAAGAAGGTCTTTGCGTACTATGCATTTCAACCAGGGCTAGATTGGACCTTCAGGCATAGGCCGGAGCAAGGGTTGGTCTGCAAGCTATGCCACCCTACTGTGGGATGGAGGGCAATAATTTGGATCTGGCTTATACCAGTAGCACATTATCATACCTTTTGTGCCAGCTGAGATGTGCTGGCCAGTGTATTTGAGCAGGATAGAACCTAAGCTCCAACTACCCCCTGTCCACCTGCTTTGGGGTTGGAGAAACGAATAGCTATTGCTAGTACATTCCTCTTACTTACACCCATGTCTGGACCTTGTGGAAGGTTTAGGAGAGAGGCTCCTCAAGGTCACACAGCAAGTCAGCACAGAGTAAAGTAGAAAACCCAGACTCCCAGTCCAGCACACTGACCACTGCTTCCCCTCCTTCTAAGCACAAGGTCACACAGCCATTGCCGGCACATCTTTAAAATTAAAATGTGCATTGTTAGCTATAATTATGGTATTATGAGCCATTCTTATCAAATACAATGCAGCTAGAGTAAATGATTTAATTGTATGGGACCTTTCTGCCACTCACAGCATGCTTATAACTCATATCAGCTCCGACGGGAGCTATGCGCACATAACGGTGTGAGAAATGAATAGACTCTTTTGATTACAATAAGGTTATAAGCAGCAGGAGTCCATTATGATTTGCAGTAAAATAAAGATTTTTCCATAAATGTTACCTTATAATTTACATTCTTCCTTATCCTTTTCACTGTGTGCATCTGCAAATTTATATGCAGGCGTTTTGTGATGGCCTTAAAAGCCATTCATCATTCATTGGTACACACAATGAATCTACAGAGTCTTTCCTTTTTAATTTCCAGTGGATCAATTTAAAAGGCAACAAAAACCAAAAAATAAAACCCACCTCAAAGTGTTGTAAATGTACTCAATGATATTTGCATGAAGTTTTCACTTCTGTATCCATAGGCTGAATCCTGCTCAAATTTCCCTCCCTATCTTTAGTGACTGCATCCTGTTCCAAAGGGCCATCTCCCCTCACCCCAAGACTGGCCTTGCATATTCCTCATTTTGACAATAAGGAGCAACCTAGCCATGCCAATTTCCCACAGGGCAAGTCTCAGATTTCCCCCCTGTTCTGGAAAGGATAGTGGATGCAATGAAAGTCCATTTGAATATATGGTTTGCTTTTGGGGGAAAAAGAGGGCCTGTCTCTTCTAGAGCCCGATTGCTCTGGGACCTTAATTTGCCCATCTGCTCAATGTTGGAGATAGGATCTTGCTCTAGATGGACCACTAGGCTGATGTAACATGGCAATTCCTATGGTTGCTTCCAAACCCTTGCTCTAGAATGGCAGTGCAACAGGTACATGTGCCTGGCAGGAGTCCAAATGACCCAGAACTCCCCTGCAAGCTAATTTCTTCTGGGAAGACGGAATAAAAACTTAACAGTCAGAAACCTTGGCACTACAACTGGAGTTATTTATCCCAGCCAAAGAGCTAGCATTTCTCTCCAGAATTAATATGCAAATGAATATAAACAACACTTCCCACGAACAGGTTCAGAATTATGTACTGTGATATTATGCTCTGAACATTTATTGGAACTATTATTAGCCTTGTTGCTGTGGCTTTTGAGAGCCCACTTTTACAGGCCAACAGAGTTCAGATGGGGTTCTGGAAAATCAAGGGCAGAGTTTCGGGAGAGTAGAGGGGGCAGAAGCTGCGAATACCGGGATGCAGCTTGCTTTTCTTCCTGTTCCCCTGTTGATAAGGGAGCGAGGGGAAAGTACTTGGATTTCATGAATTACTCCTCTGCTCCTCCCTTCACCAGCCGGGAGTGAGAGGCATGCACAGAATCCAAATACTTTCCCCTTGCTCCCTTATCGTCGGGGGAATGGGAAGAAAAGCAAGCCACGTCCCAGTCCGCATGGCTGCCACTCTTTTCCCCCTGCTCTCCCAAAACTCTGCCCTTGTGGAAAATGGGCCTGCTTTGTTTCTAGGGTGACAAGGCTTTCCCTCGGCCAAGAGGGATCACAATTTACTTCCTTTTAAAAATTCCATCCCAATCCTGTGGTGCGGGTTACCAGCATACTATTACGGCAGTAAAAAGAAAGATCCCAGACTGAAACAATGCATCCATTGTACCAGTGGACTAAACCCTGGGCGAAATGTCCAGTGGGATTCTACAGAGTGCAAATCTGCTCAGGATTTGGGCCAATGGGGTTGCTAATGTACAGCGAGCCAGTGTGTATGCGTATCATTGTCCTCTAGGATGGACTATCAGACCAGCTCATGTCTATACAGCAATTTTATCAATAGATCTCAAAGTGCTTGACATTCTCTACTGCAGGGGTGGGGAACCTTTTTTGGGTTGGGAGCCGCTGACCCACAGAAAAATCAGTCAGGGGCCACACACGAGTGAGAAGCAAAACAATAAAAAGAAAAATAAAAAACAAACAAAAAATCCCCACAAACCCTCACTGACATGGCTCCTGACTGAGAAATATACTCCCCACATTCCCCTCGCATACCAGAGCCTAGGGAGGCCCAGCCTAGTAGATTTTGTGTACTCCAGCCCCACGGTGGGGCAGTGGGGAGAGGCTAGAGCACTAGCATGGGCTCCCTAATGCTGGGGGAGGCCCATGAGTCTCAGGGGCCGGATCCAGACAAGCCAGGGGCTGTATCAGGTCCCTGGGCCTGAGGTTCCCCATCCCTGCTCTACTGTATTCCCAACACTCTGTGAATTTAGGCCAATTCCAGTCCTTTTTTTGTGATGGTACGTACCGGTATGGTGTACCGTCACCTTTTTTTGGGAGCACTCACCGGTTTTCTCCAGCACAGTCCCCAGCTGGCCCTGTGTTGCGCCGGATGGAAGCCCACTTGGGACATGCGGCAATTAAAGGGGCTTTGACCACATTTCAGCCTCCCAGGCTTTTTTATTTTTATTTTTGCTTGACAAGTTTCCCCCGGCGCTTTCGTTTTTTACAAAAAAAAGCACTGGCCAATTCTATTAGCCCCAAGAGGAAGACCACGGACAGAGTAGGCCCATTCCTCTGTGTGTGAGGGAGGGGCGAGGGGGGAGAAACAACAACAGACAATGTGGAAAAATAGGGAATGATCAAGTTAAAAGTTAGACAAGTTAAATGTCTTCACATCAACAGGTCCTGATGAAATACATCCCGGAATACTCACGTAGGTGACTGAGGAGATATCTGAGCCATTAGCAGTTATTTTTTAAAAAAATCATGAAAGATGGGAGAGATTCCAGAGTACTGGAAAAGGGCAACTATAGTACCCATCAATAAAAAAAGGAAAATAAGGACAACTTGGGGAATTATAGACCAGTCAGCTTAACCTCAGCATCTGAAAAGGTAAAGGAGCAAACCTCAACAAGATAATGAGGTGATAAGTGACAGATTTATCATGAACAAACATGTCAAACTAACCTGATGGCTTTCTTTGCCAGGGTAACAAGCCTTGTGGACAGAGGGAAAGAGGGAAATGTGGTATTTCTTGACTTTAGTAAAGCTTCTGATATTGTCTCCCATGACTGTCTCATAATCAAACTAGGGAAATAATACCAAAATGGAGCTATTGAAAGATGGATTCATAACTGTTCAGAAAATTGTTCCAGAGAGTGTTTATTAGTGTTTCACAGTAAAGCTAGAAGGGCATAATGTGGGGCATCCAGATGGGACCAGTTCTTGGTCCAGTTCTGTTTAGTATCTTTATCGATGATTTAGTTAATGGCATAGAGAGTACACTTCTAAAGTTTGCTGACAATACGAAGCTGGGAGGGGTTGCAAGTCCTTTGGAGGATAGGATTAAAATTCAAAGTGATCTGGACAAACTAGAGAAATGATCTGCTAAATTGGATGAAGTTTAATAGGGACAAATGCAAAGTACTCCACTTAGGAAGGAACAATCAGTTGCACACATAAAAAAATGGGAAATGTCTGCGAGGAAGGAGTACTGTGGAAAGGGGTTTGAGCGTTATAGTTAATCACAAACTAAATATGTCAATAATGTAAAACTGTTGGGGGAAAAAAAGCAAAAATTATTCTAGGATGTATTAACAATATTGTTTCATGAGAAGTGATTCTTCAGTTCTACTCCATGCTAACTAGGCCTCATCTGGAATACTGTGTCCAGTTCTGGGTGCCACATTTCAGGAGAGATGTGAACAAATTGGAGAAGGTTCAGAGAAAAGCAACAAAAATGATAAAGGTCTAGATAACATGACCTGCGAGGGAAGATTGAAAAGAGTAGGTCTGTTTAGTGTGGAGAATAGAAGACAGAGGGAACATTATTTTCAAATACATACAAGGTTTTTACAAGGAGAAGGGAGGGAAATTGTTCTTGTTAACCTCTGAGGCCAGGACAAGAAGCAATGGGCAAGTTTAGGTTGGACATTTGGAAAAACTCCCTAACTGTAAAAGTGGTTAAGCACCAGAATATATTGCCTAGGGATGTTATGGAATCGTCATAATTAGAGATTCTTATCACCTCTCAGGGATTGTTTAGATAATAGTTAGTCCTGCCACGAGTGCAGGAACTGGGCCCAGCTGTTCACCCAAGGCAGCCCCACACCTAGACTGTCACTGGTCACTTACATTGTGCCAGCCCCCCACTTGAGGCTGTTGTTGGTCAACTGGAACCTTGCCTGTCCTCTTCCCCTCTACACTGGAACCCTTACTCCTCTCCCCGTCCAGCCTGGCATTGCCGCATGTTCCTCTGTACCACAGATCAGGTGGCAAGAGCACAAATGGGACAAATGACCACTTTTGCCCCCCCCCCCCCCAAAAAAAAAAGAGTGAGACAACTGTGACAGGGCTTAAGAAAGGGACTGCGCTCGTCAAAATAGGTTGTATGGTCACCCTGTTCCAATCCCACTATGCTATGATTTCGCTGCTGGGAAAGAAACGAAGGCACAGTGGCCTAAGTGACTTGCCCAAGAGTGACAGAGCAGGGAATTGAACTAAAGTTACCTAAATCCTAGATTTCAGTTCTCACCATAGGACCTTCCTGAAAGAATGAATAGAAATCTTTCCATTCACTTCAGTGGGGATTAACAACAGTCCTGTTGAGTAGAGCAGACAGAATCTCTCATGCTGCAATAACTAAGAAAGGTTCTTTCGTTCAAGTGATAGAGCCCTGTGATTTTTGTTGTTTGGTTTTTGAGCAGAAGGTGCTGGGTTCTTTCCTTGAAGTCGGCAGAGTGACTTTAGAATAAATGCAGCATTATGCAGTTGAGAATCAAGTCCCCCATGTGTGTGAATTGTGCCTGTAGCATCTTTGTTTAGTGTAGGAGAAGGTGCAAGGTGTGTTGAGAATTCTCCCAGGAATATGTAAAGATGACCCCACTGTGCAACCAAGTAAACCATCTCCTTATCACTGCTCCAAATACCTCCAAGTCCTAATACTCTTGGACAGGTGGTGCTTTAATTTTTAAATGGCAAAAAAAATCTAGTTTTATGAGTGCTTCATGTTCAGTGACATTTCTCTTGCTAGAAGAATTGGCATCCCAGAAAAACAACAATATGTGCTGTGTTCTTAGCACTATAACACGGACCCATAAAGTGTAACAAGAAGTGGTGGTAACCATGATGCTTATGCTGGTGTCACGGAGTGTGGGGGAGTCACCGGGCCCTGCACCCCCATCTGCCGTCAGACATGACTCTCAGCCAGCAAGTAGAACAGAAGTTTTATTGATTCACAGGGACACAGTGTAGTACAGACGTCTTGTTACAGGAACTAGGCCCATTCAGTACCATCCATCTTGGGGAAAGAGGGCTTCAGAGCCCCAGCTCTGTGCCCGGCCCCCCAGGTCAGCTAGGCTCCCTTCTCCCTAACCAGCCGAAAAAAATAACTCACACACCCAGCAGCTTAACACCCAGCTCTCTAGGCAGCCTCGCCTCCTACTTTGTGCCCTTTCCCGGGCCCAAGATGTTATCCACTGTCACCTGGCCCTCAGGACATGAGAGGCTGCACATTCTTTCCCAGTGAGTCATGACCAGCCTCCCCCTACACATCCAGATAGTGATGCTGTGCCCAGGGAAACTGAGGCGTGTGCACGCGCACGCACACACGCATGCACGCACACAGTGACTGCAGAGCAGCACAGGCAGTAGGAATTGCATACAGCACAACAAAGCAACCAGGGAATACAAAGTCAGAGTGAACAGAGGACTACAAGAGTGGACAAAAATCCCCACTACGTCACAGCTGGTAAAAGTGTTTCCATTATGTAGGTGTATTTTCAGATGGCCCTACCTCATGAAACAGCCACCTTCTAAGGATGTTAAGCAAGGCTCTTGCTATAGTTCAAAAGCAGAAGCCTGCAGGGAATGCGGGGCCAACGCTGAGGCTCGTCTAAATTTCAAAAGCAGAATTGCAGCAGAAGCGGCACAAGCGGAGACTGCTTCTGTCCCCGCTCACGCCATTTCCCGCCGTACCTCTGCCTCCCCTAACCCCATGGAAACAGTGTTGGGGGGACCAGCTTTTAAGCCAGCTCCCCTCCCCCAGCACTGGCTCCTGCTCCCCTGCCCCTTGCTGCCTTTCTCTGATAGAGGCAGCAAGTGGGGAGAAGCTACTAGTCACATCACTAGCATAAGCTTATCGGATAGTCGACTAGTCGCTTACATCCCTACCACCTTCTGGGATAAATTTCTCCATTCCTGATAAATGGTTTTGGAAAGTTTGCACGAAAAAGATTCAAGCTCTTTCTGAGTGAGAATGAGAACAGAATACGGTTTTCTCCATTCTTTCTGTTGACCCTTTACTGCAGCCATTATTGCCAACCAGCCAATTAGCCCGTCATAAGACGGGATTTTCAGATCTTCTCTCCTGAGCTCTCTCGCTCTGTCTCTCTCTCTCCTCCTACTGCCTCCCCCTCGCTCTCTCAGCTCTCCTCCCCCTCCTGCCTCTCACTCTCCCTTTCTCTTCTCCTCCTGCTCCTCCTCCTGCCTCTCTCTCCCCTCCATCTCTCCCCCCCCCCTTCCCCTTCCCTCCTGCCGGGGTGCTTCGCTGAGTGCTCCTGCTCAGCCGGGCTGCCGCGAGGGAGGGGGGCGGGGCAGTGACGTATACAGCCAGGGGGCGGGGCCATGTACGTCACCGCCCTCCCTTCCCCTCCCACCCCGGGGGAGCCCAAACAGCCCCTTGCACTGCTGGCTCCCCTGGCGGCCTGGCTGAGGGGCGCAGCACTCAGCTGAGTGCCACAGTGGAAGGGAAAGGGGGTGATGATGTATACGGCCCCGCCCCCTGGCCATGTACGTCACCGCCCCGCCCCCTTCCCCTCCCTCTGTGGCGGTTCGGCTGAGTGATGCGCGCTCAGCTGGGCCGCCGCGGGGGAGGAGGGGCGGGGTGGTGACGTACATGGCCAGGGGGCAGGGCTGTCTATGTCACTACCCCCCCCCCCCGTGGCGGCCCGGCTGAGGGGCACACCACTCAGTGTCACAGCGGGAGGAGGAAGGGGGGGCGGTGACATACATGGCCCCACCCCTCTTCTTGTCCCACCGGGGCTCGGCTGAGCGGCACAGCGCCAGCGCCACTCAGTTGGGCCGTGGCCGGGGAGCAAGCGGCAGCAAGCGGCTGTTTGGGGTCCGGCTGTGGCCAGTGGCTGCACCCCCCCCCCCGCCAGGTCTGCTTCCCGCCCCCCTCCTCCTGTCCAGCCCCACAACCCCCAATCCCCCCCCAGCTCTGCTTCCCACCCCCTTTTCCTGCCGGCCAGCCCCACGGCGCCCCCGGACACCCCCCTCCTCCCCCCTGCCAGCACTGCTTCCCTCCCCACTTCCTCCGGGCCCCCCCATCCTCCTCTCCAGCCCCACAGCCCCTGATCCCCCCCCCCCAGCTCTGCTTCCCATCCCCTTCCTGCCAGCTCTGCCCCCTTCCCCGCCCTCCGTGGCACTCTGCACTGCTCAGCTGGGCCCAGCTGAGCGGCGGCCACTTGCAGCCCCGGGCTAGCTGAGCGGCGCTCCTGCTGGAGGAGCAAGCGGCCGTTTGGGGTCCGCGCTGCACCCCCCTCCCCCCCGCCAGGTCTGCTGCCCGCCCCCCCTCCTCCCGTCCAGCCCCACAACCCCCGATTCCCTCCCCCCAGCTCTGCTTCCCACCCCCTCTTCCTGCTGGCCAGCCCCACGGCCCCCCGGATACTCCCCGCCAGCGCTGCTTCCCTCCCCCCTTCCTCCGGGCCTCCCCATACTCCCCTCCAGCCCCACAGCCCCTGATCCCCCCCCAGCTCTGCTTCCCACCCCCCCTTCCAGCCAGCCCCGCCTCCGTGGCACGCTTGCCGCCACTTGCTCCCCCGCCGGGGCCCAGCTGAGCGGCGTAGCGCTGGGCCGAACCCAGGAAGGGAGGAGAAGGGGGCGGGGGCTGACGTACACGGCCAGGGGGCGTGGCTGTGTACGTTAGCGTTACAGACGCACAGACAATGGGCTACTATATATGATGGTGGACATTCGAACGTTGTGATTTGGCATGGCAGTAGCTCTGAGTGAGCTGCAAGGCCCAGCCTTACTATGGAAGAGGTTGGTTTGTATTTGACTGAGTTATGGGTACCTAAAAATCTCATACAGAGGGTATATTTTGCTAAGCTCATTAAGATCTTGCAAAGAGGTGCTTAATGTAATACTCTGAGCAGTCCCATTGACTTCAAGAGGACTATGGCTCCCAATGCATGGAGCATGCACATAAGTCTTTGTAGGATCGAGGTAACAATGTATAACACTGAATATATCTGTTAAATTAATTTAGCTACACAGTCAACTGGCCACTTCCTAGAATGGCTCTAGAGAAGCTGGACAATTTTGGGAAACCACGAATCTAGTCAAAAAGAGCTTCTTGTTTCTGCCATTTCTATTATCCTGCAAGCCCCATTAGGGAGTATGTTCAGTCCAGGAGGCCAAGTAGTCCTTACTTTTATTCCAGCCTTTTCCACTATCTGGCCTTCATGTTCCACTGCAATTCCTAACCGTGGTTTGTTGAGGCCTGACTGAAGTTGGAAAGCTGCGGCTTGCCATGCAGGTTGGCTATACTCAGTAGCAGTGTTCAGCCTTGTTCCTGAAGCCAACACTTGCCATTTGACAAAGTAGTGAGCATCTGGAAATCACTGAGCCGGTGCAATGAGAATTTTGCAAAGCTGCTTAAATCCTAACAAAGGACAGCGTGTACTACTAGCATGCATGCCTAAGCAAAGGACAAAGTGGAGTTGCAGTAGCCTGAGAAAAGCACCGGGAGACAAATGTGCATTATTCCTTCTCACTTGCATTACCTTGTTTTTACCAAGGTTGCATTTCATCTGCCATTGTCCTGCCTAATAATCTAGCTTTGGTGAGACCGTTGCAGCCTCCTCTAGTCTAGACTAAGGTTGGTAATTTTGTAACCACTCAGGAAAAAGACTGGGTTGTCACTGTGAAATATCTGCTCAATGCACAGCAGCAGCCACGAAGAGAAACCCGAATATTAAGCTGTATGAGGAATGAGACAGAGACTAATTTTGACAATGGCATTCCCTATCAAATAATAAACTAGAACAAAGGAGCTAATGGAACGGAAAGCCTACAAATTCAAGACTGAGAAGAGGAACTATTTTTGACACAACACCTGGAGGCCAAGAACTCAGAATGGTTAAAATAAAGAGGATTAGATATATATGTCTGGATAGTAAGAACATCCACATTTATGTGACGTGGGTAGGGAAAAAAATGATATTGGGTATAATCATGCTTCAGGGCATAAGCCCACCCCTTACTGACAAAGGTTAGGAAGAAATTTCTTTGATAAGCAGGTAGTTCTGTAGTTGCCCATTCCTGTGATTCTTCTATCTTCCTTTGAAGCACTTGACACCAGCCATTCTCAATGGAAGATTCCTGCTTCTGATGTACTTAAAAAACATTTTGCTATTACTTTTTGAGTTTCTGGCTAGCTGTTCTTGAAACTCCTTTTTGGCTTTCCTTATTATATTTTTACACTTAAATTGACAGAGTTTATGGTCCTTTCTATTTTCCTCACTAGGATTTAACTTCCACTTTTTAAACTATGATTTTTTATCTCTCACTGCTTCTATTACTTGGTTGTTAAGCCACATTGGCACTTTTTTGGTTCTCTTACTGTGTTTTTTAATTTGGGGTTTACATTTAAGTTGGGCCTCTATTATGGTGTCTTTGAAAAGTTTCCATGCAGCTTGCAGGGATTTTACTGTACCTTTTCATTTCTGTTTAACTAACCTCATTTTTGTGTAGTTCACTTTTCTGAAACTAAATGCCACAGTGTTGGGCTGCTGAGGTGTTTTTCTTACCACAGGGATGTTAAATTTTATTACATTATTATTGCTATTTCCAAACGGTCTAGTTATATTTACCCTCGTGGACGAGATCCTGCACTCCACTTAGGACTAAGTCAATAATTGCCTCCCCCCTTGCGGGTTCCAGAACCAGCTGCTCCAAGAATCAGTCATTTAAGATACCAAATTTTATCTCTGCATTCCTTCCTAAGGTGATATGTACCCAGTCAATATGGGGATAGTTGAAATCCCCCCACTGTTACTGAGTTTTTTATTTTTATAGCCTCTCTAATCTCCCTTAGTATTTCATAGTCACTATCACTCTCCTGGTCATAGTAGATATACCACTGGGTTTCTCTGTGTTAATGAGGCATATTTTTCATAATTTGCAAATGACAATTTGTTCTCCATTGCTCACTGTTTAACTGGTAAAACTGGAGATACTGGTGCTTTACTGAACTCCAGCTCTCACCTTACAGAGGGGTATCAAACTCATTCCTCCTTGTTCTAGTCAGTCCAGTGGTGTTTGCTCTTGAGGTGTAAGTAGGTAAAAGCCTGGGCAAGAAGGCATTTAGGTGCACCTGAATACTGAGATCAACAGAAAGACGTGGAACATTTTGGAACTTACTAACCGCAACTTGTGGCTGAATATTTTCCAAAACTTTGAAGAGCTGCTAGAGATGTTTGAGCCAATCTCCAGCCAAATTTAATCACTCAGTGCTTCTCTTATATTTTCTAGGTTCAGTGGGCTATAGAAAACTGTCATTAAACATACAAAAGCAGCACTGATGCTTACTTTGCAAGGAAGGAGAAACCACATGGGGAGGATCCACCACTGGTGCAGTGTAGCACATCAGAGACCAGAAAAGCATTTCCTTTTCTCGTTGCTATTCTGGTCCGGGGGTGGGTGGGTTGTTAATTGGCTAGCATTGTTAGTATGATGGAAACATCAGTGGGTTGTCATGAATGGACTTACATGTGTGAATATATCATGTGCTTATGAGGTGGAAATTTGTTGACTATCACTGAGATTTGGCTCTTGCAGTGCTGATACCATAAATGATGTCTCTTTATAGCAAGATGGTAACTGTAACAGAGAGCCCTGGAGACCATGGTCATGTGATGGGTATTTAACTTCAAAGCCCTGACCCAGAGCATATGACTGGGGTCAGGAGAAAAAAAGAATCACCTGCACAACTTACAAAATGACACATTTTCAGTGGAAAAATTCGACTTGTGAATAAACTTCACAGCTTTTACGTGGCAATAAATGCTTCTCAGAATGCCAGGTTACCCTAATCCTCTCCGTTCATGTTCATGGCTTGTCAGTGCCCTCTCTGAAAAACACTCAGTTGAGAATACAAGTCAGAGGGGGCCAACAGAATTGCTGGACCCTGGGCAAGATGTGTGTGTGCGGGGCTGGCTCCATGCTCCCCAAAAGTGTGAAACTTCAGTAAGAAGCGGGAGGGCTGGAGGCAGCCAGCCCTCAGCGCTGCCCAGGCTACGCCATACCTCCCTCCACCAGCCCTTCAGTGCTGCCTGGGGCATTCCACCTGGGTCTTTGATGGCAATTTAAAGGGCCCGGGGTTCCGGCTGCCACCACTGTCACAGTAGTGGTGGCAGTGGTCAGAAATTCAGGCACTATTGAATCAGTGGACCCTGGGGTAGCTGTCTCCTTTGCCCTCCCCCACTGCTAGATCTGGCCGGAAGGGAGGGACAAAGTCTTCCAGCAAGCTGAAAGGTGAAAGATGGCACTGATAATACTTGGTCATTGGAGCTTAGCAAGGGTTTACCCAAGCCCCTGAGGTGTTGCACAACCATAATTCCCCAATGGTTTTACACCAGCAGAGAATTTGCCCCCAAAACTCTGGCAGAAGGGTCATTTTAATACGAAGTTCTATTGCATCAGTGAAACCCTCTGCCTCATGACTGGCTTGGATTCTGCACACTACAGATACTCTGTGGCAATGAATGAAATATAACCTGCAAGACAGTGTGTATAAAGGTGGATAAATATGTTGATACATGCATAGTCACATGGATGGATATAGTCATAGATATCAGACCCAGCATCATAGAGTATCATATCTTCAGATCTCATCATAAGCTAAGGAAAGATAGCATGGATAGCACTGGAATGGCAGGCATTTATATACACCCCAGCTGTTGCTGATTCAACAAGCGATATTTGTCTGAGTAAATACGGAACCAGCCTATGTTCTGGTATAGCACTGGATAGCAGCATTTGTTGTTGGAAATTTGCTATTGTGAATGCAATTCTGACCACTTTGGGTCATTATTTGGTAAAGCACACATCACCAAAAGACATAATAATATTGGAACAGGAGATGATGGAATTTAAGTTCAGCAAAGCCTCTTTATTCTACAATCTCTTGCAGTCTGTGCATTCTTGCACATCCCACATCAAGATTTAGGGGGCATGTAAAAAAAAAAAAAAAAGACCACAATTCAGCCATAAGTCTGTAAAGTCAAGCACTCAGCTATCAGAGCATTCAAAAAATTAAGACTTTGCCCACAGCATTAGCTTAGCCCAGTTACATGTATGTTATATCTCCATTTCTCTGTTCCAAATTTATTTTGTTTAATATAAACTTTTGGTTACTGTTATGTTAGTTCTTATATTCAGATAAAAACGATATTGTATCCTGTGTGGCTGAGCTCATGTTGAAGGGAAATCTTTAAGTTTTAGATTTCCCTGACTTCGAAGTGCTTGGTTTCAAGGATCATAGCATAGCGAATGCTGCTGATGTAAATCTAATCTACAGCGGTGGCTACTGCTGCAATATATATGAAGTATTTATAGATGGATATACTGTATGGAGAGATAGAAAAATATACTGAATAAGATTTTTATAAAGACACGTGTCGGGGCACAAATGGCTCTAAACATGGTTATGAGCTGCTCTTTGGTTTTTATATATTTATTTTATTTTACTAGTTTTTGCTACTACTAATGTAGATGAGGTGTTCCTTTCTGCCAGTTTACTGGATCACTCTCAGTGAGAAGGGGAGAGATGCTTTGGGAGCAAATGAAAGTTTTGCCCTTCACTGGCACTAGGCATAAGCAGATCGAGCAATTACATAGGGTCCTGAGTAGGTCCAGGGAGCCCCCTATTAATTATTAGCATATGATGTAGGGTGGGAAATAGTTCTGTTTAGGACCCCCCCCCCCAATGGGCTAGCACCAGCACTGTCCTTCAGCAATCCCAGCCTAGGTGTAGGGTTGCCAGTTTTGGTGGGGTGTATTCCTGGAGATTTTATCAGATGACAATTCCTGGAGACTCAGAGAAATTCTTGGAGGATTGGCAACATTATCTGGCTACCAAAACCAGGCATTATTGACATTTGCCACAAAGCTCCTTTGATCAGCAAGCTTAAGATGCAAAGTTTTGAAGGCAAATGGAGGAGTGACTTTTGTGGAGTGCTAAGAAAGAAGACTCGTGCTGTATTGTATTATTATTATTTATTTGTACAACAAGGCTTAGAGGCCCCACATGAGATTGGAGCCCCTTTTGCTAGGTGAGATACAGACACATAACAAGAGACAGTCCTTGTTGTGAAGCACTTAGACAAGATAGACAGTAGAAGTATTATCCCCCTTTGACAGACAGAAACTGAGGCACAGAAAGCTAAGTGACTTGCCCAAGGTCATACAAGAAGAGGGGCACCATTTCAGATTTTGGTGGTGGGGGGGAACACTGTGCATGCCACAATGGGGGGGTGGCAGAGTGAGGGCATTGGGGCAGATTGAGTACAGCAACTTCAGTCGTGTTGTTGAGCATGCTCAGTACAACCCACGCAGCAAATATGTGGTGGGGGTGGGGGGATGGATCGACCCTATCTGCCCTCCTCCTGCCACACCCACATTGTCTCTTTCCAGAAGCTACTAAGGCACTTAAACTCTAGTGTTTTGGCAGATAACGTAGCAGTTAGCGGACAGGAGCACTGTATCTAATTCCTATATAAAAAGAAAATTAAAAATATTAGATCCACTCAGCTCTAATACCTAGCAAAGTCTGACTGACATCTTGTGGCAAGTCACTTAAGGGACATAGGTCAGGTTTAAAATTGTAATGTATGTTTTCACTCTGCTATTAACTGCAGAGAGACAGAGAGAGAGATTGACACTGTCAACACTTCTGGTCTATATCTCCGTTCTGGGATGGGGGTGGGGACTAGTGGGTTACAGCAGGTGGCAGATACATTTGGGTTCTGTATAAGAACATCAGAATGGCTATACTGTGTCAGACCAATGGTCCATTTCTCCCAGTATCCTGTCTTCCGACAGTGGCCAGTGCCAGATAATTCAGAAGGAATGAACAAAAGAAACAGTCATCAAATGATCCATCTCCTGTTGCCCATTTCTAGCTTCTGGCAAACAGAAGCTAGAGACACTATCCCTGCCCATCCTGTCAAGTACCCATCAATGGACCTATCCTTCTAGAAATTATTTCATTCTTACTGGAACCCTATTACATTTTGGGCCTTTCTACCATCCCCTGGCAAAGAGTTCCACAGATTGATATGAAGAAATAATTTATGTTGTTTGTTTTAGATCTGCAGCCTATAAATGTAATTGGGTGACCGTCTTATGTCAAGTTAGTGAAAAAGTAAATAACATTTCCTTATTCAATTTTTCCACACCATTCATGATTTTCTAGACTTCTAACATAAATCTCACCCCTTAGTCATTTCTTTTCCAGGATGAAAAGTCCCTGTCTTTTTAATCTCTCTTTCTATGGATGCTGTTCCTTACCCCTAATCATTTCTGTTGCCCTTCTCTGTGCCTTTTCCAAATCTAATATATCTTTTTTAGATTGGGTGACCAGATATGCATGCAGTATTCAATAAGTGGGCATACCATGACTTTATAGAGAGGCAATATGATATTTTCTGTCTTATTATCTCTTTCCTAATGATTCCCAGTATTCTGTTAGCTTTTTAGATTGTCACTGCTCATTGAGCAGATGTTTTCAGAGAACTAGCCGCAATGATTCCAAGATCTCTTTCTTGAGTAATACCAACTAATTTAGACCGCATCATTTTGCACATATAGTTGGGGTTATATTTTTCTATGTGCATTACTTTACATTTATCAACACAGAATTCCATCTGCTATTGTGTTGCTCAATCACCCAGTTTTGTGAGATCCCTCTTAACTCTTTGCCACCTCACTGTTTACCCCCTTTTCAAGAACATTTGTATGAGTAAGATGAATAGCACTGGTCCCAATGCAGACCCCTGGAGCACACCACCATTTATTCCTACTCCTTCCCCCCTTTTAAGTCAGGGGTGGGAAACTTTTTTGGGGTAGGAGGCTCCTGACACACTGGAAAAAAATCAGTTGGGGGCTGCACACAAGCAAAAAACAAACAAAACAAAAAACCCACAACCTCAAACCCTCACTGACATGGCCCCTGACTTAGGAGAGACACTCCCTGCATTCGCCTTGCACACCAGAACCTAGGAAGGCACAGCCCAGTAGATTTTGTGTGCTCCATCCCCATAGAGAGACAGTGGTTCCCCAATGCTCCAGGGAGAGGGGGGAAGCCCTGAGCCTTAGGGGCTGGATCCAGGCAAGCTAGGTTCCCCATTCCTGTTTTAAGTGGAATACCTGGCAATGTTTTCATGATCATCTAACAATCCTTCAGTTATCTGAATGACCAGTCTCTTGTTATTCTTGATCACTGTGCCTCCCTCTGTTTATAAACAAACACTCTGCCCCAAAGGCAAAGCTGGGAGCAGCACAAGTTCTGTTGCAGCTGAGAACTGCCTTGGGGCTAGGGCATGAACTTTAAGCACATTTCAAATATGAAATTCAAGAGTTCTAACTTCAGGGAGGCTAGAGCTCACCCCCCTCCCGATCTCCCAAATAGCATCCCTGTCAAGAAGTCTGTAGCAGAGTAAGGAATGGATTTTCTGAGTCCCAGCCTGTGTCTTATAAGCCCGCACCAACTGTGGGTATGTGCATGGAGAACTGGAGTAGGGACTGCAGGTTAGGGATGGGGCAGGGTGGCGTTTTTAACCAAAGCACCATGAAGTGAAATGAGATCAGAAGCAAGAACTGACTGGAGTTATGCCTCTGAGCAGATTCTGAATAAGACTAAGTGTAGTTATTAATTTGCTTAGCATCTCACTTTATTTCAATCCAGCACAAGGGTATGTGAAATACATATACTCTTCCCTGCCAGCCTCACAAATGCTTTCACAATCACAATTCACTCCCCTAGGCAGTCAGACACAGTTGTCTGTACTAATCAGACAAAGCCAGGGAAAAGAGAGAAAAATAAGGAAGGAAAACAAGGTAGAGAAAGAAAAGAGAAAGACCTTTGATCAAAGCCTTCTGGGAATAGGATTTATCATGATTATTATTATCTTACAATTTACCACAGCAACGGGCCTTTCTCAAACAGAAATTACCAGCTGGCATGAAACAGGTGTGAAGCTGGTTCACTTTTAAGACATGGACTCTTGCCTAATCTGGCTTGAACTCAGGCCACCAAATGCATTTCAATTAGCCTCTCAGGTTTATTCCAGAAATGCCAGACAAATCTGTGATCCAGCCAGCAAGGCAAGCCTTCCAGGTAAAACCTTTTACTACTGGCTGCGGATCTTAGCAGCTCATGCCAGGGTTCTCACTCTTGCCTTGGCCAGACATTGCTTTGCTGCTCCGGCAGGGAATGAATTCTGGGCAGGAAGTGTGATTACCATTGGGTTCCTACATGATGACATTAAAAAGCACCCCTGCCAGCTGCTTCAGAATCTCTCTCTAAGAAACCCAGCTATTTAAACATGGATATGAATATTTTCTTGTGTGTTAGTCCAGCAAGAGAAAAAACAAACACTTGTATTTTTAGGGCCCGATCCTAAGCCCACTGACTGAAAAGATTCTGCAGACTTAATGGGGTTTGGACCAGGCTTTCAGTGAGGTGGATTTCTGACATCTGAGCCAATCTTTGCCAACTCAACCCATTGAAGAGAAACTTGCTAGCAACTTTGCTTTTGCTAAACATCCAGGCTACGTCTAGACTGGCATGATTTTGCGCAAATACTTTTAACGGAAAAGTTTTTCCGTTAAAAGTATTTGCGCAAAAGCGCGTCTAGATTGGCACGGACGCTTTTGCGCAAAAGCACTTTTTGCGCAAAAGCGTCCGTGCCAATCTAGACGCGGTTTTGCTCAAGAAAGCCCCAACTGCCATTTTCGCGATCGGGGCTTTTTTGTGCAAAATAAATCTGAGCTGTCTACACTGGCCCTTTTGCGCAAAAGCTTTTGCGCAAAAGGACTTTTGCCCGAATGGGAGCGTCAAAGTATTTGCGCAAGAAGCACTGATTTCTTACATAAGAACGTCAGTGCTCTTGCGCAAATTCAAGTGGCCAATGTAGACAGCTGGCAAGTTTTTGCGCAAAAGCGGCTGCTTTTGTGCAAAATCATGCCAGTCTAGATGCAGCCCCAGTGTCCAGAGGAAGCGTTGCCTCCACTATTCCAGCAGACAGGCTGCCAAGGAAAGTGGGTGCCCCTGGAACAATAGAAACAGAAGGGTTTGAAGCAGTGGTTACTCAGAGCCCAAAGACTAGGAAAATAGCAGCTGAGTTTAATAAGAGCTTCATTGCACTACCTATGGTGGAATGAAAATTCTTAATTCCACCCTCAAAATAGCCTCCTCAGAGAGCAGATGGCCACACATGCACTCAGTCAATGAAACACCAAATCTGGAGCAGGACATCCTCAAACCAAATTCTCCTTTCTTGATCATACTTTCCAGAGCGTGACATTGCTTCTAGCAGTTTCTGAAAACAGCTTGCTCCCAATGTATCACTTTTGTAATAAAGTAATAATGAAAATAAGCAGAGACATGAGTCATGTTGTACTGGGTACTTGCCTTAAACCAGAAGACATCATTGCACTTTCTGAATATAATCCTCATTTCACAAGGGGAGTTACTAAAAGGGTAAGTAGCTGACTGAAAGCCACAGAGCAAATCATTGGCAGAGCTGGAATTAGAACCAAGTTGTCTTGTCTCCCAGTTTTGCACATGTACCATAATTAGTTAATTATTAGGGTAATGCGTATTAGGGTAATGCCTAGAGACCCTGACTGAAATTTGTGTTAGATGCTCTGCAAATGCATAGTGAGAGACATCTCTGAAAAACAGACAGAAAAGTCAGACAAAGGATATGCTCCTATTCCTATTTCACAGGTAGAAAACTGAGACACAAAGATTATGGCCAGAGAGGCTTAAGACCCATAAATGAGGCCAGATTTTGAAAAGAGCTTAGATTCCCCTGTTTAGGCATCAAAACAAGTGGCTAATTTTCAGACGAGGGTAACACATTGGGTTTAGAGAAGGTGGATGCCATACAGTTGTTCAAGAGACTCAGACTGGGGAATAAGAAGCTCAGATAGGATTAAACACAGAGAGCTCAGAAGAAAATCCTAATGCAGAGGAGAATTGTGAACACGTGGAATGGAATCTCCAAGGCGCTGCATCTCTGTGAAATCCATGGGGAAAAATATTCTAAATTTCAAACCAGTTCGTTAGATGAAGGGATGTAGATGGACTTGAAGTTTCTCTTATCCCACTATATTACTACAGTATACTACACAGCAGAGCCAATCACAGTGTCTAAGGATTTCTCCAATCTAGTAAACCTGGACTTGATTTAATGCAGTGCAGGGAAACAGAGAGTGGAAAAGTAGGACCATTACCTGGCCAATCCATCTCTGGTGGATTAACAGATTCCAACTGCCACAAATCCTCCTATTGTCCTTCTGCTACATAGTTCAAAATGAGCTCTTTCCAGTACAGGTGGAGCCTGTAAATCAGTGTTTCTTAAACTGTGTTCCGGGGAACACCAGTGTGCCACGAGGAAGTCGGAGGTGTGCCACGGAGAACAACAGAGTTCAAAATGGCCACCCTTAAAGGGGCAGGCAACTTTTTTTTTTTGCTCAATTACTTTCCCCCCAAACTTTTTTTTTGGCTCAACAAAAAATCCTTGGTGTTCCTCATAAAAATAATATTGTTTGGTGTTCTTTGGTCTTAAAAAGTTTAAGAAACACTGTGTAAATTGTCAATCTAGCCACATCACTAGGAAATGGGCAACAAGGGGTGGATCACTTGATGATGACCTGTTCTGTTCATTCCTTCTGGGGCACTTGGCATTGGCCATTGTCAGAAGACAAGATACTGGGCTAGATGGATATTTGGTCTGAGCCAGTATGGTTGCTCTTATGTTCTTATTAATTTGGGCTGATGTTATATTAAAACACCATGGCAGTCTATCAAAGGTCAGCATTTTTCTCAAAAGTCAGCTACTGACAGGATGGGTATGTGTGAGGAAAGAGGCAGTTGCACCGGAGCTGGCAAGTCAAAAGAGGCCAGACTCCTGGCTGTTGGTATCGCAGCAATGTCAGTGGTCAAAACCCTTTAAATCACCTCTGCAGCATTGTGTAGCATGCTCCTAGCAGCTCTGAGGGCTGGCTGGGACAAGAGGGCTCCAGGTGGCACTAAGGGCTAGCTGCCCTTGCCCCACCCCTTCCACCTGAGGCCCTGACACATTTGGGAGCACAAAGCTGCCTCCCCGCCTTACCCAGGGGCCCAATAATTCTGTTGGCCACCCTGGCTACTGATTTTCCAAGGCCTCCAACAACAGTATTAAATGAGGGTAAATAAGCCGATCCCTGTAACCTGTCCAAGCCCCTTCAAAATGTGATGTTAATTAATCTGATTAGAACTAAGAGTGAGCGTTTTTATCTGGGCTGGGTTTGCAGTGTGATAGATAATAAACATCAGATGGTGAGGAAAAGATGCCATTAGAAATGCTGGCCCCATCTCTCAACTTTCAAGAAGAGGAAGGGATGCCAGGGTGAACTGAACCAAAGCTATGTAGAGAAGGAGCTTTACTCTCCAATGCTGATGCTGGACGTTTTAAACTGTCACCCTCCTATTCCACACCAACAAGGACCAGCATACTTTACAAGGATCCACTGTGAGAAGAAGCCTGTTCCAGTTGTTAGTGCACAAACCTTGGTCTTGAGAAACCTAAGTTCAATTCCCTGCTCTGCCACAGACTTCATAGTCACTTAGCCTCTCTATACCTCAGTTTCTCTGACATAGAATGGTGATAATAGCCCTTCTCCACCTCACAAGGGTATTGTAAAGCTAAATAAGAACATAAGAATGGCTATTCTGGGTAGGTCCATATAACTTGGAATTCTCTCTTCCAATAGTAACCAGTGTCAGATGCTTCAAAAGGAATGAACAGAACAGGGCAATCATCAAGATATCCATCCTGTGTCATCTGTTCCCAGCTTCTGGCAGTGAGAGTCTTAGGGACACCCAGAGCATGTGGTTGCATCTTGACTAGTAGTCATTTGTGGATCTTTTAAAAATTGTGTTATAGTTTGGGCTTCATAACATCTCCTGGCTATGAGTTCCACAAGTTGGCTGTGCATTGTATGAAGAAATATTTCCTTTTACTGGTTTTAAATCTGTTGCCTATTAACGTAATTGTGTGACCCCTGGTTCTTGCGTTATTTAAAGGAATAAATTACACTTCTTTATTCACTGATAATCCACAGGGAATCATAATTTGCTATCCTTGCTTCCAGTCTCTCTGGGTGCCTTTTTATTATTTGACCTTCTAGTGTTTGAAACTCCTCTGAATTCAATATGGAATGTCAATTTCATTAACATGCTATTTACTTTGTCTTCTGAATCAATTAATGAAAGTGGCAAAAGAGAGAGGATGTAATACCTATCTCCACAGCACCCCAGTAGCTACTTCCCTTATTAAAGTTAAAACAGTGCCATTTATTATTGCCATTTGCTAATGTTCCTTTAGGCAATTTGTAGACCCTGTGGCAGTATTCCTGCAAAAGTCCTTTGAATAATTTTTTTAAAGTAAGTTGATGTGAGATATTATGGCATCAAATGCTTTACAAAAACCCAAATGTAATACACCTACTAACTGAAGCCCCTATACCCATTCCTATTTAAATGAAGTCTGTTTCTGAAGATTTATCTTGTATTATTTATGCTACGGTAATATCCAAAGGCTCCAACTGGGTTAGAGGCCCCATTATGCTGTCTGGGTATGTTTACATTGCATTCCTCCTTTGAGAGAGGAATGCAAATGCAGACAAACGAAATTGCAAATGAAGCACGGATTTGAATTTCCCGCGCTTCATTTGCATAAGGGCGTCTGGCTGCTTTTCTGAAACAGCATATTTTGAGGAAAAAAAGGAATTATTTCGAAAAGAAATCCTTCCTTCGAAATAGCCCTGACTCCTTAAAAAATGAGGTTTAAGGATTATTTCGAAGGAAGGGTTTCTTTTTGAAATAACCCCTTTTTTCCCTCGAAATACGCTGTTTTGGAAAAGCAGCCAGATGCCATTATGAAAATGAAGAGTGGGAAATTCAAATCCGCGCTTCATTTGCAATTTTGTTTGTCTGCATTTGCATTCCTCTCTCGCAGGAGGAATGCAATGTAAACATACCCTCTGTTGCTAAAGATTCTGTTATCTCTAACTGTTTAGTGATTTTTTTTTCATTTAGTATTTGCTTTATTTTCCCTCGAGAAGAGAAAATTTAGATTTATGCAACTGTAATTGCCAGGATCACTGGCAATTCCTTTTTTGAAAACTGGTATATTTTCTCCACTTCCTATCTTTGCTGTTTCTCTCTCTCTCCCTTTCCCCTCTTTTAATTACAGGGCAAATTTGCATTAAAAAGGTGCTCCCTTTCTCAACTGTACATCTGTTCCCATTGTTTATTCTCCACTGGAGTTCCTATAATTTATAATCTTCTGTCTGTGAGTTCTCTTGGTTGCATAGAGATGATTGTGATAAGACATGGGGAGAATTTAGTGGAGAATGAGTAGCAGGAAAAGAGAATCTCTAGAAAAACCCCAGGGTGCGTCTACACAGCACCCTAAACTCGAAATAAGATACGTAATCTGCGCTATGCAAATTGCATATCTTATCTCAAATCTATTTTGAAATTTGAAATTTGGCACGTATACACAGCGCCAGATTTCAAAATAATGTGCTATTTCGAGCCATCCCTTAACACTCGTGCAACGAGGTTTACCAACATGATGACATAGCACGCCAGTTATTTTGAAAAATATTTCAAAATAAATAGCACGCCAGTTATTTTGAAAAATATTTCAAAATAACGGGCGGCTTGTGTAGACGCAGGGTGGCTATTTCGGGATACCTCCAGTATCCCGAAATAGCTGTGCAGTGTAGACATACCCTCAGATCCTCCATACAGGAAAACAGAGTTTTTGTGGAATTTCTTGGCAAAACTTATTAATTTCAAACCAAAGTCAAAATTGTATTCATTTCAAATTAAAAGAAAAACAATGGGATTTCTCTGGCGCTGCAATGAGTTTAACTTCTTCTAAGAAGAGTGCTAGCAACAGAGACATAGCACATGTGCAACCTGCCTTAGGGGGCATGTGACCAGAATTCGTCACCAAATTTGGTCAGAGTGTGGTGCAGACCTTCAACTGTGGGCCCACTCAGTCTGAGCCTATGACTTCAGGGAGGGCACAAATTAGGGATGTGTGTTACATTGCCACTCAGGGAAAGAGGATGGTTAGGAAGTCCACAGAGAAGATATTTTTTCTGAGTTTAGGCCTTTGACACCTACCAGGGATTTGAGAGGCTATATGGAATATCAAACAACCAGCTCACTCTACTCTTGCCATTCGCCATGAGAAAATCCACAAGAGGGAAGGAGAACACTCCTCAAGTTTCCTACAGTTTCTTTCACTACGGGTCAGAGCAGGGAAGAAGCAGCTGCAGGAACTGAGGATTCCCTGGGATCTCCCAGAGACAACTGACCCCATTCTTTCACACAGGTAAGAACACTCATCTTGAGGGTACCTCCACCTGAGCACTCCCCATCCCAGTGAGATGGGTGACATGTAGGATCCTCTCCCACAGCTCTGCCAATGAAGAACGTTTGTCCTGATCAGTCCCACTTCTGGGCCTGCTCTAGAGTAGACTGATGATTGTTGATAAATGCTAAATAATTCACACTGGAGAACAATCCCAATTACACATACAAAATGATGGGTTCTAATTTAGCTGTTCCCTCTCAAGAAAGAGATCTTGGAATCATTGTGGATAGTTCTCTAAAGATCCACTCAATGGGCAGCAGCAGTCAAAAAAGTTAAGAGAAGATTAGGAATCTTTAGGAAATGGACAGATAATAAGATGGAAAATATAGTACTACAATATAAATGCATGATATCCCTATACTTTGAATAGCATGTGCAATTCTGGTCACCCCATCTCAGGAAAGAGATATTAGAATTGGAAAAAGGATAGAAAAGGGTAACAAAAATGATGAGGGTGGATGGAACATCTTCCATATGAGGAGAAATTAAAAAGTCTGGGACTGTTTAGCTTGGAAAAGAGAAGACTGAGTTGTGAGGGGTATGCTAGAAGGCTATACAGTCATACCTGGTGGAGAGAAAGTGAAAAGCACAATAGCACAGAACACAAGAACCAGAGGTAACTTGATGAAATTAACAGGCAGCAGGTTTTAGAAAAAAACAAAACAAATGAAGTACTTCTTTACACAAAGCACAATCAACCTGTGGGGCCCATTGCTAGATGTTGTGAAGGCCGAAACTGTAACTGGGTTCTAAAAAGGATTAGAAATGCTCATGAAGGATAGGTCCATAACAGCTACTGGTCAAGATAGTAAATGATGCAACCCCATGCTCTGGGTATCTCTAAATTCTAATTGCCAGAAGCTGGGTCTGGTTGACAGGGGATGGATCAACCCATAATTGCCTTGATATATTTATTACCTCTGAAGCACCTGGCACCAGCCACTGTCAGCAGACAGGATACTGGACTAGATGGACCAATGGTCTGACCCAGTATGGCTGTTCTTATATTTACACAAAAGTTCAAGATCAGTTTGTCACTCACTGCCATTCTCTGAACCTGGTATAATGTAGCAGTCAATAATTCCATTCAAAATAGCTAAGTAACAATGATTTGGATTTTTAAATGATGTTTACTAGCTCATAATGGAGTGCTGTATCTGTGTTTGAACATAACAGATGCAGAAATACTGAACTCTAACACAGACAGTAAAATCAAAGCACAGACACTCCCTATTGAGATAAAGACCAAAAAAAAAAAAAAAAAGATTCCAGATAGATTTAGAAAATTAGCAAGTGTAGAGGCTTTGGCTGCTGCAGCAGTGGTTCTTCTGCCAACAAGGACCTGACTGTGGGGGAAAAAAAATTCCCAAGCCAACGTATTACTGAGATCATTTCAAAATTATCATTTTCCCCCTAACGGAGGCTTTTTTCAGTCCTGGATCAACTTTGATCATCTGTCTCATCTTGTCTTTTTCTGTTCTAATGTCATACTCTCAGTCATGGCCAATGTTTTTTCCCCATCCGGAACAAATACTCCAGACTGGATGATATGGTTATAACATAGGTCCATCAATAGTTGATGGGATACAAGATACATCTGAAGTGGAGGCAAAGGGGACAAATTTGGTCCCCAAGCCTGCTCTAAGTTACATCAGTTTATAATGGCCCCCACAACCCATTTTATCAACAAGGCCTGCCAAAGTCTAATGGGTCTCATTTCTGATACACCCCTTACAACAGGCAGAACAAACTTGCAGTGCTCAGGTGCTTCTGCTTTAAGTGGTAGTTTACAGAGAATGCAGTGTAAGTCAGGATCTGGTGCTATTCTGTACACATTATGTTTCATTACATTGCATTGATCAGCGTAGGTACAACAATAACCACCAGAGTCAATGGATATTGACCCTGTTGCAGGGGGGGGCTGATGGAATCACCAGCCCCTGAGCAAGGTGTGGGGAGGGAGGCTGGCCCCATGCTTCCGGAAGGGGTGGGGCCTTGGGCAGAAGAGGCGGGACAGGGGCTAGCCTCCCCCCGCCAGCCCTGAGCACCACCTGGTGCACCACCCCTTCTGGTAGCAGTGACAGTGGTGGCCAGGAGCCCCGGGACCTTTTGAATCACTGGACCTTGGGGCAGTTGCCCTCTTTGCTCTCCCTTGTCAGCGGACCTGCCCTTTTGTATAATAGGAGTATTAACTTTTGAATCTCTGACCTTCAATCATGCATCTCTAGTGTGCATTGCATTGATCAAATGTAGTAGTGTGGCGCTTTTGATTGGGATTGTATACCCTGTGCCTTTGGTATATTGTATTGAGGGACGATGATGTAACAGTAACTATGGGAGACAGAGGGATCTGATCCCTGTCATAATGAAATGGGCCATGTGACTTTTCTAACCTTCATCCATATCAGGCAATAAAATAAAGCTGAGTCTCTTTTCAGCACTCTAGTGTGTTACATCTTTATTACAGAAACATTAAATATTGCAAAACTGGCCCGTGCTTAATGGATTTAAACCATGCTTGACACTCATATATTAAAATATCATTACTATATATATCATATGTAAATGATTTCATATATTCCCAAACTACTGAAATCCATGTGCAACACACAATAAAGTGAAGACAGTGTTACTGCAAGTGTGTGGAAATGGGGCGGTGGCAGAATTTGGTTCTTTGCTTCTAAGTTAAACATAGGCAGAATTTCCAGGTTAATCAAAAAACATCTCTCTGTGGACTTGGGGGCTATTTTACAGTGTTATGAAATGAATCCGAACAAAACTGCTAACCTAGTACAGTCCATCTCTCTGAGGAACTCTTTCCAATTCCTCTGTGAGATAGGGCAGTGCTATTAGCTCAGTTTTACAGATGGGGAAGTAGGGCACAGAGAGGCTAAGTGACTCACCCAAGGGCACAAAGTCTGTGGCAGATTAGGGATTATAACTGGGTCTGCTCTGGTCCAGGCTAGAACCCCAAACACTTCCTTCGAGGTCCTATTCCCTTTATACATCTGTAGTGAGGTGGTGTGGGCTCCCTCCAAGGCAGAGGGGAAGGAACCACTCTCTTTGCTTGCATGTGCGGAGCCAGGCTGAGCTTGCTCTGCCCCCTGGAAATGGAGGGGGTGGAGCAGGAAGTATAAAAGGTGGGGCCCCTAACTCAGTTAGGGCCAAGCAAGGGAAGGAGCTAGACACAGCCTGCTGGCCCTGCTGCTAAGCCAGGTAGCTCCCTGGATCTGAAAGGACTTGATGCCAAGGAAGGACTGGAGCTACTGGGACTACCAGTGGCTGAGTACCAAGATGAGCGGGCAGAGTTGGCTGGCACCAGGATCTCGAGCGGACCAGTGCCAAGGACCAATGGAGCTGCTAGGACAGCCAGTGGCTGAGTATCCAGCTAAGCCAGTGGAACCCGTGTGAGAGCTCGAGTAGGAGGTATCCCAGAGTGGAGTTGAACAGTGTTATGATTTAGTGGCCAGTCAGCATGTTGCAGAAGGATCCCTGCTGACCCAGTGGCAGGACACCTTGCCACTGCCAACGCTCTGGGCTGGAACACAGTGGAGTTAGGCAGGCCTGCATTCCTCTGCCCCTGCCACTCACCCTGGAGTGGCAGTCTCCCACTATCCTGACATATTGCTGGTGCTTCCCTGCCTGAGGGGCACACCACAGACTTAGTACCAGCATTCCCCTGTTCCTACAACCAGAGCATTACACCTCCCTTTGCTAATTCCCTCACGAGAGAGGCGTGATCCTGGCCGTTTAGTGAAGTGGTCTCCCTCCACCTCCTAAGGGGTTGATGGACCAAAATGACCCACTACAGCATCTTAAATAATAAGACTACAACCCGTCTCTAGAATACCCTATCCTAGCTTCAGAGAACCCCTTTTCTCTCCCCCACATGACAACAGACCAACTGCTTTTAAAGGGGTTGAATACCACTCTTGTCATCTAATTGTTTCAGCAGAGGGAGACACTTACAAGTGGAACTCTGAAATCCCCTCCTGGTATTAAACTTGAATACTTTGTCTAGCTTGACAGGTCTTTCCATTAGAGGGACCAGTGACTGCAGCTGGTTGCATCCTGTCTCTGGGGCATCATCTATAAAACACCAAAAGCCTGTACAATTCATTACAGGTTTACACAGGAGCATGGTTTGAAGGGAAGTCCAAGAACTCAACAGGTGCATCCAACAAACCTGAATCCACTGGCTGGATCTAACAGTAGAGAAAGATTTGGATTAATACTGGCAAAAAATATGACTGGGGATTTTTTTTGTTCCTGGACTGAATCCCAACCTTGTTGTATAACTCCTGGGCCCAAAAACCTGGCTTGCTATAGAGGAGCCACAGCTACCTGGAATTTTAGCTCCCGCTGAACTTAACCTTTTAAAGTCTTTGCAATTATGGATAATCTCCCTAAGAGCATATAAAATAGCTTGGTGTGAAGTTGCTGTGGTGCTTAGTTAATAAAAAAAGGGATTCTAGTCTGTATAGTCGGGACACTGCAAGCTACATGAGCGAGCTCTTCTTAGCCAAGACACATAAACTACCATTTTATAGGTATGGGTACGTCTACACTACAGAGAAGATTGAAGTTGCCCCTGTTGATCTTCCAGTATTTGAATTAGTGGGTGTAGCTAAGACAGCTAATTCAAACTGAGAGGGGTGCTCCAGTTGGTGCCGGTAACCGTGGTTTCATGAGGAGTAAGTGAAGTCGAAGAAAGAGTGTTTTTCCTTCAACTTCCTGCAGTGTAGACAGCACCAAAAGCTGAGTTAAGTTACTTCAACTTCAGCTACGCAATTAACATAGCTGAAGTTGCGTATCTTAATTCAACTTTCTCCCGTAATGTAGACATACCCTAAGACAACCCAGGGCTCAGTTCTCCTGCCACAGGATACAAATAACAGCTACTGAAGCCAATACTGAGGCAGGAGAATAAGAACTCCAAGGTGCATGGTTAAAGTGTCATATGTAGACTTTGCATGTGTCATATGTAGACTTGAAGGAACTTGGATCCAAACTGGCCAGACTATCTGCAGGCATGTACAAATCATGTACACAGCACAGTTCTCCACCTGTCATTGCCTCCTTATTCCTTTTCTTCTCCTTCCATGTCCATCTTTGTGCCCAGCTACTTACATATGAAATACTCAATACTTCTAGATATGCCAGGATCCCATCTGCTCTTCATTCTAATTCTTCTCAGAATCACATCTACTCTGCTGACTGCAAATATGAACCCTCAGTCTAATGTCTTTCTTGTCCCTCCTTTACATAAGAGAAGAAGAAGTGAGGAAATCAAATATATTCCCAGGGCAGACTGTCATTGTGTATATGTCCTCTGCAAGGATGGGCACTTTGTTTATGCTTTATAAAGCTAATTATTACATATTATAATTAAGAAGAAGAAATAGTAACAGGGCCATGAAAATAAATGTGTGGTCTCTTCTCCACGATGTATTTGAAAGGTGACCCCTTCCACTTCTTGTTCCCATTACCAGATGGGGGTCTGGGAGCAAGAGGTTGGCATGGCTTTCTATTTCCACAGAGACCTGGTCTGGAAGAGGCCACTAATCCCTGCTTCTCATCTGGCCAATATGAGTCTTAAGTCAAGTTGCCGTCCTGCTCCTCATCTCTTCAGCTCTGTACCACTCCCATATGATCATGCAATAATAAGGACACTGAACCAAGTAGCATGCTTCAATTAATAAAAATTACTAGCCAGACACATTATTCATGTAAGCATTCCCCCGATGTATATGGAAATGCATGACAATCTTCTGAGAGGATGCATGTAGCCTTTTAATTTATATACACTAAAGTCTTTCAGTGATTGAGAGAGGAAGGAATGTTACCTCCATCCTTACATGACAGAACTTTTAATGAGGTAATTACAGAGAGAACACTTGAGTAAAACACTAAGGTCACAGGTCCAAAGGTATCTGAGCCAGAGGAGTGAAGGCTACAACTAAGAACTGTGTATTTAATATACTGTAATTATAACTGCAAGTTGTACCTCAGCCCAAGGCTTTACTGCACAGCTGTAAAAAAAATAAAATCAATTTTAATCTTTAAGGGCGCTTTGCTACATTCTTCTTCTTCAAGGCTAAGCCCCACTAGGTCAGTCCAGGTAGGAGATGAAATATAAGCTTTATCTTTCCTAGCTATAAATATAATTTTCCATATCACAGACTAGATCGCTAGCAAACCCATTATGCTGCTCCTTTGGGGAGCTTCTCAATGGGTTTGGGTGCATAATTTAGTAACACACCAGGATCCAGAGAAAGGATTTGTCTGATAAATAAGCATAAAAAATACCAAGTAATATCACAGATCATTGGCTAGATTATCAGCTAGTGTAGCTCCATAGACTTCACTGTAGCTGTGTCCATTTAAATGGCACATGGGTTTTTCCTTTTATCTGAAACTTTTTTTCCATGGGAAATTCCCTGTTTGGACCTTGATTCAGGAAAGTATCCCAAGTCACATGCTCAAAGCTAAGCATGTAAAAGGAGGCTGAACAGCCATCTGTCTTGGGTGGCTTAGACAAAACAAATCCCACATTTTGGCAGAGGGTAAACTAGGTGACACTTGCAGTCCTTTTTAACCCTAGAGTTCTGTGATTCTATGCACTCACTCCCATCCCTTCTCATTTTCAGCCCCTTTAAGGACTCTTTTCTCATGTGGGGGACACAAACCCAAACCCACAGTCAGATGCCTTCTTTGTCTCTGCTTTACATTTGAGAAGGTTCAAGAGAAAGGTGTGTCTTTTTATGTGCTTGCATGATTTGAATGTCATTTAGCCATGTGCCTCAAGATAAGCGCATGCTTAAGTGTTTCCTATATCCAAGTCTCAGTGACTGATTCCATATGATTTGAAAGTGGAGAAAGGCTATTATAATTCAAGTGTGGCCTACATGTCACCTCTTTCGTCCATCTTTCTCCTTTCCTCCAGTAAAAAGCAACAATGCATCCCACAGGTAGCGAGACGATCCTTCAGTACTACTGGTAATAACAAGCAAGAGATGAGATCTGAGCAAAAACCTTCGAAAAATGCACAGTGATCCTAAGTCAGGACTCCTATGGGACACCGAGCTCCATTTAAGAAGGTACCAGCTGGTAGTTCATTATCATCAGCGCTGGTTGAGTAATATTCCTCAGATAATTTATTTGACAAATGTTCTAATATTTTTCAAATAAATTACTTGTCTAATTTTTAAAAAATATTCACCCAGATATACAGCTGAGCAGATAATTAAATATATCCATCAAGTTGTTCAATGAGTTTTGTAATATATTTGAATAAATTATTCAACTTTTTTATTATTGATTTCTAATTATTATGTTAAGCATTTGTAGTCCATTATGGGTGCACCCAAGGCTAGAGTAGTGGTCACTGGCACACAAATAGCAGATTCCCTCATGAATGTATAATGTACGTGCGGCTTGACTGAGGCAGGTCCAGAAGCCTAACAGAGAAAATTGTTTTAGTAAGGGTTTGTTTAGCTCTGTTTGCTCTGTAAGAAACCTTTGTTCCACCAGAAATTTTGCTTTTGAATGATTTACTGTTTTGTGTGTGAGTGAAAGAATGTATGGTATGGTAACAGATAAGAAATGGGAGGTGCTAGATGGGAAAAGTGACCAAAGGGAAATGAAGATTTGAGAGGCACCAACCAAATTATCAGAGTCATTTGGAGGACTGAAGAAGGAAGATTGATGACCCTAAAGTAAAGGCATACATACGCCCCTGAAGATGAGATAAAAGTGGAGCCTGTGAGGCAAGGTAAGAACTGCGCTGTGGAAACTCCCAGAAACAATCCAAAATAATGCTGATTGGGAACAATCTTGATTACTTTGCAATTAATGACTCTAGCCTGACACAGCAAGACCCCATAGACTTGCAGGGGAACTTACTACTATAAGGCTATGTCCACACGGCGACATTATGCCAAAATATCTAGTGTGATTTCAAAATAACTTAGTCCGCATCTACACAGCAGACAGTTATTTTGAAATAATGTCAAAATACTTCAAGCTGGAGGACTTCTTACTCTGACTCCTGTAACCCTCATTGTAGGAGGAGTAAGGGAAGTCGGAGGAAGCGTGCTCTATTTCAAAATAAGTGCTGTGGAGATGCTCCCAATTTTGAAATAAGCTACGCAATTTGCGTATTGCAAATTGCATAGCTTTTTTTGAGTTAAGCTCCATTGTGTAGACGCACCCTAGGAGGGTGCATCTACACAGCACCCTTCCCTCAAAATAAGCTACGCAATTTGCACTACGCAAATTGTGTAGCTTATTTCGATGTTATTTCAAAACGTGCAGGATGTCAGAATAGTGAGCCCATTATATTTTGATATAATGGGCTTGTTCTTAATACATGGAATAGCTATTTTGGAATACTGGAGTTATCCCAAAGTAGCTCAGCTGTGTAGACGTAGCCAGAGAGAAATGTATTGCCATAGAACTTTGGGTTTATTCTTAAAAAACACTGGAGCTTCAAACATGCTCAACAGCGACCCCAGCTCCCTCTCCCTCATGTGCAGCTTCAGCTGGCCATACGGAAGTTGACCAAGCAATGCTGAGACTGGTAACTATTAGATCCATCCCCAGAATCTTTGCGGGGTATTTGTGAATGGAAGCATATGCTGATTTTAATGCCTACATTGTATTTTCATAAATGCGGCCTATTGCCTTATCCCCTAGAAAAAAAGTCCATGTGCTTCTTATAAGCCTAACAATAAGTGCTGTGGGGTGTGAGGTATAACCACTACAGCCTCATCCAAAGCCCACTGATGTCAAAGGAAAACCTCCTGTTGATTCAGCGTGCTTTGATCAAGAGCGATAGACCATTGCCTCGGGTCCCAGTTCTTGGAATCCAGTGACACCAGCAGAAATTTCCAGCCCATGTGACTGTGCAGAAAAACTTGAAAATGGGAACCAGATAGAAGTAGTGCAGCATTGCCTGGCTGAGTCAGCAGACAGCCTGTAGACATAGCTTGGTGAATTACAAACTGCCCCAGGAGTCTCAATAGGTCGCTAATTCCAAACTCACTGCTCTCGGGGACCCTTGCAAATACTACCCCCAATGAAGACTATGTCTGGGGCAGGAAGAGAAGAGTGCAGCAGGTGAGTCAACTCCCTTAGCAGATACACCCCAGCTCTTGTGGTAATTACTGCAGTGCCTCCTGCTGCCAATCTTGCCTCTCAAAGAGGAGAGAGGGGACCCCCAGCTGCCATCCTGCTGTCTCCAAGGAGAAGTGTGTCTGGTTAAGCTGCTGTCACACCCTGTGAGGCAAT
This sequence comes from Pelochelys cantorii, assembly GCA_032595735.1. Lineage (NCBI taxonomy): Eukaryota > Metazoa > Chordata > Testudines > Trionychidae > Pelochelys > Pelochelys cantorii. Next base: position 252,800,904 of record CM064326.1, on the reverse strand, counting down.
GTAGACATGCCCTGAAAAACCAAGTGCCTTTAAATTTAGGAATGTGGAGCCTCCATTTTTGGTCAAAGATTCTCTCTCTCTCTCTCTCTCTCTCTCTCTCACACACATACACACACACACACTTTCTCTTTCCCTTGCCCCCTCTTCAGTCTTCCCCTTCTTTTACTTTCTGTTAATTGAAACACAGAACTTGTGACACTGCCCAGGATGCAGTGAAGGGAGAAACTTTATGGCCCACAGCAGCCTAAAAAATTCCTTTTGAATTGCATAGTGCATATCTGAAAGGCCCAAATTGTCATTTTTGGATAATGCCTTGTGGAACAGCCTGTGTTAAATGGAGTTGACTCCACGGTCCAGCACATCTCTCCAAAGTGCCAGTTGGTGAAAGCCTTATTATAACTTAGAATACAGATGGCAATTTATTAGAGACTTGACTGGAACATAAGAATGCATCAAGGAGACATGAGAGCTAGAGGAAATACAGATCCTGTCACATCAGGAGGGCATAGAATCTCCCCTTCCCAATTTTTGCCTGTAAGCTTCTTGCTAAACATAAAGGCAATTTTAAGGCACTGAACTGTAACTCTGACGAGCTGTCTTCTTGTTGATAAAACTTGAAAAAAGCAATTTAGTCTCTGGGGCCTATTTAAGAATATACAGAAGAGACGAGGGGGGGAAAACCTGCCCCTGAACCTTTTCAAGATTTTTGCCAGGTTCTCAGGGTGAAAGGCAGCAGAAAAGCAGTAACTACCTTAGAACTTACAACCCTCTCTCCCCTTCCCAAAATGCATCCATGTCTTATTATTATCCCATTTCTTAGGCTGTCTCCTGCAGTCACACTTCCTCTTCAAGAGGAGACGGAGGGCTAGTTTCAAAGTCTCTTCCGAATTCTACAAATCCATGAGCTCCGAATTCACAAAGAACCAGAGAATGAAAATAAAATCCCCCCAAACACATTTGCAAATGAGTTTGTGTTCCAGCTGATGCCTGCTTGGCTAGAAACTTTGGGATAGTAAAGGGTCTGCCAGTGTTTCCATTAAAACAAACCCTCATTTTTCAGGATAATTTGACTGTTGATAAATTCCTTCTGGGCTGGAAATATGACCTGTAAGGACTCAGCCCAGAAGCCTGCTAGGTTCCTGTGGTGGCGGTATTTTTAAATGTATTTTACCAAAAACAAGTTGAGAGGCATTAAACTGGTATAAAATTACAGCTCTGCTAAATAAAAGTAGCAAATAAACAAATCCTTTGCTGCTGGAATGCTGAGATTGCTTCTCTTGTTCAAGGGGGTTTTAACCAGGATCACAAAGGGCGGCTGAATGCCCCAGCACACATCATTAGGAGCATTTCAGCAGATGTTTACAGTGAGTGTTTTATGCTCCCATTTGCCTTGGCAGCTTCCTGAAGTGGCTGTTCCTTGGTACCCAGGGTCCAGCTTCCGGCTGAGGTTTTCCAGCATGCAGTGGGCTGCTGAGGTTAGCCTTCCTCTGTTTTATTGCCCCAGAGGGAAAGCTAGAGGCTGGATTTTCCTTAACTAGTGAAACTCCAGGATTTGCAGAGACGCGTGGGCTTTGACGCTGGGTTAAGCTCTGGCCACTTTTAGAGGTGCTAACAGTCTAATTGTGAAAATCCAATGACTGCTGCCCTGCTCCCTATCCTTCCCCTTCCCCAAACCATGCCCCTGTCCTGCCCCTTTTCTGAGGTCCCGCCTCTGCTCACTCCAGCTGCCCTGCCTCCATCACTTATCTTCCTCACTTTCACCAGGCTGGGGCAAGGAGTTGAGAGGCAGGAGGTGATGCAGGCCCTGGGAAGGAGTTTGGGTGTGGGAAAGGACATGGGATGCAGACTGTGAGAGGGATTTTGGGTGTGGGATCTAGGGTGGGGCAGCGGATTGGGGTGCAGGATAGGAACAGAAGATTGGCACTTACCCCAGGCAGTGCAACTTCTGAAGGAACACCTCTCTGCAGCTTATCCTAGGTAGTGTATCAGGGGGGTTTCCACACACTGCTGCTTACAGGCACTACCCCCTGCAGCTCCCATTGGCTGCAGGTCAATAGGAGCTGCAGAGCCGGCACTCTGGGCGGAGACAGCCCATGGAAACCCCATCCCCACTAAGGGCTGAAGAGACAGGCTGGCTACTTCTGGGAGCAGCACAGAGTGAAAGCAGATAAGGGAGCCTGCTTTCACTCCATTGCTTGTAGCATGCCAAATCTGCCAGGTTGACTGAGGTAGCCTCTGGGAGATAGGGCGTGATTCTGGGAGACTCCCTGTGAAAGGAGAAAGGTTGGGAATCGTAGCCACTTTCTAACTCTCAACTGATGCAAACTGGCCCTAAATCCATGGGTTTGGCCCCCAGAGTATCACCCTTGCAAACAAGGGGGATCCTGGAATGTTGCAGTGGCTCTGGAGCAGTGCAGGGTATGTGGCTCATCCCGAGCTTCTGTAAGTGTCTCTGGGGATCTCTGGCAGGTGAAACCAGGTAGAGCCTCCTTCAGCCTTTCAGCTGTGCTGGGGCCAGTGAAAAAGAGTCAGCAGACTCATTTCAAGGAGCTGCAGTTCTTTTATGAGCTTTCACAGAAGCCTGGTTGTTTAGTGAACATCTCTCAGGAGGGAAGGGTGAACTTGCCTACAGACAAGGCATATGCTCAGACCGGACAGCGAACAAACTACAGGAGCATAGGTTCAAGCAGAGAATAGGACATTTGCAAGCATGTTTGTTGTACAGCAGTAGCCTCAGAGGCCAGCATGTGAAATGTCTGCAAATAAACATGGGACAGTAACTAGAACCAGCTGCCTTGACTCCAGGTGGGAGCTTGCTCAACAGCTCGTATAGGCAACTCACGCAGGCCCAGCACCTCCCAGAGGGGTCTGCACCTTTGCTAAAGGAAGTGAGTCATCACAGATCTTGCAGTGGGCAGTCTGCCAATGGAGAAAAGGCAATTCATGGTTCTATTCCACACGGTGTGGCTCTTCAAAGAGTCCTTAAATATTATTTGATATCTTAGACATAAAATGAGAATATTGAGTATCTGAGTCAGATGCATTCACCGAGTTGCATAAAGCCAAGGCTTATCTCTTCCCTTTAGGCAGATTCCCCACACCAGCACAGATTAAAATGAAGTGCTCCAAGTGATCTATAGTCGTTATGTAAATGTGCTGCTTTTGCTAATTTTGGGGATTTTTTTTTTGAGGGGAAGGGGGAAGCAGGTGGAAATGAACACAGACTGAGCTACTCCATTTGGAAACTCTTCAAAAGCATCTGCCTTGCAGCCAGTAGAAATCTCCGTGTGGGTTTTCTTACAGTCAGGGAAAAATAGGGCTGCCATCAGTGTTCCCTCTAAGCTGCATGGCAGGACAACTTCACAGGTGATCAGCCCCGCCCAGTCAGCCAGCTCCCTGCAGGGAACCCTGAGCCTCTGACTGGGGGGAGGCTGGTTAATCACTTGTGAAGCTGGGCTGCTGTGCGGCTTAGAGGGAACGCTGGATGTCATCACTGAGGTACAACCCCCAAACCCATACCCCAGGGATATCCAGAATGATCCTCAGCTCTGCTGGCACTGTGTACGAAATATGCTGACAGATTTCCCAGCTTGCTCTCTCAAAGAAAAGGCCAATTGTGGGAAAATCTGGCTGGCTGGCTGTCCTACTGAAACATGATAGAGAGCCACCATGGTTCACTGTGTATATAATGGAATAAAAAATGGCCCTATGACCTGAGCCACAGGCCCAAGTTTCATTAAGGGCTTGGATTCATGCCATTTCCTGACACTGTACTAAGGAACAGAGAGCTGCCCTGTGAAAGTTCTTGTCCCTTTATGTCACATTAAACTAAGGTGTTTGGTTGGCCTTTTGTTTCTTATAGGATGTCTTGGTGGAAACTAAGGATCTCAGGGCACCTTTCAAAAACAAGTAGTGGATAATGTTTTGGTCAGCTTCTACAGAGCCAGGCTGTATGACTATTATTGCTGAGGGCATCAGGGCCACTGGATTTACCAGCTCAGTCACTACACTCTAATTTATTACTGTAAAGTGCTTTTGAATACACACAGTCTATCCCAAGGAGGTTTGAACCCATTTCTTACAATACCTCTAAGAGATTCTTGCAGAGTCCCAAGTCGACAATTATGATAGGGAACCATTTCAGAAAACAGACACATTTCTTTATGTTCGCATTTGGAAATGGAATTCTTGTGGCCATCCAGATGCTTGCAAACAATAACTAATAGGATCCTATGGATAAGAGCAGAGAGAATTTGCTGCATTTGATTATGACTATAGTCACAGACCGTTCAACCAATTCAAGATCCACTTTGAAAAAATCCTTCTCTCATCAATGGCAGTAGCAAAGCAGTTTGTTTGTGCAATTGGTCTTGCTCAGTTGAATTTCATGTTAAAGCCAGGGGCCAAATGCCTGCTGGCCCCCCAAACAAGCTGAAGTCCCCCCCAAAATAGCAAACTCATGCCATGCTCTGCTATGAGTCTGTGTAGAATTGCTACTGCCAGTGGAGTATGCAGCTAGTTACATTTTTTTAAAATGCAGCATAAAGCACTACCTGAAGAATTCACGGTCCTTTTCAGCGTGCCTGTGGAATGCTTCAAATATGCAGTGTATAGTGTATGCATGGTGAACACTAAGATGATACACAGCAACATATTTGCTCTATTGCCTGCCAGCAAGGATCACAACCTGATGATGTGAATTTCCAGCCCTGACAACGTCCGTGCATTTGCCATGGCTTATATGTCTGGTATTTCTTTCCTATAATAACTTCCCTTTAGGCATGGTTATTAAGACCTCCATCTCTGTGAAATAGCTTGTGTTCAGCGAGGCAGGCGCTTAATGGGAAGTGATACTGTATGGGGTAGTTTAATCCAATACATTCAAGGCGGTAAATGATAGATTGTTTACTTCACTAATCCACATCTAATTACTATGGCTCACAGAAAAGGAGAGAGAACTTGTACCTAGGTAATGCTAAGAGAGATTTCAGAGTGAGTCGTGTTAAAGGGTCGGTACACAATATACAACATAGATACAGTGGCTTGTTGTGCTCAACATAAGGGACAACACTTAAGAGTATAAGAACATAAGAACAGCCATAGTGGGTCAGACCAAAGGTCCAGCTAGCACAGTATCCTGCCTGCCAATGCCAGATGCCCCAGAGGGAATGAACAGAACAGGTAATCATCACATGATCCCTCTCCTGTCATCCATTTCCAGCCTCTGACAAACAGAGACTCAGAATACCATTCCTACCCATCCTAGCTAACAGCCATAGATGGACCTAAACCTCCATGAATTTATCTAGTTCTTTTTTGAACCCTGTTAAAGTCCTGGTCTTCACAACATCCTCTGTCAAGGAATTCCACAAGTTGACTGTGCTCTGCGTGATGAAAAACTTCCTTGTGTTTGTTTTAAACTTTTTACCTTCTAATTTCATTTGGTTCCCCTAGTTCTTATGTTATGGGAACAAGTAAATAACTTTTTCTTATCCACTTTTTCCACACCGGTTATGATTTTATAGACTTCTACCATATCCTGCCTTAGTCTCCTCTTTTCTAAGATGAAAAGTCCCAGTCTTTTTAATCTCTCTTCATATGGCACCCGTTCCAAACCCCTAATCATTTTTGTTGCCCTTTTCTGAATCTTTTCCAATACTAATATATACATATTTTTAGATGAGGCAACCACATCTGTACTCAGTACTCAAGATGTGTGCATACCATCAATTTATATAAAGTCAACAAGATATTCTCTGTCTTATTCTCTATCCCTTTTTAATGATTCCTAACATTTTGTTTGCTTTTTTGACTGCCACGGCACATTGAGTGGACGTTTTCAGAGAACTATTCACAATGACTCCAAGATCTCTCTCTTGAGTAGTTGTAGCTAAATAAGTCCCCATCATATTGTATATATATTTGGGATTATTTTTCCCAGTGTGTATTGCTTTACATTTATCAACATTAAATTTCATTTGCCATTTTGTTGCCCAATCACTTAGTTTTGAGAGATCTTTTTGAAGCTCTTCACAGTCTGCTTTGGTCTTAACTATCTTGAGCAGTTTAGTATCATCTGCAAATTTTGCCCCCTCATTGTTTCCTCCTTTCTTCAAATCATTTATAAATAGGTTGAATAGGATTGGTCCCAATATGGACCCTTGGGGCACACTACTAGTTACCTCTCTCCATTCTGAAAATTTGCCATTTATTCCTACCCTTTGTATCCTGTCTTTTAACCATCTATCAGTCCATCAAACGACCTTCCCTCTGATCCCATGACCACTTAGAATCACAGAATACTAGAACTGGAAGGGACCTCGAGAGGTCATCAAGTCCAGTCCCCTACCATGTGACAGGATCAAGCACCGTCTAGATCATCCCTGATAGATGTCCATTTAACCTGCTCTAAAATATCTCCAGAGATGGAGATTCCACAAGCTCCCTGGGCAATTTATTCCAATATTTAACCAACCTGACAGTTAGGAAGTTTTTCCTAATGTCCAACCTAAACCTCCCTTGCTGCAGTGTAAGCACATTGGTTCTTGTCCTATCATCAGAGGCCAAGGAGAACAATTTCCCCCCCTTCTTCCTGTGTCACCCTTTTAGATACCTGAAAACCGCTATCATGTCTCCTCTCAGTCCTCTTTTTTCCAAACTAAACAAGCCCAATTCCTTCAGCCTTCCCACATAGCTCATGTTTTCTAGACCTTTACTTACTTTACTTAAGAGCCTTGGTGAGGGACCTTGTCAAAGGCTTTCTGGAAATCTAAGTACACTATATCCACAGGATCTTCTTTGTCCACATGTTTGTTGACCCCCGCTCAAAGAACTCTAGTAGATTAGTAAGGCATGATTTCCCTTTACAAAAACCATGTTGACTTTTCCCCAACAAATTCTGTTTTAAGTGTGTGACAATTTTATTCTTTACTATAGTTTCAACTAATTTGCCTGGTACTGACATTACACTTACTGGTCTGTAATTGCCAGGATTACCTCTAGAGCCCTTTTTAAATATGGGCATCACATTAGCTATCTTCCAGTCATTAAGTACAGAAGCTCATTTAAAGGAACAGTTGGTCACTATTTATCTGTCTGCCATTTTCTGATGTGTTAGACTCTTTTTCAGTTGATTGTCTCTCATCTGATCTTACCCATATTTTATCATCTTCCATCCTCTCCTCCTGAGTAGAACATAGAGAATCTCTATTATTAGACCCTCCCTTAAGAGATTTCTCTGTCCGATCCATGTGCTCCTCTGTACCCATTGGCTTTCCCCCCACCTTTAGTTTAAAAACTGCTCTACAACCTTTATAATGTTAAGTGCCACTAATCTGCTTCTACTTTGGTTTAGGTGGAGCCCATCCTTCCTGTATTGACTTCCCCTTTCCCAAAAGTTTCCCTAGTTCCTAATAAATCTAAAGCCCTCCTCCCTACACTATTTTCTCATCCTTGCATTGAGACTCTGAAGCTCTGCCTGCCTACCTGGCCCTGCATGTGGAAGTGGAAGCATTTCAGAGAATGCTACCATAGAGGTCCTGGATTTCAAATTATTTCCTAGCAGCCTAAATGTGGCCTCTAGAACCTCTCTCCCACCCTTCCCTATGTCATTGGTAGCTACATGTACCACGACCACTGGCTCCTCCCCAGCACTACACATAAGTCTGTCTAGATGTCTTGAGAGACCCACAACCTTCGCACCAGGCAAGCAAGTCACCATACGGTCCCCTGTCACACAACACTCGGTCCCCTTCTGTAGAATTCATTGCATCTGCCTGATATTCTATAGCTGGAGGCTGACACAAAATTCTGAGCTCCCTTTGTCCTCTTCCTATGTGAAAAGATGCAGGAGGGAAGTTGACAGGCTCCTTTTACAGCACAATATCCCATGCTGGAAAGGATGTGGTGCACACAGGGGGCTAGGCCTGCTTTTATTGTATGGACTAGGGAGCCCTGGGAAAACCCAGTCCTAATGCTATGTGCTCAGCTGACTCCAGGATAGGTTGCCTAACCCTAATATACATGCACTAAGTTACCATGTTCACTGATTGGTCAGAAGAGTCAACCAATCCCCGTGTAAGCCCTGGAGCCATAGCTACTCAATAGCTTCCATGTTTGTAGCTGTTAGGTTCTTGATCCTGTCCTTGTCTGCTCAGCTCCACTCCAGCCCTAGTCCCTGCCTGCCTCAAATGACCTGATTTCTACCTTCTGGTTCCGATCACTAGCTTGTCTCCTGATTATGACTCTGGCTCTGCCTTTAGGTTCTGTTCTGGCATCTGGAGTTGCCCCTGGGCTTGATTGCTAACCACACCTTTCGTTCTGCTCAGACCAGTGGATTTCAAACTGTACACTATGGCGTGTGGCAGTGGGCTCCCTGGAAAGCAACACTGAGATCACACTTCCTGTACACTCCCCTTGCCGTCCCTCCAGCAATGGCACAAAGCTGGCACCAGTACAGTGTAGCCCAGTGGTCACCAACCAGAAGATCAGGATCTACTGGTAGATCTTGAAGCCTCTGACAGATGATCCTGACAAGTTTGGCCAAGAGACTGTCAAGCACAGCACTTCAGATGCCCCTCCCCCCACTGCTGCGCATCTCCTGTCCTTTGCCTTGGAGCTGCCTCTCCCCCCACGCCCGGGAGCCTCCTGCTTGCTGTGCAGAGCAAGGAAGGGGGGATGCTGATTTCAGGGTGCCTCCTCCTACCCTGTATTCTATCTACACAGAACAGATGGGGAGCACAGGCCTTGGAATGGAGGGAGTTTGCTGGCTGCTTTTGAGAGTGGTGTAGGGCAGGGCAGGGGGGAGCTTGCCTTAGCCCCACTGCACCATCGCCCAGGAGCCACCTGAGGTACGCAGTGTCCAGATGGAGCCAGAATCCCAAACCTCTGCCCCAGTCCTGAACCCCCTCCTATACTCCAAGCCCCTGTCCTAGTCCTTAGCCCCTTGCACCCAAGCTCCCTTACAGACACTGTACCCTGAACCCCCTCCTCCACCCCAACTCCCTGCCCCAGACTCAGCTCAGAGCCCCTCTCACACTCCAAATCCCTTAGCCCAAGACCAGACCTTGTGCCCCAACCCTCTGCCCCTGCCTGGTGAAAGGGAGGGAGAATGGGGGAGGGAGGGAGGAAGGATGGAGTGAGCAGGGTTAGGGCCTCAGAGAAGGGGCACGAAGAGGCAGGGCAAGGATATTTGAGTCTGAGGTAGATCCTGGATAGCACTTAAACTCAAAAAGTGATCTTTTGCTTCGAAAGGTTGGAGACCCCTGGTATATCCATTCCTGGCAGATGCTGCATACTCTGTAACTCCTCCAGTGGAGTTCACGGAGCAGGGCAAGGAGAGATTTGATTGTGCTTCATGGAGGAATCAGAGGAATAACTGGAAAATCTCAGTGAGCAATTAGGGCCAGTTTGTAAAGGTATTAGGCACTTCAATGGGTTTTTCGAAAGTACTAGGTGTCCAACTCCCACTGATTTCAATGCCTTGCAAAACCTGGCTCTTGCCCACTCATCTCAAGACCACACCACGTCTGTTGCCAGGCATGTCAGACTGGTTTTGCAAGCTTCGCTGCAGAACAGATTGACACCCTCAGACTCATTTCACTGGTCACTATGTTCATGTGTCAACCCCAGTTCACAGAGGTAGACAGTCAGTCACTTGTCAGTGCACCACCAAGCCTCATCACCCCCTACCCTCCCAGGGATTTCCCCTACAGTTCTCACCACCTGTCTCCCACTGTACTTCCCAGCAGCTTCTTCTCAATTACACAGCAAATACGGGACTTTGTAACCGCACACAGTTGTTTCTCTCAGGGTGTTTTTCAAATGCTTCTTGTTGTTATGCAGAATTAAACTTTTTCACTGCTGGACTCCCTGCCTCTTCTTCATGTCAGATTTTAAAGCCCTGTGTTCACTGGAATCGGTAGGAGTTTGAAGGCCTGTGTGGCAGCAAAAGAGAGGGACATAGTTGCTGGAGGTATCGTACTTAACGATCACCCATCACTGGGTGTTTGCCCTGTATTGTCTTGTACTGTTTCATTCTTATTATTTGTAGTGGGGTAGAGCATTGGGGGGCCCTAATCACAGACCAAGACCCCAGGGTGCTAGGTGCAGCACAAACAAGAACAAAAAGATGGTCCCTGCCTTCCAGAGCTAAACTCAGAGCTTAGTCACAGTATAAAGATAAAAGAAGCAGGTCGATAAAACAGCCAATCAGCTGGGAGCACAAGGTAACAATGGGTCAATACTGGTCAATATGAAACACAGATAGCCACTACACCACTTTCTACTCACTCCTCCTTTAGTGCTTGATCCAAAGACCACAGTACTAAACAGAAAGCCTCCCATTGGCTTTGGATCAGAGCCTTAAAATGTTCTCTCTTCAGCAGCCAGAGAGCTGATGCCTCACCCCACATGACTACATTACAGAGGAGATTGACCCTCTGGAGGTCAATTTTCTAGCGTTCGATTTAGCGGGGCTGTTGCAGACCCCCAGATTGAATGCTGAGGACAGCTTCTGCTGGCATCCTGTACTCCTCCTTCTGCAAGAATGTGTGCTCCCATCAGCCTCCTGCAGTATAGACGCTGCAGCAGCTCAGCTTAAGATAAGTCGAATCCAGCTACACATTTTGCGTAGCTGGATGGCGTACCTTAAGCCGACCTGCCTGGTCTAGTGTAGACCGGGCCCCATTGTCCGGCCCCATTTACAATGACAGTATGTTGCCATCGTCCTTAAGGCAAAAAAGTGGCAGAGGGGCATAGCACTAAAACATGTTGATTTCATGATGCAATAGTCAGAGCACATGCATTGCTTTCCCCACTGTGTAGTGGGGGGCTTTTGTGTCCTGCAATCTTAGATCCACAAAACTCAGGACTCTGTGTGGAGTTTACATGGGTTGCTGCTCCACAGAGATGAGAAAAAAGTGGTGTTACATTAGCATACATGGTAGCTTTGTATAGTTAGTGTATATATCCTTTTTTTCTAACTCTTTTGCAGCCCTGTTGCCTCCTATATTGCTGCAGTTGGAAAACTTTTTATTTTTCCTTCTCTCAGCATTTATAAAATGCTTCTTTCTTCCCCTACTCTCTTCTGCCATTATTAAGTGAGGTTAGGTGCCTCTGGAACTCAGCAAGTCTAATTACCTACAGAAGTAATCAACATTTCTAATAGAAACTGCCACTGTTGGTTTTCACTGGGGGTGCAGGAAAGCAAGAAGGTAAAGAGTTTGGTAATTAAAGCCTCATTATTACATGCTCCCCCTTTACATTCTCCATTTAATAACTCCTTTGCTTTGGAAATGGACAGACCAGTGCTCACTTGAGATGAACAGTGTGGCGCGTCTGAGATTAGTTTTCACATCACTCCTGATGGGAAATGCTTTAACCAAGAAATTAGGAAAAGAACATTACAAAATGCACTTATCTTCTGCAAACTGCTTTCTGCTTCAGATGCCAGGCCTGCTACAGTGAGGTGAGCTTCTCAGTGCCTTTGGCATCCAGCAATCATCAATGGGGTCTCTCCGTTCTCACAGATATCTATCTGGTGACCAGGCTGTGTGTGAGAGACCCGTCCATCATCTTGAGGATCTCCCTGTTACAGTGGGAGCTAACAAGAGTTGGGACCTGGGCCAGTCGGGTCCCTGGTGCATGTTGAAGGAAATCTGAGGACTGAACTAATTTGCCATTTGGCTGCAATGTCCCCTCTGTTATATGACCTTAGATGGAGTGACAGGACCAAGGATGTTAATGTGACACAGTCACTAGCTAACATTAAGCAGTGTTAAACAACAAGTTGGGTATGCAGAAATCTCAGCCTGTTTAGTACCATGGCAAACACACTGTTAAAAATCCTCTTAAATAATAAATACAAGGAGGAAAAACTGGTACAACATTTGAAATGTAAAGTATTAAAGGTTTTCATTTTAACTGCATGCCTTGTTCCTTTTCTCTTTTGCTGGAGAGAGTTTTTGGAAGAACTGCCCCCCCGCACACACACATCCTTTTGACATTCTCCTAGGTCAGGGGTGGGGAACCTTTTTTGGGTTCGAGGGCCTCTGACCCACAGAAAAATCAGTTGGGCGGGAGGCAGTGGGGTCTGGTGTGCCATTGCAGGCTCCCCAGTGCTGGGGGGGGGAGGAAGCCGGAGCTCCAGGGGCCAGATCCAGGCAATCCGGGGACTGCATCTGGCCCCTGGGCCTTAGTTTCCCCACCCCCGCCCTGGGTGGTATCAGAGATGATAAGAGCTGTCCTTCTGGGAAGCAGAGAATTTAGCTGAGTTGAGCTGGAGCTGTTGTTGTTAAAGTCCAATCCCATTTCATTCCAGGTGGTGTGTGGGATTCAGCTGGAGCCACAAGAGGGGTTGATGTCATCGGGTTCCTTCTCTCTGGCTCAGTGTGGTCAGGGCATCCTTTAGAATTCAGATGAAGAAGGTCCTAGGAGATGGTAAGGTTGTCAGCCATGAGGGTGAAGCTAACTCCTGTAGCCAATTTTTCTCCCCAAAATATTTTTCATTAAGGAACCACAAAGGCAGTGGTGGGTGGATTATAATTTGTCCATCAATTAGGACTAGTTTCTCACTCCCATTTTGAGTCACTGATTTCTGGTACCACACTTTTTTGTTTATCTTGTGATCTTAACACAGTCGGTCTTTTTGCTTTTTTGGACTAAGTCAGTCTGTCTCCCTCGTGTATCTTTTCCTATAAACATTTATTGTTACAGGTTATTGGGACATTTTACACATTTACACATTCCTTTCTTACAGCTGAGCTCACAAGTAGGGTAAATTTGTAGGCCAAATTGTTACGACTGACCCGAGGAACCTGTTCCTTATGAATTAAGAAGGTGGCAACCCCATGAGAAAGGACAGGAAGAAAGGGGGAAGAAGAGGAGAAAAGGGGAGATCAGAGGAGAGGGGGGGTGGGAAGTGACATAGGGAAAGAGAGGAAGAAAGGAAGACACACTGAGGCTACATCTACACTGACGGTTTTTTTGGCAGAAGATATGCAAATCGTGCGCTCATTTGCATATCTTCTGCCAATCCTTTTTGCAGCAGAAGAGGTTTTGCCACTAAAAAGCCCTGCGTAGATGGGGCCATTTGTCGGAAAAAACCCCTTTTGCACAAGATCCTGTAAACTTCATTTTTTGAGGAATAAGGGATCTTGCACAAAAGGGGTTTTTTTCCCCAACAAATGGCCCCATCTACACAGGGCTTTTTAGCGGCAAAACCTCTTCCGCTAAAAGGATCGGCAGAAGATATGCAAACGAGAGCATGATTTGCATAACTTCTGCCGAAAAAAACCAGTAGTGTAGACGTAGCCAGAGAGAGAGAGAGAGAGAGAGACTAAACACCAGGTTCCCAAAGGTGTTTAGGTGTCTAAAGATACAAATAGGTGCCTAGGGGGAGTTACAAAAGCACACAGATGAGTTAGAATCCTAACTCCCATTGACTTCAGAACAGGCCCCAATAATCAATGGGACTGGAAGAATGGTGGTGGGAAGAAGTAGAGGAAAAGGACAAAGATTTATCTTTACTGCATGATCTATAGGAAAATAGCATCCAGTAGAAGCAAAGGACTCATTAAGACAAGAAGGGGACAGAACAAGACCTTTTTGTTAGAAGGGTCTTGCATACTGCAGAATATCCAGCCAGTCTACATCTTTTCTTTTTCTGATTCCTGGACTGTAAAAAAGACACCATAAAATCAGCAGCTGGGATTTATGTGCAAAAAAGCAGCATCAAACAGAATTCCTCCCTCTGTGTTCTTGGTAATTTACCTGAAGGCTACAGACATCTGTTTGGAAAGCCAGGGGGAAAAAAAGCATGAGGGATTTGGGCTAAATTCAGCACAACGTGGAAACAGTGCACCTGGCCTGCCATTTGTTATGTTCTCTCTTCTCTCCCTTATGATTTATATTTTATAAATCCTTTTTGTTGTGTTTTTCCCGTCCCCTCCTTCTATTCCAGTTTGATCAGACGGTAAAGGTTTAAAGTGTACTCCTGTTACTTTAATTTAAATCATTCTCCCACCACCCACCTGCACACGAAGGAAGATGAATTGGAAATCCCCAGGCAGCTCCTCCGTGGGCAAAGTTAGACACAAAATGGAAAACTGCATTAAGACAAATTCCCTCTGCTAATTGCTTTTCCTCAATGCTTCAGCTCTGTGCTGTAAGGGCAGCACTTTTCCATGCTTGGAGATTTGTTTTACCCTGGTCAATTAGATACATAGATAGCCAGACCAACGGCACTAAGGGGGGCGTTTCTCAGAGATTCTAGTGGTTGGATACCCATTAAAGTTAAGGCAGCTGAATTGTCTGTGGCAAACTCACCCCCCCAGTCATCTTCCCACTGCTTTGAAATTGGGTGGGGTGGAGTGGGGTGAGCAGGGAGGGCAAGGACAGAGGACAGAGGACAGGGAAAGGACTACTGCAACATGGATTGACCTGTGGGCTCTAGGACCCTGCGGGGAGAGGGGGGGAGATCCCAGTGCTTGGGCTCCAGCCCAGTCCCAGAAGTCTACATAGGAATGAAACAACCCCATAGCCTGAGCCCTGTGAGCCTGGATCAGTTGGTTTTTCTTTGCTGTGTAGACACATCCCATATTTCTGATTTTCCCTGAAGGCATGTTGGTCACCTCAGGCCAGGTCCACACTAGACCTGGCAGCTCAGCTTAAGGTACGCCACTCCTGTGACCTAGAATACACAGCTGGAGTCGGCTAACCTTAAGCCAAGCGTGGCAGCATCCCCATAGCAGGAGGCCAATGTAAGCAAAAACTCCTTTTGGCTTTCCTTAATCCTCACGAAAGGAGGAGTACCAGACATTGGCGGAGGCACCCACTGAGTTCAATTTAGCGAGTCTTAACTAGACTCACTAAATCAAACTCCGGAAGATGGATCGCAGCAGCAGCAATCTTCCTTTTAGTGTAGACAAGGCCTCAGAAGACTCTCTTTGGGCAGTTTTCTTCCTGAGAACCATGCCACTGTATGCACTAAAGCTGTTTGCTGGTAAAGGTTATGGGATGTCCCCTTCTCTTCCAGGATATCCAGTAATCATGCCACTGATGGCAGGATTGTGGAGTATCTCAGAGGAGGGAGAACTGTCACACTGCTTTGCACTATGAGATACAGTAGCATGAAGTAGTCTCTAACTATCCAGCACATCGCTAGGATCTGTGAAGTAAACATGCAGGTCTAATACAGAATGTATGCAGACAGACAACGAAAATAAAGCTGCTCCTACAGCTGGGCTGAGCTGGAACAGTGGTGAACCTTTATAGGAGTACTTATCACCATGTTCCCTCTAAGTTTTTCCATCTATGTGAAGAATAAATTTGGTTATGTGCACCAAGGCATGTGCAGATGTGCACTACCAATAGAAACACATGCTGCTAGCTGTGATCAGCTGTGGGTGCTCTGCTAATCAGTTGGACGGCACCTGATTTTCTCCTGGGCAGCTGCACAAGTGCCCAGCTTATAGGGAACACTGCTTACCATGGCCTCAGGGAAACACAGAACGTGTCACTGATCAGTGCTGGAATTGAGTTAGTTCATATAGCTGAGATTCTTGTTTAAAATGTATGTTACTGCTTCATTAGAGAGAGGCTGAGGCTATGTTTTGGCTAGAAAAAGTCATGTGGATAGCATGGTGTATTTAATTATGTCATGGTTATGCCTGTGTTTTCAGTTCACTGTACCTTTAAATTGCTAAGGATTTTGCTATTTGCAGTGACAGCCAGCCACTTCATGTTCAGCTCATTGCAGGCTGTCAGTGGAGACAAACACAGAGTCCTTCATGGGGACTTTACTTTAGTTCTTTCTTGGATTGTGATTCTCCTTAGCTAACATTCAGGGTATTCTCACTCATAGTATTTTTGGTCTTTGAGCATGAAGCAACATGACAGACACCAAAGTAAAATGGCCTGGATTTACTGCAGTGGGGAAGTGCTCCAAGCCTGAATGAGCCCTTGCAGACAGAGTTAGTGTTGGAGCAGGAAAGTAACAGAATCTGGCTTGGTGCTTCCCTGCTGCTGATGGAAGTACCATCAAGTCCAAATTCAGGATACAGAATATAGATTTCCAGTCTGAAATGCACACATACCCTAGCGCCGGTGTTTGCATTCAGCCCACCCTGTATGCATCATGGCACCACTGCATTATGAAACAAACAGAACGTGAACATGAAAGAACGTGGAGAAGATTCTGATTAGCAAACAGCATGACACGACCACTTCAGCTGTGGTCATGCCAGCCCCTCTCATCAGCCGTTCACCCTCTTTCTACATTTATTCCTCATCAGAATGATCTATTGGATTGTTTAGCTCTCATTGCAATGAAGGGCAGCCTAGCCTAGTTTAAACGTTGATTTATCCAGAAATAGGAAGGAGCAACAGTCTGTTATTCTACAACTTTATTATAAATATTGTTATTGGCAAAGCTGAAATGCAGATATGCAAGTGTGAAGTCAGGCCTGTGAACTATGCCTTAACTGCATGGCAGCTTTAGCTGATTTATGGGTCACACAGGTTATCATTACTGGAAAAAAATACAGGCCAGAGCCTCCACTGGTGTGAATCTCAGTCTTCAGAGGACCAATGCTTTTTTCACAAGCTCAAAGAACAAAGCAGTTAAAGAAGGAGGATCTGCATTACACCACTGAGTCCATCTCCTGTGTGAGGCCATATCAGATAGCACAGTGATAAGAGCCAGTACTGGATCTTAGCCCAAAGATCAGTCAGGGTAGAACCATTCTGTCCAGTGTTGCTAACTAAAACCTGAGGCCAGCTCACAAGACCCCCACATACAGAAAAGGAGGGCACCCTCAGGAGCCTGTACACATTCGTAAAAAGAAAAAGGGCATCAGTCCTAATGGAGATTTTTTCCCCTCCACATTTTTATTTCTAGAGGCTGCTTTTCTCTATAAGTTTACATGATATTTCAGCGTTTGCCCACTGTTTCAGAGCATCCACAAATGAAAAGAACTCCCCTTGAAAGAGGATACATGCAAGTGCTAGCCAGCTTCCCTATGAAGCAGGTACTTGCTTTATATTTTAATTAAACATTTAAAACAGCTACTTCCCATCACAAGATTTCCAGTGAAGCAGCCTGACTTTACAACCCCAATTCCCAGTCCCATGCCTGGCTCCCCAAACAGTGCCGGTAGAGCAGTCTGTCATTTTAGGGATAATTCCCAATTCCCTTCCTTCACAGGCAGTTATGATAGAATAAATCTATTACAGCTTCAATTCCCTAACCCCTATCTGGCTCTCTCAAGCAGCTACAGTAGATCAGTCTGTCACTGCAGAACTAATTCTCAGTCTTTCCATGGCACCCTTGGTTAATGTCAGATGTAATTAATTAATAATGATGTAAGTAATTAAAATAACACTGGAGCCCAATGGCCCAGAAAAGATGACCATGCGAATAATAATAATAAAAAAGAGAAATGGGATAAAGAAAAATAACCCAAAAGGAAGATGACTAGGGTTACATGGAAGGTGGGCTAGTGGATAAGCTATTGTACTAAATACCTCATTTGCAACTAGATGACTGACTTTTAAAAGAGAGCAACAAGTAGAGAATAAAGAAAATGTAAATTTACCATCTGTAGAAGCATGAGGAATAAGCAGGAAGCACATAAAATACTAGTTAATAAGCACAACTATGACAAAGTTGGCATTACAGAGACTTGGTGGGATAATATACAGGACTGGAATATTGGTATAAAAGGGATAGCTTATTGAGGAAGGACAGGCAGGGAAAAAAGGGAAGAAATGTAGCCTGTTATAAAAAAAAACTGAATACACTTGGACTGAGGATGAGATGGAAATAAGAGACAGACTTGTTGAAAGTTGTTGGGTCAGGATTAAAGGGGTTAAAAACCAAGGGTGATGTCATGGTAGGGTCTACTACAGACCACCTAACCAGGAAGAAGTGGACGAGGCTTTTTTTAAACAACTAACAAAATATCTAAAGCACAGGATGATGTGAGACTTCAGCTATCTAGACTGTTGTTGGGAAAATAACACATCAGGGTACAGATTATCCAACAAGTG
This sequence comes from Pelochelys cantorii, assembly GCA_032595735.1. Lineage (NCBI taxonomy): Eukaryota > Metazoa > Chordata > Testudines > Trionychidae > Pelochelys > Pelochelys cantorii. The sequence goes on along the minus strand of CM064326.1, from coordinate 252,782,856 downwards.
CTTGGAATGTATTGGAGACAATTTTTTATTCCAGAAGATGGAGAAAGCTACTGGAGAGAAGCTGTCCTAGATTTGATTTTGGCAAATAGGGAAGAACTGGTTAAGAAGTTGAAAGTGGAAGATAGCTTGGGTGAAAATGATCATGAAATGATGGAAGTTCATAATTCCTCACAGATGGTAGGTAAGATCCCATGGGATGCAAGTCTAAGGGGGGAAACAGTTCAAGAGAGTTGGCAGTTTTACAAAGAGACATTATTAAGGGGCAGGGGCGGCCCGCGGCTATAGGCGGACTCGGCCGCCATCTAGGGCGCCACCGCCTGGGGCGCCCAATGATGACATCACGGGGGTGCCTGGGGTGCCCGCCGATGACGTCAGTCCATTGACAGCCCTGCATGCGGGGGCGCCGATCGTGCATTCCACCTGGGGCGCCAGCTGCCGCAGCCGGCCTTTGGCTGCTCCTGTTAAGGGGACAAGAACAAACTATCCCACCATGTAGGAAAGATGGGAAGGATGGCAAGAGCCCACCCTCGTTGAACCAGGAGGTCTTTAAAGATATGAGACTAAAAAAAAGAGTCCTACAAAAAGTGGAAACTAGGTCAAATTACAAAGAATAAATATTAACAAATAACACAGGATTAGAAAGGCCAAGGCAAAAAACAAGATTAAGCTGGCTAGAGACATAAAGAGTAACAGGAGAACATTCTTTAGTATATTAGAAGCCAGAGGAAGAGCAAAGGCAGGGTAGCGCAGTATTCAGAGAGGGGGGAAAACAATAACAGAAAATGGCAGAAATGCTAAAGGACTTTTTTGTTCCAGTTTTCACCAAAAATATTAGCAGTGATTGGACATTATAGTGAATGCCAATGAAAATGAGGTAGGATCAGAGGCCAAAATAGGGAAAGAACAAGTTACAAATTAGTTAGTCAGATGTCTTAAAGTCACTGAGGCCTGATGAAATTCAGCCTAGAATACTTGAGGAGCTAACGGAGGAGATATCTGAGCTATTAGTGATCATTTTCAAAAAATCAAGGAAGATTCTAGAGGAATATAGCAAATATATTGACAATCTATAAGAAGAGGAATAAGGACAACACGGGTAATTGCAGACCAATCAGATTAACATCAGTGCCTGGAAAGATAATGGAGCAAATATAAGCAATCTGCAAACACCAAGAAGATAACAAGGTGATGATTAACACTCAGCATGGATTTGTGAAGAACAATTGTGTGAAACCAACCTAATAGCTTTATTTGCCAAGGTATCAAACCTTGTGGATAAGAGGAAAGTGGTAGATGTGGTACACCTAGATTTTAGTAAAGCATTTGATAGACTTGCATGACCTTCTTATAAATAAACTAGGGGCATACAGCCTAGATGGGGCTACTATAAGGTGAGTGCATAACTCGGTGGATAACCATTCTCAGGGTACGTCTACACTTGCACCCTAGTTCCAACTAGGGATACAAATGCAGGTGACCGAAATTGCTAATGAAGCGGGGATTTAAATATCCCGTGCTTCATTAGCATGATCTCGCCGGTGCATTGCTCTGCTCAACAGCTGTTCCAAAAGTGAAAGTGCGCACCGGGATGCGTTAGTTCGAACCAAACCCCTTGGTTCGAACTAATGTTACTCCTCAAAAAACTCCCGGCGTGCACTTTCACTTTCAGAACAGCTGTTGAGCGGAGTAACGTGTCGGCAAGATCATGCTAATGAAGCACAGAATATTTAAATCCCCGCTTCATTAGCAATTTCGGTTGCCTACATTTGCATCCCTAGTTCGAACTAGGGTGCAAATGTATACGTACCCTAAGACAGTAATTATCAATGGCTCACAGTCACGCTGGAAGGGCATAACAAGTAGGGTTCAGCACTGCAGGGGTCAGTTCTGGAACTGATTCTGTTCAATATCTTCATCAACGGTTTAGATGAGTACGCTTATTAAATTTGCAGATGATACCAAGCTGGGAGGAGTTGCAAGTGCTTTGGAGGACAGGGTCATAGTTCAAAAGTATACTGGGATGTGTGTATTATAAACCAATGTGCATGAGAAACGTCAAAAAGTTTTGTGCAGCATTTTGTACCGAAGAAAATGGGTGTTAGTGTCATAGTAATGAAGTTTGCAAGGTCTGTGGAAGTGTGTGTACATGTATGTGTGGTAATGCCAGAGCATGGCAATGTATGTCTATGACAGAGGTGAGAAAAAATGGAATCTGTGTGAAGAAGGCATTCAACCTGTATACCATACAATAGATATTTAGTGATTATCTCATTCACAAGGTTTTTGAAAGCTAATTTATTTGCTGCCTTTCACAACTTGTTATTCAATTTTCATGGCTTCATGCTTGGTCAGAAAAGGAACATTTAAAACCACCACAATAATCTGGGAGTCTACTAGCAACTAAGGTTGGTGGTGTTCTATTTGACTGTGATGTCCAGAGACAGGAGGAGACAAGCAAGAAAAGAGATGCATGAAAGGGAAAAAAATTAAAACACTGTGGAACTAACATGGCATGTGCTCAGTTTCCTGCTCAGTTACCAGCTTCTGGCACTTTCCTTTCTTCAGCTATTCGTGATCTGCTGAGAATTCTAGCTTGTGAAGGGAAGGGCTGTGACCCCCCCATCAGTTCTGCCTGTCTGGCATTCGACGCTTTAGGTGCAATAACATTATAATAATAATAAATCATCTTAATGTTTCCAACTCATGCTTTTATCACAAGTCTCACAAGTTTCCCTTAAAGGCCCAGCTCCTGGACTCATGAGTCTCACCTTTCAGTGAAAGCTAGAAAAGCTGGAAAATAAGAGCCAAGTAAACCTTAAAAGGTCAGAAAACAGAAGTCAATATAGAGAACCCCACAATTTTTTTAAAAAGCCCATGATTTTTGAGAGGTTCTGGTATGCTAGACTGAGTGTGTCCATGCACCCCAGTGCCCAGTCTCCTCTGAGTTTTCTGTGATGCAGTGCACACAGCCTTTTTCTCAAAGTCATAAGCCAGGGATGGGCAATAAGCCAGAGGCAGTTCACCAGGGTTAGTCCCTGGTGCTTTATTTATGTGCATGTCTGCAGGTTCCGCCACTTGCAGCTCCCATTGGCTGTGGCCAATGGGAGCTGCAGGAAGCGATACGGACTAGGGCACCACTTCCCACGCTCCCATTGGCCAGGGACAGTTATCCATGGACAACTGGAGCAGCAAGCGGCCATACCTTTGGACATGGAGGTAAATAAGGTGCCAGCGGTCCACCCAGGGGCTAATTCTGGCAAACCACATCTGTCTGTGGGCCAATTATTGCCTGCCCTTGTCATAGACATTTTGCACATTCTGTTCTCAAGAAGGAAAGTGCAGTGAACAGCTCTAGGGCAGGGACAATGCAGGGCTCCTACAATAAGACCTCTGCTCATGTCTCTCCCTGACATCTAGTCATTGCTTCTCCCTGTCCTAAGTAAACATGAACCCAGAGTGGGAGGGGTGACTCAACCACTTTCACAGCACCCTGATCTCCTGTTTTGATCCACCCATACACCATTCAGGATGCTTTTGTTGCTACTCCTGACAGCTGGCACTTTCATTTAGCCAGTCCTCCTTCAGTTGCCTACACGTTCTATTTAAAATGCCCAATATAAATCTGTTGTCTTGTGAGTAATAGTTATGAGTCAGGAGGTGAAGTTTAAAAAAAAAAGAAACTTTTTTATCCAGGGAGATTAATTTCACCACAGAGCAGGAGGAGCTAGAGTGCTTTCTACGCAGGAGAGATCAGTTCAAAGAAATTCCACCTACTGGAGATGCCCTATGGTTAATAAGTAATAAGAATGCTCTTGTGTCTCTTTAGAACACACCCTTATTAGCTAGTCGGTAATAACTAGGGTGGGCACTTACCAAGTAACTCCTGAACCCAAGTATCCTTAGACTGTAAGCTCTATGGGCCAGACCATCTTTTTGTTGTGCATTTCTACAGCACAGAGCACAACGCAGTCCCAGTGCACAATTAGGGTTCTTACACAGTACAAATGATAATAATAAAGGAGAACTGTATCCAGACATAAACCAACCAGGGAAAAGGGCATTCTGCCTCATTTAGATAAGGAGGAAAATTAGTTTTCCTAGGGTAACTGCTGTAGGACACAGAGATACATGGTTGCGATTCTCCGAGTGCTATGATAAGAGGTTGCTAACCAGAACTTCACCAGAGGCATTTACAGAAATAGCTACAATGACACTAGACTAACTTTTAATCCATTTATCAAAATGTCTGTGGCTCCCATGGGGAGGCAGGTGAAACTATAAATGTTACCGCTGTCTGGATGAATGCATTTGTGACAAATGGACTGGATTCTCTGCTCATTTGCACACCTGTAAATGAGGAATTACTCCACTCAAGTCAATGGAGTTATGCTGGTATCCAACTGGTGTAAGTGAGAGGAGAATCAAGCCCAGTATTTGTTACAAATGTAGCACCCTTTTGGTGAGAACATTGTTCTAAGGATGTTAAATTGCGGTTTTCTGGCTAATTGTGCAGTTGATACAATTTGTATCAATTACACAATTAGTTGATAGGGGGACACTCTGCAGAGCTGCAGCGGGGGTAGCTCCCGAAACTGGCTGGAGCTGGGATTGAGCAAAGGCAGCGGGGGGAGGGCAGCATCACGGAGATGGTGCTATGGGGAACTGGCTTTTAAGCTGGCTCCCCCCAGCACCAGCTCCTGTTTCCCCCACCTTTGCCCTTGCTGCCTCTCATACAGAGGCAGCAAGGGGGGGAGGAGTGAGCAGTTGAGTACCCCACTCAACAACCTGATAAACTTATGCTTACTGGGTAGTCAAGCAGTCGACTACTCGCTAACATCCCTAGTCTGCACTTGGAGCTGGGGGTCTAATTCCCAGCTTGTATAGATGCACTCATACTGGTTCTCACTGGGGTAGCACACTAACAGTAGGAACATAGCTGTAGTAGCATGGGTAGTGGTGATGTGGGCTACCACCGCAAGTAAGTCTCTAGGGGTATGTCTACACTACAGCACTAATTTGAACTAATTTAGTTAATTCGAACTAAGCTAATTCGAATTAGTGCATCTAGACCTAAAAACTAATTCAAATTAGCATTTTGCTAATTCGAACTAGCATGTCCACATTGAGTGGACCCTGAACCGAAGTTAAGGCTGGCCAGAACCAGTGCCGGCAGGGCATCAGGTTAGGACTTAGAGCGTGGAGCTGCTGCCTCAGGCTAGCCAAGGGCTGTGCTTAAAGGGACCCGACCCCCACCCCGGACAGATGGTTCTCAGGGTTCTCCGCTTGCTTGTCTACCTCGATGAGGGACAGCAAAGCAGTCCTGTCTTGGAGTGCCCTGAGTGCCCACACTCGGCACATCACAGCACTCGGCCATCAGCCCGGCTGCACTTGCCGCAGGCTGCCATCCGGGGGGGTCAATCGGGGGGGCTGTCAGGATCCAGGAGTCCCTGTAGGAGAGCTTCCACCCCCAAGGAGCCCGCAGAGCCACCCCAGTCCTCCCCATTGGGGGCTCGTGCCCCATTCCTCCCTCACCTCCTTCCACTTACCCTTCCCTAGCCCCCCCTTCCTGATGTAAAAAATAAAGGACACGTGTTCAAAAATAGAAACTCTCTTTATTTAACAAAACTGGGGGGGGGGATTAACCTCTGGGGAGACTGGGAAAAGGAGGTGGGAGAGGGGAAGAGAGAGGGTGGGAGAGGGGAGGTGGAAACTGGGAGGAGGGAGCTGGAAGGGGGAAGCTAGGGAAAGAAAGAGGAGGGGAAGTATAAAACTATGGTACGCCATATCTTCAGTACTGTGTACAGACGTGGTCTCCTCACCTCAAAAAAGATATTTTGGCCTTGGAAAGGGTTCAGAAAAGGGCAACTGCAATGATTAGGGGTTTGGAACAGGTCCCATATGAAGAGAGGCTAAAGAGACTGGGACTTTTCAGCTTAGAAAAGAGGAGACTGAGAGGGGATATGCTAGAGGTCTTTCAAAGCATGAGTGGTGTGGAGAGGGTGAATAAAGAAAAGTTCTTCATTAGTTCCCATAATAGAAGGACTAGAGGACACCAAATGAAATGAATGGACAGCAGGTTTAAAACTAATAAGCGAAAGTTCTTCTTCACACAGCACATAGTCAACCTGTGGAACTCCTTGCCACAGAAGACTGTGAAGGCTAGAACTATAACAGAGTTTAAAGAGAAGTTAGATACATTCATGGAGGTTGGGTCCATGGAGTGCTATTAGCCAGGGGGTAGGAACGGTGTCCCTGGCCTCTCTTTGTGGAAGGCTGGAAATGGATGGCACAAGACAAATTGCTTGGTCATTGTCTTCGGTCCATCCCCTCCGGGTACCTGGTGCTGGCCGCTGTTGGCAGACAGGCTACTGGGCTAGATGGACCTTTGGTCTGACCCAGTACGGCCGTTCTTATGTTCTAAGCTCAGAGCTCAGGGTCAGGGGTCTCACTGGACCAACTTGATTTTCATGCAAACCTGCTCCTGGGTTCGCATGTGGCCTTTGGTGGCCAGGCTGGCAGCTATCCTGCCCTAGACGGCCGCATTCCTGTGCCTAGTGCGGAGGTGGTGGATGTTCGAGGCCTCCCCCCAAACCTTGATGAGGTCCACGATCTCTGCACTAGACCAGGCGGGCGCCCGCCTCTTGCGGCCCCGGGCAGGCTCCTGGGAGCCACCAGCCTGGTCCTGGGAAGAGGCGGAGGGCTGGGTGGCAGCGGGTGGCTGGCTCATACCGTGCCAGGTGCAGGGTCTGCTGGCTGGGTGCTGGCAGGCTTGCAACTGGCACGAGCACTGTAGCCAGACCGTGCCCCTTTAAGGGCTCTGGGGCCAGGAGGGGGGCAGAAAAGTTTCCCTGGTTTGGCCCAGAGTGGCCACCAGGGCAACCTGGGAAGGGCTAGCCTCCAACTAGTTCTAATTAAGTGGCTACACAGCCCTTAATTCGAACTACTTAATTCGAACTAGGCGTTAGTCCTCGTAGAATGAGGTTTACCTAGTTCAAATTAAGTGTTCCGCTAGTTCAAATTAAATTCGAACTAGCGGTTTGTATGTATAGACGCTATGAAAGTTAATTCGAACTAACGGCTGTTGACTTTCTGAGGTGTCCCCACTGCGGGAGATCAATGGGAGAAACTCTCCCATCAACTTCCCTTACTCCTCGTGACCCCGGGGAGTACCGGAGTTGATGGGGGCACCATCAGCCTTCAATTTAGTAGGTCTTTACTAGACCCTCTAAATCGAACCCCCGGAGATCAGTCTCTGGAGTGTTGATCTCCAGGTATGTGTAGACCTGGCCTAACTCAGCTATGCAACTACATCTATGCAAGCTGTGAAGCATGCCCCAAGTGTAGACATATCTTTCATGTTGTGCAATTGGTCAGTATTGTTTCTGATGCCTGATTGGATAATTAAACCACTTTTAACATCAGGATATTAAGAGGAAGATACCACTCCTTCCTGCACGTTTTTCCATGATGAATTGGTGAAACTTTTGAGACTCACCAATACTTTCACTAACACTGGGCAGCTGAATGCTCACAAATAATATATCTGGTGTCCTCACAAGTCACAGCAATCTCTTCTCAATGCTCTTGTTCTTCTAAAATATGAATCAATTAGTTGCTATTTACAGACTGATCAGTTCTGATAAATCCTGATTAGAGCAGAGAATGTTCATCCCAGAGCATTTTAAGGATGCAATAGACCTGGTTTGATCTCTCTCCAAATTTATTTTTTTGTTTTGTTCTCTGGTTTTTGCTTCCGAGGCTGGTAGGGGCAGTTTGTGCCACAGAGACAAGGTGTGTTCTTTTACGTTCCAGGCTGCTAGTGCTGGGGAGGGCTGCAGAGGTGGCATGTGTGTGCACTTAGCTGCTAATGAAGGTGCAGCAGAAGAAATTGCCTTGCACAGGGCAATGGTAACCCTTCTGACTGTGTAAGGAGCACCATTAATGGATGGCAGAGGGAGTTTCATTAAGTTCCTCTCCAATGGAAAGATAGAAGCAGTGATGTTGGGCTGTCAGGGTGGGATAAAGAAGAAAATATAGAGGGACCCTTAGGGCTCCTTAGGAACATAAAAGATCTATGTCTTCCCTTGGAAAACAAATTAGTGCAGATCTGTAGGCTTTTGCTAACTCCTATTTGTTTCAGTACATGATTTATCGCTAGGGTCTCCCCTCTCATCTGACATGCATGCCTGCAGTTTCCCCTCCTGCTTACTCCTACAGCCTCTGCAGATTCAACCAATGCCAATTCCAATGTCTTAGGGAGGTTGCTCTGTTTGTGCAGTCTGACAATAAAATCTATATCTTTATTCACAGCATTTAGTGAATTCATAAACCAGGTCGATGGTGTTCTAACAGTTATTTCATCTCTGGGTCGATTTGGAGCAGGTGGCTGGAATACAGATGGATGTTTGCTTTGGGAGAGCTCAGACCCCTATCATCTCGGAGGGAAGAGCGACAAAAGGAAGGCAAATTAATGGTACCGGCAGCGAAAGCAAATGGCGTAAGAAAGTTCTGTGTAAATTGTAGGAGTTGGGTGCAGGCTGCTCTCACACAGGGATGTGGAGGAGTTGGCAGAGAGTGCGAGGAGCCATCCTTCTCCCACTTTATGCTTCTTTGCAGGGGGAATATAGAATTCCAGTTCTTATGCTGAGAGCAAGGTTTGGGGATTTTTTGGAAGGGGGGGGAGTGAAGGAGAGGGAAGAAGAAATCACTCCATTCCTCTTGATGCTAGATATTCCAAAGGGGGCAGGTGAGATCAGGGGTCTGCCCCTCTCCTACCCTAGCCGGCGTAGGGCAGTCTGCAGGGCATAGCAGCTGCCATCTTACATGCACACTGTCCGCAGCACCCTTTTGTCCCACACAGCAGAATATTTCTAGGAACTACTGTCAGTGTGGTGCCCCTCCTGCTGAAACCTCTCAGGCAGCTGGGCTGCTACAGCCACCAGAGAATCCTTGATCTCCAGTTGTGAAGGATTGATGCTATAGGCGGGAGCTATGTGAGCTCTCCCCCTCCTCACACAACCGGTGCTAACATGTCCTGAGGACCTGTAGCCTTTCTTTACCCTAGACTTTCTGGTCTCCCTCACAAATGTCTGCTAATACATGTTGATCTTGATCTGTAGCACTCCTGGCTAGTCCAGGCTTGGGACTCTCCACAGCTATGCTATGCTCCCTTAATCCTGAGTGGCTGAAAAAACACATTATTCTATCCCTGGACTTCCTACACAGATTTCCAGCATCCTACACTCCAGCTCTGTAGCCCCAACTCTGCTGCTCCACTCTTATGCTACCACACCCAGCTCTGCCAGTGCCCTGTACCCATGACCTGCAGTGCCTCTTTTTCTCCCACTCCTGGGACCTCCCGTACTCTGGTTATTCCAGTTCCTGACTTTCAGCACACCCTGTTCTTCTAGCACCAGCACTAGCGATGTGGCCAATGGAAGGCTAGTTTATAACAAATACACTCATACCAATGTTGCCCTAAGGCAGGGGTGGGGAACCTTTTTTGGGCTGAGGGCTATTGATCCAGAGAAAAAACAGTCGGGGCCACACACAAGTGTGAACATCCCCCCCCCAAAAAAAACCCTCATTGACATGGCCCCCAACTGAAAGGCAGAAGTACACTCCCCACATTCCCCTCACACACCAGATCCTGAGGGGCCCAGGCTAGTAGATTGTGTGTGCTCCAGCCCCGTGGTGAGGCAGTAGGGGGACTGGAGCACCAGCGCTAGCTTCCCAATGCTGGGGGGCCCTGAGCCTCGGAGGCCAGATCCAGGCAAGCTGGGGGTTGCATCTAGCCCCTGGGCCTGAGGTTTGCCACCCCTGCCCTAAGGAATTGAACCTAGGATTCTGCAGATGAGATACCCACACACTGATTCTGTGAATCACTGCGTCCTCCAAGAAGCATGTCATTGTGCTAAAAACGTTTCCCTTAAGCCACCTCAGGATTTACAATACTATATGCTCTGGCAGGGGGAAAAAAAAGAAACATTATTAGCATATTTTTCACGGAATCAGAGTGCTTTTTCATCTCCATTACCGAAAAATATAGTAATCTCTGCTCTTCATAAATATAGTCTTTGAGAGTTTTTTGTTCAAATATTTGCCGCTTAAGAAAACTTGTTGTAGTGGGTTAGGGCAAAGGGATGCGTGGGAGAGAGAGACGGAAAATATTGTCATTTAGATGGAGATTTTAATATAGACATTAAAACACCCCAACAAAACAGCCTTGTGCTTTTATTAACTCAGACTCATAGTCATTATGTCTTTTTCTTCTCATGATGTAACTCCTTTCCTCTTCTCTCCCCCCCGCCATTTCAGCTATAGACCTATGCTGCACATATATTTCCTTCTGCTAATCACAAGGGCTTTCTTTAAAGAGTGCTTTTTAAAAAAAATAAAATGTGTGTGTTTGTGTGGGTGTCTGTGTGAGTGAATTTAGTGGTTATAAAAGTGAAAGATTAATAGCATTGCCTACTGAGCAAGTTCCCCACATGCTGCTCTACCAATGCACCTCACTTCTGGCCCACAAGTGCCTCCTACTGGTTCCAGCCCTGGGGTCCCACAAAGCTCTGCCACTGAACCATGATCTTGACCTGCAGCAGCCCTGGCTGTCCCAGCAGCTGTTCTCCATGTGGATGTGTCACATAGTCATGGCTAGCAACACCCTCCAGGATTCCTGCTCTAGGTCAATTGAATCTTGAGTTTTCTTTTGGAAGCCTGTCCCTCCAGTGGGCGGTCTTCTGCCAGAGAGGATACTGGATTTGACCTGTAAAGTTGTGAAATGGATGGAGATGTCCTGGCATGGGGTTTTGAGCACTACCACAATAATAAACACTTCTCCTTACTTCAGTCCCTTTCCACAGCATTGGCTTCAACCTGGTGAGGACAACTCGTTCATAGTTTCTTTTGAAAGACCACTCTGTGAAACTAAATTAATTCCTGGTCTTTTAGGGTCTGTCTAGACTGCATGACTCTGTCGCCAGAGCCATGTAGATGAGTTTACCAGACATACCCAAATGAAGCCGCGATTGCAATAATCGCTGCTTATTTAAATTAAAATGGCTGCCGCGCTGTGCTGATCAGCTGTTTATCGGCTCAGCGCTGTAGTCTGGATGCTCCGCGGTCGACATCAAAGGCATTTGTCGACCTCCCCGGTAAACCTTATCCCACGAGGAATACCGGGGAGGTCGACAAATGCCTTTGATGTTGACCGCGGAGCATCCAGACTACAGCGCTGAGCCGACAAACAGCTGATCGGCACAGCGCGGCAGCCATTTTAATTTAAATGAAGCGGCGATTATTGACATCGCGGCTTCATTTGGATATGTCTAGTAAACTAATCTACATGGCTCTGGCGACAGAGCCATGTAGTCTAAACAGACCCTCTGGGTCTGTCTACATTACAGTGTTATTTCGAAATATCTTATTTCGAAATAGTTAATTTGAAATAAGTTATTTCGAAATAACACGTCTACACACAAAATGCATTTTGAAATAGCGCTTTGCTATTTCAAAATAGCGCATCCACACTGAGTGGACACTGAATCGCATTTAAGGCCAGCTGAAACCGGTTCCAGCAGGGCATCAGGTCAGTAGTTGCTTTGTGTGGCTGCTGCCTGAGGCTATCTGAGGGTTGTGCTTAAAGGGACCCCCCTGGACAGCTGGTCCTCAGCTTTCCCTGCTTGCTTGCCTACCTCACTGAGGGACAGCAAAGCATTTTTCTCTCTGCCTGCTTTGGTTGCCCTGACTTGCGACACCACAGCACTCAGTACCATGGAGCCGGAGCCAGAGCCACCCCTGGACACTCTGGTGCTCATTTTGGACGTGTTGCTGCAAGCCTGGCTGCAATTGCTGGAGACTGCCTGGCAGCATCTGCTGCAGCCTAATGCCCAGGCCCTCTTCCGGACCCCCTTGGGGGCTGGGGAGGAGCAGCAGCAGTGCCTGGATGCCAGCGTGCCCCTCCGCATCTGGCGTCTGGACACCAGCAGCGACTGGTGGGACCACATCATCCTGGAGTGCTGGGGAGATCAACAATGGACCCAGAACTTCAGGATGAAGAAGGACACCTTCCTGGAGCTCTGTGAATGGCTCGCCCCTGCTCTGTGGTGACGGGACACGCACATGAGGCCTGCCATTCCCCTCCAGAAGCGTGTGGCCATTGCCCTCTGAAAGCTCTCCACGCTGGATAGCTACCGATCCATGGCAAACCAGTTTGGTGTGGGGAGATCCACCATCAGAGCAGTGCTCATGCTATGGCAATCTTCGGCCACTCTGCCAGGAGTGGGGGTGCAATGAAGGGATGGGCTGCCCAGGGAAAAGGGGGGGGTACAAGTCCCCTCCCTGGGAGTGTTTGTTCTGTCCCAGCTGCACTACGGACTGCCCGCGGTGGCTAGGATTGCAGAGGGGGTTGCTCCTGGGGAGTGGGGGCACGGGGCAGTGGCAGGGAAGTAGCACTTTCAGCCACTCTGGCACCCCAGTGACTCTTGGTTTTGTGTGTCCCTCTGCAGGTGGTCAAGGCCATCAATAGAGTGCTGCTCTGCAGAGTCATCCGCCTTACTGATTTGGATGTGGTGATCGAGGGGTTTGGCACCCTGGGTTTCCCCAACTGTGGGGGAACAATCGACGGGACGCACATCCCCATCCATGCCTCAGAACACCAGGCCTCCCTGTACATCAACTGGAAGGGATACTTCTCGGTCATCCTGCAGGCTGTGTCTGACCACTGGGGCCAGTTCGTGGACATAAACGTGGGGTGGTCTGGCAAAGCACATGACGCACGGGTCTACCTCAACTCCTCCATGTGCCAAAGGCTGCACGCCGGGACCTTCTTCCCTGACCGCCACATCAGGGTCAGGGACGTGGACATGCCTGTGTGCCTGGTGGGGGATGCGGCCTACCCACTACAGCCCTGGCTCACTACAGCACTACATGGGACACCTCAACCCCTCCCAGCAGGCCTTTAATGCCAGGCTCAGCAGGGCCCACACTATGGTCGAGGGTGCCTTCGGCCAGCTGACGGCCCGATTTAGATGCCTCCTCACCCGCCTGGACCTCTCCGAGCGGAATATTCCGCACGTGGTGGCAGAGTGCTGTGTGCTGCACAATTTGTGTGAGCGGAAGGGGGAGGGTTTCCTGCCAGCCTGGATGGCAGAGGCTGACCACTTGGCTGGCCTGTATGTGCAGCCCCGCATGGCTGCCAGCTGGGAAGCCCATCGGGGGGCTGTCGGTATCCGGGAGGCCCTGCAGGAGAGCTTCCTGACGGAGGAGGAGTGAAGTCTCCCTGGCGTGCCCCACTGGGGCCTTGTGCCTTTTTTCACCCTCACGTCCTTCCACTTCCCCCTCCCTAACCCCCCTTCCTGATGTCAAATAAAAACACATGTGTTGCCAAAAACAAACTCTCTTTATTGACCATAACTCGGGGGGGGGGGGGAGAATGAGGGTGGGAGAGGGGAGGGGGAAACCTGGGAGGAGGGAGCTGGAAGGGGGAGGCAAGGGGAGGAAGGGGGAGGAGAAGCTCAGGGTTGGGGGTCTTCCCGGCCCACCTGTCTCCCAGCACTGCAGGTGCAGGGGCCTCGGCTTCCCTGGGGGGGAATGGGTATGGAGGGTTGGGCGGGTGGGGAGAGGGGGGAGGAAGAAGCAGTAGGGGGAGCAGGAGCAGGAGGAAGAGCGATAGCTGGGGCAGCCGCAGGGGCTGGAGCGGCAGCAGGTACCAATCTCTGCACCCGGGTCTGCAGGTGGTTGCAGATGGCAAGGCCCTGGTCAAGCAGCTCCCGCAAGCTCTCCCACCGCGTCTGGAGGTCTTCCTGCACCCAGTGCTCCTGGCTGCTGACCTACCTTCGCAGTAACCCCAGGTGCTGCCACTGGTAGTCCTCCTGGTTCCGGGTGCGCCTGCTGGCCCGGGTGCGGGAGGATGTCCTGAATGGGGTGGTGCGCCCTACACTCGCAGCTGGTGCAGCTGTGGAGAAACAAGAGAAGTGGTCAGTTCTCCCTGGGGACACAGTGGGTGAAGCCCAGCCCCCCTCTGCAAGGCAAGGACAGCAGGTCTCCGCACCATCATGTCCTGCTATCCCAGGGAGTGTGAGCTGGCCCGGGACTGCACCCATGCCCCTGTGCTGTATATAGTGTGGGTATGGTGGGGAGGAAGGGGAGATGTGCCCTGCCTCTGCGTAGAGGGGGCTTCTGGAGGGAGGGCATTGTGCAGTGTCCCTCCCTGGGGTCAGGAGCATGTCATGTGCCTTCATACATACATGCATGTGGGTAACAGGCCAGGGCCCCTGTGTGGCAGCCAGCCGGGGCGACATGCACAGGTTGCTGCATGATCTGTGGTCAGCAAGGCAACAGGCCTGGGTTCCCTCCGCTGCTGATGGCAGCCATGTCGGGCGCTGACAGGTTGGCTGCATGATCTGTGGTCACTCCTCACCTGCACTTCCATCCTCTCTCCTCCTCCTCCTCCTCCTCCATGCCCTGGTCAGGGCCCTCTACCCTAGGGTCGATGACCACCTGGGGGGCACGGACTGTCCAGCCCCCCAGGATGCGGTCCAGGGCATCGAAATAGGGCAAGGGGTCTGGGTCTGCCCCTGGTTGGGAGCTGCCCCCTGTGGCCCTGGCATAGGTCTGCCTCAGCTCCTTTATCTTCATGCACACCTGCTCCTGGGTGCGCATGTGGCCTTTGGTGGCCAGACTATCAGCCATCCGTCTGTAGATGGCCGCGTTCCTGCATCTAGTGTGGAGATCATGGACGTTGGAGGATTCCCCCCAAAGTTCAATGAGGTCCATGATCTCCGCACTGGACCAGGAAGGCGCCCGCCTTCTCCGGCCCCTGGCAGGCTCCTGGGAGCTGCCAGACTGCTCCTGGGGAGCGGTGGAGGGCTGGCTGGCACTGGCTGGCTGGCTCATGCTGGCAACTGGGTCAGGGGCAGCGCCTGCGGGCTCTGGGCTGGCAGACCTAGAGCTGGCACAGGCCCTGTGGCCAAACAGACTCCACCCCTTTAAGGGCTCTGGGGCTGGGTGGCGGAGCAGAAGAGTTTTCCTGGTTTGGCCCAGAGTGGCCACCAGGGCACCCTAGGAAGGGCTGGAGGCCCCCTATTTCGAAATAAGAGTCTACACAGCACTTTTTGATTTAGCTATTTCCAATTTGGTGTTATTCCTCATAGAATGAGGTTTACCAAATTCGAACTAAGCGCTCCGCTATTTCGAATTAATTTTGAAATAGCGGTTTGGCTCTTATTTCAAAATAACTTTGCTGTGCAGCCATACCCTTAGTTAATGAAGGGACAATATCTGATCATTGGCAGGAGGAAATGGGATTTGAAGCGGAAAACCTCACAAGACAGGCTATTGTCGGTTTCTCAGAACAAAACCTGAGTTTCTTCCATTTCAAGTCCCCAGAAAAAAATATTGTTTGGCTCAAAGAAAAAGTTATTTCTTCTCATTTGTTTATGCTGAATTTCGCCTCCTCTTCCCAAAACACACCTCTTTCAGATTATTTCTTGAGGGTCCATTAAGAGGTAAGATAAACCCTCTATCCAATTTCAGACAAAACCAGACCTCATTCATTAGACCTTGCAATTGGCCAGCTGGTGAACCCCTCATTCCAGGCCAAACACTCTCATTTACTCTCATGAGGCTACTTCTTAGTGGATTTAGAGCAGAGGTGGGCAATAAGTGGCCTGCAGGCTTGACATGGTTCCCCAGGGTTGCCACTGGCAGGATGTCAGACATTTTATTTACCTGACCGTCCACAGGTATAGCTGCTTGCAGCTCCTGTTGGCTGCAGGCTGTTTATTGCCCCCCCCCTCATTTATCGTCTGGCACAATGACAGTTGATTTACTAGTCACATTGTCTCCAGATGTTCATTTAGATTTATAAACAAAATACTATTATAGTTGAAAGCTTGCTTCAGTGAAGTCCAGCTAACGCCTAAAACAAAATGGACCAGATTCTTGTCTCATTTGCACACAGATAAATCTAGATTGATTCTATTAAGACAAAGGTTATAAACCAGTATAAAGCTTATATAAACAAGAGGATTAGGCCAAATCTACTCTTTTTTATAAAAAAAAAAAAGACAACTTGAAAATCCCATAGTAAAAGCCTGAATATGAACAGTTAGTAGATCCCATCAGTTCTCTATTACCACTGAATCTCTCCTCACTTGCTAGCAGCCTATTTCCACTTCCCACACAATCTTACTTTGCCTCTCGTTTTGTGCTATAATCACAACACACTGTTGGATTTATATTGTTGACTTTTTGTCTTGTTTATTAAATGAGCAGTACAGATTTTTGAAAGGCACACAGTCCCTGGGTACATCAAGCGATGTCAGGCTTCGATGCGTTTTCTCATCGTGGGATACATTGGAGGAGCAGACGAATTTTCTTGTGGTGAGGATTGGAATGATTGATCTGTTTGATGTGATGAAATGTGTTGATTCTCACTGTGATGAAATGTGCTGATTGCAGGGGTAAGATTTTTGTAGGTATATGTAGCACTTTTAACTATATTATGGAGCAACTAACAAACTTAAAAAGCAGCCCAAAGAAGTGGCTGGAACACTGGATGGGCAGAGTAAGTCCTGCTCCCTGACCCCAGACTTTAGCAGGAGTGCTGGGCAGGCAGAGCAGGTAAAGCCCTCACAGCCCAACCCCCTCTCCTCAGCTGGAGTGCTGGCCCTGGAGAAACCCCTCCCCCCTGCACCCCCAAGCTGCTCCCCAGCAAGAGCACCAGACCAGCTGAGCAGGGCAAGTGCTGGGGCAGGAGCAGAGCTGAGAGGGGCCTGGATGCTAAATGGGTGGCCCAGGGCCCACTCAGGCCTGCCCCTTGGCTATGCCACGGGGCAACCAGCATCATCTTGTGAGCCAAATCTGCCAGTGGTGCAACCCCATTTTGTGTCACAACTCACAGTTTGGGAACCTATGCTTTAGGCCAGGGGTGGGCAATCATTTTTGACTGGGGGGCCACTTCAGAAATTTTTGGAGTGGCCCCAGGCTGCCCCAGAGGGGTGGGGCCTCAGGTGGAAGGGACGGGGCCAGTATACTTCTGTGCTTCCCCACCTACAGACCCTGATTGGTCTGGGGGTGGGGGAGCGCACAAAGTCTTTGCCCCTTCAAAGAGAGCCGCCAGCTGTTCTGAACAGCTGGCAGGTCCCCCTAGGTACCCGTGCCCCTGGCAGTGGGAGGAGACTTTGCGCACTCCCCCCTGCTGCCCGCAGGTCAATCAGGACCTGGGGAGGGGGAGCACGTGAAGTCTCTCGCTCCCTGCCCCCGCCCTGCAAGGAAGCGCCGTGTTTAGGGTCAACTGCCAGCTGAGCAGCAGCTGGCTGTTGACTTTAAGTGCTGAGCCCCTTGCATAGTAGGAGGAGACTTCACGTGCTCCCCTTGCCCCCAAACTCTGATTGGCCTGGCGGCGGGGGAGCGCATGAAATCTCCTCCCACCCTGCCCCGTCCTGCAAGGAGTGTGTGGTGCTTAGAAGCGCCGCACCCCTCACAGGCTGGGAGGAGACTTCGTGTACTCCCCCCGCAGGCCAATCAGGGCTTGGAGGTGTGGGGAGCACGCAAAGTCTCCTCCCGCCCTGCCAGGACCACGTGGCGCTTCTAAGTGC
The DNA here is from genome assembly GCA_032595735.1 of Pelochelys cantorii. Taxonomy (NCBI): domain Eukaryota; kingdom Metazoa; phylum Chordata; order Testudines; family Trionychidae; genus Pelochelys; species Pelochelys cantorii. The sequence continues at coordinate 252,765,256 of CM064326.1, read as the reverse complement.
TGTGCACTCCTTGCAGGGCGGGGGCAGGGTGGGAGGAGACTTTGCGCGCTTTTCCCCCTGCATCCCGGTCCTGATTGGCCTGGGGGCGGGGAGAGTGGCAGGGCCTCCGTGGGCCGGATCATCTTGCTTGGTGGGCTGGATCCAGCCCACGAAGGGCCCTTTTGCCCACCCCTAATTTAGGCTCTCTCATAATAACATGATGATTCTGTCTCACCCACTGTGCATGTGCCAATAATATAAATGCTGAAAGTGTCTATCTCCCTTCTGAGTTTGGCCATTTGAACATTATCTACCAACCTTCATGCCCTTCTGCGGCTTTACTCGCATCATTTAGCATCAGAGCAGCTTTTCCCTCTGAGTTTTGTGTAGTGAAAAGAAAAAGAAAAGAAAAAAGGGTGGCTCAAGCCAGCCAGGGAGATGGGCTGTCAGTTGTATAATTTTGTGTTAACTACAAAGTGCTGTGTTTCTTTCCACATTGTACGTGCCCATTTAGGCCTCTCAGAGCATCACTCACACTACCAAGAGACGTTGAAAATTTCTGGCTCACCATGTTCTGTATCATCTCACTCTCCCTACCCCTCCATGTGCCATTTCTTAGGGGGGTGCTCCCCAGGTGTGAGGGTTTGCCTACACTGGGAGGTGGAGGTGTGATTCCCAGCTCATGTAAACACACTAACGTGCAGTGTAGTTGCAATAGGATGGGCAGCAGCAAGGGTGACCCATGGTGAGTACAGATATGCCTGAATCCATGAGTCTGCACAGCTAGCCCATGCCACTGCTCACCACTGCCTTTGGCACTCTAGCTTAGACAAAAGCTAGCATGGGTAAGTCTGATGCAGCCTGGAATCACATTCCCATCTCTGGATGTACATATAGCCTTAGTTTCCCTATGTCTGTGTGGTATTTCCTGTACAGGGTGAACTTCTAGAGGTGTTCCATAGGCAACAGGTAGGTTACACCCTCTAGGAGCCATGAAAGGGGTGTCACGAGTTCACGTTTGTGCCTCTGCGAGACGCAGATATTTTATTGGCGCACCACACTCCCGTGGGGTTATGCTGTCCGCCTCACCCCATTACACTCTCCCTATACGGGATCAAGTCCCCGAGGATTGACTCGGATTACAATCAGCAAGGTCGCCTGCCGGTGGCAGAGAGGGGGTCCGGACCCTCCCGCACTCCTAGACCCCAGCCCAGGGCCCTAACGCTGGGAACCAAGTCCCAGCGGTAACAGGTAGGGGTTTACCCCTAAACACACCTGCCCTCGGGCTCCGCGACCCCGCCCTGGGCTGTATTCCACCCCGCCACCGGGAATGCGTTCTATCCCGCTCCCGGGGAGACTCTCTCGCCTCGGCCCTTTCTAACTCCTTTACCTGGTGCCTCCTGCTCCTCCTCCCCCCCCTGTTTGTGCTCCCACCCCCGCTTTTATCCTCCCCTTGTGCCGCTCCCGGCGTGTGACGTCTGCCCCTCAGTCTGCCCCCGCTGAACTTTCAGCCCCGCCCCTTTGCGTCACGCTGGGGACGTCACGTGACGTCACCAGCCAGGGCGTTGCCTCTTGCGCTTCCCCCCCCCCCCCCGCCTGCCGTGTTTCAGCGTCACTGCCGTCCGCTCCCTCCCCGGGCGTGTTCAGCGGCGCTTGTTTTGCCGCCGCTCGGGTTGCTGCTGCGCAACTCCCCGTGGCGTCCCCCCCTTCCTGAAAGGGATAGTGGCGGGGTTGCCTCACCCCGCCACAAGGGGGGTCAAGAGGCATTGCAATTTCTATTACAATCTACCACAAAATAAAATCTCATTCCTCTCACACTCTTACCATTCACAGTCAATTATTCTCTGTCAACCTCTCAAAATACACATACAGACAATTATCTAGGTGTAGCATTGTTATCAGTGATACATTTATATAAGAGAGTACTAGATGTAAGGGGTGTACATGTGCATGTTGTTGGTTGTAAAGAAGGCATTGCCAACCAGTAAAGGTTCAGAAACACTGGCCTAGGGGATAGGGCATAGCATTAGGACACACAAGTCCTGACTTCAATGCCTGACTCACTCTCAGATTTCCTGGGTGACACTTCACAAGCCACTTAAACTAGTGGTTTCAACCTTTCCAGACGACTGTACCCTTTTCTGGAGTCTGTTTTGCCTTGTGCACCCCCAAGTTCCACCTCACTTAAAAACTACTTGCTTACAAAATCAGACATAAAAATACAAAATTGTTACTTTACCATATCATTATAAAACAAATCAATTGGAATATAAATGCTGTACTTTCATTTAAATGTGTAATATAAATGAGTCATGGTATGGAATTTTAGCTTTCACTAACTGTGTTATTGCTTGTGTGTGTGTGTGTGTAGCCTGTTGCAAATGAGACAAATATCTAGATGAGTTGATGTAGCCCCAGAAGACCTCTGTGAACTCCTGGTTGAGAACCACTGACTTAACTAATCACATGCCTGAGTTCCCCATGTATAAAATAAACTAGTACACCCCAATCTCATTGGGCTGCTGGGAGGATATAATCCATTAATGACTGAACTGTTCAGATTGTGGTATGACAGTGATAATGAGTCTGTACATATCTCAATAGACAGACTGGAGGCTTCTTTAGTCCCCTGGTGACCTTGCAGTTGGCAGCAGCACCTCCCTAGGAGTCATACAGGCTCTCTGCAGCATGTTCTTGGACTTCTCCCCTGGAGAGAGGCCATGGCCACATTTTCAGATCGAGTGGCCATCCTAGCACATGGGACAAAGGCAGTCAGCAGCAGATGGCAGTGTCTGTGCTCACGCCTGGAAGCAGAGCTGGCAGCAGGAGGAAAGTGAGTTTGTTCAACCAGTCAAGCTACAGTTTTCCTGTGCAGTGAGCGCCCTACTTAACATGCCTCTGTCCCTGATTCAGGCAGAGTGATGAGCTGCTGAGCTGTGACGGATCTCACAGCACTGGAGCATCCCTACCATGGACAGAGGAGTCCGCTTTCCCTGAACACACACAAGAGCTGCTAGTGAACAGCTGACAGTGGACACGGTCAATCGCAGCCTGGCTCCTATTGGAACCACAGTGCTGGGTGTGCAGGGGGCTAAGCAGACACATAGAGGAGGTGGCCATATGACTTTGCCATAAATCTAGGGAAGGGGGTGAGGCTTCCTTTGGAGATACCCAGGAGTTTGGGGTTGGCAAGCTTGACTCCAAACTAGCTTTGTATTCCCCATGTTTCCCTCCACCACTCCTGCCCCTTGAAAATAAAGCTCTGCAGGAAATTCCAGAGGCTTGTCCCCTCAGTTTCCCTCACAATCTGGCTCCCGCTTGCAGATTTCTCTGAGGAGAGGGCAACTCACTCCAATATCAAGGAATCATTCCTTCTTATTCAGCCTAAATGTTCTGTAATTTCTTCTAGTTATGCCCGCCTGGATTATGATAGTCAAAATTCCTCTGGCTCCAGCCATTTATATCCTCATATCCACTCTACACAGCACTGATTAAGCCCCAATTGGAGTATTGTGTCCAGTTCTGGGCACCACATTTCAAGAAAGATGTGGAGAAATTGGAAAAGGTCTAGATTAGAGAAGAGCAACAAAAATGATTAAAGGTCTAAAAAATATGACCTGTGAGGTAAGATTGAAGGAACTGGGTTTGTTTGGTTTAGAAAAGGGAAGACTGAGAGGGGACATGATAGCAGTTTTCAAGTACCTAAAAGAGTGTTACAAGGAGGAAGGAGAAAAATTGTTCTTGACCTCTGAGGACAGGACAAGAAGCAATGGGCTTAAATTACAGCAAAGGAAGTTTAGATTGGACATTAGAAAAAACTTCCTAGCTGTCAGGGTGTTTAAACACTGGAATAAATTGCCTCGGGAGGTTGTGGAATTTCCAACACTGGAGATATTTAAGAGCATGTTAGATAGACATCTATCAGGGATGATCTAGATGGTGCTTGGTCCCAGTGTGAAGGAAGGGGACCAGACCTGATGACTTCTCGAGGTCCCTTCAAGTTCTAGTATTCTATGATTCTGTGATTCTATGGTAGGGCCTAAGAGTTCCATTCTAGGAGGAGACCCTATTGTGCTAGGTGCTGTACAAACCATAGTCACACCATAGTTGTAGAAAGTGATCAGAGTATTCATTTAGTCAAATTATACTTGTTTTGTTCCTTTTTCACAAGTCCATTCCTCCATCTCTTTTTTTTTCCATTTCAAAATTTTTTTCTGTACTCCCTTCCATTCTTTCCCTTTTTATCTATCTACCCACCCATCATATTTTTCAAGACACTCTCCAAATGCTAGACAAAATTGAAGCTGGTATAGAGAGAGCCCACAGGAGACAATGCCCACACTGTTGAAATTCCAGTCATTTTCATTTTTGTAAGATGTAATTATTTCTTCTTCTGGTCATCTGTATCACCTGGCAGGAAGATGTGCAGCACAGAAACCAGTATTCCAGGCACCGTCTCACTAGAGTCATGTAGAGAATTTAGTTCCCTGCTCTGTGACACAGCATTTCTGGGGATGCAGTCCAGACTTTGCATTGGCATTTTCTGCCTCTATTATATTACAAACTCCTGTGTAATTTTAGTAGTTGCTGCAAATTTCATTAATGTGCTGTTTTTCCAGTGACTTGATGGAGACATTGAATAAGACAAGACCTAGTGAATTCAAGTTGCATTGCACTACATCCCCACATGCTTTAAAACTATACATTGTCATTTATCATTATCGTTTGTTTATGGCCCTGCACCTGGTTTTCAGTCCACATGACTGCTCTTCTTCAAGCCCACTGGAATTGATTTTCTGCATGAGTTTTTCACCAGGTATCAGAACAAACACTTGATGAAAACCCTTATAGAGGGCTTGTCCTGGTTCACTTCTTCTGGGATTCCAATCAGTGGTGACAAGGAAATGGGTGGGTTTGTCTAGAACAGAGGTTCTCAACTTAGGGCACATCTACACTGAGGAGTTATTTTGAAATAACAAGGCGAGCATCCACACTGCCAAGCCTATCATTTTGAAATAATGGGCTTATTATTTTGAAATAATAACTCCTGCTTATAAAGAGGAATAAGCTTATTTCAAAACAGTTATTTTGGTAGTTATTATTTGGAAATAACTTATTTAGAAATAACCTGGTAGTGTAAACATAGCCCTCATGATCAAAACTAGAACCGGGCAGAAAATTTTCACCAACATTTTTTTGACAAAATTAAAAAGAAAAAAAGATATCCCGTTTGTCAAGATTGAAATGTTTGGAAAAACAGAGTTGATTCTGATGAAATTTTGTTTGGAAACAATGAAGTGAAGCATTGTAAATCCTGTTGAAATGTTCCACTTTTGACATTTTCAGACCGACATTTCAAATTTTTGGTTTCAAAACAACTTTTCAAAAAGAAATTCATTTTGATGGTAAAAAATTTAAAAGGTGAAAATTGGGACAAAACATTTCAATTGATCCAAAACTTAACTTTTTCCCTCCCACCCCACACCTCAAATTTCATTTCATGAGAAATATTGAAACTTTTTGATTTTGTTCTGTTTCAGAATGGACACATTTTGAAACTGCAGACTTTCTTGGGAAACAACAAAATCCAGTTTCTGTCCAGCTCTAGTCATAATCTGGGGTGGAAGGAGGGTTATAGTACATAGGGGGTGGCAGGAGGCGGTGGTGGGGGGTGTGTGTGTAGTCATCTTGCACTCTTCATATTGCTGAATGGGAGGAAGGTGACAGCTGGATCCCACATCAGTGGAACAAAACATCCCAGGCATGTCCCAGCATGGAGTTGTTTCCCTGTGGCCATGTACCCCCAGTCTATTTATTATATCTCATCTTATGGTTAGATTGTAAGCTCTTTAGGGCAGGAATTTTCTTTTATCTTTGTACAGCACCTGGCAAAATGGAGACCTGATTCTTGCTTCAAGTTACTAAGCTCTACCTCAGTGTAAATAACAAATAATAAGGAAAAAGAGGTCCTAGTACAGAAAAGAACAAGAACTACTGCTTTAAAATTAGCTAACACTAAAATCAAACCCTTATTTTGTCTGCTTCGAGTACTTAGAGCTAAAGGTTTTCTTCCTGATCCCTCTGTATTATCTCTAACCGTAGCATAATATTTGAAGGCAGATTAAGTTAAGCTCACTTCCCTCCCAAGTGGCCATTGCTTATAAGTAGAAAGCCATCCCAAGGTTAAGGGAATTGAAAGATGAGATTTAGTACTAGCACTTAAACTATGGTCTAAGTACAACGCAAGCAACAACTGATAATGTTCAGACAGGAAGAACCTTTGCTGCGGAAGGACAGTCACAGTTCTGTTTGGGAACAAACCTTGAAAAGAAACTATTGTGGTATGAAAGTGCTTATTGATCCATATCTAAAACTATACTATCAAAAGCATTATGAACAGACTTATACAATCTCATCAGTCTCTCTAATATTTGATTATTTGTTCTCTAGTAGGGTGTAGGAACCCAGGCTATGGTCCAGGACCCCACAGTGCTAAATGCTGTACAAACACAAAACAAAAGGGCAGCCCATGCCTGAGAGTGGGAGAGGGGAAGCTGCTGCTGTGAAGTGATTAGAATGTCTAGCAGTAACTCTGCCCCTCCTCCAGGTTCCAGGTTCTTCTCAGGCACCTTAGGGAAGGTGTCCATTACCTGGTCCAGCTAATATAATTCCCTAGGTCTCTTCCTACCACTTTGTCCCAACTCAAGACATATTGTGACTTGTGGTTATTCCTTGCAATGGGCTAAGGAGTCCAGGCTGCTGGGGATATCATCCTCACACAGTTTGTCACAGTAAATGCAGCTATGCACACACACACCCTTTTGTACTGAAGAAACACATGAGGAAAATTAAATTGAAATCCAGGACTTCTATGGTAGTATTCTCTGAAATGCTTCCAGTTCCATAAGCAGAGCCAGGAAGGCAGGTAGAGCTTCAGAGTCTCAATGCATGGATGAGATGATGGTGTAGGGAGGAGGGGTTTATATTTATTAGGAATTGGGGAAACTTTTGGGATAGGGGGAGCCTAATCAGGCTCCATCTAAACCAAAATGGGACCAGAATGCTGGCACTGAACATTAAAAAGGTTATAGAGCAGTTTTTAAACTAAGGGCTGGGAAAAAATTGACAGGTGCAGAGAAGCACATGGATCGGACAGAGACATCTCTTAGGGGAGGGTCTATTAACAGAGATTCTCTATGTTCTACTCAGGAAGAGAGCATGGAAGATGATAAAATATGTGTAAGATCAGATGAGAAACAATTAACTGAAAAAGAGTCTAACACATCAGGAAATGGCAGACAGATAAATAGTGACCAACTGTTAAAGTGCTTATACACAAATGCTAGAAGTCTAAATAATGAGATGGATGAACTAGAGTGCCTCATATTAAAGAAGAATCATATATATAGTAGTCCAATGTCTGTGAGTCTGTAACGCTGACATACATGGCCCCGCCCCCTGACCGTGTACGTCAGCGCCCCGCCCCCCTTCCCCTCCCTCCGCGGCGGCTCGGCTGAGTGCTGCGCCGCTCAGCTGGGCCGCGGCGGGGGAGCAAGCGGCGGCAATCGGCCGTTTGGGGAGCATGCATGGGGAACGTGGACCTCAAACGGCCGCTTGCTGCCGCTTGCTCCCCCGCTGCGGCCCGGCTGAGCGGTGCAGCACTCAGCCAAGCCACCATGGAGGGAGGGGAAGGGGGGTGGGGCACTGATGTACATGGCCAGGGGGCAGGGCCGTGTACGTCACCACCCCGCCCCCCCCTTCCCCTCCCACTGTGGCGCTCAGCTGAGTGCTGTGCCCCTCAGCTGGGCCGCCGCGGGGAAGCCAGCAGTGCAAGGGGCTGTTTGGGCTCCCCTGTGGTGGGAGGGGAAGGGGGGTCGGGGCACTGATGTACACGGCCCTGCCCCCTGGCCATGTATATCACCGCCCTGACCCCCTCCCTCGCAGCGGCCCAGTTGAGCAGGCAGCACTCAGCCGAGCTCCACGGTGGGAGGGGAAGGGCAAGGCGAAGGGGAAGGGGAAGGGGGGCGGGGAGAGACGGAGGGGAGAGAGAGTCAGGAGGAAGAGGAGGAGGAGAAGAGAAAGGGAGAGTGAGAGGCAGGATAGGGAGAAGAGAAAGAAAGAGACGGAGAGAGAGGCAGAAGGCGAGAGAGGCAGGAGGTGGAGGAGAGCTGAGAGAGAGAAGGGGAGGCAGTAGAAGGGAGAGAGAGAGAGAGAGAGAGATATGGAGCGAGAGACCGGAGGCTCAGGAGAGAAGACCAAGGTGGAGGAGAGACCTGAAAATCCCATCATATGACGGGCTAATTGGCTAGTATTGATATAATAGGCATCACAGAAACTTGGTGGAATGAGGACAATCAATGGTACAAAATCATACCAGGGTACAAAATCTATCGGAAGGACAGAACAGGCTGTGCTGGTGGGAGAGCGGCACTATACGTGAAAGAAAATGTAGAATCAAATGAAGTAAAAGTCTTAAATGAACCAAAATGTTCCATAGAATCTCTATGGTAGTAAGTCAACACTCTAATAATAAGAATAAAGCAGTAGGGATCTATTATCGACCACCTGACCAGTATAGTAATAATGACTATGAAATGTTAAGGGAGATTAAAGAGGCTATAAAAAACAAACAAACAAACAACTCAATAATAGTGGGAGATTTCAACTATCCTCATATTGACTGGGTTCACATCACCTCAGGATGGGATGCAGAGATAAAATTTCTTGATATCTTAAATGACTGCTTCTTAGAGCAGTTGCTTCTGGAACCCACAAGGGGAGAGGCAATTCTTGATTTAGTTCTAAGTGGAGCACAGGATCTGGTCCAAGAAGTAAATATAACTGTACCGCTTGGAAATAGTGACCATAATGTAATAAAATTTAACACCTCTGTGGTGGGAAAAACACCTCAACAGCCCAACACTGAGGCATTTAATTTCAGAAAAGGGAACTACACAAAAATGAGGTTAGTTAGACAGAAATGAAAAGATACAGTGCCAAAAGTAAAATCCCTGCAAGCTGCATGGAAACTTTTCAAAGATACCGTAATAGAGGCCCAACTTAAATGTATACCTCAAATTAAAAAACACAGTAAGAGAACCAAAAAAGTGCCACCATGGCTTAACAATTAAGTAAAAGAAACACTGAGAGATAAAAAGGCATCGTTTAAAAAGTGTAAGTTAAATCCTAGTGAAGAAAATAGAAAGGAGCATAAACTCTGTCAAATTAGGTGTAAAAATATATTAAGAAAAGCCAAAGAGGAGTTTGAAGTACAGCTAGCCAAAAACTTAAAAAGTAATAGCAAAATGTTTTAAGTACACCAGAAACAGGAAGCCTGTTAAACTACCAGTAGGGCCCCTGGATGATCAAGATGCTAAAGGAGCACTCAAAGATGATAAGGTCTTTGTGGAGAAACTAAATGAATTCTTTGCTTTGGTCTTGAAGATGTTAGGGAGATTCCAAAACCTGAGTCATTCTTCTGAGGTGCCAAATCTGAGGTGTCATTAAAGGAGGTTTTGGAACAAATTGATAAACTTAACAGTAAAAAGTCACGGGGACCAGATGGCATTCACCCAAGAATTCAGAAAGAACTCAGATGTGAAATTGCAGAACTAATAACTGTGGTTTGTAACCTATCCTTTAAATCAGCTTCTGTACCTAATGACTGGAAGATAACTAATGTGATGCCAATATTTAACAAAGGCTCTAGAGGTGATCCTGGCAATTGCAGACTGGTAAATCTAATGTCAATACCGGGCAAATTAGCTGAAACTATAGTAAAGAATAAAATTGTCACACACATAGATGAACAGAATTTGTTGGGGGAAAAGTCAACATGGTTTCTGTAAAGGGAAATCATGCTTTACTAATCTACCAGGCTATGTCTACACTGGCGGCTTCTTGCGCAAGAACATCTTGTGCAAGGGTTCTTGTGCAAGAAGTCTTGTGCAAGAAAACGTCCACACTGCCATGTGCCAGATGTGCTTTTGCGCAAGAGCGCCCATGGCAGTATGGATGCTCTCTTGTGCAAGAAAGCACTCATGGCCATTTTAGCCATAGGGCTTTCTTGCACAAGAAACCCCTGCCGAACGTCCACACTGTCCTCTTGCGCAAGAGTGCCTGCGCAAGAGGGCTTACACCTGTTAAAAAAGAGCGTAGCTCTTACGCAAGACGCCCTCTCTCACCAGCCAATACTGTAAATCTTCTTGCGCAAGAGCTGGTGGGCAGTGTGGACGCTTTCCAGAAGAACGGCCATTCTTGTGCAATAACCCGCCAGTGTAGACATAGCCCTAGAGTTTTTTGAGGGGGTCAACAAACATGTGGACAAGAGGGATCCAGTGGATATAGTGTACTTAGATTTCCAGAAAGCCTTTGACAAGTTCCCTCACCAAAGGCTCTTAAGTAAAGTAAGTTGTCTTGGGAGAAGAGGGAAGGTCCTCTCATGGACTGATAACTGGTTAAAAGACAGGAAACCAAAGGTAAGCATAAATGGTCAGTTTTCAGAATGGAGAGAGGTAACTAGTGGTGTCCCCCAGGGGACCATAACCAGGACAAATCCTATTCATCCTATTTATAAATGATTTGAAGAAAGGGATAAACAGTGAGGTTGCAAAATTTGCAGATAGTACTAAACTGCTCAAGATAGTTAAAACCAAATCAGACTGTGAAGAGCTTCAAAAAGATCTCTCAAAACTAAGTGATTGGGCCACAAAATGGCAAATGAAATATAACGTCGACAAATGTAAAGTAATGCATACTGGAAAAACTAATCCCAACTATATAGACAAAATGATGGGAACTAATTAAGCTATAACTACTCAAGAGAGAGATCTTGGAGTCATTGTGGATAGTTCTCTGAAAACATCCACTCAGTGTGCAGCGGCAGTCAAAAAAGGTAACAAATGTTAGGAATCATTAAAAAAGGGAGAGAGAATAAGACAGAAAATATCTAATTGCCTCTATAGAAAACCATGGTATGCACACATCTTGAATACTGCATACAGATGTGGTCGCCTCATCTCAAAAAAGATATATTAGCATTGGAAAATGTTCAGAAAAGGGCAACAAAAATGATTAGGGGTTTGGAACGGGTGCCATATGAACAGAAATTAAAAAGACTGGGACTTTTCCTCTCAGAAAAGAGAGACTAAGTTGGGATATGATAGAGGTCTGTAAAATCATGACTAGTGTGGAAAAACGGAATAAGGAAAAGTTATTTACTTGTTCCCACAATATAAGAACTAGGGGTCACCAAATGAAATTAATAGGTACCAGGTTTAAAACAAACAAAAGGAAGTTTTTCTTCATGCAGCGCACGATCAACTTGTGGAATTTCTTGCCAGAGGATGTTGTGAAGACCAGGACTTTAACAGGGTTCAAAAAAGAACCAGATAAATTCATGGAGGTTAGTTCCATCAATGGCTATTAGCCAGGATGGGTAGGAATGGGGTCTTTAGCCTCAGTTTGTCAGAGGCTGGATATGGATGACAGGAGAGGGCTCATGTTATGATTCCCTGTTCTGTTCACTCCCTCTAGGGCATCTGTCATTGGCCACTGTGGGCAGACAGGATACTGGACTAGATGGACCTTTGGTCTGACCCAGTGTCGCGGTTCTTATGCTCTAAACTCCTATTTAATTTGTTACAGAATTGTATAATTACAATTGAATGCTTGTATGATTTGTACTGTGTATATAATCAGTATAACACCCATGAGCCTAATGAGTCTAATGTATGTAGCCTAACATATACAAGAATACCTATGTTACGTCATCATTGTATTTAAAACTATAGTGCATGGCTGTGATTTGATAAACTGGCATGTTTCAATTTAAAATACCAACTGTAGATGAATATTCATGAGTCTAGACGTTGACTACATGAATATTCATAAGAACGATTGTTCCTCATAAATATGTAATTAATAGGTGTAACACCCAATCATTTTAAACCTATGCAAAAGAGCATCTTACCTTAACCAATCAATTTGAATCGGAACCTTCATGACTATGCATGAGCATAACCTTTATAAGCCTGTGCCACGCCCGTTAAAGGTGGTCGCGTTGGGGTGTCAGGCATAGGTATAGGTTAGGCTTAGCGCATGTCTGTGGAGTTGTACGGGCGCGGTCTAGAGTCTTGTCCCGGGTATTTGAATGTGTGAGGTCTACTATCTTTTAGAGTGAAGATAAACGGAAGGTTTATTCTTCCTCTATTTAGGTATAGGTTTAGTTTAGTTTAGTTTAGTTTTTAGATAAGTTAGATCCTCGTCTTTGAGTCTGTACATCAGGCAGCATCGGTCCACGCACGTCGGCCGTCGTCGTGCTTGTTCGTCGGGCGCGTTGGGGTTTAGTTAAGGTTTTATTTTAGGTTAAGTTTAGATTAGGATTAGTTTAGAGTCTAGCATCCATCGCCGTCCAGCTGCGCCGAAGAGCAGGAAGAGGGACGAGGACTTCGACGACTTCACGGAAGGTGAATTGGGAACTCCTCGCACTCAACCAGCCTTCGAGGGACTCCTGGTTGTTCCTCTCCCGAGGCCCGAAAGGACCAAAGGATTGAGGTCGCCAGCGTCGGTGCCGTCAACCAACGAGGGACTCCTGGCTGTTCCTCTCCTGAGGCTTTCAACTAGCCAAAGGATCGAGGTCGCCAGCAACCCATCGATCGTCCCTGCGCCGCTAGACTTTGTAGGATTATTATTTATTAAGAGGGGACCGCCCCCTTGTTCTGTTTGAGATATGTGTTTATAATATAGTCCTGTTGTTGAAACTTATTTAAATTGTTATGTTTTCACTTACACGCCACGGTCTTTGGGTAAGAACAAAAACACCGGTGAATAGATACGGATTCTCGGAGTCGCACCTTAACATTGTAATATTCTAATTAGGCTAATTAGTAGTAATTATTATACATAGTCACCCCTTACAGGTAACAGATTCCCTCTTCCAACTGGAACATGACCATCAGGCCTTGGGCTCTTTGGGCCCAGAATTGTTCCTGCAACCCAGTCTCTCCAGAATGGGGTATATCTACCATATTACAGTACTCTAAACAGCTTGCATGCCAGTAGGTTCTTCTTCCAACTAGCATGTAAGTGTCTAGTCAGATGATTTGAGAAATCCCTCAATAATGACGAGTGTTTCCTTTGAGCCATGGCGTTAGGGAAGATGTGTCAATTTAGGACTCCCAAGTCCCTGTCTAAGATGTATGAGGCTGTCACACACAGAATCCTTCCACGCTTCCTGTGAGTGGTAGCACAGCTCCTTCCCCTCAGAGAAAAGACATGTTTCTTGAGTTCAAGGTCTATTTATTAATCAAAGTGGTGGATCAAAGTCAGACTGTCAGAAGATTTGTTTTCTCTTACCTCTGTTAGAAAATTGCTGTTGGAATTTGCATTTCCATTCCTCTAGAAGCCATCCTTCAATTAGAGATGTCCTATATTTAATCCTGGATCTACACCTTCATGGATTGTGGGAAAGCTTGGATCTGGCTTTAAATGTAAAGTTTCAAGCTCATTCTAGGTTCTCTGAGGAGACCAGGGAACACCCCAGAGCAGCATGAACTAAGTGACTGAACTATAGCGATGTTGTGGGTCTGGGCCCCACCAAATCTACAGCAGCTGCACCTGGAGGAACACTGAGGCCACAGTAGGATGCCATCCATGGTCCCTCTTAGTGACACTACTTCAGTTATGTTCCTACAAACTGTTTGGAGTATAGAGGCCATGGCCCAAATTTAAATGACAGTGGTAGGAAGTAGCCCAGGATAGTGGGTTTAGATCAGGGTTTCCCAAGTTGCAGGTCACAACCCCTCCAGGGGTCTGAAGCAGGCCCAGCCTTAGGGCAAGGCGAGCAAGGTGGTTGCCTTGGTCCCCAGTGCCTACAGGACCCTGTGCTGCCTGGTGCCCGCCCGCCCAGCTGCTTGCTCTCTGCCCTGGCTGGGAGCCACCCTGCCACACGGTGCAACTAACCACAACATGCTGCCTTGGGCCCCACAAACTCTTTGGCCAGGCCTAGTCTGAAGTTTATTATATGGGGATTGTGAGTACATGCATGAAATAGAGAGCCACTGCTATAAAATATATAGTTTAAATCTGGCATTTTGGAAAATTACTCATGTTTCTGTCACTCTATAATGTATTTACTATGAAAAGTGTTGTATAAATACAATGCAGTGGACCATTTTCCTAAACAAAATATGTAATTGCGTTATCAACACTTTAAGGAAATGAGACTTTGGGAATTGTGGTATTGTGTGTGCAGGGTTGTTCTCTTGAGACCAAAAAAGTGGGACTGAGACAACATTAGGGGGCTTGACTGTTCAGGAGCTGAAGAGTTGCATTAAACCACAGATCAATCAGCACATTGAGACTGGGAATATATATATAAACAGGGCTTGACAAACCGCTGATTCTACTCTCCCGTGGTGAGTAGATTTCAGCCGGTTGCTCCGTGCGCCCCATTCACCGGCGCTGTGCGCATGCGCAGTGCCAGTCTGGAGCATGCGCAGGTGCAGGGCTGGCAAGTAGCTCTCGCCGCAGTTTGTTGAGCCCTCTATATAAATATATATATATAATTTAACAGTCATCCACACAGGCAGGTGCAGCACAAGTGGGAGGTGGGTGGTTTGTAGGACAGTCACCGTGCCAAAATTTGCTTTAGCCCCTGTAAATAGGCATCCCTCTCAAAGCAAAGGTTACATAGAAGTAAGGGTAGCACTAGGGTGCTAAGTTCAAGTGAAAAGTGATATTGACGTATGAGGAAAGACAGAAAGAATTGGGATTGTTTAGTTTAGAAAAGAGAAGTCCGAGAGCAGACATGACAGCAGTTTTCAAGTACTTAAAAGGGTGTCACAAGGAGAAGGGAGAAAAATTGTTCTCCTTCGCCTCTGATGATAAGACAAGAAGCAATAGGCTTAAACTGCAGCAAGGGGGGTTTAGGTTAAACATTAGGAAAAACTTCCTGTCAGGGTGGTTAAGCACTGGAATAAATTGCCTAGGGAGGTTGTGGAATCTTCATCACTGGAGATATTTAAGAGCAGGTTAAACAGACATCTGTCAGGGATGATTTAGAGCAGTGGTTTTCCAACAAGGGGCTCTAGTGTGGGCTCCAAGGTAGGGCTGAGGGGATTGCTTCAGCTTCAGCTTTGGGGGTGGGTCAGGGCTAGGCCTGGAGGATAAAAGCTTCAGCTTTGGGGGGTGGGTCAGAGCTGGGGCAGAAGGGACTTACCTCAAATGGCTCCCGGTCAGCTGTTCAGTGGGGGTGCTAAAGCAGGCTTCTTGCCTTTCCTGCCACTGCAGACCATGCTGTGCCCCCAGAAGCAGTCAGCAGCAGGTTCCCAGCCAATGGGAGTGTGGAGCTAATGCTCAGGGCAGGGGCAGTGCACAGAACCTTGTGCGCTCTCCTCTCCCCCTCCCCACTGACCCTCACCTAGGAGCCAGGCCTGGAGCTGACTGCTTCTGGAGCTCCACACAGTCTGCAGTGCCAGGACAGACAGGAAGCCTGCCTTAGCTCCCCCAGTGATCCCCCTAAAGCAGTAAGACCCAGTGCCTGACATTCCATGTCTCAGTACTGGGTCACAACCCATAGTTTGAAAACCACTGGAACAGGGGGCTAGACCTGATGATTTCTCAAAGACCCAGCCAGCCCCTCATTTCTATGATTCTAAGTCCCTCCAAGGAATTTGATGAGGAGATACATCTGTATTCGAAAGGCCAGAATGGGAGATGATGCTTTCTCCTAAAAATTCTGGGTCAGGTGAGAGTGTGGAATGTGAGGAAACCTGAGGTTTGAACCTCTCCACATCATGAATTGGAATGGTCATCTGGGGGGGGTAAGGGGGGTAGCTTCTCTGAGCTATGAGAGTCCATGTAATATATGAAGGATGAAAAGCTTTTGTTTGAATTTTCCCTCAGAAACTAAACCAATCCAGCTCCATTTCCAAATGAGAAGGGGAAAAAAACCATACAGCAATTAGTACCATTATTTCTATTACAGTACTGCCTAGATACCTCAGCTAAAATCAGGGCCCCAGGAGGAAACTATTGCAAAGCCAAAGAGCCAGCATAGAGAATATTCTGCCAGTTGCTCTCAGTGTTTTACCTGAGGTGTAGGGCCTGGCTCAGGCACCCTGCAGATGTCATCAGTGGCATTGTGACCAGGGCAGAGTGGGGGACAGGGCACACACACAGGCTCCTCCTCCACCCTGTAGGACGAATGCCATTTGATTGTCTGTTACTTTCATGGTAGCCAGGGTCACAGTGATTTCAAGTGCAGCGCAGTGAGAGTCGAAAAAGCAGAGCCACAGCACTGCCGTCTCAGCGCTAACAAGCCACTTCAGCCCTTGTGGAGAGTTCGGCGCTGGCTGTAACAATGAGATACACACGTGCTGCCGTTTCCCTGCAAGCCGACGGCCAGCTGTGCACCATGTTCCAAGCCATGGGAGTTGGTGAGGGTTAGTTTCTTATGTGCCAGTTGGGGGTGAATTTTGGGGATTAATTTATTTTCTTTGGCTCTCCATTTGTAGCAAAGTGCCCGTGGCTGATGAAGAATCCCAGCCTGTAGCTGAAACAGCAGCTGAGCCTCGCAGCCGACTTGAACTCTGGGGACAGGGGGAGGGCAATTGGATTGTGCAAAGGGACAATTCTAAAGGGAGCCGTTTCATTCCCGATTCATTACAACTGTCAAAGCATGGGGTCGCTAGGGCAAAAAAAGGCTGATGGCTTCTGCTCCACAGATTTATGAAGCACAATCGTGTGTCTCTTCCAGATGTGTCCTCCCGACCCCCACACAAGACTTGCCTCCCGTATCAACAGCACTCAAGCTAGCCTCTGTTTTTTTGCCTACAGATCGTCTTGCAGTCCATAGCGACAGACTTTCCTGCTCACTGGGAGGGCCCAGGAGCTTGACTGTGCCCATGGGGTACACAGCCTTTCTACAGGCCAGTGGGCAAAGGCTCCATTGGCATTTCTCAGATCCTGGGCTGTCTGTGGAGCTGGTCTGGCCCCAAGGGGTGTTAGAACAGCCTAGAGCTGCTCCATCTGGCACCAGTTGTCAATGGCCCAAGGGCTTGCTGTAACACCTGGTGTTCTTTGGTGCTTGGTCCTCAGCCTACCCCCAACATCAGCTATAAAGAGGCTTGATTGAATAGGAGCTGTTATGCCAGCTCTAAATCACCAAAGGATCTCTTTCTCCATCGGAGTGAACCCACCATGGTTGATGACGATGGGTAGATAGATGGCCATTTTGTACTGGTTGTGTGATGTAAAATGGCCACTGTAATGCCAAGGACACTGATTGGATAGAACTGGCTGGTGACAATGTGTAGATGGCCATTTTGTATTGATGGTGTGATGCAAAATGACCATTGTAATGCCCAGGATACTTATGGGATATCACTCAGTCCTGTTGTCACAGCTCCAGTCCTGCCCCCACCCGGATGGGAGGGATTTCTCATCCAGATGTTGTTGCTTCTTGTCTTATCTTCCAGGGTTTAAATGACCTTCAGGGAATGCAGAATTTATCAGTGATTGATGATAGAATTTCATTTGCTCATAACAGAATTGTAGGGCATGTGCAGCATATTCAATGACCTTTATAAGGTCCTTTTGCTAACAATGGAATCCATTGCAGACCCACTCAAAATGCTTTGGTTTTGTTATTGACAGGTTTATGTGTTTGCATAACCCAACAGTTTTTCACCCAGAGTTGCACATGTTTTATTTGGTGTCGAATGAGACAATATTTGTCCATTTTCTGAGGTTTTTGGCAGATTTGAAAATTGATCCATCCTTTCAAAGCCCAAGGCCAACATTTTCAGTCCCAGGTGCCTAGTGTGAGTGTGGGGCTGGTGTCAGAGTTTCACAGCAGCCCTCTGGAGCATGGGGCCAGGGCGGACCCCTGCAGCAGCCCCCGCCTGTGTGGGGCCAGAACCCCAAGGCAGAAGCCAGAGTCCTGTGCTGCCTAGGGTGCTGGCAGCAGCTGAGCAAGCAGCCCAGTCAGGTTGGGGTGGGGGAGGGTGCCTGCTGGGGCAGTCTGCCAGCAGCAGGCAATGGGCTTAGGTGCTGGTGGTAGGAGACCTCCCCTGGTCCAGCAAATTCTTTCATTTGGGACCAGTAAGGTCCCGACGATGCCAGACCAGGGAGGTCCAACCTGTATTAAACTGGTGCCTCTGTGCTTGATGACAGTCAGGGGAGGGGGATGGAAGGAGAACAATGATTATTTGGAGATGTGATTTGGTAATCTTCAGCAGCACACTAATGAAATATTTTTAAAACAAATTAAATTAAGGCCC
Organism: Pelochelys cantorii; assembly: GCA_032595735.1. Lineage (NCBI taxonomy): Eukaryota > Metazoa > Chordata > Testudines > Trionychidae > Pelochelys > Pelochelys cantorii. The sequence continues at coordinate 252,746,993 of CM064326.1, read as the reverse complement.
TGTAGCCTAACTCAGTAAATTCAAAAACTGATAGTATATATACCTGGGGTTGGCAAATCACTGTTTAATGGCTTCCTCACCACTTGAATGGCTCTTTCACAGGTTCTTCTAATAGGTCTGGCAGGCTTTTTCACTTTTAAGTTAACTAGCTTCTCTCCTGAGGAAGCAAAGCCACGGAACAGGGATAAAGAAGAGGCAGGTGGGTGGACACTAAGACCCAGCAGTGCCCCAAATCTTCGGGTGTTCTAGGCAACTGCGTATTCTGCATATGGGCAAGGATGACTCTGGACAAAGAAACACTCCCCAAAAGTTGAAAATGGGTCATGGAGCAAACTGGTTCCTCTCACTACATCAGCACCTACCCTGCCTACATACAGCATAGTAAGCCACTTCTAGCCAAGTAGGAGCTGCAGTTCTTTGACTCTTGTGCAGTGCTACAGTACTCTTGCTAGAGACAGTAAAACCATGTAGATTAGCAGTTCTCAAACTTTTGTACTGGTGACATAGCAAGCCTTTCAGTGTGATCCCCACTTATAAATAAAAATTTTTTATAATAAACGCTATTATAAATGCTGGAGGCAAAGTGAGATTTGGGGCTGGAGACTGACATCTCATAACTCTAACATACTAACCTGATGGTCACAACTCCCAGTTTGAGAACTCTTGACTTTAGATCTTCCAGGGCTCCCCAACCATTTCTATTCATCTCAATTTTCTATCCTATCACTCTCTCATTTGCTAAGAAAAAGATTGGTCCCAGACCTGTCAATACCACCCCCAAGAGCCTGCTGGAAGAATTCACTCTTGCGATGTTCCCTCCCCTTGCTCCAGAGTTGAGTGTGCCGCCAGGGAAGGCTGACCAATGGCACCAAGCATTAGCTCAGGATCCTTTGAGTGACAGCATAGCAGGCTCCTCCTAGTCTTCTGGGTCAGCTGATAACACTAATACAATGCCCAGTTTTCCTCAAAGAAAGGAACGTCATCTTGAAAAATGGCTAGTGACTTTGGGTGGCCACTTGTTTTGGTGCAAACTGAGATGCCTCTAAGAGGCTTGACTTTTAGAAGGCAGGAGCGCAGCACTTTCTGAAAATCCAGCCTCAGTTGAAGCACTCAAAATTACTATTGATACTTGTCAATCTTGGCTGGGTGCTGCTGGCTTGGATGCTTGCTGATTACTTGTCTGCCTCTATCACTGCTGTTTCAGTGACAGTATGATCACTTGAGATTTTTATTCTCCCTCTGGTAAGACTGCTCCTTCAGAGCCCCAGTAAATATATGGGGAATTGTCTTGGGCTCTAGGTTTGTTATTCTGCATCAATTAGCAGTTTCAAGAGGGCTGATGGAAGTTTCACTCTGAAAAATAGTGGCTGCATATCATGTGGCATAATGTCCTGGCTCTTAGATGACTATACACAGCAGCTGTGGTCACTACACTAACTCTGGATGCTGTGTCGAGTCAAGCCACCTTGTCAAGTCAAATGAGAAAGACTTGAAGACAGTGGCCTTGGGTATGCTGGAAGGAAGCAGTGGGAGAGCCTGAAAGAGTGACTCTGGTGGGGAGAGGCTGTTCATGAAGATGCAAGGAGCAGAAAGATCCATAAACTTTGCTGCTGAATGCAAAAACCTGGCGCATGAAAGAAGGGGGAAGATGAGGGAATCCCACTGACTATTTGAATGTCAGTTTCATAAAGAGGGTGCTCTTGAGGGCACTTATCTCTGCTCCCCAGGAACATTTTAACGTCCCTCTTGAGGGCAACCTACAAGCTTCTGACAGATACTTTAAATATCTACTCAGGCTGGGGGTGGGGGAGGAAATACAGTTGCTAGATTTTCTTCTATACAAGCCCATTTAATTCTTGAAACTTATGCGACAGCGATAGCAATTTAGTTTTAGATTAATGTTATATTATTTTAATTCCAATTCTTTCTCTCGGATCCTTCCGAAAATGAATCTCGTGCAATCCAACACTGCTGCTCTTACTCTGCCCCCTGGAGACTGTGTTTCCTAGTAACAAACATCCCTGCACTGGGAGCTTCTGTACATTTTTCACTCTATCTCGAGAAAGAAAAAAAATAGCATCAGTTGAACGCAATAAATAGAGTCTGACAGGGAAAGTGACCCATACCTCAAAACAGACAAGTTGGGGAAATGTACATAAACGTTTCAATAGAGCCTGAACAGAGAAGAAAGCACAGGGGCTTATGGGTGGCAGAGGAGCAACAAAAAAAATGCTGTGCAACTGGATATCAACTTCCATCACAGTCTCCTTCTAAAAGGACAAGTAACGGAGAGCATCCTGAATGATGCTGGGGCCCCATTATGACAGATACTATATAGGCACTGAAAGTATTAATATGTAAGCTAAACAATCACTTAATTGGCATCAGTGGCTTGGTGAGATACATGGGAATATTGGTACTGGGGGGTAGAGGAAGGGCAAGCAGGATAAAAAGGGATCAGTAACGTGATGCAGTGGAGAAAAAGACTCACATGCAACACTCCTGTTAATACAACCCAGAAAGGCTATAGTCCTTCTGGATTGTATTAACATGAGTATTGCATGTGAGACATAGGAGATGATTTTCCTGCTCTATTCAGCACTAGTGAGGCCTCTGGTGGAGTAGTGCATCCAGTTCTGGGTGCGACACATTAAGAAAGATGTCGATAAATTGGAGAGAATCCAGAGAAGAGCAACGAAAATGATCGAAAGTTGAGGAAAAAGTGGTATACCAGGCGAGGTTAAGAAAAACCTCTTTAGTCTTGAGAAAAGAAGGTTGCAGGTGGATCTGATAAAAAGTCTTCAAATATTTCAAAGATTGGTATAAAGGGGATGGTGATCAGTTGTAATCGATGGCCACTGAAGGCAGGTCAGGAAGCAATAGGCCTAATCTGCACCGAGAGAGCTTTAAATTAGATGTTAGGAAAAACTTTCTGATGGCAATTGAGCTCTGGAACAGAATTCTAAGGGAGGTTGTGGAATCCCCACTTGTAACAGGGTGCTTGGAAGGCCAAGCAGCCCAGTGGGTTGTAACTAGGGATCAGATTACTATCCCTTTGCTTCCCTGATTGTCCTTAAGATGATGGGATAGTGTGGCACCCAGACCCTTCTCTTGCCACTGGGTCCCATCCTCGGCCCTTGTGCAAAGCAACCTGCAAACAGGTACTTCTTGGCAGAGAATCTAAGTTAGTGGTTGTGTCTAGGGTCCAAAGGGAACCAGCTGAGGTCATTCAATTAGCATGAACTGCAAAGAATGGGACAGCCTATCTCCAAAGCTTGTGGTTATTCAGATGCTTATCTTTACCAAGCCAGCACAAAACAGCTTCTTTGATACCTTATTGGTTACTCAGAAGCCAACAACACAGTCCCCTTAAAGCAACCCAGCATTAAGCCACTACCCAATGTGATGATCACTGAAGATCTTATTCATCACTTTAAAAAGTTCTACTGATCCCAAATGATTGGACACATTATCTTTCAAGTTAATCAGTATTTCAGATCTTATCCCAAATACATGCATGAAACCTTAAGTAGGTCAGAGATACAAAGAAACAGGATCCAAGGGGGTTTTATATAGATTTCAAGCAGCCTCTTGTTCTTGACCATTCGGTCCTGGGTTAACAATAGGTTTTTGATGTAATCTTCTGTTTCCCAAACATCATGGCAATTAACATAATGTATCCATTAAACAGATTTTCATAAACTTTAAAGAGGCATATAGACAATTAAATTATTTCACCCAAGATTAATTTAAATGTTAATATTCCCTTTGATCTCCTATTCAACAGCTATAGTAATAGACAGGAATTGGCTTCCCATGACTAATCTCCAAAATATGTAAGTAAAAACATACAATTAGGTTTGCATTTCAAAATTCTAGCCTATCTAGCACTAAACACACCTAATTACCATTTACATACTTTTCTAACACTGAACTCACTCTGGGTCAATTAGACTGAAGGATGTTTAACTCTTTTTGGTAATGTGTCATACTTGGCATAAGAATTGTTGTTGCTATGTACCAATGGTATCATCTATGATTTTAATGGTCATGTTAGGATCAAATAGCATCACAGTGGTCCTCAAATTTTTGTGTTGGCGGCCCTATTTACACAGTAAGTCTCTGGTGTAAGCCCCCATTAGATTAACGCTGTTTTAAATGATAAATTTATAAACCAATTGTTTAAAATGATTTTACCTTTTCTCACTGCTTTTAAATTAAGACCATTTCTCAAATCGGCTCTGAAAAAGGACAAATATTGTCCCGTTCAACACCAAATAAAACATGTACAACTTTCTTGAGGGAAAATCTGTTGGGTCATGCTCATTCATAGACCTGGCAATAACAGAACAAAGCATTTTCAGTGGGTCTGCAATGGATTCAACTGGCATCAAAGGGCCTTATAAAGGTCATTGAATTAGCTTCACGGACCCTTCAATTGTTTTATGAGAAAATAAAATTCCATCATCAATCACTGATAAACTCTGCACACCCTGAAGGTCATTTAAACCCTGAATAATAAAAGCCGTAGCAACACCAGCAGAGTCCTCAAGCTGAACAAGAAATCCCTCCCATCTGGTTAGGGGGCAGGACTGGAGCTGTGACAACAGGACTGAGTTCTATCCAATCAGTGTCCTTGGCATTACAGTGGCCATTTTACATCACACAACCAGTACAAAATGGTCATCTATCTACCCATCGTCATCAACCATGGTGGGTTCACCCCGATGGAAAACGAGATCCTTTGGTGATTTAAAGCTGGCATAACAGCTCCTATTCAATCAAGCCTCTTTATAGCTGATGTTGGGGGTAGGCTGAGGACCAAGCACCAAAGAACACCAAGTGTTACAGCAAGCCCTTGGGCCACTGACAACTGGTGCCAGATGGAGCAGCTCTAGGCTGTTCTAACACCCCTTGGGGCCAGACCAGCTCCACAGACAGCCCAGGATCTGAGAAATGCCAATGGGGCCTTTGCCCACTGGCCTGTAGAAAGGCTGTGTACCCCATGGGCACAGTCAAGCTCCTGGGCCCTCGCAGTGAGCAGGAAAGTCTGTCATTATGGACTGCAACATGATCTGTAGGCAAGAAAACAGAAGCTAGCTTGAGTGCTGTTGATACAGGAGGCAAGTCTTGTGTGGGGGTCGGGAGGACACATCTGGAAGAGACACACGATTGTGCTTCATAAATCTGTGGAGCAGAAACCATCAGCCTTTTCTTGCCCTAGCGACCCCATCTTTTGACGGTTGTAATGAATCGGGAATGAAACGGCTCCCTTTAGAATTGTCCCTTTGCACAATCCAATTGCCCTCCCCCTGTCCCCAGAGTTCAAGTCGGCTGCGAGGCTCAGCTGCTGTTTCAGCTACAGGCTGGGATTCTTCATCAGCCGCGGGCACTTGACTGCAAATGGAGAGCCAAAGAAAATAAATTAATCCCCAAAATTCACTCCCAACTGGCACATAAGAAACTAACCCTCACTAATTCTCATGGCTTGGAACACGGTACACAGCTGGCCGTCAGCTTGCAGGGAAACGGCAGCACGTGTGTATCTCATTGCTACAGCCAGCGCCGAACGCTCCACGAGGGCTGAAGTGGCTTGTTAACGCTGAGACGGCAGTGCTGTGGCTCTGCTTTTTCGACTCTCACTGTGCTGCACTTGAAATCACTGTGACCCTGGCTACCATGAAAGTAACAGACAATCAAATGGCATTCATCCTACAGAGTGGGGGAGGAGCCTGCGTGTGTGCCCTGTCCCCCACTCTGCCCTGGTCACAATGCCACTGATGACATCTGCAGGGTGCCTGAGCCAGGCCCTACACCTCAGGCCCTACACCTCAGGTAAAACACTGAGAGCAACTGGCAGAACATTCTCCACAGAGATCTCTTGGCTTTGCAGTAGTTTCCTCCTGTGGCCCCGATTTCAGTGGAGGTTGAAACGGTTATAATTGCTGTACATTTTTTCTTTTCATCGGAAGATGGAGTGGGGTAGGCTTTATTTTCTAAAGGAAAATCCAAACAAAAGGAGTTTTATTTTTCATTTAATACAAGGACCCGCATCCCACTGCTGAAGGGAGCTGCTTAAATTATCAGTCTCCTAAATGCCAGCCTCAGCAGACCATTCAAACTAATGATGTGGCAAGGTTCAAACTAATTCCACCTCAGGTTTCCTTGCCTCCCACACTCCACCCTCACACAGAAAAGGATTACCATCACCATCTCCATTTTGAGCTACTACAGGTGCATTTTCCCCCATCAAATTCATTGAAGGGACTCAGAAACTAAGCACTAGAAGTTATCCAGTCCAGCTCCCTTCACTGAGACAAGACTTAGTAACCCCAGACCATCCTTGACAGGTGATTGTCCAATCTTTTCTCACAACCTCCCTTGAAAGACTGTTCCAGAGCATAGCTCCCCTTGTACTTAGCAAGTTTTGTTCTAATATATAACTGAAAGCTCCCTTGCTACAGAGTAATCCCATTGCTTCGTGTCCTATCTGCAATGGAGAGAGAACAAATGTTCTCTTTGTAACATCCACAAAGAGATTTGCTGTCTATTATCAGGATCCCTCTCAGTTTTCTTTTCTCAAGAGTAAATATGCCCAGTTTGCTTAACCTTTCCTCACAGGTCAGGTTTTCTAACTCTTTTATCATTTCTGTTACTCTAATTTGGACACTGCTATTTGTCCACATCTTTCCCAAAGTGTGGCACCCAGAATTTGATCCACTGCTCCCATGGAGGCCTCACCAGTGCTGAGCAGAGCTGGACAATTGCCTCCTGTGTCTTACATGCAAACACTCCTATTCAGATCTCTCTGGATGGTATTAGGCCTTCTTTGGTAGCTGCATCATATTGTTGACTCATTCAATTGGTGATCCACTGTGACCCCCAGCTCCTTTTCATCAGTACAGTTCATTGCCACAGGTCTCATATCCAAGCCCTTGGGTGCCAAGTGAAAGCCTTACTGTGACATTACCCAGGGTACTTTTTGGACTGTTAAACAGCTGCGTCCCCTTAATTCTCTAGCCCTTCTATGCTGCTTTACTGTCAGCACATCTACTTCTGGCCTATACACACAGCCTTGAGCATGCACATTCACTCCCACCAAAATATATAAGCACTCTGAGCAGTCATTCATGAATTGCATACAGGGCAACACCTGCAAGTACCTAGCCCCAGCTTTCTTCCCCCTGAAATGTGTGTCTCGTACTGCTCAGTTCCCTTCTGAACAGCGCGAGTGTATTCAAAGGTCATTATTTCATCAAAGGAAATGATAATGCACCAGCTTTGTTATGCCAAATAGAATTTCCTCACACACTTTAAGCCAAAGACAGGGGTTAAGAGAAAACAAAAGGCTAATCTCATTAACTACAGAAAGATAGATTTTAAGTTATTATGACTAATGAGGTATACAAATCAGGAGTGGTTTCAAAAGAAAGAAAAAACAAAATGCATGCTAATGGCTAACAAAGTAACAGAATTCAAAGAAAGGTTTTCCTCACCATACACTGCATTTAATTTCACAGGCTGGGTCTCCTTTCTGTGAGGACCCCTGCCCCTTAAGTCACTGTCCTACTGTATCCCCACACACGCATAATATCATTGAGGATTGCAGTAAAAAGTTTTCCTCCCCTCTTAATAATTCAGTTTCTTGAACCAGAAACATCCTAGTTGGGTCACAGTCACACAGAGACTATTGCAGAAGTGAGGTTTGAACCATCCCTGTGATGGAATGTAAATTTCTTGTTTACACTTGCTCTGTTGCTAGAGAAGGGCTGCTTATGCAAGTGATAAGTGGTGTTCCCTCTAATTCCCCCACCCCACCCCAGTGGAATTAATTTTGTTATGTGCACCCAGCAAATGCCCTATCCCCTAAGCCACACCAGAACCCACCCCCACCTCCCTACCTTTAGGATGCCCCTTATATCCTGTGTTGGGGGTGCAGGGGCTCTGAGAGCAAGCAGAGACAGGGCTAGAACCCACCAACCTCTGCTCCCCAGGCAAATGGCCTAGCCCCTAAGCCACACCAGAACCCACCCATAACAGCATTTATGTAGCAGGGGTGTGACCCCAGGGTTTGGCGTGCGGGACAGGACTTAGACCTGGTGCAGAGTGTGAGAGTGCAGGAATGTGAGGGCTCTGGCTGGGGTTGGGGTTGAGGGGCTCAGGGATGGGACAGAGGATTGTGGTACAAGGGCTCTGGCTGGGGGTGCAGGCTGGACAGAGAGTGGGGTGCAGGGAACAGTTCTTTGATTTCTAAACCTGTGCTCCAAACACTCACATTCCTACCCCATCTCTAAGCATTTCTTGTGCCGGCTCTTGCACGTCCCAGTATAGACTTTATCACACAATTAGGTAAATACTGTAGTTAAAGGAAAAATCATAAAACATGATTGCATTGGTTAACTCTGGGAAGCCTGAATAGACAATATCCTGCTTCTCTAGCCCAGATTGGTGAGAACAGGTAGGGGCAAAGGTGATCTAAGGGAGCTAGTTTCCAGTCCCTGACCCTGACAGGCTAAAATCTTCAGTGACCCTGGCATTGGTTAGAGCAGCCTAATGTGCTCTGTGTTGGCTATCCACAACCCCTAACAGGACATCAATCAGCCTGGGATAACAGAGCACAAACACATTATGGCTATGCCTCTTCTTGCTATCTATACAGCCCCAAAGCCAGAGACTTTCAGGTAAGGTGGCATAGAAGTTGACTGCATCCCTTCTGTATCCATTGAGGACTATCCAGACTCAGGGTATATCTGCACTACAGAGTTTTTCTCGGAAAAATGGCCGTTTTTCTGAAAAAACTTCAGTTACGTCCACACTGCAGGCGTGTTCTTTTGAAAGAAACTCAAAAGAACAGAGGGGTTTTTCCGATATTGTTAAACCTCTTTCTATGAGGAAGAAGCCTTTTTGCAAAAGAGCTCTTTCAGAAAAAGGTGTGTGTGGACGGGGAAGAGGGAGTTCTTTTGGAAGAAGAGGAAAGAGGAAAAAGCACAGGTGCCCTGGTGGCCACTCCATCCATAGTAATCACAGCTTACATGCAAGGTAGCGTCCATTCAGAGTGTATGCTATCTTTTGAAAAAGCAGATCACTTTTTCGATACGCTTTGGCAGTGTGGATGCTCTCTTTCAGAAGAAGTTTTTTGGAAGATCTCTTCCAGAAAACCTTCTTCCGAAAGGAGCCTGCAGGCTAGATGTAACCCCTGAGAAATACTCAGGAAAGCAGATCTACTCTAGAGAAAGCAGGTGCAACATAGGATCTGGCTCTGGGAGTTTAAGTTCTCAAAATAAAACATGGAAATAACTCCTCAACTGTGCATTCATTAAATATTTTACTTCAGGGAATAAAGTATTACCCTTTGCTATTCAGCACACTTTCGGCTTTCTCTTTCAGTATATCCTGACCCTATTGAGGAACCGTAGCTTTAACTGACTACTAATTTTGTGTTGGGTCGAATTAATTTTGAAACCAAATTAATTAAAGCAGACAACACTTTGTGTATCCATTATGCATGAAGCTTGTTGAAACAGGAGGGAGTGTAGTAGCTTTATTCAGGGCATTTCTTTGCTTTAATGAACTTTTTTTTAAGAACTCTTAAATGTGTCTTTTGAACAAGAGTTTAGGTTTGAGTTGTAGGCTGTTTTGGGTGTGTGTGTGTGTGTGTGTGTGGTCCAGAGCGAGCAGTGTAATTAGCAGTGTCAGTTTTTCCTAAAATCTCCAGCTGACAAGGTCCAGTAGTGATTGCACTGAACAACAAGTCTGCAGAGGGAGCACCTGCATACCTGTGTGTGTAGATGCATATGTGTGTGTCAATCTGTGAGGTGGTTTCTTGTTCTCCTGTTCATCTTGCCTTGCTGCAGTTAATGGCATAGTGGAAGTGCTGAGCCCAGCATCAGAGCCAAAAGGAATGGATATGCTGAGCCCAGCATCAGAGCAAAGAAATCCAAAGCCCAGTCACAACAGGAGGGATCCACAAAGGGATTTAGGCATCACATTGTGGTTCCTAACTTTTACATGCCGATAAAAATCACAGGAATAACACTGTCATCCACACAGCTGAGTTAGGCACCTGGGCTTCTCTGCAATGAATGGAGAAAGACGTCTCCCCCGCCCCTCCATCCCCTATATATTTGGAAACTCGACCTTTAATAACTCCATTCATCTGAAGAAGTGGGCTGTGCCCACAAAAGCTCATGGTACCTTCTACATGTGCTGTTAGTCTCTACGGTGCTGCAAGACTATTCTTTGTGTTTTAAGTTTTTGGAGAAAGACAGGCACCTTGGAAAGCAATCCACAAAAGCCCAAAATCTTAGGTCAATGGTGGGCAATCTGTTGCCACATGCGGCCCATCAGAGTTCTATGTGTGGCCTGAGAGACAGTTTGATTACTACTGCCCATGTGCAGGGTTTCCAGATTCCACTGGTTTCCATCCACATCTTTTTCCTACCAGTATTACTAAAGTGACACACACATGAAGCAAGGGCACGTTAAGTGAGGTGTGTGCTGATTGCACACAGCACTGACTGTGAGAGCCATGTGGTCCCCTGCATCCAATCCACATACCCCACAAATTCTAGATACGCAAGCACAATTAGCAAAGCTACCCTGTCCCAGGAGACCATCTTGACTGTGACAATCTTGCAGCCCACTGAGATGAAGCAGGGCCACTCACACGACCCACTCACAAACCTAGCTTGCCTATTGCTGCCCAAGGCAGTTCTAGTCAATGGCATTTGCTGACCATAGGGATGTGTGTTAAGCCCTGAAACACTCAAGGGATGTCTACGCTACAGAGAAGATAGAAACTGCCGCTGTCGATCTTCCAGGGTTCGAATTAGTGGGTCTAGTGAAGACAGCTAATTTGAACTGAAAAGGGGCACTCCAGTCGATGTTGGTAGTCCTGTTTCCATGAGGAGTAAGGGAAGTCAAAGGCAGAGTGTGCTCCCTTCAACTTCCTGCAGTGCGGACAGCGCCAAAAGCCAAGTTAAGGTACTTCGACTTCGCAATTAACATAGCTGAAGTTGTGTATCTTAATTTGACCTTATCCCGTAGTGTAGATGTACCCTTAGACTGAGAAAGCTGCCTATCTGTGCTTAGCAATCCATGAATGGGAACCAAGTACCTGGATTCAAGCAACTTAGGTACCTGAGCCTTTTTTTGAGGGAATGAATTAAGTACCTGCCTGTTCCACATCAAATAGCTGGAGAAGGAGATGGTCACCTTAGAATTTTTTGCTCCATGACTAGCGCACTTGAGTGGGAGACCCAGGTTCAATCCCTCCTCTCTGCCAAGGGTGGAGGAGAGAAAAGATGCAGTTCAAATCCTAATCACTGAGGCTACATCTACACTGCTGTCTTTTTTCAGCAGAAGATATGCAAATCACGCTCTCATTTGCATATCTTCTGCCGAACCTTTTTGCGGAAGAGGTTTTGCCGCTAAAAAGCCCCGTGTAGATGGGGCCATTTGTCGGAAAAAACTCCTTTTGCACAAGATCCTGTAAACCTCATGTTTTGAGGAATAAGGGATCTTGCACAAAAGAGGTTTTTCCCAACAAATGGCCCCGTCTACATGGGGCTTTTTAGCGGCAAAACCACTTCTGCAGAAAGGATCGGCAGAAGATATGCAAATGAGAGCGTGATTTTCATATCTTCTGTCAAAAAAAACCCAACAGTGTAGACGTAGCCTGAGCTGTAGGATATTTTGTTGTGGGGGAACATTTAGTCTCTCCTGTTGACATGGTTCCTCTGTGAGCAATAATGAATAAAAAATGGGAGCAGAGAGACTGGAATGTGGGCTCTCATCTTGTGGGTGGATGCTGTAACCTCTGGACTACAGAGCCACTCTCACATGCTCTGGCCCAGTAACTTGTTCACTGTGGAAATATTTAAATATCCATTGGGCCACAGAGCAAGAGCGAATGATATCTCGAGCTAAATAAACGTGGTACTTGACAGCTGACGTTTTTATAGGAAACAGATTCCTCATTAAATTCATTAGAGTTGATCAGCTTAGGCTGTGGTTATACCACATAAACAGGAAGTGAACACTCCCAAAACAGCCTAAAACACAACTTAAGTGGGGAGTGAGCACTTCCCTTGGACTGGCTTCAAGGACCAGTTGGGTCAGGGTCACCTTAAACTGGATCTATACTTGGAGCAAAATCCAAGCTCACTTGAGATCAGTGGCCGTTTTGATATTGATTTCAGTGAGGCTGCGATTTTACCTTTTGTGGCTGTGTGAGAAAATTAGGGGTCTGTGGGGAGAGAAATCAGTGTGGCCACACATGTTGCCAGTGACAAGGATGAGGATCTCACAGGACAAGAGCCAAACTACAACAATTTGCAGAGTGACTGCAAAAATAAGAAATAATCATACTTTCTATATGCAAATTCCTTGCACTCTGACTGGCTAAGGGCTATTAGTAGCCAATCAGGCTGCATATATTAGCATATTGTGCAGTTATCAAATAGCCAGGCAGTCGTAGATTATCCTGCACTTGGGCTTGGTGGGATAATTCCACCATAATTGCTGTTAGTGTTATATGGCAAATAGGGGAATACATTAATAAAATAGCTGTAGGTACTGGAGCCCAGTGAATAACTTAAAGCAAATTATTTATACAACAAATTTAGCCTCTGTGTGCTTCCCAATGTTCCAACAGCCAGTTTATTGTTTTCTCAAATTTATTTATCAGATTATTCACTAAATGGTTTGTGGTCTACAGGTGATTCTGTGTTGGCTAGTTTTGACTGAACACATGGGCCACACAGCATTATTTTTGTTCTGTGACATAGTTCGTAGGCGGAGGTTTCCAATGAGGATGTTTGCATTTAACATAGTGAAACTGACACTGTTAGTATTATATCTCAAGTAGCGCCCAGAACATATTTGGCATTGCAAACACAAAAGAAGGCACGAAGTCCCCTGTCTCAGAGTGCCGACGTGCTAAAAAGACAGAGCAGACAAAGAGACACACAGTTCTGAGATTCAGAAAAATTGGTTTGGGTTTTAACAACTCCGCATTCAATTTCTGGCTTTGCAGCCTTGGGCTTTGCTCTCCTTATGTTTCAGTTCTTCATCTAAAGTGAGAGTAATTATGCTCCCTTGTCCAGTTAGCATAATTAAGGCTGGGATTGTCTCTTATTATGGATGTATGCAGCACCTATGTATGGAAGTATGCAGCCCTGATCTTGGTTATAGCCTGTAGGTAGTACTGTCATATAGGCTATATCTACACTGCAGGCTTCTTGCGCAAGAACTTTTTGCGGAAGAGATCTTCCGCAAAAAGTTCTTGCGCAAGAGCGCGTCCACACTGCCATGTGCTTTTGCGCAAGAGAGCGTCCACACTGCTACGGACGCTCTTGCGCAAGAAAGCTCTGATGGCCATTCACAGAATGGCCATCAGAGCACCTGTGCTTTTTCCGATATGGGTTTCTTGCTCAAGAAACCCCTGTTGTCCGTCCACACATGCCTTTTTGCGCAAGAGCTCTTGCACAAAAAGGCTTATTCCTCGTGGAAAGAGGAATGACTCTTGTTCAAAAAGCCCTGTCTTCTGACAATCTACTGTACTTTTTCTTGTGCAAAAACACGTTTGTAGTGTGGACACTCCTCGAGTTTTTGTGCAAAAATAGTTGGTTTTGCGCAGAAACTCTGCAGTGTAGACATAGCCATAAATTATAATAAAAGTGATGGGAAGTAAAGGAAGGAGGGTGCCATATTTAAATTAAGGCACTGAGTGGTGATTGTCCATATCCTGATATTACTGTCCACTCTGGCTTGATAGGCCAGGGTTCTCTTTGGCCACTTTTACAATTTGCCAAGGATCTATTTTTTCCCATTTATGATCATTCACATTAAGAACTACTAGTCTCACTTGGGTTATCCCTCCATCTTCCTATTGGCCCACCACTAGGTGGAACAATATAAGGATATCTTTCCAGGAGATCCTTAGCTAATCTGTCTTCTGCCTTCCGAACCACATGCCCTGCCCTCTGAAATTGTTGGGCTTTCACTCTGTTTACTATACTTGCTTGTCCATAGACGTCCTGCACTTCCCCAGTAGATCTTCTCCACACCTCATTTTGACCAAGTGGCTCCCAAAATTTGTCTCAACATTTAATGTTTAAACGTAGTTATTGAGATAATAGAATATGTTAATAACACAGTTGCACTGTCCTGGTAGCCACTCCCACCTTGCTGTGTGTGAATGGTTTCTATTTACTAAAAGTTTTGTTTTTCCTGAGAGTGCTCCTGCCAGGGAGAGACAATCCCAAAAGGTCAAGGCACAGCTAAGGCAAACAGGGGACTTTTTTTCAGAGGGAGTGTGGTTAACTGGGAATGCTGGGGGAAAGGGGAAGATTGCTTCTTCGGTGGGTGCTGGGAGAAGGGTTGAGGTTGCTGGGTGGAGATGCATGGAGGTCCCTCCTGGCTGGCTGGGTGCTGAAGGAAGGTCTTGTTGTCTGGGTGCTGGAGATGCTAGGAAAGGGGTTGGGTGCTGCTAGGTGGAGATGCTGGGCAAACAGGAGGGAGCTGCTGCATGAAGGTGCTTGTTGGCTGGGTGCCAGGGGATGGCTGGGTGGCTGAGTGTGGGGGACTGGAATTGCTGCTGGGGTGTGAGCTGAGACTGAAGGCTGAGTGCTGGAAGGGCATGCTATTGTGGGGGGATGATGGATGTTAGGGTTGCTTCCTCCTCTCCCTCCCTCCACCCCTCATCCCCACCCACTGTATGCGACTCCTGCAAGCACCCCTGCAGTGGGAAGCAGGCAGAGTGCTGTGAGCAGGAGGGGTTGCTGGTCAAAGCTATTGGGCCCTCATCAAGGGAGGAAGGAATGAAGTTGCAGTGGGGGAGGAGACAGGAGAGCAGCAGCCACAGAAGTGAGCAAAACATCTCTTCCTCACGCTAAGCTGGCTCCTCCTGGAGCTTAGCAGCTGTCACATCTGGCAAATTTGCTGTGGCCAGTTACCCCTTCCCCTCCCACCTGGGCACTCTACCAGCCCTGGAGAAGTGCTGACCAATGGTCTTTGGGAAGCCTCTCTCTCTCTCAGGTATTTACACCTGTGTGTGCTGTATGAGGAAACAGTTACCGGTGAGAGTTTAGCTTCCTCCATTAGTAATAAGCCTTGCAGTTTTGCAAATCCTGGCATCAGCTGCTTACCTCCCATCCCCATTCCAAGCGATCCCTCTCATGTCTCTCTGCAGGCTGGGGCCCAGCGATGGAGCAGTAGCCCCATTCCATACAAACACAAGGCTTTTAAAGAAAAGTGGGGCAATGAAGGACCCACATCTCTAGTCCTTCTGATAGCTGAGCGATCACCCATACTTCCCCACCCAGACAATGCTGCTCTCCATCAGCACAAAAATGGAGCCTACTCTCCCTTGGAAGCTGAAGGAAAAAAGCAAATAATCTCCACTGCTGGTACAAGCCATTTCAGCTTTATTTTGTAGAATGTCTTCCATAGGAACAGCTTTCCCAGAGACCGGGCACAGTTAAATAATGCATAATAGCAGAGGGAGAGAGAAATTAAGAAGCCTGGGCAAGGGAGAAGAGATGGTTTCTGAAGAGTTTTGAAAGTAGGCAGAGAGGCGATTAGGCAGAAAACTTGAAAAAGACAGTTCCAGAAGAGGGGAGTTGTGCGGGAAAAGGCTATCCTACCCCCACCCCCCCACTGCAGCAGCCAGTGTTGGACCAGAAACATAGCCAGTGCCAGATGGGCAGGAAAAGTGGGGAGAGGGGGAAGAGAGATGAGTTCCAGAAGATACGTCAGTGAAAGGCGCTAAGGAGCATGGAGGGTAATGGAGTTGGTTCCTGAAATGAATGGTCCCTGGAGCTCGGTGTGGACGAGGTGATGTGGCTGCACATCTTTGCAGGGCATGAGATGCAGGGACAGTGGCATCCTGCTCTCCCTGCAGCCTGGAGAATTCAAGGAGGGCAAAGGAGGAGGATGCTGTAATGATAAGGCGATTGAATAGAGATAGAATTTAGGCATCAACAGAAAATATGAGAATTCTCTCTATTTGGGGAGATATGGAGATTCTTTTGATATGGTCTGGAGGGGCCAGCTCCAGGCCCCTCAAATCCAGAAGACACTGTGTGTATAGTCTAGTGATCCGGCCCTTGGCGCTTGCTCTTTTCTGGGGCTTACTGAAGTGTGGACAGCACTTTGTAAATTGGTTGCAAGATGATTTGACAGAGCCATTGGATCATCTCTGGCTTAGATGCAGCACATGCCTGAACACCCATGGTTTGCTGGGACAAAAGAACAAGGCTGTATGGGGCAACGGGGCAGGTCCGCTGTGCCTGGGATTGTCTGTGCATCAAGAACTGGATTGGAAACCAAGAAAAGTGTGTGGAGGAGAAAGAGGGGGCATGAAACTATAACGGGGTTCAGAAAAGAATTAGATAAGTTCATGGAAGGGAGGTCCATCAATGGTTGTTAGCACAGATGGTCAGGGATATAACCCCATTCTTAGGGTGACCCTAAATGACTGATTGCCAGAAACCAGGAGGGGAAGACAGAGTGAATCTCTCCAAAATTGTCCTGTTCAGTACACTCCCCTGAAACTCTAGTACTGACCACAATCAGCGAGGGGATATTGGGCTAGATGAACCACTGCCCTCACTCAATATGGCCGCTCTTTTGTTCTTACTAGGAAATGAAGATTGAAAGGAACACAGAAGGAAGCTACCACGGGGACAATTCTGTCTTTGCCCCAGCGGCGTGTAAGGGCTACACAGGAGCCGGGGAAGATATTGAGGCTGGAAGTGGGGACAGGAGTGGCCATGCCCATGGCACTGTGTAGATTCTGGGCTACCGTGCAACCCACAGACAGCCCTAGAGAAGCTGCTCAGGGCTGCAGTAACATATGCCAGGGGCCATTCCATCCAGGTGGCGGAAGGTGCAAAGATGTCTTACACCAGCTTTGTTCCCTCTGCTCCTGGGCTGCACGTTCTGTGCTCTGTCTCTCAGGAGATGCTGCACAGAATCAACCTTCAGCAGACGTTTCTGTGCTCAATGTGCCCTGCTGGAATCAGCATGATTTGTCTGCCCAGATGAGCAGCAGGCCACTCTCCCATGGTGCCCTGTCAGCACAATCTAGCCACGCTGCAGGGAGTGGTATCCAGCCAATGGACAACTGGAAAGGTGGAGAGGAAGCTGGGAAGGCCGGTGTGGGAAAGGAGAGCATTGGAGGTGAGGAAGGAGATGGCAAGGTGGGAGGAGGGGATGTGGACAGGAGAGAGGAGATCTCATATCTGGTCATTCAGGGCACAATGTCACATTCTGTTTTGGAAGAGCTGGTGCAGGAGAGATAAAGGTAAATGAAGTCACCATGCTGAGAGCAAGAAGAGCTGCTGGGACAGAAGAAAGCCACTGGGATAAGAGACGGGGTGGGGATTGAATTAAAAACACAACAAACCAAATTAACCGCCCGCCCCATTCCTTTTTGTGACTGGGGGGCAGGAAACCATTGGTGCTATGGAAGCTCAGGGCAGAGATCTCTGCTGACACCAAGTGCTAGATGGGAGAATGGATCAAGGCCTGACACTTGAGAGCCAAGTCCATGGTCAGGAGAGGCCAGAAGCACCAGTGAGATGGGGCAGCAGGCAGCTATGCAGCATACAATACTGTCTGGTGGCTGGGTGGGCTGAGCTGCCTCCCTTAGAACCTGATCCACAGTCCACTGACGTCAATAGGAGCCCTGAAAAAAACCCAAGGCTCAGAGATGAGAGGAAGGCAGGAGTCTGTTGAGGGGACTGTATGGAAAACAGAGGGGGTGAGCTCGGTGGGGAGAAAGTGTCTGTCCAGGAGATCTCTAACATTCTGATGGGCACAAGTCCTGTTCAGCCTTGCCCCACAGAGATGATGGAGCTGTCTACCGGGCATGTTTGCAGACTCCCCCTTGTTCTTGCAAGTGCCCTCTGCTTCAAATAATCCAAAGGAATCTGTAACCCTGGAACTAAGTGTATTACTATAAATAACATTCTAATAATAACAGCCCCTTAAGTGTCCTTTATAGAAAAAAGCTGCACAGAACCCTCTGGCTGTTTCCGACATGAAGGACATGACATTGTCTTTTCAATTGTTTTTGTTTACTGATATGGTGCACAGTTGTATCCTTTTTGTCTAACCCTCTAAAGCCCAAAGGTCAGCAAAAATGGCCATAGAAATGAAAGGGTGTGTGGTTGGTTTTTTGTGTGGTTTTTTTTTTTTCAGGGACAGAATCTTGAACAACCCAGTCATACTAATGGAGATGGGAAGGGGGAATATTCTTGTACTCAAAGGTTCCTTTGCAGTTTCCACAAGACAAGAGGCTTGTGCTAGCTAGGTCCCTGCTCACAAAATTATGAGCTGTCTTCCTAAAAATCCTGCCCATGTCTTCACTTCCTGTCCTAAACTATTATGTAAGGTCACTCTGTGATAATCAAGTAGTGTCACATTTCATTCCAGAAGTGATTGTGTGACAGTGAGGGAAGAAAATCTCCCCCAGAGACCATATATCGCTGTGTAAAATGCTATGCTTCTTGGGGCGAAAGGAGGTATCCAAGTGCAAGATATCTCCATCTTCTGGAAAGACAGCCCCTTTGGTTTATGCAGGCAGAGGCGAATTGGATCTTGCAGAAATTCCCTGGGCTTGGTGGAAGAAGGAGCATGCCGGGTGCTAAGATGCCATGATGATGGGCAACAGCCTCCATGGACCCCCTGTACAAGGTGGGGGTAGGGGAGGCGCCATGTTCCCAGAAGTGGTGGGGCCGGGACTAGTCAGCCCTCAGTGCCACCCAGACCGCAGCCTGCCCCGACCTCCCCTTCCCCCCAGCCCTCAGAGCTGCCAGGAGAATGCTGCATGGTACTCTAGTGGGGATTTAAAGGGCCCGGTGCTCTGGCTGCCACTGCTTTCTGCTGGGAGCCCCAGGCCCATTTGAATCGCTGGGCTCTGGGGCAACTGCTCCCTTTGCCTCCCAGTTGGTGGGCCTGCGGGTGCCTTTGCCAGGGTATATTGTTATTTATTATTGGACAGGCTATTGCTGCGGTGCCGTGGAGCCCTAGTCAGGGACATTGCGCTAGGTGCTGTACAGACACAGCACAAGACAATCCCTGTATAGCAATGGCCATCGCTGCATGTATCTCTCTGTGCACCAAAGGGCATGCTCTCTGCCCCAAGTCCTTGAATGCCTCCAATAGCTGCGTCTGGGCTGGGGCTCGCGACACACATCCACCCTGACTATTCCCACCTATACAAGGGGAAATAATCCTCCTTCCCGCGGTTGTGCTGGGGACTAGTGAGGCCTCACCCCATCTTTAACGTGTCACTCACACAAAGGATTTCCGGCTCCTGCACTCTGTTCAGTAGCGTTTGAGGAGACCCACAGAGTGCTGTGAACTACGCCCTGTGTCTGCAGAGCACAGACATCCATTGCCCTGCGGAGGCCGAGGCTGCACCGGGCTGTTTGGTGCACAAGGAGCTGTGCATGCTACACCACACATGAGGAGGGTACAGCTGACGCTCTGCGGGGTGGAGGTGCATACAGCCCTGTTCTCCAAGGCGAAAGAAGGGGGCAGGCAGTCCCTGTGGGCTGCACAAGGGGGCAGGTCCATTGTGTCTGGGCTCCCCCTCCCTTAAGAGCTTATCAAAATCCAGCCCAGTGTGGTTTGGCTTGTTTTTATCATCTCTTCACTAGCTTGCATCCGATTCCTACTTCCCTTTATGTTCTCCTCTTGCACTGTACAGCTGCGGCTGGGCCCCCAAGCGCTTAGCTTTTCCCGACTGCCTCCAGCCAGAGATGGGGGAAGAACATTCCTAGTTTTCTGTGTTATGTTGTTTCCTAGGGCTTGGAGCTGGGGTTTTTTTTTTAAACCAAGTTCTCCTTAAAAATATGCACGGTAATGGTGTTGTTATTTCCATTTGGGGCAGGAGGCAGCAGCTGCCTGGCCCAGGGACACAATTACACTCCAGTTGTTAGGGCTAGAAGTCACCAGCACCCTCCCTCCCTTCTCTGCTTATGTGATAGAAATTCATTTAGCAGCTCAGCATGGAGAACTGGGCAGCCTCTCTGCCCACTGCAGGGAGGAGCCTTTGGAAATGCAGGGAGCTGTATATGCAGATGTGTTACGGTTGTTTCCTCACCTTTCAATTCCTGCTGTTTGACTTTCAGTGTCAAAATGATCCCAAATGACTTCCCAAATGATCACTCACTTACCTTCCCCTTCCGTGCCTCTTGGGTGTGCTCTCATGCGGCTGGCATGGAGCAATTGGAAAGAGAACCCGCTCTGCTGCTGCTGCTCTACCCAGTAGTGCTGTCAGTCCTAGGGTGTGTCTAGATTACACCTCTCTGTCAACAGAGAGATGTAGATTAGGCACATTGAAATTGCTAATGAAGCCAGGATTTAAATATCCCATGCCTCATTAGCATAAACATGGCCACCGCCTTTTTTTTTAAAAAAAAAAACAACGGCAGTCTAGACACGGATCTGTCGAAAAAAAAGCCTTTTTCAACAGATCCTGTAAACCTCATTTTTTGAGCAATTTACCTTCCTGCTTCTTGTAAGAGTCTTCTATTTGCTTGAAAACTGTCATCACATGCCTCGTTGCCAGACACTAGGTATGATTTACTGGTACAGACCACGTCTTACTGTGTTGGAACAGTTCTTAGTATAATGGATGTTTTTTGTTGAGGCGTCGAGCTCTACTAATTATATAGCACATGTCTAGATCACTCAGATAGTGGGATTCTTTTTTCTTCTGTTTGTTCATATTACTTAGATGCAAGGCTCCTGATCCTGCAATCTGAGCCATGGAGGCAGAGCCTTACACTTGCACTGAGCCTCATAGAAGCAAAGGTGCTATGAATGGGCATATGGGTTTGCTGGGAGGCACCAGATTATAGGACTAGGCCATGCTCATCAAGAAACATCCTAATTACTGACTTCCTTCACAATCCCATTATTGCTACTTTTCATTTATTTTTGCCCAGTTGGATCTTTATGGCAAATTCCCAGACGGCGGGGAACATCCAGTTCCCATCAGATAACGATTCCAGTCAGAAACTCTTGAAATATTACAGCACCATGTACAAAACAAATGTACTGGATCTTATTAGGCCATTGACATCAATCATGTGGCCTCTCTGGATATTTGTACTGACAAGTAAGATACCCACCGTCAATCATAACAGGGGATGTGATAGCAGAGTGCCCCAGCAGAACAGTGATCGCTCCACGCTGTCGTTTGTGCATAACAGAGGAATCAGATGGACAGGTAATGCCCTTGTCAGGTCTGTAATAAAGAACCCTTCCCCTGTCCCTGAAGTTCTTGTGGAATATTCCTTCCTCATGCTCTCAGGGGATGGCCGGCACAGAAAGTACTAAAACTATTTTGTGTATTTATTTGTCCACATAAATGCACCTTGCATGTGGACAATGAGGACACACCACTCTCTCTTTTTAAAGGACAGGGATGGAATTCCCCTCCTTCCTTCACTAGCTCTTCCTGTTAAATTAAACCAACACTCTTCCACGACCCAAATAGATATAAGCTTAGCAAACTCAAGTCTCTGCTATGTCACCGGAGGGACCATATTTCACAGGTGTGGGGCTTTCATTAAGAATGCCCCCTGCTGCCAGCCATGGATAGTTTAACTCAGGGAGTCACAGTTCCAGTGATGGCATCTAACCAGGAGTTAATGTGAAAGGGGAAAAGGTGGCACACCATTCTGGTTGGCTGTTAAAAGAGGGAGAGAGCTCCCCACATCCTCAGCTTTAATCATTGGTTCACTAAATATATACTATAAAATCAGGAACCCTTTCTCCACGGGCATGCTTTCCCAACTGTGCCTTGCTCACACCTGAATTACTGCAAGAGAAATCCAACAGAGACATGCCATGTCATCTTTTGTAGCAATATGTAATGACCTGAGAAGAAAGTTGGCATGTGCATAGACCAAGTATGGGTAGCATTGGAGCAGAGCACTGAACTGAGCCGGTTGCTAATTCATAGGGCAAAGGGCTATTTGAATACTTTGTGGATTCTCCATTCAAACCCGCCAAATGCTGAGTATTCTATGTGCTAGGACTCTTGATTTATCTTCGGACCTTGGTAGTTCTATCTTTAAAGGTTGTATAATGAGCTCAGGGTGGCTCTGAGCACTGGTAATGGACAATTAACTTCTTAAGGAATTGTTTGAACAGTCATGCATGTTGCTCCACATCTCAGATTATTCCTGGCAGGAGCATAGGAACAGCCTTCTCCTATTCCTCCCATTCTAGCCTTCCTCTGTAGTATTCTACTTTTATGCCTGTCTTAATTAGATTGTGCCAGCCCTAATATGAGGGTGCAGAGCTAAGAAGGGGAGGGGAACATGTTAATTTTAGACAGAGATAAATGTGTCTGCTTCTATCAGGAAAAGAGAGGGAAGCAAAGTAAAGGCAAAAGAAGAGCAACACCTGCAAGCATATTATGTGCTGAAGCTGGAGCAGTCTTTCCATCAGAACGCATTAAGGATTTCAGGTGGGGAGAAATCTATACAAGAAGTGCAGCTCTAGAGTCTCATTTACTAGGCCAATTACTCCTCTCTATTCAAGGGGCGGTTAGAAACAGTGGGCACAGATTTGTGTAATAAAAACTCAAAATCTGTATAAAGCATTACCAAATGCAAAATGTATTTTGACTACATGCCTTCTCTGCTGCCCTTGGTGTGTTATTTTCCTTCCAGCATTCCAGGGAGGGAGGGAGGGAAGACCCAAGCCCATAGCAGTAGCCATGTAAAAAGGATGTGGGAGAAGGGTACCACCATGCCTCTGGCACAAGTCTCATGCAGGGAGCCCCAGTAGAAGCCAAGAGGCCGGGGGGGGGGCTCATTTACATAAGGCCCCATAAAGCGTAAGGATGGCCCTGATCCCAATCATGCAAAGATCAACACAGGTGCTTAGCTTTACACATCTATTGGCTTCAATGAAGTTATTCAGAGTAAAACTTATAAACAACATATAGTCTAGTAGCACTTTAAAGACTAACAAAACATGTAAAGTGCTACTAGACTATTTGTTGTTTTTAAAGTTCTTCCTGTTACAGACTAACTTGGCCACCCCTCTGAAGTTATTCAGTGTGTCAGGCTAAGAACATGCATATACGATAAGTGCCCAACAATCTTTAGTCTTTAGGATAAGTGCACAACAATCAGGGCATTAGGCTGTAAAGTCTTTGAGTCAGGAAATGTCTACTTAAGTGCATGGTGCCTTTGCAGACTATGGATGAGACTAAAATAACAATTATAATTGTGATCATACTATTCATATATATGCTACACACTGGAAAGAAAAAAATGGCTCTCTAAATTATATAAAAATCTGTGTTAGGCTTTTAACTGGTTTTGAATAAATTTGTGGCTGTATGTGTAAGGAGGGAAATTCATGACTGGCACTGATCTTTGTTTATTGTTGAAAATTAGGACTGTCAAATTGTTAACAAATAATCATAATTAATAGTGAGATTAATCACAGTTTTAATTACATTGTTAAAATAATGGAATATCAATGTAAATGTATTATAAATATTTTGAGTGTTTTCTATATTTTTAAATAAATTGATTTAAATTATAAGACAGAATACAAAGCGTACAGTGCTCACTTTATATTATTTTATTACAAATATTTGCACTGTGAAAAGTTAAACAAAAATAGTATTTTTCAATTCAATACATACAAACACTGTAAGGAAATAAGAGCAACTTATAAGGGTTTTTAGATAATTGCATTTAAAAAGAAAACAATGTAAAATTTTAGAGCCTACAAGCCAACTCATGAAGGGACATGCAAATATTTAGCATCTCTCATGTAAATATTTTGCAAAGCTGGCTGCAACAGTGCCATACAAATGCCTATGCTCACTTTCAGGTATAACATTGTAGGTAAGAAGTGGCCAGTATTATTTCCCATAAATGTAAACAAATTAGTTTTTCTTAGCAATTGGCTGAACAAGAAATAGAACTGAATGGACTTGCATGATGTGAATTGCAAAATACTATTTTGATGCTGTGTCCTCCATCTTTTTATGGGCATATTTTTTGGAATATGAATATGCAGAACTCAAATATGCTTTATGTAGAATATGTTAAGTAACCCATCATTCAAGAGCCTATGATCATGTGAATATGTATATTCTATTTGTGTGCAGGTTTCATTCTTGTACGTGAAGTTAGAAATATGAGGTGTAATATATACCTGAATAGCTACTTACTCCTGCAGACACTCTAGCCTTGTTGGAGGACTTCTCTACGATTTGCTGGGATTGGGTGTGGCAAGCCACAAGCCTGTCAGTTAGATACTTCCTTGAGCTGAGGAAGCACATCTCAAGCTTCAGAGGCATCCCAGTTGAAATCCCAGACGAGCCCCAACTTACAATGCTGACAATGGGACCTCTAGAGCTTAGTGCATGAGTCTCTACTATATGAGTTAAAAGCCAGCTGGCTGGTAGCTAAGGCCATAGAGCAGACTCCTTTTTCTCTCTGTAAGTGGTTTCGGTGCCAGTAGATGGGACAGTTCACTACTCCCAGAAGATAAGTGGCTTACAAGTTGTTTCCACACCATAAAGATTTCTCTCTCCTCAATTCAAGGAATCTCCAATGTTATCCCACAGATGAGATGGTTCAGAGCTGTCTGCTGCCCTGGGTGATGAATAATCTCTACAACTGATAAATGTTTCATCAGCTCTGCTCCAGTCTTCTGCTGTGCCACTCCTGGAGCTCTGCAGGGGTTGAGGAAATTGTGGCTCAAATCCCAGAAAACTCCGCCATGTCTCTCCTGTTGAAGGCCAGAGTGGGAAGCACTGAGACCCTGTCAGTGGAGGTTGTTCATGCCTCTGTAGGCTGGTGGACCCAATCACTAGCCTGGGACAAACCATCAGCCATGCCCAGTTCAATGTATAGGCCTTACTTCGGGGGTGTGTTTAAGCTTTACCACAAAAAAGGGATTTGGGGAGCAATAATACAAAGCTAGTCATGCTCTCCACTGAGAACGTAAGGCCCTTTGGCTTATAAGAGCTTAGCTTAATGGGCTGGCCCTTCCCCAGACGGGGGGGGGGGCTGTAGGGCTTGCCACAGAAAACTGCATTCTAGCCTTCTCCTAGTCCAAGGCTCTCTCTTAGAACTGGGGCTGTCATTTATATCTGTGAGCTAGGAACTATCAAAACCAGTCATCAAATGCTATAAGTGGTTTAAAGAAGCATAATCATTGCTACGCTCTCTAGGAGACTTGTAAAATGATGTCCAGTGGCCAACTGACGACAGTGATATATTGGTGGATTTGAACAAAACATGGAGCACAAAAAACAGCAGCACTTAACAGAAGCATCATGGGAAGGTTGTCATCTTACCTCTGATGTGTTGTGACCTTCAATAGCACAATTGTCTCACTGGCCACAATAAGAACCAGACTGAGTCACTTCCTGCATAGCCAACATCCCACAATCATCTTCCAGATTGGCGTGGAAATGTCTCTTTTGCAGTCTCTGCCAAAGCTGCATTGGAATTTTTGCAAAGCTGACTGGCCTGTCTACACTTCAAAATTTTGGATCTTCTAGCTCAAACTGATACCTAGAAAATTCGGTTGTTTTACAAACATCCTGAAATCAACCACAAGAAATACATCCCGCGTGGTGACTGCAAGGCTTTCACGCCCTACTGAACAAAGAAACCAAATCTCTCCTGAGGAAAGCGTGGCCACCCAGATGAAGTCACTGAGCTGCTTAATTCCTTGTATTTGGCATTCCTGGAAAGAGACCACTTTACGCTTCAGTTTCACCCATTTGAGCCATAAAACATGAGGGTTTTTGTAGCAACTTGGAGGACCCAACCAGTAATGCAATGCTCAGCAAATGTGATAGCAAATGCTGTTGCCTCTCAATGGTAAGATGCTAACAGACAAGATAACATGCTAGGAGGTCCAGTGGGAGCACCACAGAAACCTTTAACAATGCCCAGAAGAATCCCGACTCTGTTCCCTACATTCTCTTGAGGAGCTCAATGTTGTACTATTGGAAACAAAAAGCTGGAAAGCTTCAGGGGTTGATTGGAGTCTTCCCGAGTCTCTCAAGAGCCTGGGGAGATGGGGATGGGAATGGCTGGCGGTACTTTTTTACTGCCGTGTGTGGAACCAGAAAATCTGGTGACAGGCAACAATGGCTGCCTACTGAAGCCTGGGAAACCCACAGACGATGCAGCCGGCTGCCACCCGATCTCCCTCCTCACAACCACCAGCAAGCTCATGGAATGGGTGCTGCTCCACTGCTTGTCTGTCATTATTGAAGACATCCTCCCAATGGAGCATGAAGGATTTTGCCCAAAGAGGAATTGCTGTGACCAAGTAGCTTCACATACCAGCCACAATGAGGCAGGATTCCAACCTAAGTTGAAGACAGAAATCACCCTTGTTGATCTACCTCTTGGTGACAATGACTAGGGACTCCATACACCATCTCAGTTGAATTCCCTGGGCCACTTTCACCTCAGATTCAGCAACCACTTTGCCCTTACCTCAGGGCCTCAGCCTGTAGTCCCTTTCAGCCCATCACCAGCTACCTTTAGCTCATTGGGGCTACACCTTCAGCACTGCCTTGCAAGAGGTGCTTGCTGCCATCAGCCTGCAAACCAGCCAGCCCGCCTCCCTCCTCAAGCTCTAGGGAGTGACTCAAGCTGCTCTGTACTGCCCAGCCTTGACTGTCTGTTCCTCTTAGTGCTTCTTTGTTGGTTGCTGTCTGCACAGTCTCCTTAGGGCTCTATTAACCCCTGAGGCCCCAATGTGGGGCAGGTGCCTCATCACAATGCCCCAGTATTGCAAAGGGGTCAGGGTGGAGAGCAGACTGTTTCAGAATGTACCCCTGCCTTTTCTTGCATTAGTCTCCCAGTTCAGGGGACTTGCTGCACGTACCGCTGCTCCAGGATGCTCACTTAAGAAGAAGCAATCTGATTACTGCTGTTATCTGCAGCTGGTATAAAATAGGAGCCCTTTCCTCTGGTCTTGGTACAGTCACCTGGGCATTTCACTTTGAGATCAGATTGCAGCATGTGTAGTGCGTGAACTGCTGACCGGGGGGAGGCAAGTCCCAATTCCTGTTCCTTCCCAGATCCTGCCCCTTTTGCCCACCCCACCAGAGCCTAAAGCAACCCCTCTCCACTGTGGCCACAGTTCTAGTTGCTTACCAGCCTAGTACCCCAGCTCCAAAGGAGCACAGGAGCGTGGGTGGCACATGACCCTAGCCACCCCCCTCCCAGCTCTGGACCATGGGAGAGCAGGCAGCATTCAGGTGCAGCCTCCCCAGTGGCAGAGCACGCAGGAAGGAGGGCAGC
Organism: Pelochelys cantorii; assembly: GCA_032595735.1. Classification (NCBI taxonomy): domain Eukaryota; kingdom Metazoa; phylum Chordata; order Testudines; family Trionychidae; genus Pelochelys; species Pelochelys cantorii. Next base: position 252,719,664 of record CM064326.1, on the reverse strand, counting down.
ATGAGGCACTAGCCTCTCCAGCCAGAGCACTGGGGGCTTGAAGGACTTGAGCCGCACACAGGTAATCCCCCAGCCTGTAACCACCACTTATGGACTGCTGTAATGTGCACCACAAGGGGCCTCAGCTTCAGCAAGGGCATTCCAATACTTATTTTTCTGTGTACTGAGCAGTATTAGCTCCAGAACTGTGATGGGATATAGGTCAGGACTCTAGCTAGAGGAAGACCAGACTTCCTTTCTAAGCTTTATTTTCTACCCCTTCTGTATAGTGTTTGTAGTATTGTTTGTAAATGATTTGCTTAGGTGTGGCATGAGACGTACATTTTGGAGAATATGGAAAAGGTGAGGATTAAAGATGTTTACTTAGGGTTAAATAATCTCCATTTTATATGTATTTTACATTTTTACTGCATCATTATTTTTCAGCCCATATGTTATACTTTATCAACAGGTTTGCAGAAGTCCCAGTATCATACATACAGACTATAACTCTTTATACTCTCAGGAATAGGGCAGCTTTAAATCAGAGTATTTCCCAGAAAAAGAAAATTATTGAAGAATCATCTTCTTTAGGGCCTAGAGCCATAGAGTGTGAAGGGATCGAGCTAGACAAATCAGTTTCATTATAATGAGAAGTGTCATGCCTGTTTGCTACCATTCTCTAGGATCTCTATAGAAGTTTTTAGATGAGCTGGGTGAAAAAATGAAAGAAAAATTACTTTTTACCGCAGTGGTTGAACCAAAAATAACAAGAACAAATTTCATTTCAGGTCAACCCGAAGAGACAATTTTTCAGTTTTTCTTGTTGAAACAAAAAGCAAAAAAACCTCCAAGGGTTATGGATAGGATGTTTTTGTTTGACTTGAAACAAAAACTTTTGGGTTTTAGTGTTTTCTAGCCTTTCTTGTGGGGAGGGTTAGTTACATCTAGCTACATTTTGAAATAAAACATTATTTCAAAATGAAAAGTCAAAATGTTCTGATATTTCAGACATTTTTTTCTTTCTTTTTTTCCTGAAACTCTTTGTCAATTTCAACTTGAATTCATAAACAGCTTTGGTCACCCACCATCTGCATTTTGCAGTGAATATGCTACTTGCTGAAAAAAAAATTACCCATCTGTAGTCTTGAGTAGTTCTCTAGGGCCAGAGTATAAGAAAAGAAAACTCAGGGGTGAAATGGGAGAAAGGGTGGAAAGGTAGAGATGGAAAGGATCATGGGAAGAAGAAGAAAGGACTAGAAACCAGGGTGCAAGTGGAAGATATGAACAAAAGGAGGTGGGGACTGAAGATGAGTGTCTTGGGGAATGGATCATGTTTATTTTAACTCCAAAGCTTCTAATACGTACAGTAGAATTTCAGTTACAAACACCTCAAGAATGGAGGTTGATCGTAACTCTGAGATGTCCATACCTCTGAACAAAGCATTATGGTTCTTTTAAAAGTTTACAACTGAACATTGACTTCATACAGCTTTGAAACTCTACTATACAGAAGAAAAATACTGCTTTCTTTTTTTTTAAAGTTGTTTAAAAAACCAACAATTTAACACAGTGCTGTACTGTATTGGCTTTTTTCTTCTTTGTTGCTGCCTGATTGCATACTTCCAACTGAGGTGTGTGGATGACTGGTCAGTTTGTAACTCTGAGGTTTGATTGTACTATCAGAACTCGAGATTTTTGTCCGGAAGTTACATCTTTGCTGTATGATCTGCACTGGTTAAGAATTCTTCTGCAGGTGGAATTTAAGAATAATCTATAAAACAAGCCCTAAATGGTTTGGGACCCAGCTATAGGACGGATCACCCGTTTCCCCTCAGGAAAGGCCCTGGCAGTTGTGAGGCACCAGAGCTGCATGCCCTCAACTCCCCGCCCCTCCCCTCCCCAGTTTCCTATGGAGGGAACTGCTGTCCATGAGGGGAGCTGGGATTTGTTAACCTTTGGTTCCCTTCTTTTCTCCTGCTCTTTCCTGGTTGGAGCTGGATGACGGATCTGAGCTGTTTGGTGTGGAGCCTCCCATCAGCTTTAATTTTTATGGGTGCATTCTGTATGAGCTTGTTAGGAGCACTGAAGACTGTGGCTTGACTGTGTTTCATTTTGCTGTGCTATTATGCTGGCTCTGTTATACTGCAGCCTTCCTGACAGCTCCTGTATCTTAGCTGTGTTAAGGATATCTATCCTCATCGTGTTTTTAGTTTGGCCCAGCACCTAGGGCTTAGAGAGGCATTCTATTAAATCTAATGAAATAAAATACATGTAATGTGACTATACTGCCTTTGTTTTCTTCCCCAAGTTGGAAAGCATCCTGCCTGGTTAAGTTCCCCCTCCCTCTCTTCTTCAGTGGAAAGCTGCAGAGCCAGCTTCAGGCTCTCCTTCTCTGAGCTGCAATGAGATCTGGCTCCCTGTTAATGAGAAGCCTTTAGATTCTTCTAAACAAGCTACAACTTGGCCCCTGTTTTCCTTGACTCTGCGCCAAGCCTATTACACGTGTCGGAGCAGCCAGGGAAATGGAAGAATTATGATTTCCATTTGGCGCCTGCTGCCGCTTAGTCTAATTTTCACTGGCTTTGAAATATAGCAACCGCCGTTTGGTTTTGGTTTTCCTTTGCTCTCTTTCAGTGCCCCTCAGCAAACCCTCCCACCCTCTGATAGCACGATAAACCACTCCAGTAAGAACCCCTTTCTTTTAGTAAAAGAGGGACTCATTTGTTCTGGAGTGAAATTTCATTATCCAAAGGAGTTTTGTAGTGAGGGCGATAATGAGGTTATATCTAATCAGAACACACAGAATGCTTTACCATTAGTGCTACTTCACTGCTTTGCACGGTGGGGGGTGGGGGTGCGGGGCAGCTGGGAGCTAGGGATACTGTGGCACTCCTGCCCCATGCTCAGCAGTGCTGATGGGGGGTTGGACAGAGCGGACTCAGAGATGGAGAAGTCGAGTTCCTCTGTGTGGGATTTGTAAGGCACCCATGGCTGTAGGATCTTTGTGCTGTTATCCCACAATTCAATGTAGGAGGAAGGATAGAGTAGGCCAACAGGTTCCTGTCTTCCCTGCTGTTGTTCCCAATCTTCCTTCTTTCCAGGGAAAGGGATGATCCTACATAGGTGCCCTCCTCTGCTCTGAACATAACTCACTCGGAAGCTACAGTCTGTAAAAAAGCTAAGATAGAACACTGGGGCATCGCCAACTGGTGTTGTTTAGAGCAGCCCCAAGTCTGCTCTAACATTTGCCTGGTTCAATACTGCGATAAAGCTGTGAGAGACCCAGGGAGGTGTAATATACCTCTTGATGGCCTCCCTCTATCTCCTACCTCCTCTTCCCGCACACACAACTGCTGTACCCAGTGGATTTTGGCTATAAAAATCAATAGTATGCATCCATCAGGATATTTACATTATAGAACAAGACATGCAGACAAATTGAGGCTGGATGGGTGGTGCGACAGTGTGTAATGTAGGCCTATATTGCCACAGGAGAACTGGCTACAGCTGCCAGCTACAAAAAGGAAAGCACTATATCATTTATTACCAGTTAGCTGCTTGCTGCTGTTATGATTAGCCAGTACTTTGTGCAGCAGGGAGGAAAATAGTTTCCATGTAACATAAAACACCCACATGGTGCCTTTCACCAAATCTGCATGAAAGGGAAAAGTGGAAGAAAACTCTTCCCTTCTCAACTGTTTGCTTTGAAGACAGAAACAACATAGTGGGCAGCGTGAAGGCAATTCTGTAGAACTCACGAAAAGTCAGGCAAAAAGGGCCAGTTGAAATTGCTCAGATGTATCCATTTCTAGTGTCCACTCACAGAGCACCAGCTCTGGCACTTTGTTGCCCTTGGATTAGAGATTTTCCAGGTACCATGTGGGCCTGGGAAAAGTAAGCAATTTTCAAATTACAGAAAATTCCCACCTAGATCCAACCTGCCTGCCATCCAAGGCCAAGCCAACAGTCCAACTCATTTTATTCTCCCACCTACAGGGAAGGGGAAGTGGCTTCCAAATTTTTACTAAATTCCTCTGTGCGGATTTGTTGGGGGTGCTTTAATGGGGTCTCTTCTAATTTTCCTAGAGCATGTCTACACTAGGAAATTATTTTGAAATAATTTATTTTGAAATAATAACTTCCAAAATAACTATTTCAAAATAGCGTGCCCACACTACAGGGAAGCCTCAAAATTAGTCCAAAGCAGGTTCCCTTAATGTGGACGTGCTACCTTGATTTAGGGCCCCAGGAGGCACTGGGGGATAATTACTTTGAATGACTCTGGGGAGTAGTTCATAGAGTGTCCACACTACCGCTATTTCAAAATAACTATTTCAAAATAAGCGTTATTCATCATGGAAAGCAGGAGTTATTATTCTGAAATAATGACTGTGCTTTGTAGTGTGGGCGCTCCTCTTTTTATTTCGAAATAAGGGGAGTTATTTCAAAATAACTCCTTAGTGTAGACCAGGGCCTATTTAAAAATAATGGCTCCAGGACCAGTGTCCTTGCTGAGGGAAAATCACAGATCCTGCCACACTGAGCATTCAACCCTGCTGTGCTCTGTGCAGTGGGACAAAGACTGTATCAGCAATGTGGCTCAGTATCACCTCCACCCTCCCACAAGCTGCTCCTGCCCCTTTGAAATTCCTCGTTGGTGTTCTTCAGTGGAATTTGCCCCTGCCCAAGAGGAACAATCTGAAAGGGACAGATATCAACACCCTCCACTCCCCAGATACCTTGCCCCAGAAGCAGCTGCTCTGCTTGGCAAACACTTCTGTCCAGTAGGGGTTAAATCAAATCAAGCCCTTATGTAACCAGTTCACAAACAGCATGGTGCTCTGCTCAGCCTTCATAGTGGCTAAACTAATACAGCCTTGAGTGACAGAGCCGGCTGTTATAATGGAGGCAAGAGCAGAAGGCCACTGTTTTTAGAACTAGAGGGCCCAGATTCAATCCCCACTCACGATGACCCAATCAGGGGTACACAGCATTAGAATTGCTGCAGCTACTGCAAATGAATGGAAGCCATTTCACTGCAGGGACCATCTCTCTCCGTAAAGCACCATGAACTCCTATCTCTAATTATTACTTAGTCCTGCCTTGATTGCCGGGGACTGGATTAGATGACCTATGGAGGCCCCTTCCAGTCGTACACTTCTAGGATTTTGTGTCACATGCTATGCAAGTGTTCACTGTGGAATCGTCATTTGGCCAGGTTGGTTCACATTCTCTCTCTTTGGTGGCACTAAGAAATGTAAATTACAGAGGAAACCTCTCAGACCTGACTTGAAGATCAATGGAAATAACATCTGGCTGCCTGCCATGCAGCCCCACTGGGGGGCTGATTCTGACTCTTGAGGTTTTTTTCCCCTTTATCTTTTTGTAGCTCTCTCTTAACACAGTTTCACTTTTGCCAGCCACAATCAGGAACCTTTAGATAGCAGCATAAAAGAACAAAGTTTTGACTGTAATTTTGGAGATAAAGAAAGTAAAGGTGCAAAGCCATGAATGGGCTTAGGAATAGTTTCTTTAAAATTTAATTAAAAATGAGGATATATACCTTGTCAAGTTAATTTCTCTATACCAAGAGGGATGCTGCAGTAGGTGAAACAATTACAAGTAATTTATACTGCAAGGCAGTGTTTTCCAACATTTGGGAAAGAACTCTTCTCTCCCCCCAGGGCACAAAAAGGACTATGCAACGAGACTGAAAGAGTTTAAGTTTAGAGATGTTATTCATGCGAAAGAAGACTAAGGCAATGGATGATATTGTGGTGGAGGGTGTGAAAATACTAGATACTGTTAAATAGTATTAAATACTATTATAAAACACTAGAACTGGAAGGGACCTCGAGAGACCATCAAGTCAAGTCCCTTCCCCTCACAGCAAGACCAAGCACCATCTATATCATCCCTGATAGATGTCTGTCTAACCTGCTCTGAAATATCTCCAGTGATGGAGATTCCACAACCTCCCTAGGCAATTTATTCCAGTGTTTAACCACCCTGACAGTTAGGAAGTTTTTCCAAATGTCCAACCTAAACCTCCTTTGCTGCAATTTAAGCCCATTGCTTCTTGTCCTATCCTCAGAGGTCAAGAACAATTTTTCTCCCTCCTCCTTGTAACACCCTTTTAGATACTTGAAAACTGCTATCATGTCCCCTTTCAGTCTTCTCCTTTCTGGACTAAATAAGCCCAATTCTTTCAGTCTTCCCTCATAGGTCATGTTTTCTAAGCCTTTAATAATTTTTGTAGCTTTTCTCTGAACCTTCTCCAATTTCTCCACATCTTTCCTGAAATGTGGTGCCCAGAACTGGACACAATATCCCAACTGAGGCCTAATCAGTGCAGAATAGAGCGGAAGAATGACTTCTCGTGTCTTACTCACAGCCCTTCTGTTAATGCATCCTAGAATCATGTATGGAACAAGATGAACCAGAGAAACTTCTGGAGATGGTTCTTCAACTCAGCAGCACTTTTACATGGCTGTCCTGTGTCCCACTTTCCTACTTCGGTCTGCAAGGAAGCACATGTCTACTATAGAGAAGCTATATCTACACTTATAGCATTGTAGCAGCACAGCTGCCGCACTTCAGCTGTGCCCCTGTAGCTTACAGTGTAGACGCTCACTGCAGCAATAGGAAGGGTTCTGCATTGCTTAATTAATTCACTTACCTGAAAGGCCACATCTAGGGTTAACAGAAGAATTCCCCTGTCAACCTAGTGTTGTCTGCACTGGGGGGGTGAGGTCAGCTTAACTACATCACTCAAGGATATGGGTCAGACTAGATTTTCAGCATAAATCTGGCCTCACAAACTTTGGTTGACACAAGTCACATCAGTATAAAGCCACTGAAATCAGTATATCACTCACCTGTGTATATACTCAGTTGCTTGTATCAGTGCTTCACATACTCCCCAGGAAGGCTTGTGTCAATGCAAAATGCTGTGCATTATGGGTAGGTATCCTAACATGCCACTTGTCATCCTTCAGAGCAAGGCCTTCTGGGGACTTTTCACAATGTGTGATGGGGCACATATAAACTATGTGAGGCAAAAGGCTGGAAGCAAAGGCTCAAGTTCCCATCATGCAATTTTCTCCATCCCATAAGTTTTGGGCCATTGAAAAAAATTCCCACAAGCCCACATGTCACTACTTGCTGATGACCATCTTTGACAGAAGCATGGAGCCCTCACAGCTCCGTGTCACTCTCATGCACATGGCAAATGCAGGATAAGTGACCTTTGGGTATTTACAGAGCTGCCTGAAGCACACGGGGAAATGACCTTCTCTGAGGTCAGCTTGCTAAGGGTTGTAGCAAAAACAATTCAAGGTAGTTGTTGGCATTTACAAAGCAATTGCAGAGAGCGGAGTCACTTCTGGGCCTGAGAACAAGCACTGTGTCACATAAAAAGCCATATGTGGGCCTGCAGGGGTTAAATTTGTTTTCCTCTAGGCCAGCCATGAACCCTGCTGGTGAAGATACCAGGTAATCTTTATCAGATGGCTTTCATCAGCTGCAACTCCCTATGCTTGCTAGCTGAGAGCTGAGTATGGGATAAATAACATGACCTCGGTTCTCAGCCCCATGGGAACGCTGAGAGTGGCATTGGACCAGTATGCGCACACCCGGTAAACAACTGTAGTATAGAGTGCTGTGTCCGGTGAGTCTCACCAGGGACCTAGACCTCGAAGGGTGCCCTGGATCCCCCCATCTGGAGCCACATCCACTGCGGCCTGGTACGAGGTGATCAAAACAGGACTCCCCGCAAACTGAAGGGGTGTAAGCATTTCCAAATGCCTGTTGCTCACTTTTATGCATTGCTCTGCCTATGCTTATTGGCGTATTACTTTGCAGTAGCTGTGTAACCATCTGGCAGTATTAAGCCTGTAATAGTAGTGACGTAGCAACTATCCCTAATCGACTCTGTCTTGAAGCGAATCCACAACCCTGTTGGGCTCTGGCCCTGTGAGTTGACACACTGACTGGTGAGACTGCTTGGTAATGCACATTTGGGATAGTGAATAGTGGGTTCAGAATCTGAAATGCCACATTCCTGGATCTCTGTGTCCAGCTCATGTCAGTCCTCCAGTGCAAAGATGTTAGAATGAGAACTGCATTGACAATTGAGAATTGGGTGGTGATTGCACTGTGGAAGCTTGCAATGCAAGATTGCTGCCAATCAGTAGGAAATCATTTTGGAGTTGGAAAATCCAAAGTGGGGGCAATCATCATATGCTGCCATCTGGGACAGGAATCTTAATTAATATGCAGAATGTAATGGATGGGTTTGCAGCAATGGAATCCCCAATCTGCAGTGGAGTGAAAGATAGCATACACCGCCCTAGCTTGCCCCAAGCCCATAGCGCCAAAAAGTACATCAACAGAAAGGGATACTCTTCTATGGTTATACAAGTTTTGGTGGGTCATCTGGGACCCTTCACCAGTGTCAAACTGGGTTGGTCAGGGAGGGTGCATAAGGCTCACATCAGTAAGAAAAAAGGACTGTAATACAATCTGGGACTTTTTTTTTTAAGATCGGAAGATGACCACTGGAAACAGTGATCCTTGGGGATCCAACCTTGTTCCACTGCATCATGAAGCTATACATTGGCCAGGAAAGATGCCACTGTTTCTTCAGGTGCAAAATGACATTTGAATGTGCTTTTGGTAGACTGAAGAGATGCTGGCAGTGTTTACTCACTGATTAGAACTCGGTGAGAAAAATATCCCAATGTTTACAGCTGCCTGTTGTGTACTGCATAACATCTGTGAACCAAAGCAGGGGAAATTATTGCAAGGGTGGAAGAAGAGGGGATGTTTGCTGACTAAACAGCCAGACACACGGGCCATTCGAAGAGTTCAGTGCAGACCTACTCAGCTAAGGGAGGACTTGAAAGAGCACTTTAATGGCCAGCCAAAGTAATGTTATATAGCAGTGTATTTGGCCCTGATGTTCTGGGGATTGTTAGGATTTATGTAATATGTGGTGTAAATTTATAAATATCCAACTGTTTCTTAATGCACCCATGAACTACAAAGTACTTGCTTTACATTTATAATTATTACACTGTGATTTCTTTTGACCCCATGAGTTCTATGGTCCTGTTGCATTACAAGTAATGTGTGCTTTGAGTAGCGCTAGGCATTCGGTGGTATATGTTAAGATGAATTTATTTCTGAAAAATAAAATAAAATTGTATACCCAAAATAGTGCAAAATAATGTTCAATTAAAAAGAATACAGTGCAAACATATGCAATATATTAATGCAACAGAGTTTAAAAACAGTAGAAAATCTAAGTGTCCATTTCAGTCCATTTCTGCCAAACATACACCAACCATAGTACCAGTACGCGAGGCTCCAGTTGTGTCCCATGATGCCACATTGAATGCTGGGGGAGCTGCTGAAATAGAATTGTCCACTGATTGCAGAGGAAGGTGAGCACATTACCGTTGAACCTAAAGGTCAAAAAGCTTCTGTAGCACTTGCATTTACTGCTTGAGAAGCTCCACTATGTCCTGGTACATCACTCTCTCCTTTTCTTGATGGGACTCCTGGACCTTTCTCCTCTCTGCTCTTTCCTTCTCCAGGCTGTCTATATTATTTATCCTCCAGGACCTCTGGTTCCAGTGCAGTGCAGCACTGGCTTACAGGATCTCAGTGAGCATGTCCTGTCTAGTCTACATCTTTCTCCTCCTCAGCAGGGCCAGGCATTCCGCATGTGTGGTGGAGGGATCCCTCCAGGCTGCCATGGCAACTACTGCAGATGACATGAACGGAGGTAATGGTTTTGGGAGTGAGATAATCAATATTCATACATAGGATTGTGTGTCATAATATGTTAACTTATAGAGTACATGTACCAGGAGATTTATTAGGGTGAGGAAATAAGATTTGGGCAAGGTAGGTTTAGTCCTGAATTAAGCAGTGCCAGGGCCCTATAAAACAATCATGCTAGGGATCGTAGGGTTCATGCTAGGGATCATAGGGGTCAGACTAGATGATCATAATGGTCCCTTCTGACCTTAAAGTCTATGAGTCTATGTGCCCTTCAGCTTCTCCTGCTACCTTTTATCAAGCTATTAGCTCAGCTTGCATGTACCCATCTGAACCATCAAATTAATCAGGCATGCCAGGTGGAAGCTGGTCTTCCATCTCTTATCACCAGGTCTTCAGGGGAGGATGTGAGTATACTTGATGCTGGAGGACTATCAAGTTGACATAGGTCACATAGTATCTAAACTTGAACTATCTTGACCACAGTTTGGTAACCATGTTATTACATTGCTGTTACAGGGCACTCATGTCTAATTTGAGCATAGACCTATGCTCAACACAAGGGGACTTATTTTGACCCAGTTCTATCATTTAGACCAGGCCATGGTGAAGTAGTTCTTTGTCTCAGAAATTTTATCACCAGCAATCAGAGAATTGTATTATTGTCTTGTAACCACATGTTTCATAACATTTGTTATTCTTTCATTTATTTTAATAAAGGTTTTAACATGTCTGAATTAGGACAAGGACATAAATATCTTCTGGTCAGATGTGGCCATAATCCCTAGCCCATAAGTTCAAGTTAACAACCATAAATGTTGGCCTCCCTGGCCTTTTGGCAGGCCTGCCACAGTGTTCACACAGAGCTGCTGCCAGTCCCTGTCACACCCTTTGCCTGCATCCTCTGTGCCCTCTGCTCATAGACATCCACATTTCGGCAACTGGTCCACAGGCCCATCTCCCTACAGGCCCAGGAGGTCCAATATCCCTGTCTACTCAGGGCAGAAACGTGTCTAGGTTGTGGAGCCAGCACAAACTGTTCCACACAACAAGATGTTCTCACCAAGGTGGGAGATCAGGAAAAGGCATTTCAAACATATGTAAGGATATTAAAAGGGAGATGGCTTCCAGTCTCTGTGTCCCCCTAGGCAATGGAATTCACAGATGTGACCATAGCAGCCACTATCAGGTGTTACAGCTGCTGGAGGACTATCAAGTTGACTTAGGTCACATAGTATCTAAACTTGAACTATCTTGACCACAGTTTGGTAACCATGTTATTGCATTGCTGTTACAGGGCACTCATGTCTAATTTGAGCATAGACCTATGCTCAACACAAGGGGACTTATTTTGACCCAGCTCTATCATTTAGACCGGGCCATGGTCTATAATTGGAATGTTTGCCTCTGTACTTAATAAAGTGATGGATAGAAAAGTCCTAGCTATACCCCTTTCAAACAAAGTTGGGTGAGACATCAGGATTATTGCCCTAGATATAGAACTGAGAGTTGGCAGAAGTTTTAATATTAAATGGATGTTGCTACAGAAAGAGTTGGTGCAGAGAGACTAACTCACTGGCTCTCTCTCACTTATTACAAACACAAATCTTGGATGCAGCTGTCCAATTTTCTCTAGGCAGGGGTAGGCTTAAATCTTTACTGCAATTTGGTTCACATGATGCAGGGCCTTCTTCCACTTCAGCCTATAATTGATCAGAAATCAAACCTTACTGCAGTCTAGAGACTTGTTTAAAAGCATTTAAGCTTTTTTTCTTCTAAGAGATGAGCGAAACTGCAAATGGGAGGGCTTGCCAGGTTATAGTCATCACTACACTGTGCACACCCCATGTTAGGTATTCATCTCCTGATGATTCCCCAAACAAACATTAACAACCTGAGTGATTAACATACACCATTATGGTAATTTATTACATGTCCTGTTAAATCAGGTCCTTACAGGTGAAGTTAAAATTCTTTTTAACTGTAACTATGTTTCAAAGAAATAAAGGACAACTATGGGAAAAATCCAGGATGCAGCTTATTTTTCTGGTACTTCACCCCGTGGTGCTTTATTCATGTCACTTGTGTCACAGAATATGATTCTTTGCATGAGTGATTCTAAAACTCAAAACAGAGAGCGACCTACATTAACTTTAGAGGTGGGATTACATTGCATCTCAGGCATCAGATAAAAGAATTCTTCAGATAAAGCATTGAGTGGAGATTCTGCCTGTCAGCCAGGAACTGAGATCAAAGTTCATTCTGTGCCATTCAGCAGCTGAGGGCACAAAAAGTAACTAAACAGTGAATGGAGCTGCATTCCCTGCCTCTCCTTGGACCAGTCTACCTGTAGGTGTCAGTGGATGTCTCTAATGGTAACCAAACATAGCTCCTAAGTCTTGGAAGAAGAGGAGAAACAGACTGTAGGTGTATGTAAATATATATAAAGTTTTTTGTACCACTTTTGTAAAGGCAGTTTTTGCTCAGTCACAGTCCTCAGTCTGTTGCTGCCCTCTTCTATCCCAGTTGCTCACTAGTTGTTTTTGGAGGTACCTAGCAGTGTCCCAGTCTGTCCTGGGAAATCTCAGATGTCCCAGCTTGTGGTGGCGGTTTTGTCCCTGTTATTTCATGTGCATCTTGGAATCAGAAACATGAACTCATGACATATGTTCAGTCTAATAATAGTGAGCCTCCCACAGACTTGTGGGATCCATTTTTGCCCCACATGTACTTGAGATCCTACATCCCAAATACACTCCCTTTCAAGGTAAACTATGCCTTTACAGAATGCCAGCAATGCATTCAGCTTGTCTTTCAAACTTACACACCTTTGCAAACTTCATTTACTAACTGCATCCCCAATCCTGCTCCGGGAAGAGTTCACTCTTCTCTTTGTTCATTTCAACTCCCTGTTGTGAAACAAAGTCCCCATGACTCCTCACTTCAGAAAATTGATGATGATGATCCAATAGATAGAAAAATCTCATTTTTGTGATATATTTCATATCCCACATACGGTGCCTAACTGCACAGTGCATAGTTGCATCAAACCTTTCTTAGATTTGTATTATTTAAGATAAATGCTGAAGGATCTCTCTTTCATTGTGCCCCCTCTTTCACTACTGTCTTCTCTCCAGTATTGGTCCCTATGTCCCTCTCATCTACCAAATGATAAAAAGTAAAAAAAACTAACCCACCTTCTTGAAGGGAATGTTCTGCATAACTGACTAGCAAATACTGAGTAACCAACCAAAAGTCAAATTTCAAGTGGTTTCACTTTCTAAGACAAAATTTGTTTGTGCAGCTGAGGTTGTTTACAGTGTAGGGTGTCATTTACAAAAAAAATGAATTGAGGCTCAGGAATATATCTGATTTTCAGGATGTGGATCCTATTTTGAAGACATCGTGGCAGCTCTGTTCTAGTTCACCCGCTTAATGGCACTATTAGGGGGAGATGCTGTCGCAAAGCCAATCAAAACATATTCCAACTCTCATAACTCTTTACAACTTCCTTCCTCCCACTTCACTTTCACAAAACAATATGGGGTTTTCTTGGTTGAGCTGGAAAAAGAGACTCATAGCTTTTAATTTCTCTGGAAATTTTATTGGCCAGAAACTTACTCTGCTTGGATAATTACATGGCTGTCAGCTGAAAATCCTAATGGTAATTTATAACAGCAAAGCACTGACCTAACTAATTAATCCTCTCTATATCCTTTTTGGAAGAGAAATATATTCAGCACCACCTTTTTACAGAAGAGGAGATAGAAGCATGGAGAGGATAAGCTATTGGCCCAAAGCCACACAGCAAATCACTGGTGAAGCTGGGATTAACCCAAGAGGTGTTGGCTGCCAGACTGTTGGTGAGACCTTTAGATCACCCTGTCCCTCAGAAAAAAAAAAAGAGTTTTGGATGTGCTCAGTCTGCAGAATCACACTGGAGATGCTTTTGGACACTGGATACACCAGGCAAAAGGAAGACCCAGGCTGGAGAGACAGCTGCAAAGAAAGCATTTTTATTTCCAAGTCATAAGCTTGATTCCCAGCAGTGTTGTTTTTATAGATAGCAATGTTTTTGGTTGCTAACAATCTGCTTGGTCATCTATGGGAAACCAATTGGTGATCATAGAATGGGGATTGAACTATGCAGTCATTAGAGCTGAGAAAGTAATTCAGGGTGGTTTATATATCATATACACAGTGGCTCCAGCTTCTTCCTACTTACAGAAAGTCAGGGCTTGAGTGGAGAGGGATGCATTGGGGTTCAGCCTATGCCCAACTTCTCCCAAGCTGAAGACATCACTTCTACTTCATGAGATTTTGCCCAAGATAATTACTGATGATGTGGGTGCACTAGAAGACACTAATTTTGATAGCTATGTTCACCCCAAGAGTAGACAGCTATCAAATATATTCTCTCAGTATTAGTCATCAGCACACAAGAAAATAGCCATAGCAGAGGATGAAGAAATTTCTCTCAGACACATTGGCTGCGTCTAGACTGGCATGATTTTCCGGAAATGCTTTTAACGGAAAAGTTTTCCGTTAAAAGCATTTTCGGAACAGAGCGTCTAGATTGGCACGGACGCTTTTCCGCAAAAGCACTTTTTGCGGAAAAGCGTCCCTGGCCAATCTAGACACGCTTTTGCGCAAGAAAGCTCCGATCGCCATTTTAGGCATCGGGGCTTTTTTGTGCAAAACAATACCACGTTGTCTACACTGGCCCTCTTGCGCAAAAGCATTTGCACAAGAGGGCTTTTGCCCGAACGGGAGCAGCATAGTATTTGCGCAAGAACACTGACAATCATACATGAGATCGTCAGTGTTCTTGCGGAAATTCAAGCGGCCAGTCTAGACAGCTGGCAAGTTTTTCCGGAAAAGCGGCTGATTTTCCAGAAAAACTGGCCAGTCTAGACACAGCCATTTAGGCCTCAGGCATATGCAAGGTTATTCATCAGAACAGGCATCAGACTAGGTTAGTCCTCACAACCTGCCACTTCCACTATCCATGAAAACTCTGGTGACAGCACCACAAAAAGGGAGTTCACAAATTTGAAAGGGTTCAGAAAAGAGCTGCGAGACAGATTCAGTGAAGGGAAAGACTGCCTTGCACAAAGAGGCTTAAGACAGTCCATGCACTTATCGGATATAAGGTTAAAAGCTAGCCTGGTCAGACTAGGTCTCTGGGAAGAATGTTTCTGATTTTAGAAGGCTCTTAAAGCTAGATAGAAGACCTAAGGCATAACAAACTCCAATGGCAGGAGGCTGAAGCTAGACAAGTGCGATCTAGAAATGAGGCCCCTATTTTGAACAGAGAAGTTTACCATTGAAATAACTCAAAGGATGTGGTGTGCACTCCCACACTTGAAGTCAGGACTGCGCGTATTAGTTCTGCTCTAGTTGAGCTAGAAGCTATGGGCTTGATGCAAGACTGTCTGGGTGAAATGCTATGGCTTGTGTTATGTAGGCGGTCAGACAAGATGACTCCAATGATCCCTTTTGGCCTTCAAAACCATGAATCTGTTTGTAAGTGACACATTCACTTTCACCAAGCATTCACGTGAGCAAACTATGATCTTTCTAGTGGGACTTCACACAAAAAGAGAATGCAGCCACAATTAGTTCATTTCTAAATTGGAGTAAACATTTGTGAAATTTCTGCAGTATTTGTCAAGTTCTAGTAATCACTGATGTTCTAGTTTTTTCTTCCACCTCACAGAGCTGGTCAGTCCAGTGCATTGAAATACGGCTAAGTGTGAAAAACTTGTCTTTGCCACAAGTATGGCTGAAGCTATTCAGTGGCTAAAGAAGGCTTCAGTGCCCAGAACTGCCAGTCCTCCAAGCAGTGGCTGTTGTCTAGAGTCCTGTGCTCAGTTTCTCTACTGTAGAGCCTTTGGTTTGAGCTTGTGACCTGCATCCCCTCCCTGTACCCCACCTTTTGCCCCCTGTGATCTGTTGATTTCTGGGGTCCATAACCCTTCCATCCCCTGAGCAGGTGAGCCTTGTGTTGCTTTTGAGGACTTTCCCCATGTCAACTGGGGTTGGTGGCAACTACCCCAAGGCAAAATTGTCTTTAAATATTTTTCTTTAATGATAGGCCAATGTAAATTAAGACATGCATTCCTTTGAGGAAGTATGATTATAAATGTGATACCAGAGGGAGCTGCATCTAAGGAAACAGTCACCTTTTTTTAAATGTAGAGAAATTAAGATTTTAGTCAGACAATAAAAAGTTCAAAGTAAGGCCCTGGCCCAGCTCTCCCTCTGAATTCCAGGCTTTGAACTAAATAGGGTTCCTCTTTTTTTTCCAGTGACCATCCTCACACACAGCACTCCTGTTGACTCATTGAGGAAGACATGAAATTTTTCACCTCCAAAAATTAAATGAAACATTTTCATTCCACTCACATAGGCAACCTATCAGATGCAGCCACGAGTGCACACGGCTGTATCTCGCCTCCGCTTTCACTCAACCTCCCTACTATTTGTAACACTCACGCATTACACCTTAGGCTTAAACTGGACTGCAAACTCCTGGGAGCAAGGACCTCTTCTCACTATGTTTATACAACACTTAGAACAGTGTGACCTCCATTTTGACTGGGGTCTTCTGGCACGGCCAGAATGCAAATTTAAATAATGTTTGGATTGTGATTAAATGGTATTTGCATCTGGGATAATTAAGTTATTTGCACCCTCTGCAATAATGTCATTCTTACTAGTCTCTCATTTTCAGAAATTGCCTTTCTGTCCTGTTAAGTGGATTAAAGAAATGCTCCCCCTCTGCTATTTGTTTTTTCCACTATTCCTCTGTGCTTATGCCTTTTTCCTTTGGTTGCCCTCACTCTCATTTCTTCACACTAACCCCCTCATTTGACCTCTATTATTTGTATGATCGCAACACCTAGGAGCCATCACATCAGTCGTCAATGTCCCTCTTTCCATTTGGATTTTCTTATTCTGAAGACGGTGCATTGCCACTGATGCATATTATAGAAGCCAGCTGAAATCCTGCAAAAAGAAGCCACCCAAATAAAATAGAGATGAAAGGTAATGACCACTACATTTGATTAAGTGGAAAAGAAACCTGCAGTGATTTTTCTCTCCTTTCTGCACAACTCACAAGCTCCCTTCTCCTTGCTGAATTTTTAAAGCAATAAAAGATGGTGAAAGACAACGGAGCTCTTTCAACTCGGGTGGTCAGAGGAACGTACAAATAAAGAAAACATGGCCCTTCTGCATCATTGATGAGATTTTAATGGACAATTAATAATTAATGCTTCACCACACAACTTTTCATTGGGGTTTAAGTCAGCATTTGTACATGAGACACACACAGAGGGCTACTGGCTCAAGAAAGCAAACGGACACGTTCTTCAGCATGAAGTTTCTCTCTTTTCAGGGTCTTTAGGATTCTGGAGGTTGGGCATGAGCCAGCTGTAGTCAAGAAATGTAGCCTTTCAGTTTTTCTATCCCGTTTAGTGGCAGATTGAGACATAACAGGTCCAGCAAAATGGCCAGGTCCCACAATGCAGCCTTCTGTTTTTCACTGGACACACATGGATGTGCAACTTTACATGTACAGTATTGTCAGGGCTTTGTGTGTTCTGCATTTCTGTAGCCACAGAATTGCCCTTGGAATCTATTGTTTGGTGAATATTCTAGAATCTAAGGGTGTACTTACAATATCTAGCAGCTTAGCGGTTACACATTAAATATTGAAAACATCAATATAGTGTCAACCAGAGCAATGTAGAGTGGCCTCTTCTGTCATCCCGACACAAGAATGCAGATGAGTGAACTGGCCAGTTCCTGTCAGTTGACTGCTAACTGTGAAGCCTAAGAATGGTTGTTGCATTACCCTTATTAACTATTTCACTGCTGAACATTTAAGTAGAAACATCAAGCTCAAGTATTTATCATGCAGTCATGAACTGTGGCTTACATCCCTTTTGATGCCAAAAGACCACATTTCCCCCTCCTCAGCTGGCAAGACCTCTCACATTCCTTCAGATCGTTTCTATTAGGCAGTTATACATTATCCAAATAAAAAATCTGCAACACAGTGAGTGGTAGGGACAGCAAAAAACTGAATTTAATGTTAAAATAACTAAGGCGGGCTACTGTATTGAGCATATTTTTCATTCTCATATTTAATTCATTCACTTCATCATTTTTAATAGATGTTAACGTCACACAGAATTTCATGTCTACTGCACAAGAGCGTTTTATGCAATTCTGGTAATTTTGCTATTGTAGGTAGGTTCAGCTTTGCCACTCTGTCCACAGGGCCGAGAGAGTAAACCATGTTTTTTTAAAAAATATATATAAAAAGGCATTAAAGTCTGGATATTTGATTATATTATCTTGCATTTTCCCTCTAAAGTATCTCTGATGTATCTGTCCCTTCTTCTATTTCATTGGCCTTTCTCCCCTCGTTTTATTTTTTTATGCTCAGTACAGGTAACACTTTTCAGGTTTTTTTCCCTAAAGGGCATCATTGTTCTGTCTTTTTCAAGACACTTTCTAATTCAGCCTCTCCCCTTTGTTTCTTTTCCCTCTTCCATATTTTCCTCACTCTGCTGTAAATTCTTTTCTTCCCACTCTGCTTTTTCCCTTTTTTTCCTCCTCCTGTGTTCTTTCACTCTCATTTCAATCACCGTAAGCATTTACCGATGCATGTATAAAGTACCCATCCCCCTAGCATGTCGGTGTTAAATATGCTATTATATGTATGTGCAAGATAGATAAATTGTAACATGCCTGCAGCATAAGGCACACACAATCATCCATCCTTGAATATAAGTGTGATTGGCACAGGACAAAATACGAAGTGAAGCTGTGCAGAATCCCTCTGGATAGAAAAGTACAGAGGCCTCAGGTGTAGTAAACATAAGAGGGATTATTAACCTGGGATGCCAAGGGAACGCAGGCCCTGTAAATTCCCTAGCTCACAGACTCAAGACTACCTCTGGTGCTGTGCAGTGGTAGGGCCCACCTAAATCATGGACTGGATTAAGTAGTCATGGAATATGAATGGTAGTGAAGAATCCATAAACGTATGGCTAAGAACTGGCCACATATAGTAGAAAATGAGACAAGTACCAAAAGTGCCAATTATTCTAGGAAATCTCAAAGTTCTCTTGGTAAGGACCACTTCTTGTTAGAGGGACTGTTTCCTGGGCCATCTTCTTCCTGCTCATTTGTGACTCAGTGGCTTCCCTCTTCCCTTCCCATTTCCAAACGCTGACCATCTGCCCTCCTAGTCAAAGTTGTATAACATGCCAGTGGCGACTCCAGTAATGTTCATCCTTGTTCTCATTGTGCTAGTACCTTGTGATCAGTCAGCTTGCTTGAGGAATTATCAGACTGGATCAGACACACCATCCCTCTTGTCCAGCACTCTGAGTTCAGCAGGGGACAGCCTCAGATACATCAGAGGAAGTTGTAAGAACCCAGCAGCAGGCAGATAAGGGGGGGATCTGCCCTCCATAAAGGACCCACCCTGATCTCAGAGAGTTAGAAGTTGGTTAAAGCCCTGAAGTGTGAAGCTTAGTATCCCTGTGCCTTCTTTTAAAAAAATCATTAACGGTTACAACTCCAGATGCATTAGAAGTTCTTTGAAATGGCTGATTCTGCACTAAAGACAGACCCACTGCAAGGTGGATGCTGGATTCATGCACATTCAGCTCTGTGCAATTCCTATTTATCGGTACAGAAGTTAGGGTTGCCCGTTGATAAAATACAGCAAGGCAACATGTATTCAAAAAGCACACAGATTCACTGCCACCATTCCCTTATAGATGAAAGACTGTAATTTCTTCTTCCTCACTCAGGATTATCAGGGCTCCGGCAAGGACTCAGCTGCTGGCCTGGAGGTGAATATGGAAAGTGAGAAGGGAGCTAATTAGCAATCCTCTGACAGAACACTAGAGGGAGAAACAAAAGAACTGGGAGCCGTTACGTATTTGTTGCTAGCATTTTGCTTCTCTGACTCAAAAAGAGGTTCTAATGAGAGAATTGCTGGATGCGAAATGCCCTCTGCCCACCTCCTCACTGGCAGTAACCCCTTGGGATAGGTGCCTAGGAGCTAGGAAGAACAAAATATTGAGCCTAGAGATGCATTCTGGTGGGGCAGGAGAGGGGAGAAAGAAGCAGTTTTTAAAATACAGAAAGGACAGCAAATTCACAAGCATCAACTTTTCAGTTTACTCTCAGAGCTCAAATACCAGCACTGCTAGGAAGTAGCTGTGAGTGGGAAATACTTTCTGGATAATTACATGCAAATGAGCACAGTGTGTACCCTCCTTATCTTACAGTATTCCTATAGCTTGGACTGCGACAGCTTCCAAACCTGCCAGAGAGTTATCTAAGCCTCTGAGCAACCATGGACATTTGCATCACCCTTTTAGGGCTCATGATCTGTAAGAAATAGTGCCCAGTGCACCAACGTGACTACAGTCACCCCAAGGGAGGGAAGGTGAAGGTTACAAGTAGATAAAGCCTGCCACAATTTTAACGTCAAGTGTGGTGTATGCAACAATGTAATGACTCCTGAGATGCTGCAGTTTTGTTTTCTATGCACTGAAGCTTCCAAGATGAGGATGCTTTCTGCTCCTGTGCTTGGGACCAGGACTGCGTTGTCAGGAAATGAAAGATGGAGAATCATGCAGAGCAACACTCTGCTTTCCTTCATTTTGGGAGAGAACTAGATATACAGAGTGCTCAGGGTCTCCAGTCTACTACCCTCTGCTCATTCAAATCCCTCCCTTAGACATACTTCTTTAATGACACCTGTAAGAAAAAAAAACTTCCACCCTATAAACTGTCTAAACACATAATGTTATGGTCGTACACCATGTCATTCAGCTCCTTATTGTTTGTTTCCCCTCAGCTGCCACACCAGATCTAAAATTAGACTATGAACCGGGTGTAATGACAGGTTTACTTGCAGTATATTATTCTATACATGCTGTAGAGAATTCTAGGCACGTTTTAGTTTCAACAAGAGTGGTCAAAACTCAAGCCTGGTTTTTTGTCTATAGCTTATCAAAGAAAATCACTAGAAAAGCTTGACATTTAAGGTGAACCGTGATTCCAGATTTCATGATCTCCTCTTTCTTTTTGCCCTGCAAATCATCTAGTCCACTTCTGGGTGCAGTAAACTGCCAGAAACTTATTTGTTTTGTCTTCTTTATTTTTTCTCTTTAATAAAAAAAGGAAAGTTACCTAGAGAAACAGTTCACATTGGCTCCAGGGAAGCATAGGACAAATTCTAGGCAGTTATTTGACAGTTTGTTCCACAGGTTACATTGGGGAAGACCTGCAAATGGGAGAAGGCAGAGGAGGCAACTCCCCCAGGGCTCAGTGATTCAAAGGGGCCTGGAACTCTGAGCCCTTTAAATTGTCATACAGTACATTCTGGGAAGCTCTTAGGGCTGCCTGGGGAGGTGGGGGTGCTGTGCAGCATGTTCCAAGCAGTGCAGGGCGGGGAGATGCTGCAGTGCAGGCAGTGTTGAGGGCTAGCTACCCTCAGTTCTGCCCAAGTCTCTACCAAAGCATGGAGCCAACCCCCCTCCCACACACACCCCCACAACACACATTTTGCCCAGGGTCCAGCGTGGCTTTCGGCTCCCCTCAACTGGGGGATATTTTTCACTACTTTTATCAGCCTGAGCTTTCACTGAGAATTATTATAAATTAAAACCCTCCCAAGCTGAAGAACATAGGCTGAAAGGAACCTCCAGGGTCACAGAGCATTACAGGCAGCCTCTCCATATAACTGCATCTTGCGTTCATAAATCAAATTCCATCATAAAACCAATTAGGGTGCTTGCCCTCTCTGCTCCCGGAAAAAAAAAAATCCAGCTCTCTAGCAGTGCGCTTCATGATATTTTTCAGCTGCCAGGTAACTAGCAGAAGGGATCACCTAAGCCAAAATCTACAAATCAGCATGTTTTTCTACTGCTTTATTCTGGGGGTGTGGCAAACAGTTCTTCTCACCTACACCACCTCTCCCAAAATCCTCCTCCCTACTGACTTCTTGAATGCTGCTTTTCAGATGTGCCCTGGTTTTGCTGATTGGTCCTTCAAGCCACAACCCTGTTTTATTATCTGACCCTTTGCACCTGCAGGAGAGCTGAGCGCGCGGGCGGGGGGGGCTAACATTCAATAGTCTTCCCTCTCCTCATTTTTCAAATTTCATAAGGCTGCTCAGACAGACTGGGCATGACACACTGAAGTTTAGCCTAGGGCAGCAGATTGTCTTGAGCAATCTCTGTAATCAGAGCTTCACAAAGACACAGCCCAGGGTGCACTGGTGGAAGTGATTTCTCCTTAGCTGTTCCTTGACTGCTGGGCTATCTGGTACAGTTCCTGAAGAAGCTGCCTAGGTGGCATGTGCATACACTAATTGCTTTATTTACTTCCCTTGCCTCTGGCTGCTCATCAATAAGGTTTCCTGAAAGATGAGCCCATGGAAGGTTTCAGGCATTAGGAACACAATTTTTAAAGTGCCTGGGTTGGGGCCAGATTTTCAAAGATATTTTGGTGCTGAATGATGCAGATAAGAACCTAGTGGAATTTTCAAAATGTGCTGAAGTGAGCCAGGTGACTGACTCCTATTGAAATCAAAGAGAATTAGGCACCTATCTTGCTTAGGTGCATGTGAAAATTGTTACCTGATGGATTCCTGCAGTGTCATCCTTTTTCTTTTCACCTGACTGAATGGCTTTGTTTCTGTTGTGTGCTTGTTCTTTCTGCACACACCAAGATCTCTATAGAATGTAGCAACTTGGGAGCACACACCATTCATTTATCAAAATTTCAGAGCTGAGTGCGCAGCAAGAATCTTTGTGCATTTAGATCATGGCTGCGAACAATTCTGGCTTGATTTTTCAGCCTATCTAAGCATGTACATAAATGTATGAAAATAGACATCACCCAAGGCTTATACAACAGTGCATGCCTTCAAGCTCCCCTCTGTGCATGTGCAACATGTTTTTGAAAATATGGACTTAATCTACTCTCTGTTGTTTATTTTTGACTAGTCTTTATATTGTGATAGTGATCTTTCCAGACAAGGGAAGATACAGTCCCTGTTTACTTTTTACAATTTCCTCAGCTGGGACAATGAAAATGGGTTCGTTTGGTTTCATTTTAATTTATAAAACCGCATGGAACAATCCTGTGGAACACAGTAGAAAATAAAATTCTTTCTATAGGTTTAGGAAGCATCCTACAGAATATAATAGAGAATAAGATCCCTGCTATAGAATGTTAAAGGCTTTAAAGTATAGGATATTGCAAACAACAACTTGTTTCAGGTTCTATGATTTTGTTTTGGCATTGCTGTCACATCAGTCGAATCAGCAGTCTTATTTCCCAGAGGTGGATAAAATGTCCCTGCCTCTGGATCCAGACTCAGGGCCAGGCCCATGGGCAGTATCTGGTGATAAAGAAATGGTGCTGCGTTCTATTAAATTATATGAACATAACACAGCTAGAGAGAGAATGCAAAGGTGGGTTTAAGTCAACATTGTGCCCCCCGATCCGTGGGTAGCTAGCTGCTGGGATGATCCCTGCTAAAAAACCAAAACCACAACAACTGATTTTTTTTTTATTATTTTCAAAAGGACAACAATAATTTTTCACCCCAAAATTGTTGCCATTGGAAAAAATAAGCTGGCCATCTGTAAACAGTTATTTGCAAAGGGATAAATAATTTGACAGCATATAGGACACCAAATGCAAACATAACCGATGGTTTATTAATATAATCTATATTGTAGTAGAATCTGCGAGCTCCAGAATGGGCCAAGACCCTTTGTGCCAGGTGCTGTACAAACACATAAAGAGATTGTCCCTGCCCAAAAGAGGCCTTATAATGTAAGGCCTAAATCCTGCAAGCACTTATGTGCATGCTTTTCTTTGTTACCTTGTGTAGTTCAATGATTTCAGTGGGACTATTCACAAGAGTAAAGTTAAGCAGGTGCATAAGAGACAACAGGTGAGCACAGGGCAACAATGAGACAATAACAGATTTCTGATGAACTCTAAGAGTGAAGGGAGAGAAAAAGTGTCTGGAAAAGACAGGAGAAAGCCAAGGATTTTCTGGGCTTGCCCATGGTTGACTCCATCCTTGCTCTACACCAGCAGGATACAAAGTATGTTTCCATTTTCCCCAAAGTACGAAATTACAAGCTCTGTAAAAAGATCATGCAATCCAGTGGAGTATCTTTGGGATCATCTATTATTAGCTATTTATCTAGCTCTGGCATTTCCTAGCCCTTACTGTCTCAATACCTCCATGGTATTTAGAACAGAAATAACAATATCTCTCTAACTTAGGGTGCATCTGCACAGCACAGTTATTTCGAAATAACAATGCAAGTGTCTACACAGTAATTCCATTATTTTGAAATAATTTTGAAATAACAGACAGTTTATATTGAAATTTGTGAACCTCATTCCACGAGGAATAAAACTTATTCTGAAATAGCTATTTCGGAATAGCACTAGTGTGGACGCACTACTGCTGCTGTTTCAAAATAGCTCCTCACCAGGGCCATTCAGATGAATTACTCCCCAGTGCCTGCTGGGGCTCTAAATCAAGGTAGCGCATTCACATTAGGGAAGCCTGCCTCCAACTAATTATGCGGCTTCCCTGTAGTGTAGATGCACTATTCTGAAATAAGCTATTTCGGAGTATTTTTTTCTGGAGTAGCTTATTTCGAAATAAGCATGCAGTGTAGATGTACCCCTAGATGACTCCAGAAAAAAAATAATTTGCTTATGTTTACAGGCCAAAACAATCCATTTAGTTCTGGTCATGGGAAGATAAGCAATCATCCATTGCTTTCAACTAGCAAGGAGGTTCATGTAAAGGAAAGAAGATGCACTTATTACCTCACCCTTAAAAGGGGAGTTCCTTAGACTTGTCCTTTACCAATGAAACTTTTGGGGGAATGACCGAGGAATGGAATGAATTCCACACTTTCCATTGAACCCCTCTACTGCTGAGAATGCATTCATATTTAATCAGATCCTCCTACCCGGGACAAGTTCTCAAATCCTCTCCATTTTTGAAGAGGGGAAAACTCCCAGCAGAAGCTGCCACACTCCACAAACTCTTGAGGACTATGTGCAGCAGAGCCTAGCAGCAGCAGCAGCTGCCACCACCATGGCATCTTGCTAATTAATGGGTTGAATTTTCAAGCAACCCTAAGCTCTCCGTGGGCTGGCCATCTCCATTAATCAGCTCAGCCCCGCATGGGTCTCCTTTAATGCTGCAGCGAGTGCCACACTGAATTAATCATAAAAACTCAAATTAGATGGCAAAAATGCTTTTCAGTTTGAAAATCCTTATTATTGAGGTGCTAATGAAAGTTAAAGTTGTAGTAGGCGCTGGCTTTTTTAAGGGGTTGTGTTGTTGTAATTCTTTCCTGGCTGTTTTGGAGAGGATCCAAGGAGTGGGGTTTGTTTGTTCAGAAGCTAATTACAATACATAACATGCAGCCACAGTGTCTTGCACTTGTCCTGTTGTTTTGGTTCTTTCTTTAATGAAGGAAACAATTAAAAAAAACACCCCCGTTTTGACTTGTGATGGAACTGTGCAAAATTTGATGGCTTTTCTCCTCGGGTGATTTTGAAAAGATTTTTCTAAACTGTATGGATTAATCTTTCTGTGGTTCTGTCCCAGAAAGTTTTACTTTATTTAACTCCTGAAACTCAAAGCAAAACTCATGTGAAAGGATCACTTTGCATTTTGTTGAACTGTATAACATGGAAAAACAAAGAGTAGTCCCGTACCACCTTAGAGACTAACAAATATAGGAACAAAAAAAGTTGCCCCAGATTCACTTGCCAGTGAGCCTGGGTTTGATTAGAATTGAAAATGGTGCATGTGTGAATATGAACAATCCATTTACCAGGCAGATTTGGCTTGATCTTTGCCCATTAAAATTAATGATAAAATTCCCATTGGCTGCTGTGATGTAGAATAGGGTACAATTCTTCTACCTGGCAGTGTCCAGGCTCAGCACAGGAGATATGTTGCATAACAGGAACATGCACCAGAAAGGGGATGATGCAGCAAATTTGACCCTAAAATGGTTCATTTTGTATAAAAATGGAAGACCACATCAAGAGTCATCCTTTGCCATCACAGGCGTATGCATTTCTAAGATCATTTAACTATTCTACATGGAAATTCTGAAGGAGAAAGGATACATAGTTTTGTAACTAGAGGGAGACAAAGAAATGTTACTAATAGCCAACTTCCAGGGTGTTTAAAGAGGGCTGTCAAAGCCAGTCACAATCTTTCCCATGGAGAGATTACTTTGCTTCAGTAATATCTGATGAGCTAGGGTTGTTAAGAAAATATTTCCATTTAAAATCCAATCATTCATTCTTATGACAACATTTGTAACCATCCAGTGAACTACCCAAAGGTGTGTCGTTTTCCTTCTTGGACTAATCTGGACAACTGATTAGTTATGATTAAACATTGGGTGCTAGCCACTTTCCAAACACTCAAGAAGGGATGTTTTCTGCGCTGACAGTTGAAGGTCACTGAAACCAGACTGAGTTGAGGGTGGGCGGGGGGAGGGGGGAGGGGGGAGGGAACTATCCATAGGCAACTTATACAAGTCACCTTGATTCACTGTAAGCAGCATGGCAAATGGACTGCGAAGAGGGACTTTAGTGAGGATGTGGCTGGGGCCTTGAGATGAACTCAGAGATGTTATACAGGTTGCACCCCTGAAATCTGGCACTCTTTGGTCTGGCAACATCCATGAACCAGAGCTGGACCAGAGCGTCTGGGAGCCTAATGGCAGGAGGGCCAGCAGCGCAGCCAGGGCTAGGGCCAGTAGGCCTGGAGGAGCCCCACAGCAGTTTTGGGGTTGGGGTTGTAGCACAGTGACAGTGCAGGGCTGGGAAATCTGGGCTGCTTGATGTCATAGAACCCCGGCAGCACAGGGTTGGGGAGCCTTCGCCACCTGCGCCAAAGAAGCCCCAACTAAGAAAGTGGAGTTTTCTGTTGACGGCTTCATTTCCCTTCTGTCTTTTGGCAGAAACAGAATTTATTTTTCTTACCATTACTCTTAGTTGGGAATAACAAAATCCAACTAGAGGCACTCTGTATATCCTGGACAATGCAATGCAGAACTATGGCTTGATATAAAGGAAAATCATACCTGGCATATGACTTAAAAGATTGCAATCCATCATGTGGCAGGCTCTCAGATACAATCCTGGCTAGATTTGTAGCTAGCATATACAGGTGAAGCAACTTTGGGTGTAATTCTCACATACACACCACTTTGGCCTTAGTTGAGAATCACCCCCCACAGACACACACACACCAACGTGTCCCTATAGAGTCCTGTGTGGATACAAAATTTGTATCTGCATCTGTATCCACAAAAATGAGCTGTGGATAGCCACATACACATCCGCTGATGTGGATACCTGTGGATATAAAGAGGGTATCTGCAGGTTTCAGGGGCTCTACCAATATATTAGTGGGAATCTGGCCAGTTAAGTATGTTATATTTCAATTACCATTTCCATCATAACCCTCCAGTGTCAGTAATTCATGACTTTATAAAGCATTTAACTTTCAGACTATATGTACAATGCTTGGTCTCTGCCTAAAGATGAATATCTGTATTTGTATCGATCCATGTAAGTATGTATTGTATGTAAAAATCTGTAGTTAATTTAATCAACATTAAAGGCATCCTTGGCTACTTTAATTAAATATGTTGCTGTGTGATATATGAGCATTAAAATGTGTTACTATATTCCATCAACATGTAGTGCCCATCCATGGCCATCATCCAGAGTCTAGGGTAGGTATTTTGCTTCATATCATGGCCAGTCATCACTGGGGTAGTATTAAAAAATGTTTTGCTTTTTCTGGCTGGTAATCCAGTGCCAGAAATGCAGAGTTGTTACCCCACAAGTACTAGTGACTCTTTCTGTCTAAGAAGTACTCCAGGGACACAAGGGAAATCCTGTGACCTAGTTTGTAACCCACCTCCTGGCAATCTGTGATAGTCAAGAAGACGCTGGTGACTTAGTAGGACCCTCGCAAGAATGACTTGGTTGAACACCACTGATTCTGGAAGGTCCCCAGTCACCATGGAGAACAGAAAATCAGTGAGAACTCCAGAGACTCTGCCACCATTAAGATCCAATTCACCCACGAGGTGCAGAAACTGCAGTAGTGTGTGGATTGAAAAAAATCAAGCAGTGTTTTATAGTATGTAGAGTAAGGAGAGCAGTGAGCATTGAATCTGCAATAACTATGCTGAAGATTTAGACATTGGCTGTAGTCGACTGGGTTCTCCTCATAGTTATTATCCACTTAAGGCTACATCGCCCTTCAGTGATGAGGTCATCCCTTTTCCAAAAAGATAAATTCCAGCATTCTCCACGCAGTTGCTGCAGGTCAGGTTTGGTATGTAACAAGTGAAGCTGTCATAGGGGTTAAAGGAGGTGACCATGTGCTAACAGACCATGTTCCTAGTGGAACATGAACTAAAGAAGGTGAATAAGAAAGGAGGGAGATAATCTTGGCTGCGTAAGAAACCC
The DNA here is from genome assembly GCA_032595735.1 of Pelochelys cantorii. NCBI lineage: Eukaryota > Metazoa > Chordata > Testudines > Trionychidae > Pelochelys > Pelochelys cantorii. Next base: position 252,691,296 of record CM064326.1, on the reverse strand, counting down.
ACTCGCCTGCAAAGGGGAGTCCTTGAAACTGCTCTGTATTTCTGCAGAGCCTTCCATCAGACTTACAGCTCCAGCTAGCAGCCAGGCACTGCTGCCTGAGAATGAAAAATCCATGAGAGGCGTGGAGAGGAAAAGTTAATGTAATATTAAAACTAGAAATATCCATTCTGTCAAATGGAAATGCCCCGCTGTTTGATCCCATTTACTGGAGTAAGGCTTTATATCAAGGCATCTTGGGTTTTAAATTACATGTCAGATGCGATTTTGCACCATGGACATGAAACGAGGGACTGTCCTTTATGAGGAGAAAATAACAGCTCAGCTCTGTGAGTCTGACTAATAGTGAGCTCTCTTGCCTAATGGATCCTGATTTGGCAGCCTGCCAGGTCTGTGGCTGTTGGTTTGGATTATTTCCATGGGCATTGATAGCAAAGTCCTGTACTGACTCTGCTACCTCTGTGCTGCTTGAAAGATGTTGCTGCCAGGTGGAGTTGGCCTGGGGAATTCAAAAGGGGGGGGGGGCAACCAATGGTTCCCTATAGGGATGCATGGTAGACATCATCTGTCCTGGAGCGGAGGAGTTTGTTTCAGAAAGGAAGTGCGGACTTGATGGGACTAAGGCACAGCCATAGGAATCAAGAGACTGAGGTTCTGTTCCAGACTTCCTGAATGACTTTATTAGTTCTACTAACAGTCTAGCAGCACCTTAAAGACTAACAAAACATGTAGATGGTATCATGAGCTTTCGTGGGCAAAACCCACTTCTTCAGGTGACTGGAGTTTTAAAAGCTATTATCAGTTCTATCCATCCTGTAGACAGCCCCTAATTACCCACTTACTCTGCATCTTCAATGTCCATCCGAACAGAGTTTCAGACTTTCCTTTTTCTCTCGTCAGTCCCATCCAAATCCCAGCCATGTTCATATATCCACTCTGACATCACGCAGGCCCAGCAATGGTCCCACTGGGAACTGACAGCAGGCTAGGGGCCCATGTTTACATCACTGCGAACAGGGATGCTGTGCTTCTGTTTCCCCACCAGTAAAAGCAAGATTTAATAGCATGTACACGCCTTACTGGGGTGATGGGAAAATTAATTAATTGTTTTTGTTAGTTAAAGGCCCCACTCCTGAGAATGGAAGGCATTATAGGAGTATACATCGGTATTATTTCCTCTGACATTGTTTATTATTTGAGCTTCTGTGGTACATAGAAACTTCAACAAAGATCTGGGCCCCATTGCGCCAGGAGCTCTGCAGACCCACAGTGAAAGATAATCCCTCACCCCAACTGCTTGCAATCTAAGCAGAGATGATAAAGGGATGAATTTAAAATATAAGCACAGAGAGAGATGCAGTCACTTGCCCTAGATCTCACAGTAGCTCCATGGCAGAAGCAAGAACATCAGGCGGGGCTGCTACAGACTGCTAATCCAATGCCCTGTCCACCAGCTCACTCTGCCTCTGTGGCCATATAATTTGCTAGCAATGAAGCAATCATGGCACAGTGATTATGTCATAGAAGAAGCTCTTTTGACACCAAGTAGATTCCTTCTATCCACGTTCCAAGGCTGATGTTTTTCAGGTTACCATCAGTGTGTTCATCAAAGTTCACCTCATTTTATTGCAGTTTTATATCGGTCAAGTCTCTGCCCCAGGTCTACCTCCTTCAGAGTCCATTCATGCTGTTTTCTTAATCAGATGGATGTGTCAGTATTGGACAGGCCTGGATCATTTTTTGTCAATGAATTTCCACTCTCTGTATTTACAGATTATCTGGGAATAGATTAGAGTTTTTGAAATGTATTTGTTATTTTGAAATGATTAATGCATTTCTTCAGCAAATAATTTTTGGTCTGTAGATTGTTCATCTACAATCTATTGAGAACATTTGGAATGCACACTGAATTGGTTACCCAGTAGGACCGGGCTCCATTTGGATAATTTATATAACAAAAACACTATGCAAATTATGAATTTTACTCTTGTATGCACAATGAGAAATTTATTCTGTGAATATGTGCCGATTCAGTCTCCACATTCATTTTTTCCTGATTATTCATGCTGGGAACATTTGGTTGCTAGACTATTTCTGGAAAGTGAATACAAAAAGGATCTTAAATACACACAACAGGAAAAAATTCCAATGAGCATTCATGGAATGTTTCAGCTATATTTACCCAGAACAATTATTGAGCAAGAGAAAACCCTTCTTCATCTTTTAGCTGGTCTAGGGAATAGGGCCATCAATGGGAGAAGAACTAAGTAAAAAACAGGATTGCTAATGTAAGATAGTGGATGCGATAAGTGATTTAGGAGCATAAAACCTACTGAAAATCAATAGGATGTGTGCTATTAAATTATGTAGGGCTTTTTGAAAATCACATGCACCTTTTTACTTCTAAATGGATTGGCCCCAATGCAACTAAGCACTTAAGCATATACTTAACTTCAAAAATATGTTTTTGTGTCATGGGACTTAAGTACGTGCTGAAGTGCTTTGCTGAGTAAAGGCTCGGGTCGTTAGTGACTTCAAGGTTCTTCCCATCTGTCACAGGGCAGATACTCACTGCCACAGCACCTCCTGTCAGAAGCATTGGAAATTAGCTCTGGTCAGCCCCGAGGGCACCTCCCTCTGGGTGGTGTCTCCCCCGTCACTCCGCTCTCCCGTGCCGGACCCACATCACTCCCAGACCATGGCATCCTCTTAAGGACACTGATTGCAGGCAGTGCCTACTATAGTTTATCTCAGCCCCCTTCCGGCGCGGGGGGAGGGGTGGCTGTTTATCAGTCTCTACACTATGGGGCCTTCTCCTGCCAATTCCCCTCTACCCCCAATTCCCCTCTACCCACCTTGCCTCAGTGACCCACTGCCGGTCTTCATCTAGCCCCTGCCAGAGGAGCAAACTGCAGTCTGAAATGGCCACTCACCATTGGCAAGGGGGTGTGGGCCTGCTGCCTCTTTCTAGCCTGGCTGTCCCCCTGCAGGCCAGTACACTCAGGCCTTGTCTCTGGCCCTGTAGCCTGGGAGTCAGGCCAAGCCAGGGCTTCCTAGCTCTCTCTGCCTCTTCCCAGCTTCCCTGGCAGTCAGGTTCCTCTGGCACCCCAGCTACAGCAAGAGTCTGTCCCTCTTTGCCTCCTAGAGCCCTTAGTCCAGTACGGGGCAAATGCCCCGTCACACCATCCGACAGTGCTTGGTGGCCTGTGTGAAATCATTGTGGGAGTTGCTGTCCAGTTGCTAGTAAGAGAGGTGTCCATCTGCTAAATCCACCTTCACATCTAGTTGGCTATCACAGCAGAGGCACCAAGATATGAATAGGCCATTGAGACTGAACTACTTTCTCGCCATAGCCCTCATCAACATTGAGACACCTGGATGCAGTGGGGCAGTCTGAACAAGCATCCTGAATATTTTGAATTAAGAGCTAACTTCAGCCTCCAAAAGTTTTACGCCGGCACCTCTCACCTGCACTACACCCACATTGCAGTCAAACTAAACCTCAGTTATGGACACCTGGGAATGCAGGTTGTCTGTAACTCTGAAATGTTCATAACTCTTAACAAAGCACAATTTGGGCTCCGAATCCAGCAGCTGATACACCAGGCCATGCTTCAGCAGCAGTGTGTGTGTATGTGTGTGTGTATGTGCGTGCGTGCATGCATGTGTGTGTAAACAGTGTGTCCACCTCCTGGCAGAGGGGAGGGTGGGGATAGGCAGCCCAGGTGTGTCTACCTTTAAGATGCAAAACAGGCATTGTACTGTATTTGGTTGGTTTGTTTGTTTGTTTGTTTGTGTCTCTATTGCTGCCTGATTGTTTATCTCCAGTTGATGTCCGGTTGACTGGTCAGCCTGTAATCGAACCCTGGTGTTCAGATCTTTGAGGTTCCACTGTAAATAATTCATACGAAGAGTAAAGAAACTAGGATTTCCTCCTTGGTAGAGATAGAGAACTATACACAATGGTAGCAATCAGCTAATCCAGATTCCTCAGCATACCCAACTGCAGAGCTATCATAACACTGCTGTGTAACAGCTTCTTAGCATTCCCCTTAGAATTCGTGTTTGTCAGTGGACAGCTGTACAGAGCTGCTCAAGTGACACCTGAGAGCACTTAAAGCCCTCATGATATTTTTATTTATGAATTTCATAAATAAAATTTATTTATGAATTTTTACAAATTCTGGAATACATAGGTCCAAGATTTGTTTGCTTTTTAACTTACAGAAAGTTTCTAGTTTCAGATTTTTGTTGTTTTACACTTGTCTCAACTGGACTGTGATTGGATTTTAAATATCTGGTTTTGACATCCTGTGTGGCTAATGTTTTACAGTGGCATGTGGAAGATAAGGCTTACATTTCTGATTCCATTTTCTTGACACCCACTAGCTGGTAGGAGCTGAGATTGCCACAGTGTTATTGTTCTTCTCCTAAAGGCTAGAGTCAAAATTTTCATCAGGAGCTTGAAATTAGGTGCTCCTAAATCCATATATAAGCACCTGCTTGGTTTTCAAGCGTGCTTAAACCAAGAGCTCCCACTGAGGTAAAAAATGCTGCACATCCCACAGCCTAGCCGCCTAGGCTGGACTATTCTCCTAGGAAATGTCACAAAGGGTATGTCTACATAGCAGGGCTAAAGTCGAAGTAAACTACGTAACTTCAGCTATGTCAATTGCGTAGCTTAAATCAAAATAGCTTAACTCGACTTTTGGTGCTGTCTACACAGCAGGAAGTTGAAGGAAGAACATTCTTCCTTCAACTTCCCTTACTCCTCATGAAATGAGGATTACCATGAGTCAGAGTAAGGAGTCCTCCAGCTCGACATTGTTTCAAAACAAATGCTTGTATTGTCGACGCGCACTATGTTATTTTTGCATGTCAGTTATTCCAAAATAACGCTGCTATGTAGATGTACCCAAAGTCACTGGCAGATAGTCCAGTCTAGGAGGCCTCTGGTGAGAGCTAAGCATTTTTTACCTCAGCAGAAAGTGATGGGTGCTCTCAACACTTTCCAAAATCAGGGAGGTACCTGTATGTGACTTTAGGAACCTTACGGTAGTCTCTTTTCTTTGAAATCTCATCCTGCAGTCAAAATCAGACATGGAGGTGGAACTCTTTGTCCATCCCGTGCGGGTTGCTGTCTTGGCACAGAACAGAGAACTCCTGTCAGAGTGTGGATGTCAGGAAGTCTCAGAAGGGTAGCCATGTTAGTCTGTAACTTTAAAAACAAGTAGTCCTGTGACACCTTAGAGACTAACAAAAATATATATAATATCATGAGCTTTTGTGGGAAAATATCATGAGCTTTTGTGGGAAAAACCCACTTCCTCAGCTTTCCTCTGCAACATCTTTTTGAAGTACTTTGTTGGATTTTCCCTCACATCATCATGGTATTTTTGTTAGTGGGAGAATTTGTCTGTTATTATCATGAATATTTTTGCTTTGAAATGGAAATGGAATGATCCAACGGGCTTCATAACTTACAGTGCTTTCCAATTCCATACACATTTACGAGACTCTTGTGTCTGTCAGCTTGTGATAAGACAATAGAATCACTTAACCAGTTTGCACCCTGCATGATACTGCAAGCTAAACTCAAACTAGACCCTGACTGGTTTGTTGAAGGCAGCAGCATCAGCACATTACACAGAAGGGCATCAGACACTTGACAAAAGTCAGTTAGGGATGAGGTGAGCTTATCTCAGCCAAAAGTTATTTTTTTAATGCTTTGTTCCTCAGATATCACTACTGGCTGCTTATATTGCTTCTTAGCAATACGTTTCTCCTAATTCATTTGAAATACACGAGGAAAAAAAGCTAACAGAGCTAAACCAGAGCTGGCTAAAAAAGTTGTCCGTGAACTTCAACTGTCTAACTGTAACTTTGCAATTTTTTTGGAACAATACCAAAACAAAGTCAGCTATATAATTTGTCAAATTTCCCTGCCTTCTTGTCAATGGAAAGGTAGGTTTTGCCAGCAAAAGCACGTGAAATATGACAACATTTTATAAAACTGACAGCAAACTGGTGAAATTAAATAGGCTGTACTTTATACCAAAAAAAAAAAAAAGTTTTCAGTGAAATGCTTCCATGTGACACAGTTTCACTTCAGACTAAAATCTTACATAGGGTTGCTATTGCAAAATGTCAGCTTCCATTGTGGTTTTTTATCTCTAATATAGAGATAATGTCCCTGAAGATACTGAAGTAGAAAATTAAAGTATAGCAAAATCAGGAGTTTGACAAGGGATGTGGCCACAGTGGGGCCCAAGACCAGAATCCATCTCAAAGGGACATAGAAATCTAATTCAGATTTGTAGCCATACTTATTTCCAGAGCTCTGAAAACCTGCAGATATCCACTTTATATCCATGGGTTACTGCATCCATGGATGTGGATATCCATGGCTCATTTTTGCAGATACAGCTGCATATGTGGATACCAAAAATTTTGTACCCATGCAGGGCTCTACTTATTTCAAATGACTTAATTGAAGGCCTAATTTTGCATTTCTTATGATGAGCAGCACTTAGTCACCCAGGGCTACGTCTAGACTGCAGGCTTCTTTTAGAAGAAGCTTTTCCAGAAGAGATCTTCTGAAAAAACTTCTTCCAAACAAAAGTGTCCACATTGAATGGACGCTATCTCACATTTAAACTGTGATTACTATGGATGGAGTGGCTTTTTCCTCTTTCCTCTTCTTTCAAAAGAGCTCTCTCTTCCCCATCCACACACGCCTTTTTCTGAAAGAGCTCTTTTGGAAAAAGGCTTCTTCCTCGTAGAAAGCAGTTTACCAATGTCAGAAAAACCCCTCTGTTTTTTCGATTTTTTTTGAAAGAACACAATTGCAGTGTGGATGTAAGTGAAGTTTTTTTGGAAAAACAGCCGTTTTTCCGAAAAAAAACCAAAACCCCTCTGTAGTGTAGACATAGCCCCAGCCAGTATTCAGTAGGAAAAGGGAATGCAGCATACGGCAGCAGGAAGGTGTATGGAATTTTTATACTAGACATGTTATTTCTTTCTCTTCACCACCACATTATTTTTCCCCTCTTCCACTTTTTCCCTTCATCTCTGCCCCTCTGCCTCCTCCTGCCTCCATCTCTTTATATTTGCTGTTCTATTCTCAGTCATCCCCTACTCAAAATCCAAAACAAAATACAAACTTCCAGTGATGCACTCCTGTCAGTAGTTAAATCCCACCACTGTCAGTATTGACTAGAGCATTCAGAGCGTTTTGTGCACTCCGCTACTGCTACCACCACTGGAATGCAGTCCTGCAGTGCTGGGGTTTTAGGGGCATGATGGTTCATACTCTTTCAAATGGACTTCTTTCTGCTCAAGTGCCACATCCAGGTCAAATCTTGGACCTGAATCCCATCTTCTACTTGAGTAAGTGATATTCTAGACCAAATACTGCTTCTAGGTCAATAGAGTTGGAGTCAATGGAGTTACACCATGGATAATTTGGTACTGTTTATCAATCCAGAGAACCAGTGGGGACAGCATGTGTCTTTAATTGTGCAAGCATCATCACTCTGCATTATGTGTCTCTGGCTTGATATATGCACTATGCATGCCCCTGCTTTGGTGACACTTTCCCTGCAATATAATAAATGGTATTGGACTGACTTTAACCATAGGACAAAAAATGACTCATTGCCTCTTTAAGGGAGGATATTTGAACATCTTCCCTACTAGATGTGGAAATGAGACAGAGGACAAAATCTAATTTGCAGCCATACATGGAGGAGCAGCATTCTCCTAGTACTGCAACATCACTGCTGCTCCTGCAGTACATGCCCGGCTGCAGACTTTAATTAACTTCCCTGACTGAGCAGAGCCGTTGCTAATGAAGTGGCTAATTCTGAGAGCAAGGGGCATGTTCCATCATTTAGTGCATTCATGTGATTCCAGAATCCTATAATACACCAGATTTTCTCATGAGTTAGTTCTTTTTTATTTATAACTGTAACTCCCTCCTTTCCCACATGCGTCTGTTTAGCCTGGCTTGAGTTACACTTACCACAAAGTCCTTTCTGAGCTGGGTACAATAGTGCCAGTTCAAGATTTACCAATATCTGCTCCCAAGTAAAGAGTGACACAGGAAGCAGAAGAGTCTCCATCTGGATTTTATGGCCTTACTTGGAATGAACATAGATCCTTACATTAGATTTCTATTCTTACCTGGAATGGATTGGGACATTAACTACTGGAAGCAAGCTAATACCCTAAACAGGTGCTTTTATTCTCACCTCTGGCTATTGTCAAGACACAAAGCCTTTTACCAGGGAGAAAAGGTGAACACTCTGATTGTCATCTTCATATTTGCTAAATCTTCGTGTTTGGGCTTCTGAATATATGTCAGTCCCTCCACTGCTAGGCTTTGAAAAATTCTTCTCTTGCTTATTTTTTTGCTATATCTTTTCCCCAAGCCAGCTTGTCATAGAAACTTCAGATGAAGTTTATTTGAAAGATTTTGGGAAGGTCTAGGATGCACCATCAATTCCAAGAGAAGGTATGGAACACTGGTGCGGTTACTCTCTGGAAATCAGAAACTTCAAAACACAATGACAGATTGCCAGAAGATGTTTAAAGGGGGCAACATGATGGCAGAAAGTTTTATGATTCCAGTTTTAAAAAAGTCTCTAGCCCCTTTCCTGGTGGGGAACCATCTTTCAAATATGAGAGGGCAGTGTTTTCTTTTCTGAAAAATTTAAAAAAGTAACAATTGGGTTTTGTCCTTCCCCTCAGTCATCCCAACCAGCTATGCATTTGCCTTGTACCCTCCTCTCCACCAGCAACAGGAGCTCCTGCACTGCTCCTGGAAAAACTTGTCTTTCCACACAAGATTTAGCAGAATATTATAGTCACTGAAAAGCCAGGACATCCAGGCATAATCCCCTGCCATTTTGAAAGCTCTATAACGAGAAGGACCCCAAAGATCTGCCTACTCAGGTGCCTGAAACAAAACAGCCTGTGCGGGACAGATCCGGAAGTCTACTAACTGCAGACTGCAGATAGCCTGATCATTGCTGGGATGGCTCAAATGTGCATGGTGAGTGAAGAGGCATGGTGTTTTGGGGAAGGGAAGCAGTTGCAGGGAGTGTGCTTCCAACAGGAAGGGTGCTTAGAGCTGGTTGGGAAGTTTCCAACCCTACAGTTTTTTGGTTGGGAAGGTGGCTGCAAGAGGAAATTACTGGTCAAAATAGAGAGAACAACACAGATACCTGTCCCTCAATAACCTGGGAGTTAGGGTACTCATATAGGCACTAGGGTGTGAGAGAATCCAGGTTGAGTCCTGGCTCTGCTTCATTTGGAGTCCTTACCACCAGGCTATGGAGACAGTGTCTATCTAATTAATACCTGATTATGTGAGATTGAGTGAGAGCACCTCACAATAGCAGGTAGCTTGATGCTTAGGGCAATACCCTCAGAAGTGGATTTCAAGTCTGTGCTCTGAATCCATTACTTGTAAAGGGAAGGAAAGAAGGCCTGTAAAGAACCCATGTGCCACAGGGCCATGAATTTGGAAGGAGTAATTGGAGAAACAAGATGGATGAGGTAATTTTATTGGACCAACTTCTGTTGCTGAGAGAGAGAGAGAAGCTTTCAAGCTACACAGAGCTTCTTTTCAGGTTCCGGAAAGTGCTGAGAGTGTCATGGCTAAGTACAAGATTGAACAGATAGCTTAGTGTAAATAGTTAGCACATAGTCTAAGGGACCATTCAAGGTTATGTGGCCCCATTAGTATCCCTGAAGTCATAGGACAAAATGCGGGTTACAGATTGTTGTAATGAGCCATAAATCCAGTGTCTGTTTAGTCCATGATTTTCAGTGTCTGGCAAAGTTGTCAATGTAAGCTCCCAGGCTTGTCTTTTGAAGGTATTATGCAGGTTTCCTTTGAGGAGGAGGACTGACAGGTCAGATTTAGAGTGATCACACTGTGAAATGTGGGGGAGGGAAGCTGTGTCGCTAATCTCCCTGTATTCTGGACTTTATGCTGTTCAATAGGAGCTGTAGTATTTGTTACAAGGTTTTGCCAGGTGCAGTGACAGAAGGGGAAGGTGGCAAGCTGCATAACTAAGCAATTTAGTAAAGATATATGATGGACTATAAGTCTGTATGCAGTGTAGTTGTAGCCATGTGGGTCCCAGGAAATTAAAGAGACAAGGTGGATGAGCTAATATCTTTTATTGGCCCAATTTCAGATGGTGAGAGACACAAGCTTTTGAATTTAAAAGAAGAGCTTTGTGCAAGGACCATAAGTCTGTCTAAGGTGGGACCTGATAAGTCGTGAAGTATGTTAATGACTGTGATAAAGAGGACTGGGTCAATGTTCTCCATTTCCAATAAGATAGCTCAGGAAGTAAATGGCTTAATCTGCAAGAAGAGAGATTGAGGTTAGATAGATTGAGGAAAAACTTTGTAAGTATAAGGATAGTTAAACACTGGAATCAGCTTCCAAGAGAGATGATTGCAGGGTTTTTTTAAGAACAGGTTAGAAAAACAAGTCTCAGAGATCATCTAGGTTTATTTGATCTTCTCTCAGTGCAGGGGGTTGAACTAGATGGAACTCTTGAGGTCCCTTCCAGCCCTATATTTATTTATCTGCTATATATTTGAGAGAGTTTGTCTGTCCATCTGTCTGTCTATCCATCTGTCTGCCCAAGAACTCCTACTAAATGGTAACAGCTAGGACCATCACATTCAGTATACAGCTCCCTCTTATCATAACTTAAAGGGAGGGTTTAAGTTAGGGTTTGGTTGTACCAGGAAAATGGGACGTGCCTGGAATAGGATTGCTGCTCAGAAAACCATACAGAAAAGAGACAGAATCACCAGGCAGGAGGAAGGGCAAGCTGGAGGTATGCCCTCTCCCATCCAGGACTGCCCCAGTCCTAAGCCTCCTATCCCCCAGGCACCCTTTAAGGAGGGTGGGAGGGCTTAATCTCCCCTCCCCTTCAGATTAATTCAGGAACATTGCTGGCTAGTTCCCTGCATCAGGAAGCAAGGGGATAGTGCACAGCTTGCTACATCCCTCACTCTGGCTGGAGAGCACAGGGGGCAGATGAACCTGGACCTGCCCCAGCTGGGGGACATGCACCCCTCCCTCAGCAGTGCCGGCTGGAGCTGCCATGACCATGGAGAAGTGCTTCTCACCTGTCTCCAGCTGCTGCAGTAAAAGAGGGCTGGGGTAGTCCTCTCTCCCCAGGGCAGTCTGCATACCAAGCCCCTCATCCCCAGCCCCACTCCAGAGCAATGATTTAAATGAAGCATGTACATTTTCATTTTATTTTCTAAAAAACAAAAATTGAGTTAAGGATCCAAACAACACCAGGTACATTTTCTAGTATGTTATATATCTATGTGACTTAAGGCACTTGGCATTACAGCTTACACCCACTATCTCCATCCTGCAGCTAGAAACAACATACCTTTCATTTTTGCTTTCATCTAAACAAACATGTTCTTATGCGCTCTGCTACAGGTAGGGCAATTTCTTGCAATGTCCTTATGAGACCATATTGAATTGAATTCAAGTATCTTCGGGGTCCATTGTGTTAGATGACTGTTTTATGTATTATTGTGGGCTGGGATTGTATTTAACCCTCTCTAGAGGGGCAGATGAGATGTGACCCTGGGAAGCTTTAGAAACGTCAAAGGATTGTATTGAACAGTGTGCCAGACGAGATTGGACTTTTGCGACAAACAGCGTCAAGTTATTTACACAGAGAATCTCTAGGGAGGGGTGGGCAAAATACAGCTGGCAGGCTGAATCTGGCCTCCCAGCACTTCTGTCCAGCCTACTCAGCTGATGAGCAGAGTATGCTGGCAGTGTGTGTTCAGCTGCCCCTCTCCCCACTTTGCTCCATCCTGCAGCCTAGCTGCTTCCAGGACCCTCCAACAAGTTGTGCAGTAGGGGGAGGAAGGGGAGAGGGGAGTGCTGATGTTCCCTTGTTCCCCATCTCTGCACAACAAAGATCAGGGAGAGGGACACACACAACTGAGCTGCTCCAGTCTGAAGTATGGCGCCTGACTGAGATGAGTGCCTGTCTTTCTCTTAGATTTCTCCAGCAGCCAGGTCTCTCTCTCAAACACTCACACACACTCCTCCCACCCTATATATACCTCATCACTGCAGAGTGGGGGAGGGGGAAGACAACAGGAGAACTTTCCCTGTCTGAAAGACACAGCGCATGGCATCCCTCAGAAACTTATCCAACAGCAGCCAGCTCACACCATTTCTGTCACACCCAGTCTGTGCTGCACACACTCAATCTGTGTCACAAAGTCTCTGTCTCTCTCTCACACAGACTCACTCTCTCACATACTTTCTCTCTCTAGCCCCAGCCTTGCCCCTTCTGCCCAAGGCCCCACCCCTTTTAGGAGTCTGGTGCTGGTCCTTGACAACTTACCAAAATTGGTGGAGTGCCCCCCCCCGGCAAAAATTATTGCCCACCCCTGCTCTAGAGGAAGTAGAACACAAAGTCCCTGCCGCCAGTTACTCAAAAATATAGATTTGCCCTGAGGAGAGGGCCACTGTCTGCTGATTATCTTTTCCTGGAGTCTCAATAACAAAGGCCCAAGCTATGTGAAGGAAAAAATCCTATTCATGAGGGTGCTAGTTCAAAGCTAAGGCTGATATGAACTTGTATCCACAGAAAAGCCTCTTGGGTCTTAATGTGTGTGTAGGTTGTTTTAAAAGTGTTTTCTCAGTAATGCTCTCCCCTTAAGAATAAACTTGCTTGCTTAGAAAGTGTAGAAAAAGCAAATGTAGTCTAGGCAGACTGGCTTGCTGGGGAGCTCACAGTAAAGGCAGAAAATTGTACAGCTTGAGTAAACTCTGGTTAAGAAGGAGAGAGACCCAAGAGAAATGATGACTAAGGAGCTGGGAGTCTAGAGTGGATGCCCTGGGAGGGAGGAAGGTGGACCACAAAGGGGAAATGAAGGTGCAGTTGTCCTGAACTGTTCATTCCCTCTGGGGCACCTGGCATTGGCCACTGTCAGAAGGCAGGATACTAGGCTAGATGGACCTTTGTTCTGACCCAGTATGGCTGTTCTTATATTCTCCTCATCTCAAAGAATGACAAAAATCACTCAAAGATCATCATACATCCCTAGAAGATGGAACGAGGAGGGACTTTCTCGGACATCCTGTCCATCCTTTTGCATTAAATGAGAAAAATCTCAACACCACACTTACGATATGCAAGGGTACTTACCTAACCTTTCCCAAATTACAGCTTCAGAATTAGCTACTGTACTAGGCAAAGTTTCCACTCTTTGATTGACCTTATTGCCATCTGAAAACTTTTCTTAATAGCCAAGATAAATGAGAAACAATAAAGCTTAGTTTTATAGCACTTTTCATGCAAAATGCACCCTGAAGCACTTTACGGGGTTAAATTATACAGTTATAGTATTAAATAATATAAATTTAAAACATTTGCAGCTTTAGTCTCTTACTCCTTGTTTTATTGCTAGTGCCCAATTTAAATAATTTTTGCCTTCTCTTCTAATATTAATATTTATATTGCAGTATTGCTCAGAGATTTCAATCAGGCACGGTACAGAGGTAGACACAGTCCGTGCCCCAGAGTGTTTATATTCTAGGAAAGGGACTTATCTTGCTCTTATTGAAGTAAGTGGCTAAACTCTCATCCATTTTAATGAAAGGAGACTCAGGCTTTTACGGTATGTCCACATTGTCACTGGGGGGTGTGAGTGGCAGGTCGTGCACTTATCGCTCCCCCTAGCTTCCTCTGGACAGCATGCTAAAGGTAGAAATGAGAATGGCACGGCACAAGCTTCAGCTCTAGCAAGTGTGCTCGCTGTAAGTCAGGCAGACTTGTGTCAACCTCTGCTGATATTCTCACCCATATTTTTAGAGTAAGACAGATATGTCTACATGACCTGGGACTCGTGCCATGGGTAGTGGGTGAAGATAGGGCTGGGAAGAGGCAAGTCCCCAACCCTGCCTCCAGCTCCGCCTCTTCTGCCCAGGCCCTGACCCTCATCACGGGAAGGGCAGGCAGCACATGGCCCCAGCCTCCCCAGCCCTGGAGCATGGGGAGAGCAGGTGCTCGGGGGCAGCAACACTGCCCCCAGTATGCCTACAGCAGGTGTTCTGGGGGCGGAGTATGGGTGGGGCTAGGCTGGCAGTTTGGGAAGGCAATGCCTTTCCCCACCTAGCGTACCGGCCGTCTATGACTCACACCTCTGGCAACAGCATAGATGTACCCTTAGGCTATGTCTAGACTACGTAGAATTTTTGAAAGAGGATCTTTCCAAAGTGAAAGTAGTCTGGAAGCAGGTTTTTTTGGAAAAAACCGCTCTTCCTTAAAAAAGGAGGTTTACGCGTTTTTTTCGAAAAAGGGGTTTTTTCCCGAAAAAAAACCACATCCAGACTACTTTCACTTTTGAAAATTCCTCTTTTGAAAGTGAGATCGGAAGAAGATATGGAAATTCCCATGGAAACTGCATATCCTCTTTAGAAAAAAAACATAGTTTAGACGTGTCCTATTAGAGAGGTGAAAGTAAGGTGGTGCACTCCAGAGCACCAATCCAGCAAGAGCCACCTGGGACACTCCACTGAGAGCTGGTGGCATGGCTTGTGGTGCGCTCTCCCAGCCGGGTTCCTGCTGCAGGCTGCTGCTGGCGACCTGGCACACAAAGCTTGGTGAGGCAGGCAGGCTAAAAGGGTGCTGCAATGGAGGCATGCACGCTCCCAGCTGGGTTAGTGGTGCGTGTGTGTCTGTAGCTGTTCAGGCTCAGGCTGTAGGACCCTGTAAGGTAGAAGGATCCCAGAGTTCAGGTTGCAGCCTGAGTCCAAACATGTCTACACCACAGCTAAACAGCCCCTTCGCCCAAGCCTGGTTAGCGTGAATCAGCTGTCATGAACCAGCTGCAAGTGCCTGATTACAGTGCAGATATACCCGTAGTGACCTGCTTATAAATAACCCTCCACCCTAATAGCACCTGTGTTCAGACAGCTTCCCTTATTTCTCCCCACTCCCTCCCAGACAAACTTTTGAAAGATGGGTGCTATAAACAAACAGATACTGCAGCGGATGTCGATTTTCCTGTGAAGATATTACCCTTGCATCTCTCTCCAGAGCCTCTGTTCTCTTGTCTGTAGCATTTCCCTGGAGGCTGCTGCCTGAATGACAAACAACTGAAGGGACAAGACGTGTTTGAAAAGAACAAAAGCTCCAAGAAAACCCTAAGGGCCTCTCTTCTCCTTCAGTGAAATCCCCTTTAGGAGTGACAAGGAAACTCTGAGCTCCTGAGCAGAAGTGTCTTATAAGGCCTCCAAATCGAGTCAGGCTTCCCTTCACCTCAAGGCTTCCTTTATCCTGGCTTGATTTGACTTGTTCAAGCAGGGGGCTCTTTCTGTTCCAGCCAGACGAGGATGACACAGAGGCATGAGACTGTCATGTATGGGAGCATTTGCTTCTCTGCCAGCGGAGTGCATGGAGTCCATTTGCAATGCTTGCCAGGGGTTCTATCAAATCAGCTTTCTTTCCGCTGACTGACTTTAATGACTTTAGGCCCTGATTCAGCAAAGTACTTTAGCGTGTGCCTAATTTCTAAGCATGTATTCTGATGTCAGTCAGACTTGGGCATGTGCTTACGTGCCTTGCTGACTTGGGACATTAGTGACGCTGTAAAATACAATGCAATGCTGTGAGAGTGGCAATGTACTGGGGGTAAGAAAGCACAGCATTTTTGTTCATGTGATTGATGTCTACTTTTGGGACCGAATTCAGGCCCCAGCATTAAACCTTACCAAAAAAAAAAAAAAAAAAAAAAAAGAGTCTGTAGAAATAGTGAGCAGACCATAGACATTAGAGAAAGGACTCACTGGGTCAGCTAGTCCATCCATTGGCCAGTGCAGGATTTCTTCCTGTAGCATGTTCCCCAATGATGACATTTTCACCTGTTCCCTTGGCAAAATATTCTGTAGTCTAGCATGCCACCCCTTCTCCTTCAGGACACACTTCCTAATATCTAGCCAAAATCTGTCTTTACGCTGTTTCATCCAGTTCTCTCTATATCTTTCTGGGCTGCTCTGAAAAATTCCTCTCCCTTTCAGACTTCAAATATTTGCACCCAGTTCTATTTCTCCTACTCTCCTTTAGTTTCCACATTCAGGGTATGTCTAGACTACATGCCTCTGCCAACAGAGGCATGTAGATTAGGCTACCCGACACAGTCAATGAAACGGGGATTTAAACAATCCTCACTTCATTAAAATAAACATGGCCGCTGCGCTGTGCCGACAATCAGCTGATCCGGCACAGCGCAGCAGTCTAGACACGGATCTATTGGCTGGGGAAGCCTTTGCCGACCAATCCCTTATGCCTCATGGTCAGAATTTGGTCCATTTCAATGTTTCAATTTTTTATAAGACAATCAGTTACTCCATGCACTTTTAATTTTTGTTGTCCTCTGGATTCCTGACAGCTTAAGAAGATAAGAACGGCCATACTGACTCAGACCAAAGGTCCATCTAGCCCAGTATTCTGTCTGCTGACAGTGGCCAATGCCAGGTGCCCCAGAGGGAGAGAACAGAACAGGTCATCATCAAGTGATCCCTCTCCTGTCATCCATTTCCAGCCTCTGACAGAAGCCAGGGACACCTCCCCTACCCATCCTGGCTAATAGCCATAATAGCATAATAGCTTGTTGTGACGGGCCAGCGGCGGCCTGCACTGGAACTGGGCAGGCAGTGGCTCCGGCCCCGGCAGAAAGCCCAGAAGGAGCTGCCCGGCCGCGCGCCGCATCCGCCGAGCCCGGCATGGAGCCGAGTCCCGCGGCTGTGGCAAACAGGGCCGGCCAGCAGGCAGGGAATGCCGGGAAGCAACCCCGCCCCCTGTGCGCTGAAGCAGGGATGCCGGCAACGCTGGAGGCGGGGACGAGGAGGACGGCGTGACCTCCAGCGGGAGGTTTAAAAGCCGCCCCGGAGCCGGAGCAAGGGGGAGGACACCAGGGAGGCGATTCCTCCCCCCTGGTGGATACGGGAAGCCAGGACTCCCGGAGAGCTGTGGGGAGGACTCCCGCATACCTGTGGCGAAGAAATAAGGGTCGACGGCTCGGGTCCAAAAACCACGGACTCAACGGAGGCTAGGAAGCAGCCCGAGGCAGGGCTGTTCTGGCACCCATGAGCTGACAGGTTACGGGGTGGGACCCCGTCAGCCAGGTAAGGGTCGAGACCCAAACCCTTAGGGCCCTGGGCTGGGACCTGGTGGAGAGGGTGGGCCCGGGTCCCCCTAGCCACCCCTTTATCCCTCCGCACTGCACACAATGCTGGAGAGAAGTGAATGGGTGCAAAGCGAGAGGGGCCTCTGCCCCAAGAACCGTGGTGACTGACCAAGGTGCCCCGAGAGGGGAACTGGGGACACAGGGCTCGCTGGGCCCCAATCCACCAATGGAGGGGTATCGGGAGCTTGCGCCCATTTAACTGTTGACTTTGTAGCTTTAAGATGGCGGGCTCGCTGGGCCATAGCCACAGGGTGGGGGTTGCGTGCTCACGCCCAGAACTAAATCCATCACACCTGGTGGAGAATGTGGGTATGTCCCCACCTGTGACACGGTCGTGAGCTAAAGAGCTAATATATTGACCACAGGAAATTAAAAGAGGAAGAAGACGGACGGTACAATGGAACCGCGACAGCTGCTGGACTGGATCGGGGAAACCCAACAGCAACAACAGCAGCAGCAGGCACAGCTACTACAGCAGCTGGCTACTCAGTTTCAAGACCAGCAGCGTCAGTTGGTGCAGGAGTTGAGTGCACAACAAGAGCGGTGGGTCAATGCCGCTAAGCAAGCGGGACCCGGGACGGGTGCCGCGGTAGGTGGAGGACCAGAGGGGTCGGGAATGGGAGCCCTCCCCATTCGCTTGACTAAGATGGGACCCCAGGATGATCCAGAAGCCTTTCTAACCACCTTCAAGAGGGTGGCAACCGTGGCCTGGTGGCCTGAAGACCACCCTACTCACCCCCTATCTCACCGGCCCAGCTCAACTCGCCTACCGGAGTCTCGCAGCCAAAGATGCCTTGTACTATTTTAAGGTGAAAGAGGCAGTGCTTGACCAGCTAGGAGTCACCCCCAAAACCAGCCGGCAGCGGTTCCGACAGGAGCAGTTCGGACCCAAGGAGAGGCCCCGGGCCGTGGCCCAGAGGTTACGAGAGTGGGCGAGGAAGTGGATTGAGCCCGACCAGAAGACAGCCGCACAGGTGATGGAGCTGATGATCCTCGAGCAGTTCATCAGCATATTGCCACGAGAGGGTCAGAAATGGTAAAGAAGAACCAACCCACAACTGTGAACGAGGCAGTGGCTTTGATGGAAGCCTACATGGCTGCTGAGGAAGGGGAGGTCAGTAGCCCCAGGATGACCCGATAAGGACTGAAGGTAGGGGGACTATGGCCTGGTGGAGGAATAAGAGGAAGGGGAAGATTTGGGGGGCCCCGTGGCGGCCCGGGAACCCTCCGCAAGTTAGCTCCAGTATGGCCCAAAAGGCTGGTGGAGGGGACGGAGAAGGAGGCAACCTGGGAAGGAGGGGCCAAAGAAAAAAAGACCCCAGCCTGAGGAGCCTGTTTTCAGTGTGGCCAGGAAGGACATTACAAGAAGGATTGCCCACTAATGGACCGCACCCTAGGCCAGGTGGAGGGACCCCGAGAACCCTGGGAGACAACAGGGACAGGTTCCCCAGTAATGGCCATGGTGAAGATTGAGGGGGAAGCGGTAAGGGCATTAGTAGATTCGGGCTCCGTGGTCACGCTGGTACGAGAAGACCTCATCCCCATCGGACAGAAGGAAAGGGATCCCGTGGTGATGCGCTGTGTTCACGGGGAGGTCTGAGCCTACCCCTCAGTGTGAGTGCGGCTGGCGGATGATTGGAACGAGAAAATGTGGGGAGCGGGAAAGGTCCCAGCCCTGCCGTACCCGGTATTGCTCGGGAGGGATTGGCCAGGGTTCACCCGCTTGCTACAATCCGGGGTGAAGACCCCCCTGGAGACTGCGAGTCGGGGCTCCCCACCGGTCGAAGGATACTTGGCGCCAGGGGGGGATAACCCCAGCGACGGCGACGCCAGGGTGACGCAAGGTGACGAGCGTGAGCCGGAAGCCGAAATAGGACAGAGCACTGACTTTGTTAGAGAACAAAGAGAGGACCCGACTCTACAGAATGCCTGGGATCAAGCCACAGCCGAGGATGGGAATAGAGAGGAACCCCAACACCCACGCCAGGGACCGTATTTCAAGGTACGGAATGACCGCCTGTACTGGGTAGTACAGGAATTGGAGGAGGAGGGGGAGAGACAACAGTTAGTGGTCCCCTTGCGGTTCTGGCGGACGGTGCTTCACCTGGCTCATGACAACCCCTGGGCCGGACACTTAGGCCGGGAGAAAACGTTGGCTAGGGTCACTCAAAGGTTTTTTTGGCTGGGGATTTATAAAGTAGTGCACGACTTCTGTGCCTCTTGTCCGGAGTGTCAGAGGGCAGCTCCGGTGGGTGTGGCACGGGCACCACTTATCACCCTCCCGGTCATAGAAACTCCATTCGAACACATAGCCATAGATTTGGTTGGTCCCCTGGAGGCATCGCGCACGGGCCACCAGTATATCATGGTGGTGTTGGACTACGCAACCCGGTACCCCGAAGCGGTGGCACTCTGAAACACCAAGGCGCCCACCCTAGCGAGGGAACTAGTGAAGATCTTCTCGAGGGTGGGGCTGCCGAAGGAGATCCTGACGGACCAGGGGACGAACGTCACCTCGCGGGTGATGAAAGAATTGTGTCGGATGTTAAAGATGAAACAGATTCAGACGTCCGTCTACCACCCACAAACTGATGGGTTGGTGGAGCGGTTCAACAAGACTTTGAAGGAGATGCTCTGAAGGTTCGTGCGAGACAACCCCAGAGGATGGGATAGCCTGCTCCACGCACTATTGTTCGCCATCCACAAGGTCCCACAATCAACGACGGGTTTCTCACTGTTTGAATTGCTATACGGGAGACGGCCATAAGGAATTCTGGACCTCCTGAGGGAGGACTGGGAGGAGCAGCCTACCACCTGTTGAGGGGCATCCCAGTATATCCTCCAGTTGAAAGATAAGCTAAAAAGGCTGGGTGAATATGCCTGGATGAACCTAGCACAGGGCCAAGAAAGACAAGCACGATACTATGACAGGACAGCGCAGCTGAGGGAGTTCTAGCCGGGAGACCGAATATTGCTCCTCCTTCCCACCCCCGGCTCCAAACTAATGGCCCAATGGCAAGGTCCCTTCGAAGTGCTCTGGCAAGTGGGGACTGTAGATTATGAAATTCGCCTATCGGGACAAAGGAGGGATAAACAAACCTTCCACGTAAACCTCCTAAAGAAATGGGTCACCCCGGAGAACCTGTTGATAACTCCGGCACCCACCGAGGATGACCTGGGACCCTGGGGCGGCCACAGCCAAGAGGAAACAGAGGTCAACCTGGGTGACGCGTTGACGACCTCCCAATGGCAACAGCTCAAGGACCTCCTCCGGCGGTACAGGGTGGTGCTTACGGTCCGGCCAGGTCGCACATCTTTGGGCTGCCACCGGATCATCACTGAAGCTGGAAGGACGGTACAAGAACCACTTCGGCCCCTGCCACGCAAGATGTGGAGGACTGTATGAGACGAAGTACAGCTGATGTGGCAATGGGGAGTGATCAAGGAGTCACGAAGCGAATGGCGTAGTCCTATTGTCCTGGTCCCAAAGCCGGACGGAACAACTCGGTTTTGCACTGACTTTCGGCGATTCGATGCCTATCCGATGCCCTGAGTTGATGAACTTCTGGACCAGCTAGGACACGCCAAGTATCTATCCACGTGCGACCTAACGAAAGGATACTGGCAAATCCCCCTGGAGCCAGAAGCTCAAGAAAAAACGGCGTTTTCTACCCCTTTCGGGCTGTTCCAGTTCCGAACAATGCCCTTCGGTCTCCATGGAGCAGTTGCCACTTTCCAGCGGGTGAAGGATCACCTGCTAGCACCAAACCAAGCATTCGCCACGGCCTACAGTAGCAGTTGGGAAGATCACCTACGCCATCTCGAATCCATATTGGCAGCCCTGGGGAGAGCGGGCTTAACGGCGAACCCGAGGAAATGTCACCTAGCCAAAACAGAGGTATCGTACTTGGGGTACACGGTGTGGGGGGGGGGAAGCTGAAGCCCCTGGCCAGCAAAGTACAGTCCCTAGAAAGCTACGCTGCCCCTAAATCAAAGAAGCAGGTGAGACAATTCCTGGGACTGGCCAGAATTATTTCAGGAGATTTATCCCTGACTTTGCCACGATAGCAACACCACTGACAGAACTTACAAAGAACGCCAAGCCTACGCAGGTGCAATGGATCCCACAAGCCAAACGGGCCTTTGAGACATTAAAAGGGCGCCTGTCTAAGGCCCCAGTACTGACACAGCCAGATTTTGAAAACCCTTTTTTCCTTTACACAGACGCTTCCCAAGTGGGACTAGGAGCGGTCTGGCACAGGAATACCAAGGGGCTGAACACCCAGTCCTGTATGCAAGCTGAAAGCTACTGCCCAGGGAGCAGAGTTACACCACGATCGAAAAGGAAGTATTGGCCATAAGGTGGGCAGTGGAGTACCTACAGTATTACCTGTGGGGAAATAAATTCCATCTGATAACAGACCATGCTCCGTTAGTCTGGCTCAACTCCATGAAAGACACAAATGCACATATTATGCGTTGATATTTGGCCCTACAGCCGTACAATTTGGAGGTAAGCTACCGCCCGGGTAAGAGACACCAGAATGCAGACTTTTTCTCTAGAATATGGGACCGCGATGAGGGGGAGTGCCTAAAGCCTCCGAGGGGGGAGGTGTGTGACGGGCCAGTGGCGGCCCGCTCTGGAACTGGGCAGGCAGCGGCTCTCGCCCCGGCAAAAAGCCCGGGAGGAGCTGCCCAGGCGGTGCGCGGCCGGGACGCCACGTCTGCCGAGCCTGGCATGGAGCCGAGTCCCATGGCTGTGGCAAACAGGACCGGCCGGCAGGCGGGGACGGACGTGCGCGCCCCGGGCAGGGGACGCCGGAACGCAACCCTGCCCCCTGTGCGCCGACGCAGGGATGCCAGCAACGCTGGAGGCGGGGACGAGGGGGACGGCGTGACCTCTGGCGGGAGGTTTAAAAGCCGCCCTAGAGCTGGAGCAAGGGGGAGGATGCCAAGGAGGTGATTCCTTCCCCCCCTCCCCCGGTGGAGACAGGAAGCCGGGACTCCTGGAGAGCCGTGGGGAGAACTCCCGCATACCTGTGGCAAAGAGGTAAGGGTCAACGGCTCGGGTCCAAAAACCACGGACTCAAGGGAGGCTAGGAAGCAGTCTGGGGCAGGGCCGTTCTGGCGCCCGTGGGCTGACACGTTACGGGGTGGGACCCCGTCAGCTGGGTAAGGGTCAAGACCCAAACCCTTAGGGCCCCGGGCTGGGACCCGGTGGAGAGGGTGGGCCCAGGTCCCCCTAGCCACCCCTTTATCCCTCTGCACT
This sequence comes from Pelochelys cantorii, assembly GCA_032595735.1. Lineage (NCBI taxonomy): Eukaryota > Metazoa > Chordata > Testudines > Trionychidae > Pelochelys > Pelochelys cantorii. The sequence continues at coordinate 252,668,765 of CM064326.1, read as the reverse complement.
GCACACAACGCTGGAGAGAAGTGAATGGGTGCAAAGCGATAGGGGCCTCCGCCCCAAGAACCGTGGTGAATGACCAAGGTGCCCAGAGAGGGGAACTGGGGATGCAGGGCTCACTGGGCCCTGATCCACCGACGGAGGGGTATCGGGAGCTCGCGCCCATTTAACTGTTGACTTTGTCGCTTTAAGACGGCGGGCTCACTGGGCCGTAGCCCCAGGGCGGGGGTTGCGTGCTCGCACCCGGAATTAAAACCGTCACACTTCTCAAGGCTTTACTTATATTGAGGACAGGGAGGCTTATTCTGTCCACTGCCTCTGGTGGGGTACAAGGAACACAAAGGAGCAGTGAGAGGCTGTGGGAATTTCCCTCAATATCTGAGCAGTGTAGGGACAACACAAGCAGTCATATGCTACCACCCCTTGGCAGGCATCAGTGTAGAGGGTGTGGCAAGCTGAGCCATGGTGCTGGAACTAAGGGTGCTGGGATACAGCACCATGCTCTGGCTTGAAGTGCTTTTCATCATATCCACGGTTTATGGTTTGGTTTGGTGGTTCTCAGCAACTCCTGTGTACAAATTGTTCCAGGCCCCCTGAAGCAGAGGCATGAAGACAGAAAGGCGTGAGATGTGGCCTATAGGCAGCTGTGGGAAAACTCTGAGATTTCTTACCCTGAGGCCATTTCAGCCTTCACACCTCCAAGGAATCCAGGTGGTAGGAGGGTGACTTAATTCACTGTTGCCCCACCTCCATGGGCTGGGCCTTTTATGCTGCACTTCTCGGGAATCCCAGCACTGCTCCAGGAGTTCACGCTTTCTGGTCCATGCCATTGTTGCATCAGGTTCATTCTGCCATTATTTCAAGCTGCGCACTCGTATCTAATGTTCTCTCCATTATTACCCACAGTATGGCAATACTATGCCACACTGTCAAATCCTTACTGTATTTCGTGCATGGGAAATAAAGACATAGTGCCATCTCTGACTAAGTTGCTTTTACTACTTAATGCTTTAATAGATGCCTAATGTAGCTCTTATGTTCGGGAAGAGTTCATTAGTTTACAAATTAGCAGCCTGAAGTGAATTTTGTTACCATCGACTGCCTTCCCATTTCTCGCAATATGTCTGCCATTTCTTTTTTTTTTCCCGGATTAATGTGTATGAAGTATAAGGGAGATGATTCTCTCAGCTATTTAAACTTTAAAGGCACCCACGATCATTTCATCCTCTTTCAGGCGAGTCTCCCATCTACTGTCTTCTGCTCCCAAACACAAAATCCCACTTCGCTGCTGCTAGAGGAAAGTGCTGCATCTTGTCATCTGTGTCGGTAAGGTATAGTGAGGAAATCAATTGGACTTAGGAGAGTGAGCTGGTAATAATGCTGTATACCTTACGTACAGTGAGGCTCAACAGGCAGTGTAGAAAGTCTGACGGATTATTGCATGCCTCAGGTGAGTTGCACGGTACAAGGCTAAAGGATCAATGTCTTCAGCCACCTGAGCCGTGAAATGATCCCCTAGAAACACAATGCCTCAGAGAGACTTAAAGGAATTATATTTAATTTTTTTTAAAAACTCTAATGAGATAAACATGTTCATTTACTGAGGATTACAGGCACTGGTATGACATCACTGACAGTCAGTCTGAGTGTTCTGTTCCTGTACTATATGCTTAATTAGCACTAAAAATGCAGCTGGCATTGGCAGGTCTGGCTCCGAGGCATGCATTTGTACCAGTGTGAACAGTGCACCATGGAGAGAAATGAGAAGGTTCCACCACCTTTCAAGAAATGATAATGTATGTTGGACACGTGCCAACGTGGGGAGTTAAATGGTGAATCAAAGCAACCCAGCGTAGCAAGGAGTTAAGGATGGCTTGCTATTCTGTTCTGGTTTGAGTTTCATTCCAGCCCCATCACTGTATCTCAGCATCTAGCTGAACAAACCCTGAGGGAATCATGAACTTTCCCTAGGTAAACACTGCAGGGCAAGCCTTCCTAACTATAGAGGATGCCAGATGCCAACATACTATAAATGTCATTATAAATGTTTGGGAGGGATGCAGTGTGGAAGTCTCCTGGGGTGGGGGGAGTTGCCCAATACAAAAGACTTTTGTTAAATCTTTTCCATCCCTTTTCCTCTGTTGCTCACAGTGGGTAGAATCCTTGCTTGGCCAGACAGCTTGCACGGTAGAGCTGAACTACTCCGAAAAGGTTGGAGGTAATCTTGAGGAGAAAGACTCCATCTCTGGCCACAGAGAGGAAGCAAGCTACTGGTGCACTCATAGAAGAGGGTGCAATGTGGCTCTACAAGGCAGTCACCTCCTCCCTGGGACTCCGCACAGGTCCCTCACCCAGTGATGTGTGGAGCCAATGGGGTGTTGTGTTTTGGGAGAGTGTCTCCAGAGAGAGAAAAAGGACAGCAGGGAACTGCTCTCTTGTCCATGAGCTAATGTGGCTTCGCTGACACTGAACTTCATGGAGCTATTTGCAAGGGGATTTACACAGTTCCTTCAAGAAAGAGAGACCCTGTCCAGGGTAGTCACTGCTCCTTGAGGATCCATCCACAAGTGATTTCACAGCTCCCTGGGACTCAGAGAACTGGGAAATCCTACCCTGCCCCCTCCCCTACCCTCAGGCCCGACCACAGCAAATCCTTAAAGTCTCTCATATTAGAGCATTATTCTTTGGAATCTCTGGGAGGTGAACCTGAAGATTTCTCTCCCTTCCCAGCTGGGCTGGCCTGAGTTTTTTGTTGGATCTACTGAATACCACCGTCTCTGATGAGGTCTGAGGGTTGTATTAGAAAATGGGTTTGGCGAGAGTGCACGTGCTTGTCTCCATTGCAATCAGAACATGTTGGTTTTTCCATGTTAATTATAAAGGTAACAAGCAAGTGGTACTATGGGTCAGATTCTCAGCAGGTACAGATATTTGACCTAGTTAAGTTGACTTCCATGGAGCTCTGATGTTTTATGGCCTTCTAAAGATCTGATCCATCTCTTTATGTACTGTGGAGGCAGGAAAAAGGGAATAAGGGAATTTGTGTGCAGCCATCTTAGTCTTGTCAGTAGCAGAGCAAGAGTCAGGCTAAGTTTGTGGCCTGACAATGCGAGAGCTGTAATAAGATGATGCCTTCACCTCTCGCCTCCATACGGAGATCAGGATAGAATGCTGACTCTGGCAGGGACCTTGAGATAAGGAGCATCTGGGTGGAACTAAAATAACTGTTAGCCATTGGTGTTTGTAATGGGAAGGATACTAATTGTTTATTGTTATTATATCTAATGGACAGTATATAAACTGATTCATAATTTCTTGTATTTGAGGATCTGCCTCGGGGCGGGGGGGCCTTCCCCCCGTCCGAATCAGTTTTTCCCCTTGCTGCAGCTCGTAATAAAACTGCCTCTGGCTACTTGTTGCTTACAAATGCAGAGTGAGGACAATGTTTTCTTCCACAGTACATAACACAGAAAACCTTAACCCAACCCCACCCTCACTCATTTAAATTTTGTTTTGTTTAAGAAATATGGATACCCCCTCCCAGAAGTGGAGGAAAGGGGAAGAAGCCCTATAACTGCAAGAATAATCCAAGGCTCAGATCTTTTAGTTGGCTCTGTACAAGAAGACCTCTGTGCCTATGAGGAATAGAGCCCCACTGAAGCTCCATGCAGACACATGAGGTTTGCCTGTGTGTATCCAGCTGCAATATCAAGGCCCCAAATTGCAACACAATCTTACACAGGGCGTGATTTTCAAGGAGAATTGCTCAGAACCTCTGAAGTCATTTGGAAGCCACATGAGATTTGAGAAAAATCAGATCCATGGTGATGTTCATCCCCAGGATCCAAAATATGTTAGAAATTCCCTGTGGCTGACATGTAGCCACATCTGGGTGGAGGACAGCAGTGAGCAGGAAAACTTGGCATGTTGGATACAACATCCCAATATGGGAGAAGTCAAGTGCTGATGGAAACACCATGACTTGTATTCTTACAAAACCTGCTGTGGAACCTTCAATGTGCACACACCAGATTCAATGCAATTTTAGTGATTAAGGTTTCATCAGAAGGCCTCCCATCCCAGCCACAGTACAAAAATCAGTATTTAGATATGTTAAACCTGATGCTTTGACCACTATTCCACAGATGAAATGCTATTGCCAACCAAATGTTTGTGTGCCTATGTGTATCAAATGTTGCAAAAGCACAAAGTATGTCTCTAAACATAGCACTATATGACTGAGTAAGAACAATTCAATGATCAGCCTTTGTTTCTATTCCTATGAAGCTAAAGACAGAACTGATGGGTTAACTACTGCTCTTAGGGCCTCATCCAAAGCCCATTCAAGTCCATGGAAAGATTCCCATTTGCTTAGTGGCCTTTGAATTAGGTCCTTAATGCTGCTGTAGATGCAATCTATGCTTTGTAAAAAAAAGCCTGAACACACCCCGTTGTGCATGACGTCCATTATTTACCAGAGATCTGTGAGTCATCTGCAATTTGGAAAATGGAAGAGAGAGGCTACAGATTGTTATATATGAGCTATGGCAAGGTCCTTGCTCAGGCCCCTTGCCCTGGGACACTTTCTGGTCCACAAATCAGCTGAAGGCCTTCTCTGGTGCAGTCACCCGGGCCTTTTATTGTCAGCTTCCCACTACCTTCTATTTACAAAGCTTTTGGATTACAGCAAACTCAGCCAACTGCTCCTTCTGCCTGGGGAACACGCTCAGCCACACCCTAACTCCTCTCTTCGTTCCTCCCCTCCTTTCCTTTCCCTGCCCCTCTGGCTGCCTTATATAGCCCTCTGGCTAATGAGGCCCACAGCTGCTTCTAATAGCCTTTCAGCCCTGGGCCTGCTCAGCTGTTTGCCATCAGCCTTTTCAGCCAGGCTATAGTGGCAGAGCTTGGGCTTAGCCAGCAGTCTGTTACAGAGCGTTTAGATGTTACCAGCAGAAAAAGCACGAGCGTGTCAGAAGGTGTGTCTACACTGTACAATAAAGGGGGGTTCCTAATCTAGATTAACTAATGTGCATTAGATAATTCAGGTTAAAATAGCAGCAAAGACATAACAACTCAGTTTTTTACTCAGGTTAACTGCTCAAGTTCTTCTGGCTCCAGTATAGGCTTTAGCACAAAGTGGTTAACCTGGGTTAAATGCCAGGTTGTTGCATCTTCTCTGCTCTTTTAACCTGAGTTAGCTGCTGTGGTTTATGAATACATCTTTCATTGCAATGTAGACATAACCAAAGAAAGAGCAAATGGACACGTGTGTAATATATAAGGGTACATCTACACTGCGGCACTATTTAGGGATACTTCCAGGATCTCAAAATAGCGTATTCTGCGTATTGACAGCGTGCCCGTTATTTCAAAATATCTTTCAAAATAACAGGCATGCTATTCTGATGGCCCAATAAACCTCGTTCCATGAGGATTAAGGGACTTGTCAGAATAGCGCTCTATTTCGAAATGTGGCACTATCTAAAATAAGCTCGAAATAAGCTACTTAATTTGTGTAGCTCAAATTGAGTAGCTTATTTCGAGCTAAGGTGTTGTGTAGATGTACCCTAAGAAACCATCTGCTTCATTATTTGAATATAGTAAAGGCACTAGGGCCCTGCAAAAGCCTTAGCTGAAACCAGAAACAAAGTTCAGCCCTGCTGTAAGTCTCCACCGACATTACTGAATGCAGTGACTTGTCAGGAAGACATCTGGAAACTGTCCCGGGTGAGCAGACATTGCTCTTTGCAGGAAAGCTGCTGCCCCTGGAAAATATTTTTCAGATGATTAGAAGAGTCTTAAAATTGTCCAGTCAGAAAATATATATGTGTATTGAGATGCTGGATGTGCGGCAGCTCACATTGCATGATGTGTATGTGTGTTACTTTGTAACACTCCATGCCTCAGGGTGTTTCAGGCAGGAAGCTAAAGATGAAGTGCCTTCAGCCCAATGGCAGTCCTTTGGAAATTCACAGCTTGCTTTGCTTTTATTGCTGTTCTGAAAAGGAGTCTTTTCTTTTTCTTTCTTAAAGTGAGAATTTGGAGCTAGTAAAAGGTATCAGACTGAGAAGTCTGGAAACTGAAGTTCTGTCTATTTATGTTAAGCATTTCTAAAGTACTCATCATTATAGCATCTGGGCATCTTTTCCCAAGAAAATTTGGTTGAGATGGAACATGACTTTGATGAGTACTGTTAACTAACAGGTTGTTAAACATGACTCTCCAGTCAATCTACACTGAGATAAGTCATATTTAACATCACCTCCCTGACACAAATTACCAAAAGCCAGATGCCATCGAATTAAATATAGTTGGTCCTTGTCTGTTTTGACTACAAAGTTATGTTCAAAATAGCTAACACAACTTCTCAAGGTCACATTCTAATACAGCCTAATGTTCTATCTACTTATATCTTGTCTTATGGTTATGTAAGTCCGATGGCCAGAAGTTCTAGAAGAAAAAACTCTAGTAAAGTCCTCTATTGGAGAAAAGGGGAAAATACTGCCATAGAGAGCTTCATTTGCATAGGCTACCTACCCACAATTCCTCTTCTAACACTTGGAGAGTAAACATACCTAAACATCAGTTTGGATTTTGGGCTCCCAGAGAGGACCAAGAATTAATTAGGGTCCTAAGTGCTTCTGGCTTCCCATCTAAGATATGAGAGACATTATAGAGCAGCGTTTCCTAATTGGTGCTCCTTGGAACCCCGGGGTTCTGTGAAGCAAAAGTAAGGGTTCCACGAGAATGCAGCACTCCCCTGCCCCCTCTTAAAGAGATAGAGTCTATTTTGCGTTTTTTTGTTTTGTTTTGGTTTGGTTTTTGTTGCTCGACAATTTCTGGTGGGTCTTTTTTTTTCTTTGCTTGACAGATTTTACCCTGGCAACCCTAGGGGTTCCTTGAAATTCTTTTAAGCTGAAAAGGGTTCCGTGGCTAAATAAAATTGGGAAACACAGTAGTAGAGGATACCAGAAGAACTGACTGGACTCTGAGGAGGCCCTGCTTACTTAGCACCTTAATAAAGTTAAATCACTAAGCTGGGGTAAGTAATGGTTCTAATTTTCAAGCAGCTCCACTGGGACTGGAGGCAGACCTGCGAAGAGATGTTTGGGGCATGTCTACAGTGTGGCTGGCAGTATAGACAGGTTTGTGCTAGTTCTGTTCAAACTAGTATGCTAACAATAGCAATGTAGATATTGTGGCAGGGAAGTGGCCCAGGCTAGCCACATGAATCCAAGCCTGACAAATCCTCTAGGGATGAAATTTGATGGCTAGCCCAAGCCACTGCCTTGCTGCAGCATCCACACTGCTCTTTTTAGCATGCTAGTTCGAGCATATCTAGTCTGAGTCTCTCTACCCAGGTTGGGAGGCTTACTCTTTGCTGCAGTGTAGGCATATTCTTCATCTACTGCTTATCACTGAGCCAAACCAGGAAGGAGTTTTTGTTGGAGGTGTGAGGTGGTGCAGTGAAGGGATATTTTCCCTGGCAGATGGGAAGGGAGTTCCACAGACTTCTGCCAAAATTACCAAGAAGCAGGATGAGGGGGTATTAGGATTTATTTGCATGTACAGGCTGTTGCTGTGTTTTCCCAGGTTTGTGACTCTATTCTTTTTCCCCTCATAAAAATACTCCTGTTTGTACACAGCCTCAGAGTGCTTGTGGGTGGGGAAGTTCTGGCTCTTAATGGTATCTAGGGAGGGTGTGTTTAACCTTCCCAGGTTCTGGGTGCAGACTTGAGTTGGTTCAGTTATTTGTCAAGCAGGACCCTCGATATACTGAAGCCAGCTCTCTCTGCTGCTGTTAACCACCTCACAAAAGGCTCACACCTAGTAGGTAAGCTCTTGGTTGTGAGGAATATTTTTTTTTGTTCAGTGCCTGTGCCGCATCTCGCTCAATGGGCCTATGACTACAGCACCAGGTATTACTGCAACATAAAGAATACTAATAATGGTGAAGCCCTCAAAGTGCACTCCTTTACTCAGAAAAATGTTATAACAGACACACAATACAGCTGCTCCTCCATCTGAGAGATGGAGGTGAAATACCTAAGACATGCAAAGCTACTCTGTAATTCATGGAGTTTTGCATTTCATTCTGAATTCAAATAGGAACAAGCAGGTCCCAAGAGACCCACCTTCTTTGACCAAATGTTTCTAGCTAAACTTTTTAAATTATGGCCACCATACCAGGGCCCCAGCTCAAGCTGCTGGGCTCCATACCCGAGAACCAGGTGGCTGGGGGGGTGGGGAAGTGGAGACAGACACATACACTTGTTCTCCAAATACTTAGGCCAGCCCTAGGCCTAGTGATGGGGGACAGGATAGACTGTGTTCGAGGGTTATTGTTTCTCAGCACTTCTCTCTTACCCCAAATGCTAGCATCAACTCTATAATTCAGAATAGCCTCAAGCACTTCAGTCACATCAAATTTTTAATCATTTGCTCTTTCATATAACAGCCACATCAATAGCGAGCGGCATGTCTTTGTAATAACATCTGACTAACTGCCTCCAAACTCTTGTCTGTGCTGAAATAGGTGGTCAATACCATCTGATACCATATAATCTCTCTTGTTCCCACCCTATGATCTGTTTACTACTTGAACTTTTAACGTGCACAGAACGTAACAGGTCCCTTAAAAATGGCCTGGCTTTCAACTTCCCATACAAATCAACCAGCTCATGAAAAAAAGGATAGTGGAAAATATGCAGAACCAAGTTCTTGCTTTTCAAACGCAAATATTTGCCCTTGCGGCTGCCTTCTTGATGATTGTTTAAGACCTTTCCCATATCCTGGTCTTTGATGTGTTTCTTCATTATAGTCCGGGGAAGTTTTTTCAACCTCAAACCTGGTGCTAGTTCAATAACGTTGTTCAGTTCTTAGCTGACACTTCAAGAGAACCGTAAAAATCTTAGTGGATGGATATGAAAATAAAAAAAGAAATAAAGGAGAGGTGGAGTTGTCAGCAGTAAATAGCAAATAACCCCAAAGCACTATTTTTATTTGTTCTTTGCAGTTCTTTACAAGAGAACTGGATGGTTCCAAGGTTGATAATGGGCTAAGGAGTCTTTCATATCTGGCCAGACCCAGGTTGCTAGTGATAGAAGATTGTTGTTTTCAGTGACTGATGGCTGTTAGGTGTGGTCTGTGAAATCGTTTGCTGGTGTTAGTCCTGATATCCCACATCACAAAACCTACCACAGTAACTGAGAGCACTTTACACAGCATTATTAAAAGGGAAGCTGTGGCACCTAGTGGGTAAGATTCCAGACCAGAAGACCCACGTTCTCTTCCTGCTTCTGACACTTGTTTGTTGGGTGACTTTGAGCAAATTACTTTAGTATGACCCAAAGAGCTAACAATACCAATTGCCTTTGTAAAGCACTTTGAGATCTACACGTGAAAAGCACTACGAGATAAGTATTATTATTTATATTACAATGGCACCTAGAGAACCTAGCTAAGATCACAGCCCTTCATGTGAAGTGCCATACAAGCACATATTAAAAGACAGTCCATGTCCTGAATATCTCATCTAAACAGACGAGGCACAGGATGGCAGAAAAGGAAGGAATAATATTCCCTTTATTCAGACAGGGAATTTAGAGGTGAGGGCTTTAGGTCAGTATAACTATGTCTCTCAGGGGTGTACAAAAATCTACCTCCCTGAGCAAGGCAGTTAAACTAATCTGGCCCCCAGTGCCCATAGGGCTCGGTGGGTGGGAGAATTCTCCTCTTGGCCTAGCTACTGCATCTCGGGGAGGTGGCTCACCAACCCTGATGGGAGAACATTGCTGCAGCATTTTAAGTGTAGACAAACACTGAGGGCTTGTCTTCACTACGCAGAATATCAGTGCTATTGCGGTTAATCTTCTGGAGTTTGACTTACCAGGTCTAGTAAAGACCTGCTAAATCGAACTCAGAGGGCACCCCATTGGCACCGGTACTCCTCCTCCTTGTAAGTTGATGGGAGCAATGTTGGAGCTTATAATTTAGCTGGAGTTGCATATCTTAATTCACCCTTCCCTGTAGTGTGGACCTGGCCTAAATGACCTGGTTATGGTCTCTTTCTTTCTCGCTCACACACACATTCAAAAGTTGGGAAATGCCAGAACTGCAGGCACCTGTGCCACCTCAGCTCCTTTGTATGTCTCCATTATGAGACGCTCTTGAATTACATAATCATCTACAATTTTCCCCTAAGATCCCTGTCTTAATTTGGTAAACTAAGCTATTTGCTTCTATTTTTAATACCACCTCACATATGTCTACAACTTACCTGCCACCAAATGCATACAGATATCATAGGTATCTGAAAAGATTGAATCCAAGACCTCCAGCACTGAAAAGACAGGTGTAACCTTGCCTTCATGGGTCCCAACTGAGAACACCAAATTCGGGTCACAGTGCTGAGAAATGGGGTAAATATACGCCAAATGTTGGTAGTTATTGTCCCAAAAGCTATCCCAAACCAGCCACAGAAGTAAACTGTCTCACCACACTGGCTAACAAGAAGTTAGAAAAGCAATGCCCTGAGGCATTCTAGTCTTTGTATCACCACCAAAAGCACTAGATTTAAAAATGAGGGGTTCTCTAAAGCTATTCTAATCAAATAATAGGTTCTTTTAATCCCAAAGGACCAGTCACACACACACACAGGCCAATATACAACTCAGATCTTACCCCAAAATCATACTGTTGCCAGTCCTTCAGTATCTAAAATCTAAAGGTTTATTTATAAAAAAAAGAAGGAAGGGTGAAAGTTAAAATTGGTTAAAGGAATCAAATACATATAATAATTACAAAGTTCTTTATTCAGGTGTGTAGCAGTAATGAAATAAACTGCTGGCTTAAGTCAATTCTCTAGTTGCTTCCAAATCAGTGAAAGGACCTCACTCCCTTTGTTAGAATGCTCCCTTTAGTATGAGTCTATAGTCAAGAGTTTTGAGTAGGAGTGAGGTGGGAGCAGAAGAGAAGCAAAATAGAGGTGGTTCCAGGGCCTTTTATAGCTTCTACCATATGGAGGGAATCTGGTTTTTATTATGGCAAATTACAAGTAAAGGTGTAATTTGGAGTCAACCGGCAAGTCTCATCCCGGCATAATTTTGCTTAGTCATAGCAGAATCCACTACACACACTCTAGTTTGAATGTTCACATGAAAGCCCATTAGGTGCAGATTGGCATCTTCTTCCATGGTCCACTGTGAGCTAAGGCTGTGTCTACATTGGCATGATCTTGCGCAAATACTCTTTAACGCAAGAGTTCTTGCGTTAAAGTATTTGCGCAAGACAGCATCCACACTGGCATGTGCCTTTGCGCAAGAGATGTGCTTTTGCTCAAGAGCATCCGAGCCAGTGTAGATGCTCTCTTGCGCAAGAGAGCTCTGATGGCCATTTTAGCCATCGGGCTTTCTTGCGCAAGAAATTCATATTGCCTGTCTACACTGGCCTCTTGCGCAAGAGGGCTTATTCCTGAGCGGGAGCATCATAGTTCTTGCGCAAGAAGCACTGATTTCACACATTAGAACGTCAGTGTTCTTGCGCAAGAACTCCCCGCCAGTGTAGACAGGTAGCATGTTTTTGTGCAAAAGCAGCTGCTTTGGCACAAGATCGTGCCAATGTAGACGCAGACTAAATGTTTCTTGATGGGTTATTCAACTTAAATAGTCCCTTCACATTGTGCTGGTTAAATACCTCATGCGTCCTACCACAAGGGCCTATATTTAAAATATAGATACAGAGCTAATATTTCTATCTTCAGGCACAAACATGATACATGCAGATAAATCATATAATCATATTCAGAAAATCATAACCTTTCCATATGTAAGCAGGGTCAGGATAAGCTCTACCCTGACATCTGGTGGTGAATTGTGGCGAGTGGTGCAAAAAGACTTCAGGGGCTGATCTCATTTGAATAGGCACACCCACCCCGCCTAGTATGTGCTCACAGCAGCCCAAATGGTCACCTCGGCCACTATGGGATCCCCAGTCTCTCTGTTATTGAGGCAGAGGGGATAAAGTGTTGTTACCCTGATTATGTGAATCAAGGACAATGGAATAGTGGAACTGTTTATGACAGAGGGATTCGCCATAAACTAAGTAGCACTCGCTAGACAAGGGGCATGGGTTCCAAACCCAGTCAAGTGGAGAGAGGCTGGGGATAGGTTTTTGTACTGGGGGGGGGGTTTGAGGGCCTAAACAACATCAATTGTGCCTCCTTTTCTCTCCACTGTGGAATATCAGAGCTAATTTGGATTCCATTAGGAGTCTAGTTGCAAGCTGCTGAGCTGACTTCAGCGTGGGCTAATGGAGCACTAGCACTGAGGCTCCTCTATTATGAGCTGAACTTGCTGAAGAGCTGACATCACTGTGTGCTGAGGGGAGCCTGGTGCAATACTGATAAAGAGCTGACATTGCTGTTGCTGTGGGGAGCCTGACACTACACTGCTGAGCTACTAGGGCTATGTCTACACTGGTGCGATCTTGCGCCAGAAATATGCAAATGAGGCTAAGCGTGGAACATTGCTGAGCCTCATTTGCATATCTAATGAGCTGCCATTTTTTTTCAGAAGAGGCTCTTGCGCAAGAAGGAGCGTCTACACTGCCCCTTCTTGCGCAAGAAAAACCCTCTTGCGCAATGCCGTTCTTCCTGAAAAGTAATAGGTGTAACGACATTGAGCAAGAAGGTTTTTCTTGTGCAAGAAGGAGCAGTGTAGACGCTCCTTCTTGTGCAAGAGCCTCTTCTGAAAAAAATGGCAGCTCATTAGATATGCAAATGAGGCTCGGTGATATTCCATGCTTAGCCTCATTTGCATATTTCTGGCACAAGATCGCGCCAGTGTAGACATAGCCCAGCAGAGCAGCTTGTGGGGACGACTGGCAGGTGGAGGTGGCCAGTGGAGTGGCTGGTGGGGACGACCGGTGGGCGGCTGGTAGGAGTGGCAGCAGGCAGCCAGTGGAGCAGCTGCAGGAACAGCCAGCTGGTGGCCAGGGGCGTGGACTGAGACGGCTGGTGAAGCAGGGCAGTTCGTGGGACGATTGGAGCGGCTCACGGGACAGCAGGTGGAGTGTGGCAGAGTGACTCGCATTGACGGTGGCAGCAGAACCCTACGGAGAGGCGGAGCCATCGGTGGACCACGTAAGGTGTATCAACCCCCGCCCCCACCATTCCACCCAGGTTGGGATGGTAAAACCCTGCCGGGTGAACTTTTGAACCCTGGAGAAGCACTGACCCGGGGCAGAGACTTTTGGGGTGTCGGACTTTGGGACTTTGGGTGATTTTTGGCTGGGGGGTGGATCTTTGCTCATGTTTGGTCTATGAATCCAAGTTGTGGTGTTTTCCCAATTTAATGCTGATGTCGGTTACCTCATGTTATTAAAGATTTGCTGCTATACTGAGGTTCTGTGCTTGTGAGAGGGGAAGAATTGCTTCTTTGAGGCGCCCAGGGGTGTATGTACAATTTCCCAGGTCACTGGGTGGGGGCTTGAGCCGGTGTTGTATTACCTTGTTGGGAGGAGACCCCTAGATACTGAACCCGGCCCTTGCTGCTATTAACTCAGCCTGGCAGAAGGGTTACACATAGATACCTTACTTTATAGCTTTTGTACAAGATTTGTTGTGAATATATAGGTATGGTTGCAACAATGATCATATTTTTATCAGATGACATCACAACAGGCTTTTACCCTTCATGGCAAAAAGTAGCAGGCTGAGTCATCTTTAGAATCAGCCATTGGAGGGACAGATGGTCATCTGCATCAGAGCAGAGTATTATAGGGGCATATCCTCCCCTTGTAACTCTGACTCCATCTATACTGTGCCCTGCCCTCATACCGTTATCTCATGGTGTGCTTTTCTAGAGGCTACAGCAACAGTATTGGGGAAAAAAAGCCATAAACAAGGTCAGCCACAAGGACCTCTTCCATAGATTGCTCCATGAGGTAGAACAGTGAGCTGGTGAGCGACCAATCAGGAAGGGGGCTGGTGGGCAACCAGGCTCAGTCATAGAAGATGGCAGCATTGGGATTTATGTGTATAGCAAGGTGAAGGGGTAAAGGCGTGTAACGGTTTTATAGTAGTTCAAATTAAGGCTCTAGTGTACTCAGCTGTGCTCCTTTCCTGCAGTGCTGAAGAGCTCCACTTTCCCCTTGCTGCAAGTAACTCATTTCAGTCTTAAGAAGTATTTAAATGTCATTTTGGGGCATTAAAAGCTTAATTCATCTTCTTTAAGTTTATTCACTTTAAGTCTGTGAAAGAAAGATGAATACAATAACTGGCAGCCGTTATGGCCTGCAGTCATATCAGCAGCAGATGATCTCATAGTTAAATAAGGCTTGCTGATCCTGTACTTAAACTGGTTTGGCTGGGACTTGGATCAGAGAGTTCCACTGTGAACACGATGGTGGTAGTTCACCACAGAACACTCAGCATCCAGGCTATGACACCATGTGGGGCGAGAGGGCATTAGAACTACCTTCTGGTGGCCTGTAAGAGGGGGTGGGTGGAGATAAAGTCTGATGCACAGACAGAGCATGTGTGTGAGAGGGGTGTCATGTATCTTCATCTCTCCCCCTTCATGCCCCCAATCCCAGGGCTGCTAAGGACTGATTTAGTATCTCCTTTAATTTAATGTAGCCCTGAGGGATGTCCTAACTTGCTGTCCAAAGCTATAGGGAAGAGTAATGATCCTTCCTACACACACACACCTAGGGTGGCCTTTTGTTCCCCGCACACCAAGTCTAGTCGCAAAGGGGACTGACAACATGTGGTTAGATCTACTGACAAGACAAAATCTGGCTACTGTAGGTGGGAGAGGTGCTGAGTCATCACTCACACCAGCCCCTATCCAGCCATGGCTATCTCCTACCTGCATCAGTCTGCAGCAGCTCCCAGGTCCTACTCCGCAAGCAAATCCCTCCCAAACCATGCGCGGGGAGGGGAGGAGCAGTGAATGATGCAGGGAGGGGGAGAGAGGAGTGAATGGTGGGGGGGGGGGGCATGGCCTTAAAGGGAAAGGACAGAAAAGGAGAAGTTCTGGCACTCCTGCTGAAGTGTTCCAATATTTAAATATTACGAAGTTGGCAACCCCAACAGCAGTCCCTCCTCCATTCCTAGGGTCGCCAACTTTGCAAAATTTAAAAAATGGAGACGCCACACAATCAGGTCACAGCCACATCAATTTGTATGCTAGCCCCTGAATAGCTATGCCCTCATATTCTGCCTCCTGGGTCCCATTTGACTTGACCTTCTCCTGTTCGAACTGGCGGCATTTATCTTCATCAGCAAGCTGCTGTCACTCCAGCTGTCCTCTAGAGCCATCCATTTCTCCTTCCCACCCCTCTCACCCCATCTTCCATGTCTCCAGGCCTCTCACCATTGCTACTATCTCTGCTGAATTCTATGTAGCACTGTCTTCTCAGCTCCCCACCCCCCTCATATGCCAGGAAGGAGGAAAGGGCACTTGCCTGACCCCCCTGCGTGGAAGGATATCCCACTCTGCCTCAGATGTCTGCATGCAGCATGACTCACCACGTCTGATTTCTTCACATGATCAGCAGACAAATCTTACTGTTCACACAAGGTCACCAGTGGCTGTTCCTTCACTAGCTCCTAATACGTACTCCTGTCTCTCTTTTTGCTGTTCTTTATTCTGCAAATTTTCCTTCTATCATACTTCTTAACATTTCTGTTGGCACATATGCTATTTCATACTATTATAGATCTCATGCTGCAGCTCTGTTATCACCACATCAGGGTAACTGCATCTGTATTCCCACCTCAGTGATCTATTCCACAAGTTCCCAGTCAGACTCAGGTCTCCTGCCATCACCTGTCTCTGGATAGGGACCCAGAAAGTTTTAAGGCTGCAGTACATAAAACCCCATAAAAAACAGATTTAAACAGTCACTAAGCATAACGGGAAACACCCATCAGTCTTATAGGGTCCTCATAGGTTAAAGTGTTTCCAACCCAACCCTTTCACAAGGGTTGAATGGCCCTACCAGGACAGAAGGTCCTGTCCATTTCCTGCTTTAGAAAGAAGGGTCTGAGTCAGGGTATGTCTAGACTACAGAGGTTTTTTTCAGAAAAACACAGGTTTTTCTGAAAAAACTTCATTTATGTCCACACTGCAATCACATTCTTTTGAAAACAAAATCAAAAGAACAGAGGGTTTTTTCCAATATTGGTAAACCTCTTTCTACAAGGAAGAAGCCTTTTACTGAAAGAGCTCTTTTGGAAAAAGATGTGGGTGGATGGGGAAGAGGGAGTTCTTTCGCAAGAAAGAGGAAAGAGGAAAAAGCACAGGTGCCCTGATGGCCATTCCACCCATAGTAATCACAGTTTACATGCGAGATAGCATCCATTCAGTGTGGACACTAGGCTATGTCTAGACTGCATCGCATTTTCGAAAAAGGGATGGAGATTAGGCACATTGAAATTGCTAATGAAGCAGGGATTTAAATATCCCATGCCTCATTAGCATAAACATGGCTGCTGCTTTTTTTGAAACTGAGCTTTTTCGAAAAAAAAAAAAAAAAAAAAAAAAAAAAAAACCCGGCAGTCTAGATGTGATCTTTCGAAAATACAACCCTTTTTCGAAAGATCCTGTGGCTCCTGTGGATCTTTCAAAAAAGAGTTGTATTTTCAAAAGATCGCGTATAGACTGCCATTTTTTTCGAAAAAGCTCAGTTTCGAAAAAAAGCGGTGGCCATGTTTATGCTAATGAGGCACGGGATATTTAAATCCCTGCTTCATTAGCAATTTCGATGTGCCTAATCTGCATCCCTTTTTTGAAAAAGGGATGAAGTCTAGCCATAGCCTGTCGAAAAAGGAGATTGCTTTTTCGATGCACTTTTGCAGTGTGGATGCTCTTTCAGAAGTTTTTTCAGAAGATTTCTTCTGGAAAAGCTTCTTCAGTCTAGATGTAGCCTCAGTTTAATTCCAGACTTTTTATGCCAAAAACTTTCTTTGTGGCCTCATGACTATGGGAGAATTATATGATCATAAAATTGATTTCTGTCAACCTATTTGTACACTCAAATTTGTCTCATTCCAGCATAAGCACCAACTGAGGTGACTCAATAAAATCACCTCTCCGAATGTCAGTGAGTCATGTTCAACCTACTGAAGGCTACACAATACAAGTATTCACACTACGTGATCTGTGTCCACCCTATCCCATAATGTCTCATTCCCAGAACATTGAGTGCTATGGTCACAGTGTGACTGCTGGGTAGTGCAGTTCACAAGAGACTGGAAGCTCCTCCCCCTCCCCCCATACACACACTCTTAAAAACATGCTGCTACTTTTGAAAATGCCTTTTCCTGAGTGCTCACCTTGGCAAGCACACCTAGGAGCTCTTTCTTATTATGAGCTACTGATGCACACAGTTTTTGTCTTTTGGGTGAATTGTGGTAACACTCCCTCCTGGGGCTGCATACAAGCACTGGCCCACAAAGTCACAAATGTAATACAGTATGGTCCCCAAAGATATTATATAAGATCCAGCTATCTCACTCCTTTATAGATCTTCCCTGGACCTTTCATTCAGCCTGGGAGAAAAGTGGTTTGCACATCTATCTGCTTTAGCGAGGTCTGTGATTGTAGATCAAAGATCTGCTTGAGAATAGCCATTAACACTTTCCATAGGCTAACACCTTGTGTTTTTACAGAGTATGTACCCAGGCCCACCAACCGGGGAGGAAAGGGGGCAAAAAAGGGCAATTTCCCTGGAGCTTCAAAAGGTCCAGGGCTCCCAGCCACCACTGCTCCCACAGTGGTGGTGGCTGAAGACCCAGGCCCTTTAAATCGCTCCCCATTTTGAAATAAGCTATGCAATTAACGTAGCTCAATTTGCTCAGCTTACTTCATGTTAAGCCCTGCTGTGTAGATGCACCCACATATATTAAGGCATTGTACAAATCTAATTAGAAAACACACAAAGAGTAAAATAAAAATTAGCCAGAGAAAACTATTGTTTTAAGCCTGTTTTAGAGTGCTAAGGGAATCACAGGCACAGCAAGAGTATATGGAAAGGCATTCCACCATTGTGGATGACACAGATGGCAGACTAAGCAATAAATCAGCCATAGAACATAAATCATGAGCAGGAATTTATGCACAAACTAAATGATGTAATTAAGATTGGTCCAAAATATGATGGATGTTGAATAAAAGTAATGTTTTCATTCCTCCTTGCTTTCCTCTCATGTATGGCCTCATTTGGCTTTGGAGCTGGTTACCAAACCTTGTCATATAGGATTATTGGTGCAGAACTGGTGTCACATTGCATCCCAGATTTCATGTGAGCAGGTAATGATCACTGTATGTACATTTTACAATCAGTTTAAGAAAAATGTAACATTGTATTAATGTCTGAAACTACTTTTTCCCTTACTAGTTAGGTTCTCGATACCGATTTAATTCTGGGAGATTTTGCTTCACTTTCCATAAGTCATCTCTTCAATCTTTATAATTAAACCTCATTTAAATATTTTGGCCACTTTCGTGAACTAATTATAGTGAATTATGTTTGAAATGGCACTTTCATCCGATGTCCCTATTTTCAGGCACTTACAGTGTAATTTTGGGGGGAAAAAACACCTTTGGGTTTAAAAGTGTTAATGCTCATAAAGATCAAATGTAACCTGGAAATGAAAAGCAATTGTGTTTGAACCCCGCCCCCCGCACCCATGACATATAATGAAGATGTGAAATGCTATAGGGATTTTCTTCTGCTTATTTGTTACCTTATAAATACAAGGATTATTAAATCATGTCTGCCCTGGTTTTGATGCAATTCAATTCATGCTGAGCAAAGTTGCAGAGGGAACATATGCATTCTACAATTGAATGTGTTTGAATATTTAACATAGACACCTTTTCTCCCAAGTATCTGCCAGGAGTTTGAGTCAGATATGCATTAACCCCTCCACCCCCCGACCACACGCAAACAGCAGAATGTTAAGGATTATGGTTGCAATCAGGGCCGGACCAAGCCATTCCGGTGCCCTGGGCAGACAGTTTAATTGCAACCCAGTTGGGGGAGGGTGTATGCGTGGCCCCACCTCCCCGCTGGCACGTGGGAGAGGGTGCATGCGCGGCCCCGCTCCCACCCGGCACATGGGGGAGGGTGCGCGGAGCTGGCGGCGGCAGGACGCACGGGCCCAGCCCGGCCCAACCTGGCTACCGCCGCTGGTGCACAGCCTGGGGCCACCCGGGGTGGGCCAAGCCTCACCGTGCAGGGCCCCGCAGCCATGGGGGGAAGGGCACTGCTGGCTGGCGCTGGAGGGGTTAACGCGGCCCCCGCCCCGAGCGGCCACTGCAGGGTGGCTGCAGGGAGCTGCTGTAGCCTGAGTGCGCGGCGCCTGATGGCAGCTATAAGGGGCGCTGTGTGCCCCTTACAGCTGCCATCAGGTGCCCCCCCATAGGTTGGCGCCCCGGGCAGCTGCCCGGCTAGCCCATGCCTTAATCCGGCCCTGGTTGCAACACCTTCTCCTCTCAAACCACCAGGTGTCGTCTACTTGGGCCTGATCTAAATGGGAGTTTTCCCATTGACATCAATAGGTTTGGGATCAGGGCCCTTATGATTGGCTGCCATCCCCTATTGCGATCCACACGAGCAGATTGCTAGACCTTGCAAACAGTCCCACTGACATTAGTGTGACTCCATGCTGGTGTAACAATCTGCCTGCACAGATCACACCACAGGATCAAGGCCACAGCTTAACCAACTCCCTAGTCCTTTAAGCAGTGCTTCAGCAACGGAAGGATAAGTCAGGGCCTCAGCACCTTGCTGGATCAACCTCTGAGGGCCTTGGTCTTGCAAAGTGCTGAGTGCCCTTTCCCTCTTTAATTTTTAATGGGGGCTCAGGGGGCTCAGCACAGAGCAGTATTGGGGATGCAGATATCTTAAAAGAGCAGGAACCTATGAGACTGGATGATATAAAGTCCAGAGGGAGTGACTCGGTGCACCTGGAGAATGAGATTGCTCCAAGCCATGAATTCAATTATTTTTTCCCTTGTGCCTTGACTCAGCTCAGGCTAAGAGTGCTTAAGATACAAGCCCCTGTATGGAAACTGTGAACCTGTTTTCTCCAACCAGTCCCCAGATTTTACAGTGAACAGCTCTTTAGACATGCATGCCACAAAAATAGCTGCCTCTCTCTGAAGCTGCATGGAGAGATTGGTGGCAGGCTTCTGAAGGGAGACAACCCCCCACCCCACCCCCAAAAAACCAGGTGGAAATGGCATTGTTCATCATGTAAAATGGACCTTTAAGGGTTCATGAGAGAATTTAAAAGGAGGAGACTGGTGAGTATGCTCAAAGCTCCAACTCTGGGAGGCACACAAGCACCATGTGGTGAGAGAAGCAAGAAATGGCAGATGCTGTCTGGTTTCAAATGTTCAAAATTTTTTTCTTCTGAAGCTTTCTCAGTCTCTATCCACCTTTTCTAGTGCAGTCCCCAGACTCTGAAACTTCCTTAATGCTGGTCCCATCTCCATGCCAGAGTGCACTGGCACTCCCAGTCCTAAGCCTGCTCGGATCCCACCCCGAGTATCAATTCCCTGCTCTCGACCTCTATACAGAACTACAACACACTTCATTCTTTTCTCAGGAGGATGGATTTCAGAGCAGCAGATGATTTATTGAAGTGCTCCACTTCTCCTTCCCCGCTCCCCTTTCTGGTAGCATCTCAGTAAATTAGGGGAGCATCCTAGAAGACAGCAGCTATTCCCTGAGCAGCCTGGCCAATGCTCAGCAGCTCTCTTTGATTAAATAACCTCCTAACTGGGTTTGGAAGAGATAATAAAAGGAGGAGGGAATTGCACTTGGTATCTTTACCTCTTTGGGCCCCATCAGAGGATTCAATGAAGGTGCAAATCCAATCTCAGTGTTTGAGAAGCACTTCGACTCTGTGGCTGGAGGGGAAAAGCTATCTGTGCCTTTCCTAACATCCTCCTCTGGGAGGAATTAATGGTGCCTGGAGCTTCCCCAACACTCCCACCCCCATTTTCTGCCTTCCTTAAAGCCAGCTCTCCTTTAAATTGCATTAACAAACAAGAGAAAGCAGTTGGTTTTGCCTTTTCGCCTCGCAGCTAAAAGCTCTCTCCTTTCTTCATAGCACTTGTTAAACGCGATAGACAGAGTGAGAGCTTCATAAATCATAAACAAGCAAAGGGCCTAAATAAAAGTCACCGCAAGCCGCAGAGGAGAGAGAGGCCCAGCAGTCACATTAGAGCTGGAATCAAGCTCATGGGGCTTATTTGAAACTGAACGAGCAGGAGGCAAAGGGCACTCCAGTTTCATGTCTAAACTAGAAAACTCAAACAAAAGCAAATGGGCCACAAAAGGCAACCAGAATACAGCTCCGCAGAATTAAAGTTGAAAGGGGAACATCAGATTCGTTTCTTCCTGTCTGGTACTGCCCCACCCTAAATATAATGACCCATACCTTCTCTCTCTGCTCCCCTTTCGAGCCCGGAAAGGCCCTTCCAATGTGTGTCAAGGGATCTGTTTCTCTGCTGCTGTGCTGTTCTGTTGGCATAGCTCCATTAACGTCAATTCTACCAAAGGACAGTAGCAAGAGAAGAAGTTGGACCATAATGTTCTGGTGGATGAACTAGCACCCAGGATCCATGTCAGTGCCTGCTACGTATGCTTGAGGGCTGGAATGAGAAGACTTGAAAGAACAGACACAACAGTGATATTCTAAGACAAAAATATGAAGTGTTGGCATGAATGGCTCGGCACAAGAAACAGAAGCTGTCTGCATAGTCTTTTCCTCAAGGGAAAATGTTCTTTTTGTAGCAGAAAGGCGGAATAAGTTAACATAAGACAATTAGGAAACAGAGAACTCCCTAGTTTCTGATTCAGCTTGTATGGTTCTTGGGTGTGCAGTCCAAATTTTTCAGAGGCCGGCTAGGTCCCAAGTAGGCAATGGTTGGTCTTTGCCATGAACATTGTGCATGCAGAAGGTAGGCCAGGTTGAAATTAACCTCTTGGGATGTGCCTCTCAGCTTGTCACACCAAGTTACCAAATGCCCTGCACCGTACCAAATCTGACTGTTCTCCTCTTGGGAATTCACTGTTACTTGTAGGGGGGCGTGCTGCTAGAATGCAGTGTTATCTTGCGGGAGCCTGCTTCATCACATCTTTGTCCATCCCTGTACTGTAGGGATTCAGAGAAAGGAGCTGGACACATGGTGGGACACTCTTTGCCTGCTCCTGTAACTGACTGGATGCATGGTTTAATCTTGTCCCTTTGCCTGTGGTGAATTTAGAGAGCAAAATGGAAGGGGCTCAGCTCAGGGTGGCTCTCAGAGTAAGCTGGTGAAAATGAAATGCAATGCAGTCACATGACATCCTCAAGAAATGCCTCAGGCACAAGAGACCCTCTCTCAGGCCAGCTTACATGGGGAGGCAAAGGTGGCAATGGCCCTGTGATAGCAAGGGCAGAAGCCAGAGCCCCAGGTCTTTTAAATAGCTGCCGGAGTGTCATGCAGCACGCTGCAGAGCCTTGGGCAGTGCCGTACAGATGGTGCTGAGGGAAGGGGGCATTGTCCAAGTGGCACTGAGGGCTGGCTGCCCTGGCCCCTCCCTTTCCACCTGAGGTCCTGTCCCTTCTAGAAGCATGAAGCTTCCCCTCCCCTGCACCTTGCCCAGGTGCCTGGCAAGTCTGTCAGCTTGCCTGCCCTCTCTGCTAGGTGTATCACTGGCAGAACCAGCCCTGCCTCTTATTCATAGGTTCCAAAGCCAGAAATAACCACTGTGATCATCCAGTGTGACCATCTGTATAACGCAGGCCATAGAACTTCCCCAAAATAATTCCTTGAGCAGATCTTTTAGGGTGCATCTACACAGCAGGGCTTAACTTGAAATAAGCTATGCAAATTGAGCTATGTCAATTGTGTAGCTTATTTTGAAATTGGGAGCATCTCCATAGCACTTATTTTGATATAGAGCACGCTTCCTTCGACTTCCCTTACTCCTCATACGGTGAGGGTTATAGGAGTTGGAGTAAGAAGTTCTCCAGCTTGACAGTATTTCAACATTATTTCAAAATAACTGCCTGCTGTGTAGACGTGGACTAAGTTATTTTGAAATAACATTAGTTTTTTTGAAATAATGTTGCTATGTAGACATACCCTTAGAAAAACAGACAATCTTGACTTAAAAATTGTCAGTGTTGGAAAATCCACCAAGACAATGATTCTGAGTAAATTGTTACAATGTTAATTGCTCTCATTGTTATAAATATATGGCATATTTCCAGTCTGAATTTGTCCAGCTGCAACTTCCAGCCACTAGATCAAGTTTTACCTCTCTCTGCTAGATTGAAGAGCCCATTATTAAATATTTGTGCCCCACAACGGTACTTATAGACTGCAATCTTATAGTCTTAACCTTCTCATCATTGAGCTAAACAGACTGACCTCCTTAAATCTACCACTATAAGGCACATTTTAAAATCCTTTAATCATTCTCATGGCTCTTCTCTGAACTAATGTTGTAACATCCTTCTTGAATTTGTGGAAACCAGAACTGGATACAGTATTCTAGAAATTAGATGTATACCCCAAATTAAAAAACATAGTAAGAAACCTAAAAAAGAGTCACCATGGCTTAACCACCATGTAAAAGAAGCAGTGAGGGACAAAAAGGCATCTTTCAAGAAGTGGAAGTCCAATCCCAGTGAGATAAATAGGAAGGAACATAAACACTGTCAAATCAAGTGTAGAAATGTAATAAGAAAAGCAAAAAAAGATTCTGAGGAACAGCTAGCCAAAAACTCAAAAAGAAATAACAAAATGTTTTTTAAGTACATTAGAAGCAGGAAGCCTGCTAAAAAACCTGTGGGTTCCCTAGATGATCGAGATATAAAAGGAGCAATCAAGGACGATAAAGCCATTGTGGAGAAACTAAATGATTTCTTTGCTTCAGTCTTCACGGCTGAGGACTTTAGGGAGATTCCCAAATCTGCACCGTCCTTTGTGGGTGATGAATTTGAGGAACTGTCCCGGATTGAAGTGTCATTAGAGGAGGTTTTGGAACAAATAGAAAAACTTAATGTCAACAAATCTCTGGGACCGGATGGCATTCATCCAAGGGTTCTGAAAGAACTCAAATGGGAAATTGCTGAACTATTATCTGTGGTTTGTAACCTATCCTTTAAATCGGCTTCTGTACCTAATGACTGGAAGGTAGCTAACGTGACATCAATATTTATAAAGGGCTCTAGAGGCGATCCTGGCAATTACAGACCAGTAAGTCTAACTTCAGTACCGGGCAAATTAGTCGAAGCAATAGTAAAGAATAAAATTGTGAGGCACGTAGAAAAACATAATTTGTTGGGCAAAAGTCAACATGGTTTCTGGAAAGGGAAATCATGTCTTACTAATCTATTAGAGTTCTTTGAAGGGGTTAACAAACATGCAGATATCGTATACTTAGATTTTCAGAAAGCCTTTGACAAGGTCCCTCACCAAAGGCTCTTGTGTAAATTACATTGCCATGGGATAAGAGGGAAGGTCCTTTCATGGACTGAGAACTGGTTAAAAGACAGGAAACAAAGGGTAGGAATAAATGGTACATTTTCAAAATGGAGAGGGGTAACTAGTGGTGTCCTCCAAGGGTCGGTCTTGGGACCAATCCTGTTCAACTTATTCACAAATGATCTGGAGAAAGGGGTAAGCAGTGAGGTGGTAAAGTTTGTGGATGATACCAAACTGTTTAGGATAGTCAAGACAGAAGCAGACTGTGAGGGACTCCAAAAAGATCTCACCAAACTGAGTGATTGGGCAACAAAATGGCAAATGAAATGTAATGTGGATAAGTGTAAAGTAATGCACATTGGGAAAAATAACCCCAACTATACGTACAGTATGATGGGGGCTAATTTGGCTACGACAAATCAGAAAAGAGATCTTGGAGTTATCGTGGATAGCACAGTGTGCAGCGGCGGTCAAAAAGGCAAATAGGATGCTAGGAATTATTAAGAAAGGGATAGAAAATAAGACACAGAATATCTTACTGCCCCTATATAAAACTATGGTACGCCCACATCTTGAATACTGTGTACAGATGTGGTCTCCTCACCTCAAAAAAGATATTTTGGCCTTGGAAAGGGTTCAGAAAAGGGCAACTAAAATGATTAGGGGTTTGGAACGGGTCCCATATGAAGAGAGGTTAAAACGACTGGGACTTTTCAGTTTAGAAAAGAGGAGACTGAGGGGGGATATGATAGAGGTATATAAAATCATGAGTGGTGTGGAGAGGGCGAATAAAGAAAAGTTATTTATTAGTTCCCATAGTAGAAGAACTAGAGGACACCAAATGAAGTTAATGGGTAGCAGGTTTAAAACTAATAAAAGAAAGTTCTTCTTCACACAGCGTGTAGTCAACCTGTGGAACTCCTTGCCAGAGGAGGCTGTGAAGGCTAGGACTATAACAGAGTTTAAAGAGAAGCTAGATAATTTCATGGAGGTTAGGTCCATAAAAGGCTATTAGCCAGGGGATAAAATGGTGTCCTTGGCCTCTGTTTGTCAGAGGCTGGAGAGGGATGGCAGGAGACAAATCGCTTGATCATTGTCTTCGGTCCACCCTCTCTGGGGCACCTGGTGCTGGCCACTGTCGGCAGACAGGCTACTGGGCTAGATGGACCTTTGGTCTGACCCAGTATGGCCGTTCTTATATTCTTATGTTCTAAATTGTTGCACCAGTGACAAATAAAAGATTCCTATTTATGCACCTCAGGATTACATTAGCCCCTTTTAGCCCCTCTCTCACCCTGGGAGATTTGTTCAGCTGATTGTTCACCATGACTCACAATTCTGTAAGTATGGCCTACAATCTTTGTTCTTAGCTGTATAAAGTTACATTTAGACATATTAAAACATAAAGGCTGTGTCTAGACTGGCACGATCTTGTGCCAGAGCTATGCAAATGAGGCTCAGCGTGGAATATCGCCGAGCCTCATTTGCATAACTAATGAGCCGCCATTTTTGCAGAAGAGGCTCTTGCGCAAGACGGAGCTGTCTACACTGCCCCATCTTGCGCAAGAAAAACCCTCTTGCGCAAAGCCGTTACGCTGATTATTTTCAGGCAAAACGGCTTTGCGCAAGAGGGTTTTTCTTGCGCAAGACGGGGCAGCGTAGACAGCTCCGTCTCGCGCAAGAGCCTCTTCCGCAAAAATGGCGGCTCATTAGTTATGCAAATGAGGCTCGGCGATATTCCACACTGAGCCTCATTTGCATAGCTCTGGCGCAAGATCGCTCCAGTCTAGACACAGCCATATAGTTTGCTTGTGCCTGGCTTATGAAGCAATCCAGATCTCTCTGTACCAGCGACCTATCCTCTTCATTATTTTTCAGTCCCCAGATTTTTGTGTCCTCTGAAAATTTTCTTCCAGGTTTTTAATATAAATGTTTAATGGCACAGGGCCAAGAACCAATCCCAGTAAGACTCCCCTAGGCTATGTCTACATGCACGATTATTTCAAATAAGCTATCCTGGAGGAAATACTTCAAAATAGCTTATTTCGAAATAGCGCATCTACACTACAGGGAAGCCTGGAAATTAGTCCAAGGCAGACTCCCCTAATGTGGATGCGCTGCCTCGATTTAGAGCCCCAGGAAGCACTGGGGAGTAATTACTTTGAATGACCTGGGGGAGAAGCTATTTCGGAATAGCAGAAGTGGAGTATCCACATTACTGCTATTCTGAAATAGCTATTTTGGAAAAGGTGTTATTCCTTGTGGAATGAGATTTACAAATGCCAAAATCATTTTGAAATAACGGGCTAGCTGTGTAGATGCTCACATAGTTATTTTGGAATAACAGATGCTATTCCAAAATAATGCTGCTGTGTAGACGTACCCCTAGAGGCCTCCCATTCAGTGATGATTCGCTGTTTACAATTACAAGACCTTTCAATTAGCCAGCTTTTTAATATACAGTATACAGTTTTTTAATCAAAATGGCATGTAGTATCAAACCAAATGCTTTATAGATGTCTAAGTATTTTATATCCACTCTATTATCTTTATAAACCAAATCTGTAATCTCATCAAAAAATATACCAAATTAGTTTGACAGGATTTATTTTCTGTGTTGATTGGTATTAGTTACATTATCCTTCTAAAATTCTTTATTAATCAGTCCCCATATCAGCAGTAACATTCCCTTGCCTGGGATCACTGTTAGGCTGACAAGTCTGTCTTTACTTGGGTCATCTTGTTTATCCATTTCAAATATTGGCACAATCTTAGCTTCCTTCCCATGCTCTGGAATTTCCTCAGTGTCCCAAGATCTATTGAAAATCAATGTTAATGGTCCAGCAAGCTCCACAG
Source organism: Pelochelys cantorii (assembly GCA_032595735.1). Lineage (NCBI taxonomy): Eukaryota > Metazoa > Chordata > Testudines > Trionychidae > Pelochelys > Pelochelys cantorii. The sequence continues at coordinate 252,641,415 of CM064326.1, read as the reverse complement.
ACAGCTCTTTTAAGACTCCTGGATGCAAGTTATCCAGACATGCCGATTTAAAAATGTCTAACTTTAGTTGCAGCTGTTTAATATCCTCCTGAGATACTAGTGGAATAGGAAGAGTGTTATTATATGATATGACTACATCATCTCTTTTTTCAAATACAGAACCGAAATTATTCCTTGAACACTTCTGACTTTCTTGCATTATTTTTGATAGTTCTATCCTTTCCATCTAGTAATGGACCAATACATTGTTAGGATTCTTTTTCTTCCTAGGAGACTCTAAGAACTCCTTTTTGTCCTTAACTATGCTAGTCATAGATTTCTCTTTGTGTCACTTTACTTTCGTTATCCATTTTCTAGAATCCCTAGCTTTTGATTTATCATCATTACTATCAACTTCTCCTTTCCTCCATTTGTTATATGGCATTGTTATACTACAAGCTTCACTTCCCCACTAAACCAGGTCCATTTTTTAACCTACACAATTTTTTCATTAATTGTGGGATTGTGGATTTGGGGGCAGTTAGTAAAGTGTTCTTAAACACTTCCCGGTTATTGTTCACATTTTTCTCATTTTCTTCCTCCCAGATGATCTGGCTCATAATTATTTTCAGCTTTGTGAAACTGGCCCTTTTAAAACTTGAAGTGTGTGTGTGTAAACAATTATGAGTGTGTATAATATCACTGGCTTGAACTTTATTGTGTTTGCACATTAGAAATGTGACCAAGTCATGATCAGTTGTACCTAAGCTACCATTCATTATTAATTCTGTGGTCAGTTCCCTCTTCATCTGTCAAGACAAAGTCCGATATAGGATTCCCGTGTATTAGAGGCAATAATTTTTGAGTTTGGATGTTTTAGTACTGGCAATATGAGACCTTCAGCTAATTCCCCCACCGGCACTCAGGGCTTTAGCCCCACAGTGTGAAGGAAAGGGGAGGGGAAGGGAGGGCCGCCGGTGCTCAGGGCTACAGCCTTGCAGTGGGGCAGGACAGAGAGGAGAGCCACCAGTGCTCGGGTTTTCAGCCCCACAGTTGGCAGGGAGGGGAGCCGCCGGCACTCAGGGCTTCAGCCCTGCGGGGAAAGAGCTGGAAGTGCTCGAAGCTCCAGTGGCTGATGCTCCGAATGCCAGTGTAATGTCAAAAGCTCCTACTTGAAAGATTGTGCTACTTCCTGCTATTTTCTGAGCACTGAGCAGTTCTCTGGCAGCCATTGCCCTTCTCTTTGCCCACATGAGCTGTAAGTTTCGGCTTAGTCCATGTTAAAAGCATTGAAAAAGGGAGAAAAGTGGCTCAACAGAGGAGGTAGCTTAAAATTGACTTGGCAGGGGGGGTGCAGCAGATGCAGGCAGGGTTAGGATGGGTTCTGTGGCAGACTCAGCTCTGGTGGGGGGAGGGGCGCCTGGTAAACCTGTCAACACCAAGTGCAAAGCCCCAGCACAGGCAGAGCAGGAGGGCTAAAAACAGCCTCCTCAGTGGGAATGAGGCACAAGGCAAAGGGTGGTCATGGCAAAGGGGCTTTTTTATGTGCATAAATATGTTTTTTTATTATTTATTCACCTTGGAGGCACTGAGCATGCCCTTGCCCTTCTCTGTGCCCACACTAGCTATAAGTTTTTGCTCACGACAAGTGGCTCAGCAGAGGAGATGGTTTAACATTGACTTGGCAAGGGGGTAAAGCAGATGCAGGCAGGGTTAGGATCTGTTCTGGGCAAACTCAGCTCTGCTCTGGGGAGGGGCGCCAGGTAAACTCCACAACATAGAGTGCAAAGCCTCAGCACGGGCAGGGCAGAGTGATGAAAACAGCCTCTCCAGTGGGAATGAGGCACAAGTCAAAGGGTGGCTGTGGCAAGGGGGATTTTTTATTTGCTTAAACATATTTTTAATCATTTATTCACCTCGGAGGCACTGGGCATGCTCAGTATAGCTGCAGATGCCCCTGCACTTTGCCCTGTCCTCTCTATTTATATGTTTTTTCTTACTGCATTTTAAAGGAGGTTCAAAATGTAAAAAGAGTGCTAAAGACAGGACATGAAATTTCATAACATTTCTCTTGTCTTATTCCTGGGACTCACTGAATTGCACTCCCATCTCTGGAACCCATTTTCATTATTTTGCTCCTTGCAAATGTAATGTCTTATACTGTAATTACTCTGTGCAGTGCACAGTGTTGGAGGAAAAGATACTTAAGTCAAAGTACTGCTACTTTGAAACAAATGTAAGTAAAAGCCCAAGTAACCTTCTGTAAAGCTACTTGAGTAAAAGTACAAAAGTATCACATCTTAATTGTACTTAGGTAAGCAAAAATAAAAATTAGTTTAGGATGTGCAGACCCAAAATAAATAGGTCTTCACCTCCTAAATGCAAAACACTGGTCATCTGAAGAAGTGAGCTGTGCCCACGAAAGCTCACGATACCATGTATATGTTTTGTTTGTCTATAAAATGCTACCAAACTGTTTGTTATTTTTTAAGTTTATCCTGTACAGACTGACTCAGATACTCCCTGAAGCTGGTATAATTTAGGCAGCATTAATTCCATCAGTGTGCTTGTCTCTGCGTGGAGACTATGTAGTGCCTTCACCACTGGGCCCACGACCATGGCATATTCTCCCAATAAAACCAGCTCTGCTGGGTTCAGCCTGTAGAATAGTCAATACATAATGTTAATTAATTAAAATACAGAATGATCAGGAGTTTTTTTTTAACTAAAAGAAAAGTATAAAGCAAAGAATTGCTTCTTACATATTAATTCTGAGTTCTGGAAACACATTTCTCATGGACCCTTCTCCTTGTTCATTCAGTATGCACCAAATTCTCTCCACAGCAATGAACACAGAGTTCCATCTTTTCTGGCTTGGCCAAATGAACTGTGGCTTGCATTCTGCTTCCACCATTTTTGCTCCAATTGCTGAATGTTCAGTTTTATTTCATAGTGCTTAGCATCTGGCAAAAGTGGACCTGTCCATCTTTTTTTCAATGTAATTTGATTCTTCTTGTACCATATCTATAGATGAAACTAGGTTCTGCAAGTGGAAGGCTCAATGGTAGTGTTTTGGAACAATTTATTCATGGCTGTTATCTGTGTCCAGGACATCTTCAGTTTTGTGAAATTCAGCTTATCAACGTGAAAACCTGTCATTGAAAACACAGTTGAGAGACACCCCCCCAAAAAAAACCCAAGCCACATTGATGTGTCCCCCAACTGATACACCTTTTCCCCCTGGTGCTCCAGTCCCACAGCAGAGGGGAGAGGAAGCATGGATTACCAAGCTTTTGTGTTTCCCATAGGCCAAATTGACTCATCACTGCACGACGATCACATGCTTTGCACATGTGTAGTGGAGCCACTTCCGATTTTCCAGGGGGTGCAACCTGTGCATACCCTGATGTAGGGCATAGTGAGAGCATGGAGTGGGGCATATCAGGACAGCGGCCTCTGTAATTTCACAGAGCATGCTCAGTGTAAGTCAAGCAGCAAATGTGTGGAACAGATTCCATTTGCGTTCCCCACAAACACTTATCTCTTTCTAGGGATATGAATGCACTTGAAAATTCATTTTTTTAAAGGTTTTGTGTATTTATTTATTTATTGCCAGACAGTTTAGCAATTAGGTGACAGGAGCCCTGTATCGGATTCCTATATATCCACTCATCTCTAATATTAACATGTTCTCACATGTTGTAGAAAGTCACTTAAGGGACACTTCAGAATTCCAAACATATAATTTTAGATGGTTTGCACATATCTGCATTCATTCTTCAGCATGTGGGCAGAGCATGACTTTATATACAGGCAATATGATATTCTCTGTCTTGTCTATTTCTTTCCTAGTGATTCCCAATAATCTGTAAGATTTTAATTTTTTTGTACTGCACTGCACATTGAGCAGATGTTTTCAGGGAGCTATCCACAATGGTTCTAAGATCTCTTTCTGGAATGGTAATAGATATTTTAGATCCCATCATTTCCTTGAGCGTATCTGGGATTATACTTTTCATGTGCAATACTTTGCACTTATCAACAATAGATTACTTCTGCATTGTGTTGCCCAATTACCTTCTTTTGTAAGATCCCTTTGTAACTCTTTCCATTGAGCTTTTCAATTTCATATTTTGATTAATTTTCTATTATCTGCAACAATTGCCATCCCACTGTTTACCACCTTTTCAAGATCATTTAAAAGTTTAACTTTACTGGCCCAACTGCAAATTCCTGCATCATAACTCTAATTGCTATTCCTCCCTCCATCTGTCCCCAGCTCTTTTTTTATAACAAAGTCACTGCTAACTAAGCCCTTTCAGATAGTGTAGTGAAAACATTTTTTTTTCTAAAATACTACTTTAGTAAAAGTCACAGTATCACAAAAATAATTTAGTTGAGTCAAGTTCAAATTTCCAGCAGTGGGACTTGAGAATTCTAAGTTGTTCTAGTACTGCATTCTGGAGGCCATAATATCCAGCCTGGAAGCCTAATAAAAAAGCATCCCACTGCCCTTCCACTCGTCTCTGCTTGAACCACGTGGATCATCAGACGGTTGTGGTGGGTGCCAGACACATCTAAACCACCTTGACAGCTCCCCTATTCTCATGCTCATCACTCCATTCATATACTGAATGGACAACAGAAAGTCCTACAGCAGAACTGCAATGGAATCATTAACACAAAAAGCATGGAAGCACTTCCTGATGGCAAATCCCTGCTCCTGATGCTAGTGACCCCTCATCTACCTACACCCAGGTCTTTAAGTATCAGGCCAATTCTAGGAAAAAGTCCTATAACTATGGTTTTCAAAAATACTGAACATGACTAATTGAATTATGAGGTCTCCCTAAGGCAGGGATTGAGAAACAATTGCCTGTTGACTGCGATGCTTTGGACTCCCTCCTTTCCCCTGTAACAAGGCAACTTGGTACTGGTGCTCTTGCCACGTGGTGGAGTGGCTGCAAGGTTTCTTGCCCCCTCTTCTACACACCACTGGAGCAGGTGGGAGAGGTCTAGGTTGGACATTAGGAAAAACTATTTCACTAGGAGGGTGGTGAAGCACTGGAATGGGCTACCTAGGGAGGGAGTGGAATCTCCATCCTTAGAGGTTTTTAAGTCTCAGCTTGACAAAGCCCTGGCTGGGTTGATTTAGTCGAGATTGGTCCTGGTTGGGCAGAGGGCTGGACTTGATGACCTCCTGAGGTCTCTTCCAGCTCTGTGATTCTATGACCGGCCCATTTTGTCCTTCTGCTCCTGGACTCTGCCTTGGAGCTGCCTCCCTGGCAGCCTCCTGCTTGCTGTACAAAGTGTGGGAAGTACAAGAGGGAGGTGCTGATGTCCAGGTGTCCCTCTTCACCACACTCCTGTACCCTATCACCACACTGAGAGAAGGAGCTGGGGGGAGCTTAGGAATGACACTCTCTGGCACTCTATGGTAACTGCTGCTCCTGGAAGTGGCTGGCATATCCCTGCAGCCCCAGAGAAAATCACTGCTGGGGGTCTCCATATACTGTCCTTGCTGTAGACATTGCTCCTGCAACTCCCATTGGTCAGTAATGGGAACCATGCCCAGTAGACTCTGTGGGCTCAGTGCTTGTAGAGGAGCACCAAACGGCATCATGCCAGTGGCTTTCAGGAGTGGTCCAGGGCCCGAGCCAAAGTAAGCCTGCCTTAACCTCACTGGTGAAGCACCAGAAGCCATCACAGTTTAACAGAGACCAGCCAGAGCCTGCTTCCTGAACCCCTGTCCAGCCCTGAAACCAACCTCTTGCTACAGATATGAGTCCCCCTGCACTCAAACTCAGTGCTAGAGCTTGCAAACTGAAGACCCTCCTGGACCCCATTTTCCCACCCTGGGCTAAGACCAGAGCCCCTCCTACACTCCAAACCCGTAGGCACAAGCACAGGGCCTTCTCCCCAAACCCATACCCCAGCCTGGAGCAAGTGATTGAGGTTGGGAGAAGAAGAGGGCTGCACTGAGCATGGTGAGGCCTCAGAGAAGGGGCAGAGGAAGGGCAGGGCCTCAAAGAAGGGCTAGAATGAAGTGGGACACAGGTATTTCGGTTTGAGGAACATCTTACATTGCACTTACATTGGAAAAGTGATCTTGCAGTTAAAAAGGTTGGAGAGCAATGTTGTAAGGAGTGTGAGGCAGGAGAACACCAACATTTTAAAAATTGATTTAAAGAGGGCAGAAGAAACTGCTCCTGTAGGAAAATACTGGAAGTATCATTTTCCTACAGGGACCAGTGAGAAAGTCCTAGTGGAGGTAGGACATTCCTATGAGGAACAGTTACTTAGTCTGCAGTGTAAGAAACTGCTACCCTCTCAAACCCTAAGACCTAGCAAATTTCCATTCACTGCTGGAGTGAGAAAGTCCTAATGGAGGTAGGACATTCCTGTGGGGAACACTTACTTAGTCTGCAGTATAAGAAGCTGCTACCCTCGCAAACCCTAATGCTACGTCTATACTGTGCGTTGTTGTGCAAGAAGATATGCAAATGAAAATAAGAGGCAGAACGGCTCCTGCGCAAAAGGGGTTTTTTGTACAAGAAGGAGCAATGTAGACAGCTCCTTCTTGCGCAAAAGCCCCTTCTGCAAAAATGACAGCTCATTAGGTGTACAAATGAGCTGTGGCAATATTCATCTCCATGCCTCATTTGCATATCTTCTTGTGCAACAATGTACAATGTAGACGTAGCCTAAGGCTGATTCAGGTCTAGTAAATTCCTGGAGTTCACACCAACAATGACATTTGCTTTTTTGGAGGCTTTTACAGAGCCTTTTACACTTTCATTAAAAGCATTTATAAGTGCACTTGTGTTATTTGTTTAGAGCTGTGTTTCTCAACCAGTGGTATGTCTGGGGGGTACTTCAGCACAACTGAAATTTGGAAAAAACTGAATTTATGTTTTAAATTGTACAGCATTTTATTTTTGTACTTTTTACATGAAAAAAAAAAGTCATCTCCTGCCCAGCTACAATTAAGTTGTTTAACAAATGTGTTGCAATGGTACAAAAAAATTGTGTGTCTGAAAACTGTAGGTACTGGGGGTTACTTCTAATTATTTTTTTTTTAAAAAAGGGGTACTTATAGTTTTTTTTTGGAAAAGGGGTACTTTATAAAAAAGTTAAGAAACACTGGTTTAGAATAATCCTTTGTAAACAACTGTTGGTGGACTCCTACATTGTTTTTAGATCAGTATTTCCAAAATGGTGTTCCATGGAAGACTGGGGTTCAGCTAAGATGAAAGTGATACTTCCAGTAGGAGTTTCTTACAGTAGCAATTTCTTATTTCTGGAAGTCAGAAATTGCCCCCAGGAGCACAATCCTACAGGGAGCTGTTTTCAACACATAAATGTTGAGAACTGATGCATGTAGGATTGTGCTGCCCTAGCAGCTGTTTCCTACAGTAGCACTTCCTTACAATCGCACCAATAAGAAGTGCTACCGGTAGCACATTCTTATAAAGTAGGAGCTTTCCACGGCAGCTCCCTGCCTCACTGCAGGGATGAAGTTCACCCAGGCAGCATGCAGAGTGGGAAGGGGAGGGGATCCGCTGGTGCTTGGGGCTTTAGCGGCTGACTCTCTGAGCGCTGGAGGCTCTTCCCCCGCCCCTGTAGGGGAAATATGGTACAATGTGCCCATTTTTTCAAAAAAATTGGGTCACCGGGAGGAATACTTAAATAAGGGACTGTCTTGGTAAAAATGGGATGGGCAGTCACTCTATTCATAGAGCTCACATTCTTCTTCCAATTTCTTTCTCTTTCCTCCCCATCCACCTCCTCTATTCCCCAGATTGCATCCTGGAAACTGTAGTTGTTGTAAACGAGGCTACAGGAAGCCCTGTGGAACAAACTTATAAACACGAACTGGTGGAACTATCCATGCCTAATTTGATACAACAATGGTACAGCTCTAGCCACTTTCCAATATTGTGGAAGGAGAGCTGTTTTAAGGAAAAATTATTTTCATTAGCACAAACAGTTCAGCATGGTTCTTTAGTCCCTTCAGCAAAATTCTGGATAAATACCATCCAGCTTTGGGGATCTGTTGCAATTTAAAATCTTTAATTATTCCAGTACTTTTTTTTTTTTGGAACCTGCAGCTCAGATAGTGTTTCACCTTAGATATTTGTAAAGAGTAACCACAGGGTATATTTTTCTCCATTGGATCTAGAGGGAAAGAGCAAAGCAAAGAAGCCATTTAGATTCTCTGCAATCTTTCTGCCCTCTCTGATTCCACCTTCCTCCTCTTGTGATTTAATAAACCCACTTTCTTCCCCACAGGCTGTCTATTTCTGATGTACTTTGGAAATTGTGTGTCTTGGCTTTGCTCACAAAAGTCTCAACTTGACAAATGCCATTCCTTCCCTGGACCTAGTACAACCTTTAGTAACTCAAGAGAGGGGGTTAATCCTTAAGTCAGTATGATTCCAAAACTGTAAATCAGTTCATGTTCTGAGGGCCTGAGTTTGCACCAGCTGTTTCTGGTTTTCCTTTGGAACAACAGATAATCCAAGGCTACATCTACACTACAGGCTTCTTGCACAAGAACCTTTTTTCGGAAGAGATCTTCTGAAAAAACTTTTTGTGCAAGAGCGCATCCACACCCAAAAGCGCATTGAAAAAGTGATGCGCTTTTTTGAAAGAGAGCATCCAGACTCATTGGATGCTCTCTCACATAAAAGGCCACCTGGAACCAGTTCAGGCAGGGCTTTAGGTCACCAGTTGCTTCCGAGTGCTGGTGCCGGAGACTTACAGACACACTTGCTTAAAGGGACGCCCTTGGACAGCGGTTTCTCTGCTTCTGCTTCGTGCTTGCTGCCTCTTTGAGGGACAGCAAAGCTCTCACAGTGCCTGCTGTGGTTGCCCTCTTTTTTTTTCTTTTTTGGATGCCACAGCTTTTTTTCCTTTGTGCCATGGAGCCAGAGCTGCCCCTGGGCATGTGAAGGCTCCACACAGCCATGCTGAAGTTTTTGCAGCACTTACTGCCAGCTGCCTTCCTAGTCCTGCATGACCTAGACCCTGAGGAGGCTAGACACCAGTTCAGACTGGTGGGACCAGCTGGTCATGGAGCGATGGGACGACCAGCAGTGGCTCCAAAACTTCCGCATGTGGAAGGCCACCTTTTTGGAGCTATGTGCCTGGCTCACCCTGTCCTCTGGAGACACAACACCCAACTGCAGCCCACTGCTCCCCTGGAGAAGCGGGTCACAATAACCCTCTGGAAGCTCACTACTCCCTTTGGTTTCCCTTATACCTCATGACGCCGAGGAGTACTGGCACCAACCAGAGCTGCCCTCAGCAATTGATTTAGCGGGTCTCAACAAGACCCGCTAAATCAAATGCCAGAAGATTGATCTCTGACATTGCAAGTGGAGATGTGAGGCCTTAATCAGGTTATAACCTCCTGTAGCTATCCTTCCTCTTGTTTTGTAGTCCTCTGCTCTAGCCATTAGACCACACAGGCTTTTGTACATTGTGTTCAAAATAGACAGGACTCACTAGGTGATTTTGGCCAAGTTAATTGTGCTCCTTGCATGATTAACCAAGCTGAGAAACAAAGAGTGGGAGCTGCAGTGAAAGTGGGAATCTGCATCTCAGTTGAGCTTTCCTGGGAAACTACAATGGAGAAAAAAAAAAGAACTCTAATCTCCGCAGTGTTTCCTTCTGCATCACATCAAAGTCCTTATAAGGAAGAATGCACCAACGGCTGTGCACTGAATTTAACAGTATTTTGTTTGTTGTTCCTGTTTATCACAAATAACCTTGACCTATTTCTCCCTTGTTGTTAACTATCATAGCAACAAAGGTACCAACTCACTTCACTAGACAAAGGCTTTGCGGGTGCCCTGCAAAGGCTATCGATCAGTTTCCCCAATTCTGATCTCCGCATGCAGAGCACCCTGCCTCCCTCTGTGGGCCACACAGTACTGTGGGTGCTGGAACAGAAGAGCAACAGCTGAAAAGAATAGTATGCATGCATTGACTGATTCTGGTTTTGCCAACAGCGAAGAGTCATTCAACCATGAATAATGACCATAGCATGAAACACAAGATAAGCACAATAAATAAGATTGAAGTAGATATACAGCATATAAAAACGTCGTCTCCACAATGCTGGCTGCTAAATTCATTCATTAAACAGTGATGAAAATGCTGTTTAAGTAGGGTAAAAAGCAAGGCAGGGCTTAATGGACAACAACCATCTTGCTCATTCTCACACAAACAAACATGGACTCTTGCATTTACACACAATATACACCCACTACTCCACTCACTCAGATAAAAAACATACATTCTAGACATGAACAAATATACACCAACTCTGGCATTTACCTACTCAGTCACCCACACACTAACAGTTACACATGCTTATCTCTCTCACACACACACACACACAGTACTTGACGCTACTGGGAAAGTTTACTGAGACAGTATCTCCTGAAATGTCCAAGAATAAATTAGATAAACATGTAGGAGTTGAATATAGAGGAGAATCCTGCACTAATACACAGGGCTAGACTAAATGACCCAAGATGTCTTTTTCAGCCATCTTGAGGCTGTTGTGTAATTATCTACCATCAAGTCAATCCTCACTGGGCATCTGAAAAGATCTCATCGGAGCTGTGTTCTACTCCTGTTGCTTATTGACAGTAGCCAACTTGATTGGCCCATCTGAATATTATATTTCCCCTTCTCCACACAATCCATATTCACTATCTGAAATGAATAACTTGCAGGAAGTGGAGACAGAACTCTTAACTGAAGACTCAGTGATAACCTCTCCCAGCACATTGTTTTAAAAATACTCATCAGGCATTGCAATGAGGTGCATTCCAAAAGGCAAAAAAATTGCATTTCAGTACTGTCTTTATCAGCCAGGGCTGAGAATTACCTGATAGTATTAAGGGGGATGGATGCTGTCAGTTACACTCAAAAAACTCATTTCTCCTGTTTAGTCTCACAAAGGCGCTTCTCACAAAAAATAGACACTCAGATCAACTGATTTTTTTATTTCAGTGTTTGCACAGATGGGGGCACTATTAAAGGCTGTGTTCAAGAACTTCAATAGTTTTTGGAAAGTCATCCCAGTGGATTGGTGGTAGCACCTTGGACTGCCACAGGGAAAATCCCTAGAAAACAGTTGGGGCCAACAAGAAACAGAAGTAGTATATTAGTGAGAGCATCTCTCGATCTCATAGACAATGGATGTATTCTGTGCTAGTGCCACAGCTGTACATATTAGCTAGGGTGATCAGATGTCCTGTTTTTAAAGGGGCAGTCCCATATTTAAGCCCTCACGCAGGTCTCCCGACTTTTTCTTTAAAATGGACAAATTGTCCCATATTATTTTTCCTTGCTATCATTACTGGAAGATCCTGCTGCTGGCCAGATCCCTGCTCACCACCTGTCCGCCCACCAGTGGTGTCCAGTGGCCTATAATGGGGGTGGATATGCAAGACTGGTGGTGGGATGAAGATGCAGCACATGGAGCCAGCAACCCCCCTCCCTCACCCCTTTCCTGGTGGACCATCAGTGCAACCCTCACTGCTTGCCTGCTCTTGGCCAGCAGGGCCCTGCCTCCACATTCCATTTCCAGATGGCGCTGGGCTGCGAGCTGCTATGGTAGGTGAGCATGGGCAGGGGCCAGATGCAGCCGATCACATGTTACCTTTGCTTCCCACCCACTGGTGCTGTATGTGCGTCCCATCTCACTGTCCTCTCTCTCTGATTTGCCTTCCCCTCCCCCCACTGCTCCTTAATATCCCCCCCAGCAGGGCACATGATGCTCCCAGCACTGTGTCATAGCACTGAGGTTATGTCTACCCTGCGGGTGTTTTGCAGAAGAGGAAATGCAAATGGGTGCTCAGTTGCATATCTTGCACTCTCATTTGAATATCTTCTTCCAATCCTTTTTGCCGAAGAGGTTTTTGCGATAAAAAGTCTTGTGTAGATGTGGCCAGTTGTTGGGGAAAAAATCCTTTTGCACAAAAGCCCTTATTCCTCAAAAAATGAGGTTTAGAGGCTCTTGTGCAAAAGGGTTTTTTTTTCCAACAAATGGCCCCGTCTACACAGGCCTTTTTATCGCAAAAACCTCTTCTGCAAAAAGGACTGGAAGAAGATATCTAAATGAGAGTACAAGATATGCAAATGAGCACTCCATTTGCATTTCCTCTTCTGCAAAACACCCACAGTGTAGACATAGCCTGAGACCACCAGCAATCTGGTTGGCAGGCTCCTCCCCTTCCTTATGACCTCTGACTGGGTACTGGCTAGGAAGAACCGAGCCCTGCAGGCTGCTGGCATGAGGAAGCCTCTCCCTTCCTCAGCTAGGCTCTGGAGAAGTGGGGTGGGGAGGAAACCATTTACAGCCTGTTCATGTTCTACACCTGCAAGCTCCACAGAAATCCCCCAGGCAGGGGCATAACACATGCATGCACACACACCCCTGACCACTCTGAATCCTGCCCCCAAGGAGCAGAGAGCTACTCTGCCCCCTAGGCACCCACCCCTGCTGAGCCACCTCTCCGGGCAGCTTGCTGAAGCCCCTGCAGTCAGGTTCCCTGGGCCCTGGTGCATAATGTATCCTTAGGGCTTAACCCCTTCCTGCCTGCACTGTAGCTACAGGACAGGAGGTGACTAGCTATGTTAGTGCAGTCATCCAGGCCTTTTATTGTAAGTTTCCCACCACCTTCTATTTACAAAGCTTTTAGACTACAGCAAACTCAGCCAGCCACTCCTTCTGCCTGACTCCTCTCTTTGCTTGCTTCTGGCTCCTTTTCACTGCCTTATATAGGCCCGCTGGCTAATGAGGCCCACAGCTGCTTCTAATAGCCCTTCAAGCCTGGGCTTGCTCAGCTGCTCTAACTGACCTCTTCAGCCAGGCTGTAGTGGCAGAGCTCTGGCGTAGCCAGCAGTCTGTCACAGTGACTAGTTCAGGTGGGACTATTCTCTAACGCTGCCACAAGCTATTGGGCTTGATAGCATTCACTCATGTAGGAAGAAGGAATAATTCCTGCTGCTGCAGGAATTACTGGGCAAAATTGTAGGGTCAGTGTTACGTAAGAGGTCAGAACAGAGCATGATGATGGTCTCATCTAGCTTTAAAGTCTATTAATTTAATTCTGAGCATAAAGCAGTGCTCCCCGAAGAACCCTGCTCCTATTCATGCCTACTGTATAGGGTTTTTACTGGAGTGCTGCTGTGTCATGTTGGAAAAGCACTATTTGAAGGGGGAAGTTCTGCAGAAGTAATCTAGAGACACACTTGGGTGAGCAACTGAAACAGTCATTCTCTTGGGCCCTTCACACATCTCACTTGTTGGAGGGATGAGCAGAGAGCTGCCTCTTGTCTCCTCTGGGTGGGCACCCAAGTCCCATGGCAGGATTCTGTATTAACTGGAATTACTGGCTGGAATAATAAAGAAAATGACAGGAACCCAGTAGTAGCCAAAGACTCTTCTCCTCTAGGTCTGTGAGTTCAATGGGAAATGGAACCAGGGAGGTAACCAAGGGGGAGCAAGTAGGGCAGCTGGCCCCAGGAAGAGTGCAAAAATGGGGCACAGCATTGGTTGGTGGGGCCAGCCATGGGCAGAAACTGGGAGCAGGCAAGCAGGGACATTGCTTCCCCTCAGACTCTTTACTGGTCCTCCGAGAATCACTCCCCTCTCTGCAGCGATGCACATGGGACCTGACTGCCACAGCTGAGTCCCCTCAGTGTGCAGCAAGAGGGAAGCTGGTTTCCAGGTGCTCCCTCTGAGTTCCAGGCTGTGGCTGGATCCTGGACCAGAAACAACAAAATAATAGTGGGCAAAGACTATTGTTGCAATATTTCTGAGCGGAGGGAGGGGGCAGCGCCACAAATCTCACTATGAAAATTCTGAACTAACTGAGGTTTGTCCCCCTACAAGGTGTTATTTACAGTAGTGAATCAAAGCTGAGACTGGCTGGTTGAGGGTAATGCTGGTAGACTACAACCAAGAGTTATGGGGGTGAAACTGAGCAAAGGAAAATTTGGGGTGGAGAGGCCTATTATAATGCTGAATAGTGTCCAAAGGCAACGGTTAGAGCCCCATCCCTCATGTAACTGGACTAGCTAAAGTACATAAGAATGCACTGGAACAAGGTCATGCTCCTGGTTTGGTAGCGGATAAACACAGTGGCTCCACATGTCTAATCTCTTCTGACTTCTGATTTTAAATAGGGTTAAGTGAATAACTTAGCAAGAAAATCCATGTTTTTCTGTTTGACGGATATAAACCAATCATAATTTCCTCAAAATTTATTCCACCGATACCTTGTCATAATTCAATCAAGATGGGTTATATAATAATGAATGATCAGATTAACCAGGAGTGGGGAACCTTTTTTTGGGTCGCGGGCCACTGACCCGCAGTAAAATCAGTCAGGGCTGCACACAAACGAGAAGCGAAAAAACCCCAAATCCCTCATTAACATGGCCCAACTGAGGAGAAAGACGCTCCCCCACATTCCCCTTGCACACTGGAGCCTGGGGGCCCGGGCTAAAAGATTTTGTGTGCCCCAGCCCCTTGGTGGGACAGGGGAGGGCTGGAGCACCAGCACAGGCTCTGCAATGAGAGAAGGGTTTTTTTTTTTTGCACAAAACGGAAACGTCCACACTGCTTGTTTTTGCACAAAAACCCGTTGCGCAAAAATGGATCGGAAGAGATTATGCAAAAATGCTAATCCGCACTTCCTCTTCTGCACTTTTGCCTCTTCCGGCAAAATGTGTAGTGTAGACATAGCCCAAGTGTTTCCCCTCCCATGCGTTGCCTCTGGTAGGAGCCACAGATGTGCTTGCTTGTCCCATGCACCAAAATGCCTACGTATGGCTCTGACTGGAACTCTGTGATTGATCCTTTGAATTTACCCCATAAAATTACAATATCATTCAAAGTTCTGGTAAAAAGTATACTTTCAAATATGAAAAATTATGATTCAAGACAATTGTAGAGGTAAGTATATCAATACGCAAATTTGTATTGGCAGCCCAATCATTAATTTTATATATAGGCAATGTCAGTACATTGTACCATTTATATAGATAAGAGATATTAGCCAATTCCCATGCCTTACATTCCCACATATATGGTTCACGCAGTGCATTGATCCAGTGATGGCCCAAAACCATACGTTCCAAATCCATATACAATCCTGTCCAAACCTAGTCCGTGCCAGGAAACCTAGTACTGTAGTGGCTATTAAGTACTCCTAATAGTTGATAAAGCGAGGCCTTGTATAGGAGCAAGTTATAGCTGTTGACTGGGGAAATAGAGCTATATAAAAAGGCATATGCTATATGTATGTAAAAAGTTTGCCCACAACCATTCATTCATTCGCCAGGGAAAGTCTTTCAAGAAATCATAAAGAGATTGCATCTGTCTTCTTGGAGCAGTGTTCTGAGGCAATGGGACCCCCGAGTACCATAACCAACCATCACCCTACTTTGTAGTTGTCTTTTATGCATACAGCTATATGGAGAGTGATTTGTTTTTGTCCCAGCCGTCTGTTCTTTGTTCCATATGACTTGCCCAGGGATGCAAAAGTTGCCTTTTGTTGTCCTTCCATACATCTCCAGGTAATTAATCTCCATTCCTCCAGTCATTAAGCAGAATGGGGTGGATGTGGAAAAATGCAAAAATCTGGAGCCTCTCTGTCTAAGAAAAATCTTCTTTCACGCATCTCCTTCTGCTGACTGCCCTTTTGGGAAGGTCACACACTGAGTCTGGAAGCAAAACAATGGAAAGAGCTTCCGATAAAAAGCTAATGGTGATGGGAAAGATTCGTTTAGCGCTTTAATGCTTTTTGGCTTGGTGAACATAAAAGAGAATGAACCAGAGCTGTGAAAGACACCATTAGACCCTCTGCTACGCTTGGCATGAGCTGCAGGTGTCAGTATGAAATACCTGAATATTTTAACTGCAAATCTTCAGCATCAAGAAGTCCTGCTGACTGTGCCCTACAAAAGCAATGGTGGTGGGTGGATGTGGGGCCCCCACAGATATGGTACAAACTTCATACAAGGCAATAGAAATAACAAGGGGGATGTCCTCCATTGCATGACGGCAATATTTTTACTACAGTCTTCAGTAATATCAAGCAGAAAGGAAGTAACCAGTTATGAGCATGTTTCACTGTGCATTTCTGTGAGGGATTAGATGTGTGGGTTGCACTCCTGATTGACTTGGGTGAATGTCCCGACAAGGACACTTCAGGTCAGTGTTAGTCCAACGTAAAGCAGAGTTTGGCATCGTATCTTGCATCTTATTGTTTAGAGTACTGTGGCTACAACACTTCCTAAGCTCCTCAGGACAGGGCTCCCATTGTTATATAATGCCACAAATCAGAAGAGCTCTGTGTAAGCTCCAAAGGTTATTGTCCCTCACTCCCCTTGTCTCTAATACCTTGGGACCAACAGGATTACACAAAGCTGCTAAGAACAGTCAAAGCTACCGAACGTGGCTCTCAGAAATGGAAACTCTGCAACAGGAACTAAAAGGAAGCCACACTTAACAGCAATATCTATCTCCTGAGCAAATGCAAAGAACAAAAAATAATCTCAGAGGATTCATCATCTTTAACCCTCTGACCACTACACAAAACCCCAACTATGTTGAAAAGCTCTTCAGAAAGACTTCAGAAAAACTGAGGAACTATCTCCTGAATTTCACATACTCCAGACAGGACCACCTCAAACAAGAAATCATCACATACTCCCACACACTGGAAGGAAAACAAAAAACAGAAATCTTACCTGAAGCAGAGCTCTGTGTAAGCTTGAAAGCTTGTCACATTCATCAACTGAAGCTGGTCCAATATTACCTTGCTTTATTTCTCAAGCTAAATAACACAGCAAAGGCAAAGACATCTGGGTTATGTCTATACTGCTCCCGTTTGGCGCAAGAAATATGCAAATGAGGCGAAGTGTGGAATATTGCCATGCCTTACTTGCATAATTAATGAGGCTCCGTTTTTGCACAAGAGGCTTTTGTGCAAAAAGAAGCCATCTACATGGCTCCTTTTTGCGCAAAAAACCCCTCTTGCGCAAGAGCCGTTCTTCCTGAAAAAAATGCATGTAGACAGCTCCTTCTTGCGCAAAAGCCTCTTGCACAAAAACGGAGCCTTGTTAATTATGCAAATGAGGTGTGGCGATATTCCACACTTCACCTCATTTGCATGTTTCTTGTGCCAAACGGGCGCAGTATAGACATAGCCCTGGAGTCATCATGGGTAAAGTGAGTCCTGTCAAAAGACTTCTGGAAAGAAGGAGATCTTTAAGAGAAGTTTGAATGAAGGCAGTTTTTTTCAAGAGGATGGGGTGGTATAAGTACTGGTGTGTAGCTGGAAGTGGTTGAAGAAGACAATGGGAGGAGAGGAAGAGGAGGAGAAAGAAGGGGAAAATATGATGTGATTTGTGGGTGGGATACTACCCTTCTTGTAACATTCCAGCCATCCAGTTAACTGAATTGCCTGTTAAGGATAAAACCATAGACAGTGGATCCTAGATAGTTTCCAGGCTTGCTAGAGAGGCAGGAAGTGTTGGCAGGAAGCCTGGAGAGCCAATGAAAACAGAGAGTAGGTTTTTGACTTGGAAGCAGTGATCTTCCTGTTACAGTTTTTGTGTGTGACCAGAGCAGAGCTGTGAGAGGTAAACTGAGGCAGGAAAAAAGGCATGGAAGATTCAGTGACATCCTTGCCTAAGGGAGGACTAAACCTTGGAACAACAAATATGTGAATAGAACAGGAAATGCTTAGTCAGATGCGATCAAATTATTTACTTTATTTTGGGGTTTGTTGGACTTCTCTGTGCTGAGAACATGTACTCCCTCTGCTTACACTCTAACTTTTAAACTGAATTGCAGAGAAGCAACTCTCTGTGCTTTAATCTTTCTTTTTTTTTTTCAGTTGCTCTGTAACACCTAGCAACCAAGAATGTTTTATCAAGTATGTCTTCTTTTTTTTGTTTTGTTAATAAAAATCACCTTTTTAAAACCATGATCTGATTCCTGTGTCCTAGAAGGCAGACAGTTCTATGTGCATGTGCCTAAGATGCAAGATCAACTGTTATGAGAATTACAGGGTTTATTAACCTCTCTCCAGAGGGAGAGGCAAAGAGCTTGGAGGTAGCCCACAGGAGGAAATTCCCAAATGCATCTTCATGGGTTCTCAAAGGGATTTTTGCATTTGGGTGATGGCAGTGTACCATACCATATCAGGGAATCGGTCGCCTTGGGGAGTTTTTAGGCAGAAGCCTTTCGAGGCGGGGTATTCTAAAGTCTCTCTTGCAGGCATCCACCTTCTGCACTCCAAGTGCCAGAGTGGGGAACAGCAGAGGCAGATGAAGGTGGGGCAGGGTTTGAAAAATTTGGCTCGTAACAATGAGCCTGGCATCCCCAAGAGCATTCTTATTATTTAAACCAGGATTTAGAAAAAATGGGTGCCTCCAATTAGGGTTCTAACTCCATATTTAGGCATCCAAATAATTGGCCCGAGTTTCAGAAATGCTGAGCGCTCAGCAGCTTTCATTGAAGTTGTTTCCTGAATGAATTATATTTATGTTCATACGGCAGAAGGGACATTTGATGTTAAACCATGGTAATGCAGAGATTGTGACCATTGAAGAGACTGTTGTGAAGGCATGAAAGTAAGGAAGGGATGGGATATGAGAGGTATCTCCTGGCTGTGTGCCGAATAGACAATCTCATTTTCTAGTCACGGTTTACATCCGGTCAAAGGAATAACTGAGGCAGCTGTGGAAAATCACAAGGAAGAAAGGGCTTTTCTGCAGTACAAGGGTATTTAGGGAAACGTCACCTTAAGGTTTTACACAAGAGGAAAGTTTGTTATAAATAACCCTATCCTGAAAGCAATAATATAGGCAAAATGGCTCAAGAGGAGGTATTGGAATTTCCAGTTACAGTCTGTGACTGACTGATAGCTCTGTGCAATGGGCTATGCAAACTTCCTTCATACAGCAAAGTGACACGTAGCCTATTTTCTGCTTCCATCACAAATGCTTTAGATGTTGCATTGGATTGTTTTCAAGTGTCAGCCCAAATGATTTCCCCAGAAGCTTCTGTGCTACCATTTGAAGATGACTACTTTGGTTCAACCTCCTGTGTGAAGTGTATTTAGATCAAGGATCTCAGACTCCCAGCCTGGGAGCCCGTCCCGGATGGATCAATTGCAAGATCTGGATGGGACTCCCAGCACAGACGGGAGGGGATTACATTACCAGCCCCCAGTTCCTGCCCCTTTCCACCCTCTCCCCATCATGGCATTCTTTCCCCTGAGCACACAGCTTCGGGGATCACTGAGGAAGAGGGCTGGTAACATGCGGCAGCAGTAGTTGCTCCCCCCTGCACTTTCTGTGGCAGCAGAAGCCACAGGGAAAGCAAAGTGCAGCAGAGTGAGTGTGCCCACCAAGTGCCACGTGCTCGGGAGAGGGGGTGCTATACTGGGGAGAGGGCAGGGCGATGGCAGGATGGGGTGGGCCAGGTTCACCCCCAGCCCATCAGTAGTCTCAGGCCAGACTGCACAATCACTCTGGCCGGGACTGGTCAATGGGCTGGGAGTTTGAGTTTGCTGATTTAGATATTCTTCGACTAGTCAATAATAGGCATGATAAGAGGTGACTGCTGGGGAAGGATGCAAGGAGGGGCATCAGTCATGTGACTGCCCCCCCCCCCACATGACCCCTCCTATGCCATCCCTAGCTTCGGGCAAGTCAATCTCTAGGGGGGTATAGGGCCTGGGACAATCTACCCTTTTTGCCCCAGTCCCTCCCCCCACCCTGCTTCTTTCTGCCCCACTCTACCCCTTCCCTCAAACACTCAACCCTCCTTGCTGGGGCCTTAAACAGGGCCATGTCTCTGGAACTGGGGACCTAGACAGGGCTGGGGGCCAAGGCTGGGGGCTGGTGCAGGGCTGGTAGCTGAGCCATGGGTGGCAGCCAGGACTGTGGGCTCTGGCCCCGCCAGGTGCTAGCCTCTTGCTCCCCCCTTTCCCAGCATTGAGTGTGCATATGTTCATTCATGCCCCCCCCCCATACACATCACCCCTGGGTATGATCAGTATTGCCCTGTAAGTATGTCCCATCTGAATCCGGCTTTGGTCCATGCCAGCCTTGTTCTCTGGTCCTCTCAACTACAGTTAGCTAGGAAACAAGGCGAGGCTTCTCCTGGAAAAATTTCAATGAAAAAAGAAAAAGTGTTCACTTTTGTCAAATATCTTCAACAGATTTTTAAAGTTTTAGTCAAAACGCTAAAAACTGATTTTTTTTTCATTTTCAGCAATAATTGGTAACAAAGAGTGGGAAAAAATTGCTCAACTGGGCAAAAAGTTCTAGCTGTGTTCCAGAGCCATTGAACATAAGCATATGCCTGAAATGAAGTATGGACTTAAGTGGTTCCCAGAATTGGGGCTGTCTTTTCTGAACCTCATCATCTGTGATGTAGGAGTTTGTATAAACAGGAATTTTTATAAAGAATCAAAAACAATACAAACATACAAACAGTCACACTAGGTCAGACCAATGGTCCATCTAGCCCAATGTCTTGCCTCTGGTGCCAGATGCTTCAGAAGGAATGAGCAGAACAGGACAATTATCAAGTGATCCATCCCAATGTCCAGTGCCAGCTTCTGGTGGTCAGAGGTTTAGGGACATCCAGGGTATGTCTAGACTACATGGCTCCGTCAACGGAGCCATGTAGATGAGTTTACTAGACATAGGAAAATGAAGCGGCGATTATTTAAATCACTGCTTCATTTACATCAAAATGGCCACCGCGCTGTGCCGATCAGCTGTTTGGCAGCACATCAGGGCAGTCTGGACGCGCTGCGGTCAACAAGGGAAGCCTTTGTCGACCGCTCTGTTATGCCTCGTGAAATGAGGATTACCGGAGCGGTTGACAAAGGCTTCCCTTGTTGACCGCGGTGCGTCCAGACTGCCCTGATGTGCCGCCAAACAGCTGATCGGCACAGCGCAGTGGCCATTTTGATGTAAATGAAGTGGCGATTATTTAAATCGCCGCTTCATTTTCCTATGTCTAGTAAACTCATCTACATGGATCCGTCAATGGAGCCATGTAGTCTAGACATACCCACAGAGAATGGGATTATGTGCCTGATTATTTTGGCTACTAGCCATTGATGGACCTCCTTGCCATGAGCTTATGTAGTTCTTTTTGAGCCCAGTTGTACTTTTGGTCTCTCAACATCCAGTGCCGATGAATTCTGAAGGTTGACTTTACATTGTGTGAAGAAGTATTTTTGTTTTAAATCTGCTGCCTATTGATTTCATTGGGTGACCCCTGGCTCTTGTGTTATGTGAACATATATTTAATCATTTCACATAATGTGGTTTGCACCTCCCATTTAGCAGTTACCTGTCAAGGAAGCCTCTTTAGCATTCCCAAATGGACCAGGTTAGCTTTTACTCTACATATGCTGCATTTTGGGCATGCCTTTTGCAACCAGTTCTCCTAGCTGCCATAGGAGATTGTAGTGACAGACAAAGGTTAAGGCTGCACGGATAAGATGTGCTCTTGCACTTAAGGGTTTAACTGAGGACTTGACTCTGTGACAGCAAGAGATTTGGAGTAAAAAACAATGCAATTAGAAAAATTATATGTATACTGTAACATAGTATATTAAAGTACATGCCACTTATGCTTAATCATGAAATCCGTTTAATCAGGACATCCCTTGGAAAAAATCTAATTTAAAGCTAATGACATTTAATAGCTATAGCTGCTGCTTAGTGTGGATGGTAATTCCACCTAATTGGGATGCCTTCAGGTGATGTACTGGTACTTAGGTCTTTGTGCGTGTCACAACTGTGTGCTGGCTCTGTCTGCTTATCTGACAACAACCTTTAGTTCCTTCTTAGCTGTCAAGCATCAAAAGAGCCTACGAAAGGGCATGAAGTCCTTCACCACCGTTTGATCTTTGCATCTACTAGCATACTCATTCCATACCAGCGACACATGCCCCAGGCTCTGTACTTATCACGGTACAGTGTCACTTTCCAACTTTTTAGAATCTGTCCCATACAGGTAAGAAGGCATGTTAAACATTACCATAGCAGGGGTGTCTTCTGTCAATTCAGAATGCTTCCTAATCAGAGCTAAAGGCCTATCATGGGGCTGTTTAGAAACAGCAGATTCTAGGGCATTTTGCCAAGATTCCCTCTGTCCAAGGCTCTCTGTCGGAGCTACTGCTGTTGAATTAACAGCCGCTGTGTTTGTCTATGCAGTCACTGCAGTATCAGCATCCAACTTATTACTGAAGAGTGCTTTGGGGATACCTTGCATATGAAAGTGCCAAACAAAGCCAAATTCTAATCTTATGTCTGGAACTCTTCCGTATTCCAATGGGATATAACTGAGTGAAAATAACCTGATCCTTTCTTCTGTCAGTAAGGCTCATTGTACTCACAAAGCACACTACTTAGGGGTCTTGTCTACAAATATATATTGCACCAATTTAAATAAATTGATTTAGAAATTGATTTAAAATGGTGCAAGCCTGTAGCATAGACCCTCTTAATGCAGTTTATATTGATATAGCTTGTAGCCTTAGTTATGTCAGTACAAACAGCAACTCTATTCAATAATAATATTTTAAACAGTAAAGATAACTTTCCTCTGAGTGGCAGAGCCAGGAACAGAACCCAACTCTCCTGAGTCTCAATCCAGTGCTCCATGGGATGTGGTTGGGTGTAACTGAAGGTACAAGTGGCCCCACACTGTTAAAAAAAAAAGAGAGAGAAAATTAAATGTAAAAGTGTGTGTGAGAGGGAGGAGCCTTATTAAGTATTTGTACCAACACAAAAGACAGGAAATTCCAAGCTTTGTTTCCCACATTCAGTGAAATTCAGCCACAAAACATGTAACTAGTAAGGCACTACATCTTATCTGCCTATCTAGCTATATTTTAGAGTGCGTCTGTCTGTCTGTGAATCCATCTGTCTGTGTGTCTGTTAATCCATTTGTTCAGGAATACCTTCTAAACCGTAAGAGCTAGGGCCACCAAATTTGGTATGCAGCATCCTCTTATCCTAACTTAAACCATGGTCATGATTTGGTTTTGCCTGGAAAACAGGAAGTGCCAGGAATGGGACCATTTTCCATAACATGGAAAGGGAGGGGCAGAGAGTGGAGGGTACTGAGAGCAGCCACTAGGGGCAGCTGTAGCACAAAGAGAATGGCCAGCAGGGCTGGGGCTCCACCATCTTGCCTGCCACCAAGCCGGCTAAGGAGCCCCCCTGCCACAAAACCAGAGCCTGCCCCTCTCCCCCATGGAGAGCCTGCAGGATGTGGGGAGGGGACCCGCAGGAGAAGGGGGAAGCCTCAGAGCCTGGCCTCTCTACAGACAGCCTGCAGGTTATAGGAGGTGTGTGTGTGTTGGAGGGGAAGCAGCCCCCAGAACCTTGACCCCCACACAAACAGTCTGCAGGCCATGGGAGGGGGATAGACCCTGGAGCCTGGCCCCCCAGACAGTCTGCAGGCTGTTGGGGGGGCAACTGGAGGTGGCAGTCCCTGGAGCTTGGCCCCTCCCCATATAGCCTGAAGCTATTGTGGGGTGCTAAAGGGTGGAGCTGCCCCTGGAACCTGATTCCCCCTTAGCAGCTTTCAGGCTGCAAGGAAGGAGCATTGGAGGTCGGGGCAATCCCCAGAGCCTAGCCTCTCCCCCCTCCCCCCGAGAGCCTGCAGGCCATGGGGGGACCCTGAAAGCCAGGGGCAGCCCACTCAGCCTGATCAGGATGGAGGGGGCTGCTGGAGGCCTAGGGTAGCCCCCAAATTGCTGCACCCCCCAGATCAGTTACAGGGCAGACAGGGGAGCAGCTGGAGGCTGGGACCAGCCCACAGAACACCATTCCCCCCCCCCCAGCAGGCTGTAGGATGGGGGGACGGTCAATGCCCCAATTAAGCATCCCACCCCAGTGACACCTAGAGCATGCCACACCCTTCTTCCCCAGGCAGCCCTCAGAACCACCCAGAGCACACTGCACAGGGCTCTGGCGGCAATTTAAAGGGCCTGGGGCTCTAGCCTCTGCCCCCCTCTCAGCAAGCCTGTGGTCTTGATCCAGTAGTCACTGA
Source organism: Pelochelys cantorii (assembly GCA_032595735.1). Taxonomy (NCBI): domain Eukaryota; kingdom Metazoa; phylum Chordata; order Testudines; family Trionychidae; genus Pelochelys; species Pelochelys cantorii. Next base: position 252,617,306 of record CM064326.1, on the reverse strand, counting down.
GGTGAATAGAAATACTCCCATTTACTTAGCGAGCTTTTGTTACTTCTTTGTAACCTGATCTACAGGGAGTCTGATAACTTCATTCAGCCTTCTATGGTTCATCAGCCTTCTCTGTGATGAGGAGGTGAGAGAGATTGGTGGTGAGGATTTGGGCTAGTAATAGAGGCCGCGGGAATGAAGCAACCTGAAGAGGGCACCCTGCATAGAAAGAAAGATTTAGAGCCAATTCTCTACTGGTGTACATGTACTTCTTTAGCTTCAGTTACCACTTACTGTAATGGAGTTTTGCCCATTTACAGAACAGAACTTGGTCTCTAGAATTAAAATTAAGCATGCCTTAAGCACGTGGAACAAAATGCACAATGAAAGCCAGACATGTGTAAAAAGATCCATGATATACAGGTCATGGCTGCATCACTCTCACAAAAACATGTTGCACATTCAAGGGCATGGCCGAATTGAGAAGCCCTTAGAAAGTAGGACTGCAAAGTTCTGCCCTGTGAGGCTACATCTAGACTGCAAGCTTCTTTTGGAGAGATCTTCAGGAGCGGATTGGCAATCAGAATAGGCCTGGGAACAGCCCTCCCCATGATGTCACCCCTGCGTGCCCCTCAAGCCCCGCCCCCTTTCTCTGCATCATGTCCAGCACACAATACAAGCAGCGGGTCAGGCTCCGTGCACCGCATACAGCGCAGACACAGAGCCGCTCGGAGTGCGGGGCAACAATGGCCCATCATGGGTGGATACGACAGCCCGCCAGGAAATTCCCAGTATCCCGCCGGGCCAGTCCGCCCCTGGAGATCTTCCGGAAAACGTTTTTTTGAAAAAGAGCATCTACACAGCAAAAGCGCAACGAAAAAGCGATCTGCTTTTTCAAAAGATAGTGTCCACATTGATTGGACGCTATCTCGCATTTCAGTTGTGATTATTGTGGATGGAGGGGCCACCAGGGCACCTGTGCTTTTTCCTGGAGGCCTCTTCTTTCGAAAAAACTCTCTCTTCCGCGTCCACACATGCCTTTTTCCGAAAAAGACTTCTTCCTCATAGAAAGAGGTTTATCGCTGTCAGAAAAACCCCTCCATTCTTTTGACTTTCTGTCAAAAGAACGCGATAACAGTGTGGACGTAGTTCTTCTGGAAAAACTCTTCAGTGTAGACATACCCTGAGATACAGTGTTAATGCAGGGAATGGAATCCAAAAAGCAGAGGACAGAGTAATGGGGGCAATCATTTTTTTTCCAGATCAAATGTCATTCTGGTGCCACGTGCTGTTCCTTTAATATTTCGAACTCTACCTCAGTGGGGTGAGAATCTACAGCACAGCAAATTTGTTCCTTTTATATCAAGACTCTCACCTCCCAATAGATGGGTTTCACAGTCTTTACTGATATTTCATCATAGGTTTCCATTCACCTCCCACCCCCTTCACTCAGCACTGCTGCAAAAATCAAACTATCTACCAGAGGCGCCATTGTTCCATTGTGCCTGGAGGAGGGGGCTCTCCCCTTCTCTGCCACAGGTCCCACCCTCACTCCACCCGTCTCCTCAAGACTCTACACCCACACTGCCTCTTCTTGACCCACCTCTTGCTGCTCTGTTCCACACCACACGCTGAGCATGATCTATCTATTCCTCCCCCTGCCCCTGCCTCTCCTGCATGTTGTGAAAGAGCTGGTCCACAAAGTGCAGGAGATGGGGGGAGGGGGAGGGGAGGAAGTGGAGATAGAAGGCTGCTGGTAGACGCTCAGCACACAGTATATTTTACTGTGGGTGCTCTAGCCCCAGAGCACCAACAGAGTTGGTGCCTATGCTAGCTGCCCTTCTTGTTTAGCATCTGTCACCCAAGAATGAGAGACACCCTTGTCCCTCCCACAGATTGAGAAACACTTGAGCAGTTCTTACCTTCTCTGCTGGTCTTCAGAGATTAACCTGAAGACATGGGATACTCTCCCAAAGAGAAAGTGATCTTCACTCCACTCCCCACCTGCGGAAGGGTGATATTTTATTGTCACATTATTATGCACCAAAGTGCCCACTAAAGCCATTGCTGTTGATTCAAAATAGTATTTACTGAAATGCGTAGTGCAGTTTACTGTTCCTTATGGAGGATAATATTGTAGATACGAGAATAAATTGAATATACGTCGTGCAGAAATTGCCATCATGCACACAAAGCTGATGTGTTTGAATTTTCAGGGTAGATAAGGTTTCTCCAAGGACTACCCCTCAGCACATTCACCATATTTAATTTCATATTCTTACTTACAAGTTCTTCTAGCATATTACTCAGAAAAGAAAAAAAACACTGTTAATATTTTCCTGAGAAATCTTGGCACATGCTTATATCCCTCAGCCTCTGGGATCTTTGCAAAGCAGTTTTATTTCCCTTTCTTGAGGTAATATCGCAGTTGGAGCAAAACCAGTCCAGGCCTATTACTCCAGAGTGGAGTACAGGGGATCTGAATGCTGAGTATGCAATCCATACCCCTCATGTATTTGAAATATTCTGGCATATTGCTCGGGACTTGGACAATACAATTAGATGCTAAAAACCTGACCCAGTTATCAGATACCATTTGGAATGAGCCTGAAACATACTTGTGTGTAATGGCAACAAAAGGATTAGAAAGCAAATAAGGAAGGTGTTATGTGTTCCCCTTGTGGGGTTCGAGTCTTCCCGACTCCCCCCTGTTTATCAAGTACCAGTTTAAATCGCCACGCATGATAGCGGTTTACTGGTTTGGTTTATTCTTATATTATGTGGGTCACACCGTATGATCGCTCACCCGTACAGCACGGGGTTCACATCCAAGGTACCGGGGAAGGGGGTTCGGGCCCTCCCTCTCTCCGAGCCCCGACCCAGGGCCCTAGACAGGGACCTAGGTCCCTGTTCAGTGGAGGGGGCTGTGGCCCCTAAACTCCCCCACTCACGGGGTCCACAACCCTGCCCTGGGCCACATCTTCCCCAGTTCCGCGTTTATGGCCGGCGGGCAGAGGCCGGATTAAAGCTCACCCAGCCTTTCACTCTCCTGAGTCCTCAAGTTATTTGCTCTCGTGTCCGCTTTCTCTGATTTCCAGTCGTTACCTCCCTTCCCTTCCGATTCTTCTTCTCCTCGGGCTTCCCTACCCCCTTTTAAATTCCCCACCGTGGCTTCTGGGGCTCCGCCTCCCCCGGTGTCCCTGCCCCCCTTTTCCTGGCTCATTTGGATGACGTCCCCAGTGACGTCATCCGCCTGCACTTCCTGGTTCATTTGGATGACGTCCCCAGTGACGTCATCCACCCGCGCCCCCGGCGGCGGACGTGCCACGCCTCCCGCTCTGCCGCCCGCGCTCTCTCCGGCCAGGGCTTCCCCGAGGGTCCCTGTCTCTGTTCTGCACCTCCCCAGACTCCCCGATTTGGAGTTCGGGGGGTTTCTAGCGTGGGGCGGAGGTGCCCCGTCACAGAAGGAGACAGGATTTCGTTTCTCATGAGTTGTGTGGGGACTTGGTGCAAAGGGGGGGGGGAGTGCTCATAAAAGAAGTGGTTGAATAGCAATGGCTAGAGCAAAGCATCTGTCATGAATGGGAGCTGCAAAGGAGAGCCTAACTTACCTGGAGAGCGAGGAAAGGGTTAAGCTAACCATAAGTTATTATGCACCTGAGGGAGGGGGCTTTGGGCATTGAACCAATGACATGCAGCTAAAGAATTTCAGACTGGAAGAAGCAGGCTCTTTTGCTAGGGAGAGAGGGGAATCGTCTCCAGGCACAGAGGGAAGACATAAACTCCCCTAAAAACAGATCTCTTGGGTTTATTGGAATGTATGAGTCGGAAAAAGTTTAGGTAGTCCGTCAGGTTTGTTATTTTCCTTGTTTGGAAATTATGTCTGAGCTGGCTGTCTTTTTTTTTTCTTTCTTGTAACCAAGAATTAATCCCAGGGAGAATCCCTGAGTTTTGTTTCAATTCATGGCTTTTTTACACCAAGTCATTTACTATGGTTGCAATGATAGTCTTGCTTTAATAATAAAAGTGGTTTTTTGTTCTGCTAACTGGTACTGATTGATCTTTTGTGTCCTTAAACTTACAAGCCTTGCTGCAGATACCTTACCAGAGAGAGTGCACAGGTTCATTGTTCTCTGGGAAAGTGTTCTTGTTTGTTTTTCAAGTCCTTGGGGAAAGGAGGTTGGGGGGTTTTGCCCTCAGGAAAGAGATTCCAAGTGATTTCTTCCCTGGAAAAGGAAGTTTGTACACTTGATGGTGGCAATACAAATGGATTTCAGGGGAAACTGAAATCAGGAAAACTTTTTTTTTTTTTTTTTGTCTCTGGGGACTGCCAAGACAGGATTTGACAGAGTTTTTATTTTGCTATCCGCCCCCATTACCTACACTTGAAGTGCCAGATTGGGGAATTCAACTGTGACAGCATCATGGAAAGTGGGTATGTATAAACTGCTCTGTACTAATGTTCAGAACCTCAGGCCATGTCTACACTAGAAGCTGGATTGTGGTTCCCAGCTCTAGAAGGCATACTCAAGCAAGCCTAAGAATAGTAATTATAGCAGAGCTCGAGTTGTATCCCTTGGGTCCCAAGCTTCCTTGTGGGTTTTTAGTACATCTCAGAGGCTTGCAGTCACCCTCCCTTTATGCTTCTTGTCTCTCCCAGAGGTGGAGGTCCCTGCTTATTGATCCATTATCATCGCAGGCCAAGTCACTAGCTTGGGGAAAAACCCTTCCATGGTCATAGGCTCCCCTTTTTCCCCAGTGGCAGCCTACCGGGCGTGGGGAGGGAACCTGGTCCCATCCACTTACTCTGGGTTCCAGTTCAGGGCCTTAGGTAGCGGCCACTAGTGGGCTCTTGTCCTTATCCCCACAGAATAGCAGTCTCTCCCTGGGCCACTTCCCTAACCACTCCCACAGCACCATCTCCCTGGCACCCTGGTGAAACCTTCCCAGCTTGCATCCTTCAGTTCTCCTCTATTCTGCACTTCCTCCTCTCCAGTCCGTCACTCTTCTCCTTCCTCCATGCTTACCTGAGAGGAAGCCTTTTATAGTGGACTAGCAGGCCTTAACTGGCTGCAGGTGTCCGGTTAGCCTGTTACTGTAGGTCGGCTCTTCATGAGTCTCAGGGGCCCACCTGTCTTTGTTGCTAAGCAGATGTCTCTGGCAGCCTATGCCGGGACCAGGAACCCACTCACCCAACTACCAATGTACCCACCCTCCACTAAAGTACTGCAGCCCACTGCCTTTGGTCTGCCACATGATATAGCTGCGGTAGCATGGGCGGTGGACTGCAGCGGCATGTGTTGCCCACTCTGAGCATATACCCACAAGGTGTGGGTGGGTAAATGGTCAAGGTGGCTATTCCATGCTACCACTTGTCACTGCCCATGTCACTGTGGCTACTCTATTACATTTTGCACGTTAGTTCAAGTCGAGCTAAAGCGAGTGTGTCTAATCAATCTGGGAATCACCCCCACAGCTTCAAATGTAGATATAACCACATACCCTGGCCCCACCTAGTTTTATGCATATGCACCACCATTCTGTCCTGCACTGCTCAGTCCTATTTCAGTCCTGAGTTCACACAGTGTTCTGCCAATATTCATAATTCTTGACAAGCAACACCCATGTTATTTTTGTCCTTCCCTCACAAACCTGCTAGTGCATCTGAGTCTTCATTTACACTGCCTTTTGCTGTCCAGTTTGGGTCTCTCTTGTTCAAACAGAGATCGTAAGTATCATCACACTATTCAGGGGGTTTGTAGTGTGAACAAATCTCCGTTAGGGAGTAGGCTGAGACTGAGCAAACTTATTTTAGTTATGACAGGTGAAACTGGACCTGAAACCTCTGGAGCTTAGTGCATGAGTTTCTACAGTTCTCTCTCTCTCTCTCTTTTCTTTCTCTCTCCTGGTTTTCAGCTAGAAGTGTTTTCCAAAAGGGGGACTGAAACTATAAAAAGAAAGGGGAAGCACCCAATGACACCCCGCTCTCTCCATGCCCTTTGCATTGATGGCATTTGAAGCAACAAAGGAAGACTCACTGGATTCTGGAGAAGGGGTCTTGACCTAATACATTTGGTAAGTAAGACTGCTGAGAGTGTGTGGTGCGAAAATTTAGCTTTGAATTTAACATAATTTACATAGCATAAGAAAGGCCATAATGGGTCAGACCAAAGGTCCATCTAGCCCAGTATTCTGTTATCTGACAGTGGCCATTGCTAAGTGCTTCTGAGGGAATGAGCAGACCAGGTAATCATCAAGTAATCCATCCCCTGTCACTCATTCTCAGCTTCTAACAAAATCCAAGGACACCATTTGCCCATCCTGGCTAATAGCTATTGATGGATCCATCCTGCATGAATGTATTTAACTCTCTTTCAAACCCTCTTGGGCTATGTCTACACTGCCAGCTTCTTGCGCAAGAACATCTTGTGCAAGGGTTCTTGTGCAAGAAGTCTTGCGCAGGAAAACGTCCACACTGCCATGTGCCAGCTGTGCTTTTGCACAAGAGGATCCATGGCAGTGTGGATGCTCTCTTGAGCAAGAAAGCTCTGATGGCCATTTTAGCCATAGGGGTTTCTTGCGCAAGAAATCCCTGCTGAGTGTCCACACTGACCTCTTGCGCAAGAGCTCCTGCGCAAGAGGGCTTACATTTGATAAAAAAGAGCGTAGCTCTTGCGCAAGAAGCCCTCTCTTACCACACCATACTGTAAATTTCCTTGCACAAGAGCAGGTGGGTAGTGTGGACGCTCTGCAGATTCTTGTGCAAGAATGGCTGTACTTGCGCAAGAAGCCGCGAGTGTAGACATAGCCTTGTAGTCTTGGTCTTCACAACATCCTTTGGCAAACAGTTCCACAAGTTGACTGTGCATTGTGCGAAGAAATATTTCCTTTTTTTTTAAACCTGATGCCCATTAAAACATAGTTTGTTAAATTAGGCACCAATTGAGTTTTATCTTTGTTTTTCTTGTAAACATTTCTGACTTTTATGCCTCATTACTTGTATTCACTTAAAACTTCTTTGCTTTATGGTTTGTATCTAATGCAGCATGTTTACAGTGACGGTGTCTGGGAAATTCCATTTGGGGTTGGAAGTTGTGTGCGTATCATTTATATTGTCCCGGAGAAGGCCGGGCAGAACAGGACACACATTTCTAAGGGAAAATATAGGACTGGCAAGGTGTTGGGATTGCCCTGCATTATAAATAAGGCTCACAAGAGTCAAAGTGTGACCTGCAGGCTGCATCACACACACAGATGTTGGTGGGAGAGACTTACATGCTGGAGGCCCCAACAACAAAGCAGTGCAAAGGGCTACTCAGCTACTCAGTAGTCTGGACTGTACCCTCGTATGTCACATCTTACCAAAATAAAACACTGCACTGAACACACAATTCCCCACCTTGCTAGGGGATGAAAGAAAGAACAAGCCATTCACGAGAGATGTTAATCATATCATTAAATGCATGGCTGACAGGTGCTCAGATACTAAGTTGGTGAGGAGGGTAGCATGAGAACCTCAATAGAATAGAAACACCCCAGCCTTCCCCAACTTCCATTTCAACTGAAGTTTGGCCCTACGAAGGAGATCTCAGCTCAGCACTCCCATCTCACACATCACAGTGACACTCAGACTAGTTTCTGCCTGTTCCATGCAGGGCTCTGAAATACCACCTCTCAACTTCTCCCCCCCCACCATCCAAGCACATCTACTTTCACATCCCCTATGGTTCTGGCTCTAGCTTTGAAGTTCTTTTCTCCTCCTTCCCCTCCCCCACACCACAAACACTCCTCCCCTGTCTCCCTGGCAAGAAGAAAAGAGAAGCGGAAGGCATTTTGCCATAAACAGCAAGAGAGTTTTATGGCCCTAATCAGCATTTGCAAATGTAGATTAACAAAACTGCAAACAAGCCTGTATGTGATAACTCTAAAGCCCAACCTAATCTTAATGAAATCTACAAGATATATTTATATAAATAATGATGATTCCCCCCGCTTTCGATATAATGTAATTTCCGCATGCAGATTGCAAGTGACACACACAATTGTTTTGCCTCCATAAACTCCCCAGCATTAAAGAGCTTACTGACAGCTCCCTGCCAAGCAAAGACATGTGGCTGACAGAGCTGTCTCAACTTTATTCACCTTCAGCAGGAGGGCTCTCTTGCTTTTCTTTTAAAAATACATTTCATTTAATTCCTTACCTCCCTGAGGATCTCAGACAGGGCCGTTGGCTGAGAAGAAAGGTTCTCCCCACGTATGTGTGTGGGGTGGAGTCAGGGGAGGGATATTTTTGGCTGAGGATTAGGGGGGCTTTGCATGGGCAGGAGGCATTTTTTCTAGTATATATGTATGTTGGGAAGGGAGAGGAATCAAAGCTGGAGAAAGCACAGCATCAGAGGCGTCTATGACTTATCTACAGTTTCTAAGGTCATCTCTAGTAAGGTTGTGCGCTGTATTCTTGGAAACGTATTTAGCCCAATGCAGACAGAATTACTGAAAAAGAACCATTCTCTGTATTCTGCTGCCCACATGGAAAAGAACACAGCCCTGTCCTACCAAGTACTCTGGTGAAAAAAACCAAGGCAAAGCCCCATTCTGATAATCTTCATTACCCTAAAACTAACTACCTACCTAGGAGACCATCAAAATCCTACATGGTGGGGAGGTGAGAGAAGGGCCTTTCTTTGCTTTATGCATTCTTACGTTAAGCCCCCAGAAGACAGGCCTCCTAAGATTGCCAGTTGGCCTAATGTAGCACTCACTTTGGAGACATCTGATTATGGTTTCCATTTAAAGCTGGATCTCTGCAAAGAGCTCTTACTCAAGGGAAGGTCCTGACTGGAGGCCATAAGCCAAGTGCCCTCCAAGAGATTTGGCCTAAGAATGTATATGCCAGCAGGGTGCACCTCACAATCTATCAGATACATAATAGGCATAATGGGTGTGGGCATAAATGTGTTATTGGCCTAAACAGGGAGTTACCTTGAGTTCCTACAAAAAAGGCTTCTCCCTCTCCCATACCAATTAGGTCAATTTCACATTCTGCTAAACACAACCACAGGAGCCAGTTACAGGGTGATTATTTTAAACAGAGAACTGGGCCATCTCAGTGTTGGAGTAGAGCAGGTTTTCCAGCTTGTTGGCACCTGGTATTGTGTGTGAGGTTGGGTTGGGCTTGTTAATGAAGGAAGGAAGGAAGCAAACAATGCTGGTGATGGGGAGGCAAGGGTAGTGAGCAGATCTTATCCCTGGGGGTGTAGAAGAGTTCTGCAAGCAAAAGGGCAGGATGTGGGTTGTTCGCTACCAGGATTCACATTTCTGGCCACCAGTGGATTTTCTAGCACCCATAATAGACCATCATGCTTCCATCCTCTGAACTGCCCCCCGACAGCCTCTTCTCACATTCTAAGATGAACTCCCATGATGGAGCTTCTAAGTTATATTGCCGCAGGTGCTGCCCCCCTGTGGAGATTACGATGATTCAGATTCCAGTCCTACGTGATTTGAAATGTTCCGACTTCCACTGCGCTCTAGCACGGGCAAGAGGCCCATTGCAGAGCCAAGCAAAGAGGTAACTTGATGAAAATTCACCAGGATGAAAGAGATTATGGGGTAGAAGAAATTGCAGAAGAGTGCCCAACTGCTATGTATGGAGAGCTCTGCCATCCGGTCCATTATACCGAAACATGGTTAAAGCGATTTCAATGTTACTGGATGGGACAGTGCACAAAACAGACATCTAATCACCCAAACCAAGATGTTCATTAATACACCAGTTACCAGAGAGGTAAAGATGTTTCCAAAAGGAGAACTTGGAGGACCAGCAAAGAATATACATTATCCACAATTCCTTACATTGCTTTTCTTTCCCCAGGGCCAATAGTCCCACTTGAAAGCTGCTGTAGGTATTTTGGACTGATTCCATCTGCTGCTCCAAAATTCCAGCCAGATCTGCTGGAGCAGAGAGAGTAGCTCAGAGGCACATGTGCAGCCTTCATGAGACTATGGACAAAAAAAAATCCCCCAAAGGCATTATCCTTGCCCTAGGCTATTCACCGCCAGCAGGCACAAGCACGTATTTGCTCGGACACAATTAGCAGGGTAAAGAATGGGAAGTAAACCGGAGCTTACCATAAACTATGAGATTTGCATTTTGCAATCCTCTTTAGTAGCGCCTGTTGGCTGCTGACATTGCATTATCGTCAGGACTAGCAAATGCAGGTCTTTGGGAAGGAAAGGCAGGGGGGAATACAATGGACAGAGCCTATTTCACTTGAGACATTTTAACATCTTGCACTCTGTTCTGCCTGCTCAGATGCGGCAGGCTTCTCCTAATTTGGTTTGACAATGAACTTGGAATGCTGGAGAGCGCTGACACATCTCTGGGGATTCACATTCATGTTTGCTCATTGTAACCAGTCAGATAACTTTCCACCCCACAGGTTAAATGGAAAGTAGTAGTACTGGACAGTTTTCAACAAGGTATCGCCCTTGTGTCATTCAGGATAAGCTTTCTTGGCAGGTTAAGTTTTGTAAAATCACAAGTCATTTAGCCCATCTTGCAGGAAAGCCAACTGCTTATAGCTCTGGTCTCTCCAACTGTCTCTCTGTCTGTCTGTTCAGAGAGCCTGCCTACACCTGGTTTTGTGATTCTAAGTCTAGAATACTTATGCCTCCAGCTTCTGTATATTTATTTGCAGCGTTTTCCTACCCCCCCACCTATGCCTCTCTTTCCATCTAATGCTATGTGTGCATATGTCACTGGTTACCTGTCTCTGTATAGATGCAAATCTGTTATTTGAAATTAGATACACCAGTACGGCTTAAATCTCAAAAGTCGACATATGTAATAGGGATGTTAAATATCAGTTAATTGAATAGTCGATTAACCGCATGAATTCTTATTGGTTAGTCAGCTATTCTATCATCCCCGGGCAGCCCCTGTCCAGAAGAGGGGTCTGAGCTCCTGGACTCGCCACAAGCCGGAACTGAGACGGGCTGCCTGTCCACCTGGCTCCTAATACACTTCAAATGCAGAGCCGCAGCGGGGGAAGGTCCAGGACCCAGTGCAAGCTAGAACTGAGCTGGGCTGCTGGCCAGCCTGCTAAAAAATGTACTGGCATGGGTGTGGGGGAAATGCGTGTAATCTATAGATTTAACCTATAATCTTTTGCTTATCAGTTAATTGCTTAATCGACTATACTATTACATCCCTAATATGGAACAGCATTGTAGTATATGCAAATGTTCATTCAGGGTACTGATTGGGGTTTTCAAAGAAACCCTGGGGGGTCAGGTGCACTGAATTTCAATAGGACTGGGATGTTTAACATTAGGGGCAGGGATAGCTCAGTGGTTTGAGCATTGGCCTACTAAACCCAGGGTTGTGAGTTCAATCCTTGAGGGGGGGGCCATTTAGGGATCTGGGGTAAATCTGTCAGGGATGGTACTTGGTCCTGTTGTGAAAGCAGGGGACTGGACTCCATAACCTTTCAAGGTCCCTTCCAGTTCTATGAGATAGGTATATTATTACATGTCTCCTTTGAAAGCCCCTACCATTTTTCTTTCTTTGAAACATTAGAACATAATGGCTGCATCTAAACTGGCATGATTTTGCGCAAATACTTTTACCAGAAAAGTTTTTCCGTTAAAAGTATTTGCGCAAGAGTGTGTCTACACTGGCATGTGCCTTTGCGTAAAAGATTTGCTTTTGCGCAAAAGCATCCGTGCCAGTATAGACGCTCTCTTGCGCAAGAAAGCTCTGATGGCCATTTTAGCCATCGGGCTTTCTTGCGCAAGAAATTAACGTTCCTGTCTACACTGGCCCTCTTGCGCAAGTATTCTTGTGCAAGAGGGCTTATGCCTGAGCGGGAGCATCAAAGTATTTGCGCAAGAAGCACTGATTTTGTACATTACAAAGTCAGTGTTCTTGCGCAAATTCTTGCGGCCAGTGTAGACAGGCGGCAAGTTTTTGTGCAAAAGCGACTGCTTTTGCGCAAAATCTTGCCAGTCTTGACGCACCCAATGGGTGCTGCAGAAAGAAAGAAAGAAAGTTGGGGTTTTCAAAAGAGATAGAGTAAGGCATCTAAATCCTATTGAAATTATGTTCTCTGCACTTTCCAGAGGGATGGTCCTTGCCCCAAAAATATCACAGCCTAAGAATGGACAGGCAGCATTGACAATGTTTATAATCTCTTAATTTCACTGTGAAAAACAAAACACCCCAGACTTTGCTGCAGCATGGATGTTATGAAAACCCTATACTGAGAAGTTTAAAAGGTCAGGGAAAGGGGACAACAAAAGGTCTTTTCTATGCAAATTAACCAGATCCATCACAAACAGCATGATACAAGGATTTTTAAGAGGTTTGTAGAAGTTAGGAAAGTAGGGGCCTTAGGGATGAGATCATTCGAATGGAGCTGCTTGGAAAAAGGCATGGAGACAACAGTTTGAAAGTCTGACAGGCGGGTGGGAATGTAGGGGCAGTGGGTGGGATGGGACATAAAACTTAGTAAGTTTATACACAGATTTATACAGTCACCATCATCAGGTACAATATAATTCCCTTTTTGCTCTCTCTTGGGAACATTGAATCAATATGGGAAAGATCTAGGCTGGAAGCATATCTGTTGTTCCTCTCACATACAAATCTATCTAGATACCCTTCAAAGACCTGTCTGCAGAGACAGATACAGATTAGAATCGCCTCAACAGCCCTCCAGCTGGAAAATGAAACCATTATCTTTCTTGTTCCCCAATTTTAACAAAATGGTAGGGCAGTCCCAGTTTGTGAGCAGAAATTTTATATACACACACAGGCAACATTTCAGTCAGGATAAAATTTACAAATATTGTCAACACACATAAGGGAAATGATCACTTGTTTTTAAAAAAAAGTTCCATGCACTTTTGCACTAATTCACTACTACTGTTCCCATTTAATATTAATTTACATTAAATGGAATCAAACATCTAATGTTAATGGAAAATTACTGATTAGCTGCTCCAGAGGGCATTTACTGTCAGATACTGCACACAGTGCCAGATGGTTTTTCATTTAATACTGCTATATAATTTGAGGCTTTCAGAATATTACCTACAAACCAACAACCTTGTTAAACAATGACAGGAATAGATGTTATCACTTTCTACCACTGAATAGCTGCAAAACAATTGCTTCTGTCTTGGGGAACTTGCTGGCAGTTTGCAGGAGAAACTTGATTGCTTCATGATGGTATCATGAGCTTCCGTGGGCATAACCCACTTCTTCAGATGAAGAAGTGGGTTATGCCCACGAAAGCTCACGATACCATCTATATTTTTTGTTCGTATTTTAAAGTGCTGCAGGACTATTTATTGTTTTTAATTTTTTTCCAGTTACAGACTAACACGGCTACCCCTCTGAAACTTTTGATTGCTTAGTGGAAGTTTTAAAAAATAAAAATAAAAGTGGAAGGGAATGCGAATTTTTGATCAAGGGAAAACAAAAAAATCTCAGAGTAATTTAGAATATAGAAATACAGAGCTAAAGTACCCCCAAACAACTTTAATTCACCCCGTATCCATCTGCATTCTATTCAGATTCATGAAATTACCTTATACCTTGTTTGTGTGGGATTCTTTACATATCCCACTTGTGGGATCAAAGAGCCTTCCCCGGAAGCTTCTAGAACCTTTTGAAAAGTAATGTTCACTGAGGGCCACGTGCCTCTCCCTCTTACTCGCCCTTCCATCTTTGAGGGTTCTCCAAGGGTATAAAAGGGGGAATGGCTCCAGTCATGCTCAGTTCCTTTCTGACCATTGAAGATGCAGTGAGCTTGGATCTCAAGGTCCACAACCTTTTCTCCCCCGCTCCCTTTCTCTGCCCTTTTGAGGCATGTTTTATTTGGAGTTATTTTCTCAATAAGAGTTTCTTTTTAAAACCCTGAACCCTTGGAGCCACGCAGATCAGTGGAGTCCGGTACTACATTTTCAATACCATGTTGTTTGCAGAATTGCTTGCCTTGCTGATTCTGTGTCCAACATTACACCTTAAATAAACATATCAGTGTGGAGGTCCTCACAATGCTGGCAAGAGGAAATGCATACAAACTTCTGATCAGATCTGGAATGGTGGGTCTCTCAGTTAAAGGGTAATGTTTTCACACTGTGCTTCACACATTTTTGGATACACATACTTTACGTGGAGGAAAGTTTGGTGCCCTCTTCCCACAGTGTTTCATCTTCAGACCCTTGCCTGGCAGGTGAGAAGAGAGAATCTGATCCATTCTTAGACTCTTTTACTATCAAACCTCGAGAAAGCCAATTTATTTGGTTCTGGAGCTATTAGTTCCCTTGGTTCTGGGGAGGAACTTTTGAGATTCTCTTGGGTTTCTAGACCATTTCTAAGAGCTAATTCAACTGCCAGGATCAGATTTATGAAACTCTGACAGGCTAAGAACTGATGCCAAGATCAGAGGCTCCCATAGGATATAAGGGTACTATATCTATATCAGTTCTATCCATTCTGTGATTCACAGAGTCAAAGATTTCTCTGTTACATATAACTCTGTAGGAGAAACATGAAGTTGCAGGATCCATCTGATGCTTCGGAAAGAACTTTTGTTTTCAGAGTCTAGGCAAAGGCAAAAGAGAGATATCTGGTGAGACACACTGGCTCCTTGGAAAAAGGCAAAGTTTTTTGCAAATGACTGTCACCTCAGACCTGACTAAATCACAACAACAAACATGTGTCTTGCAGTATTGTTATGCATAAAAGGTAACATGCAAGGTATCTACAAAAAGCTCATGACTGATCAAGAGTCATATTCATTGTGAGATGAATGTATGAATAATTTAACTATATGGAAAGTATGCTTGTGACAGAGTGAGGAATTTTCTGTAAATATTTTGTATGAATGCTGTGTGTACCTCCGTTTCCCCTCTATGCTGCATGGTTAACTAGGTGGTGGGAAAAGGCTGTTTACTCTAAGTCAGGCTACAACAAAGGTGGGAATGGCACCTAGTGGCCAAGGTCAATAGAGGGTTCATGAAGACAATGGCAAATCCAATCACCGGAAATTGGTCCCTAGTAATTAAGGAATATGAATGGCCCATCCTACCGCAGGAAGCTAGTCATGTTTGATCAACTAGAGAATAAAGGACTGAGGAGGTTGGGCAGGGGACAAAGCAGGCACAAAGGGACGGAGTGGGACCAAGAGTGTCACAAGGCTTGGCTGGGGCTTTGGTCCATTGTAACTTTCTTTTCTTTGTGCTAACCAAGTACTTTTTATGTTAACAAAGTACTTTTATGCTCAATTTTCACTCAACAGAACAAGAGTTCTAGCAAGGTTTCCATCTTATATTTTATCTTGTTGTACAAGTGGAGTAAATACCAGTTAAGTCTTTTCCTAATAGGGATCTCATTCTTGCATCTGGTTGAGATTCAAAGACAAGGGAGACCTAACATCAATATTGAGTTTCTTTCCTGCAACAAGAACAGGAATTTCTCTATATGTTCCACTTGATAATACTCATGTAAGAGGATTTTTAAATATTGATCCAGCCGGTATCAAGTCGCAGTCATTAAGCAAGGTTAGAGATTGGGAGGTCTGTCATCAATATCACGAGTACGAAATTAATATCCATAATGACTTGCTTTCCAGACTGCTGAATCTCCGGTCTGTGGGAGGAGGTAGGAGTTGACCCAGACTTGAAGTTTCACTGGTTGCCATCTTCACTCCAGATTGTTTATGCTCGTGATTATGTGTTTTATGCTGACGTCCAAAGCAGGGGTTCTCAAACTTTTTGACACCGCAACCCCCTAAAATGCTCATGGAATTTGTGTGACACCCTCCCCCCCCCCACCAAAATTGTTTAGCAAAAAAAACCCCAAAAAACAAAAAAACCGCTTGACTCTCACCCCTCCTGCAGCCGCTGTGCTGCAGGGAAGCCGCCGGCGCTGCGCTCCTCCTCCAGAGCTGACACCCCCTCCCGGCACGCTACGCAGCTGTGGGAGGGGAGCGCACTTCCCCGGAAGTGGCGCGAAGGACCCCGGCAGCTGCAACCCCCCCTGTAAGTTGGTCGCGACCCCCTTTGAGAAACGCTGGTCTAAAGTAAGGATGTTACATTGTGGTTAGCTGGCTAATAGTGTAATCAGTATTTGTATCAACTACATGATTAGTCAATAAAGACTGCTCTGCAAAGCCACCACAGGGGTAGCTCCCGGAGCCAGCTTGAGTCATGCTGCAGCTCTACATTTTAAATGCTGAGTACAGCAGCCCCTCTTTGCAGCGGCCAGGGCTGGCTACAGCCAGGGGCTACCCCAGCAACAGCCCCTAGCCGCAGTCAGCCCTGGCCGCCGCAAACAGAGGCTGCTCCAGTAGCAGCCCCTGTTCATGGTGGCCAGAGCTGGCTGCAGACAAGGGCTGCTTCCAGAGCAGCCCCTGTGCGAGGCCAGTCCGGGCCACTGCAAACAGAGGCTGCTTGGTGGCACCAAGCTTTGTCCACAGGGGGACCCAGCTCCGCACTGGGACCCCCATGGACAGGGGCTGCTGCTGGAGCAGACTTCCCTATCCCTCCTCTGCTGCCTTTGATAGCGGCAGCTGGGGGGGGGGGGGCGGGGGCGGTGCAGGCAACACCGTGGAGGTGGTGCTGGACGGAACTTGCTTTTAGGTTGGCTCCCTTCAGCACTGTCTCCTGTCCCCCCGCCTTGCTATCTCTCAGGTGGGGGCAAAGCGAGTTCCACGAGGAGTAACGGTAGTTCGAATTAGGATCTTTAATTCAAACTACCTAGTCCGTGCCGCGTGTAGCCGCGGGCACGGAGTTCGGACTAAGGGGGATTTAAAAATGGTGGCGCCCGGGAACATGCAAATGAAGCCCGGGATATTTAAATCCCGGGCTTCATTTGCAACTCCGGTTGACCTCATTACCCTACCTAGCTCGAACTAACAAGCTAGTGTAGACGTACCCTAACATCCCTAGTCTAAAAGGCACAAAACAGGAGTTTTCGATCAGTCAAACCTACTCTGTGGCTTGAAACAGATCTGTCATCAGGGCCACTCCTTGCTAGACAGACCTGATAAAGTCCTCCAAAACTGTTCTGTTAAACTATTTAAATGAAGATGCCATTCTTGATAGCTCAGATAGTTGGTAAGATATATGCCTAATTACAATCCTATATTGCATCCTTACAGAACAGGTAATCCGGCCTGTACCTTCCTCCCAAGTCTAAAATGTCTGAGATCTCAGTCTTTTTCAAACCACTTAAATATTTGCATGTGCCTGACTCCTTTCCATTTAGAGAGACAGATATCGTATTTCTGTCAGGCCAAAGTTTTACAAGTTTCCCAACCCTTTGCAGAAATGGAATCACTTCATCATGATCCAAAGGTTGTCTATCTGTTGCACTAATGTGTCACAGTTATGGCTTGACAGGACTTCAACCTCCTGGAAATGTCAGTCCTTCTCCAGACTAAGGCAGCATCTGTAGCATGCCCTCATGTTGTCTTAATCACATCACAGTACATGAGTGATACTGCAGTAATATGTGTTTTTTAGCAAAAACATTCTCTCATTAAGATTTGTTCTAGGGGAGCAAGATCAGTTGCTTCTATTCACTTCAGAACTGATGCTTGTTCTCTGCTGATTAGGCCTCAATTGGAATACTGTGTCCAGTTCTGGGCACCACATTTCAAGAAAAATATGGAGAAATTGAAGAAGGTTCAGAGAAAAGCAACAAAAATTATTAAAGGTCTAGAAGACATGACCTATGAGAAAAGACTGAAAGAATTGGGCTTTTTTAGTTTAGAAAAGAGAAGACTGAGAGGGGATATGATAGCAATTTTCAAGGATCTAAAAGGGTGTTACAAGGAGGAGAGAGAGAAATTGTTCTTCTTGGCCGCTGATGAAATTGCAGCAAGGAAGGTTTAGGTTGGACATTAGGAAAAACTTCCTAACTGTCAGGGTGGTTAGACACAAGAATAAATTGCCTAGGGATGCTGTGGAATCTCCTACACTGGAGATATTTAAGAGCAGGTTGGACAGACATCTACCAGGGATGATCTAGATGGTGCTTGAGGGCAGGGGACTGGACTTGATGACCTCTTGAGGTCTCTTCCAGTTCTAGTGTTCTATGATTCTTTGGCAGCTATGCTGCCCTTGTTTACCCAGAACTTCTCAGCTCACATTTCTGTGCATTGTATTGCTTGCTAAACTCCCACAGTAGGAATATGCAGGGACCACTCAAAGAAGAAATTAAGCTTACTTATCTATAACCCGAGTTCTCTCAGATGTGTGATGATGGTGTATGTAACTGTAGATACAGTATGTGGGGAAGGGGCTGATATCCTTACTCCAATGCTGTATCAACAAGTTTGCTGCAGAGTAAAAGTATACCAGTTTCATGAAAAGTTTCTACAGTTTCCATCCTATAACTTGCAGACCACAGGAATCCATTGCACTTGTGGCAAACATTGTAAAATCTGTTGGAGTCCAACAGACAAGTCTCTAATGTGGCCATGAAAAGCTTCCAAGTTATGCATTCCCCCTTTCTCAGGGTAAAAGGAACTAGGCTTTTTAGAATAAATCAATTTTGAAGTTTCTAGGCCAAACCATTCTTGAGCCATGTCATGACTAAAGAGAAAGAGGAAAATTTTCCAAATTGTGATTTGCACCTAATGTTTCAAACTCCCTACTTCAGAAATTGCTTCTCCAATTTTCTTCAAGCCAAAAATAATTATCCACTTTCCCCAGACTACCCGTCTGAAATCTGAAGTGTATCACTTTTGAACATTCGGAAAACGGGGAAAAATGTAAGTTCTCAATATTAGGGCAATAAGCTCTATTGAAGTGAATATACACTTTAGCTAATTAAGTAACATTAATTTTAAATGAAGATAGGCTTAAAATAAAGGAAAGCTGGTTACAATCTTAATTATTCAGAGGCTAACTACCGTCCACTAATCAGAATCCCAGCTGAAACCCAGTTGTTCACTAGAGGTTATCCAGAATCTAAGCCCCTTAATTGTCACAGATTAGATGCTAAACTGTCCTTCCTTCACCGCATTTAATGCAAATGAGCATACCAAGGAAACCACTCTGAATGGCATTACAACTAAAGCTTTCAGATTTATACAGGGGAAAATGAGTGTTCCTACAAAATGTGCAGGATGTCATTAAGCAAGCTTCTCATTTCCAAGTTAAATTCCTGTGATGCCATGTTCTCAGGATTGTAACCCTGCAGCAAAAACATCTTAGTGCTTAGCTATAAACCTCTGGGGGTGCAGGAGAGGTAAGAAGGAGGAAGTCAATCCCATGAGAAAGACAGAAGGAAAGGGCATGTGGAGGAAAACAGAGACATGCTGGGCCAGCTGCAGGAGGAATTTAGAGAGCATGGAGAAGGAGGGGGTGGAGGAGAGAGGCAGCCAAAGGAAAGCATTTAGACCAGATGGGGAGAAAGACACACAGAGTATTAAAATGAATGCAATTTCAGCTTTCTTTGGGAAAATCATTTTTAAACACGTTCCATAGTTTACTGAAAGTTTTCTTAGTCTGACCTACCATTATGAACTGAACTTAGCAGCAAGTGCTCTCTCTCTTGTTCTTGTGCCTGTGACAGATGGACAGGTTAGGAACTCTCATTTTAACAGGAAAATAACTTTTTTGATTTTAAGCTAAGGTTGCCACTCTTCACATATGTTAATGAATCTTACAGTTATAAAAATCTAAGCATTTAAGACTACGGAAGGGAATGATGAAGGGGAAAGTTACAAGATTCAAATATTCCGACAGGTTCTACAACCACCAGATAAATGTGTGTAAAAGATGACATTACCTTCTCCAAAAATAGCATTAACTGCCTTCATACCCTAATCCAAGGGTGAGCAATAAGCAGTTATGGGCAGGATGCGGTTTGCCAGTGCTATATTTACTTGCACCTCTGCAGATACAGACATTTGCATTGGCTGCTCATCGCACTTCCCAGCCAATGGGCTCTGCAAGAAGCAATGGCCTGATCTAAGCAGTTCCTGCAGCTCCCATTGGCTGGAAACAACAATCCACAGCCAACAGAAGCTGCAAGAGGCCATACCTGTGGACACACAAGTAAATATAGTACCAGCAGCCCGCCTGGGCCTAATCCTGGTGAACCACGTGCAGCCCACAGGTCACTTATTGCCCACCCCTGCCTTAATCCAATCTCACAAACACTTCTTAAATTCAACCAACATTCATTGCATACGTTTGCAAAATATAGGTTACAAGTTTCAACAAACCACCAGCTATCCATTATGCACGGTTCATGGAGCATCCTCCAGTTCATCAGACAGTATGAGTGGACTATTAGTCATCAGACAACTTTGGGCCAAACCTTCAGTGTAAGTCAGTGGATCACCATTGATTTCAATGGAGTTATGGCAATTTACACCAGCGGAAGCTCTTGCTTCTTGCCTCTTCCCCTTCAGCCACAGACCCTCCTCAATCCCAACTCTCCTCTACAATCAAGAGACTAAATCATCTTCTCCATCTAGAGTGCAGAAAACAAACGTTTTCCCCTCCATGCATTATTCCAGTATAACGTACAGGAAGGAAAACAAGCAAAACACCACCATCAACAACAAAACCCCAGTTGGGTGGTGCTCTGCAGAGAAACGGTGCTATATACACATGCCAAAATTACTAGATAAATTACGTAAACTTGCAACACCACAAAGAACTTTGGCCCTTCAGCTCCAAAAGCATATGTCCTCACTCATTTTACATTGCCATCCCTATTTCACTTTGCCCCCATACAGTTTGCAAAAATATACAGATTCCTATTTTGAACACATTTCCTATTGAAGGGATCCATTTTCAATATACTGTAGTTGGGATTTTCAAAGGAACTTAAGGCAGTTAGGTGCATAACTCTGTTCGAAAATCCCAGCCCATGACGCTACTCACATTACTTACTATGCATAAAAAAACAGCTTACTATGTTAGCTGCAACACCACATAGTTAAATTGCACAAACCTCAAGCTCTACATGCCCTTATATAGACCTAGGAGACTCTATAATCTACACATTGCATAACATCAATCAATCACTCCAGTTTAAACATAAAAATATTTTCCTACTCCAATACACAATACGATGAGAATTTATTGAATTCTGACATAACTTAATGCACCCTGGGACTATGTTCCTTTCAAAATCTTTACAGCACATTTGCTAAGCAATATATAAAAACTGCCATATAAATCCAACATTATATTTCCATTACAGAACAAAACAAAGGGCATAGTTAAGGTTTTGTGGGCTGTGTAAATCAGGTGAGGTGGTGGTGAATGATGGAGGATTATATAATGGCGAGGAACAGACTCAGCCAAATAAGGTGCCACATGGGCCTAGATGCCTCTGATTATCTGGGCTTGGATCTCTAACTGTTCATTTCTAAACAATATTTTTTCCTTGTTATTTTTAAGCTGTAGAATTGGATTTGCATATTAGTTGGACTCAGCCACACACGAGCTGTAACTCTTTCAAACAAAGCTTTTTGTTTGAGAATCTGCAAAATTATCCTCATTGCAATTAGATGTCATAGTTAATACCTTTGTGTAATGACAACCTATTTTCTTTAAATGCAGCATACACATAAGTTTTCAAGAGATTTAGTTACTTGTGTAGGAATGAGTCATTTTTAATGTAAAGGGACACAAAGGAAAATCAGGGTAATTTTAGAGACCACTCGAACCTACACGTTTTCTGTAATATCCAGGGGTTTAATCCTGCATGATGTGACTGAGCACTCTGGCTCTGGTCCAGCAAAGCTCTTTAGCACATGCTGAACTTGAAGCATATGCATAGTCTCATTTATAAATCATGTTTAAGAGCTTTGGGGAGCCTAACAGGATCGAGTCCATTTACTGCACTGTCTAAGGATTGGATCCCCAAAAGGGACTTAGGTGTTGTGTGTTGAACACCACAGAGTCTAACTTTTAGGTGCCTAGAAAATCTCAGGACCAACATTGTGACTCAGAAAGGCTGAGTTATGCATCTGGGTTCCCTGTAAACTAACTGGAGAGAGAGAGGCACCTCTGAATGGGATACACAAAGCCAGTGCGCTAAGTGGGGAGCCGCCTAACCTAGCCAATGGGAGATGCTGGTGAGAGTCATGTGCTACTTCCACCTCTTTTGGAGTCACCTGAGTCTGGACTGCCAGATTCACAAATCGGGGAGAGAGAGGCATTTAGCTGCCTAAGTCATATGCAGGGGAGCAGTGGTGAAAGTGAAATGAATGTCTTACCCATATGGGGTGAGGGGGAGGCTAGGGCAGGGAAAGGCATCGGCTAAAGGGGAAGGCATGTGACCGCACCACATGACCCTCCGTGTGACCCGGCACTGTTCCCAGCCCCCAGCCTGAAGCCCCCACACTCTTCCCCTCCCTTCCCCATCCCTTCTTACCTGAGGAAGGAGCTGGGGGTGCTACAACAAACAGCTGGAGAAGCTGCTGGCTGTTCTGCTGCTATCCCAGCTCTGCCCCTGCCAGTGAGAAAGAAGCACAAGCTGCAAACCCACTCCCTGCCCTTCCACAGAGCCTTGTGTCCTCTCCATACAGCAGCAGCTCTGCTGGAGGGCAGGGCTGAGGGTTCTGCTCCTTTCCCCACTGAGAGGGGCAGCGAGAAATGGAGCAGAAGGCTGGCAACTCTTCCAGCTGCTGTACTGCTCCCAGATCCCCCTTAGCCCTATTCTTCTGCGGGACTCCGCAGAGATGGAGCCAGAGGAGAGGCAGCTCTGCGGAGGGGCTGGGGGCAGTACAGTGTCTTGCTGGTACACCTTACCAGCTAGAAATGTTCTGCTGGTATGGTGTACCAGACCGTAATGGCTTCCTTGCACTGTTGGCTTGGAGGCCTGATCTGGAAGGAATACAGAAAGGCCACCTGACACCACACAAAACAGCCAAGGAAGAGGATAAAGAGCATCTCCCTTAGAACCTTTTAGCCCAGTGGTCGGTGTCCTCACTTGGGATGTGGGAAACTCCTGCTTTAAAGCCCCTTTCTGCCTCCTGAGGAGACTTGCCACCTCTCAGGTGACTGCCCTAACCACTAGGTTATCAAATAGTCTAATGTGGCTGTCCCTCCAGTTGTTGTGCTCTTATTAAGTTGAATAGTTCAATATTAAGTAGGCCAAAGAAAAAGAATGAATCACTCTGCAGCATAGGTAGGTGAGAGGCCCCTGGACACCAAGCTGGAGTTAGCCGCGCTCATTCCCAGAAGCAGAAACGTAGGTGCCTTGGGAACTATTACTGCAAAAACATCAATGCTGAGTAGGTTTAGGCACAAGTTTTATGGATTGCAGTGTTATCAGAAAATGGGGCTTAACTGAGTAAGCACCTTTGTGGATCCCACCCTAAGTGTTTTCCATGTAAATCAGATTTGTTCAATAAGATGCCAGGTACACCAACTTGTTCATACTTTGTACAAAAACTCCTGTTTCCCCTTTCAGATGGCCTTGTAGTAAAGGCCCTGATGCAGGAGTTCTGAGTTCTCTTAGCTCTGTCACAGACTCTGTGTCTGACTTCAGCTAAATGCTTAAGAAGTATATGCAGGTAGATCCCTGTGCCACACAGAGCCCCAGTGAAGTCAATAGGGCCCACTGTGTTTGCAAAGATCTACCTACACACAGCTTGGAAAAACATTAAAGCATTAATCTGAATGCCTTGGTTCTCTCATCTGTAAAACAAGGATAAAAAATTTCCTTTTTTTGATGGGTTAAGAAAAATTCCTTATTATATATGAGGTGCACAGTTACCAAAAATGCTGTAGTGGTGATAAGCACCTTAGGAAAGGCCACAAACACATATGAGATTAGATAAACAATTTTGCTACCAAAGTTATGACAGAGTTCCAAATGGTGCTAATTATGGAACTTTTATTCTTGCCTGCAATATTTACTCTGGAAAGAAATCTCTTTGTCCATAATCATTTTGCATTATTTTTCTGAGGGCCTTTATTTTCTACCCTGAACCACACAGCTGTCAAAGATAGGGAGAAGACACATGCCTGAACAAATGTGCATTGGAATAACATGTCAAATCACAAAACCATAGACACTGCTTACAATATCAAAAGGGCCAGTCACTTCTTGGTCAAACCACCGGGGAGAACCCACAATCAGCATGGAAGGGGAAGCACTGACAGCAGACGAGGCTAAATCTAGACTGATAAAGCCCAGAACGCTACCAGATTTAAACTTCCGCAATGTACATTCCTTAGCCATGTAAGTGAGGCTTTTTCTCAACTTGTAGCTAGCAAGATAAATGCAAGTTCCTGTCTTTTGTTTTTATCTGTCTGTTCTCTCTGTTTTTTCTTAAACAATCAGTGAATTCTTTAGTTGAAACTGTCATTTGTTTGATGTGGCATGTGACACTGTGCTGGTGCCTGAATGCGCTTGAATGAAGGCATGTGGAGCCTTGGAGAAGGCGGCGGAATGGAGTGGCTTGCACTCCTCAGTCACAGGTAGGCTATGGCTGGAGCGATGGTCTCATACAAAGAGGTCTCCTGGCATAAAGAGAGCCCTGGAGATGAGGTAGCATGACCAACAGTCACAAGTGCCTGCAAAGCATTAAGCCTTGATGATTTAGCAATTCAATCTTTCTAATTCCAAGATTAATACACTGTAAAGAGAAAACCATCGTTTCTCTTGTTTTCTTTATTTTCCAAGGGCTTAGGATAAGAATGACTCAAAAATATGACATCTTATTAAAAGGGCCAGCTTCAGGAAATGTGTACAGATAGAAATATTAATCCTAAAAATCTCTGCCATAAACCGCTGAAGGAGGATGGGGTTGCATGCAGCAATCGGGCACTCAGCAGAAGCAGCACATGAAAACGCACCTGAATGGGATGGACAGGTTGAAGATGGAGTATTTTTCCATCTGTTTCCTTGAGCCCTGAGACTTTCCTTTTCATTCTGGGATCTTGCCAGGATGTGCTGTCATTTGAGGGAAGAGGAGCTGTTACCACTGCGTGTTAGGCCACCCAGGGATATGGAGATTGGGACACTATCTGCTGCCCCAGTAAGGTGATGGCAGGAATACTCTGCTCCAGGAGGGGAGAGAAGAATCTGCTGCCTGCATCTCCTACAGTGGTTTGGAGATTCTGCCACTGGAGAAGCACGCTGCTACCCACTCTGCCTGTCTCTAAAGAGGAACCCTGGTTAAGATGAGGCACTGCTTCAGAGCAGGGAGATGCTTAGTGGTGACGGTGATGTCAGTGAAATGAGAATTGCCAAGCAGCTTCTGTGACAACCATAAAAGATCAAGGCAAAAGTTGTAAAGGGAAGATGCAGCTGCAAATGCCCCCAAAGGGCAGAGCACCAACCCCAGAGGAGAGCATGGTGAGAAAGTGAGCAACCATGTGGACAGAAGCTAGAAAAGGCCAGGGAAAGCTCAAATCCACAGCTACAAGGAAAGCATCAGAGCAGGACAGAAAGGCCTATTGCTGACTAGCTGCACTACAGAGAACTATGCAAATGGAGCCTACAGCCCTTCCTACTCCCTCTTAAAGGGGCTCTGGCAGTGGAGTGGAGAAGGTTCCCCTGCCTCACTCAGAATTTACACAGCTCAATTTCTGCAGGGGCCCCAAAGGGAAGTCAGAGCCTGCAAAATGCAGCATTAATTGCCAGAGATGACAATATGTAAAAGAGTTCAAGAAGTGGCACTTTATATTAGAAGCTGTCTTTTCACATCAGTCCTGGCATAACGTGACTTGACACCACATCATCATCCAATATCCCTTGTTAGTACCTCAGACAAACAGAACATGCAAACAGGTCTGTGGGGCTGTTCCTCACTGTCACACATAGCCAGCCAATCTGGCTCCTCCTGATGGGGCAGCAAGTGTTTTGTGTGTGTGTGTGTATGCTCATATCTACCATGAGTAGCTGTATGTGCAACTAGACATGTTCATGTTTCATTTTTCTCGCAGTTTATCCATTTATTTTTGCTCATGTATTCCAGAGTGTATTTAACGCTGCTGAAAGGCAGGTCTGGAGAAAAATACCTCATAAGCAGAGCCAGTGCAATTTTAGCCCACCAGAATGCACCAAGTCAGGGATAGATGGGCCCGTCAGTACAAAGAGTAACTGTGCTGAGAGGGACACCTCCATTCACTCAGGCCACTGAAACTCAAGGGGAAAGTTGTGGTATGTTTCTTAGCACCTCCCACAAAGAAAGCTCCACCCACTTTAACCAAAATGCAACCCTTCTCAACAGATTGGGCAGATGTTCAAAATATGATCACAGACTGTCTGGGTTCCTTGGGTTGGTCTCCTCCTCCTGGGGCTTTAAATACAGTCTAGGGCTCTACTGGGCTTGGCTCCATCTTGAGCAGGGAAAATAAGTCATGGTAGCTCCCAAAAGCACCCATTTGTGGTGCTGATTCATTCAGGCCATGGGAAAGCCATTACGAAGTGTACCATGCAGTAATGTCTTTTAGTCACTATCCATCTGAACTCAAATCTCATAGGGAGAAAAGACTCTGAATTTCATTGCCATACATTCCCCTTTCAATTAATGTGTTCTGTGCTCTTCTTGCTCCTTTGTGTTTGTTCTCACAATATTTTGGCATGTTAATTATGTATAAGAGATAAATTTGTTCCAGGTTTTGATGGTTCTTTTTTTCCCCAATCACAAGGGTTTGCACCTGGTGGCTTCTCAGGGTTAATTGGAAGCATTGCTAGGGTAAAAGCTCCTAAACTTGGTTGACTGGGGATCGTTTTTTATCTTTTGCATCTAGATTATAAATGGGTAAAGCAGGCAGGGTGAGAGAGGCATTGTTTCTCTCTTTTATAAAGATGTTGTTCCTTAAATCATTTTTGTATTTCTTGGTAACTGGAATAAAATCCAGATTATAAAATGCTTGAATTAGTTATTGACTCTGAAGGGAAAGTTTTTGCTTCCTTTAAGGCGCAGCATCTGGTACTTTAATAAAGTTATTAGCCTCAGAGTAATCTTCCATGATTTTGTTTATATGAGATACAGGAAATAGCAGGGTAATAATTTCAAAATAAACTGGTCATAGTGGTTTTTGCCCTGAAGTGTTATAAATACATGCAAATGACCTCTGTGATGATTGTGTTTATTGTAGCTGTTGTAGGTTCCTTAGAGTAAGTTCCTTTTTGGCCCCCCAATTTAGGAAAGTACTTAAGTGCAGACTTAAAATAAAGTATGTGCTTAAATCCATGCATGATTTGGGCCATTTATGAAGATGGGAAAACAGAGAGGCAATTATAGTTGTGACAGTGATAAACCAGGGCCGCCAGACCATATAAACATAAAATGTGACAGATGGTCTGGCATCATCTGTACCTAACACAGTGCAGTAGCAAAGTGGGAGTGGGTGCTGTTAAAAGTCCTGGGTTTCCTGAGTCATTAAATCAAAGTGCCTTGGGATATAACTACACAGAGGGGGGAAAAAACCACCTGCAGCAGCAAGCTCAGGTCAAGTGACTTGGGCTTGGGGAGCTGTAAATAGCCATCATGTTCGGGCTCAGGCTGGAACCAGAGCCTGGGCTCTGAGACTTTTAGAAAGTGAGCCATGCCTTCGGTCTGTCTACTTTACAGTGCTATTTTAGCCATGAAACACAAGCCAGAGTCAATTGATCCAGGTTCTGAGTTTGCTGTGATGGGATACAACTACACAGCCAGGAAAAAACAAACATACAAACAAAAAAGACCCATGTGGAAAGCTACAGATTAATTGCACTGGCCAATGTGTCATTGGTCTCCCTCTCATACCAGTTTCATTAGGCTAAGGGATGAATAAATAGCCGCAATAGGAATCTCTGAAAGCCAAGATGCAATCTGTATTAAATTAAAGCTAATTTTTCCTCATGTTAAAACAATAGCACGATCACCACCAACAACTGATTATATTTAAAGTGAAAGGATGCAGATGGAATTTGAATTCTTTTGGTCTACATTCAATCACAGCTGCAATGGATTAAGAATTGTTTAAAAATCCCTTAAGAGCCTGCCAAAAGTTGCAAGTCATTATAACCAGTAGGTGTTTATCATTCCAGACACTGTTGGTAATAATGAAAATCACAGACTCCTAGGTGTCCATGCTTCTCAAACAAAAAGGAATGGGGACAGTGTGGGAAAATAGATCTAATTTCTTTCCATTTGCTTTCAGTGCATCTGTTCTTAGAGGCAATTTCACCTGTATCTACAATAATCTATACGAGAGTAAATTTCAAAACAGAATTACTAAATTGGTAGACCTGGCAGACATCTTGATCTTATAAAACCAGCCTAAGGCAGCGTTCACAAGATGAGCAGAATAGACTTCATTAGTTCATTTTTGCCACCTGTTCATTTGGTTTTTCCCTCCTGAAAGAATGTCAAATTTTCATGAGAATTAGCTTTTGAAAATCTGCAGCATGCCAAATACAGATCATCACTTTTCCCTATGAAAATGTGGCCCCTAGTAGAGGTTGAATTTCTTGTATTCAGAAAGATGAAGTGAAAATGATAGTTTTGCAAAGTGGGTTAGCAAAATAAACACACCACACCGGAGTACCTAATACTTAACTTTATTAAGGCAAAAATTACATTGTCTGCATGCACTCAAGTGCTAGACTTACAGCTGCAAAAGTGTTTCCATTTTTACCCCCTGCTTTCATGTGCTTAGAATTTTCTGAAGGAGTTGCTTTTGAGGATGAATATTTGTCATGCTTCGTTTCAGCTGACATGTGACATTCAGATGAAAAGTTTGAGGAAAATCTGTTCAACTATTTGTCCCTTATAGGTCTGATCCCATGACCATAGGAATCCATGGGAGGACTTCCTTTGATTTCAAAGGGTTTCAGATTGGGCCCCATGTGAAGCTGAAAAGAACTCCACCCACTGTGAACATAAGAACGGCCGTACTGGGTCAGACCAAAGTTCCATCTAGCCCAGTATCCTGTCTGCCGACAGTGGCCAGCACCAGGTGCCCCAGAGAGGGTGGACCGAAGACAATGATCAAGCAATTTGTCTCCCTGCCATCCCTTTCCAGCCTCTGACAAACAGAGGCCAAGGACACCATTTCTATCCCCTGGCTAATAGCCTTTTATGGACCTAACCTCCATGAAATTATCTAGCTTCTCTTTAAACTCTATTATAGTCCTAGCCTTCACAGCCTCCTCTGGCAAGGAGTTCCACAGGTTGACTACATGCTGTGTGAAGAAGAACTTTCTTTTATTAGTTTTAAACCTGCTACCCATTAACTTTGGTGTCCTCTAGTTCTTCTATTTAGGGAACTAATAAATAACTTTTCTTTATTCGCCCTCTCCACACTGCTCATGATTTTATATGCCTCTATCATATCCCCCCTCAGTCTCCTCTTTTCTAAACTGAAAAGTCCCAGTCGTTTTAACCTCTCTTCATATGGGACCCGTTCCAAACCCCTAATCATTTTAGTTGCCCTTTTCTGAACCCTTTCCAAGGCCAAAATATCTTTTTTGAGGTGAGGAGACCACATCTGTACACAGTATTCAAGATGTGGGCGTACCATAGTTTTATATAGGGGCAGTAAGATATTCTGTGTCTTATTTTCTATCCCTTTCTTAATAATTCCTAGCATCCTATTTGCCTTTTTGACCGCCGCTGCACACTGTGCTATCCACGATAACGCCAAGATCTCTTTCCTGATTTGTCGTAGCCAAATTAGCCCCCATCATACTGTACGTATAGTTGGGGTTATTTTTCCCAATGTGCATTACTTTACACTTATCCACATTAAATTTCATTTGCCATTTTGTTGCCCAATCACTCAGTTTGGTGAGATCTTTTTGGAGTCCCTCACAGTCTGCTTCTGTCTTGACTATCCTAAACAGTTTGGTATCATCCACAAACTTTACCACCTCACTGCTTACCCCTTTCTCCAGATCATTTGTGAATAAGTTGAACAGGATTGGTCCCAAGACTGTCCCTTGGAGGACACCACTAGTTACCCCTCTCCATTTTGAAAATTTACCATTTATTCCTATCCTTTGTTTCCTGTCTTTTAACCAGTTCTCAATCCAAGAAAGGACCTTCCCTCTTATCCCATGGCCATGTAATTTACACAAGAGCCTTTGGTGAGGGACCTTGTCAAAGGCTTTCTGAAAATCTAAGTATACGATATCTACTGGACCCCCCCTTGTCTGCATGTTTGCTAACCCCTTCAAAGAACTCTAATAGATTAGTAAGACATGATTTCCCTTTCCAGAAACCATGTTGACTTTTGCCCAACAAATTATGTTTTTCTACGTGCCTCACAATTTTATTCTTTACTATTGTTTCGACTAATTTGTCCAGTACAGATAATAGTTCAGCAATTTCCCATTTGAGTTCTTTCAGAACCCTTGGATGAATGCCATCCGGTCCCGGAGATTTGTTGACATTAAGTTTTTCTATTTGTTCCAAAACCTCCTCTAATGACACTTCAATCCAGGACAGTTCCTCAGATTCATCACCCACAAAGGACGGTGCAGATTTGGGAATCTCCCTAATGTCCTCAGCCGCGAAGACTGAAGCAAAGAAATCATTTAGTTTCTCCGCAATGGCTTTATCGTCATTGATTGCTCCTATCACTGTGGATAGAGATTGCCACATTTCCCCCCCAGTCCCACAATGCTCCCTCTAATGTGCGGATTTTTTCCATCCATGATCAAAATAATTTTTTATGTGCATTATGGCATGTATGCATGTGCACCACCAGCAGAAACACAATAGCTAGCTGTGGGCACTCTGCTAATAAGATGGGCCGCATCTGAATTTCTCCTGAGCAGCTGCACAAGAGCACAGCTTACAGGGAACACTGAGACACAGATAACTGAAAAGCACCTAAGTCTGAGTAATAGGTTGACTTTCCTCATACTATTTGAAGTTCTGGGGGAAGAGGTGGCTTTCTCCTGAGGCTGGAGAGCCTTAGGCTAAGCCAGTCCTGATTATATCAGCCTGTGAAGGGAATCAGGCAATTCCTTACAAAGAGCAGAACATGGCTCTAGTAAAAGGAAGTGGGGGGGAGATACCCAGGGAGTTGCCGTTATGTGGAGGTGTTTCTATGTTACCAGGGAGGTTGGAGGATAAAACCCAGTAAGCAGGAGGCTTCTGGGAGATGGGAAAGTGGGACTATGTTTGGGGCTGGTGGATGGATGTCAGAGCCTCCCAAGAGAGCTGGGAGATCAGGCTGGGATGGAAGAAGAGTCCTTGGGCTGACAGCAAATGCCAGAGCTAAGAATGTACTTTTCCTTTGTGTTGTTGCCATGGACTTTACTTTGGAACTCTGATGTTGTTGCAAAATGACTCTGGTATTAAAAGCTCACCCCAGACAGGTATATTGTTAAACAAGACACTACCTCTGTGAGTTCTTAAATGTCCCTGAAGAAAGGACAAACAGAGATGAGAAGACTAGAGATGGCGCTGTCCAGGAGCAGGTGCTCAGTACGCAGCTATCCTATCACAATCTGTCACCTGAGATTTCAATCATAAGAACATCCATACTGGATCAGACCAATGGTCCATATCGCCCAATATCCTGTCCCTTGGTACCTCACTGGCTTGCTGCCAATGCAGCTCCCAGACAGTGTCACTTAGGCTATTTCTAGACAGCGGGGCTATTTTGGGATACTGGAAGTATCCCAAAATAGCAATTCCAATCTTTAAATGTGCCTGTTGTTTCACAATATCTTTTGAAATAACAGAAATGCTATTCCGCCGTCCCTGTAACCCTCATTCTATGAGAGTTAAGGGACACGTCAAAATAGGACTTTATTTCAAAATAATCTCAAAATAAGCTACGCAACTTGTGTAGCACAAATTGTGTAGCTTATTTTGAGGTAAGGGTGCTGTGTAGATGCACCCTTAGCGGCTTCACAATCTGATTTGTAGCACTGTCCGTGAGGATCTCACACCCGATAGTTGATGCTGAAAACAGGACATGTATCCTTTGCTGTATTCCAAAGAGAAATACTTAATCTAAAGAAGATGGCACCGCATCTGACACAACTAGGCTGAGGGAATGGTAGCTGCAAGGCACAAATAAAGTTCTTGAATTCAGCACAAGGATCCTGGCCTGGATGGCATTGTTTCTTCCCTTCACGTTCATACCGTTGTTGTAGCCTTGGCTGCAGCTTTCCGAAAGCTTTATTTTATTTTCCTTCAAAATGTTCATAAGCAGTTTTGTTAGGCCTTTCCCAGCAGAGTGATTCACAGACCAGAAACAGATAAAGCGTTCCTTTACTTGGATGCAGCCATCCTTGTCAACAAATCTTACTGTAAATGACATCTTTTCGCTGTGACTAATTCTGGGAGTGCAATCCTTGATTACGGCACAGTACTTTGCTTTGCTGAGTTGCACCAATGTTATCAAGCACCTTCCTTACCATAAGGTCAATCAATTTGTTTTGAACAGGGTTTTTTTGTTTGTTTGAATTGTTTTGTTTCAGCAATGCTTCACAGCTTCTTTTCGCACTACTTGACGTAGGTGCTCACGCATGACATTGTCGTATTTCCCAAGGCACTCTACAAAACCAAGGAAATTACCATTATGTTCAGTGAACAACTTACCTGATGAGCCCTGGACAGCCAAATTATTCTTAGCAAGAAATGGGGTAATTGAGATCAGATACTCCAGCACATTTCTCCAATGCTGGGTTTCCGCATTAATAATGTACTGTTTTTTCTGTATCTATGCATTTATTAGTCACTACTTACACTCAAGTCTTAAAACACAAGTATACTTTCACAATTACACAATAAAACAAGGTTCACAATATCACAGCTGGGCTCTCACTTCACTTCATTCTCACATCTGACTACCAATGCCCAGCCCCTTATATTCCCTCGAGGGCATGGCTGACAACATTTGAGGAGGTTCAAGGAAAATGTGTTTTTCAGAAAGTCTGGAAGGATTCCTGAGATTCTACCAAAGCCCAGAACAATCTAGGAGGCTAGGTCAAAAATGAATCCACATACAGAATGCCAGCAACATGTTACTTCATACTTTCTATTTTTCCCTTTTGTCGCTAACAACAAAAACAGCATCCCAAGCCCAGTGCCTCCAAACCCAGCACCTCAAACAGTCACCTGCCCCTAAATCTGGCCGTGCGTACTAGAGCCAAGAACTGAACCCAGGTCTCCACAGCCCCAGTCTAAATAGGCTGCATGACATGTGTTATCATTTAATGTATGATATGCTGTGCTTTGGGATGCCTTGAGCACGACATGAGCTCTAGGCTATGTCTACACTACACGTTTTTGTGGCAGAAAATATGCTAATGAGGGACTCATTAGCATAAGTCGCGACATCGTTAGTGTATTTTCTGCCATTTCTTTTTGCGCAAGGGGTTTTTGCGCAAAAAAGAAGCAGTATGGGCATTTCCTTTTTGCACAAAACCCCCATTTTGCGCAAGATCCTTATGCCTCTCCGAGGTTTTTGCGCAAAAAGGAAACGTCCACACTGCTTCTTTTGCGCAAAAACCCCTTGAGCAAAAAGAAACGGCAGAAAATATGCTAATGATATTGCGACTTATGCTAATGAGTCCCTGTAGCCAGACATGAACTCCATCTTGTTTCCCCCCCCCAGAGAGCAAGAGAAAGGCAGTCAGCCTTTGATGCCCTGGGAACACAGGTGTGCTGCCTGTCCCTGACTCTAATAAACAGAGACCAGACAGTAAATGGGCTAGCTGACGACCCGGGGCCTCCCGCCGCCCTGATGGCTAGTACCAGTAATTGACACACCTGCACTGTCTCAGGAGAGGAATCTTCGCCCATCACATACCAGAAGTGCCCATTGTCTGCATTTTCCCAGGTGTGAATTATGCTTTGCACCCTTTGTGGGGAAACTTGGCATTCAAAGCCATTTTTCCTAATTGGCCACTTGAGACCAGGAAGAAGCCTACGTGACCCAAGGGGTATAAAAAGGGGTTTCGTAGCCCACCCCATTTGAGCTCCAATCACCTACACCTGCTGGCAGGTATTGATTGTCTCCCGAGGTCTGTGGGATGCCCAACCTCGCCCTACTTCTTCCCGAGGGATTGAGAGAAAGATGCTGGCCACGCCAAGTCTGGAACGCAGGGGTGAGAATATATACCTGCTAGGTGTCTATTTTGCATGCATTTAATAAGAGCTCAGAGAACCAAAAGGGTTTCATGGTACCCGTAAGTGACGTATTAGTGTAATTTCTGTCCTGTCCTTTGTAGTGGCTGTGTTATCTGTAACACAGTAGTAGCATTTAACAGCTAAGTTTACTCTGTAACAATAAAATAGTAACTGTTTAAGCTGTGACCTGACTCCTTCAGTTGCTGTAACAGAACCAAGCACAAATTTAAAAAGAACTCCAGCTGGTCATAAGCGACAGATATAGGGAGAGCTTGAGCGTTGGATCATGTCGCTTCCAGGGGACAGATCCGTTGGGGCATCTCTCAGCCTCCCCAGGCTGCCCGCTGCGAAGGGATTGTGTATCCTAGCAGTCAAAATCTGAGGTGTAATAAGCTCTCCCTGTAAACTTCTTGGGGCACCCGTCAACCTCCTCCAGGTTGCCTGCTGCTAAGGGACCCCAGTCCTAGCAGTTGAAGTCTCGGGTGTATAATACACACATACCACTCACTGCCCTGACCACCGGCTGACACTCCCTCATTAGCATATTTTCTGCCACAAAAGCATGTAGTGTAGACGTAGCCCTAGAAAACAGTTTCCTTTCCTGTGTTTAGCCCTGTTTCACAGACAGCAGATGGTTTTGTTGCCATTCTGGCCCACCATATACTACAGGTCAATGTTGAAAAACTATAAGTAGGTGCATCTGGAAAGAAAAACATGGACACTTTTGCATCATTTTTTCAGAGATTCTCCTTAATGCCAGATGCAAACTGTTTGTACAAACAGCAATTTGCCTGGGCAAACCTGATGAATGGAGGCATAAGTATGTGACTGGTACTCACTATAACCTGGTCCTAACTATTGCATTGAGACCCACTGGTACAGATGCAGAGTTATAGGACTTTGCATCAGTGCCGGTACCTGTATTTAGTGGAACTTGATGCAGGATCAAAGCTATAATTTGTGTGTGTAATCTCCAAGTTGTAAAATGTAGCCCTTTAACTCCAGAGGAATGAGACAGTATTTAGGAGGGACACAGTAGGCATATCTACACTAGGAAATTATTTCAAAGTAACTCAATTCAAAATAATAACTTCCAAAATAACAAAATTGAAACAGTGTCCCCCCACTACATGAGCGCCTCAAAATTAGCCAGAGGCAGGCACCATTATTGTGGACACACTACTTTAACGTACAGCCTCAGGAAGCACTGGGGAGTAATTACTTTGAATTACTCTGGGGAGTAGTTGTTTTGAAATAGCAGCAATGGAGCATCCACACTAATGGTATTTTGAAATAACTATTTCAAAATTAGCGCTATTCCCCAAGGAAAGCAGGAGTACGGATTTCAAAATAACCACCCCATTATTTTGAAATATCAGACTTGGTAGTGTAGACACTCCACTTATTTCAAAATAAGGAGAGGTTATTTCAAAATAACTCCCTAGTGTGGACCAGGACAGTGAAGTGGTAAACAGCATCTGCTAGTTTTGTCTGGACCATCTAGGTCCTTGCAGATCTCGCTTGCAGAGTATATTATAGCCATTAAAGTAAAAGCTACATTTAGCTATGATAAAATAAGATGTTGACTTTATTGTGTCTCAGTGCCATTTTGGTGGCTGGATATAAAGACAGACAGTACACTTAATTGGTAAGAGGGGAACAAGACAAAGTGAGACCCAGGAAAAGCTGCTGAGGTCTGGTGTTTGAAAATGCAGCACCTCAGACATTCTAAAAAGCCAGCAGCAAGTACAAGTGAGAAATACAATCATCACCCAAATAATACACTGCATGTAGAATACAAGGATTTAACTAGGCAATTGTTGTTTCTGTGGGATCTGCTAGTGCCAACTGATGGCCAGACATTGTGCAATATACTGCATAATAGCAGTGCTTATTAATGCCTTCCAGGGGCAAGAAGATGAAGATCCTGCTCTATTCCATAAACCAGAGGGGAAATCTTTTCTAACTGAAAAGGCTGAGTACTGTGTTTTTGGACTGAACATTCTGCATTTAATCCCCTACGCCTCTGGTACATGGTTTAGCTGATATGTGAGAGGTCTACATGTATACAGTTGGGGATTCTTTGTTAAACCACCTAGAGCAGTAAGTGTAAGCAATTAGTGGTGTCTGATGCCTGGAATGTCTTTCTCTACACTATTGAGCTGAATGTACATTTTTGAGTCCAACTTTAAAATGCAAAGATTTAAACCAGGGGTGAGCAAGAGGCTGCCAGCAGGCTAAATCCGGCCCACCAAGCCACAGGATCCGGCCCACGGCTGCTTCATTGGGACCCTTAAGCACAGTGAAGCCGCAGCTACTTTAAATGTGGCTGCTCTGTTCTGGGAGCAAGGAGGGAGGTTGTGTGCTCTGTCCCACCCCTCAGCAAAATCTCTTAGTTCCCATTGGCCAGTTTCCAACCAATAGCAGCTGAGATGTTTTGCTGGTGGTAGGGACAGCCAATGAAGCCGCCTCTCTCTTTCCCGCCCCCCCCCCCTTCATCCTGCCCAGAGCAGAGCCCCATGGTGCACCTTGTGAAGGCTGGTGACTGGGAGCTGCCTAGATAAGTGCCTCCCAGCCACAGTCTGCCTCTGGCACCCCCCCCCCCCCCAACTACCTGCCCCAGGCCACCACCCAAACTCTTTGTACCCATTTCCCCAAGTCACAACTCCCTCCCAGACCCTGCACCCTCTCCTAGAGCCCCCCACCCCCCCAGGCTAGAATCCTCTCCTACACCCATACCCACTCCTGGACCGTGCAGCCCGAGCCAGTGCCCCAGATCACAACCCCCTCCTTCACCCAAACTCCCTCTCAGACACCATACCCTCTCCTGCACCCCAGTCGCCTACCCCAAGCTCCCTTCTGCACCCAACCTCTGTCCCAGACCCCAAACCCCCCTCAGTAGAAATGCAGCCCTTGACCACTTGCCAAAATCTTGGAGTGGCCCCCCATTAAAAGTAATTGCCCCCCCCTGATTTAAACAGATATGTAACCAGGAGTGCCTCACCATCATGGTCCCTTGGGAATTAGCTCATTCAGCCCCGGAGTGCCCCTTTTGGCTGGGGTCTCACCCATGATTACCTATTTTTTCCTCCACCTCTGGGTACTGCCTTACCACAGTACCCCCTCACTCTGGGGTTCTCCATGCCTAGGGAACCCCAATTCCCCTATACTCACCTTGCCTCAGTGACTCACTGCCAGTCATCATCTAGCCCCTTACTTCAGGGGCAAATTGCAGTCTGAAATGGCCACTCATCATTGGCAAAGGGGTGTGGACCTGCTGCCTTTGCCTCCCCTGGCTTCCTCTCCATAGCCTTAGTACCCTGAGGCCTCGCTTCAGGCCCTGCAGTCTGGGAGTTTGCTTGGCCACAACTTCCCCAGCCCTGCTTTAAGTCAGAAAGCCTCTAGCTTCCCTGGAAGCTAGGTCCCTTCCTGCTCCTCAGCTAGAGCAAGAGTGAGTGAATCTTTCCTCCCCTCCAGGAGCCTTTATTTATGCTCCCCTCAGCTGAGCCTTAATTAGCTACTTGCCTCAGCTGTGGCTCCCTCTGCCCTCTCCCAGGCCTGGGTTTTACTCTTAAAGGGCCAATGTGGGGCAGACGCTCCATCACAAGATGTCTTAATCCTACTTTGTTACACTAAAATCGATCCTTAGCTATGCTAAATTAATATTTACACACATTTGGGCCAATATGAACTTCCCACTCTGGGAGGCTGACTGTCCTGCTAAAGGTACCCATTTTTTATGAACTGGGCTCCCAACAGCAGTTGCTGGGTGTAAGCCATTTATTTCAGTGACTAAGTATGGTCTCAGAAGGTGAACTATAGGCACTTACAGTGGAAGATTTTGGCTTGCAAGTGTAAGTGTGCAGAGGAACTGTGTGGCTATGTCTAGACTGGCATGATTTTCTGCAAATGCTTTTAACGGAAAAGTTTTTCCGTTAAAAGCATTTGCGGAAAAGAGCGTCTAGATTGGCACGGACGCTTTTCCACAAAAGCACTTTTTGCGGAAAAGCATCCGTGCCAATCTAGACGCGCTTTTGCGCAAGAAAGCCCTGATCGCCATTTTAGCCATCGGGGCTTTTTTGCGCAAAACAATTCTGGGTTGTCTACACTGGCCCTCTTGTGCAAAAGCATTTGCGCAAGGGGGCTTTTGCCCGAACGGGAGCGTCATAGTATTTGTGCAAGAACACTGACGATCATACATTAGATCGTCAGTGTTCTTGTGGAAATTCAAGTGGCCAGTGTAGACAGCTGGCAAGTTTTTCCGGAAAAGCGGCTGATTTTCCGGAAAAACTGGCCAGTCTAGACACAGCCTGTGTGTATATATATGCTGTGTGAACACTATATTGTCTGTGCACTGACACTGCACATTCTTCTTTGGAATAATTCCTCTAGAAGAATATTTAAATCTTTCAGTGTTTGGACCAAAGAAAATACAGGCGCTCTAGTGAATCCGTCAGCCCAGGGCACTTTGCTACACTCTTGCTCCTTGAACCTAAAAGAGTAATATCCACAGGGATGTTGTTGTCCATACTTGCTGCTTTTCAGCATAAGAACTAAGGCATGTCGTGAACCAGCACAACCTTTTCAGCTGGATTTTTCTTCTGCCCAAAGACATTTTTTAACAGATTTATCTCTACTAGTAGACTAAGCAACTTGGTTTTTGAAAGGCAGATGAGCTTCTGAACTGTGACAGAGAGTCTCCTGTAAAAGGAGCTACTTTTTCTTTTAATTGCCCTTTCAAAACAAGGGTACTGTCAAATAACTCAGCTTCAAGTTGCAATATGAGGAAATGCTGCTGTTACTATAAGTCTATCTATTAAAAGAGCTGAAGAGGGTCACTGTGGAAATAAAACAAAAGAAGGAGAGATGGGGTTTTTTTAGCCCTGGTCTACATTATTCCCTTATTTTGAAATAACAAGCAGAGCACCCACACTACCAAGCCTATTATTTCAAAATAAGTGGCTGGTTATTTCAAAATAATAACTCCTGATTTCTGCAAGGAATAACGCTTATTTCAAAATAGCGGTGGTATGAACACTCCACTGCTGCTATTTTGAAATAACTACTCCCCAGAGTCATTCAAAGTAATTACTCCCCAGTGCTTCCTGGGGCTCTAAGTCGAGATAGCACGATCACATTAAGGGAGCCTGCCTCAGACTAATGTTGAGGCTTCCCTGTAGTGTGGACACACTATTTCAAAATAGCTATTTTGAAATAATTTCCGAGTGTAGACATGCCCTTAGATGAGTTAAGAAGTGATTTTGAAATACTACCAGAAAGTTTAATTCACAGGCAAAGTTTCAAGACATATCCATCCACTCTGCATATTACCAGTGTCTGAACTAACCCGCTGAGGTATAGTGCCATCTTGAGGCAATGCTTCTTGCAACTCTGGAAAAAGTGCAAGCGAATCCTTTCCCCCATGGGAATCTAGCTCCCAGAGAGAATAATCCTCTCTCTAACATGGTACATGCAAGAATGTAGTTCTGTGCCATAAGGAGGCAACAAGGCTCATGACAAACTTTTCCCCAACCACCATTTCCAAAAACTGCTGAAATCTTTTCCAGGGTACTTGTACCATCATCTACCACTTGTGTAATTACCGATATGTAGGTCAGGATGGTGCTGAGTTGTTTTGCAATGTCACCCATTTAGTAACAAATTAGAATTGATCTAAGTGACTAGTGGTGTCAACAGCTCTTTTGATGGGTTCACCTTGCCTCAGGGAATAATTCCAATAGGTACACCATGCACTAAGCAGTAAAAATACACATAGTCAAGACACCAATAATAAGAGTTCTGAATTCAACGTACTATGGAGGATAAGCTTTACTGGAGGAAAAGGGTACCTGGAAAAAGTTTACCAATTCACACCTCCCCCATCTGCAACCAGAATTTTCCCTATACCCCTGAGGCCTCAGACCTTTGTCTTCAAATACCAGTTCTGAGAGCACCTCCTTTCTGTAGGCTTGGGGCTGGACAGTGCAGGTAGAGCAGTAGGAACAGCTATAGTTTTCAGGTAACCAAGCCCAATGGTAACAGTGTCCTTTCAAACACATAGTCCAACACAGCTCTCCTGTGCCAAAATTCCAGGCTGTAAGTGTCTATTACAAATCAAGAAAGTGGCATCTATATTCTTCGTCCCACAAAGGTTCTGTCAATCCTGGGAAATGCACAATACTCACAGGAACTTCCCCAAGTGTACTCAGATGAGCAGCTGGAATGGAGATTGAACCACATAGTCACCTGAAGAATGAAAGCACGCTAGCCGGGTCCCAGCAAGTAACCTGAGCTGTGGAAGTTGTAGGTGGAAAAGGGACTGCAGAAGTCTCCTTCCACTTTGCCACCCTTCCCTCCAGAAGCTGTCTCTGTTTTCCTCTTGTGTCATTCACTCATGCTGCCCCATTTCCTTCTCCATCAGAGTGGGGTGAGGGGGACTGGACAGAAGGATGAGAGGACAAACAAGAGCAACACTTTTCACTTTCAGGGAACACTTTGTACTTGTGAAGAGAGGACTCCACTCCTCAGCCTAACACAGTGGTTCTCAGTCAGGACACACATTGCTGGGGGGTACACAGAGGTATTCCAGGGGGTACATCAGCTTATTTAGACATTTGCCTAGTTTCACAACAGGCTACACATAAAAAGCGCTTGTGAAGTCAGTACAAAATAAAATTTCATACAATGACTTGTTTATATGGCTCTATATACCACACAGTGAAATGTAAGTACAATATTTATATTCCAGTTGATGTCTTTTATAGTTATATGGTAAAAATGAGAAAGTAAGCAATGTTTCAGTAATAGTGTGCTGTGACACTTCTGTATTTTTATGTCCAATTTTGTCAGCAAGTAGTTTTTTAGTGAGGTTAAACTTGGGGGTAAGGTAAAACAAATGAGGCTCCTGAGAGGGGTTCAGTAGTCTGGAAAGGTTGAGAGCCACTAGAA
This sequence comes from Pelochelys cantorii, assembly GCA_032595735.1. NCBI lineage: Eukaryota > Metazoa > Chordata > Testudines > Trionychidae > Pelochelys > Pelochelys cantorii. The sequence continues at coordinate 252,576,294 of CM064326.1, read as the reverse complement.
TGACAATACCATTTAGAATAGTAAAAAAGTACCTCCACGGAAGCTACAAGCCAACCAGTTGATTTCAGCTGAGTTTCATTAACTCTGCCCTCACCATTGACAGATGGCTTCACTTTTTATGGGTTATAGAGTCACAACACTCAGTAGAACAAATGCAGAAGTCCTTATTCAAGGCAAAATATTCACTTGATGTCACCAGGATAGTTACCTAAGTATAGATGAAGTAAAGGTGCAGGATATAGAAAATAAACAAAGAGCTAAGCTCCAGCATTCATTCGTCCCCAGCCCCTTGTTCATATGAGTGACTGTTTCGAGAAGTCAAGGAAAACGATGTAAAGACTGAAAGAATGAATCAGTGGACTAAAGGGAACAAGACAGACATTTTGGAAGGCAGGATGTTGTTATTCAAAGAATGTGACTAGTTTAAAACTCTGCATAGCCACATTTCATTCTCTTACTGCTTTAAAAAATGTGAAGTACATTTAACCTATTTTATAAGCACTAAGCTGACAGCATTGGAGACTGAAGCTCTCAGTTTACTCTCAGAGCAAGTACAGAACAGCATTGCAAGCTGCTCCTTCGTCTGACAGTCCTCTCTTCTGCTGTACAACCCTTCTGTCCTGGAGGAACTGCCTCCAGAGCTGGGAGATGATTTGGGGTCACAAGGTGTGCTCTTTAAAATAAGCAAAATGGAGTCCAGATCAGGCCACAAGTCTTTACAGTCCCTGGCCTCTGTGTTGAATCTGCCCACAGAAGTGCCAGTTACTGCCAGTTGGTTTGTGTAATATCCACAATCAGATACATGTAGGGCTGGTCATTCAAAAATTTCCATGATTGAATTTCAAAGGAAATGTGGTTTTCAATTAATTAGAATTCCTTATGAAAAGTGCTTTCCATGGAAAAAAATAGATTTTTTTCCAATATAAAAATCAAAATGTGAAATATTTTGTCCAAAAACCAAACTATTTTGATTCTCCAGTGCCAACATGGTACCTCATGCTTCCAGTTTCTTCTATGGGCTGGGCACAGGCTTACCACCTAGCTAGTATTTGACCCCCTTTTTTATGGATTTGACAGTTGCCAGCAAAATATTTTAATCTGCCATTTTTGTATGTGGGTCTAAAGGTTTGCGTTATTAGACCTATACAGTGGGATATCTAATGTTAAAAGTTTCTGTGTGAGGCTAAAGCTGCTGCAGTGGTCCCACTTCTGATGTTCAAGTAAGAAAATGATGTTATCAATCTTATCTATATGTGTGCTCTCTCTAGAAACTCTAAAGTGTATGTCTATGGGGGGGGTGAGTAATTGCCTTGTGGTTGTGGTGGGCTTATTTTGTGTGCATGTGTAAGGATACTGCTTTCTTTTTTTCTTTTATTTTTCCATTTTAAAGGTAGTAACCCTAGCTGGGCTCCTCAGATTTCATCTTCCCATGATCCACAATGTGTGATAGCCACAGTGCACCAACTCCTCACACCAATGGGAAGGCTGTGGAGCATCATGGGAAATGTAGTCTAACCCAGGCAACCAGCCCATAGAAGGAAGTATGAATTACTGTGGTAGCAGTTCAGAATCAAAATATTTCCGTTTTCTGCTAAAATACTTTGGATTTTGAATTTTTCGTGAAAACAAATTTCCCACAGAAAATGTCAACAGCACTGATTTTTTGGGGGGTGTGGGGGAGTATTGTTTACACCAAAATTTTCCATGGACATCCTTCTCTCTGGTTTGGCCATTTTCCTACCAGCTCTACTTATATCCAGATCACCAACTCATTTCGTATAGGTTAGTAACCCGTTATAGGTTACACCTCTATAAACCGGGATTCTCTGGTCTGGCAACATCTTGATATGGACGCCCTTTAATCTTGGCCCGGATTCACTTCACAGTGTGAACTGATTAATCAGAAGGAGGCATGTGGCAATTATAAGCAGCGTGAGCAATTCTAATTTTTTTTTAATTTAAAAACTTGATGGCAAGTGTTTCCTTTAATGGGGCAGGAAGTCCTGAAACTTAATTTTATTTTCTTAAATACTTCTTTTAATTATCTATTAAGTAAAAGCATCCGTGATCCAGTAGGATCAGAGAGTCCTGGTGCACTGGGGAGAGGAGGCTGGCAGGATCCAGGGAGGCGGGGCAAGAGCCTGACACATGGCCCAGCTGGTCTGCAGAGGGGAGAGGAGCAGGAGCTGATGTTTGGTGCAGCTGGGCTGGAGGGGATGAAGGGAGGAGGGAAGCCCAAAGCACACAGCTCAGCTGGGCTTTGTGGGGAGCCGGGGAGCCCGGCACGCAGTTGGGCTGGGAGCAGGGGGCAGGAAAGCCAGCGCACATCCCGGGTGGGGGGAAGAGGAGGAGCAGGAAGCTCAGAGTATGACCCAGCTGGGCTGCCGGGGAAGCCAAGAAGCCTGCTGGGATGGTAGGTTATGGCCAGCAGCAGCGGGACATCTCCTGATTTGGAAAATTCCTCATCTGGGACCAGTTAGGTCCTGAGGGTGCCAGACCCAGAAGATCCAATCTGTAGCTCATAGCACTTTTAAGTAGTGCCTAGCAAGTACCTTGTTTTGTTCTGTACCAAGGAAAGTTGCTCATTAAAATCATTATGGAGAGGGACCCTATGAATTAATAAGATGCTTTCTGGGAGTTTATCTTTCCCATTGTAGGCAATAATAAGCTCACCTTTAAATATTTATTTAGACAAATTGGAAAGAACACATTGAGCAAAGAATGTCAATTCAAAAATCTCATTTTTTGCTTTTCCTTATCCTTCACATCCTAATCTATACACACGCATACCTCTGATACGGACTCCCTTTAATCTTGGCCTGGATTCACTTCACAGTGTGAACTGATTAAGCAGAAGCAGGCATGTGGCGATTATAAGCAGCGTGAGCAATTCTAAGTTTTTTCTTTTATTTAAAAACTTGATGGCAAGTCTTTCCTTTAAAGGGGCAGGAAGTCCTGAAATGTAACTTAATTTTATTTTCTTAAATAATTCTTTTAATTACTTGTTAAGTGAAAGCTCTCAGTTGCACAGAATATAGAAGAAAATGTAGTCTGTCCCTAGAAGATCTTAAAATGAGACCCATAACCTGCAAACCTTTACTATTCTTACTCATGTGTGCAGATCATACTGTGGTTATTCACATGAGTAAGTCCTTGCAAGGTGAAATCTCCCCAAATTATGACTGATCCTGAAATCTGTCTGATGCATGTGAATCCCTGTGCATGCCCTGAGCTTCACTGAAGTTAGTGGAATCCACTTAGGTTCGGCATGCAACAGCTTGCAGTATCAGATATTATATTATTTGGGAAGCTCCATATCATTATTTTTTCTGAAACAAATCTTAATTAATGCTTTTTTCTTTTGGAGGAAAAACAAAAAATAGTGCCAGCAAACTTAATGCTGTAGGAAAAATTCCTGGGGATTCAACCAGTGTTTTCACACATCCTTTAAGGAGCGAATTCGTTTCCAAAGGGTTATTATGCAAATCACAGGAAGTATTAAAATAATTTTAGAAATGGCCAAAAACAGTGATGATAGCAGGGACTCTAATTTTGGAAATACACGTCTCAGAAGGAGATTCTCCAAAGCACAAAGTCAGTGAGAGGTGTACCATCTGCCATTTATGCCTTAAAAATCTCCCCCAAACCAGTAATCAGAAATCTTTAATAAATCATGCTGATCATCGGTCACAAAAATACCATGACAACAAAGACTTCATCTATGACAGAGGAGGCTTGCACTCTGCCTAAGCATACCTAAATTAAATGTAGCACAGGGGAAGCATTTTTTCTTGTTTTGTTTAAAGTAAGGTTACAAATAAGGAAAAGTGAACATAAAAATAGTCGGTCAGTTACTACCTACATTAGCTCCTGCTGTCTTAGTTACAGCCTGTGGTTTACTGACACAAGCAAAACTTCCCTAATGTTAGTGCTGCAGTTAGAGAAAAGTTAGCTGTATTCCTTGGTGCCACATCCATCATCAAAACATTCACCTCCCCTCATTTGGCCCCAGGATCACTATTGCTAGTATGGATGTATGAAGCAGAAAGAACACAGCTTGATTGTGAGCTATCACTTGGCACTTGTTGGCAGGTGAATGCCTTATGTTGAGCTTTAAACAAGAGCACACTTTATATGGAAACCACTGAGGAGGAATAAACAGGGAACATTTCACGGAGTCACTTCTCAGACCACAACCATACTTTAAAAAAGAAATTGGAGTGAATGTAAGTGCTGAAAGGTACCCAACTCTCAGTCCTGTAGAAAAAAGTTCCTCTATTTAGCCCCAAGGGGGGTACAGTGTTGGTAGCAAATGCTTCCCATATCACCCTGGTAATGTGCCTCAGCCGTGAGGCAAAGGGACCCTCTCAAAGGGTAAAAGAGGAGTTGTTTTAATCTCTGTGCTCCATTCTGTCCTCGTTCACTTTGCTGAGACTGTCAACAGGTGCCTGTCATGATACTGAGTTCTGATATGCTGACACCTGTCCTCTAGGAACTGAACCAACCAGGTCAGCTGCCAGGACATCCAAAAGCCATGTGTCCAATAAAAACCACTTTCCGTCTCTACCCATCTCACACTCTATACCCCCAGCTAGCTCTGAACCAGCAATCTGTTATTAATCCATGCCCAGCTTCTCTGAGCCTAGCCATGCTTTAAATTGTCAGGCTGTCACACTCAAACAGCTAAGGAGTTTCCTTGGGCTTAATGATCTGCTAAAAATGCTGATGTTCTTAAGATATGGTACTTGAGATTGTTGCCGCTGAAGTGGGCGTTTCTTGCAAATTAACAACCAGTCAGAATCCCAAATTTTCATTCCCATCAGGCTCGAAGGTCTGACCACAATCCTGTTATACACACTGTGAAGACCGGCAGTGGCAGAGCTCCTTGTATTGTTGGCTAGCACTGTATGACATTAAATAAGCTTGTAATCCTTGCATCTGTCATTGCTGTCGATATGTCCTCTAGATCTCTCCTCCCACAGACTGTATTCAAGGCTTGCTGTGAAATCAACTTGTTAAAATAACAACCGTCACCATTCAGAAAGGCCTTTCTTGTGTAGCGCAAAGGAGGGGAAAGCAGCAGTCATTTGCACTGACAGGGTTGCTCATTATTAGCACATACAAATGCATGGACTTAACCAGCAATTATTTTAGGGTAGAGAAAGAGAGAATATTTAATTCTCATCCGCTCCAATTTTCTTTTAGTTCTTGTCCACTCTGATTAGATTGTCAACTAGTGACAAAGGAAATGCTGGAGCATATGGATGCCCGTCCACTACGAACTGATTTGAGAACATCAGTGAACTATGAACAAATGCCTAAAGGATGGACATTACAATAAACAAGCAAAGCATGCCGCCACATACAATTTACCATCTACAGGTTTCATAGAGGCTTCATAGACTGTGTAAATATCTAATAGATTTTGTGGAGGTTTCATAGAATAAGCCAGAAGGGGCCAGTAGATCATCTTGTCAGACCTTCTGCATAGCATGGGCCATTACATTTCACCCAGCTATCTCTGTATTGAGCCTAGTCTTCAGGAAACTGGTCTGTTGTGTGCCACCGGCAGAAAATTGAGGAGATTCAAAGTCTTACCAAGGCCTGAGGCCCCAGGGATGTAAGAGATTCATTAGGTGAGATATCCAGATAATCCTAGCAGGCAATTCACACTCTATGCTGCGGAGGAAGGCACAAACAAACCAAAAAAATGCCAAGGTCCCAGTCAGCCTAGCCTGGCACCTCTACTGACTCACTTAGTGTTCCATTTCCAGCTGGGAGCATTCCCATGCTAGAATATATGTGGCCACTGAGGCACTGGGCATACTTGATGCAGTGGCAGGTCGTTGCACAGAATAACGTCATCTCTGGCATCTCTCTCCTTTCTCCCAGGGTTAGGCATCATTTTCCCCTCATCATTTTTTTTTTTTTGGTAAGAAGTCTTCTACGACTATGAGTCTTAATAGTCACATGGCTTTGCATTTGATTCCTGGGGAATCTCTTCTGCTTCCAATGTCTCTGCAGCTGTTGGCTCACCAAGCAGCCACCATTTCCAGATCAGACCCAGCCAACTCCTGGATCAGGACCCTTCACCTTACTTGGCCAGTAAAAGGAGATGTGCCATGGGGAAGGGAGCTGCTGGGAATTATAATCCCCGCTTGGCAGATCCATCAAAGATTTGATTACAGCTTAGGGTTAAGGAGCCAGACTGAGGCTCCCTGTTGCTTTTTATTATGAGCCCTTGGTGTGTATAGTTTAGCATTCGTTCAATTTCTACGTCTCTTGTAGCGAAAATATAGATAGTTGGTTATCGTTTATTCCATATTCAAACTAAGTACATTTGCCTGCAAAAAAACCTAGCACATTTATCCATTTTAAAAAAATATTACAATGATAGACATGCCTGGTTTGATAAACCCATGTAATCCAAGGATTTAGTCAGCTTTAATTAAATCACCAGAAACAACATGTCCTGTGTAGCATAACGAGGCTCACTCCGCAATATGGTAACGCCCTGTTAAATAGAGAGATTGGATGATTATATTGCTGTAAAACGGTTCTCCAAAAAAAGCTCAGTTATAATGATTATCATTTTATGTCTAACATTTATATGGCAATGGTTTGTAATGGTTGTCATTTTGTTGCTGATATTTATGTGGCAATGATTTGTAAACATGTTAAAACTCCCCAAGAAATACTTTTAAAAAGTTCAGTGTGTTTTGCTGCTTTTTCTGTGATATCATTTTTGCTTCCCTCCCCCATGTTAACCCCTACGGTCCATTAGCTTGCTAGAAAGTGTAAATTCCTCTGGAGACCATCTCACTCCGGGAGATATTATAACTAGATAATCAGCATAAAGAAAGAATTTTATCTGGTGATTGAAGGCTGTTCCAGTGAGATTGACAAGTCAGTGATGAATAGGTTGAAGTTATTTGGAATAAGCTTGCATCTCCATTTTACTCTCTTTTCTTGCTTGTGGGCTTTTATTTGCATTATGTTCATTTTTTGTCTTGCACATGATTGCATTGGTATGGTGTTTCTGTGTTCAGGAAACAGGAATGTTTAGAGTAGATCATTAGTGTTTTCAGCCTGCCTGTCAAATGCTGGCGAGGATGCATATTGGAAGGTGGCCATGTCTGACCACCAATTTGACTTTGTAGCAATTCAAAGTTCACCCTAGGAGCCAGACTGCTTCAGAAGCTTATTTAAAGTCTGTGAAGAGGACAAATAACTTCGTGGTTTTGTGTTTTTTACGTGTTTGTTTATTTGCATGTATAGGGCTAAGAGGTGGTCTGTGCTTCATTTCTCAGAGAGGAAAACTAATTTGGCTGTCATTAGTTATGTGATTGCTGGTCAGATATTAAAAATGCTGTTGGTGGCCCTTTTGTGGAGGATGCTGCATATGGCAGCTAACACAGTTATCGCTGGAATTACTTGGGTTGCGAGCAGCTCCACTTTTGCATTTGGGGGAATGTAGTCCTTTTTACCACTTGTCAGGGAAATGTAAGCATTGAAGATTTAGGTTAAATAATTTTACAAAGGCCTTCTGAACACTTTCAGGCTGAAGTCTCTGAATTCCATTGTAGCAGGTTGTGACTCCCTGCCATGGTGCCTCCTGCTGGTCACTACGGGAATTAGATCTTTGCCCTCAAGGCACCTTCTCTTGGTGGTGTCTTGCCTGCTGTTACCTGCCTTTTTATCCATTCTCTACCACACATTAGGACCCACATCCCTTCCCAACTGTGGCACCCTTCAGGGTACTGCCCACATCAGTGCCCCCATACTCTAGAATTCTCACCTCCCAGGGAACCCCAGTCCCCTAAATCCACCTTGCCTCAGTGACCCACAGACAGAGGTCATCTAGCTTCTGCCTCAGCATCAAACTGCAATCTGAAATGGCCACTCATCATTGACAAGCCCAGGTACAAATTATTTACACTGGGCTTGATAATAAACAAAAGTGTTTTTATTAAGTATAAAAACATAAGATGTAAGTGATTGCAAGTGAAAACAGGTAGATCACAGTAAATTACTACTCCAAAATAAACAAAATAAACAAAACACGCCAGCTCATTCTAATACATTAAGAAACTTGTTACATGCAAATTCTTACCCTAATAGTTGTTCTTATGTCAGGCCAGGGTTGATCTTTTTCTGACTTGAGCCCAGCAGCTTCGCATTCACCCTTTCACTACAGTTCTTTGTTTCCAGGTCCCTTCATGTGTACCCTCTTAGGGGAGGGAGGCAATTTAAAAAACCAGCTGAAGACCAAGATGTGATTGCTTTCCATTCCTTAAATAGACTTTCTCCTGGGGTATGAATCATCCTTGTGGGAAGATTAAATATGGATTCCAATACCTGGTAGCACGGTCACATGTCTTTCTATGACCAACTACAGTCTGGGTTATTAGGAAAAATAAAACCATTCACACACAGGTGGTTGGTTTGAGTACTGAACCATTAAGTTCCTAAAGTATCACTAATGGCTCTCATCCCATTGAGAATTAAAACCAGATTCACACTCCATCAAGAATGATACATGCACAAAAATAGGATATACAGATTCAGCAGACTGCAACTTTAAAAATGATATGTTATGTGACCTGTTTTGCATTAAGTCTCTTCCAGTTATGTATATTCATATTCATAAGCCAATTTTCATAAAGCATTGGGGGGGGTGAGACATGGGGCTCATTCTCCTTTCGAAGAGTTGCCAGAAATGATCAGCACTTGGTTTTATTTCTCATCCAAAAGTGGGAGCGGGGGGGGAACAGAATGTGGAGGGGGCAGCTCTGTGCTTCCTAGAAGGGGCGAGGTCTTGGACAGAAGGGGAGGTCCTGGGGCAGCCAGCTCTCACTGCCGCCTAGAGCATTCTGTGCTTCCTTGCCACACCCTTATTGCTGCCCAGAGCCTGCCTGGGGCTTCAGCTGCAACAGCCGGGAGCCCTGGGCTCTTTCGAATTGCTGGGCCCTGAAGCAGTTGCCCCCCTTGCCTCGACCCTCGACCATCAGGGGTCTGTCCAAAACATAGCCATCATTTGACACCTCTGAGTGAGAGACATCTTGAAATCTTCTCCAAGGCCTATATGTTTTCAGATGTGACAAGTGAATTTAAATGACTCATTTTGGGGCACACAAGTTGCTTTTTAAAATGTGGGCACTAGTTAGTTGCTTTGGTTCAAAATGTGTACTTCCTGGAATGCTATCACCTTTCCCTCTTATTGCTTAGCTCCTTGTGTTCACTTGCAGGGATGGGAAATTGCCTGCATTCTAGGTGCTTCCTCATTTGCCAGAAAAAATAAAATTGTAGTGCAAGAAAATAACAGCATTGTTGGGAAAGAACAATACGGTAAGTACATCAGGCATACAAACTAATGTCTGGATGCGCTGCTAAGATAAAACAATGCTGCATAGTTATGGCAGATTATAATGTTCTGGTAAAAGGGCTGAATGTCATGTTGTGTGAAAAATTTTGAGAACTTCATTTAGGAAACAGGCTTAACATTTAGAGCAGACCATTGGCATTCTCCAGCCTGCCAGTCAAACGCTGGGAAGGACGCCGATATCTGCATTATGCACAAGGTTTAAGAGAGAGAGTTCAGATTCACTGAAGACACACGGATATGTTGTTGCTAACTGGACATTGGTTTGGATATAGCTGGGCAGCAGCAGCACAGGACTCACCCCAAAACCAGTGGGCGTTTTGCGTCTGGGATTTGGGTTTGTCTAGCATTGTGTAAAATGTAGCAGTAGTGCAAAATCTGGAGTATGTTGTCCAGTTCTCTTTACTGGGGGCCCCTTGCTGCCAAGGGAAGCGCTTAGAGTTAACTACGGCTCTTAATATTCTGGCATGTGCAAAGCAGGGTTTCTGGGGAAAGCTGAAAGCTCCCTGTGGTGAGCAGTCGGCATTTGCTGAGGCTGCAGTTCACTTGGAGCCTGATAAGAGAAGAGACAGGCTGCACATGGAAAGTAAAGCTCCAGTGACACCTCCCTGCTGGGACCATTTGCTACCCCTTAGGGCTGATGAACTTCGGCAGGTTCTCACTGATGCTGTAACAGCCGTTTGTTAATAGCGTGTTTAGCACATTGCCCTGGGAATGAGAGGGTGACATCAGGTGGCATCAGGAACACAGGGTAAGCATGTGCTTCCTGGCCTCCAGAGCCTAACCACCAAACAAATCAAAACCACTAATGGGAGCTGTTGCTGCAGTGGAAAAAGCTCTTCAAAAAGCCATCTGGACAGCGGTAAGGAAGCTCCACGCCCCCTTCCCCCCTTCTTTCAGCAAGCCTCTCTGGTGACCCCACATCCACACTAACTGCTGCTCTCAGGCTGGAGAGCTACAAATGAGGCTCCTGATCCTGCCTCTGCAGATGTCAATGGGCATTTGCCCACCAACATCAGTGGGAAGTGAATGAAGCCTGATGTGAGGATGTTATTAAACTCGTTGTGGGGTTAACCCGTTACTTTACATGGTCTCCTTTTGGAAAGAAGATAGCTGTGAGTAACTTCTCCCACTCCTACCTGTCCCCTTATAATGCCTCAGGGCTTCATCTACACTGCAGGGTTTTTGCAGAAGAAGCCTTTTGTGCAAAAGTTTTTGCGCAAAAACTTCTTCCGCAAAAACATGTCCACATCTCAAAGTGCATCACTTTTGCAATGCACTTTTGCACAAGAGAGTGTCCACACTGCATAGACACTCTTGTGCAAGAAAGCTCTGATGGCCATTCACAGAATGGCCATCAGACCACCTGTGTTTTTTCCCATAGGGGTTTCTTGCACAAGAAATCCCTGCGGAGTGTCCACACTTGCCTTTTTGCACAATAGCTCTTGCCCAAAAAGGACTTATTCCTCGTGGAATAACTTCCTGTTCTGCCAATTTTCATGCGCAAAAGTGCATTTGAGGTGTGGACGCTCTGCTGGTGTTTGCACAAAAACCTTGTAGCGTAGACGTAGCCCAGGTGTTTATCACATCGTTGGAAACTCATTAGGATGCCAACGTAGATAGGTAACAAAAAGTAAAGCAATAAAAAACCAGCAGATTCCCACTACAGTGATAAGTGATGGTAACAAGTGGAAACACCACATTCTAACTCTCGAAAGGAGAAAGATTGGCTGTCTTCTGATGTCAAATGCCTAACAAATATGAATAGGGCCAGATCTCCCTCTGCATTAGGATGGCTCTGCATCATCTCTCAGTGCAAAGCAGCTCTAAAGCCCTCATAGCTGGCCATCAGAAAATAAGTGCTGCACAGGGAGATACCCTGGTGGTGTGGACTGAGTGTAGTGACTCCTAAATTCCCCCTTCTCCCAGGGCTGGTGCAGGGAGCATGGCTAGAGGCAAGAAGACTTAACCCCTGAGCCCCAGTGATAGCCCGCTTGTCAAAATTGTCCCTTGGAGGCACTGGAAGCTGACACAAGTCAGGACAACCTTCATGCTGCTCTAACTAGAGTTAGAGGAAAGGAACTGACACTGAGTGGTCCCAGGATCACAGATGGGGATATTAAAAAATGGCTTCCAGGGTCATTTCCCACAATTTTGTCAAGTGCTCCTATGCCCCAGCAGAGTATCTGCTCTAGAACCCCGAGTCCATCTATCAGTGTTGGGCTTGGTCCTGAAGTCTGCAGGCATCACTGCCCTTGCACTTAGCTGAAATGTGTCTGAGTGATGGACTGAGCCCTGTGTTGACAATGGCCTGGAGATGCAGTGACTAATAGAATTTGATGTTTCCATGAAGTTTACTAGAAACCCTACAGGCTTTATGGGGCAGGGCTGGCAACACCAGCCAAGTAGAACAAGATTATAGATCAGTTGTCAGATTGGGAAAGAAATCTTTCCTTCTTTGGACAGATTGCTTGCTGAGAATCATTAACCATTTAGGACACACACTTTATTTTGTATTTTTGTAATTACTTTCAAACCCAGTGATATGAAAATGAAACCCCATTATGACAAAATAATATCCCATTTGTTTTCAGAAACTAACCCTTCAAGTCTGATTAGCGAGAGAAGGCGTCTTATTGGGGTTTAATATATTCAATAGCTCTGAGAGAACAGGCCGTGCTCGGAACAGACAGAACGAGATCATTGTATTATTTTTTTCTAAGTTAACTGCATAAATGGTGGTGTGGGTAATTATACACTCTCCCTGCTTTACTATGATGGCTGGAGATTCAGACTCACATCTCTCTTACCTTTGCAAAGGAGTAGAAGGGAGCAAGAATCCAGCCTGCGGCCTGCCCTGCCCCGCCCCACCGGGACCCTCAGGCAGAAAGGAGACCAATGCCAAGCGGCTGACTGCTCCATGTGGCTCTCTGTGCCATGTGCTGGGTGGGGGGAAGGCTTTGCATGCAACCCCTCCCCCCCAAAACAATCTCTCTGTCCCCATTGGTTGAATGGGAACAGAGAGATTGTGCTGGGGGTGGTGCAGTGCATGAAGCATCCCGCCCCCACCATGCGCATCACAGAGAAGTACATGGAGCAGTCAGCCGCTTTGAGTCGGGCTGCAGCACGCAGTGAATCTGCCTGAGCATCCATCTGGGCTGCTGGCTGGGAGCCTCCTAATTAAGCACCTCCCAAGCCAGAGCCTGCCTCTGGCACCCCACCTCCTCTCTCCCCCCAACTCCCTGTCCCAGGTCATGACCCAAACCCTCTGTATCCCCCTCCCTCAGGTCACAATTCCTTCCCAGACCCTGCACTCCCTCCTACCTCCCTCCCCCAGTCTGGAATCTTCTCCTGTACCCTTACCTTCTCTCCAACCCTGCACCCTATTCACTTGGCCCAGGTCACTACCCTCTTCTTCACCCAAACTCCCTCTCAGACCCCACACCCTCTCCTGCCCCCCAGTCCTTTCCCCTAAGCTTCCTTCTGCACCCAGCCTCCATCCCAGACCCTGCATCTCCTCCATAGAAAAAAGTGCGGCCCATGACCACTTACCAAAATCTTGGAATGCCCTTCTCCATCAAAAATTAGTGCCCTCCAGTGCCATATACCCTAATGTGAGCAATCCAGACCTCAGGTCTAGGCACAAGACACTAAGCAGGATTACTTGCTGTACACTCTCTTTGCAGATCAAGTGGGTGGGGAATAAAAGGGAATGAGTGAACATTGGTTTTTGGGTCCTCTATTGCTGATTTAGGCTTTCTCTACCCATAGTTTTTGCACTGATTCAACTAGGGGTATATTTTTTCTTTCAATACCCACACGCTCTGGTGAGGATGAAGTTATAGTACTATAAAGAAACATTTAATTGGGATAATTTATTCCCCTTCCTATATGGTAATAAATGTTCCTCATATAAGGCATTTAGGTATATGGCACTGGAGGGCACCAGGGGAAGGGGTAGAACACACCATACTGCTTTATGAACATGGATATAGTTTAAATGGTACCACTTGTCTAGTGTATATAAACAAAGCCTTACTGCTCCACTGGAGCAAAGAAGAAGCAGTGGAGGAATTGTGATTACAGCTGGTTTGGAAATGTTTGGGCTTTTTTTATTCCCACCAAAAATAAAATTGACAAATAAAAAAAGCTTAGATTCTTTTAAAGTTTCTGTTTTAGTTTTAAAAAAGCCTATATATTTTCCAACTGACATTTCCATTTTTGCTTTTATGTGAAAAGCCCAAAATTTAATTCAAAACATGCTTTTCCTGCAGAAATTTCCATTCTCACTGAAAAAAAATTTTTTTTGTTGCAAAAAATATTTAGGTTGGGGATATAAAGCATGCAGGAGTCAGGGTTGGGGGTGAGAAAGGATTCAAGGCAGGGGGTTCAGGGTGCAGGAGTCCTGACAAGGGGTTGGGTGGTGCAGAGGAGCTCAGGGGAGGGATGCGGCCTCAGGACATGGAATGGGGGCAACCAGTTGCTGCACCATAGGCCCTGCCTGGGGTGGCAGGGACCTCACAGCCTGGCCCCCAGCCACTCACTGGGACTGGCCTGGGGCAGCAGAGGCCATGCTGGCTAGCCAGTGGTTGCTACCCAGGGCTGGGGGACTTGCTGCCCTCCTGTGGTCATTCGGGAGTATTACTGTCCCTACTATCACAGCCCTTCATTTCTGTTTGATGAGAAAAAAATCACATTCCACACGCATCCCATTTTCGTGGCACAACCAAACCCTGACCTGGCTTTAAGTTATGACAGCAGGAAGCTGCCTGCCAAATTTGGTGGTCCTAGCTCTTTAGGAGGAGTTCTTGAACAAACAGACCCACAGGTAGACAGATGGACAGTCAGATGCACAAACTCTCTCAAATATACAGTAGATGAAAAATGTCAAGCAGCGCTAGATGTGACTCAGAGGGGTGTCTCAAACCCAGGATTCTTCCAGGAACAGTGGCCTAGCTCAGGGCTGTGCCTACAGCCAGCCTAACCCCAGCAGGGTTCTTCTGCACTGGATTTGCAGAAAATCTGTGAGCCATAAAAACTAAATAGGGAGATTGTTTTTCACAGACTATACAGTATATGCCAGCTTCTTAGAAAGCTGCAGCACCCACTTTCTGACGGTCACCTACCTGCTCCAGATGCACAGCTGTCAACCATAATATTCCAGTGAAACCTCTGGCATTCTGGCCACATGTAAAGGTGGCGCAAGGTTCAACGGGATTTGGATACACCAACTTTTCAGCATTTCCCCAAAGACACTTCTCCAATTCTAACATTGCCTCCTTCTCTCGCAGTGATGCTCTTTTCATTAAAGCACAGATAACTAATATTTACTGACTATGTTATTTGGCAGCTCCCTGCACCTCTGCATAACAATCAAGCCTGTTCCATAAACCACTCCTGAGAAGAATGGACTGAATTTATCCCTGGTGTACTTTGCCTGATTTTGTGGAAACTTGAAACCAGTGGAGTTGCACCAGAGCCTTAAACCTTCCCAAGAGGGACAGTGTAGATCCATCCCACTAGCCAGACAGGTGCCAGTAATGAGCTGTGTGTGAGAATGCTGTTGCTAATTCACTGCTGAGTTCAGGCCACCTTTGACTGTGGGCCTCTTGCAGGGTCTGCACTGCGAGTGTGTCTCCTCCTGGTCACTCTGGTTACGTCTACACTACAGAGGAAGATCGAAGCTGCTGCTGTCGACCTTCCAGGGTTCAAATTAGCAGTCTAGTGAAGACAGCTAATTCGAACTGAGAGGGGCACTCCAGGCGATGCCAGTAACCCTGCTTTCACAAGGAATAAGGGAAGCCGAAGGCAGAGTGTGCTCCCTTCGATTTCCTGCAGTGTGGACAGCACCAAAAGCCGAGTTAAGGTACTTTGACTTCAGCTGCACAATTAACCTAGCTGAAGTTGCGCATCTTAATTCAACCTTGTCCTCTCATGTAGCTGTACCCTCTGGGAATTAACTGATTCCAAGTGCAATGCATCCTTTTCTCCTCTTGCCGCATGCCCTGTCTTCTCTCCTTTTCTTCTCTCTCAGCAAGACAAGAGGCTTTGTGCTCCTGGCTTAGCGCTGTGGCCACATGACAAGTGACCTCCCCTTCCAGGGTATCAAAGTCTCTTTTTACGAACCAGCTCAGACAGTCTTCCCATTTATTGTCCAGCTTAGTGCCACTTCCCCAGTGGTTGGTAAAGGAACCTGGACCAGGGCTAAGGATAAGGGGTTTGGTGCTCCAGGCTGGGGCTGAGGGATTCAGAATACAGAAGGGGGCTGTAGGTTGAGGCACTACTCCAGAACCCTTGCACCCTAACCCTCTATCCCATTGTAGGGTAGTTCAGTTGTGTAGCCCCCCCAAACATAATTGCCTTCCTCCAGGGAGTGAAAGCAGACTACTTCTTTGCAGCCCCTTCTTGCTGCCAACTTCCTGTCTTTATGAACACAGCCCAGCTGGCTCCCTCATTATTCAGTAAGGGGATTACTTAAGCCCCTGATTCCTTTCAGCTGTGGTCTTTCTGGTTCATTGGCCAACTTCTTAACCTACATGAACTCCTTCAAGGTAAGAATGGGGTGAACTCCCCATCACAGGGCAAGAGATCTCAGGGATCCTGCCTTAGCCTATACGTGTGCATTCCAGGTCCACTGAGCAGAAACTGAGTGGCTGATATCTTGCAAAAATAATAACAACCATGGTTGAAATTTTGAAGCTCTTAATGGGGTCGTACTCTGTTTTTGTTCTCTGGGATGGTTTCAAGGTATTTGTATGTGCATTGATGGATGTCTCATTATATATTAAAGTGTAATTACAAGCCCACACAGTACTTCTCCACAACATTGCTTTCTTCCCCCATGTTTTGTTCCACTTGTGACGTGAAACTGATGAGAGGTCTGATTTCTTATGAGCTGGCACAAAGCCCTTCAGAGGTTAGTCTGCTTGTAAATATAACTTTATATATGCTTTGCACAAAGCACAGTGTCACTCCCAGCAGCAAGGCAACTGGGGAAGGATGGTGAAAGAGACAACAAGGAGGTAAGCGAGAGAACAGATCTGGGCTTGTCAGGAAGCCATAAAGGGCTGAGAGACTAAAGCACGCTCCAGGGAGCATCTCACAATTTCTGTAGAAAATCTTGTGCATTTGTGTAAACATTCCATGCTTTTGTAACTCTTTGGGTCTCATAAAATGGAAGTAAAACCATTCAATTTGGCTTTCCACTCTCTGGTCCATTGTTGACTTCACAGAATGCAACCACGCCCTATAGTTCCACTAGGGTAAAACTCTAAGCAGCATTCAGGGTGGCCTCACATGACTGTTTCCTGCACATTCCTAGGATAAGAGATTCTCAGGGCAATGCCTAACATACTTGTAACTCATCTTATAACTACTTGAAATTAAATGGTTGCTATAACAACATGATGCACTTATTTCTATATAGCTTTTCTTTTCTTTTTTTTTTAAATATCCTATTTAGAATATCAGTTGCCATAACAACAGAATGCAGCATTTTAAATGTAGCAGTTCATCTATATTTATGCAGTGCAATTAAAGGGATAAACCATAAAATGGGCATGAATTGGGATAGATTAACTCACCTCTCTATATCCCCAGACATAAAACATCGACTGCTACTGATGGAATAGGTGTGTATTGAGACCAGGGCCATTTTATACTGCAATTTCTTTCTGGGATTACAAGTGTATTTAACTTAGCAGTGGTGGTTATTGTTAGTCAGCTGTTGATGAGTTTTTCCAAGTTATGAGCTATCAGCATGTTTCCTTCCTTGGATCTTTCTCTGAGCTGTGATTTCTGTTAATTTCAGCTATGGCTCAGAGTTCTTATTAGCTAATCTGATCTCTCGAAGAAGCATAAGCGTTTCCACACTTAAATTAATTTGTGAATTTAATCTGCTTTTCTGCTTCTGGTAACATGTCGACTGAGCCAGATTCTCAGCCCTGACTCCAGCTTGCCTGCACAACCTTTAGGGACCCCACGCTTTCTCCTGCATCCACGTAACAGGCATGCCAGTGTGGAGACACCAACATGCCAAGGGAGAAACAGAATACAAGGCTTTCCACCAGCTCCCCCATTGGCACAGGGGTTCCTGAAGCTAATATGACTTAGAACTGCCCTCAATCTGCTCTAAGTTACTCTTGGGGCTAGTTTGTCCCCTGGTCTTCTGAGCAACAGAGGAACAGAAAGGAGCAGGAACTTAGTGTAAATTCAGTACAGCCAAGAATCAGGAGCATTGTATATTGCTTCAGAGGAAGGCTAAAGAAATAAAGCCAATAATGCACTTGACAAAATGTGCAATGCTACCACATTAGGGAAAGGAAGGGAATTTCTTTCTGACCCTGGAACAGGAGGATTATTATCCCTTGTGATATAGTCTTTGATTGAAACTTCAGGCTTAGTGAAGCTGTTGATACATTTGTTCATATGTTTATTTTATCTCCTTCTATATCCAAATAACCCATTTTCCTCAGTGATTTCCCTTGGCAGGGAATACCTCCAGTTTGTCATAAGTAGATTAAGATGTATCTCCAGGCAGTTCTATCATCTTGACTTTTTCCATGGAGAAGCTAACCCCTGCCCTGTTTGTTCTGGGTTCTGCAGAAGTCAAAGGAGTCACACTGCAAAAACCGCAGCCTGGAAATGTGAGTTAAACTCTTTTTGTCAGAAAGCAGCAGCAAATGAATTCTGTTCTACAGTCCAGAAATGTTACCCGTCATTCAACTTGTTTGTCCCTTCTCGAGCTCGGCAAGAGGAGGAGAGGGACCGTGGCTACTGCCTCGTGGCTGATGAGACAAGAATGACCTTGACGTCACCAGGATTCTGCTTTCTGCAACACTGTATATCCCTCGGCGGTTGATGAGGTTTCCACTGACAGGCTCGGGGAGATAGAAGGAAAAGAGGAATATGTATTAGATAGATACAGCTCCTTATCTCAGCCTTGTCTTCTCCTCCAACTGGCTGTGCCCTATCTGTCTTTCTTCCCAGCTCTCACAGTTCCTCAGCTTGTCAGATTTCTCTTGCTCTCTTCACCTCTCCTTGGCTCTTGCCGCAGAGCTAAAATAAATAAAAATAAATAAATAAATGCTGCTCCCAAATCTTCTTCCACTTCTCACTTTTGCTTCCCATCACGATGCCTCTGCTGCTCAGCAGTGGTTGAATAGCCCACAGCTAGCATCCATTTCTGGGGGGCACAAGCATCAGTAGCGAGCCTGTTCGTTGTAAGAATCCTTGATCTAGTTCCACATAATGAAGCACTCACTCCCTACTGGAAGCATGTTCAGTGTCTGACCTCCCAACCCAACCTCCTCAAACTAAGGAACGGTGCCAACTTGTAGTATTTGTACTGGGATAGCACTAAAAAGCCCCAATCGCACTGCGGTAGGCATTCTACAAACCATAAGGAAAAGGCAGCCCTCTTCCCAGTTTGTGTAAGACTGGTATGGATGTCACCCCCAGGAAGCCATTGGCTGGTGCAGTGGTGTCCTGTTTGGAAGTACACCTTGCTATCCAGTACCTGAATGGTATCTTTCAGCATTATGGAAGTGCTATGGCATATTTTCATATGGAGGAGTTGTGGTGGGACTCACCCATATAACATAGATCCTATTTCTATGGAAACACCCCGAGTGATAAAGAACAATGTAAAAATATAGCAATGTTATGCATCCATCTTTCTTCTATGAGAGGCATTGCATGATTGGTCCTGAGCTATGGTGTGAAGCTTTCCACAGAGGAACAAAGGAAACATGTGCAGATGAAACATTTGCTCTTGCAGCCTATTGTCCCTACCCTTTAAGGGTGGATGAGAGAAATGGGGTGGGATAAGACTGAACATGAAGGCAAGGACTCATCTAAACAGTTTCTGAGAGAGGCAGAGCTCACCCCCCACTCTTTTCTTGCTGGCCCCTCCAGCCAGAAAACTCCAGGGCTGTGAAGAGAAGTAAATTGTGTTCTGGGTCTTGCACCAGATCCATTGCTCCACCCAAGGAAACTGCGCTTGGCCTGCTTAGAGAGGAGGATTTGTTGTCCAGAGACTGAGTGCTGGTTTAATTCCTGTGAGGAGCTAAAACTTGGCTGCCTGCCTCTAAGCTGACAAGCATCTACTCTGTAGCTACTTTTGTGAGTGTTCCAGGAGATGCCCTTGCAAATCATCCTCTGTTAATTTAGTTAGGTTCAGAGGATCCCCAGGGGAAAGGACAGGCTGGGTGCTGTACTTTGCTCTGTGCAACACTCAGATGCCTTGAACATCTATGTTGGGCTATCTGATGGGGTATACAAAGCCCACAGTGGCTACAGTACAGCCTTGGGCCCAGCTAGCCCTTTCGCTCCAACCCTATAGATCATGCTCTAGTGAGTGACAGTATTGAAAAGGGAGCAACCCAGCTTGGAAGGCTGGAGAAGAGCATAGACCTCCTTTGAAGGCTCCTAACAAATAGGTCTCTCTGAAGCACTAGGAATGTTTGCGAAGCCTGGTTGGGGGCTGGAAGGGGTTGGTTTCCTTTTTATTTTTCCTTATCTGGGACCAGAAGCAGAGGGAGCAGTGGTAGGAAGCAAGCCAGGGAGGATAACTCAGGGTATGTCTACACTACAAAGTTAATTCGAACTAACAGCTGTTAGTTCGAATTAACTTTCATAGGTGCTACACACGCAAACCGCTAGTTTGAACTTAATTAGAACTAGCGGAGTGCTTAATTCGAACTAGGTAAACCTCATTCTACGAGGACTAACGCCTAGTTCGAATTAAGTAGTTTGAATTAAGGGCTGTGTAGCCACTTAATTCAAACTAGTGGGAGGCTAGCCCTTCCCAGGTTGCCCTGGTGGCCACTCTGGGCCAAGCCAGGGAAACTCGTCTGCCCCCCTCCCGGCCCCGGAGCCCTTAAAGGGCCACGGTCTGGCTACGGTGCCCGTACCAGGTGCAAGCCTGCCAGCACCCAGCCAGCAGACCTGCACCTGGCACAGCACGAGCCAGCCACCCGCTGCCACCAAGCCCTCCCCCTCTTCCCAGGACCAGGCTGGCGGCTCCCAGGAGCCTGCCCGGGGCCGCAAGAGGCGGACACCCGCCTGGTCTAGTGCGGAGATCGTGGACCTCATCCAGGTTTGGGGGGAGGCCTCCAACGTCCACAATCTCCGCACTAAGCACAGGAAAGTGGCCGTCTAGGGCAGGATAGCTGCCAGCCTGGCCACCAAAGGCCACATGCGAACCCAGGAGCAGGGTTGCATGAAAATCAAGTTGGTCCAGTGAGACCCCCAACCCTGAGCCCTGAGCTTAGAACATAAGAACATAAGAACGGCCATACTGGGTCAGACCAAAGGTCCATCTCGCCCAGTAGCCTGTCTGCCAACAGCGGCCAACACCAGGTACCCCGGAGGGGATGGACCAAAGACAATGGCCAAGCCATTTGTCTCGTGCCATCCATCTCCAGCCTTCCACAAACAGAGGCCAGGGACACCATTCCTACCCCTTGGCTAATAGCACTCCATGGACCCAACCTCCATGACTTTATCTAACTTCTCTTTAAACTCTGTTCTAGTTCTCACCTTCACAGCCTCCTGTGGCAAGGAGTTCCACAGGTTGACTATTTGCTTTGTGAAGAAGAACTTTCTTTTATTAGTTTGAAGCCTGCTACCCATTCATTTCATTTGGTGTCCTCTAGTCCTTCTATTATGGGAACTAATGAAGAACTTTTCTTTATGCACCCTCTCCACACCACTCATGATTTTATAGACCTCTATCATATCCCCCCTCAGTCTCCTTTTTTCTAAGCTGAAAAGTCCCAGTCTCTTTAGCCTCTCTTCATATGGGACCAGTTCCAAACCCCCAGTCATTTTAGTTGCCCTTTTCTGAACCCTTTCCAAGGCCAAAATATCTTTTTTGAGGTGAGGCGACCCCATCTCCACACAATACTGAAGATAAGGCGTACCATAGTTTTAGACTTCCCCTCCTCCTTCTTCCCCTGGCTTCCCCCTTCCAGCTCCCTCCTCCCAGGTTTCCACCTCCCCTCTCCCACCCTCTCTCTTCCCCTCTCCCACCTCCTTTTCCCAGTCTCCCCAGAGGTTAATCCCCCCCCCCTCAGTTTTGTTAAATAAAGAGAGTTTCTATTTTTGAACACATGTGTCCTTTATTTTTTACATCAGGAAGGGGGGCTAGGGAAGGGTAAGTGGAAGGAGGTGAGGGAGGAATGGGGCATGAGCCCCCGATGGGGAGGATTGGGATGGCTCTGCGGGCTCCTCTGGGTGGAGGCTCTCCTGCAGGGCCTCCTGGATCCTGACAGCCCCCCGATTGACCCCCCTGGATGGCAGCCTGCGGCAAGTGCAGCCGGGCTGATGGCCGAGTGCTGTGATGTGCCGAGTGTGGGCACTCAGGGCACTCCAAGACAGACAAGCAAGCGGGGACCCTGAGAACTGTCTGTCCGGGGTGGGGGTCGGGTCCCTTTAAGCACAGCCCTCGGCTAGCCTGAGGCAGCAGCTCCACACTCTAAGTCCTAAGCTGATGCCCTGCCGGCACTGCTTCTGGCCAGCCTTAACTTCGGTTCAGGGTCCACTCAATGTGGACATGCTAGTTCGAATTAGCAAAACGCTAATTCTAACTAGTTTTTAGGTCTAGATGCGCTAATTCGAATTAGCTTAGTTCGAATTAACTAATTCGAACTAAGTTAGTTCGAATTAGTGCTGTAGTGTAGACATACCCTCAGTGAATCTACTCCTTCCCACAGAGGGGCCAATGTTGCCAGATCTCTTAGTTGTGGGTCAGAGCCCAGTGGATAGGCTTGGGCTCCCCTACCCCGCAACTAAGTGGACGCTAACTCCAAGGTCACCCATCCCCCACTGACCTTACTACAGGCTGAATATGTATCAGAAGTCGTCCACTCACTGTTACCGATTAGAATCCTGTTCTTATTTGATGCTGTTTCTTATGCATCAAAAGAGGCCATAAAGAACTGGGGGAAGGGCAGGCTGAACAGGTGGAAGATTTTGATTCTTGAACTATGTTCTTTTATTTGCCTCTTGAGTGGTTTCTTGGATTCTTAGAACGCTGTATATATTGTGCATTAACATCAGAGTTAGGCAGGAATTCTATTTCCTGTCACAGGAAATTCCATAATTTTAGACTCCCCCACCCCATTCTGACATGGAATGACAAGAAATAAAAATTTCCCACGTAATGATATTTGAAAAAAAATGTGGATCAGTTGAAAGCCTTTTTTTTTGTACAATTGACTATTCTGACTATTTTATAATAGGAATTTTAAAAAGTGGAAATGGAAAAAAACCCCCAAACATTCCATTCCAAAAAGATAAAAATAAAACATTTCAGCCTTATCAAAGTGCTCCATTCCATTTTTTTTTGTAAAATGTCACTGAAATTGATACATTTTTATGAAACATTTCTCTTTCAACAAATAGGCATTTTCCTGATGGAAAAATGTTCTGCCAGAAAATTTCCAACTAGCTCTAGTTGGAATTGTTCTTGGAGCAGGATGACACCTGCTGTGTACACATCTGGAGGCCTTGCTTTGGCACTAGGACTTGATTGCAGCATAACCAGTTAGCACTAAACAAACAGTGCATGTGCTAGCTCTACACCATCCCATCCTGTGAATCCAGGACCCTCATACATATCAGGTAGCACCGCCTAGTATAGGAACATTCAGGATAAAAGCATAATTGCCTGAGTAGAATACTCCTCAAAGTTTCTCAAAAGGCATGAGGCACTATAAGCATAAATGGAATTTGCATAATTGAAGTCCGCTTCTGTCTTCATGAGGGGCCTGGCAATTTGAGCAATAATTCGGTTTTTCTGTCTGCATGCAGCCATCTGCAAAATCATATGTTGTGTTACAATAAAGTGACACAAACCTTGTCACGCCAATATGTTGTCATGACGATAGTTCAGCCCATAAGGAATGACAGTCCCTAAACCCCAAATATACGTTAGGGCCATTTCATTGTACTGTCAGGCTCACTGTCCTGCTGGGACAGCCCCTTCAAAACTGTTGCAAATCTAGGTAAAATATGCATTTATTATTGTGCGTGCGTGTATTAGATGAGAAAGTAGGAAATCTTCAATCATATATTTGAGGCACACCAATGATTGGGGGAATTTTCAGAGGCTAAAATGTCCTAACATGATAGAGAATATTTGAGAAGTTCCACAACCAAATAAGATGCTGCATTAAAGAAATGTCAACCATGTGGCCTTTCCAAATGAATGCTATCTTGCGCTCCCTTAAGGGTTTCACCTTCTGCACAGGAACATATTATTTAAAATTCAGCAGAGTGTTCTGCCCAGATGGCTGGGAAACGTCCACTTCTCCCTCCTTATTTATTTCCTTTTTCTTTGCAATGAGGAGAACTGTGTTGAGTCTGATAATGGGCCCTCTCCTTCTAGAGGCTTGTTCTGTCATGAAGACTAATGGATACTGCTGATCATATTCATTCCACAGTTAGTGAAGATAGGACTTCTTGGCATTCACAGAGAGGTTCTTTGATTCACATTAAACCTGTCTTGCTGATGGGGAACTAGGAAGGCACATAGTGATACAGGTTGAACCTATTTAGTCTGGTACCTTCAGGTCCTGACCAGTGCTGAACCAGAGAATTTGCCGAATCATAGGAGGTCAGTATTACCTAGCAGCATTGCCAATACTTCCACTGCTTATTGGGCTCTTAGAAGACATTTAGGGTCCAATTAGAGCTAAATATCAGCACAGAACACTGAGAGCCAGGATTGGTGGCTGTAAACAAACTTTATGGGACAGCAGGAAACTTGGCCACATCCATGATAAGGGACATCTGGCTGACTAAAATCATGCAAGACCATGAAGGCTGCTGGACCAGAGAGTGCCGGACTAGAGAGGTACAACGTGTATTCTAGTTCATACTCATATATATTCCTTATGCCATCAATTGCAAAGATCTGTCCCGAATGCTGTGGAACAAAATATTCACCAATTCATCCATGCTGTAGCTATTAGTTATTCTTATATCCATCTTTCATCATGAGTTTTCTATGATGCTGGCTATAATTCTAATGCAGTTCCGCCCCACCCCCCGTTTTCTTTTTGTCATGTTATTTAAGACCAAGACGTGTATTGTTTCCATGTCAACACATGCAGACCTCATCTCAATAATGCACCGAACAATGAGGGGAACAGAACCATATAAAAATACGAGGGAACAAATATCAGAGAATGTTTGTAAATGTATGTGATTGTTCCATGCTAGGATGACTAATGTATCTCAGGATGCGGTTATTGATCTTCCTTTGGTTTGTAAGGAGTACCAATTTGTGCTGTGCTTTTTGGCTATTTTGGACATTTTGAGAGGAGGAAAAATGGCTAAGGTTCTTATTACCCTTCCCAAACCCCCTCTTCTGGCCTTCAGACTACAACCCAACCTCCCCAAGCTCCCCACAGACCAGGACACACCAACTGAAAATAGCACCAGACCCTTCCAGAACAACAGATGCAAAACTTACAGTTACATTTCCACTGCTGTAATGATCAACAGCTTCCAAAACACACCTTTCAAGATCCCTGGATCTTGCAAAGAGCTTATCACAACATCTGGTGAACCTCATCCAGTGCAGTAAATGCCCCACTAACAACTCTGTGTGTGAAACCAGACAATCACTAAGATCTCAAATGAACTTGCACAGAAAAATGATAAAAGACAAAAACAGCCTATCACCTATGGGGAACACTTTCCACAGAGTGATTTCTCTACATCTGAGCTCTCTGTCCTCATCCTCAAAGGAAACCTGCACAGCACCTTCAAACGATAATCATGGGAGCTTAAATTCATAGCTCTGCTAGACACTAAAAATTGTGGCCTGAACAGAGCCACTGGGTTTATGGCTTATTACAGCATCTATAACTCACTAAACCCCATTCCAGCTTTTTTGTTTTCCATCCTTTTCCCCGCTATGACCACAGGGATGTTAACAAGCTACTTCACCCTGAATGGTCCCTAGAAATATATGTGAATGACTTATCCTGAACAATAAAGGGAAAGGGATGTGGATTGAGATAAGTAAAGAGCATATGAGAGATCTTCTGACCAGTTTGAATGAATTCAAATCAATGGGGCTGGATGCTATTCACCCAAGGATACTGAAGGAGTTAGCTGAAGAAATCTCAGAGCCACTGGCAATAATATTTACAAACTAATGGAGAGGTCCTGGGAGACTGGAGAAAGACTAATATAGTGCCCATCTTTAAAAGGAGGAAAAAGTAGGAGCTGGAGATTGATAGACCAGTCAGTCTGACGTTAATACCTGGGAAGCTACTAGAGCGATGTATAAAACATTACATTTGCAAGTACCTAGAGGACGAAGGGTGATCATTAGCAGTCTGCATGGATTTGCCAAAAACAAACCATGCCAAACCAGCTTGATTGGCAGGGTATCTAGTTTGGTGAATAGGGGGAATATGGTGGGGGAATATGGTGGACATGATAAACCTGGACTTCGGCAAGTCTCACATGACATTCTGATAAATAAGATGGAGAAATGTGGGCTTACCGCAAAATAGCACCTTGAACCCCCCCCCCAGTTCATCATTCCTATATGGGTGTGATATTTCATACAGAGCATGCCATTTAAGGCATCATATGAAAGGTCATGATCTGCTGAAACCCACCATTCTGTCCAAACATGTATACCACTAAAGTGATGAGAATTTGCAGTATGGTTGTTACAGAAGTATAGAGTAAGCTTGCTGGTGACACACAAAGGACCCCCGCCCAGGAGGCTGCTCCATGACTATTAATCAGCAGAGGAGTTATAATTAAGGGTTTTACAATTCAGTGACAGTTTCCCAAGTCCACACAATGGGGATATACTCGATTACTGTGACTCAACAAAACCCAGCAGGCATGTGATCATGGTGACTCAGCAAGACTCCCCCGGGACCATGTCTGTGCAAGTGTCTTTCAGGCATATGGATTGTGGATATAGAATAAGGAGCAGCTGCAGCATGTCTTTGCCTTTCTCCTTGCCAGCCTATGCTGGAAGCAACTGGAATGAGTGGGATGAGAAAACAGCTGATCTAAACACTGCCTTATGTAATAAGAGCTAAACTGTAGATTATGAATTTTTTTATTTCCTTTAGTAACGTTCTCTGATCTTTTATGCCTACCACTGATAATCACTTTATATTCACCATTTGCAGCCAAGGGGAGCCCACACCACTTCCTGCAACTCCCCTTGGCTGCAAACTGCAAAACAGAGTCAATAGGAGCCGCGAGGCTTTGTGGCCACGGTTTCGGTAAGTAAACACATCAGAGCAGCCAGTTAACAGGTTTCTCAAAATGGTTGTGCGGACCACTTTGAGAAACACTGCACTACAGCATAGCAGATTTAGATTAAATCTCAGGGAAAACTTCCTAACAGTGAGAACAGGAGGACAATGATACAGACTGTCTGGGGAATTGTGGAAGTGCCTTCCCTAGCAATTTTCAAAAGGAGGCTGGATTGCTATCTGTCTTGTGTGATTCAGATACAACAAATCCTGTATCTTTGCAGGGGGTTAGACTAGATGACCTTGTCATCTCTGTGATCCCATGATAATCTGTTCCGTCTTGTATGTAATTGTGCCCCTCTGGGCACACTTCCCAGCTCTGTGCTGCAGCAAAGCTTGTCTCTAACAAAAGTTGGCCCAATAAAAGATGTTACCTCAACCACTTTGTCTTGCTAATATCCCGGGACCAACATGGCTACAAGACGACTGCATAATCCACTGTGCACAGAGAAACACACAGTACATTATCCTAAAACAACAACATAAGTCGCCTCTTCATCTGGCCCCCTCAACCACTCTACTCTCCCTTTGCAGTACTCCAGACACTGAAAAGCAGAAGACAGAAGCTGCACCTCTCTTGCTGGCGATTCCCCTAATGTGGGAAGGTCCCCCAGCAAGCATACAACTAGCATCACCACTTCACAGAGGGTGTATGTTGAGGGCAGGACACGCTGTACTCTGGCTATTCCTGGCTCGTTGGGGGCCATTACCAACTGGACGAGGTTAAAATAGCCCCTAGGCTGCTCCAATGTGGGCCAGGTCCATATAGAGCTGACCCTATAATAAAAGAGCTGCAGTCAGTCTTTTTCACAAAGCCCAGTGTAAGAGCCATACCCACCTAAGAATTTGGTCCAGTGCTCGGATGTCCCAGAAACACACTTCTATGGGTTTGTAGCAGAGATCCAAGGAGCATCATGACAAAGCAAAAGAAACAGCAGGGGGAACCTGCAAGTAGGAGTCACTTGGGAACGATGGAAAAATTAGACTGAAAGCAGCAGTAAGAATTATGGCCTAATGTTATGACCTCATTTGGATTTATTCTGAAATGGAATCTAAAGCAACACTGACAACATGTCCTTTGTCAAAGGAGAAGAGCTGAAGGACACCGTGACAGTGACATTCCGCATGAATGCAAAGGGGTTGACAAATATAAGGCAATTGGCACTGTGCACAAGGATGTTTGGGGAAGACTTTTACCCCTTCAGATGCAATGCTCACTGAAAACCTTAAATAGATATTGTTATTATTGAGGACCATTTAAAAGAGTTTAAACACACTGCATGTTCTCCTAAAACACAAAGCAAATTTGATCACTTAATAGTTCTTATTTCAGGCTAATGGATCTTGAAAATGTTGAACAGCCAAACTTTTGGCCATGCACCGCAACACCACATATGTGAGTCAGCCACTACACAGTGAAATAATACAAAACATCACTATGTACATAGTATCCACTGCCTAGGTCAGGGTAAACCACTGGACCTATATATCTATTCTTATGAAAATGCTTATTTCAGTAGCTCCCCTGTCCCACCATTGTTAAGTGCTGATGTCATTGCAACATTCGTCCTTTGATAACAGTAAATCATCATAGTCCAGATTAACTGCAATGCTATGGTGGTGCAAAGCAGCTGGTTTAGTCAGTTCAAATGAGCTTATGGCTGTGTTAGGGGAGCAGCTCAAAGCCACCAGAGTGCACCGGTGCATCTGAACCTATAATTAAATTTAAAATGAAGGATTTAAGGACTGAGGTCCAGATTTTTAGAAGATATCGAGACCTTGCTTCACTCAGCATTGCAACACCGAACTGATTGAGAAGCATAAGTCTCATTTTCAAAAGTGATTGAAGCACTGAGGACTCTAAATCCCATTGACTCCCAAAGGACTTTGGCTCCTACGTTCCCAAATCCCTTTTGAAAAGGAGACTTAGTCTCCAAAATCAGCTAGGTGCTGCAATGCTAAGTGCAACATCATTTGGGCCTTAGCCTGTCACAAGTGCCACGTCTATTAGATCTCTCTCTGATATCCGCTGCATACTTTCTGACACTAAAGGTATTACTATCACAGATTCTATTTAAGCAGCACACATTGAGACCAGGACTTCTTATTGCTGAAGGATTTGAACAGCTAATGCAATCAAGTGCGAGGGAAAAAGCGAGCCAACATGACAGACTCACAGAAAACGAGTCTCTGAATTCCCAGTTATAGTTACTGACAAGGTAGCATGCCAGGAACTGCAGTCCACACTCAATTTAGCTGAGCAACACTCATGACACATTTCAAAAATAAAGCTTGTTATTGTTTTTTCTACAAGATAAAGGTGATAGAGCATTAAAACATCAACAGAGCTTAATACTTGAAGTTTAACATGTAATAATGAGAACATAAAAGCACTGCAAGCTCTCTGATACGCCTAGCTTGGAAAGGGTGATATCAAAACAGTAGATATACCTATTGCCAGTGAACTAAAATAGAATATTTAAAAGTAACAATATGATATAATTATTTATTTTATTGGTTACAGTGTTCCAGACTAGGGCTCAGATCCTTAAGTTTGGCATTAAGCCCCCAATCTCTTATCTTGGGATACCCATCCCCCCAAAAAATGCAGACTCAGGACTGCCTGGTTATGCCATTGCAGGATTGTTGGAGGGCAAGATTAGAAGCTCCAACTACCTTATCTCCTGCCTGCAGCATCCCGCTTCCTGCCCCTATGCAATAGGTAGGAAGTAGCAACTCAGGTAGTCCCACCTTAACTGAAGATTTCCCTATGAAAGGGGAATTCTCAGCTACCCTGTCAGGACAGCTTTACCTCTCCTTTGTGCTGCAGATGTTGTACAAAGGGGGCAGAGAGGGAGTTCAAGATGCGGTCTGGCCCCAAACTCTGGTATGCAAATATTATGTAAAGTTGACCTTTGGAATGGCAGTGATGTGCTTTCTGAAAAAAAAAGTCATTTTTAACAGTAGCAAATCAGATTTAGGGATTGCACTGTTATCTGATTTCCAGCCTCTGGTCATTTCTTTCCTGGACAAAACTTTGACTACAGTTTGTAGGATTCAAGCTGTTTGTATGAATAAGGTTTTGAACCAGGAGATCAATCTTGCAGGCCATGTGGTATTTGTGAAATTAGTTTAAAGTGAGCTCTTAATCATCTGTTGATAACAGCAATGTCTTAATATTTTTCATGAAGCTTTGGGAGCCCACAATTAACCTAATGGGTATGTATTTGAGAGTTCAGACAAAGGGATGGGGCATTTCAGCACTGAGTAGAGCTAAACAGGATCTGGATTTTTCCATGTCTCAGGAAATTCCACAAGTTTAAAGACTTTTTCCCCCCATTCCATAAAGCAAAAAAAAAAAACTTTTAAACTTCCCACAAAACAAAATTATGATTTTTTTTGTTTTGTTTCAGTACTTTCATGGCTTTTTATTTCAATAAAAAACAAAACATTTTGTTCTGATTTTGACATTTGAAATAGCTCCAATTTTCTTAAAAGTAGTAATTTCTAAGCAAAAATTCTTTCAAAAAATACTTGAAACACATTTTGACCTCATCAAAATACTTTTTCTTCTTTTTCCCCCATAAAAGGAAATCTTATCAAAATGAACATGTGTCTACAAAAGATTTCACTCTCATCATATCTGCATTTTCTGATGGAAAAATATTCCAATCAGCTCTCTTGGCGATACTTTGAAATATACAGTTTCAAACAGATAGATTCTGAACTAAGACATTTATTCGATTCCTGGGGTGTTTTAATAGAAGCTGAAGGAGGAAGTGATGATTTAGGTCTGATGATTTCCTGATGCCTCTATTTGCAGGTAGTTTAAATGTGATGCCATCTACCACTTTGGTTCAGTATCAGAGCCTTTGCATTTTTGAATCATATCTTCTCATAAAAATGAATTGGATTTGACCTGCCTAAGTTTTTCATAGCCTTTTTTAATCAAAGAAAAACATAATTATAACATATATCTAGATTCAGAGCTGATGGATCACAATGTGTTCAGACAAAGTGTCCTGGACAAAGCCTCAGCAGAGGACTGCAGATGAAACATGTCCATATTATACATCACAGAACTCCTGAGATAAATGATCTTTTTGATATATCTCCTTAAGCAGCCGAGCAGGAAATTCTTATTAGTGCTCTGATGTTTACAGAACTGTGACAGACAGTAATTTTTTTTAACTTTTGGATATGGCTGTTGATTGCATCTGATTTTGCTCAATAAAGTTACAGAAGAGTAGCCTTCCTGTGTAGACACTTGTTGTGTAATTATTTCTGGCATCAGTTAGTTTTTCCATTATCCACACTTGCAGTATCCTTTCAAACTACTTTTCTAGACACAGAGCTTCCCAGTTTCCAGTTCACTGCAATTTCATCTGGTGCTGCCGCTGACAAATGGGAAATCAATTCGGCTGTGTTTTTCAGCCCATATTTTCCTTTTTGGGGAAACCTAGTAAAGCTGCTTCTGGGTCAGTGCTAGTCACCCTGGTTTGTGCCCAGAGAGTTCGTCAAATCTACTGATAGCTGTAAGAGTTGAGGGGATTGTTAAATTGGAGGCAGTGAGGCAGAACAGAACAGCATCAGTAAAGAATGAAATTTGATTAGTAATACGTAGGTTATTCCAGATTATATCAGGAGCATGATTGCACTGAAAAGCAGACAAGGGCTCCAAGGCTAGGCCAAGCTGCACCGAGGGATCCCAAGATGGATAAAGCAAAGAACAATGGTGAGCAGACACTTTTGATTCTTGCTGTCATTTCCAAGCCCATCTGCTCTGTGTCCCTACAGCATCTGCCAGAACTTGCTAGCAGCACACCTCAGGGGAGGTGACACATCAGCGTGTCCCCCGCCCTCTGACTGAGAACCTGAGTTTGGAGAGGCTTCCAACACTTTCCCGTCTGAGGCTCATTTCCTTTCATGTGGCGAGTAGGCAAGAAGTCCCCCAGTTGGTCAAATTAAAACTAGATTTATTAAGAATAGAAAAAGAAAAGCAAATTCAAACAAGACATGGTTCTGCAAAACACAGCTGGCCATGGAAATGCTGAACTGCTCTGGAATACTAAACTAGGTTACAGTGAATAAAAGAGACTTTATATTTTCTCTCTCCCTCTCAGTCTCTCATCTTAACAATCCCTTTTTGGACCAGATTCTCCGGCACCTACTGGTTCCTTATGTCTTCTCTGTCTGAGGTTCTTGGGAAAAAAATTTCCAGCGGCTTTCCCTCTACCTGTACCTTTCCAAATCTTTTGATATTCAAGGTGCTTCAGAGTCTGCTACCATACCCATATGTTTTCTTTCACACACACCCCTCTTCCACACAACTTCTGCAGTGATACTCTGGCTTATCAGCATACAATTAAAAACTCCCTCAGCAACTTGGGCTTCTCCATCTTCATTCAGTATTTGCTCCTCATCCTCCCCTAATGTATTTTTTTCAAAATGCATCTCACAGCTGGAGAAAATGCCAACTACATCTGGGACGGGAGGGAGGACACCCCTTCAACATGCCATTTAACTTGTTTCTACTGTCTACAAGCTTTGGGGGCAGACAACATCTTTTCTGCTTTTACAGATGAAGTTTCATACAATTTCACCATTCAATGTTAACGTTAATTGCACACTATATTAAGCACACATTACTGACAGATACCAATTCTGTCATCCTTACTATGGAATTATGGAAAGGAGAATTCATTGCTACTTGATTGCAAGACACTGACTATATCTGAAATTTAATCAAGAACACATTTGTAGCAAGGCAGAAAATGGCCTGTCAAATGCAAATTGATGACTTCCTAATTAAAAACAATTATAAATCTCTGTGAGAAGTGAGAAAATTTCATTAGGGAACCAGGAAAGGGTTATGTAAACTACATAAAAACCTATTTTAAAATTAAACACAGAAAAAGTCAACACAGAAAACACAAACAACCACCCACTATCCAGCTAATAATTACAGCACAAACTAATATAATAACTTCTGACCTAGAGTTTATTGCTGGATCCAAACTTTTGCCTGCTCCCATGTTTCCTTCAGTGGTGCTTATCTACTAACGGTTGTGATGAGTGTTTATCCAGCCATACCTATAGGAAGAGATTTCCCATAATCCCCAATCAAAAGAATTAAAATCTTCTTGATAAAAAAACCCCATACATTCTTTCATATAGGTTGCAGAGTTGGGATGCAAGTCACGACTGTGCCCTCACACATTCTTTCGTTGTTTCGACCAAAACTAATGTCTGCAACAAAATGGCCATAGAGCTACTCAGTTACTTTTTCCATAGGCCTCAGGTCAAAGCTCACACTCCCCCCGCAATGTAATAGACACATTGTTAGCCCAAGCCTCCAGTCAGAATCAAATTCAAACCTCATTGGCTGTTTAGCTGCAGAAGCAAAGCCTCTGAATTTAAAAATAAGCACCATGTCATACAACTACAGTAGAGTCCCGATTATCCGACCTAAATGGGACCGACAGGTGGTCGGATTACCGAAAATGTCGGATGATAGGGACTCTACTGTAGCCGGCGCCGCTTGGTCCCCATCCCTGCCTGGCCCTGGCCCCTTCCCTCCCTGCAGCTCCCTGGTGCGGGCCAGGAGAACGGCCCCGCTTACTGCCCCGTCACTCTCCTGGAGCTGCTGATGCTGCTCCTGCCGGTGCCGCTTTGTCCCCGGAAGCTGCAGGGTCGGATAAAGCAGAATGTCGGATTACCGAAGGTCGGATAATCCAGACTCTACTGTAATTCATGACACAATTACTGTACTATAGAAACCACACAAACATTGCCTAGGGAAGCCAAGATTAGATCCCTAGTCCTTCAACTCCCGAAACATTGGCCGCTACCACTTCTACAGTAAGAGATCTCCTTTAGCCAGCATCAGAGCTGTTATTCTCTTTATAGACAACTACCAAAGCACATCACCACTCACTCATACACAAAGCCAGTGCAATAAATATACATAAAAATTCATCTCAGTGAAAGTGGGTTGAAGTCAGTTGTACTCACCCATGCCTGAGTGAATTTGAACCCATGAGTTTAGTTCCCTCTGCCAGGACAAAGGGGCTCTGAAGTAAAGGACCCCAATTTTCAAAAGGTGCTAAGTGTCTCCAGTTCCCATTGTCTTTAATAGTATTCAGCAACTTTGTAAATCAGGCACGTTTCTCAGCTGTGTACATATGGATTGTGGGGCATAATTTTAGGCAGCCAAATTTGAAAAGTTTGAGCTGAGAGTCTAAGAGCATTAGGGAAATTAATTGTTGCTGGCTGTGCTTATCAACAAGAGGTTGATGTGGACCCTCTTCTTGGGGTGTCAGGTAATATTCTGAAGAGTGCCTAAGGGCTTGGTTATATGAACATGTAGTTTGTAGCAAACTGGGGTGTAAAGCTACCTCTCATTAGTCCGTTGCCCTCTGTGTAACTGTGTGAACCCAGCTGGTAGGAACTAAAAGTCCCTATCAGGCTCAAACAAAAAGTTTGCAGGGCCCAAGGTGGCATGCTGTGATTGGCTGTGCTGCACAGCCAGGCGGCCCCCAACTAGAGCAGCAAGTAGGCAAGCAAGCACCAGGCAGCACAGGGTCCTGAAGGTGCGGGGCCCCAAGAGAACCACTTTGCTCACCTTGCCCTAAGGCCGGCCCTGCTCCCTATAGTTCTTTGATCTAGCTCACTCTGAGACACTATTTCAAAATGCAGTGCAAGTGTGCAACAATACATAAGGGAACTTTAGAACGTGGAAAGATGGTTCAAAAGGATACTTAATGCACAACAGCCTAAAGGGAGGTAAATTTACACCCCACACTTGGTGCGAACTTAGTGTTCATTTAGGCAAGACCTACATGACTTAGGAGCATAAGTTATATTATCTTTGGCTCCTGTGTCACTCAGGTGGCTTTTGAAATTTTTCCTATTGGAACATTTTAACAACTACTTTGAAGGGGCCAAAATGCTTTTCAGTGCTGCTGCATAAACATGGCTTAGGGTATATCTACACTGCACGGTTATTCAGGATAAAATAAGTTATTTTGAAATAGCATTGAAATAAGAAACACAATTTGCATAGCTCAAATTGCATATCTTATTTCAAGCTACGGTACAGTGTAGACGCACCCTGATATTTTAGGGCATTAAATCTCGGTCCGCTCACTTTCTGTAGTGGAAATGCTTTTGTCCCATCTACATCTAAACCATTCTCAACATCTGCTGATCAGAGTAGGAAGGTCCTGTTGCTGCCAAAGGATAATTTCTCAAGTGTAAATGGACCTGCCTTGACAATAGGAGAAAAAGGGAAGAGAAAAAACTTAATTACAGTAAACTTCCGATAATCCGGCACCTTTAGGACCCAGGCGGTGCCGGATTATCAGATATGCCGGACTATCGGAAGGGGGGGCTATGAGGGGTCTGGAGTGGAGTGGGGGGGATGCGCCCCTCGGTGCTGCAGGACCAACCCGGCAGCACCCCAGCTGCTCTGCCCCCGGCTTCCCCAAGTCAGCCGCTGGTCAGTTTCAGCAGCGGCTGAATTGGGGAAGCCAGGGGCAGAGCAGCTCCAATTGTCCAGCTGCCGGGAGCACTGCCGGGTTCCAGATGGTGCCGGACCATCAGGAGTGCTGGACCATTGGATGCCGGACCACTGGAGTTTTACTGTATTGAATTCCAGTCATACCCATTTCAAAGGCTCTACAACTGCAATGCAATGTCAATGAAAAATTGTTCTTTCTCCCCCTCTAAATTGCTTCCCTTTCTTCTTTCATTTTCAGCTTTTATATAACATATACTTAGACAGCATGCTGCATATGATCAGTTACATTTCACAAATACTGGTGTAAATTTCAAACCTTCACACAGAGAGACTTTATGGTACACTTGTGGATGTCACTAAGCTCTGCCCACATACCAGTAAAACTTGTTTCTATAGTAACTAAGGTTACTTAGGACCAAGTAACTAAAGTGCTTGAAAGAGGAAAACCACATATTGTCACCAACAAGAGCTGTCAGTGCTTATTATCAATTTTATTACTATTTGTTAGTTAAAGAAGAGCCTAAAAAGTGGGAAAACAAACAAAATAAGAACAAACTGAACAAAGAATAGTGGCATTAATAAGTGCATAAAGGTGTAAGCTGTTCTATAGTCTTAATTGATAGGGTATTTTGGAAGCTCTATAGGGGTGTGTCTACACAGCAGGGCTTAACTCGAAATAAGCTATGCAAATTGAGCTATGTCAATTGCATAGCTTATTTCAAAATAGTTTATTTTGAAATTGGGAGTGTCTACACAGCACTTATTTAGAAATAGAGCACTTCTTTCTCCAACTTCCCTTACTCCTTGTACAATGAGGGTTGCAGGAGTTGGAGTAAGAAGTCCTCCGGCTTGACAGTATTTCAACATTATTTTGAAATAACTGCCTGCTGTGTAGACACGGACTAGGTTATTTCAAAATAATATTACTGTGTTGACGTACCCTAGGAGTGCATCTGAGGCTACACAACTCATAGGTAATGTGGTCTCCCCAGACTCAAGGCAAAAATACCTTTCTAGTCCCTTGCACCATGGTGTATTTGCTAATTGCACTATGCATACAGTATGGCGTTATCTCTGTAGGTGAAATTCATCTCTCCTCAGAGGGCCAGCACAAGGTTTGTACAACATCAAGTACCTTGTAAATCCTCAAATATCTGCAGCACCCACTAAGTCCTGGGATTCTGAAAGTAAGACTGAAATGGGACATAGGTCTTGAGTTAGCCCTCTGCACAGGGATGAGTTTCACCTTGCATAGAGCTTCATGGAGAAAGTGAATTCCATTTTATGGAGGGTTTTGATATTTCAAATTGTGTTTTTGCTCTGATTAGGAGTGAAAAAAAACAAAAATTTCAAAGTTCTCCACAAAAGAGAGGGGATCAGGCCCTGGAAGCTATAGGGTTCCCAGCATCCAGAGAAATCTACTTAGCTGTGTGCCCGAGGTACCAAGAATGCTGGCAACCATGGGTCTCCCAGTCCTGGAGCCATCTACATGGCTGGTTGCTCTAGAGTTCAGAATCTGGGAGTCCAAGTTCCTCAGCAGCCCACCAGGAGTTTTTCTAAGGAGCCAGGAAGAGGGAGCAGGTAGAAAAGTTCTGTCAGGACCTTAGCAAAATTGCAGTTTCCACAAAACATTTCAATTTCACAAAATTGGCAAATTCTTCTCCAAAGTGACACTGTATATTGTTAAGCAATCTCTTTTGTTCTTGTTAAGAACAATAACTGCACAATGTATATGGGCTTCCAAAGGTTAATGAGCTGGCAACCTATAGTTTATTATGTTCTGTTTTGCACTCCTTGTATAATTTGGGTTTCTTTCCCCTTATAAAGTTCTGAACATTTCAAATGATCCCTTTTTTCTTGGTTTGCTTCTGCTGCCTCTCCTCACAGGTAGCAGAGTTTTGCTTTTCCAGGTCACCTCAGAGACACCTGCAAATATCACTGGAGAGGTTAAACTTTAACTTCCCAGAACCTGAAGTCAGAGTATGGCTCCAGGTGGGTACTCAAGCCATTGTTTTTATTCTAGAAAAGGAGCCCTAGGCAGATTGAATCAGCCGTTGTTGCTATCATAAGTATCAGGCAGAAGAGTTGCACTGTCATTAATAACAGGGTGATATCCTGCCCCACTTGAAGACAATGAGAGTTGTGTTATTGATTTCATCCCAAGAATGCTGTCATGGAGTTCACTCACCACTGGGATACCTCCGTTTGGCCACATCTGGGGTCCCTTATACTGTCACACCCTCCTGCTTCTTATTCTTCGTCTCTCTCCCTCTCTTTCCTCTGGCCTGGTCATTGAGGGTTTTCCCCTTCTGGGGTATCAGTACCTCTTCATCCCAGATAGCAGTCCTATCTTCAGTGTTCAGACCATGCTGCTTCCCCAGTGGCTGAAAGGGAAACCTAAGCTTGCTTTCTACTCTGGGTCCCAGCTCAGGGACTCTTTAATCAATAGTCAACCTTCTTAAACCTTGCCACCTTTCCCTGCTCCATCTCCACTGTCTGGAGCAGATACAGGCTTTCTCACTGCAGCTGCCTTTTACTACAAGCTTTCTGGCTTTATTTTAGCTCCACCCATTCCTTCCCAGTTAGGTTCTATCATTCAGCTTTGGCCTAGATGGTGAGTTGGCCTCTCCTCAACCTCATTAACCTCTTCTAGGCTGGCATGGGGGGTGAACTCCCCATCTAAGAGGCAAAGACTGAAGTTCTTACCCCTGTTTTGATCCGTTTTTATATTGCAGACCAGGTACAAACTAGCATGAGTGTGAGTTTTCCTGAGTAAGTAAAAACGCAGTAAGAAGTTCAGGCATGACAATGCAATAACAACCTTACCACTTCCATACTACTCTGCTTTTTTTTAACATGATACTACCTTTATTCAACCTCTTCTGAGTGGGAGTGCTGCCTGGTGGTGGAACAATGTATGCTGAACTGCTACCAGACACAGTAGAACAAGTCAAAAAACAGACAGGCAGCCCTAACTTTTGATTACCTCCCGCTAGTTTATCTGAACTTAACATTATTGTAATAGAGTGCTGGGGGCAGAGAAGTGGTTGCATTCAATGCTACAGTATGTATGTCAAGCGCAGAGGTGACAGTTATTAAAGGCTTGTTAACATCTCTATGTTTGGAGACCAACAAATAGCCTTTTGAGTCGAGCTGATGAAATGTTAGCTCAGAGAAGCATGGCAACACAAAAGATACATGGGTCTCTAGAAGTATGCTGAAGATAACAATGGCTGCAGGTCACGGAGACCGATGATGTGGAACATAGCAAGTGAATTATCAAGTGACTCAACTTATTTGGAACAAGGTGATTGTTGTTTAGCAGAGGATTTTAAGGAGATGTGTCATTCTGAAACTTCAGCTTCACAAAGAGCCATGAAACAAAAGGCTCCTTTCCTCTCTTTCTTCGGGCATTTCTCCCCGTCTCACAAAATGTCCCTGTACTTCTGCCCAGAATGCTGCCTTATGGCCACAATTTATTGCCACAGTTTTCTAGATGAGGAGGGCTGGGACAGGGACTCCTAAGAGAGCCTGTTGCATCATTCAAGAGATGCTTTAAGTTTCTGACGATGAGGTGCATTCTTCAGTGATTTTTTGTTTACTTTTATGCTCTTGGCCAATCCCAAATATATCCATGCTGGAGTTGCTTTTCCTATTCTACACATAATTTAGTTATCAAATACTGCAGGACAGTATTTGTAAAAACAAGTCTCTTTCCTTTCACATAAGCGTGGGATCCTTTGCAAGATGTTAACTATAACTTTTTAAAATATATATCTTAAGGTCTTTCATCGCATTTTCAAAATTTTTTGAGTAGAGAGAGGCCCAAATCAAACCATCCGGTTTCCAATATCCTCAAACTCTGGAATGGTCTTCCTCTAGGTTCCACCATTCCTATATACAGTTTTTCCCTTGTTCTATAATATCCCCAACAGGAATTCTACACCCAAATACCTCCATGATTTAGGGAAGTTTTGCATCCATGCTTTGCTCCTCTGTCCCACTGATACTTTTGAGATATTTTTCATTTTATTT
This sequence comes from Pelochelys cantorii, assembly GCA_032595735.1. Classification (NCBI taxonomy): domain Eukaryota; kingdom Metazoa; phylum Chordata; order Testudines; family Trionychidae; genus Pelochelys; species Pelochelys cantorii. The sequence goes on along the minus strand of CM064326.1, from coordinate 252,537,053 downwards.
ATAGACACACATAGAAATGAAATGTCCCCCAGCCTACCCATAGCATATTGCCAGAGGTTACATCCACACTACAGGCTTCTTGCACAAGAAGCCTTTTGTGCAAGAGTTTTTGCACAAAAACTTCTTGCACAAGAGTGTGTCTACACCTCATGGATGCTCTTGCGCAAGAAAGCCATTCACAGAATGGCCATTAGAGCACCTGTGCTTTTTCAGATAGGTTCTTTTTGCACAAGAAACCCCTGCGTAGCATCCACACATGGCTTTTTGCACAAGAGCTGTAGTGCAAAAAGGAGTCATGCCATGTAGAAGGAGGCATACCTACACCGCAAAAAGCCTTCTGTTTTGTTGATTGACTGTAGATTTTCTTGCACAAAAATGTGCTTGAGGTGTGGATGCTCCACGGGTTTTTGCGCAAAAACATAGCCAGAGTCCTTGGTTTTTCCTCACCCTCCTCTGGAACCTTATGAGAGAATCCTTTTTTGGATGAGGTACATATATTCCACATTATTGATGTCCTGTGATTACAGGGGCCTCATCATTGGTGGACCATGGTCCTTCCTTTAATATATTTCAATGGCTACCATCAGAGCTCTGATCTCAGAGAGAAGTCCTATTACATGGGAAGCAGCTTCTCTGCCTTTATGAGCCTTTTCCTGCATTCAGCACTTTTTTTCCCACCTGGGCAAAAAAGGAGAAATATCCCAATCCGCCCCCAGCCAAGGCAACTATTCAAACATTGCGGAATCAATCTGAAGCATTATAATTCTATTTTCCTGCTCCCTACAGCTGACTCCATTGCTAACAATGCAGGAGAAAGGAGGAGGAGTCTGTACTGTGACACAGCTGTTAATAGCTAATCAAAACCCCGAGGGAAAAGAATAAGGAAGGAGAAATGTGTGTTAATAGGAAGAGGCAGAATAATTTGTCCTATTTTTAATTTTTTAAACCCAAGAAGAATAAAGATTTTTTAAAGGCTCCCTGGGCCTGGACATCTCTTTGGAAGATAATTTCCTTGTACAGTCCAGATGGAACGTGCTATTAGATGTCCGTCCTCCCTTCTATCAAAGGACATAGATTCCTGATCATTTTTCCCCATTGAAATTACAGAGCAGCTGCAGGTCACAAGTAAGTGACAATTCCATTCGGAAGATGGAGAAATGGTATATTGGCTCCTCACCTGTTCCCCCTCCTTCTGTCTCCCTATAAGAACAAGGTGACAAATGACCTCTCTGCAAGTTATTCACAATTGCCATAAGAACACAGGAGACCATAAAAGGCAGTGTTCCATTGCACTTTTACATCAAGCAATGCTGGTGGCTCAGACAAGTTTAGCAGTTGGAGACAGATGTGAAGACTATTTCTGCACCATTTCCTCCTACTTAGCTCTTGTGCCCCGTATACTGCAACATTTCCCTTCAGTCTTTAGCTACTGTTTTTCATAGTCTTGCACTATTGCACTCAAGCTTCAGTTGTCCTTAGTAGTCCTGAGTACCAAGTTCTCACGTGATGATCATATGTTTCCTCTAGCCAAAGCTAGCAACAAACCTTACCCACACAATTCAGTTCCAGGTTTACTCCTCTTTCCCTAACCGTCTACATTTCAGGGTTGTTCAGTTTTGGAGTTCCAATTAGGCTACATCTACACTGCAGACATATTTTGGGATACCGCAAGTATCCTGAAATAGCTATTCTGTGTCTTTCGAGCAAGCCCGTTATTTTGAAATATAATGGGCTCGCTATTCCAATGTCCCTGTAAACCTCGTTTCATGAGATGTAAGGGACATTTTGGAATAGCGCTCTATTTCTAAATTTGGTGTTGTGTAGACAGCACCAAATTTCGAAATAAGCTATTACGAAATTAACTCAAAATAAGCTATGCAACTTGCATAGCTCAAATTGTGTAGCTTATTTCGAGCTCCGGGTACAGTGTAAACGTACCCTTATAGGGATAGAACCAAAGTAAGAAAAGATCCAGATATAGAAACAACATATAAATAAATACATGTAGAATTTTGACAGCCTCATTTCTATTTCAGATGGAGTGGAGGTGAGTTTAAAATTGAACCGTGTTCTAGGTTTTACTTGAAAATTTCCCATCTTGGGGGAGTTTGTGTGACAACTATCATAATATTTAAATATAATTATTTTGCTTGTGAATTGAAGATGAATTGTTATACTGGGGAACATAGGGAAATAGTGAATGTTTTTCCTCTATCATATTTTGTATCTCTTTTATTTGTAAGTGTCCAGAGTTCCCCTTGGTATCATTGCTGTCTACTGAAAATATCCAGAACTTTGCTTCCTTCTTGACCCTGCGCTGAAGTTATAATTCTTTGTGGATGATCAGTTTGTTGCTATAGAAATTATGTAGTAACACTATAAAGCCCCAAGAATGGGGGTAGGCACTGTACAAACACATACTAAGGAAAAGTCATAGTTACTATATCATCAGTTGAAGTTTATTACTTCAGTGCAAGAACAAGTAGCCTAAAGTTATACAGGTACAAAATGAAAGTAGTAAAAGAGGAGCCTTCCTAACTTCCAGAAGACTAAGTGCTTGAAGTCATTTTAAGTCATGCCTTATGAAGAAGGAATTTGGGAATTGATACTTCTGATTAGTCCTTTCTACCAGGAGAACAGGGGATGAGAGAGAAAACTTTGATTTAACTGCTTCAGTACCAGTCTTCCATCCTACACAACTGTGCCACCTACTGCATTCTATCGACAATTTCAGACACAGAGAAGGGTCATCATGACATAACTAGAACAACCAGTAGCAATAGAAGTGTCTTTGTTCAACATATCTGGCCTGTCAAACACTAATTGTTTTGTGAAATATATACAACTCCATGTAAGGTAAACAGCTTAGTAGTTAGATGGAATGACAATGGGATTTGCACACACATTGGTCCTAACTCAGCTCCCACAGGGTTCAATAGTAAAGCTCTTCTTGAGCTGAATGGGAGCAGAGTTACACTAACTCTGAGTTCTTCTGAAAATCCCACCCTGCTGTTCTACCTAACATGAAAGAGATGATAGAAACTAGATCATTATAGTTTTGTGACACACGTTTTGCGGGCCATTGTAAAGAAACCATGAATAGATTCAGTATGAAAATAAACTAAAAAAAACAACACTTTTGTTTAATATGTTGTTGGGTTTTGTTTTTCTAATAAAAACAGCAAACTTTCAAAGAAAAGGGATTTTTTTTTATAAAAATGTGTTTAACTGTTAGCCATTTTCCCCCAAAAAACATTTTGATGAAGAATTATTGACCCGCTCAAGTGTCTGTTTACACACACGGCAAAAGAGTATATCCATAATATGTGATTTTAAAGGCTTCATGTATTTACTTTTGAATGTCAGATTGTGGGGAGACAGGATTGTTATAAATATGTAAAGGAATGTTGTTAAGAGAACAAGGACCAATTATTCTAATTAGCCACTGAGGATAAAACAAGATGTAATGTGGTTAAAAAGACACTGTCAAACTGAATTTTTGAACATGACTTATTCAAAAAAAACAGCTTCTGACAAAGTACTCTTTTAATAGCATGTCCTGATTTTTTAAAAAGTTGTTTTAATAAAGGAACTTTTTACTTCCCTGTTTAAGTCTAAAGCAAGGGAGGAACTAATTGAGTAAATGGCTATCTTCACATCTATGAAGCGTTGTAGCTGTATCAGTGCCAGGATATTAGATTCATAAGAAGTTGGTGCAAGAAAAGATATTACCTTGCCCATTCTGTCTCTCTGTCTCTTTAACATACCTAAGTTTGGCAGAATTTGTATATATATATATATATATATATATGTTTTATTTTATGTTATGCTTATTTTTTTACCAATGTATGTTATCACAGCTACACAAAAATGTTGTGTTTTAAGCTATTTTAAATTTTTATTCATTTAAATGTTCACAGTTTGGGAAATTGCAGTAGGCAAACACTTATTTAATGATTGTCTTACTGGCTCAAGCAATATATTTCTTTTTTTGTCTTTCTAAATTTTGACTAACAAAGGAAATACTTTTTCATTGGTGTGTGTACAGGAAAATTAATGTTTAACAGTATTTACCAATGAAAATCTGATCTTTCCAAGCCTAACCATAAACAAAGTGCGGTAAAATACTCAAACTGCACACACACACTCTTCTTTTAACATGTCACAGGTATAACTAGTCTTAGGTGTTACTTCTAAGTATGGCATCTACAACATTTTTAGACAAAAAAAAATGGATTTTCATGTTGACAGTGTCCTTTTAAATCCCAACAGTGGAAAATCCTGCACTATGCTTACATGGTGCACTTAATGTGCAATGTCATTTTATGTGATACAATTAGGCCATGATTTAAAAAGTGACTGGTAATTTTGAATGCCCTAAGGCTGGAAGCACTTTCTGAAAGTCAGTCCCCTTAAACATAAGAATGGCGATACTGAGTCAGATCAGAGGTCCGTCTAGCCCAATATCCTGTCCTCTGACAGTGGGTCAATGCCAGGTATCCCAGAGGGAGTGAACAGAACAGGTAATCACCAAGAGACCCCTCCCCTGCCACCCATTCCCAGCTTCTGAGAAACAGAGGCTAGGGACATCATTCAAAGATGTCTCAGGTTGGGTGCCTAGAAACTGTGGCATTCCAAATCACTAGTTACTTTTGAAAAATATAGATCTTAGCTTTTAAATTGTACAAACTGTTGTAAAGCTAGCAAGTTGAAAAGTTAAGGAGAAAAATTCTGACTCTTTATATATGTTTTCCCCCAGAGCATGTTAGCTGATCATGATTAACTTAACTGGGGAAAGAAGGCCTTACCACGATCAGTTAACATAATAGTAGACATTCTTTGCCTTGTTTTCCCTAGATGCCAATCCTATTTAATACCTCATTAGCGATCACCTTTAAAACATAACCTATTTTCCAGAATATGTCAACATTTTTTCATGCAAAACTTATTTTTGGTTGAAAAAAAAGTTCTTTTTATGGAAAATTTGTTTCTAAAAATTCTGGGTTTTGCCAACAAAATTTTGTAGGTTTTCTTTAACCCCCCCCCCCCCCCGAAGTATAAAATTCCCTTTTTTTAAATTTTTAATGGAAAATATCCATTTTCAGACTAGTTCTATTTTCCTCATCTAAACATGCCCCAAACGACAGTAATACTGAAATACTGTGTTCATTACCAGAAAGATGTTGAAAAATTGGAGGGAGTTAAGAGAAAAGCAACTAAAATTATTTATACCTAGCAACCATGGTGAAAGAGAAAATAAAGATCAGATGATTAATGGACTGGAGGAACTGACTTGTAAAAAAAGGATTAAGAAGAACTAAATATGTCTACCTTGTCTATTTGAAAATGAGTTGGGGATAGCATAAAAAATTGTCTGTTTATAGGTGTGGAGTAAACACCAAGAAGGGAATGGAGTTGTTTAGGGAACACAACAGGTTGTTATGAGAGCTAATATGACATCTTAATGTTCTAGTTCTTAATGTTAAGTGGAAAGGATCACAAATTCAAGATATTCAGGCTGTACAAACTCCTATGGTAAGTGGTGCAACCGCCATTGTTCGAGACATTTGAATTAAACTGGACTATACTGTGAAACTCTGAGGACGATATTTTCACTGTTTCTTTAAACCTGTAGCAGGAAACCAGACAAAAGAGATGCTGGTGAAGGTATAAAATGAATGTTCTACTGTGAAGCAGAATTAGACACACACAGAGAGACTTTTCAGAGATAATACTGTTTTTCTTATTCTTATAACGTTCCTTGTGACTTTCTGTGGTTCTGAACCATTGTCATATGACATATGTATTGTAGGGAACAATCCTTTAGCATGGGGTGAACTACATGATGTAATAAATCTTTTCCATCTCTAATTTTTATGAGAATGCAAACAAATACCCACACCTGGGAGCATTAATCACACTTGGGAAGCCGCGTAAATCAGAAATGGAAATAATGTATTGTGCATGCTCAGCACACCATTTTCTAATGCTTCTAACTATGTAATTTCCAAACCAAATTTCTTCAAACAAGGCAGTGCATCATTCAGCAGTACATGCACTCCAAGGATGAATTTTCAAAATAATGTTGGTTTGGGGATGAAAAGCATATGAAAAATGTCTTAACTGTTGAAAAATCACTCCCCCGCCCCTGAGTGAATAACTCAAAAAGGCAGCTGAATGGATGTTTATCAAACTTTCCAAAACAAATTCACTTCTGGACTGAGAGCAGGAATGCAAAAAATCAGCCCCAAAGGTAATATTTGTGAGAAAGTTATAAATGACTGTGATTTAGAATGGAAGTGCAATCTCAACCTCAGCTGTGGCATCACAACCCCAATGCTCCCTTAGCTGGCATTAAGTGAAGCAGTGGGGCTGGAAGAGAACAAATTCTCTTGATTTCAATGGAACCATGCTAATTTACACCATCAGTAAAGTAAAACAGGACGCCAGAGAAGAGAGAGAATAGGAGTGGAGAAAACTAGAGAGAGAGAACAAATGCAGAAAGGAAAAGTCAGTAACTGGAAAGCAAGATGGAAGTGAACAATACAATCTTCTATCCCATGTCCCATGTGGACCTGCCACAGGATCGGAGTAATTCCCATTGTCTTGAGTTCCCAATATATTGTGTTAGATAGGACAGGACATCCAGAAGGTAAGAAAAGGACCAAATGGAGGTCAGAATCTGGAAAACTTAAAAACAAGAGGACTGAAAATGGAATGGTGATGGAAGCTAAGCTTGTAAACTTCACGGTTCGTCAAACATCCTGGGCTAGATCTTTAGCTGAGGGTAAATCTGTGTTGTTCTATTGACATAAATGGAGCTACACCAGTTTACACCAGCTAGAGGTCTGGGTTTTTTATGTTTCTAAAGATGGCACGAAGAAAATAATAAAATGTTTTTGGAATGTACTTGGGGGGAACGAACTATGGTAAAGAAAAACTGGTTGGGGGAAACGCATATTACCTTAGCAATTCTCACACAGCGAGATACAGAGGTGGGAGAGAAGGTGGGCCACAAAAGAACGTGACACATAAGGTACATCTACACTAGCCCCCTAGATCGATCTAGGGAGGCTAATGAGGGCGACCAAAATTGCAAATCAAGCCCGGGATTTAAATATCCCGCGCTTGATTTGCATGTTCCCGGCCGGTCACCATTTTTAGAAATTGACTATCCCGAAGTAACTGCCCGCGTCTACACGTGGCAGTGAAATGGAATTCCGATTTAAAGCCCCTAAATCGAATTAGCTGGTAAACCTCATTGCAGGAGGAATACTAGCTAATTCAAGTTAGGGCTTTAAATCAGAATCCCGTTTCACTGCCGCATGTAGATGCTGGCAGTTACTTTGGGCTAGTCAATTTCTAAAATGGCGACCAGCCGGGAACATGCAAATCAGGCGTGGGATATTTAAATCCCGGGCTTGATTTGCAATTTCGGTCACCCTCATTAACCTCCCTAGATCGATCTAGGGGGCTAGTGTAGACGTACCCATACAGAATAAAGTTTTAAGACCAATGTACTAAAAGATCCAAAATTTAGACAAGTAAAAAAAATCCCCTCTAAACTTTTTTAAGGATAATTTGTTTTTTGATAAAAATGAAATTTTTAGTAATGAGTGTCTATTTTCATTGAAAATTTTGACTGTTATCTTGTTCAGACATACACATACACACAGGATGCATATACCAGATGTCCCCAAACCAGAGATGTTTTGGCCAAAACCCCAAATATTTTGATTTTGAAATGTCCTGATGGTGCTTCATGGGACGTAAAGTTTGAGTGCCTGAGATTCCCATTCTCCTCTGTGAGCCAGGTTTCCCTGTTAACTATACTTTTGTTAATGCTGTGCAGCAGCTCTGTGCAAAGAAAAGACTGGTGCATCACAGATGAAGTCCAACCAGGAAGCCCAGCCCTCAAGGGAAAATGGGGACCTCACACATTTGAATGAGAAGTCAAAGGACAAATTAAAACATTGGTGCTTCCTTCCCTTGTGTCGACCTGCATCATCTTGATTTCTGGAGTGGGACCCAACAGCAGTAAGCATGACTCCAATGCCACCTATCTTCATGCAGCCGATTGCAGCTGCTGGTAACAAGATTAATAAAGGTGCACAGATCAGTTGAGGTCTCAACTCCAGCCAGCAATGGAACTGGAACAGTTGGGCTGCCTCATTTCACTCTGTGTCTGATGTGAGAGGGTGGAAGTGTGCTGCACTAGAGGCAGCTGCGCCCTACCCCTCCCAGAGCTTTCACAAGACAGACTCAGTAGAACAAGCATATCTGGCATTACCAAAGATGGTTAATAATGCCTGCTGGAAAGCGTCCCAGTGAAACAACTCTAAACTGCTGCTCTCCAGCAGCAGGGAGGCCCACTCCACTGTGTTCCCATCCTGCAGGCTGACTACAAATCATAACTTGACTAGGTTGGACAGGTACGTTTGAGGGTGAAACAAGAGTTCACGGAACCTTGACATTTGGAAGGATCACCTCCGAAGGACTCCAGGAGGAGGATGACAGGTCCTGGCTCAGGAGTGATGTGTCCAGTAAGACCCAGAGCACTTCGTTCTGTGCACAGAGTTGATGGATTTGCCTTGCAGCACCTGATTCTTAGATTTCAGCTGCATGATATGCACTGCATGGCTTGGTTGCCCATCTGGAGGTGGGTTACCTCTTTATGGAGTGCCAGTGCACCTTGGAGTAAGAAGAGCTCTGCTAGGTCCAGACCTGGCTGGACCCCACTTCATAGGTGCTGGAATTGGGGATGCAGGGGGTTCTGCCACATCCCATGGCTTCAAGTGGTTTCTATTATAGCCAGGGTTTATGGTTTGGTTCAATGGATCTCAGCACCCCCACTATACAAGTTGGTCCAGTGCCCCTGTCCTACTAAGAGGGTTTGGTTGTCCATGTATACTGTCATAGTCCAGGATGTAGGTAGCCATGCCTTGTGGTCAGAGCAGGAGCCAGAAAACTGAAGTCGGCAACAGTGACAGAGTTGGGAGTCAAGCCAAGGGCTGGAGCCAGAGTCAGAGTCAGGAACTGACCCAAGGGTCAGAGCTGAAGTCAATAGCCAGGGGTGGGACATAGAAGTAGGGATCTGAAACAAGGCAAGAGGGCAGGAACAAAGTCGGGCTCACGCATCAGCCAATAAAACAGGGTTCAATGCAGCAGCCAGCCAGGGATTCATCTTGTTGCTCAGACAGCTTCCTGTGCCTCTTTCTGGCTTAAATAGCAAGTCTGAGCCAATGGGAGAGGCTAGACATTGCCTCCAATTAGGAGCTTCATAGGCCAGTGCCTGTGGTGAGCTAGGGCCAACCAGCCTACACTCCCAGCTGGTTTTAGTGAGCTGCTGGGTAGTGGCTGTAGTCTGAAGATGACCTGTAGACATAGGTGCAAGATCCACGATCCCTCACAGAGTTCCAGGGTTGGAGAGTTGGGGTTCCACTGTGGCCCGGTATGGCAAAGGCTGGTAACTATTGCTACAGTGGGATGGCGTATTGCTGTAAGATAATGCAATAGTTTAAGAAAAACGAACCTTCCTGTGAATTCACCTTCATGGGAGTAATGAAAGGCCAGGCTGGGCATCCATCTGGGAGGGCTAGTTTAGGAATGATTAAATCACCTCTGTCATAATTTAGGGGGATTGACTAGCTAAGCAATTGGAAATGTATTCCATTCCCAGTTGTTCTATGAAGAATACCTATAGGCTAGATATACCAGCGTTGCCTGCTTTTTCCATACTAAGTGTTCTCCTGGAGCTTAGGACTATTTAACAGCCCAAAATTCTTACAAAGCTCATGGCAACAATTGCATTTCTGACCTGGATGCTGGAAGACAGTGTGTCATATTAAGATGCATAATTAATATGGCCCTGGGGTTGCAATCAGCTTTGAGTGTGCAGGGCCTGAGAGCTACACAGATCTCATGCTCAAGGACCCATCTGCCCAGATCTTGCTGCACGATCAGGGCTTAATAAAGTGCAACTAACTTAAAAGATGTGCAGGATGAGCAGTCAAAAGCTGGGATATTTATGCACATCCTCTGGATTCAGAACTGGGCAAAAAAATCCCTTAAAACAGACTCGGTCTTAAATCTAGCACTTCCTGCATCCAGCAAGACCAGAAATACTACAAGTCCAGCTTTTCTTACAGCATTTCATGCTTTTTGCTAAGGATCACAAATAGAACCAAGAGAAGAAATGTGAAATGTAGTTTGGTTTTTTGAAGTTAAATTCTTTTTCAAATTTTAATTCAAGTTTGGTTTGAATTATGGGCCAAATTATGGGTTGGTTCTTATTCGTCAAACTTATTCATCATCTTCAGGTGTTTATAAATCTAGTTGAAATACCTTTATGAATGAGTGGTCCAAAGGATCTAGGAGAATCCCTGAAGCTTTCTGAACCCAACATGAGAATATATCAGGAAAGAACATATTTATGGTGAGACCAGGAAAACTGAAAATGCTCTATAATCCTGGAAATAATCACAATAATACTTAAAAAATAGATTGCCAACAGGATTACACAAAATGCGCATATTTAAACACAACTAGCAACTTTTGCGACATTATGCAGTTTTATTTTATTTTTCCACCAAATGTGTGAAAGAAAAACCCAAAGATATTTTTTGCCATGAGCCTATTGCAACCCATCATGGCCACAATTGCATTTCTGACCTGGATTGTGGAAGACAGTGTGGCATTTTAAGATGGCCCACGAGAATCCATTGTGTACAGTTGGTTGCCATGTCAAAGTTACTAAATCCAAGCATTAAAATCTTGAATCAGTCCTTTCAATTCTGCTATGGTACGGCCTGACCCAGCTTCCACTAAAATCACTGAAAGGAGAATAGAGCCCAAAAATGCAAACAATTTCTTTCTTTTGGTGTGACAAAAATGGGAAGCACATTCATATAGCATTAGTCCAAAGCACACAAATAGTCTTTCCTCTCTCTTTATGAAACTGGAAATCAAGGCCAAACAGAGGCAAAACCCATGTTTTGATTCTGTGTTTGCATAGCACCTAGCACATAACTAAAGTTCCTCAGCACTATGGTAATACAAATAAATAATGAATTCTGACTGACACTAAAATAACCTTAAAAGGAACAATGACCCTTCCTACCACTTGGATAAAAGGACTTAATACATTATAAAACAAGCACGAAAAGCTGTTTCTAATCTCTAACATGAGGCTCATAAAATCCTATTTAAGAGCCAAAATAAAAGAGGCATTTCAGAAGATAGGTACACAGAGCATAAAAAGAACAAATGGAAGGAAAAGTGACAGCAAGTGGGATGAGATAGGGAAGACGAGGGAAAGGAAAATAAAAGGAAAAGGGACAAGACAGAGTGAGAATGAGTGTCTATGACCCATCATTGAATACATTCAACTATTGGTACGGGTACTGGTCCAAACTAGGAAGCTCTGAACCAGGGAAGTCTCCCACTGAAGTCAATGTTCAGATTTACCTAGTAAGTTTGGGTGAGGAGGAAAATTTAGTTTTACTGATGAGCTCATGCCAAAAATACTTGTTGGCTCCCCTATTTCATCCAGAACTGCCCTGCTTTAAAAAAAAAATCAGCCCTGAATAATGACAGGCCTTGCCAACCTTGCAGCCACAGCTAGCGCTTTAAGAGAAAACTGCTGGCTTCATGCCACAAGGAGCTAGTCCACTGATCAGGCAGGATGTCAAAGGCTGACTGCTCCCCAGATCCTTGCCTCAGCTGCTCTTCTTTTCTCTGGCTGGTGTCTGAGAGCAAAGAGTCCAAGGTGGCTGAAGCAGAGAGATGAGTCATGGTTCTACCAGCTGCCACCTAACCACCCAAGCGAGCATCAGAGGAACAAGGAAACATGACAAGAGGGGAACTGTGCTCTCCCAGTCTTTAAGGCAAATTTTCTCACTCTCTCAATGGAGTCCAGTCAGTATCCAAGTCCACCTGATCCCCAGCTGATCAGCACAGATTGAGCCTGGCTCCCCTTAAGGGCCGGCTGGCCTGTGATGCCATCCCAAAGGGCTTACAAGAAATAAGCCCTGAAAATATCAGGTGGTGAATCAGGCTTACAATCAGCCCATTGAAAATATCAGTGGGGGTAGAACAGGTCCCTGCCATGCCACAGTTTGAAGGGGGGGATACATGCAGTAATGATGGATTGTGCAGCTCCTTGGGGGCTCCTGCCTCAAAAAATATTTTCATATGTTGGCTACAAAGCAAGAGAGAACAGGATGAGTTAACATAGAAGACAGAAAATGAGATTGAACCAGCATGGAACCACACCTGTCAGGCAATGGCCAGGCCACCTGATTCCCTCAGAACAACCAGAACATGAAAAATTCTAACACATGTTTGTTTTCAGTCCTTTGTCTCCACCTCTTTGGCACATTCACTTTCCTCTTTGCTTTCCTCCAGGACTTTCTCACTAGAGAATATGTGCACAGCAGCTTGGGACAGGCTCCTTCAGCTGGATGCCAGCTTTAGGGGCTGAAGGTAGGAGACTGAGTGATTGCTTACAGTTACACAAGGGTCACATCACAGGCAGCACTACGGCTCCCTCCAAAGAGACGGTCAAAGCTCAGCTCCATTTTGCTGATGCTCTGAAAAATTAATGCAGTGCTGGCTCACTGTGATTTTTAAGTGTCTTTCCTGGAACACCTGCCTTTTACTAGCAAACACATTGATCTAATGAGATGCAGGAAATCTCTGACTTGTCTATGATGGATTGGATAGGGAAGGCATGCGTAACTTTGGATTTGTTAACTTGTGGGTTAAGTGATCTAAGGAGGGAAGAAACTCAGTGAGATAAGAGCTTGCTGTTAATGGGAAAAAAATAGCCTGGCACGGTATGGGATATATATGGATATCAAACCTCTCATAGAAATATTAATATGATTATATTGTAGGCAGACTACTTAGTGATGCATATAGTTAAGGCCATCTAACATCTTTTATTGCAAGTCCCTGTTTCCAACTGCTTGTATAATATTACCAAATATTTATCACTTGGACTAAACTTTTCTATGCCAGCTATCTGCCTCAGGCTGAAGTTTTTGATGTTTCAACAAAAAAGTTTAGCTGTTGCAGAGAACAAAATTATTAAAGAAGAATTTAACATTTTTAAATTCCCACCTTTTCTTTAAAGAGCTCTAAAACCTCCATACTTGGAACAATAACTTAAAATTTGATAGAGGAATGTTTTTGAGTGAGAGAAGTGCCTTTCCGGTCTCTAAGAAAATGCACTTAGATTTGGATGAGGCATAAGCTTCTGAAAATGTCTATCTGCACATATTCAGTAGAATTTCTTCGAGGCTTACTCAAAGTTGGTGCTTTTTTCTTTAATTTAAATTGGGGGTCTTTTATTTAAATTATATGGGGAATTATTTTTTTAAAAATAAACCTATTTAAAATTAAACTAGAAATGGACAGCCTATATTAAGCTTAATTTTGCTATAGTCTATTAATATAAATTAAATAATAATATTAAGCAGTACATGTTTGGTGCCAAGTTTTAAAGAAAGTTAATCAAGTGTACATGTGAAGTCACTGGCTAAGGACCTGGAATCAGAGTTTGTTGAAGGACTAAACCAATTTTTGACAGCAGTAGCTTCTGCTGTAAGTACAGAGAGAATATTTTCTTCATTTCAATTTATTTAGTAAATTCAGTTGAATGACAAGTTCATGAAAAGTTAAAAAGCAAATTGGGAGATGAAAAATCAGGACAATGTATTTTCCTCTCCTATTCACTGAATAAAAAGTAGGTGTGAGAGGGTGAGATCACTAGTTCTAAAATCTTGAAGGACATGGTGACCAGAAACAATCAGTTCAAGTCACTGATGAGAGCTAATACTTCCTCTGTTTATCCTCTGTTTAACCAAAGTTTTATCAAAAATATTTTGCATTACAAAACTCAACATATTTTTTCTATCCTGCATTTAATATAGTTTCATTTAACTTTTTAAGCGCTATTTTTGTTCATTTTAATTGAGTTTGAATTTCCATCCAAATGCAGAATGAGACAGACAAGTAAAAAGTTAATAATCTCATAAATAAAAAACATAGTTTACTATTTTCTAACAACCAAAATGGAAGAATTATGAATCTGAATAGACATCGATTAAGCTATCTAAGTGCTTACATAATTGTATGTAGATGTAGTGTATCCTCCTAGTTAGCAAAAAGAATTCCCAGACTGGGAGAGTTCTGTGCTACTCATGTTCATAGTTGCTGCACAGAAGAAAGGAAGTATGGCCAGAGTGTTTTTGAGTATAAGCTCTTTCTGTCTATCGACATGATGATTTGAAGCTGTATGCAAATAGTCATGTATTAAAATAAAACTTTGGTTTGCCCTGACTTACGTCAGAGATTGAATCTGCTTGTGGCTGGCCTCAGAACTGAAAAAAAAAAATCACAATAGGTGGCATAAAAAGTCATCCCTGCCCTCTATTTGAAACCTGTGTCAGAAACCATTTGGCCAAATCAGAGTACTGGGACTAGGATATGTAGTATAATGCATACGTGCTCATGCCATGCACTTTATCAAATATATCATAAGAAATATACACTGGAACTGACTTTATTTATCTTGCTATGTAACTATTTAACTAGGATTAAAACTGCCCTCTTAAAAATACTATTTTTCTAATCTGCTTTTCTCTCTCAGATATGTGGGGAACTTTAGGATCCTCCATTGATCTGTGCCCTGGTGGGGGCCACTAACCAAAAAGCTGGGACTGAAGTGAGTGACCTTTGCCTATTCCAAGTGCCTGTTGCAGAAGCCAATGGACAGAGAAACAGAGAGCGAGAGACAGCTCCGACAGTAATGGGCTGTAATTGAGTTCTCAGCCTTGCTCTAACTGCCTCAGTGCAATTGCCTGTGAAAATTGCTCTGTTTTATGCTCTTTGTTACGTTCTGTCAAGCTCCATTTAAAATAATGAGGCCCCTTCACTCGCTTTTCCTCCATAGAGTTTGGAGCAGTCAAGAGAACTTTCAAAGGAAGAACAAAAACTGTCATGTGTGGAGAAGAGGGGGCTGTGCTAAATTACTGATACCCAGGATCTTTAGAGCAGCTGTTACTGAGACATGACCTTGATGGAGGACAAATCAAAAAGATATTACCCCACTATCTCTGCCAGTCAGCTTCAGCTCCCTGGAGGTGCAAATTCATGCTGGATGCCCAATAAAACTGTTCTCTAGCAGCTGCTCCATCTCTTTCATCAAGTGAACCATGTCAAAATGTACACTGCAGTGGCAGAACAGATATGTGGTTAACATGTTTCCCATCAAAGTCATATATGGATTGACACTGAGGAGAGTAGAGCACTTGACACTAAGCACCTGTGATGCTGAGGGTTCCCATTGCCTGTGGGAAAGCTCCATCATAAAATCATTCATCTTAACAATCAGGTACGTGCCCTAACTCATACCATCTGCTGAAAATGCATAATATCCCCATTTGTGTACTATCAGGCAGTAGAACCCACTGCAGGAGGGACTAATAAGTCCTTTGCCTGTTTAGAGCACCGTCTACCAAGGATTTTTCAAGACTTTGCATACACTCATGAACTATCTCCCACAAATATAGGGGTGTTTTAGTATCCTCATTTTGTAAAAAGGCAAACAGGTGTAGGAGGGTTAAGTGACTGGCTTAAGGTCCTGAAAATAGTGTGGCAGAGGCAGAAATAAAACCTCGATCTCTTTATTCCTAGGTCCCAGTGTTAACCACAAAACCATCTTTCCTCACCTATGCTAAGATACAGACAGAAGCTTTTAGCTGGTCAGGATCTCAATTCTAAGTCAGAAAGGCTCATGGATGTAAGGCCCAGAATAAAACGTAGGCTCCTACACAATAAAGGCACTGTTGTGGGAGACCATTCAACCACTAGAGTGCTGGAATTTGGATAAACTATTAAACTGAGTATTTTTTGCCTAGTCTTAAAAGGTTAAAAGACGCATAGCAAATCCCTTTCTACATCCGCATACTGGGTTTTTCTAACATCTAAAAGAAATCTAGTGCACTGTGGAATTCCAACGGTAGGGCAAGCTGATTGAAAAAAAAAATTAAAAATAGCCTTGCATGAATTTATGAACTTGTTTTGATTTCTAAGTATTTTGAAAAACAGATTTGATTTTTCAAATTTTTTCACAATTGATTTAAAAACTCAAAATCAAACACATTATACAAATTATCAATCATTTATTCGATGAAAATGTTCATTCAAATATGTTTTCTATCACAATTTCATATTTTGGATAAAAAAATCATAAAAAATAATTGCAAAATGTCTCTAAAATTTCTTAGCAAAATAGATCTTTTGGCAAAAAGTTTCATTTTTTGTTGAAAAAAACTTTGTTAAAAATTAAACCAGTTCTAGCATTGGATTGAGCATTGAGGCAATTAGGCTACGTCTAAACTGTATCACTCTGTCGACAGAGGGATGCAAATCAAGCACATCAAAATTGCTAACGAAGCAGGGATTTAAATAACCCATGCTTCATTAGCATAAACATGGCCACTGTTTTATTTCAAAATAGAGCTTTTTTGAAAAAAAATGGCAGTCTAGACGCGGATCTGTTGAAAATAAACCCTTTTTCAACAGATCCTGTAAACCTCATTTTTTGAGGAATATAGGATCTGTCGAAAAAGGGTTTATTTTCAACAGATCCGCATGTTTCGGTCTTCACTGAGAAGTCTGAAGGAATGCCTAACATAGTGAATGCTAGTGGGAAGGGGGTAGGTTTAGAAGATAAAATAAAAAAAGAACAAGTTAAAAATCACCTAGAAAAGTTAAATGCCTGCAAGTCACCAGGGCCTGATGAAATGCATCCTAGAATACTCAAGGAGCTGATAGAGGAGATATCTGAGCCTCTAGCTATCATCTTTGGAAATCATGGGAGACAGGAGAGATTCCAGAAGACTGGAAAAGGGCAAATATAGTGCCCATTTATAAAAAGGAAATAAGAACAACCCAGGAAACTACAGACCAGTTAGTTTAACTTTTGTGCCAGGGAAGATAATGGAGCAAGTAATTAAGGAAATCATCTGAAAATACTTGGAAAGTGGCAAGGTGATAGGGAACAGCCAGCATGGATTTGTAAAGAACAAATCATGTCAAACCAATCTGATAGCTTTCTTTGATAGGATAACGAGTCTTGTGGATAAGGGAGAAGCGGTGGATGTGGTATACCTAGACTTTAGTAAGGCATTTGATACGGTCTTGCATGATATTCTTATCAATAAACTAGGCAAATACAACTTAGATGGGGCTACTATAAGGTGGGTGCATAACTAGCTGGATAACCGTACTCAGAGAGTAGTTATTAATGGTTCACAATCCTGCTGGAAAGGATATAACAAGTGGGGTTCCACAGGGTCTGTTTTGGGACCGGCTCTCTTCAATATCTTCATCAACGATTTAGATATTGGCATAGAAAGTACGCTTATTAAATTTTCAGATGATACCAAGCTGGGAGGGGTTGCAAGTGCTCTGGAGGATAGGGTCATAATTCAAAATGATCTGGACAAATTGGAGAAATGGTCTGAGGTAAACAGGATGAAGTTTAATAAAGACAAATGCAAAGTGCTCCACTTAGGAAGGAACAATCA
The DNA here is from genome assembly GCA_032595735.1 of Pelochelys cantorii. Taxonomy (NCBI): domain Eukaryota; kingdom Metazoa; phylum Chordata; order Testudines; family Trionychidae; genus Pelochelys; species Pelochelys cantorii. Next base: position 252,519,456 of record CM064326.1, on the reverse strand, counting down.
GTTTCACACATACAGAACGGGAAGCGACTGTCTACGAAGGAGTACGGCAGAAAGGGATCTAGGGGTTATAGTGGACAACAAGCTGAATATGAGTCAGCAGTGTGATGCTGTTGCAAAAAAAGCAAACCTGATTCTGGGATGCATTAACAGGTGTGTTGTGAGCAAGACATGAGAAGTCATTCTTCCGCTTTACTCTGCGCTAGTTAGGCCTCAGCTGGAGTATTGTGTCCAGTTCTGGGCACCGCAGTTCAAGAAGGATGTGGAGAAATTGGAGAGGGTCCAGAGAAGAGCAACAAGAATGATTAAAGGTCTAGAGAACATGACCTATGAAGGAAGGCTGAAAGAATTGGGTTTGTTTAGTTTAGAAAAGAGAAGACTGAGGGGGGACATGATAGCAGTTTTCAGGTATCTAAAAGGGTGTCATAAGGAGGAGGGAGAAAACTTGTTCATCTTGGCCTCTGAAGATAGAACAAGAAGCAATGGGCTTAAACTGCAGCAAGGGAGGTTTAGGTTGGACATTAGGAAAAAGTTCCTAACTGTCAGGGTAGTCAAACACTGGAATAAATTGGCCAGGGAGGTTGTGGAATCTCCATCTCTGGAGATATTTAAGAGTAGGTTAGATAAATGTCTATCAGGGATGGTCTAGACAGTATTTGGTCCTGCCATGAGGGCAGGGGACTGGACTCGATGACCTCTCGAGGTTCCTTCCAGTCCTAGTATTCTATGATTCTATCTAGACTGCCGGAAGGGGGGGGGGCAGCCATGTTTATGCTAATGAAGTGCAGGATATTTAAATCCCTGCTTCATTAGCAATTTCGACATGCTTGATTTGCATTCTTCTGTCAACAGAGCGATGCAGTCTAGATGTAGCCTTAGTGAACAGGATTATCCATTTCCCTGCTTAATATAGACTCGCCATCATTGGGAAATGACCATGTGATTTACAATAAAGGACGATTACTCATCATGGCAACCAAGTGGGAAAAGGTGTCTGGGAACCGACCATCTTCAAAACCTGTAATGGTCCTGGACCCTTCCCCCTTCCTCTCCCCTGTCCCAGAGTGGCCTCTCAGAGGTGAGGGAGAGCTGGAGAATCCACACAGTATGACCATATACATTTTCTGATATTTATTGGATTTGAAGCCTTGTTTCAAAGGATGCTGCAATTTGCCAAAGATTAAGGTTTATTCCCAAAATCTACTGCAATTTGTGGGAATTCATCTTTAGAAAACAGTGCTTGCTGGAAGAGACTGAAAAGATAAGTCCAAACCCATTCCATTTATTTACATAAACAAACAGAGGCTTGATTATCAGCCATAGGATTGGCAGAATTCAATTTTTATATCTTAATTTCAATGCCTGTCCATTTATTTTTAAACATTTTTTTCTGTTTTTCTTTATTTACATTTTCACAGATGTACAATATTGTGAGTTATAGTATAAATCCATTTAAATGCTCAGAATTGCAGGAAATTGTGGGTAGGAGGTGTTGGACATGAGATTCTTCAGATAATAATTATGTAATGAACACAGTTGTTGAGATTAAAAAAGTTTAAAAGTTTAGAATAGTAACAATTTCTGTTTTAACCATCACTTGTCAAAATATGGAAAATAAATATCCTTCAATCAAACTCTGATAAGTTTTCAAGCAGCATTTTTCTATCTGTAAATTTTGATTATCATTGATGGAAACATTCCATTGGTTTCTGTGTGTATGGTGAAATCGATATTTTACCAACATTTAGTGATAAAAATCTAATTCTTCCAAGTCTAACCATATACTAGGTTTGTGAATAGCCAAATAATCTTGTTATCAAGCTTTGTCTTATTTTCCTGATATATTCTGAGAAAAAGGTGGTTCAGAGCTCCCATTTCCTTTCTCTACCATAGTTAGGAGGCTGGAGGATTCCCAGATTTAGTGGGAATAAGTCAGATAGCAGATCCCAATAAAACTGAATAGCTTCTTATTTAAATATGGACGCTTAGGACTTGTGAAACAGAATGAGCTAGTATTTCAGAGCTATGGATATAGGAGGAGGCTCCTAAAAGTTTGCCTGAGTTATTTTGGACACATGTACACTGGAATCACATTCCCACAGACCAAGTCTCAAAGCTTGGGCTGCATTGTTAAAATTGCAATGTCGACATTTGGGCTTAGACTAAAGCCTGGGGTCCAAGGCACACCCACCTCATGGAGTTTCAGGGCCCAGGCTCTAGTCCAAACATCTTATACTGCAATTTTTACACTGCAGCCAATGTTCTGCGACCTCAAGGCAGCTGACCAAGGCCAGCTGCAATCTTGTCATGGGTCTTTTACTCCATGGTAGACCTACTTTCTGAGACTAGCATGAAGGAGGGGGGAAGTTCTGGCTTTCTCTCCTCTTATAACAGCTGCTGAGCATGATGGGAAAAAGGAAAGAATCAAGGACCATGAAACACAGAATCTCCTTGTTCCCTGGAATGCACAGAGAAAACAGCAGGGAAGAAGCAGGTAACTGACAGACAGCAACTCTATTTCAGAGAATCAAGGGAAGGGCAAGAAGATCCCTGATGGATTCATCACTCTGGTAACAGCTAACAACCGCCAACTGTAGTGCAATCTTCGCTTGGAACATATTAGTCAGCCATTCGTTTCCTCTCTGTGCCACAGAGATCTCCAAACTGGGTGAGGTCCCTGGAAAACAAGTGAGACAGAACTGGAATTCTGCCTGTGTGGAAGCCTCTTTGTTTGTCTGAACTAGTAGCACTATTATTATATGCCTCCTGTTTAAGAATGACTATGATTATCTACAAAGCCGATTTTCTCTGCCTTTGACATCACATTTTCACATCAAAAGCTATGAATTGAACACATCAAACCTACTTAATTAGTTTCATTAACACGGATCCTACAATTGACAGGTAAATGCTTTTTTTCTGTTAAATATATCTTGGATTCTGCTATTTCCACTCCAACTGATCTGAAGTGGGTTTTACCCATGAAAGCTCATGATCCTATATATTTTTGTTAGTCTCCAAGGTGCCACAGGACTACTTGTTGTGATTCTACAGATCGTGATGCGAACACATTGCCCTGTTGGGGTAAGGCAGAGAAGAAAAATCCTGTGTTTGATGAGTATGTGTTTTGGGCCTATGTTTGCAACTGTGACACTTTGTTGCTTAGCACTCTTGGGCTACGTCTACACTGCAGGCTTTTTGTGCAAGAACCACTGTTCTTGCGCAAAAACTTGCAGAGCATCTGCACTGCACGTGCGTTCTTGCACAAGTAAATTTACAGTAAAGCGTCAGAACAGAGGGCTTCTTACGCAAGAGTTATCCCTCTCCCCATGAGGAATAAGTCCTCTTGCTCAAGAGCTCTTCCACAAGAAGGCAGTGTGGACGGGCAACAGGGGTTTCTTGCGCAAAAAAACCCTATGGTTAAAATGGCCATCAGAGCTTTCTTGCGCAAGAGAGCATCTACATTGCCATGGACGCTCTTGCACAAAAGCACATCCCTTGTGCAAAAGCACATAGCAGTGTGGACGCGCTCTTGCGCAAGACCTTTTGCGCAAGAACTCTTGCGCAAAACAGTTATTGCGCAAGAAGCCTGCAGTGTAGATGTAGCCTTGCAGTGTTGTGAGTCATCTGCACTGTGTTGTTCTGATAAACAGCAGGTTTTAAAACTAAAAATTATACCTCTTTAGATGGCCTTTATCTCATCACCTCTGAGATGGATGCAGGCATCCTGATATCTAATCTCACAGCAATACACCTGACTTCCAGGAGCATGGCAGAAACAATTACCCATGAGGAGATAAGGAAAGGGGTGCTTAATGTAATTCTGGTCTGAAGGAGGGGCCCTCTTCAAGACTGTAAACATCCCTGCTCTCCTATATTGGAAACCGAGGGAGTGAGAGGCAGAGTCCTCAATGTTCTGGATGTTTGCCTCTTAAGCCATCTTCTCCTATGTAAGCAGTAATTTACCCCATTCAGCAATTCCCTCAGGCAGCACAGAAAGACATGCAGTTTATTATTTAGTCATAAGCGTGGTTTTATGATCCCATAATTGGCAAGGAGACGAGAAATGTTTGATATTCCATATCCAACCACATGCTGAGCTGCAGAAAGAGAGACAGGGCTGAGTCTGCAAGAAGGCTTACGATAACTCATTGCTAACAATTCCCAGGGTAGCCGCTTCCTCTCCAATCCTTCACTTCTCTGTATTCATTATTTTTCCCTTCTCCATTCGTTTTGCAGATCTTCCTCTTCCATTTCCACTTCTCGCTCTTTGCTCTTCAGTATCCCAGAAGGCTGGTTGTCTATTTTTATTGTCTTTCTCCCCTTTCATCCATGTCTCTGTTCTTCTGTGCAAAAAGGAGGCAAGGAGAGACTGAGTGCTTGTAATGTGGCATTAATTTGTCCTTGCATGGTTTTATCCCTTGCAGCTATTTATTATTGGCTATTTTCCTTACTAGGCTTTTTTTCAGTGCTGACATTGGGCTTCCTGTATTATGCACACCAGCCTGCAAAATTTATACTCGCTGTCCTCTTATAAAAAAAAGGGAGGGATCTTATTATGCTGTTTGTCTTGTGTATTTATTAGCAACCTGGAAGGTCTATTTGGCAATGGTGTTCTTCAGACAGTCCTGCAGTTACCAGCCTGGAGGAACAGAATAGCATTCACCTCACAATGACAAAAAGATTTTACATTTCACATCTTGCTGACTAGGCTGTTGCCTGTTGCTTGGTGGCTTTTTATTAAGACCATGCTCTAATTTTTCTTTCTCCTATATAGCTCATGGACAAAGGCACCGTGGTTTCATGAGTTTAAGATAGTTGTTTCTCTTGCTGCTTGAGATTTTTTTGACCATGTAAAAAACACAAGAATGAGGGTTCACCAAATGAAATTAATAGGAAGCAGGTTTAAAACAAACAAAATTAAGTACTTGTTCACCCAACACACAGTGAACCTGTGGAACTCTTTCCCAGAGGATGTTGTGAAGGCCAAGACTATAATGGAGTTCAAAAAAGCACTAGATGAATTCATGGTGGATAGGTCCATCAATGGCTATTAGCTGGGATGGGAAGAGATGGTGTTTGCCAGAAGTTAGGAATGGGCAAAAGGAGAGGGATTACTTGTTGGTTACCTGTTCTATTCAATTCCCTGTGGGGCACCTGGCATTGGCCACTGTTGGAAAACAGGTTATTGGGCTAGATGGACCTCTATCTGACCCAGTATGCTGGTTCTTATACAAGACATCCATTGGCTCTGAATTAAGAGAATGGCTTATGGAAGAGCTAGGCAGCTGGAAGTTTGGGGGTTGTATGGCTCTAGTCAGAAAACACAATAAACTTGGATTCATAGATGGTTTAGGTCACAAGTAGAAATTAATTTAATGGCATAATTAAACCCCATCTGGACATTTATCCACATCACAAAACCACCACACAGACCAACCTGAATTGGGGTATCAATAAAACAGAGACACAAAGCTGTATATCAAGGAAAATGTCAAGTTACAGTTGAAGTACATCAGTAAAGGAAATCAGACTGCACCCTGGAGAGCATAAGGTTTCTTCTAAAACTTATCTCCAGTGATGGAGGAGGGACAATATCTCTTTTTCTGTTGGATGTTTTATACATACGTGGAACAGTGAGAACATGGAGCTGCACACTGCTCTTAAACAACAACAGACCATGCACCATATTCTGGTAAAATATACCATCGTGACAGCCTACATATCTACCATAATCCCTAGGAAACTCACTCACAACAGTAAAATCTATATGACTCCTGTGAACCAGGCATCAAGATGTACAATGGAGCCTGTGGAATTCCCTGAGAAAGACAGGTGCTGAATTTGTGAGTTTGCATAGAATCAAAGAAATGTGAAGGGAAGGCATTTATGTTCATATAATTGCCCGAGGAGAAAAAACATTGCGATGTTCTACTGGAATACCCTTTGGGAGATTATGAACATAGAGAAATTAGAGATAGAACATACATATTGGGCCATCTAATCCCATCACTGCTAATGCTGGAATATTTTTCACGGCACATGTTTTAGTGCTTTGTCTAGTCCAGTTTTTAAATGACTCGAATGATGAGAATTTCACTGCTTTCTTTGGGAGACTATTTCACAGTTGAATAGACCCCATAGTTAGGTGTTTTTAGATCACTCTTCCTTATTCATTTTTATCTTATTACTCCTAACTACTATCCCCTTGGTATAAAATATTTAATGCACGTACAGGATCTGGATGGTGACCTAGGAGAGACAATCTAATGGTTAAAACCTCAAAGGACAAATTTCCACAGGAACATCACAGAAATTTTGCCACAAACATGCACACATAAATATGTGCATGGTCATTCCATTACAGCCACCAAACCATGGCTGTTCTATCACAGCCCAGCTGTCCAAAGGTTACTGTAGCTGACAGAGTGCTGACCATACAGCATGTTAGTCACATTGCAGAATGATTAACATAGCTGAGAACAGTCTGGCACAATGTCCTGGAAGATTTTAAGTGCCAGAGAGTCTAATACCTGCAAATATATTTATCTTCCTTTTAATATTTCATCAAGTTGGAATTCATGAACTGGATCTTTTATAGAGAAGTGTTATGAATTATGCACCAGAATCAATGACTTGTTACTTTTCCCATATTTTATTGTGTCTCAGAGCACAGTAGGGATCAGTGTCCATCAAAAATACAACATACGTTAGAGACTGAGTGGTACCAGAGAAGGCAGATGTACAATGTCTATGGTATTCTGTCTATTCATGGTGCAAAGATAAACACTGCTTAGCTGTATATTTAACTACCTCTTTTCATTCCCTTTTATTTAAGTCTTACTTTGTGCATGTGTCATGGTCATCTGGAACACTGAATTCTTGGGAATATTTCTATCATTGCTCTGTTGCTTATCAAATATATTTGCCTAGGCTTTCCTCTCACTTTACTATGCAGCTACCACTGCCAGCTCTTCAGATGGTGTTATCAGGAATTGTCTTCTGTGTCTTCCCTGAAGCCAAAAACTCCTCTGAGTAACTTTCTCTATTTTCTATATAATGAAAAAATAATGCGAGTTCTGTGGGAAAGTCTCTTTCATTTTCAGACCTTTCCAGCCAAGCTGCCAGCACATGGCATCTTCAGTACAAAGCACTTCAGTTTTGCTCATACAAGCATATAGTACAGCATACGTATAATTATTGAGTCAAAACCAAAATCCCCTCACAACTTCCCCTGTGGAAAGGAAAGAAGGGTGAAAAAGCTCTCCTGACAGATGCTAGTCAAGTCACTTGTGGCATTACTAGAGAGTTCTTAGGTCCACATCCACAAAGGTACTCGGATGTCTGAGTCTGTGACTTAGGCACCTATGTCCCAGCTTTGGCTCCACCTCAATCCACAGAATTTCCACCAAACTCTGCAGGTGCCTCAACTCTGTCAGTGTGTAAGGATCTGTCTTTGGACATGCGCACTGGTGCCTCTCTCCCACTTGAACCCCAGAGCAATTTACAAACCAAGGGAAGATGGGCATTCATCTTCCTAAAGGTAAGTCTACCCTACACAATTTATTCAACCAGTTATGTCAACATACAGCCACCACAATAATTCAATTGATTTTGTATGTCTGCTCTATGCTCCTTGGTTGGCAGTGCACGTTCTCGCCGGGAGCACTTGCGCCCATTTAACAGTCAGGGTGGGGCATTGTGGGATGGCTTCTGAAAGGCAGCAACAATCAATGTAGGCAATGCGGTGTCTGCACTGATGTGGCGTCGAACTAACTCCCTCACCCTAAGTGCTACGCCTCCCAAGCAGGTGGAGTTATTAAGTCGGTTTAGTGGGTGAGTTACACTGGTGGAAGCTACATTTGAATGTAGATGCCGACAGAGTTGGGGAGGCATGAGCTGCCTTATATCAGCCTAACTCTGTAGCGCAGACTTAACTCTGTAGGCCTCTGTCATGTGCGGGGCCTGATACACTAGGCATGCTCAGAGGCTGCCTGCCAGGTCAGATCCCAGTCAAATTCTGCCAGCCAGGGAAGTAGGTGTCAGTGCTCATTTCATAGCCTGTAGCCCAGGAGTTAGCACTCACCTAGGATGTGGAAGGGTTCAATACCCTCTTCTGCCTGAGGAGAAAGGTGAGTGCTCTAACCACTGCTGTCTAGGAGAGTCTGATGTGGGACTCTTCTCATCTGTGGCAAGTGCCATGCTACCTCCTTTGAGAACCAGATAGATCACTGAGCTAACAAGGGTGTTGTCAGCTGAAATCCACCGAAGGTTGTACCAGAACACATCTCATAAAAAGGAAAAAAAAAAACAATCCTTGGGGAGTTTTGTCCTCCCAGGGTTTACTAGGAGCCCACAGATTTGGCAATAAAAGTCCAAGGCAAACAAAGTCCTAGGCGCGCGCTTTCAGAATTTCTCTCCTCAACATCTTCTCACTGGGGATTCACGCTCACCACTAAGGTCATGCAATTATAATCCAAACCCAAGCAGATACAGTTAGTTCTTCCTGGTTCTTGGAAAGACCACCAACAAAACTCCAGCTCCCTTTGAAATCTCTCCTGTGATAAAAGAGAGAGTTCTTTATATCTTTGCCCCCATGCTCTGCAAATTCCAGCACCCCTGAACTTCTCAGATTTTTGGGGGGGAGGCTGAAAGGAAAGGGTGGTCTTCACCTGCCCACACATGAAGGCTCTAGGCCTGGGCTTTGTGGTAGAGTCAGCAGCCTTGGTTCTCTCTGAAACCACAGACTCCCATCCCAGGACATTTCCACTGTAGTGCACATTTCTTTTGTCTCACAGTTCTGTCTTTGAAACTCGGTCCCTGTAATAGGGTAGTAGATTTTCCTCCTTGGTCTTAAATTGCCAGAATACCCGATTACAAGGGGAATAGGACACTGCTGCTGAGAGAGGACTCCATCCTTCTTCAAATGATATATCAATGCAGTATCTACAACTGGCCCTGTCAGCTGCTTTAACTGCAATTTCTCCAACTCCAGGATTTGACTGGAGTGCAGGTAACAAGTTATTTAAAAAAAAATAAAAGCAGCAAATCTCCAACCAAACAGCAACATAGGTCCAATCTGTCTGCAGCTTAAGTGCTAATGAGTTTTATATGGATTGGTCTCTTACATGGTCAAAGTCAAACCATCTCTGTGAAATAACTGACTTTTGAGAGGACAAAGTGGCTTTTAGTTGAGTCCAACAGGAATAAAATGGCATTGGCTCTCACCTTGAGGAGATGATACAGTAAACAGATATGTCATTTAGATTGGAGTTATTTTGGGGGAGTTCTGAGGCCTGCATTATACTGTGGGTCAGATGAGATGACACCAGTGGTCCTTTCAGGCTTTGGAATCTATATGTGAATCTATGTCCTGTGCTGCAGGGTCTGGCCTGTAATATACACAGCAAAGAACACCCACCTAGAAGAGAACATTAAGTTCTTGATGGTAATTTGATGCTGCTTTACTAGCCTTCTGAATAAAACCACGGTTGGAAGATGATGCAGCTCAAAAGTAAAGCGAGTGTGGTTGGCCTCATTCTAGTCTCAGGAATGCATTTTGTAAAATTAAATATGCTGCTCATGGGGCAGTACTTACGCTGAAAGGCTGATGTGACATTAATTGTATGGGGCTAGTTAATTGGGAGTGACTCTGCTACTACCAGTATTAATCATCTGAGCAGACCCAGTGTGAACTGGATGATTACAGAAGCCTGAACAAATGTCATGTGGATTGAGCGTGTGTCTTGTCTCCAAGCAGCTCGTCCCTTGAGAGGTTAATAATCATCACACCTTTGTTCACATTGCAACAACCCTCACAAAGGAGTGCTGCAGGCCAGGACTGAGCTGAGGCAGCAGAGCTCCATGTGTGTGGGTGACTAGCACAGGAATAAGTAGCAGCAGCGTTGACCAACTTTGGGGTATATTAACCATGACAGTGACAGAGAACATTGGTGAGTACCATAAACACTGCAGGGTAAGCCACCTCCACTACAGCTGGAACTTAATTTGATGAAAAGATGTTTGCCCGCTCAGACTGGAGTACTGCTTGGTTGCTATAACAGATAACATATTATCACCTCTTAATCACCATGGCTGTGTCTAGACTGGCACGATCTTGCACCAGAGCTATGCAAATGAGGCTCAGCGTGGAATATCGCCAAGCCTCATTTGCATAACTAATGAGCCGCCATTTTTGCGGAAGAGGCTCTTGCGCAAGACGGAGCTGTCTACACTGCCCCGTCTTGCGCAAGAAAAACCCTCTTGCGCAAAGCCGTTATGCCTGAAAATAATCAGCATAACGGCTTTGCGCAAGAGGGTTTTTCTTGCGCAAGACGGGGCAGTGTAGACAGCTCCGTCTTGCGCAAGAGCCTCTTCCGCAAAAATGGCGGCTCATTAGTTATGCAAATGAGGTTCGGCGATATTCCACGCTGAGCCTCATTTGCATAGCTCTGGCACAAGATCGCGCCAGCCTAGACACAGCCCATGGGTGCAGCTCCATCATCATCCCATTGAGTGAGGTGAGGAACAACAACTATCTTGAAACAAAAAACAGGACTATGTAGCACTTTAAAGACTAACAAGATGGTTTATTTATTTAGTCTTTAAAGTGCTACATAGTCCTGTTTTTTGTTTCAGCTACACCAGACTAACACGGCTGCATCTCTATCACAACAACTATCCTGACACTCCAGCTGAGTAAGATCTCCTGGGCCTGGTATGTCCCTTCTAGTTCACCAAAAAGGGTCACCTGAGGTCTCACATAAAAGCTGGTTTTACTATGGCCATCTATATAATTGTGAAATGCATGTATGGATGTTTTGTAGGGAGTTATGCATCAACACTGAATAGCATGTTGTAAAGGTTTGTGACTAGGGACTGGTCACCAGCAAAGACAAACAAAGGCTTCCTGTCAGACAAAAAACATTACATCCACCTGACTGGTCAATGTCAAGTAAGTATTGTGTGGTTCACACTGAGTCCCATCTCGTAAGTCTAAACCAAACACCAATGAAGGATTGTGAAGACTTCAGAGAGAGAAAAGTAACAGAAAGAAGGACATGGCATGTAGAGGTGGAGGATTCCTCTCTTGAGTTGCACAGGCACAAGTTTGATCTAGTATATCTGAGGATCAAAGGAGACATTTCATAATCCCTAACTATCCGAGGAAGTGAACAGATAGCTCATTTGCTTAATAAGAGAGAGGTATTAACCAGGTTTGGTTGAAAACACTGCAGGGAGCTAGGGTGACAAGTGCCTAAGACAAGAGGATAACTTGTTAGTTAACTTTAGACTCTAGAAAGCATGCAGGTTGAACTTCTCTAGTCCGGCACTCTCTGGTCCAGCAATTTCCATGGTCCAGCATGATATTAGTTAGCTGGATGTCCACTTAATCATAGGTGTGGCCAGGTTTCCCGCAGTCCCATTAAATTTGTTTACAGCTATCAGTCCTGGCTCTCAGTGTTCTGTGCAGTTATTTAGCTCTAATTTACCCCTATATGTCTTATAAGAGCCCAGTAAGAAGTGGAAGTGTTGGTAATGCTGCTAGACAATACTGATCTCCTATGGTTTAGCAAATTCTCTGGTTCAGCACCAGTCAGGTCGAGAGGGTGCTGGACTAGAGAGGTTCAACCTGTATTATGACTTTGTTTTATATTTAGTCTTGAACATTGTTTTCAATGGAGAGAATAGCCTAAAAGCTACTTCAGGCTACATCTACAGTACAATGAGGAAGTCAACAGAAGATACACAACTCCAGCTACGAGAATAGTATAGGTGGAGTTAAAAAAAATTTAAAAACAAGATGTGGCCCCGTAGCACCTTAGAGACGAACAAAAAAATATAGACAGTATCATGAGCTTTTGTGGGCACAACTCACAAAACAACATAGCTGGATCTGACATTCTCTAAGTCGAATTTCTGAGGTGTTTCCACTGTGGGAAGTTGATAGAAGTGACCCGGTGGATTACTGGGGTCAACAGAGGTACCATCAGCAGTCAATTTAACAGATCCTTACCAGACCTGCTAAATCAAACCCCAAGACGTCAATCTCTGGAGTGTCAATCTTGAGGTAGAATCATAGAATACTAGGACTGGAAGGGACCTTGAAAGGTCATTGAGTCCAGTCTCCTGCCCTCATGGCAGGACCCAGTACTGTCTAGACCATCCCTGATAAACATTTATCTAACCTACTCTTAAATATCTCCAGAGATGGAGATTCCACAACCTCCCTAGGCAATTTATACCAGTGTTTAACCACCCTGACAGTTAGGAACTTTTTCCTAATGTCCAACCTAAACCTCCCTTGAGGTACGTGAAGACAAGCCCTAAGTACTAGAGACTAACACATTACTAAGAAGCAACAGCAAGGTATCAATCCAGAATACAGAGCTTCACTTTTGTAAAGGAAGGATTGATCTGCACCAGACAAGCAACAAAGCTTACCAGGTGAGACACTGCTTAGGATGAGTTAGAGCGGATATATCTTTGTCAGAGCTGGTTCGTGGCGGAGTAAGTGTTGAAGAAAATTGCCAGAAATGTAAGCCACATGTCAACCATTTGTATATCCAAATAAAAAGACTGAAACATTTATTTCTATGAATGTTTTTGTCAAGAATTTTCAGGCTTTTTTTTGGGAGGGTCAAAATTACAGTTCAAAAAATTTCAGCCAGCATTAATCTTTATATTCCTGTGGCCAAGAGAGGAAGATGTTTTTATAAAGGCATGGATAAGATGAAGTAGATGCTCAATGACCAGAGGAAATAGACAAAGAATGACTAAGTTGCTGTTTTCCCCTTCTGACTGTATTATAAATGCAGCTGAGGGGCTCTAAGTAAAGAGAAAAATGAGTAGAAAATATTGCTGACAAACATCTTAAAAGGTGTTTATATGGATCATGAAAAGTTATTAGACTTCGGGTGTGTGTGTAATAGTTAATATGTGTCTCGGGTAGTTTTGCTCTTTGGTTTAGGAACAGTAGCACACTTACATTGTTATTTGTATGACAGCACTCCCAGAAGATCTGAGGTCCCATTGCATGCATGTACACAGAGTAAATGACATTTCTGCCCTGGAAAGCACAAGCCATAACTAGACATTGTGGCATCCAGGGTAAGCAATCATATTGCACCCCACAATTTGAAAACCATCATCTCCTGACAGGAGCTGGTAGATCAGAGGCTGATGGGAGCCACCCAGCCTGCTAGCACCCCTGGCTCTCCATGCTGGGGGGAGCTGGGGCATTGACTGGCTGCCCAGCAGTCCTGCCTGCCCTAATCCCCAAGCTAGGTCACTTCTGTGCAGCTGGGCACTCCCCAGGGAAGGCGGGTTGCACAGCTTTGAGCTGCACCCAGACATGCTCTTGCCTCTCCCCTGAAGGAGCCTGGTGACACCCTTTGATACCCCCTGCCAATACCCCCAGCCACTCCACACATAGCCCCAACTGTCAGCAGCAGAGCCAGGAGCCCCGGGGCAGCAGTGAGCAAGCACTGCAGGGAGCATCTCATGTCAGCCGTACTACATGGTCTTTAATAAAACAGAGAACAGCAGAGGGTGACACAAGACAGGAAAGGATAGCAGAGAGGGGCACTGGCAGAGCTGTGGGTGGAATGGAGCTTGGACAGTAATAGCAGAGGTCTCTGCAGGCCACAGCTGAGGTGTGTTAGCAGAGCTGGGGGAAAGAAAGGGTGCTCAGGATTGGAACAGCAAGTGAACTTTAGATCAACATGGAGATGCATTGCTAGACCTGTGTAGCACAGTGGTGGGCAAACTGTGGCCCGTGGGCTACATGCAGTCCATTGGGCTTCTGTGTGTGGCTCACAACACATTTTGGTGACCATTGCCCATGCGCAGAGTTGCCAGATTCCGCTGGCTTCCGTCCGTGTTGTTTTTTTCCTACGAGTATTACTAAAATGGCATGCCTGCAAAGCAAGAGCATGAGAAGAAAGGTGTGTGCTGATTGCACATAACGTTGACTGTAAGAGTCATGCACTCCCCTCCGCATCCAATCAGAGCGCTGCTATAGTTCAGTTGGCACAGCCAAAAAAAACAATCTAGGTGCACAAGCACAGTTAGCAAAACTGCCCTATCCTGGGAGAGCATCTTGGTTATGACAATCTTGCAGCCCACTGAGATGAAGGAGGGCCATTCATGAGGACTATTCACTAGCCTAGGTTGCCCAACTCTGGTGTAGTGTAACCATGCTGCTCACAGTGTGTCTGGCCCAACTAATGGCTCGTCTTTTTCATGTGTGTTTGGTATTCAGGATAGAACATGTAGGTGTTTAATGCAATATCCATAAAAGCAGTGTTATACATCTTATTCATTCACTGAAAGCTCTGGACATCCACTTTAAATTTTAGAACCACTGTGCTCCAGAAGAAATTGATTCGGGACACTATAGACAAAAGGTAAAAATTCTTCCCTATGCATCCTGATGGACCTTATTGATCAGGAGAATATTTGACATGGATATAATGTAAAAAGTTTGGCAGGTAAGACAATACTGTCTCCCAGCATAGTGGGATTTGTTAGAACACACTTATCTACAAGACTCCAGAAATACATCCATCTTGCTGAGTGAAGAGGTATCACAATGTAAACTTTTATAAAGTGAGTTCAGTGTTCATGCAACTGAAGAACCAACATCACTACTTATACCCTGTGCTCAAGCTTCTCTCTACATCTACACTGCGCTATTTTTGTGGAAGAGGAAATGCAAATGAAGCACTCATTAGCATTTCTCGCACTCTCATTTGCATAGTCTCTTCTGATCCTCTTTGCAGAAGAGGTTTTTGTGCAAAAAAATGCAGTGTAGATGGGGCCATTTTGAGCAAAAAAACCCCTTTTGTGCAAGAACCCTGTAAACCTCATTTTTTAAGGATAAGGAATCTTGTCATGTCTTGTCTGCACTACTTCCTGCTTCTCCAGCACTGGCTCTGGCTCTCTCCTGATGAGAAAGTTTCAATTTTACCCAGTGTTCTGATTTTGTGATGTGCAAAAGCAAAGTATAAGTTAAAATCTACAACACTGTTTTCCCTGTAACACACAGGAGGATTGAAAGACGAAAGACGATGAACAGCTGGTATCATAATAGCCCATTGAAAAGATTTAATATTAGCTATGTTTTGTAAACCATTCTTTTGTTATTTTTATGTAGTGTATTACTGGAGGTTTGCTACCAGGCTAGCCTACTCTGTTTGGTCTTCTGCTCATCTCCTGGTGGATTAACAATCATTTTGATCAATCCAGGATACTACATTAGCCATGCACAATCTTCTTTTCCCTGACTCATGTTCTTCTGCCATCCGTTTTCACTTTCTGTGCCCCTAAACATTCATTGCCCCCTTGAACCTCTTAAAAGTATGTCCTGCAAATCAAGTATTTCAAAGGAAAATTTTGATCCATTGTGCATAAATAAATTGGACATATGTCAGTCATAGGAATGTAGCATGGGAAGACACATTACGAAGTCATCAAGTTCATCCCCCTTCATTGTGGCAGCATAAAGTAAATCTAGACTTTACAAGTGTTTGCCTAACTTGTTTTTGTTTTTTAATTCCAAGGATGGGGATTCCCCAACCTCCCTTGGAAACCTGTTCTTGAACTTTACTGTCCTTATAATTAGAACTTTTCCCCCTAATATCTAACCTAAATCTTCTTGCTGCAGATTATAGCCATTACTTCTGGTCCTACCTCCACTAAAACTCTCAGAACCTCTTTAGTAGTGCTTCCACCTAGCCAGTTATTCCTCATTTTGCAGTTCTGCATTTAATTTGTTCCTTTAAATGAAGTTGCACTTCTCTTCATTCAATTTCATTTTATTTTCAGACCAATTCTCTAATTTGTGAAGATCATTTTGAATTCGAATCCTATTTTCCAGCGTGTTTGCAACAACTCGTGGTTTGGTATCAGCTGCAAAATTTTATAAGCCTATTCTCCACTTCCTGATCCACCTTGTTAATGAAAATGTAGACTACGATCAAACCCACTGCCAGCTGCTCTGATTCCAATTTCTCAACCAGTGTTGCACCCACCTTATAGTAATTTCCTCTAGACCATCTTTCCCTTGTTTGCTTATGAAAAGTTTACGTGAGAGAGCCTCCACAGCCTCACTAAAAATCAAGATACATCATGTCTACTACTCCCCACCCTCCAGTAGGCCAGTAACCCAAAGAGCTCAGGTTGGTTTGGCATGAATTGTTCTTGACAAATCCATTCTTGCTATTCCTTATAGCCCTGTTATCCCTAGGTGCTTAGAAACTAACTATTTCATAATTTGCTCCAGTATCTTTTCAAGTATCAAGCTTTGACTGACTGAAGAAGCCAGATGGCTGCAGAAGATTTTCAGAGTCCATTGGAAAGAGTTTGTTGCAATATTAGGAATTCTAAGTGGAGCATACCAAGGTAAAGTTCCAAACATGGCAACATGGACACGTTTAGAATATGCTTTAAAGATGCTACCAACACAACTTCCAATATCACATGATAATATAGACATCAATCAGCTGGAAAGAGAAAAAGAGTGATCTAGAGAAATGTTACATGGAATAGAGAGAACTTAAATCCTTCAAGGTGACACTCAGAAGCAAAATAGACCAGCACAAAACCAAAATAAACAGCAGAAACTGGGAGACATGCCCACACAATGCACCTGAGGGTTCAGGAGGATTAAAAAAGGAGAAGATGGGCAAATTCTACTGTCCACCTACATAAAGCCCTATTAAATGGACTCTGTGCAAGTGGAGTGAGGAGAGATTGGAGCAGTCAAATCCACATGCTGCCCCATCCCTGGACCAGTAGGTGAGCCTCCTGTATGGGCCCCACATTTTCCCCACATTATCAGTTATTTGATCTGGAATACCTGCAACAGCCTCCTGGAGCCAGCTGCATGGGGAGGGGGTCAGGGTCCATAGTATCCTCATAACTATGTATCCTGTGATCCCTAATCTGACATGCCTCCAGCCCACCCCCTTTGGGAGCGGCATTCCTCACTAGTCCCTAGTCTCTCCCATAGCAGCTAGGGGTAAGCAGGCACCACAGCTCACCTGTCCTATGCCATGTCTAAGGCTACAGCTAGACTGTCAACAGAGAGATGTAGTCTAGACACAGCCTGAGTGTTATAACAAGGCCTCTGAAGCAGGGCTGAATATCATGCCTAGGGTTTCCTACTGGGAGCTGTCCCATTGTTTCCCGTGGCATCACAGGTAGTATTAAGCATTACATTCAGTGGGGGCTGTAGGATCAGTCCTTAGTTTAAATACTACCCGCCAGGACACAGTGGGAGAGAGACATGGGCTGCAGAGGCAGGGGAGAAGGAGAGGAGATTTATAGAAAATAAAACAAACGAGGTTTCTGTTTCCAAAGGGCTAGGTCATGTTCACTTCCCCAGTTTGGGTTTGTTTGCTTTATGTATTACTAAGTTATTTTTAAACTCGATTTATAATGCAGACTAAAACAAATGAGGGCATGAAACCCACCACCTCATTTTTAGAAAGGTCACAAAACCAGCAGCACTGAATTGGTGGGGAAAGCTTCATATATCATTCCCAGTCCCTGGAGCCTTCCACTGCCTGTCACAAGCACTCAGTGAAGATTAGTAGGAGTAGTCATTTATATTGCAGTCGCACCTAAAGGTGCTGAGATCAGGGCTATGTGGCGCTAGATGCTGTACTCACAAGAAGGAAGAGATCGCCCCTGTCCTAAATAGACAAGACAGACCAAGGGGTGAGAGAAAGATTAATGACCTGCCCAGGGGCATGAAAGAGAGATTGTAGTAGGAACTGAATCCAGACCAACTGAGACACACTCTAGAGCCTTAACCACCAGATTCACCTTCCTTCCTTAGCGAGCTGTGTGTGCTGGAAAACTCACAGAGCTCCACACCTCCACACCTTAGGCTGTAAGGAGCCTAGAAGGCCACTGTCCAATGAGGTGTGAGAGGAAGGATGGAAAGAGAATGTTTGCAAAATATAAGAACTGAATTAAGACCAAGTCAGTCCAGAACATCAGTTATCCCTTTCTCTCCTGCGAAATCTCTCGCCTCTCCCCTGCCTCTTCCTTTCCTCATTTCATGCCACTTATGCCAAGATTTATTTTCAAGCCAAAGCATTGAATTATGACAATGCTGCTGCAGCCTCTCAGACCTTATATATCATGGAAGCTAGCTGAGCTACTTCACTCCCCAGAAAGCTCTTTACCCAGAATGTATTACTACCAGGGTCTTTGCAAACCCTTCAGCCACTCCATAGGGATTTATTTACACCATCACAATACATCAGGCAGCTCATTATTATGGATGCATGTGTGGAGCTCCTCTCTTTGTGTGTTCTTGGCTTCCATTCACACAGCTGCATATGTCTCTTGAGACTGGAGAACTGAAGAGTCTATGACGATCGCTTTTAACCATAGTAAGTGGCATTTTCAGATGATGGGGTGAGGAGAGTTTCCTCACCAAGGGCCACAGAGGAAAGAATTTAGCCCTCAGTCTCAAAGAAATGGGGACATTTTCTCGAGTACTTACATGCCCCTGGAACGGGGCATACTCGCCCCACTCATGCCTGGAGAAAGTGTTGCAGAAATCTGTGTATGGCAAAGTCACATAGAAGTTCAGCCCCCTTCCAGGTAACAAGAGGTCTAACTGAAAATCCAAAACAAACACTAAAACAAATAATTCTCCGATCCTTCTCAGGCTCCACTGAAGTCCTCTGCTTCCTGGCTCTTTCAAAGCTTCTTGTATCTTGGTTCCTCCTCAGTAACATTCTCCAACTGTCTCCCTCCTCAGCAACTCTGGCAGCTTCTTTTAGGGATCTCCATGTAGGCCCTGTCTCAGGGTACGTCCACAGGAGCCTGGATGGCTCCCTGGGGGGAGGGTCTCTTCTATTCCCTATTCCCCCTTCAGAACACCAGTGACAGGACTGTCTTCTTGAATGCCTGGTCACTGGCTTCAGCTGTACTTCTATAGGTCAGTGCCTCATGCACAGCTACCCCAAAATGCACCATAGTCCATATGTGTGGCATACATAATGCAACCCCAGCTTTATGTAAATAGTCCTTCCTGATTCCCTAAAATTGGGGTCAGTCCACACAATTAAATGCCCCTAACATAGTTCGGCCATGGCTGCTAATTAGCCCTATGTTGCTAGTTCCTCAGTGAGGCACAGGGATAGCTGATAAGTCACCGGCAGTACTGAGCCCAGCTTGCCAGCCCATGGCAGGCCTGATTACTATAGTATCTGAGTGCCTCAGAGTGGTCAATGTATTATCCTCCGAACACACACCTGTGTGATAGGGAACCTTCATTATTCTCATTTTACTGATGGGCATCTGAGGAACCAAGACACCAAGGGCTTGTCTACATGGCCACTTAAGTCATTCTAACTTACATCTCTCAGGGATGTGAAAAAGCCGCCCCCTTGAGTGACACAAATGAACCAGTGCTAAATTGGTGGGAGATGCTTTCCTGCTCATATAGCAGCCACCTCTTACTGAGGTGGAATAGTTACGCTGACAGGAAAGCACTCTCCCATCAGCGCAGTGCTTCTTCCCCAGATAGACTACAGTGATGCTGGCTGCATTGGTGCAGCTGTGCTGATGGAGTGCCATAGTGTGCACGAGCCCTAATTCTCATTGAAAGCAGAGGGAGTTAGGTGCCAAAGTACCTCTGAGAAGTTTGGCCAGAGTGACTTGCCCAAGGTCTCACAGAACATCTGCAGCAGAGCAGCCAACTGTACCCACTTTTCTTGAGTTGCTGGCTAGTACCATAACCACCGAATAGCCCTTTCTCTGCATTGCATCTATTACATCTCTTGATATGATGTCTTACGAGCTATTTTTCCTCTGTGTGTGTGTGTGTGTGTGTGTGTGTGTGTGTGTGTGTGTGTGTTTGGTTGGTTCAAGAATAGAAGGTGGCAAGGCACAGCTCGGGGAGTGGCAATAAGTTACGGGGCCTTTTGTCTCTAAGAGCTTGTTTCCACTACACAGTGGACCAATGCTGCAGCAATCGATCCATCGGCCATTGATTCATCGCGTTTGCTTAGATGCGATAAATCGATCTGCGAGTGCTCTTCTGTCAACTCCAGTACTCCACCAGGATGAGAAGAGTAGCTGGAATTCACAGGAGACTGGCCCCTGCCAACCTTACCTCACAGAAGACATCACAGTAAGTGCGTTGACTTCAGTTACGCTATTTGAGTAGCTGAAATCATGTAGATTAGATCAGTGGCAGGGGTTAGTGTAGACAAGGCCCTCGTCATCAATTCACATCCAACCCCCATACAACATGACTGAAAGTCATTATCATCTGTAGATTGTCAGTAGTTTATGTGCAAAGGGGTTGGTGGTCTCAGTCCAGTTTTTAATGGACAAACAGCCATATCACAAATATGCAGCTTCAGAACTAGCATCATTGCCCAAATCTCAGTGCAGAGGATCTCAGTCTTAGAGCTGCTCCAAACATCTGCTAGGGAGCTGGGAGTACAGGATTCTTGCACAGTCTTATGGTCTCTTGTTCTGTTGTGAGCTAGGCAGAAGACCAGTCTAGACGAGAATTATACTGAGACACTCACCCATCCTTAATGGCCAGAATTTCAAAGGAGCTTAGCCCCAAGTGTCCTGAGCATTTTGACAATCTAGCCAAAGTGGTAGGTGAGATTCTTCTGAAAATCTGGCCCTATATACTTTTGTAGTCTCTGGCTCACCCATTTCTTATACTTAGGAGAAAAAAAATGCCTGTCTGACCGAATTATATATCTGTCTGCCTATCAGGGGGTGCCCAGCTGTAAGACAAGGCTCCAAATAATATTGACAACCCCAAAAGAAAGATATTAATGAATGCAGCCCAACCCTGAAAAGATTAATTGAAAAATCAGCCAACAGCAAATCAATTACGTGTAAATGAATAAAGCAGTGTGGGAAAGATACCGTTTGGCTGGCTGGTTTGTTCTGCTTTACCCTCTCCCCTAGCAGTGAAGATGACATGCACATTAGCCCCAAATGAATTCATAATGATCAAGAAAGTCATTACACAATATGCTAAATGAATTATTAATGATGGAACACAGAGAGAAAAGCCTCCCCTGAGCCAGCACAGTGGGCGAGGGGCTTAGTACTCAGCACTGCCATACGGGAATGTCTGGTTCAATTACGGATCCCTGACTCTTGCTCGCCACAGGCCAGGAGAGAGACTGAATCAACATTACCTGCTTAGTGCCCCCAAGGAAGGGAGCTCCTCTCAGCAGCAGCCTTTCTGGCTGATTGAGGGGCAGCACTAAAAGGCTTTGATCAGCATTCGTTTCTCCTGGCCTGGGCCGGGCCGATGCTTGTTGCATCACCTTTTGGGACCTAGGCTAGACTGTAGAGCAGGGGTTTTCAAACATTTTTTCTCATGACCCAGTTGAAGAAAATGGTTGATGCCCACAACCCAACATAATTTGACTCCAGTGTGGGCTCTGGGGCCAGGCTGAGGATGAGAGCTTTGGGATGTAGGAGGGGGCTCCGACTTTGGCAGGAGGGTCAGGGCTGGGGCAGGAGGGGCTTGGCTTCAGTGGCTCCTGGTCAGCGGGGGTGCTAAGGCAACTTCCTGCCTCTCCTAGCACTGCAGACCATGCTGCGTCCCAGCAGTAGCCAGCAGCAGGTTCTACCCAATGGGAGTGTGGAGCTAGTGCTCAGGACAGGGTCAGTGAGCGGAGCCCTGTGCGCTCTTCTGCGCCCCACCCTCACCTAGAAGCCAGGCCTGCTACCAGCTGCATCTGGGGCACAGCACAGTCTGCGGTCCAGGACAGGCAGGTAACCTGCCTTAGCGCCCTCACTGATCACCTGATAACCCTGCAGCAATGAGACCCAGTGCCTGACATTCTATGACCCAATACTGGGTCATGACCTGTTGTTTGAAACCATTGATGCAGAGAACAGTGCAGGTGGTGGTGGCTCTCAGAGGAAGGGGCTGGGGAGAAAGAAAGAAAGGGCTTTCTGTGGCTTCTCTGGGGCTTGCGGGGGGAAGAGGAGGAGACATTTCAGCTGCTTCCAACTCAGGGGCATGCAATGCAGGCCTGGAAATGCCCCCTCCCTTCCTCATGTTTGGTCTCACAGCACTGTGTCAGGCCATGTGACAGTTTGGGCTCAGTTAATATCTAAGCCCCTGATTCTGTAGGGTCCATGCACGAGCCCAGACTTCACTGACAATTTCTCAGGGTGGAGTCAAATGATGCCTTGTGTTTTCTTTTTCCTGTTCCGTTAGAAAAATAAATCCAGGAGAAAACTCAATAAATCTGTCGGGTTTTAGGGCCAGGGAGTGTCAATGGGGAACAAAGACAGTTGGTACGTTCAGTTGCTTTGTTATTTGTTTATTCATTTCTTCTTGTGAACATTATTACAGCCCTAGGAGCTGACTATCACTGAAGTGGGCCTGGATGATGCTGTAGGGAAAACAATGTTTAAAGACCACAGGGAAATGGAGGAAGGCTCACACACAGAGAGTAGCATGTGAGAGACTGTGGATGGAGAATAACTGAGAATATTACAGTGGAGTCTGTGCATAGTGAGAAGAACCTGGGCACGACCAGAGATAGTGCAGGTATCTGTGCATGGGGAAGGGACTGATCTGTATATAGGGGAGGGGGAGAATAGCAGAGTGAGGCCTATGAATAGCAAGAGTGAGATGGGGATGTGACATGGGACAATGCAGGGTTCGCTCTATGGGGAGGAATAAGAGGAGTGGAGAGGCCTATGCTTGGGCAGGAACTGTGTACATAGGTGAGGAGAGGGGAGGCATAGGCGGGGGGTGCAAGGAGAGGGCAGTGCTTGTTGTTTGAGGTAAGAATGCCTGCGCTGTATCCTAAATGAAGGGAGTGACTTGATTCACATAAACTGGAGAGGCCGGCAGTTGTATTGCCTGTTAGCTAAACACAAACCAATTCTGTGAAAAAAGGGCTTATGGTGGCTTGCAGACTATGATGCTAACTGCGGCGATATTGTGATCGAGGCTCCATGCCAGCACAATGAACACGCAGCAAAGGGGGTTCTCCGGAACCGATGTATAATTTGCACAGAACAGTTGCCTCATTGACTTCAAAGCTGGGGCCAGAGCTGAGACAAGCGATGCACATTAGGAATCCTGCCTTCTCACCCAGGCCCAGCAGGAAATGCAGTCAGTTTGTCCTGCCACCTGGTGAAGAGCAGAAGGAGTGGTTGCCACTTGAGTGGAGAATTTTCACAGGGTGGGCACAGCCTATACCCAAGCTAAATCCTTTGTACAGAGTACCACAAACAACCCGACTGCCTCTCCTCACTCCCTTTTTATATACCTAGCAGTAGCTAGACTTGATAGGATTTTAAGCACAAGTGCATGGACATTACACTCTGGACATTAACCCTTTCCTTCTGATTCTATACTCCCTCGCAGCCGACAGGGAAACCGAGGACTGAGCTGGGGCTGGCCGAGCAGATCAGAGGTCCAAATACCCAACCATTCAGCCATGCTGTATTTTCAAAAACTCATCTGCAAGGTTTGTGGGGTCACCGGTCACGCACCTAGGTGTTCCTGGATTGCGCCAAACTAGCCTCAAATCCACAGTGGCTAATGCTTAGCATCACACATCATTAATTAGTTGGGGGGGAGATATCAGCCCAGTTCCTAATGGATTTGTGTCCACATTAAAAAAACGATCTAAGTAGCTGGCACTTATTGGCCCTTGGAAGGGACAAGGAATGAAGGGGTGAGGGAGACTGATTTACCTCTCACCCCCTGAGTGAAGGAAAGAGCTGATTCTTATGGGTTTCAGTCTAGGCCAATGAAGGGTATCTCACCTCTGCCCTGCTACCTGGGCTGCTTCACAATCTTTTTCTGCTATAGCTCCCACCTGGGCCATTCACAAATAAGCCTTCCAGCCTGCAGGTCACACACCCTGTGTGCACATAGCAGCAGTCGGCCAATCACAAATCAGGCCACTCTGGCTTCCACCAAACTTGGCTACCACTTTCAGAATGACCCCAATACACTTCTGGTCCCAGATTCTCCCCCAAAAAGTGTGTTCTACACTGTCCAGCTCTCTCCTTGACAATCCAAATATATTAGGTCTTTTGCCCCTCTAAAAGGATTAACACATAATAGTCTGCTACCTTAAATGAAGTTACCTAAACAATTCAAATGCTAAAGTAGTTTTAATTAAAGAATAAATCAAGTTTATTTAACTAGCAGGAGATAAGTGTTCAGTGAGGACAAGCATAAGGCATTAATGTCTGAAATGGCAACAAGAGAAATAAAGATAAAATGCTTCTTAGTATTAAACTTAAGAAACTAGATTGGTTCAAGGTAAAGTCCCTTCCCGCATTTCCAATAACAATGCTGCCCAAACTCTCAGGCCAGGATCTGCTCCCAAGTCCAACAACTGTTTCTTTTGTCTTCTTAAGGAGAGAGATGGACAGGGAGGGAGAACTTGGGGTGTGTTAGCCCCTCACTTTTATAGTTCACCACCCTTTGAAATGCATTTTCCTGAGGGTTACCCTTTTAGACAGAGTCAGAGCTGGTGACAGACTTCTTGGGGCCCTCAACAATGGGCAGGGTGGGAGGGTTGCTCAGCTCCTGGCCCTCTGGAATGGGTAGGGCCTCAGGCAGAAGGGATGTGAGTATGGGCACCCAGCCCTCAGTGCCCTGTGGGGTTTCAGCAATGATTTAAAAGGCCTGGTGCTCCCAGAGCCCCAGACCCTTTTAAATCACCGGGCCCCAGGTCAACTGCCCATCCCCCTCCATCAGCAGCCCTGGATGTAGTTCATTCCCATTTTGAAGATGGCAGCAAAAAGTCTGGTGGTGAAAGAGATTCCATGCTCTTGTTTGCTAAGATGCAGATGTTTGTTCCTGCACCCTTTCTTGCCAAAAAGGGGCCACTTGACTGCTGACCACCCATCAATTCTGATGACACCTGGCTAGAGGCATCAGCTCATCCTTTGTCTAGCAGAAACTGGTTTACCCCCTCCCCGGACTCTTCAGTAATGATCTCAGCCTATGTTCGTAACTTTGCATATAATGCTGCTATCCACATGTCATCGTGATATTATTGACCAGTAAGTTGTTCGTTTTCAAATGATCCCTCACCAGGCATATTTTGTACAATTACTATTACAGCAGTGTGCAGGGTGGGAGCACAGGGGTGCATGCTGTCACAATTGACTTGTGACACAGTGCTGAAGCCTGACTAATGGGTCAGCACTCTTGTCACCGGAGTCCCAATTAGCTTCCCCAGAGGTGGCTGATGGAGCAATTAACTAATCAGAAGGGGGAGGTAGAGATCCTCCTGCCCTGATGAAAGCTATGAAAGAAGGGTTACAAAGGAGAGGGAAGGGGCGCATGAGTGTGACTGGCCAAAGTGAAAGAGTTCCCAAGATGGGGAGAGCTCTTCTCCTCCTATGGCCTTGGTAAAGAGGGACTAGTAGATGCCAAGATTAAAAGTGATGATGTTGTGTACAGGTGTTTATGGAAAGGCTTAGGACAAAATGCAGACAGGACACTAAAACAAAGCAGGTCTGGGCAGTTTCTGGGGCATCAGAGGGTGGGAAGAGAGTAAAATCCTGCCTCACCACAAGAATTCTGGGTCTTTAGCCCATGGAGACATAGGGCACGTAGGTCCCTTGAGCAAATGCCCCAGCTGCAGAAGGCCCCTATGCTAGGCACAGAGCCAACTCCACCATCTCTCCACAGCCTACTTCAGGGGTCACACATACAGCACAGAAGGCCCAGTGGGACGGGTGGGGAGGGGGCTGTCTAATGCCATTGCCCAAGCCACACCCTTTTCTGCCTTTGCCCCATCCTCTCCTCCCTACGGCACCCAGTCCTCTGAGGAAACAGTTTTGGGGCTCACTGTGGGGGCACTGGCACTGCATGGCAGCAGCATTTAGTCCCCTCCCCCCCCCCCCCGCCCGCACTCGCTGCAGTGGCAGGAGCCAGGGGAAGCAGAGCACACTTGGCCATCTCCTTAGGGACGACGAGGTCATGGGGAGGGGAGGAAAGGGCAAGGTGATGGTGGGAAGGGGAGGGATTTGGGGGACAGTAATGGACAAGGCCCCCCCAGGCCAACAGGACTCCCAGGCCAGATTGCACTATTGCTCCAGCTGGGAATGGTTTGCAGACTGAGAGCTTGAGACTCCAGGCCTAGGTGCTGGAGGAGTTCACAGCAGGGTGATCGCAAGCCAAAGGCAGGGAGGGAATGAATGGGGGTGGAAGGTGATATGAGCGGGGTGGACCTATCAATGATTTATAGGGGGCACAATAGCCCCTCAAAAAAAGTGCACAACACTTCCCCTCCATCCCTGTCCACTTTGCCCCTCCTTCTCAGAGGTATTCAGGTGTCTAATTCCCACTGAGTCCAATGGTCACTTAAATCCTTTTGAGGATGTGGGCCTTTGTCTTGAAGGCCTCTTGGAATCCTGTTGCCTTTTCTGCTCTGTTTCCTTGCTGGGACAGGAGGGGTGAAACAAATCTTGTGGAGCCACAGAGAAGTCCCAGGCTCTTGGAGGCTATGTACTATACTCTGGTGTGGTGCTCCCAGTCCGTGGGAGAGGCAGTAAGCCATCTTGGCTGCCTGACTTCTACAGCGGCTCAGGTACTGATCTTTATTTCATCCCTTTGTTTATGCCTTTTCCTATATAAAAACACTTTTTTAAAAGGCAGCACTTGAGCTCCTTTCAATTGGAAGTTAAGGGACTCAGGAGGCAAATTAGCAATAACACATTAAAACAGAAATGATGATAACATCTAGTTAAGGCTGTAAAATTGCTCCTCCGGCTCTGGTGGGAAGAGCCAGTCTGTGGGAGCTTAGGAGTCTGGAGAGGAGCAAGATTGGCATTTAACATACAAGTAAACAGCAGCAGAAATAAATATGTGAGAGGCATCAGTGTAGATAAATAAATTAGAAGCTTGAGTTTGGGAGGTTACTGGAGGGGCTGCACTTAAAATGATTGCTGCCTTCTTTTCCAACCACAGGAAAACAAAGAAGTGAAACTGTTCAAACTTTTAAGCAGGGAAGCCTCATAAATCTAGCCAGGGTATTTCATTCCACTGTGAATTCCAATTAAGGCTCCTTTCTCTCTATCACTTCACTTTCAAGCCTGCACAGCATCCATTGATCTGGGCTTCTGGTACTGAGAAATGATCACCCAGCATTTCCTGGCTCCAGCCAGCTTCCCCTGTGAGGGCAGCCTTATTACTGTGCTGTCCTTCTCAGAACCCCTTGATGGCTGTGTTGCCTCATATGCATTTATGAAAGCCACAAATCATGAAAAGTGATTGTGCTGGGTGGTTTTTTTTCCTTTTTAGACCTACTTGACTTATTTTCTCTTTGCCATTTTCTTTGTCTCACATTGAGTTGCCCTCACCACATCTATGCCCCATTGGTTAGTATTCACATTCTTATGAAACTGGATGCTTTATATTTCTGATGCATCCTTTTCATTCCTTGCACAGGCCAGCAAGATATATTTACCTGCCCCTTTGGTGCTAGAAAGTCCTATATCATTTTCCAAGCCCCTGTGCTTCACAAGCAATCTTGTCCTTATTTCCCTCTTCTCTTTGTCCTCTCCCACCCATCCTTCTCCTACCTGCACCTACTTCTATCCCTCTTACCTCTCCCATAGCTATCAAAATCCAGCTCCTCCTCCTTTCATTTTCATCTTTATACTAAGAGAGAAACTCTCTGAAACTCACCTTGCTTTGCTAGTGAGAATCTCCCACTCCCTGCCGTGTTCATATGCAGAACCTTCCATCTTAAAGAAGCTCAGGACACAGTCAGCACCACTGAAATGGGAAGAGCAGTAACTCACTGACACACAGCATCCCATCCAACAGTGGAGAAGGGGAAAAGTGTGGCTAGGAATTCCAGGTAGGCCCCTGCTTTTATGGGAAGAGCCATAGAAATTTTACTAGGGGCCCTGATTCTATTACACCAGTGAAAACCAGGAGTTACTCCAGTGATGTCCGTGTGATGAGAGGAGAATCTGGCCATTTGAAAGACTCAGATGTGCTAAACTGCACTGATCTCAATTTATCTACCTTGAAAAAGGGCTGACTGTGATCATTCTGGGCTTTCAATATGTAAGACCCATGTGTATGGTATGCTAACCTCGACAGAGCACTGCCAACCCCAACCATTGAAAAATCATGAATGAATCATCATTTGGTTAAAAATCATGTGACTGTGGTTTGTAACCTAGCCTTTAAATCAGCTGCCATATCTAATGACTGAAAGATCGCTAATGTGACACCAATATTTAAAAAGGGCTCTAGAGGTAATCCTGGCAATTACAGACTGGTAAGTGTAACATCAGTACTGGGCAAATTAATTGAAACTATAGTACAAATAAAATTGTCAGACACAAAGATGAACATAAGTTGTTGGGGGAAAGTCAACATGGTTTCTGTAAAGGGAAATCATGCCTTACTAATCTAGTAGAGTTCTTTGTGGGTTCAACAAACATATGGCCAAGGGGGATCCAGTGGATATAGTATACTTAGATTTCCAGAAAGCCTTTGACAAGCTCCCTCACCAAAGGCTCTTAAGTAAAGTAAGTTATGGGATATGAGGAAAGGTCCTTTCATGGATTGATAACTGGTAAAAAGACAGGAAACAAAGAGTAGGAATAAATAGCAAGTTTTCAGAGTGGAGAGAGGTAACTAGTGGGGTCCTCCAAGGGTCTGTCCTGGGGCCAGTCCTATTCAACTTATTTTTAAATGATCTGGAGAAAGGAGTAAACAGTGAGGTGGCAAAATTTGCAGATGATACCAAACTGCTCAAGATAGTTAAGACCAAAGCAGACTGTGAAGAGCTTCAAAAAGATCTCACCAAATTAAGTGATTGGGCAACAAAATGGCAAATGAAATTTAATGTGGATAAATGTAAAGTAATGCACATTGGAAAAAATAATCCCAACTATACATACAATATGATGAGGACTAATTTGGCTACAACTACTCAAGAGAGAGATCTTGGAGTCATTGTGCACAGTTCTCTGAAAACATCCACTCAGTGTGCAGCGGCAATCAAAAAAGCAAACAGAATGTTAGGAGTCATTTAAAAAGGGATAAAGAATAAGACAGAGAATATCTTATTGCCTGTATATACATCTATGGTACGCCCACATCTTGAATACTGTGTACTGATGTGATCACCTCATCTCAAAAAAGATATATTGGCTTTGGAAAAGGTTCAGAAAAGGGCAACAAAAATGATGAGGAGTTTGGAACAGGTTCCATATGAAGAGAGATTAAAAAGACTTGGACTTTTCATCTTAGAAAAGAGGAGACTAAGGGGGGAGGATATGATAGAGGTCTATAAAATCATGACTAGTGTGCAAAATGTGAATAAGGAAAAGTTATTTACTTATTCCCACAATAAAAGAACTAGGGGTCACCAAATGAAATTAATAGGCAACAGGTTTAAAACAAACAAAAAGAGTTTTTTTTCTTCACTCAGCACACAGTCAACCCCTGGAACTCCTTGCCAGAGGATGCGGTGAAGGCTAGGACTTTAACAGGGTTCAAAAAAGAGCTAGATAGATTCATGGAGGTTCGGTCCATCAATGGCTATTAGCCAGGATGGGTAGGAATGGTGTCCCTAGCCTCTGTTTGTCTGGAAATGGTTGAAAGGGGAGGGATCATGTGAGGATTACCTCTTGTGTTCCGTCCCTCTGGGGCATCTTGTATTGACTACTATTAGCAGACAGGATACTGGGCATCAGACACAGTATGACTGTTCTTATGTTCTTCTTATAACTTAAAAACTAAACTATTTGGTGAATTCAATTTATTTGGCGGGTTCCATGTAGGTAGTACTCTCATAGTGGTGGGGGGACAACACAGAGGGTCCCCCAATGAAACACACTATGGCTTCATACTAAGCACGAAACCTGAACTTCACCTAATTACCTCAGAGAGAAACAGACTGGAAAGAGTAGTGGACCTAAGGGGCTTTAATGCTGTACTGGCCCCAGGGGCCAACCTAGGAATTACTATATTTCACCTTCAAGCATAACAAGTGAAGTCACTATACCTAGGGCATTTGCAAACTTTCTTTTTCAGCTAGGCCTTTTAACTTTTGTCATGTGTTGCATCCAAGCCCTTCCTTTGCTTCAGCTGCCCCTAGACAACAGGCAGATTTTTTTGATCAACTCTGCCACCTTGTTGTGAGGCAGTACCTGACTTCAAGGGCATTCCCATTCATTTTAATGGGGCTAATAACAGAGTCAGGTATTATTCAGCCTAAGAAAGGATAGTCTGCATACCTTTAATCTTAAATCATGAAAATGGATGCTAGTGGCTGCACAGAATCCCGTTGATTTCAGCAGGGTACTGTACAGAATGCAGCCACACAAAGCAGCTTGCACAATAGAACACAGATCAGTATAAATGTGCTTACTCCTGTTGTGATATCCTATACCCCATATTCACTACTTTTTTATGGTTGTGATTTATATATTTATATAGTATGCCTTATGAGGTATCATTGGAGAACTCATAATATATTGAACATCATTATATTATATCAATATTGTATATTGAACTATGAGATTTTAATATATGTTTATGACAAATATATGTTTTAATTCCAAGGAATGCCTACAGACTAGCCCTTCAGAGACAACTAAGGACTGATCAAGGATGTTAGAAAAATATTAATTTCTGAAGCAGCAGGGGACATTGTAAATAAAGAATTTATATGTCAACTCTGAGATAGCTCAAACTTCATGTACACAGAAAGGGTAAGCAGGAAATTTACAATTTAGCTGGAAGATATTTCAAATCTCATGTACACATGGGATTTTTTGGTCTGCACCTCGGGGTGGAGGGATAATCCTCAAAGAGGGGGGAAGGTATAAGAACAGAGAACTCAAAATACATACATTACCTCTTTTCCCCATCTGTGCTCATGGAAGCACAAAGCTTGAAGTTACAAAGGAAACTTTTGGAACCACAGGGAGGGGTCCTAGCTGGAAGGCATTCTAGCTAGTATGGACTGCAGTAAGATTTTGCATGATTTTGTTGTTGTTGTTTTTTTTTGTTTTCAATGTTACTTAGCTTGGTGAAATGTGGGAATTAGCTTGAGATTTTATCTTTTTATTTCTTTTGTATCAAAACTCTGGTTTACATGCCTTATCACTTATCTTTTTTTCTCTAGTTAATAAGATTGTTTTGTTGTTGCTTCTAAACCTGTGTGTTTGACTGAAGTGTTTGGGAAATAAACTCAGGTCATTCAACGGGGTTGGTGCATACTCATTACCCTTTGTTGGAATGACGGACTAATTATGAGGTTGTACTGTTCAGTGGGCTTCTGAACGCCACAATGCTCACACTTCTGGGGGGAAGGCTGGGTCTGAGGGAATATGTGGGTGTTGCCCTGCATCTATTCATGGATGGCTGGGAAAGCATTCTTCAAATTGGCTGGAAGTGACTTTATAGCCAAGTGTCTGTGAGTGAGGGAACCTAGAAGGCTCAGTAAAGCAATGTAAAAAGCATCCCATGCTGGAGAGCTAAAGGGACCCAGCAGTTCCAGTTACATCCTGGGGAATGTATTACCAGTATAGCATTAGTAGCAGCATATCAGTGTCCTTTTGCTAGGTTGCTCGTAAACAGCTGTTTGCTGTTATGGGGAGTGTTAACAATTCACAGTAGGGAAAATGTTCCCAGGGAAAACATTGCTTGTAAGCACTGGTTGCTCTTACATGGTGTTGTCGCAAACAAGCATTCACTGTATTAGAATTACAAAAAAAAAGTGTTTAACATTTAGATTCTATTGAATGCTTGCAAGCTGCTACGTGCATTAGTCTTACTTGTAATATCTGTGTTCCAGTGGAATATTTAAGCACTTGTATTGTGAGTCTCTGTGACTGTATGGATTGCCATCCAGGAGAGGAAAGTTAATTAGTATGAAGAGCTGCTTTTTTACAGATGTAGTTATGACCCTCCGGAAAGAGGATGTCCATCAATACCAGACAGGCTATTTTACAACTGGAAACACCCTACATCTGGAATGAGAAACTAGCAATGAAAGGACTAAAACCTCTTATTGTTCTGCTCTCTTCCCCCTGAAGATGAGTTATGCAAATCCATCAACTTGGGAATTTTACTTTATGATTGCTAATATAGTACATATTTTTTAATAAAAAAGGGGGGGGGAAGTGACCCAGGAAACTATAGGCCTGTTAGTTTGACCTCAGTTGTATGCAAAGTCTTGGAATACATTTTGAAAGAGAAAGTAGTCAAGGAACATAGAGATAAATGGTAATTGGGATAAAATACAACATGATTTTACAAAAAGTGGATCATGCCAGAAGAAGCTGATTTTTTTCTTTGAGAAGATATTTTACACAAATGCAGTATATTTTATCTACCTAGATTTCAGTAAGGCACTTCAAGTATCTAAAAGGGTGATACAAGGAGGAGGGAGAAAAATTGTTCTCCTTGGCCTCTGAGTATAGGACAAAAAGCAATGGGCTTAAATTGCAGCAAAGGAGCTTTAGATTGTACATTAGGAAAAACTTCGTAGCTGTCAGAGTGGTTAAACACTGGAATAAATTGCCTAGGGAGGTTGCGGAATCTACATCTTTGGAAATATTTAAGAGCAGGTTAGACATCTGTCAGGGATGATCTAGATGGTGCTTGGTCCTGACATGAGGGCAGGGGACTGGATGACCTCTTGAGGTCCCTTCCAGTTCTAGGATTCTATGATTTGATGATTCTATGATTTGATATAGTGTCACAGGGAGAAATTATTAGCTAAATTGGCGAAGGTGGTTATTGATATGATATGTGGATAAGGATAAGGAACTGGTTAAAGGGGAGACTACCAGCAGGTCATACTGAAAGGTGATCTCATGCTGGAAGGGGGTCACTAATGGAGTTCCTTAGGGATCGGTCTTGGTATCTATCTTATTTAACATTTCATGAATGACTTTGATGTAAAAAGTGGGAGGGTGCTAATAAAATTGGTTGTTGATACAAATTTGAGAGGTTGCCAATATGGGGGAAGACCAGAATATCATAAAAGAAGATTTGGACTACCTTGAACACTTGGAATAACAGAAATGGGAGGGCAAACTCATGCACTTAGGGACTGAAACAAGGGATTTTTTTAAGTATAAGCCGGGGATGTATCAGTTGGAAGAGACGAGGAGAAGAATGACCATATATATCAACTGACCATAGGATGACTATAAGCCACCAATGAGGGCATTAAAAAAGGCTAATGCAATCCTAGGATGCAACAGGCTAAATATTTCCAGTAGAGATAGGGAAGTGTTATTGCTATGTGGAACTTCATCTGGAATACAGTTTGCAATTCTGGTCTCCTACATTTAGGAAAAATTAATTTAAACTGGAAAAGATGCAGGGAAAGTCTATTGGATGATCAGAGGAATGGAGAACTTTTCTCCTGAGACCTCATGGGAGTCTCAGAGGCATAGCTGTGTTAGTCTGTAACTTTAAAAACAACAAGTAGTCCTGTGGCACCTTAGAGAGTAACAAAAATAAATGTTCAAAAGCTTCAGAAGGGTAGCTAAGTTATTCTGTAACAGAAAAAACTTAAAAATAACAAATAGTCTAGTAGCACCTTAAAGACTAACAAAACATGTAGATGGCATCATGAGCTTTCGTGGGCGCAACCCACTTCTTCAGATGACTGGAGTATTAGAAGTCCAGATCCAAGAATGAATAAGGAAAGCAGAGAGGGAAGAAGAAAAAAAAGGGGGGGGGGGAGAGAGAGACAGTGAGTAGATGGTTCAAGTACTTACAAGAGGCTGATAAGAACTATTAGCACCTCCATTGTCTGATTGGTTGGTTAAGTCATTAGGATGTGAAAGGTAGTGTGTGAGCCAGCCGATGGCCCTGTTCATATCATTTGCATGAGAGTTAAACTTGTAAATGAAGTTAAGTTCCAATCCTTCCCTGTGTATTTGGCTTGTGGAATTGGCCTGAAACAACACTGTGACTTGGAGATCCATTAATGAGTGTCCAGGCAGATTAAAGTGTTCTCCAACAGGTTTTTGTGTATTGCCTTCTCAGATATCTGATTTGTGTCCATTAATTCTTTCCCGTAGGGACTGTCCAGTTTGGCCTATATACTTGGCAGTGGGGCATTGTTGGCATTTGAGCTTTTCCGCTCAAGCTCATCTGAGGAAGTGAGTTTTGCTCACAAAAACTCATGATACTACGTATAGTTTTGTTAGTCTCTAAAGTGCCACAGGACTATTCCTCATGAGAGGACACTCAAAGAGCTCAACTTGTTTAGCTTAATCACATGAAGGCTGGGGAGCTATGATTGCTATCCATAAACATATCAGAGGAATAAAAACCATAGAGGAAGAGGAGTTATTTAAGTTAAGGGTCAATGTGGACGAAAGAGCAAATGGATACAAATTGGCCATCAAGTTTAGGCTTGACATTTGGTGAAGCTTCTAAGCATCAAAGGAGTGAAGCTCTGGAACAGCCTTCCAAGCAGTAAAAGGGGGGTATCAAAAACCCTAACTGGCTTCAAGACTGAGTTTGATAATTTCATGGAGGAGATGGTATGATGAGATTGCCTACAATGGCATGTAGCCAGTCTGTGACTTCCAGCACTAACTATCTCCAACAGCCAGTGATGGGACACTAGATAGAGAAGGCTCTGAGTTATTACACAGAATTCTTTCCTCGGTATCTGGCTGGTGGGTCTTGTCCACATACTAAGGCCACATCTAGACTACGTAGAAGATCGACACGGTTCAAAAATCTGTGTGTAGACTAGGCCCTAGTCTGCAACCAGTAAACTAATTTTTACTTACAATTTTAAAAACACATCTCACTTCTTTTCCCATGTCATATAATTATCCACACGTGCCCATTAAAGTTAATAGAGTTTCATGTGATTTGAATCTTCCAAATCTTTCTCAATTGCACTGGGGTTAAAAGGGCCAACCATTTTAGTAGGCCATCAAATTCCAACCTGTTTTGAAATAATTAGAATTAGATGGAGGAAGCCTGGGGATTTTAAGTATCTTTTAATTTAAAAAGTCTCAACATTATCAGTGAATAATCATCAATAAATAAATAAAAATCCCAGCAACAGCTATTAGCCAGTATTAATGAGAAGTTTTGTGAGCTGCTGCTACTGAGACAGCCAAATAGCCACCAGAGGGAGCTCCAATTAAGGAGCAAACTCTTTAGCTGGCTTTGTGCTGACATCACTGATGACATCTCAGTCACATACACAAAGAAACAAGCAAAACAAGGGCTATATTCTGCTCTCAGATGCAAATTCAGTGCAATATATTGTCATCAATGGGTTTATTCCAGATTTACACCAGTGAGAGTTCTAAATTTGGCCCTCTGATCCATGTTAAATTTCAGCTTCATTAACAACATAGGAGATGAAGATTAAATCTGGAGGTTACCAAACAGGAAAATATAATTTATACCTCCAGATGAAGCCCATTGTGTTCCTAGAGATCTGTCATTGTCACACCATTGTGAGTTTCACTTCTGGTAGCACATGGGATGAGTTTCCATTCCAATGTACCATTGCCCAAATGGTCCGTTAAAGTAACTCCACTGAAGTGAATAGAGTTATGCCAGCAGAGAATTTGGTCCATTATATCCTCTGCTAGGAATGCAGCAGTAACAAAAGGGTGATGCCCAGATCCTTTCAATGTGTTTATCTTTCCCGAGGAATGATGGTGACAGTGGTGATGAGAAAAATGGGAGAAAGAGTATCAGGAGAGAAGATTGAGAAGCCAGGGCTCAGTGATTCAAGCCGGAACAGGGGTTGCTTGCTCTCAGACTTGGGAGCCTCATCATTACCATTGGTCACTCAGCAGGCCTAATAAAGATGGCTTTCCTACAACTGACTGGTGACCGCATTGCTTACTGATATGCCTCCAACAATATCAGTGAAGCATTTTCTAAGGCACCCATACCATATTAACTGGGCGCAATTCACAAATACATATCTCCACAGATAGCTCTTCCCTCACTGGGTTCAGTTGCACCTCTTTTTTAGCCAGTCAGACTGAGTGGGGAATAACCTGTTCTTAGAGCGGGGTGCAGATTCTCCAATGGAACGTTGCAAGTTGCTGAAATCTGAATATTTCCTTGAGGCCATCTGACCTCCATGACACTGCTGTGGAAAAACATGTGGGTTTCAAACTCTGCCTGGTTGCCATAGGAAACCAGGCTGGTTTCTCACTAGTTTGCCAATCCAGCTCCTTGGCAGGCTGTGCTTCCAGACTGGGGGCTTTTTGAGCTGAATGGAAGCCAAGAGCCTACCAGCTGTGGGACTCTCCAGTCACAGGTTCTTAAGCTCTCAGCTTTGCAAAGTGTTGTAGGAGGCATGACATGGATGAACAGAATGGTGGGAAGAGCATAATAAATTCAATTAACATAACTTCCCAACACTTTCTATTAACATATGCACATAATACCTAGTAACAAGGTATACACTATACCACCAATGCCTCTATTAGCTGACAGCACAGCTCTACCTGTTATGATATATCTAGCCAATTAGCCCGTCATAAGACAGGATTTTCAGGTCTCTCCTCCACGTCGGTCTTCTCTCCTGAGCCTCCGGTCTCTCACTCCGTCTCTCTCTCTCTTCTTTCCTCTTCCTACTGCCTCCCCCTCTCTCTCTTAGCTCTCCTCCAGCTTCTGCCTCTCTCTCCATCTCTCTCTTTCTTTTCTCCCCCTCCTGCCTCTCACTCTCTCTCTGCTCTCCTCTCTCTCCGTCGGGGATGCACGCTCGTCCAGGCCCCACCCTCTGGGTGTGTACGTCACCGCCCTGCGCCCCCTTTGCCTCCCGCCATGGCGCTCGGCTGACTTCTGCACCACTTGGCCGGGCCGCTGTGCAGGAGCAAGTGGCACAAGCAGCCGTTTGGGCCCCGCACTCCCCATGCAGCACCTCTGTGCTGCATGGGGAGCGTGGACCCCAAACGGACACTTGTGCTGCTTGCTCCTGTGCAGCGGCCCAGCCAAGCAGTGCAGAAGTCAGCTGAGTGCCACAGCGGGAGGCAACAGCGCTGCCCAGAGGGAACAGCCAGTGTTTCAGCACTACAGAGTCACAGACATTGGGCTGCTATATATATGATGTAACCAAACAATTGAAAAATACTAACTCCCCAATTCTCTGTTTACAGCTGATTCCAAGTTGTCAATATTTTCAGAAGCATAAAATTCTGTCTCTCACACACACACTTATATATTTAAAAAAAACACCAGAAGAGGCAGCAACTTCTCTCAGCTCCTATGTTTTCCCAACAACTACCATTCATTGTGCTCTGCCATAATAATAGTCCAGATTCTGCTTATCCTATTTGTTGAAGTGGCATAAATTAAGAAAGGAACCATGGGCTCTCTATTTAGTGCAGGTGATATATATGATTGAGCTATGTGTATATATTGCTGTCACCATGCTGTTAATATAAATGTTCTATTAGTGTAGCTTCATCATGCAAGTTCAGTTAACAACAGCAACAGTTTCAATGTGTCTAGAGAATGTTTTACACTAATTATTAAAAAGCTACCTTTGTATGAAAAACAGGAGGATCAGAACTCACTATGTGCAACCCAAGTAAACCCTAGAGACTTGCTTCCTTTGAAAGATGTTATGTTATCAGCTGTATTATGCAAAAGTGTGTTTGTTTGGTAACAGGAGTTCCATTAGCCTGTCTTTAATATATTCCAGCAAAAAATGTCATTTTGCATTTCTCCATTCAGAACAGTGTTAATATACAACTCCAATAAAAAGACATCAGAAGCAAAAACCACTCCATTATTTTTATAATTGATCCTAACCCTAAGAAAACGGCTTCCACAGATTATTAAAGAATTCTAGCCTGGTCAGAACCACTTCTTACATGAAGCTGATCTCACCAAATCCCCTCAGAGACAGCAGCCATGAATACCAATCATTTAGCAACAGCCCAAGTTACATCTCTCACAATGAATATTTCAATAATACAAAGGCTGAGACATAATGAAGCGTTTGAGGAGACTGGGTTTTAACACAGCGCTGAAGGTAAAAGTCTATATGGAATTAACGTGCTAATCAGATTCAACACAATTGATACATTAGAGGTGTAGAGAGAGGAAAAAACTCAGAAATTTCCTTCATACATTTGGGTTATGAACAGTGTTCCATTAGCTTTCACATCCTGAAAAGGAAAATTCCACTGCCTTCATATTTGACAGCATGCTGCTCTGGAACAACTTTTTCATGCCATTTCTTTATTCATTTTGGTTTGTTCATCTTAAGAGTTTTTTCATAGAACCCACCATAGTATTTAAAGAAAGCACTTAATTGTATTTTTAAGTCCAACTGACTTCAATAGTACCTAAGCACATGCTTAGAAATGTAAGGCATATACTTAAGCACTTGTTTTGAATCTAGGCCTACGGTACAGTATTTCTGCTTCTTCAGGTATCCTGTACTAAGGAAAAACTACTCTATATTTGAGGCCCACATTCAGGAAAGGTGCTTAAGTACATGCCTAACTTTAAGCACATGCTTAGGTCCTACCGAAGTCACTAGAATTGAGAAGCCACTATCGTGGCAGGCAAAGCCTAGAACAATCCCAGTCTTGGGCTAAGTGGGAAAGGTAGTGATGCCATTATGTGGCAAAGCCCTCTCAGGAAATTTGGTAGACACAAACCAACATTTTGGCCATGTCCCCAGGTATCACCCAGAATATGAAACTCTGTGCAAGCAAAAGTACATCTACACACCAGTCCAGCACCTTCACTCAACAGCCAATGAGAACTGTGCAAGCATCCCTAGTAGTGCTTCTTAACCTGCAGGCCAATCAGCACACGGATACAGCTCATGTGACATCCTCACAGAACGAGGGTAGGGCACGAAGGACATCTGCCCCAGGCATAGAGTTGGTGGGAGGGGTGAAAAAATGAGGTTGTGTGGGAATCAGGCCCAGCCCTTCCAACTCCCCGGAGCAGCATCAGGTCCAGTGGCATCATCCCTTCCCCCGCCCCCCAGCATCATTGGCAGGCAGCCAGGGTGCTGCACTCACACATCTGGCAGAGTTGTGCCTTGAGGAACCCCAGCAGAAGCAGATTCCGTGGCACTAGGACCACAGTGACAGGTGGCCAGGGCAGATTGTACAGTTCGGCCACAAGCACACCTGCTGATGGTGGGGGTGGGCAAAGGCAGCAATTGCCCAGGGGATTTAAAAAGGCCTAGGAGCCCCTGGCTGCTGCCACTAACACAGTAGCAATGGCTGGGGGCCCCAGGTCCTTTTAAATCACCCAGGCGGGCCGCAGGGCTCCTAGGCTCACATGGGATCATATCAATGGTGACAAAGGTAGGCAGGCAGGCATGTGAAAGTCCTGGCCATGTTGGAAGAGCACCCCCAGCAGAGCAGCTGGTACCTTGCTGGTACAGCGCTGCCCAGAAGTCAGGCAGACGGCATCCATGCAGGCGTGGCTCATGTGTGCGAGCAGGCCAATTGACTGTTCTGCCCTGGGGCCTGGAATTCCTGTCACTGGGCTGGCTATGGGCAGCCAAGGAAGGAAGAGGGGACAAGGTGCGGTGGGCTCAGGTCATGGGGCGAGGGATGCAGCCGGTGGAGGGAAACAGACTCTAGGTGAGGGGGCCTGGTTGCTGGGGTAGTGCCTGGATGGTGGACTAACACTGGGAAGACTGGTGCTGGGGGTGGGCCTGGGAGCAGGGGAACTGTTCTATCCCTAAGGGAACTGTTCTACCCCTGCCCCCACAAAGCTAGGCTCCCCAGCTTTGTAGGCAGGCACTGCAGCTGCATTTTCCAGGCACTCAGCCCAGGCATATCACCAACAGCAGCACCGAAGTGAAGGCAGCAAACACACCATTCCATGCCACCCTTACAGTGAAATATTTTTAATAGTTAATGTTTTGACTTATTTGCCCAATCTGAAATCCTCATGGCAGACATTTGCCTGTGTTGAAATAAAAGGCACTATATCGATTTGAGACGCGTAACTAAATACCAAACCTTATTTTTCTGTAGCTGCACAGCTATTACATATATTGTGTGAATGTGGCCCCATAACATGCAGAGAGCTGCGTGTTTGACTCATGTAGGTTGAGAACCATTCCTCCTTTGTATTGTGCCAAGCAGTACAACTTCCTTCCCCAAGTATGGGTGGCTGGCTCCCACAACTGTGTTTCCTCATCTCCTCTTCACCAGATGAAGTTCATTCCCCTGGCCATCTCATTCTCATTACTCTTTCCTTCCATTAACATTAGATGCTTACAATTAGGCAACAGGAGGCTTTTGTTCTCCATGGAAACAGTAGGACAAAGCTATTAAAAATGTGAAGACGCCCTCATGCCGCTTGCTACTTTCCATGCATAGCATCCATTTGGAGTTCAGCCTTCAAACTGGAATCCTCTGCATTAGCAACTGCAGTTAACCTGTTGAATTTCAGTCTCTCTGGCTGCTACCAAGAATGCTTTGTTGAGGTGGATGTATTTCTTTCCCTCTTGGTGTGTATGGGCTGTGTCTTCACCAACCATAGAAGTAAAGTGTGTCTAGAGCACCAGAAAGAGCTTAAAGGAAACATTCATGAGGTCTTGATTGCAGGTCTTCATATACTGCACAAAGGAAGGATGACTCTGTTTGCAGGGTTTTGCAATGGGTGCCAGTGTCCCCTCTCTGCAGCAGAGGAGGGCTAAGCAGAATTTTCATATTCACCCTCATTCAGCTTCTGAGAGGAAGTAAGCAGACAGACATATCTGCAGGCTGCTGTTTCCTCCCAGACAAACAAGGGATCTGAATTAAAACATTGCTTTTTTTTCCCTCTTCGTTTCCTCCAACATAGCCACTTACCTTTATAAGTCTCTTGGCTTTTCTACACTGAAGCTGGCTCCCTTGGCATTTAAATCTGCCCTTTTGTAGCCCCACAAGTACTTCTGATCATATTTCCATTTAGTGCCTAGGTATGGTAGTGAATGGTGTAAACAACAGAAGATAAATCCAATGAGGGCATTAATTGTAATAGTCTGAAGAAGAAAATGAAAACCACAAACATCTTGCCTTATAAGTTAAAAGACCCTATGGCCCTCTCTATCATTTTAAATATTCATATATTAATAAATAGATTTTAAATTGCATACACATTATGTACTTTATAAATCTAAATTAGTGTGTTCATCATGGGATCTAGGTAACAATTCACCAGACACTCATATCCTATAAATACTAATTATATGTGCTTAAACCAGGTAGTGGCTGAGTATTTACATGGAGCTAATTTTTGCCCACAGAAGTAGAGCTAGCAATGTTGTGAAACATCTCAAGGTTTCAAATTTTGTTGCACACAGGCATGATACCAAAACCTTTTGAAGTGTTTCACAAAAACACATGAGAGCAAAAGGGCTACCCCAGAATAGCCAATAGCCCAGTAGGTAAAGCACTTTCTTTGGATGCAGAAGAACTAGGATTAAGTCCCTATTTACTCATTGGCCCCCGTATCTTAGGTGAGCCCCCTAAACAATTGGCTACACTGTGGTGAGTGTCTCTCTGTCTCAAGACCTTTTAGCTTAGATCTGTGAAACTTTCATTGGAAAGTTTTCTTCAAAATCTTTTTGCAAAAATGGTTGGTTTCATCAAAAAATTCCTGACCAGTTCTTCACAGAACCCTTCATGTAGCAGCTTCCATTCATGTCAGAGTGAAGCTGTACATGCATTCATGGACGTAAGTTGGCATTAGGTAAGTATTGCAACATTACATGGTAAATTATTTCTGTCTTCTAAGGCACGGTACAAATTGGAGGTAAATTATTAATAATACTTAGATCTTGCCTTCAAAGCATTGTATTAACACTAATTAATTCTTACATCCCTCTGAGGTAGGTGGCTGCATTATTACCCATGGTCTTGACAAAAGGGGAAATGAAGATAAAGAAGTTGTGTGACTTGCCTAAGGTGCGGATTGAGTCTCAGTGGCAAAGTAGAACTCAAGAGCTCTCAGTTCCCATGGAACTAAGCAGCACTAGGCCACCAGACTGAAGCAGTAGGAAGCAGTAGGCTTCCTTCGACTAGATCAGGGGCATGGAACCTTTTTTAGGTCAGGGGCTGCTGACCCCTGGAAAAATCAGTTGGGGGCTACACACAAGTGAGAAGCAAAAGACAAAACAAAACAAAACAAAAACAAAAACAAAAAATTCCTGAGGAGGCCCCCTGACTGAAAAGGAAAAATACATTCTCCATGTTCCCCTCACTCACCAGAGCCTTGGGGAGGCTCTTGGGGGGCTAGCCCCATGGAGGGACAGCAGGGGGACTGGAGCACCAGTGAGAGCTCCCCAGTGCTGGGGGGAGCCCTGAGCCTCAGGGACTAGATCCAGGCAAGCCAGGAGCCACATCCAGCTCCTGGGCCTTAGTTTCCCAACCCCTGCACTAGATCTATTACAACTACACAGCACTAGATCACCTCCTCCCACAATAAAACTCAATAGAGGGTTGAGCAGTTTGGTATCATCTGCAAATTTTGCCACCTCACTGTTTACCCCTTTCTCTAGATCATTTATAAATAAGTTGAATAGGATGGGTCCCAGGACAGACCCTTGGGGGACCCCACTAGTTACCCCTCTCCACTTGGAAAACTTGACATTTATTCCTACCCTTTGCTTCCTGTCTTTTAACCAGTTATCAGTCTATGAAAGGACCTTCTCTCTTATCCCATGACAACTTACTTTACTTAAGAGCCTATGGTAAGGGAGCTTGTCAAAGGCTTTCTGGAAATCTAAGTATATTATATCCACTGGATCCCCCTTATCCACATGTTTGTTGACCCACTCAAAGAACTCTAGCAGATTAAAAAACAACAAATAGTCTAGTAGCACCTTAAAGACTAACAAAACATGTAGATGGTATCATGAGCTTTCCTGGGCACAACCCACTTCTTCAGATGACAGGAGTGTTGGAAGTCGAGATCCAAGAATAAAAAAGGAAAGGAGGGAGGTGGAGGAGAAGGAAAAAAATTGAGGGGGGGGGAGAGAAAAAAAGAGACAGTGAGTAGATAAGGTTCAGAGGGATAGCCGAGTTAGTCTGTAACAAGAATAACTTAAAAAACAACAAATAGTCTAGTAGCACCTTAAAGACTAAATGGTTACAAGAAGCTGATAAGATCCATTAGTTTTCACTTGGAAAGGAAGATGACCAACACCAGATTCTACACAGACATCAAGAACCATTAGCACCTTCATTGTTTGGTTGGTTAGTTAAGTTATTAAGATATGGAAGATAACGTGCGAGCCATCCACATCTTGATCGTCCAAGGGCCCCACTGGTTGTTTAGCAGGCTTCCTGCTTCTGATGTACTTAAACATTTTACTATTAGTTTTTGAGTTTTTGGCTAGGTGTTCTTCAAACTCCTTTTTGGCTTTTCTTATATTTTTATACTTAATTTGACAAAGTTTATGGTCCTTCTATTTTCCTCACTAGGATTTGACTTCCATTTTTTAAAAGATATCTTTTTATCTGTCACTGCTTCTCTTACCTGGTTGTTAAGCCTCGGTGGCACTTTTTTTGGTTCTCTTACTGTGTTTTTTAATTTGGGGTATTCATTTAAGTTGGGCCTCTATTATAGTGTCTTTGAAAAGTTTCCATGCAGCTTGCAGGGATTTTACTTTTGTCACTGTACCTTTCAATTTCTGTTTAACTAACTTCCTCATTGTTGTGTAGTTCCCCTTTCTGAAATTAAATGCCACAGTGTTGGACTACTGAGGTGTTTTTCCCACCACAAGGATGTTAAATTTTATTACATTCTGGTCACTATTTCCAAGTGGTCTAGTTATATTTACCTCTTCAACCAGATCCTGCGCTCCACTTAGGACTAAATCAGGAATACCCTCTCTCCTTGTGG
Source organism: Pelochelys cantorii (assembly GCA_032595735.1). Classification (NCBI taxonomy): domain Eukaryota; kingdom Metazoa; phylum Chordata; order Testudines; family Trionychidae; genus Pelochelys; species Pelochelys cantorii. The sequence goes on along the minus strand of CM064326.1, from coordinate 252,475,598 downwards.
GTTCCAGAACCCGCTGCTCCAAGAAGCAGTAATTTAAGGTATCAAGAAATTGTATCTCTGCATCCCATCTTGAGGTAACACGTACTTAGTCAATATGGGGATAGTTGAAATCCCCCTGCTATTATTGAGTTTTTTAATTTGATAGCCTCTTTAATCTCCCTTAGCATTTCATGGTCACTATCACTGTCCTGATCAGGTGGTCAATAATATATCCCTGCTGTTATATTCTTATTATTGGAGCATGGAATTTCTATCCATAGAGATTCTATGGAACATTTTGGCTCATTTAAGATTTTTACTTAGGCACCTAGAACACTTTAATGGTGAAAAATTAGGCATTACGAGGCTAAAGAGTTAGGCAGCAGCTGAGAGGGGGTTTGGAGGCTCTCAGTGGCACCTACATATTGGATTTAAGCATCCAATTTCCATTTTAGGCACTTAAGTCTTTTGGGGGCAGTAGCTCTGGGACATGAGACAGACAACTCATATTTGAAAGTTTTTATCATATTAGAAAGATGATACCTTAAAACTTATCAAGATAATGCCAATTTAGAATAAAAAATACAATGACATTTTTGTAAGGTTTGTATTCCCCTGCACACTATTTCTTTCCCACCCCTTCCTTTCCTTTCTCCACCTGTTCACCCTGTACCTCCTCCTTTCTCTTTCATATTGCCTGCTATCCTCCATCTAGTTCAATATTCCTCTTAACTGCTCTGCATATGAATATTTAGTTTTCCCAAACTAACTGTTATTTTCATTTATTTTAGGGACCTTCAGCCACCAAATTATAAGTCTGGTCAGAGAGAGATTAGTAATGCCTCATTCCCTTGGTTTGTTTGCTTTCCTCTCCTAGCATGACAGGGTGCCTTGGACTGCACAATGAACATTTGTGGCCAACATTAGAATTGAGGACTGTAACAGAGTCTCATTTTCTCTTTGGGACTCATATTTAAGGCTATAGAAAATGTAATACAAGAGATTGAAAAGAAAAAGGTGGGGTGGGATGAGTTGTGACCACAAATGCACAAGTAATGTGATTAGCAACTAAAGTAATCCACACTTAGTGCCTGAAGCAGGGTAAGATTTGTCACCTCTGGCCACTGCTTAATTTGTAATGAAAGAATTACTGGGCCTCAAGGACTTTTTTTACATTCATGACTGAAGCAGCAAGCCCCGAAGCTATGAATTGCCAAGCCAACAGGTACCAGGGCTCAGCATTGGCACAAGCTGAGTATTATCGTTGCCTCCAAAGCCATATTGTAGCAGCAGTGCAAAGAATAAGCTAAAGAGAGAAGTCCACCTTGCATCCCACTTCTTTCCTATAAATTGCCATTTTATTTTTTTCATTCCTATTTCCACCTCCTCTGAGATGGCACTTTTCCAGACCTACACTCTCCTTACCACCACCACTTTGCTTTTAAAGTCACCTCCTACAGAAGAGGGAGTAAACAGAACATTAATAAAATTTGCAGATGATGCTAAAGTGAGTTGCACACAGCACCGGTGAGAACAAGGAAAGGCTATAGGGCACTAAGGTAGAATATTAAGGTAGTATCTTACACTAGCAGCAGAGGCCCATGGAAAGATTTTTTTTCAGATGCTCAGTACCCACAACAGACTCAGCTTTCATGCAGGTGTGAAGGATTGGCTAATTAAGCAGGTAATTAAACAGGACTTGGAACTGAAGAGCCAATCAAGAAAGTCACATCACACTATAAAAACAGCTTCCTGAACACCAAAGGGGAAAGAATGTTTCTATGGTAGTAGAGTTTACTGTAGGGGAAAGCCCCAGCATTAACCTACCTCCCTACACCTTGAAAGGAAAACTTTTTTGGGTACAGGGTTTTTTGTTTGTTTGTTGCTAGATCAGGTGTCTCACTCCTAGATGAGGGAAACATATAGGCTACGTCTACATTGGCACGATCTTGCGCAAAAACTCTTTAGCGCAAGAGTTCTTGCGTTAAAGTAGTTGCACAAGAGAGCGTCTATATCTGCCGGGACTCATTGTCAGAGCGATGCACTTTTGTGCAAGAGAGCGTCTACATTGGCAGGATGCTCCTGCGCAAAAGCAGGAGCCCGGAACCATTTTGGAGAGGGCAAAAGGGCACGAGCCCTTTCCGGGGGCAGGGGCTGGAGCTCCTTTGAGACACGTGCTTGGGGATCTCCCTGGACAGCCGTTTCTCTCCTGCTGCATGCTTTAGTACCTGTTGCAGGGACTGACAGCTGTAGCAGTTCTAGTTGTGATTGTCCTCTGCCTTGTTGGACACCACAGCTTGTGCCTTAGTGCCACTTGCTGATTTTTTTGACCTCAGCTCTTTTGTTGTGCCATGGAGCCAGGGGTAGCCTTGTGCCTGCTCTGGCCCCTTCCGGCCATTTTGGAGTGCCTGCAGCTGCTGCTCCATGCTGCTGCACTCCTCGTCCAGGACCTCGAGGTGCAGGTTGCTCTGGACTTCCTCACCAGGGAGGCAGTGGTGTCCCTGTGGCATCCCCACCCCACTGTGGAGAGGCCCTTGTGGAGACTGGACACCAGTACCGAGTGGTGGGACCAGCTGGTCCCAGGGCAATGGGACGACCAGCAATGGCTCTGGAACTTTCGGATGCAAAAGCAGACGTTCCTGGAGCTATGTGCCTGGCTCGCCCCTGCGCTCCAGAGAAGCACCACCCGGCTGTGGGCACCCATCCCCGTGGACAAGAGGGTCGCCATCGCCATATGGAAGCTGGCCACCCCGGACAGCTACCGATCAGTGGCACACCAGTTTGGGGTGGGCAGATCGACCGTCGGTGCTGTTGTCATGCAGGTAAGTCCTGGGGGGGGAGGGTGCTGCACTCCATGCCCAGGGTCAGGCAAGACTCCAAGCTGGGGCGATGGGGAATACCCCGTCACCAGGGGTTTGGGCCCTCCCTCCCTTGCACAGGCCTGCTGGTGGGGGGAGGGGGTGCTGGCCCATGGGGCGAGGGAGCCCTGGTGTGTGTGTGTGAGGACAGAGGGCATCATGGGGGGGGGGGAACTCCCCAAGGGAGCACGCACTCACCCTGCCTTATGTGATGCGTTCCCCTGTGTTTCTGTGCACCCTTCTGCAGGTCGTCCATGCCATCAACGATGTCCTGCTCCAGCAAATCATCCGCCTGTGGGACGTGGAGGCTACGGTGGCCGGCTTCACTGCCCTGGGGTTTCCCAACTGCGAGGGAGCCCTGGATGCAACCCACATCCCCATCCGTGCCCAGAGCATCGAGCGGCCCATTTCATAAACCGCAAGGGGTACTTCTCCATCGTGTTCCAGGCCCTCGTGGACCACCGTGGCCGCTTCACGGACATTTATGCGGGCTGGTCCGGCAGGGCACACGATGCCCGCATTCTCCAAAACTCCAGCCTGTTTGGCAGGCTGGAGGCGGGCACTTTCTTCCCCCAGTGGGAATTTACTGTTGGGGACATGCCCATGCCCACATGTATTGTGGGGGAAGCGGCCTACCCCCTGCTGCCCTGGTTAATGCAGCCCTACACGGGGCGGACAGACCACGACCGGGCACGGTTCAATGACTGCCTCAACCGGGCCCGCAACCAGGTGGAGCATGCCTTCGGCCTTCTGAAAGCCCGGTTTCGCTGTTTGCTCACCCATCTTGAGGTGGGTGAGCAGAATGTCCCCGAGGTAGTGGCTGCGTGCTGTGTGCTCCACAACAACGTGGAGCGGAAGGGGGAGGCCTTCCTCCCGGCATGGATGGCAGGCGAGGGCCAGGCCTTCGAACAGCCCCGCACAGCTGCCATCCGCCAGGCGCACCATGATAGGGTGCACATACGGGAGGCCCTGACGGAGATGTTCTCCCACGCCCCACAGTAGGGTCGCCTCTGTCTCCCTTTATATCTCCCTCCCCTCCCCAACCCTTCCCTCCTCCCCTCCCCTTACCTCCCAATAAACAACACAGGTTTTTTTTGAAAACAACGTCTTGGACTTTTTATTTACAATGGGGACGTAGGGTGGGAGGAGGGAGGGGGCTCTGAACTGGGAGGGGTGGCCCCTGTGAGCGCCTCTGTGGGGGCGGACCACTACATGTGGTTCAGGCCGCATCGGGGCAGGCAGCACGGGGAGGTGGGCAGGATGGGGTGCATCAGGACAGGGCATGGCAGGAGCAGGAGGGGCAGCAGGAGGGGGCATGGCGGGAGCAGGAGGGGCAGCAGGAGGAGGGGGCATGGGCATTGGCATGGGAGGGATGGTGGGGGCATGGGGCAATGCCATGCCATAATGCACAGCGTGCCCGATGTGTGCAGTGAGGGTGGTGATGGCATTGCCGATGCACTCACACTGAGCCTGGAAGCGGACCCAGCCCTGCTGGCGCCACTCCAGGTCTGCGTCTACCCGGCATGTGATGGCCGCCTCAATCCTCTCGATGGCCTGTACATGCCGCTGGAGGAGTTGGTCCCACTGCTGGACCTGCTGGCTGGGTGGTTGGGGGTGCTGCCGCTGCCACAGGGCTGGAGAGTCCCCCGCTCCTGCTTGGTCCCACTGCAGGGAACAGAGGAAAGGATGGGTCAGTCAGGCAGCCCAGCCACAGTCCCCACACCCCATGCCCTCTGCCCCTGAGCCCAGGTGACACCACAGTACTGTGGCTTGGGCCCACTCGTTCCCCTCCTGTGTTGTGTGTTTGCATACAGGACCGCCCCCAGAGTAGGGTACTCCTCCATGTATTGTAACCACCGGTCTGTGTCCTGGCCCCTTGGGGGGAGTGGGCGGGCGTGTGTTGTGTTAACCTGTGGAACTCCCTGCCAGGGGAGGCTGTGAGGCTTTGGGCTACTCAATGGTGTTTGATAGGGGGCAAGATGAATCCCCACACAGTGCCTGGGAGCACATATGGCAGACGTAGTCTGGGCTCTCAGATCCCCATCACGTGGATGTCTCCTGGACGGAACCAGGGGTGACGGGGGAGTGTACCATCCTTGCAGCGAAACTCAGGTGGCCCTAGGGCCGGCCCCAGTGCTTCCCTCTTCCCCCTCCCACTAGCCCTCACACACGTAACCCAGCGACATGCATGGCCACAGTGGGGACTTCCCTCGGGGGGCCAGCCAAGGCACCGGGAGCAGGCGAAGGGATCACTGGTTTTCCCAGGAGCAGCTGGCTGTGTCGCACAGCCAGGCATGAACAGTGTGCTGTCTGTGTGCTGCACCCTTCGGGAGGTGCGGGCTCTGGCCTGAGCCCCTGGGGCCCTGGCTGGTTCCAGCCAGCATCCACCTTTCCCCCCTGGTCCGGATGTGTGCGAGTAGCATGGTCCCAGGTGTGTCCTGGAGCTGCCTGCCATGGCCACATGCCGCTCAGTCACCAGGCTGCACGTGGTTGCATGTGCTGCATACTGGTATGGTAGACAGCGTGCAGCTCACGCTGCCTGAGTGACGCTCCCTGCCTTCCCCCCGCCTCCCCCCGGGCGCCTGGCTCCTCCCCGCCCTTGTGAGTGCAAAGTGCAACACTCACCAGTGGATCCTTCCCTGGCCTCCGATGATGCATGGGAGACATCCGGGCTGCCTGACAGGACTTCGAGGTGGAGGATGACACTGCTCCCCTGGTCCTCCTCATCGTCCTCTGACCCGGTGGGCAGCTCTGGCTCGTCCCCCGCCTCGCTGGGCCTGGTGACGGGGGGGCGCCTGCTGGTGTCAACTGGCACCGAGGGTCCCTGGGGTGCCACCTCTCCCAGGATGCCGTGGAGCCGCTGGTAATGGGGGCAGCTGTTGGCTCCTGCCCCCTGGCCCTCGCTGGCCCAGACATAGCCCAGGCGCAACTCCTTCACTTTAGCCCAGACCTGTTCGAGGGTCTGGGCTGGATGGCCCTGGTCGGAGAGCGCCTGGGCCATGCGGCGGAAGATGTCCACATTCCTCCGACGGGACCGTGGGTTGTGGAGGGCCTCTTCCTCGGCCCAGAGGTCCAGGAGGGCCTCGATCTCCCCTGGGGACCAGAAAGGGGCGCACCGCTTTGTGCCCCTTAGGGCCTCCTGCGCTGGGGGTACGGGTTGCTGCTCCCCCCCCCCGGAGTGGCCATTCTGGGTGGTTTGTGGCTGAGAGCAGAGCCACGCAGCAGAGCTCGTTGGCAGAGGTGTTTCTGCCACGTGGCCTCTGCAGGCTGCGTGTGCCTTTAAGGGGGCTCGGGTTTCCAGGAAGTCCGGAGTGGTGTGTGTGCGTACGGAGCGTCCAAGCGGCCACTAGGGCTTTTTTCCGTTTGGACAGCTCTTGCGCAAAATCTCTTGGCTGCCTGTCTACACTGGCCCCTTGTGCAAGAACAATTGCGCAAAAGGGCTTCTTCCTGAGCGGGAGCGTCAGAGTTCTTGTGCAAGAAGCCCTGATTTCATACATGAGAACGTCAGTTTACTTGCGCAAGAACTCATGGCCAGTGTAGACAGGCAGCAAGTTTTTGCGCAAAAGCAGCTGCTTTTGCACAAGATTGCACCAATGTAGATGTAGCCATAGGGAGAAAACAAGATGACTTAGAAAAATTTAGCTAATAGATGGGCAGGAGAGGTCACCTGAAATAAACATGAAGTGGAAAGGAGAAACAGAGGAAGCCGTAATGCTGACAGAAGCTGAGGGGCAATAGGGAACAGCACATCAGATGGGCATTTGCAATGTGAGAGAATTCTTTTAAATATTGGTGTGTGCAGAGGCCTCAAAGCAGGGAGGTAATCAAGTCCTGCCATGTCATTATGGGGTGCCCACAGATGGAATACCAAATTTGGTTTTTGAGCCCTCATTACCAGCAAGGTATTAACGAATAGGCAAGAGTTCAGAGAAGAAAATCAATTAGGGGCTTGGAGAGACTGACTGGACCGGGAAAGAGATCAATGTTTACAATTTGGCCAAGAAATGACTAAATCTATAAAGCCTTGTAGGGTGTAAATAGTGAGAAGGGAGAGTTATGATTCATGATCATAACTTGGTTTAATAGGGGGCAACAGTTTGAAACTCTGACCTTACATTTCTGTCCTGACAGCTGAAACACAATTTGCTCATGCCCCAGTCACTTCTTGTCTCAATTACTGAAACCTCTTGTCCAAGCTTCTCAATTCCCATCTCTCATGGCTCCATTTTACTGAAATTGCAGCTGCAATTCTGATTAAACACTGCATCTGTCAAGTCAAGTTGTTCTCCTCTTTGAATTTTTGGCTCTTCCTTGCCTACTGTATCAGAGTTCATTTTGTCCCTACCTTTAAAAGCCCTGCAAGCTCTAGACCTGGTCTCTGTCTTTGATCTTAGTTCCAACTCTGTGTCCCTTCCATCCACTTTTTTCTGCCAGCAATTCCAGCCTCTCCAGTCCCTTGATTCTCCTCTGTCTGTGATCCCTCTGCATTTCTCTGTGATACAAGGAATTGCTTCCTAAAACTAGTACTCCAGACTATTGCCCACTCCTAATATCAAGTATCTCCAGATTTTATTGCATCGGGCCCACAAACAAAAGGTTACAGCAATGAAAAGCCTTCCTGATCAAAACATTTTGAGAGACATGGAGGGAAAGAACATTTAATATCCTATGTTAACATCTTCTGATAGTTTTATGAGAGTTCTACAGATGGGGAACTCTTCAGGCAGGGCTCTCTTTATTAGTGTTTTCTACACTGTCAAGCACATCAACAGCACTTAATAAAGTAGGCTAGAATATGACCAAAGCTGTTCAGCCTTGTTCTGCAACATCAGCATACTGGGGCCATGAAGCTCTCTCAGGAGGGTGAAAGAAGATTCTGCTCAAGGTGCCAGCCTATACCGCTGTAGCACAACCCCCTGCTGAAGGGAACATGCTGGGGGTATGTATGTGTCTGTTACATTTGGCGGGTGGGGGCACCCAGACCCCCCAAAGGGTCTGTCAGTGCTTGCCTTATAAATTTGGGTGCACTATTGCTATGTTACTGTGGCTCAGAGCCCTGACACCAATAGCCAACCCATAAGCATAAAGGTCTCACCCTGGTCTCCAGCAGCCTATCTGCTCTCTGCCCAGTGACCTCAACAGCCCTTCAAGACCCAAGTCTTTCCAAATCCATCCTCTTAACTACCAGATACTCAGACTTTTCTGCTCTAGTTCTCCATGGCTGAAGAAGTGAAACTTGGCCTCAGTTCACTTTGGCACATGCACTTTGCACACAAAAAGTTTAATACCAAAATCACAGATTCAAAAATTCAATAGTAAGGAAAAACAAACGTGTACGTTACACAAAAAGTAAAGGTACAACTTCAGACTTTGCAGTTGTACATTAGCTACATTCCCTTTTCTAATACCAGTTCCTTGTTACCTCTGAATAGTTCCCCAGCATGCTCCTTAGCCCTCAGAGGAGATCTAGCATTCACAGACAACAAACCCCACCTTGTAGGTTGTCCTTCAGTTCTGGATATCTTTCACTTCAAACCCCTTTCGCTTTTGCAGGCTTTTTCCCTCCCTCTGACTGTGGTAATTCATGGTTGTTCAGAACCTGGCCTGGGGAAGGAAATTCCCTCTTGACCTGATGGCCTGGGCAGCTCAATGTTTTCCCATTATCTGATCCATTTATCTTTTCCTGTGTTTTATCATGGATCATTACTTGCATTTGTTTTTGTGTAAACACCTGACTTGGGAGGAGCCGCACTCTGCTGTGAGACATATTTGAAAATGTAGTATAGCTCACAAGCACACTATTCTATACAAACAGATAGATTCATAACCACATACATAATCATAAAGATCATCAAGCTCAGAACCTTAAAATCATAAAAGATCTTACTCAACCTACTTTATACCCAATGTTGTATATAACCAATTGATTCAATTGCTTACTCTTTGGGGTTCAGATCCCTATTGGGGTGTTTAGACACTGATTGTAACAGAATCAAAAAAAAGGAAAGAGAATAGCCACAAAACACTGAGCTTGTCCATCTGCATCATTCCCTTTTGTCTCCTAGCCTACCCTTAGTTTCTGTGCCAACCACCAGAAGACTGTATTAAAGGATTGGCATCACTACATTGCAATAATTTTGGCGGGGGGAGGAGAATCAATGTTTGAATGTAACTTTTTATATGTGTGTCTGTATTCGCAGATAAAGTCCCATGTTATGAAGCATACAATGTAGACCTGAAGAATAAGGCTGTTTAATTCCAAGCATTTAGTATGCTTCTGGAGTAATTGAGAGTTTATGGCCCCTTCCAGCAGAGGAGGACAAAAATGGCATAAGCAGGTGTAGCTGCCATTCTGGAATATATGAATGGAATATACAAGCACACTCCCTTCCTGGGGTTTGGCTTTACTGGTGTTAATACCAATAACAACCTTCACCAAGGGCCTGCAGCTGTTGTTGGAGAGCTGCAGACCAGACTGGCAGCAGTTGTTTCTGATGTTCTAACATATGCTTTAGAACCATGGATGTTTCTCCCCCTTGTGCAGAGGTACTTTTTATCCCAGACATTGTTCAAACAGGTGTAGTTGGCATTTCCATCCAAGTGCAGCTAGCAGCAATCTACTCCCTTTCTGGAGTTGGTTTTGTTATTAAAATAACAGTAAAGCAAATATATATCTCAGCTGTTCCTGTCATTTTTCCTGCCTGACTTGCCTCCCTCTCAGGCCAGAGTCCCCTCTACCAAGATTGATACCAATGCCTCTTACATGCTGGTTGGAACTGAAAAGAGCCACCTGCTACTATTACTCAGCAATAATTACACTGCACTTTCCTGCAGGCTTCAAGCATTTGTCATCAGGATGACTCAACAAAAGAGCCCTACGTCTTCATGAAGGTTCTTGGAATCTACAGACCTCTGGTAGGATGGTAATAATTACCTTCCAGATAAACCCTGGAGTGGGGTGAATATGTTTGTGATGATCATATTGTTTGCCAAAGTTTACCTCTTCCGCTTCTTGAATTGTCCATGAGCAGACCATGTTTCCCACATGCCCCTATGTTATTTTAAAGTTATTCACTGAATCATTTCTGTGACTAATGCTTAGTTTTTAGCTTGCTCTCCAAAAGTCCATTGCAAGTATCCAGAATTAGAGGAGCTGAGTTTGTTACTTGGATCCCGAATCAGGACTGCCTGCCTTCCACTAAGACCAAATGGCTTAGCTCCCATGAATCCCGGTGCCTGTCCCAGTGGCCATGTTGTGCGGAACACCTCTCCTGTGGCTGCTTGACTGCAAACACATTCTATGCTGATTCCCTAGAGATCAGGCTCCATTTATGTTCAGGCTTTATTTAGGCTTCCTACTCTCTCTCTTTAAGGCAGTAAGAAGCTGCAGTCTGATCCAAGCCATATACTTCCTTTCACCAGCCACATTCCATGGCAGCTGATTGGCCCAGAGCTAACCAATGCCCCTATCCTCACTTGGGCAAAGATGAGCTTCCACTGTAAAGTGCCATTCCTCCCCTCCAAAAAGAGGCAGAGAGCAGGAAGTCAGAGGTGGAATTTCCTCATGTTTCCTTCTGGGTCCAGCTTCTTTCTCTGCCCTCTCCAAAATCAGTCAGGGTTTGTGGGGTTAGCACCTTGTACATGCATATCAGGGACTCCACGGAAATTTTGATTGATCACATTATATTATTTCTCTTCCCTCGCTGGATGAGAATAATTCCTAGAATTAGGTTCTCAGTGTGAATGAATACCTATGATAAAATTCAACATTCCCTTCACACAAGTATTCTGCAATATCTCTTCTAGATCCACAATTGTGGGGAACATTTTTACCAGTAAACTCATTTGTCTGCTATAGCATTTGTGGAAAACAAATATAAAATTGTTCCAATGCTGTCACAGAAAATTTATCAGAGACACAAGATGGGTGAAGTAATATCTTTTATTGGACTAGCATCTGTTGGTGAGAGATACAGAAGATGGTCCAATAAAAGATATTACCTCATTCTCCCTGTTTCTCTAATATCCTGGGATCAACATGGCTACTACAACACTGCACACAGAAAATTTGTCAAATTTACAGACTTTTAAAAAAAGTCTTAATATTTACTCAGCTTTGTGGGGGGAAGGATAGTTTTGTAAAGACACTGACTGTAGAGTCAAGGGACCCACATTCAATTTCCATTTCAGACATATGAATCTTGTATGACCCTCAGCTAATTTTTCTGTGCCTCACTTTCCCACCTGTAAAATGGGGGATAAAAACACTGACCTACCACACAGGGATGTTGAGAAGATAGTTTCATTAATGATTGGGAGGGGCTCAGATCATAAAAGAATAGAATACTAGAGAACTGGAAGGAGGTCCAACCTGTACTTGAAAACTGCAATCATGTCCCCTCTTCGTCTTCTCTTTTCCAAACTAAACAACCCAGTTCTTTCAGTCTTCCCTCATATGTCATGTTTTCAAGGTCTTTAGTCATTCTTGTTGCTCTTCTCTGGACCTTCTCCAATTTGCCCAAATCTTTCTTGAAATATGGTGCCCAGAACTGGACACAATACTTCAATTGAGGCCTAATCAGTGCAGAGTAGAGCGGAAGAATGACTTCTCGTGTCTTGTTCACAACACTCCTGTTAATGCATCCCAGAATCATGTTTGCTTTTTTTTGCAACAGCGTCCCTTTATTAACTCATATTTAGCTTGTGGCCCACTATGACCCCTAGATGCCTTTCTAGACAGTCACGTCCTATTCTGTATGTGTGAAATTGATTGTGCCTTCCTAAGTGGAGTACTTTGCACTTGTCCTTATTGAATTTCATCCTATTTACCTCAGACCATTTCTCCAGTTTGTCCAGATCATTTTGAATTATGACCCTGTCCTCCAAAGCTCTTGCAACCCTGCCCCTCTTGGTATCATCCACAAAATTAGGATGTATAAGTGTTCTCTCAATGTCATTATCTAAATTGTTGATGAAGATATTGAAAAGAATTGGTCCCAAAACTGATCACTGCGGAACCCCACTTGTTATGCCCTTCCAGCCTGATTGTGAACCATTGATAACTACTCTTTGAGAATGGCTATCCAATCCAGACAGTTATGTGCCCACCTTATGGTAGCCCCATTTACATTGCATTTCCCTGGTTTATTAATAAGAAGATCATGCAAGGCTATATCAAAAGCTTTACTAAAGTCTAGGTATGCCATGTTTACAACTTCCCTTTTATCCACAAGGCTTATCATCCTATCAAAAAGAGCTACCAGATTGGTTTGACATGATTTGTTCTTGACAAATCCATGCTGACTGTTACTCATCACCTTACTATCTTCCAGATGGATTTCTTAATTTGCTCCATTATCTTTCCTGGAACAGAAATTAAGCTGACTGGTCTGTAGTTTCCTGGGTTGTCCTTATTTCTATTTCTTTGAACAGCATTTTGGTGCACAAAATTTGAGTGAAAGTTAGACCTTTTTTGTCAGAGGAAAAAATCCATTCTTAAAAACCATACTTGCAGGTCCATTTTTTTATAAAAAGGCCTCTACATGTTGAAACTCCCTAGTCCAGCACTCTCTGGTCCAGCAACATCCATGATCTGGCATGATTTTAGTTAGCTGGATGTCTACTTATCATGGGTGTGACCAAGTTTCCCACAGTCCCATAAAGTTTGTTTACAGCCACCAGACCTGGCTCTCAGTGTTCTGTGCTGTTATTTAGTTCTAATTTGCCCCTAAATGTCTTCTAAGAGCCCAGTAAGCAGTGGAAGTGTTGGTAATGCTGTTAGACAATATTGACCTCCTGTGGTCCAGCAAATTCTCTGATTCAGCACTCATCAGGGTACCAGGTAAGAGAGCTTCAACCTGTACCTGCCTCCTACCACAGTACAACACCAAACACAATGGGGCCTGATCCTCACTGGAACCTCTGGATGCTACTGCTTTAAAAATGTTTATTTAAAAATAAATGTTTACACTTTAGAAACAAGGGGCATTTTCTGTGTACATTCCTGCAGGAAGCAAAACTTCTGTTTTTTAATGACAACATTAAGAACCGCAGGAGTCTCTGACCCCTGGGAGCTCTTCCTTTTCTATGGGGCACAAGCCCAGCCCACAGTAGAAAAGCACATGGGTCAACTGTGTAGATTCAGCTGAAAGTCTGAGATGTGGCTGCCTATCTGACTCAGTATTTCCAAGGTGAGCTAAGACTAGACACAGAAAAAGACTGAGAGGCACAGAAAATCCTGCCCGGTGCAGATCTATAGAGACTTGGGCTGCAGAACAGGGCAAGAGAGGATGTGGATAAAGATCATCTGCAATTGTGGTGATGAAAACAGACTGTGTTAAGCAAAGGTCAATTCCTGTGTCCGTATGCTATATCTTAACCAGAATACAGCCACACCCTGGGAAGCACTTTGTGTACTATTTTCCCAACTGATACCTCTGTTTGTTCTCCTGTTACCTGCTGCCCTTGGCAGCAGAGTGTCTTGAGTTGCTGATTTTCTTGTCAGGTGAAACAGCCTGAGATTGATTGTAATGTTGGTTAGGTTCCTCCCTTTCCCCCCAACCTTGGAAATACTTGTCTGCTGGAGGGAAGGCTCCTTCCTGCATGCTGGACAGTGCCTGATTGATGAGCTTGACAGAAGGTATAATTTGTAACGTGGAGGGAGGTTGACAGGGATAACCAAGCAGTTTGATTTTAGCTTTGCAGTTTTGTTAAAGGCAAATTGTTCTGGCTTTCCTATTGTTTCAGCTACGTTTTGGGGGGGAGGGGAGGCTGTTCTGTAGCATGTGTTGAGAACAAGCAGAATGAAGTTTCATTAGGCAGCAAGCTAAGAGATGTTAGATCTATATGAATAAGGAAAGCAGGCATCTAAATAGCTGATCTCTTTTCAAAGGAGACTTCAGTATGGCGAGAGCATAAGTATTTGTGCCCATCTATAGCCAGTGCCTTCCACTTTGTCTGGCATCACTGTGGCTCTGTTTGTAGCACTTACCTCTGGACTAGAAGGTTACGAGAGCAGGTTGAACTTCAAGACAAAAGAGGCAGAATTAGTTACCGGTTAGAGCACAGACCTGAAAATCCAGGGTCCTATTCCCAGATCTTCCAATGACTCACTTTAACTTTCGGCAAATTGTTTGACCCCACTTCGCCCATCTGTAAAACAACTCGTCACCGGTGAGGTGATGTGCTATGGTACTTAACGCTGATCTCCTGTATGCTCCATCCGAGCTATGCGCCATCTGAGCAGCAACCATGTCTGTCATTTAGTAGCAACCTTCTGTATTCAGTCTGGAGTAACCTCTTGTTCTTGCTCTTTTTCATTGTTTCTATGATGCTAATAAAAGCAGTTAGTTTTCATGGTTGACTGAAACCAACTTTCATCTGCCCTGTGCCATTCTAGCTCCATTAAATTCTATTTCCTTAGATCTGGAGTGGAATCTCTCTCTGTCTCTAGGCTGCAGCATGTGTGTGCGCATGTGCAAACATTCACACAAGTATGTTTTTTCAACAGAGGTGTACACAATCCTCTAAATCGTAATCAGGATTGTGAATCAGCCATTCAACTTCTCCCTTTCCAGAAAACTTGGAACATTTTATGTTGCTACTTCTTGCACTGGAGAAAGAGACAGATGGAGCAATACCATTTTAACCAAACAAGGTTTCTGGGTTGCATGCTGGCCATGGTGGAGTTTTGGATTTACATGGGGAAGAGATCATTGGACAGTGGCAGAAGAAAGAATCCTTGTTAAGTTAAAACTCTTTAGATTAATAAACACTATTATTTCTAACTAACAATGATGCCTAAATGCTTATGTAATGACATGCCCCATCAGTGTGATGCTCTGACCCTCTCTGGTGGTGCTTGGCCACCTAGTCACCGATGAACTTGTCACAGTCATGGCTAAACGAATCAAATCTTTTAGGCACAAGAGATGTGTGCATAAAGATCCAGAAGTCTTTGGTTCAGTCCCTGCTGTCAATAGCCCAAACTGGAACTCCAGCACTACACTAATTCAGATCTTACAACTCTTGGACAGAGCCAGATTGTAATCCATGGAGAGCGTGGCTGCGGATCCCATCTTTCCTTTTCTCAGTGTTGTCTTTAAGTCGTCATTGTCAAGTCCAAGTTGAGTCTCAGGTCACTACAGTTCAAATCTCAAGTCGAGTCTCAAGTCCCTAACATCACTTTCGAGTCAAGTCCCAAGTCGAGTCTCAAGTCTTAATTTTAAAAATGTCAAGTCACTTTTGTACAAACCATCAATATCGGCATTTTCGGACAATTTTTTCACCAAGTCGATTTAACAAAATTAGCAAGTCTCAAGGTGAGTCTCTAGTCACAAACAATGAACCCGAGTCAAGTCTCAAGTCGAGTCACCTAGGCGACTTAAGTCGGACTCGAGTTCAAGTCGTGGGACTCGAGTCAACAACTCTGTCTTTTCTGTACAGACTGAGGGTGTGTTGCCTCCATGAAGATGGCTCTCAACAGAGTTCAAAAGGTGGGATGGAAGAAGCAAACAAAGCTGCTGTCCTCTGCAGTACCACCCCCTTGAGGGCTCAGTTGCTCTCATATAGAAATCTGAGTGAGGGTTGTATTACTCAAAAAACATAAAAACAGCCATATTGGGTCAGATCAAAGGTCCATTTAGCCCAGTATCTTGTCTTTCAACAGTGGCCAATGTAAGGCACCCCAGGGAGAATGAACAGAACAGGTAATCAACACATGTTCCATCCCCTGCTGCCCGTTACCAGCTTCTGACAAACAGAGTCTAGGGACACCATTCCTGCCCATGCTGGCTGATAGCTATTGATGGACCTAACCTTCATGAATTTATCTTGCTCTTTTTTTAACCCTGTTATAGTCTTGGATTTCACAACATCCTCTGGCAAGGAGTTCCACGGGTTGACTCCAGATCATTTATGAATATGTTGAATAAGAATGGTCTGATCTCTTTGTCTGCTTTCCTTATCCATATAGATCTAATGCCATGGGTTAAATCTCTCCATTCTGAAAAATGACCATTTATTCTACCCTTTGTTTCCTATCTTTTAACCAGTTATCAATCCATGAGAGGACCTTCCCTCCTATCAAATGACAGCTTACTTGGCTTACGAGCCTTTAGTGAGAGACCTTGTCAAAGGCTTTTTGGAAATCTAAGTACACTGTATCCACTGGATCCCCCTTGTCCACGTACTTGTTGACCCCCTCAAAGAATTCTGGTAAGTGGGTGAGGCATGATTTCCCTTTACAGAAACCATATTGACTTTTCCCCCAACAAATTATGTTCATCTATGTGTCTGACAATTCTGTGCTTTACTATAGTTTCAACCAATTTGCTCAGTACTGAAGTTAGGCTTGCCTTAGCCTGTAATTGCCAGGATCATTTCTCGGGCCCTTTTTAAAAATTTCTGTCACATTAGCTATCCTCCCATCATTTGGTACAGAAGCCAATTTAAAGGAAAGGTTACAAACCACAGTTAATAGTTCCACAATTTCACATCTGAGTTCTTTCAGAACTCTTGGGTGAATGCCATCTGGTTCTGGTAACTTATTACTATTTAGTTTCTCAATTTGTTCCAAAACCTCATCTAACAAGACCTCAATCTGGAACAGTTCTTCAGATTTCTCATCTAAAAGGAATGGCTCAGGCTTGGGAATCTCCCTCACATCCTCAGCCATGAAGACCGATGCAAAGAATTCATTTAGTTTCTCCAAAATGACCTAATCATCCTTCAGTGCTCCTTTAGCATCTCGATCATCCAGTGGCCTCACTGGTTGTTTACTAGGCTTCCTGCTTCTGATGTATTTAAAAAGATTGCTATTGCTTTTTGAATTTTCAGCTAGCTATTTTTCAAATTCCTTTTTGGCCTTCCTAGTTATATTTTTACACTTCATTTGACAGAGTTTATGCTACTTTTTATTTTCCTCACTAGGATTTAATTTCCACTTTTTTTAAAAAACTGCTTTTTTTTTTTTCTCTTCCTGCTTCTTTTACTTGGGCTATGTCTGCACTACAGAGTTTTTCCAGAGGTATCCTGGAAAAACTCTGCCACATCGAGGGAATGTGTCTGCTCTTCCAAAAAAATTTTCGGAAGAGCAGATGCACTCTTTCAACATCACTGTAAACCTCATTTTACGAGGAAGAAGGGATGATCCAGAAAAGGGGGTTTTCTGACATTTGGCCCATAGTAGATGGGCCAAATGTCGGGAAAGCCTCTTTCAAAAAAAGAAATGGAAAAAGTTATGCAAATTGCGGTAGTGTAGTGTAGACATAATTTGGTTGTTAAGCCAGGATGGCACTTTTATGGTTGTCTTATCATGTTTTTTTAATTTGGGATATGAATTTAAGTCTCTATTATGTTTTTTTAATTTGGGATATGAATTTAAGAACCTCTATTATGTTGTCTCTGAAAAGTTTCCACGCAGCTTGCAGGAATTTCTCTTTTGGCACGTCCTTCTGGACACTTTCTGCTGCGGCTAGTGATCACACCGAGGGATCCAGTGAAAGACAGTGCAACTTCAGCAGGAGTCAGTAGAGGAAGATTGTTCTTGTCACCACAGAGCCCTGCTATCCATGGGACTTGGAGGGGGAACTACCATAATCTGTGCTGCCCAAACTCCTCCTCTAGAAAAAATGGTTCAAAGGAACCACCAGGGTTCACCTTGAGAAGTTTCCCCCTCCACCACCACACACTTGGCTTCGTCCTCCAAGAGACACCAACCTGGGCCCTCACATGTAAACTCATCTGCCCACCTGCTTCTAATCATCTTCATTTCCCTGTTCAGGTTCAAAGATCTGTCACATCCTGACACAAAATCAGTTCCTTGATTGATTGTCTTTCCTGGTATATTTTTCCCCTTCCCTGGCCTTGGCATATATCACCCATCAATCTCAGGATCACTTAAGCGCAAGGAGAAGGGAAACCATGTGTACCTCTTGTCAGCATTCTCCACAGACAGCTGTGCAGTTCTTGTCCTTTTCTCGTTAGATAGAACAGTGGGTGCCATAGCATTAAGACTTCAGGGTGAATAGGTTTAAACTTGGGAGCAATTGGGTGGGGGGGGGGGTTAGTGGATCCAGCTGTCGATTCTTTCTCTCTCTCCCCTATCTAAGCAACCAAGAAAGTATCCACGAAAATAACGATGAATGATTATTCCATCATTTTAAAATCACAATTATCTAGGTATCCAAGCTACACTCATCACCAACTAGTACGAATGTCCCAAGCTCTAATATCGGGTTGGAATATTTATATAGGCACAGGCAATTCCCCTCTTGTATACACAGCTATCAGAGGTGTGATTGCAGTACATGCAGACACAGCTGAGATACCTTTGATCTAACTAGCTTAAATAACAGAAACCGAGACTCCCTGGCTAGCAGCATGGGCAGTAGCATGGGCTGACCACTTGAAGATGTACCACAAGGCACATTCAGGAATGATCCCATCCCAACTAAATGTTTTAAATAATCTCAAAGTAGTAATTAAAATAACATGGTTGGGAGAAGACCACCAGTGGAATGGAGGGAAAAGCTGATAGAAAGAAAAGAAAGGAGAGAATGGAGCAGAGGGGGATCAGCAGAGTGAGGTGAAGAATGAAGGAATGGGGCAGATCACTGTACCTTTCTAGAAGGCTTGTGCACACATATTATCTCTGTGCCATGCTCTTAATGTTTATACCATTACCACTGGATTGATTTCCATTCAAGGAGGAAATGGACTCCTGCTGTTTCCATGGAAATCTCCCATCGCTGCTGAACTAATGGAAGGTGCATCATGCTTATGCATAAAAGAAAAACAAATAAGGCTGTTGCAAAGGGAACAAGTTGCCTTTTCTATTCTGACTAAACCAAAGTTCTGTTTCTTTCCCTCATCTTCTTTCTCCTTCCCTTCTCTCAGGAAAGAGCTCTTCTGCCCAACACTCAGCACTGTTCAGTTGGCCAGTGACCTGGACCATTTCACCTACTTCAGAAAAAAACCAGTGTAAACCATGTCTAGAGGCAAATTACAGGACCCATGGTCTAATCCTGAATAGCAAATCTTATGTTTTTTCGATGTACTTAGTCTTTCAACTCAGCTTTCAGGTTTGCATCTCTTCTGGAACTGACCTCATCCTTTGTCTCGGGGCAACCTCCACAGCTAATTTAGGATAATCCCTTTGATTCCAAATGTTCAGCTAGCCAAGGGCATATTACACTGTTTCTGAAACCTTCATCTCCTTCACATGTCAGCAGTCACCATGACCAACTGATTACCACCTTAGAGTCGAGTCCCCTCCTTCACGGTAGTGTGGCCTCTCGGCAGAACCAAACAAAACACTGCTGACAAGTCCATGTCTAAGCTTCCATTGTGAAGCTAGTCAAAGAAGAACTTCCATTTTGCTTTAGATGTTTGAATCCGTACCAGCTGCTTAGTCTGACATGAAGACACAGTGCTAGCAGCCTAAACAATAACAATTTATTACTATGAATGTCAAATGTTTACATAAATAACTGTATAGCCCATGGAAAAACTTAAAAAACAACCAATAGTCTAGTAGCACCTTGAAGACTAACACCACGTGTAGCTGGTATCATAAGCTTTCATGGGCACAACCCACTTCTTCAGATGACAGGAGTATTAGAAATCCAGATTATTCTTAGATCTGGACTTCTAATACTCCTGTCATCTGAAGAAGTGGGATGTGCCCACGAAAGCTCATGATACCATCTATATGTGTTGTTAATCTTTAAGATGCTACTAGACTACTGGTTGTTTTTAACGTTTTTCTTGTTACAGACTAACTCGGCTACTCCTCTGAAGCTTTTGCATAGCCCACGGTGAGGGCTTTTGTCCCTCTCTAGTGGCTAGATGACTGATAGGTATTTATGAGTCTGCAACTGCCTCCAACCCAATGATTCAGGTCTTTAAAGTTAGATCTCATTCTTAGATGCATAGTCTGGGTTCAGTTCTTGAAGACGGCTCCCAGTGTGTTGGAGGAGAGAGCAGATGCCTTGTCTTAGGAGTTATTGGATGCCATTACTTCCTGCACGCTATGGCTAGTGCTAAACTCTGGGATGCTATGACAGTCTGAAGCTGAATTACTCCCTAATCATATGTGATGTAACCTCCTATTGAACTAATTTAAATATGTAGAAAAAAACATCACTGGATAAATCATTTGGGTTTTTTTTCTTAAAACTTAATCCATCTTAAATGATGGATACATTAATTGGCATACAACAAAACATCATCATCTTATTCACTAAGGTCTGAATATTGTCAAGTCAGTTTCCCCAACTAGAAAGAGACTGACAGATATATTATGTAGATGAAAGATGAAATGCAGCAGAAGGAGAAAAATAATAGGCCTTGTGGTGAGTGGTCACATGCTCGCACACATAGCCCTTAACTGTATTACAGTTCTACTCTGTGAGGGGGTAAACAAACCCTACACTAGATAACCGGGTGTTGAGGAGCTGCTGTGAGCTCAGCCAGCTCCCCCTCATGATACTTGCAAGGCGTACGCAGGCTGGAGGAGGACTTTATAAGGGGAGCAGAAGAAGGCAGCCCAGGGCACAGAACAGACCTTTGACTCTCAGCTCCTGAGGAAAGAGTTAATTAAAGGCAGGAGCTTCCCAGATAACCACTGCCGGAAGGCTTTTCCCTGAGGGGAGAGAGAGCAAGCCAGATGCTGTTGCTCTCTGAGAGGGATTCATTCCCCTCTATTGCTTATTAATTCAGTTTTCTTGCATTTTGTTTACAGACTACTCTGAAAGGGGAGAGACTCTGAACTGACCTGGCTGGAAGGCCAAGCTATAGGAAGAGGTAGGCTACAGCAGAAGCAGAGCAGCCACTGGCAGCAGATCTCCAGTGGAGAGAAAGCTGCTATGCCATACCTGGGCAGAAATGAGTTTGAAACAGTGAGTTGGCCCCTTCATAACCCCTATCAGTAGGAGGCAGCTGATTAAATTATCCCGAGAAATGAGTGTGTCTATTAGGGCTGGCTGGAAAAAGAATCTTGTGTCGTGACACATTCCCAGGGGTCAACATGTGTATTCATTCCACCTCAGAACAAAAACTGGAACTTTTGACATTTCTCATCAAAAGACAGTGAGAAAGGGACATGAATCTGGGGCTCTTGTTTACCAAGAGAGTGCCCTAACCATTGGACCATTGGCTAGTCTATAGTAGGTAGTGCTTATTTTGACCAAAAAGTTCCATTCTGGATCTGAGATCTTCCCCACACATTTTTGGTTGAAACCAATATGTTTCTGCAACAAGTTTCAGTTTTGATGAAACTATATTTTCCGATGCAAAACTGTTTTGTTAACAAATTCCCCACTGGCTCTAGTGCCCATTTCTGAGACAAAATTAAATGCAGCTTTTATGAGCATTTCCAGAAAGCTTTCCCTACTCTTCAGGGATGTTTTAAAAACCGAAAGATACTGCAATTTAACTGCAGATTTTCCCTTTGTTCTCAAGAAAGAACAAACTTGATGTTTGAGCTTCTTGATGTCTCTGGAAATGTTCACAGGAGCAAGGAAAGGAGTTTAGGGAAGTAGAGGCAAATGAAAGTTCAATACATTCCCAAGGGGGATGGGGAAAATGTTAATGCAATTACTGCTGATAAAATTTTGAGAGAGAAATTAGTACATAATCTTGGAATCTTTAATTATTGGCGTGTTAATTACACAAAGCTATCCTCTTCTAATGAAAGGAAGAACAAATATAAGAAGTGTTGTTCCATTTAATCCAGAAAATGAGTATGGGAGGCCAAAAATTCTTATCTTGCTCTTGTGTAAACCTGGAAGAACTCCACTAAAGTCAGAAAAGTTACCCTTGATTTACACCAGAATAACTGACAACTAAAACACAATGCTGTTACAGAGCCTCAGAAGTGACATCTGATGCTTCTCCCCAGGGAAGCAGAAGAGAGCACAGAGGTGGGAGAGGTTGATTCCCTTCATCCCCTACCAGAAATAAAGAAGAATGCAGACTAATGAACAATTTAACTAGCGCCTTTTCCTTGTTTGTTTTATTATCTCCTTTCTGCACTGGAGCAGGAGAGGGCATTGTTTCTTTGTCACACTGCACAGATGTTGTTGCCCTTCTGTTAATTGGAAACCAGAGGTAATTATGGGGATGAGGCCATTTTCAGCTGGGTTTTTTTGTAATGTATAGAAAACATGCTAGTGTACACTTCACTCAGACACAAATTAGGGTGCTAATTAGGCTGCTGTTCAACCAGACAGGTCTGGTTACACTTAACCTGCTTACAAAGGCACAGAAATTAGAGCTGGCTGCAGAAATAGTGTACTTCCCCTTTAGAAATGACTGTGATATAGTGAACAGCTTGTTGCACTGTCTTCTAGGGTGGAGGCTTTTGACTTGTCCTGCAATGGTTGCTTTGGGCAGCTACCAGAAGCAAACAGCCTGTCCAGCTCCTAGAAAGCCAGGCAGCTTTGTACACTGCCCCCTGCCTACAGGCACTGCCTCTGCAGCTCCCATTGGCTGCAGTTCCAAGCCAATGGGAGCTGCAGAGGTGATGCTTGGGGGTAGGGACAGAGTACAGATACCCCCTGACCGTCCTTCCCCCTACAAGCCAGAGGGACATACTGGTCACTTCCAAGAGATATGCAGAGCCAGGACAGGTAGGCAGCCTGCCTTAGACCTACTGTATCACTGACTTGACAACTAGCACCTTATTAAAATCTCCCAGATTACTTTCAGTAGCCACCGGGAGGATTCCTGTAGACTCCCAGCCAGTCAAGGGGGATTGGCAACCCACCCCACTCTTTTTAGATTACAATGCTTGGGATATAGACAAAGCCTGAGCACAAAGTGACAAAGTGACTATTCCTGGAACGGATTCATTCCTGAAGGATTCATTCAACCTCTGAGTATTTGTGACTCCCTTTGACACTCACGGGAAGTAATGTATGGCTGGAAGACAACACAGGACACCCCTCCCCATCCCTTAGTGAGATACAGGAGAGCTTAAAGAAAATGGAAGAACAAGCCTTTGAAAGCTGCCTAATTATTGTTTGGCTCAGTTAACTGCTCCATCAGTCAGTGTGCAGCACATCAGCGTTTGGCACAGGGAAGTTTTGTTTCTCTTGATTACAGATGATCATTTTAAGAAACTAAGAAAGAAGGGAAAAATCCCACCCGTGAAATATAGATGTGGCTGCTGAACTGAATCCAATACTATATTAATAATAACGAAATTGATCCTGCAAATCTTTACACAGGTGGCTAAGCACTGCTTAGGCAAATAGTTCTTCTGATTTCAAGTGAACGACCTGCATGAGTAAGGACTGCTTCTGTAAGGAACAGCTTCCAGGGTCAGACTTCTAGGCTTGTAAATGAACTAATGTTCCCCACATTCCCATAGAGTGTAGGTTTCTGTCACCCTCTAGAGCAGTGGTAGGTGACCTGTGGTCCACAGACCACATGCAGCCCACTGGGGTTCCACCTATGGCTCGCACACCCTCTTTCTGCCCTCTCTCCCAAGCTCCTCTTTCACACTAGGGCCCAGAAGCACCGCATGTCCTACGCCTCCCCATCCCTCCTAGCACTTTCAGAGTGCCATGAATCTGTTGATTCATGCTCCCCCCCCTCCTGAGCTTGAACAGCTGATTCATGGCATTCCAGGGAAGGAGGGGGAGGAGTGAGGATAGAGCAGATTCATGGCACTCCAAAAGTGCTGGGGGGGAAGTACGAAGTGCAGCGCTCCAGTGCCCCAGTGTGCAAAAGGCATGAGAAAGGGGGCATAGAGAGGGTGCCCAGGCTGTAGGTAGAACCCCAGTGGGCCATAGGCTGCAGGTTGCCTTCCACTGGCAATCTCGGGTACATTGAGATGGCGGGCCTCATGGGGCCCATTCACTAGTCTTGGTTGCCCATCGCTGCTCTAGAGCAGTGATTCTCAAGCAGGGATGTACAGAGGACCTCCGGGGGTATTCAACTCCTCTAGATCAGAGTTTCTCAAACTGACAGTCACAGGACAGATTGAAGGGGTCCCAAGCGTAGGGATGGCATTGGGGGTGGCAAGTCGGGCAATTGCCCAGCCACGGGAGGCCCCGAGAAGCAAAGTTACTTGCTTCAGCTCTGTGCAGAGGGCCTTAGGTTCAGCCCCACTGCCCAGGGTTTTGGGTTCAGACAAGTCTCAAGTGAAAAAAGGCTCAAAAAAGATCACACTGACATGTAAGTACAATATTTCTATTCCAATCCATTGATGATCCATTCTATGGTAAAAATGAGAAAGTCATCAGTTTTTTCGGCAATAGCGCAGCTGTGACACTTCTGTATTTTTATGGCAGATTTTGGAAGCAAGTAGTTTTTAAGTGAGGTAAAACTTAGGGGTACACAAGCCAAATCAGACTCCTGACAGGGAGACAGTAGTCTGGAAAGTTTAAGAAACACTGGACTAGGGGGCTGATCCACATAAGACGTTAATGAGACCACTAGCAACTACTCTGACTAGAGACATTTATGCTTTTCTTTTGGGAGATCCCAGATTCAGTCCTCACTGGAGATAGAATCAGGGGGATGTAAGCTAAGCTTTACAAAGAAAATTAACAAAATGAGACTTGGCACTATAAAGCCCCCAACTCCACACACAGAGCAGCAGGGTCATGATGATCTGCTCCTTTTAGGACATGACAGAGTTCTTGTGATACCTGGGTTGTGTCTACTCCCCACAGCCCATTTTCTAAAGGGGTTCTGTTTTAGGGGAAATGGCTAGGTGACAGAACTAAAGAGGTGGCAGAAAAAGAACTCTGTTGAGATGTCTCTTATTTTACAGGGAAAAACAAATAAATGCCTCCTGACCCACTCCCTTGCAAGAGTTGGTAAGCGACTGAAGCTTGGCTAACCTGCCCATCGGTTCAAGCAATACATGCCCCTTGCAACAAGGGAGAAGGTTAAAAGTGGCCTCTTAAAATAGATTTTGTTCGCACTTTAGTCCTCTGTGCCAGCACTGCTCACTTGTCTGTGTCTCCTCCCCGCCAGGGCCCTCAGAATTGTTTTCAAACCTGGGCTGCTCCAGCCTAGCTTATTGTTCACCTTCTCCATGGCTGCAGCAGTACACGATTGCTATTGTCGCAGCCGTGCTGACGAAGAGTCTTTGGTGCACACGTCAGGGATTTTATCCAGAAGTGAAGAGGCACACAAGGTGGCCATCTAAGGGGAAGCAATCAACACCCCCTGCTTACAACAGCCTGGGAAGAAAGGCAGAAATTCATACCTTTGAATGTGTGCTTATCTGAGTCTGTCTGGCCGTTGCCCCAGTGAGACACCGCAAGTGGTGCATTAATGTAAACTGTTGAGGCAGAAGCACAGGAAAGTGGTGGGTTTACACAAAAAATTGCAGCTGATGCAGTGGGGAGTTCCTAAGGCCAGCTCTATAAACAAGAGATCTATCAGTATAAGTACATCACTTGGAGGGTATGAATCACCTACACCTCTGAATGACGTAGTTTCACTGACTTAGCCACTTGTGCAGACAGCGCTAAGAGAGCTTCTCCCATTGAGATAGCTATCGCCTCTTAGGGAGGTGAATTAGCTACACTGAGAGGAGAAGTTCTCCCGCTGGCATAGGAGCATCTTCATGTAAGATCACATGTTCCACCCGGTACAGGTTTTTGCAGCTGGACTTCCAAAGAGTCGTCCAGTCACAGAAAAGATGGCAGTGAGCCCTGTGAGGGGTGGATCTCTGAGTGCCAGGCCAGGGGAGCTGGTTTAAAGAGCACTGGATCCCTCGTGCAGTACTACCTCATAAAGTTGCCATGTGCTCTGCAACATGGCTTTTCAATTCCCCCCTCAGAAAGACATTGATTCCTTCTTCTCTACGTCATTTCCCATTCGTAGGGAAATGGTCATCCCTTGAGAATTTCTTTTTTCTTCCCCCCTGCCCTCCTACACACACACTTCGCTGCGGCTGAGGAGGGCTACATGCATCAAGACCTCACATGAGCAATCTCCAAAGACTCAGACACAGGCTCCCTTTCCCTTTGGGACTGAGCATGCTGTTCCACAATGCTTTTAGGCCCCACCAGCCAGTGGTACCAGATCCTGAGCACAGCCTCTGAAACCCTCCTGCTGTAATTGTCAGTCCTCCCACCCTTCAGTCCCACACATACATAGCCTCTAGCTTGGTCAGTCCTTTGATGTTGCAGAGATGTTGCGATGGAGGAAGTGGGCCTCCAGGAAAAGGATCTCCTCATGACACTACATTTTTTAAGTGAAGTGGGGGAAGGAGCTTGTCACCAGTTTCTGAGGAGGCGGAAGAGTTTGGGTTGGTCTGATAGATCTAGCGACTACGTGCCTGTTGTTAATAATACAAAATGTATTTGTTTCTCCTTCTGTGTGCTGTGCTGTGCTGTGTTTAAATTGGCCATGAAATGTATTAACTTTCTGAGAGAGCACATTATGAATGTATTCCTGGTGAAAGGTGATGGATTGACAGCCCTCGAGGATTAGGGCCATTTAGCTGCAGATCAGGTACAGCACAGGAATGCAATAACATCTTCCCCACATACCTTCCCCTGTCCTGCCCTAATCCTGAAAGAGATACAACCTTAAAGGCTGAGAAGGCAGTGGAGTCCCTCTGCCTATTCAATCCATGGCCTCTTCGTTATTATTTATATCTTGGTCCCAACCAAGATCAGAACACGCTGTGCTAGGTGTATAAAATGCTAGTTGCTCCTGCCAAATTATGAAAGGAAAAGAATATAAAAGTGAGTTAAGGTACAGTGTCTGTAAGGTGGCCATCTTGGACTTAGAAAAGGACAAGAATATAAGAACTAGGGGTTTAAACACAAGAACTAGGAGCCATTAAATGAAATTAATAGGGAGGAGGTTTAAAACAAATAAAAGGAAGTATTTCTTCACATAACGCACAATCATTCTGTGGAACTCCTTGCCAGAGGATGTTGTGAAGACCAGGACTTTAAGGGTATATCTAGACTACATGGCTCCGTCGACGAAGCCATGTAAACTAGTTTATCCGGAATAGGCAAAGAAGCGGGGATTATTTCATGAGGCATAAGGGATCGGTCGGCAAAGGCTTCCCCAGCCGACCGATCCATGTCTAGACTATCGCGCTGTGCTGGATCAGCTGATCGTCGGCACAGTGTGGCGGCCATGTTTATTTTAATGAAGTGGGGATTATTTAAATCCCCACTTCTTTGCCTATGCCGGGTAAACTAGTTTACATGGCTCCGTCGACGGAGCCATGTAGTCTAGATATACTCTAACAGGGTTCCAAAAAGAGCTAGATAAGTTCATGGAGGTTAGGCCCATCAATGGCTATTAGACAGGATGGGCAGTGATGGTGTCTCTAGCCTTTGTTTGTCAGAAGCTGAGAACAGGTGACGGGATGGATCACTTGATGGACAACCTGTTCTGTTCATTCCCTCTTGGAACACCTGGCATTGGCCACTGTCAGCAGACAGGATACTGGGCTAGATGGACCTTTGGGCTCACCCAGTATGGCCGTTCTTGTGTTCTTATGCCAAGATGACCTCCCTTTTATTTGCCGACTTGTTCCCCTGTCATGGCAAAAGAGCTAGAAAATCTGAAAAGAGTGGGAAATTGTTGCTAGATAATACTTGCCTAAAGGACCATCCTTAGGGGAGTGTGGAGCCTGGAACAATCCCCTGTTGACCCCAAGCCCTGCCCCTTCCCCACCTCTTCCTGCCTCCATTTGAGGGAGCAGCAGCCGTCTGTTGCCATCCAGCAGTAAAAGGTAAAGGAAACATCAACATTACCTCACTGGTGTGATCGTTTGTGTAAATGGAGCATTTCCAGATTTCCAGTTTTGTTAATCCACCCTTTCCCTATCCACCTTTTCCCCTTAGTAAACAAAATCTTGTCTGTGTGGTTACTACTGTGTGGTGTCATTCCTTGCAGTTTATTTGCTAAGGCAAGCTCTGAGACAAGCTTTACAGAGGGGACCCTGTGGGAAGAATTTACTATAAGGTTCCCTGCATCTTCTGAATGGGGTTTGAGTCCTGACCCTTTTGGAAAGAAGAGACATCCTTACAGGGGCTGAATATGGGCAAAATAAAAAGACAGCCCTTCCCCGAATGTCATGGCTGGATTATGAGCACACTGACCTAGTTGAGAAGCGGGTGTCAGGCTAAATCAACTATCAGGAGGTCAGCGTCCAGGGCAAGCCAGACAGCAAAACTGAGTCAGATGTCAGGTTACCAGGAGCATGTATTACAGGGAAATCAGCCCTAAACAGCAAGATTCCAGCCCTATGGACAACTTCTTGTTCTTGTGCTGGGTTTATATTTCTATAATATATGAATCAATCAGAGCCCTTAGCATTGTGGAGTTCAGGACTGAAGTCTGCTATCAGCATTCAGTTCCCACTCTCGCAAGTGTGAGCAGGGTGGAGGGTGGCAGGCTAGAATTTACTAGTGCCTTGGTACTCTGTGGACTTCTTCCCCCCAATCTCAGGTAGTGAAGATCTCCTGATCTAGACCACTGATTCTCAGCCTGTGGCCCATGGACACCTGGGGGTCTGCAGACTATATTTAAGGGGCCCACAAAAGGTTTAGACTGAAAACTGACTGAATAGAATTCAACTATACAAACAGAAAACAGATTTCCAAAGAGATTCACACTTCTGTTCAAAGTTCTTCAGGGTTTGTGCATGAAAAGAGGTTAAGAACCACCGACAGTCAAAGAGCTACCCCACCCAAGCAGAGTGCTTACAATTCTGGTTGGCATATGATATATCTATAGCTTTTATATTGTTTATGTACAGGTTTTGTTCATGGTATATGCTTGGCTTCTTCTGAAACATCCAACAGGGACGAGTGGGTCTTATCATGTAGACATTTGTCCATTATGCAATTGACTTGAGGCCCACCAACTCACTCCCGTGGCCACAATATGAAAACACTCCCTAAGTTACAATCCATTTTCCCTTCCTTGAGTCATCCAGTGCACTCTTGACAAATATACTCACTCATTCATAACTGATAAGAACTGTAGCACAGTACCTGTTCAACAGTTTTGTGACAAGTTATGTTATATGCTGGAATCAGAACTCCCACTGCCCACCATTAAGGGATTGTGTGTGAGAGATATCTAGCTATCTAATAGCAGCAAGTGGAATTCCACTTCCCTACTAAAGAAATATCACTTTTGAAATTCAGAAGACATTCTTTTCTTTTGCTTTTATGGCAGTAGAGAGGCTTTGCACTCCTTTCCTCTTGGTTGCTATTTGCTCAGTAGAGATTTCAGCCTCTTACCCTTTCCCCCCTTCCCACAGGGGAGGGCAATGCCAGCTGGGACGGTCTGTGTGAACACAGAAGACGGTTTGATACTGATGGCAGAACTCTCTGTGCACCAGTCTAGGGCTGGCAGGAGTCAGCTTGCATTGTTTCCAGCCCATCTCTTCCCAGCAGGGCTCTCTGAAGAGAGAGGATTGCCGGAGGAACTGGGGAATTTATGGGAGAGAGTGTAGTTATTAAAGTAGATGACAGATCAAGTCTTTTCCTTTGAAAGTGTTGTTTCCTGAAGGGTTTTTGTCCTCAAGACAGTAAATAGTTTAATTTTAAGGACCCCTTTCCTATCTTTACTTCGATTTTCATTTGCTGTTTGTGTGTGCAGGGAGAGGGACAGGAGTTTCCTATGCAGTTCTAAATTATGTAAATGTGTTGGGCTCAGAAAGGGTCCACAAGGGTCACATCTGATTTCTAGCCAGTCCTGTAGCACAGATGGCTGCTATGCAAACTTCCTGCACACCCTGCCCTGGCACCTCACCTCTCTCTTTCTGCCCTGCAGCACTCTCAGTTCTCTCCATGCTGGAAGTCTACACTGTTGTGTTTGCCCTGATCTGCACTAAAGAAATTGCTGCCCTGCTACAGGCAGAGAATAGATGAAGAAAGAGACAAAACATCTGTGAAGTAAATAGAAGCATTTACCTATCATTTGATCAGCCACGAAGGCAGATATCCTACTGTCCAGTCTTCTACTGCAACAATAATTTAAAGAGGCTGTCCCTGTGACAGGGCTAGCTGCACCTATTTCCCTTTGACTTGTCTCTGGGGCTATGTCTACACTATGGGACTTTGTCAGAAAAAGATATGCAAATTGTGCTCCACAATTTGCATACCTTTTTCCTATAGTTTTTTCGGAAGAGGCTTTTCTAAAATTTGGCTCATCTATACTGGGCCAAATTTTGGGAAAAAACCCTCTTTTGGAAGAACCCTTCTTCCTTGTGGGAGACAGAAGACAGGGCTTCCAAAAGAGCACCTCTGCTCTTCTGCAAAAAAAAGCAGAAGATCAGACACGTTCCCTGGACACGGCAGAGTTTGCCTCTGGTATCGCGGAAAAACCCTGTAGTCTAGCCAAAGCTTGGGAGCACAGCCTTTCTGGTGTTAGGCCTGGTGCTTTAGCCTCTCTTGGGATTGAATTCCACAAGTATCTCTCTCCTAGACCGGGCCCTGTTTATTGACTGTGCTGATCAAGTAAATCCACTGGGATTCAGCAGCTGAAGTTCTTCCTTCACGGTCTATGACCAGCGGTGAATATAGTGGCCAATCAGCCTTTTTTAAACCAAAGTATTGTTTTAGTAGGAACAAAGCATTTAGAGTGAAAAAAAAGGATTTTCATAGAACAAGCAGTCTACATGCTGTCTATCCTAGCTCAAGGCTTGCCATCCCATGATTGTAATTTGGGCAGGTCTAACTTCTTCTGACACTGCCAGTGGGGTGTCATGTGTCTCAGTTTGATTACCCCAAACAACTCCCTTTCTTGAACATCCCTTTTAAACCCAGTGATAGTTACTGTGATCTCTTGTTGTCCCAGGCTGTTTCCTGTCCTGGCATTGTCTCTTAATTACCCAGAGGTGTTTGCCGTGGTTTATCTTGAGTCATTCTTTCTTTTCCTGCTTGTTTTTCGCAACAAGTTCCAAGAAACAAGCAACAAGATCTGGACACAGATTGGATATGTGGGAAGAAGCAGAGAGAGGGAAGATGATTAATATTGTATCCTCAGCAGTGAGGAAAGGCTGAAGAAGAGAAGGCATTGGAAGGCAAATAAGGAGCTTGCTTTTGATTATGTTGAACTTAATTGGAAGATGAGTTACCCAAGATGTTACCAGAGTAACAAATGAGGAAAGAATAGAGGTCCTGACACTTGGTCACGGACCTTGATATGAGCTGTTTTCGTGGAATGGAGGAGGCAGAGGCCAGACTTGAAGGGAGTCACAAGAGAAGAAGTCAATTTAGCAGGTGTGATAAGGTGTGAAGGAGCTAAGGAGTGAAGAGCTGGGATGCTGGCTGGAGAGAAGGTGGGCTTAAGAGTAGTTTTAAAGCTGTGCTTATTCTAAAGCATGCTTATATGCCTACGGAGAAGGAGCCAGGTGAAAGGTAGAAGGAGGGGTTGCAGCAGAGGTGAAATAAATCTGTAGTTGGAAGGAAATGGGGTTATGGAGACAAGTGAACAGGCTGGAGGTAGAGAATGAGTCTTATCAGAGTCAGAGGCTGGGGTAAAGGGCAAAAGAGTATTCAGGGATGGGAGGGGGAGGAAGAAGAAACAGTGAAGGAAGCTTATGGCAGCACTGATCATTCCTTGAAGGACAGAGAGTACCTATGAACGATGCATATAAAGTAGGTCTGTGTAATAGGTAATATTTCTCCAGAACCTTGAAGGAAATTGGACAAATATATTTTAAACAGACCCTGTTTCTGGTCACCTGGGTTTCAGGTGTCTGAGTGCTGTTTGTTAGAAAATGTCAGACCAAAACAGTGAACAGATCATTTACTTTCCTAGAGGGAAAAGATTCAACTCCCCGGCCATGTCTATCAAAAAAGGACAAGAGAGATTCAGCACGCCCTTGCTAGTGACCGTGGAGCTGAGGAATGAAACCTCTTCCTGTTGCTTTATATGACATCAGTTAGTATCTGAAGAAGAATGATCTATAGTTTGAAGAATCAGAATGGATGTCAAGAGATCTGAGTTTTATTCCCAGTTATGCCACAGATTTCTTGTGTGATCCTGAAAAAGTCACATAACTTCTTTGTGACTCCGCTTCCCCATCCGTAAGGTGAGGCTAATGACCTCCCTCCGGAAGGTGTTCTGAAGCTAATAGTGCTGGGGGAATCCTGCAATTGTTGCATTTGGAGCCATAATAAAATTGCAGAATTCCCCAGGACTGAGCTAAGCTAGTTAATATTTGTGAAGCATTTTGATATTCTTTGATGGAAAGTGATATAGAATTACATTTTATCAATTAATCTCAGTCCTTCACGGTGAGATAATACTGAAAGAACATAGGAAATTGGCAGGCAAAAATCAGTGACACTGAATTCTAACCTGGATCTTATGAGATACCACTGCTGCATCTGGGATGCAAACACAGCATTTGCCACATTGTACTCCTTTCTTTTATCTTAAGAGGAAAAGAAAATGGGAGGGAGCCTATAGAATGTCTTCTTCTGCTCCCTACTCCCCACAAGACATGTGAACATACAGTTTCTCCATGGGGAGAAATGCACCAGATTGGGCGGAGACATTGGCCCCCTATGAAGTAGGGTGACCTGATGGCCCGATTTTATAGGTATAGTCCCTATATTTGGGGCTTTTTCTTTTATAGGTGCCTATTACTTTCCGCCCTGTGTCCCAATTTTTCACACTTGCTGTCAGAGATCTTTTGGCCAGAGCTGGGAAGTGGAAGGTATAACAATAGCCACAAGAGGCTGTAGAAACTGACCCCAGCCATGTGACAGCAACATGATCATGTGACTGGAGCCAGGCCCTAAAGTCCTCTTTCCTCAGTAGCATTCCTAGGAGATAGGGTTGCCAGGTGTCCGGTTGTTGACTGGAAAGTCCAGTTGAAAAGAGGATCTGATGTTGTCAAGTCAGATCTACTGACCCAACACCACCTAGTCACTGTGGGTGGGGGAGACAAGGAGACACCAGGTGATCACCCAGGCCAGCCCCTACTCAGTAGGGCCACCTCCCACCTGTGTCAGACAGCTGCAGGTCCCAGCCCCAGCTCCACAGTGAATCCCTCATGACCCAGGCAGAGGGGAAAAGCAGTGAGCAGTGGGGGAGGGAGGGGAGTAGAGCGAATGAGGAGCAGGGCTTTGGGGGAGAAGGTGGGATCTTGGGGGAAATAGAGGTGGAGCAGAGGAGTTCCAGCACTCCTGCTGAAGTGTCCAGTTTTTAAATATTACAGAGTAAACAGAAGGGATAGTACTGAGACCAGAGCATATGTGCCTCAAAGGCAAACTGGCCCAGCATTGGTCCACAGCATTCTAGCCTCTGGCTGGCAGTGATATCCCTCTGTCTTCAGACTGGCACTGAACTGAATCCAAGAGAAATTGGGACCTTTTGTACTACACCATCATGTCGGAAAGGTGCTAAGTCATTGTTGTCCTGTCTTTGACCTGTATGGTCTCTCTAAGGGTCCCCAGTACATAAAGGCCAAACCATCGCCAGCTCACCATTCTCTCCCCTCACTCTTCCGTGGACTAGCCTCTAACCTGGCTATAGCTGGGGTGAACTCAGGAGGCTTGTGACTGCAGTGGAAACCTGACAACTGTGCAGTCCTGCATTCAAGTGGAACTTGACATTTTAAGTTCCCCTTGACTACTACCTTCCTGGGAACAGAGAGACCAGAAATACTCAGCTCTACAATGCTCTCCTTGATGTGCAGTGAAATAAAAAGAATGAAAAGTCCTCTGCAGGGGGGGAAAGCGTGCGTGTGTGTTTTGTTCCTACATTAATGCCTATTGTGGGAATGGATAGAAAAAGATTAACGATGGCTATGATGAGCCAGCACTTTGTTTAAATCCAATCTTCGATCTAATCTCTTATTGACTGGGAAACATCACATAGGGACGTCTTGGAGGAATTAACACAAATCCTTTTAAAACTTTTCAGTGGCACTCTCTCCTCCCCTTTTATTCCCCTGCGCCTGTTGAAGCTCTCTTTGTAGCAGAGGACTTGGCCAGGGAGCATCATGGGTAATCAATTAAGATGCAAACTTTTACCATTTGAGATGCATTATGCGGGTCGCACTGACACATCCTTAAACAAAAACTAGATCTACTGCATTGTAAATGAATTCAAAAGAGGAAGATTAAAGAGGCAGAGATGCACACAGACTCAACACAATTCAATAAAAAATAAAAGCAAGAAGTAATGAAAAAAGAAGCAAACTCATTTGTAGCTAAACTACACTCATAGTCCTGCAGTGCCTCTCAAGGACTTGGTTGGGCGATAGGAGTTTGTGCTAGCATGAGCTACAACTTAGCCATAAATTGAAACAATTGTGTTAGTTTGGGATGGGTTGAAGGCATTAAGGCTTATCCATACACCTGCTGATTTTTACTTTTGGGCAGTGCCCTTGAAAACTTGTTTCCTTCATTTTCACCCTCCCAGAAGGAAATACCACAAGATAGGTTGAATTAAACATAGTTGCATCTTTTTTTGGCATTTGCCATCTTTCTGGTGACTTGAAGCAGTTTGCAGATGCTATGCCATTGGACAAGGGGTAATCACCAAAGTATGATGCTCTAGGGGTAAATTCCTCAGCCATTCTCCTTAGTCCAATGCACCTCGCATTCATTCCACGGTACTCACTTCATTTTTTTAGGAGATGAGCTGACCTCCCTCTGAACTAGGCTCACATCAGCTTTGAAGCAGGTATCAAACCCATTCTCAGAGGTGAAAGTAAAGCATTGATAGCAATATATGCAGTGCTAGAAATTCATGGAATTTCTCTAATAATGACAACTTTTTTCCCCGTCTCCTTGCTTTTGTTCTCAATGTCTCTTTTCTCTCCTACCGGCCAAAGGTGAGACCCACCTAGCACTCCTGCAAAAGGCTTCAGGCCTGGGGGGAGAGAATAATAGAAGGCAACATTTTGAAATGATACATGGGGTTTTTTTTCCCCACTCTCTCTAACATTTACTGTAACTTCCAATTTAAAAGTTTTATATTTTCGTGTCAGTAAGTTGGAGGCACAAAAGCTTTGGCTGAAAAAGAAATGAATAGGGCTCTGAAATGTGTGAGGCAGCTCCGCTGAGGAACAGTAAGAGGTACGCAGCCAGTATGCGAGAGACCATCAATCAGACTCAAGGTTTCCACATGGCTGTACAGCATAATACGTATCAGAAGGAATCAAGTGTCACCTTGTAAGGCATATATAAATGCAAGGAATGCGACTCCAGGGCCAGCCCCTACAGCACTCCCAAGCTGAGGGAGTGGCATCGGAGATACAGCTATGTCTTCCCAGCATAGATTGAAGTGTGATTACACCATACTAGCTTTAATCGAACCGGTTCACTAAAAATTGCAATGAATACATGATGGAATAGGCTGTGCAAGCCCACCGGGACCCCTGGATACATACTTGTATTCTCAGCCCACACTGAACTGTCTTCTCTATTATTTTTAGCCAGATTAGCTAAATTAAAACAACCTCAGGTAGGAGCACTCAAGCTACAAATTACACTCATCGTGGCAGTGTAGATCCACCTTCAGTGTCCTTCGTGGCAGTGCAGTGGGCTGACCTCAGTGGTTCCCCTGCCCTTTCAGGAGCAACAGAGGAACTGCCCCGATGTCTATAGGCATCAAGCTGCCGTCTGCTAAAAGACATCTGTCATGTCTCACTTCCTTAGCTCTCGCTATAAAAAGCACAAGTAACAATGGCTCATCTGCTGAGAAGCTGCACTGATTATACAACTGCCAGCAACATACGGGGCCTCGTTCCTTAAACTGAAATTGTCATGTAAGCCCCACCGGTGGGCTCCTCCATGTGTCACAGCCTAGAGCAGTCGAGGCCCCAGAGGGAAAGGAGATCACTAGATTCAGTCACTTCCCATCTGTCTGCACACAGAGAGCTGGTTAAGGGGCATTTCCAGCAGAGACGAGACACAGACGCACGTATGGGGGAATAGGAACATGCTTTGGATTCTTTAGCGGTTGTAGTTTGATTGGAGATTTATTTTAATATTGGGATTAATTAGATGCATTGGAACGGGCAGACTGTCAGCACTGACAAGCATGTGTCAGTGAGCAAAGAGACACTGTGCAAGCTTCCCCTCCACCGCCAACACCCCTCACTCCTGACCTGTGGCAGCCCCTTGCTGTTCCAGTGTGGGGCCATCAAGCAGCTTTGCTGACACACTTCAATGCTGGTTTACAGTGCACACACACACGCACACACACACATGCACTATTCCAGGCCTGTGGGCCCACAGAGCTCAGCCAACAAGCCTGACAACTCAGTCCTGACCTGCCATCCCAAACTTGGCTCCCCACGTAGTTCTCTCAACACACTTCTCTATTAACGCTCAGCAACATAGATGTTTCCAGTGATGAACCCAAACACAGCTTGGTTACAGCACCTCTTCTGTGACCTGCAGAAGCCTCCTAATATATAAACAGAGTTCATACATGTTAAGGCTAGAAGGAACCATTATGGTAATCTGGTCTGCTCTGCGGCAGACAAAGAGTAGGAAGGGAAACAGGCACAAAGCGGCAAAGGTTAGTAACAGAAGCAGGCATAGAACTCAGAAGTGAGACCAGAACCCCAGGCACTAGATCAGCTTACCTAGCTCAAACATAAGCTGTGAGCAATTAATGCATGAAACACGAGCTCTCAGCTAGCTTCTAAGAGCAGACTCAGACTCATTGTACTGGGGTAACCACAACATATCACCTGGAGTCAGCAGGAGCCAAGGAGTGGACCGCAAGCAGATTAACACAAGTGCTCTGCTTCTTCGTTCTCCAGCTAGGACAGTAAGGCAAGTAGTTGGGGGGAAACCACTCACATCCTAACTACCATATATAGTGAGTTCTTGGGACCATAGAGTTTCCAAAGAGAACCCTAAGAAAAATCAACTAGATATGGGAGCCTTCAGATGTGAAATTATTTTCATTTTCCTCTTCATCTGCTAAGTAAATATTTCTACTTTATGTTTCGGGGAACTTTTTTTAAAATCATAACCTTTTTATTGAGTTCTTAGCCATTTCTCATGCAAATCTTTTGCACAAAGCCCTAACTGCTTCATCAAACAACTACCGCTTAAACATTTGGGAGAAGATTTAAGTAGTTTGCAAACGCCAAACTAAACAAAATGATCAAAATGGGCTTGAAATATTGTTCTTCATCTAATCCACTTTGGAAAGCTCAACAGTTATTACAAGGAATGCGGGATTTGTGCAGCCTCTGGGGGAATGAACAAAGTATAACTGATGCATATAATATAATAACAAATAGTCTATTTAAACAGACTCCAATTCAAACATCAGCTCTTATTCCCAACAGCTACCCTCTTGCATTCATTTACGTGGTAATCTGGTGTTGCTACCTTTGCTCATGGTCAGTTATACCATATTCCATATGTGGCCCCATGGAAGTTACGGAGACTGTTTAACAACTATTTTTATTTTTAAAAAAACATTAAAACCCAATGTTTTTATATTTTGAAATATTTTGTAATTATAAGCATATGCACACATTTTCATATTCTTTTACCCTTCCTCCCCTTATCCCTCCCTTCCATATATCCAGTGGGGGAAAAAGAAAATGAGTAAATTTTCCAACAATTTCAAAACAACTTTTTTCAGGAATACAAAAATTGTTCAGAATTTCTTAAAGTTTTTTCCAAACAGATTTATCATTTTAACATTTTAATATTGGCTGAATTGTGGGGATCAGTGAGTAAGTTCAGTTAAAATGGGAGCAATTCTCAGGCTTCCAGCCAGGATACAAGAAGACTCCTGGAACCTTGAAAGAAACATCCCCAGCAAAACACAAAAGCAAAACATTTCAAAATAAAACTGCAATAAAGTCAAACATCAGAACTCTGTCCTGCTGGTACACAACAATACCCAGTGTGCGGAGCTCTGTTTTCTATGTCAGAACCTGCAGAGCGAGGGAGTGCAGTCTTTACCTGCAGCTAGATTCATTTCCATTTCAAAAATAAGAGCCAGGTTTGGGGGAGGGAGATTTTGTTTTAAAGGACACTGTCTTTCTCCTTTCAAACTCTCTAATTACTACAGAAAACTGGAAGAATAAGAAATCATTGTAGGGTACAATTGTGTGCCAATCTGAGTCTGAATATGTAAATGGATAGTTGCACAGATTGATACAAAAAGCTGGACACACACACACACACACAAACCTGAGGGTTGCATCTGGTTTTCAGCTGGAATGCCCAGTCGAACAGGGACCGTGGCATCTTGCTGACCATAAAGGTGTCCCCAGGCTGGAGCCTAAACCCTCACCTGCACGCCATCCTCCTGCCCTAGGTTGGAACCCCCTCGCAGGGCCCATACACCTTCAAAACCCCAATGCCCTGTCCCAGCCCAGAGCCTGCTCCCAACTCCAAACCCTTTGGCCCCACCCCAGAGCCCTCTCCTACACCCCAAACTTTTCATCCTTTGCCCCACACCAGAGCCCTCACCCCCCTGCACTCCAACCCCGACTCCATTCTGGAGCCCCCTTCTGCACCTTGAATCCCTCATTTCTGGCCTTACTCCAGAGCCCTCACCCCTTCCTGCCCCCCAGACACCCTGCCCCATCCCAGTGAAAGTGCGGGAGTGAGGGGGAGAGCAAGCAATAGAGGGAGAGGAGATGGAGTGTGCAGGAATGAGGCATCCGAGAAGGGGTGGAGCAGGGTGAAACCTTAGGAATGGATCAGTGCTGCAGGGCAGGGAAAGGGTGTTCAGTTTTATGCATTTAGAAAGTTGGCAACCTTAACAAACATTCATGCATAGAAGCTAGTGATGTATCCATTTAGTGTCTCTCCTCTTTTATATATATATGTCTCCTGTTAGTCATTTGTCACATCCTGAGGAGAGCAGGTGTGCAAGAAGTATTTGAATGCTACTGAGGCTTATTTATACTATGTTAAGGCATCCGGTGGTTTAAAAAATGATGCCCCATGCTGGTTTGAATCTATCATTCCTCTTAGCATGCAGAGTTTTTCTCTTTTTTTGAGACCTTTCTGGATCAAAAAAGACTGATCTTAGGAAACTATCCTAAAATTTCAAAATGTGAGAGAGATTTGGCTTGATTTTTCTATTTAAACAAAAAGTAGGCCATTGGTTTCACAGAGACTGGGAATAATGCCAGCCACACAACAAATTCACACACACATATGTATTATTAAACTGAGATGTTCAGTCACTCAACTGTCTTGATCTGTGTGTTTCTAACTTATTTTTGAACAGAAAGTGCTTCAAACCGAATGGCTTCTATTCCAGATTGTGTTGCTGTGTCTGGATAATTACTTTTCCTTCAAAATGTTAAGAGCACTTTGTAATGCAGAGAATAATAGATGTCCTGGAGTGAGACATGAGCAAATAACTCCATGAAAAGCTCACCCCATTCTTCCTTCCTCTTTGTCACCTCCCACTCATTCTGTCCTCCCTTCCTCGCTCCTCTCATCATCTACATGTCTGAGGAAGAACCTTCCTCTAGATTCAACTTTGACCATCCCAGCTGCCAGCCAGTTCAAAGACAGCACTAGTAGATGGCCTGTCAAGACTAAAGCAGCCACATTCAAAAAGGTATGGGTTAAAATATCAAGGCTTGTTGGATAATTAAGGTACAATTGTCACAGAGATCACTGTGACTTCCATTGACATCAATGACATTTTCTGCCCTGGGATTGGAGGTCTCACCCCATCTTGGTGTGGGGATCCTCCAGCTGCCAGCTTCAACGGACAGTGTGGGGACCCCCAAAGCTGCTCAGCCACAGTGAGGGAACAACAGAGCTCCCACTTACCACAGCAGCAAGGGACGCAGCGGCCCCTACCAGAGTAGTGCTAAACCTGCCTCTCCATTTTGTCAGGAATATTTTTAGTGAAAGTCAGGGATAGATCACAGCTTCCATGAATTTTGTTAATTGTGTGTGACCTGTCCCTGACTGTTACTAAAAATATCTGTGATGAAATTTTAGCCTTATTAATACTATTTCAATTCATAGTTCTTTCCTGATTCTTTTTATGTCAATAAGCCTTGATATTTTAGATGACCCCCCCCGTTTATCATACTACATGCAGAAATGGCACCAATGACAAGAATTTACATATATTGAAGCTTTTCAGGGAGTTCGTTGTCACTATTTCCTCATTCCACTGCCCACAGACGCAGACTTCCTCTTCCCCTAGGTATGCCCAATTTTTGTACAATCCAAAAGAGAACATCTTATTTACAGTTCTATCTGTGTAACTCTCTGGTCAGCGTGGGTATGTCTAGACTGCATCCCTCTGTCGGCAGAGGGATGCAGATTATGCAGGTCAACATTGCAAATGAAGCGGGGATTTAAATATCCTGTGCTTAATTTGCATAAAAATGGCTGTCGTTTTTGCTGACTCAGCACTTTGTCAGCAAAAAGCAGCAGTCTAGAGGGGGAATCTGTGAAGAAAGAAAGCCTTTTTCGACAGATCCCTTATGCCACCTGCAAGGAGGTTTACAGGATCTGTCAAAAAAGTCTTTCTTTCTCAACAGATACCCCTCTAGACTGCTGCTTTTTGCCGACAAAGTGCTGACTCGGCAAAACGCGGCAGCCATTTTTATGCAAATTAAGCATGAGATATTTAAATCCCCACTTCATTTGCAATGTTGACCTGCCTAATCTGCATCCCTTTGCCGACAGAGGGATGCAGTCTAGACATACCCTGTGTGTGATGAATCCCACTCTGTGCCTGATCCTCAGAGGATGTGGTCTGTAAGAGCCTCCAGCTACAAAGCCTAGTACTTTAGCTCAAGATGTAGGCCTTGCCTACATTGGCATGTTTTGTCACCAAAACCTGCCTTTTGATGACAAAACAGTGAGAGCGTTTACACTACAATGCAACTTTTGTTGGGAAAAACACCCAGTTTTGGTGACAAAAAACTTCCACCTCTGTGAGACACTTTTGTCTTTTCCCCTCACTTAATTGTCAATAAAGAGACAGTGTGTTTAGTCAAGAGAACTGGCTTCCACCAGTATCCCACAATGCCTGCCCTCATCGCTGTGCTCAGTGTTTTGTGATCACTGCTGCCCTGCAGGCATGGGCCTCACCCCTTTCAAAGCCCCGGGAAGCATCTGACAGCTGAGTGAGCTGCTCCATTTGGAGAATAAACAAAAAACAAATCATTCTAGTGCTTCCGTTCTGCTGCTGCAGAGGGAGGACTGGAGAGACTGCTGTGCTGCTTTGACATTTCTTAGCAGGGAAAACTCACAGAGCTATGACGGAATCCCAAGAAGCACAGAGATCAGCTCTGCCTTCCCACAACATGCACTGTGGGATGCTTACACACATTGCTTTGCTCTGTCCTCAGGGGAGCTATCAATGTGGCCATGAAATGTTGATAATGGGAGGCAGAAAAACTGGTTTGATTGGTTTCACTTTTGGCAATTTTTTCATGTCGACAGTACTTTTGTCAGCAAACCTTCCCAGTGTAAAAATAGCCATAGAAACTCTGGTGTCAAGCTATGGAGATCCCTAGTTCACTGTCAGGTATGTTGGTCATGATGGCTGCTATCAGATAAGTGGTGATTTGCCCTGATTTCAGGCTGCAGTGGGCATTGCTGCAACCCATATAAGTGAGATAAGCAGCTTTAACATACAGCAGTTCAGCTTCCACCTAGATTCAAGCAGAGACAAGCTCCACTGACACAAATATCAGGGATCTCCATTGGTGTCTGCCACCCACCCCCCAACAGCCTGCTATAATAGCTGCTATAATAGCTGATATAATAGTCCACGTTCAAACCTGCCAGTGTAGGAGACCTGCAACCAAAATGTGGGACATGTGTCTTTTGTTGCATGTTGCTCCATAACTAACAGCCTGTAAAATATTCTAACTGTAAAACATGTTTTCTCACTGTGTGAATTAAATCAGGGTTTTCCCCCTAATGGAAAACAGGAAAAGCTAATTGTGTACCGTGAAACTGTTAAGGCATGTGAAATACTTTGCCTACCTTGGCCGTCATTGCTCAAAGAGGGTGGACATAGATAATGAGATTCAGTCAGCCTGTCTCGCCAGGCATTCAACAATTCAGTTCAGCAATTGATCCAGAGGATCCTCAGCATAAAGTGGGAGGATTGTTGTGGTAATGTCTGTGTCCTCACAGAAGATAACATTGTCAGTGTTGAGGCCCTTCCAGCTGAAGTGGAGCAAGCACGGTGTGCACATGCTTGATCAATGCTTACCAAAACATCTGGGCTGCGTCTAGACTGGCATGAATTTGAGCAAATGCTTTTAACGGAAAAGTTTTCCGTTAAAAGTATTTGCACAAGAGAGCGTCTAGATTGGCATGGATGCTTTTGCGCAAAAGCACTTTTTGCGCAAAAGCGTCCGTGGCCAATCTAGACGCACTTTTGCGCAAGAAAGCCCCGATCACCATTTTAGCCATCGGGGCTTTTTTGCGCAAAACAAAACTGAGCTGTCTACCCTGGCCCTTTTGCGCAAAA
Organism: Pelochelys cantorii; assembly: GCA_032595735.1. Classification (NCBI taxonomy): domain Eukaryota; kingdom Metazoa; phylum Chordata; order Testudines; family Trionychidae; genus Pelochelys; species Pelochelys cantorii. The sequence continues at coordinate 252,433,335 of CM064326.1, read as the reverse complement.
GGTTTTGAGCAAAAGGACTTTTGCCCAAACGGGAGCGTCAAAGTATTTGCGCAAGAAGCACTGATTTCTTACATTAGAACGTCAGTGTTCTTGCGCAAATTCAAGCGGCCAGTGTAGACAGCTGGCAAGTTTTTGCACAAAAGCAGCTGCTTTTGCGGAAAAACTGGCCAGTCTAGACACAGCCCTGCTGTGTAGCCAACATACCAGAGGAGAAAGGAATAGGCCAAAAGAAACACTTTAAGTCACCCTCAAGATAAACCTTGAGAGATGGTGGCATTGACACCAAACACTGGGACACAGCAGGCCAGGAGAGGGATAACTGGTGAAGGCGTCTCAAAAAGGGAATGTCCATTTTTAAAGAAACCTTTCTTGCCCTGGCTGAAGAAAAATGCCAGAAGAGACAGGAAAAACAACTGTCATGCAGCAATCATGGCTCAGCCTTGTCTTCCATCACTACCTACCTCATCTGGCAATGAGCCTGTGACTCAAGGATCAGATTCTTCAGTCACCTGAGGACCCATGAGAAATAAAACCTGGTGAAAGAGATCATCCTCAACCTTGAGGAATTGCCAATGATAATGATGATCTGTAGTGTCTAGAAATTGGGTAATATCCCTTCCCTTTATGACACAAGACATCAGAAAGCTGCTAACAAAGCAGTGTGCCTAGGTAACTTGGCCTCATATTGTTGAACATAGAGCAGCAAAGCTTTGTGTGTGTCGTGTGGGTCCTGCACATGTAAGCAGTTATTGTATGCCTCAGAGGCTTGCTGTGACCTTTCACAATGCTTCTTCTCTTTTCTAGAGACCAGGATCACAGCTTACTGAGTACTCTCATCACTGGCAAAGTTAAAGGATTGGGGTGAAACCCCTCCACAATCCTGGCCTCCCTTTCCAGGAGCACACTTTTAGTGCTGTGGGGAGTATTGGGGGGAACCCAGGTCTGCTCACTACTCTACGATCTGGCCCAGGGACCCTAGGTAGTGGCAACTATCAGGGTTTTTCCCCTAGCACCAATACAGCAATCTTTTCCCTCGGCCACTTCCCAAAACACTCCCCTAATACCTTCTCCCCGGTGCTTGAGTGAATTTTTCCTTCAGCACAAACACTTTCTCAGCAACACACTTCCTCCTCTCAGTCCTTCACTCTTCTCCTTCCCCCTCCGTTACCTGAGGGGAAACCTTTTAAAGTAGCCCAGCAGACCTTAAAGGCTGCAGGTGCCTGATTAGCCTGCTGCTTCAGGCAAGCTCTTAATTAGCTTCAGGTGCCTGCCTGCCTTGATTACGTGGCAGCAGTCTCTGGCAGTTTATTAAGGAAAGAGAAAACCATTCACCCAGCTCCTGGTATGTCTGCCCTTCACCAAACTATTATATTCAGCTACCCTGGATCTGTCACAATAGTTAATACACAGTTATTTGGAATTCAGCTGTACGCAGGTAGTTTTCCCATATTCTTAATGTTGTATGGAAATAAAAAACACAACCTTTAGCTATGAACATGGGATCCTAATCCAGGAATATAGTGGCATAGACGATTAAGGAAAATAAGACTACAACAGCAGCCTGCAGCATAGGGATTGTCAGAAGCCCACTCCTTTAGACAGAAAACGTGTTTAAAATGTCTGGCTCACAGTGTAGGGCAAATGGGCACGTTTGATAGCTCAGTCGAGGACTGGGCAACTCACATCGAGTGACTGGAACAGTATGCACTACCTAATGATATCAGCAAAGTGAGAAAGATGGCAGATTTACCGGGTGTAATGGGCATGAAAATCTGCACAGCCTAACAACTATTAAATCAGCATACAAAACATTTGTTGAGAATATGGACGTTCTATAAAAATTGTCTCTCCCCAAAACCACTGGGGATTGCAGAATATTTTCCCTTTTATAGAGAGACTCAAGAAAAAAACAAAACAATCCTGAATATGTGGCTGGATTAAAAATGTTAACAGAGCATTGCCAATTTGGAAAGAGTTTATATGATGTAGCAAGGGACTGGTTAGTGTGTGGTATGTGAATGAAGCAATCCAAAAATGGTTATTGACTGAGGCTCATTAGACCCTAAAATGTGCACTAGCAATTGGTATTTCAATGAAGACTTCTATGACAAAGGCCAGGGAGTTAAAACAGCATCACGGAATCTGGATTTTCAAAGGAAACTCAGTGTTCTAAATGTGATATCTGAAATCTTAGAACAAAAATCAGAGTCGATTCCAGATGAGACTCTGATGTGTTCAAGATGTGATCCGGAAAGAAGTTGTGAACCACTCTCGGACTTAACTTGTAGCATGTGTAGTATTTATAGTTGTTATGTTACTAATACATTTATAATATTTTGTATTCCCTTTCACGATAAAGGGAGAAGAATACGTAGTGTATGGGAACTAGCTAATAGCCCTTTAAATAGTATGGGAGCCATCTAGTCCTCCTCCCTGTCTTCTACATCAGAAGCCATTAGAATCCTGCCAGAGAAGCAGTGTACATCAAAACCTAGACCTTATATAGTATATATAATTAATAAACACAATTATCTGGAATCTAGATGTGCCTGTGTGGCTTCTCATTATTCTTAAAGTTGCACAGAGAGCAAAGACACAATAATACCTAACAGAGTTTCCAAAAAAGGAATTAAACTATGATCTATTGTTATTTTTGTATTGGCCATATGTTTTATGAAAACATCACTGAAATCATTTTAAGTTTGGTCCAAATCTGAGTTGACAAGGCTCCTTTTAAAAATCCTAATCCACGCTATAACAATATTTATATCCTCTCTCCTACCCCCGCCTACTCAGATCAGAAAACAATAAACCATCTGTCAGGGGTTGTCTTCTAGGTTGCAAGCCAAAAGGGACAGGGGCTGTCCTGTTTTATAGATCTATGTAATGGTCAGCACAATGGGGCTCCAACTTGATAATACCTCTAAGTGTTACTGCAACATAAATGTTTAATAGTAACAGTAAGCACATAAAGTTCAGCACACAGAACATGTCTCTATCTTCCGCTGAAATGAAAATCTCCAGGGTGCCTGTCATGGAAAAGGAAACTCATAAGAAAGCATGTTTTCTCACAAGGGTCTGAATAACTTCAGGACCTCCGTACAGACCTCTGCCTCTTGAGCTGTGGGAGAAATTGTCATCTTCTCTGTGGAATACATTTAGATATGGAATACATGTAGATGGAGACTTGGGGATCCCTTTGACAGTAAGTTATACAACTACTAAAAAACGTACCCAGCATTGCCCAGATCCAGCCTGAGGGCAGAGGGGGAGGGGCCTCCCAAGCTGGCCATTCCCTTTCTGATGTGGCTGCTCCCAGTGGTCACTCTGCAGCATAGCTGTTTCCCATGCTTGCTCCCCCCCAGTGGTGACTGTGCAATATCACATCCCTCCAATCAGCCCTCTCCCTTTCTATGGTCCGGAAAATAATCAAATTCCAGTCACATCCCATTTTCCTGGCACAACCAAGTCCTGACCTTGCTTTAAGTTAGGGTAAGAGGAAGCTGCATGCCAGTTTGGTAGTCCTAGCTCTTACCGTTTAGGAGGAATTCTTGAACAAATGGACTCACAAACAGATGCTCAAATCTCTAAAAATATATATATGGATTTGCTAAACTGCTGAAGGATACTGGAGATCAGCAGTCCTGGTTTCGGTCCTTGGTTCTGGGAGGGGGAATGTCGTGTAATGCTTATAGACAGGATAACTCCACCACACGTAATCCAAAGGCCATATGGCTGAGTGGCTAAGACTTGAGTCTACCACTTAAGGACCTTCCGTCTAGTCTCAGTTCAGCCTGAAGTGATCTTGTTCACATTCTCTGTTATTTATAAAAAGATGGTCAGGGAACAGGTTCATATCTGTTTTTCTGGATTAGGCATTGGGAGCTTTGGCCAGTAATTAAGTCTGCGAAGTGCATACTCAGAGCCAAAAAGTACTGACTGCCCTGAATTTTTTTTAAAAAATGCGATGAACGGAACTCTTTTGAACCTGCAAAAACTAATGTTCTAGAAATTATTATTTTACATTTGTGATTAGAAAAAAGTCTTGTAAAAACTTTGAATCTTGCAAAATGAATACATCTTTGAAATTTTTATAGATGTTTCCCCATTTTTTCAACCAATTCTAGGTTTATGGGGAAGGAGACCATTTGGGAATGGAAGAGGGAAGGAGGATCTTCGCTCATCCACCCCTAATTTAAACAAAGAATTCAAAGCCTCAACTAAGCAGAAGAGATGTTGTTCAATCATCCTTTCTCCCTAGTGCCAATTTGAGAGCCCTGATTATCAGAAGCACTGAGCACCTACAACTTATTTAAGTCAGATGCCTAGGGCTAAATTTTGGTTCCATTGTTTGAGTTTTTCCATTGACTTCAAAGGGACTAAGATTTAGCCTGAACTATTTAGCCTCACTTTCTTTTTCTTAACAGGGAGAAGGTCCTATGGTTCCTTACCCTTGGTCACTTAAAACCCTGGCAAGTAAGAGAGAAGAGGAGTTCATTGACAATTTTTGAGAGCAGTCTTGATTCACTGAGCTATTGCAACCAAACCATGTGGAAACTTAGGTTAATATTTGCATCAGAAGTGAGTCAAATGAGCTTGCTGACCTCAGTTTAGTTCCTAACTCATGTACATTTGTTCACATCAGGAAACAATCCAGCTTCTCAGAAAGATTTGCGGTGTTTGCTCATGAGATGCAGATGATCAGGGCTGAAGCTGAAGGAAAAGGTCAGGGAGCAATGAAGTCTTGAGAACAGTTCTCACTGATAACTGCAGTTCTGTTACATGGTACATCCATGGAAAATGCAGAAAGGAAGAAGAATGAATCATGTTTGTCATATTTGTGTCTTGCCATGGACTGGTCTAGCAGGGAATGTGGCAGGCCAGGATTTAGGAGCATTGCTGTTCTCCCCTCCCCCCCCTTCCCTTCTCCTATTTATTTCGAGTTTTCTTATCCTCTAGTCATAACTCCAGTCATCTGAAGAAGTTGGCTGTGCCCACAAAAGCTCATGATACCATCTACATGTTTTGTTAGTCTATAAAGCGCTACCAGACCATTTGCTTGCTGTTTTTGTTTGGTGTAGGTTTCCATTATGCCTAATACTAGCCAGCAATGTTTGCTCCTTGCTTTCATGAGCATCCCAAAGTTCCCAGCACCGTGTCTAGTTGATGTTCTCCGCAGGTGGACAGAAGTGGGATCTCCTCCCCGCCCCACCCTAACTGTGGGCTGGGGATTAGCAATCCAGACCTTACCCCGCATTATTAGAATGATGGCTCATCCCCCTGCTATTCTTAACACTGAGTCATGGGGATGCATGCCCGGTTATTGCTTGAAAAGGCAATACTGGGTTTACAAAAACTGCTTTTTAATGATCATTAACAGCCCTTCAGAAAAGCTCATTGGCAGCAACAGAAATACTGGAGGCTGTACTGCATGCATCGCAGGAGGCAGTTAGCTACTGCTTGCCTTTCTGATTAAAGACCATGAGTGCAGGAGTCCCTTGAGGGCCAGCAAAGGTTTTGGAAGTAAAGTGAAAAGACATTTCAATGGAAAGCCTAAAGCAACAAGAACACCACAAAAATATCCCCACAGACATTCTGAATAGCGGGAGAGGGGAGGGGGGCCGTGGGGAATAAGAGGCAAGTGGCAGGTTTAATATTTTTCAGCTCTCAAGATGGGACACCAGTTTAAACCAACTTGAGAAAAAACTATGGTCTCCACTAGGCAAGATTTCAGCACTGCAAAAGTTCAGTAGCATAGCTGGTTCACACTCACACTTTTCCATTGAAGTGATGTTACTTAGCCAACGGACAAATTTCCAAAGGGGGTTCTCTGCTTAATTCCCCTCGATGCAAAATTAAAATACACAAATGAATGGGTCTTATTTTCAAATTTTTGAGGTGGTTTTGAGGGTCTAATATCTCTGGCTAAAGGCAAAGCATGCAGGCAAGGGCTATGCAAGCTTCCCCATGCATCTCTCTGCAAAATCACCTCAGTTCTGACCACTTTTCCATCAGCATAGCTATTTCATTTGAGTGCTGAAAAACCTGAGCAATCTGGTTAAGCAGACTAAATCCCCTTGTATAGACAGTTCTAGGCGAGTGGAAGAAATCTTCTGTTGACCTAGATACCACCTCTTGGGGAGATGGATTACTTTCATCGATGGAAGAACCTCTCCCATTGGCACAGATATTGTCTACACTGAGGCAGCGCAGCTTCAGCTGTTCTATTGCATCATTTCAAGTGTAAACAAGCCCTTTGTCTTATGAGTCTGGAAGGCCTCCTGGGGTTTGTCTCCTGTATCTCTCTGGAGTAAAGGAGCCATGTTCATTTTCTGTCTCATGTTCAGGCTCAGGATGACCCCCCTGCCTTATCTCTATGACTTTGTTTACTGAGAATGTGTAGCTGAGGTAAACTCACATTCCTGTGTCTGACAGACTGGTTGATCACCTTGACTTAAGCAAGGCAGTCTGGTCTTATATACGCATATTCATATTCAAAACCACATTTCCATAAAAATATGGGGCCACATCATCACAGTGTCACTCTGGGCTGTACATGATTGATAGCATCCAATCAAGGCTGACTGTAGCATTGCTGCCAGCTCTCACCATTTTATCATGATTCTTGCAATATTTGTTGTTTTTGTTAAAGCCCCAGTTCCTGGAATCCTTTGATCACAGCAGAGTCGCAGCTTCCGGTTTAAAAATAAGTGAGGTTTCTCAGTTGTGGAAACAAGCTTAAAAATCTGAGCTTAGTGTAACCTAATTGCTCAAAAGGCAGGAAGCAAATGCAAAGAACCCACATCTGATTATGTAAGGCAACTTTGTGCTTTTTGTAGCCCAAGATCCTGATTTTCAAATGCTTGGGGTTGGAAATACTTTAACCTTTGCCACAGTCCTATGGGGGTCCACCAACAGGACCACTGCTTTTTCAAAATAGTACCAGACCATTTACAAATGGCAGATCATATCCCCTGGAATCCTGTATATATTAATCCATCTGCCAGGCTGTCAAACAAAGGGGAAATGCAGCCGTTATTATTTTGCCTGTTACCACAGAGCCCTGTGCATGTGAATGGAAGGCACTTTGAGTCTCCTTCAAGCATGGTGCTGACATAGCTTTTGTATCCTGGCAGAGGTTTGAAGCGGCAGCACAATAGAACATTGCATTAACCATGCACTGTAGCCCTGCTTATGCCAAGCAGAATAAGGACTGTATTATTAAATTTAGCTTGATTATTTGTGCTTCCGCCTCTCCTCCCAGCCCACTCTCTCCTTGCTACCCAGAAGGGACAGACATTTCTCTAAGAATGGAAGCTGGGGAGCATAGTTTATTGTTCAAACTGACTCTCCAGTGCCCTCTATAATGGAAGATATCAGTGATGAGAGCAATGTCCATCCTTGGATTCTATAGAGGTACAGCCTATGATGGAGAAACTACTTATTAAAATGGGATAAAATGTATTTTCTTAGTCCTCATAATTCAACAGCTATAGGGCTGTCCCTCACATTTTCAAAACAAGCAAACCAACCTCAGACACATCCCTGGGCTAAGACCAACCATGAAAACTTTCACCCTTAAAAGCGATAGTTTTCTGAAAGTTATGAGCAAGTGAAAACAAGAGGTTGTGCCTGAAATCCACCTGCAACTTTACCCATGGTGTCAACTGAGAGTTCTCTAACACTTTGTTCCTAACGAAAAGGAATGTGCTAGCCCTACTGATATGAAGCCTCCTTTATGTACCATTGTAAGGTGCTGATTCAGCAAAGCAGTTAAGTCCCTCCTGTTCAGCAAAACTTTTAAGAACAGACTTAAGTCCCATGGATTTATGGCATATGTGTCTGGCTATAATGCAAAGTTATGGGAACAGATCCAGGATTTGGGGTCTGATTCGAAGCCCACTGAAGTTGATGAAAAGACTCATTAACTTCAATGGGCTTTGGACAAAGCCATGTGTATCTCACATCCATATACAAATAGAAGGGAAAGGAGACGGAGCTCCTTAAAAAAGGAGTGATCCTATAGTAGGAGATGGGTCAATATTAAGATACGTCAAAGTGACCCTGAGAGGAAAGAGACAAAATAATTCTGTGCTGGCATGTACGTCTCTTTGGGTGCTAACGATTCTTAATGCAATAGATTCAAAATAAATTACCCTAGAGCGAGTAACATCTAGAAACCAGAACAACTCCAATTAACAACAGAATCGAAATAAATGTAATTATGTTATCCAGCACATATGCACAGCCAATTAATTTAGCTTAAGTACAGAGCAGACAGCATCCAAAAAGATCCAGATGTCAGCAAACCTCATTGCCCTTGCTTTTCTGTGCTTGGATCTAAATACCCCAGAAGAAGATGTTACTGGCTGACTGACATCCTTTGCTGCCCCGAGGAGCAGAAAGTCTCCTTCTAGGCTTCCTGCTGGGGAAAGCAAGATTGTCTTTTATTTATGGCACAAGTTTATGACTTAGCAGATGTGGGTTGTATTCCCAAATCTGCACAGATTTCCTAAATCATGAGTCAGCCCTAAAATATTTATGAGATGTTTTAAAATAATAAATGTAGGTTTCTTCTTATTCTTCTTTTGTTTTGATTTGTTTCTGAGCCTTCAGAATGCACCGAGAACCAATTTTCTAGCTTTTCTGCACAACCAGGAGCTCTAGAAACTTATTTTATTTTTAAAACAAGCTGAGAGTCTGACATGACTCCAGGAGTTGGGGCTTTAAGAAAAAACACTGAATATCACAAGGCTCACCAGCAATGCTGCATTTGGATAGCATTTTTATAACCTAGCTAGATGGTGCCATATAAGTACTAATGATTGTTAAACTGGCAGCCATCACACCGCCCTTTTTATTCCTTATTTCTTCCCTTCCCCCTCTTTAATTCTCTGTTCCCCTAAACTCCATGCTGCTTTACAAAATAATAATAATAGGAACAAATTCAATGACATGTTTAGGTGCATCTTTTTTCTAGTAACAAGTGAGATCTCCCCACTCACTATTTGGAAGCTCTGACCTCCCCAGTCTCCTTCTGAAGCACTAGGAAGCCAGCCAATTCCTTATATGGCTCTATTTCTGGTTGCTGGGATATGGTCACAGGGATAACGCTGAAAAATAGGACAAGTCACAGCCTCAAAATGTGACCTCTGTTTGTGTTCCTGCTGCTTTTGGTGCATTATCACTTGAGTGCACAAATAACAACAAATGCCATAAAAAGTGCTCCACCTACATCAGTAATCTATTGTTGACAGTGACCAATCACAGCTCGTGGAAGAGTGTACAGAACAAGGCAATTTTGGAGATAGTCAAACCTGTCTTCCTTTCCTGGCTTCTGGTAATCAGAGATTCAGGGTTGCCCTGGACATGAGTTGCATCTCTGACCATATTGGCTGTTAGCTTCATGGAGGACAGGTCCATCAGTGACTATCTAGTTCTCTTTTTTTAACCTAATTATATTTTTGGCCTTCACAACATCCCCTAGCGATGAATTCCATAGCTTAATTGTGTGTTGTGTGGAAAAATACTTCCTTTTGTTTGTGTTAAACGTGCTGCCTATTAACTTCATCAGGTGACCCCTGGGTTTTGTATTTGGGGAAAGAGTAAATAACACCTCTCTATTCACTTTTTTCCATGCCATTCATGAGTTTATAGATCTCTGTCATATCTTCTCCCACCCCCACCCCCAGTTAGTCATTTCTTTTCTAAGCTGAACAGTCTCACCTCACATGGAAGCCATCCCACTCCTTTGATCATGTTTATAGCCCTTCTCTGACTGTTTTCCAATTCCACTATCCCCTTTTGAGAAGGGGCAACCGGTTGTGGACACAGTATTCAAGATATGGGCACCATAGATTTATATAGTGGCATTTTATTTTCTGCTCCTTTCCTGAAAGTTCCTAACATCCTATTAGCCTTTTTGATCACTGCCATGCATTGAGCTGAAGTTTCCAGAGAACTATCCACAATGACTCCAAGAGCTCTTTCTTCAGTGCTAACAGCTAATTTAGACTCTATCATTACACACATCTTCTTGGGATTATCTTTCCCAATGTGCATTGCTTTGTACCTAGCGGTGTTGAATTTCATTTGCCATTTTGTCACCCAATTTTGTAAGATTGTCCCTGGAAGTTTGTGGTCAGCTTTTATTTAACTAGCTTAAACAATTTGGTATTATCTACAAATTATACTCCTTCACTAGTAAGTCCATTTCCCCAGATAATTAATGAATGTGCTAAATAGCACTGATCCCAATACAGGTACTCGGGAGATCCCGCTGTTTACTTCTCTCCATTGTGAAAACTGACCATTTATTCCAAACTTTTGTTTCCTGTCTCTTACCCAATTACTGATCCATTAGAGGGACATCTCTCTTATCCCATGGTGCTTTACTTTGCTTACTCTTAAATAAAGTAAGGAGCCATGTGATAAAAGATGAAGAACCTTGTCAAAGGCTTTCTGAAAGCTTAAGTACACTATATCCACTGGATTATCCATATCCATGTGTTTGTAGATACCCTCAGAGAATTCTGTTAAATTGGTGAGGCATGATTTCCCTTTACAAAAGCTATGTTGACTCTTCCTCAATATACGTGTCTAATAATTCTATTCTTTCCTATAGTTTCCACCAGATTTCCTAGTACTGAAGCAAGGCTCACCAGCTGAGTGGATATATATGTATATGGGCACATGGGTTGTATACAGTGTATCCTATCATCTGCACTCTCAAAAGCTGACGCAAAAATTAAGGGACTGCCTGCTAACAAATAGAGATCAAGCTTGTCCCTCATACTGGGAACATAGGAGATACGAATTCACATCTCCTACATCATCTCTGAGTACCTTAAACACCAGGCCAGAGCGTCAGTCTCACTCTGACCTAGTAAATGAAATAGCTAGAAGTGAAATAGCTTCAACAGGAGAGATTGAGAGCAACATACCGGCCCCAGAAGAACCTCTAGTCACTTAAAAAATTGCCCAACTCTGCTCGGCGTTGGGAAGGTTTCCCTAGCTAAAGAAGGGCAGAGAGCAAATCTGTTACCGAAGGGACAGTTTGCTGTGTTGGAGGGAGCTGGGTCAGAGCACATACAAGTAGTGTTGTCAGTGCGGGAGCATTCCCTCTGAGGTGGGATGGCACTCTTGTAACTATGGGTGTGTCTAAACTACACCCCTCTGCTGACAGAGGGATGTAGACTAGGCACATCGCTATTGCAAATGAAGCGGGATTTAAATATCCCATGCTTCATTTGAATAGAAATGCCCACCGCTTTTTGCCGATGCGGCACTTTGCCAGCAAAAAGCGGCAGTCTAGACGGGGATCGGACGACAAGGAAAGTCTTTTCCAACTGATCCCTTATGCCTCGTGCAACGAGGTTTACAGGATCGGTCGGAAAAGGCTTTCCTTGTCAACCGATCCCCATCTAGACTGCCACTTTTTGCCAGCAAAGTGCCGCGTTGGCAAAAAGCAGCGGCCATTTCTATTCAAATGAAGCACGGGATATTTAAATCCCCGCTTCATTTGCAATAGTGATGTGCCTAGTCTACATCCCTCTGTCGGCAGAGGGGTGTAGTTTAGACACACCCTGAGGCATTGTCGGCTTGAAACAGAGCAGACCATGAGTCTGACTACTCTGTGCTTTTCCTCCCATCTCAGGAGGGGGGCAGGATTCTGTGCATCTGCCCAGACAGCACTCTCTGTAATGCTAAACCTCAGAAAGGGGCCTTTTCTTAAACAATGAGCAAATTAGTTAGGAACAGCCCGGAGGGAAAGTTGCACAATTAAAATTCATAGAAGCCGCATGGAAGCTGTTTAGGAATATCTTATTAGGATCACAAACAGTCCATGGCACACTTCCGAGCAAGAAAGAAGGGAAATATGGTTAAATGGTAAGGTATGAGAATGCATTTGAACCATAAAGATACCCCTTCAAAAACAACAAGCAGTCCTGTGGCATCTTAAAGACTAACATTTATTTAGGCATAAGCTTTCGTGGGCAAAGACCCACTTTGTTATATGTTTTTGTGTTTGCAGATACAGACTAAAACAGTTATCCTTCAACACCAGAACTCCAGCTCAACTAAGGCAAATGGAATACAGGATAAATGCTGCCAGGTGCAAAATGGAGATTAAGGCCTTGATTCGCAAAAACAGAACAGCTCTGAAGTTAAGCATGTGCTCCTGTGGCCAGGTCTCCCTGATGGCAGGGTGGCCTAGTGGTTAGGTCCCGGAATTAGCCAGCAGAAAAGGGGTGCAGAACCCTGCCGTTGGTGCTCCAGCCCACTATCTGAGTGTAGTCCTTGAGTTTGGGGCATGGCCCCAAGAGTCCAGATCTTCCCCTTAAGGTAGGATTCTATCAGATTTCCTGCTTTGTCCGGGGGAAGGAAGGGAGGCTGGAGGCTTACACGGGCTTTGGTTCCTGTCCTGCAGACAGCAGAACCACATTCCTGTCTCCTTGCTGGTCAGTAGGTAACTGAGCCAGGCTCCTTCCTTTTATCCTCCTTCCAGGCCTGGCATTGGCTACAGGTAAAGCGGGGCGGGGCTAGCAGGGCCAAAAGGATTTGTTTAACTCCTTTAATGCCAGGCCCTCCTCTCTTCACTCCCTCACAGCTCCCCATTGGGTTTCTTGAGGTATAATTCTTAGATGCCTTAAACCTACATGCCACAAACAGCCTGATCCATACAAAGAAAGAGAAACACATCCCCCTCGGGTGTTGATATAATTCCACCCTTTGAGTGAGGAGCGAGAGTCTGACATAAGGACTGTAGTGTATGTGACACCAAGTGCATTTATTAAGGCTTGTCCATATGGTGAATTAATGACCAGCAAGCTGAGGTATAACTCAACAAAACACCAGTGTGCTGGGCACTGCTGTGGAACCCGCTGCTGCATGCTAAAAGTTCCCTAAGTGCACATTGACCTGGTTTGAAACAGCAGTAGACAAAATGCACAAGGGAACTTTTAGAGTACGGCAGCAGGGTCCACAGGGACACTAACTGCATTGCGCAACAGAGCCACCTGCCACACGCTAGCTCACCGTACAGTCACACCCTAGTTTTTTGTATCATCTTCCATTTCCAGAAGTTACTGTAGTCCATATTCTGCTCCATGTTGGCCACATTGTGGATTGCCTTAAAGCATTTAGTAAAACCTATTTGGTCTTTAACTCACCTCCAAAGCTGTACAAAGGGGGTTTGGTCCAAAGGGGATAGTGCTGGCTTATGGCTTGGGGGGGGAGGGGTTGGCTTCAATTCCTTGCTCTGCCACAGACTTCCTGTGGGACCTTAGTCAAGCTTCTGCCTCAGCTCTGTCAGATGTGGATAGGAGCCCTGCCCTGCCTCACACTGCAGCGGGGAGGATAAATACACTGATGACTGTGAGGTGCTTGGTAAGTAACAGCAATAGGGTCTATGCAAGCAGCTTAAACAGCTACACAGCAAGGACAGTTTTAGGGCAGCGAGAAGGCAAGACATTACCTCAGGAAAATTGTATTTCCCAGAAGCTGAATGTCAGCACAGAAAGCTGGACCAAAAGGAGAGGCTCTATTCTACTACTTGAGTGCTCTTACAGCACTCAGCACAGTAGTTTTCCTTTCTTACTGTCAGAACTCTGTGGGGGGACATGCAGGGAGGGACAAAGGAAGAAACAAAAGATGTATTTGAAGATTTTGCACCCACCCACACACTAGCTTTTAGCCAAAGTGAAAACAAATATCTCACAAGGGTGGTTGCTGGTATGGAAGCAGGAAGCGGCACCCAAGAAGAGTTACTGAACAGGAGAAAACAAAGGAGAAAGGAAAGTCTACATGGAATACAAGAAAACGATAACAGCGCTGAGCCATGAGTCAGAGGGTATCAAAAGCAAATTCACAGTAATGGCTACAAAAAGAAAAAAATAAAGCCATCTGGTGATATCTACCTCATATACAGTATTTTCCAACACTGGAGTACTTTACAAAGCTGGTAAAGTATGAGCACCCCTGTTTTACAGAAGGAAAACTGAGGCACAATGCAGGGATGTGTCTTGCCCAAGGTCACCCAATAGGGCTGGGACAGAGCTGGGACTAGAACCCAGGTCTCCCTGAATCCAGAGCTCAATGGATGAACATTTAATCTTTATCTACTCCTCTGATATTCAGCAGTAGGTAATTTAAACACCAGGGTCTCAGTGCTGGGTGTACCTGAGCTGATCTTGATGCACCTGAGGAGTAGGAAGTCTGATTACCCCAGCTCTCTGCCCTCTGCAGTCTTAGGGCCAATATCATGTCTGGCATAAATTAGTACAGCCTCAGGGTCCCTCTAACTTGTGCAGGCAGTGATGGCTGCCAGTGAACCATTCCACTAGCCAGATGCTGTTTGTCTCCGGGGCCACTCCTAGCATGCTTCCTTATACCAAAGGTGGAGTGCAATGGTATAAAGTGCACTATAGCAACTCAGGATTCCCTCATCTTTTTAATGTGGCACACAGTTGCCTTGCTGCAGGGCACAGATCATCAGGCCTAGATGGGCAGTGTGGACAATTCTCTTGATTTTCTCAAGAAATCAAGAAAAAAGCTCATGAAATTTGGTGTTTTGCTTAAAGCTCCAGCTCCCGAAGGCATGTGATTATGAAAAATTTTCATTTTGCATGACAAATAAAGTTATTTTCTAGTCCTCCTAGTTGCAGAGAAAAGCCTGAAACCATAGCCCTGAGTGAACCCTACAGACTCATCAACCAGAGGGCTCACACAACCTCCCCTCTCAAATTTGTCATCACCAGCATTACCTGTCCCCTTGCAATGATAGACGTACATGTGGCCTCCTTCCTCCCTGCTGTTCCTGTGGGGAAGGCTTGGGCCAGCTCAGGACCCGCAACCTTTTCCCTTCCTGCTGCTCTGAGGCTGGGGAGGCTGGAGCCACGTGGCCTTCTCCCACCCCATTTCTCAAAGGGCCAGGAAGGCTTGGGCCAGCTCAGGCCATGGGGACTCTTCCATCCCCGCTACTTCTGGGGGAGGGGGATTGGGACTGTGTGTCCTCTTCCATCCCTGCTGCTCCAGGGTGTAGGGTAAGCTATATGTAGGCCTGCAGAGGTTACATTTCTATTCCTCTAGGCCAGCCATGAACCCTGACAGCAAAAACACCGGGTGCTCTTTATAAGATGGCCTTCATCAGCCGCAGCCCTATGCTTCCTAGCTGAGAACTGAGTATGGGATAAATAACATGACCTCGGTTCTCGGCTCCGTGGGAATGTTGAGAGTGGTGGCATTGAGCCAGTGCGCATACACTCAGTAAACAGCTAAGGTATAAGATCACTGGGAGTCCCGCCTCTGGTGAGTTTCGCCCGGAACCCTAACCTCGAGGGTGCCCGGATTTCCCCACAGCTGGAGCCATATCCACTGTGGCCCTGGTGTGAGGTGACAGAGACGGGACTCCCCGCAGACTGAAGGGACGTAAGGCTTTCTAAGTGCCTGTTACTCTTTTATGCATTGCTCTGCCCGTGCTTATTGATGTGCCACTTTGCAGTAGCTGTGTAACCATTTGGCAGTAATAACCCAATAATAGTAATGATGTAGAGAAACGAATAAAACCAACTATCCGTTATCCACTCTGTGTTGAAGCAAATCTATAATCCTGTTTGTCCATGGCCTGTGGGTGACACAGGGACACAAGCTCTTCCCCTCCCTGTGGTGGGGGCAAGGTCTTAGGGGAGGGAGCAGGGCTGTAGGTGGAGCTGGGAGCCTGCCTCCTCCAAGAAACTTCTCAAGTCTTCTCAAGTCTTCCTAAATGTTCTCTGTGACAGAAGGTGTGACAGACACCTCTCCTTTTATAATAGTATAGATTAGAACAAAAAAACCCATAATCTGCAAGCATATGTCATGATTTTGGGGCCACGACTCTTGGTGTTCGAACACGTGCGATTGGCAGTACTGGATGTTCTGTGTGTGCTAGACATAATTGTAATGGTTGGGGTTTAGCATTTTAGTTTACTAGCTGGACTGGGTCATATTTGCAGCTGGTATAAATCTTCACTAGATCTATGTTGCTCTACACCCACAGATCTGCCCCATTCTTGCTCATTTGTTTCAGAGACATTTTCCGACACCCACCTTTTCATTTTTAATCTAACACACAGTATGTGATGGCCACTAGTTCCTAACTGATCAGCCACCTGTGCAATGCAATTTTACTCCTCTCAACAGAGGGTAAAATAAATTAGGTTTTCACTGCTTCCCAATTACCCTTCTTTTAAGGCTTTCCGTTTTCAGGGCTAAAGGTTGTCTCTGTATGTCCCCCTCATAACATCAAGCAGAGTGCTTAGGATGACAGTCAAGCTAGGCTCCATTCCCCCCATTTATACATGAGAGGTGATATTTTAAATAATGCAGGTAGCAAAAAGCTGCCCTTGAGGGACAGCCAAGCATTATCCCAATGCAGGGGATGGAAAGCTACATGCTGTCCTGACTCAGTCCACATAGGGCACATGACAGGAATGGGGAGAGGGTAAGGTGGCATGGGGGGGGCAGACACGCATAGTTCCCTTTAGGCTGCTCTAAGTTACATCAAGGGCCATTTGGTCCCCAGATCAGAGGAATGTGAAGAGATCTGTCCACCATTCTCCTCACTTCCCCTCAGTTGTGTAAAAGTTGCACACTGAACCCTAGGATGCTGCTTTTGCGCCCAGTGAAGCCTCCCTTCAAGTTCCCTAAACAGACTTTACTTTCCCCTTATGAAAACTTCCAGAATCTGTATTGTGTGATATCCCTGGCAGCTGGTATGTAGACAGCCAGACATTCTTTGGCACATGCCCATTACATTGCACACTGTGTACTAACCCACAACATTAACCGTAAGTGAATATTTGAAACTTTATCCTACAAAACAAGCAATCTATTCCTAAAGCACAGTGCCAGTGTCTTGCAAATCTCTTATATATTTTAGAGTGCCTCTGTCTGTGAGTTCATCCATCTGTCTGTCTGGGAGTACATTTGTTCCAGAACTCCTCCTAAATGGTAAGAGCTAGAGCCATCAAATTTGGCCTGCAGCTTCCTCTTCTCCTTAAAGCAAGAGCAGGGTTTGGTTGTGCCAGGAAAATGGAAAGAGCTGGGAATGGGACTGTTTTCCATAACATGGAAAGGGAGGGGACAGAGGAAGGAGATGATACTCACTGTGGCCACGAGGGGTGGTGAGCACAGGGGACAACTATACTGCAGAGTGACCTCTGGGAGCAGCCACAGCACGAAGAGTGGCCAGCAAGGCTGGGGCTCGCCAGCATGCCTGCTACCAGACTAGGTAAATAGCCCCACCCCTACCCCCACCCCAAAACTTTTCCCCCTCTGGCCCTTAAGTGCAGTGCTAGAGGTGGAGAGGGAGAAAGCCCTGCCAGTTGGGGGATAAAGGCCCACTTTGGCCATGGGTGGGTCTAGGGGAGAGAAAAGGTCCCTGCCGATCATGGAAGGCTGGGAGAAGAGGAAAGTCCCCTGTAAGGCAGGGGGAAAGAAAAGGCCTCTGCTAGCTGGTGGGGCTGGGTGGGGGGAAAGATAATGTTCCCACCAGCTGGGGGAGGGACTGGAAGGGAAGAAAAGGCCCTGCCAGCAGGAGGAAAGTCCTGCTAGATGGGACCCCTATACACACACAGAGCCCCTCCTGAAACCCGCACAGCACCAGCCCACTGCCCTGAAGGACCCAGACAATGCTGTGTAAGTCTTCTAGTATAAAAACAAAGAAAGTTACAAATAGATTCAAATCCTGCAGTCCTGTGCCACTGTTTTGGGGGGTTACAGTCACATTTTCCTGTTTTCAGAAAGTATTTTTCTCTCTTCTTTTGATATCAAAAGTACCCATTTGGTTAGGGAAATTGAGGATTGCAATCATGCACAGTCTGACAGCATGAATCCCTGTACTTAAGCAGAGTCCAGGGAAGCTAAATGACATAGGTGGAG
Organism: Pelochelys cantorii; assembly: GCA_032595735.1. Lineage (NCBI taxonomy): Eukaryota > Metazoa > Chordata > Testudines > Trionychidae > Pelochelys > Pelochelys cantorii. The sequence continues at coordinate 252,415,416 of CM064326.1, read as the reverse complement.
GGTTCTGAGTTAGATGCATCTGATGCAAGATCCAGGTCCAGCTGACCAAACAGGGAAACTATACACTAAACTGCTGTCATATGTACAAAGGAAACAAACTGTAAATATAAGTAACAATATTTCTTTCTAATTTCTATCACTTGTAACCATTACTGAAATATTCAGTCTCATTAGTCCCTAAGTCTTCAAAAATAATGAGCCAGGCTCCCCAAAATCACAATATTGGCTAAAAAATCCTGAGATTTAAAAAATAATAATAATACGTCAGGTCTTTTTTCTGTGTCTTCTGATTTTCTGAGCCTTCAAAGTGCACCAAGGGAACATTTCCCATCTTTATTCCACCAAGATGAGAGCTAGAAATACATTTTTTTAAAACTAAGAGTGAGATGGTCAAGTAGTTACATCAGTTTAAGAGCAGGGGCTTTAAGAAAAATGCCAAGTATTGCATGAGTCATGATGAAATCATGAGGGTTGGCAACATTAAGTATTTGTAACCCTAACTGGTAAAACCAATTTCAGGCAGAGAAGTGCTTTTCAAGTTGGTGGTGTCCGTTCAACTTTCGAGTCACTTAGAAATGTATTTCCATTTTCTCCCCTCTTAGGACACTCTTCAGCCAGTAATAAAAAGATGGGACTATTGAGGTAAAGCTGTGCTTGAGGTGTTGCACAAGGCTAAGGCATATTGAACAGTCAATGTATAATGTCCATGCAGATGCTTTTATCATTCATTTTGACCTGGGTATGCTATATGTCTGCCTTGGAAAATGAATAAGAAGGGAAGGGTATGGGTGTTTTTAAAAAAGCCTGAGAATTTCTGAAGTAAGCAGCTTGTGGGAGGGAGTCCCTGACTTTGTGAACCATCACAGCATAAAGAGAGGACAATCAAAGAGGAGGAAGATACTGCAGAAGAGTGAAATGACTTGTATAATGGACACGTTACAGCTTGATTTCACTGGTCTTCCATGTGCTGTGTTATTCTCCTGGGTAACTCAAAGTATCACAAGAGACATGTTTCTTCATTTCTGAATATTTCATTTCCCTGAGGTTGGAAAACAAAACAGTGGTCTGAATTCTCTTTCATGCAGGTCTGTCAGCATCAGGAAGCCTTAAAGAAAGATGTAAATTCCAAGTACACCCCTTTACCAATTTCCTTACACTTCCAGGACAACCTTTCGGGGAGACTCAATGGAACTGAAAATCAGTCCCCATGTTAAGAGGGGCTATGGCAGAATGTTCCCTTCTCCCCATATACACATGCAGGGCTGCCGATGGGTGGGGGCAACAAAGGCAACTGCCCTGGGGGCTGGTGATTTAAAAGATCCTGGGGCTCCTAGCTACTGCCACCGCTACCTAGGCAGCTGCAGCAGTCAGAGCTCCAGGCCTTTTAAATCACTACCAGAGCCCCTGGTTATGTGCACCTTGCAGCCCTGGCAGCACTGAAGGGCTGGCTGGGGGAGGCTAGCCTCCAGCCCCACCTCGCCCCTTCAGCCTGAGCCCCTGCACCTTCCAGGGGCCCTGGAGCTGTCTCTTCCCAGAGCTCCATCAGGTCACTCATCAGCCCTGCACACATGTGCTCTTACTGGGCCTGATTCTCTATGACCTTGTGCTCCATGTACCCACATACAGCTGAAACACACTGCACAATCTGCAGACAGATCAAGGCAGAGGAGAACCAGGCTCTCTGACCTCAGGCATCTATTGTCATAAAGAACAAAGAAAAGTTTTTTAAAAAAGGAAAAGCACTATTTATTTCTTTATTTTTACTACACAAATAACTACCAAAAAGTCTCTTACTGACAATATAGAAATAAAACAGAGAAACTACAAAACAGCCACTAAAAATATTTGAAACAACCTTAGATATCAGTTAGGCAGCTGTGTAACCCCTGGATGCTGCCATTTTACTGACAGAAAGTGTTACAGGAGTACTCTATATGTATATACATGCAAATAAGTTAATAGGTAAATTGCCAAGTGATGGCACTCAAGAATATGGAGCATATTTCCTGGGGGGTTGCAAATAAAACTCAGATACTTCAAATGGCTTCCTCTGTGCACCTTTTTGCATCAGCTTTTGACAAGTAGAAACATGATCTGATGTCATATACCAAGATAGAAAGCCCAGATTAGGGATGTATGAGGATAACTATTTCCTATTTTTTTTTGGCCACGGAACCCTTTTCAGCTTGAAAGAATTTCAAGGAACCCCACACAATTTGTCGAGCCAAAAAAAAGGGGGGGGGCACTGAGTCACACTGTAAAAAGGCTCTGTCTCTTTAAGAGGGGGCAGGGGGGAGTGCTGAGTTCTCTCAGAATCCCAGGGTTCCACGGGGCACCAATTGGGAAACACTGGTTTAGACGGTTAACCGATAAGCCTGGACTTATCCGTTATGTTAACGGTTACATGCAGTCTGACGGCCCCACTCCTGAGGAGTCAGCTGCCAGCAGCTGGCTCTGGATCAGACCCCACAGTGCAGGGTGGCAGCCGGCTCCCTGGGAGTATGCACTAGGAGCCAGCTCAAAAGCTGTCTTCTGACATGCACCGGCTCCCAGGGAGCTGGCTGCCCCTCTCCCTGATGCACTGTGGCTCTGCACTATAAAGCTTTATACTGCAGAGCCTGCAGTGCAGCCAGCTTCCCAGGAGTGGAGGCAGCCGGCTCTACTCCCCAGGAGCTGGCTGCATTGTGGACTCTGCAGTATAAGCTTTATAGTGCAGAGCCCACAGCGTGTAACCACTGAGATGTCCAGCGGTTACACAGTTATCTAATTAACCATTTATTAACATTGCTAGCTAAGATCTGAGGTTAGAGACCCCAGAAGCTGCAGAGAGAAAAGGAGCTGTAGAAGATTTCCACTGTGGGGTTTTTTTTGGTTATTTCTTCATTTTTTTTCTGTGTGTTTTCTTTTTGGTTTACTATGTACTTCCATGTAACTTACTTTCTTGTCAGATCCAGAGTTTATAACAAACATATGGTTTGTCTCTGCAATTCTACAGTGTACATTTCTATACCAGTGCAGGAGTATCACTCCCTGTGGGGCATCTGGCATTGGCCACTGTTGGCAGACAGGTTACTGGGCTAGACCTTTGGTCTGACCTAGTATGGCCGTTCTTACGGTCTTACAGTACACATCATCAGCCCCAAACTGACAATATGGCTGCTTCTTGCTTCTTTATTTCACACTACCACATTTACCCCAGGGTTACTTGGATCCTTAAGGAGGGGCTCAGAGAAGAGGGCTGAGGGTATGAGGGGTGCAGGAGTCAGGGTTAGAGGGGGTGAAGTAGGGCTCTGAGTAGGGGTGTGGGTGTGTGTAGGGGAGTGGGAGGAAGGGGGAGGACTGAACCCCTCCCTCCCAGGATTCATATCACAGCTGCTTGCTCTTTCCCTTCCTGCCCCTGTGAGGGAGCGAGAGCAACGTGCTCAGCTTGTCTGCCCCCTGCACTCCCTACCAGAGTGAGGAATACAGCAAACTGTGCACTTTCCCCTCACTCCCTGATGAAGGGGAACAGCCAGCAATATCCCCTTAGGAATCTGGGGGTGGGGAGCTTCAGCTTTCCCAGGCTAGGGCCGTCCCAGACCAGCCAACTGCTTTCACCTGCCTGGTGATTCTGTGTCTTTTCTGTATGATGTTATGAAAAGCAATCCCAATGTGGACACATCCCGTTTTTCTGGCACAACCAAACCCTTATGTTGCTTTTTTAAGTTACGATGAGAGATAGTTGTATAACAAATTGGATGGTCTTAGCTCTTATGATTTAAAAGAAGGTTTTGAACAAACAGACAGACAGACAAGTATATTCTCTCAAATATATAGTAGACTTCAGGGCCTGGTCATTCAAAGCATTAAACATATGTAGAATGTTGAGCACTGTGAGTCATCCTATTGGAATCAGGGCTTCAGTTTTCAGAAACTACTGATAATAATTTGGTGATCCTCGATTTTTCGTTGCTCTACTTGAGCCCCCTTAAATGGTCTTGGTTTTTACTGCAGTAGAGCTCAAAGTGCACAAATTAGGCACACATGGAAAGTCTTTGCAGGTCTGGGACCTACATTTGTAACACTGCAAAGCAATAATTTTTAGTAATTTAGACCTGGTTTATAAAAAGTGATTAGAAACTATTTTATATTCCAATGCAGTTTTCTTGCAACTGCTTCCAAAGTCTTTTAAACACACCAGGGCATTAGATAATAGACAATAAAATACTGCATACTGGGACATGGACATAAAAAATGAACGTGCTAATGTAATAATCCACCTGAGTTAAAGAACCAAAATTCTACTCTGATGACAAGTCAGTACAAGAAAAATCACATCTGAAGGAAATTCAGCACTTACACCACAGGGCAGAGCTATTAGCGGGATTGCAGCTGTCCTACACATGCTCAGAGGAATCAATGGAGTGATAGTTTCCATTATTTGTCTACACATGCTCAGACGCAATAAAGCGCATGAAGCTATAATCAAAACTCACCAAGGAGAATTTCCATGATGAAGGTCAAATGCGGCATGTGGATGCAGATATCAGCAGCTCATTTTTGCAGATATGGAAGCGGATATGGATACAAATTTGTATCTGTGCAGGGCTCTAGCTGTGAAACACCGCACTGCCCCTTTCAGTCTCAGCCACAGGGAGCTTTGCTGCAGCTTAGCTATGTGACAGCTCCCTGCTATACCAGCTTGTCTGCCGGGCCAGCAAACTCCTGTGGAGTTGCCCAGCCCAGATCTTGCCTAGCAGGTAACAATCAGTGGACCCCAACCAATCCCGAACTCCCCTGAGGTGTTTCTCTGCAGTGCACAGCCCCAATCACCATACAGTCTTTCACTGACAGATTTCAAACTTGTTTGCATCTGAAATCTGGCTGGGCCTGATTTTTTAAAAGTGACTAATGCCCAGATTAAGATACAGACTGAACCTCTCTAATGTGGTACTCTCTGGTCCGGCAACATTCATAGTCCGGCACGATTTTAGTTAGACAGATGTCCACATATCATGGGTGTGGCCAAGTTTCCTCTGGTCCCATAAAGTTTGTTTACAGACACCAGTCTTAGCTCTCAGTGTTCTGTGCTATTATTTAACTCTAATATGTCTAAATATCATCTAACAGTCCAGTAAGCAGTGGAAATGTTGGCAATGCCGCTAGACAATATTGACCTTCTGGGGTTTGGCAAATTCTCTGGTTCAGCACTGGTTGAGTCTTGACGGTGCCAGACTAGAGAAGTTCAACTGTAGAAGATCTGAAAGGGACTTCAAGAAGTCATCAGGTTCAGACCCCTGTGCTGAGGCAGGACCAAATAAACCTTACAGTGGCCTGATTTTCAGAGGGCAGGTACTCAGAGCTTTCTGAACATCCAGGCCTTTAAGGCGTCTGAAGTTAGGCATCCAAAATTATTACTCACTTCTGAAACTTTAGGCCCTGATTCCCAGAGTTACACTCATCCATCAAATCAAGAAATAGCATGGTGACTGTGGTCGAAATTTCCAAACACAGGTGCCTAAAATTAGGCTTCTACTTTAACTCTGTATTTAACTATGTAAATAAGTGGCCTGGTTTTCAGTGATGCTGGTTCTCAGTGGTTTTTAAGTGGCATAAACTTGTGATCTTTTTCCAGAACAAAGCCTGTTGGCTAGCCTGTTATGGTAAAAGGGAGCTTTATGGTAAATGATGAAGCAACTGATACAATCTGCCAGATTCTCTTTTGAGTTACCCAAATGCAACTCCAACAGAATCCTGATTTACACTGATGCAAATAAGAGGAGAAATGGGCTTAGTGTTTCTGCGCTGTGAACTCCGGATCCACCACAATGTATAAACTTTTACCTTTGGGGATCTGCCATCAGTTAAAGCTACAAAATAGGAGCAGAAAAAACAACAGTATCAAGATCTTGATTATTCCCTTAATGAATGAGACTTCAAACAATATTTTCTCAGGTTAAATGCATGCTGTATAATGATCTCAGGTTACATTTGAGAATGTATTTGGTCTGAAGTTGCTGTGTTATTGATTAAACTGCTGTGAGTGCTGTACCTCATTATCGTTTGGCTTTCTTTTTTTGTTTTTTTGTTTTTTTCTTTTGGTAAATAATAACCATCCAATTTTGATCTTGGAGATATCCATTCACATTCCACTGAAGACAACTACAGTTTTGCAGGCATACCTGCAGGCAGAATTTTGCCCTGTATGTTCTACAATAAAATAGTATTTTCAATTCTTAATTAATAGGGCACCAGGAGTTCTTTCATTTTCTTTTTTTTTTTTTTTTTTTTTTTTTGATATAATGGTCAAAATATCTAATAGAACACCAGATGGGTCGATTTGTATGGCAGCAAAGCCAATTTGGCACAAATGCTGGATAATTGTTTTATTTCTTGTTCAGTCAGGAACACAATTCCAAGTGCTATGTTTAAATAGAGGTTTGTTTATATGTCAAAAGGCACATTGTGGTGACGTAGTCCTTATGATTTTCTTTGTTCCTTAGTATGTCGATGAAGCAAGAAATTTGTCCTGTATAAAACAATTTGTGCACCTTTTTTCCTATCCAAAAGAAACAGTTTCATAGAAGTATAGAAAACACTTCTTATTTTTATTGCTTTGTGAATACTTTTATACTGATTATTAATTTTTTAAATGAAAAGTACAAAAGGGTGAATGGCATGCAAGCTAATATATGTTTCTGAATACTGCCCCCTTCACAAGATCTCCAGTAAAATACGGCAATTATGCGACAAAACTGCAAGGCCAGACAATGCTACAAAAATATCACTTTAGGGTGGGAAGGAAAAAAGAGGTGATCATGGAGGGGAGGGAAGAGGAACACATGACAGATTGTACCCTTATATTCACCCCTAGCACACTACTGTAATAATCTTTGCACAAAGTGTGCCTGATGAGGTATCTTTTGAAAACTCATGAATTGCTGGTCATTGTTGTCCTAGGAAAAGATGTGTGGCAGCATTGTATGTAAAGTTATAAGATTCCAATATATGGTTTTACTAACTCATGTGCCAAGTCTGGGAGTGACCAAACTAGTTCCTCAGACACAAAGAGCAAGCTGATGCCTGAGCCATATGTAAACAGGTTCAATGGGCAGAAAAGGGAACAAGGGTGAAAACATTGACATCGTAACAAAAAAACATCATGGAGGTGCCATCCACACAGTCGACTTGTTGCCATGCTCCCAGCTGGAAATGCTCCTCAAATGGAGGATAGGCCTATAAAATAAGTGGCTGACACCCCATTGTACTCCCTACCACTCCTCCTCTCTCACTCTCGCTCTCTTAGGGTATGTCTACGCTGCATTCCTCCTTCTAGAGAGGAATGCAAATGCAGCTGAGCAAAATTGCAAATGAAGTGTGGATTTGTATTTCCCGTGCTTAATTTGCATAATCGCATCCAGGTGCTTTTTTGAAATACCCTATTTCGAAAGAAAAAACACAGTCTAGACGGGGTTATTTCAGGGAAAAAAAACCCTTCTTTCAAAATAACCCTTAGACATCATTTTTAAGGAGTAAGGGTTATTTTGAAAGAAGGGCTTTTTAAAAAAAATAACCCCATTTAGACTGCGTTTTTCATTTCGAATTAGGGTATTTCGAAAAAGTGCCCAGACACGATTATGCAAATGAAGCACAGGAAATTCAAATCCGCGCTTCATTTGCAATTTCACTCAGCTGCATGTGCATTCCTCTCTCTAAGGAGAAATGCAGTATAGACATACCCTTAGAATCCAGGCCTAAGAATTTTGCAAATTAAACTGTTGAGAGCACATGGTGACAAAAATCTGCATTTTGAGTTTAGCCTAGTTTAAGTTTAGGCACTAATTGTGTTTAATTTTTTTTAATAATTTCTGACTTTTATGCTTCATTACCTGTATTTCACTTAAAATCTGTTTCTTTGTAGTTAATCAATTTGTTTTAATGTTTTATCTAATCAGGCATATTTGAACTGAAGTGTTTGAGAAACTCCATTTGGAATAAAAAGATGTGTGCATATAATTTCTATTACGATGAACATTATTATATAAGCTTGAATTATCCAGGAGAGGGCTGGGCAGTAAAAGACATACATTTCTGGGGAGAAATCTGGGACCGGGAGTGTGCTGCAGTATAATTCAGGGTGGGAAAAGCGTAGATTGCAAGTACAAGAGACTAAGCTAGGAATGACTTATGTGTTGGAGGTGTTTGTGAGCAGTCCTCACTGGAGCTATGGCAGCAAAGAAGTGTAAAGGGCACCCCACGTTAAAGGACAGGGGTGGCGTTGCTACTTATTAGTCTATATTATACCCTGTGTATGTTATAGAGGAATTAGGTGGAATGGAGTTCTGGCATCCCATGAGCAGTCTCAATATTTTTTATTGATGTGTTTAGAAATAGGGTCCAAATCTGACCTATTAGATCATCCACTACATTGCCTGGCTAGTAAAGGACCATGCCCTAGTGTACATTTATTTAACATTCTGTCCAGCCTGGTTTTAAATGCCCCAAGTGATAAGTCTTCAAAAATTTCCCAGGAGACTCTACTCCACAGGATAAAAGACCTCACTATCAGTGGTATTCAGTCTAAATGCCCCCTTTCTCAATTTAATACTATTATAGTTAAAGAAAAATGTGTGTACCTCACTTAATCGTCTCTATCTTATGTATACACTCATTGCAAGTACTGTTATTGTAACTCACACTAAGTCACTCAGCTCTTTTTCTTCCTCTCATGGCTAGACACTGTAATAGCAGATTTTAAATCAGTCACTACCTCCAAGTTAAGCAGCAGACACTCATATTTTTAGATCCAAAGGTCTTGAGTTCAGTCCCTGTAGATGACTCATCCAGGGACATTGTTACATTGCCATGTATACACTTCCCCTTAGCCATCTTTTGGGCTGCACTGTATCTATTTACCTTTAGAAGAAATTGCATTCTTCCCCCTTTCCCCCCACCATTCCTTTGATCATTTTTGTAGCTCTCTACCACCTCCATTTCATGGCCTCACATAATGTGCTTTAACAAAGCAGAGAAATCAGAAATTGTCTGGTCAGTCCAGGAAAAACTACTGTCCACTTCCCATACAGACAGGGTACTTTCAAGATCCCCAGAACCCAAAGGTAGTATGTCTCTGTGTTTGTTTAAATATGTTTTGTAATGCTAACTACAAATCATCTAGATAATTAGAATACAATGGGGACAAAACTTTTGTAAGTGTCAGCTGTGCTTTGCTAGCCTGTTAGAATTATTTGACCTTCAAACACGTTGTTTACACTGATGCATCTCCATCTCTGGAGGACTTCCCACAACTGGGAGGCCCCTAGACTCAGTTTTATCAGAGGACTCTGGGCTGAGAACTCATCCTGCTTTGTGTATTTTAACCCAAGAAGGGGTGACTAAAATAACTATAATATTTGCTGGCCATCAGAAATTATTGAGTGAAGTTGAGGCTGGACTGCGGATTGTGAAGAATTCCAGAAAGCCCTATAAAACTGGATCACTGGGCACCACAATGGCAAATTAAATTCACTGTAGACAAGTGCAAAGTAATATGTATTGGAAGGAACAATTTAAAATACTTGTTTACAGTGATGAATTTTGAATTAGCTGTAACCTCTCAAGAAAGATGTCTAGGTATCATTACAAATAGCTTGATGAAGGCTCAATATGCAGCAGTAACAATTTTAAAAAAGCAAATAAGACGTTAGGTCAGGCTGCCTTGACAAGGAGATAGTGAATAGCATAGAAAAAATTATGTAAAACCACAGTACCGTATGTCCTCACCTTGAATATTGCATTTGAGGGTGGTCACCTCATTGTGAAGAGGACATGAGAAATTGGAAAGGGCAAACAAAAATGATTATAGACCTAGGGGGAGACTACACTGGGAGGAGACTAGGGGTGCGTCTACACAGCAGCGTTATTTTGGAATAATGGCCATTCTGAAATAACAATGCGAGCATCTACAGAGCAATTCCATTATTTCAAAATTCAAAATAATGGATGGCTTATGCCGACTTCTGTAAACCTTATTCCACTAGGAATAATGCTTATTCTGAAGTAGCTATTGGAATAGCAGTAGTATGGATGTGCCACTGCTGCTGTTTTGAAATAGCTCCTTCCCAGGGCCATTCAGAGTAGTTACTCTCCAGTGCCTCCTGGGGCTCCATATCAAAGTAGCATGTCCACATTAAGGAAGCCTACCTCGGATTAATGTTGAGGCTTCCCTGTCGTGTAGACGTGCTATTTTGAAATAAGCTATTTTGGAGTATTTCTTCCAGAATAGCTTATTCAAATAAGCGTGCAGTATAGATATACCCTAGGATTCCTTCATTTGGAAAAACAAACAGTAAAGCTTGTAATGGAACGCTTATCTGTATTTTACTGTTCAGCCAATAGGTGGCTTTGTGTATAGAATATCTTATTTAAAGGAACCTTACCCATATGTGGCAGAGAATTAAAAGATCTGATGTTGAACACATCTGGTGTGCATAAGCAAGCTTGTGCTCAGTCTGTATCTCATACAGAAGAACATGACATGGTGTAAACTAAGAGCAGAAACAGAAGGAACAGTAGGAAAGGTTACTTGGTCTCATCAACACGAAACTCTTCAATACCCCAGAGAACTTCAGCTTTGGTAACCCTTCACAACAGACTGGAAGCAATATTTTACAAGACTTGGAATTGCATGTGAACTCCACAAAGATACTAGAGATATATGTCTGTTGTCTTTGATTTATGCTGTGAGGAAGCAAACAGAGTATATCTTTGAAACCTTTGACTTTAATGAAGTCACCAAGATGACTATGAAAAGGTTCTGGCAATGTTTGATGCATACTTTAATGCCTCTGAAGAATTGGGTTGTGCTCATGCAAGCTCATGATACTATCTACATTTTTTGTTAGTCTCTAAGGTGCTGCAGGACCATTTGTTGTTTAAGTTTTTCAGTTACAGACTAGCACAGCTACCCCTCTGAGACTTAGAGAAATGTGGTTTAGGAAAGAACATATTTTCACCAGAGAATTCAAGAACCTGGGGAAAATGCTTAATATTTGATAGGAGCCCTGTATACTTTAACTGAAAACATGTGATTTTGCAGAAACAAAACATGACAAATCAGAGGGAGGCTGAGTATTGATAAAAACTCTTACTCCTATTGTAACTAAAGAAAGATTTAATCCTAATCACAACTATTCACATAGCAAAACAGTCTGAAATGGTGAAACAACCAGACTCAAAGAAACTGGACAAACTTGAAAAACATTAACTAGCTTAGAAATTGTAAATGAATATTTGTATGTTAAGTCATTACTAAAGAACTCCTGAGGAAAGTTAAGAGAACTCCCTGGGAAAGAGGGTCAAATTTCATTCTATGAAATAATCACATCCCAATAGATTATACATGTTCAGTTAGAGGTACACTGTGTAATAAATGCATGAAATATGGACATTTTGCAGCTGTTTGCCACACCAAAGCAGTCAGGGAGTAGACTCATATTACAGATTGTCAAGAGCCATTATTTCAGTTGTGGTGACACAAAACCTGCCTGGAAGAGTGAAATTCAATATTCCTGGCAAGACTATAGATTTTAAAATTGACTCAAGAACTGATGTCATAATCATTTCAGAAGGGACTTACAATCCCCTTCAACTCCTTCCAGAGTGGAATCACCTGACATAGGTCTAACTAGATCTGTAAGAATTCTGAACTGCATGGGCCAGTTCACAACCCTAACAACTTACAAAGACAAAAGCTATGCATTTAGAGTATATATAATCAATGGACCAGAGACCAACAACCATTGCAAGCTGCAGCATGGCAGCTATGAGGGGTCTAGTGAAAAAGGTGAAAGGACTCAGTGAAACATCTGGTGATACTGAACTTTTGAAAGGTCATCTGTGGAACTCTTTGCCGGAGGAGGTTATAAAAGCCAAAACTACAAGTTCAAAAAAGAACTAGATGAGTTCATGGACGATAGGTCCAGAATGCGCAGGGATGCAAAACATGCTCTGAAGTGTCCCTAGCTTCTGTTTGCCAGAACCTGGAAATGGGATATAAAGGATGGATCATTTGATGATTTCTTGTTCTAATAATTCCCTCTAAGGCACCTGTCATTAGCCACTGCTAGAAGACAACATACTTAGCTAGATGGACCATTAGTCTGACCCAGTATGGCCATTCTTATGTTCTTAGGAAAGGCTGAGAGAGTTGTACAGACAGCCAAGAAAAACCTACGATAGAAACCATTCCTTGCTCTTCTGATTTACAGATCAACACCAATAGCATCTACTGGATATATTCTAGCACAATCCCTGGTGGGAAGAGAATTCTGTTCCAACTTTGAAAAAGAAACTATCTCCAAAGTGACCAGACACAAAGGGTACGTCTAAACTACATGGCTCCGTCAACGGAGCCATGTAGATTAGCGTACTTGAAAAAGGGAAATGAAGCAGCGATTTAAATAATCGCCGCTTCATTTAAATCAAAATGCCACCGTGCTGCGCCAATCAGCTGATTGTTGGCACAGCGCGGCAGTCTAGATGGGGCTCTGCCAATCCCAGAACCCTTCGTCGGCAGATCCTGTAAGCCTCGTTTCATGAGGCATAAAGGATCTGCCGATGAAGGGTTCTGGGGTTGGCAGAGCCCCGTCTAGACTGCCGCACTGTGCCGACAATCAGCTGATTGGCGCAGCACGGCGGCCATTTTGATTTAAATGAAGCGGCGATTATTTAAATCACCACTTCATTTCCCTTTGCCATCCTGCCTAATCTACATGGCTCCATCGACAGAGCCATGTAGTTTAGACACACCCAAAGAGAACAGGCAAATCAGATAAAAAGCCTAAAAGAGATTATGGTCACTTTTACAACAGACATCACACCATTAGAGAGCTGCCAGGTCTAGGACCTGGTGATCATGTTCACATCAAATTGGATTGAGGAAAAGGATGGACAAGCATGAATTTCACTTATCTTTATCAGATACTATAAGGTAATATTTAAGTTTTTGCTTTGTAACTGTTTAAAAATGTTTACTTTGAAATTATGAATCCAGTCAGGAAGGATCAGCTTCTGTCCGTCAAGCAGGTCTATCAAACCTAAATGGGTTGGTGACGAGGTTGCCTAGGCCCACAGACTCACTGTTGGAGACCCCAAGGTCCTGCACACCCTGTCCCAGAAGAGAAATCCTGCAACTGACCTAAAGAGGATGCAGAGAAGGCAGCCAGCAAGGGAGGTTGCAAGAGGCAGCCAATCAGGGACTAGCAGAATAATTTAAAAGGAGATGCAGCACCAGAGTCAGTCAGTTGCTACTTGGAGCTGGAAGAATGAGGACTGTGGTTCTGGTTGGCTGAAGGAGCGGCAGGACCATGGACAGATCAGTAGCTGATAGGGACCAGGGAAGCAAGAGAAGCTGGCTGCTGGGATGAGTGAGGACTGAGCTCCATGGAGAGTTGCAGGAAGACAGTGTCTACAAAGAGGAAGTCCTTGGGGAATGGCCCCATACCAGCACCAGGATGAGTTAAAGGTGTATACACTGGAAGGGGGTTGTTCTGTTTCATATATGGTATATGAGAGTTGGCCAGAGAGCTTGAGTCAATGAAAACCTGTCTGTGAAACCACAAACTAGTCACCACACACTGAGAGTGTGCAGACACATGCATCCGACCAGAGGCCACTCATGAGAGATTGGGGTCACCCCATTGCAGGGCAATTGTGGAACATCACAACACAGAGTTGGTTAATTGCCCCCTTGCACTCATGAAGAAGCTACATGCCAAAGGGCTTGTCTCAACAGCTTGAATTCTGGAAGAAGGAAATAAATATATCTGACAAGAAAAAACTTCATCTCTTTTTGTTTGGACTCTCATAGGGTTGGAGCTACAAAGCAGAAGCAGGGATTCCCCAAGGTTAGCCATAGAATACATTCATTGCTGACAGATTACTACAACTTTGTCTCCTTGTGAAACCACTGACTGTAACTTATTTGTTTATATGTTTACCTACTCTCACCTTGGCATAACTCATTTATTTTCTTCATTTGTAAATCCTTAGACAGTTTTACTAAAGGACTGTTCATAAGCATTGTTGTTGGTGCAAGATCTAAGGTACAAATTGACCTGAGGTATGTGTCTGGTCTTTTGGGACTGGGAGCAACCTGAATATTTTGTGATCTCTGCTGCATAGCAATCATTTATCACAAAGTCCAGCTTGTCTGGGTGGCAACATACACGCTGGCAAGGCAAGGGACTATCTGTGACTCCATAGTAAGATTGTGATGGTGCTTTGTGAGTTCTCACTTGTTACAGGATTGGTGAAATCTTATTACAGACCATACAACCATGGCAGAGACTCAAAGCGTTCTTGATAGTCTGCTCTGCGGTTGTCACTCATGGTTGTGAGCCACTGCAGACAACAGGACAGTAGGAATATAAAACTTATAGGGGCAAATGTAATTACATGCTACTCTTTATTTTACTGTTCAGCCTCTAGGTGGCACTGTGTGTAAAACACCCACTTAAATGAACCTCTGCCGTACTTGACAGAGTATTACAAGATTTGATTATGAACACATCTGGTGTGCATAAGTAAGCTTGTGACTAGTCCATATCTGGTACAGAAGTACACGATAAGCTGTGCTAGGGTAAGTGATATATTTGGACCTGGCCATGAAGCTGGGACTGAGGAAAAGAGAAGGAATCACTTGATGATTGGCCCTGTTCTGTCCATTCCCTCTGAAGCATCTGGCATTGGCCATTGTCAGAAAACATGATACTGGGCTGGTCCACTGGAACAGCCACTTACAGCCATTCTTATACAGACACGGGGAGAGTGGATTTGCACATACCTACAGCCACTCCCCGAGTTGCGGCCACCTCCACTTATGACCATCCGCACTTATGACCAGAGCGGTCGTAAATGCGGATCCAAGTTACGAACGGCGGTCCGCACTTACGAACAGCGCGGTCGCCATGTAACTCTATGGGATCCGAGTTACGAACACTTCGAGTTACGGACCAAGTGTACAGCACTTGCCTGAGGAGGACAGGGTTGTGGATTGGCCCCCACCCCCACAGCAGCCCAAGCCCCACCCACCTTGGGAGCAACTGGACACACAGGATACAAAACTCACAAGAGGTGAGGTGGGCTAGGCTCAGCTCTGGAGTGGCCTCAGGAATAGGGCATTCACCTGGACAATATAGGGTGGTGCATTCAAGTCCTGTCTGCCCTAGGAGCACAGCTGGACAAAGTGTTAGTCAGTAACTTGTTTGTATCCCAGGGGTTTGTAACCCAGGGAGCGGCTGTACTGCTATGGTAACTTGATTATTCTGGCAACAAACTGTAACAAATGGAAGTAAAGCTCTGCTCTGAGTGCCCAGCTGTTTAAAGAGGCAGGGCATTGCAATAAGGATCTGTAAAATACCAAAAGGGTATATATAAAGGAGGCCGGTCAGATGCTTCTGTGTAACCTTTCCTATAGTACAAACCTGCATGAGAAGGGCCCTCCAAAAACAACACATTTTAAAAGGATAAAAGGAAATTAACCTGTAGTACCCAGTGCTGCAAGGGAAAAAGCAAAGCAAAGCAATCTGAATAGTGATAAGACATTTATGGGCGTGATTCTCATTTAGACAAGGACCTCTTTTTCTATTGCCACTGCTGTGGTGCAATGGAGCCTTCGTGTAAATGAGAATCCTGGCAAAATCTAAATAGAAAGGGTCACATCTGTGATTACCCCAGCTAGAGTAACATTACAAGTGTTATAAAGCCCCAAGCTTCAGGGGCGTTTCACTAATCATTAACTATAGGAACAGCGGGAATGAATTCTGCAGATCATCCTAGAAAAGTGCCATCATGTGTTTTGCATGCATCATATTAATTCCAGGAAAACCCTATGTTTGAAATCTTTTACACATTTTTATTTTTACAAAAAAAATGTCATTGTCACTGCTTTAGTATCGCTCAGCCTGGAAAGCCAGTTTCCTTGGTAACACAAGTTCAAATATACTGGCAAAAGGAGAGGTAGGTTACCACGGATAAAGTTTAGAAGTCTTTAAAATTCCTCTAAAGTAGCTTTTGCATACATAACAATGCAATGATTTTTACAGTGAGCTATCGGGTAGTTTACAGGGCCTTGGAATCCTGTCTCCACATTGGAAAACTGGTGTTTCCAGTTCCTTCCTAATGGGTAAAGGATTTGGCCCCATTCTTAGAGCTTTATACCACCTTTATGCTCACCTCTCTCAGGGGCTGCCAGAAGCTGATTTGACCCATGGCCACCTATGGCAGCCCATGGCAGTGCAGCATGTTTTAGCCAGACCTGCCACAGGATGGCTGGCTCTTTCAGCAAAACAGGTCCAGCACCCATGTAAAGAGAGTGGGGGACACCTCGGGCTATAAAGAGCCAGGCATTCAGTAAGGAAGAAGAGCCGGAATGAGTTTCCTCTGAGAGGCTGCCAGAGCCCTCTAGGAGGGGCAGCAGTGAGACTCCAATAGTTCAAAAGGATCTTCAGGGAGAATGGCCTGGGAGTTAGTTAGCTTAGTTAAAAGAGCAAGGAAGAAACCAGCAATGGACATAAGAACATAAGAACATAAGAATGGCCGTACTGGGTCAGACCAAAGGTCCATCTAACCCAGTATCCTGTCTGCCGACAATGGCCAGCACCAGGTGCCCCAGAGAGGGTGGACCGAAGACAATGATCAAGCGATTTGTCTCCTGCCATCCCTCTCCAGCCTCTGACAAACAGAGGCCAAGGACACCATTTTATCCCCTGGCTAATAGCCTTTTATGGACCTAACCTCCATGAAATTATCTAGCTTCTCTTTAAACTCTGTTATAGTCCTAGCCTTCACAGCCTCCTCTGGCAAGGAGTTCCATAGGCTGACTACACGCTGTGTGAAGAAGAACTTTCTTTTATTAGTTTTAAACCTGCTACCCATTCATTTTATTTGGTGTCCTCTAGTTCTTCTATTTAGGGAACTAATAAATAACTTTTCTTTATTGGCCCTCTCCACACCGCTCATGATTTTATATACCTCTATCATATCCCCCCTCAGTCTCCTCTTTTCTAAACTGAAAAGTCCCAGTCGCTTTAACCTCTCCTCATATGGGACCCGTTCCAAACCCCTGATCATTTTAGTTGCCCTTTTCTGAACCCTTTCCAAGGCCAAAATATCTTTTTTGAGGTGAGGAGACCACATCTGTACACAGTATTCAAGATGTGGGCGTACCATAGTTTTATACAGAGGCACTAAGATATTCTGGGTCTTATTTTCTATCCCTTTCTTAATAATTCCTAGCATCCTATTTGCCTTTTTGACCACCGCTGCACACTGTGTGGAAGTTTTCAGAGAACTGTCCACGATAACTCCAAGATCTCTTTCCTGATTTGTCGTAGCCAAATTAGACCCCATCATACTGTACGTATAGTTGGGGTTATTTTTCCCGATGTGCATTACTTTACACTTATCCACATTAAAATTCATTTGCCATTTTGTTGCCCAATCACTCAGTTTGGTGAGATCTTCTTGGAGTCCCTCACAGTCTGCTTCTTGGAGTCCCACAGACCCTGACTCAGAGAGGATCAAGGGTATGTCTACCCCACAGTTACTACAGCACAGCAACTCTGCCATAGTGTTGACATTTCCTATATTGAAAGAGTTTATCCAATTGTGTAGGTAATCCACTGGGAGACCTTAGCTAGGTCATGAAGGATTGGGCCCTCAATCTACCCATGTCTACACTGGAGGTTAGGTCAACCTAACTACGGTGCTCAGGGTGAAACATTTTCCACAGCATGCTATATCTAAGTTTTAGGTGTGAGCCAGGCCTGAGAGAGGCAAAGGGGAAGAAGCCCTGAAAGCTATAGACCAGTGTGGACTGAGGAGCTTCTTCCTTTGTTTTGAAAAAGTTTGAGGGGAAAAAACTGACCTGTACAGAAAGTCTGGGCAAGGCAGTGGCTCCTTTGTGTGCTGAAGACAAGACGTCGCCTTACACATCCCCTCCGCCCTCTCCCTCTCCAGCAGGCTCTCCACAGCACAGCCTTGGAGGGGATATTCTCAGCCGGGGAACCCCCAAGTAGCCCTTAGGCCTCCTTTCAGGCTGCTTGGCACTGCCAGACTAGCACAAAACCACCTAACTGGGGCCATATATCTGGTTGTTTCTAGCCTTGATGGCTTGTAAGAAACCACACCTTAAATAGGTGATGTATGGATGCTACAGCAGGAGCAGCAGCAGAGGCTCGCTGCCTGTGTACAAGCCCGCTGAACCCCCTGAGTCTCTATGCAGGTGTCTTGCCGGAGTCGTCATCCGTGCCGCAATATCCATGCTGCTCTGTTTAACGTACTAACTCACATAAATCTAGTATAGATCTGTCTTCCCCAGGCTGGGAGGCACACTCCCAGCTACAATGTAAACATACCATTTGTCAGTGCTTAGCACAGTGGGTCGCTCTCCTGGGTGCCACTGCAAGGGAACCTCCTTGTGGTCACATCTGGGATTAGTTCCACTTAGGTCTGACACCGCCTTCCTCACACCACGCCCCTCTTCTGGGATTCAGGGTGATCCCTCTTCATGTCACAGCCCTCCAGCCAGCTTATTGTACATTCCTCCCTTTCCAACATATCACAGTCCTCCTGGATCCACTGTCTCAGGCAGTCTTCCATTTCAGTGGCCAGTCTGTGTCACTTGCCCAGTGGCTGGTAGGGGAACCCACGCCCATCCTCTGTTCCAGGGTCCAGGGAACCTATGTCCAGCAACTGTGATCTGCTTATACTCAGACCCAGACCGTATTGATTCCTTCTACTTTTTTGCTCTTATCTTCTGGCCTTCCCCATCTCAGGGTTTACCAACCCAAATGCCGCATTCCTGAGAGTGACTGCAGACTAATTCACAGCAGCCCCTTTCTGCTGATAGCTTCCTGGCTTTATAACAGCCCTGCCTCTTCCTTCTCAAGCTCCATCTTCTATCAGCCTTCCCAGCCCTGGCTCTTCCCCAGGTGCAGTTTATTGAGATAAGTTAACCCCCCTAACCTGCTCTGCCTTGTGTGGGGGCAAACACCCCATCACAGCTCCCCACCCGCCCCCGCCATTCTTTGTTGTCCCTTAGGTAATTTTGTCATAATGAACATGATTAATAATACTAATAAATAATATGCAGCACGTAGCAGGTTGATGTCTCTAGGCATTCATGTAATACAAATACTAATACAAATCCTGATCAAGATGCAATGTCTGAAGAAGGACTCTTTACAACATGTTCCCTTATCTAATAAACAGAGATGCTAGGCATGAACCTATGGCTATTATTATCACTTCAGTTAGGTATCCATGGCCCTGGCTATGCATCTATGTCTTGGTCCAATGGAAAGGCTAATGTAAAGCTAATTTAAACATTTGTGTTATGCTGGTGTATTTAAATCTACAAGGAGATTAATCACTGGTTTTTTTCCCATTCCCCATAAGGCTCTGAAGGAGACTAAAATTATAAATAGGATCTAATTAGCAGCTTGCTTTGAGACTTAAGGTTTTTTTTTTTTCTTGCAGGTTCAGTCACTGTCAATGTCTCAGGCTCTAGGGATTATTCTTTAGTTCCCCAAAGAGATTTCAGTCGCCTCGTCAATCTTTTTGATTTCACTTCATTTAAATATTGCAGCTAATTTTAAGCCTTAAATGATGAATAAGCTTAAGATTAAGGCTTATTAATAAGGGTTAAGAGGATCTTTCATTTCCACTAGATCTTCTTCCTATCCGATATTCATCTTCAGAAGAAGCTGTAACCTCTATTTGAGTTTACAGTTCTGATGGGGTGAGAGACACTGAGTGAGCGACTGAGAGAAAGGGGGTGTTATTTAGATAATTTTTTTTTTAAAAGATACTGTCTGGAGTTTAAAAGCCTTGATCCCTTCTGTTTGTCCTTTTAAAGGAGCAGTTTACCCTTGGAAGACACTTCTAAGCCTGTGTCTGTGATGTCAGAGTCAGGACTCTCATTCCATGTCACACATGGCTGCCCTCTAATCTCCCCTACTTTTTATATCCCAAATAGTAACCCTCTCATCCTACAGTGTAGGCATGAACTCAACTGTACCTTAAGGTGAAATGGGGCGAGCTCTACCACAGCAGAGCTGAGTTTTGTTAATTACTATGCATTATTTGCAAAGCTCCAAAAATGTGCTTAGTGTGTCATAGAATCATGACATGTAAGAGCCCAGCAGGTCATCTAGTCTGATTTCTTGTATATCACAAGCCAACAACACCAGCCAGGAGCATGTTAAACCCAACAGCCAAAACTAGACCTAAGTATTATAGCCCACAGGAGGCTAGAATGTTATGTGCTAGAGGCAAAGAATAGAGAGACGCAACTGCATCCATGAGGCCCTGCAATGACATGGAAATGGTTAAGTGAGATATAGCTGGATAATTCTGGCAAGCGACCTGCAGCCACCTGCTACAGAGGAAAGAAAACAACCCACAAGATCACTGCCAATCTAACCTGTGGGAAAACCTTCCCAACCTGACATATAGAAATCAGTTAGACAGACACCAAACAAGAACCAGCCAGGTGACCATCTGATAAAGAGACTGCTTAGTGCCACCTTAGAGCCCTGCCCCCCAAATGTCCCAATCTAGCCATGACCATCCCTGTTGCTTCAAAATAAAGAGACCAACAAAACCAGAATAACCCAGAATACACCAAGAGGAAAAATAACCCTTCCTGACCCCTTCAAGTGACCAGCCGCAGCCCTGGAGCATGACCTTTTAGGAACTTAAAAGCACTGCAAAGACAGATTCCTCCTCCTGCGGGGTTCAAAACAGAGCACGATTCTAGAGACCCACCAGGTGCCTGTGACTGTCAAATAGAAAAGTTATTTCCAGTCTGCCTATTCAAGACATATGGGGGTTTGCTTCCTTGTCTGCTATAATACAAGGCCCTGAATACTTTTTTTTAATTTCTGAATACTGGCCCAGACTGAAAGCAATTGATAGATTAGGAAAACAGAAGCAGCAAGAAGCTCAGTTTCCTAAGAATACAACCTAGCATTAACTGCAACAAGAAGCAGCCAGGATTCATCCCTCCTCTATTGGATGGTCAACCAGAGCCAGGTCCACCAAGAAAATTGTTCCCCCCAAGATCTTCCGTTCTTCAAAGTGCAGCTGCTGGGGGCCTGTTGGCACAGAAAGCAAACGGGATTGCATTGCCCTTGCAGGGTTAGAGCTTGTGTCAGCAAGAAAGAGGATTTGGGTGCTCTGATCCTAGCCCCATTTGTGTGAATACTTTGGCATGATCAGCAGTCTTATCTTGGCTGAGGCTGGAGGACAAGTCTAGCAGGAGGCTTTTGCAGATCAGGAGTGAGGGACATTGAGAGGTCTCTGGAGGCAAGATTGGGACCAGGACTTGAACAGCAGGGAGTGTTGTAAACTGTGCTGCTATGAGCTTGTGAGAGACTGGACTGGATTAGCAGGGGACACTTAATATCAGAAGCAAAACAGATTGTCGGAGTTGTGTGTGAGAGCCATGGAGGGGTTGGAAAGGCAGCAGGTCTGGATTGAGATGAGACAAAAGAGCAGTTCTGGACTATCACAAGTGGTGTAAAAATAGGTGAAAATCAAGCAAAGTCCCCTAAAAATATTGCATCTATATGAGACAATCAGTTTTAAAAGCCAGAATGCAACAGATTGAATTGTACAGCCCTTGCCCAATGAGCAGCCAGTGACACTCTACTCCCTACTTTACTGGCACCTTAGAATACCATCCTTTATGGGATGCTGTTCACCCAGTTAGACTATCTACAGCCTTGCACAGACACAAAATGTGTACCTGTATCTGCATCCATATCTGCAAAAATGAGCCACGGGTATCTGCATCCATATCTGTGGATGTAGATACCTGTGTGTGACGGGGGTCCCACCGCCCGCACTAGCTCAGCCAGCCGTGCTGTACTTACGGCCAACAGGCTGCCGCCGTTCTGGGCCTGTGGCACTTGCGCAGAGGTGGCACGCGGTGAGGTGCCCACACAGCGCAAGCACACGCTGGCTGGTGTGCAAACCGGCGGGCAGACAGACCCCGGGGGAGCAGGGCCACCGGCAGGTACACCGGCATGGGAAAAGGCGCCGACGTTTAAAAACGGCACCGGGGCAGACAAGGGAGGGGGAGAGGAAAGGAGGAAGGAGGGAGCTGGGTCGGCTCTTCTTTTGCCCCTTCTTCCCCAGGGCATGGACGGAGCCCCCGGTGACGGCAGTGACGGAGAGGGGAGAAGGGAGAGGGGACCGTGTGACGATGCCTGGAGGACACGGAGGCAGAGGCAGCGGACTAAAACAAACAGTGGAGGAACCGATGGTGCGGTGAGCGGAAAGGACTTTTGAATGGACCTCGAAGGGACTTGGAGGAATGGTGCCCGTTCACACTGTGGATATAAAGCGGATATCCATGGATTTGCAGGTCGTTAAGAATATCCCCATGCAGTTACTATTGCAGCTGTGAGAGTATTAGCATTAGCTATCATTGTCCTCAAACAGCAACAAAACCTGGGCTTGAGGGTTATTTTCCAGTAGCCATTCTGAGCAGTGATTAGGAAGAATTCAGACTCCAGAGCTTGGAATCTGTCTGTTGCATTTTGTATCTTGACTCGGTCCTTTCTTCCCACCTACTTGTTCCTTAGTTTTCAAAGTCTCTGCTGGGACTTGAGAGGATGCAGATGGACAGCGCCCTGCAGATCCATGAATATCCACTTTATACTTGTGGGTATCTGCATCTGTGGATATTGTTGTGGATATCCACAGCTCATTTTTGCAGATGTAGGTGCAGGTGCAAATTTTGTATCTAGAACCCTGCAGATTTGTGCTTTATATCCACGGGTATCTGCAGATCATTTTTGCAGATGCAGATATGGATATGGATACCAATTGCAGAGCTCTAGAGATGGAAATGGCAGAGGCTGGAACAGTAGTTAGAAGAGATGAAACTCTGCTTGATCCTATTGCAGTGATCATTTTTCTTCATCTCCCAGGCAATGCCTTTCCAGCTAGTATCTACTGTGAACAGCCAGGTTTTTTTAATGGAACAATTAACCCAACAGCAGTGCAGAAACTGGATGTTTTTAATTTCAGAAAAGGCATATCCTTGCACACCCAGTGAACAATCCCTTCCATTGAAGTCTATGGTCTATACCATTCTAAGATTCTCTTTATCATTCTTAGAGGCCAAATATCTGCCACTGCTTCATCTGCAGCAGGCAATGCGATGTCCTTAAACTGGTAGCCGGTCAGTAGATTGGATTTGGCCAGTTAGAGTTCTTCCATGTAATGAATGGACTTGCAGTGTGCAGGTGTGTATCCCTGTTAGGAATCAGAGCCAGTAGCAGTCAGTCTGAGTCCTCAGGCAACCTAACCAGTGCAGCTGGCCTCTAGTAAACAACTTGATTGGCTACAGTGCATGACTGGTGGGAAGAAGAAGTAGACCAGCTCTTAAATCCAGCAGCAGCACCAGTTTGTTGGTTGCTCAGAGTATTTGATCACAGCTGTGATAGTGTCTGTATGTTCCCAGTAGGAAGGCCGTTTGTCTGGTTTTGAACCAGACAGACATCTTTTTAGCTGTTTTGTCCCCCATCCAGTATTGAGGCAAAAACAGATGTGGATCTGTCGGTATTGGATGGAGGACACCATTTCAAAGAGTGTGCTGCTCTGTTCTTCAACATGGTAGTCCCTGTGTAATACCAAATAGAACCACATCTGGACATAATGGGCCAGATCCTCACTGGGGGCTTAAAGAGGAAGCCATCTATAGGACACAGAGACACAGGAAAGAAAAAAGGGGGAGGATGAGAAAGAGAAAGAACAAAGTAGAGGCACAGTAAGTTTCCAGTTGGTTTGTTTAATAGAAAGTTGTTACATACATTCAAATGTTTGTATGTATGGCACCTTTTCTTCCATGAGGTGAGAAGGCAAACTGTAGATGGAAAGTGGGCATAGGATTCTAAAAGTCCTGCAATATGTGTAGGGAAAAGAGATAACCTGGTAACATTAGCCAAAACCACAGTGGTGTGGTGTGTTCTGTCTGCCTCTAATGGTGGCTGAGCCATATAGAGTGGCTGATGAGCATACTTCTACAACGGCTATCACAGCTTTCTCCTCTACCTCAGGAAATAGTCGCTCATGCTAAAATTTTAGAGCCATGTGTGATCCCCATTGACGATGACCCACCCTGGAGTGCAATGTTACAAGTGACGGCCCATATTAAGGACTTGAGGAGGGTGAACTTAACAGCTCAGGACAAGATTCTTGAGCCAAGATTCTTGGCTGCCCTCCCTCAAAGTGGTGGTGTGTGGATGAATTCATTACTGCTTGTGGAGCACTTGGATACTATGGTGGAGAGCTCCATAGGAAATCCTAACACTAGATCAAAGAAAATCCAGACATGATGTACATAGATGGAGCTGCACTGATGTCATTGGAGCTACCCTGAAATGCACCAGCTCTGAATTTTCTCCCAAAGCTCGAATTAGTTCCTGGCATTCAAACCGCAATAGAAGTGTATTTTTGCACTGAAATGAGACACCCATGAGAACGAAAAGTGAGTGGTATTCATCTGATGCTGGATAAGTCCAGTGCAATGTTGGTTCATGTTTGGGTAGGTGGGGCTTGGTTTACATGATGTTCCCAGCCAGCAAATGCCAGCTAGGCCCATTCCTTAGTATGAGCCAGAGGCTGTAATCATAGCACACTAGAACTGGAAGGGACCTCGAGAGGTCATCGAGTCCAGTCCCCTGCCCTCATGGCAGTAATGAAGCTGTCTGTCTAGGGACAGTCACTTAATAGACCGATGATAGGGACAAAAATGAGTTTATAAAACCCAAGGAGACATGCTAGTGCTGCTGGTCACCACAGTAGACAGCTGGCACCCGCACAACAAAGCTGAGATCAGCTGAGTGGCTCGGACTTCAATCTGTTCCTGCCGCTAGCTCTGCTTTTACTGTTTCCCTCCCAACATCTGCTCCCCAGCAGCCTACCACCAGAGTAGCATTTCCTCTCTGTGCTGCTGGTGGCTGGCTTCATAGCTGTTTGGAAACCCCAGCAGGCATTTTGACTAAGCCACACCAGTATGACTGACAGGTTTGTGCACACAGCTGGCTGGGGCATCCAAGAAACATGGATGACAGCTACCAGAAATGTGCAGGCAAGATAGTAAGTAGTTCTGGCAGGCAGAGGAGCAAGCAAACACGACCTCTTCTGTGAGACTTGGGGCCTGGAGATGTGGCAGGTGGGCTTTAATAGAGACGTGGCTGGCAGGCAGAACTGTCCCATCCATCGACTGGTTCAGGGTGGCCACCCCAGGACCCATGCTTTGGGGGGGCACTGTGGCAGCTGCCTCAATCATCCTATGGATGGGACGTTCCAGGGAGCTGGCAGCCAGGCCAGGCTTCTGGGAAAGATGGGGGTGGGGGAGCAGCTCCACGCTCCTTGAAGGGGCTGGATGTCAGGAAGAAATGGTGGGCCCAAGGCAGTGCACATGCCATGCCAGGCTCCTCCCTCCCCCCGATCCCTTAGTGCTGCCCAGAGCACACTGCACAGCACTCCAGCTGTGATTTAATAGGACCTGGGGCTCTGCAGTCGTGGCTGCAGTGGCCTGGAGCAGCAGGCCCTTTAGAATCACCAGACCCCAGGACAACTGCCCCCTTTGCCCTCCTCTGTTGGCAGGCCTGGGAATGGTCCCCCATGTTAGTCACAGGGACCAAGGTAGCCTGGAGGATTATCGGGGGGGCCTGGTGTGTGGTGGTAGCAGGGGTCCTGCCCATATTCACCATGGCAATGGGATGATGAGCACCCTGTGGTTTCCATTGAAATTAAGCAAGGCCACTTATTTAGGTGCCTGAATATGGATTTAGGAGCTTAACTTTTATGAACCCAGTATGGGGGTGATCTGCCCCTTTCAGAAACAATCTAGAGCAGAGTTTTTCAAAGCTGGGTCACCAACCCACCCAGGTAAGCTGCTGGTGGGCCACAAGATGCTTTGATTATCTAAAACCATGTCCACACTACGAGGTAAGGTCAAATCTAATATGGTCAATTTCTGGGCACCCAATTTTGCAAAGTCGAAGGTTCATGTCCTCACTGTGGGGAAGAATAAAATATAGTCCGAAGTAGTGCACCCCCATTAGGGAGCCTAACATCAACTCAGAGAGTAGTACACCTGGGGTAGCTTTGCATTCTGGGCTATGGTTGTGGTGCCCGCTGGGACCAAAACTGTGCAGAGGATGGTTATAGGCTCATGGTGTCAGTGTCCCATAATGCACCCATCTAGTCCCTCCCCCCTTGTATGGCATCAGTGGGAAGCAGTGTGCTCGCACCTGTTTTGTGCCCTGGTGTTCCTCACAGACAGCATAGTCGCATGAGCATGGATCCTGGTTTGCAGCAAACCATATTGGTGCTGTTGTGTGCTGTGGTGCGCCAAATGGTGTCCAACTTTGAAAGCATATGCATGTGGCTCTGCCAGGAAGAGAAAGAAGAGGAAGCTCAGCATGGCATAGAAGTGCAGCTCATGCAAGACCTGGCACTAATGCAAGCACGCCACCAGTCAATCTTATGGCCATAGTGAAATGCTGGTTCTGGCACCATGAGACAAGCAAAGACTGGTGGGGCCGTACCATAATGCAGAGATGGGACGATCAACAGTGGCTGCAAAACTTCCGAATGAGCAAGGCCACTTGCATAGAACTTTGCAAATGGTTTTCCATGAGACACCAGAATACCCGAATGAGACCCATTCTGACCCTGGAGAAGTGCATGGCAAGAGCCCTCTGGAAGCTTGCAAGGCCAGACAATTACCGTTCAGTGGGGAATCAATTCAGAGTGGGAAAATCTACAGTGGGGGCTGTTTGTCATGCAAGTAGCCAAGGCGATCAATGCCCTTCTACTTCAGAAAGGGTTGTGACTCTGGGAAACAGGCTCACCACAGTGGAGGGCTTTGCCACGTTGGGATTCCCTAACTGCGGTGGGACGAGAGACAGAATGCACATTCCCATCTTGGCCCCTCACCACCTTGCCAAGGAGGACATAAACAACAAGGGGTACTTCTCCATGGTGCTGCAGGCCCTGGTGGATCACAAGGGCAGTTTCACTGGCATCAGCATTGGATGGTCAGAAAAGAGGCATCATGCGCACATCTTTAGGAACTCCTGCCTCTTCCAAAAGATACAGAGTGGAACATTTTTTTCCCAGGCAGGAAAACCAGAATCAGAGAGGTGGAAATGCCTTTATCCTGGACGACCAGGCTTACCCCTTGCTCCCATGGCTCATGAAGCCGTACACAGGCAGCCTGGACTCCAGCAAGGAAGAGTGCAACTATGGGCTGAGCAAGTGCAGAATGGCGGTTGAATGTGCTTTTGAACAATTCATGGGTAAGATCAGGAGTCTCCTGACTTAGCTGGAACTCAGCGAACACAACATTCCCTTTGTGGTGGCAGCCTGTTGTGTGCTCCATAATCTTGCAAGAGCAAGGGGGAAACTCATCTGATAGGGTGGAGGGCTGAGGCAGAGCACCTAGCCAGAGCAGCTAGACACCACAGCGATAAGGGGAGCCCAGTACAGGGCAGCACAAATCAAAGAGGCCTTGAAGGACAGTTTTAGGAATGGCCAGTTTTGAGACTCTTCCATGTATCTCTTCACAAGTTGCCCCTGAAATTCCTGCATTTGCCTTTAATCCCCCATCCTGCCCCTGCAGTTCAAGCAATAAAGACACGGTTGTTCAAAGAATATGAGTTTTTATTTGGTGAAAACAACTGGGAAATGAGAGAAGTGGGAACTGGAAGGTGGGAGGGGGCTCAGAAACGTGCATGGGACTGTCTTTTGCCTCCCAAGGTCCTGGAGGGTAAGGCTTCTCTGGAGTTCTTTTCTCCCAACCCTCATGTCCTGGGGCTCTGGCAGACCCTGAGGACCCAAGGAGTGGCATCAATGGAGCTGGGGGAGAAGAGGCTGGTGTTGTCATCAAGGCAGATGGGGTTCTGGGACGAGTCCCTCTCCAGACATGCATCCAGGCACTCCATCCCTTCTGTCAGGGAGGCAAAGAGGGTCTCCTCATCTGCTGCTCCCTAGCAGATCTCATCTCCTGGCTCTCAGCCATCCATTCCTGGTGGAATGTAGTGGGGGGGGGAGGATGACAGAAGGCAGCTTTCTTCTGTGTCCGGCACATGCTGGGTCCAGCACACAGCTTTCCAGGACAGTGCTACTTTCCCAGACTACAGGGCAGGGAGTGTCTGTGTGTGTGTCCAGCTCACGAGACCTCCTAGGGACAGTGCTACTTTTCCAGACTGCAGGATGGTGGGATGTGTGTCCGGCACATGTGGCCTCCCGAGGAGAGTGCTAATAGCTTCCCCTCCTCTGTCATCTAGGCTGCCATGAGAGATGTCAGTCTTCTTCAAATCACACAGAGTGATCTGGAACAGATGCTGTTTGAATGTGGCCATAAACCTGGGCCTTATGCTGCCATCATGTCCCCTCTCTGTCTTCTCTTTTCTAAACTGAACAAACCCATTTTTTCAATCTTTCCTCATGTTTTCTAGACCTTTAATCATTTTTGCTGCTCTTCTGTGGACCGTCTCCAATTTGTCCACATCTTTCCTGAAATGTGGTGCTCAGAACTGGACACAATACTCCAGCTGAGGCCTAATCAGCACAGAGTAGAGGGGAAGAATGACTTCTCATGTCTTGCTCACAACACTCCTGTTAATGCATCCCAGAATCATGTTTGCTTTTTTTGCAACCATGTCGTGCTGTTGACTCATATTTAGCTTGTGATCCACTATGACCACTAGATCCCTTTCTGCAGTACTCCTTCCTAGACA
This sequence comes from Pelochelys cantorii, assembly GCA_032595735.1. Taxonomy (NCBI): domain Eukaryota; kingdom Metazoa; phylum Chordata; order Testudines; family Trionychidae; genus Pelochelys; species Pelochelys cantorii. The sequence continues at coordinate 252,386,605 of CM064326.1, read as the reverse complement.
GTCACTTCCCATTCTGTATGTGTGAAACTGATTGTTCCTCCCTAAGTGGAGTACTTTGCATTTGTCCTTATGGAATTTCATCCTGTTTACCTCAGACCATTTCTCCAATTTGAATCATGACCCTGTCCTCCAAAGCACTTGCAACTGCTTCCAGTATCATCTGTAAACTTTATAAGTGTACTCTCTATGCCATTATCTAAATCATTGATGAAGATATTGAACAGAACCAGGCCCAAAACTGATCTCTGAAGAATCCCACTTGTTACGCCCTTCCAGTATGACTGTAAACCATTGATAATTACGCTCTGAAAATAGTTATGCAACTACACCCACCTTATAGTAGCCCCATCTAGGTTGTATTTCCCTCGTTGATTGATAAGAAGGTCATGCAAGATGATTTCAAATGCTTTACTAAAGTCCAGGTATATCACGTCTACCACATCCTCCTCAACCACAAGGCTTATTATCCTATCAAAGAGAACTATCAGGTTGGTTTGACATGATTTGTTCTTGACAAATCCATGTTGACTGTTACTTATTACCTTATTATCTTCCAGATGTTTGCAGATGGATTCCTTAATTATTTGCTCCATTACCTTTCATGGAAAACAAGTTAGCTGACTGGTTTGTAGTTTCCTGGGTTGTCTTTATTTCCCTTTTTATAGATTAGCACTATATTTGCCCCTTTCCAATCTTCTGGAATCTCTCCTGTCTTCCATGACTTTTCAAAGATGAAGGCTGAGGGCTCAAATACCTCCTTAATCAACTCTTTGAGTATTCTGGGATGTATTTCACCAGGCCCTGGGGATCGGAAAACATCTAACTTTTCTAAGTAATTTTTAACTTGATGTTTTCCTATTTTAACTTCACAATAGATAACCCATTACTTTGCCTGAGTGGAAAAGCACCGTTGGCCCTTTACTCCAAAAGTGCAAAAAAAAAAAAAAAAAGAAAAAGAAAAAGTGTTCAGAATGCAACACTGGGGTAGGAGGAGGGGAGAGGCAGAGAAAGAAATGATTGTTTCAGTTTTCCAGTAAAAATAGAAATGATTACTCTAAAAAGACAAATTGATTTCTTTTGTTTAAAGTAGTGCTGGAACAGGTTTTTCTCTCTGCTTCTTGACATTTCCTTGTTCCTGTAGGAATTTCCATTTAGCCTAATTAGGTTCTGTTTCTCCTTCATTTGGGCTCCATAACTCATTAGTTTCCAGCAGGGGAATGCACAATTCTACGATGGCTAATTACCTTCTTCTTCAAGACATTCTGATTGCCGTGGGTCAAAAAATGCTGATCCAGTCTCTCCAGCTGATCTGAACTGTTCTGAAAATGAGTTGGGTCTATTATCCCCTTCAGATTTTGTCCATCATGTCTATTTATTCCCCTGAGACAAGATCAACATCACATACAACCTAATGTGACAGAGGATAAAGAATATAACAAAAAGTCCACATCTTGCAGAGAAACACTGATTCCATTTGTCTGGTTGTGCTTTACTGACCTAGAGGTATCCATTAAGGTAGGCAGTTTGAAGTACCCAAGACAGACAATTTGAGCTGTGTCTTTGTCCATTTCAGGTGAACACAGAAATCCACTTCAGATTCTCCTTTCCTCAGATTCTGGCCTACAGTCCATTTTGAGTAAAGAGGTGAATCTAATTGAGTTTTGACTCTTTCTTAGGGGTGTACCCAAAACGCATTTGTGACACACCCATAGAGGTCAGACTTAATTATATTAAAGCCTCACAACACCCTTTGAGGTAAAATACTGTTAGACCCATTTTACAGATGGGAAAACTAAAACACAAGGAGGTGACATGCTCTAGACCACTGGTCCCCAACGCAGTGCCCGCAGGCGCCATGGTGCCTGCTGGGGCATTTATGTGCGCCCGCCTAGTGACCAGGGCTGGACTGAGCCATTCTTGTGCCCCGGGCGCCAAGCGCATGCGTGGCCCCCACCCCAGGCGCACGGCGCATGCATGGTGCCACCCCCGGGCGCACAGCGCATGCACAGCCCCCACCCCGGAGCACGCGGCACATGCACGGCGCCGCCCCCGGGCGCCCAGCAGCCCCAAAAGGTTGGGGACCACTGCTCTAGACCACACAAATCAGTGCCAGAGGTAGGATTAAAGCTCAGGACCATGTCACTCCTCGTTGCCTGTTCCGTCCCGCTGGCTGTGCAGCTTTTCTGTCCAGAATCTGGATCTTGAAGCTGTGGTAGATTAAACACCCCTTTTAAACAATAAGGCAGACACTCACTTTGAAAGGGTTTTGATAAAGACTGGATGGTTTAGGTAACTGATAATGAAGTGCACCATCTTTCACGTTCCGAGCACTTTTTGACAAATCAATCACTCCACAGGCAGTTGTGCAGAGATCTACGTGAAATTAGTGCGTGGCCTCACTCCACTTCCTTGTGGACAGTGGCAGACACTGCAAACACCATGACTACAACTGACTCTACCTAGGCCCTTTCCTGGCACTGTGCCCTGCAATGCCATTCACTTTAGTAGCTGCATGCCAAGACCAGAGCATCCTCTCACCCCATAAGACATTGCTGAGGCACTCTGTCAGCAGAGCACTCATGTGTGTGTTTTGTGAGATATTATGTTTTCATTTTGGCACCATTTTTTCCTATGGAAAAAGCCAAAATTGAGCTTCCAGAGTAGTCAATACAGTGCTCCTCACTTGCATTAAAATTCTCTTATCATTACCACCTGAGTTTCAGTGGCATAAATTCAAATTAGCTCCATTTAAGCCAACTGTAGAATGTCACTAAATAACTGAGCATCATCTAGCTCTGTTGTATTTATGGCTTATGAATTTTAAGTTATTTTTTTTTTATTCTTATGAGTTTAAGTTTTCACGGTTGTGGGAAATAAAGAGGGTGTGGGTTAGGCAATTTTTTAATGGCACTGAGATTCAAAAAAATTAAAACTTGTATTGTTAAAACACAAATTGTCAGCAGCACATATCAAAATATGTGAAGTAAGTATCTTTCAACCAAACTAGATTCTCAGGCAGCATTTTTCTTACTTTGCCTATCTGTAAATTTCTATTATTGATTATTATTTTTTTTCATCAGTTTGTGTGTACAGGAAAATTGTTGTTTACCGACATTTCCCTTTAATCTAATCCTTCCAAGCCTAAATGTATTCCAGAAGCACAGGTCAGAATTTTTAAATCTGCTTCCTGGTCGGTACCTAAATCCTTTTTTGGGCATATTAATAACAGTGGTCTGATTTTCAGATTGGTTGAGCACTTGAATTTCCTATTAATTTGTCTGGACTGGGCAGGGACATCTTTTGCCATTATAAACTACAATAATAATAGAGCTAGGTACACATCTGATATCCAAGACTGATTAGAATTCCAGTTTGTATCACCATACTATAGTCTCCAGACATATTTGTGGATACCTAGTCCCTCTAAAAATAAGGCTGTTTTTAATTCAGGGGGTTCAATATTTAAAAGTGCATAACTTTTAGAAGTTTCATGGGCTTCAGGAATAGAACTGGTAGAAAATAGGGGTTTTTTTCTCCCTGTTGAAAATATTATCTTTTCATCAAACTGTCAAAACACCTAATGTTTCAAAATGATCCAAAATGGCACTGCTGTGGCTGATAGGAACTGTAGTTTAGATACTTATGCTCCTATTTTCCCTCGATGTGTTGGGCTCTCTGGTTGGACTACATCTGCTATGATTATCACTTTCTCCTCTCTCAGGCTATGCCTAGACTACAGAGTTTTGTCAGAAATTGCCATTTTTCCGACAAAACTTGAGTTACGTCCACACTGCAAGCGCGTTCTTTCAACAGTAAATCGAAAGAACAAAGGGCTTTTTGCGCAGTCTATGAGGAAGAAGCCTTTTTGCGAAAGAGCTCTTTTGCAAAAAGGCATATGTGGACGCGGAGGAGGGTTTTTTTTGCGGAAGAAGAGGCCTCCAGGAAAAAGCACAGGTGCCCTGGTGGCCATTCTGTCCAAAGCAATCACTGCTTACATGTGAGAGAGCATCCAGGCAGTCTAGACGCTATATTTCAAAAAAGCACATTGCTTTTTCGTTGCTTTTTCTATGCTTTTGCAGTGTGGACGCTCTCTTGCACAAAAAGTTTTTTTGGAAGATCTCTTCTGAAAAAAACTTGTTGCGCAAGAAGCCTGCAGTCTAGACATAGCCTCAGTGAGGGGAGATAGTGCTTCAGGACAGTTTTTCATTTTCAGCCAAAATATTTTGGAGTTTGGGCATACAAAACAAACAAAATATTACATTTTCCATTGAAAAGCAGTTTTGATAGAATGCTTTCAACCAGCCCTACTTAGGAACCAATGACAATTAGGGTATGTCTACACTTGCAGCCTATTTCGGAATAGGGCTACAAATGTAGGCATTCAGAATTGCAAATCAAGCCCGGGATTTAAATATCCCGCGCTTGATTTGCATCTTCCCGGCCGGGTGCCATTTTTTTTTTTTTTTTTTTTTTTGAAATTTACAAGCCTGGAATAACTGCCCGTGTCTACACACAGCAGTGAAACGGGCGTTCGAAATAAAGCCCTATTTCGAACTACCTGTTATTCCTCCTGCAATGAGGTTTAACAGGTAGTTTGAAATAGGGCTTTATTTTGAACGCCCGTTTCACTGCCGCGTGTAGACGCGGGCAGTTATTCCAGGTTTGTAAATTTCAAAAAATGGTGCCCGGCCGAGAAGATGCAAATCAAGCGCGGGATATTTAAATCCCGGGCTTGATTTGCAATTCCGAATGCCTACATTTGTAGCCCTATTCCGAAATAGGCTGCAAGTGTAGACATACCCTTAGCTTCCTAAATGATGCTTGAAAATGGGATTTCAGCTTCTAAATTATTAACACAATTTTGAAAATCTCAACTCCATTGGGAGTCTGGTGCCCATTGCACTTAGATGCTGTTGACAATGCTAGACTACATGTCTCACTGTAGACACTCAGGTTTGGAAATGTTGACCAGTGTGTACGAGTGTATATTCTGCAAGTTGTCAGTCATAGAACATTTCCAGATATTTCAGTTGACATGTACTCAACTCAGTTTCTTCATTCCGGAAAAAGAAGACGGAGTCCGCTGTTGAAAGGATCAGTTGCTACTCCATCCTTTTAATACTTGCAAAGGATTAATAAAAGGTCTCTTTGCTATTCTCCTCCTGCTTCCTGCCATCCCTTGCTAAAAAGTTACATTGTTAATGTTTTTTTTAATTGATTCAGTGGATTTTTGTCATGATGTGCCAACAGCTGGATAAATATGACAGATTAAACCAAGGTAGTCATAATTAATTCCTAAACAGGCATAATTTAATTTTTCCTTTTCAAATAAACACAATTTACCTCCGTAGAGGTGTGACATGACTGATGAGACACAGAGACTCTGGGAGCAGCCATGCATGGCGAAAGAGAGCTCTATGCACAATGTGATAAGAGATCAAAGCTAACAGAGCGTCTCGATATTTTTATTAGTTGTAATTCAAAGGAACCTCTATTTCAAATGTCCCCCTGTAGCATCTAAAACTGAAGAGATAACACTCTGGATCCTAGTGGAGGAAGAAGGTCAAAGGTCAGCCCGCTTTTAAGCATCAGAATTATGGGAATTAGAAAGGCTAGTTAAGGTAAATAATTGTCAATAATCTCCACTTTAGCGCTGTGTCAGGATGCTTGGCATTCAAGACATGGGGAGGGCTGCAGAGCTGACGATGGAAGGCCTCTGGAGGGCTTCAGAGACTGGTTTTAAAATGTCATTCAAAAGCTCTTCTGTTTCCTTCTGTCTTCTGCTCAGTGAGGTTTCAGTAAGCTAACTCCAACCACAAACTTTCACAGCCTGTCTGCTGTTGTAGGTTTATTCGGGGCTGGGGGTTTGTGCATGTGCATGCACGCATGTGTGTAATTTGCTTTGTAGCCCTCCAGAGATTATTGTCCAATTTCCCTGACGTCTATTGTATCTTTTCATTTCGCTGGAGTTATATAGTTCAGACACTTTGGAGACTTAATAGCACTGGTTATATTTAACAATTTTAATACATGTGAAAAGATCTTTCGTTCTGACTAGGTTTACCCCAGCTGAATTTTAATCAAGGAATCAGACGTAGTCCGCAATGCATTGCACGGTGATTATTACGCACCGCAGGGGGTGTTAGGAAGCAGGAGGCTGAAGGCATGAGTGGCTTTAATTCTCCAAGAAATGTAATAACCACCTTGAGTCGCATGCCCTGGTGTGAGGAGGCTTATTGCTATTAGGAAACGATACTCATACCTGAGAAGAAGAACAGAACCACAAACAGGCATAAATGTGACATCACACAGCTCCACCTGTGCCAGTGTTCTAAAGCCTCTGACACAGTCACCATACACAGAAGAGAAGGGCAAGAACCAATCCACTGGGCCTGAGCACCTTTACTCTTTGAGAAACTTTGGCTCTGGATCAAGACTTTGCAGCTGCAACCCATCTCTGCTTATACTACAAAGAACCATAGACTCATGGAACACTAGAACTGGAAGGGACCTCAAGATGTCATCGAGTCCAGTCTCCTGCCCTCACAGCAGGACCAAGCGCCATCTAGATCAGTGTTTCTGAAAGTGTTCCGTGGGAACACTTAGAGAAACACTTTAACTGGCCTCCGCGGTGTGTTTATGTACTGGTGCCGCGGCCACGGATCCTCACGGCTCCCATTGGCTCTGTTTCCTCCTTTGCAGCCAAGGGTTTTGGTTCGAACTACCATGTCCCGGCGTGCACTTCCTGGTTCGAATCAGCTGTGATTCAGACTAGCGTGCCGGGCGAGATCTTGCTAATGAAGTGTGGGATATTTAAATCCCCGCTTCATTAGCAATTTCGGTCGCCTACATTTGCATCCCTAGTCCGAACTAGGGAGCAAATGTAGACGTACCCTGAGGGTATGTCTACACTAGCCCCCTAGATCGATCTAGGGAGGCTAATGAAGGCGACCAAAATTGCAAATCAAGCCCAGGATTTAAATATCCCGCGCTTGATTTGCATGTTCCCAGCCGGTCACCATTTTAGAAATTGACTAGCCCAAAGTAACTGCCCGCGTCTACATGCGGCAGTGAAATGGGATTCCGATTTAAACCCCTAACTTGAATTAGCTGGTATTCCTCCTGCAACGAGGCTTGATTTGCAATTTCGGTCGCCTTCATTAGCCTCCCTAGATCGATCTAGAGGGCTTGTGTAGACGTACCCTAAGTGTCCCCTCTCTTAGCACATGGTTATCCCGCGTGAACATGAGGGGATTCTGTCCTGTTAGATGAATGTCATTGAAGGTGGAAAAGACCAACTCTGTTTTCTACTATTTTTTTAGTATTTGTGAAAGAATGTACTGCAGGGTCTTGGTGCCAGTACCTACATATGACTGCAGTAGGGTTCAGTTTCTAGCTGTCTGGCTTGTTTTTTTTCCTTACCTTTTTCTTCCCATGCATCCCAATGCACCAGAAGCTCTACTGTATTTATGGACTTTCTGAGTAAATTCCTGGTCCCATTGAAATCAATGGTAAAGACCCCAATGACTGATGAAGTCAGGATTTCACCCCTTAGGTGCCATTACTTTCCTGCCGTATCCAACATTTGCCCTGTTCATTCATTAGCTGCTTGATGTCATCTTCCACCTCCCTTGTGTCTTGTTTTTCCCTAAATTAGTGTAATTATTATGGGGTAGGGGAGAGTAGGGAATGTCCCTACATCTATAACTAGGAGCTTCAGGAGGTAGCCAAGTTAGTCTGTACAGGATAAACTTAAAAAACAACTAAAGGTCTGGTAGCACTTTATTGACTAACAAAATATATAGATGGTATCATGAGCTTTCATGGGCACAGCCCACTTCTTCAGATGACCAGAGTTATGAGTTTAGGATATGCAGACCCAAAATAAATAGGGGAGAAGGGGGGGGGGAGGAAAACAAGGAGCAGAGGGAATGAAAATATCAAAGGGAAAAACAAGTAGGCAGAGCTGGTGCCTATAAGCACCTGAAGATTAGATAGTTAAAAGGAAACTGATAAGGATCAAAGGGAACTAACACAAGAATCCACACAGAGAGCTGTTGGCACCTTCATTTAATGTTAGGTTGGTAATGTCCCAGACATCCATTGTCCCGACTGAAGAGATGATGATCAGAGTGAGAACTGAATTTGTGGATGAATTGTAATTCCAATACCTCCCTGTGTATTTGACTAGTAGAACTGGTTTGTGACAAGACAGCCACCTGGAGATCTTTTAAAGAGTGATTAGGTAGATTGAAGTGTTCCCCAATAGGTTTCTGTACATTCCCCTCACAGATATCTGATTTGTGTCCATTGATTCTTTTCCGTAGGGACTGTCCAGTTTGTCCAATATATATAGCAGTGGGGCATTGCTGGCATTTGATGGCATAGATCAAATTATTGGATATGGTTATTCAGAGAAGGTTATTCAGAGAAGCCCTTGCTGACCCAGTATTAAATGCACTAGTGTCAAACATTTCAAGTGTCTATAAGTATCACACCCTCCCGCTTGTCTCAGCCTTTGTGTCCCATCAGGAAACTTTATTTTTCAGGGCAATAAGCCACGTCTGTGCTCAGTCCATGCACAGTATAAATCTGATGTGTCTCCACACACAGAATCACCAATAATTGTTTCTAGTCCTTGAATGAGATGGATTCCCATTCCTCAATACAGAAGCCTCATCTAACTCTGTTTCCCTAATGTAATTTCGACTTGGGAATCAGTATCCAGAGTCTTATTCAAGTAAGGAGATCAAGACCCAGGCCTTTTTTGTAAAGATCAAAGGCTGAAGAGGTTTCTCTGATGTTTTCTTTACAATTTTTTTCATTAATTAACTTGAAATTTTAGAGATAGAGGCATTGATTCTCAAATCTCTCCATCTGCCCTTCTATCAATACAGAGTTCAAGGTCGCTGGAGGTATCATTTATCTTACTGATATGATTTCTTCTACTCTTGTTACTGTCCTGGCTTAGATCAATTTTATTAATACAGGTAGGTTTTTTACATTGTTTTTCAGGTAAGTTGTGGAGGTTGAAGTTGAAATTGAACAGCTTTGTTTTCTTCAACATTTCATACCCCCATACACTGGGAAAAAGCCATTTTGATTGCTCATGTGCTAAAAGCTTTGAACTTGAGTGTGTGATTTTAGACCTCTCTAGTAAATATCTGTAGTGAACAGTTAGAGATGATGAGATTCTTTGATTTTAATGAAAAGCTACATTATTACATAGCGCTGATGAATTCCATCATTATATTGGCATTGTGTATTCTTTTTGAGGCTACCACAGGTTGGGAGAACTCAACATTTCTCATTCCCATAACGTTTTTTGGCAATAGTTGTAGTTTGCCAATTTTTCTGGGTTCTTGGCAATACCAGATTGTATATTTCAAATTTCCTTCTCAGTTGCAATTTCTCAAACACTCCTATGTCAAAGTACTTTCTGTTGCTCCAGGATACTGAAATGGTTCCTATCACTGTATATCTGAGCACCTTGCTATCTTTAATGTGTTCGCCTCACAACATCTTTGTGTAGAAAATGTTAAGATTTCCATTTTACAGAAGGGTACCTGAGGTATGAAGACAGCAAGTGACTAGCCCAGGGTCACACAAGAAGCCGTAGGTGTAAGGAACCACTAGAACCCAAGCCTGGAAAACTTGGTACAACTGATATTCCTACAGTGCCACCAGGAGGCCATATAGAAACAGAATCAAGGAGCACTGTGAAGAGAGTAGATACTGCAAGCCGTCACCACCCAAGAGACACAGAGTGACTCTGCTCTGGGCAGCAGCTGCTGCAATTCCAGACTTTTCTTGATCTCTATTTTTTCTCCAGCTTGACACTGACTCTTGCTTACAGGAGCTGGCTCTTTTGATTCTCCACCTCTGACCTGATTATTAATATCCCTCATGGGCAGATTACAGCCCCATTGTGACCAGTAGGCAAGACCACCTGAAGAAAAATGAAACTGAGTCCCATATGAGCACCTGAACCATGCAACCAACCTTGCTCTGATAGGTTGTGTTTTATTAATCACAGCCTTGTCAAGGGTATAACAACAATTTATATCGAGCTGCCATCAAATTGCAGACAGTGGCATGCATTACTGCTGCAGTCCATTTTTTCCCGTCATGTAGAAGTCAGAAGCATCGCCCCCACACACTTATCCTTCTTGCCTATTTTTTAAATTTCGTTCAAGCAAAGTCAGCTTTTATATATTCTACCTGTAATCCCTTCCCACTGAAGACCCAAGAGTAAAGTGCCCTCTACATCTGTTATTCCATGAGTTGCCTTTTATTATATTTAATTATGTGCTAAAACTATGTAAGTGGAATATGAATATTTGCAGAAATTCTGAAGTCCTGCCCTCTTTCTTTTATCATTCAATTTAAGGTTAACAGATTCAGTCAAATGCTTTGGACATGTGGTAGGTGACCCACAAAATATATGGCATTCACTTTGTATTTGTGCCTAGAGTTCCATATAAGTTCTGGAAAACTTTAAAGAAGTAACTTAATTGCTCTTTCCCATATGTCTTAGAACCTAACCCGTCAAAGAAAGTAGAGGGTAGAATTTTCAAATGAGAATCTTACTTTGGTCAAAACAACGCTAACTTATATTAAGCTCAAACGCTGATCTACTGCGAAGGGAGGCAATCTGATTGGGTGATCAGATGCTAGTATTAATTATTATATTATTAGTGGTAAATCAGGACTGAGGCCATGTCCATATCACTTCCACTTTGCCTGCTGACACTACTAGCTGCCAGTGAGTAGCTTCTTCCTCATTTCAGGACAATCTAGAACTGACACAACAAATATGGACTCTCATTTATAGGAACAGCTATCTTATTTACTGTTGCTCACATATACTGAGCTCTTCAAGCATTTCTGAGGTCCTACATCTGTTTGGGTTCTTCCATGGTTTGTCTATGGGCCTGGTAGTCCCCTTGGTTCTACCTTCCTCAAAGGTTCAGTGTGCACCTGCATACATATAGTACTATCCTCCACCATGATTTCTACATGTGTCTAGCTCCCATTCAGTGGTGTTATAACTGAGAGTAAAACAGTTGCCTATTACTTTAAATACACAAACTTCTTAAAGGCTATGACAACTTCATTAAAGGAGCAGTTAATCCATAAGTGGGGTATGTGTAGTCTGAATCCTGATTTTAAAAATCCAGCTGCTTTAAGCATGTAACACTTTCATGAATAAAAAAAAATAGAAAAAGCAAAGCAACAGTCACTGTCCACTGTTTTAGTGCTTCAGAGGGGTGGCCAAGTTAGTCTGTACAGGATAAATTTTAAAAACAACAAATAGTCTGGTAGCACTTTAAAGACTAACAAAACATGTAGATGGTATCATGAGCTTTCGTGAGCACAGCCCACTTCTTCAGATGACCGGAGTATTGGATGTCCACAACCACTATTTTAGTGACACTCCTAAAATGAATGTTTGTGCTCCCCCTGGTGGCTCTGTAGCAGTTGTTCATTAAAATACTATTTCCAAAGCCAGCTGAATCTGTGGGTTGGACTGGTGCACAAAGCACAGAAGTTCAGATAAGAGAAGACCTAGTTGCATTAGCTGTTGACATTGTTGTCATTAAGGAAAAAAGATCTATAAGCATATATACAATAATGTAGCCATGAGAAATAAGTAGCATGGAATTGTAAAGACCAAATCATGCCCATTAACTTGATCCCTCTTCATCACATAGCAAGATTAGTGAGAAAAAATATATGGTTTATTCATATTTGCAATGGCAGCTTAAGTATAAAATGGAATAGTAATGAAAGTCAAAGTATCTATTTGAGAGGGTAAGGGGCTTGGGTGGATGTCACAGATCAGTTTAAGTTGTGCTTCATGGAACAACTGCATTTATGAACATTCTAGAAGAAAAGAAATAGAAAGCTAATTAAATTCACAGATATGAACTCAGGAGGTGTTGTAAATACTAGTGAGGACAGGGAACTAATACAAATTCTATTAAACTCTGAGTAGGTTCTTAGAACAAGTCCATCCCCATTGCACCTGAGCACTATATAGATGAGAAATATAGTTTGAAAATAAAACACAAAATAGATCCAGGCTGGGAAAACGCATATAGGGGAAAGTGATTTGAAATAGGGACTTTTTAATGGACCCCAGATACTTGGAAAACAGTAATGACAGAAGAGATGGAGGATGGTAATAACAAATTAGATATGAGTTTGCAGTGCAGTGTGCTAAAGGGAAAAAACCAATGTAATCATGAGTTGTATGCACCTGGAAATATTACGTGATGCAGAAAAGATTAAGAGAACTAAATGGACCAAATTCAGTCCATTGATTTCACTAGACTCTCTATTTGCCTTAAGCCTTACACCTGCTAATGGGCAAGAGGGACTTAGGCCCAGACTTTTAAAGTTATTTCTGCATTGCTCCACTCAGTGTTGCAAGGCCTTCATGACTTAGATGGCTAAGTTCCATTTACAGGCTCCCAAGCACCTAATGGACACATTTTTAAAGTGCACAACTGCCACTGATTTCAAGTTAGGCACCTCACACCCGTTGTTTCTTCAGCAGCACATTCCTTGTGCAGGATCAGGTCCCTTATGCTACCTGCTCACCATGATTTATCTTGAATTTATAAACACTTCATTCAACACTTGCTCTGTGCAGGATCAAGTTCTACAAAGGGTAGGAATTTCATGGCAAATAATTACTAGTTAGTTCAGACATTCATTTTTAATCTTGCCACAGCCTCTGCAATTCTGACTGAAAGCTCTTCATACCCTTCTCTTCAAACCCGTCTCTAATGACATGCAATGGCGAACAGCTTTTTGCTGGTCTTGCATTTCTGTACATATTATTAAGCATATTTATTACAGTACTGCCAAGGGAGCAACTGAGGCTAAGTCCCCATTGTGCAAGGCACTGTACATACACTTTCCTAGGTATTTACTGTTTATTTGAAGCAAAATACTTCTCTTTACCTTTAACACTTTGCTGCAACACAGATCTGTGTAACTTTCACATGAAAGCCTCTCTCTTTTTGTTGTTTTTCTTTCCATTATTGGATTTTCAAAGATTAGTCCATCGGAATAAAAATTGTAGCATGTGGGAAATCTCAGGATCTTCTTCACTGTAGTTACAGTGATGCTTACCTGTTTCCCAGGATTATTGTACATCTTAAATCATGATTGTTTGTAAAGTGCTGTGAGCTCCATTGATGCAAGATGCCATGTAAGTGCAGAGCATGATGATGGTGTACAAACTACACAGATGACAGATCAGTCCGCTGTTCAAACTGAGTCTTAGCTCCTCCATGAAAAGGGATACAAGACAAAATCATTTCTTAATTATTTCTCCAGCTGAAAATCATTATGACTTTCTCACTTCTTAATCAATACTTTAAAGTCCTTCTGTTTTGTAGAGCAGTTCATTAATATTGTAAAGTTCTTAATAATTTATGGTTTATCACAGAACCAGATGGAGCCCTGAAGGATGCACATCCTCAAGACACCAGAGCAAGGAGGGGAGGACAGCTGGAATCACAGTCACCTGAGCTTAGCAGTGCACAATTTCCATCCTCCTGCCCATCTGTAGGACTATGTTTTGGATTCAACTCCTGTATACAGTCCTTGAGACGCCAGCAGAGTTGCAGTGACCTTGTTACCCTAGGACAGCCACAAATAAAATCTGCATATTTGAAGATAAGAACTGGCTAAGAGAGGCTTCTGCAATGACAACTTCCTCCTAGCAGTGAAAAACGGTCAAGTGTCTGCGTGGATGCTTTCATCTCAGCAATCCTTGATAACATTGACCACAGATCCCATTAACTTCCCCATGGAATCTAACTGGGATGAATGGTGTCACTCTGAGGTTCCAATCCTTCCTCTTAGTGAGAAGATGGAGACTCTCATGTGTAGGGTTTTGCAAGGCCTTCTCATCTCCTCTTGTGTCCCTGTCACACGTTGCCCCAGCCCTATAATAGAGAGCACCCTCTTAATTAATTGAGCTTAAAGGAGGGCTGCAGGGCCACCAAGGAGAAAACACTCAGGCTATGTCTACACTGGCGGCTTCTTGCGCAAGAACATCTTGCGCAAGGGTTCTTGTGCAAGAAGTCTTGCGCAAGAAAACGTCCACACTGCCATGTGCGAGCTGTGCTTTTGCGCAAGAGCTCCCATGGCAGTGTGGACGCTCTCTTGTGCAAGAAAGCTCTGATGGCCATTTTAGCCATAGGGCTTTCTTGCGCAAGAAACCCCTGCCGAGCGTCCACACTGCCCTCTTGCATAAGAGCTCCTGCGCAAGAGGGCTTACACCTGTTAAAAAAGAGCATAGCTCTTGAGCAAGGAGCCCTGTCTTACCATGCCGTACTGTAAATTTCCTTGAGCAAGAGTGGGCAGGCAGTGTGGACACTCTCCAGATTCTTGCGCAAGAACGGCCGTACTTGCACAAGAAACCGTGAGTGTAGACATAGCCTCAGTGTGTTAGGGCCTGGATCAGTCAGGAGCAGAGTGGGAGGAGAGAGGCACCAGAGCTAAGAGACTGTGCTTCCTTGGGGAAGGCTGAAGGCAATAAAGCGCAAGAGGGCCTTTTTGGCTGGTGTCTCCAAGGCAGAGTGACAGAGGCAGAGACAGATGGCTGTAGAGGGCTTGAAGGCAAGAGGGGCAGCAGTAGAGGGAATGGCCTACTGGCTGTAAACCAGGCTGCTAGAGCCAAGGGCCAGAGAGAGCTGATGGCAAGGAAGCAACAGAGGAGCTTACCTGCTGGCAAATGGTGGGGTCAGACTGTGCGATTGCTTACACTCCAAGCCCAGGCCTATGCTTCTTCCCTGCCTTAGCACCTAAAACCTTCCTTTGAATGATTGTTCAAAGGAAGGTTTTAGGTGCTAAGGCAGGGAAGCAGTGGCTAATACACCACTATCTGCCCTCTCACAACATTTGTGCTTCCCATTTAGCAGATCCATTCCGTTCAACAAATCACTTGATATCATAAGAATTATTGAGCTTGGCAGAGCAACAGAGTTAAAGAATAACCACTGTCCTCCTCTCCTCACTGAACCACATTCCATTTTAAGTCAAAAGCCAGGAGGCTAGTCAGAAGCTGACATGGTTTGACGAGCTTTACTTCTGCCGAGTCTCCTTTGTTTAAAACCCTGTTGATTACTTTTCCTTCTAAATCCTGGGATGCTTTCCAACTTTACACCCACAGAATGATTCATTTGACTTCTAAATAGTCTAAAGAACTATGGAGGCCCCTCCCCACTCAGAAAAAAATAGCATCTTGCGCTCCTGTTTGTGAAAGTTAAGGATGCACTCAAGCTTGATAGAGGCTCCCTTGCGCTCAGTGGAGAGTTTATTAACATGTAGTAATTGAAGTCAGTGTACAATTCAGACTTAATAATACAGACATTTCCTGGTTCCCATGAGATCTGCCATACTAGAGGCAGATGATAGCAATGCTATTTCAGAGAACTGAGGGTAAGTGTATGCAAATCCCTCTGTCATTCAGATTAGCCCAGTGTTTAATAGAAGCCACTTCAGTTCTTCTAGGTTTGAGTCACAAAAGCAGAGGGAGAAACCATGTAGACTCAGACATCACCCTACTGGAGGGAGAACGGCACAGTGGCACTCCTAAGACATCCCGTTGTCCCATCTAGTATACCTTCATGCATAACAAGACACTTCCAAAAGGATTGCTTTGGCCTGGGAAAAGGAATCTCAACAGATGGGAAGGATTCATAGCAAAGAAATAGAAAGGTGATGCCTGGAAAACAGGTGCTACCTATTTATTGGTTATCTAGTACTGATGATGTGTTTGGCTATGGACAATTCACAATAACAATCCCTGCCCCAAAGAGCTTACAGTCTCAGATTGGAACTGCTACGGCTAGGTTTAAAAAAAAAACTCCATGGCAACAGAAATTCACAGCTTAAAAATCACAGTGAGTGTGTTGCTTAAAACTATTTATAGAGATGTGTAGGGAACACAGTTGAGGAGACAGACAGTATGTTAATGGGTAACAGTTTAGCAATTCATTTTCTGTAATCCAGCACCAAAGCAAAATGGCCTCTTGAGGTAGAAAAGGGGTCACTGGTGGCATGAGGGATGGCAGATTTCAGAGATGCTCATATGACGTACATCTGTCCCAGGCCTCTCTCTAAGATGACATCCAGTCCATAGTGAACATTTGACACACTCCCTCACTCTGGCAATTTCCTCCCTGAACTTTTCAAGTTTCCACACCACCAGTTTCTAAAATTAATTCCTGTTCTCGTTAGTGGGAGTTATTTTCACGCACTGAGGAAGCAATAGTCACCTCAGAGAGGAAGAAAACATGTGAGGATATTCATAGACATTATGGCCAGAAAGGACCATTGTAGTCATCTGGTTTGATCTATGGAATATCACAGACCACAGAACCTTACCCACCCTTTCTGCAGCTGTCCCCTGGCTTTTGGCTGAATTATTGAAGTTACTTGAGATCTGAAGACCTCAACTTATACAGAATCCACCATTTACTCTAGTTTAAATGGACAAGTTAACTACGAGCTATAAAGAAAGGCAAAAAAGGCCCCAGGGATTTAAGGGCATATATTCCATTGACTGTGTATGGAACTTGTAAATCTAAATCCCTTAGGTGCTTGTGAAAATCACTCCCACAAACTATAGTAGATGAGCGCTTAAGTGACAGGACATTTTGGTTTTAAATATTGAGAATTATTTTAAAGAAACGAGGCCGTAAGGAATCACTTCTAGACATGAGAAGTTCTCATTCTCAGAGAATCTTTCAGTCCTTGAATTCTCTGCTCAGACCATAAGCAAAGGGGGAGGGACCTTCTTCCAAAATAAGAGGGGTAGGTTGTGTGAGAGAGAAACATAGAGGATTCCCAGTTCCTTCCACACAGAGCATTGAACAGCTGACAAGTGGTGATAACTTTAGTTAACTACCAACGAGGGCAAAAAATCAAATCATCAAACCTAGAGGTAAGTCTAGGGCGTTACGGTTATAGTAACTGGCTGCTTCATACAGCCACCTCAGACACTCTCCACTCCCATTCCTTTGCCTTTAATGCTTCTGTGGCTGGAAGAGGGGGATAAAGACCAAGGAGGGATTGTCCCAGGGGAAAGATGAGAGACACATACATGAAGGGGAACTCAGGGGAGAAAAAGAAATGAGGCCCACAGGGGGAGAGAGAAAAGGAAGTGATTCTGGGAATGGGAGTGGAAGAGTGGGGAGGGAGTGAATGAGACAAAATAATGACACAGGCCAGTACGCAGGAATTTCTGTGGGAGGTGTGCTTTTTTGGAAATGTGGACTGCAAGGGTGTGAATGCACCCCGATGGTCCACCAAGTAAGCGGGGAAAACAACCCCAGCCTTCCCCTGGCTGGTCAGAGCATGGGGGAGGGAGGCTTGGGCAGAGGGCCGCTCCTGCCTTCCCCTAGCCAGCCGGAGCATGCTTACTTGGAGGACCATGGGGGGGTGCTTTTGCACCCTTCGAGTGCACACACACACACACACATGCATACGGGCCTGTCAGAGACAGTAGAATATAGCAGAGAGGAAATGGTAATGGGAGAGATGGAAATGGAACTGGACAGAGAAACTTCAACCAATTCAGCCTCTTCTTTCTCTGCTGCCTGTGCTCAGAATGGGCTCCTGCCATAGGTCTATCAGAAGAACTAGCCTGCTCTCCCCTCTAACGTCACTCATGGTGCTTGCAGGCTCTTCAACCAGCCTGAAGGCCCCTCTTTTGCCATGGCACATGGGCCAGGGTCTTCTGTCATTCCTGATGGCCAGTAAAGGGCCATTACAAGCCAATGCATGTTAGAACAACCCTGAAGCTGTTCTAACTTGGACCAGCACTGAATTACCAACATCATCCTTGGATGGAAGCTGTTATAGAACTGTAAAAAAATTACTCTTTCAATGGCAAACACAGTAGGCACTGCTCTGCAGCACACTGAGTGCTGTCTTCCACACCTCTGTACTATGTCCAGACTGGCAAATTTTACTCTAGGGGATCTTGTCTTGAGACTTTGGGAGAGACACATTAATATTTTGCCCTCTTCCACAATGTCTGTGGCAGTCTATCCGCTTTTGCTGGGCTGCAGTAAGCTACCCAAGGGAGGCGGGAGCAGTACCGTTGCCTGCAGCTAGGAGGAAGCAGGAATTTAGAACCGCATATGTCTCTCTTGCTGACAGCCACATGCAGGGACATCATCTTGGTGACAGAAGTTTAGGAAGGTGCTTCTGTGAGCTCTTTTTATGGCATCCCTGGGTCAACTCAGGAGTGGCAGTGGAGGGAGACAGTATGAAGAAGTAGAGATTAAATGGAAATGAGATGTAGCGAAGAAATCACAGGAAAGAAAATGGATAAAGGAAGAAAATGAAAATGGGAGATGGAAGTTGAGAACTAGTAAAAGAAATCAAGAAATGACAGGAAGGAAATAGCATGAATAAGAACATAAGAACAACCATTCTGGGTCATACCAAAGATCCATCTAGCCCAGTATCCTGTCTGCCAACAGTGGCCAGTGCCAGGTCTCCCAGAGGTAATGAACAGAGAAGGTAACCATCAAGTGATCCATGTCCTTTAAGGTTAGGAGTGTATTTATCATTCACCAGCAGTTTCTCTTATTGCCCTGTCTCCAAAAGGGCTGAAGGGGTGTGAAGTGGAAGTGGTGGACTGGGAAGAGAGAATCCGAGTTGATCCTGCCCTGGTTGAAGACAGGTTGCTCCTTAAGCCCCAGGTAGCAAGTTGGGTGCATGTCTGCAGTTTTTCCCCTGAAAGAGAAGGGTGTCTGCTGGAGTAGGGAGTGCTGTGTGGCTATTTATACAGCAGGGGGTGTTTGCTGGGGCTGTGTGTGTTCCAGAAAGAGATAATATATTTAGCAGTTTAGAGAAATAAATCAACAGCAGACAAGCCTTCCCCCAGGTGCCAAGAATGTGGTGCCTCTGTACAAATGTCAAGGACAGAATTTTTAGTATGTCACCTCTGCCCCGGGTCCTGGTTTCCTTATTTATAACCTATTTCCATTGAGGTGCTATCTCAAGAGGCTCTGGCACTCCTCTCCCTGAGACTTTCCTTCATACCAGCCAATTTGACAGTGTATTTTACTGGACTCCCCTTACAGACATCTCCAGGGCCTGAGAAAATGTAGATAAGCAAAGTAAATGGCTAGGAAACAACCTGGGCGGTGGGTAGTTGAGGGGGAGAGGAATTTCTAAATGTTCCTGAGACAAATTGAAAGTTGATTTCTCTCTTCCAATTCCCTCATGTTATAGGAGCAGTCACTGATACCAGAGGCCATGGATTTAAACATAGATTTAAGTGGGTTAAATAGATACTGAACTATCAGAAGATTAAAAATTCAGAGGGCAGGTGTGTCTTGTCAGAACTCACCACCCCCACCCTGTTAGCCTCTGAGCCCTGGAATATCCCATCACCCACAGAGGTTCACATCCACCTTGTGGGGGGTCTCCCTGTGTTTCAGAATCTGCCTGAAAGGCACTGTAGATTTTCTCAGGTGGACTCAATGACTTCCTGAGGTCATACCTAAGGTAGGAATTGCCTCCCAGAAGCATGATTTCTCCTGAACTCCTCAAGCATGTAGATGGAGCAGCATAATCAGCCAGGGCCAGCTCCATCCCTGGGGCAGCCTATGCTGGCTGACCCACCACTCCCAGAGTGAGTGGGACTTGAAACCACCACCCCATGCTCCAGAGGCAAATGCCATATCCCCTAGTCCACTTAAGAATTCACACCACATCCCTACCTTCAGAGGGTCCCTTATCCTGCTTTCCAAATGGAGCAGTATACTCAGAGTGGGAGCAGGGCCTGCATGGGCCAGGCTCTCTCAAAACCCACTTGCTTAAGGGGCCCAGTCCAGACAAGACCCCTGCACTACCTCCACACACTGGCCCAGACCAGCCCTGAATGGGTCCCAGGCAGCTGGAAAGAGGTGGGTGGGGCACCACCAGTGGCAGTACTGGCAGCAGCAGAGATGACCAGAACCAGAGTCACGCTGGAGAGAGGGGCGGATCCCTGAGACGTCATGACCCCCTAGAGCCCACCCAACCCAGCCGCATCACTAGTCCCATACTCTGGGGTCAGGGAAGGGCGAGGGATAAAGAGGGGTGAGCTGTGGGTAGAGCCACGGGACAGAGCAGGGAGAGCAGAAGGGGCCATGGTCTGGACACGGGGAGGCCCTTCTACTTATGGACCGGTGCTATGGAGCCCCAGCATGATGGTAAACCTGAAACTGTGTCACAGGAAGCACCATTGTCCTTGCCTCCCATGTAGCCCCTTCTGCTTCGGAGAAGTTCCCTGTAATAATCCACAAGACCCCTTACATTGTCCTCCTCCAGACTTCTCCTTACCATCTCCTGATACATGAAGCCTACAAAACACTGGACAGTGCCTCAGCAGCCATTAGTCACCACTGCTTATTATGCCAGGACAGTGTTGTGGTGACTACAGCTAAAGACATCATTAGACATCTGAGCAGAGGAGTAAGTAGGTCAGGGAGATGAGACTGCATTCGTGACAATGAGATTGGAGGCTGCAGCCTGTTCTAGGGGCCACATTTTTTAAAGGTGTTGAAAAATGGGAGACAGGGAAGCAAAAAGCCCAATGTTTTGAGGGCTGAAGATAAACTTCATCTTGTGAACTATCACAAGGAGTGCAGTCTGTGTAGCTTCTACAGAAGAAGGCCAACAGGTGACTTAATTGAAGTATCTAAGTGCCTTCCTGGAGAGGAAATGTCAGGTATTAAAGGACTGTTTAAAGCCACGGAGAAAGACAGAACAAGACCAGTGGCTGGAAAGTGAAAACATACCAATTCATATTAGAAAAAAAACACAAATATTTATTAGAAATAAAGCACAGTGAGGATGATTCACCATTAGAACAAACTACCAAAGCAAGTGATGGATTTACCATTTCTTGATGTCTTCTAATGAAGACTAAATGCCTTTTTGATGTGTGCTTGGATCAATGCTCAGTTACTATGATATACAGAAGGGTTGGGATATGCAAGGAGCAGATTCGATCCTCTAATGGTCCCTCCTTGACATAAAGTCTACTAATTAATGAAAAACTGAGTGTGGCATAGGGAGCAGCCTCTGGAGTTTTACTGTGCAGCCAGGTTGAACCCCAGACTCAATAACTGATATGATCCAGGAGAAGTCACACAAACATCCAAAGAGGCTGTCCAGGGACAGAACACCCTGGTACCTTACAAGGGAGGTGTGGGTGTGGCAGTGACATCACAAAAGCCTGTTGTAGGACCTTAGTCTATTGGGAGACAAGGGTGGGGAGGTGATGACCTCATAGAGAGACCCCCGACATCAGCCAGGCAGGACAGAAGCATAAGGCAGGGGCAACCTCAGAGACTCCCGTGGCTTTGCAACAGCAAGACTCCTTCCCAATGTCTCTCCTTAGGGACTGAGAGAGAATTCAGATTCATAGATGTGAGCATGAAGAGGAACCTCGTTACGAGTTTTTTCCTTCCTTGCTACTGATTTTGTAGTCCCTGTTTGGAAGGTAAGAGCCTCAGAGAGGTTTGAAACCTGTTCAGTCTGATCCATGTGATACCAACTGATTTCTAGGTTTAGAAATCACTGGGTTAAGGTGATTTGAATTCCTCCCAAGGACTTTTTCCAGTAGAATCACTCAGGGTATTGGGGGTTTGTTCTTTTAGGTTTCCCTTTCTCTGCTCCCTTCCATCTTTCTCTTCCTGCTTCTTTCCCCCCTTTTCCATTCCTCCTTGCCTCCACCAAGGAAGGGTATGTTTCAGGGAGGCTGCTATCACTGTGAGAGGCCCTCACAAAGAGGTGCAGCTAGAAGAGTGCTTGGAGACTGATCCCCTTCAGTATAGACCTGGGCCATCCTTTCAAACTTCTGTTGAGACCCCTCCACCTACTGGCTCTCAGAGTCTCCATCAGAGGTGAAAGTAAGCATGTGCACCCCAGTGTGCAGCTTCTGCAAGAGCTGCCTGAGCTGTAGGGGGGGTAGTTAAAGAATCAGCAGGAACCTATTTAAAGAGCTGGCAGGGACTTAGAGGGGGAAGCTATTTTAAACAGCTGTTAAAGGGCTATTTAGAGAGCAAATAAGGAGCAGTTTGCAGGGGGTCTCTCACACTGCTGCCCATTTCCTTGCAGCAGTGCCCCCACACAGACAGCCCATAGCTCCCTTGTGGGCAGGTAAGGTTACCTAACCCCAGTCCTCCTCCTCCCACCATAGTCTGCCCCCTAGGGTACTCCAGTTCAAGGGAGTGTGTGAGACTGACATGTGCACCTGATCCAATTTTTCCAGCCTCCATGTTTCCCTTCCCCAACCTATGCCCACAACTGTTCCTCCTTCCCTTATCTCTCATCTCCATTTATCCCCCTTTTCTCACTGCAGCCCCAATCCCTCCCCACATATTCTTCTGCTCTCTGACTTCCCCTCCCCTCCCAGCAAGTGTTTGCACGTATCATTTATTTTAAAAATTGGGTTAGGGCTTTCTGAATAGTCTGCTGTGCTCACATTACATTTCCCCAAAACACAAAACCCCTCTAGCAGAGGAAGACTGGAAGAACATATCTTTTTATTTCAGGGTTCTGCTCACAGTAGGGCTTGAATTCATTAGTGCCTGGGCGATGATCAGGTAGAACAGACACAACATTGCCACAGAGTAGTGGTTCGCAACCTGTTTGCCATGGTGAGCCACATATGCAGTTCTGTGTGTTATGTGGGCCACATCCATACAATTTATACATACGTTACCCATATGCCCCTGAGGATGTTAAATGCGCTGCAGCTGTGTCCTGATTAGGCCGCAAACGGTCTGTGATCTGCAGGTTGAGAACCACTTCCCCAGAGTCACACACTTACTATGAGTAAAGCTGCCTTTCAGCCCTCTTTGGCTCTTTCTCTGCACATGCTCACTATAAACCTAACCCTAATCCTTTAATTACATACATTTTACATTCACAATATTTTACATTAAAAATCCTCCATAGGTTTCAGTTTTTATTTTTTATCAGGTAGAATAGATTCACTTTTGGTCTGATGTGATGTATCCGTACTGTCTGGGCCTCACTCATAGTTGGTAAAAGTGAATCCTCTTGCTGAAGTAAAGCAGTTTTATGTTTAGTGTATAAACAGAGATTGGGACAACCTTCTCCCCCCCACACACACATTAGATTAGTCCAGTGGCTCTCAAAGTGTGGTCTGTGGACCACTAGTGGTCTGTGACCATCTTGCAGGTGGGACACGGGCTAGGAGTTCGCACTGTCCCCCACAGCAGGGAGCCTACGCTGGCACTCCATGCCCCACACACACACATGCTGCTGCTCCCTCTCCCCCCAGCAGGAGCAATGACAGTGCAGGAAGGCTTTCCTCACTGCTCCCATTGGCTGGAATCATGGCCAATGGGAGCAGCAGGCGGTGGTGCCTAGAAGCAGCAGGAGGCACAGAGCCAGGAAAGCGCCTCCCATTTCCATCATGCCCAGACCCTGCACCTCCACCCTGCTCCTGTAAAGATTTGATGGAAACAACTTGGGCGCTGGAAATGGCTTAGTGGGTGGGGCATAGAACAGGCCCTCAGAGAAATGAGCTCTCTTCCTAAATTGGCTTGCTGAGTGGTTTGGTCAAGTCATTTCCCCTCACTTGGCCTCATTTGGCCCAGCTGTAAAATGAGAAGAATGACTCTGCCCTCCTTTGTACGGCCCTATGTGATCTCCTCATGACCAGAGCAGTGTAAGAGCCAAGTATTATTAAATGTGGCCTTACAGAACTGGGCTGTGTCCCTTGTGAGGCTGATCATTTACCATCACAAACTCAGACTGCGTGTGTGAACATGGGTAAGCACTAGGTAACAGGTAGCTGACAGCCGTGCTGGGCCCTAGGCAGGGGAAAGGCCAGCTCCTCATTCCCAGAAGAGGCGGGGCCTCAGATGGAAGGGGCAGGACTGAGGCAGCCAGACCTCAGTGCTGCTCAGCGTGCTCCATGCTGGCCCTCCAGCCTTCAGAGACATTTTAGAATTAACAGGCCCTAAGGCAATTGGCCTCTTTGCCCACCCCCGTTGGTGGATTTGCTAGGCACAGCCCTCCTGCCAGGCCCTCTGCCTTATTCACAAGAGGGCGGGGTAATAAATGTGCAGAGGGTTAATGGATATGGCTGGGATTTAAGCACATGGTTAGTAGTGCTAATGAGCAGTTAGCTCCACATTAGGCAGGAGCGACCTGGTAGCTGTGCAGCAGCTTTCCAGTGAAGTCAGGATCCGGTTCCTCTGCTCTTCCCCTTTTGGGCAGCACTTGGTACCTTGGTTTATTGTACCTGGCACTCTGTACCTGCCCTCTGCAGGACCCAGTCCTCAGTTTCTAGCCACAGACGGGGCAGAGTTGCAAGGAAGGCTTGTTTGGGAGAGGCCGTGATCGTTATATGGGGCAGGGCAGTTATGGGATTGTTTTCATGGGGCTTATGCTCCCCATGGCTAGTGCAATTGTAACTGCCTGCAGGTGGATTTGTGCCTGGGACTTCTGGAGCTTAGTGCAGGAGTTGCTACGACTTGAGCTATAAAGCCAGCTGGCTTTCAGCTTAGGCTATAGAGCTCACTTGTTCTTATCTCTTGCTGTATGTGGTCTAAGTGCCACTATATGGGACAGTGAACCACACCCACTAGGTGTGTGGGTTACATAATGCTCTGTGGCTCTCTCCACTCAGCAAGGAAACCGTCCATAGGGCTGAAACCATCAGGGTCTCTCCTGAAGGTAGGCCATGTTAGTGTGTCCTACTGCTGGCCAGATCCTTGCTCGCCAGCTGCCCACACACTAGCAGTGAAGGTGGGGGGGGAGGGAGGATGATCCAGTGGCTGATGATGGGGTGAGTGTGCAAGGTTGGTGGTCCAGCAAAGCCGAAGCTTGCAGGTCTGGCTGCTCCCCCTGCTGGCCCATCAGTGCAATCACAGCTGCATGGCTATTCTCTGCCACCAGGCTCCCTCCACCTCCACCCACACTCTGCCGGGTTTCCAGGCTGCTTGCTGCAGTGACTGGTGAATGTAGGCAGGCATTGGCTGGTTACATGTCACCTCTGCTGCCCACCCATCTGCCCTTTACGTGCTTCCCCTCTCACTGTCCTCTCCCGGCTGTGCCCGTTCACCACCTCCACAGCCTCGCTGCTCCTCCATGTCCTCCCCCCCTCCACCCCCTGCCATAGCAGGGTGTATTCTATTCCCAGCGCTGTGCAGAAAACCAGCCGCTGGTCAGATCATTCAGATCACTGACAGTGTGGCTAGCAGGCTCCTTCATTCCCCCACTGCCTCTGGCTGGGCTGACACCAGGAATAGCTCAGGACCCTACAGCTCAGGGCGCTGGTCAGGAAGAGCCAAGCCCTGCACGTGCCAAAGCCCCACACCACACTGTCATGGCGAAGCTTCTCCACCCATCAGCTAGGCTCTGGATTGGTGAGGAGGAAGCAATTCCCACCCTGTTTGTGATCCAACTGTGCAGGTCCCCAGGCAGGGGCACTTAGCATCCTCTTCACATGCTGCCCCCCAACCTACATCCTGGTCCCAGGGAGTGTGGAGCTGCTCTGTCCCCTAGGCACCCTCCCTGCCTCTCTGGCCAAATTGGCTTGAAGCCCCTACAGCAGTGGTCCCCAACCTTTCAGGGTTGCCGGGCATCCAGGGGCGGGGGCCGCTCACGCGCCGGGCATCCGGGGGCGGGGCCGCGCATGTGCCGCACGCTCGGGGGTGGGGCTGCCCCCATGCGCCACGCGCCTGGGGCCGGCACTGCGCATGCACCGCGCGCTGGGGGCGGGGCCAGCCCAGATCATTCGGCGGGCGCACATAATGCCCCGGCGGGTGCCATGGCGCCCGCGGGCACCGCGTTGGGGACCACTGCCCTACAGTCAGGTTCCGTAGGACATGATGACTATGCATCATAAGGACTTAACTCCTTCCTGCCCATACTGTGGCCAGGAGACAGGAGGCAGCTTGGTTATGTCAGAGGCCAGCAGCAGCTTGGAAGTATTAGCTGCCTTTCTACACTGTGCGAGCAGGAAGGGATAAGCTGCTTCCAGCCATAGGGCAATGGGGGGATAGGAGGGAAGAGATGACCTCTCAAAAAACACAGGCCAAGTAATTCCCCACCTCCATTCCACTGGAAGCTGCTCCTATCCCTTCCCTCCCACACAGTTCTAAGAGGCTGCAGTTTGCCACATTCTTGTGTAAACACCGACAAATCTGGGGTGGAGGGAGGTGGGTCCTGTGACCCTGCATGCCCCACACATGTTGCCTTGAGAAGACGTTGTATAGGATACCAGAGAGGCAGGTCCATCCCTGGGACTCAGCCAGGCTTGGAGGGTGGAGAGCACTGGGCAGGAAGGGTTGGGTCAGGTCAGTCAGTCACCCCCATCTTTGTGTGAGAGAGGCATAAAGAAGTGTGTGCACGTCACCTCTCTCTGTGCAAGCCTTAAAGATAAGAAGATAAATAGAAAGATTCCGGCTATGCAGTATTTCTTTTTAACGGGCTCAGTCAACTTGATGTTAATTTGAATGTTGGTTCTGACTGATTGCCAATGAACTTGCTTGAAGTTGAGTAATTTTACCAGGTGTCCCATGTTCAGCATAGGGAAATATGGTCACCCTATCAGAGGAGTCCTGATCCCTGACTGCGAATTTGAATTGCTACCACACTGCAAGTAATGAATACTCATAGCAAAGAGAGAACTAAATAGAAGTATGGCAGCATGGCTTCTTGTACTGATAGATGTGGGACTGAAAAGTTACATTAAATAAGGTTTTCTTTTCCTGCCATAATGCTAGAGTTAATTTGGGGTTCATGGATTGCTGCAAAAAGATGTGGCTTCTCTGATTAATCAGGCAAAAGGATCCTTGTTAAAATGTATTCAACACATAAAAAGATAAAAGGTTTTAGAAAAGGTTATAGATTTTAAACATCTGAAAATCAAAGGTTGAATGAACATTAATATGGGGGAAATGTCTCTTTTTTTCTCCTTTATTTGCCTCATTGATTGCCTTTTAATTTGAGTTTTTACTGAAAGCCCCCTGGTAATGGCAAATGTTCTCCTTGGGGAAAGGAAGACCCAGTTAAAAGTTGAATTTTGGCTCCTCAATCATTTTTGATAAAACTATTCCTGCTTTTAGGCCAGAGGTGACAAGCACACACAGGAGGAAAATTGAAAGGCTGCAGAAGAACATCTGCATGTGCTTGTGTTGAATGCAGGATTCAAGGATGGCTCACTCCACCTCTGAATTTTGACTCACTTTGCCAGCTGGGGACAACATCTGCCTGGCTTGCCCTGTTTTTTTCTCACCAGAACACGACTCATACCATTGGCCTGGCCATGTTGATTAAAGCAATAGCATAAGTTAGAGGAGTCACATTCAAAGTTGGTCAAGGCCAGGGGCAGCCCGTCCATATAGGCAGTCGCCTAGGGTGCCAAGTTAAGCGGGGCACCAATGGTGGCGAAATATCGTTGAGGGGTTTGGAAGCAGAGGCGCCGATTGCATGGTTCGCCTAGGGCACCAGTTGCCAGCAGCTAGTTTAGGGCCGCTCCTGGTCAAGGCGCCCCAGTTCTGCAGCTGGAGCTGCAGACTCCATACCAGCGGTGGGTAATCATTTTTTAATGGGGTAGGGAGAGCACTCCAACAATTTGGTAAGTGGTCAAGGGCTGCACTCTTCCGTGATATTAATGGGCGGTAGCTGACTCACTGTCCAGGGATATTTGCATTTGAATAGGAGACCCTCCAGATAAATGACCCTTGATGGCTTTGCACAGTTCACCTCAATACCTCTTGGAATTTCAAACTACGATGTAGATAAAAGGATCACAGGAAAGGGACAGTACCATCTTACAACCAGAATGTCACTCAGAAAACAAAATGGAGTTTGTAGTGTGATATGGATACAGTACAATAGTAAATTGCAGCTCATAAATATGTTTCACCATGATACATAATGTGTGGATATGGGTGTGGTGAGCCCCGCTCTGCACCCCCAGAAAGGGTGGGGCCTCAGGAAGACAGGGCAGGACTGGGGGCAGCCAGCCCTCAGCATTGCCCAGACTGCAACACCATGCTCCCTCCTCCCCAGCCCCAAGCCCTACCTGGAGCGCACCATACAGCACTCCGGCAGTGACTTACAGGGCCTGGCGTGACAGTGGCCAGGAGCCTTGGGCCCCTTTGTATTGCTGGGCTCCTGGGCAGTTGCCCCCATTGGCCCTCCTGTTGGCGGGCTTGCATACATCCTATCACTATGGGCCACACACACTTCACTTGGTAGAATCCTGGTATTCTGGGACACAAGGCCCTGAAAACTATTCCCTGTGATCATTTGGCACCCACAGGGCCCCTTCATGTTTGTGTATCTGTGGCGGCGCGTCGGGGTCCCCCAACTCCTGCACCCCCGTAATGGCACGGACAGACTCCACCAGCCAGTAGAATAGAGGGAGTTTATTGCTTCTCCAGGATACAGCACAGCACAGATGTCATCTGGTTACAGGAATCGGGCCTAGGATGCCTCAGCCCCCCTTGAGATGGGGGAGAGTGGGCCCCTAAATTCCAGCCCCTTTCCCTAGGCTGTCTCCTCCATGATCCCAGACAGAAACTGCCCCTCTCTTCTAGCCCTGTCCCCCTTGCCAGGCCTGGCCTCGCCCCCTTCCTTTGTTTCTCTCCCTGGGAAGTAACTGGTCGGACCAGTTGAGAGACCCTTGCATAATGACTCATCCCCTGTCCTGCTGGGCCGTGCTTTGTACAAACAGCCACCAGTGGGGGTCACTCACAGCCCACCGCCCAGCATAGCAACCAGCAAGGTACCCACACGACATCACAGTATCACACACCTCTTCTTAGTATATAAAATAAAACTCAGCAAGTTTTGAATATTGGCTCTCTAACGCCGCAGCCATGCTCTTGTAGCTCCACATATTGCTCCAGGGTGACATGCATGATTGATGACATCACAGGAATTCCTGTGTGGGATTATAGCCCCATAATTCACTGTCATCTTTTGTTTCTTCTCGCTGCATAACAGAAATGCTGCTCGGATGTGTCAGCTTCTTCGGCTAGCTGAATGGCTGAAGTTGCTTCTGTACCTTACTAGGGTGGGGGGCAGTGTACTTTCCAAAGCGATGCCCTGAGCTGGATCACTTTCATGTTGTCGATGAGGCTACATCTAAACTACACCCCTCTGTTGGCAGAGGGATGTAAATTAGACATATCAAAAGTGCAACTGAAGCCGGGATTTAAATATCCCGCACTTCATATGCATAATGGCAGCTGCTGCTTTTTTTCTAAACGAAATGAGGAGTACAGGATCTTTTGAAACGTGGCATTTCTGTTGAAAATGCCCCATCTAAACTGCCGGGGGTTGGGTTTTGTGGGGTTTTTTTTTTTTCCCCCGAAAAACCCCGTTTTGGAAAAAGGCGGCGGCCACCATTATGCAAATGAAACGTGGGATATTTAAATCTCGGCTTCATTTGCACTTTCAATACGTCTCATTTACATCCCTCTGCTGACAAAGGGGTGTAGTTTAGACATTGTCTGACTGAATAGTTATCAGCAATGGCCCAGATTGCCCCTGCTAGATTTATACACACAGGGAGCCCTCCACCTATGAATTTCCTTCCTCCCTCTTAGCAGGGGGTGTTGGCCTCTTTTCTGGCATTGTTCACCCTCTTCTCTGGATGCTGCCAGAGATGTTCTGTAGGATCAAGTCTATGGGTACGTCTAGACTACAGGCTTTTGCCAACAGAGGCTTTGTCAACAGATACTGTCAACAAAGCTTCTGTCAACAAAGAGCGGCTTGCTTTGTCGACATGAGAGTGTAGACATAAAGGACAGTGTAGATGCAATAACGCCTTCTGTCGACAGAACTCTGTCGACAAAAAGCATTATTCCTCGTAGAATGAGGTTTATTGCCGTCGACAAAACTGCCGAGTTCTGTCAACATTATGTCTACAGAACTCGGTGGTAGTGTAGATGCAGATATAGTTTTGTTGACAAAAGGCCACTTTTGTCAACAAAACCCTGTAGTCTAGACACACCCTATCTGTATAGGGAAGGGAATGGAGACTGAGCAAGAAAAGTGAAGGGAAAGAATAGATGGGCCAGTGGTAGGGCCAGAGGGGAAGTATAATGTTCCCCATCCAGACCCAAAAACATTTTGCAGAAAAGATAATATAACCCTGATCTGCATTATTTTTTCATGGACCCCCACCTAGTAGCACAGGGAGCAGCTAGTGGAGCTATTCTGCAGGAATGAGAAATGCTAAAGCCAATAAATTGCAGTGGGATTTCTAAGGGGATAGCTCTGGCCCTGGGGATCCAGCTGGCTGGGGGGTATCTATTCCATAGGGGTGGAGAAAGTGCAAACTTGTCCCCTGAGAGAACAATAAGGAAGTGTCTCAGAGTGGCTGGCCCGTGAAAGTGATGTAGGTTCCACACCCCTGTGCCATTTAAGAGATGAGACAGAACAGCCTGATTCAGTGAGGGGGAAGGATATGCCACTAGAAAACTGGAGACGTCTCGGAAGGGAGCAAATGGTGCTTCCTGGGGGAAGGCCAAATTCAGGAGAGCACCAAGAGGGGCTTCTGCAAGATGTCCCCAAACAAGAAAGCCAAAGCTGGATAGCTGAAGGCAGGAAAAGCTGCCAAGGGAATTGCCTGCCAGCTGTAATCTGGAAAGCTGTAACCAAGGGTTAGGGAGGGCTCAGGATAAGGGAGCAGGTGAGCTGAAGATGAAAGACTAAGTAGCTGACATCGCCAGGGGTGAAGAGCTGGACCTAGAGGAAACAAGAGAGGGCCAGGAAAATGAGGGATGCTCCCAGAACAGAGGCTGTCGGGGGTTCCTGCTGGAAAGAATAGAGTTGCATTCCAGTTGAAAAGGCTGTAACGGCCGGTACAAGGACAGAAGAGGATTGCCAAAGTCAGGGTGAAGCGGAAGGCACCAGTGTGTAGGGCTTTGAGGAGGGAGAGATGTTTTGAGTTCTAATGGCTGCTTACACTGGAGTGAGAAATGGACAACAGGTTTTGGGCTTGTGTTTCAGACTATTTGCACAATATTTCACAGTAAGCCCATCCCAAGGAGGCATAGTATTGAGACAAGAAATCTGGAAGTGAAAATACTGGGTCACCTGAAGGGGGAAATTGAGGCAGATGCCTGTTATGTTCTTCCTTCCAAACCCCCTTTTCTGAGATTTTTCCACCGTTGCAGAGATGCAAAAGACTGCCCAGGTCTATGGGATTTGGAAGCTGAGTTGAGTTATTGCAATAACTTAGTCTGACATCCACATACAGAGATCCTCCTTTATTACAAGGAAGACGGAAGTAGGTAATTGTACTAGGGGGATACCACTGATAACCAGCCCTTTGCAGTTAATCAGAATTATTAATGTGTTAATTTTTTTCATGACAAGAAGAAAAATGTATTAGGACGCAGCCAATGGATACAGTAAATGCACTGGCATGGGAGGCAGACTGTCTCCTGAGGATGCAGATGAGGAAACTTGCAGAGGAATCATTTAGCAAGCTTGTTTTCAGAGGGAAATGCTGAGTGTAGGAAGTCTGCTGTGGCTCTTAATGCTATGGCTGGTCAATGCATCTCTTGCTCGTTCCTGAGATGGATTGTGTTTTAATGGGCTTGGCCCCCATAGCACGTAACTTAATGTTCCAGCTGACAGATAATGTCTCACCGGCAGGATGGCAGCTCCTGCCAGAGCAGCGTCTCGCTGATGTCGAATTGTGGTGTCAGCACTGGGGAAGAGTCCAATTCAAGGTGTCCAGCTCTTACAATCCAACTCTCCTTTGGAAAGAGCACTGAAGGCAAGACAGAGAGCAAGCAACGGAACAGATACGAGACATGGGAGAGGAGACAGAGAATGGGACGGCCTTAGACTTTGTCTTCCCTTGGAATAAATCCTTGCTTCAGTCACCCAGGAAGTTGCTACACTCTTAGTGCAAATCCCTTACTACAGCTGCATTTCATGCTAGCTCAACCCTGGTTGGAACTGGAGTGCAAACAGTGATTTTTCTTCTCAACACCAGGGGTTTCCACTGATGGCTGAAATCAGGAGTCATTCCAAATGCAAACAAAGTTTCTGAGTTCTGAAAGTTCCAGCAGAGACATCAGCACAATTCCTCCCACAATTGCATTCATCTTTGCTGCAGCAACTTGGCCCTCCAGCTAAGTCATTAGTACAAAAAGTCCACTCCTTCCAGGTTACCCAAAACAAAGGTTTTCATCCCAGAGTCAAGATGGGCCATGATCCTCCTTCCTGAGGGTCTGTTGGGTCTCCTAACCCCTTCCTGGTCTCCTCTGAGCTTCTCCCTACTCTCTACTGACCAGCAACACCTGGGAGTCTCCCTGGAACCACAGGGTTCTGTCTTATCTCCATCACAGGAAGTCTGCTTTAGTCGTGTGACTTGCCTATCATGAGACATTGCTCATTTTCTACACCTAGGGAGGCCAGGTAACTGTCACAGCTAGGGCTAGATGCCTCTTCCCTTAAAGGGCCATGTGACATTGCACTTCATATTCTTTATGAAAACATGCTTATGATATGAATATGACATAACTGAGATGCACTTTATGCAAGATAACTCACATAAGGCATCATGAGAAAGGTTATGATTTACTGCATATGACTATCCAATTTGTAGACATGTATCATTTTTGTATCTGAAGTTAGAAATATTGACTAAGGTAACTAACATTTCAGGTACAACAATGAAAAAAACAGGCAGGGCGGATGGTGGGGATAATAGACTGTGAAAAGGCTTGGTCTTCCTGGGGACACTCCATCCTGTCACTGACTCTTGGACATTTAATGCTACAGAGTCATGTGACCTGGTCACTGGATGCTACCCTCCATCTTGGACCGCTGCTCCATCTTGGACTGCTGGACTTCCACTGGGAAGTTGGTGAATCAAACAAATGATTCCCACATTATGGAAATCCTATATAAGGCAGGGGGAGGAAAACAATCACTGTCTTTGGTTTGCTTCTCTTCCGCCTCCCCACACAAAAAGATATTTGAAAACACCTGAAAACAAAAGGACTCAAACTGAAGGGAGGGGGAGAGGAACTGCTGGACACAGTCTAGAAAGACACCCTGGGCCTGTGATACCTAAAACAATATCCAGGATGAGGAATTATCATTTGTATCCATTCTTCAATGAATATTGCTTCGTTTGCATGCTTTGTATTATTTTCTTAGTGATCTGCTTTGTTCTGTTTGCTATCTCTTTAACCACTTAGAATACATCTTTTGGCAGTTAATAAACTTATCCCAGTTTATGTGATTTCTAACTGGGGGGGCAGGAAGTGGTGTATATCTTCCTCCACATTCAGGGAGGAGGCAAATTTCATATAATTTTGAGTTTATACTCCAAGGGAAGTGAACACCTGTGGCTATGGTAAGTCCCTTAGGCTGAATCTTCCCAGAGCTGATCTCAGTGTTTGTATCAATCTGCAGCTGGGTGTGGCCCTCCCCGTGTTCTTGGCTAGAAGAGGTTTCTGAGCCTGGCATAGCATGATCAACAAAAGGGGACCCAGGCTGGCAGAATAGCTTAATTCAGTGGTATCTCAGCTCACCAAGAAACATCCTAAGGAGCCCAACCACTCACAGGCTAGTCATCCTATGACAGGCCACCATTATATTTCTCGTGAAAAGTCAGAGACTTGAGAGAAGAATTCATAATTATTTGAGAAATAGTGAGGACTAATCAGTCCCTGCTTTTTATTCTGTCACATAATACAAGAACAAGAGGGTACTTAAAATGTAAATTAATAAGCAGTGCATTTAGCTTTCAAATATATTTAGTGAATTGTATAATAATTACAGTATATATAAATAATTCCCCAATTTCCATACAACTATCTGATAACATTCACCCATAACAATAGTTCATTCCCAATTCAGTTTTTAATATTTTGAGTTCTTTAGAAAGCAATGGGAGTTTGTGGACTGAGAATTCAAAGCGACCCGTATATTTAGAACAAATAGCAGGAAGTACTACTTTGTGCAGCATACAGTGTCCCTCTGGAATTCACTGCCACAAGAGGTTATCAAGACAAATACAAGAGGATGGGTATGAAAAAGCCTCCCCACAGTCAATAATTTTATGACCATTAGCAACATTTCTCTTCATGCAAGCTCAGATAATTATAATACTAATCATATCTCATGCTTCAGAGCATAAAATGATTGCCTACAGAGTCTAGGAAGACCTGAGAGAGTTTCCATACAAGGAGAGATTAAAAAGAACTAACATTATTTAATTTGGCCACATTTGACATGGCCAAAATTGAGCTGCTGATTTTTTTTCCTTATACAATTTTCCCCATTCTCTTTTCTTTGTAAACAGAACCACTCTCCTCCCTGTCAGTGAGACCCATAACTGGCTATCATGTTTGGCATCTTCCCCTCTTCCATCCTTTATGTCCAGCATTTATTTTTGAATGCTACATCTTTTCCCTCCAAAATATTTCTAAGATCTGACCTCCCTTTCCACATAGGGGAAAATATTCCCCTCAAGGCCTTTATCCTCTCCACTTTTCATTACTGCAGCCTCCTGGACACCAATATTACTTCTTGATTGATTATCCAAATGTTCAAATGACTAAACAAAGCAAACTCCTCCCCTCCAAAAAATGTAAGTTTTCTCTGCACATCCACTTTTGCTGAGAACCATAGAATCTTGTCATTGTGTCCACTGCCTCTCCTTCCTCATTCCCATCCCCCTGTCTTGTCACCCCTTCATTGCATTAGTATGTTACATAGGGCCCGAGTCTGATAATCTTACTCATATTGAATGGTATACTACTATGCCACCTCATTGACTTCAGTGGTGCTACTTGTACAGTAAGATGCTACTCACTATAAGAAATATGTCAGAATCTGGCTCTTAAGACAACTGTGATGGGGTGGACCAGCCCTGTGGTCCTACCACATCCCACCCCATGAAAGGATCATAGAGAGATCCTCCAGGTAGGCTAGAGTGGCTGCAGGTGACGCAGCCAATCAGGGGCCAGGAAGGCCCTACAAAAGGAGCTGAAGGACCTGACAGCAGTTAGTGTCTCTGAAGGCCTCAAGGTATGCAGACTGGGAGACTATCTAGCTGAGCAAGTGGCAGCACTGGATAGCTCCATGTGAAGAGCTATTGGAGAGTGCTGGACTATGATGGGACTTTAAGTTAAAGCCTTGGGGTAAGAGCAAAGATGCTATTTCCTTGAAGGGAAGCCCTGGGGGCACCATTCTCCACCCAAGTGGGGAGCAAACTGAGGGAATGGTGTCAGAGACATTAGACAAGCGAGCATTGGGATGGGCTGCTGTTAAATGTGTACCCCAGAAGGGGTTTGTGCTTGATCACATGTAGGTGGTGGTAGACTTGGCTGGAGGACTGAGCGTAGAGGATGCTGAGATGGGCCCTGTTAGAGGTGTACCCCAGAAGGGGTGTGTTTTATTGACATAGGGTGTGACTTGGCTGGAGGGCTGATTTGCCAACGAGGCTTTTGGCTGATGCACAGAGGCGCTATGTCTACACTGGTGGGTTCTTGCACAAGAACATCTTGCGCAAGAGTTCCTGCGCAAGAACTCTTGCACAAGAACACATCCACATGGCCATGTGCTTTTGCGCAAGAGCATCCATGGCAGTGTGGACACTCTCTTGTGCAAGAAGCCCCTGCCGTGCATCTACACTGCTTTCTTGCGCAAGAGCTCTTGCACAAGAGGGCTTACACTTGTTAGAAAAGAGCATAGCTCTTGCGCAAGAAGCCCTCTCTTCCCATGCTTTACTGTAAATCTTCTTGCGCAAGAGTGAGCGAGCTGTGTGGACGCTCTGTGGGTTCTTGTGCAAGAACGGCTGTTCTTGCGCAAGAACCCGCCAGTGTAGACATAGTCAGAAAGTGCAGGCAAATGCACTTGATCGGAGATGGGTGCTCACAGGAGGTGAGTGCTGCCTTTTTACAGCAACATTGTTGGTTGAGGAATATGGGGCCTCTTAACTCCTATGTCAGATGTTCACATATTTAGAGTATCAGCACAGTGGGAGAAAGCAACCCCCATACAAGTGCAAGGGAAATGGGCAGAGCTTTTGCCAGCACTGATGCACGAAAGTAAGCTACACTAAGGGCTGGCACAGCAAGAGAAGAAGCAGGGACTGGATTTTGGGTCTCTGAAGTCGCAACCTGTTCTCTGATCTGCTCTTGCGAAAGCACCATTTTATGCTGCCCCTTAATTGGGGCCATATGGTAAAGCAGTGACTGAGCCCTTAGACGGGCAACTCATCAGGATCCTAGCTATTAATTTGCACTGTGAGGCTTCCAGCATACTTTAGGGCAGTGTAAATGAAAATAAACAATCACTTGGAATGTAGAAGAGTAAAAGAGGCTATTGTAACAGTTTGTGCAATAATGAATGCTAGAAAGAAAGCCACGCAAGCACTCCTAGGGCTCTGTAGTTTGGAGTAGGGGTGTATGAGTAGCTGCAAGGTGTTGCACTGTAACTACCCCATGGGGACACTATGACCACAAACTCATGTAGACCTGTTTGAAAAGGACTGCATTCGTGCAAACTAAGGACTTTTTACATTCATGCCTGCAATGGACTGTAATGCTACTTGGAGGCATTACGGTCCAGCA
The DNA here is from genome assembly GCA_032595735.1 of Pelochelys cantorii. Taxonomy (NCBI): domain Eukaryota; kingdom Metazoa; phylum Chordata; order Testudines; family Trionychidae; genus Pelochelys; species Pelochelys cantorii. The sequence goes on along the minus strand of CM064326.1, from coordinate 252,349,970 downwards.
CTTTGTAGTGTGCTGCAATTCACATCCCCATAGTGTGAAGACCATACATTCCAACTGGACATCGGGTAACACTGTTTACACACGGTATAATTAAACTATGATATTCACTGCTCCAGGAGATTATTGAGACAGAAGGCTTTTTAGGCACAAGAAAAGATTGGCCATGTATATACTGCAGAAGAACAGCGGTAGGGTTAGTAGCCAAAATAAAATTACAGCAAGGACTATCAATCTTCATATTTCAGGACATGCTTATGTGCTGAGATCAGGAAGGATTTTTCCCCTGGATACAGCAGTACACAGTTAAGGGCATTATAGACAGGATATCTTATTAGACAGTCCTCCAGTCTGTCCCAGCACGCCAATTCCTCTGTTCCTATGTAATTTTTTAGCTAAAAAGGGCAGCATAATGTCCATTGACCACAGGAGCCCCTCAAAACCAAATGACAGAGCCCCCTACCCAATACTGTAACTTCCCTGAGGCGTGACAAACTCATTGTTCCAACACACTGTCATAATGTATATCTAAAAGGTGTCATGTAAAATATCACAGGAAAACTGGTGACATGCTGGTCCCAAAATTCTTTGTGTGACATATATATGAGTTTCCTATAACTCTTTGTATGTGTGTACTGAAAACATATTCTTAAACCACGTTTGGGACGCAGTGCAGAAGTCCCAGCTTGCCTTGCACATTTATGTACAAGGTAAACCAAGCTATCGCGTTAACAGCTGAGGGTGAAGATCACTTAGGGTAGATCTACACTGCACCCTTGTTTTGAAATAAGTTATTCCAGAATAGTTATTCCAAAATAGCTTATTTCGAAATAGCACGTCTACACTGCAGGGAAGCCTCAAAATTAGTCTGAGGCAGGCTTCCCTAATGTAGACGTGCTATCTCGATTTAGAGCCCCAGGAGGCACTGGGGAGGAATAACTTAGAACGGCCCTGGTGAGGGGCTATTTCAAAATAGCAGAAGTGGAGCGTCTATAGACGCCTATTTCAAAATAGCTGCTTCGGAATAGGCATTATTCCTCGTGGAATGAGGTTACAGATTTTGGAATAAGCCATCCATTATTTCAAATTTATTTTGAAATAATGGAATGGCTGTGTAGATGCTTGCATTGTTATTTAGAAATAATGCTAACTATCTTGAAATAATGGTGCAGTCTAGACACGCCCTTAATGATCACACCAAGGGACAGAGGCTGCATGCCAGGAAAACCTGCTGGCTCTTGAAACAGGGACAAAAAAACTGTGGATCATATGGGGGGAGGGCAAAGAGACATTTGGGTTATCCATCACTTTAGAGAACAAAGGAGCCAGAACTTTGCATTTGTGAAAGATGGGTCCTTCTGCAAAAGAGACTGAAGAATGCTAACAATTTGAAGTGAATAAGAAACTATGTTAGGCAAAACTATATCTTGCCAGAATTAAACTTTAGATGCTAAAAAGCTTGGTTTTGGTTGGAACCTTTTAATGTATTTTTCATTCTTCCTTGTCATTTACATCTATGTTCTTGTTAATAAACTTATTCTAGTTTTACTACAAACCATCTCAGCCCTGTGTATTCAGGTGGGGTATAACTAACCTGAGCTAACAACCTGTTGTATGTAATGGCTTTTGGAGGCAGCGAACTTGGTATTACTTCTGGTGAAGGTCCAGTAAGCGAGTCTGGGCATGGCAGAGGAGATGGCTTTGAGGAGACTCTGGACTGGAAGCAGTGGCACCAACTTAGTGATTTGCCAGGGATTCTTGACACCTGTACCACCTTCCTGCCCCGCTCTGCCTCTCCCCCACCTTTTCCTATCTGTCCCCTTTCCCTGTTGCCTCCTGCATGTTACTGAACAGCTTCTCACAGCAGGCAAGAAGCACTGGGAAAAAGGGGGAGGAGCTGATCAACAGGGCTGCCAATGGGTGCTGAACACCCACTATTTTTGTGGGTGCTCCAGCCCTGGACCACTCACAGAGTCAGCACCTATGATGGGAAGGGCAGTTGGTGTCACCCTGCCAGGAGTAACTGGGCTGTTGGAAGCAAAGGTGAGACCATTGTGCTGTAAGCACGCTGCTGATATCAAGGCGCTGAGTCAGAGATGCACAGCACAGGCACCCAAGATTACAGGACAGGTGGTGACAGAACCTCTCACTGGTCTGGGTGGCCCCAAAGCCTCACAGTCCACAATTCAGCAGCGCACGTAAGTATGTGCTGAAGTTCCACTGAAATCAATGGGACTTAAATCCATGCTCAAATGTAAGCACATGCTTAAGTCCTTTGCTGAACAAGGATGGCCTTAAATACAGTCTTATACTTAAGTACTTGCTGAATTTGGACCGATGTGTCAATGGCAAGTCCTACACAAAGCAAATGTAGAAATGACCATGTCTATGCTTCAGCTGCTGATCTTGCAGAAAGAAAGTGCAATGTGCTGCTCATCCATCTAATAATCTCAGCCTCTGATCTTTAACCCTCGTGAATTCAGCCATGTCACTCTGACAGGGAACTATAACAATGTGCACAGACATAAATGTAATGTTCTGAAACAGTGTCACTTTTGTTTTCATCCCCAGGCTTCCTTTGGTGTGTAGAAAAGAAAGCTTTGCCCTGTACATTATTCTTCTCTATCGGAACCTCAATCTACTAGTTCATCTTGCATTTCTAGGTAAAGGAGCAGGCAAGAAACGAGGACCTGTTTGAAGATGTAACTTTCCCCTTAAAGCAGAAAGCCAGTCACTTCTCATATTCCTTCTTTGTTAGAAAAAGCTGCTCTGTCCCTCCTGATTCCAGAGTTTGCAGCAAAGATGAGACCATGCAGTGGAAGGGAAGTGAAGATCAGCCTTGCTGTATGGTCAGGGTGTTAAAACAATACTTTCAGTGTTATTGACACTAGCCATGTGGAAAGCGGTTTCTCTTGGATAAGGTCATATAAAAGTGGCTTGAGTGCTCTTCAAAGCCTCCAGTGGTTTCTGGTTCAGAGCACTGTTTAATGCATTTCACAGATACAGGAGAGCTTTGCCTTGGTGGGACATAAGTACAGACAATCTTGAGTGTCCCCCTTTTTGCAGCTTGTCATTTTAATTAGTTAAAAGGCTGCTCAAGGTATTTTTTCATTGGTGTTTGGAGAAGGACCTCTCTTACTCCCCATTTTCCCAATTAGCTGTCCTTCCTTTAAGCTCTACATCAGACCAACCCATTGTTCCAGAAGGGCGGTATCTGACTTTTGCCAGTTTTTCATCTGCACGGTTTCTGAGATAGCAAGAAGAGTGTCACTCAAGTGCAACATGGGCTATTCCCTTTTCCCAAGGACTGAATGTGCTGCCTGAGCAATGCTCTTAAGAATCTGCCCAGATCTTATTGAAATCAATGGAAGCCTTTCCACTGACTTTCACAAGAGCTGGACTGAGGCATTTAAGAAGTAAATAATTAAGTTAGGCCTTACATGGCAACAAGATAAATCACCTGCACTTAAGGGCATACAGAAATAGCAAAGTAAGATCCAGTTTGTAAATGAGAGCTGTGTTCCTCGGTAACAACACAAGCCAATTTTCTTTTACCCCGGGTCTTTAACTTGAGAACTGAAGATGCTGTCTGCCCTTTTGCATCCTGACCAGCTGCATTTTGACCAGTTCTTTGCTCCCAAGAAGGGCTAATTTTGCTAATGTTTAAGCTTATGTGACCACTGATTTGGGTGCCCACCCTAATGACTAGGCCCACCGATGGGGTGACAGACAAAGAGGGCAATTGCAGAGGGGCCAAGCATTTCAAAGGTGTCCTGGAGCTCCCAGCCACTGCTGCAGTAGTGGTGGCAGTAGCCAGGAGCTACGGGTCCTTTTGAAACGCCACAGGAATGCCACTCTGCTACTTCGTGGGGCTCTGAGGGCTGAGGGGCCCAGCGCTGCAGTCCGGGCAGTGCCAATGGCTGACTGTTCTTGGCCCTGCCCTTCCACCTGAGGCTCTGACTGGACCTCCACACACACACACCTTGCCCCCAGGCCCACGGTGGCTATCAGCCCCGCTGCCTGTGACACTTTAAAGGGGCTTAACTGTCAGGAATAGCTGAGCACCCATCATGTGAAAATCAGGTCCTTTGAAGGTCTCTCGGTTTGGGCACTCAATAAAGGAGGCACCCAAAATCCCTAGCCACTTCTGAAAATCTTGCTCTCAGCTTTATTCTGACCCCTTTTGCCCAATAAACATGAAATTCTGCTTCTATTCCAAGACTCCCCTTTCCCTTTGGAAAATGCTAGTACCCAGAGACGTCAACTCCATGGGTGCCCTGGGGCTGGAGCACCCACAGAAAAAAAACTAGTGATGCTCCACAGCCACCAGCCACCTGATGATCAGTTGTTTGGCAGCAGGCAGGAGGCTCTGGGGGAGGAGGGTGGAGCAAAGGTGGGAAGAGGAGGAGTGAGGGTGGAGTGCACACAGGCAAAGGGGTGGGGTGGGAAGAAGCAGAGTGAGGGTAGGGCACTGGGGTAAAGGGCAGAGTGGGGATGAGCTCTCAGGGAGGAATGGGGGTGGAGCATCCACCCAGAAACAAGAATGTCGGCACCTGTGCTAGTACCATATGTTGTGACTCTAACATTCAACCATAACATTCTCCAGTTGGCATGCATGCCCATTAACCTTCAGGCTGTAGTCAGACAGAAAGACAACTGGGTGTTACTAGGTACTTATGGACTTTGTGGCCAGCAGGGACCATCATGATCCTCTAATCTGATCCCCGAGCATTATACCAGTTTACACAATATTTAGATAATGAACAGGTAGGTTTGAAAGAAAACTAGATTATATAGAATTGGGAAGACTTTCTCAAATAAGTACTGAACAATTTTAAGATAGGTCCCAAATTTAAGCCTTACAGTGTCCATGTAAGCAATGGGACTCTCCATACTGAAGGAACATTACCATCAGTCTACCCAAGGCCTAAATTCCCAGAGTCCCTCCCCTCCCCCTGCCCCCGCATGCCGTCCCTCAGTTCAGGGCTCCAGGTTCCAGCTGCATGGCTAGAGGTCTCAGGGTTTTAGCACTGGGGGGAGGGCAGTGTTCCCCCTAATTTTTCCCACCCATGTGCAGAATAAATTTTATGAGCCCCAATATGGAGATGATGTGTGATACATTGCATCCATAGTGGTGCACGTGACAATATTCATATGTTGGGCATAGAGATGTTATATGTCGGTTAATTGAATACTCAATTAACCTCGTGAATGCTTATCAGTTATTCGACTATTCTATAGTACCCGGGAGCGGGGCCAGCAGTCAGTGCACTCCAGCCTCACTCCCGAGAAGCCCCCTGCCACTCAGCCATTTTTCTGAAAAAACTCTGTAGTGTAGACATACCCTGAGAAAGCTGCTAGCAGGCCATTCGGGTTTGTTTACTTACCGACTCAGCAGCCACAGAGCTTTGCAGCTTCCATTGGCTGCAGTTCGCCATTTGTTTCTGTTACTGCAACCTAATAAGTCATTTTACCAGTACATTTTATTTCCTCGGATTCTGACATCTCAGCAACCTTCTTCCCTTCTGAGTAGCAAATGGCTGGAAAACAACTGACAAATAAATAGAAATCATTGGTTGTGAACTTACTGAAATTGCATATTGTAACTGGAAGGCTTGGTTAATGCAGTGCAGTAGTACAGTGGTGTCCATTAAAGGAATATAGAACTCTCTCTGTCAGCATGTACTGTTTATAGAAAGGTTAATTGGCAGTAGGGGGATAGAGCATAAAATCCTCTCCCTGTTGCTTAGTAATGGGCTAAACTGGTTTCATTATATCTGAAATGGCCAATCTTGGGGGGGGCAGCTCTTACAGAATGGCACCTGGCTCAAACCCATTTCTGATTTTGGTTTTGCAAGATCAAAGCGTACCTTCGTTCAATTCACCTCCACTATTATTAGCTACTTATCTGTTTTTCAATGTTTTCCATCACTGAATACATATACAAATAAAACAATAACTAAATGAAATGAGCTATAATATATTGGCTGGACTGAAAGCCTTTAACATTACCAGTCTAGCACCATGCTGTGATGGTCAATAAACTTTGTTTCTATGAGAGCAGTAGAAAGGCAAATTCCAATGTCAAAGGCCCTCCAACGAGAATGCCCTGCAGCCAGCCCTCAAATCTAGAAAATGAATGAAGAAATACCTGAGCTCCTCAAGGACTGAGATGGTATGTAAAGAGAGAGATGTTCTTCAAAGGTAAATTAAGGCCCACATTATGAATGGCATAATGGATCAGAATCAACTTCCTGAAATTCCCCCAGAAGTTAATAGGAAGCAGCGCACATACTGGAAGAGAAATGTGTGATATTCTCTATGGCTCTCATTGCTAAGGAAGAAGACAGACATGTTCTTGCTAGATGAAGCTTACAGATCTTATCAAGGGAAGTCCTATGCAGAGCATATTGCATTAATTTAAACCAGAATGTCTCAAAAGCCCTGAGGAACTGCACAGAAGTTCATCACCTTCTAGTGAGATGCAAATGGAGAAAAATGCTTCTGGGAAACCAGAGCTAACTGGGAGTCCAGAGGCAAACCTAGATCACAAACTTCATTGGCAACTTTCGAGACTCCTCTTCAATAACGGGGAAGGCACCATCCCTGCCACAACCCACAGATAATTCTGCCGACTTACCAGTGTGGCTATGTCTACACTGCAGGCTTCTTGCGCAAGAAGCCTTTTGTGCAACAGTTTTTGCGCAAAAACTTCTTGCGCAAGAGCATGTCCACACCTCCAAGCACATCGCAAAAGTGATGTGCTTTTGTGCAAGAGAGTGTCCACACTGCATGGATGCTCTTGCGCAAGAAAGCTCTCATGGCCATTCACAGAATGGCCATCAGAGCACCTGTGCTTTTTCCCATAGCGGTTTTCTTGCACAAGAAACCCTTCTGGAGTGTCCACACTTGCCTTTTTGCGCAATAGCTGTAGCACAAAAGGGAGTTATGACTCATAGAAGGAGGTTTACCTACAGCAGCAAAAGCCCTCTGTTCTGCCGTTTTACTGCTGATTTAGTTGCGCAAAAGAGCATTTGAGGTGTGGACGCTCTGCAGGTTTTTGCACAAAAACAGCCATTTTTGTGCAAAAACCTTGCTGTGTAGACGTAGCCTGTCTTTTCTGTCTTATCTGGAGTAAGATTTAGCCGCAAGTTAAAGTAGATTGAAACAAAAGGGGGAGCTCTGTCTGTGCCAACCATGAAGAAGGAACAGCTATGAGGGAACACTATTTATCCAAGCCAGAGGCTGGAGAGGCTTTTAGCAGAACAATGGGACTTATGCTTCCCACTACCCCTTACTTTAACCCCTGGATTCAGCTAACTCTGTCTCATCCAGCATACTTGGCCAAGCAGTAGGAAACCAAACAAACCACATCCTCACAAGCCAGTGAAAAGCTGATGTAAAGCAGCATGTTAGTGGCATATTATTGGCACTGCACCTAGGATGGCTTGGCATTTTCTGTTGGATACAAATGTGTCAATGGAAAACGAGAGTTTTGAGTAAATGAAAAATTTTGCAGAGAGTGTCTGCTTTTCACACTTTCTTAGTTTTGGTTTTGGGGATTTTTTTTTAAGGACAAGTGAAAACTAAACTTGATTTGGGATTTTTACAGGTGTTGGAGGAAAATTTAGTTTTTGGTTGCTAAAAAAAGAAACAAATTTTGGTTTTCAGTGTTTTAAAGAAAACGTTCAAAACTGTCTAATTAAAATATCTATAAAAAACAAACATTTTTCTTTTTTATAGAATTTTTTGTGGGGAGAGGAGTCAGTTTTGCAACCCGCTCTGTCCACACCACCATTGTCTTTCTTAGGGTACATCTACACAGCAGTGTTATTTCAGAATAACTGACGTCATTCCGAAATAACTTAGTCTGCGTCTACACGACAAGAGTTATTTTGACAAAATGTCAAAATAATGTCAAGCTGAAGGACTTCTTTGTCTGGCTCCTGTAACCCTCATTTTATGAGGAGTAAGGGAAGTCAGAGGAAGAGTGCTCTTCCTTGGACTTTCTGCTATGTAGATAGCGCCACAAGCCAAAGTAAGCTATTTTGATGTAAGCGATGTAGCTCAAGTTGCATAGCTTATTTCGGCTTTAGCCCTGCTATGTAGAAGTACCCTTAATGGCTTCACATACACAGAGGAAAGGAAAGGCAGAATGGAACCCTGGGACACCCACCAGAGTCTTTGAGGCCAATTGCCTAACACCAACCTCTGAAGCAATAAATATATACACTGGGGGGTCCCTGCACCATGATTTTATGCCTCTGGCCCAATCAGCCTGATTTTGACCTGATACTAGATTTCTAATAGTGTAACTCCACTGTAGCCTTATTGAGGGATTGGTAATTGATTAATTTATTAGTGAATAATCTCTTAGACCTCAGGGGTCAATAAAAGTACAGTCTCATTAGAATGAGAGGCCTTAGAAGCACATTAAAAACCATTGTAATTTATCACATCTCTTTATTAACACATTTATTAAGCATATAAACAATCCCGCATACACTGAGATACAAAAGGAGATGGCAAGAGAGTACAAAGTGTTAAGCCCCATATCTGGCTTCACTCACATCTCATACCTTCTGCTGGGGGAGCCTGGTGTATCAGTCGTTAGCTTCATCATCATATTCATCATCATTATTATCACCTACGGATGTCATCTGTGTGTCCGCCTCCCCATCTCCAGCACACTGACCAGGCAGCTCCTTTTTATTCTGAGTTATGCTTATGCCTATAAGGCTCATACGTATGCATAAGGATTTCAAGCCCTTTTTCTTTCTCCACACTGCCACACCTCCCTAATTTATGGGTGCCTCATTTCTCACTGGCTGTCCTCTTCTTCTCATCAACCTCTCATCAGTGACTTACCATAACAATTTAAGGTTATTGCAGAACCCCCAAAAATGTTACTGTGGGGCCTCTTGCAGTATTAACTGGCACACAGTTGCATAGTTCCCAGAACTTTCAGGCTTAACCCATCATTTACTGTAATCTTACACTTTCCTGGTACAGGATTCTCTTTTAGCCAATTAATCATACCAACCTGTTTCAAGCCTATGGCCTTGTGATGATAAACTGAATGTTTTACAGGCCTGACAGCTGTAGGCCATGTGTTACAACATTAAATACTTAGATTTCACATCTATATCCTAAATATACTTAATAATTTTTATTCTTGGCTACACCATTGAGGCTAATGGAGTTAATCCTGATACACACCAGTGCAAGTAAGAGGAGGATTAGAGCCAGTAAGTGAACTATGTACCCAGTTTCCATTAGGAGTACCAGGAATTGACTGTCCAAATTACCATGAGCTTAGCTGGAAATGTTTTTCTGCACATCGTCGTTTATAAACATATAGGTTCAGTAAAGTTGTTGTTATGCACTGCAAATTGCTTCCTGATTATGCAACTCCTAACAAGTTCTGCTCATGAAAGCTAAATGAGATGAAACCCTTATTTCAATTTGTAGGCCCCCAGTCTAGTACTTGTGTGTGTGCGTGAGTTCATTTTAATGGCACCATAGGTTCATACCTGTACTTCTCAGCCTATCATTTGTACAAAGAAAAGGGAAGAAAGTGAAAACAGTGTCAGTGACATTCATTTTTCACAGCAAAGAGAGCTTCCAAATGTTAGTTTGAATCAGCTTTATTTTTAAAAAACAAAACAGTTCAGCTCAGATAGCAGAATTTGAATATGCTTGGGTAACAAACAGGTTCAAGTTAATCCCCCAGCTCCTCATCTAAATAGTGGGTATGCTCAAAGCATAGATGGATACAATTGGTAGCTAAAAATCATCATAATGCTGCTGAGATCTTCCTCTTCACTTGATACTGCAGGAGCAATATTACCTCAGTTCAAATACAGCCAAGCCTGTAAGAAAAATCAAAGCTAGACTAGGCATTAGATTTGGGTGCCCAGATCTGAAGCCAAAATATTATCCTCCCTGAATATTTACCATGTGTATAATTAAACCTCTGAGCCAGCTGATCTGGAAATCAAGCTATGTGGTAACTTACCAACTGTCTGATTAACTGTTAGACAGTAGGCTCTGTTTGACACAAAAATACAGTCCATCACTGGCCTGTTCATCTATCATCTGTTGCCTTCTTATGTCCTTTGCCCAAATATCTGTTTACAAGACAAAATGTGTTCCTCTTGCTGCTTGCCTGTTTTTTTCTTTGTTTTATTGTCATTGCTGTTTATTATGCATTCACAAAGAAATATCCACATATAGCAATATCATAGGCAATAGTCATTGATTGAAACTATACTGATTTAAGAAGTAAACAGCCTTCTTCACATTTTCTTCTCTCTTGTCACAAAGCTGAAGTGAACACATTATTAATTAGACTGCTGTATCTCTAGTCCCCTTTAATTTTAATAGCTACTACAAGAGCAGTGCAAAAGTTAGCATGGATTTTTGTACATTCATTAGTATGACATATTACAGAGAGATCTTAACTAATGATAGAGTAACACAGCCAAAGCAAATTACCTGTATTATATTGTCATATAGGGACTGAACCACAGTCAGTTACATTACACACAGCCCTGGAATTGTTTAAAGCGCAAGTAATTATAGGGGGAAAAAAGAAGAAAAGTGTAGGTAAATGCTCTCATTAATTATTTACTGCATTGCGACAGATGAGTTCTTTCTGAAATAATCTGTGAAGAGTGGTCATGGATCAGTCTCTTTGGTGGGTAGGTCTGAATTATTGACTTAGAGTTTGTACATATCTCTGTTGTACGGTGCCAGGACTGTCTATCCATCTCTGCTAATGATGGAAGGTTATCATGTTGCCTATTTTTAAACATTATTGATCCAAAAGATAGGAGCAAAAATATTTCCTTCGAATTTGTCTTTCTGCTTTCTTGATGTGCAAGAGTGCAAAATTCCAATAGCTAGGAACTTTTCTTGCCTATCTTTGATGTTTGTTTACTCATTGTGAGAGAAATCCTGAAGCCCATATTCTAGCAATAGGAATCATGGTCAGCCTTTGGAAATTACTAATGCCCTTGGCCATGACTCTTTACATTTAGAAATCTCTCAATGTCAAAGCTAATCACCACTTTCAGGATTTTTTTTAAAAATAAGCTCCTAGAGTCAGACCTTGAAAGTTATTTAGACACCTAAAGTTGCAGATAGGTAACTTTGGGAGGGTTCAGAAGTATGTCAGCAGATTAGGCATCTAAATTCCATTTGAAAATCTGGCCCACTTCTTTCCAAAGACAGCTGGAAACTGGCAGAGTCCCTGTCAAGAAACACAAAAGCCACACATGCATGGTAGACTCTCATAATCACCCTTCATGGGGTCTGGTCTGATTAATGAGTAGGTGACTCCAAAATAACATGACCTTACAGTCTGTGCTTCTTCCCCAGTTTGGCTTCTCATAGGCTTCCTTCCCTCACAAACCATCTGTCCTAGACTCTAGCGTCTTAATGTGACAGCCAGCTTGATCCTGCTTTCCAGGTGCAGGAGCCAGCTTGATCCCCAGGGGCAGCCTGTGTGTTGGCTGTCCTGCCACTCCCAGGGTGGGTGGGGCTTGACCCCACCACCCTACCCCTGTCCCTGCCCCTGCCCTTGCCCAAGTGAATGCCCTAGCCCACGAGAGAACCCACCCCACCAGTGAGCTGTATTGACCTCTCTTATATTTTGAGTGGCCCTAATAAGCCACAGTTGTCCCAAGGGACAGCAAGAATTTACCAGCATCTCCTTCCAACAACCTGTAATAGGATGGGGTAAGAAATGAACTCTGCCATCCTGTCACAATACTCTTAACAAGATAAGCCAATTTCTAGGGTGAAGAATGTGTCCCTGATTTGTCCTTTAGATAATAGATGATATCAATTTCCCTCCACCAGATACCTAATGGTAGCACTTGGGACCCATGAAAATTACAGCTGGTCCCTTCAGAGAGCTCAGGCTGACACAAGCTCCTTCCCATCCCTCTGTCAGCCAATGAGTTGGCACCACTGCTGAGCAGCCAGTGTGGCCTCAGGTCACAAAGAGTGTTCCCTGCAAGCTGTGCGGCCTCTCAGGAAACATTCAGATGCCACCCAGCTGATTAGCAGAGCACTCACAGCTAGGATTTGTGTTTCCATTGATGGTGCACATTCGCACATGCCTCAGGGCACATAACAAAATGTATTCCGCACATGGATGGACAAATATCCACACATGGATGGAAAAGATTAAAGGGAACACTTGTCACAAGGGAAGCAGCTCAGTAACATGAGAGGTGGTCTGGTCTAATGGATTAGGCATGGGATTGAGAGCAAGACACTCCTACTTTTGCATCCCGCTGTGAGCAGTGGTTTCTTCTGGAACTCAATGAGATCACTTAACATCTTTGCATTAGCTTCCCTATGTAAACACAGAAATGATCATGAGATAGGCAAACATTGAGATGCTATGAGAAATTAGTCAGTGCTGAAAAAACAACTATATAGGTACTAAAATTTACCAGGCTACCCACAACCTGCGGTGGGTCATTCCTGGTTTGCCTGGAGAATCGTTTCGCTCAGCACTTGTCAATTGTGCACAGATGCCCATGCAATCATCTGGCTGCACTGCTCTTGCAGCAAGAGACTGCCTGTACAACCCAAAGACTTCCCTGTTTATTTGTTCGCTATTTTTTTTATTAGCCACTGAAGTTTGAAATTGTCCCAGATAGCCATCTTGCTTAGCACTCCTCAGGCTAGCCCAGAGGTTATCAGAGTAGATATGAGAGAAATTAGATTGGGAGATAAGGTGTAAGAATTGAATTTGCTTTACAACCTTACCCAAAAAATATGAAGACAGCTCTAATGTTGGTTTAGCTTGAGGAAGGACTTAAAGATTTAGCTCTAAATCATTGCAACATCACGATGATTTCCAGGCAACAAGTAATGGTGACGTCACTGGCAGAACAGCAGGTGAAAAAGAGAGAGAGGTTAGAAAAAAGAGCAGTATGACATTTAAGTCAGACCAAAAAAATGGCCTTCATGAAATAGTAAAAAGGCATATCTGTGACAATGTGAAAGAACAACTTTAACTTTGGCTGATCTTGAGAAAGAGGGGGCAGGGAGAGAACCTTCTCTAGGCTTGGTCTAACAAGCCTAAATCCACAGATAAAGCAGGCATTCTGCAAAGGGAGCTGTGTTCATTAAAGTATTCATTAGAGGTGAGGTGGCAACATTTCTGATGTGAGTAGCTAAATCAGTCATCGTATCCTCCACGGACATAAGGCAATTGCTCACTCATTTGCCTCTTCACTGATGAATGAGACATGCTGACTCTCAGGTCTGAGCAGCCATTAGCACGAAGTAGCACAGCTCCACTCCACTTCCATGTTTTGATTCTCAATGTGAAACTATTAATTTGTATGGTTCCTTCCCATTATCCCACTCTTTCGCTACTTCGTGCCACCTAGTGATATCTTACTCATGCATTTCCCAAGCTTGAGAAGTACAGCATGGAGCTGGGTGACATTTTTTTAATGAAAAGTGTATTTACCAAAAAAGCACAGCTTTGGTTGACCCAAAGCTATTTAATAATTCATGTTTGTGGAATAGTTTCAGCTGAAATGAAAAAATGGACAGTTTCATTGGGTTTACTGCCTTCATTTATGATATATTGGTTGGTTACCCAATCATTTGACGTCCTTCTGCTGAGCACAGAAAGCCTTACGCTTATGGGTCAACCAGGTCTTGAATTTCCTGATTGTTCTCATCCAACCAGTCTTGGTGCTTCCTGGTTGAGAAGCCCAATGCTCCCTGACACACAGCATGGACAGGCCATGTGTGCATTTTCCAGTGATCTTTGGGGCTCTCCATCTCAAATTTTGATATTCATCAGTTTCTCAATGAGGCACTGCTGGTAAAGGTCATGTTTAATTGGTCCTTAAGGTTCTCAACATTGATCTGACACCCGGCTGATTTCTTCCACATTTGTCATTTTGGTGTGAGTTTGATATAAGTGGGAGCACAGATAAGATGATGATCTGTCCAACAATTATCTGCACCAGTCATCACATAGTTGATCTGATGCCAATGCTTAGAGTGTGGATGTTCCCATGATGCCTTGTACTTATTCTTTTGTTCTTATTCACCAATGGTGAGGCTCTGTTGGGAATTCTCCTTACATTTGTTTTATCCTCCAACTCTTCTCCAACAACATCTTTGTGTTGATCATCAGCAATGGATCTAAAACAGACCCCTTCCTAGTTAAGACAGGAAAAAAGCAAGGCCATGTCATTGCTCTAACTGTTTTCTCCATCTTCCTTACTGTCATTTTCCTTCTCATTGCTGGTAAGCTTCCCTCCAAACTTTATTGTCCAAAATGGAATGGATGGCAAGCTCTTCAACCTCAGTCATCCAAGACAAATACTTTCACTAAATCAGTTATTGAACTCCAATATGCAGCTGACAGTGCCTTGTGAGCTCACTCAGAAGATCTTCAACAAATAGTCAATATTTTTTCTGAGGTCTACAAGCAGATCAGCTTCACTCAACACTAAGAGAACTAAAGTATTCCACCATCAGGCTCTCATACACAAGATGCCATCATTCAGATCAATAAAGAGACCCCGGAGAGTGGAGAGCATGTCCTTGACTTCAGCAGCTCTCTGTTGCAGAAAGCTGACATTGACAAGGAAATTCAACACCACCTTCAATTTGCCAGTGCAGTTTTCAGGCATTTGAAGATCATGACATCAAGAATCAAACCAAGCTTCTTGTGTACCAGGCCATTGTTATCCGTGCTCTCCTGTATGGTGCCAAAACCAGGGTCATGTACATTAGATACCTCAAGGCTCTTGAATAATACCATCAGCCATGCCTCCACAAGATCTTCCAAATCAATTTGGATGACTGATATATCAACAATTATTCTGTCCCATGCCAAAATCTCCAGCACGGAAGCTAACACCATCCACCATCAACTCCGTTGGGTGATCATATTCTTTGAATGTCAGAAAATTGACTCCCGAAGCAGATTATGTTGTGACAACTGAACCATAGCCAATGGGGCAGGCAAAAAAGTGCTTCAATGATACCCTCAAAACCAATATTGACAAACTCATGGGAAACCCGAGCCCTTGACTAGCCAAAATAAAAAAGGGCCTGGTGGCCAAGATCCCAGTATTTCAAGATCCAACAGAGGCAACAGGAAATGGAGAAATGGGAAAGGAGAAAAGAATGTGCTGCCACCCAACTCAATGATCCAGGTGTGCCCTTAGCATGGAAAATGTTTGCCCCCAACGGTGACAAGATCTGTGGATCATGGATTGGTCTTATCAGCCACCTGTGAATCCACAAGATAGCAGCAATCATTTTATGGAAGACAATGATCCTTGAATACTGAGGCATCACTAATGGTTACCCAATAGATAAAAAGGCTTTTTTTTTAAAGTACATTCTCCTTTGCCTTCCAGAAAATGTAAGGATGGTGGCAAACTGTTATCCTCTGACTGTAAAGAAATGTCTGCAAAGCATGTGAATTCTGTATGAGCTAACAAGGGTTAATGAGAGAACAGTGGAGTGGACACTATTTGCCCATCTAGGCCTATGAACATAATCAGAAATGAAACCATGAAACTAATCTCCAGAAATCTGTCCACAAACATGTTGCACAGCTAGCTGAGCAGCTCTAATTAAACTATAAGAAGCATTGCCTATATCAAACAAAAGGCATCTCTTATTACATATGCAAAAGAATTTATCCAAAGTTTAGGGATGTCAGATACTCCCCCCCACACACACCCCATCATCTATAGGGCAATGGCAAATTCCATTCATTGCATGTGGTGATACCGATGGTGATAAAAGAGCTCTTGAAGTCTTCAGGAAGGAGAAGTACTTGATTGGCTGTACGTGAATTAATGAACATGGTACTGAATTTGTCTGTAAGGGTACATCTACACAGCAGGGCAAAAGTTGAACTAAGCTATGCAACTTTAGCTATGTCAAATGCATAGCTGAAGTTGAAATAGCTTAATTCAGCTATTGGCGCTGTATACACAGCAGGAAGTCGAAGGAAGAACACTCTTCCTTCGACTTCCCTTACTCTTCGTAAAATGAGGGTTACAGCAGTCGGAGTAAGACATCCTCCAGCTCTCCATTATTTTGAAATAGTGTAGATGAACTCTTTGTTATTTCAGAATAACATCAGTTACTCCAAAATAACACTGCTGTATAGACATAGCCCAGATGTAATAGAACTGTGCAGAGGAACTCAATTTGGTTTCACAAAGGGTTTTAAACTAGAGATAAAACCCCAAAATGCCAGAAATTGCTGTGAAGAAAAATTCTGAAAAATAATTTTGGATTCATGCAAATGTCTAGCTTTGATTTTTCACTTTTTAAATATTGTATTATATTTTATTGTGTTGTATTAGAAAACAATTCTAAACAAAGTTATTCCAAAATGAAACTTCAAACTTAATTCTAAAAATATTGCCAGCACTTTTTTAGGGGTGGGGATAGATTCCTGAACAAAATTTCAGTGAAATCAGCAAGCTTCTGATTGTGATGGAATGGTATTTTTGGTGAAAAATGGTTGTATCAAGGTTTTTTCTCGTTAGCTCTAATGGTGACACTGGATCAGATTCTGCCCTTCCTCAGTTGGTCCCCCTTCATGTGTAGTGACCTGACTATAGCTATGTCTAATTTGAGATGGTGCAGAGGCAAATCAATAGAATAAGTTTACATTTTAAGTTTTATAAAGCAAAAAAAAACCTCCAAGAAATCTAGTGGGAATGGCAAAACAAAACAATCATACAGTGGCATTGCCAGCAGCTGGTGCCCCAGGCGGAATGCGCGATTGGTGCCCCCACTTCCACAGCCCTCAATGGCATGATGTCATCATTGGGTGCCCCGTTTAACGTGGCACCCTAGGCGACGGCACAGTCGGCCTATACGCACGGGCCGCCCCTGCAATCATATAATTATAAAGTAACATCAAATACTTGCTTGGAAAATAATAAACTGTAAATTCCCATCATAATAAGTTTTTTAAACCATTCTCTGTATCACCCCAAGAGAGAAACTTCTCCTCTTCTTACTGGCTCCAAAGTCCCACTTCACCCCAGTTGTCCCACCTTGGCCTCTCTCCAGCTTGTAATGCTCCTTTTCTTTCATGCTATGATAACCAGACCTACTTCCAGCAGACCCATCTGCAAACAATAGCTCTGCACCCGAAAAGCCACAGCTGTTCCCCAGGCACCCAAAGAGTATGCCCCTCTATAAACATTCCATTGGTCAGCCTCATTTTTCATACGCTCCTTGCACACTGCCCTAGTCACAGTCTGTCTTTCTCTAACACAGCCTCCTCAGAACAGTTCTTTTTCACCTCAGCACAATCTCTTTTCACCTCCTTCTCTGACCAACTTCACACTGTCCCCTTCAGATTCCAAGCCTGCTCCCCAGATCAAGCTGCCCTCTCATTGGCTGTCTCTTACTCCGGGTCAGGGTGATTACATGTATTGCTCTGATGGTATAAATACAACATCAAGGGTTTGGAATAGCCCCCCAGAGGAACTCCTCCAACAGAGAGACAATATAGGCCTCTGACACCCCTCAGTGCAGATACAAGGATAGGGACCTGCAGGGAGCAGGGCTGGTTCTAAGTGGGGGTGAGGTGGGAGTGACAGGCAGGAAGTGCTCAGATAAGGTGACCATACTCTGATGGTCAAAACTGGGATGCCTAAACACTTTTGAAGATTTGGGCCTCAGTGCATGCTAGGATAAGATATTGTGAATTTGGTTAGTGCTGCATAATCCCTAGAACGGTGTGAATAATTGATTTTTCACTTCTCTTGCCGTACTGAAATGTTGGAATAGAAGTTGTTTGGGTCAACCTGACATGAAAAATTCTTGAATTTTTTCAGAGAACTGAAAAGTCAAGGGGGAAAATAATTTTGGGTTGAACAAAAACATTTCTGAGGTATGTATAAAAAGTTTTAATTTTTTTATATAAAACTGAAGAAAATGTCAAACCAAAGTCACTCTGAGTTGAAAGAGTTTGTTTTAAATTTGTATTGTGGTTGGGAGGAGGGTTACTGATACAATTAGTCAAAATCAACACACCTTCACACAATGATTTAGTCAACCCCAAACAGCATTTTTTTAATATAAATGGTTGCGACCAAGAATTTCATCCAGCTCCAGCAGTTGTCACTCCTAAAGTGAAGACATAATAATTAAAGCTCAATATTACACATTTCATTAATAAGTTACTTGGTTTTCTAAGGAGTTCCCAGTGGTCTGAGGTACAACAATCTCCATGGCCTGGAATCTGATTTCCTTCATGACTATTATTTTGTATTACCTTTGATATACAGCTTGAGATGGTCTCTGATTTTGGCACTGTGCTAGCTCCATATGGCTGTTTTCCTTTAACTCAGCCTATGATGTGTGGTTAGCAACTCTCTTTTACAGACTAATGCTAGCAAAAGAGGGAGAGAAAGTGTGTGTGAACCAAAACTATCAAAACAGAATTGTAGGTATCTGTGATGTTTGAACTTTGTGCATCTTTGCTGCCCTTTCCACAGTCTATAATCTGAGCTGTAGTGTATCTATAGTACCTGAAACTCTCAGTGCTCAAGCCACTGGAGATGGGAGTTGCACATACTGGTTGGACCTCTATGGTCTAGCACCCTCAGGACTTGAACTTGCACAGCAGTAAAGTTTGTGAATGGGAACTGAATCCTCACTAAAGTGTTTGAGCATGAAATATGTTTGCCTGTTCTGAAATTCAAACAACAATTTTATTTTCCACAAATCTGTCCTGCATCTTACAAGACTACGGTGCCAGATGATGGGGAGTAGAACACTGAAGCTACGTCTAAACTACACCCCGCTGCCGACAGAGGGGTGTAGTTTAGATGTAGCCTCAGATACATACCCAGGGTGTATCCCACAATGCATCGACACACTCACACCTGGTGAGTATGCACAGCGCCAGTGCAAGGAACCAAGTGTGCATGTACATGAGTTATGCACTAACTGTGGTGGCATTATGCCAGGGTAACTTGTATTGATGAACATTTGTAGCACAGACATAGCTGAGCTTGCCTTTGAAGAGCTCTAGATATGTTTCACATAAAAATGCTGCTTTGTGGTATAATGCAATATTGTAATATTCCAATGCATCATTCGCATGTTGCAAAGCAAAATGACAAAAATATGACACAAAACTTATGATATCATGATGCAGTTTTGGCCCATGGATAAATGAAGCTAAACTGGTAACTCCCAGACTAAGAAGATAATAGGAAACCTTTTCTGTGCATGTACAGTATGTTGGGGTGTTCTTAGGAAGTGGATTCAGATTTCTGCCAACCTTAGTGATTTCCTCTTTGCCTACTTTCTAAACATTTATTTTCGATAGTACTTGAAACAAAGAATTACATTTCCATCTTTTTGTGTATGTGTGATTGTATGTAACAAATACTTGCATGCACAGTTTTGAGGACTAGAAATTTTGTGAGTAGGTGAGAGAACTTGAATCAATAGGACTTTATTGGATAAATGGGTTTTGCAGGTGTATATTCTGTCACCAGCACATAGCATGCAAGTGCTTTAGTTTGTGTGCATGTTTTTGTTCACAAAGTCACACGATACAAATGGGAGTTCCATTTTGAAAATATAGGGTCAGACTGTGAAACTTTTATTCACATCAGTGAAAATCTCACACAAGTTGTCTTACTGTGTTAGCCTTTTAGAAGCTCTCCTTGAAATAAGAGTCCTGCCTTTTGATTGTGAACTCTACTGACTGTTTGCTGTCCCTTACTGACCTGCTTTTTATAATACACATTCTTAACTAGGAATCTAATATCCACAGAGGGACATAACTTGTCTCACACCTTCTGTTTAAAACTCAAAGTTATAAGAATTGTGAGGCCTTGCTTTCACAGTTTATATTCAAATTGGAAAAAAAACACAAATGAGCTTTTGCCCTTCTGCTCCATCAAGCTCACATATGGAAACCCAGCAAGAAAATAGGGAGGAAGCATAATCTGTGAATTAAAAAACATGATTCAGCGTCAGGAGTTCTGCATTAATGTATCAGCCCAGTCACAGATTTATGGTCTGAACTTTGGCAAGTCACATGAACTCCCTTATGCTTTCACTTCACTATCTGTAAAATGGAAATGAAAATATTGATTCACCTAACAGTATACAGTGTTGGTTACTAAATTAATGTTCATAAAATACTGCATTATTAATTATAATTACTATGAGTCTGAACTTTTTCTTCTGTGTTTGTACAATGCCTAACACAGCGGGCTCCTGGTCTATAACTGGGTTTCCCAGATAGTTCTGCAGTACTACTACTAATAATAATAATTAATTATTGTTGTTGAAACCCTACAGAAGAGCTTCATTTTGATCCTTTTATGTATAAGAAGCAGAATATCCTGTTCTGGTTGCACCCGCATAATTGAGAGACTAAACCCTTTTTTCATAGAAATACCCTTTACACTGTATGTTTACTCAATAAGTTAATATCTCTTTGACTGCAGGAGCTCAATTTATTTCTTAGTAGAAAAATAAAAAAAGAAAAGTATACTTGATCAAAAAGAAACAAGACAAGTTTGTAAGAGATCTGCCCTTGGCATTTTCTTTTGCCATGCCCCCATAGTCAAGCCAGACTTTTGGGGCATTCTGTCACTCTTGTATGAGTAAATTTCATCTGAAGTAAATGTTACCACAAGCCACAGTTTGTGTATAGAACAGTGTTGGTCTCCAGAGTTTAAGTGCCCAATCTCAGTTGTGGAAAGGGCAGTGGGAATCAGAGGAATGCTTTGGTTGACCTCTTTTGATATGGGCTTCGCTGATAAACTCACACAAACCATGCTAAAAGAGAATCCAATTATAAAGTGATTAGGAATGTTCAGTTTGTCAGTGGCTTTGACTGAATATGAGTAACCTTTTCATATTAAACAAAGGGTGCATCATACAGTGCGATAGGTGCTAGACAGAGGAAGAGACTTTTCCACATGAAGAGATTAATAGTAGGACCTGGAAACACTGTGGAGGGAATATATTATGTAAAGGAATAGTTTAGGTATAGTTTAATAATGGCAAAAATAATTTTGTCACAGAATAATTTCACATATCTGATCACCAACGTTTTACCCCATGCTTCACATCATGAAAATGGGGCACTTTATGTCAACAGCAGATATAGTACTCATAAACTCCATCTACAGAAGCTTCAGCTGTGTGATCTAAAGGAGGCTATCCACTACACAGATGAGCCATTTTGATTCTGTCCCATAGAATACAGTACCCTATCCTATTCCTTACAAAATGTATGTGATTTCTAGAGGTTCCCATATTCATGTGAGAAAATTTCCCATTGTCTTGTGCAGTGTTTTTATAGCTGTGTTGGGATGAGAGAAACAAGGTGGGTGAGGCGATATCTTTTATTGGACCAACTGTTGTTGATGAGATGAGATTTCAAGCTTATACAGAGTACTTCCAGAGCCGGAGTAAAGGGGGGGGACTAGCCGGGCAGATCAATACTCCAAGCTGGTACTTTCAAGACTTTTATAAATTCCCATTTGGGACTGTATATGGGCTTATAGAGGAAGACCCATGAAAGCATTTCTCAGGAGTACCCTACAGCCTGTGCTGCTGCCACCTACACATCTTCTTCAAGAAGGACAAGAGAAGTTTCTGCTGGAGAATCAATGGATAATAAAAAAGACCTTCAGACCTATTCTTGTCCCTCTCCGATCACCACAGTTAGTGGGAAGAAGAACCTCATAGTAAGCATTTGACCGTAGCAAGAAAAAATTGTCTCATAGGGAGCCTCTTCCCAAATAATATAGTCTGAAGGGCAAGATCCCTCAAATCCCATGTTTTGTTAGCTAGGACCCAAAAAATGTCATGACCTGGTCAGCAGCATTGCCCAAAGATCTCATGCACTAGTAAAGGAGGCTTCCACAGTTCTATGCATCAGTGGGAATACAGACTCCAATTTCATGCAGGAGGGGGTCAAAGATTTCAAAATCCCATGTGTGTGAATTTTGACAGGCATTTTAGAGTTGGAAAAGGGATTGGGTGAGAGGAGAATTGCAACTGGTCTTGTATTGGTGGTGACTGTGGTCTAGGTAGGATCTGAAAGAAGCTCAGAGAGCAGTGTAAGTAGGTTGAATTAAACCAGAGAAAACACACTCCTTAGCTGAATTTGGTGATATAATCAACATAAGAATGGCCATCCTGGGTTAGACCAATGGTTCATCTACCTAGTATCCTGTCCTCTGACAGTGGCTGGTGCCAGAGATTTCAGAATAATTAAAAAAAAAGAATAATTATCAGGTGATCCATCCCCTGTCATCCAGTCCCAGCTTCTGGCAGTCAGAGTTTTGGGACATCCAGCACATGGGGTTGTGTGCCTAGCCAAGATGGTCAGTAGCCAGTGACAGACCTATGCTTCATAAATGTATGTAATTTATTTACCCCAGTCAACTTTTGGTTTTCACAACACCCCCTGCAATGAGGGCCACAGGTTGACTGTGCATTGTGTGAAGAATTTGTTTGTTTTAAACCAGTGGTCTCCAACCTTTTTACACCCAAGATCACTTTTTAAATGCCAGGGCAAGCCAAGATCTACCCCCCGCCTTTCCCAAGGCCCCACCCCTTCCTTGAGGCCCCGTCCACCCCATTCTCCCCCTCTCCATCACGTGCTGTCCCCAGGCCTTACTCACTTTCACTGGGTTGAGACAGGGGGGATGTAGGCTCTGGTGCAGGACTGAGGGATTTGGGTGAGGGAAAGGGTGAGAGGTGCAAGCTCCGGGAGAGAATCTGGGTGCAGGCGGGGGTGGAGAAGGGGATGCTGGCTTGGGGAGGGAGCTCCAGGCTGGGGAGTACTGAAGCCAAGTGGAGGGTTGGGGTGCTGAGCAAGCCTCAGGCCATGGAGAAAACCCCTGAATGCTTGTGGGAAGCAGAGCTTTGCATTTCCCCCCTCAGCAAATCCACCCCACTGCAAGAAAAAGAAACCCCAGCATGCACCGTATTTTAAAGAAACCCAAATCAATTCCACAGGGAAACCGGCTCTGTTGAAGCTTTGAAGGAAACGGGGCAGGGGAGGTGAAATGGAGAGTAGAGTCAGCAAAGGAAAAGTGGATTGTGGGAGATGGGGCTCTACGCTCAGAGGAAGGAGCAGGTGAGGTGAGTGCTGGGAATTAAAAGGAAGCCGGGATCACATGGAACAGAGGCATGGCCATGGGACTGGGAGCAGAAGGGAGGCAAATGTGAGGTTTGCCAATAGACCTTATTTTCCTGAGATATACTGATAAAAGCATTGGTTGTGATGGTCCCTCAGACAGCTCCCCATCATACAGACACATGCACATAACTGCCAATGTCATAACTATTTTAGCCGCATGCTCCTCTTGCTGAACACCCCACAAAGGGACTGGATTGTCTTTAGGAAGTCACAGGCACTTTCCCTCCTTGTCTGAAGTTACTGCAGCCTCATCCATGGTAGTTCCTTCCCACCCACTCCCCCAGCCTGCTGCTACAGCTGGGAGCCTGCAAGGACTGGAGGGCTGTGGGGGATTCCCCCATATAGTCTCCTCTGGTTGGCTATGGAAAGAAAGCACATTGACCCATTAGGCATTGCTGGAACTTGTTCTGTGCTGCAGACACAGATTCTGTTCAGGTCAGTTTTCTGCTGACTCTTCTTTAGGATCAGAGGAGGGAACCTAGCAGCAATTCAAAGCACTGAGCCAGCCCACACCCCTCTCAACACCTCCCTGTCTCTTTAAACACCTTTCAAAGAAAATACAACCACCACCACCACCCCCCCACACACACACCCCTTGCTAGGAAGGCATCAGCAAATCAGCCTGGGGCTACAGCCCCCTGCAGCCTATATTCTGAGTTCAGCTGATGGTTTGTTAAAGCACCTGACTGCTACAGTAAAACACATGGGGAAGGGGGAAAATGTGGGACTGCAACGGAGATTGACTGTTGTCACCCCCTTGATCAGCCAGTCAATAGCGATCGACTAATTGGGGATAGCTGTTTTTAACATTTTGTTTTAAACCTGCTGCCTTTTAAATGCATTACATGAGTGACCCCTAGTTCTTGTGTTATGTGAAGAAGTAAATCACATTTCCCTATTCGCTTTCTTCACACCATTCATGATTTTAGAGACCTCTATCATATCCTCTCTGAGTCATCTCTTTTCTAAACTGAACAATCACAGTCTTTTTAATCTCTCCTCGTGTGGAAGCTGTTTCATACCCCTAATAATTTTTGTCGCCCTTCTTTGTGCCTTTTCTAATTCTAATATATCTTTTTGAGGTGAGGCAACCAAAACTGCATGCCATGTTCAAGGTGTGGGTGTACCATGGATTTATATATTGGCATCATATTATCTATCCCTTTCCTAATGGTTCCTAACATTCTGTTAGCTTTTTTTACTATTGCTGTACCTTAAAAGACAGTTTCAGATAAATGTCCACAATAATTCCAGGATCTCAGTGTGAGGGGGCTGACTAGGTCCAGAGACGTCCTGCTGTAGGACTCAGAATCCTGCCACACCCATCCCAGGAAAGGAGCCATGGAGCTAAGTCCTCCAAGCAACCTAGAGAGATTGTTCAGGAAGCAGCCAATCAAGGGAGGCTGCTAGGGGCTAACCAATCAGGAGGTTGTAGGTTAGTATAAAAGGAGCTGCAGTGCAAACAGATCAGAGTTCAGTTCTTTGCTGGAGCTGGAAGAGGTACAGATGGTGTTCCTGGCTGGTGCCTGAATACAAAAGAGCCCTGAGCTAAGAGTAAAGCATTTGTGAAGGCAGGGGTTGCAGGGAATGTCTCAGGGAACTGAAAGCAGTTTTGTTAAAGGGACATAAAAATGTGTGGCTGCTATTAGAGTCCCTGAGCTGGGACTCAGAGTAGTGAGTAGCCTGCATCTCCCCACCACCACCACCACCCATGGGACACAGGGAATGTAGCCTACAACTAGGCAGTGATGAGGCCTCAGAAGAGGATCTGAACTACTTAATGGCCCAGCTGGGGCCAGAAGGGCCCAGAGAGAGCCAAACCATTGCCTTCAGGGAGGAAGCCCTAGGACTATGGCCCGACTCCAGGGCCAGGAGTGTTTAAAGACTACAGACATACCAGACCAGAAGGGGGTGTTTGTGAGAGGTTGGGTGCCAGGCCATTACCCTAATTCTTGAATGGCAATAGCTAACTTAGACTTCATCATTTTGTATGTATAATTGTGACTATGTTTTCCAATGTGCATTGCTTTTGCATTTATCAACACTCAATTTCATCTGCCATTGTGTTGCCCAGTCAAATAGTCAGTGTGTTCAGGTCCTCTTGTCCAGCACACCAACTGAAGCTGTTGTTCTGCTCACCTAGTATTGTTACAGAATGAAGGGGAGAGACTCCACTAACTTCTGAGGTAGATGAAATAACACTGGGAGCATGAGAGTGGCAGGTAACCAGAAGTGTCAGCAAACTCTCTCAATGTGCACAGGAATTAACATACAAAAACAAACTATAAAGATCAGACCTCATTAGAAACCACAGAGTGAAACTGATTTACAAATGTGTTACTACTATTGTAACTAGGGAAAACAGTTTAATTTGCTAGTGCTCCTTTAATCCAATAGCTGTTCATGAGACACCTTCTAATGTAGACAGAGGGAACAGCCAAGCACTGTATAAAATAGGGATGTAAAATCCTGGTTAATCAGGTAACTGGTTAAACATTAGGTTAACCTAATGTTTAACCGGTTAACCAACCAAGCAGGATCCAGGCTGGGGACTGCTCCAGCCCAGCTGGAGTAGCCCCCATCTCTTGGGGCTCCAGCTCCCAGCCCCTGCTAGCGCGCGATGGGCCCCATGTAGGGCTGGTGCATCCCTCTGCCAGTGACAGGTGGGGAGCTGCTCCAGCCCCCACTGGTTACCAGTTAACCAAAACTGGTAAGCATTACCCATTTAGAGTGATACATTTCAGTTAACCTCTCAGATCCCTAGTATAAAATAAATTAATAATAATGCCTAGTTCCTATATTGAACTTTTCATCTGTAGCTCTCAAAGTGCTTTATATGGTACAGGTGGGGCAACTGTGGCACCAAGAGGGGAAATGACCTACCCAAGGTCACTTAGCAGGTGAGAAATACAGTATTTGATGCTGCGTTTCATTTGTATATATTGTATATGCACGTTGGAAGCAGATTGATCATTCTGACCAATCAAAATTTAGAAATGGGAAAATCTAGAACTTTAATTTTGGCAGCCCCTGAACGACAAACCTTCTAGAATATCAGATTTGTAGTGGGATAAAAATATACATGAAACATGCGATTTGACTGGGAATTCTTTTCCTCTTTATTTCCATAACACCAGTAAAGTCTGTCCTTCTAGGCAAGGAGAAATGGATGCCCTAGCTGCAGCAGCTCCATAAAAAGGCAGTGTTATCTGATTACTACAGGGGACTGGGAGTTAAGACACCTTGGGCCAGATCAATGGTGCTGTACAGATTTGCCCCGGTGGAGGATCTGTTTCGTGGATTCTATTTCAGACTCTGTCAGTTACTGTGTGTGACCTTGGGTGGATCAGTCCACCTCACTGTGCCTTAGATTCCAATCAGTAAAAGGGAGCTAATGACACCAAAATTCTCAATTTATTATTACTAAGGCTTAGGAGCAATCGTTCTCCTTGTGCAATGCAAGCACATAACAAACTCCAGTCTATCAGGCAATATGTGGGGAGGAGGCAAGATCCCTCCCCCGCCCCCAACTTGACCTGTCCGAGGCAGAGAGGAGGAGGGGCTGTCCTCTCCCTGTGTTCTCTCCTCCTCCTATGCTCCCCACCCTACACACATACATTCAGCCCTTCTCCCTGGCAGCCTGGCAGGAAACGGGACAGAGCCATTTCTGCCTGAGAGCCGGGGTAAGGAGTGAGGGCCATTCCCTGTCCAGACTCATCTGCCAGGGACAGAGGCTGAACATGCTGTGATGGGGACATTCTGACTTGTTCAGCATCCGTTCCTAGCAGCTGGGGTGGCAGCAGGCTGGCCCCTGCCTGGGCCCTGCTACTGAGGATAGGACACACACACACACAGCGCATGCTCAGTGTCCCAGCCAGACTCTCAGGCAGAAGCACAGCCTTCCCACTCCCCACCTGGTTGCCAGGGAAAACAGCTGACTGAGCAGGGGGAGGCACAAGCAGAAAAGGACAGAGCCCCCTCCCTTCACAGATAACGTGGAGTGGGAAGAGTACAGCACTTCTGGGCAGGTGCAAGGCACAACACTCATTGGGCAGAGGACACATGGGCTGATCATATGGCCTTCTGTTTAGGTTAGGACACAGCAAGCTGGGTTGTGATTTATCCTGTACTAGTCTTCCATGGTATAACTCTCCATGCCCAGGTTGTTGACACACCTTGACAATCCATTAGAGTGCTTTGATCTGGTCCTCTTTGAAATGGGACTAGCTCAAAGCGCTCTACTGAACTGTTAACACAGGGCTGGGCAAGATATGGCCCGGGGGGAAGATCCGGCCCACCCAACACTTTGATCCGGCCTGCAGACTGCATCTGCCACTTTCTAGTTATATCCTGCTGCCCCGGCCACCAAATTTCCAGGCAGTGGTTCAGGCAGCAGATACTATTTAAATGGCTCCTGGTCAAGGCACTATCCTGGGAGGGGCTGGAGCCACAAGCCTTTTAAATTGCTGCTATTTAAAGAGTTCGCATCTCCCAACCCAGCCACTGGTTGTCTGGGAGCCACCTGGGGTTGCTGCAGCTATTTAAAAAGCTTCTGGTCATAGTCCTACCCCAGCAGGGGCCAGAGCTGTGAGCCCTTCGAATAGCCCCAGCAACCCTGAGTGGCTGCCAGGCAGTGCGGTAGCAGCTGGGCCAGGATCCATGAGCCCTTTTGCGGTGTTTTTACTTCAAAGCCTCTGGCCTCAGACAACTCTGGGGGGCAGTCACTTTTTTTGTTGATCAGTTGTAGAAGTAGGTCAAAAATGGCAGATGGTGATGCAACACGCATCTGGAAAAAACATTCTAGAACAGTAGGTCATTTAGTTAGTGATGTCACTGAGATCTGAGTAGGAGATTCTAGAAGAGTACATTATTCAGTCAATGATTTCACTGGAACCTGGGAAGAAGGTTCTAAGATGGTGATAGTGAGAGGCAGTCGGGGCGAGAAAGAGGCAGATTGGTAGTTGCTTGAGCAGTGACAAACTTTTCAGTCTCTTAAAGTATGTCTGCATGACATGGCACAGCTATAATGCTACAGTTGTTGCACTGTTGTGTAGCTGTTTCCTATACTGACAGAAGGGGATTTTTCCATTGATGTAGTTAACCCATGAAGCTGAGATGTTTGCAGAAGAATTATTATGTGGTCTTAGCTGTCTCTCCAGTCTGGAGGGTGAAGAGGAATGGCTAGGTTTTCCTAACTACATTGCACAGTGCACACAATTGTTTGCTGCCCTGCACAATATAACTAGATCAGTCTGAGTTTTGGTTTAGACCAGACCTTAGTGGTGGTCAGACCAGGTGGTGCAAGGGACAGAGGCTGCTACCCTGATTGCTAAGGAAAAGTGGGTTTGCTATACTTTCTACTGTTGCTTCTACCCTGAACAAGAATGCTCCATAGGGTCCTATTGGTTTTGTGAACCAAAGGGCCAGGTAAGAACCTACTGCTATTCCCTTTAAAACCACAGTGCCTCAGTGAAATAGGATCCACAGGAAGAGAGGTCAGTGAAAGAAATGCCATGAGGTGGTGGTTAAAAGGAATTTTGTAGGGAGCAACTGCTTAGTGACAAGTTCCCCTTAAAACCAGTGAGTATTGTGTATGCAATCTTATTTTTAAGACAGGTAAAATTCAGGGGATTGCCTGTTTAGGGACTGGGACTGGCCTGCATTGTTAGCTCACTGTTAACCTGCATATCAGACTTATATGATGTTGAACTATCAATCACAGAGTGAGGGAGGGGTTAGTCTGAATAACTTTTTTATGAGCAGCTGGTTGTTACAGGACAGACAGCTTAGATCCCTCTCCTGAGAGAAAACTCCTCGATATGAAGTACTACACATACTGTATAACGAGACACCATTTAGACATAGAGACAAATTCAGATGTGATATCAATGGAGGTGCAAGTTACATATCAGTAAAATGTGTGTATATTTGTCATTGCACTTCATATGATATCCTCCTGTTGGTTGCAGTTTCTACTGCAACCACACGCTACTGCACCTTCAGGCTGCGTCTAGATTGGCATGATTTTCCAGAAATGCTTTTAACGGAAAAGTTTTCCGTTAAAAGCATTTGCGGAAAAGAGCGTCTAGATTGGCACGGACGCTTTTCCTCAACAGCACTTTTTGCGGAAAAGTGTCCCTGGCCAATCTAGACGCGCTTTTGCGCAAGAAAGCCCCGATCGCCATTTTAGCCATCGGGGCTTTTTTGCGCAAAACAATACCACGTTGTCTACACTGGCCCTTTTGCGCAAAAGTTTTGCGCAAAAAGGACTTTTGCCCGAACGGGAGCAGCATAGTATTTGCGCAAGAACACTGACGATCATACATGAGATCGTCAGTGTTCTTGCAGAAATTCAAGCGGCCAGTCTAGACAGCTGGCAAGTTTTTCCGGAAAAGCGGCTGATTTTCCGGAAAAACTGGCCAGTCTAGACACAGCCTCAGTGTATAAGTTATACCAGCATTTCCACTTGAAACCAACACCATCATGAAGGCCACCATGGAATTTAGCCCTTTATTCCAAGGACAACTCTGCATTTCCAGCTCTCAGAGTTGAAAACTATCTCTGGGGGCAGTAATCCCTCTGAACTCTCCAGGGCAGCAGAAGTGTGATACTTGTTCCATCTCCAACATAATCTGAGGCTGTGCAAGTACTCAGACTCCACAGTGATGGGCAATCGTATAAAAAGAAGGAAGTCTGGAGGGGAGAGTTCGGGAGTGCCACACTGATGTCAAGTTTCCATTATGCCAGTGCAACACAGTATTTCTTTCCTGCTTTTGCATTTCCTGAAGCACTACTGCTCTTTTTATTCCCCCTCTTGCTTT
Source organism: Pelochelys cantorii (assembly GCA_032595735.1). Lineage (NCBI taxonomy): Eukaryota > Metazoa > Chordata > Testudines > Trionychidae > Pelochelys > Pelochelys cantorii. Next base: position 252,319,931 of record CM064326.1, on the reverse strand, counting down.
ATATTCTACTAGAGGGTGTTTCCCTCACCCTATCTGTTCCCACCACTTCCTCAAAGCAGGGACTGCAGCACAAGCATTTCACTTTTATCATTCCTCTCTACCTCCATTGTGGTGTTTCCCTTGCTCCAAGAAACAAACTGCTAATTTCCAACTTCCCTTTAAGTGCCAGAGCTCCATCTCACGTCTGAGAGGAGCTGTCACCCTAAAGTAATGATTTTCTCTTCAGCTGAGCCTCTAGCTGGATTGTAACAGGGGGACAGAATTCTGCTGCTGCCCCCATACTTTTATCAAGTGTTGGAACCTTGCAGGGAGTGGTTGGAAAATTATTGCCGATTCAGTAGTGCTGGAATCTAAAGGCAATGGGAGTAACTCTTTGGAAGAAAGTCTGAACCAGATTTATCCTGAGGAGCATCTGAGCCTATGGTTAATGCAGTGGTCCTTTGGGATTACCTTCTTGTTAAAAAAATTATGTCTCAGATTCTACAATGACGCTGTAGGTTTTATTTGCAACTGGAAGATTTACCTGGCATTACTCCAGCCCTTAACTCAATTAATTTTTATTTTTTGGAAAAATGAAAATGCACATGCTTCATTTGAATCCTTGCTCTGGGGTGGAGTTTGGGAGGAGGGGTTCCATATCCAAGCTGCCCTGGGAGAGATACCTACCCCTCTCTCCCACCACAGTGCCTTGGGGCAAAGTGAGAAGCCCCTCTCCATGGCCTCTGCAGCTCCACAGGACACAGCCAGGGGAGGCGTACATGTCCCCCAGCTGGGGCAGGTCGCAGGTTTGTCTGCCATCTGTGCTCCCTAGCCAGAGTCAGGAATGCAGCAAACAGTGCACTTTCCCCTTGCTCCCTGACAAAAGGAACAGTCAGCAATGTTACCATATGAATGGGGTGGGGGAGAGCTTCATCCTGCCCCTTCCTGGTGGCCACGTAGCGTGTGAGAGGCTCAGGGCTGGAGCAGTCCTGGACAAAGTGGCAAGGCCCCAGCAAGCCCCTTTCACCTGCACAGTGATTGTCTCTTTTCTATATGGTTTTATAAGAACCAACCCCATTCCAGGCACACCATTTTCCTAGCAAAACCAAACCCTGGCCTTGCTTTAAGATATGATAAGAGGAAGCTGCATACCAAATTTGGTAGTCCTAGCTCTTACCATTTAGGAGGAATTCTTTAGTTATAAATTCTCTCTCAAATACATAGCGGTATGTCTACACAGCAGCGTTATTTCGGAATAACTGATGTTATTCCAAAATAACAGAGTGTGTCTACACTGCAAGCCATTATTATTTCACAGTAATGGTGAGCTGGAGGACTTCTTACTCTGATTCTTGTAAACGTCATTTTACGAGGGGTAAGCAAAGGCAAAGGAAGAATGTTCTTCCTTCGACTTCCTGCTGTGTAGACGGTGCCAAAAGCCGAATTAAGCTATTTTGACTTCAGCTACACAGTGGCTGTAGCTCAAGTTGTGTAGTTTAATTTGATTTTTGCCCTGCTGTGCCCTAGAAGATTAGGTGGGGCTACATCACTTTGTGGAGATACCCAACAGCTGTTCAGAAGACCCTACTGGTTTCAGTGAATGGGGAATTGGAAGTGTGCATCTGAGAGTGGCATATTAGGCATTATTAGTCTCAGCAGTGTGTATTCATCAGAAGTGCATGGTGTTTGATGTGGTCTTCGTCTGTAATGAACCCTCAAGCTTCAAATCTAGTCAAATTAGAGGGAAATATCAAGATAAAGAGCACTAGGGAATGTTATTGCACATCAAATGTACAAAATATTTTATAATCTCTTGAAACAATCTGTTTGGGTAAGATTTTAATGTATTTATTGGTGAAGTTGACATTTAAGAGCGGAATTTACTGTTCATAAAGCAAGATCGACTAAGGCTTGAAGCCTTGAAGCTTACTATCTCCACACCGGATAGTAAAAGCAGAGTAACAGCCCCATTCTGGAAGCAAAACAATTCATAAAATATGAAAATAGTCTCTGAACCATACTTACACAAGTTCCTACTTAAATGCTAAGTTTATTTGAACAGCTCAGGAGGCAAGAGATTAGGCTGCCATGAAACTCCATCTTCTTCTTCTGTTCAAGAGACAAGTTAAGACCTTTTTTTTATTATTATAACCTAAGCAAATTGGAAGGGGTCTTTCCATACTCATTTGACAAAAAGTCACAATGGCAAAAGCCAAATGCCAGGGCTTTGTGATGTCATTGTCCCTATTTGAGAGCTATAGGGCTGTCATCTTTTTACTAATTTCTGTACCTGTTATCAGCATGGCACTTATTGGACTCTTGAGTACATAATTAGGATTGCTTTACTGATGGGACATTTGGATCAATAGTTTAGCCAATTTTCTGCCAGTTAAATTAATTACTATGTCTGTTGGACAAATGCTTGTTCAGTGATACGGAAACTTCAGTGTTTCAAGTAGAGAGGTAAAAATTAGAGGTACTGTAAATGTTATGCCCATCAAGCCATAACTGCTAAATTGGCTGGCACCTGGCACAGCGTGTGAAGCTTCCAAAGATAGCTTTCCTGATCTACCCCCATTATTGTCTTAGTTAACACTCTGCTTTCTTTCTTTAGTTATAAATTCTTTTTATTCTCATCTCTCCTTACTTCTGTTTCCTTCAAAATAAGCAACATCTTTTTTCCTATCCTTCTTTGTCTTTCATATTTGTTCCCTGTTCTGTGGTCCATCCCTGTTTTCTTTCACCATGGTATGATGTCTATTCCCCTTTCCACTCTCTTTTCTGTCCCACGTTCCCTCCTATTTTTAAATTTGGTTCTCGGGTGGTTTCACCTCTTCTCTTTCCAGCTCCCTGTGGGTGCGTCTAGACTACGTGCTTCTTTTGAAAGAAGCTTTTTCAAAATAATCTTTTAAAAAAGCTTCTTTCGAAAGAGATCAACTAGACAGCCACCACTGTTTTCGAAAAAGCGATCCGCTTTTTCGAAAGAGGGCACCCAGGCAATTTGGATGCTCTCTTTTGAAAAAGCCCTGTTTGTGTTCAAGAACGCCTGTTTTTGAAAGAACTTTCAAAAAGTGACGTTCTTCCTCATAAAATGAGGTTTATCGCTGTCAAAAAAATTGCCATGTTCTTTCAATTTAATTTCAAAAGAACACAGTGACAGTCTAGACATAAGTGAAGTTTTTTCAAAAAGGCCACTTTTTTTGAAAAAACCCTGTAGTCTAGACATAGCCTGAGACTCCACTTCTCTCTCTGCCCATCTGAAGTCTGAGCCTTTCCTTTGCTTCTAACTGTGCTTTCCTGTCTTCTCCAAGACACTTCACTTTAGGGAATCTGCTGGTGTCATTCCTTCTAAGGGGAAATCTGTATCCACCCTTTGTTGCCTGGCACCCCACTCAGCAGAGGGGATACTGACATAGTGAAGGGGTACTGGAGACAAGATTTACTTTTTCCTCTCCTCCCTTACTGCCAGCTATCTTCCTCTTGAAGGCTATTACTGCTGCTTGTCAGCATTTATATTTGAGTAGCAGCTGTCTTTTTCTGCTTCCCCATGTGTTCAGGATGCCTGCTACTTGTACTGCCTCCCTCTTGTGGAGGGAGCTTACCCTGGCAGTGCAGCTGAGAAGAGGGAAGAAGCTTTGAAGTGGCTGGGAAGAAGTTTGAAGTGGCTCGCTCACTGTCTGCAGCTTTCCATGAAGTACTCTCTCCCCACCCCCCCTGCCCCCCACTACCATTCTGAATCAGTTCTGGAGGGCCCTGAAAAAAATGTGGCCTGCAATTTCAGCCTTTATGCACCACAGTTACAATTGCCATTTTGAAAGAGCAGAGTTTCCATTTTTGTCATAAGGTACCAAACAACAATGTACTGTAGTATGAACATTTAGCAAACTGAGATGACATTCTAGTCCTATCACACTGTTTTGCCAAAAGAAAATGAACTTCAATATGGGTATGTTTTTTGTGGGGGAGGGAGGGGTTTGTATACACTGTAAAAAGAGGCTTCTAATTATCAGTGTATATGATTTCTATAATGCATACACATATTTAAGTGTGTATATTCCCACAAAAGAAGCTGTGTTAACTTTGAGTTAAGATTGCTGGACAGCATATCCCACCAATGCAAGCCTTAAAAAAATGCAGGGAAATAAGCAGGTAAGTTATTCAGTTCCCTGTCTACACTTCACTTGTCAGTTCTTTAACCTCAGCTACCTCCCTTCTTCCATCCATAGCCTATACATGTTCACTCATCCCTAACCTTTATTTGACACCTCTGCACTCCTAGCTTAACTAAAGGAAAGAATCTAAAGAAATGTGAGGGAAACACAGTCAATGTAAAATGTTTCCTCTGCAAAGATCAAGAAAAATTTAATTGTCTTGTAAAGAGAAGTTGTGCCAAATGTGGTGACTAAGTCTATATATACTCAAATCACAACATGAGAATTTCCTTCCCAAAGCAATCATAACTATTTTTGAAATGCCAATAGTCGAGTCCAATAATTCTTGTCTGTGCTACTACATAATTCCACTCTTAGCAAATTTTCCAAAACAGTTATTACCTCCACTACATTGAATGTAATATCTTTCAAATAATATAGTGGCCACACACACCAGGCCCCATCCAAAACCTGTTGAAATCAGTAGACACCCTGTAACAGGGTCCGCTCATTTGTGAGCACCCCTCTGTGGCCAAAGGGTGTTGGATAAGCTCTCTGCCTGGCTGTCTGTGGCAGAGGAAATGTCAGCTGGTATCTGGCCTGGGACCAGGCTGCTTCTTGCCTGCTGGAGGATTGTGGGGAGGGGACCTAGACCCACCCACTCCTCGGGGTCCCAGCCCATTGACCCTATAAGTAACAGCGGTCTGCTATGAGTCTCCATTGTCTGCTACTACATTGTTCCCTGGGCCACTTCCTCAGGCTGCTGCTCTGTCTGGTAGTCTCAGGGTTCTGAGGCTAGGTTCTCGATAGACCCTGTCCAGGGTGCTATCAATTCTCATAGTCAGCTTGTGGCTCATCTTTGGCCGCTGGACCTGGGCCTTACCCAGGTCTAAAGTTCAGCTTTCACTCAGAGCTGTCCGCAGTGCTGCTATTCTCCTAGGGTATGTCTAAACTACATCCCTTTTTTGATAAAGGGATGTAAATTAGACAGATCAAAATTGCAAATGAAGCCGGGATTTGAATTTCCCATACTTCATTTACATAATGGCGGCCATGGCTTTTTTCTGAAAAGCCGCTTTTCAAAAAAAAAAAAAAACCGCGGTCAAGACAGGGATCTTTCAACAGAAATGCTCCATTTCGAAAGATCCTGTAAACCTCATTTTTTGAGGGATGTAGTTTAGACATACCCCTAGTCAGTGCATAGATCTGTCTGGGTCAAGCTCTTGTGAGGACCTACCAGGCCCTAGCCCGGCAGCTTTTATACAGGTCTGCTGGGCCCTGATTGGCTGCCATGGAGGCAGCCACTCTATCCTGCTTGGAGGACCTCTCTTCTGCTCCCCTTGCTGGGGTAGGGTGTGGTAAGGCCTCCAGCCTCCTATAGGGGGCATCAGGGCTTAGTTCACCCCATCACACACCCATTGGCTTCAGTGAGCTTTGAAACAAGCCCATAGAGAATTTGAAACTTGTACCTTATGACTCTCAGGTTTGTGGCCTGTTTTTCCATAGGGCAGTTCCTGTTTCAGTGGGTATATTCAAAATGCTCTGCTACCTACAATAATGCATTTGTTCTGTTCTTTAAAATGTTTATTTTTGCTTATCCACACACAAGTCCTGAATCTCTGCTCTATTCCACACTCTAACGGTCATCTAGTCACACTACCCATCTTCCCAATCTGTAAAAGCCTAAACAATCATGTTAAATAGATAACCATTTCCTAAGAAGCTAATTGTCATGCTGTCTAGAGTGGTTCATAACCCTGTGTGCCTACTTCAGGGCAAAATGTTAAGAACTAGGGCAGACAACCCACACTGGGGGTATATTTTAGGCTTTGTCTATGCTGTATCCTGGTTCATGCTGGTGCTGGAAATTGCTGCACTTGGGAGGGGGTGCTTTTTTCCTAAGATCAAGTATAGTGCCTGAAGCCCTGCTGTCCAGGTACGAAGCCAGTGGGGCCCTGAGCAATTGCCCTGTTTGTTAGCCTCCATCCCCCCACCAAATGCTTGACCTGCTGAAGCCAATAGGTTTCAGCATATCATCTAGGAGAAGTGTATATGTGTGTGTAAGCAATGTTTTCCAAATCATGGAAGGTGAAACCATTTTTTATTTTGTGTGTGCTCTCTGGTTTACTTCAGCAGACTCCCTGCCATTAGTCAGTAGCTCTCTAGGAGGATTGTAATACTATAATTAGATTTAACCAACTTGGAAACAAATATGAACTCCTGGATCACTGTTACCAGTCTGCCCATAGAGTCACAGACAGTCCCCTTGGGCTCTTGTCACCTTAGTGCAGTGGTTTCTTAAACTGTGTTCCGCAGCACACTGGCATCTGTAAGGCAGTCGGAGGTGTGCTGTGGAGAGCAACAAAATTCAAAATAGCCTCCCTTAAAGAGGCAGGTGACTTTTTTTTTTTTGCTCAACTTTCCCCTGACCCTTTTCTTCCCCCCTCGACTTTCCCCCTGATCCTTCTCCCCCCCCTGCCCCTGACCATTTTTTTTTTCAACAAAAAATCCTTGGTGTTCCTCATAAAAAAAAATTGTTTGGTGTTCCTCTGTCTTAAAAAATTTAAGAAACACTGCCTTAGTGGTAAAAGGTCACTAATGAAATCTCAGAATATTCAGGTTCCTCTCAGATCCAAGATATCAGTCAGTTACCCAGGATCACTTTTTACCTTAGCTCTCACACCAAAGCCAATGCTTTGAAATGAAATGAAATACTGAAAGTTATTTCTATAATGAAATAATGAGTTAGTTATAGGTTAAAGCAGGCAACACGTATACATAAAAAAGTTCAATCTGTGGTTCCAAAAGGGAACAGATTAGTAATCTCTCAGCTCCAAATGTCTTCTAAAGTTGGGGAATTCTGTGTTCTTGTTTCTTAGCTCCAGCCTTTCTTAGGGTTTGTACACAAAAATGGTTTCTTGTCAGGGATTTTTATCCCCTCTATTCAGGGCTGTCCCTAGTGGGGTGTGTGACCTGAGACAATGCCCTCGATCCACCCCAAGCCTCGCCCCTGCTCTGCCCTTTTGTCCCCATTCCACCTCTTTCCCCTCCATCCCCAAAGTGATGAAGCTCAAGAGACTAGCAGGGGACCTGGCACTTGCAGCAGGGGTTGCCACCATCCACACCACGTGCACTCACTGGCAGTGGCAGAAAGCAAAGTAACCTGGCCCCAGCCTGTTCCCCCAGCTCCCAGCCGCATTGCTCCACTTCCCACCATCACTGAGTGTGGGGAGTGGTACCCCTCCCTCCCCAATCTTCCTCCCTCAAGCAACACAACTAGGAGCCAGGGGGAGCAAAGAAGGATGTGCCCAAGTGTCACAGGGTGGATCAGGCCCTAAGGCCAGAAAAGAGTCATAGAGAAGTCCTCTTAAGGAGGCTAGAGTGGCTGCAGAAAAACTAGCCAATCAGGGCCAAGGAAGGCCTATAAGAAGAAGCTGCAGGACATGTCAGCTCAGTGTCTTGGGAGCCCTGAAGAAGTGAAGACTGGGGGCTGACTTGAGGGAGCAGCACCATGGAGAGCTCTAAGTGGAGAGCTGAATAGAGACTATGATGAACTGTGATCATGCCCTGAGGTAAGAGTGAGGATGCAGTCTAGCTGTAGCCCTGGAGACAGTAAGACTCTTTTGAAAGAGGCTTTTTCGAAAGATACTTTTGAAAAAGCCTCTTTCAAAAAAGAGCGCCTAGACTACAACCAGTACTTTGGAAAAAGCAAGCCGCTTTTTTGAAAGAGAGCACCCAGGCAGTCTGGATGCTCTTTTGAAAAAGCACAGTTTGCATTACATAGCAGCTTTTTTTTTTTTGAAAGAGCACTTTCAAAAAAAGTCATTCTTCCTTGTAAAATGAGGTTTTTCCACGGTCAAAAAAACTGCCACATTCTTTTGAAAGTAAATCAAAAGTATGTGGCAGTAATCTAGATGCAGGGGAAGTTTTTTTTGAAAAAAAACCATGTAGTCTAGACACACCAAGAGGAGAAGCCCTGGAGGCACCACACTGTATCAGAGTGGGGAAACAAACTGAGACACAGAAGCAGAGGGACACTAGGCTATGTCTAGACTACATTCTATTTTCAAAAGAAGAATTTGAATATCTTCTTCTGATCTCACTTTTGAAAATGGAACTTTTGAAAGTGAAAGTAGTCTGGCTGCGGTTTTTTGGGGGGGGAACCCTTAAAAAACGCTCTTCCTTAAATGAGGTTTATGTGGGGGGGGGTTCAAAAAAAGGGGTTTTTTCCCCAAAAAAACACGTCCAAACTACTTTCACTTTCAAAAGATCCACTTTCGAAAGTGAGATCAGAAGATGATATGCAAATTCCCATGGAATTTGCATATCCTCTTTCGAAAATAGAACGTAGTTAAATGTACCCTGGGAGAGAGCACTGGGACAGACCCCTGTTAGACCAATACCCTGGAAGAGGCTGTGAGTCACACAATGGGAGACTCAGCCTGAGGTTGAAAAGCCAAAAAAGGCTGAAGAACAAAGTGAGAGCAGGCATATGTACTCCACCAGATAGGGGTGCTCCCAGGAGGTGAGTGCCACCCCATTACACTGAGTCACTTCACTTCCCGGTGCCACTGGTGAGCATAGATGCATGCCTGACCCCTGCTGCTGGTGCCGGCCCACCTGCTAGTGCCTTGGACTGCCCTGGACCCCATGGGGGCCCCCCAAAGCTCAGAGTCTAAGGTAGTTGCCCCCAAACCATCCAATGGAGACTCCAGAGTCCAGACTGATGGGATGAGTTCATCCCTAAGGATGTGTCTACAATTCCTTGTTTTAGCTCAGTCCATCTTTGCATAAAAGACACACTAGCGTCTTCACTGGAAATCCACATTTTATGCTGAAAGTGCTGAGTTTCAGCCCAAAAATAAAGACATCCCAAACAAGTCTTTTTGCACTGATGTGCCAGTGGAGGCTCTTGATTACTTTTCCTGGTCTAATTGCCATCCAGAGCTATCCCACAATTCAGAGTGGGAGTGGTCGCTCTTTGAAATTCAGCAGTCCTGCCTCCCTCCCCTTACTAGCTCCATTCTGACAGTGGGTGCTATTGCTAGTCTGGGACACAAAATGTTCCTGCTGCCTCCCACAATGCAAACAGAGGCAGGCAGAATGTGCTATGTGGAGTCAGGGAGGGAGGCTGGGGCTGAGGTTAGGGTCTCCCCCACCTCCTACATCAGGACTGGTTGCTGTCAGCAGCTGTCACACACACATCTATCCCTGCCACAATAATTTGTTTGTGTCCTGGAGCAGTGTGTAGTGGGATAGCTACCAGAATGCGCTCCTCTCATCTGTAATGCAAGTGCTGCCTATGTAAACATACTCGGATGCCTGTGGAAATCAATGTGAATGCAAACCAGTTCTTTTCTTTCAGTGCTTTTCTATCATCGACAAAACTATCAATGATAAAACTCTGCAAATGTGGACTTACGTGTGTTCCCTGTAAGCTGTGAACTTAGGTGGCCTCCCAGGAGAGATTCAAATGCCGCTCAGCTGATTAGCAGAGCACAGCTGGCAGCATGTGTTTCTACCAGTGGTGCACATCTGCACATGCCTTGGTGCACATAAATGTATCCTGCACATGGATTGGAAAAAAAAATTAGAGGGAATATTGGACATAGCCTTAGTCTCCTATTCTTTAGGGCAAGGAACCTTATTTGGGTTGGGGGCTGCTGACCGCAGAAAAATCAGTTGGACCACACACACAAGTGAAAAGCCAAAAAACCCCACGTCCCCCAACCCGCACTAACGTGAACCCTGACTGAGAAGAAGAAAGACACTCCCCACATCCCCTTCGCACACCAGAGCCTAGGAAGGCCCAGGCTAGTAAATTTTCTGTGTGGGGCAGTGGGGGCTGGAGTAACAGCATGGGCTTCCCAATGTTAGGGGTGAGCCCTGAGGCTCAGGGGCCAGATCTAGGCAAGCTGAGGGCCACATCCAGGTCTGTGGTTCCCCACTATTGTTTTAGGGAGTTAGTTAGGAATGCAACCAGCAGGGCCTCTCTCCTTTGATATACAATACCTTTTTTGCTTTTAATGGACCGTCTCAGCCATTTTACTTTAATCAATGCTGCTTTTCCTGGTTGGTGAGCTACACAATTACAGAAGTTTGCAATGCAAACACTCAGCATAACTTTAAAACTATGGGCTATAGAAATGTGAGATCAATACATGCAGCATCCTATATGAATTTTATAGGGTATAAGCCCGCAGTCCTCAAACTGTGAGGCATCCCCCCCCAGGAGGGTGTGGAGGAACACTGTAGGGGGATGGCCAAGACTGGGCCAGCCCCCACCGGGGCCAAGTAAGAGTGCCACCCAATCTTATTCTGTCCCCAGCTCCACTCCACCCATCCCCCTAGTTTCAGGTCTTAGCCACAGCCTCTAGAATTCAGAGAATGGGGGTGGGTGGGGAAGTCCAGATAGGCTCCATAATTGGTAACAGGAGGGTGACAGAAAAAGTTTGGGGTCACTGGTCTTATCTTACCATTTATTATCTGCTTGCTCATGCTAATGCACTAGTGAGCCAGATTGAATACTGACAATGTGTAGCTGGGAACCAGTGAGGCCTTGCGATGAGGGAGCACCTGGACTGCCAGCTTCACAACTGACATACAGCCCCACACTATAGCAGAACAGTATATTATAAAAGGAAATCACCAAAAAGGGGATAAAACTTGTAACATTGCAGATGTTCTGAAGTTGTTTTACATTAATAAAAATCACAAAGATCCTAAGAGTGACCTTGTATACAAGAACGGGACAGCATTGAGGCTGTACCTCTACCTTCCTGTATGAGGACAGGGAATAATTCATGAACTGATATTGGGTACTACTCAAAGGGAGAAGCTAAACACATGCATATGTCTTTGCAGGATACAGGCTTCAGGATACAGGCTTTAAGGTCCATCAGGTGACTCATCGGGGCTAGAAATGGGAATTACATGCCTTTCAGAGAGGTTCTGAGCTTTCCAATGGGCCCCAGTACTTGCATCTAGTCCTATCAGTTCCTGAGCTATTAGACCTTAACATCACAGAGAAAGTATTGGAAAGCTCTCTGAGGTCATTTTTGGAGTTGCTAAAACGTATTAGTAATGATTTTCCTTCCCCCTCTGTGTCCTCTGCAATTGGACTCATGTTACACAGCATATGCAAAATCCTATCTAATTTTCATCTGTTAGGGGCACAGGATTTTTACAGTGATGTGCCAATTAGGAGCATATATAATTTTTTTCCCATTAACAACTTTAACCAGCCAGAAACACATTTCTGCCCACATTTTCACCAATCACATCCAAGACCCCATATCTCTTATGGCACATTAGACCAAAATTGGGCAGTAGGAACCCCAGAATTATGTGGTGCAACCTCCACAGCCTCCTGCCTCATTATTCACTCCCACCTCCTAGTCCAGCCCAATCAGCGCACTATTATTTGTGGTGCTTATTTTGATTTTGCACTGGCCTCAGAGTATAAGTGTTCAATGTGCTGAGGAGTTTTGTTTCCAGAGTAACTGCATTGCAGAGGAAAGGCTGTGTCAGAGTTTGGACACACATGATAAGAAAGCATGTGGGAGTCTGACAACCAGCAAGGGAATTTGCATTTAAGACTAAATCCTCAGCTACTATCTCTACTGACTGCGCTGTTCATCTCCACTGCTGATCTTCACTAGCTGAGGATTTGCCCCCTCTTATATAGGGGACAGTTGAGGTTTTGGTAGTGAAGAGAGAATTCATCTCCTCTTTCTCTTCCTCCTCTCATCTCTGCCACGTTCACTGCAACGCCACTCTAATGCCTGCTGTTTCATCTAGCAATAAACTGTATGTCAGTCTGCTCACTGCTAGTGCACCTCCTCCTGGTTGCTATGGGGATTAGCTGATTCCAGGTCAGACATCCCCTTTCTGCTTCTCACCCTGCCTTCAGTTCCTGCCTCTCAGAAGGGAGAGAGGCTCTGTGTTTGTGCCTTAGCCCAAAGGAGGATGACAGATATGAGTTGGCCAGTGGGGTATCAGTCACTTTTTACAACCAGGCTCATTCACTGCCCAGGCAGGGCTACTTCCCAGTGGTTTGTCAGGAAACCTGGGTCCACCTTCTACACCATGTTCCAGCTCAGGCACCCTCTAACACTATGGCTCTCAACCTTTCCAGACTACTGTACCCCTTCAGGAGTCTGATTTGTCTTGTGTGCCCCAAGTTACATGTCACTTAAATACCACTTGTTTACAAAATCAGACATGAAAATGTCACAGCCACACTATTACTGACAAATAGTTCATTCTCATTTTTACCATATAACTACAAAAGACATCAAATGGAATATAAATGTTGTACTTACATTGCAGGGTATATTATATAGAGCAGTATAAATAAGTCATTGTGTGGAATTTTAGTTTGTACTGACTTTTCTAGTGCTTTTTATGTAGCCTGTTGTAAAACTAGGCAAATAACTAGATGACCTGATGTACCCACTGGAAAATCTGAGACTTACTGCTCTAATCCGGAGCCATGGTCTTTTCCATTCTAGAACTTATTTTCCCTGAGCCTTTTCTAACTTCTGGCTCCCTACCCCTTCTCTGGGTCCACCAGGCCCAAAAGTCCCTCCCAGCCTTGGGGACTAATTATAGGCAAATGTATCCCTTGCCAACACCTCTCCTTTCTCCCAGGGAGCAACTGCAAACTACTGTCCTGCAGGCCTCTCTCTACTGCCATCTTTCTGTCTTTATAAACTAAATCCAGTTAGTTCCTCCTCAGCTGGGTTCCCTCATTATTCAGTCAGAGACTTACTTAAACCACTTGATTACCCTCAACTATAGCCTGTTTGGTTAATTGGCCCTTTCTTAGCCTACAATAGTTCTCAGGGCAAGCGTGGGTGAACCCCCATCACACCATAACTTAGCGTTGCTACTAAAATGAGCAGCACTACAATAATTACTAAAACTAACATTTAAATTATCATCAAAATTCAATGTTAGCAGCCTTCTCAAGAGGAGGAGGCAATTCACATCCCTGTGAGATTCTCAATATGCCTGCAGACTCAGGCAGATAGCCCTACCCTCTTTTACATGACATAGTTTGAAGGTTATATTCACAACAGAGAGAGTGACTGCTTGACATTAAAATACATTCTGTAGTACAATTAGATGGTAGTTTAAAAATAACCATTAACAGAGCAGCAGTTAAAATAGTTGCATGATCCCATTATACACAGGCTGCAGGAAACTCTACAGGCTACCAGTACAGGAAATAATGCTTTCATCCCAGAGGAGAGGCATTTCTTGAAGTGTAGGTGTGGAACAGTAGAACTAAGCTCAGGAACTTTTCCTGAGCCTGAGCTGTTTCTCACTGTTAGGAAGATGAACAGTGCTGTTATTGTACCAAGTAGGTGCAAAGCACTGTCAGCGCAATATTGGTTTGCCCCGGCTGCAGTTTATACAATGGCTGGTCTAATCAAACAGAGTATAATGAATGGGGAGGTGGCATATGCTCATATGTTGTAGGCACTAATAGGTGGATTTTATGTTGTATCATATGATAGGTGGATTTTATGTCATACAATGTAGTATGCTGCATGTACCACTTGTATCTGGTTGTGGAAATCCTATGACAAGGGCAGTCTCCCAGCGTCACTGCTTCTGGAAGGAGCAGCTTTTGGTAAGCACAGCTAATCTGTGCTCCATCACAGGGTCAACTCATCACTAGAGACACCTCCTCATGGCCATGTCTGGAGGTTAGGACCATTCAGATCTGCCCTGCCCCATTTACACTCTTTCTCTGTGTCTTCACAGCTCCCCGTCCTCTTTCTTCATGATTTGCCCTTTGGCTAGGTCACCATATCCCTTCTGCACTGACCATCCCAGGCAGTCTTCTCATGCACTGTCCTGATGGTACCTCTTCCTCAGTGGTTGGTAGGAGAACCCAGGCCTAGTCACTATTCCAGGTTCTGGTCTAGGGCCCCTGTGCCTAGAAACTGTAGACTGCTTTTTTTCCAGCTTTCCCTTGACTTCTTCCTATAGCTTCTGGTTCCTCTCACTCCTCAACAAGTATACCTACTCAGACTCTCTCCTCACAGGAAATAACTGCAGATTGCTAAAATCAGTAGCCTCAAACACATCTCCTTATACCCAGGGAGGGACTGAAGACTACTTCCCAGCAGCCCCTTCCTGGTGCCAACTCCCTGGCTTTATTAACCTGACCCTCTTCCCTCTCTTCATTAGTCTTCATCAGCAAATTATGCCTTTCCTCCAGGTGCAACCTATAGGTTAATTGACATAAATTACCCCTCCAGGCCTTGTGTGGGGCAGTTACCCCATCACAGCTCCAGTTTGTACTGTCCTTTAAAAAATTCAGCAGATGCAAATTCTATTTGTGCCTGTTGTTTTAAGGGTGAACCTCCAATTTAGTGGTGGAAACCGGAAACCCTTTGAAAATAAAACCCATAAAGAAAATATACAAGTGTATAGTACTATAATAGTCTAGGAGGAAATGTTAAAAGGCATGGAAGACAGGAAGGCACTCATCTTCCAGTGAGATAAGCAAACCAGTTTAGATTAAAAGCAATAGGCAGTTTACCTGTCTGTGAACCTCATAGGAATACCAAGAGGCATTGTAATGTGCAAACCAACCCAATTCTAAAGGGTAACTGAACTGTTACATTTGGCTATATCTCAGTTGCTTATTTGCTCTTTGGCATGCCTGAGATCCTATAACCCTAGATCAAATGAAATACTAATACTATCCACTTGTCTATGAACCTGTTGGTTTCTATTGTTATTGTATTCACTTGTTTGACTAGAACAAAGGAAAATGTTGTCACTGTGTGTTTACATGGACATACCCCACTAATTACATTTACACTAAGTATGACTGTGATTGCTGTCTGTATACTTAGTCTGTATAGCTAATATTTTTGCTATCACATTGTTCCCTTTTACCTGCATCCATTTCTCCAAAGTTGCTCAGCAAGGAGGTACATCAACTTCAAAGTGTGGGGCTTTATGTGTTCAACAAAGGAAAATCTCCAGACACATGTTGTGCTAAAAACACTTGGCAAGTTGTTTTCAATTATAAATACTGGACCTTGAGAATGATCTTGCCATCTTTGATTTGATTTTTTTTTGATACTATGAGGGGGCTTTCCAGATACAAGACAGTTTCTCTGATCCATTTTGGGAAAAGCCTGAGGAACTTATGAAAAGACTCTAAGGGTGCATCTACACTGCACCCTTAGCTTGAAATAAGCTACACAATTTGAGTTACACAAATTGTGTATCTTATTTCAAGTTTATTTTGAAATTTGGTGCTGACTACGCAGTGCCAAATTTCAAAATAGAGCACTATTCCAAAACATCCCTTAATTCTCATGGAATGAGGTTTACAGGGACGTCAGAATAGCATACCCATTATTTCGAAAGCTATTTCAAAATAATGGGCGTGCTGTCAAGACATGGAAAATGCTATTTCAGGATACCGGAAGTATCCCAAAATAATGCTGCTGTGTAGACACACCCTAAGAGACTGACCAGATTACATCTCTGCTACCATTTTAGACCACATACTGTGATCCAGCTGTAATGGATTTTATCTGCTTTGATCTTTGCTACAACTCTCACTACTTGTTCCCAATTAATATTTAGCTTTAGTTGACTAAAGAATAGTCTACAGCTTTATCTTTTGAGGTTTTATCTGGAACATAGTTTGACCTACGGATAAATGACTGGCTCTTTGGGCCTGGAAGTAACCTAATGTATGGTGAATATGGTTTTAATAACATTTCATCATAAATTCTAGTTAGTCAGGGTCAGGCCTGGGCAAAATATGGCCCCCAGGCCATATCCGGACTGCCTAGCCACCAGATCCTGCCCACAGAGGCAGCGAGGAGCTCCAGGCAGGCTCCCCAGCAGCCCCACATGCTGTGCAGAAATGCAGCTGCAGGGCTCCCATTCTGTTTTGAAACTGGAGGGGAAGGGGGCCGTTTTAGGAGCCGTTCCGCCTTCCTCCCCCAGCACATTCCCATTGGCCGGTTTCTGGCAGAAACCAGCCAATGGGAGCTGCTTGTTAGAATAACAGGCATCTAAGACGAATCACGCCCCCTCTCCTGGGCTCAGTTATTCATGAAGCACATGGCGAGGCAAGCAGGCTGGCTGGCTGGGAAACATTTTAAGTCTGTAGGCAGGCAGGCTAGTTTGGCAGCTGACAAGTAAGTCTCTTGGCCACATCCTGCTTCTGGCATCCCAGCCCCTTCCTGCCCCAACTCTCTGCTCGCCCCCCACTCAACATACCCAAACCCTCCATCTCCCTCTTACACCCATACCCCCTCCCAGATCTGGCACCCCAATCTCCTGCCACAGATCACAATCCCCTTCTACCCTAGGTCACATCCCAAACCCCTGCACTCCAGTCCCCTGCCCTAGGTCACAACCACTTGCTTCATCCCAACTCTCTCCTAGACTCCAGTCTCGCTCCAGCACCCCAGTCGCTTACCGCAAGCTCTCTTCTGAACCCAACCTCCATCCCAGACCCTGCATCTCCTCCATTAATATCATGGAAGAGTGCGGCCCTCAACCACTTTCCAAAACCTTGGAGTGGCCCCCCATCAAAAATTATTGCCCACCCCTGGTCTGAGTGGTAAAATAGGGGCTGGCATGCCTAATGGGGTCTGTCTGTGTCTCCATGGTAAAACTAATATAGTGATCCAAGTAGTCTATGGCAAATCTAATACAGTGGCTTGTTACTGGCATGCTTGGTAAAATCTAACAATAGACTATACTATTAGTCTGGGGAGCTGCCCTGGTTTTTGACAGTCTCACCTGAGTGTGTCACCTCTCTTTTGTGCTTTTGACAATCTCCCCCTTAAATGTCACATGCTATAAAGAAACTAAAAAACTTACTTGTGTTTATAACATTCATGAGCATTGTTGTCATCCCAGACTTCTAGAACTAAAAACCTAAGATCCTACATATATGCTTTATTATCTCTCTGTATCATACAATAGATGTGATTTTACCATGTACTATACTTTTTAAAAATCAAGGCACCTGCATAGCTCCACATTCTTGAAATATGGCCTAAATGCCAAATGCCTAAAAGCAGTTAAGCTGTTAAGGGACCAAAATGTCAAAGCAACTACTACTTGGATTCACAGGTATCTACACAAGGAAGCACTTAACCTACTTTCTCTTAATTTTACCTGCCTGTTGAGCAATGAAGGACTAACCTCTGATGAGTTCTTTATTTTCACACTTTAAAATTGTATATTTTCTTAAAATTCTGCAGCTTTTCTAGTAAGGTAATTAGTTTCACTATGTCTGCCATGAAATTTCTAACGGAGTCTTTCTTCCCCAGTCAGAGAACCTTTGATCCTACTTGTTCTTTCAAATTGCTCTGTTAGGGCTTGTCTCCATTATATCAGGGATCTACATTGCAGTGATCGATCCATCGGTTGTCGATTTATTGCATCTACTTAGACGCAATTAATCGATCTCCAAGAGCTCTCCTATAAGTGTCAGTACTCCACCAGGATGAGAAGAGTAGCCAGAGTCAATGGGAGAGCAGCCCCTTCTGATATTACCACACACACGACACCACAGTAAATACGTTGACTTCAGCTACACTATTTGCCTAGCTGAAGTCATGTACATTAGATCGACAGCGGAGGGTAGTATAGACAAGGATATACTCAGTGATATTTGAAAAAAAAAGTCTGGTCGAAGATCTCTGAGAAATGTCTCATACAGTGTCTGTCACAGACCAGTTTTGTGATGACAGTAGTGTTGGGAAGATGACACTGCTCTCAAGAAGGGAGATCATTTTTGAGTCAAAGGGGGACAAATCTCTATATCATTTGCTACTGGAAATATTTGGTGCTAACCTTTCGTACCAAACCATAACAGGTTTTAAAAACAACATAGGCATCATGTCCAACATTTAAATCTCTCAAGCCATTTATTTTAATTGGGGGTCCTGGTATCTACCTCTTTGCTGGTAACACTCAAAAGGGTATGTCTACACTTGCCCCCTAGTTCGGACTAGGGAGCCAAATGAAGCATACCAAAGTTGCTAATGAAGTGCGGGATTTAAATATCCCATGCTTGATTAGCATATTCGTGGCCGGTCGCCTGATTTAACTTGCCGCGTGTAGACACGATAGTCCAATCCAAAACCCTTCCCTCAAATTAACTGTTACTCCAAGGAGTATGCTTCATTTGCCCCCCTAGTCTGAACTAGGGGGCAAGTGTAGACATACCCAAACAGAGCACTTGGAACAATTGTAAACACAAGCCAAGCTATCCTGGAGTCAATACAAACTATCCACGTCAAACCAATCCTTAAAATAAAGTGCATTCGCTGGAGAAATAATCTTTGAAGCCATCCTCCATGTCTTGAGACCAGCCTCTTCAGTCTTTAATTGAGTAACACAACTGTTGTCATTATTGGGAGGTTTTCCTCAATTAAGGACTGTCATATTTGTTTTTGTCTTTTCTTTACAGAAACTATTAATATTTTGCTCCACACCAGTTAATATATTACATAGCAGTTAATACATGTATTGTGCTTCCTGATAAAGATGTGGAGGCTGTAACCATAGAGCCAGTTCTAGTGACAACATCTGTACAACTGCCAAAAGTCAGGACATGTGGGGAGAGACCCTATGATGTTGCTATCTGTATATGTTTTCTCTTTGTATTTGCGGCTGGGTCACTTAATTGTGAAACTTGGGCTTTGAAGGAAGATTCCACTTGTTTAGCCACTTGTTTCATCATTTTGGACTTCAGTATTTCTGACAACCTCATCGTCATGTGAAAAATCGAGGAAAAAGCCCGTTGTGTCAAGAAGCAGCTTAAGTCACAGAATGTTGGAGAATGTTTATAAAGTGCTGCTGTGAAGAAGTATTTAGCATTGACAGATTCAGTGCCGTAGTATAGGCATTGCCTTGTAGCCTGACCTGAGCATCAACTTCCCTGCAAAAGCTAAGAGGGTGAAGAATATTATCCTTTGGCACTGACAGTTTCACTGCTGTAATGAGGTGACTCTTAGAAGATTTTCCTAGTTTTCTGCCAGCAGAGTGAGTCCAGCTCACAGTTCACACCTACTCAAATGCCAATAAGAACACGGGAAGCTCCTTTGGCATTGACACACTCGGATGCAATAAAAAGTTGAGTTCAACTTAGCTTCACACCTCAGTTTATCAAAAGCTCTTTCACTGTGGCTAGCAAAACACCTCTCTGAGCTGAGCAACCTTCTGCTGCCACCAAAGGTTAAGGTTATGTCTACACTCAGAGTTAGGGAGGGGGAGGTGGGTCTCAGTTTGAGATTAGCACTAGCTGTCGTCAAGCAAGTGCACTAAAAATGTAGCATAGCCTCAGCAACATGGGCTGCAGTGAGCAGCAGCATCGGCTAGCTGCTCCAGGTACATACCTAGGAGATCAGGGCAAGTTTGTACTTGGAGCAGCTACTCTGTGCTGCTGCTGCCTACCCCTGCCCCTTGTACTGTGGCTACTCTGAGGGTTAAAAAAGGAAGGGGATATATTCAAGAGCTCTCACAGACAAAATAAGGAAATATCACGCTCAGATTGCTAAGTATGACAAGATATTGCTGATTTGACCAAAATAATTTATGCATTCCTTTAAGTGTCAATTCAAGAAGAATTGCTCCATTCAAATGATTTCATGAGAGCTGCATTTAGTATGTCAAATATATCTCTGGTTTTCTTGCTATGCAGTTGCTGAGACAGCATCCTTGGCTCTGTACTTTGGGATTCTACCTAGAAGTTAATATGAAGTGCTAGACTCCTTGAAAAGTCCTAGTGTCTTTAACTTTAAAGCAGCTAACTTCATGGCAAAATCTGAAGAGACAAGAAGATATCTCCTAGATGTCTAAATCTCATTGCCCTGTTGTCCCAAATATGGAAAGTGTCTATGGTAGTAACAGACCAGAAACCCTTATTTACTGTTTGAACATAAGAACAATTTCTATTTCCTTTCCCTGTGGAACCTATTGTTCCTTCTCCAAAGGCCAGTTTTGTATTAATTTCTTCCCAGATTTCTGCCCTGAAAGGAGGTGTTTTTCCTCAAGTAGCAACAGTATAAGCAACTCCTTTCCTTGGAGGATCAAGGTCCATTTCTTCTACCTTTTATAGGATGTAGACTCTCCCCCCCCCCCCATGTAGAAGGTTCAGTAATCCCTTTTGGATCATCCTTTTTCTATGGTAGATTTTTGGTATTGGAATACTTTTTGCCTAAACAGCACTTATTCTAGGCTTTGCATTTCAGGAGACACAACTTATATAACACAATCACGCTCTATCTCATGTGCATACATGCAACACACACACACGCTTGGATACATCTTACACTTTGTTAGCATCACAGAGTATTTACCAAGTGCCTGGAAAAGATAAAAAACAGCAAGCAAATGGCTACCCCATGAAGCTTCTGGAAAAGATAAATCATCTCCATGATCTAGGTTTCCGGAACTAGTCCAAGGGAGATATAATGAAAACTGCTGCTGGCTTCCACCTGCTTTTTAAATGTTTTCTTATTGCCAGAGAAATATCTACTGTTTCTGTTAAAACTGAACTTCATGGGATCTGTTTTAGACGCACCTGAACAAGGGGGTTCCATGCAGGGGACAACTTAAGTAAAATGCTGATTCTTTGTCATACTTACCATTGGAAGTGGCAGGTAAGAATAATGAAGTGGAAGTAGAGACAGTGGATAAGTTCTACAGGGTACAAAGTGAATCCTTGCCAATGACAAATGCCATCATTCAATGCAAAGCTCAAAATGACCCACTGCTCTTGAAGGGTGTGACATTACAAGGAATAGATGAACTGATGCACACAAACAGCTGTTCCCAGCTTTCTTTGCAGAATAACTGTGTGTATATTAAGGTTGCTGAATATGTGGCAGCGGAGATTTTCTGAAGTTCAGGTTACCCACACTTCAAGAATTACATGGATACTTTGGGAAGAGTAAAAATGGAAGTCCTTGTCAGAAGTTGTGTGTGGTGAACAGAGATTAGTACCTCAATGGAAGAAATGACAAAATAATGTAAACAAACACAACATATATCTAAACATGTTCCTTTTCATCTTTGGAATTGTCCAACCACCCCATGGTAATGGATCCACATGAGCAAACAGCCTTCATTTGCTAGATTTAATGACAGCATATATGGTGTCACTCACCCAGATGTTTTTAATTATAAAGACTTTTCCATTTCTGTGTGCATTTTTACATTAGCCCTGCACAAACTTATGTTTGCTTCACTATCTGCAGTGAAATTTATTCTTCTATGATCTTATTCAATACATGTTCAAGGGAACCCAGTTGTGCTCCAGTCATCTTATCCATCTATAAGCTAAGATGCAGATACAGAGTACATATGGCACACTGCAAACATTCACACTGTGGAGACTATAAGTGCATTGGTAAGGTAAAAATGGAGCTGATAGAGCCATGCAAATCCATTGGTATCTGCTATATATCCCCAGGTGTCTACATCCACATTGTTTCCTGGCTTCATACTTCTTCAGAAGTTTCTGTACAGAAACCATATATGCAAAAGTCGTGCTGCTGTGCATTGCCCAGAACTTCATCTCTATCATGTTTGCAGGGGAGACCCCCTCCATCAATAACATTTTTAATTGTGTTCAGCACTCAGCATTTTCTTCATTAAGGGCCTGATCCCGCACCATTGGGACCAAAGGGAGCTCTGACATTGAATTCAGTGAATCCAAGATCAAACCCTTGCTGAGTTGTAGGAATCATATCAGGGAAAAACTAGTAAAATATTGTCTTCTGTTTTAATTCATTTTCTTTTTTAGGAGTCTCTCCCTAAGTCGAGTATCTGTAAGAATCCCATTAAAGAAGCACTATACGGCTGAAATCTGATGAATTTCAAGAAATTAGTTTAAAACAGTACCAAACACTACCACTGACCCTTAGCACCCCTGCAATTCTTGTGGTTTTATAAT
This sequence comes from Pelochelys cantorii, assembly GCA_032595735.1. Classification (NCBI taxonomy): domain Eukaryota; kingdom Metazoa; phylum Chordata; order Testudines; family Trionychidae; genus Pelochelys; species Pelochelys cantorii. Next base: position 252,297,836 of record CM064326.1, on the reverse strand, counting down.
CACATTGTCCTCATTTAAAAAATGTTGTTCTCTCTCCTATTAGTATCTAAATAATTTCCCCCTTTGTGGGGGAGGAGTTAATACATGACTCTATTTGGTAGAACCATTTTATGCACACAGTGCTGTCAAATGTACACAGTAAATAAACTGAGACAAATATTTGTCCTGCTAATCTTTCAGCTATAGTGAAATGGCATCTTTTCAGAATAGCAGTGGTAACCAATTTACCTTTGTATGTAACCAGCAGTGCTACTGGATTCTGCAAAAGAATGGACGATATTGTAGAAAATTAAATTCATCTTTTGCTGTTTCTGCATAACAAATAATATATACACTTAAAAAACAACAAATGGTGTGGTAGCACTTTATAGACTAACAAAACATGTAGATGGTATCATGAGCTTTCGTGGGCACAGCCCACTTCTTCAGATGACCAGAGTTTTGAGTTTAAGATGTGCAGACCCAAAATAAATAGGGGAAAAGGGAGAGGGGGGAAGGAAAAAAAAAAAAGAAAGGGGAAGGGAAACGAGCAGAGAGTATGAAAATATCAAAGGGAAAAACAAGTAGGCAGAACTGGTAACCTATAAGCCCCTAAAGACTGGATAAGGATCATAGAATAATATATAATTTCCCTTCGGGAATCTAAAATGTGAGACTCCCGAGACTTGAGTCACACACACACCAGTTGGTCCACAGGCCTTGTTTTGCTAGTCATCTTGATTTCTTCCATCTCCATCACCATCTTGCCTCTTGTTTTTTCCACATGTTGGTAAGGAATCTCCAGATTTTTCACTTTAATGCCCACCATGGAGACCTTAAGAAACAGCACTTCCACTTTATGGTCAAGAAGTGGGAAATTACTTCCCAGAGTGGATTACATTTTATCTGTTTTCTGTTTGAAAGCTTCCAGCTGTTCTCTAATGGAGAGCTCTCCTGCTGCAAAAGGTGAGGGAGGGGCAACATGTCTTGCAGTAGCTGTAACTGTATCCAATTCATTGGCACACTGGGAAACAGAAGTCCAATTTGTAGTAATTATTTTTACCTGTGTGTTTGGTGTCCATCTCTTGTACTCCCCTCTCCTTACCTCCCTCCCAATCTGACCAAACCCTGTTAAATCAGAACTCTCTCTTCTGTCAGCTCATCTGGGAATATCCTGAGCATTAGATAAAACGTGAGCAGGTAGAGGGCTATTGAACCTCTGGTTCTTGACTAGCTCACGAACTGTCTTGGTTTGCTCATGAAAGTCTTATGTCTTGCATATAATATGACAGTACTCGTTTTATTGTGTGTTTGAAGTGCCAGTTAAATAAACATAATTACATGCAGGGCTGATCGCACTGTATGCCCTGTCTCATGCAGTGCAAAAGATGGATCTGCTGTGGGAAAGTACTAGGGTTGCATATGGAAGGAGGCTGTTGTCTGTAGAGCCTCCTACTTGATTTGTGGCAGATGTAGGAAGGCGTGTACCAGCAGGCCCACCCAAAACTATCTGCCCTCCCCTCAACTAAGGGAGGGGGGAACCACTAAGTCCAAGCTCTAGTTGATTATGAGGGACACCAATCAGAAAACCCCCAGCAGCATCCCTTGCTCCCCAAAGGAGTCCCAAGAGTCAGTGGTTACTGACCAGAGGAACTCTATCTGGAGATGTGAGCAGAGAAGGGACCAGAAATAGGCTCTACATTTGCAGAATATCCATCGCCCCATCCGGCTTCCTGCTCCTGGAGTGATGGGTGGCCAGGACGAGGTTGATGAGGAGCACGAGCGGTGGGTAAAAGTACAGCTGAGCAAGGCAAACTCCAGCCCTGCTCCTTCCGCCTGAGGCTCTGTCCCCTAAGCAACCTCTGCCCCTCCCCCATGGAGCCAAGCCTGGCTCCCTGAACGTCTCAAGGTACCAGCCCAGCCCTGAACATCTCAAGGTCCCTTAGTGTCACCCATCCCAGCAGTGACTCCACCCTTTCCTGTTGGCCAGAGTGCCTGGCAGCCAGAGACCAGGAGCAGCCACGGCACAGCCCAATCCTTTATGAGTGGCTGGGAAGATGGGATGCCACGCTGGGGCCCCAGCACTGGTGGGTGGCCGGCTGCTGTGCTGTGGCCCAGCCCTCCCGGGCGGCCAGGAAACATAGGCAATTTTGGGAAGGCAATGACTTGCCTTGCCTACATTACCTGCTGCCAATGATGATGAGGTCCCACAACTTAATGGAGTCATATATGTGGTGTGCAAGGATCAGGAAGTGCCAGGAAATATGCATCTAGAACCTCAGTAAGCAATTCTTCAGGAGCCAGAAGAGGGGCTGTAAGCTAACACACTCTACATAGCTGCGTGCCCAGGTCTCACTCTTGACACAGAAGGGACAGGTGTTGTAGGAGTTCTCATGAGTCTATGCTCATACCTTCAGGAAGGAGCCACAACTAATATGCCCAGAGGGCCATGGGATGAGAACTGAGTACAGAGTGGCCTACTGAGGTTCCGCACCCTGCTTTATGGCCCCCTCTTGGTGTGGTGGTGGGACACAACTGTGAGGGAGTAGATGGAGTGAAGCACAAGCTCATAGAGATGTTCTGAGGGTGTGGTCTGAAGGCCAAGTGGCTAGATGTTATGTTGCTGGCTCAGGTGACGTATTGGGGGTGGCTGGGAGGTTTGTGGGGCAAAGGCCTATGATGAGTTCCAGAAGACTGAGGTCAGGCCCACTGATCGGGAAGTCAAAGGGGGCAGTTGCCCTTGTACCTGGCTATTCAAAAGGGCCCGGTGCTCCTGGCAACCACTGCTGCGACTGCGGTAGCAATGGTGACCAAAGCCCTGGGCCCTTTATATCACCACCGGAGTGCAGGGAAAAATGCTCTGGGTGGCTCTGACAGCTGTCAGGGGGCTGGCTGCCCCAGCCTTGCCCTTCCATCCAAGGTCCCGCCCCTTCCAAGAGTGTGGAGCTGCACCCCCCACCCCACCTTGCCCAGGGCCTGGGCAATTCCATCGGTCACCTTGACTGGGATGAGGGATGAGCAGAAGTACTCTTCCAAAGGGCCCACTTGAAAATGAAAGAAGCATTAAGCAAGGCTGCTGTCACCTCCTAGAGCACACAACAGGGGTAGAAAGGTATGTATGTACTGTGCGTGCTAGGAGATGGTGGGCTTAAAGACCATCCCCCTTATCTGGGGGAAAGGGCCAGTGAACCCAGGTCACAATTAAATGTTAGAGACAATAAATTAAATAAAAAGGACAAACATGAAAGCAATAAGGTAAAAACAGGGAACTGGAAGGAGAAACAGAGCAGAGTACACCTCTTCTCCCCATAGGCGTTCAAGGAGGTAGTGGACAGAGGAACTCTGCTCAGAGGCCTGATCAAACAGGGGATAAGAAGTAGGCCCCACATTTGCAGAGCACCACCCCATGCAACTTCCTTCTTCTGGTATGTTTGATAGCTATGTTGGCCAGCACCATCAGGCTGATGAGATGGTCTCATAAATTAATGAGGCCAGTGACATAGTACGTGCGAAAATGAGGAGGTACAGGGAGAAGTGCAACCGGAACCTCTTACGTAGGTTCCAGAGGAGCTAGAAGAGGGACTGCAAACTCAGGGAATCTACTCAGATGTGTGCCAGGGGCTCTCCCTCTTCACAGAAAGGCTAGGTATTGGGAGAGTTCATGAACCACATCAAGTACATGCCCACGCTTATGGAGCCACACAGGAACTGACAGCTGATATCCCCTGCAGGTCATGGGACTAGAATGGAGTACAGGCTGGCTCAGCGAGGTTCCTTGTCCTTCTCAGATGGCAACAGATCTTCCCACCTTTTGTCAGTGTGGGACACAAAGGTAAGGAAGTGGATGATATGAAGCATGAAGAGATGTTCTCTGGGTCTGGTTTGAGGTGGATACGCTGGATATTGCACAACTGGTTCTGGGGACATCCTAGTGGTAGCCTGTGAGGTTTGCTGAGCAGGGCCCCATGACATGTTCTGGAGAGCCAGAGCAGAGGAGTAGGCAGGAAGTATCCTTGCACATGATCCACTTGAGCAGTGTTTCTCAAAGTGGTCCATAGATCCACTCTGAGAAACATGCTAACTTGCTGCTCCAGTTTGTTTATTTACCGACTCTGCAGTCAACTGTGGCTCCCATTGGCTCCAGTTCGCCATTTGCAGCAAAGGGGAGCCACAGGAAGCAGCCGCCTGGCCCATGCAAAAGGTGGCCCAGTAAATAAACAAATCAGAGTGGCCAGTTTGAAGGTTTCTCAGAGTGGATCCGCGGACCACTTTGAGAAACACTGTACTTGAGGAAAGTGAGAGAAGCAGGAAGCAAGTCTGTTGTCACTTCTGGGAGCACATGACAGAAGTAGTAGGAAGGTTTGTAGTGAATGAGGCAGGGCATTGTGGGAAGAAAGAGGATGGTCTCATGGTTAAGGCAGTTGAATGCAGCCCTGAAGAATTGTATTCTGTCCCTGTCTCTGATACAGATTACCTGTAGATTGGTGAGCAAGTCACTTAAACCAAACTTTTCAGAGGTGATCACTAAGGATATGTCTACAATGCAATTAAACACCATATCTTTCTGGTCTATGTCAGCTGACTCTTGGGGCTCATGCTACAGGTCTGTTTAATTGCAGTGTAGATTTTCTGGCTCAGACTGGAGTCTGGCCAAGCTATCTGACAGAGGCCAGCCATGTGTGTTTAACTGCAGTGTAGACATAACCTAATTGTGTGGTCCTTCATCCTGAGTGCCCAGTATGTGTTCTGATTTGTTCACTGCTGAAGCTGAAGTCAATGGGAACAGTAGTTTGAATGTACAAAGAGCTTTTTAAAAAAACAGGTTTTAGACACTACATTTTGAACAAAGCCAGATATTGAATAGCTGCCCCTCAAGTGAACATCATCCTTATTTTACACGAAATGAGGCAAGGTTCCTGTGAAAAATAGTATATGATCATGTAAATTAAAGAGGGGGCCTGAACTAAGATTGCAAGATAACTTTCATTCTGATGTTTCCTAATTTATGAGTAGTTGACTCTGAAACCATAATATTGTTATTTTAGCATAGCTATTTGCATGTGATAAAATGTATATGGTTGTTTTTAAAGCATACATTTGGGAGCTATTGAGTTATCCCATAATTCACTAGATACAGTAATATGCCATTTTTCACTCATCCTCTGATGGTGTGCTTTTTATCTTAAGAAGGCCTGCTAACAGTTCATTTCAGCCAGAACAATGAAGAAATGGCAAACTTTTGAAAGAAATTCTTCAGCGCTTTAACTCTAGTAAAAAGGACTTCAGTGGAGTTATATCTGAGATTAATCTGGCACTTTATGCCTAACGCTTCATTCTTATTTTCCTCCACTACCTTCTGCATAGACTTACTGTATTTAGATGTTATCATGAGTAACAGATAAATGGAAAAGATATTTTAGCTTCCTTGGTCAAAACATGACTAATCTGAAAATATTTTAGGTCTTGTCTGCGCGTAGTTTGTACCACTTGAACTATACTAGTGTAATTAAAACAGCTGAAACCAAGCCCCAATGTGAACATAAAGTTATATGGTTTTGAAGGAACTGTTCAGCATCTTGAAAGATCAAACCCTTAAAATGTACTGGTCTTCATAGTGAAGCATGAGACTCACAATATACATCTCTTGATAATTCCAGTAATGGGTATGTAACCTTACTTTATTAATAATTTAACTGTATTCAGAACTGCCTGTTTCCTCCTCCATACATCCTCAGCAATTTTCTTTCATCACACCTGTCAAAGTAGTTCCAATCCTACATTAAGGAAAGAAAATATAGAGACACATGTTATTCATGATGGCTCAGGAGCACGGACAGAGTAACTCACTTATATAGATCAGTCATTTGTGAGTTCTCTTTGCTCATGAGAACACTACTTATTATTACAGAGCTCATCCAGCATGTTATATATAGTTTCTCCAAATCATTATTTCTGAGCAGAATTCAGTAGCTTTTATAGATACACACAGATATACTTTTCAAATTACTTTCCTGGGTGTCATTACACATCAAAACATCCCAGTGAATGACACTTAAAAGGATATCACTGGCACGTTCAACTTCGTGATTTACTTCAGTTCATCTCATATGATTCTAAAGCATCCGACATTGGACATTGCTGGGGGCAGAATACCAGGCTTGATGGCCTAATGACTTGATCTAGTATGGCAAATACTATTTTCCCATGAGTAATCTGTTCCAGAGTTTAAGATAGTTTGGAACAACTGGCTGCAAAACATTATTTTTAAATGTCTCTAGATTTCTTTAAAACGATCATAAAACAATCTTTGAATAAGACCTGGTGTTTAAATAGTTGATAAAACAGAACAAATTAGCATCTGAAGTATCTGTTGTAGAATGACATTTTCCAAAGATGCCATTTCCTCCTCTTAATATGCTGTTTATTGCTTTGGAAAAGGAGAGCAATAAATGTTGAATTGTGTCCATATTATTGCTACCCATGATTATTTAAATTATTATTCACAGTATGCATACACTTTTTTCTCTTTGTGTGGATGGTTGTATGAAACTCTAAAAACTGTAAGGTTTTTCTTTTAAATAAAATTGTGTTTACTTCTTTTTACATTTTGCTCCCCCGCTTTAACAGTTTCTGCTCAGATTATACTATTGCCTTGACAATTTCAGATACATCCCCCCATCCCTCCCTCTCCACTTTCTCATGCACTCCCTTCTTAATACCCTAATTTATTGCAATAATCCATTGTACACTTCTAAAGTGAAATGAAAGCAATGAATAAAATAAAGTATCAATGCTAGTTTTGTGGCTGTGGGAGAAAGTCCACACTTTCTATCACTTGGTTCTCAGTGGTTTCCAGAATGCAGCAAAACATCCCAGAGACAAATTCTGCCATGTGTGAGCTAAAAGAGGTGGTATTAAATCGTGACATATTAATAGCACCAGAAAATTAGATATTTTATTGTACTAGAAGTTGACGTTTTAATGGCACTAGAAATATTAGATGCTATTGTGCTTCCCTGAAACATACACACAATATGTAATCAGCACCTGTGGGGCATGGGATGGGATTCATTCCAGTGACAGTCAGAGGAGGAAAAGGGACCACAATAGACAGAGGAGTTGCTGGCTTTATCGCTGACACTATTCAGTTCTTATCCTTCAGAAGTACTGTTCAGATCTCGTCCTTTAGGATGATTAGTTGGGCACTCCTCTTTTCTCCCCCTTGTGACCACAATCCTGCCCTGTCCTGCTGGCAGCTCGCTGGTTTTAATGACTACCGTAGCAGTTTATAACAACACCCAGCTTGTGGCTGACAGCCCGCTCCCCTGCCCAGAGATGGGAGGGAAGCCCAGGCGGGGGCTTCTGGGACTTAGATTCCAACAGGGACCAGAGGGGGGGGGGGCTTCCAGGGCGCAATGGAGGGAGCCCTGCCCCTGCCAGCGCCTCCAGGGGGCACGGGGTATGCTCTCCGGCCGGCGTTTGCCGGGCTCCCCAAGCCCATGTGTAGCCGGCCCCTTCCCGAGGCTGGCGAGGGGCGGGACTCTGCAGCAGGGGGCTGCTCCTGGTTGGGCCCTCGCCGCCTGTCACTGGGCGGCGTGTCAGCGGGCTGGCCCCGCCTCGGCTCCGGCTTCTCAGCCCTGCGCTGCACAGACATGACACAGACACACAGGCGCTGCAGCTGCCGCTGAGCCCGGGCAGCCTGGCCCGGGGAGCCGCACCGCCAGGGGGGGCAGCTTGGCCCCGGACCGCGGAGAGGCGGCGGCGGCGGCGGCAGCCTGGCCCCAAGCCCCGCAGGGGGCAGCCTGGCCCCGAGCTGCAGCGAGAGCAGGCACTGAGCGAGCCCGGGCGGAGCGCCGCGCCCGGCAGCTGCTGAGGCCGGGCCAGCGGCAGCGGCAGCGCAGCGGCAGCGGCAGCCGCGCCGGAGGAGCCTCCCCAGCCCTGCTCCTCGCTGCTCGTGACCTCTCCGGGGCTCCCCGCCGCCTCCCAGGCCGGGGCAGGGCCTCCTCTCCCCGCGGAGCGTGCCTGCAGGCCCCGGGGAGGGGGCAGGAGGCCGGACCCGAGCCCCCGCCTCCGGGTCCCGCTGGCCGCCGGGCAGGGCCTGTGCACAGCGCGCATCGCCGCCGGGGACTGGCCGGGGCTGCATCCCAGAGCAGCATGGAGGGGCGGGCAGGCAGGCCCTGAAGAGAGAGCCGGGCGGGCAGGGAGCCCTCGACTCCGCTTCCCTTCGGCTGCGCGTCCCGGAGGGGCCCCCCTCCTGGCTGCTCCCGCATCCCATGAAGAGCAGGGAAGCCGCCGCCTCCCTTGCCTGGGACCCGCCGAGAAACCCCCCCGGAGCGCCGGACTGCAGGGACTGAACGGGACCCGCCTCCCCGGAGCGGCGGGGGGAAAGGCTTCATTGTGCTGGGGGCAGGAGCGGCGGTCGTGTCCGCACCCGTCCCGAGGTGCAAGGAGAGAGCCCGGCTCGGCAGCCACCCCACCGGGAGCCGTCTGCACAGCCCCTTGCTTCCCCGCAGCCGCGCCGAGAAGGTAAGGTGCTGAGCGGGCTCGCTGCTGCTGCTGCTGCTTGCTTTGGAGACAAATGGTTTGCAAGTGATGAGTGGGTGGGGGGAAACAGACACACATCGGGGGTGCCTCACCACTTCCCCTGCCCCCACCAGCAAGCATGGCGAATGAAAGCCAGGAGGTTGGTGTTTTCGATCCTGGACTTTAATCCTCAGCAAATCTGCGGCCGACCAGATGCTCCAACCGGGGTACAGATCCCCTCCCTTTGTCATAACTCTGAGGGGAAAAAAGGGTCCCTCATCCGGCTTAGTACTTAAGTCAGCTGGTCATGCCCTGAGTAAAGAATATCCTTGTACCGACTCCTGGTGAGAGTATTTTCATTTGTTGTCCCCTCTCCTTTTCCTTTCTTGTCCCATACTTAACAAAAGTCAGAAAGGTCGGCCGTTACCAGCTGCACTGTTGGACTTCTGACTCTTGGCCTGAACGGGTTTCTTTAAAGTCACAGGAGAGCGCTAGTGGAATTGGAGATACAGGTGAGACACAATTTTGGGGAGGTGAAGACTGGGAGGAGAGGAAAGTGTGTTGCTGGTGAGCTTTGAGAAAAACGTCTATTAGGAAGAGTTTCTGTTGTATGTTGTCTCTCCATACCTTAGTATGTGACTGTAAGAACTTTCTACACCTCCATTACTTTGTGCCGGTAGACTTCAGGTTGTGGAGATAGGCTTAGTGGGGCTCACACAATACAGTATTATTTCACTGTGTAGGAAGTGGGAGCTGAAAGAGAGGGGGGAAAAAACCCATGTCTTTGGATTATTAGAGAAGGCAGATAATTCAACGTCTGTTTACTATGCCATCACATAACTTAAAATGCCTCTGTACCAGGAAGGCCACTTTAACATCTGAAGAAAAGATCTTTTTGGCTGTTTTGCTATAATTAAGTTCCATAAAATAGTGGTTCATTATCAACCCTGTCCATTTCTTCTGGAGTATCAATAGACTTTAAACAACTTCCATCTATCTACATTTATTAAATAGTCAAACTTATTCCTGATAGGTAGTCTAGCAAAACTGAACCCTTTCTGGCTTGTTAATTCAGAGCTAAATGACTGTTTTTGGTTGGCACATTCTGGTAATGGGGGTGGACGCATGCCTCTTCCCCTGCTAGGTGTGTCACTTGGACAGATTTCTGCTGTTTTCCCGTGTCTGTGAATTGTCATTTAATTAATTAAACTGAACTCCCTAGGGAGCACAGCAATTTGCTGGCTCTTTGAATGTAACCCAGAGTTTGAATATGCCTTCTATAAACACTTTTGGAGAGAATCCTATTTTGTACTATGTGCTCACGAGATCATCTGGTTAGTATGAAAGCAAGTTCATTCTCTGGTACAACATCAAACCAAGCAATCTCCTTTACTTCTTAGGAGTTTCACCTGAGTGCAGTGTGTCTTTCCTTTTCTATTTTGAAGGTGGGTTATTGCCAGAAAGCAAACGGAGCCTTATTTTTCAGTCACACGTTCTCTGCCACTTTGGCGAGAATTGATCCGAAAAAGCGTCTGAACAGTTCTCATACAATTTCTTTCATGATCTTACCTTTTGAGTATAGAGCTCAGCTTGTATAGCATCTATTTAAAATTGCTAGAGGAAAGTATGTTTTTAGGGTTAGATGTCATTACTTGCATATCTCAAAAGGTGTGGACTTTGAGAGAAATACCAGTAAAGTCAGATATCTCTAAATATTGCAGCTCTTCTTGAATTACTATATTGAAAAATAGAAAGACTGAGAACACACGCTGAAACAAAATACTGTGTTAAAACCAGAGTTGGTAGTTCCCAATAGGTTAACACTTTTTTTATTTAATGAAATTTTCTGGATACAGATTAATTTTCTTTGTACAACATTTATTATTGCATTTACACATAACAAGGAACAGAAGAAAAATTGATAAATGGATTGAAAGGTTGCCTAGGTTCAGTGTAGATTCTTTAAATGCCCGTGTGTTCTCTGCTTTAAAAAAAATAAGCTAGTTTTGTTATTGCATGCAGATACACAGTTGAGTTTATTGCTACAGATATTTTTCAACATTCTACTGCATTAGTACACTAGTGGGACTAGCTTTTTCTTTTTCCTGTGGTGGAAACACAAAAATTAATGTAATAGAAACTAGTACACATGAAGATCCCCGACCCTTTCTCACCAACACAATTAGGGTCCTATACTTGAAAGGAAAATCAATATGTGTAACTGTAAGTGGTGAGTTCAGAACAGAGAAAAATATTTTAACTAAACACCAGTAGAGAAATGCTGGTTTCTGCTACAAATAAAACTAGGCTATTGAAGGTTAGTTTATAAAGCATTCTATTGCAGTTGTTTACCCATTAACAAAATGAAAAAATGAGGTTAAAAATCCACTGTGAGCCCATGTCCTTATAAACTACATTTCTGAAAACTAAAAAATATAGATACATCTAGGTTTAAAAATGGCAGGATCATTCTGAAATTCTCATTGGGCAGGCACCCTGGGATTGGAAATCCTAAATTGGAAAATCCCTGGTCTGCAAGACATGTAAACTCCTCAGTGGCTGCATAATCACTGGTGGCTAATTAGATTGGTATTTTTAATCTACCACGATGGCACGGGTTAGCTTTTCTTCTGACCCCTCTATATTTAATGCTCAGAGTCTGTGCTGTGCTTTGCATCTCTGATTTAGTGCATTAGTAAGTACCCACTTTAACTGATAGTTAAAGTAGGAAGCATAATTTGCAGATATTTTGGTACCAGTGTGTGGTTAGAGATTTAACAAAATAGCTAAAATAGTATGGCAGATCTGTACTTCATTTGCACTACATAGGTTGGATTTTGGTTTCAACAGGACAGTAATTCTTTCAGGTAAATTCAACAGCTAGCACGAAGTAACTAATATATTACTATTGAATATTACTCTTAATTTTCTTTCCAGCAAACTTTGATACAGATATCTCCAAAATCTGAAAGACCAGGTGTGTTGCCTAATAAACCACAGTATAATGAGAGCAATGGTGAATATATCCATGTCTTTAGGCTGCTTAAGGTAACCGATTCCTACTAGGATCTGATCTGGAGACAATGATCAATGTCAGGCTTTTTATGGGCTACAGTAATATTCCTGTCAAAGAGATTATTTTGGAGAGGATTATTTTGCATTTTGCGCATCTTTCTGTATACATTTATGTTAGTGAACTGAAAGATTCCTCCACAACAGTAGTGTGACCCTATGTCCCCAGACTTTTTATGGAAATGTGTTTTTGTATATGACTATGCATAACTTAAATATGTGTTGTGCAAAATGGGGCTTGTGACCTATTAAGGGAGAGCCTATAATTCCGAATGTGTATATTCTATTGGTGTGCATGTATCATTTCTGTATTTGAAGTTAGAAATATGTAGTTATAAACCTGTCTATTAATCTAAGTGGCCTTGTGAAAGCCATTAGTAGTACTTAAAGAACTTAATGGCCCCATGCTCAAAACAGGGATCTGTGAATAGCTGTGTTTTTCCTGTAAGTCTAAACTAAACTATGGTTGGTCCTACAAAGAGATGTGATCATGCCACCTGGTGCCGGAATCCATCTTAAATTTTGTATTTTTCCACAGCGGCGGGGGGAGAATGGGACAAAGACTTCCCACCCTGGGGAAATTCTATTTAAGGAATGGGAAGCAAACAATGATTGTCTTCAGCTAGCTTCACGGGTTGCTCCCCACCACAAGAGGACACAAGAAAGGACCTGGATAAAAGAGCTCTAATAAGGGGGAGAGAAGCTGCTTGGCTCAGGTCAGGAAAAAGATCAGCTCTGGCCTGAGACGTACTTTATCTGAGATAAGAACTAGGGTGAGAAATTATGATTTGTAACAATTTCTCTTAATGTATTAAGCTTAGCTGGTGTGTTTTGTTTTATTTTAGCTTTGATCTGATTTAAATCCTATTTTTTATACTTAATAAAATCACTTTTGTTTATTATCAAACCCAGTTTAAATAATTGTTACTGGGGGGAAGAGGGACAACCGCTGTGCGTATCTCTTTCATTGTTAAAGGGAGCGACCTTTATGAGCTTTCTCTGTGTAAAACTTTCTTACAGAATAAGGCAGATTTATGTGGGATGCTGATCCCACAGGGGCTGTGCATCAGGGTGCTATGTCAAGCCCCAGAACTGAGCTGTTCTCTGTGTTGGTGTTACTCTGCTGTGTGGCTGTTTACCCTAGCACTGGGCCTTTGCTGGGAGAGACCAGAGCTTCTGGCTCACCAGGACAGGCTGGTGGGGCACCCCAGAGGGCAGGTAGGCGGGTTCAGTGGTGGGATCAGCCGATCAAGTGACAGTCTCAAGGGGATCTCTGTGATCCAACCTGTCACAACTGGTTCTTAAACTGTGGGTTTGAACCATAACAATCCCCTTTTAATTAGTGATGTAAATATCGATCAAAACAGTTAATCATTAAATGATTAAAATTATATTGTTTAACTGGTTAACCATTGATGGGCTGGCACACTGCAGCCAGGGTGTGGGTCTCCCCGGGGCCGTAGGCAGACATGGCAGGTGCAGCTGCAGGCCTGCCTGTCCTTGACTGGAGTCACTAGGGCATGGCTGGGTCTGGCGCTGCTGCGGTGCGGCCGAGGCCAGGGTCCTGTCTGCCCACCATGCCTCACCTGCCTCCTTGACCTAGCCCCTGCCTGCAGCTGAAGCCCCTGGCCTTTGGCTCCCCCCATCTCGGGCAGTGGGGCTCGAGCTTTGGCTTTGCCCCCTCCCATCTCTACCTGGGGCAGCAGGGCTTGGATGAATTCAGGCTTCCGTCCCCCTTGGCGTCTTGCAGTAATTTTTGTTGTCAGAAGGGGGCCATGGTGCAATGAAGTTTAAGAACCCCTGCTCTACAAGCTAAACTGTAGGTGCAGCCCTGCAATCCCGTACCAGTCCTTACTCAAAGGAGTAGTTCTGTTGACTTCAGTGGGGAATCATTGCATGGTGCAAGGCATATGTGGACCGTTCATGAAGTATTTCTTCACTCAGTCTTTTGGCATTCCTTCTTATACCCTGATACAAACGGTCTTCTTTTTTGTGTGTGACCTAGGCCTTTTTGCTTGGTGTCTGCAAAGCTGATGGCGAATGAGGGGTAAAACTTGTAACCTGACTACAAAGCGTTCCTAAGGTACGCTGACCTCGGTCCACACGCAGAGCTCCTATTGATATCAATGAGAGTGATGTGTATGAATCAAGGGTCATTTGTGGCCCTTTTCTCTTTTTTTGTCCCAACTGCTAGGACAAAAGGGGCAGTGGGCCAGGTGCTCCCAGCTGCTCCTGCTGCTGCTACTGCAACAGCAGTGGTACCCAGAGCCCTGGGCCCTTTTTAAATCGTTACCTGAATGGCATGCTCCAGGCAGTGCTGGGGTGGGGGGGTTCGCTGCTATCTGAATGGTGCTGAAAGCCCTCTGTTTGTGGCCTTGCCCCTTCTGGTAGGCAGAGTTGCACCCCTCCACTTGCCCAAGGGCCCAGTGAGGCTGTCAGCCCTAGTGATTTTATATCTGGAAGACTTTTGAGTATGCATAATTCCTCCAAACTGTACATGCAGGGAAGAAGGAAGATGTTGGGATTACCTTCAGAGTGCTGTCCCTGACTCTTCTAGGGGAGCTCTATATTCATCATGATCTAGCAATCATGATCTAGTGGTTGTTTGAAAAACTTGAGGTCCTTTTCTCTCTAACTCTTGGAAGGAAAAAAAAGAACTCTTCACACCTTCAGACTTCTAACTGGGTGCAGTAGGTGGTTTACACGGCTTTATTTTTTGCCAAGCCTCTTGGCTGTTGTAGAATTGGGGTGAGAAAAGGATGGAGGAGGATTTTCTATGTTAATCTTCCCCTCCACAGACCTTAAGTCTTCTGCTGAGGGCAGTGAGCTAAGCTACTTGCCATTCCCTCCCCTCCTCGTGCCTGACTGCTTTTGGCTTTCCTAAGCAGCAACCACCTAGTCTTTCATCAATTAAGACTTTGGTCATTTTCATAAAACTGTGAAACTAATCAGAATCATACACGTTTCTCTCTGCTACTGTTTGGAGAAGTCATGAGCAGCAGCACTGACACCAGAGATGATGTAGGTCTGTAAATTCAGAAGATAGTACTGCATCAGTTTATCTTTGCAATCATAAGTGCTAGAAACTTAATTTTGTGTTTTTTTAAATGAAAGCTTATAAATTGCAAACGCTGATACTTTTCCACCTCTGCTTACCAGGGAAGTTTTACTACTCACCACTAGGCAATGAAATTTTCAAGCTCTGTCACTTTCAGTTGCAATGTAATGGTTTCTATAATGTGCTGATAGATTCAAAATGCAAACATTTCAGTTTTATACCATTATTTTTAAATTTTATAGACTGACACAAACAAAAAGTTTGAAAATTAAGAAGGGTTATATTTGGGGGAAAGGGTGTTTGCTGAGCAATGGTCACCCGGAAACAAGATTGTGAAAACGAGGGACATTTTCGGCAGTGTGCTTTTGGGGAGAAATCGTGTTAGTTTGTATTTTCTGTGTCTTTTTCTTTCATGGTTGAAATCTGTCCTTGAAGCATTTAGTTTAATGTAACATGTTATGTTTTTAACATATTCTAATTTCAATCTGTAAATGAAAACTTTATTCAAAAAAGCTAAGAGCAAAGTGAAGATAGTCTCAAAGATCTTGTTAGGTCATTAGGAAGCAATAAGAAAGTTATGGAGCTGTCTAGAATCCTGAAGAGGTTTAGGTTTAAGTAAAATCATGGGTGATTAGAGAAAGGGGCCTGGCTAATGGGAGGAATAAACTGTCATTGGATATGGAAGTGAGGGGGAGTGGGTGGAATTTTGTACTTGTGACATTTGGTTTGCTAGAATCTAGAAATTTCTAGAACGTGGACAGGGCAGATCAGTAAGATGATTTTATATAAAGCTGGCTACCATTCATTTTTTTTCAGTCATCACAGTACTGAGTTCACTTGATAGCTGTTTCTTAATCTATTTTAGTAAAAAATGCTGCTAATCAATATTACAAATGGATGAATAATGTTAAGAAATTACCAGACATCAGTGTATGAATTTGTCTGACTCCACATATCTGAAACTGAAGGTAGTGGATGAGTTTAAGTAATTAAAAGCAATTATTCTAGTGTTGCCAACTCTTGCAGTACTTTCTGTTTTTTTCCCTTTAAAGCTCCAATTCTTGGAATCATAGTGATGTGAGAATCTCAGCTTTTATTTAAAAAAAAAAAAAAAAAAAAAAAAAAAAGTTCCTAGACCTCAGGGTTCCAGAGAGCAGGTTAAAAACACGAAACCTGAAGGCTCAATACCAAAAGGCAAATCCAACATCTATTGTTTTAAAAAAAATCTTATGATTTTTTGGACCCCAAGTCATAAATTTTGAAATACTTGGTGCTGGTAATATTGCTTCTAAAGTAAAATGTAGACCTTTTCACACATTTTTTAGCAGCAAGAGAGCAAGGATTTGTGCTCCTCTCAAAAAATTAGATTTTCTGAACTTATTTGGATTCTTCAAGATCAAATGTGCCACTGAATTAAATACATTTTTACATCGCAGAACAATGATGAGTTTGAGGACCGTGAAAGGAAGAAACTTTTGATGCTGTCATTAGCATTGAAATATTATCATTTAAATTCCTGTTCCTGGCCTTCCAGTGGCTCTTCAGGCAGCTATTCAACATCAGTTTCATTCAGTAGCAGATTGTGTTCATCTTCAACAACTAGCCCAAAATGACATAGATCAATCAGTGATTATGCCATAAAAATAAATGAAAGGCGGATTCTTTTATCAAGTTCAAGTAAGTTGCAACCTTCTTTTATGCTGACAACATCACCTTCAGTGTAGCACAAAATGATCACTTTAGAGAAATGGCTGAAGCACTTAGGCTGGATGTATTCCTTCAGAAACATTTAAACTCGCGGGCACACTAGTAGGTACCACAAACAATAGGGAAAATTTAGAGGAGAAACTGAAAGAATCAGCATTGACATTAAGTACTTGTCTACATGGTTGAGCAATATACACTGGAAGGATGTGATTTCTAAAGCACACCAACATATTATGCATTAACTGGCCCATGTAGACCCTGCTGGCATGAACTAAAAGTTCTTTTGTGCATGTTAATGTAGTACATTTTAACACACAGGAAGGAACTTTCACTTTGCACTGTTAGGGTCTGCATGGGTCAGTTAGTGCGTAGCATGTTGATGTGCTTAAGAAATCAGACCTCTCTAGTGTGCATTGCCATGATTTATAGACAAGCCCTAAGGTAAGACTGTTGACCATTCATGACAAATGACCTGATAATGGCTTCAAAATTCATACAGGAAAAGATGTGGAAAAGATTCCTTCATACTGACGGAATGCAGAGGAAAAGTATGATAAGCAGGTTTTCGCTATTTGCTCTGACAGCAAAAATACATAATTAAAAAAATATAAGAACTTCCTGCGTGCAGTCATCCTAAACTTCTGAGGTTTGAGCATTCGCTGTTCTCTGCTCATCTCATCTGAGGAAGTGGGAGTTGCCCATGAAAGCTCGAAAGCTCATGATACTATATATATATATATATAATATATAGATAGATAGCTATCCCTCTGAGACTTTCATTGAGAAAGAAGTTACCTCTAACATGGGCCTAAAGGATATTTTGTGAACATTTAAAAAAAATTCACCCCCAACCACCCACGCAGTGATGCAGCTCAGGAATATGAGAGGGGGAGACAGACAATGAAAGTGGCTTTAACTCACCATCCCCCTAACTCTGGGGCTAGCCTGCAACTTGACTAGTTTCTTTTGTAAAGCAGAGCAGCTCTGTTGCTCTGCCAAACATTGGATGCCAACAATAGCCTGGGGCTATTGTGGCAGACGGAATGGGGGTGTTGCCAGAGTGCTTAGACACTCTGGCCTGCCCCTCTTTCTCACTGCCACGCCCCAGTCTTGGGATCCATGAGTAGTGGCAGTGACTCCTATGCCACCAGAGAATTCTCTCATATATGCAGAGTCCTCAGGAAACTGGATCATCTGTCTTTCTAACTGCTTTAAGCTGCTGGGAGCAGGGGGCAAGACCAAGTCCCATGTTTCAGCAACTTCATCCAACTACCATAGGAATGTTGAAATTTGCAGTGAGCAGTAGGAGGACAGATTAGAACACAGCACTCCTCTACAGAAGGAGGGACTGTAGAGAGTTCCTAAAGTTAAAAAAGCAACCAGAAGGAGATTTTTTGGAGGCTCATGTGAGATTATAGGTTAATTACACTATTGTAACAGTCTCAATGGAAAAATAGTGATCTAATTAACAACAAAGAACTAGAAACACACAAGGACAAAATAAAAAATCGATACAATGAAGTGATGGCACCTTTCCACTAATGATGCCACATGATTGATCCCACATACAAAGGGAATCATACGATCCCTTGAGTATGGAACAGGAAGAAGTGGTTGAAATGTGACTGAAAGAGCATATTCTTGTGTTCCTTCCTTTTTTGTGTCATTTCAGATTAAAAATATGGATTTCTATCCCAGAATTATACATTCATGAAGGTTTGTGTTTCAAAGCAATTTTTCCTTTTTTTTCCATCAAAGTTCTCATTTAGGAATACTTACATAACTAGTCTGAAGTGCTGAACTCAAATTGGCTGTCTTTAGGTCTCAGTTTTGCATGTTCAATATACATGAAATGTGTTAATTACATTTGAAAATAATAAATGATGAATGGGGAAAGGAGGAGGAGAAAGCTGATGAAGCTTTAACATTTTTATTTAATCATTAGGAACATGAATTGACCAGGGTGGTTTCCTTTTGCAAAAGGAGTTGTATTTGATTAAGGGTATTATAAAAACATCTAATAAACAGTAAATAATAAAATGGGCCCAATCTGAATGAGTAGTTCTCTGCAGGCTACTGTAATATAAATATTAAATAGCAGTAATAGAAGTGCAGAAAGTAAACTAGTAGTAAAAAAGGGTTGAAACAATTACTTGTGTTGGTTTTTTAAAGTGTGTGATCTATTCTGCTTTTAAGATAATGAAAACGCCAAAAGAATAAACTAGTGTTCTTTCCATTTAAATATCCAAAAGAAAATAAAACATTTAAAGTACTTGGAGAAAAATATTTCCTTGTTCTTTTAAAGTTGTAACTTAACTTTCTTTGTCAAAACTGTCTGTCTGCCCAGTGAGTTTAAGAAACTGGAGAACTAAGTTGGCAAAGACAGACAACTAGCAGCTGGAAGTCTCTATAAATAAACATTAGGGATCCGAGTCTCCAATGAGTCATTTATACTATGCAGAATAGGTGTAAAATGTTTCCAGGCTGGAATTCTCCATTCTCACTAGTGGTAGCATGTTGAATTTTCTTTGCACTGGAGTAAATGACTTCATAACAGGAATGGGGAACCTCTGGCTTGCGGGCCACACATGGTTGTCAGGGTTAGCTGCTGGAGGGCCATGAGATGGTTTGTTTACCTGAGCGTATGCAGGCATGACCACTCTCAGCTCCCTGTAGCTGTGATTTGCTGTTATCAGCCAAAGGGTGCTGTAGGATGTGATGGCACTGCCCACACCACTTCCTGCAGCTCTCTTTGGCTAAGAATGGCAAACAGTGGACTTCCAAATGCCACAGTAGTAAGCATTTATTTATATTACAGTAGCATCTAGAGGCTGCAAATGAGAGATTGGTGCTCGTGTGTTAGGCACAGTACATACACACAGGAAGAGATAGCTACTGATTAGAGGAGCTTACAGTGTGCTGAGATTGAACTGCCTCAATACACTTCTAAGTGATATCTGTTGCTGTTTGTATTTTTTTTTTTCAGTTGTGATTTTATTGTCCTTTTGATCTTAAGTCATTTATATAACACTGTTTAGTGGTAGATTTATTAAATATTCTTCTATAGTAATTAAGGCCTAGATCCTGCGTTGTGATCCATTGGCAGGGTGTAACACTCTAGTAGACTGCATTGGAAGTTTCGGACTTAGCCGTATATTTATTTTTATTAACTTTATATTCTTCTTGAAAATACTAAAATACAATCTTAAAAGGGTTTGGTCAAAAAAGCTAGTTTAATAGAAATCCTTGTACAGGATGGAGGTAGATCCCACTGCATTGGTCCAGTGATTGTAATTTATGCAGGTGAAATGAATCTAACATGGCAGGTGCTGAGTCAACCATCCCATGTGGCAGGCAATCCATGTTCCCTTGTGTTTTCCTGTCCCCTTCAATCCCCAGCTGTATGACAGATGCATATAATATCTGCATTCATTGTATAACATCTCTCTGATCATTGAAGACTGGGTCCATGATGTCTGCTTTAAATCAGGTATGCAGCTATCACTTTATGGCTTAGAGCCTTTTAGTGATCAAAAAATTACAGTAGTTGGTGAAATTTAAGTAATGGACAGAACAGTAGCATTTTGACAAGACACAGATAGGAAGAGAGAACCACTTAAGCTAAGTCTACACTTGCCACTTTACTGCGCTGCTGTTTTCTGGCTCGGGGTGTAAGCTACCTTCCTGAGCGCAGCAAGTTACAGCACTGTAAAGCATCAGTGTAAACAAGCTCCCAGTGCTGTTAGCTACTCTCCTTGTGGAGGTGGTTTACATAGCGCACTGGGAGAGCTCTCTTGTGAGAGCATAGCTTGTGCTCTGGCTGTACTTCCACTTTAAAGAACTGTCGTGGTTGTGCTTTAGTTTTAGAAGTGTAGCCAAAGCCTTACAGAAGCTGGTTGTGACAGTGACTTCAGCCTTTGCAAAGAGAATCCATTCTCTTATTTTCATGAATAGTGCATAGTAGGGATGTAAGCGACTAGTTGACTATCCGAAAGGAAAAGCGGGCCCTGGAGCACAGAACACCTCCCCCAGCCCTCAGAGCTCCACAGAGCACATGGCATAGCACTCCAGTGGCAATTTAAAGGGCCTGCGGCTCCAGTTGCCACCACAGCCAGAGTAGCAGCAGAGGTGGCAAGGAGCCACAGGCCCTTTGGAATCACTAGCCTGTATGGCAGGCCTGGGCAAAATGTGGCCCGCGGGCCGGATCTGGCCTGCCCAGCCACTGGATTCGGCCCGTGGATGCAACAGGGAGCCCCAGGCAGGCTCCCCTGCTTGCCCTGTACACCATTCAGAAAAGCAGCTGCGGGGCCATTTCTCTTTAAAAACTGCGAGCCCGGAGGGGAGGGGGCAAGGCTTCAGGCATAAATCCCGCCCCCAGAAACTGGACAATGGGAGTTGCCTGTTTGACTAATAGGCAGCACATGAAACAACACGCCCCGCCTTCCCAGCTGCACAATTATTCACACAAGTACATGGATGGCTCTGCAGCCTGTGCAGGTGGGGGCAGGCGGGCTGGCTAAGAAACTTTTTAAGCTCTGCAAGCATTTAGCTCTGCAGGCAGGCTGGTTGGGCTGCTGGCTGGTAAGTCTCCTGGCCAGAGCCTGTCTCTGGCACCCCAACCGCTCTCTTCCCCAACCCTCCACATACCCAAACCCTATGTCCCCCTTGTGCACCCATACTCCCTCCCAGGTCTGGCAGCCCAATCCCCTGCCCCAGATCACAATTCCCTCCTACCCTAGGTCACAAACCAAACCTCTGTACTCCAGGCCCTTGCCCTAAGTTACAACCCCCTCCTGCCCTAGGTCACGTTCCAAAATCCTCCACCCCAGTCTCCTGCCCTGGGTCACAACTACCACCTTCACCCAAACCTCACACTCCTTCCTGCACCCTAATCCCTTGTGCACCCAACCTCCATCCTAGACCCCCGAGCTTCCTCCATTAATATCCTGGAAGAGTGCGGCCCTCAACCACTTTCCAAAATCTTGGAGTGGCCCCCCCCCCCATAAAAAATGATTGCCCACCCCTGCTGTAAGGTAACTGCCCCCGCTGTCCTCCCTTATAGGTGGGCGTGTTAACTGGCTTCCGGTTTCTATGTGGATCCAGTTTAAGTTCCTGTTTATGCAGAGTCCCACTGCTTGATCCAAAGCCCATTGAAGTCAATAAGAATATCTGCACTGACTTCAGTAGACTTTGGAGCAGACCCTGAATTGTCTGGATCTTAAATATCTTGCACGCTTAATGGACAAACATTCAAATCACAATGTTGTATCTAATGCCTTGATACTACCAGTGCTGGGGGCTTTCAGAAATTCTTAAGGTAGTGAGGTATGGCAAAGGAAATGGCCCTTTATTTTGAACAAGTTACTGATATAAAAAACTTAGTTATTGTAAAAAAGGTGGAGTATGACACGGTACCGGGGGTGGACCACACTGAAAATTCTACACTCAGGGCAGAGGGCAAGAAATAGGGCAAGCAGTCCCCAATAACTGGTGTTTTCACATGTAATAATTTAAATTATCCAAACCAGTAATAAAAGTGTTTCTGCAGTACCCAATTGGTTAACAAGAAGCCAAACACAGTTCCCTCTCGGCATTCCAGTGCTTAACTTCCATCCAGACAGCCAAGTCTAGTGCAGTGAAGGGTTACTGAAAACCTATTTCACTATGTGAGGTTTTTTCTAATTCCAAAGGCCCAGACACACAGCTCCAGGTCAGAAGGGCAGACTGACTTGCCAGGCCTCAAGGCAAGGTGGGAGGGCCAGCTCCTGTAAGGGGCATGGCCTCAGGCGGAAGGGGCGAGACTGAGGGCAGAGCCCTCAGTGCTGCCCGGAGTGTGCCATGCTGCCTCCCTCAGCCAGCTCTCATAGCTGCCCAGAGTGCACCACAAGGTGCTTCAGTGGTGATTTAAAGGACCCAAGGTCTGGCCCCTTCTGCTTCTGTGGTAGTGGCAGTGGTGTCCAGGAGTCCTGGGCCCTTTTGAATCACCCGGCCCCAAGGCAACTGCACCCTTTGCCCCTTCTCAGCCCCGTCGGCAGGCTTGCTCCAGGTCAATATGAATTTCAGACCTTACTCAAATATCACGTTGTCAGCCAATCCTTTGTAAACTAACAAAAGATTTAATAGTTTCAGAGGGGGTAGCCGTGGTAGTCTGTAATAGAAAAAACTTAAACAACTGATAAGTCCTGCAGTACCTTAGAGACTAACGATATAAATGTAGGCTAATATCCTCTACATTTTTTTGTTAGTCTCTAAGGGTGCGTCTAGACTACATGGCTCCGTCGACGGAGCCATGTAGAATAGTTTACTCGGCATAGTCAATGAAGTGGGGATTTAAATAATCCCCGCTTCATTAAAATAAAAATGGCTGCTGCGCTGTGCTGACGATCAGCTGATCTGGTACAGCACGGCAGTCTAGACGTGGCGCGGTTGACAAGGGAAGCCTCCGGTATGCTGGAGTGGTCAACAAAGGCTTCCCTTGTCGACTGCGCTGTGTCTAGACTGCTGTGCTATGCCGGATCAGCTGATCGTCGGCACAGCGCAGCGGCCATTTTTATTTTAATGAAGCGGGGATTATTTAAATCCCTGCTTCATTGACTATGCCGAGTAAACTATTTTACATGGCTCCGTCGACGGAGCCATGTAGTCTAGACGTACCCAAAGGGTACATCTGCACTGCACAGCTATTTCAGGATACCGGAAGTATCCCAAAATAGCTACCCCCCATCTAGCTGCCCGGTATTTCAAAATATTTTTCGAAATAACGGGCGCACTGTTTCAGTATCCCGGTAACCCTAGTTCCACGAAGGTTAAGGGATGTCTTGAAATAGCACGTTATTTAGAAATTTGACACTGTGTAGATGTGTCAAATTTCAAAATAAGCTATTTCAAAATAGATTAGAAACAAGATATGCAATTTTCGCTACACAAATTGCATATCTCATTTTGAGTTTAGGGCGCTGTGTAGACTCACCCTAAGGTGCTACAGGACTCTTTGGTGTTTTTTTTTTAAGTTTAAAAAGAAAAGAAGAGAGTTACAAATGGTTAAGGAATTATAC
Organism: Pelochelys cantorii; assembly: GCA_032595735.1. NCBI lineage: Eukaryota > Metazoa > Chordata > Testudines > Trionychidae > Pelochelys > Pelochelys cantorii. Next base: position 252,274,442 of record CM064326.1, on the reverse strand, counting down.
AGATACAAGCAAGCAACTGCAAAGTCCTTATGTCAGGTTTGTAACTGATGGAATAAACTGCTGGTTTGAAAAAGTCTTGCTAGAATCACTCAAACAGGTGAAGGATTATCAGTCCTTGTTCAAAGCTATGTTGTTGGAAATGGAGTCCAGAGAAATGAAGCAGGGCATGATGACAAAATACAGATGTGTTAGTGGTCTTTTATATCCTCTGCCACGTGCATGGAAATTTACATTCTCAAACAAAGCCCACAGTCCCTGTTTGTGGAAAGTAACTGACCTGAAATGGAGTCCAAGATCACATGAGCATAGTGCATGCCCTAACATTGTTTGCTGACTCTCAGGGGGTGGCCAAAGGTCCTTCCCTGTCTGAGGCATACTCAGGAAGAGTTATCTGGATGGGATGAGTTTCTTCAATGCCCATTGTGAGACTGAAGACTCCTTAATAGGCCATCAGCATACAGCTGTTTAGCCTTCGTGTAAATTCTGATAGGTGTCACCCAGGAATATGACACATGTAAGATCCAGTACATTGCTAATATTCATAACTTCAGATACAAAGTCAAAACATGTATGTAAACAGGATAATCATATTTAGCAAATGATAACTTTTCCGAAGACACCTTGTATGGCGCACACTGTTTAGATTTTTGGAAATTGTGCAACAGTGGTAACAATAGTGATATAAATAAGTTGTACAGCATCAGAGGGGGTGGAGTTTAAAATGTATGAATGTAATTTGCCAGTTTTTCTTCAAATTAACATTTTCTGATTACTTTTTCCACTCACAAAAATAGCACTGTTTGCTGTTCTTTAACCTGTGCTTATAGTGTGGTGATGGTGTTGTGCAAGCCACCTGAGCTTGTGCCCTTTAATGACAACATTATATTTTATTATCCTCTGCTGTTTTAGTTCATTCTCTTGAGCAGAACTCATTTTCCCTTGAGTCTGAAGAGTGGGAATAAAACTCAAGACTCCATATGAAACCACAGTAGTACTCTAATTTGGCTTGCTACCTACATCCACCCTTTTTTCTTCCACTTGAATCCTCCCCTTAAAGATGATGATCTTTTTACTGTGGCATTTTAATTAATGTTAGCAAAGTGTTTTGAAGATGAAATGCATTAGATAAGTAGTAAGTGCTATGATGGTTTTCATTTGAGAATACTTATGATTAAAGAGGCTCCTGTAATGGTTTGTTCTTGGTGGGGGAAAAATGGGTCTGTGATGATTTTAAGTATGTTTGGCATGTTTGTTTCTCTGGCAGAGCACAAATGTAGCTATGTGAGGTGTCATTGCAGTCTGTGGCTCAGGAATAGCATTCTGATGCAGATGAACATCTGTATTCTGGAAGCTTGCTCCAGGAAGGCTTGGCTTGGAAGTGAATCCGGAGATTACTTTTTGTGTCTTGAATATTCTATGCAGAACATCTAGTGTGTATATTTCTGTTTAGCATGTGTCTCAACAGCTGTGAAGGTCCAAGTTTCTCTAATACCTACAGCTTTGTTTTTTCATCCCTCCCTCTCCATATCAGCATGAGATTAGTTAACTAAGAATTGAGATTCTCTGGTATCCTTACAGTTTTGCATCAGAACATGCTGAGCAATGTGCCCTCTAATCGTTTCTATCCATGTGCAGAATAAATTTTATGTGCACTGGGGCATGTGTGAAAGTGCACAACCAATAGGAACACAGAACTTAACTGTGGGCGCTCTGCTAATCATCTGGGCTGCAGCTGAATTTCTTCTGAGCGGCCCCACACAAGTGCACAGCTTACAAGGAACAGTGATGCTGAGGATTCCAAAAAGTGAAGAATCTCCTTCCTAGCTTAGCCCAGTTTGTGTAAAATTACTTGACTTTAAGACTATGGACAGAAAGACAGATATGCGAGGTTCTGATTAAAATACTGGTCTGTTGTCCCACAGCTGGCATGTAATATGAATCAAGAACCAACTTGGTGTTGGTTAGGAAAATTTGCTTCATAATTGAGTATAGAGTATGACATGGACAAAATGCTAACTTTTATTCCAAGCCCACTGAACAGTTCTTGATAGAGGATCCATAAAAACCGATAGAGGGGCCTGCTTTTTAGAAATATAACAATTTATAATTTATCTCAGGCATATTCCAGGGCACATAGGGCCCAATCAAAGATGCATGGTAGTCAGTGGTAAGCCCCTTTCATTGATTTGAGATCAGAATTTTAGTGTCTTACCTGAAATATTTTAAGGAGAAGTAATTTACTTTGGGTCCTCGTTGCCCCTCAAGATCCAGTCTTTAATAAGGAATGTATTTTTTTTTTTAAATTTAACTATGAGTTTTCTTGGTGGTTGTCCTGAAAAAGTGTTTCTTATCTCACAAGACAAATTGATCCTTAGGCATTACCATAATAAACATGATTAATAACAGCATAGGGTACCTTCTATGTGCTTGAATTCAGTGTTCGTAAACTTCAGGTAGTGAGAAGCTCATCACAGCATGTGCAAAGTGCAAGTTATATTTTAAATGAAGTATCTTAATTACCACATGGCAGTGCTAGAGTCGGCAACAGTCTTGCTGAAAAATGCCTTAATTTAAAGCAGACATTTCATGCTATAGATTTAAAACTGTTTCCTTCCTGCTTACTATTTAGAAAATACTGGCTTTAGCATTCAGGGGGGGAAAAAAAGTTTTCCTGTTTTAAACCCTAAATAGTTTACTATGCAGGTTCTTATAACAGTGGCTTATGATCTCTAGATGCAATGTGTTTGATGAAAACAAAAAAAAATGGTTACCTCTTTTTTTTTTTTTTTTAATTTTGTGCATCACGATATCTTCTGAAAACTGTTCTTCAAGATCAGGGAGATCTTGTGTATTGTGTTTTCTGCAGTTTATTTTTTAAAAAGTTGAGAGGTATGCACTAGTTTAATGGCAATTTGGTAAAACCTTCTTTAAGTCTATTTTGGGGGTCAGTGTAATAACCATGGACTCTAGAAGAAATAAGGTAAGATCCTAAGTATATTTGGGCTCTCTCATCAACTCTAGTCTGTTTTGGACCAGGTTGTGGAGGAGTTACGCACCCAACCCTAAGCCAGTGGTAAGAAGTGGGTTGGGGGCGCTCAGGATAAGAAGCAGGGTGTCTGCGGAGTCCCTGGCCGGGGGCCAGGCGAGCATCCCTGCGGAAGAGCGCCTAGCCCCACAGTCTTTGGGCTGCGCCTCTGGCCCCTGCTGCCAGCCATGGGACTCTGGGACCACCCTGCTTCTTCCCCCAAGAGTCTTCCTATCTCCCCTCCCTCCCTGAGCTTGAGAGCTGCTGGATGACAGTAGTCTGGACTATAGAGGCCCAACTTCTAATGACTAAAACATTAGATAGTTTGACAGGACTGGCAAGACTCAACTGGACTGTTATAACTAAAGCTATTGTATGGATCTTTAAAGCAAACCCAAAGCCTCGCTATACAAATTCAATAGATTATTGCTTGCCATCGAGAACTGCAGAGGAACAGTAGGCTATTGGTGGCATTTGGTAATAATGACTACAATATTAAAATAAAGATGGAAATCGAACGATAAATAGGAGGACAAAACCAAGTCTATAATCCTCTGGTATAATGGGTCTAAACAATTCATCCCTGTAATTTCGTTACTTAATGCACTTATTTTTGTTTGTCGTCTTCAGCAGAAAACTCTGTCACTGAAGAGATTTGATAATAGCTGGGTTAGTATATTAGTAGTCATTTATGAAACAACAAAACTTTGGCCACTTAGACATTCAGCTGGGGTCAAATAATTTTCATCTGCTGTATTTCACCTCTGATCTCATCTTTAGTAGGCAAGAGCGAGATAAGGACTTTGTTCAATTCTCTCTCATCGTGCCATAGGTGATCAGATTTCAGTGGGATGATTGTTTTCTTTGTTCCTTCCCTGCTTCCCCCCTCCCCCCCACACCGTCCGCAGCTGGATTGGAGCAGTGGGAAGGTATTTGTGTGTTGTGCATATATTCATGGTATTTGTAGTTTCTATGTGCTATTCTTTTAAGCAGCATTTGCCACTTGGATTGTTTCTTCTACTATATATTTGAGAGAGTTTGTCTTTCTGTTTGATCAAGAATTCCTCCTAAATGGTAAGAGCTAGGACCACCAAATTTGGCATGCATCTTCCTTTTACCCTAACCTAAACAAGGTCAGGTCTTGGTTGTACCTGGAAAATGGGATGTGCCTGGAATTCGATTGTTTTCCATAACATGGAAAGGGAGGGGGCTGAGCAGAGATGCTATACTCACAGTCACCACTGGGGGCAGTGAGCAGAGGGGAGAGCTATAGTGTATAATGACCACTAGGGGCAGCTGCACCACGGAGGGAGTGGCCAGCTGGGGACAGCGCTCAACATCTTGCCTGCCACCAGCCTGGGCCCAAACTTGTATCCCCCATTGCTGAACTGGGCGAGGAGCCCCTCCACCATGCTCTCCCCCCATCTCCTAGGAGAACCACAGGGGCTGGGTAGTGCAGCCCTTACCACAACCTTGCCTCCTTCACCCCCAGCACTGCTTGGATGTTAAGTGTGGCTGCAGCCGGCTGGCCTGCACGGCCTCCCCCCCAGGCTGGGTCTGAGGAGTGCCGGCAGGAGACTAACAAACATATTAGGCCATGAGCTTTCATGGGTAAAACCCACTTCATCAGATGACTTCCACTCCATTTGGGTTACTAAGGTGCCACAGGACTGTTTGTTGTTTTTAGATGAATAATTTACTCTAGTAACATACATTTCAGGCTCTGGAGAGCACATACATTGCAGTGACCTAACAGATGCTATGTGGGGAGTATTTGTGGAGGTGGGGGAGATGAGAAGTTCAGGGTGTTGCTTATCTCATTTTGATATATTTAAAAGAGAGAGTTCCCTTGGGAGGGATTGTGTCTCTGGTACATTCTGGAAGGAAGCATTTGCAACTGCATCTTCTTACTAAATTAAAATGTCTTTTTTTTTAGCCATTACCTTGTAATAGAAAAAGACACTTGTTCTAGTCTTTTATGTCTTCTAAGCTGAGTTGACTCCCCTACTGTGACTTCAATAATGCATCATTTCATAGGTTCAAAGGATTTAATGTGTTTCTGGTGGATTTGCGAGTTTCTGTTAGATGGTTAAAAGCAAAATAACTATAATAAGTTGTATGCAAAGAGCTGTCCCCTGCCAGCTTCATTTCCACCTTATCTCCCCCCCCACCCATGTTTAAAAGCATCTGCTCCTTGCCTTTTTTCCTAGGTGCTGAGTGTGAGCGTGCATATTGATAAACACTTTATGAACTAGGGCCATGGAAAGCCATGAGACACAGTTACTATGACGAGACAGGCAATTAGTTCTGTCTCTATGGTATCAGTGGCTGGCTGGTGAGGGTGACTTTAGAGCAAATTGAAATGTTACAAGAGCAAATGAAACTATCTTCTGTAGATCCACTGAATTATAACAGCGCATAAACATCTATTTTCAGTTATTTTCTCCAAATCTGCCCTCCTCAAACACATAGCAGTGATTTTTTGCTGAACTTTTCCATGCCACCCAGAAGTAACTTTTCTGTTTGAAAAGTTTCATGATTCAAAATGCAGCTGAACAGATTTTTATCTGAATATTGTGAGGAAGGAGGTAAAGGCAGAGCTCAGCTAAGACTCTTTTTAGAAGCTGTTCATGCTGCGATAACTCAAATGGCGTTATTTTTGAAATTTTTAACATGGCATATATACCTTTCTAAGGCTATGTCTACACTGCAGAGTTTTTCCGGCATACCAGAGGTATCCTGGAAAAACTCTGCTGCATCCAAGAAACGCGTCTGCTCTTCCGAAATTTTTTTCGGAAGAGCAGATGTGTTTTTTCGGCATCCCTGTAAACCTCATTTCACGAGGAAGAAGTGATGTGCTGAAAAAAGAGGTTTTTCCGACATTTGGCCCCGTGTGGAACAGCCTCTTCCGACAATAGAAGCGGAAAGCGAACCGCAATTTGCGTACCTTTTTCCGGAAGAACACCGCAGTCTAGTCACAGCCTAAATGAGGACTACAGTTTCTGCCATTATCTGGAGGAAAGATTGGTGGTGTAAGAAAGTTAGTAATTTTAAAACTGTGTTCTGAGCACGCATATTGAATTTTCTTCTTCATTTTCAGAAATAGGTACCTCCATGCAATGCTCCAGATTTTGCATGTGGAGTCTACTTAAAATTTGCTGCAAGTGTCTCTGTTCAGTTTTAGCCTTGTGGCACAAGGGAATATCAGACATTGTGCTAGAATGACAACAGTGTCAGGTAATGTGCTTACTCGATGGTTCTTGCCTAACTGATACACACCTTTTCTAATGTGGGGTATACTCAGAACATAAGTGGCCTGATTATGAAGCACTATTATGATCCAGTCCTGGGTTCAAATTAGAACAGTGCAACTGAATTGGGAGGCAAGTGTGCTGTACAGTCCCGCCAATTGCAGCGGGAGGGGAGAAAAAGGAGGGACAATTGTCCCAGGGCTGAGCAATTCTAAAGGGCCTGGGGCTAATGCAACAGTGCCGGCAGCTGGAGCCCCGAGCCCTTTAGAAGCAATGTGCACCAGAGCCCTGCGCTACATGCTCTGGCTGGCTCTGAGGGCTGGTGGAGGGTGGAGCTGGGGGCTGGCTGCCCCAGCCCCACTTCTGCCACCCAAGACCCCGCCCTTTCTGGGTGCATGGAGCCAGTCTCCCTCCACATTGCCCAGAGGCCCAGCAATCCTGTCAGCTCCCCAGGTGCTGTAACTAGGCTTCCTCACATGGCTGTATGTCTAGTGTAGGTAGGGTTTTAATCCTCGTGCAGCAGGTTTCTGAGCCTGAAAATCCAGACTAACATTGAGGTATGGGAGTTAGAGGTTACTAACACGAAAACTGTAGGTGCTAATTCTATGTGTTTAGTGCATATTTTACTACCGTACTCCTAAATTAAAACCCATCTACAAATCTTGGTTACCACAAACTAAAATAGTTTAAAATTAGATTTTTTTTGTATTCTGTCTCCAAGTTGTACACACTTGGTTGGTTTGTGTTACAGTAGTGCTTATAGCCCCCTTTGAGCTCAGATGCCCCATTGTGCTAGGTTCTGTACACACATAAGAACAGAAGAATGGCCATACTGGGTCAGACCAAAGGTCCATCCTGCCCAGTATCCTGTCTTGCCGACAGTGGCCAATACCAGGTGCCCCAGAGGGAGGGAACACAACAGGTAATCCTCATGTGATCCCTTCCCTGTCACCCACCTCCAGAGAAACAGTGGCTGGGGACACCATTCCTACCCATTCTGGCTAATAGCCATTGATGGATCTAACCTCTGTGAATCTATCTAGCTCTTTTTTGAACCCTGTTAAAGTTCTAGCCTTCACCACATCCTCTGGCAAGGAGTTCCAGAGGTTGACTGCTCTGAGTGAAGAAAAACGTCCTTTTGTTTGTTTTAAACCTGCTGCCTATTAATTTCATTTGGTGACCCCTAGTTCTTATATTGTGGGAATAAGTAAATAACTTTTCCTTATTTACTTACATAGTACAGTCCCTGCTCCAAAGAGCTTACCACCTTAATAAACAAGACAGACAGGTGAGGGGAAACAGAGGCACAGAGAGGAGAAGTGTCTTGCTCAAGGTTGTATAGGAGTTGGTGCCAGGGCCAGGATTGGAACCCAGGGCCTCCCAGTCTCAGTCCTATCACCTGTCCATTGCACCAGACTGCTTCCCATATGGATAGAGAGCCTTAGGAAGTTCTTTGTAACCCTGTGTCACACAGGAGTGGATGAAGATTTGAATTCTGAGAGCATGTCTGCATGGCACCGTAAACCCTGGTGGGACCTGGGTTTGTGGAGTGGTATTTCCAAGGCCATGCTTGAGTGCCCACACTGCACAGTAAACCTGGCTTAACAGTTGTTGGACTTGGGTCTCATACCTGTGCTTAACATACTGCATTACACAGATCTTCTGACGGGATTGTAACATGAGCTGTGTCCACATTTCCTAATGACAGGGCTTGCACCTAAGTCGCAGTGGCATGGCATTTTTGACCCATTCTCTTCAGGGTCCCAGGATCTGTGTCCTGATTGCTTGCTGACATGAGTCAGGCTGATTTTGTGTGGACAGGAGGGAGGTTTGAGCTCAGGCTTGAATCTGAGTTAATGCCACATTTGAATGTGCCATGTAGTCCTAACCTGAGTGGTCAGAGAGAGGAGTTCTGTCCGATTTTTTTGTGAGGCGCAATGAGCAGAAAGTTCCGCCAGGTGGGAGGCATGGTAGTCACTGCAGGGGAGGAGTAATGGGGTCTGCAGCTTGGGAGGCAGTGTATAAGTTCTTGTTGGCCTCTTCTCTTTGTTATACTTAACTGTTTTTTTTTTGTTTGCGTTTGAGTTGCACTCCAGAGTTCTGATGCTCTGCTCTCAATAACCTTCCTAAACTTTTTCTGTTTATAAACTGACGTGAGTGTGAAAAAGTGATAGTTGAACCAAAGGGGACAGAACAGAGTACAGATACAGTGGACAGAAGAGTTCTTGTTTGGAGATGAATACATAAGAGCAGTTGTGTCCAGTTGCCTTCGCCAGGGTTCCCTTTGCATATAGAAAACAAGACAGAGGTGGAAATTGTGCAAATGTGAACCAGATTTACACAGCAAGACTCTTTTTTGCCCTATTAAATCAAAACATTTTGCTATATCACTCTGCTTATATTTTGACTTGAGTTCCTTACCTTTTTGTATGCTGTAAAACACCTCAACTTTGGTGAGAGGTGTTGCATAAATTCAGTCACATTCAAATAACAAAAAACCCGTCAGTAACAATAAAAGCCATCCTTTGGTGGGTACATGTTAGAGCTCACTGTGATAAATGCATTAATTTTTCAGAGAGTTTTTTTCTGTGCCATAGAGCTCCCTTTAAACAGCATTTGGAGGGCAGGGCAGGGCAGGGCAGTTGGTAGTATGACTCCCGTGGAGCAGAGAGGGGGCCCAGTGAACAGTGGGAAGTCCAGAACACATGTCCTCTATGTGAACAACCATGGGTGCTGTCTCTTCTCTAAGTTTAGTTAATCCTCTGCTGCTCATTTGGAGAGATGTCCAAATCATGTTTGTCAGTGGAAAGATTCCCATTCACTTCAATGTGGATTGGATCAGGACTTTCATTTGCAGTGGACATGAGGGCAAGGGCCAGCTCTCCCCAGAAAGGTCTTGGGAGAACTTTGTGTCAGTTTTTCCAAAGGAGGCAGTGAGGTAGCCCATAATTCTGTTTTCTCTGGTATGATGATATGTTATGATTGCTCATAAAATGTAGAGCATAAAATATAGATGACACACAGTGTGGCCATGCTAATATGGGTGTTTGCAACTTGTTTTTAGTATTGGTGGCCTCAGGTGCGACTTTCAACTGTGCAGCTTTTCCATTCTTATCAATGTGAGGTTTTTTTTGCTTTAATATATTCCAGATTTATCTGGATTAATTAATTTTCTATTTTTTGCAGTTGTAGAATGTGACTTAGAGCAAGACCCAATATAAATAATCTAGTGCACACCATTTCTTGTATAATGCTTGCACCAAATTATTAGCATGACAGAAAGTGGTGCAATATTTTGTGTTTTTCCCCCAGTGTGGGGGTTCCAGTGATTACCTGGACAATGAAATGCATGGGGAAAGCATCTGGAAAGTAACACTTTCCAGATGGTGGTTTCCTTATCAAAATATCTAAGGCTTTGGTGTGATTTGTTTTTTATTTTTATTTTCTCTTTTCTTGGGAGAGGGGAGAGAGTCCAGAAGTCTTTAGAATTTTTATTTTTAATAAAAAATATCTGATTATAAGGCAGAAGGGACTGTTGTGATCATTTGGTTTACCATCTTGCATAACACAGACTGTAAAATTCCAGCCAGTGATTCTTACAGGTAGCCCAATAAAATACGATGGAACAAGAGCATATCTTTGTGGAAACACATCCACTTTTGATCTAAATATTTCCAATGATAGAAATTAACCACATTTCATGGTAAATTGATCCAGTGGTTTACTTACTCTTACTGTCCAAAATCTGCACTTTACTTTTAGTCTAAAATACAAGTTTTTGTAATTAACCATTGGAACAATGCACAGAGGGATGCAATGATATCTTCATCACCTGCAGTCTTCCAGTCTAATTTCTGAAGGCATATGATCTCTGAAACAGAAGCTATAGGAGTGGTGGAGGAACTACTGTGTGAAATTCAATGGCCTGTGGAATGCTAGAAGCCAGACTAGAAGATCGAAGTGGTCCCCATTGACCTTAAAAACCTATGAGTAATTAACGAGCATGATATTTTAAAAACTGTATGCATTCAAGGACCAGATTGCTTTACCGTTACATTCATGCTGAGTATCAGCAAGTCTTCAGTTTGAGCAAATAATGTAAAAATATAAAAAATAGCACCTGGCTGGGGGAAGGGTACGTTTTTTGTTTTAGAAGGATAAGACAAATTTCTCCAAAAGCCAAAGCATACATGCATCCAATACAACCTCATAGAAAGGGAAAACAGTTAATTGTAGCATACACCAGCATCTCAAAACAAATCTCATTTTAGCTTTCTGAAGCAAGGTGAGAAAATGTATGCTTATAATGTCTGTTGGGTATAATTTACAACAAGTAGATATTTTTGTTTTTTCCCCCCTGCATTTCTGATTGGGCAACCAAAGATTTGGTACTGTGGGAAGATAATTTTGTCTTCCTTCAAGATTACTTGTAATTTAAATAGAAAAAAATTTGTAATCTCAACACCATCTCTTCAGAAATCTTTTTTTTTCTGATGATTATTTGTATCTTTTGTGCTAAATTGGCCATACCTTGAAACATGCAGATCTATTTTCCATGGAAGGCCATCCTGTTTTTCCTTTGATCTTGAAAAGTAATACATTCTTTCATACAAAATGGAAATCAATAATTGAGTTCTGATTGCCTGCTCCCCATACAAACACAAAGTCTACTGTTGTATTCATGCTGTTAAGGCTTTAATTGCAGTGCAGAATGTTTTTATGGGGTTTTAATTGAAGATTGCTTTTGATCCAGGGTAGTTTAGGTTAGCTGAAACAGTCAGCTGTCTGGATGACTTTACTTGTGGCAGGGGAAGGACTACTTTTTGATCCCCTAGCTCTGTCTCACAGTCTTCAATGTTCTGCTGAAGGTTTTTTTTTTTTGGGGGGGGTGGGGGGGGAACACTTCTCACACTGTCGGACACAGAGTTCCCTGGAAGCTGAGTGCTTTTGCAGCTGCTCAGGACAGATTCAAATGCCACCCAGCTGACTAGCAGATCACCCACAGCTAGTTTGTTTTTTTCTATTGGTGATGCCCATTCGCACATGCCTCAGTGCACAAAACATTTAATCTGCACATGGATGGAAAAGATTAGAGCCGCAGTTCCCAACCACTGGCTGCAGCCCGTAGGTGGGCTGCGGACCTCTGGCTACTGGGCATTGGACCTCAGCCTCGGCCCCCAGAGCCGCCACCACGTGGGCAGCAGCTCTTGGCTAGGTGAGGGGGTGGAGTAGGCACTGGGGGCTCTGGAGGCTGAGCTAATAGTGTGGGGTGAGCCTTTGGAGGCAGGGCTGGCACGGCGGGGGCCTCTGGGGATGGGTCTAATATTGGGGGGCACTGGGGAAGGCTCTGGGGGGATTGGTTGCAGTGGGGCTCTGGAAACAGGCTGATAGTGGGGGGACTCTGGTGGTGTTGGGGGCTCTAAGGGGTGAGGGGCTGGCACTGATGTGTTTGGGATGTGGTCTGGTTCTGGGGGACTCTGTGGGAGGGAGGCTGGCATTGGGAGGGTTGGTGCAGGCACTCTGGGGTCAGTGGCTGGCGGTGGTGGGTAGTGGAGGGGTGTGGGGCTCTCGGAGTTTTAGGGCTGGCACTGGGGTCTCTGGGGGCTGGGCTTTTGGTGGACTGGTAACATTTTATGCAAATATGCAAATAAAATGATACTGGTCCGCCAAAAGTTTGTGACTGGGTTTGCTGGTCCCAGTATGAAACAAGTTGGGAACCACTGGATTAGAGGGATCATTAGTGGGGCAGGGCTTAATTTACACCATGTGTGTTTTGACATTCCAAATGCTATCTCCTACAAATGGCTGTAGCTGGTAGATTAGTAGGGAGAAGTTTTTGCAGTGCTGATCTTTTAAACTAGATTTAGCCACTTCAGCTGCTCATTGTTGCTCACTGTTATCAGAATCTCCATTCAGTCTTTCTTGTCTGTGTGTATTTTTAACTTTATGGAGAGATTATTTTCCCCCATAAAACAGACTAACCACCCAGCAACCAAACAAAAAAGATTCAGGGATATCTCTTGTGGTACAAGTGTCTAATTTTTAGCAGTGCTCTGCTGCTTCACAGATCTCAGCCATGCCACTCCAGGGATAGCTTATATCATAATGATACATTTCCTGGTCCATACAGCAAGATGTACACTTGTCCGTGAGTATTTAATTAACAAATTGTAGTTGAAAAACAGATATCTATTAGGTGACTGGTTCTTACTGCCTTGCGGCAACCTCCCTTACCCCTTCCCATGCTGCTGCCTATGAGAGCTGGCTTCCTGCACATGTTGGCTCCGCCTGCCCCCCTCACCCTCTCCGCTGCTGCCTCTCTATCAGATGTATCAGCATGGGTGGAGGGGACAGATCCGGTGCTCTTGGGGAGCCAGCTTAAAAGTCTCTCCCCACTCTTGCTGCCTCTGATATGGATGCATGTAGAGAACAGCATTAATCGATAAGCCCAGTCTTATCGGTTAATACATGTAGTCGTCTACATGTTGACATCCCTATTCTACATTTGTAAGTTCAGTTTTGGTGATGAAGAGATTGCACTGCTGTCACAGTTCCCACTAATGTGTGTGCCTGCGCAGCCGCGCACAAAAAAAAATCTTCCCCCCGCCCACCTCCTCTGGAGAGCTGCGCAGCAGCACTCGCGTGGCAGGCGGCTGCTCAGGTGGGTGGGGCTGTCTGAGATGATGTGGTGAGGGAGCTGCTGGGGTGGGGGGCTGGGACCTGCTGCATCTATGTGGCGGGGGCTGGCGGGGAGGCCTGCTCCAGTGGCAGGAGCTGCCACATGGTGGGGGAGTCGGGGTCTGTTCTGGTGGCTGGGGCTGGGAACGGGACCTGCTGCATGGCAGGGGAGGGGAGAGTCTGCTCTGGCAACTGGGAGTGAGACCTGCTGCAGGGCGGGGGTGGAGGGGTTTCTGCTCTGGTGGCCAGGAATGTGTGTGTGTATGTATGTTAATAAGTTGGGTGGCACACATCCAAAGCAGTGCAAATGACCTCGATATGGGTGCACAAGCCATAACTCACTCCACTCATGGTTGGAAAATCTTAGAGGGAACACTGACTGCAGTACTTGTATGAGGTCAATTGTCATACTGTTTTTTGTTTATCTATTTACAGTGAAAATGTTAGTAATAAAATAATATAAACAGTGTTATATTGGTTGTATTTTGCCTTGTAATTGAAATCACTATATTTCAAAATATCAAAACACCTCCAAAATATGAAAATGAATGGTATTCTGTTAATTTCACAGAAATGATTGATTTATTTTAATCATTTTAATTTCACAATTAAATGCAATTAATTTTTGAATTGCTTGACAACTCAAAAAATTAATTATAATAAGTAAAACTGCCCCCACTAACACAGAAACAATAAGGATAATGGTGCTTCAGTACCAAATTGCTAGGCACCTTAAAAATATATTACATACAAAAAGCTTCATTAAAAGAATAATAAAGTTTCACACGCAATCTTCAATCTGGCAAATCCCAGGTTTGAGGTTTTTAAATTTATAACTTTTATTTGGTCCTCTTGTATGTTTGCATTATGTTTTAAACCAGTTAAAGATCGGAATTTCTGTCCCATAGGGAATTCTGATATTTTGAAATTTGTTTTCATCTCAAATTGGGACGAAAAGTCAAAATATCAAAATCTTTCACAGTTCTGAAAAAATGATTTTGATGTCAATCAAAAAGTATCATTTTTGCTTCCCGAATTGAAATGTGTTGCATTGGGTCAGTGCGACATTAATTTATACCTCTAACTACCATGGTGCCTTTTGAGAGCTATTGTCCAGGTGCCTCATCTCCCATTCTCGTCTATGGGCCAGGTTCTCTGGCCAGACTCTCTCTCTTGATGCACTGTTGTCATGTAACTCCTATGTTGCAGTACTGCACTCAATAGGCTATTACAGTGCATCATGGGAGATGAAGTCTAGTGAGGGAACCCTGCCAAAAGCAGAAAATGGGGGCATGAGGAACTGTGTAAAGAGATCAATGCCATGCTGACCAAAAAATGAACTATTTTATTTAGATTTTCTTGGTGGTACAGTAGAATCTCAGCGTTACCAACACCTAGAGTTATGAACTGATCAGTCAATCACACACCTCATTTGGAACTGGAAGAATGCAATCAAGTGGCAGCAGAGAGAAAAACAAAAACAGTACAGTACTGTGTTAAATGTACATTCCTAAAACAAAAGAGAAAGTAGCATTTTTCTTCTGCATAGTACAGGTTCAAAGCTGTATTAAATCAGTGTTCAGTTGTAGGCGTTTGAATGAATAACCATAACATGAACAGGAGGCAGCTAGACAACTCTCCACCACCACATTTTACAGACCTCTCTCCTCTGATCTCACTTTAGAATACCAAAAGAAACTACATCAATTATTTAAGGAACTCCCTGCCTCTACTCAGGACCAAATTCACACAGACACACCTTCTGAACCCTGTCCAAGTTTATTCTATTTGCTTCCCAAAATCCATAAACCTGGAAACCCCGGATGCCCCATCATTTCAGGCACTGGCACACTCACTACCAGATTATCCAGCTATGTAGACTCCCTCCTCAAACTCTATGTTACCAACACTCCTAGCTATCTCCAAGATACCACTGACTTCCTGAGGTTACAAAACTTCGATATCCTTCCTGATAACACCATCCTTGCCACCATGGATGTAGAAGCTCTCTACACCAATATTCCACATGAAGATGGACTACAAGCGATTAGAAACACTATCCCAGATGTTACCACTGCAAATCTGGTGGCAGATCTATGTAACTTTGTTCTTACCCACAATTATTTCCAATTTGGGGGCAACTTATACCTCCAGATCAGCAGCACAGCTATGGGTACCTACATGGCCCCACAGTACGCTAACATCTTTATGGATGACTTAGAACAACGTTTCCTCAACTCTCATCCCCTATTACTCCTCCTTTACTTACACTACATCGATGACATCTTTATCATTTGGACTCATAGTCTAGAAATGCTGGACGAATTCCACAGAGATTCTAACAACCTGCACCCCACCATCAATCTCAGCCTAGACCATTTAACATGAGAGATCCATTTCCTGGACACCACAGTACAAATTATTGATGGCAAAATCAATACCATTCTCTACAGGAAGCCCACTGACTGCTACACTTACTTACATGCCTCCACCTTCCATCTAGGACACACCATACGATCCATCGTCTATAGTCAAGTCCTTAGATACAACCGCATCTGCTCTAATCCCACTGACAGAGACCAAAAACTCCAAGATCTCTACCAAGCATTTGTAAAACTCAATTACCCATCGGGGAAGTGAAAAAACAGATTGAAAGGGCTAGATGAATACCCAGAAACCAGCTACTTCTAGATAGGCCCAAGAAAATCAATAATAGAACACCGCTTGTCCATCACCTATAGCCCCCAACTCAAATCCCTCCAACACATTATCAGTAACCTACAACCTGCTATATTGGAACATGATGCTACACACCGAGAGGCTCTGGGTGACAGATCTATACTCTCCTACAGACAACCACCTAACCTCAGGAAGATTCTCACTAACAACCACAGGACATACCTCAGTAAAACTAACCCTGGAACTTTTCCTTGCAACAAACCCCGTTGCCACATATTTGTCCACATATTTACTCTGGAGACACTATCACTGGACCTAACTATGTCAGTTACACGATCAAGGGCTCATATTCCTGTATGTCCAGCAATGTGATATATGCCATTATGTGCCAACAATGCCCCTCTGTGATGTATGTTGGACAAACTGGTCAGTCACTTCGCCAAAGAATTAATGCTCACAGATCAGACATCAGAAATCTCTACACACACAAACCTGTCAGCCAGTATTTCAGTCAAATTGGTCATTCTCTTAAAAGACCTGACAACATGCCTTTTACAACAAAGAGACTTTAACACCAGATTACAGAGAGAGACCTCAGAACTTTTATTTATGCTAAAATTCGACATGTTGCAAATGGGCCTTAATTTAGATGATGATGATTATCTTACACATTACAAAAACAGCCTCCCCACCTTTTGATATTCCTGGTGATCCCAGATTAGCCACTTAATTGACTGTTACAGTAAGCAATTTCCTCCTTCCTTGTCACTTCCCCCCCGCCCCCACTTCCACCTTTTGTTCTATGTAGCTGATTTGTCAGTTTGTAATTTTTTTACCTTCTTTCATTGTATCCCTCTGTTATAAAATGGTCATGCCTATTCACTTGCAGAATATGATCTGAAGAAGTGGGTCTGCCCCACGAAAGCTCATCACCTAATAAACTATTTTGTTCGTCTTTAAAGTGCTACATAACTGCTTTTTTGTTTTACCAAGATCAGACTAACATGGCTACCTCTCTGTGACTCTTTTGTTCAGAGTTGCAGACAATTCAGGGGTACCCATAATCTCCATTCCTGATGTATTCATAAATCTGAGGTTCTGCTATAAATCAAGGCCTGCACCTAGCTTCCGCTGCTTTACAAAAAATTTGCCAGATTTCAAGTCCCTGTTCTCGAGCATGAAGGCACAAAGGTTTTTCTTTTAAAGAGTTTCATAATGTGGGGAAAACAACATTTTTCTGTAACCTCGTCTGTGAAAAGTCTGAACCATTTTTGGTATTTTTTTGTATTTAATTCCACCTGAGAGAGGGGATCCAGCATGAAAAATTTCATAAATGGTTACAATTTGGAAAGTTTTTATAAACTGCTGTAAATAGGATCTTATAATGGAAGGCGTCACACAACCTTTACTCTAGGCGTCACTGCCTTCAGCACGAGGACATTTTATCTCTTCTTTCCAAAGCTGTGTTGAATTAATTATCTGATTCTTTCTCTGCCTTCCTCTAAACATTCTTTACTTTTACATACAGCTAGAATAATAAGCTTCTATTTGGTCAGGACTGTTCTAACCCAGAACCTTTTTCTTCCTTTAGCATATCTATGGAGTATCTCTTTCTGCTAATTAGAATAAACAATCCAAATGGACTGGCAGAATACAGCATACTTTGTTAGCATGGGGAAGAGCTGCTGAGCTAATCTAGTGGTGCTTACATAGTGTGTTATTACTAGCAGCAAGTTTAAAAAAAGAAATACCTATAACTAAGCCAAAGACTCTTTTGGGGGACAATGGAAATAACCCAAAAATGTGAACTCAATCCATTTAGAGAGGGCTAAAATACATACTATTATATGTGGTGATTTATAAGACTCTGCTTGAGGGCTGGATCATTTGAGTTTGGCAGCAAGATGCTCCTTGCAGAGCAGTTTGTGTGATCCTAAAACAGGAGTGAAAGTTTTCTTCTGAAAGCAGAGGTGAGTCCATGTGTACTTTTATATTTCTACTTTGTATGGTGGGAGTGCAACAGCTTGGTTAATTCTAGTTGAAGGATACCAGTTCTCCTGTTGCAGATTTCCTGTGTTAGATGTTTTTGAAAATCTCTAAGGCTATGCCTTCACTGTTTTAAAAACAAAAAAAGGGTTGATTGGTTAGTTCTCTTTCTGTAAAGCAAACATACGTTAGTTATCTTGATCCTTGGGGTGATGAAGCACAGGTAATTTTTGGCTTAAGGTTGCCAGTCATGGTGAACATTACAACCTCTACTTGGGTTTGACCTTGCCTAACTACATCAAGGTAACAGCTACAGAGCCACTAGGGTTTTACATTGAGATAACTAGTAGGGATGTTAGGTATTGGGTAATTGAGTAGTTATGTAACCGCATGAATTCTTATCTATTCAATAGACCCCGGGGGTGAAGCCGGCAGCCAGTGCACTGTATCAGAGGCAGCAGTGAGGGGTGTCAGGTGGGAGCCAGTCTGGAAATGTGTGGAATCGACAAGATTAATTGATAAGCCTAGGCTTGTTGACATCCCTAATAACTAGTATGCCTTAAAAGGCTCAGATGGGTAGCCATGTTAGTTTGTAACTTTAAAAACCACTTTAAAAAAAACAATGAGTAGTCCTGTGGCAAAACCCTCTTCAGGCGATCTCATCTGAAGAAGTGGGTTTTGCCCACGAAAGTGCATGATATTATGCATATATTTTTGTTAGTATCTAAGGTGCCACAGGACTACTTGTTGTTTTTAATTTACCTTAGTTAACACTCTGTAAAAACACACCTTTTTTGTGGGGGGCGGGGTGCCAATGAAGACAATGTCTGAATGGCTTAAAAAGCATGAGTCCTGTTGAAAGCAGGACTTGTGCTCCTTACTCTCCCAGGTGCCTTTGAATCTCCCACCTTTAAATCTCAGCCCCTTAGTTTCTAAGGGCTTAATTTGTTGGGGATGTATTTCACTGATTTATCTCCTGCTCTACAGGAAAAAAGTTTTGTTCCCATTAGTCAGTTCCACTCCCTCCCCATGTGTCAGCCTGTAGATATTAACATGGCACGCAGGCAAGCAAAGAGCAAAGTGTGGTTAATGTTTGTGCCTTTCCACAGTCTAGAAACCACAGATGATAGTCAAATTTATTCCAGGGGAAATAGATAGGGCACTTCTTCATGTCTTGTCTGCTTCACTTGTTAATGGGAAAATGTCAGCTTAAATATGACCTTGAACGTAAATGTAGTAAACACTTGTTTTTGCAGATGTGTAAAAATTGTCATGTTGTTGGTTTATTAGTATAGAGGAAAACAAAATAAAGTAATACTACTGTGAAGTATCTGAAATCCAAATGTTGCAGCCATAAGATCATGAAAGTAAAGGTGAATTCTTTGGTGTTCTCGTAGGTTGGACAATGAAGGACAAAAACCAAACCACATATAGTTGGAGACACACACAATAGATTTTTTTTAAATACTCACTTTAAAAGAATCTAAAGCTGATTAAGAACCTACATAAATTTGTTTATAATACATGATTAAGTTAATGATGTCCCTTTAATCAAGCAGGTCAATGATCATGCTGATTCTGTTGCTGTGTAATTATCACAAAGAACATCCTACTTGCAGAAGCTATTACTTCAAAAATCTATATATACCCCTATTAAATAGACCAATGGTGGTCCTCATTTTCACTTCCCCCATTAGTGTTTTTCCAATAGATTCTTCCACTTCTTCCATTTTTCTTTTCCTGTATGATTGTTTTCCTTTGCCCTACAGAAGTGTTTTCATCTCTTCTCCCTGGTAAACCTCTTCTGGCGCTTTGCCCTTTCCCCTTCATTTTCTCTCCCCATCATTAAAGGGCTGTTTCCATCACATTTTCCTTTCCTTCCCTGCCCTCCATTTCCTTATTGCCTCTCGTCCTTCTCTCCCCATCTCTGCTTTCCATGCCCTGGAAGAGCTTGTCCATGGCGTTCCTTCACTTACTAGCCTTTCCATAGTATAGAGGTTCTCAACATGGAGTTGGAAATAGGTGTCGGGGACATCGTGATCACTTGGCTGTTCCATATTGCTAAATCAAAAGACAGGTCCCGGCTAGATCCTGGCTAGTACCCCAGTATGGGAAGGAACTTTGTGGGGAAGGTCCCAGTAGGGAAAATAACAACTAACAAGTCTCTCGGCAGCATTTCTTGCTCATACTGGAAGTGTGGCTGACAGAATTGTATTCTGTAGATCAAGGCAGAGTTTGCAAAGGCCCTGGTAGAGATAAAGCATTATCCCTAAAGACTGCAGAAGAGGCAAGATAACTCTGTTTAGTAGGAAAGTAGGGGAGAGGTGTGCTAGATTCGAGAGACTTGGCAACTCTGTCAGGGAGAGTGTTTCCTGCTGACAGGCATGAGTCACAGATCATTATTAAAATGTACTGAGCAGGAGGGCTCACAGACTTGCCAGGCCCCTATGCAAGGTGGGGATGAGCTCATTTTCATGCTCCTGGAAGGGGCAGTGTTGGGGCAGCTAGTATTCAGTGCTGCCTGGAGTGTATTAAGCCACCCCCTGTAGTAAGATGAAGGCCTAAATCTTAAGCCCGTGTAGCATAGGCCTGGCCTGAGGCCTAGCTAACAACAGACAAAACATGGCTAACATAAAGCAAAGCTAAGCAGTGAGCAAGAGGCAGGTCCCTGCTCACAGAACTTGGCACAAACAGGGCTGAGAGTGCAAAACGCTAATTGGTGCTAGATATCTACTGCAGAACAATAATTGGTACTGGTCATATGTGGAAAGCACATGGTACCACTAGCTCATTATTAAAGACCTTGATACCCACTCCTCACAGACACAGACCCAGGTTCAGGAAGGGGTCTAAAATGACAGTCTGATAGATAGAGATGATCTAATCAAACCACGAGGTATAGGGTGATGGGTGGTATCTAACAGGGTGGTAACCTGATGACATCAGAGGGTGGCATCCTGATACGTCAGCAGTGACATGTAAGTTGTTTGTACCTGCATATAAAGTGGTGTCGGGGGGGGGGGGGGGGGGCAGTCTTTGGATGACCTGGGAGCAGTGGAAATTTCCCACTGGTTGAGTCATTCCATTGTTTCGGTGTACATATGCGTAGTGGTTCAGTAGAATCTATTGACAACTATTACTGTACTTCTCTTAACAATAAACCTGGCCTGGCACCTTCGATCCTTATCTGGTTTGTGGTCTTTGGGGGCTTTCTTGGGGTCTGCAGTGGAGACTAATTGCACAAGTCGGCATGGTACACATCATTGGGTACACATCATTGGGCACACACAAGAGCAGCCTTCTGGTTATCATCATCAGCGGAGCCAGAGACCTGTGAGGACACCTTGGCAGTAAATCCTGGCTGCCTCCTGACTAACTGCACCCCTGTCCTCAGCCCATGGTGCTTCGGTGGCAATTTAAAGGGCCTGGGACTCTCCACTGCTGCTGGTACTGCAGGAGTGGCAGCAGCTGGAGCCCCAGGCCCTTTTGAATCACTGGGCTGAGGGGGCAGCTGCCCCGTGCTCATCCCACACCCCTCCCATTGGCAGACTGGGTGCTAAAAGAGCTGTGTGTGGAGAAACTCACACAGCACCTTTCTGCGCTATGCTCTCAATCCCTCACTTGAGCACAAAAACACACTCACGTATTTCCCCCACCCCAGAAGAAACCAAACAAAATGTTTCAGTATTTCAGTTACTAGACAAAGCGTCGTTGTGAGTGTTTATCTTAAGATAAAACAAGGAACTTGGTTGTCTGCCGTCTATCCTTCTATATTGATCTTTTGCAGTAAAATGAGTTTTTTGAAATTCATGATAAAGTCAAGTCTCTTCTCCTTTGGTCAGTCAAAAGGGAATGAAAGGAATTATCTGTGTAGATAGTACCTTGCTAAGCTTATTACAACATGAGCAGGAATAACACTGATTTTAAGCAGTACGTGGTATTTAAAGATAGGACAGGATGACACAGGGCAGTGTTGAGGGGACGCAATTTTCCACCTCAGTGCGGGAGGTTTCTAGAATTTAACTGCAGTGCTACAATTAAATAGTGATGTCCTCACAGAAGAAATGAGTTGTCACCATGCATGTTACTTACTCATTGTGATCCTTAGATTTTTTCCATGTGGCTGCAGAAGCTTCTGGGAACTGGACATCTTTGTGTACAGCCTTTGACAGGATATTCTAGGCCAGATACATTTTACCTCTCCTAGCTCTTACGCTGGTGTTGATGTTGACATTAATTTTCTTCCTCATTGCAGTGGGCCAAAGTGCCTGTCCAAGTAATCATCTCTTGATAAATCATCCTGCTAGCTCACTCATGAACCCAAGGGTTTATCTTACTCTCTCTACCAATGCTCCAAGTAGAGAGAAGAATTTCGGAGGTAAATAGGGAGATTGTCACCTTCTGGAAGCTCTGAGAATTTACCAGATTTGAGGTAGCTAAACTACCCTTCTAACAGGCAGGTTAGCCTGTTCTGTTGTTTTGGGCTACCTCCATCTGCAGCCTCAGAAGAACAGACTTGCATGAGATCATGTTCAGGAGGATGCTTTTGCAAGTATTTGATCTGATTCTTTTTTTAAATGAAAGCATAGAATTCTGCAGAAAGTGCAAATATACTATTCTGTTTTCCAGGCAAAGTTCCATACCCACACCTGATGAGTAGGAGAATGCATTTGTCAAGTCCCACCACTAACAGTCCATAAACAAAGATTATTTTAAAGAAAGCAATCTGTATTATGCAATAGATAGGAAATTGAAGAAAATTCGAAGTTAAACCAAGTAAACTTCGCTAAGATTAGAGATTTTGCGAAGCCTACCTTGCCAGTTTAGGGCCTGAGGGTTATAAGTTTTCATGATACTTTTGGTATAGTTGAAAAAGACCTTCCTTGAACTCCTAGAGCTATATTTTCAGGTTCCTTATCCTGATCTCTTCTCTCTCCCCCCTCAACCCCCCCCCCCCCGGCTGACAACTGCAGTGAGACATTTGTCCTGTGTTAAACCAAAGACACATTTTTATAGGCTGTTTTTTAAAATCCAATCTCAAATTTAATTTTTGGTCTGTGAGGCAGTCTTCTAGCAAAACCTGTTTAATGGATGAGTCATACTTCTATCCTAATCCCCCCCATTATATTGAACCATAAATAATATCTTCTTTCTGTATTCCTTCCTTTAAACTGGCATTTTTATCTACTTTAGACCAAAACACATCCATAGAAACTTTTGTCTGTGCATGTACTATAGACGCTGTTTACCACAACTACTTCCAGCACAAGTTATTTATGTAGACAGTATATAAAACTGGATGAGTGTGTCAGAAAACAAAATTATCCCATATCCCTATCAAATATCCTTGTCTGCCGATGGTAATTTAGGCTTTCACGCATTACAATTCTTTTTTTATTAACTTTAGATTTTACTTTGCTCTGTAGAGCAGGAGACCATCAGAGTGTCTTCAGTAAGTTATACCGTGCAAAATTAAATGTTATCATAAATGGTCTAACATTATATTAGTGTCATTTTACTGAGTGGTTTTTGTGACGGAAATAAGGCATTTAAGTTTTGAGCTCCTGTTTTATGATGGCTCCACCATTTCTTTACAGAGTTACATCTTTAGGATGGATGTAGATGGGGTCAACAAATTTGTTGTTTAGTTTGAGCTACCACATAAAATTCTAAAGCAATGGAAAGAACAAGTAAGAAATTCCCATCCAAAATATTTCTTCTGAAAAATATATGGGTGGAGGACTGCCAACATTTACAGTGAGATACAAAGAAGACTCCTTTTCTGTGGTTGGTCATGCCTTCCTGAAATTTTTTATACTTCAACTAGGTCTTGTCTAGACTAGAGGTTTTGGTCAAGTTGTCACTTGTATTAATTAACTACCAGTTAATTTTTTTTAACATGTTTGTATTATGCTAGTACAGAAGCACTCTATCAATGTTTACTCCCGGAAACACGTTTTGTTCCTTATAGTGGTTTTACCTTTACCTGAGCATGTTAGTTGGTTGTCAACAAACTCAAATTACAAAAGGAGCCTCCCTCCCAAAAAAAGCCCCCACAAACCCCAGCCTTTTTTAGATAAGTATAAGCGGGAGGGAGTCAAAAAGAATATTAAATAGTTCTGATACTGGTCTTCAGAATATCAGAAATGAATGTTGACTTAGGGTATTAGCTATTGGGGATCAAGCAGCTATTCTAAGGTATCTTTCTTTTCTTTCCTGTGACACAGGGATGTTTTGAGAGAAGGTTGCTACAGTTAGAGTCCTGCGCAGCTACAAAATTTTGTATCTGCATCTGAATCTGCAAAAATGAGCCACAGATATCCACAATTACATCCACAGATGTGGAAATCGGGGATATAAAGCAGATACTCACAGATTTGCAGGGTTCTACCTTCAGCATTTAGGAGCCCTTTAAGTAATGTGAGCCTTCTAACAATGTGTTTTGTGTATTTAGAAACATCAGTCAGAAAAACAGTGTGTGTGTTTGTGTGTATAAATAGGCCTTGCATGTTATATATTTAGTAAACAGTTTTCTTCATAGTATTATTTTTGTGTTAAGGGCAAATGACAGAACCCTTGCCTTCTGGTAATGAAACTCCAAAACTGGTTGGGGTATGAAGATTATTCAGGGAGAAAATGTCTGAAAATGAAACTTACAATATGCAAAGGGAGAGTTTTTTTTCCTGTTTTTTTTTTTAAAATGACACTTTTCTAATTCAATCATAGAGTTTTGGAACTTAATTCCTAAAATATTGTCATTAGGTTTTTGTGTTTCATTCAGGGGAGATATTCAAAGCTATAGATGCCACGTAGGTGCCTAACTCCCCTTGCCTTTCAATACAAAGTATGTTCCTGTGCCTTTGAAAAGTGTTCTCTCTGTGGTTACAAGAAAACTGCAGTGTCACTTAGACAAAATTGGCATCATTACATCTCATTGCAAAGTAGTGTAGATTACTTTTAAAAGGTTCTTTAAATAAAATAAAAAAATATTTAAAAATCAAGGAGAAGGGTGTCATTTTGGCAGTCTGATATAAAATCAAATTGAGAAAATACTTTTGCTATTTGTATGCAAGAGAAAATAAGGAAAATGAAGTCGCTGAAAGGTAAGTTCTGTTTTTTTTGGTTTGGTTCATTTTCAAGTGATTATAACACAGTTAAACTCCCCAGAAATACTGTTCCTGTCTTTTGACATAGATTACAACTGGAACTCTTCCTGGGAAAAATGTATCCAATTGCAGCTTCCACTATAACACCTATTTATTTATAAAGATATCACAAAAATGATGAAGAATCTATAAAAATGGGGGTTCTTCTGGCCTTTTACTTTAGGGCAGAGCAAATTTTGGCCTCTGCATAATACTTAAACTGTCTAAATCTTTCATTCTGCAAACACTTGAGCATATGCATAATTTTACTCATATGAGTAGTTACATAAGAAAAGGTACACACATGCTTAACTGTTTGCAGGATCAGGGCTAAATGGCATCAGAACCATTTACTGAATGTTTTTGTTTAAGTTCTGGAAAAGACAGTCTTGTTCCTCTGTTTCTCCTGTTGGTGAAGCCTTGTGACTGAGCATGTGCACTGAACACCCTGCTTTGTTTGGTATGAATTCCACTGCTATTTTCAGCACAAGCAAGGCGCTATTACAGTAAGTGGTAAAGTGTAGGACACTTAGATCATTGATCTTAAATACATCTTTCTCTCATTCCCCCAATTAATGTATTGGGTCATCAATGATTGCAGTTTATTTCAATTTTCCAGCAGTGAGTGGGTTCACTTGATGACTTGCTTATGGTCTCAAGACTGAACCCCAATCTTGACTCATAAAATATGAATCTAGTTCCTACCCTTCTCCATGGCTCTGCATTTCTATAAAATCAATCTCCTTCCAGTAAGGCATTTGTGGGAACCTCAAACTGTGGAACAGATAACTGGCTCCCATCAATTTGCTGCCAATATCAGGCCTCAAATACCTGAGTGACATGTAATAAGGAAAGTTAGTCTGTATGCTCCACTCCTGCCCCAGAAGTTAACTGAGTGAAAATGAGTTACTATTTATCGCTTTGCAAGTTGCATTTTTTTCTCGAATATTGTGCTCAGCAGAGAATACAAAATTTGCTTCTGTGTTCTCTGACCTTTTCTTCATCAACTTTCAGGGATAAAAGGAGGTGGTGATAACATGAAAAGTAAAAATAACCCCAAGTAAATGCAGCTATTAGGTAACAACTTCCTTAATATAGGCTGTAAACATAGGTGTATGGTTTAAAATAAACACACCCATGAGACAGAGCCAAATAAAATCCCATCCAGTAGATTTAGAGATGTATGATTTGCAGTCCACACTATCTGGTTGCTCAGGAACTGAGTAACACCCCACCCCCATTGAATGAAAAATGGCATTTTTACAAATTCTCTTAATTCAGGCATGTGGAGCTTTAAGAAAAACACCAAATACTGTGTGACTTGTGATAAAATGGTGATAGTTGGCAAACCTGCAAATTCAGAAATGGGCTTGCAATTTGCATATACATTTTAAGTAACTAATTGGGACAGTTGGGGTGGGATTTCTTAAATGAAGATGATCAGCTGCCAATTGCTATATAGTTCTTCATCAGTACTGAATATTAGCTGAACAGATCAGGGATATGAAATTGACAGGAGCACTGCAGAAAGTGGCAGTACAGTAGAAACTTAGAATTATGAACACTGGAGTTACTAACTGGACAGTCAACCACATGTCTCATTTGGAAGCAAAAGAATACAATCAGGCAGCAGCAGAGACAAAAAATAGAAGCAAATACAGTACACTGCTGTGTTGAACGTTAATTGCTAAAAAAAAGGAAAGCAACATTTTTCTTCTGCATAGCAAAGTTTCAAAACTATATTAAGTCAATTTTCAGTTGTAAATTTTCGAAACAACAGCCATAAGATTTTGTTCAGACTTAATTATGAACATTTCAGAGTTACTAACAACTTCCATTTCTGAGGTGTTCATAACTCTGAGATTCTACTATAATGTGTAATTGACACTATTTTTGTGCTCTTTTGTATAACCCCCTCTTGATGGCTGAAAATATAATTTTCTTTGCTGACGGTCTTTTTCCTCCTCTCACTTGACTCTTTCACCGCTTTCTACTCTCCTTGGCAAAAACAACTACTGGAGATATAATTTAACATGACACATGATATTTTTGTTTATTTCCTTTATTTGCACATAGGAATCACTAAGGGCACATCTACACAGCAGGGCTAAAGCCGAAATAAGCTACGCAAGTTCAGCTATGTCAGTTGCATAGCCTAAGTTGCAATAGCTTATTTCGGCTTTCTGTCTACGCAGCAGAAAGTCCGAGATAGAGCACTCTTCCTCTGACTTCCCTTACTCCTCGTGAAATGAGGGTTACAAGAGTCAGAGTAAGAAGTCCTCCAGTTTGCCATTATTTCAACATTATGTCAAAATAACTGCTTGCCGTTTAGATGCGGACTATGTTGTTTTGGAATAACACTGCCGTGTAGACATACTGTAAGTTGTCTCAGCAAAGGTCTGAGGATGGTTAGTTGCAGAACAAGTAAAAAAACTGTGTTTTTATGTGGTTCTTATGTAAACTGGCTTTACAAAAATCATTTTCTCAGTATCTGGTACAATGGTAATGATTTATTTCATTTTAAAACAGGTTTTAGAGTTCAGAGGACAGCTTTGCACTGTAACTTTTTAAAGGTATCTATATAACTTGATAGAGATGCTGCTTTTAAGAAGCTGTTCCATAGCCATCAGTTAGATGGAGTGATGTTATCAAGAACTGGCACAACAATTAGTGGTATGTAGCAAACATGTGTCTTTCCATGGTATGGCACAGCTGTTACCTCTGAATAGATGCCCATTGCACTGTATGGGTAGGATAGAGTAACCTGCATACTTGCTACAATCCAGGAAAACATGTCTGAAGTGTACTATAGATGTGCTGTAACTTAAGCCCAAATGAAAATTAGTTTGGTAGGTAATGTGTATACTCAAAGCATCATGCTAATTGTGCAGCTGTTTTGTGGCTGTGCAGGAAAGACCCAAGCCTGGGACAGCAGATGCTGCAACTTGAGATGTGTTTTGGCAGACCTGTGCTGGAGGCTCAATACTAGAATAGCAGAAGGTGCTGCAGCTGAGGAATGAGATTAATTGGTAAGGCTACATGTGTGGGAAGCTGCCATTAACAGAATAACAATTTAAAAGAGAAAAAGATTTGTTATGGATTCAAATAAAATCTATATTCCCTTAGTCCTGCTGGTACACATGAGAGCATATGAATTGCCATACTGAATCAGTCAGATTGTCTTTTTAGCGCAGTGTTGTTTGTCAGAGGGAAGCCACTTATCAGATGTTGTTCTTCCAGAGATGTCCCTCTGGGTGTTCCACTCCAGATGTTGGTGCATCCCTGCACTGTCACACACATCATTTTACAGGAGTGTCCATACAGGTTTCATGCACACCCTGTTGGCAGCTGAAACCATCGCACGCGTGACCCTGACTCCTCAGTTTCTTCTCTGCCATCCCCAGCCTGAGAATGGGTCTCAGCAGTCGCATTCAAAATTTTGTTTTTCAAATAGACCGCTTATATAAATTAGTAAATTAGGCTAGTTTAGGTTACTTTATTCAGACCCTTTTCAGTTGTACTTATATCTCCTGGTTTTGTTTAAAAAAAACCTTTATCTCTTGTAGTTTAGCTAGTACTAGTCCAAAAAAAAAAAAGCCTCAGTCACTGGGTTTTAAATGATGTGCAACATGCAGGGAGGGGATCCCACTTTTGGATGGACATTCTGTGTGTCCCTTGCTTGCGGGAATCCCACAATCCCCAGAAATGTGCCGCTGTAATACATTGAAGGCCAGGACATGCAAAGACAGGCACGTGAGGCTCAAACTTATCCTCATGGAAAAGTCCCTCAGGCCAGCCTCCAACCCCAGACGGGAGAACCTCTTCTCTGCAGAGTTCACTGCCAGGATCCTCCAGGGTAAAAAAAGTGGCAAAACAGTGGCCAGCGTACTCATCTTGCAGACAGCCTATTAACTAAAAACGGTTGCTGACCAAAACAGTCTCATTGGTGCGGTCCACTCTGACTGTAGTACTCCTAACATCTTATTAATCACGAATAATATTATGCCTCTACCAGCCACTACAGATAATTTTACCCTTTCTGGGACTTATTCAGAAGAGTGGCTAATGAGCTTAAGATCAATCTGGAGGAAGTGACGGAAATTGAGCATGAGTTCACCAATGTCTTACACACATCTTCCTCCTCCATGATAGCACTCCCAATCAATAGGGCTATCATGGAGCCTGGCAAGAGGGAGTGGCAGACCCCAGCCACCATTCCCCCAATATGTAAAAGGGCAGACAGAAAATATGAAGTTCCTTCCAAAGGATCTGAATTCCTCTGTACTCACACAGCACCCAACTTATTGGTAGTGAAAAGGGCTAATCAAAGGAATAAACTGCAGCATTTTTGGTCTACACCCTTTGGTAGGTCAGAAGACTACACCTATTTGGCCGGAAAATACACTCTTCGCCTTCATGGCAATTCAGAATGGGAAGTTACGCAGTACTACCTGCCATTAGGAATGCAAAATCCCGTTTTTAATTGGCTAATCGGTTAACCATATTATTTAACTAGTTAACCAGAAAAGGGTGGGTGAAGAGTGTTTTCTCCCTCCTTCCCCCTCCCCCCCATGCTGCAGGTGGGGCCTACTCCAGCCCAGCCAGAGCAGCCCCTGCCTGTGGTCCCCCTGCTGCAAGCAGGGGCTATACTGGCTGGGCTGGTGCAGCCCCTGTCTGCAGTGGGCCCAGGTGCCCTGCAAGCAGGGGCTGGTCTGGTGGTCTGGTTAGAGCAGACCCTTTCTGCAGCAGCTCTCTCACAGAGCTAAAGCAGCCCGGGGCAGGCGAGGAGCTGTTCCAGCCCCACTGATTAACCTTAAATGGTAAGCCTCACCTGCTAAGGGTGAGGCTTACCAGTTAAACCTTCACATCCCAACTTGCCACAGGCAATCACAGGGGTTATGGTAAATTCATGGACTTTATTAATGAAATTCCTGAGGAAAGTACAGAATAATTCAAAGTTCTGTTCTTCTAAGAGCAGGTGATCTCACGCTTGGTCTTACAGGCCTGCCTGGATGCTGCTGACATGCCCACTAGGTCCACCATTAGGGCCACGGCCATGCATCGAGCCTCGTGATTCAGTTCTTCCTCCTTCCCAAGGGAGATACAAAACACCAATGCTGATCTCTCTTTCAGTGGAGAAAAACTGTTCTCAGCCAGAACCAAAGATGTGCTGCACACCATGAAGGATTCATGGGCTACTGTTAAGTTTCTTGGTACCTACCACAAGAAGGAGGCAGTAGAGGTATCAACCTTATCAATGCCTTTGTTGCCCAGCATACACATAGCAACATCAAAGCTGTATGAGCAACAATAGTAGCAATGTCAGAGATCAAAACAGCGTCCTCCACCACCAGTAGCATCTTAGCCTTCTTCCAAAAAGCAAATTTAAAAGTGTGGTGGAGGGTCTGGAAGACCTCTGTCTTGTTCCAGCAGGTATATTAACTATCCCATTTTTTGGAAACTGTTTGCTTCCTTTCTAAACACTTTGATCAGCTATTACCATGGACAAATGGGCCCTAGAAGTTATCCAGTCGGACTATGCCATTCCTTTCCTATCTATACCTCCCACCCACCTATCTTCCCTCTCCTCTTTCAAGGACCTCTCTCATGAACACTTGCTATGCTAAGAGGTAGATCACCTTCTCCAATTGGGAGCAGTAAATCATGTGCCTGTACAATATGGGGGAAAGAGTTTTACTTTCACTATTTTTTAATGCAAAAGAAAAGCATGGGATGACAACCCATCCACAACCTCAGGTGACTAAACAAGTTCATGAGGAAGCAAAGATTCAAGATGTCACTTTAACAACAATAATACTCGCAGTGGAGAAAGGAGATTCATTTGGATATCTGGATGCATTGGCCCGTGCTACCAATTCAAAGGCACCCAATCTTCATCAGCGATCGGGGTGTACTCAGCCAGGTCTGTGTCAATGTCTACAGCATCCTTAAAAAACCATTCCCTTGATAGACATATGCAAAGCTGCCACCTGGACCTCCAAACACACCTTTGCCAAACATTATGCAGTCATGCAAGATCCTGAAGCAGATATTCAGCTTTGCTGAGCAGTACTATCCACAGTCATCTTACCAACTCTGAAGCCCCTACCATCCTAAGAGGGCAGTGCTTTATCGTCCCCTGGAGTGGAGTTCCTACAGGAATATTTCTCTCGGAGAAGGGAAGGTTACTCACCTTGTGCAGTAACTTTGGTTCTTTGAGATGAGTGTCCTGGTGCTCCACTACTTGCCTTCCTCCCCACCCTACTTTGGCACTTGGTCCAGACTCTGTGGCAGAGAAGGAACTGAGGAGTTTGGGTTACATGCACAATACTTCAGTCGCCATTTGCGTGCAAGCATGTACCACATGTGTGCAACTGGTATGGACACTGCTGTAAAACTGTCTGAACGAAGGTGCAGGGACACACCACTGCCTGGAGTGATTCACCCACAGGGACACTCATCTTAAAGAACCTTAGTTACTGCACAACATGAGTAGCCTTCTCTTTTTCAAAGGAAGGTGCAAGAAAGCATGCAGCAGGCAGGTATGGGATTACCTATTTACAGGGAAAGCTTCTCCATACCCATTCCTTAGAGTTTGGCTTAAGCCCTAAAGCATGAGGATCTATATTCCTTCCAAAATGCTTGTCTGTTAAAACATTAAAATTCTAGATATTCTTGTTACACACTCTATCATCAAGCTGTCAAGGTGTCGTTTTTTTATTGGATTGCTAATATTCTTTGTGATATTAAACCACTTTAGAAGAAAGTTCAGTAGTGATTTACTATTATATGTATTTAGTTGTAAAGGTTAGTTGTAAAGATCAAAATACCTTGTAAATTACCTTGCAGTTTTCCTTTAATGGAATATTTGTAAAATGTCCTTTGAAAGGTTAGAATTAGTGTTGAAAGAATAATACAAAAGATAAAACTTCTTTCTCTTTAAAAAGTTAGATAGTTGAATCAGAAATCATTCTGATTTCATTTTCACTGAATAAATCTGCATGAATTATGACTTTCAATAATTACTTTATATGTGTCTTTGCTTTTCTATAGGTAAAATTCTTGTACTTCCAATTTATTCTCTGGGCTGTCCTTTTCATCTCCGTGTAACTGGACAATCTGTTTCCAAATAACAATTTTTTATGTATGGACTGGATTACAATAGTTTCTAAAAGTCCCAACTGAAATCTGGGCCCTGTTGTGCTGGGCACTCTACAAATACATTGGAAGTTCTTTCGGGCAAAGGTGGTTCTATCTAAATAGACAAACAGTAGGAAAAAGGAAGTAGTATTATTCCCATTTTACAGTTAGGGAACTGATGCAGAAAGATTGTGACTTGACCAAGGTTGCCCATCAGGCCTATGATACAGCCAGGAAGAAAATTCCGTCCCAGAGCATTCCCTACACGCCAAGACTATTCTTCCCCATTCTCCTTGTCTGGCAGCAAATTGGTAAACAAGAGTGTTTTTGTTTCACTGAAAACTGTGCTAAATCCTAATTGTGAAGGTTTTGGAAAGTCAAACCAAAGAGGAAAAGACCTTCTATAGCTCTTTTATTTGGACCTTTTGCCCAATAATTGAAACACTGCTTATTTTTCAGTCCCCTAAAGGCCCATCTGATCCTCTGTCTGTCCACTGGGAGTATCCTTTTATCAACTAGTCTGGCATTGTCATGTCTGAGTACTGGTTCAAACAGCAGCCAGAGTAGCTTCAAATATTTTCGTTACAAAAATGAATTGCAAGAGTAATCCTTCCTGATTTAAGTATGCATGTTTGAATTCCGTAAAACCAGGTGCTAACTTGTCCCTCCCAGTATCACCTTTTCGAAATGTTGCTCAAGTTCTGAATTACAGGAGTTGCCATAGCAACTCTGTTAAAGTAGAAATTCATAGGACAGTGTTTTTTCTACATTACAGGTGAACTCACTGGGGATAGTAGATGAAGTGCAAATACAGGGGGAATTATGCAGGACAATGTGTGTGGGCATGTGGGGAGAAGGGAGTTAATTAAGGTTCTTTCCGTTGAACCAAATGTTCAGAGCGGACCAATAGCAAAAGGAAGACGGGTAAGAATTTGTGGTGGTGTTGCATTCTATAGTCAGGCTCCTTAGGGCTTTGTCTGATGGATAGATTGTCTGGAAAGAGTTGTCTTTTATGTACATGTCAGTCAATGTTCTTGTTTATTTGCCTTCTTTAAAATAAGGAATATGGTGTAGAGTGTAAATGGTGCTGGGTCTTCTTTCGGGGTCATGAAAGCACACAAAATACAAAGCTGAATCCAGTGCTATGAGATTTCCATTAATTGTGATATCATAGTTATCTAATGTATACACATTGTTGACTTTAGAAGCAATACAACTAAATCTGAACTGCCCTGCTTTAAGCTAAATCTGAGCTCAGTCCCCAGATATCAGATCTAAGGATAGAAATATTTTCTTTTTGATCGTTGTTCTAACCTAGGCCTTGGAAAAGATTACTGGTTTCAAAAACATTTGCTCTGCTCTGCCAAGAGTTTCTAACGTTGGCAGGTTTTGCAGTATTGGGCTCTAAAATAATGGGTATCACCTGGCATATTTTGATGGTTCATATTTTTGTTTTTGAATGTTAACTGTGTAAGTCTCAGTGATCCCAACAAAGCCAAAATATTAATATGTTTATCTCTGCTGTGAGGTCCCTCTCCTATGGAGGTCTGAAAAGTTGTTTGGATTTTATTTGCTTTTTTAAACAGTTGCTGTTTCCATGTGCCAGAGAAATTACAGAGGCTAAATGAAGTGAAGACAGTATTGGATTTAGGGAGAAATAAAATATAAAGGCTAATATTTTCTCCACATAACTTCATTGTGCTGCTGTAGCTCCTCTTGAACATGGAAGTGTGAAATATTACATGTTGGTTACAGTAGCACGGCAGATTGGCGGCAATTGTAAATTTTGCTTCCTATAAGGTAGCCAACTTTGTAATATTTTCAAAACTGGACACTCCAGCAGGAGTGCCAGAACCTCCCTTCCCCATCCCTTCCCCTTGAAGTTCTGTCTCTGCTCTGTCCCTCTGAGGTCCTGTTCACTATTCTCCCCCCCCCCCTTTTGTTACTCCCTACTATTCTCCTCCCTCCTTCAGTGGGTTGGGAGGTGGCTGGCACTGGAATCTGCCACTAGCCTACGCAGGTAGGAGGTGGCTGACTGAGTAGGGGTTGGTGAGGGTGATGACTTAGTGCATCCCCCCCGCAGTAGATCTGAACAGACACCATCAGGTCCTCTTTTTGACCAGATTTTCTGGTCAAAACCTGGATACCCTAGCTGCCTATCTGGTACTGTGAATTTGCACTAGCTAGTTAGAAACTGCTATCTTTCAAAAGTGAACTGGAAACTTTTGTTTAAAAAGAGGAAAACATTTAAACCTGCTTGAACTCCCCAGTAGCTATTGATCTATAATCTATAAAAATATCAGCATAGCCAACTATAAAACTAAACTGCAAGATTAAAGAAATCATGACTCAGGCCCCCAAAATTATGAGAGGTGCTTACAAATGCTGAGATTTTAAAAATAATAAACATTTTTTCTTTGCCTTTTGTTTTTCAGCTCTTAGGAATCACTCTTTCAAGCTTTTCTCTGTGACCATGCGGGTTAGGAAAATGATTTTTAAGTAAAGAATAAGATTCTTTTAGAATAACCTGATCCCAAGAGCTGGGGCTTTAAGAAAGAAAAATCACTAGATTCATAATCACAAGAGCTGGCAGTACTCACATAACAATAAAAAGTAATTTCTTTTCATGTAGGTCCCCACCTTGTAAACACTTCCCAGGTGTTTAACAGCTTCAGGGGTTAGCCGAGTTAGTCTGTACAGGATAAACTTAAAAAACAACAAATGGTCTGGTAGCACTTTATAGGCTAACAAAACATGTAGATGGTATCATGAGCTTTCGTGGGCACAGCCCACTTCTTCAGATGACCAGAGTTTAACATTACTGTGACTCATGGCACAGAAATCAATAGCCTTGCTCACAGTAGTAAAGTTAAGAATGTGCGTAAGTATTTGCAAGTTGGAGACCTTAGTTACCAAGTCTTGAGGTCAGGAGTTTGTGGTATTTCTTCAAAGGTGCATGACATCACCATATTTGAAGTAATGCAAGACTTGTTGCTGCATTGCAAACATGGGCTGTTTGAAACTTGGGCTCTGCCTGGAAAATCCAGGAGATGCATATTGTCAAACACTCTTGTCTTAAATTGTAATTATTTATAACTTTTAAATCTGGGCATGTATTCAGGCTAAACTGCTCAAAGTTCAGGTATATGCTGAAAAGCAATTGTAAAATGGGAATGAGTTCATGTTTTTCTCCTAATGGCTTCCATTTCAAATTTGTTCTGCCTAGAAGTGGGAAAAAAAAAGTTTAAAAAATAAGAGACAAATACATGCAAAAAGACACCCAGCATGGGATCTGAAAGCTGAGCTGTGCTTTTCCTGTCTCTTGAACATCATAAACAGAAATAAAAATTCTGAAGCTGAATTGTAGACCCCCCCCCATCCTGCAGTGAGTTCTATGTGGGTGAAGCCCAGCTATGGGAATGAGGTCTTGGTTAGCAGTTCTCTCTATGATGTGAAAGTCTGATGATGATGGAACCTGCTTTCATAGCTTTCTTGTTTTTGTAGGAGTAAAGCATTTGCAAACATTTACCTTAGGCTATGTCTACACTGCAATCAGAGGCGTTACTGCAGCGAATGTAGTCACTCCAGAGCTCCTTTTAATCTAGCTACCACAGGTAGCAATAGAAATGAAGCTGTGGCAGCATGAACATTCGGAGAGGCAGTACAAGCCTGCCTGGAACACTGGGTGCTTAAGGTAGGCAGCCAGTGCTGAAGTCCCTGCTGCCATGGTTTCATGGTTATTAGTACTCGTGCTAGCTGGATTAAAGCTAGTTTTGGGTATGCCTACATATGCTGCAGTCACACTTCTGTTGCAGGGCAGACATACCATCAATCACTGAAGTCAGCAGATACGATTCTGAATACAAATAGAGAGCAGATTTGTTGAGGTAAAAAGGTGCCATTTTTCAGTAATGCCAACCTCAAGGATTTAAAAAATCATAAATTGGGCTCTCAAAAACATTGCAAAAAAATCATACAGTTAAAAGTATAAATGTGGGGTTCTTTTTATTTGCCATCTCATTTTTGACCTCCTTAAGGGTTTACAATTTCAAGGGTTTTTTTCCTGACACCATGAGGCTTAGAAAGTCCTCCCCCCTCCCCCCTCCCCAAAAAAAGCTGATAGTTACATACAAGCCCATGACTCCAGGAGCTGGGGCTTAAGAAAAATGCTAACTATTGTGAGACTTGTAAGAGAGTCTTAAGAGTTGGCAGCTATGCATTTTTGCAAGGTAATGTCTGTGAATGCTGTACTTTAATATAATTATTTTGGATCTTAAACTTTGCAGTGAAGTTACTTCTGCTCATCTTCAGCTCTTCTTCGAGTTGCTTTATTAACCTGTCTTCTCCATAGCATATGCACAATGTGCCTCAGGTAGCATGTGACCAGGAATCATCACGGAATTTGATCTGCAGATTGGTTCATCAGCTTGTCTGGTCTGGGTATTGAGGGTGAGTGCAACATGATCACTGATCCAGTATCTTTAACTGCCATCATGACTGCTCATCTATATCCTGAATGATGTTCCAGCCTCTCAGTGGCGCTAGAGAAGGTACACTGAGGGGAGGGACACTTGATAAACAAACTAGGTGCATTCAGCCAGTGGCTGGAAATTAATTAGAACCTTCTCAGTTTCATTTTCTAAAATCGTTGTGTAGGGAGCCTGGAAAAAGGCAAAGGGGAACCACAAAGGAAAGTCCAGCAGAAGAAGAGCAAACAGAAAAAATTAGGAGATAATTATGTATGGTGGGGTAGACAGTCCACACTGAATTAAGGATATTAAGTAGTATGTAATTGACTAATCGAATAGCCAATGCATTTTTGCATTGACTATTCGATTAGTCAATAGGGTGGCGCTGCCACTTTGAAATGCTGCGAGGAGCCTGGCGTTGGGCTCCTTGCAGCATTTAAAAGCAGCAGTGCTGTGTGGACCCTGGGATCAGCTGGGGACTGACCCTGGGCTCCGTGCGGCACTGTCCTTTTGAAACAAGTGACAGTGCTGTGTGGAGCTAGGGGTCAGCTAGGGAGTCTGATTTTGAAGTATTCCCCTTTTCTCCCCCCTTTGCTGCCTGTCATAACAGATGGATCTTGTGTTTTGAGGTAAAAAAGTAACAATGGAATAGGTTGAGGAGGTTTGCACTCCAAACTCTAGGAGCAGACAAACTTGGAGAAAAAGTTTTGGCTGGACCTTATATTGTTGCTCAAGCCATAACTTGGAGAATGGATTAGGACATTGGAAAAGTCATTTGCTCATCTGATGCATTAAGCATTTCCGGCAAAGACCTTTCTGCAATACCCAAGTGCCAGAGGGAGGGCATGTTGCAAAGGAGAATGTGGGAAGGAAAAGGATAGAGGAATTGGAAAAGTAAAAGATTACAATGAGATGGAAGGAAAGGGGAAAGGGTGACAAAAGTGAAAGATGTACTTCCTCTCTAATCCTCCAGGTATTCAAAAACCCATCTTTCTGTTGCTGCATATCTCCTTGCAGGGAGCATCTCTGAAGGATGCACCGGGGTCTTTATTCATTTGCACTATTAGCACTCTATAGGGATTAGAGACCCAGGACACCATGGCGGGTTTAGGCAACACTGCCTTTATTGCCTGTTTACAGACTATCATCTCCTTTGGTCTCCCAGTGTCCACTTGAATAATGCCTATAATTTTTTAATTCTAACAGAAGCAAAAGTAAAAGATTCTGTTATTTCCCCCCACACTTCAGCCTCAGTTTCTAACCTGTATTGTGTGTTCAGAAACCTCTCTTGCTGCTTTCTCTACTGTACCATCACTCTTTGTGGTAGCTCTTTTCTGATGCTACTTCTCTTGGTACTAAAAGCTGCTCTCTTGGACTTAGCATATAACCTCTGGGCACTGTATGTGGACTTGATGGGTTCCTACTTCCATTTTCAGTGCTCTCTGTTGCTGAATTGCAAGAGAGGGTTTGGCAGAATGAGAATAGCAGGCTGAGGAATGGAATATAACACCTCCATGTTTTTAGTTCTAATTTGTATGCAACTACAGGTTTTCTGTCTAATGCGAGTTGTTGCAGGCATGCCTTGCTATTCTTGAGAGTAAAGATAATGCAATGTTCAGTTGGGATTTCATGTCATACAGCCTCCAAATGCTTGTAAAAAAAGACAGGCCCAGTTATAGATGCCACACATACAAACACTCTTAAAGTTTTGTGTCTATACAGTGTTTTATTGCTGTAAGTGTGCAATGCGTGGAGCATGGACTTGAGGTCTAATGTTACATTTGGCTAATTCCAGTTTTGAGAGAATTCTAGTTGAATGGAATGTCTGGTGTTTTGTTCTTTTCTGGATGAAAAGAACCTGTTTCAAAAGTATAACAAATATTTCTTCATTTCGCATCTTTTAATAATAAGACGATCAAGTAGCTTTTTAGCACAGAATGTGATCTACCTTTAAAAGTGATATGGTCTGAAGGGGATTTTTCTTTTTTTTTTTTTTTTTTGGAGTCTTGTAAACCACTTTAAAAAAATTCTACAGCTCTATTGTTGAGGAATGTACTTAATAAATCTCAGAACACAAAGCCCACTATAGGATCTACACAAAATTTATGCTCCTACTGGCTTAATGAACAAATGCCTACCCAAGAGCTGTATCACTCGTGGGAGCAGGTATTTATGAATTTATTGTCCCGTGTTTCGTATAATCCATCATGCCAATGCCCAAATGAAGAATTGCATGAAACTGAGCTGTGTTAATTTCAAATTCCATTAGAGATGCTGGGGAGGAAAAAAATAAGTTTGTCAAAAGCAAAAGAACAAAATTGATTGGGAAAATATCCTACTGTTTTTTTTTTCCTAACCTTTTAAATTGATGATATGAACCAAGTAACAATGTGTCCCTGGAGATGGGAATGTCCCTATTTTCAGGCTCTTTACTGGCACCCCCGTTGCTTTACAGATAACATGTTTTTTTCCCCCCATATTTCTGAACTGGCTCAATTCTCTCAGGCAACCAGTAAAGCTGACTGAAGGCCAGCTGCATGCACCTGCACTTCAGTGATCAACCCTAGCCATACCTTCCACATGTTGCGTCTCCATATAAGGCCTGTTAGAGAGCCCTACCAAACCATCCCTCCATTTCAGAACCAGCCCTATGACACTTAAGATATGATTTTTCTCTCCTGATCCACCAAGCCTAAGTGGTGCTGAGCACCCACATCTCCAGTTCAAGTAAGCTGCATGTATTAAAGGGTTCTGGAAAAATCATGTCCACAGAACCAATTGTTTCATGTCAAAATCTTCCTTTGCAGTATTATCAGCACCAGGTCTATGTGATTGGGGACTCCTTATTGAGAAGAATAGATAGGCCTATAACCAGAGCTGATCCAGAGAATAAAAGGGTGTGCTGTCTGCCAGGTGCTAAGATACGGGATGTGGAACTGAGATTGAAGAGGATTATTAAGGGAGCAGGAAGGAATCCATTGATCATCCTTCATGTAGGAACAAATGATACGGCTAGATTCTCGCTGGAACGAATTAAGGGAGACTATGCTAAGCTGGGGAGGACGCTCAAGGAAATTGAGGCTCAGGTGATCTTTAGTGGCATTCTGCCTGTTCCTAGAGAAGGGCAACTAAGATGTGACAGGATTATGATGATCAATAGATGGCTTAGGCAGTGGTGCTATAAGGAGGGCTTTGGGATGTATGGTCACTGGGAGGCATTTATGGACAGAGGACTGTTCTCTCGGGATGGACTTCACCTAAGTAGGGAGGGAAATAGACTTCTAGGATGGAGGCTGGCTCAACTGATTAAGAGAGCTTTAAACTAGGAATTTGGGGGAGACGGTTGGGAGATGTCCAGGTAATCTCTACGCCAGATTTTAACACTGAGAGGGAGGAAAACGAAGTAAGAAAGGGTATAGCTGGGGGTAGGAGAATGTACATGAGGAAGGGTCGGGTGGATACTAGTCTAATAGGTCATATTGGAGGTACAATGTCCGTGCCAAATTGGGTAAAGAATGTGAGTGAGGCCAAACAGCAAAAATTAAGATGTTTGTACACCAATGCGAGGAGCCTCGGTAACAAAATGGAGGAACTAGAGCTACTGGTCCAGGAAGTGAAACCAGATATTATAGGAATAACAGAAACATGGTGGAATACTAGGCATGATTGGAGTACAGGTATTGAAGGATATGTGCTGTTTAGGAAAGACAGAAATAAGGGTAAAGGTGGTGGAGTCGCATTGTATATCAAAGATGAGGTAGATTGTAAAGAAATAAGTGATGGAATGGAGAAGACAGAGTCTGTTTGGGCAAAAATCACATTGGGGAAGAAAACTATCAGATCCTCCCCTGGGATAGTGCCTGGGGTGTGTTATAGACCACCAGGATCCAATTTGGATATGGATAGAGACCTCTTTAATGTTTTTAATGAAGTAAATACTCATGGAAACTGCGTAATCATGGGAGATTTCAACTTTCCAGATATAGATTGGAGAACAAGTGCTAGTAATAATAATAGGGCTCAGATTTTCCTAGATGTGATAGCTGATGAATTCCTTCATCAAGTAGTTGCTAAACCAACGAGGGGGGATGCTATTTTAGATTTGGTTTTGGTGAGTAGCGAGGACCTCACAGATGAAATGGCTGTAGGGGACAATCTTGGCTCGAGTGATCATGAGCTAATACAGTTCAAATTAAATGGAAGGATAAACAAAAATAAATCTGAGACTAGGGTTTTTTATTTCAAAAGGGCTAATTTTAATAAATTAAGGAAATTAGTTAGGGAAGTTGATAGGACTAAAGAAATTATGGATCTTGAGGTGGAGGAGGCCTGGGATTATTTTAAGTTAAAGTTGCAGAAGCTGTCAGAAGCCTGTATCCCAAGAAAAGGGAAAAAAATTATAGGCAGGTGTGTTAGACCAAGCTGGATGAGCAAGCATCTCAGAGAGGTGATTAAGAAAAAGCAGAAAGCATATAAGGAGTGGAAGATGGGAGGGACCAGCAAAGAAAGCTACCTTATTGAGGTTAGAGCATGTAGGGACAAAGTGAGAGAGGCTAAAAGTCAGGTAGAGTTGGACCTTGCAAAGGGAATTAAAACCAACAGTAAAAGGTTTTATAGCCATATAAATAGGAAAAAAACAAAAAAAGAGGAAGTAGGACCGCTAATTACTAAGGATGGAGTGGAGGTTAAGGATAATCTAGGAATGGCCCAATATCTAAACAAATACTTTGCTTCAGTCTTTAATGAGGCTAATGAAGAGCTTAGGGATAATGGTAACATAACAAATGTGACTAAGGATATAGAGGTAGATATTACCATATCCGAAGTAAAAGCCAAACTCGAGCAGCTTAATGGGAGTAAATCGGGGGGCCCAGATAATCTTCATCCAAGAATATTAAAGGAGCTGGCACATGAAATTGCAAGTCCATTAGCAAAAATTTTTTAATAAATCTCTAAATTCAGGGGTTGTACCATTTGACTGGAGAATTGCTAATATAGTTCCTGTTTTTAAGAGAGGAAAAAAAAGTGACCCGGATAACTACAGGCCTGTTAGTTTGACATCTGTAGTATGCAAGATCTTGGAAAAAATTTTGAAGGAGAAAGTAGTTAGGGACATTGAGGTTAATGGCAATTGGGACAAATTACAACATGGTTTTACAAAAGGTAGATCGTGCCAAACCAACCTGATCTCCTTCTTTGAGAAAGTAACAGATTTTTTAGATAAAGGAAATGCAGTGGATCTAATCTACCTCGACTTTAGTAAGGCATTTGATACAGTACCTCATGGGGAATTATTGGTTAAATTGGAAAAAATAGGGATTAATATGCAAGTTGAGAGGTGGATAAGCAACTGGTTAAAGGGGAGACTACAGCGGGTCATATTGAAAGGTGAACTGTCAGGTTGGAGGGAAGGTTACTAGCGGAGTTCCTCAGGGATCAGTTTTGGGATCAATTTTATTTAATCTTTTTATTGCTGACCTTGGCACCAAAAGTGGAAGTGTTCTGATAAAATTTGTGGATTACACAAAGTTGGGAGGTATTGCCAATTCAGAAAAGGATCGGGATATCTTACAGGAAGATCTGGATGACCTTGTAAATTGGAGTGATAGCAATAGGATGAAATTTAATGGTGAGAAGTGTAAGGTTATGCATTTAGGGATTAATAACAAGAATTTTAGTTATAAGCTGGGGACACATCAGTTGGAAGTAACGGAGGAGGAGAAGGACCTTGGAATCCTGGTTGATTATAGGATGACTATGAGCCGCCATTGTGACATGGCCGTGAAAAAGGCTAATATGGTCTTGGGATGTATTAGGCGAGGTATTTCCAGTAGGGATAAGGAGGTGTTAGTGCCATTATACAAGGCATTGGTGAGACCCCATTTGGAATACTGTGTGCAGTTCTGGTCTCCCATGTTTAAGAAGGATGAATTCAAACTAGAACAGGTACAAAGAAGGGCCACTAGGATGATCCGAGGAATGGAGAACCTGTCTTATGAAAGGAGACTCAAGGAGCTTGGCTTGTTTACCTTAACCAAAAGAAGGCTGAGAGGGGACATGATTGCATTCTTTAAATATATTAGAGGGATAAATACCAGGGAGGGAGAGGAATTATTTAAGCTTAATACCAGTGTGGACACAAGAACAAATGGATATCAGCTGGCTAGTAGGAAGTTTAGACTTGAGATTAGACGAAGGTTTCTAACCATTAGAGGAGTGAGGTTCTGGAATGGCCTTCCAAGGGAAGTAGTGGGGGCAAAAGATCTATCTGGCTTCAAGATTAAACTAGATGGGTTTATGAAGGGGATGGTTTGATGAGATAACATGATCTTGGTAACTAATTGACCATTCATTATCAGTGGTAAATAGGTCAATGGAGGGATGATAGGAGTTACTACAGAGAACTTTCTGGGTGTCTGTCTGGTGAGTCTTGCCCACATGCTCAGGGTTTAGCTGATCGCCATATTTGGGGTCGGGAAGGAATTTTCCTCCAGGGTAGATTGGCAGAGGCCCTGGAGGTTTTATGCCTTCCTCTGTAGCATGGGGTACAGATCACAGCTGGAGGATTCTCTGCATCTTGGGGTCTTTGAACCATTGTTTCAAGGACTTCAGTATCTGAGAGATAGGTGAGAGGATTATTCTAGGAGTGGGTGGGTGAGATTCTGTGGCCTGCATTGTGCAGGGGGGTCAGACTAGACTATCATAATGGTCCCTTCTGACCTGAGTCTATGAGGAGCAAGGCCTCAACCATGTGACTATATAAACGTTGGGCTCTTTCTTATTTGTCTTCTGAGCCTTTAGTTTTCTCTTGGGTCACATTTTCAAGCTTCTTCTACACAGCCACGTGGACTCACAACTCACTTTTTAAAAAGGAAAGCTGAGATTCTTATGTATTTCTATGGTTCCAATAGCTGAGGCTTTAAGAAAAATCTCAAATATCGTGAGATCTACCGGGGGGCGAGATAAAAAGCAACCAAGAGAATTGGCAAAGCTGCTTTGCTGACTCTTTGACTTCCTTTCCAAATCACACCGCTCTCCCTTATCCTAGATCCCAGTGTACTAGATGTTTTGGATTTACAATGTGAAATCTGGTTCTGCTAGGCAAGAATAATAGAAAGGAGAAAATGTGGCATTAAAAAAAGTGTGATTAGGCTACAAAGGATAGAAAAGGTTAACTGCATCTTGGAAGATGCAGAGTCCCTGCAGAAATATCAAAGAAGGGAGCCATGTGGTAACTTTATTGACTGCAATCCCTTTATGAATATGAGTAACTCATCAGCAGCCCCATCGTGCAGTGTTATTTAAAAAGCCTGGCAGAATGCCCCAGATACCATTGGGATTTGGGATCCAAACAGCAGGCAAAGGAGAAGTGATATTGGAAAAGATGTGAATCAGAAATGTGAAAAATTTCAAGAGGCCCCTTTTGTTTTGTTTTTTTATCTATTCATTGTGAATGCATTTGTGCTACTCCAGTGCTTAGTTTTTCTGATTCCTCCCATCAGTCCTAGCTTTTGTCCAGTAGGCCTTGCTTCAGGAGGCTGTTATACCTAGAAAGTAGACCTATACCTCGATGAGATGGTATGAAAGGGTGCTGTGAGGCTGCCATGTCATTTTGCTTTTGACTCTAAAATTGGTGAAGGTTGTTGTCTGTGGGAGTTTGAATGTGTAAGTAACCAGCATCAATACAGAACCTAAGCTCTCATCTGTATGTACCTACTTGATACAAAACAGAGAAATCTGATAATTCCCAAAACAGCTCATTCCGGGCTGTTGATGGAGCTACTACTAGCTGAACGTCTGGCCCTTTATATTTTGCAAGTGCCACTTATTTGTTAACAGGAAAATACATTTCAGTTTTTCATATTTTGGCCATTAATGACTCCAGCCCAAGGAACTGAGAGTGCTGACCTGTGATGGGAGCTTCTCCAAATTTCATGTACTGCATGGTGTCTGCAAAAACACCAGCTACTTTTTTGTAAATTGTTTGAAAGCATTCAAATTGTTCCCAGCTCATAGGACCTTTTTGTGCTAGTGACAGACAATAGGTACATATCTGTCAGTCCTCTCACACATCTATTACCTCTACATGTTC
Source organism: Pelochelys cantorii (assembly GCA_032595735.1). Taxonomy (NCBI): domain Eukaryota; kingdom Metazoa; phylum Chordata; order Testudines; family Trionychidae; genus Pelochelys; species Pelochelys cantorii. The sequence continues at coordinate 252,229,977 of CM064326.1, read as the reverse complement.
ATTGACTTGCAGAGTGAATTTCATTGCAGCTTCAGATTTCTCTTAGCTCTTTTCACTCATTGACCTGTCCCATTTAGTGCCAGATCATCCTCCACTTTATGCAGTCTGCTGTCCCTTTCTCCACCTTATCGTTCATCCTAAGGGAGATTTTCTGGCCAGCTAGCAGTGGCCAGGATCAGCCTGTTCTAGGGAAGCATTAGCTTTTCTTCCTGCCATGCATGTTCCTAGTAGTGCTGCCTTTGAAGGAGTTAAACAGCAGCAGTAGGTTATCTCCTGTGAGCCTTGTCCAGGGAATGAATGTTATTTTAGTCTTCATTATCTGCATGACAGTGCTGTCTGTGCTCAGGAGGGCCCCTGACTAGCCAGATGGCAGTCTGATTTCTCTGCTAGTCATAATCTTCCTTTTTTTGATGGGGAAGGGAGAAGAAGAATGCTTTATCCACTTCCCCAAGTCACCCCCTTTGCTAACACAATTAATGCATTAGATTCCTTTCTGTTGGGGCTTCTGTTGAGAGAGAAATGGTGATCATGTTCATTCTCTCTCAAAGGTTCTGAGGAAAGTAAAATCTTTTTTGCCCATGTTTTCCCCCCAGGCAATCTTATACCGGGATTAGATAAACAGCCTACTGAGAGTATTGATGGCTTTGAAACATCAGGCTCTGCAGAACCTGTGTTTAGAATTCCTACATCTTGGCATGAATTCCCCCACACTGCAACTGATTTCCTGTGCCTAGAGTGTAGCTTTTGCTGTATGCACAGACACTGTTTCTGAACATCAGGTCTCAGTTCCTGCTTGCCACCCTTGGCTCTGACCCAAATTTGGATGATATCCATGGATTTCCTCCACGTTGCCATTCTGGTGTCATATTTTATCTTCTGTTTTTCTCCTTTATTCCACCCCTGCTCCTGCTGTCATTGTGCTGCTTTACCTTCCCCTTGGAAGGAAGGATGTGTTTACACACGCTTGAGAACTAAAGTTGTTTCTGTGCTGACAACTAGATGATGCCAGATGCTGAAAGAAAACTAATAATTGGCCAAGCGAGCTAACATCCTCTACGTGTCACTGGATGGCATATATTTGTCTGTTTGGATAATAATATGATAGCTTTTGAATGCCCCATCTGCTTCATTCCAAAATTTCATGGACTATTATTCGAATGCAATTCGTCTATTTCCCCCAGATGCATTAGTTTCTGATTTTAACCTTGAAAATTTGCAATCTCTAGAGTCATATTTCATGAATACTGCAAAACACAATAACATCACTTTTGCTAAATGAGAGTGAGGCAGCATGAGGACTTGCACTGAAAACAAACTTGTGGACAGGCAAAGGAATGGTCAGTTGTTCTCTTGTTTTGATTACAAGTATCCAACATAGTGTCTGAGATGAGGTACGAACAACTGGAAGACATGCCTGCAGTTGTTTGTGTAGCATCTGATAAATGCAGGTGACTGTATTTACATAATATTGACCTCAGACCATCAGCTCTGTCACATCTCATTTTCCAGAAGAAGGCAACTTGACTTTCTCTGAGGGATTGAATTTTCCTGCTGGACACTGGTCTTCTAAGTCTTTATTTCCATTCTGGAAAATTCTCTTCTGTACTCAAAGTAGAATTACCCTCCCAACCAACTGCAGCTAACAGCAGTCCTCTTCATACAAGCAAACCTTATGTTTTGTTTTTGCTACGTGCAGTCAGTATGGCTTACTACACTATCAAAACCTCTTTTACAATAGGAATTGATTTTTTTTTTTAAGTAGGAAAACTAATCATGTGGATTGCTATCTTGTATCTATAGGTTTATATAATGATGTATTGTGATTTATATAGTTCATGCAGTGCTGATTTATCAAGTCTTTCATCCTTGAGTTTTTTAATAGTAATGGAACTATTATATCATTTTTCTCTGTATTGAATTGCACAGTTAAGGCAGGAAAACCTTGTCAATTATACTTCCTGTTTTCCCTCATTCATAATGTTTTGGGGGGAAAAGTTTTCATTTTCCATATTTGGCTTTGGGTGAAAAATTGAAATTTTGCAAGCTATGAGTTATGTGAGACTGAAAAAATACTCTTCCCACTGCAAATAAAATCAATAAATAAATTGACTGCACTATTTTTTCTCCACACTTAAAAAATGACGAAATAGGCAATGTTGGTGTACAAATAGCATTTACTGAGGTCTGTGCTTGACTAAGTTAGGGGGAGACTATAATAGTGATGAGCAACTGAAATTATCTCTGTGTATGCTCAATTGGCATCCATTGATCCACTAAGAGTATATGTATGAGTGTTTGGATTGGTACGTGGTGGGTTTTTTATGCAATCCCTAGCAGGCACTGGGCTGTGTGGATAATTTGTATGGGATAGAGAGGCTGTAAATGAAAATAAACACAAAACCCGTAATGTGTCTATTCAAGGCTTCTGACACCTTTTCTATATCATGCAGATAAAACCCAGCTCAGCTAAATATAGCAACAAACCAAGGGAAACCCCCCACCATATTTAGAGATACCTGTCACTAGTGGATAATTCCTAGCTGTTAGGATCCCCCTCTGTCCTCAGGAATCTGGGAGAAACAGTGGGCTTTTTGTTCTGAATGAAAAGTGAAATTTAGATCAGAGGAGGAAATGAATCCCAAAGTGACAGCGCCCTGAACTCTTCTGAACCCCCTTAGTTTAAGCTTGATTGCTTCCATTGATCACAGTTGCAGCAGTAGGACCTAGTCAGTGAAATTGTCTCCAGTAAGCCAAGCTATTTAGAGCTTTATGTGACAAAACCAATAGGCAATGCAGATCATGGAGCACTGGTGTCATAGGCCCATGGCAAAAACTCTGGACGTTGGATACTGCTTGTCTGTGACTAACAGTAGATGAGGGTCAGTCTCCCTGCATTGTGGACTCTAGTAACAGATGGTGAATGTATATTTACTGTTAATGGAACATATGTTATCTCATATTTTCTGGTTGCTTCTTGCTACATACATCACTTCTGTGTTATCTAGATCAAGGCTCTTCCTCAGGAAAGGATTTCAGCTCACTCCTAATTTTAAGAACATGAGCAGTCAATGGGCCTACAGTTCATGTGCCTTCCTGAATTGGTGTCTAAGATGTCCAGATAGCCATCATCCATGCTCTAATATACCCAACATAGGGCTAGGCAGCTGATGGCATGGGTGGTCACTGGTATACTGGAATTTGGCTCTACCTACGACAGTGACTGCATGTCCTCTCTTTCCTGTTACCAATGCTGCACCAATAATGCTCTACTTGCTGTATTTTATTATAGCCTCCTGCTCTTTCTTCGTGCCTTCTTCCATACTGATCCTTACACTCACAGCTTCTCCTAATGCATTAAACAAGTGTCCTTTCTTAATTCAGATTCTGCCTTAAAACAAACATATAAGAAATCGATCACTGTTAGTCCCCAAAGGATAAAATTTCATAATGATTTTATTAGAGTAGTATCTGTAAATCTGGTCTACTAAAATGTCTGAATTGTAATGTACGCTAAAGTTATCACATTTTATTCTACTGTATGTCTAAATTTCCTGGGGCAGAGGCCACCTCTTTCTCTGTTTTTCAGAGTGCCAGACATGCTGCTGTTACTCAGTAAATAGTAATGGTAAAATTGAGCTCTTGTATTTAATATTATAAATGTGTTTGGGCAAAGATCAGCACAGCAATACCCAGATTCAGGAAAGGTCACAAGTGAAATGAGTTTGGTGGTTTCATCCTAGTGCCTACTAGATAGACCTCTTTCCACAGCCCCAAACCACTATATGCTTTGATGCCACATACAGCCTCTCTTCCTGAAAGGTCTGTAACTAGAATTGTACAAGTATTGACGATTAGGAGTGAGGTGTATTGGCAAAGCTGTGTAGGCGAAGCTTTAGCTCTTTAGCCAATATTGCAGTTTCCTCATTTTTATAAACAACAAATTAACTTTTATATCTTCAGAAAAAATAAAACTTGATGATGGGACGACTTTTAATCAGTTTGACCAAATTTCCTGGTGTTTTGCGTACATTCCCACCTGACTCATTAGTCTGGGGAACAGATTAGCATTGCAGTATTCATAATTGCTAAGCTGTTTTCTATCCACCCCAAACAGAAAACATTCTCTTTAAATGTGAACTATCCATTGGCAATTGTAGCAAGCAATGAGGAGATAAACCTGTTAGAAAGGAAAATGCATATGTTGCAGAGGCAGTGTGCTTAGCCAGTGAGAGGATGAATGGAGAGCCTTGCCTGCATCATTTAGCAAGGACCATCGACTGTCCTGTTTAAGAAGCAGCACTTTTTGTGTTCTGGAGATAGTCCTTAGACTATGGATGTTAGCTATTGGTGAATTGAATAGTTGACTAACGCCATGAATTCTCTATCAGAGGCAGCAGCACGGCGTGTCAGGTGGGAGCCGGCCCGCAAGGGGAGACCGTTTTAAAACCAGCTCCCGTCATGAACTGGCTGCCTGATACAGAGGCAGCAGCATGGGGTAGCAGGAGTCCCTGTCCATGGGGGGAGGGGGCTCCAAGCTCCCCATGGACAGAGGCTGCTGGGGCTGGGGAGGCAGTGGAGAAGGCTAACCTGAAGTAGCCTCTGCCCCTGGCAGCCCGGGCTGACTGTGGACAGAGACTGCTCCAGCAACAGCCCCTGTTCGCAGGGGTCTGGGACCCTTGTGGATAGAGGCTGATGCCATAAAGCAACCTCTGTTCATGCCGGTGCTGGCTGCGGACAGAAGTTGCTCTGGCAGCAGTTCCTGTCCATGGGGGGGTGCCCCACAGCAGCCTCTGTAAAGGCTTGACTTTACACGGCGAGCCTGGGCCTGCTGCAGGCAAGGGCTGCTGCCATGAAGCAGCCTATGCTTGCAGGCCTGGGTTTGCCGTGGGCAGAGGCTGCTTTGTGGCAGCCTACCTTGGCCCCCGCCCCTTGCGCTGCTGCCTCTGATAGAGACAGCAGTGTGGGAGGGAGGGGGGGGAGCAGGAGCAGGTGACACTGGGGAGCTGGCTCCCCGGGGAAGGAGGGAATGCAGGTAATTGACTAGAATAACTGATAAGCCTAAGCCATTGGAGCTGCAACGGCCATGGAAATGTGCTTCTTACCTGGCCCCAAGCTGCTGGTGTAGAGGGCTGGGGTAGTCCTCTTTCCCCAGGGCAGGCAGCCTGCACACTGAACCCCTCATGCCCCACCCCAGAGCAATGATTCAAATGAAAAAAAACAAAAATTGAGCTAAAGACCTGAGCAACGCGGGGTAAATCTTCTAGTCTTAATAAATACAACACTTTGTGTACTTACTGTTGAAATCTGACCACTCTATAATTAGTAAATAAACCTATTATATAAAACCTCTTGCTATGCTCTACATGTGGCATGCATGGTATGGTGAAGCAAATAAGTTCACTCCTCAGCCAGGCAATGCATAAAGTGGTGGTTTTCCCCACTATACAAGTAGCAAGAGAGAACTGGTCAAGGGATTTTTCTGTGTGGTGGAGTTTAGCCCTTTCATATGTGGGATAAGGATGAGTCACTCCCGTATTTCAGAACTGACATAAGAGCCTTCTGTAAATAGCACACATTCAGAAACCTGAGAAATAGAACGCCGCCATAACTCAGAAATTTTAAGGTGACATAGCTAGTTTCTTTTAAAAACAAAACAAAAACGAGGAGTGAATTTCAGCCCCAATGACAATCTGGAATTACATTCTGAGATAAGGGACAGAATTTGTTTCTTTTTTCTGACAAAACACCCAGTTCCTAGTAATCATTTAAAAGATAGAGAAGCTAAAGCAACAGCAGTGTTGCCAGGAAGATTGATAATAGAGCTTCAGTGTGCACACCAGGAACTTGGAAGTCCCCTCAGAGGTAGAGAGAGCAGCAATTTTGAGGGGGGATAAGGAAATAAGGAATAGGGATGTAAAAACCCGTTTAATCAGTTAACCGGTTAAACGTGAGTGGCGTGGGCTGGGCTGCTATTTCCCGGGGCTCCCTTTGGCTGCTAATGGTGAACTGGAGTCAGTGGGAGCCGTGAGGCTCTGTGGCGCCAATAAGTAAACAAATTGGGGTGGCCAGTTAGCATGTTTCTCAAAGTGGTTTCGCAGACCACTTTGAGAGAGACTGCTTTAGAGATAGGTAATCGGTTCAGTTTTAGTGCCGGGCAACAAAATCCATCACTTCTCTAAATTGTTTAAGTTCATATGTTAGTGTTTTCATCAGGTATATGCTGTCATGTAGGGAAGAAAAATAATCTGTTTAAGAGCTTGTGGCATGAAGTTTCAGATTCAGTAACAAAAATTACAATAGGCTGAAAAGCTCTTTTGCTATGGCATGACCTGCTGCTTCATTGCTTCTCCCCCACAAATTCCTACTGGCTCTGCTGATCCCTAGAGCCCAGTTTTCAGCATTTCACTCTTCTGTGCTGTTTTTCAACATCTCAAGCTGTCTTTTCGATTAATTCAGTGAGTCCTATTGTTCCATGTGGTATGTTTAATGGTCTCTAGCACAGCATATCAGTCAAGGCACATTCTGATCCCTGGTTTGTCACCAGTGAAGACTAGTGGGTGGTTCCTTTTTTGTGCAGATTTTAGTCAGCAAGACAAGTTGGGTAGAAGCTCTTTCATGGCATTTCCATGCCATTCAGCTAAGTGATCATCTGGGACAAATGGGTACCCTACATACTGGCTCAAGAAAGAGTACCTTACAGATTTCTGCTCCCTTCTCTTTTTCCCTGCTGGTTTGTGACCGCATTGGTCGCATCTCCTTTCTCCCAAATCTGTGGAATCTCATTGACAAAGGTGTCATCTGTGAGGTTGATCTAGGACACCTGTTCCAGTGCATACTGTGGATCAGGGTTTCCCAAACTTTTTCAGCGGCAGAGTCCTTATAGGGTCCTGAAAATCTGGCAGAGCCCTTACTAGCTCTTTATTGATGTCAGCAGCAAGATCTTGAATGCAACATGCAACAGTATTGTTTGATAGCTAGGGATGTAAAATCCCATTTAATCAGTTGACCGGTTAAATGTTAGATTTAACTGGTTAACCAGTGAAGCGAGATCCTGCAGGTAGGGCACCGCTCCCAGCCCCAGCTGGCTGCCAGCCTGCCCCACGGTGGGCCCAGCAGGGCTGGAGCAGCCCTTCACTCACTCTGGGCCGCGGGTTGGGAGCTGCTCCCAAGAGCCAGTTAATCAGTTACCATAAGCATCACCTGGTAAGGGTGATGCTTACTAGGTAACAGGTTAACTGGTTACCCGTTCAACTCCCTTATTGACAGCAGCACTATTTTACTAGATTACTCATCAAGTATACACATCACAATATCTTTTGCACAGGGCTTGATGAGTTTTTCAGCAATTGTGTGTGCTTCTCTTGCAAGTGCAATGTGGTAGCTCACTTAGTAGGATGCGAAATGTTGAATGAAAACACAGTATGAAGAGCACTGTATTGCAGCGGGCTTTGGTCTGAAGAAAGCAGGAAATAAATATCTTAAATTTTTTACTTATGAAGAGCTAGGCCAGATAGTTGAATCTGGCATTTTGAAGCATCTAATATGTCATCAGGCTATCATCGTGCATGCAACTTGCTATGTACTATTGCAGCACACTTTCATCTATGTCAGCTATGGGTTCAGTGTTTTGCCAAGCTATGCATAGTTTTTTATACCCCCTAGTCCAGGGGTGAGCAATAATTTTTGACTGGGGGGGGCACTTTGAGAATTTGGCAAGTGGTCAGGGGCCACACTCTTCCATTATTAATGGAGGAAGTGCAGGGTCTGGGATGGAGGTTGGGTGCAGAAGGGAGCCTGGGGTAAAGGACTGGGGTACAGGAGGTAGTGTGGGGTCTGGGAGGGTGTTTGGATGAAGAAGGTACTTGTGACCTGGGGCACTGGATTGGGGTGCAAGGGCTTGGGTTGTGACCTAGGGCAGGGGATAGGGTGCAGGGATTTGGGTTGTGACCTAGGGCAGGGGATTGGGATGCCGAATCTGGGAGGGGATATGGGTGCAGCAGGGGGGCAGAGGGTCTGAGTACATGGAGTAGGAGTAGAAAGCAGAGGTTTGGGGAAGAGAGGGGCTGGGATGCCAGAGGCAGGTTCTGGCCAGGAGACTAACCTGGGGATACCCCGGCCAGCAGCTCAGCACATTTCTCAGGCAGCCAGCCTGCCTTGCCGCCACACAGGCTTCAGGGCCATGTGCGTGTGTGAATAACTAAGAGCCAGAGAGGAGGGGGCGTGGTGCTTTGTGGCTGCCTGTTACTCAAGCAGGCAGTTCCCATTGACCAGTTTCTCCTCCCCCCGGCTCACAGTTTTGAAAGAGAAATGGCCCACCAGCCACTTTTTGGAGAGGTGTGCAGATGGGGTGAGGCAAACAGGAAGCCTGCCTGGGGCTCCTTGCTGCATCCACAGGCCGGATTCGGTGGTTTGGCAGGCTGGATCCGGCCCCTGGGCTGTATTTTGGCCAGGCCTGCCCTAGCTTCATTTCATGTTGCATTGTCAAGCTTATTTATTGAATATTGCCGCAATAATTCTCAGCATAATAGGTTATTTAAAAAACAGTCTTCTCAATTTTTATCAAAAACCATCACTCCATACAACTATCATTAATATCAGAGGGGTAGCCGTGTTAGTCTGAATCTGCAAAAACAATGAGAAGTCCTATGGCACCTTATAGACTAACAGATTTATCGGAGCATAAGCTTTCGTGGGCAAAGATCCACTTTGTCACATGCATCTGACGAAGTGGGTCTTTGCCCACAAAAGCTTATGCTCCAACTATCATTAATATTTACTTGTGGAGCCCCCAGACCGATTGTACAGAGCCCCTGGGATCCACGGAACATAATTTGGGAAACCCTGCTCTGGACTGCCTCCAGTTACCAAAATGCTCGGTCGTCCACCTTAAATGAACAAACCAGTTTTGGTCAGATATTTAAGATAGAACTTCATGGGTTCATTATGATTATTGCTAATCCAAAGGATTTCCTGGTATATCTGTACACCTCTTTTACTCAGGTATGTCCATATGTGTCTGCATTTGGAGTAAGAGTACAACTTTTTCAGTTCAGGATTCAGCTGTTTGCACTGGCAGCAGGACGAAGAAAATTCATGAGACACATGAGGGTGGTTGTGGTAGAGTTTTCGGATACCATCTTACAGTCATCTCAAGTCAGATAGGATTCTCTACCCTTCCTGTCAATAAAAACATTCCTCAAATGACTGTTTAGCAGGCTGAGCTGTGAGATGCTTCTTGAAGGATTTCCCAGAGTCCATATCACTACTGAGATATAAGAATTATAAATAAAATTCCTTCCTTCCTTCCTTCCTTCCTTAGTTGCTTGGTTTTCAGTCTTTCTTGATGTCTCTGCCCCACTTCTTCTCCTGCTATTCACAGAGCTGCATGGCAGACAAAAACATGGGTGAGGGATACACTGACTTCCAGGTGAGTTGGATTCCTAAAACCACCTCCAAGGGTCAAAACCAAAGGGTGAGAACCATCTAGGGGACACCTTTTTTTTTTTTTTTAAGCTCACGTAATGACTTCACAATTAGATTGTCCTCTCATTTGAATCATTTTTACAGTGAGGTTCTACTGACTTCATTGGTTTCTCCTTACTTACAGTGTTTGCCGAGATCAGAATAAGGCACTCTGTACTGAAATCTGAAGCAACTGATCCATATTTCTGTGCTAGTTTAATGAGAAAACCAAACGAAAGAGGATAAATTTGAGATAATTGGGCTCAGGGGGTTTTCTCTTTCTCCCCACTGCCCCCAAGTAGATAAGCTGTTGATGTTCTCATAAAAGTGCTTTTGATATATAGAATTTGTATTCAGTTTGGAGCTAGATTTTCTGCTCATACAGTAGGTGGTGTTTAAAAGACTGGCCTGTTTGTTGACAGATGTGTGAATACAGTAGACTGAAATACTGTGTGTGAGAGAGAGATTTAATATCAGTACAGTCTGTGTGTGCAAGTGGGGTGTGTGTGTGTGCGCACACTTTTATCTGCCTTGCAGGTACATAATTATGTGAGTTAGTAGTAAGGATGAATAATGTTCAAGATGCCATCAGTCAAATACTATTTAATTTGCACTGAGCTTCCAAATATTGGGATGCTAGTACAGGTTGGACCTCCCTGGTCCGGTACCCTCAGGCCTGCCCCATCCCAAATGAGGGAATTTGCTGGACTGGGGAGGTCCCCTGCCACTGGCCTTTCAGGACACTGTTCCTCCTTCTGTCTGGCTCTGCTCTGGCTCCACTGCCACTGGGCTCTTGCCTTGCTGCTACAGGGCTCAAGCTCTGGCCTGCCATTGCCAGCCAGCTGGGGCTCTCTGGGGATGGAGGACCCCAGCCGCCGCCACTGCTTCTGCAGTGCCCTGCTGGGCTTCCTGAAGACTGGGCTCCCTGGCTGCCCCGCTGCTGCTCTGCCTGGCTGAGGCTTTCTGGTGACAGGGCTCCCTGACTGCCCCGCTGCTGCACTGCCCGGCTGGGGCTCCCCGGGCACTGGGCTCACCAGTCTTGATGATGGGGCTTCCTGCCGCTGGACTCCCAACTGGCTCTCACTCGCAGGCACTGGGGCTCTCTGGTCCAGCAATATCCTTGGTCCTGCCAGACCACAGATGTTGCTGGACCCGAGAGTCCCAGATTTAGGAGGTACCTATTTTTAAAAATTTATCCCAATTCTGTAGATAACTTACTTAAAATTACAGTAGGTAGTAGGATATGCAGGCATGAAAAGATTGTTCATGTCATTGCACAGAGAAACTGCACAATAGCAACAAACTCTGTCAACTATGTCTTGAGCTGTGGTACAGAGTGTTTATGTGAGCCCATGTCTGAGCGCTGATTTTGACCAAATGAAAAGAATGGGGAAGAGGGAGCATGACTGGGACTCATCCTTTGTCAGATGTGGGCTAGACCCGGTTTAGGAGTCAGCGGGTCTTTGACAGTCCCCTTCCCACATTTGTCTTCAGAACACACTTACCTCATCTCGCTAATACAGTCAATTCCTTTTAAAGAATCACTGTGGTCAAGTGGGTTCATCACAGGCTGTGGTGCCAGGAGCCTATGAGTTTTCATCCTGCTTCTGCCATGAACTCACAGTTAGCTCACCGTGCAATATGTCTTTTTTGAGGCTTCCTTAGCTAGTGCTTATTCTACAGTTTGTACATGTAATGCAACATGTAAGTACTGAGTATTACTCCACCTGCCCCAAGCTGGAGCTGCATGGCCATGTGTGTTGGGGGGAAGCTGTTGGAGGGAGTGGAGAAGAGGGGCATGGAACTTGATATAGGGGTACTTTTGATTAGTTTAATATGAATATAACATATGCTTCTATGGCACCTATTATCTAAAAGGAACCCAAGGCACTTTACCATCCATAATACCATTGATCCACCTACCACTTAAATGCAGCCATTCCCGGGCAAAAGTGTGGCAGCTGATGTAAGAGTTCATAGTGGCAGTGCCCAACAATTTAGAACCAGGGGTGAGGAATGCCTTTTTCATTATACATGCAGGGGGATTCTAGTTAGGCTGAATATTATGTCCCAGATTCTTTTTTGGCCAGAGCAAATGAATTCTCAACCTCTCTTTGCTTAGAGTGCCATGAGAACTGTGGTGAACACAAATGTTCCAGTATTATACAGCCTTGCGTCTGCACTGGTACTATCCTAGGACATAATTTTATTGATAACATAAGGGGAAGAGCAGTCTCTCCATCATCATCAATTTCTCCCTGGAATGGAGGTGATTGGCTGTCTGAAAGGGAGGGTCATATTTTGGGATTTAGGAATATGTTACATTCATTCATGTGTTTGGAAGCTATTTTATATTCTGTTGCAGCTTTGCTATAAGCAGGTTTGGTCAATAGACTGTGATATGAAGGGGTCCGTCTGCACTAGGCTTACTAGATCAAAAGTGAAGGACTTAACTAGTCCTAGACATTTTGATCTCTGATGTGACATGTGGGGTTTTACTGCCATTGAATCTCTGGGATAGGCTTAGTGAAGATTTTCAGAAACATTTAACTGTTCAAAATATATTGTGGAAAAACCCTGTATTGGCTTGGGATGGTTAGTGAGCTTCTACATCATCTCTAGTCTCTGTGGTGGTATGCAACTGTTTTCACAATTGTTCTGAATTAATGCCACTGACAATTTTATTTAGACCAAATGTGCCTAAAAGTACAGTGTCTTGTAGGAACAGTAAGTCTTTGTGTAATTGCTCTTAGTTCCATTGAAGAGGTTTTAAAATAGAAAAGTAGTTTCGCTTTATATTTAAAATATTCTGCTGCCTGTGTGTCTAAGATTTTCCTTTGCATGGCTGGCTTTGAATTGGGCAGGAGGCAGGGAAAGGTAAATCAGACAGGCGAGAGGAATTATTGAAGCACCATTGTTTAAGCAGCACTGTGTATTTCAAGAGGAAGATGTCTCTATTCTAGAACCCTGGGCCTATAGAAAAGAGCTGTTACAGAAAGCATGGTTCAGTAGCTCTTAATGAGAAGGCTGGATTGTCTGTCTGGCATGTGGCTAGCACTTACGGTATATCTGCCTAACAGCTGGGACTGTGGACAGGCAGTCTGAGCTGCTGCCCATGTTGCCATGACCAATTTTAAGACATTAACTTGAAAAGAAAGTAGCATTTGTCTGTCTGCCTGTGCTTGAAAGCATCCACCCAGCTGCTATCTAGACATATCCTAAAACAGATTCTAAGGGTATGTCTATATAGCTACGAAGATGGATTCTAAGGGTTTGATACTTCTCTTATTGACATCGGACAGATAGATTAAAGTTCTAATTTGCAGTGAAGAGTTTGATTCTCCTATTATTGACTTCACTGGCAAAATAGGAGTAGGAACCTCACTGTTGATCTGTGTGTGTGTTTGGTTGTAGGGAGAGGAGAGGATTAAAATGAAGCAATGTACATTGCACTGTTATTGACCTTACCGTGTTTAAAAAAATATATATTTCCCCTTTCCTCTGTTTGTTGCTTTTACTGAACAACTAGCAGAGTTACCCAGCATTGTCTGAGTCTGATAGGCCACAAGGCCTTCCCGCCGGCTTCTCCACTTGTGCCAGCCCAAGTTGGGGGGCATCCAGGTGGGAGAGGCCACGCAGTCTGGCCACCTGCTTTTCCAGCTTTGGGAAGTGGGGGAGCCATGCAGGCCCTTTCAGCAGTTGCTCCCCGGGGTGGCGCGGGCTGTGTGCCCCCATGGCGTGGGACAGGCCAGGGTGGCAGAGGCTGTGCTGCCATCCAGCGGCTGCTCCCTAAGGCTGGGAAGCTTGCTGCCGCCGTGGTTATTCATCAGTGTAACTGTTCCTGCTCTTGCAGTCCCTCGCTTTCCATTTAATGTGAAACAATCACATTCCACAGACTTCCCATTGTCCTGGCACAGCCAAACCTTGACCTTGCTTTAAGTTATGACAGGAGGAAGTTGTATACCAAATTCGTTGGTCCTAGCTCTTATTGCTTCGGAGGAATTCTTCATGAATGGACGGACAGACAGACAGACACGTACACACATGCACAAACTATATAGTAGATATTGTATGAATGATTCTATGAACAAAGCACATATACACGGTTAGAATTGCATCTTTAATTTGATGCTTTAAGAATTAAGTGGTTAGAATCCCTGCTTACTTTATACCCTTCCATCAAAACTTTAGCCCAGACTTCAGGTTGGAGAATAAAGAACACTTCAGGAATAAAATCTATGTTGTTTATTTCTACTCAGCTGAAGTTTTTCAAAAGTACTCAGCATTGGCCTACTTCCATTTTCATTGAAGTGAATAATAAAATTCCCAATGACTTCAATAAGAAAAGAAGCAGTCCAACGCTGAGCACTTCTAAAGAGCTCATCTTTATGTGTTGTCATTACAGACATGAGCTTGTAAATAAAGTTAAGGTTTGACGTAAGAACTAAAATAATGAACAAACAAATCAAACTAAAACAAACAAAACCTCCCCTCCATACATTTAGAGGTGTAAATGTGTATACAGAAGGTCACCTGAATAACTTTAATTGTATCACTTTTACCACTAACTTCCCATACCTTCCCTCCCTTGGCATATTCTTTGTACCTAATTTGCAGTAGCTCTTCTGTTGCATGAATAAACATGAATGGGTGTACAAAGCTTCAAAGTAAGTTGTCATAAGACTGCAGATATCTTAAATTTGGAGGAACCAATGTATTTTGAGCATTTGTACAAAGAATGCAATAGTACATACTGATAGGTATGGTATTTATACATACCTTGTTTACAGTATTCTTCATCACCTGCTACCCCCTGTGCTTGTACCGTGAAATTCCTGTAATTAAATTTTCTAGGCTTAGAAGGTTTGTTTGTTTTCTAGGCTTAGGGAGTTTGTTTGTAAATAAGATAGGAATGTATCTAATAGCATTTATATTTGGAGCTATGTGTATGGCAGCATGTTGTCATACAATGCATTGTATTCTTGTAGTTTTAGTTGTACAGGTTGGACCTCCCTGGTCTGGCACCCTCAGGACCTGAGTAGTCCCGAAAGAAGGATTTTGCTGGACCGGGGAGGTCATTTCTGCTCCCCTGCCACTGCCCCCCAGCCTGGCTCCGCTCTTGGCCTGACCTCCCGGTGGGCTCCCCACTAGGGTTGCCAGGTGTCCAGTTTTGAACCAGACAGTCCAGTATTTGAGCTTTCTGTTCGGGAAACAAATTGAGAAAATATAAATGAGAAAATAGAAATGTCTGGTATTTTCTAAATAAGATGTAATGTAGATTGTGATGTAATGTCAAGTGTGTCCGGTATTTTTGTTGAAACCATCTGGCAACCCCACTCCCCACATGCAACCAACCCTACTGCCCTGCCATGGCAGCCCATGGTCCCATTGTTGTGGCTCTCAGCTTTTCTGTGGCAAATGACTGCCCCGCCAGCCCGCAGTCCTGCTGCCAGAACTCCCACCGTGCTCTCCCCCCCCCCCCCCCCCCCCGGCCGCAGACCACTGGTCAACCACCCTGTTGCTGGGGCTCCTGGCTCCACCAGCCCTGCTGCAGCAGCCCTGCAATCCTGCCGCCGGGGCTCCTAGCCCCACCACAGCAAATCGCTGCCCCACCAGAGCCTACTGGCATCCCGGCCGCCCTGCCATCAGCTCAGCTGGACTCCCACGGCAGGGCTTCCAGCTGCTGGCCTCCCTGCAGCCACTCTGGCTGGGTTCCCAGCCCCCGCAGTGCTCCTGCCTCTGGCACTCCACCGGGTCTCTCTGGTCCAGCAACATCCATGGTCCTGCCAGACCATGGATGTTGCCGGACCAGGGAATCCCAGTTGAGAGCGGTTCAACCTGTAGAAGCCGCTGATAGACTTACTCCAGTGTAATCGATGCCCACTATCTCCCAGAGTTGTCTGGGACTGGAGGTTTTGAATTAAGAACACAGCAAAGGGCTCATGGCTCCCGGCCCTGCCACTGTTGCGTTGCCTGGCAGACGCCTGGGGTTGCGGCTATTTAAAGGGCTCACGGTTCCAGCCCCTGCTGGAGTAGTGCGAACTGGGAGCCATTTAATTAGGACCCTGCTGCCTGAGCTGCTGCCTGGAAATTTGGTGGCACGGGTAGCAGCATATAAATAGAAAGTGCCCAAATATAGTCCGTGGGCTGGATCACAGTTTTAGGTGAGCTGGATCTAGTCCCTGGGCCGCATCTTGCCCAGCCCTGCCTTAGTTTGTTCCTTCAACTATAACTTCACCCTTATGAAGTTTTTTGGTTGGGAATTTCTAGGGCTTTTTAATATTCATTAATTGCTAAAAATTACTCCATTTGTGCCAGTTTATCATTTATTGGCTCTGTATAGATCAGAGTCCATGAAGGGCCTGTAAATGCTGTGGAATTTACCGACTCTGCAAGATCCCATGAGAATCTGTATATAGCTTTTAGACAAATCTCATTTGTGCATTTAATTATGTCATTCCTCTAGAGAGAATGGATTCTAAAATAAGCATGGGTTACATATTCTGATGTCAGAAGCAGGCTTATATACGTACGTGTGTGTGTGTGTGGGGGGGGGGTGGTGTCATTGCAGACTTTAAAACAAGGTATTTAAACAGAAGGATGTATTTCTTCCTCTTTTAGTATCTAGTCCTATCTCTGTGCACTCAAATTAATCAGTCATCCCTCTTCAGTTAGTCCAGCAGAACAATTTAGAGTTTCTAGGTTTAGCAGTCTTGAGTTAGGAGGGAAAGAAATTGTTT
Organism: Pelochelys cantorii; assembly: GCA_032595735.1. Taxonomy (NCBI): domain Eukaryota; kingdom Metazoa; phylum Chordata; order Testudines; family Trionychidae; genus Pelochelys; species Pelochelys cantorii. The sequence goes on along the minus strand of CM064326.1, from coordinate 252,213,775 downwards.
CAGAGTTTTGATTTTAAACAGGAACAGTTCAGCTTCGGAAGCACTGTATGCAATTTGCCTCTGTTTTCTGAGGAAAAAAGTCTGCTGCCACACAGAGCCATATTCAGTTTAATTTTATTGTAAAATGTGGCAAAAGGGGCCAACATTACTTTAGAGTGGACTAAGCGATAACTAGCTGCTGTCACCACACCTCCATAATGATATGTAAATTATAGTATTGGATTTTTAATAGTGTGGCCTCAGAATTTTCAGTCCTTCCGCTGCAGATGAGTGGTGATTAGTTAAGTGCCAATATTCTGTTGGAAAACTTTGGGCCCATTAATGTCATTAGGAATTTGGCCATTGGCTTCATTGGGGGAAGGGACAGGGTTTCACAGTGTGGTTTGTATATAAGTAAATACATTGTCTGAAATATCTATGAAGGAGACTTATAGAGTCTGTTTTTGCAGTCCTGCTGGTTTCCACTCCCATCATATGAAAAATTAATATCCACACTCAAGTCTTAGTACAACTTACAACAACAAAGAACTGGATAAATATTTTGGGAGGCTTATAATGTCATGTCCTTCAACTACAGCAGTGTCTTGGGGATCAAGATATTTGTGATGCATTCATTAACTTAGCCAAGCTATGCTGCCTTATAATGATTATTTATGCCTTAATGCCTATTACTGTGTTTTAATTTATGGATATTCAGGCTATTGTGCTAACAATTGATAATGGCTTTAGGGAGTTAGTCGTAAGAAATACAGTAATACCATAAGAGTGAAGTCAGACTATTCAGCCTTTGGCAGTTCAAAGTAGTCTTGCATCTGACTTCCATGTACATCAAGCAGTCTGTCAGTCCCTTACCACATTCATATGCATAAGCAACAAGGTGGCTCCAGCCCACTGACCCTGCTGTAGCTAGGTGACACAGAAGATCTGAAGAGTTCAGGGAGGATCATTCCACTTCCTGCAGCCCCAGGCATCTCCCACTCAGCCTCTGAAAGGTCTGAAGTTGCTGCTTGCTGCTGCTGTACATTTACATGCCTCAACTCTGACATTGGACAGACGAAGATTAAAACTCTCTTTAATAATTTGGTAAAGAAGGGATTGTGCAAAAGACCACGGGTGACTTTCCTCCCTCCTTTGTGTGTTTTCATTTTGGTTACCAAATAAAATGACTTTGCCCAGGTAAGGAAGCTTTTTGCGCTATTTTTTTGTTTACTTTAAAGGATACGAAATAATATTATATGGCATGGCGATGTGCTGAAATGTACTTGCATTTAAAACATCAATAGAGTTTTGTACCTTGTCTTCCCTGTTATGGCTAGAGCAGAAAGGATAGTGAGATCTCCTCAGAGATGCTGAAGGCTGTCTACAGCACTGAGGCATCTGCACTGCCACTTAAGACATCACGTGCTATGGAGCTTATGGGAATAAGTGGGTATTAAAATACATTTTAAACAACCAAGTTTTTTTTTATGCCTATATTCCACGTGTCTTTCTTTATGGGCTTTTCTACAATGATCCTCACAGCCATGAATGAATTTATCAGCACAATGTCTGTGACATTATTATTATTATTATTATTATTATTATTATTATTATTATCTGTTTTACAGATAAGGATCAAGGATCAGAAGGGTTATGTGATTTGCCCACAGTCAGATTTGTGTAGATGATCAGTGGCAGAATCTCAGATCTCTTGGGTTTCAGACCATGGCCATAAGTCAAGGCCTTCCTTGAGTTTCTTATTAAAGTTACATTTTCTCTTAGTGGATATCCTGATGATTTTGTTGCAGGGTCTCTCCACATAATTTAAAAACAAAACCCAGCTAAAGCTACTTTCTTCTCTGGGGTGGGCACTGCTCTTTCTCCGATTGGATGCAAACCCCACTGGAAAGATGTGACTGTTGGAGTACTGGAATGTTATTCATAAACATTTGCATCCAAAGTCCCGCATTGTCCTTCCGTTTTTTTTTTCTCCGCTTGGCTCTTGCCCAGGGCAAGTGCATTACGGCCAGTCTGTCTCCCAAGGACTCAGATTCAAAGAACAGATTTGAGTGGTCTGCATAGTATTACTGTGTGTTCGTGGAAGGTGTTCCAAACCTACTGTTTGTCCTACCTGGGAGAAACCCATTCCCTGGATTGCTACTTGTTATGTAGCCTCTTCCCACCTTACCCTTCACAAGGAGGGAGCCCTATGGGTCTGGTCATTGGATCCAGCTGCTAACTTTTCAGTCAGCCCTGGTACTGCCTGTGATGGGTTTGAAGGTTCACTGGGAAATCTCAGCAGGAGGGGTGTTTTGAGAAGTTGAGTCACATTTCCCCACTGCATCACTGAAGAACTCTTACTCAGAGTTCTCTACTCCAGTCAGTTTGGTAATCTGCCATGGGCTCCCTTGTCTTGCCCTCCCTTTAGAGCTTGAGGGTTTTGTGGACGTCTTCTCAGTGGCCCCCCTTTCGCTTTGATAATCAGTGAGTCATAAAATATAGCTGTGAAGCCTGCTGCTCCATGCTACAGTTCTGCTCATCTTTGTCCAAGAAAGATGTTATTTCCATTTCCTCCATCCCTGCCAGTTCCTGCATTATCTCCTGCTTTGTACAGAATTCATAGTCCCCTAGCTGGATGAGATGAGAAGGAAAGGGTTGGTGACATGGAACATCCTATTTCTGAGGAGCAGAAAGTGGCTGCCTGTTCCCCAACTTTCTCTGAGAACAATGCCCCCTGACCAGGTCTGTTTCTTGTTTACATTGCTTTGGGAGCTGTTGGACCATATAGAAAAGGTCCTAGAATTGGGGATTGTGATGGCCAGGACAATATGTGGTTGGTATTTGACATTCTAGAGACAAAGGGAAAATCTCTTCAGTGACAAGCTGCTAATTCCACAATTCAATGAAAGTATGAAGACCCCCTATAAGTCAGGCCTTCCCATCATAGATACCAAAAAACCTGGCTTTTTGGCAGGGGAGGGGGGAGAAAGAGGTCTGTTCCTCTGTTGCTGTTGTTGAACATTTGTTTTGCAGTAGCACCTCCCAGCCTCATGCAGTTTGTCCTATTGTGGAAGGTACTGTACAAACATATAATAAATCCCAGTCCTTGTCTAAGAGACTTCAGTAGTGGATGAGGCAAGGGGGAAAGGAGGATGGGTAACAAAAACAATAGAATGCTTTAGCACGGACTAGCTGTGTGTGCAGTCCTTAGACAAAGACAGCAGTAACTGTAACTTTTGGCTTAGCGGTTATCAGATGGCTGCTTAGGCATCACAGAGATCAGATATCAAGCAATTGGTCAAGTAGCAGTTCCGTCTTTTGGGGAGTGAATGACCTGTCTTCCTGAGGAGCAGAAACAAATAGCAAAGAATCTAGTGGCTGGTGGATTTGTAATGTCCAAACACACACACAGTGCTTTAGACTTTGGGATTGGATGGGGGCATCAGCTTTTTTTCAAATCAGTGGGCCTTTTAGCCTGAGGCACAGGCCTACTCAGAGGCTAATGTATTCAAAGGGAGTTTCTCTTCACCTACCATTGGAGAAAATGAAGCACTTCAAGTCCATTGCTTGATCTGTGGGCTTCCTGCAGCTGGAAGGTCTGAAGAGGAAAGGTTCCCTCCTCATCTTCCTTCAGGAATCAGACACGTTATCCTACGTCTACTGGCTTCCAGTACCAGATCCAGAATCAGGGGGCATGTTCATCAAAAAGGTAAAATGGTTTCCACTTTGGTGAAACTGAAAGCTTTGGGGCTATCTGAAACAAATGTGTGCATTTCAGACTGCTTTATAGCTGGGTTTGCTAGGTTTTTGGGGTGTGATGGGTTTGATTTGGTAAATGATAGAACAATTAAAACCTTGCAAAGCAAGCTCTTTTGTGAAGTACACGAAAATAAGATTTTTTTTCTGGATTTTTAATTTGGCCTAATCATGTTGCTGGCAACTTCCTTTATGACCTGAGCGAGCAGTTTCCTAGGGCTTGGGTTTGGATTGTAGTTGCATATCTGAAAATTGCAACTGCATAAAGAAACCAATTCCCTAGCTCATGTGCACTGCAGACTTGAACTTGGTAATCCAATATTGTGTGTGTGTGTGTGTGTGTGTGTGTGTGTGTGTGTGTGTGTGTGTGTGTGTGTGTGTGTGTGTGTGTGTGTGTGTGTGTGTGTGTGTCTTTCTCTCTCTCAGTGCTAGTTAAAGGAGCTGGAGTGATAGTATGGGAAAACTGACTCTCTTCTGTTTAGGTACAGAAGACTGAAAGTACAATGGAGGTACAAGCTTCCTCCAACTGATTTGCCAGGGTTCCTCAACCCAACCTTGGAGTGGATCATTTTTAGAACTTGGGAAGAGGGGTAGTACAGTCTAGGAAAAGGATTGGTTTCTTGGCCTCTGTCAAAACACAAAGCCCCCAGTCCTACAAATGCTTTTGTGCCTGACTCTTCCTTCGGATCAGTTTGGCTGGGACACTCTCCCCGCTTTCCTGTCTGCATCATAGATTGCCTGCTAGAAGTATCTGGGTATACCTCACCAAACAAATTCCCTTCCCTTGCAGAGGCCATGAGTGTTGGTGCAACTCAGTCCTTCCTATTTCTTGCCTGTGGCACACAGGGTTTAGTCTCCCGTGGAGTGAAACGTGTTAGTACAACTCAAGAAATTGGACTCCGTATTGGGATATCAGAGTGAAATGCAATGGCTGTGATATACAGCAGGTCAAACTAGATGATCTTAAGGGCCCTTTGGCCTTAAACTCCTATGAAATTGTTACATCTGTGGAGCTATGGGCATAACTTCACTCATATGAATAAGTCTGGGGACATAGACCGGGGACATAGACCAAGGTTTGCAGGACCTGAGCCAAGCTTTTGAATTGCGATAACAATTTATGTAACAGTGGGCACTTGTCCACTAGGAGCTTGAATATTAGACCATGGAAATTACCATGGAAAATGCATTAGATCATAATCTGTCCCTGTGAAAATGCAGACTGTAGTCCTCACACAGAGGACATTTCAATTATTAAACTGATACTAGGTTTTACCATTGCCAAAAGGCTAAGTAGAACTAACCATCTCCAAGTGCTGTAACAGGTTGCATTCTCAGATGCCTTGATATCATGCTTGTCCAGGACATGTCCATAACGCAGTTTGAGACACCAAGGGGCTCCAGAGGTTGCAGCCCTGTGGTATATGCTCCCTAGCTGATCCTGGAATGTGACAAGTGCTTTGCTGTGCTCTGGGGTCTGTGTTTCACATCCTTTCCTGTTTGCCTGGCTAACAAGGACAGACAGCGCCATCCATGCCGCACATATACTGTTGAAGATATCATCTCTCCAAGAGACATTTTGAAAGGGTGTTCCTTTAAAATAGGATGCTGTCAAAAAGAATTATAGTTACAGCATTTGTTAATGCTATTTGCAAGACAGAAAGCATACAGCATAGGAAATGGGTAATAAAAGATTGAGAGTCAGATGCTGAGCTGGTGTAAGTTGTTACAGCTCCAGTGACTTGAATGGGTCTACACCCATTTTTGCCAGCTGAGGCTGTGGCCCAGAATGTACCAATACAGCATTATTCAAATTGTCTAATAGGATGGTTGTGCTATTTGAAAACTTTGTTACCAACAACATTTTTCACACAGACCATCAAACAGCAGTTAGAAAGTAAGGACTTCCAGTCCTTGCTGAGCTGGCTGGAAATGGAGCCAGTGACCTAGAGATGAAAGACTCCAAATCCCATTACTAATACCTTGTACCGTCTAATCCCTCTTCTGCTGTTGCTCAGAGGTGTGTGGCCTATAGATTAAAATAGATGGTTGTGGGATAATTCTTTGATTTTAGCTGGGACCCTTTTCATGTCCATGCCAGGCATTATAACATTACCTGCCTAAAGATTGTGATCTTCTGAATTCCTGAGACTCTGCAACAAGATGCTGATTGCCCTCTACTCTCTTATGTGATGGGGTGATGGGCACCTGAACACATGCTACTGATCTGTGGAGAGTTCTGCTAATCCAACACCTGGCACTTGATAGATTCTTGGGCAGCCACCTGGCCACACAGTTTAGAGGGAACGCAGGACATGATTACTTGAGTCTTTCATCTTCCCTCTGTTTAATTAATGCTAGTTTCTTTGGCAATTCTTGAAAAGTAAAATCAGTGTATTTTAGAACACTTCAAAATAGTGCTCTGAAATCAGGCATTTTTGTCTGAGCATTTGCCCAGTGGTAGACCGATTGCAAGGACCACACCATACGCAGTCTCTGAAAGCTGCCAAGGTTGGGTCTCAGACTCTGAGTGCTCAGGTGCAGCTGAGCTTCAGTGACCACAGCACATAGCACCCACTTTCTGGAAAAGTCTATGAACAAATCTTCTAGCTGTAACAAAGCCCTAGTTTTGCTGCATGTGCTTGTTTTGCTTTTATATGTGTCAGTTTAGCACATGTGCATCTAGAGTTATATATTTTACATTTAATAACTGCTGCAGTATTGGTTTCCCAAAGGGGCACTGTGTGCCATGCACTAGCTGAGATAAACCTTGAGTGGCAGAGATCAGTCTGAGGAGGATTAGAGACATAATTTGGGCTCCAGGTGTCATGGGCTCTTCCCCTCCCCCATGCTTTATGGAAATTGGCTTATGAATTTGAATATGCATAACTCAAATATGATATATGCAAATCAGGTCATGTAACGTATCTATTTTGCGGTTGCAATCTGATGAATCTGTATATCCTATTTTTGTACATGTAGCATTCTTGAATGTGAAGTTAGAAATATGAAATGTGGATCTGTTTATATTTTTAAATGTGCTAATGAGGGCCATTACTGATGCACCCGATCTTAATGATTTGGTATTGAGACCAACAATCTGTGAATAGTCTTGTTTGTCCTGTAAGCCCAAACTGTAGTTGGTTCTAGAAAGACATGTGATTGTGCCACCTGATACTCGAATCCATCTTGAAGCTGGAATTTTTTCATGACGGCAGGGGGTGCTTAACGAAGGGCTCCTGCTCTGGGGAAAAGTTTATTTAAATAATGGGAAACCATCAGTCCTTTGTCTTCAGCTGGCCTTTGAAACTGCCTGGCCCTGAGAGGATACTTGACACCCAACAACTCTGAAAAGATGTAGACTAAGGATGTTAAGTGTTGTGTAATTCACTAATTGAATAGTCGATGCATTTTTGCATTGACTATTCGATTAGTCAATAGGGTGGTGCTGCCGCTTTGAAATACCGCCGTGGCATTTCAAAGGGGCAGCGCTGCACAGCTGATCCAGGGCTCCATACAGCACTGTCCCTTTGAAATGCCTGCCATGGCGTTTCAAAGGGGCAGTACCACACGGAGACTGGGGTCAGCTGGGGACACCATGCGGCGCTGCCCCTTTGAACTTCTCCCCCTCCCCTTGCTGCCTCTATCTGATAGAGGCGGGGCGGGGGGGAAGCAACTAGTCAACTATCCTGTCGACTATCCGATAAGCATTTGCTTATCGGATAGTCGACTAGTACTTAACATCCCTAATGTAGACCCAAGCCAGAGTAAAGATCAACTGAGTTGAAGCTCTTTACCTGAGATAAGAACAGCTTGTTTAGGGTAAGAATTCACATTTAATAAGTTTCTTAGTAGTTTAGAACTAGCGAAGTGGGTTTTTTTTGTTTTAATTTCATAACAGTTTTCACTTGTAACCACTTAAATTCTACTTTTATACTTAATAAAAATGCTTTTGTTTATTATCAAGCCCAGTTTAAATAGCTGTTACCTGTCAGGGAAGCAACTACTGTGCATATCTCTTTCTTTTATAAAATGGGCAGACCTTATGAGCTTGCATTGTGTACAACTTTTGCACAGAGTAAGGTGTATTTGTTTGGGGTTTTGGTCCCTTTTGGGGGTTGGTTTCCTAAGTGATGAGCCCTTAAAGCTGAGCCTCAGAGCTGAACTGGTTCAGTGTCTGTATTGCTGTGCAAGGGAGCAGTAACCCCAACTCTGTGCTTTGACTGGGGGGAGATCAGAAAATCTAGCCTAGTAAGACAAGGATGGTGGGGAGCTCCAGGAAATAGAAAAGCAAGCATCAGTGGCATGATCAGCACACTAAGGATGTAAAGGACTAGTCGATTGGTCACTTCCCCCCCACCTCTATCAGATAGAGGCAGCAAAGTGGGGGAGAAGAGGGAGGAACTTAAAAGCAGCAGCACTGCACTGAGCCCAGGGTCTGCTGGGGAGTCCCCAGCTGATCCTGGGGTCTGCATGGCATTTCAAAGCGTCGTGGAGCCCGGGATCTGCTGGGGACTCCCCAGCTGACCCTGGGCTCCCTGTGGTGTGCCAGCTTTGAAATCTACAAGAGTCTCCAGGGGGGCTCTTGTGCATTTCAAAGAGGAAGCGCAGCATGAGCCTGTGGCCAGTGCAAGACTCTGAGTCCCCCGCTGAGCCCAGGCTCCATGCAGGCACTTCCACCTCTGCTGGGGCTCTTGTGCACTTCAAAGTGGAAGCGCCCGCGTGAAGCCTGGAGTCAGCAGGACTTCCCACTGGCTCTGGGCTCGACTAGTAAATTAATCACTAGTTAACATCTCTACAGCACACCAGGGGATAACACCAACGAGACTTCTGTGTGATTCAACCTGTCACACTAGATATGTACCCCCCCCCCCCAAAAAGTTAGAACCAGGTAATTTTGTCGAGTACCCATCCTCTAACAATTAGACCTTCTTACAGTGTCTCAAGTTGGGAACCAAAGAATAGAGAAATCTGAAATCACTACTTGTGTGAGGAGTTAGGCTGGGGTGGGCAATAATTTTTAATGGGAGGTCATTCCAAGATTTTGGAAAGTGGTTGAAGGCTGCACTCTTCCATGATATTATGGAGGAGATGCGGGGTCTGGGATGGAGGTGGGGTGCAGAAGGGAGTTTGGGGTAAGAGATTGGGGTGCAGGAGGGAGACTGGAGTCTGGGAGAGAGTTGGGATGAAGCAGGCAGTTGTGACCTAGGGCAGGGGACTGGTGTCCAGGGATTTGGGATGTGACGTAGGGTAGGAGGGGATTGTGATCTGCGGCAGGAGATTGGGGTGCCAGATCTGGGAGGGGGTCTGAGTATAAGAGGGGGACAGAGGGTTTGGGTATGTTGAGTGTGGGGGCAGAGAGTTGGGGCAGGAAAGGGCTGGGGTGCCAGAAGCAGGCTGTGGCTAAGAGACTTACTTGTCAGCTGCCAAACTAGCCTGCTTGCCTGCAGACTTAAAATGCTTTCCGGCCGGCCGGCCGGCCTGCCTGCCTCCCTGCCTGATCACGTGCTTCATGAATAACTGAGCCCAGGAGAGGGGGCGTGATTCTTCTTAGCTGCCTGTTATTCCAATAAGCAGCTCCCATTGGCTGGTTTCTGGCAGAAATTGGCCAATGGGAATGTGCTGCGGGTGGGGAGGCTCCTAAAACTTCCCCGCACCCCTCCGGTTTTAAAACAGCTGCAGGGCTCTGTTTCTGCGTTTCTGCATGGCGCACGGGGCTACAGGGCAAGCTGGGGAGCCTACCTGGGGCTCCCTGCTGCCTCCACAGGCCGGATCCGGTGGCTTGGTGGGCTGGATGTGGCCTGCGGGCCATATTTTGCCCAGGCCTGAGTTAGGCACAGCATTTACTCTGCTCATGATATACATAGCCATTAGTCAGTCATCTTCACAACCATTCAAATCCATCCACGTGTCTAGATTAAGATAAACCAATCAAACAAAAAATGTAAAACTAAACAGCATCTGGAATGACTCTGCTACTGCTGTCAAGAAAACTTTGGACTTGCCATAATGTAAGAAACAAACTGAAATTACCTATAATCATTAGCTTTGTTGAAGTGTAATTATCAAAGGCTGAGTCAAAACTGAGCAAGTCTGTCAAAATTCAGTGTGTCAGGAAATATTTCCCAGCAGATGGCAAAAATTCACCCTCTCTCATGGGGAAAAAAAAGTTACCTAAGTCCTTTATGCTTTGGAGCAACATGTGAAAGGGAATAAGTGAGGACAGAGTCAGCAGTTGTGTGGATGAAGAAGCCATGTAATGACTTTATTTTCGTTTATGCCTAAGGTCAGAAGTTCCTTTGTTCTTTCTTTGCGTCCTCTTAGAACAAACACAAGCTACTTCTTTTACTCTCAAGGCTCTTTTTTTCTCTCCAGTTGTGTTAAAAATAATAATAAAAAGTGTCTCCCTGTATTCCAAAATCTGCCTGTTAGCGCATTATTATTTTCAGCTGTAGTCTGCTAACAAAATGTAGTACGTTTCTGTATCCTACCTAGACAAACCCCCTACTGTAATTACAGTGCATTGGATTAACACTTTAATGGATAGTGTTTGTAGTGTTACAATTCTAACCATGGAACTGAGCTTTTTTAGTGAATGAGGTCATTTAAATAATAATGCGCTATGTTGTGTATGTTTCCCCAGTTTTGTTTACCACTGTTTTTTCCTAGATGGAAAATCCACCTGTCTTGCCTTGTAGATTGCTTTGGAGAAGGACTGTGTAATTCAATCAATGATTGCACAACTCCATCCACAGTCGGGGGTCCAGCTTGGTTGGGCTTTAGGCACAACAGTAATATAAATGTTTAATAATACTAATACTAATAAATTAGTAATACTAGACTTGCAAAAATGTTTGTGATCACATCTCCCTTTAGTTTCATCAGCCTATGGAGGATACAGACACTAACACAAACACGAATGTTTCTCAGGTTCCTGTTAATCAGGGTTAGGACTGTAACAAATCTTGGGCTGATTCATGGTTGTCATTGTGCTGTACACCATGACCACATGGAATTTTACAGTGACAGCAGGAAGTTGAATCTGCCTGCCCCAAATTCTAGGCCCCTGCCCACTAGAGGTAAAAATTAATTTTCTTGTTGCTCTTAGCAGTCTGAGCCTGATCCCAGCCAGTAGCTGAAAAGTAAGCATACACACAATTTAATTCATTACAATAGTGTTACTAGCAGTAACAGAAGAACAGGTGACTCCTATTAACTCTCTTACGATAGTGTTAGCCCCCTCTACAGGGCACACTGAGAGGGGGAGAGTCTCGGGTTGAGGGGCATTTATTTTTCTTATGGTGCCCAGCTACTTCATAGTTACAGAGCAAAGCAGTGTTTGAGAAGTAAACAGAGTGCAGTAGCCTTCTGGGAACTCTGGCTCAGATTTTGAAAGGAAACGGATGGTAGCTAGCTGCCCAAATCACTTTGAAATACCTATTTGTCAGAAAGTTTGGGGTATATGATGGGTGTACACTGCATATTGCTCTAATTTGCCCTCTAGATTTAGTGCAGTGTTGTCTCCTCCCTCCCCCACCATCTTCTCTGGGAATTCATAAACACCAGCTTAGTTGGCTGTATATAGTAGCAGATCATTTGATGCCTCTCCACAAGTATGACACTTACAGAAGATTTTTTCTCCCATATTTTCTATATTTCTTTTCCTAGTTCTTTACTGCTACAGGCCTTTGCATGAAAAATAGGATCTTTGCTCCCTTATGTAGGGAACAAGCCACAGGAGCCAAATGAAAGCCTAAGAGAAAAATTCTGTTTTTTGTTTTACTTTATTTAGTAATTAAATAACCCAAGTAACGAAGACCTAGACAAAGAGAGGTGCATAAATTATACAGTGAGCAGAACTGAAAATTGTTCTGTTTAGAAGCAGGTTTCCCCTTTCCCCAAAGAGGCATAGCAGTTCTTGAAGTGACAGTAACAATCCCTGGTTTAGAATAACAGCCATTTTTCCTGAGAGAACTGTTTCAGTCATTTGTTCTACAGTGGTTTAGATTTTTTAAAAAAACTTTAGTTTGAATTGGCTATTTGGCCTTTTTGTCCAAATAGATTTGTGGTGATGAAAGCAAAACAAATTTAAATGCTGTTTAATTTTAAAAAATGAAGAAAAATAAATTAAAATAGATATTCCTTTTAATGGCGTGCTTCTGTTTAGTTATTGTATACGTATGATAATAGCTTACATTAATTTTCCATTGGCTGAGTCTGTTTATTGTTTATTGAATTCTAGTTTTTCAGGCATAAAGTGTTTAGCTAGAACTGGTTGGAAAAACACCCTACCCTTGGATTTTGCAGAAAATTTTCTGCTATTTACCTCACCACTTTTTTGTTTGTTTGTTTGTTTTTTGTAGGGGTGGACTGCTGCAATTTTCTAATCAAGTACAGAGCTGGTTGAAAAATGGTGAGAGTGGATGGGGCAAGGGATGATTTTTCTTCTATTGCAATTTCAAAACATTTGTAATGCCCCTACCAGCTCCATATTTATTTAATTATGAGTATTGCAATTGCACAGTGGATCTCTGTAATAGCTGAAATTTTACCTCCGGGACCTATTTTTGCATTACAGTTTAAATCACAAGTCTTTAGACTAACATTTTCAAAAATATCACTCACTGTAGATGTTTCATTTGTTGAGGGCCAACTTGAGACTTCCAGGGCCTTTTTTTTTTTCCCAAAAGGTTCTGAGCAGCTACAACTTCTGTTGTAGTCTGTGGCTCTAATCACTCATTTGTGTATACTAAAAACTATTTTTTGACTGTGATCATAACAGTAGCTATATAAAACTATAAATAAATGCCTTGGTGTTGAAATAGATTTTTAAGATACCTACTTAGAAACCAGACAGTCTTTGTCACCAGCTATGAAACCGTTGCAGTTGCAGTCACATTGTAAGCTAAATTATTGCAAACTTCTTACATAATCTTAAAGCCATTAGAAGAGGGGTGGCTAACCGGTTCCAGATGAAGAGCTGCAATAGCAGTGGAGACAACAAAGTTGTTGAGCTCAACAACTTTGCCCCGGCTCCTCACACTGTCTCCACTGCTATTGTGGCTCACAAAAAAAGCACTGAGAAGGGGTGAGAGGTGCAAGCTCTGGGAGGGAATTTGGGTGCAGGAGGAAGTAGAGAAGAGGATGCTGGCTCAGGGAGGGGGCTCCAGGCTGGAGAGTGTTGGGGTCAGGGGGAGGGTTGGGGTGCTGAGCAAGCTGCAGGCTTGTGGCTGTGAGGGTGCAGGAGTTTGGGCTGGGGTGCATGAGGGGCTCAGGGCAGGGAGGCTGGGAGTATGATGGGCTCAGGACACAGATTTGCAGTGTGTGAATGGTGGTGAAGGAGTGTTATGGTAGAAGACTGGAGATGTGGGAGTGCAGGAGTTTGGGGATGTGAGAGGCTCAGGACAGGGGGTTCCAGTGTATGATAAGCTCAGGTTTGGGGTCGGGGGGGGGGATTTGCAGGAGTATTATGATGCTGCGGCCAGATGGGGGTCTTGTTGGCCAGGATTCATTTTTAAATAAAATATGTCAAACACAAAATGTTTCAGCGTTGTCTTTATTTATGAGAGGGGCGGGGAACCTGTTTTGAGTCAGGGGTCACTGACCCACAGAAATGTCAGTTGGGGCTACACAAATGAGATGCAAAAAAACAACTGCTCCAACACCCCCTCCCCCCAAGCCTCAGTAATGTAGTTCCAACTGTGCTGGTGGGGGCAGGGGGCAGGGTGCTGGGGCAGGGTACTTGTGGGGGGGGGAGAGTCTGGCCAGGACGAGGGGACAGACAGCTGGGGCTAGTACCTGGGGATCCCGGGTCTCAGGAAGCATGCTGGCTGCTCTTCCTCTCCCCTCCCCTCCCCTAGGCACCTCCCCTGCTCTAACCCAATCCCCCTCCCCTTCCCCAGAGCCAGGCACACCCGCCCCCAGCCCAATTCCCCTCACCTTCCCCAGAGCCAGGCACACTCCCCCCCAACCCAATTCCCGCCCCCAGAGCCAGGCATCGGCCCCCTTCTATACCAATCCCCATCCCCCCCAACCTAATTCTCGGGTTCTGGAGCTACCGCCGCTGCTACAGTCGTTCCTCTCCCTCCAGGCGCTCAGGCGTGTCCGCTGAGCAGCCAGTGCGCTGAGCGGCTGGCATGCCGTGCGCACCCTCCCCCCCCCCAATCTCCCTTCCCTCTCCTCCCCTCCCCTCCCCAGAGCCAAACACCTCCCTTCCCTCCTCTAGCCCAATCCCCCTCCCCTACTAACTTTATGCCCAGGTCCCGGAGCCGCCGCTGGTGCTGGTGCTGCCACTGCCGCTGCTTATGCTCAGCAGCCGGCTGCTAGCAACATGCGTGCTCACAGCCTGCGCCATTCCGGTCACGGCCCCCATCATGCGTGTAGGATATGATGTAGTGTGTTGGGGCCCGTGAGTGGAATGGTGTGGGCCGTGAGCACGCATGCAGCTCACAGTGGCCCGGCTGTGAGAGCGGCTGACCTGAGCAGTCCCGGGTTCCAAGTTGGCCACCTCTGCATTAGAATTTGGCTGTCCGGGGCCTGCACTGTTCTAGGAGGAGACCTTTTTTCCTTTTCTAGGAGAAGACAGTCTTTAAATTGTGTAAATAGTTTTATAGAGCCCTCACTAAATGTAATTTGAATGGTTTCCATCGTATATTTCTTCTGATCCACTATTGTTTTTCTTAATTATCTTGTTTTTATCCATTAAAAAAAAAAAGCAGCTAAGGGACTTCATAGATTTCCAGTCCAGAAGGGAGGGATCTTTGTGATCATGTCTGACTGCCAGCACTAGTTAACTGGTTGCACCAAATATGCTAATTGGATCAGATCGCTTCTTTTTGCTCACCTAGCATCAGATGCAGATTTATGGTTTTGTGGGGCCAGAGGAAGTGGGGATCCTTCCCTACCCCATTTGCCTGTAGCATGCCCTCCCTCCCCGTTGCCCATGGCGCCCCTGCTGGGGAAATTGGGTCAGGATCAGTGTTCCATGTAAGCTGTGTGCTTTTGAGGCTGCTCAGGAGAGATTCAGATGATTAACAGAGCACCTACAGATAGATTTGTGTTTCTAGTGGTGGTGCCCATTCATGCATGCCTTGGTGAATATAACATTTATTCTGCATGTGGATAGAAAAAATCTGCACATGGATGGAAAAGACTACAGGGAACGTTGGTCAGAACTTTCCAGCAGGAGCACCAGGTGGGTGGAGTGAGACAAGCTCCTGCTCTCCAACAGGACTTCTTGGGCCCTCAATTTGCCAGGGGTCCTGGGTACAGGCCCCACTGGCTGATTGACCACTGCCTAGCTATATAATTTAATCACTTTGAGACGATACGGGGGTCTAAATTACTAACCAGTACAACCCTTTCCATTTATGAGATGTTAAGGTATGGGAAAAACGGGATCTGGGTTTGTGTGTCTAGAACTTCACTCTGATTACAGTTTCCAAGTCTCTGTGAACTGTGATTTTTAACAACCTGAGAGTATAACAAATCTGGGTTTTTTTGTTTGTTTTTTTTCTGGCCTCATGGCAGCTTGTAGTGTCACACCCACTGGTTTTCCAAATCCTTATTCCTTTCTAGTCAGCATGCTTAAAAACAAAAAGAAATGTTAAGCGCTAATTTCTATTGCGGCCTTTTAGGGTACATTGTCTTTGAAGCTGGAGATGTAATTACCGTCCTAGGTAGGCGAACATATGTTAGTTCTGCTTGAGCTAGCACGCTAAAAACAGCCATGTGGCCACTGCTGCATGGGCCAAAGCTTGGACTAGTTGCCTGGGTACATACCTAAGATCTCAGATGGGATTGTACTGAGGCCACTAGCCTGAGCTGCAGCAACGCTGATGTATTGCACTAAAAATATCAGTGAAAGCTTGTATAGGAAGTTCTACCCTAGCTAGAAATTCCTCCCTCAACAGTGTGTTCCCTCTGATTTTTTTCCCCACGCATGTGCAGAATGAATTTTGTTATGTGCATCAATATACGTGTCACGGAGGGTGTGGGACCCAGTGGGTTTGGCATGTGAGAGATGGGCTCTGGGCTGGGGCACAGGATTGGCGTGCGGGGTGGGGGAGGGGGAAGTCTCTGTGTTGGGGCTGGGGATGAGGTGCAGGCTACCTGGAGGCTATAGGGGGAAGAAAGGACTCCTCACAGCAACACCTGCACTTGGGCTGGGGTGCCTCTTCCCACCATGGCAGGTCCATGCTGGAGCCACTGAGGAGAGGTGCCTCTCCCTGCTGTAGCAGGTCCTTGCTACGGGAGACGCACCTCTCTCCACTGCAGCTCTGAGTCCCTGTGTGAGGCTTCATAAGCAGCCACGTGGACGTGCAGCTTAGAGGAAAATTAGCTCCCACTACACTGTAGGTTACTGTTGGGGGAATTCTCTGCTGTTGCACATGTGCATAATTAATGAGCCATGCATATTTTTAAATTTTTGCACAGAAAAAAGCTTCTGCTGAAAAGTTGCTGCAATTTTGCCTTTTGTCCATCAGAGGGTCCGGTGGGGCTAGAACTTAGCCACTCCCAGCCAGCTAGGGAAGAGTTGTCTTTCTTCACTGTACCTGTCTAGCCAGGTTAGGAGACAGGGGATATGGGGAGACATACAGCATGGGGCTGTTGGGGGATGAGACAGGGGTCATAAGGGCTATTGGTGACAGACTGGGGCAGCGCCTGAATGGGAGTAGGACAGGACCACAGGAGGAATGGGGTGCAGGGCCACATGGGCAGAGGGGGTGGGGATGCAGCGCTACAGGGGGAAATGGGAGTGGCTAAGTGGGGACACAGAGAAATGGGGGACTGGAAAGGGGGTACAGAACTACAGAGGAATGGGAAGAGTGGGCCTCTGAGTGGAGGTGGAGTGACACATGTGCCTAACTGAATGGGAGAGGCTAGGGGTCAGTCAAGGTCTCCATGGGAGGAACTCGCTAACAGTCCCTCCCCAAAAATCTTGTTCAATACTTTTCCCACCCACCCCCAGCAACCCTCCTTGTTCACACCCAGAGTCTTCCCAGGAATTACTTATCTCTTTCTCTCAGCTCTTCCATTACCCTCACTCCCCCCAGCTTTTTAACTGCTTCTGGAGTGTGTGGAGAATACAATTCTATATTGTAGTTTAAATGATTTATTACTCGGAGTTCCATATTCATATGCCTAGGAAGGAATCTATTTGTCAGAATATTTTCTGAATTTTTTTTGTTGTCTGTATTGTTACAGATGTACTTGCTGATACATATTTTGAAATACATGTCAAAAAATAATTGAAACACGTGATAATATTGTAATATTAACAAATAAAATATGCAGAATTTTGCATAATTTAAAATTATTGTGGGCAGAATTTTTATTTTTGCAGAATTCTCCCAGGAACAGGGGCATGTTTAGTTAAGTTTAGTTATGATCTAGTTAAGGCTGAAATTCTAATCCTTTACTGTATCTAAATAACTGCACTCAGGGTAAACCCAGACCCCACTTCTGCAAAAGTGGATCATCCCCACTAACATAATCACTGCGGTGGGATAGGCCCTATCTACCTGAAACATCATCTGTCCTTCCACAACCATGAGCTCCCCTGGAACAGTGAGACTTTTGACCAATGAGATGTAGCTTATGCATGCACGCATTAGTACTTTCAGCAGAACTGGGCCTCTCACTAAAGAAATGATTTCCACAAAAGACCACAGACCTCCCTAATCTCTGAATAAAATGAAAAACTAAGCTTTGATTAAGTTTTACTTCAATAAATTGCTCAGCAACACAAAAACACATGTGATTGTTTGTGCATGCACAACCTCTCTGTCACACACACACCCTGAGCAATACCATGCCAAAACAATATCACCCTCTAAACCCTTGATAAGCCAATCAAGCTATTTCCCCTACAGGGTTGGAAGGAAGGAAGGACAGAGAATATTTCTGTAATTTGCATTTTCAAGTATTTTGGAGATGCTATTGGAGGCAGTATAAGGAGACAGACATAATCTGTGTCTTAAGTGATGTCCGCTGTCCCCGTGATTAGGAGGCAAATGGGGTTGGGCATGAACATGGCATTAGCAGTGTGATATTAATGATGCTCTAGTATAGAGGAAGGACGATTATGCAATTAAGGCACAGAAGTGAGACTCAAGAGACATGGGTTCATTTCTCAGCACCGCCACGGATGTCCTGTATGACCTTGGGCAAGTCACTTAATTACTCTGTGCAGCAGTTTCCCATCTGTATCGTGGGGATAACAGTACTCCCTTTCTAGCTAATCTATTGAAAGCGCAAACTTTTTGAGGGTAGGGGCTATGTGTTTGTAAAGCACAAATAGACCCTGTGATAATAGAAATAATCTGTATAATATGATTTCAGGGTTGTCAGTCTGAAGCTGAGAAGGTCTGTGTAATGTCATGCAATGGGAATAACCACAAGCCAAGTGCTCTTTTTGTTCAGAATATTACGAGGTTCAATCATCACTGGGATTGATGGTCTGTTATTACCTCATTTTTGAGTTCTCATCCATTGTTGGCTTTTTTACACATATAACTTTACTAATTATATCTGTGCAATAGCCTGGGGTTTCAGCTACTAATCATTAATAATATCCTAAAGGGACCAGAACCATCAAAAAAAGTGTATTGTGGATGTTAATTTTTTCTGTGTACGGTTTATCCAATAATCGGGCTAGCCAGCCATTCCCTTTAGGGATTGTATAGTTTCTCTCAGAGTGTAGTTACTATATGTTTTCCTGCAACTAACAAATGTGCGTCATTACTTTTTTATTGCAAAGTGGTGTTAGAGAGATTGGCTGCCTCTTATTTCCCTTCTCTTCTCCCTCCCTCATCTGATATAATTCTGATCTTAGTTCAGTCATCTTGCTAAACCATATGACATCTACTGCCCAGTTGTGGAACTGCAAGCCTTTAATATTCAATGATAAATAAAAACATTTTATAAAAGTAATTGACCTTCGAATAAAGTTCTCCTTTAGTTAAAACCTCATCTGTTGTCTCAGAAGCATTTAAAGAGCTGAGGGAATAACTGTATAGCATTATAGATTTGGGGAAAAAACCCCAAAGTAAATGAGTGAAACTCTTGGTCAAGTAATTTTACTTTGGAGATTCGCAGCCTTTCTCTTTCTGAGCCTTCCTCCTCTTGCAATATGCTAGAAAATCTCTACAGCCCAGTTATGCCACAATACCTGGTTTTCAGCATGTAAAAGCAGGGCTGGTGTTAGGGGATAGCAAGCCGAGCAGTTGCCTGGGACTCCATGCCACATGGGCCCCCACAAAGCTAAAATGGTCAGACTTTGGCTTCAGCCCTGTGTGTGTGGGGCTCAGAGCCCTGGGTTTCAGCCTCATGTGATGGGGCTTCGGCTTTCTTCTCTGTGCCCCAGTGAGTCTAACGTTGACCCTGCTTGGCGGACCCTCTGAAACCTGCTCACAGCTCTGCAGGGAACCCTAAACCTGTGGTTGAGAACCACTGCTTTACTTCACCATGCTTGCTTGGCGCAGTGTAAGACAGTGTTTACAGCCCAGTCAGCACACAGCTGTACCCTATGTGACATTCTCAGTGCCATACAAGTTTGGGTGTGTGTGTGTGTGTGTGTGTGTGTGTGTGTGTGTGTGTGTGTAATTACGTGACTACTGGTACTGTCATATTGCAACCCCTCCCTTGGGGGGCGGGCCTCAGGGCAGAAGTTTGGAGGGTGGTTGCCATAGGACAGTACCTGTAAGAAATGTATGTGTGGGATGGAGTGCGAGGGGCTCAGGGTGTGTGTGGGCATGGGAAGTTCAAGGCAGGGAGTTGGAGGGTGTAGAGGGAGCTCAGGACCAGGAGTGGGTGTTCCCCTGGGACTGACTGGGGTATGGCGACCATGCTGCCTGGCCTCCTGATGCCATGGGCTGGAGCCTAGGTGCGCTATGATCGCACTGCCCGTGGGCTGTGGGTGCTGGCTCTAGCCCACCAGGGATAGGGCCTTGCCCTCCCACCCCCAGCTGTCTGGCACTGGTGCTGGAGGTCATGGGGGTTGGTTTGGGCTCCAATGGGGGAGGAGGATAGAAGGCAGGGGGCAGAAGGAGAGAGGTGGGCCACCTATGCCTAGCACCAGCACAGGAACCTTACCCCCAGTATATAGTGCCCCGCAGCATCCAGAGCCCTCCCCCCATCAAGCCATTCTCCCGCCGGTGTGTTGCTGCGTATTTTCATCTTTGCATAGAGAGCTGCATATGTGCCCAATGGTAAATAGGTTGAGAACCACTGGTGCAGGAGTTGGAAAATGTCCCAAAGAAGCTATTTTTATTAAATACCAAAGTAGCTTGAACTACTGAGCCTTAATGGAAGACAGGTTATGAATTTGATGGCAAAAATGGAAGCCTGTCGCTTGGCTTTTGAGAAGAGTTTTTCGTGTTATCACAGCTGATAGGGCCACAACCAGTGATTTAGTCCTTATTAATTTACCTGTGTAAAATTGGTGATTTCACTCCACCGAACACTGTGGGACTTTTGTTTTGGCTCATCATGCTGCTGCATATTATGTTGTTTTGCATGATTTTAGGCTGCAAATGTGCAAAACCATGTCTGGCTTCCCTCTGGACACTTGAACCCTTGCCTGGTATTAGTAAAGAAGAAAGAGATTAATGATAAAGCTCAGCTGAGATTCACCGAAAGGCATGTGGGTTGAATTTCAGGTACATATCATTCCTGGGTTAGAGTTTCAAAACGAAAGTGTCCTACCACTTGACATATTGACTGAACTTTTTATAAACGTTTGAAATGCTATCCCTGTGACTCAGACACTGTAATAGTCCTTTAGATGTTGTGATCCAAAATCTCAAAGCCCACACATAGGGTTAACAACCAACCAAGATTCTAACAAAGGAGAAATACAACATAGCACTTTTAAAGTTATTAAAAAGTGCCTTGATCTAATATCTTCATATTTGTTAGTGGAGCACTGAACAGGTTAGTGAACAAAACACTGTAAAGTATTAACAAGAAATGTGGTATGATCTAATAATAAATGGGGCATTTCATCTGCAGTCCAGTGTTTTTGGATGGTATTCTGGGCTTTGCCTTTCACTTGCTGTATGTCTGTGATCAACCCACTCCTCCAGTCTTTGGCCCTGTAAACTAGTGAGGTTGCTACTTACTACAAATTGGACCTCTCTAGTCCAGTACTCTTCGGACCTGATCGGTCCCAGACAAGGGAGTTTTCTGGATCAGGGGAGGTCAGGGCTCCTCTGGGGCACCGGCCTCATGGCTAGCTCCCCTCTTAGCCACCGGCCGCACTCGTGGCCCCTGGCAGCTGCCAACCTGGCTCCGCTCCCAGGGGCTGCTGGGCTCTACTTCCAACCCCTGGTGGCTGCTGGGCTGGCCGGGGTCTGTTGCCAGCCCCTGGGGCTACTAGCCACTAGCCCCTCTGCTGCTGGACTCCCAGCTTACAGCCACTGGAGCTCTCTGGTCCAGAAACATCTGTGGTCCTGCTGGACCAAGGATGTTTCCAGATCAGATAGTCCCGGATCAAAGAGGTTCAACCTGTATTTTCCAAAGTTTAGTGTTTGTAAGAAGCTTTGAGATCCTCAAATATGCTACATAAATACACAATACTGGTCTGACTGCTGAAGTGTTCTGCCACAAGGAGCAAATGGACACTCTCCCAAATGTCTGTTTTGCCTCTTTTTGCAAGTATGGTAAACAGCCATGGCCATTTTGCTCATGCAAAACAATTTTACTGTTGAACACTGACTTTGCCATTTGACAGAACTACAGTTCTGTGTATTAAAAGAATTAAAAATGCAGGGTCAGATCATCCCTCTAAGTTTAGCTTTAGAGGCGATAGAAGGGGAGGATAAACCTCTTGGGATCTGTTTGCTAGTCTGTATTCATTCTTCTTATGAATTTTCACATGAAGGTATGAGCTGAATCAGAAATATTTTCAGACCTACTTGATTTTACACTCTTGAGTTCCAATATTATTAATTTTGAATAAAGTCTCTCCATGTATTATAAATTCCCATGTGAATGTTGGAGAAGGTTTGCTCATCATAAGCCTTTCAGTTGCTTGATTGGACATAAGATGTCCCCGTTGTGGGGCAAAATGGGATTTGTCTCAAGGTTCATAAATTTCCAAAGCGTATTTGAATAAGTAACAAGCGCAACTTGAACAGGCCTAATTGACAGTATCTTGATAAGAAAGTGAGTGAATTCTGGGGATACAGTCAGGCATTTAGTAGCTACCTGAACACATGGTCAAGGGCTGCATGTTGTTGGCACGGATGTGCACGCCCTCTCTCCCCTCCATTTTGCTGATTCTCACAATTTTACTACAAGTCTTGCAATAGTTGCTATTTCTCTTCAAGACCCAGCTCCTGGTGTCAGATGAGGCGTGACACTCTTAGCTTGCGTCTAAAAGAAAAGAGGGTAGATTTTTTTAGCCCTCAAGGTTGCAGAGAAAAGCTTGATCATGCGATTCCATTAAAGCTCAGAAACTTGAAGGCAAATAAAAAGAAGGCTTCATTTGTCGTTTTTAAAAATCTCATGATTTGTGGTGGCTTGGCTAGTTTTTAAAGACTTGGGGTTGCCAATGCTGTGCTCAGACCTTCATTCAGAAAAGCACTTAACCATCTGCTTAACCCTTATTGAGGGCAATGGAATTTAAGCATGTGCTTAAAGTTAAGTAAGTTTTTAAGTGCTTCCCTGAATCAGAGAGAGTGTGAGAGAGAGTGTGTGCACTCTCCAGACTTCTTCAAATGCCTATTATTATTTAGGCGTTAGCAGTTTAGAACTAGACATCCAACATTCTGGTCATCTGAAGAAGTGGGCTGTGCCCACAAAAGCTCATGATACCATTTGCATGTTTTGTTAGTCTTTAAAGTGCTACCAGACTACTTGTTGTTTTTTAAGTTTACATAGCTGAATGTAATTTATGTAGTGCAGCAGTAAGAAACTTAAAATAAAACATTTAGTTTTTACTTCAATTTTGTAAGTACCTATTCAGTGTTCTAAGATATTTCTATAGGGAATAAATTAATCTCTACTTTAAAAACAATCCTGATCCTCAAACCACTTTGCAAGAGCTTCTCATAGATCTTAAGGTAAAAAAAATCTTTCCCTTCAACCTGTTCACACTTCACTCAACCCAATAAAACCTGGGAAAATGGATAAACTGCATCATGCCTGGAAGGCATAATGGGTAAGAACAAATTGATATAACATCTTAGCATGCAATGGACAGAAGAATTGTAGCAAGAAATCTCAGATACCGAGGCTCCAGATTCAACATGAATTATCTATCCACTTCTTTGAGGAGCCTAGGTGCTAATACATTATTTCCAATATAAATTTCTTGGAAGTTTGCTCCAAAACAATGTTAATCCTCGTTATAGTCCTCCAAGTGCTAGCTGAAAATGTAGCTTACAGCTCATGGTACCATCTGGTGTTCTGTAATAACACACCACGACACTTCTGAAACCCTTATAAATGGTCTTAATTTGCCAAAATTATTTTCCATTAGGTAACAGTATAGATGTAACAAAGGTTTGCCTGTTATATGCTTTTGGTCATGTCCAGCTTTCATGAAATGTTCTTCTAAATCTCTTGCCAGTACTTTGATTATATATATAGGAGATTCTCTTCATCTTTGAATTCTCCTTAAGTTGGATGACTTGAATTTGAACAAAAATAAAGAATATTTTGAGTACCTACCTTTAGTAATACCTAAAAAGATTTAACAGTTAAGTGGAGGTTTTGTCTCCTAAATCATGGATGTGACATCACACTTATTAATCGTAAGGTGCCAGATCCTCAACTGGTGTAAATTGACATAGATTCATTTGATTGCAGTGAAACTATGCTGATTTACATCAGCCGAGGAATTAAGTAAAGATACTCTGTATGTGTGTTAATGTATGTTGAATCTGAGGTTTCTGTCTTTAAAAATGGATCCTTGCTTTCTGTGCGGGGAGTATGTACAGCATGAAAGGAGAAGAGGAAGTGAATGCACAAATACAACTCTTAAATTATTGGTTCCTGATTGAGGAAAATACACTGGTAATGCAAAATATGAAGCAATAACATCTAAGGATGGCTTCTTCCTTCCATGATGAAGAGATGTGGTGTGGTGTGGTGTGGTTTTAAGTGTGAAAATTTTGCTTTTCTGATTGATCTAATGAAGTTATGATTCTGGAGATTTTTGCTTCTGTAAGGAAAGTTACATTTTACAACTATTACTGTCCGTTTGCTGCAATCTATATTAAGTTTATTACTTAGTGAATTTGGAATTTCATACATAAGGGTGTTTTAATTTGGAGTTACACTATAGAGCAGGACTACTCAACACACGGCCTGTGGGCCACATGTGGGCCATGGCCTGTTTGTTGGCGGCCCATGGTACAGTTTGGATTTATGCAGGGCCCAACATGCAGCCTGTGAGTGGGAGCCAAAACAAAAAAGTAGTCAATATAATAGTCTTTTGTTGATATGCGTTTTAGTAGTTAAATTCCTGGACTGTCATTGCTCATTAAAAGTGGTCATATGGGTGGAAATCAGGTAAATATTGCAATTTATTAATATCAGCAGAACTGATTTAAATGGGGCCTGCATGTTGTGTAGTCTTGCCTTAATCTTTGTATTCATGCCCGTCAGTGTGAAAGAAGCTATTTGTATATATTTGCATATATATTTGCAACCACACTTAAGTTGCGGCCCTCAGCATGTGCTGTGAGTATCATTGTGGCCTCCAGGACTTCCAAAGTTGACTAGCCCTGCTATAGAGCATCTAGTGTTTTGCTATCATCCTCAAACTGTTCCACCTCACTTGGACTGTGGGTAGTATTCATACAGGCTGGTGGGTGGATGAAATAACTACTGCTTTATGTGTGTATGCGTAAATTAGTGTGGTTAAAAAGCTTTTGGAGAAGGGCATTTGACTTGTTCATTGAGTAGACAAGTCAGTAGCTCGTTCAGATCTGAATAACTTTCTCTGAGTGGATATAAAATATGAATAATAGCCCACTTTTATCTTTCTTTCAAGATTGTTTTAGGAGTGCAACAAAAACCTAACTTGTCAATGAATTGACTCCCCCACACATCTGTGTTGACCACTCAGTAGAAACTTTGAACGTGTTCACTTACCCTCTTGCTCTGTCTTAATTAGTCTTTTCCCTTCACATTAACTTTTAGTCTTCTTTCTGAGCTAGTCCATGTATTTTTTCAAAAGGGAAAGAGACTCGGATTCCATGGATAAGTCGATAGGAGAAGGTTAAGAGAGGGCAGAGAGCTGTGATTTTATTCAAATCAACATTCTGTCAAAGGGCAAAAACTCTGATGTCCACTTTGAACATCAGCCTCCTCTTTTCTCCATTAGCTAGATCAATGATTGCTCAGATAGTGTGCTTCTAGCAGGAGGAGTAGTGCATAGCAGATGAGGTGTTTCTTCTTGGAGTACCGTTAGGACAGATCCCCACTCTGGAGACAGGCCACTCACTGTACGCTGGCCTGGAACCTTCTTAAATAAATTTGAGCACTGGGGGACAAATGGACTTCCTGAGCACTTGTTCCAGGAAAAGCGTTATGTGCTGGTGGTGTTCCTATATGCCGTCAGTTCCAGCGCACCAGCAGATAGGTAAACTAGAACTTGCCAACATGTTAGCTGTTTTTCTCCCATAGTTAGGAGTACTTTCTTGTAAGTAATTAAGTCTTAATGTAGAAAGTCTTAAAACAGACAGTTCTTGTCCCAGTAGAGAAATGATTGCTTGATTTATGCGGGGGTGGAGGAGAGGGAAGAGAGAGAAGGGGGGTTTGGTTACAGTTACTTCCCTTATGGATGGCAGAGCCAACAACTGACTGGCCTTAAGGAATCCTTGTTTTGTAAGATAAATGTTGCAGTCTCAGCCTCTAATCTGAAATGATTTAGATGATGTGATGTAGGGTATTTACCTGAGCAGTGCTCCATATGCCTTCATTTTATCATCTGATCCTGCAATGATTTGGAAATTCTGCTATAGTCCATTCCTATAGGTTAATGGATCTTCTGGAGCAGATTCTGTGTCTGAATATATTCTGGGCCTTTCTTCAAAATCTTGACCTCAGGATGCCTTGAGGTATGGTTCTGAGAGAGAGATTTTCAGTGTCAAGGGAGTCAGAACTGTTTAATAGGCTTTGGTTTCATAGCATGCTTCCTCCGTATAGCGGAATCGTAGAAGGGGGTGATGGCACCGCCCTTCCTCCTCAGAATACCCTTTGTCTTCTAAGCAATCTAGAGGTAGTACATGGCATTCAGTTAAAATAAGGAGCTTATCTTTTATTCCGTTTCTGGCCATCATGTTGGATTTATGCCCTCAGAATCTTTTTGTGGTAGCATTCTCTTTTAATATGGCAAGGACCTTGTCACATGTCAGCAAACTTTCATAACTAGAGGACCACAGCTTTACTGCAAGATAAATAGGTGAATGCTAAGGAGAGAATTTCTGTTTTAACACAAATAATTGTAGTTTCTAAAAAATGAAAAAGCAAAAAATACTGGCTAACTAAATGGATTTTTCTGTTAGTTTTATTTTAAGTCTGTTATAGTGTGAAACTCTTATTTAAAGGATGGATGCTCCAATGATGCATCAGTTTGAGAGCCAAGGGAAAAGCTTTAAAGTAGAAATTGTTCATTGAACCTGTGATTGCAAGTGTAGAAAAGTTAGGAAAATTGCACTGCTTTCTTTCAAGCTATATGGCAAAGTCAAAACACAGGGTTGGTGTACAGACAGCTTTAACTGTTTATTTTCATTTCAGTGAATCTGAAAATAAATGGAAGATCACTGGAATAAGATTAACACTGACAAATGCAGGGAAATGTATAAGGCAATAGGGAAAGCTTTTATAGTAGAGCAGTTAAATCTAGTTAATTGTGTTGATTTTATTGTCATAATTCTTAGCACTGTTCAGCTGCACTCTTGCTGAATGTCCTACATAGTTGAGCTGTCATGCCATAATTAAAATTGCTAATGGAAACTGAATACTGAAGTGATTAGTGGTATGTTACATGTTACACTTTATTATGTGCTGCTCAAACTAGTTGAGAGCTGCCTAGCCCACTGCTGAGCTGATAATCGTTGGCTGAAAATGAAGCAAGCTATCTGACACACACAGTAATAGAAATGTGGGCATCTTTATTAGTAAAGATTGTAGATGACACACACATTGGAAGGAAACAGTGAGCATAGGCTATTGTGATAGTGATCTGAATCACAAGAGTTAATAGTCAAAATTCAGCAACATGCATTTTAATCCAGGCTGTTTGCAAAGTAATATATTTAAGAACAAAAAATTCAGATTACAGCTACATGATGGGAGATTGTCTTTGGAAATCAGTGACTCAGAGAAGGACTGGAGGGCCATCATAGATAATCATGCCAGCATGAGCTTTAAGTGTAGTGATATGCCAAATAGTCTAATATGATACTCAGACATATAAAAAAGGGGAATATCAAGTAGAAACAGGGAAGAGATCTTGCTTCTGCATGTTGGTAAAACAGCTGCTAGAATACTGTGTTCAGTTCTGTTGTGGATACTTAAGGAAGGTTATGGAAATACTCAAGAGAATTCAAAGGAGAGACCCGAGAATGATTCAGGGGCTAGAAGACATGCTGTATGATGTGTAGATTAAGGAGCTCACCCTGTTCTTAATGAAGAGATGATTGAGAGTTGACTTGATCACTTTCCATGTGTAAGTGCCTAGAGACAAAGAGATCTGCTAGTGCAATATCTTTTCAAGTCTGCGAAGACATATAGTCATCCAGCGGGTAGAAGTTGAAGTTCTATAAAGTCAGCTTTAAATAAGACATAGTTTTCTAGCAATGAGAATATTTAAACATTGACAGATGAGGTGAGGAAACTCCAAATTGGAGACTTGAGGTCTCTCTAAATAAGAATCCTTCCATCGATCTTCTGGGAGTTCTCTAACCTGGGGGACGGAGGAGTCAGGCTGGAGGGTTGAAATAGGCTCTTCTGGTCTTGGAGTCTGAGTTTGAATCCTCCTGTTCATCCTCTTGCTTCATGGGTCACAGTTAGAACAGCATTGCTAACATTGCTCTCAAAATGCTCATAACACTTGCTATTGTGCATTATGATGCGAACTATAATCTGATCTCATACTTTAGGTCTTCAGCCCTTTTCCTGTAGGGGGTCAGGAAGGATTTTTTTGCCCCAGTGCACAATTGTCCAGATGTTGGCTGGATGTTTTGTTCAGTTTCCTCGGAAGCATCAGGGATTGGTCACTGCTGGAAACAGGCCACCACATAGGGTGGGCCAGTGCTTTGTGATGGTACAGAGAATCTTTTTTCATGGATGATTGGCTGGTATGCCCTGTTGACATGCTAAGGGTCAAACTGATGCCAGATTTGGAATCAAGAAAGCATTTTCCCATAGGTCAGATTGACAGAGACTTGTTTTTTTGTGTGTTGTTTTGTTTTTTAAACCTTCCTCTGCAGCATGGGGGGACCAATTATTGCTAAGATTATTTGAGCATATCTCACCTGATCAATTTCTTGCCGTTACAGGGGCCTCAGATATTGGTTGCGCCTTGATCTCACTTGTTCTGTGCCATCGTCACTCAATAGTTTGATCTCCTGAATACCGACATGTTTTATTCTAACTGAAGTTATTGGCCTCAATATAGAGGTATCTGGATGAAATGTGATGGCCTGTGATATATAGGAGGTTAGGTTATGATCTTAGGATCTCTTGTTGTCTTAAACTGTATGAAACTGTGTGTATACATAGAGAAAGGGTGAGCATGGGGACCAAGTTACACAGTATACAGTTGGGTGATGGTAGGGGGCATGATAATTAAGTTTGTATGAAGGGGGAGAGAGATGTAGATGAAGATATCTGCTTAATGAACCAATGGCTTCTATTTCCGTTGTGATTTGTCACACAGGTATTTTCAAGGTGGTGCAGTATTGTGAGGTTGGTAGTAATCAAGGAAGAAAAAGCCATTTCATTCAAACCTTTCTTTTCAATTCATGATGTTCAGAAACAAGAATTATTGTTTGTGAAATTACTTTTGATTTGGCTTAGCTGAAAGGTGACTTTTTTTCCCTAAAAGAAAATATGGAACAAAATCAAATCAGCTGGGTTTTGAGTTACATAATTTTTGAAAAACTAAAATATTTTCTTTTTAGAAATTAGTTCTAACTTTAAAAAACAGTTTTGAGAATATAGAGGTTCCATTTTCTATCTTCTTTTGCATGTGGTGACCAGACCTCAGATGGTTTAAGTGGTCATCTCTCAGTTGAATGTACTGTTGCAATCCTGATTTATTAGATTGGATCTATGTTTTGAAATCAGGTTTGTCAACATTTGAAAGCTGACTGTGTGCAACACATACTTTCCCTTAATGCAATTAGCAAGGTATATTTGTGGTATTTATTTTTTCATACTTCTGAAATGTCTTTGTCAGTTCCCATCTTGTGCTGTGAGCACCTATTCCATACTTTAAAACCACAAATTAAGTAAAATATAGCTCATCCATAAAGAGAGCCTGTCCCTTCTTTCTTAGTGAAGAGAGAAAATCTGTGCCAAGAAGGCTAATAAATCTATGCTCTG
The DNA here is from genome assembly GCA_032595735.1 of Pelochelys cantorii. Lineage (NCBI taxonomy): Eukaryota > Metazoa > Chordata > Testudines > Trionychidae > Pelochelys > Pelochelys cantorii. The sequence goes on along the minus strand of CM064326.1, from coordinate 252,184,474 downwards.
AAAGACTACTCATAGGAGGGAGTTCTAATCCTGAGGACCTCTTGCAGAGTACCCTGCCAGCAGCTGCCTCCCATTATGATAGACTTAACGGGACACATTCAGCCCTCAAGTTTATTCACATAAACCCACTGAAATCCGTAGGGTTGAATGTGTAGGATATGGCACAGTGGCTTCTTCTGCAGCTGTGTAAATTCAGCAGCAGATTAAGAGGAACTATTTGGGTTCTGTTTCATTGAACTTGTTTGCCCTGAACCCTGTGCAGAGCTTGGCCAGTGCTTTGTCTTCCTTATTTTCCTTCTATCACAATCTACGACATTCTTTTTTAGAGATAATGGGATGAAAGTGTTACTGCACTCAGTTCAAATGCTAAGAGCAATAATGAAAGTTACTGAAATCTGTTGAAATTATAGTGACCTTTACAAAGGGCGGCAGTGGACTCTCTGTAACTGGAGATTTAAAAATCTAGGTTGGATGTTTTTATAAAAGCTATGCTGTGATTCAAAGGAAGAATGAATTGAGGGAAGTCCTATGACCTGTATTATACAGGAGATCAGATGAGATGATCAGAGTGGTCTCGTCTGGCATTATAATCTGTGGGAGATTTTTAGCTTGATCACTGTAGAGATAAACTTAGTTAGTGGGACCACATCCTCACCAGCCTGATGTTTATTTCATATTATAAAACCACATTGTTTCTGGCACAGTGAATAGGAAAGATCCATGGCCAGAACAGCAGTGGATGCTGTAGGCCTGGACTAAGATCTAATGGTTTAGCTCAGGGGTTCTCAAACTTTTTGATACCGCGACCCCCTAAAATGCTTATAGAATTTGTGTGACACCCCCCCCCCCCAAGGTTAAGCAAAAAAAAAAACAAAAAACAAAAAACCAAACTGCTTGACTCACCCCTCCTGCAGTCGCTGTGCTGCAGGGAAGCCGCCAGCGCCACGCCCCTCCTCCAGGGCTGACACCCCCTCCCAGCACGCTACGCAGCTGTGGGAGGGGAGCGCACTTCCGGAATCCCTGGAAGTGGCGCGAAGGACCCCGGCAGCTGCAACTCCCCTGTAAGTTGGTTGTGACACCCCTGGGGGTCGCGACCCACACTTTGAGAAATGCTGGTTTAGCTGCTTGGGAGGAAGCAGACAGTATTAACATTCCTGTCCTCCACTTTCAAAAATAACAAATTCCAGTCTTTGAATTGACATGATGGCACCGTAATAAAAAAAAAACAACAAAAAACCCAACTCTGCCTTGTTCCTGTCTATTTCAAAGCTGTAAATGAGGTGAACTCCTCAGTGAATAATAAATCGACTACTGAATGTGAATCTCTGTCGTAAGCGAAGTATCTTCATTGCTATCCGTGGGCCATTTGCAAAACTGCTTGTGTGGGTTTTGCACATGATGTATTTGCTAGTTTGGGAACATTAATGCATCAGCAACTATGGTGATTTTAAACTTTGAAAAGCTACCATGGAAGACTTGAGGAAGCCACTCAGAATCTTTGGAACATGAGGATATGGTGGAAATTTCTAGGGCTTTTTTTTAGTACCGCTATATGAAATTGTTCTGTGTTTCTTGGGACGATCCATCACAATCTGTCTTGTCTACCTGGGAACTTTCCAAATGTCTTCCCTAGTGAGATAAAAGATCTGCATGTGTGTGCAGAATGAGGTGACTGTTTTGTTTGGAATATGTCGGTCTCACATAATGGCAGAAAATTGTACGGGGCCAGGCCCTGAGCTGCAGCCAAGACATGGTGCATCTGACATGGGGATGCAAAGTTGCCCTTTGTGCTTTTTGATCCTGAGGTTACTTTGCAACAGCAGCATGGTGCAGAGCAGCTGGAGTGAATAATAATACTGTACAAATATTCTGCAGTCCAGAATGAGGCTTATGATTTGGCCAATACACAAGCTACATTTTTATGAATATTTAATAAGAATGACTAACTCAGGATACAACTGGGCACCTATAGCAATGCCCATCAGAATGTTTGTGGCAGTGCATATAGGGTGGGTTTTCAAAAGCTTTCGTGGTTGTCCCCAACAGTGCTGTGCTTGAGAATTGCAACACTGATTGAGTGCAAGCTGGGCTAGCCATGTGCTTTGGAAAATCCCACCTGTTGAGAGCCATGTATATTTTTACTTAGTATCAAAGGATAGCAGGGATGCACTCCATGAAAATGGTATTGAATTTTTGCCATCTCTACCCAACAAAATTTCGTGTACCCAGAAGACTACAGGCTGAACTTCTCTAGTCTAGCACCCTCCGAACCTGACTGGTGCTGACCCACAGCTAGGGTGTAAGTGACTAGTTAACTACCCGATAAGCATAGGCTCATCAGGTAGTGGAGTCAGCTAGTTGCTCCCCCCCCTTACTGCTTCTGATACAGAGGCAGTGTTGGGGGGGGAAGCAGGAGCCAGTATTGGGGGGAGCCGGCTTAAAAGCCAGCTCCCCCCAACACCAATTCCCGGGGGGGAGGTGGCAGGGGAGGCAGAGGTGCAGTGGGAAATGGCAAGAACAAGGACTGAAGCAGTCCCTGCGAAGGGACGTATAATCCTGTTTAATTGGTTAAGTGGTTAAACAATTAAATGGTGGTGTTGGTGGGGTGGGGCTGCTCCAGCCCAACTGGGCTGGAGTGCCGCCCCCCCCCCCCCAACCGCAGGCAGGCCACACCATGGGGCTGTCACAGCCCCCTGCCCACAGTAGGTAGGGAGCTGTTCCAGCCCCCACCAGATAACCTTAACCAGTAAGCCTCACCCATTAAGGGAGAGGCATACTGGATTCACATCCCTAGACCCTGCTCGCTCTGGTCCAACTGCTGCGCCTCTGCCTTTTAAATGTAGCAAGAGCCCCCCTGGGTCTCTTGCTACATTTAAAAGGCAGAAGCAGCACAGCAGGAACCCAGGGTGGACAGGGACTAAAGCAGCCCCTGCTTGGCCCAGTTCCCCGCTGCACCTCTGTCTTTTAAATGTAGCAAGAGCTACGGGTGGCTCTTATTACATTTAAAAGGCAGAGGTGCAGCCAGGTAGCGAGCACCTACTCACTACTCGAGTATCCATCGACTACTCGATTAGCTGATTAATCAAAATGTAACATCCCTACCCACAGCAAGTCAGTATTGTTGGGGGAGGGGGTGGTGTCTCTTTTCATTTTTATTTTACTGAGACAAATAAATGGAACAGCTCTTGCAATGCTAGTCAGTAACGTATGACTGTACTGGTACACCCTATATAAGCTTACACCTAGGCAAGGCTTATTAGCTCTCTTCATAACAGTGTGTTATTGTTACACAATTTTACTGTATTGACACAAGGAAATAAGTAGCTAAAACATGAAAACCATGCGTATGCTTTGCAGCATTACCAACACTTCCACTGCTCTCTGGGCTCTTAGAAGACATTTAGGGATAAATTAGAGGTAAATAACAGCACAGAACATTGAGAGTCAAGACTGGTGGTTGTAAACAAACTTTATGGGACTGTGGGAAATTTGGCCACATCCATGCTAAGCTGACATCCAGCTAACTAAAATCCTGTCAGACCACAGATGTTGCAGGACCAGAGAGTGCTTGACTAGAGAGGTTCGACCTGTAGCGTGAAATGCATCAAAAGGCAGGCAATATTATTTGTATTTGTTAGAAGAGTATAAACAGCACTCTTCTCATCATGGTAGTACTTGAGGTAGGATGTTTAAAAAGATGGATGAAATGTAATCAGTGTCAGTTTCAGGGTAACTGCACCTTCTGTTGTCCTTCAAGGGCACCGGCTTAATGATTTCCAACATTCAGTTGTCACTGAAGCCCCCACTCTTGACATTGTGTAAAATTTTGTCCCTCACCTTGTAGTGCTGCTGTAGCCTCAGAGGCAGTGTTATGCTGAGCCTACAGGTCTTCTCCCCCTGCCCATAGAGAATGGCAACAGCAGTGCATAGGAGCTTGAGCTACTATTGCTGCCAGTCAGTAGGGACAACGCTACCTCTCCAAACTGCCTATGGGAAAAGTGGGATGCTAAGGTGCTGGGTCTGAGGAGGTGTCTGTAGTGGTCACTGCTAGGTCTTTACTACTGTGCAATATGTGCAGGTCCCACCCTGGCACCTGATTTCCACCTCCATCTCCTAGTAATGCTTGAAGTGGCATGAGCTTGGGTTGGGTCAGAGTAAAGAGCCCAACCTAGCTGTCACTGGGGGGTGGGAGGTCCCCGAGTAGCTGGTTGGCACGTGTGGAGTAATTGTGACTTGCATGTTTTGTCATTTCTTCATGGGCTGCTGAATTGCTCTTTTAGTTTGCAAAGCTGATGCTATTCAGTACCATTTTGGAAATGTTTGGCAATTTTTTGTAGTGTCTGCGGTCCGCTGTTTAAGATCTCAAGTGTGGTGACCCTAAGTAGAAAATTCTTGTAAAATTCTGTTTGAGCCCATCTTTCTTGTCTTTAATTATCTCTTATTTTGGCTTTAAGTTGAATTTACTTTCACTATGAATTTAATAAATGTATGACCTTAAAGCTGAAATATGTTTTCATTGCATGCAATGGTGAGTAAAAAAACCTGTAAATCTATGTAGGAATGTTCCAACTGTTGGTTGCTTTCAGAATGCACCAAAAGGCACTATTATTAAAAACTTCACAGTACTTGATTTTAGCTCTTACAGTCCCTATTGGCGTGTTGCATCAACTGCTATTTGAAATCACAAAACTTTTCTGGGGAGGTTTCTGTGCCTGGCATATGACCTGCACAAAATCCTCAAACAAAAAGATTTGCATGGATTTGATACCTATTTTCTCCACCTCCCCTCACTTCTCCTCTACTCAAATCCTAGTATTTCTCAATATTCTTTCCTTTGTAGGGGAAAGAGACAGGTATGAAAATGTCTTTAACGCTCCATGCACACCGCTGGGGATGTACACATAATGCCTGTAACGAATCAAGAGCTTGAGATGGTGTTGCCACCTAATATATAAAGTGCAAAAGTGCTACTTATTTTTATTTTAAACAAGTCCAGATTTTCTTTATTCTTTTTATATAGCAATAACTTCCTTAAAAGAGAAAAGTCCTACATTTTCCATAATCTGAATTAAGAGGTATTTCCTTTTCTTTTATATTAAACTATGTTAAGGTAATTGAAATACTGGGATGAGGTGGAAATAGTACCCCAGAAAGAGGGAAAGTGCCTTTTTAGCTCTTTATGGCATATAGTCTGAAGCTCCTACCACTTAGCTGCTAGTGCTTCCTTCTGTTTTCTGTCTTTAGCTATTGTAAATGGGAGGAAAAGGAAAGGAATGCATATACATCAGTATCACTTTGTGATCAGCACACCCTTTCATTTAGTGACTACTAGAGATGTAAAATCCCATTTAATTGGCTAACTGTTAATTGATTAAAGAGAGGTGAATGGGAGCCCCCTCCGCCCCCCGCAGGCAGGGGCTGCTTTATTGCTGCGGCAGGTGCAGATGTCCTGTAGGCGGGGGCTGCTCCAGCGGCAGGCTTCCTGTGGGTCTGAAGCAGCTCCCTGTCCCCAGTTAACCTTAACCGGTAAGCCTCACCTGTTAAGGTTAGGCTTACCAGTTAAACCATTGCATCCCTAGTGGCTACCATAATTTCCAACCTCCCATTCCTGATTATTTTTCTGTGTTCTTCACTAGCAGCAGCTAGACCACCAGTGTTTTTTCTGCTTTTTAGGAATAGAGGTAGAGATACAAGTGTGTATGTGTGTGTCTCTCTCTCTCTCTCTTTTTGCCAGAGACATCAATCAAAATGGAGTCTCTTTCTATTCAAAGGGTGGCATACAAATGTTGCTCTTTATAAGATGAGCTCAGTGTGTGTTTAGCTGATGTGATACATTTTATTGATTTATGCTCTTTTAAGGCACTTCTCAGACATGCATTATTATATTTGTTGTGCAGCATGTTGAAATGGGAACTGTTTTGCAATGTGAGCAACCCCATTTTCAATCTCATTCTGTAGCTCTGCAGGACATTGGAAGAGCCTGGCTTCATATAGTGGTATAACTGGTAATCTTTTCTCCTTTCTCTTTCAGGGAGTAATATGTGGGAGGCTGTGGACTACACGCTTCCGACATAGGAATAGCACTGGGCTGGGGATCTCCACTTCTGAGAGAATGCTGGGAATCTGCAGAGGGAGACGGAAATTCCTGGCTGCCTCTCTGACTCTTCTTTTTGTTCCAGCCTTTACCTGGATTTACCTGTTTTCTGGGAGTTTTGAAGGTAAGAGTAAAAAAAACCTGGTGGGAATGGATGAATGAGGCGGATGGGCGCTGACCAGCAATAGGATTTCAATCATGTAGAGGTTAAATAAAGCTGTTTCCATGCATTGCAAATGGGTTGCTCTGTGCAGCTCTTAACAATAGAGACCTTGCCACCATGTGACCGATGAGGACGATGTCAATCCTGGCATCAGTTGTTTGCTTGAAGTATGAAGTAGAAGAGAAAAAGCACTGTCAGAAATTATTTCTAGTTAGACTTTTTCCTCTGTATGTTTCCTGGCATTTCACTGTCTGTATCCCATGACTTGGTGGTAGATATCTATGATGACAGGATAGACACAGAGTGTGGGAAAGGGTGCAGAAGTACTTAAAAAGGGCACCCCATCCATGTGCTCTAGGCATGCTTGAGACACAACTTTAAAACACAAGAGCAGCAATTTAAGATAACTCACCACAAATCTCCTGTCCCCTTTGAAGAGTTCTCCACCCCTACAATTACAATCCTTCCCCCTCATCCTTTATTTTATCTTAAAATGTGGGAGGGGATGACCTTGCAATGAGGCCTGATTGTCATCGGATTTGAGGTGGGGTAGAGGAGGAGCTAGAACAGATTGCAGAGCCATGAGGCACTCAGACGAAGGTGCACCAGAAGCCATTGGTATACGAATGGAGTTCCAGTTTGAGAGTAGTGTTGCCAGGTGTCTGGTATTCTACTGGACAGTCCGGTATTTTCACCTCCTGTCTGGTAAAAAAATTCAGAAAATACCAGACACCTGAAATGTTGCCAGGTGTCCAGTATTTTCACCTCCTGGCCGGTGTTTTTTTCCGGCCAGGAGGTGAAAATACCGGACACCTGGCAACCCTACACACACTCGGCAACTGGGCCCAGCCTCCGGCCCCCCGCCCTCCTGCTTACCTGGTTCCTCAGGGAAGCTCCCTTGTGGCGCAACCAAAAGAAAAAGATGGCCGCCAGCAAAAAACCTCAAGACCTGAGCAAGGGGAAGCAATGCCTCCTCTGGGTCTTAGTGTTCAACCTCTCCTCTTCTTATCCCTAGTCTGATTCTGCATGCAATTAAAGGGGCCATACTGTTTTAATGCTGTTTTTATTTTATTTTTTTGCTTAATAACTCTTGGGGTCTCTTTTTTTTTTCTCTGCTCAACAACTTTGGTCTCTACCCCCCCCAACAGAATTTTTCCCCGGTGTTTTTTTTTGGGGGGGTGGTGGTGTTCGGTATTTTTGTTGAAACCATCTGGCAACCCTATTTGAGAGCTTCTGTTGCTCTCACCTTACACCTAAGGGGTAGGTATATTAAGTGTCATTGTGAACATGACTGAAATCAGATGTAAGTTGGTTTTCAGCTGTATTTCTCTGCCACTATAGAGTAGGAAAACAGTTCCCCTCCCACTTTCCCTTCTCTTGTTTAGTGACAGTAGGAGCTGTTGTAAAAACGTTTGCTAAGTTTTGCTGAGTATTTGTGTATGAGGTTACAAAATAACATTTCAGTAAAGTATGCAGAGCTATCTACAGTGCAGCTGGACAGCTTTTCAATCCATTTATCAGTGCCTGGCAGGTGAAACAAATATTGAGCACAGAAAATCAATCTGTATCTCCAGGATCTTACTATATAAAAACAGCTTAGATGCACTGTCTCTGGCCAGCTCTTGCTTGTTGTAGCTGCAGTGGAAATGTCTTTCTGTCTCCTTCCCTCTGCAAATGGAGATGCTCAACATATTTTGTGCATTGACTGGCACCTATATAATAATGACTTGGAAAAAAACCTACCACTTTGCCAGTTAAGTTCTAAATGTGATGGGTTTCTGAAATAAGAGGATTTCATTAGTGACATTTCACTGATGTGGGGTGAGAAGGAACTGTGATTCCCAATCTTATTTTCTGTTACTTTGTAGCTTGAAAAATTGGGAGAGAACATTTTATGCTTGGTCAATAATTGGTGATTTTGCTTTTGAAAGCTTAACTTAAAATTGCAGAATAGATTTTCTTTATCTTAACATGAAAAAAATGTTCTTTGAGTGATTGCTCATGTCCATTCAACATAGGTTTCTGTGCCTGCCATGTGCACCAGTGCCAGAATTTTTTCCCTAATCAGTACCCCTAAGGGCTGGGGTTCCCAGCTCCTCCTGGAGTGGTGCACGCATGCTGGGCTATATAAGGTGTCTCCTGCCCCACCCTCCTCAGTTTCTTCCTACCCTGCCAGTGATGGTGCTTGGAACAGAGTGCTCCAGCTTCAGCTGTGGCAAGCACTCTTTGCATTCAAGTTCCCCTTAATGAATTGTGAACTGTTGACCACAAAAGCTCAGGATACCGTCTACATGTTTTGTTAGTCTTTAAGGTGCTGCTATTCCTTGTTTTTTAACTTCTGTGAAAAGTCTCTGCCTGGGAGACTGGGTATGTCCTGCTGCCCTGGCAGGGCCGGCCCACAACATTTTGGCACCTGACACGGGGAGCTCAAATGACGCCCCCATGCCCCCTCGCTTGGGCCAAAACTTTGAAAGGTCTCAATTCTGCCTTCTTCCCATTCTTCTCCTCTCACGGCACTCCACCATCTCTGTGCATCTAGAGCAGAGAGAATATATATGCACCAGCAGCAGACACAATTTTCTACACTTTGGGTCCTAATGGCGCCCCCCCACAGTCTGGCACCTGAGGTGGCCACCTCAGTTCACCTCATGGTAGGACCAGCCTTGGCCCCTGGCTTCTAAGCTGGTGCTGCTTGTTGCAGGCCCATGCCAGTTAGTGGACTGTTTATGTTGCTTGAGGGACAGACAGATGTTGCATTTGCAGGTCCTTCCATCCCAGAACTGTTAAGGAGCATAGTATTCTTCTTATGGTGCTCTTCATGGAGTCTGTTCTAGCTCCGTCAGACCAGCGGTTGGACTCAGCACTGGATCCAGGTGCCTCGGGCACAGTGCACCACTGGCGTCGATGGCTCAACGCTGCTCGTCGCCCCCAGCCCTGGGTAGGCCTGCTAGGAAACCAGGCAGAGACAAGTCCCTTTGTAAAGACAAGGGGAGAAAGGGTGATCAGCCCATGGACAGGCTGGAGACGGCCCAGAAGGCAGCGAGCCTAATGCCTGGGCTGCCGTCATCAGTGTTAGAAATCTGTCTTTGCTCCATGCTGGAGGGTGCCAGGCTACAGAGGACATAAATGCCATGCTGGTTCCACCCCCAATGCCCACGGGGCTCTAGCACAGGGATAAAGCACTGTTCGGTCCCCAGTCACCAGGCATAGTCTGATCACGTTATCCTCCAGTGTCTAAGAGGAGAACGCTACTAAATCCTTCTAAGTCTGCACATGAGACACTGGGGCACGATGCACGATCTTCTGTGACTCTCCCTACTCACCACCCCACCGAAGGGACCCCTCGCCACAGCAGCGGTACCATTCGCTGGGCTGTAGATACTCACTGGCACTAAGCCAATCCAGCTGCAGAGATGTGTCCTGTTTCTCCCTGTTTAGGAGATCCTGGACTATCTGCTGTCCCCATCTAGGCACCATGGAGCCTCGGTCTAACACCATTTGCCAGACTTCAGGAGAGGGTCATCGGGGTGCAGAAGTTCGTGCTGGCGCTCCAGATGCTCCCAGTTGCCTTGGTCTCCATGGGGGATGGAGACCTGGCACCGGAAAGGCTGCCGCTCCCACTTGTCCTCTTGGGCGTCAACGAATATCCACTCTGGCAGTGTGATGTCGACGGTGGCCTCCACCCCTCTTATGCAGATGACGGCGCGACAGATGGCACTGTCAACGTCAACGACGCCGGCACTGTCGCAGGGCATGCTGTGGCCACAGTCTCACTGGCAGGCTCAATGGTGTCCATGGACTTCCTGGGACTTCCAGTTCAGCCCCAGGTTACTTACTCAGTTGTCGGTGTGTCCCAGGCCCTGTCAGTGCCGCCAGGGCCTCAGGGACCCCAAGAGGATGTGGGCACGCCTGCCGCCTCTGCAACAGGAGGCAGGAGTAGGGGACCTGCCCCACTGGGGCAAGGAAGCCCAACCAGCCCTGGCTTCCTCATCTCTGGACGAGGCGATTGTGATGTCCTCCCCGGCAGTTCCCCAGCAGGACTCAAAGGCCCACAAGAACCTACTCAGGAGGGTAGCCATTGGTCTGGGCCTCTAAGCTGAGAAGGTGCAGGAATCTTTGAGATCACTGTTTGGTGTCCTGGGTCAAGCGGGCCCAGGCAGGGTAGCCTTGCCCCTGCACGAGGAGGTTGCTAAAGTCACCAAGACACTCTGGCAGACACTCCTCCTCCATTCCGCCAATAGCCAAGAGGGCAGAATGTAAGTACTTTGTCCCAGTGGGGGGCCATGACTACCTTTATACCCACCTGCTGCCCAACTCCTTCGTGGTGGAGTCCGTGAACCACAGGGAGTGCCAGGGCCAGCCAGCTCAGCACCCACCCCTAAGAATAAAGACTCCAAATGGCTGGACTTGGTTGGAAGGAAGGTCTACTCGTTGGCCAGCTTCCAGCTGAAGGTGGCGAATGACCAGGCCCTGTTCACACGATATGGCATGAGCACCTGGGGGGGCACTGGCAAAATTTGACGCCTCCCTGCCTGAAGCATCTTGCAAGGAGTTTAAGGCCCTCGTTGAGGAAGGTTCCTCAGTGGCATTGGCACCTCTACAAGTAGCATCTGATGCTGTGGACTTGGAGGCGCACAACTCCATTCAAGACCAGCTGTTCGATATGGGGGCCCTGTTCACAGAACAGATGGACACAAGGTTGCACGGACTTAAAGACTCCTGCACTACCTTGAAAACCTTGAGCCTCTATGTCCCTGGATCTCAGAGGAAGTGGTTTAAGCCACAATCCCTCAACAAAGGGGCCAGTATACTCACCCGGAAAGAGTCCCTTCATACCCTAAGCCTCAGAAACACAAGCAAGGTCTCCACTCTTCATATGGCCAGCAGTTGACCAGCCAGGCAAAGTCCCAGGGCAAGTTCTCCTTTTGAGGGTGCTCCTGAGGGTGACATACTGGACTCCCAGGATCCTGCCCACCTGTTCTCAGCCAGGCTCCTTCCCTTCCTTCCGGCATGGATTACGTCAGACTGTTGGTCCTGGCCACTGTCCAACATGGCTACACCCTCCAGCTCTCCTCTATGTCCCCTTCCCATCTCCCGCTTCTGTACCTCTTCAGGGACCCTTCTCACAAGCAACTCCTTGAATAGGAGCTGTCCCAGGTAGGAGCGGTGGAGAGGGTGCCATTGGAGTTCGAGAACAGGGATTTCTACTCTCGATACTTCCTTATTCCAGAGGGGGACCTATGGCCTATACTGGACCTGCAGGGCCTCAACAGGTATCTTGTCCACTTTGTATGGTCTCTCTGGCCACCATTATCCCTGATCTGGATCTTGGGGACTGGAATGCAACCCTTTACCTCAAAAATGCATACTTCAGCTTAGCCATCTTTGAGGGCCACAAGCGATTCCTGAGATTTGTAGTTGCAAGGAAACACTTCCAATTTGCAGTCCTCCCCTTTAGTTTGTCCATGGCCCCCCAAGGTCTTCACCAAGCATATGTTGGTGCTCGTGCCATACCTAAAGTGATGGGGCATCCAGGTATACCCTTACCTGGAGGACTGGCTAGTCAAGGGGCTGTCCAAGAGGCAGGTTCAGCAGGATGTCCGCCGCCTCCTGGACACATGCTGTTGGCTCGGACTCCTAATAAACTAAAAGAAATCCCTCTGGGAGCCCACCCAGAGGATAGAGTTTATAGGAGCGGTCCTGGACTCCACTACAGCCAAAGCATCGCTCCCCCAAGAGAGATTTGAAGTGCTCTCCGCCCTCATTCATCAGCTCACACTCGCCCCCATGACTACAGTGTGATTCTGGGCAATATGGCAGCTTCATGTATGTGGTGCCCCTGGCCAGGCTCAGAATGAGGCCCCTCCAGCTGTGGCTGGCCTCAGTTTACGTCCTGGCAAGGCATTCCCTGGAACGGGTGGTGATGATGCCACCCAGGCTCTTGTTGGCTCTGGCCTGGTGGACAGACCCAGCACAGGTCAGTCATGTTGGGCATGCAGTACCATCCTCAACCGCACTCCAGGGAGCTGCTAGCCGATGCATTGGACTGTGGCTGGGGAACCCACATGGGGACCCTTCGCATCCAAGGCATGTGGTGCCCTCAAGAAAGGGTGCTCCTCATAAATGTGAAAGAGCTATGGGAAATACAGAACATGTGCGAGGTGTTCCTATCGCACCTAAAAGGCAGGGTGGTGCGCGTACTCACGGACAGCACAGCCACCATGTATTACATGAACAGACAAGGGAAGGCCCGATCTCCAGAGCTCTGCGTAGAAGCGATGTGGCTCTGGGAGTTTTGCGTCCTGCATAGTGTCATGCTAGAAGCCTGCCACCTCCCAGCGGTCTGAATTGCAGATCATCTCAGCAGATTCTCCTCTCACCACGAGTGGGCTCTCCATCCTGAGGTGACTGAGACTGGGGGCATCCCCTAGTGGATCTCTTCGTGACAAGAGATAATGCAAAGTGCAGTTGGTTCTGTTTCAGGTTCAGCCTCAAGCGGGGCTCTCTGCCAGATGTGTTCCTGTACAAGTGGTCGGAAGGCCTCTTGTACACCTTCCCCATTTCCCCTCATAGCCATGGTCCTTCAAAAGGTCAAGAGGGAAAAAGTAATGATCTTCCTCGTCACACAGGCCTCGCCCCACCCGCACTAGGGATTTGAACAACTAGTCGAGTAGTCGACTATCCGGTAAGCAACCCTCATGCAAACAGTGAGGAGAGGCGCCTCCACATGCTGGATGTGCATTGGATGCTGGCCTTCTACCTGAAGAGGACACAGTCCTTTCACAGCTCTACGCAGTGATGTGTGGCCTGTGCGGAACGCAGGAGGGAGCCCTACCTCCTCCCAACACTTCCTGCATGTGTTAGGAGTTAGGGGGGCCCAGCCACCAGAGTTGATTGGGGCCCCCTCCACTAGGGCTCAAGCTTCCTTGTGTGCTTGCCTTGCACATATCCTGATCCAGGATATCTGTAGGGTAGCGACATGGTTGCTGGTACATACGTTCACATCTCATTGTGCCATCACACAGCAGGCTAGAGAGGATGTTGCGTTGAGCAGGGCTGTTTTGCAGTCTGCATGTACATACGTAACTCCAACCCTACTTCCGCAAATACTGCTTGCCGTCACCTATGTTGAATGGACATGAGCAAGCACTCGAAGAAGAAAAGACAGTTACCTGTTTCTGTAACTGGTGTTCTTCGAGATGTGTTGCTCACATCCATTTAACCTCCCACCCTCCTCCCCTCTGTCAGAGTTCTGACAAGTAGTAACTGAGGAGGAGGGTCTGGGGGATGCCCTATATAGTGCAGCATGCCGGTGCCACTCCAGGGGGTGCTGGGGACTCTGGCCCCTACAGGTACTGCTTAGGGAAAAACTTCTGGCACCGGTACAAGTGGCAGGTGCACACACACCTATGCTGAATGGACTAGGGATGTTAAATTGTGTTTAATCGACTAGTCAATTAGTCAATAAGCGGGGGAAACTATGTAGCCGCAGTGGAGTTAGCTCTCACCCTGGGAGCTAACCCCACTGCGACTCTGCCTTTCAAATGTATTAAGAGCCTGCTGGAGCGCAGCAGTGCGGGGAGACCAGGCGTGAGCTGGGACAGCTGATTCCAGGCTTGTGCCTGGTTCCCCTCATTGCGCCTCAGCCTTTTAAATGCATTAAGAGCTGGGTGGCTCTTAATACATTTAAAAAGCAGAGGCACAGCGCCTGAGACTGGAGCAGCTGATAGAGGCAGCAAGAGAGGGGAAGCAACTAGTCAAGTCACTCACTACTCGACTCTCCAATAAGCTTATGATTATCGGATAATCGACTAGTCACTTACATCCCTAGAATGGACATGAGCAACACATCTTGAAGAACACCATTACAGAGGAAGTAACTAGTCTTTTTCAGCCTCTTAACATTTGTTTAGATACAGTTTTTTCTCTGATAATTCAGAAAGGTGGCCATGTATTCAAGTGTGTTTCTGTGATGTATTTAGTTACCTGTGATTTTACATGAATCACTGTGTGATTTTTACATGTGCAGTCACTGTGGGCTCATCTAAACTATAGGGAACAGTCTAAAGAAGATATGCAAATTCTGCAGGTCCTCTTTTGACCGTTCTGCGTAGTCTAGAATCGCCCTGTGTGAGGTCATCCTAAGATGATATAGGTGTAGGATTCACGGTAAACGGGAAAGCTAAGTGGGGCTAGATGGTTGCTTGAAAACAGATGGCCTTACACGCTAAAGGGCCGTGATTTTGTTTAATTTCAATAATTGAACAAATTTTGGCCTCACCTTTTTATTTTGAGAAAAATAATTATGGTCACACTTTATATTATGGTTTCTTTTTAAGAGTATTTATAAATGATGTTATAAGCAAGTTAGAGACATGAGTAGTCTGTGTTGCAGGTGATCATAAGCACAACATTAGAAGGTATTACAAATGGTTATAAATGAAGACTATAAGGAAGTTATTGAGATTTTGAACTCAACATTTTATAACAATTGATAAACCAATTATTTTTAATCATTTTCAGAATTTATTGACTTGAAGGCTGGAAGAGGCCATTGACCATCTTGACCATCTAGTTTAATTTGTATATGATAAGCTATTCAATTTTACTCAGTTTTCCTTCTGTGAGCCCAGTAATTTGTCTGACTAAAACATAACTTGTGTTCGACTATAGCATATTTTACAGAAAGATGTTCCGTCTTGACCTGAAGACATCGGAGATAGAGACTCCACAACTTCCCTGATAGTGATGGCAGTGGTTAATCCCTTCATTGTTAAAAATTCATTTCTAATTTCTAATTTGAATTGGTCTGGCTTCAGTTTTCAGAAATCCTTGCTTGTTGTGCCTTTCTCTGCGACCTTAAAAAAGTATTTTTATACCTGGTATGTTTTCCCCATGACACTGAAGTCAAGTCACCTCTCAGTCTTTTTGTTAAGCTAAGCAGATTGAGTCTTTTAAGTTTGTCACTATAAGAAATTTTCTCCCTCCATTGGATAATTTTTGTGTCTTTCCAGTTTTTCAACATCCTTTTAAAAACGTGGTTTCTAGAACTGAACATAGTATTCCAGTAGAGGTCTCAGAAGTGCTGTATACAGAGGTAAAATCACCTCCCTTCTCTTGTACAATTCCCCTCTTTATTCATCTGATGATCACTTTGGACCTTTTGACACAATATTGTGCAGGGAGCTCGTTTATAACCTCTTTATAAATTATTTGTAAGTAAAACCTTGATATAAAGTGTGACAATATGATTATATTTGACCTGATAATTTCATAGCTCATGGTTTTATTTTAAAAACTATTACATTTCTACAATAGATGATTTTCTCTCTATTGTTAGGAGGCATCTAGTAACCTGTCACTTCACATCTGTCACTCAGCAGTTGTGAAATAAACCCTGTCCACTTGGAGTAAAACAAGAGTAAAATTGTACTCAAGCTTTGAAAGCAGACACTACTAAACATCTTGACTGACACATATCAATAATTATAGAGGTTGTGACCCAGCATACTGAAGAGGATTCTGAATACTGTGTGGTCTTTGAATGTGTCTGATGATGATTGTTTTTAACACAGTATACTATAGGGATGTGACAGTGTACATGTTTAAATGGTTAACCGATGCATCTGGGCTCATTGGTTAACCTTCACAGTTACACACAAGCCCACCCCACCCCTTCCCCCAGCTGCTGCCTCTGTATCAGAGACAGCAGTGCAGGGGAGGGGGAGCTGGTGTTTGCAGGGAGCTGCCTCTCCCCTCCCCCGCGTGTGTAAACTGCTGAAAGTTTCAGCGGTTTATATGTTTACCAAAAAAAAAAAAATGCATTTTAACATCCCTAGTTATACAAGGGCAAGACAACATTAGGTTATCTGTTATTTGAATGGGAAAAGAAAGAAAGAGAAAGACAATTACTAAGTAATATTTACATTTTTTAAATAAAAGTTTGTGGAGGAGCAATGGCAGCATCTGCTGAAAACTGGAGATCAAGCTTATGGTACCCGGAGAGGAGTTGTTTCTCAAGCTGATGGTGGCTTTGCATGTCTCTTCATATGACCATTCTTTGGCCTTCTCTCTGTATTGATACTGTCCTAAAGCTTGAGTAAACAGACTCCCAGGGATTGCCCTTTCGGTTGGAACAGGTTATCTTGTCCTGCTTTTTAGAAAGTGATCCCTGTGCTTAATTTCATGGGTAGGGAAATGTACTTTATAGTATATGCAAAACAGCAGTGTATGTTACATTGCTCGGTTTTGTGTCATCATGTGATGAAAAATCCTATTTTTTATGTTTGTATTTTCCACTGTTTTTTGTTGGTGTTGTTTTTGCTTTTAAGTCTAGTTTAAGGAGGTAAACATCTTGCCTGGGAATTTCCTTATTTTTTTGCAACATGTTTCAAAATGGCCCAGTGACAATGGTCTCTACAGAAGTTTCTCAGAGATCCCAGTGGATTTTCAAGCTGCATAAGGACAGACTTTACTCCTCCCTTGATTGCTTCCTTTGGTCATTTAACTTCCTCTTTTCTGATTGTGACAAAATACTGCCAAATACTCCTTTGTGGGCTCTGAGTTTCCTGTTACCTCTGCCCTGAGGATCATATAGAGCAGATGTATGGGATTGTCATTGGGCAAATATTCAGACTATCAGTCTATCTTTGGCACCTATTTGGCCCCCATTATTGTAATACCTGAGTGCTTCACAGTTTTCAACACAAAAAACAACGAATAGTCTTGCAGCACTTTAGAGACTAACAAAAAATGTAGATGGTATCTGAAGAAGTGGGTTGTCCAGAAAGCTCATACCACCATCTGCATTTTTTGTTAGTCTTTAAGGTGCTGCAAGACTATTCATTGTTTTTTAAGTTTTTCCCGTTACAGACTAACACGGCTACCTCTCTGAAAGTTTTCAACCCAGTTACTCTCACAACACCACTGTGAGAAGGGGAAAAGAGGTAATAAGAGAAAGAGAAAAAGAAAGAAAGATTGTGCGGCTCATTGTAATGTGTGAAAAGATGTACTTTGATGCTGTTCACTCTTTTTGTGTGCTTACTTTCAATAAATAGGCTAGTGAATATGTTAATTGGCAAAAATATGGACAGGCACAATGAGCTTTAAGTTTTAATATTCATAGGAAGTGAGCTTTGAAATCATAACTGTGAATATTTGAATAAGAAAACTGATTCTGAGGGTTAAACTCATCCAATTATGCGCCAGAAATTGTATCTCATGATCCACATGCCTAATCAACACAGCTTGAATTTTATGCTCATAAACAAGATATACTAAGAATTAATAGTTAAAATATTCATCAAGTGTTTTCAAATAATACATAAATTTTAGGAAATAATTTTTTCATGGACAGTTTATTATCAGAAAGAGGTAAAACCTGTAGAATGTATTTTTCGTTATGAATTACTTTGCTTAGTCATGTCATCTGTAAATCCCAAAAAGTTTCAGTTGAGAAACCTGTTTTTGTGCCTGTATAAATTGACTGTGAGTTTTAACATTGAGTGCAATGGTATTTGAATAAGGTCCTGGGATAGATTTATCTGTATTTTAGTGGTAATTCTATGATTCAAGTATACTGAGATATGGTGTTGTGGAAGCTCTTTAACTGCTGCAGTCAAGATACCATGTGCATTTTTGCTCTCAGAGACTTTAGAACAGCAGCTTTCAAACTTTTTTTTCCCCTTCGTTTGTGGACCTCTAAAAAATTGAAAATGGAGGTAGAATTGCCAATTTTGAATGAATTCCTGGAGAATTAATCACATGGCATAATCTTTAATTAAAGATTAATCTCTAATTCCTGGAAATTCCAGGACAATTTTGGAGAGTTGACAACTCTAAATGGAGATGCCAGGCCCCTTTGGAAATCTTAGGCATAATATGCAAAAGACATAAGAATGGCCGTACTGGGTCAGACCAAAGGTCCATCTAGCCCAGTATCCTGTCTGCCGACAGTGGCCAGCACCAGGTGCCCCAGAGAGGGTGGACCGAAGACAATGATCAAGTGATTTGTCTCCTGCCATCCCTCTCCAGCCTCTGACAAACAGAGGCCAAGGACACCATTTTATCCCCTGGCTAATAGCCTTTTATGGACCTAACCTCCATGAAATTATCTAGCTTCTCTTTAAACTCTATTATAGTCCTAGCCTTCACAGCCTCCTCTGGCAAGGAGTTCCATAGGCTGACTACACGCTGTGTGAAGAAGAACTTTCTTTTATTAGTTTTAAACCTGCTACCCATTCATTTCATTTGGTATCCTCTAGTTCTTCTATTTAGGGAACTAATAAATAACTTTTCTTTATCGGCCCTCTCCACACCGCTCATGATTTTATATACCTCTATCATATCCCCCCTCAGTCTCCTCTTTTCTAAACTGAAAAGTCCCAGTCGCTTTAACCTCTCCTCATATGGGACCCGTTCCAAACCCCTGATCATTTTAGTTGCCCTTTTCTGAACCCTTTCCAAGGCCAAAATATCTTTTTTGAGGTGAGGAGACCACATCTGTACACAGTATTCAAGATGTGGACGTACCATAGTTTTATACAGGGGCAGTAAGATATTCTGGGCCTTATTTTCTATCCCTTTCTTAATAATTCCTAGCATCCTATTTGCCTTTTTGGCCGCCACTGCACACTGTGTGGAAGTTTTCAGAGAACTATCCACGATAACTCCAAGATCTCTTTCCTGATTTGTTGTAGCCAAATTAGCCCCATCAAATACAAAAATGATACTTGCATATAAATAGCATTATCATAAACAGCAGACTACAAGCTTTACAGAGCTTCAGAGGGGTGGCCGAGTTAGTCTGTAACTGGAAAAACTTAAAAAACAACAAATAGTCTAGCAGCACCTTAAAGACAAACAAAACATGTAGATGGTACCATGGGCACAATCCACTTCTTCACATGAATGGAGTAATTAAAGGAATAACTCCTTGAAATTAAGCCTTGGTCTTCCAAACTGCTCTTTGCAAATAGACTTCATAGAACACCTCACGTGGCCCACTTTGTACACAAGGCTTGTTGCAAATGTATAACGGTGATGGCAACAATAATCTGTATGTTCATGTTTCAGTCACATAATTTCACATGTGTGGAAGAACTGAGGAAGTTTTTTTTGTCTGTCTGCTTTTGTTCCTTTCTGAACAGTGACTGTCTTTCTGTGAAGACTTAAATTTCATAGCTTGCACATCAGTACCCCCAAAACTAGCTTTTGACCTATAGATCTGAGAGCCCTCCACTGTCCATTGTCCTAGAAAACGAGCTTACTGAAGAAACCTGAAAATGAAAGAGACTTTACATTACTATTTGTGATTGGAGGGAAAAACAACCTGCCTGTACATGAAGGCTTTTCTTATGTTGTGTTTGCTTTCTTTGCCTAGCCAACTATTATTTTCCATTTCCATTCTGAATTTTCTTTTTCTGTGAGAGAGGATCTTCTTTTACCCGGGATAAACTCCCAGAGCTATTTGGGACGGTAGCTTATTCAGATAATAAAACAATGATGTTTTGGAGTGTTTTGGTTTGTTTCTCTCTCTCTTTGTGGTCATTTTTGGAAAAGGGAATGGCCCTAAAATGGAACTGTTTGAAGTTGAGTGACTAGCCCCAAGAGAAGATGCATGAACTTTATGCACTGTCAGGGCTGTATAGAGTGCTGACTATAGGTTGAGTTAGCTATGACTGCTCAGACATCAAAGCAGAGCTTGGTCTGTAGCTTCTCTGGCTGTATGAGCCTGTCTCTAAGCATAGACAATAGGATGATTTTTGGCTGCTATCTTTATTTTCTTGTAATTTGGTATTTTTCTTGTAGATCTCTTAACATGCAGCATGATCTCACATTTCATACAGTTTTACAGACATTTTTATATGGTGCACTGATGAGTAAGTAGGTGCTTATTCTTGCTCTTGTGTCCAACTCTCTTGTTTGGGTTCCTCTGGCTTCTTTGCAGCATATGGTACAGTAGGAAACAAGGTATACTAACCTTATACCAACACTGTCTAAACACGCTTTTCTGACCTGAGATGTTTATACTTTGTCACATAGTTGTGTGCCAGTCAGTAAAGACCTTTTATGGAGTGGAGATTGGTATTGAGTTGGGTAAGTGTTTGGGTTTTTTTTCATCTGAAGTTTTGCACATCTGCTTCCCTCCTGTGGCTCCTCATCCTCCATATCCTCCTTTGCTACTGGGTCCTAAGTACATTTTTTACTGTATTCACCTGTCCTTCAAGAAATCATTTGAATGAATAGCCAAGCGTAAAAAAAAATAAAAAATTATGGTCTGGCAGCATCTTGAGTCACTCTCCTCTCTAGATACTCCACAAGAAGAGAAACTGTTGATATAAAAGCTTTTGTGTTCTTAGTCTGAGATTCTCTTTTAAAATATATTGTATGACTGGGATGGGGTTCCTTTCTAACCTATGAATTGTGTAACATCAGTTCCCTCTCCCAGCACTCTGTGGGCATGTCTACAGTTCAGAGCAAAAGTCTAAATAAGATACGGAACTTCAGCTATGTCAATTGTGTAGCTGAAGTCAAAGTAGTTTAACTCGGCTTTTGGCTCTGTCTATACAGGAGTGGCCCGAGGCCAGCTGCGGCAGCTGGCACCCCAGGCGGAAGGCGCGATCAGCACCCCCGCCTGCACGGCCATGAGTGGCTGTGACGTAATCATCGGGTGCCTGGGCGCCCCATGACGTCATCATCGGGCGCCCCGGGCCGGCGGTGCCCTAGGCGATCACCTAGTCTGCCTTGGCTCACGGGCCGCCCCTGTGTCTACATAGCAGGAAGTCAAAGGAAAAACACTTTTCCTTCGACATCCCTTGCTCCTCGTGAAATGAGCATTACAGGAGTTGGAGTAAGAAGTCCTCCAGCTCCACATTATTTAGAAATAATGGCTTGCTGTTTAGACATGCATTTTATTATTTTGAAATGTCAGTTATTCCCAAATAATGCTGCTGTGTAGATGTACCCTATGAAAAATAACTTAGCACATAAGTGTAGCTTCACAAACATCTAACTTTGTTCCTCGATAAGTCTGGCTTGTTCATTCTTTAAGTAGTGCATGTTGGGTGAACTGAGTGCTACAGTTGCCTTCATTAGCCTTACAGTTGTGAAGTGCAGACAACAAAATTGTCAGTTACATTATGATAAACCAAATCTGTAATCAATAATATCATATGTTTGTCTTTTCAAAAGTAAGAAAGAGGAATTAAATCTCTTGAACTTTCTGAAAACAGTCTTCTCTCTCTAATATGCTGTTCTGGATTATGTTGACAGTGTCATAACTTAGTACACTTTTAATAGTAATTTAAAAACTCTTTTAAAGAGGACCAAGAAGTTAAACCCTGATCTTCCAAACTGCTCTTTGCAGATAGATTCATGAGTTTGTGCAAAAGCTTCCCGATATATGAGGATGCATGGATTTTTAAGGTCAGCTGGAACTACACTTGAACCTCTTTATCCAGTATCTGTGGGAAATAGGTTATACTACATTAAGGAAGTTTTTGGACCATGGAGGGTGCTGGTGCAGGATCCGGGAGGGAGGATGCATGAGGGGGTTGGCAGTGCGGGGTCTGGGCATGAGGAAGGGTGGGGCATTTACCTGGTGCCCTGCTGCTCAAAGGCATTGCCCGTCCGCTGCTGTAGGAGCAGTGGGGAGAAAATCTTCCAGACCAGTGCTTTGCTTTGTGCGTTGCCATTCCCCCAACTGAGGGGAGAGGGAGTGGCAGTGCGTAGAGCTGCTTCCTCTTCCCCCTGCCAAGATCTGAACCCTGGGTGTTCCTGGATCAGGAACGTCAAGATTATGGAGGTTCATGTGCATTAGCATAATCTAGTCTGATCTTTATAACCAGGCCACTGAATCTCACCCAGTAATTCCTACATCAGGCCCATAACTTGTTGCTGAGCAAGATCAGATCTTTTAGAAAGGCTCCTAACCTTGAGTTAAAGATTTCAAAAGTGATGGAGATTTCACCACAGCCCATCATAAGTGGTTCCAGTGGAATTATCTTAGTACAGTGTTTTTCAAAATGGTCCACAGGCCTGCTTTGGGAAAGCCACTAGTGAGCCTGTACCACTTTGTTTACCTAAAAGGTCCATAGCCATAGAGCCTCCTGGCGCCCATGGGCTCTGGTTCACCATTTCCAGCTAAGGGGAGCCATGGGAATCAGTAGAAACACTGCCCTATACTATGAAAAATGTGAGCCTTATTTCTAAGCCTGATTTTGTCTAGCTTCATGAGGAGAGAACAAGGATGAGAAGAAAGATAGGAAACATCTGTGGGGGTTTTTTTAGTTTAATAAACTATTTCCATTCCAGCAGTTAGCCAATCCTATTTTTATTGATTCTTGATAGCACTTGCCCACTCCTTTTTCATGTGAACATGTTAATTTCTCTAATTCAGCTGGAGGTAGTAAGAAGCCACTTCTGCTGCTGATGAACAGCTTGAAAATTCTGAGCATATGACGTGGTTTGGAACAGAGCTTTTTCATATCTATGTTGTGGCTGAGAAACAACCACACAGTGTGAGATGATGTCTCCCCCTTCTTGTGGTGGGCTAGGCATGGATAAGCATGCCTGCCTTAGTTCCACCCTCCCCCTGCCCAGGACTAGAAAGAGTATGGACTCTCATAGTAGCATATAAAGCTACTATGATTTTTTTTTATATTCTCTCCAGGGACACCTCTTACAGTTCACCCATCTTTGAGTCCATCAGCAGTTGGTTCCAGTTCTTTTCTACCTTTGCTTCAGTACCCCACTCTCTTGCCTATCCATCTGAGAATGACCAGTCTCTGGACTTTTCTGCTGAAAACACAGTAAGGTCAGCAGGTTAACCCCTCCATACCATCCTCCTAGCAATCTCTCCTCTTCCTCCCTCACCCCCCATTCCTCAGGATGTCCTGTACAGTTTCTGCTCTCTGCATCTTCCGTGTCTCTCCCAGGCAGCGCTCACTTGCCCATTTCTTGGCTACTCTGTCTATGCTCTCAGCAGACAGCTCTCCGGCACTCCATATTTCCAACTTACCCTTTCTCCTCCCATCTAGGGCCCAAGTGCCTTCTTTTAAATCCAGTTGGGATCAGCTAAGCTTAGGACCGAAGCTGAGCATCTTGAAAACGTGTGTATTTAGCAGCATGTGGTACGGATGTGAGACATGGGTGATAATGAAAGATTAGAAGAGAAGGATATTGGCGTTCGAGAGGAGTTGTTATAGAAAGATCCTGAGAATAGGATGGATGCAGAAGGAACCAACGAGGAATTAAATAGGAAGATACAACCGAAAGAGAACCTACTGCAGAAGGTTACATTATACAACGGAAGTTACAGCTATTCGGGCATATCTGCAGAATGAACAAGGAGTGAAAAGTTAAGACACCCACAGCCAGTTGTGCAAGCCTATGAGCTTCAATGGTCGGGTCATGAGAAAATCTCAGTTGCTTGTGTTTTTGCATGTCTTTTAAATTCATGACAATGTCATGGGTAAAAAGGAGTAATTGTCGTGGGACATGCATGGAACACAGTCAGTGAAAGGTCTTTGCTGCAATCTTTTGTATAAAACTGACAACCAAGTCTAGAGATGCTGTGCAGATGCCCTCTTCTGCCTCCTTGCTGCTGGAAAAATCACAGCAGTTCTCGTGGGGGTCAGTTTGGGTTAGGAGGGATCAGGGAGAGCTGGTTAGCAATGGCCATTTTAAATTATACTGGGCTTCTCAGAAACTTTCTCCCTGCAATGCTTCCATTTCTGCTGTCCTCTGAGCTCATTAACATACAGAGGGGGACAGTGCTTAGGGCGGTGCAGCATGTAGCCAATGGGGAGCCACCCTAATGGACACTGCATAGCATTGGCTGCATCGTTTGTTAATGTCTGCTTCTACCTTCCTACTGTTGGAAAAATCATGATACTGGGCTTTTTTTGTGATACCTCTGTAGTATAAAAATCATTATTTTCTCAGGGCCATAATTATGGGGTAAATTGTGTTAGATGTACACCAGAAACTGTATAGCATCCTGCACTTTGATTAACTAAGACAATGCTATTTCAGTCTAATGTAGAATAAACTGCACAACAGTGCATGAAGTGGACTATAGTAAATATTGTCCTAAGAACTATAAACATTACACTGCTAGAGACACCAAAATGTGTTGCCATTTCAAACACCAGGTACTTTTATATGATAATTATCAACTGTATCAAAATGATTAGAAGCTAGTTATGAGAGAACTTGTAATGCATGAATGATCACTTGCCACCTGATCAGGAAAACTAATCTCCCAACCAAAATCTTTCTTCTGAGCCACAGCTTAGTCCCAATTTAATTTTTAAAAATAACTCATCAGAAAGGATCAAATCAAACACAATTTTAGCAGCATTTTGAGTGATTATTCACTTTAGGAATCAAGGTTTATTATAGAAGAAATGTGGCAGTTAACTCCTTGTGATTTGTAATCTTCTACCTTAACAGCATCCCTGTTTTGGATTCTTTAAATAAAACAACACACTTTCTTACAAATGAATCAATCTTTACAGGTTCCCTCTTATATTAAAATATAGCAGATTGTATTTTATTTTTCACGGGATTAATGCCTTAAGTACGCAAAAGTTATTTTAAACTAATACGTGGATTTTAGCAAGTTACAATCGGTAAGCCACCTCCCTGTTAACGGATTTAATTTAATCAAGTCATGTTATTCCCAAAAAGGTGATAGCAGTTCTTAACTATTGCATTAATAATGGTTGCCAAAATAACTATTAACACAGAAACTCCTTTTTTTGTCCTCAATATTGATATTCTTCCACAATAATCTGCAGTGATTTTAACAATGGTTTCTGTTAGTCTGAAAGCTTAGTGTAAGAACAAATAAAAATGATTAGTTATTTCATCCCTTTGATGCTATGTTTTGGAGAGTGTGGGACTTAAAATAACCCCAAAGGAAAGGTTACAGATTGCTGAATATTTTAAAAGGAGCCATATTCAGAAATCTTATCTGTGTATAATCATTTATCTTCCACCTAGTTTGTGTGAGGGTATTAGTTACCTTTTTGTGCACACTTGGGCTACGTCTAGACTGGCATGATTTTCCGCAAATGCTTTTAACGGAAAAGTTTTTCCGTTAAAAGCATTTGCGGAAAAGAGCGTCTAGATTGGCATGGACGCTTTGCCGCAAAAGCACTTTTTGCGGAAAAGCGTCTGTGCCAATCTAGATGCGCCTTTGCGCAAGAAAGCCCCGATCGCCATTTTAGCCATCGGGGCTTTTTTGCTCAAAACAATTCTGGGTTGTCTACACTGGCCCTCTAGCGCAAAAGCATTTGCCAAGAGGGCTTTTGCCCGAACGGGAGCGTCATAGTATTTGCGCAAGAACACTGACGATCATACATTAGATGGTCAGTATTGTTGCGCAAATTCAAGCGGCCAGTCTAGACAGCTGGCAAGTTTTCTGGAAAAGTGGCTGATTTTCTGGAAAAACTGGCCAGTCTAGACACAGCCATCAAGTGGAACATGGAAATATGAAGAAGAGTCTTCCTGAGTCCTGCCTTCCTTAGTAATGACCTGGCTTCAGTGCTTTTGCTGACGACTGACTCCTAGTTTCAGCAGGGTTAAGATGTTGAGTGTACTGAATGTACCTCTGTGATTTCCTTCAGATTTTTCTTTCTCCCCAGATCTGAAACACTCACATACTACTCCTCCTCCCACTTCAGCTGCCATATTTGCACCTCAGTGATTTAATTTTAATAGCAGAGATTAAGCCGTCTCAGCTCGTCAGAGAGAAGATATTAATCATCATCAGACCCAATGAGAAGTTTAATTTTCCGCTTCTCTTTTTTTCACTAAGCTCTGGCGGCTGTCACTCGCACCGATGTCTGCGGGACATTGAATAATCTGCTTCTGCAGATGCATTTCAGTAGTTTCACTCCTTTTATTTCCTCCGTCAGTCTCAGTGAGTGTCATCGTTGCAGGCTCTAATTGAAGACCACTGTCAAGAAATGGAGAGAAGAAAATTTTCCCTTGCACAAAGCTGGCTCTGGGGCTCATGGTTTTTATTGTATTTAGAAGCTGAAGGCATTGAAATACTTGAGAGTTGTAGTTTTGGTGTGTGAAATCCTATCTGGGCCCCGCAGAAGCACGTGTGTGTGTGGGGAGAGGAATGACTTTTTTTTTGCTTTGTTGCTGTGATTAGCTCTGTGCTTGTGGTATAGTGGAAAACCATAAATCCTTTTAATGCTAGGGGCTTGACTGCATGGAAATGTTGCATCAGTTATACTAGTATAACTATATCAGTATAGTTAAACTGCTATAATAATTCTGGAATAACTCCCTGTGTGGACAGTCTTATTTTGGAACAAGAGTGGCTTTTTACAGTTTAGCTTAAATTGCTTCCAAAGTGAAGCATACTGGGATAGGAGACTCTGCACTGGCTGTTATACCGCTATAACTATATTGGTTTAAATTCACATCCTCTCTTTTATTGGTATAACCTTCCATGTAGACAAGACATAAAAAATGCCAGCATGGACCATAATGTCAGGCAAGTATTGACTTCTTTCTAAATATCCAAAGCACATCAAAAACTTTAGTTGTCAACATTGCAGATCTTCCACATATTGTGCTATATTAGCCATTACTGGTTCTAAAACTTGGTTAGCTATTTCTTGCTGATGGTACAGTTCACGTTTATCAGATAGCAGATTTTCAGGTACAATAATGACTCAGACAAATGACTTCTCTCCATTGTGTGATCTCAGATCACATTAATTCCAATAAACCATGTTTTTAAGTGATACATGAATTTGGGTGACTCAGTATTTGGCTGTCCAGATTGAAACATCTTAAAAAGGCTTGATTTTTAAAAAGTACTCAACACAAACTCTCTTAAAATCAGGCCTCTTTAATTTGAAGTATCTTTATTTGGGCACTCAAAAAAACTATATCTCAGAATCACTAGTTACTTCTGAAAATTTCTCTTTATGGCTGCCTGGATAAACTGTGGCCCGTGGGCTGGATCTGGCCTGCCAAGCTGCTGAATCCAGCCTATGGGCACAGAGGGAGCCTTACTCAGGTTCCTCACCTACTCTGCATGGCTCTCAGAAAAGCTGGCTGTAGGGCCTTGCTTGTGAACATGTGCAAATCGAAGGGGAGGTGGGAGAGGCTTCACGCACTGCCCCCACTCCCAGCACAGTCTTGCAGCTCCCATTGGCTGGTTTGCAGACAATGGGAGCTGCCTGTTTAAAGACCAGGCAGCATGCAAATTACCCCCGTGACGGATTTACCGGGTGTGAGCTCCCCCTCTCAGCAGCGCAGGGGGGTTCAGCGAACCCACCATCTAGGTCTGCAGTATTCTTGTCCCGGGGTCCTGTTCCCTGGGGTGGGGCTCGTGGGTGCGATCACCCGTTGCCAGTTCGGCACCGGGGTTGGGCGGACCCACCGTCCTGTCCCCATTAGGGGTCTTGGTGTCCCGCCGGGTTAAGCGTTCCGGGGGCCATCCTTGGTATAGGTCTTGGGGTCTTACCCCCTTAGGCCCTTCCCGGATGAACGTCAATCGTTCGGACAGGATCTGGGGTCCCCCGACTCCTGGCGATTTCAGACTGTGGGGTGAGTCGGGTAGGCTGGGACATCAGGGAAGGCGGTAGTGGGGGACCCGGGCCCGCTCTCTCCACCGGGTCCCAGCCCAGGGCCCTAAGTGGGGGAAACTAACGTGCTCCCTCCACGA
Source organism: Pelochelys cantorii (assembly GCA_032595735.1). Classification (NCBI taxonomy): domain Eukaryota; kingdom Metazoa; phylum Chordata; order Testudines; family Trionychidae; genus Pelochelys; species Pelochelys cantorii. The sequence continues at coordinate 252,156,517 of CM064326.1, read as the reverse complement.
CAGGCGGGGTTGAGCCCCGAAACTCGCCTGCCCACGGGCGCCAAAAGCACCCTGCCCCGGGCTCCTTCCACTCCCTGTCTCTCGCTCCCCCGCCTGAGTCCCCGAGCGGGACACTTACCACGCCTGAGCCGTTGGCCCCGTCCGGTCGGAGTCCTAGGGGCTCCGGCATTGCTCTTCCTTTTCTCCAGTGGGGCGGAATGCTTGTCCTCCTGGGGGGGATTGGCGGCTCCTCCCTGAGCCCCCTTCCGCTGGCTCACCCGGCCGCTTTTCAAATGTCCCGGGGGGAGACGCCGTGCGGGCCCGCCCCCCCCCCCCCCCGGCGTCCTCACGCAACATGTGGGGTCTGGAGCCCCGCCCCTCGCTCCGCCCGGCCCCGTGCAGCCGGCACGCCTCTTGGGCGCCCGGTCTGCAGGCCACAGATGCTCCTGGCCCCGCCTCCCTCTCTACGGGGCTGTGCATGTTCCCCCGTGCCGGGTTTCCGCCTGGCCGGGGCTACTCTTGCTGCGTGCGCCGTCCGCCTGCCCTGTCCGCCTGCCCTCCCCGATCCGGGGGGTAGTGGTCTCCCTCCCCGGATCAGTGCGGACCCCACTGGGTCCGTCATATACCTCCCCCTTTTGAAGTGTCTCGTTCGGATTTGGCTCTCGCTCCCCTATTCGCAAAAAGAAGTCTGCGTTTTGGTGAGCGACCCCCGGCCGGTGAACTACTTCGAAACCGTATGGTTGGAGGGCAAGATACCACCGCATAATGTGGGCGTTCATGTCCTTCATCGAATTTAACCACACTAGGGGGGCGTGATCGGTCATCAATTTAAATTTATTACCCCATAAGTAATACCTCAGCGCGTCTACCGCCCATTTCACCGCTAGAGCTTCTTTCTCTATGGTGGCGTAGCTTTGCTCTTGGGGGAGGAGCTTCCGGCTGAGGTACAGGATGGGGTGTTCCTCTCCCTGGTGCTCTTGTGCCAATACTGCGCCTAGTCCCACATTGGAGGCATCTGTATACAGGAGAAAGGGCCTATCGAAATCAGGTTGTCAGTACTGGGGCTGCCGATAATTTTTCTTTTAACAGCCGGAAGGCTTGTTCAGCCTGCGGGTTCCATCTCACCCTCGTTGGCTCGGTGTTCTTTATCATCTCACTTAGGGGTGCCGCCAGCATGGCGAACTGCGACACAAACCTCCTATAATATCCCGCGAGTCCCAAGAACTGTCGTATCTGCTTTTTTGTGTTTGGGGTCGGATAGTCCCGTAGCGCCTGTACCTTACTATAGATCGGCTTCAGTTTCCCCCTCCCGACAGTATAACCTAAGTAGGAAACCTCCCTTTGCGCAAAGTGGCACTTTTTTGGATTGGCTGTGAGGCCTGCCTTACCTAGAGAGGTGAGTACCTTCTCGACATGGACCAGGTGTTCCTCCCACGTCTGGCTGTAGATAACGATGTCATCTTTATACGCAGCCGAATATTCGTGGTGGGGTGTCAGTAAGCGATCCATTACCCGCTGGAAGGTGGCCACGGCCCCGTGGAGGCCGAAGGGCATGGTCATGAAGTGTAACAGGCCGAATGGGGTCGAGAAAGCGGTCTTTTCTCTGGCTTCCGGGTCCAATGGTATCTGCCAGTATCCTTTCGAGAGGTCTAGAGTTGATATATAGACGGCCTGCCCTAGTCGTTCCAGAAGCTCATGCACCCTTGGCATCGGGTACGCGTCAAAGCGTGATATTGAGTTGACTTTCCGAAAGTCGATGCAAAATCGTGTTGACCCATCAGGCTTCGGCACTAGGACGATGGGGCTCCGCCATTCGCTATTCAATTCCTCTATCACCCCCCAGTGTCGCATCAGCTGGTGTCCCACATTTTCCGAGGCAGCGGCCGCAGTGGTTCACGCACATTCTTACCTTTTTCCGTAATTATTCGGTGCGCTCCTAGGGTCGTATGCCCGGGCCGGATTGTAAGGGTCTCCTGGTGTCGCTAGAGGACCCCTCGCATCTGTTCTTGTTGCGGGGGTGTCAGGTCCAGGTTTAGGGGGACCGCTGGCCTTTCCTCTTCTTCCCCGCCCCACGGTCCGAGGTCATCTCCCCCTGATGGAGGTGCGATCATCAGGGCTTCCTGAGGGATCCACCTCTTTAACAGGTTGATATGGAAAACCTGGGTGCCTCGTCGGTGGCCTGACATCCTCACTTTGTAGTCTACCTCGCCTACCTTCTTAACCACCTCGAAGGGGCCTTGCCATTGTGCCAGCAGCTTGGACTCTTTCGTGGGTAACAGGAGCATCACACGGTCGGAACTCTCGTTGATGCGCATTGGTGTTATGATGCCGTGCTTGACACCTCTGGCTTTCCTCTAGGTTCAGGCGTGCGTATTCCCCCAGCTGACTTAGCCTCTCACGCAATTGCGTGATATACTGGACGGTCCCACGTCCTGTCATGGATTGTTTCTCCTATCCTTCCCTCAGTATGTCCAAGATCCCTCGCAGGCGTCGCCCGTATAGCAATTCGAAGGGGGAGAAGCCGGTAGTTGACAGGCGGACCTCCCTTACTGCAAACAGAAGACCTGGGAGCATTTGATCCCAACCCTGGGGGTTGTCCTGGACAAACCTCCTCAACATCCCTTTTAGCGTCTGGTTGAATCGTTCAACCAACCTGTCGGTTTGCGGGTGGTACACTGAGGTCTGCAACCTCTTAATTTTCAGAATCCGGCACAGTTCCCTCATCACCCGGGAGGTAACGTTCGGACCTTGGTCCGTTAGAATCTCCTGGGGCAACCCAACCCTCGAAGATTTTCACCAACTCTCGGGCTAAGGTAGGGGCCCTGGTGTTCCTTAAGGGGACAGCCTCAGGGTAGCGTGTTGCATAGTCTAACACCACCATTATATATCGGTGTCCCTTCCCGAAGGGTTCTAGGGGCCCCACCAGGTCCATAGCCACTCGTTCGAACGGCACTGCGACTATTGGTAGTGGCACCAAAGGCACCTTCGGCACCTGGGCCGGAGCGGTCCTTTGGCATTCGGGGCATGACTCACAGAAGTCCTGTACAGCCCGAAACACCCCTGGCCAGTAGAACCTTTGTAGCACTCTGGCTAACGTCTTTTCTCGTCCTAAATGTCCCGACCAGGGATTTGCGTGCCCGAGTTCCAGGACTTCCTGGCAGAACCGCACGGGGACCACTAACTGCTTCAGCTTTCTCCCCCCCCCTTTCCCCCACTTCTCTCTGGTTACCCGATACAAGCGGTCATTCAGTACCTGAAAATGGGGTCCTTGGATTTGGTGGCCTTGGGTCCCTTCTGACTCTTCGGGTACGATAGCCTGATCCCATGCACTCTGAAGCGTGGGGTCCTGTCTCTGTTCCGTCACAAAGTCCGGGGTTGATTCCACCGCTAAGCAGGACGCTCCCCCTCTGGGTCTTTCCGGTACCTCTCCTTCAGCGTTTTCTGAGGTTCTCTTCTCTGTGTCCTGTCGGCCTTGACTCCGTAATAACTGCCCGAACCCTGGCCAGTCTTGTCCGATTAACACGGGGTAGGGCAGATTCACCGCCTTCCCGATTCTCCATACCCGGTCCTGTCCGCCCCCCGTCATCCGGACCCAGACCGCCGGGTATGCTCTCACATCCCCGAGGACGCACCTCATCCACACTGGTCCTCCTTCTGGCCGCCCTTGGGGTATTAGGTCAGCCCGCACCAGCGTCACTGTCGAGCCCGAGTCCACCAGGGCCTCGGTCCATTGGCCTTCTACCTTCATCTCAATGATGACCCGCTCCCTCCCTGAACAGGGGACGGCATTGGGGCCGACCTCCCTCATCCTGACTCAGGGTACAGTCCATGAGTGGGCAGTCCCGTTTGAAATGCCCCTCTTGGCCGCACTGGTAGCAGGGCCCCCGCGGGCCTGGCCTCACCTCCCTTTGGGTCCCGTCCTGTGGCTCATCCCCTCCTACCTTTTCCAGGGTCTTGGCGGGCCATACCAGTGCCAGCCTGGGGATATTGTCCCGCCCGTGACGGGTCCCTTGGGGTTGGCCCCTCCCTGTGGGTTTGCTTTGGGGCCTTGGCCCCCCTACCTTTGGGCCTGGCAGTGTCTCTCGCCTACTGCCTCCTTCCTCCATCTCGGCCATGAGGTGGGCCTCCATCAGGTTTACTGCCTCGTTAAGCTTTGTAGGCTGGTTTCTTCGTACCCATCTTTGACCTTCACGTGGGAGGATATGTATGAATTGTTCCATCATGACCATCTCCATTACCTGTGTGCCTGTCTTGTGTTCGGGCTCTAGCCATCTGGCAGCCCATTCCCGAAGGCGCTGTGCCACCGCTTGAGGCCGGTCCCCTGCTTTAAACGTTTCTTGATGGAACCTCTGTCGGCAGGTCTCCTGGGAGTGCCCAAGCTGGTCTAGCATCGCCACCCTTACTTTGTGGTAATTCAAGGCGTCACTGACCGATAAGCTACAATATGCCAGTTGGGCGGGCCCGCTCAAGTATGGGGCCAACAGAGTGGCCCATTGCTCCGGTGGCCAGCGGGCTGCTGTAGCCACCCGCTCGAACGTCGTGATGAAAGCCTCCGGGTCGTCTTGGGGGCCCAACTTGGTAAGGCGTAAGGGTAGTCCTGGTCCATCCCCGTACCACATGGGTGCACTGACCGATGTCTCCAGCTTCTTCTCCACTGTCTGGCGCCATTGATCTTGCTGTGCCGCTAATTCCCGCACCAATTGTCGCTGGTGTTCCTGGAATTGCGTGGCCAACTGCTGAATCAGTTGGGCCTGTTGCTCCTGCTGGGACTGCTGCTGCTGCCGCTGGGTTTCTCCAAACCACTCCAGCAATTGTCTCGGCTCCATGATGTCCTCTGGGCTGCTTCCGTCTGTCGTCCGGAATGTTCGCCAGATGCCCAGACGTTTAACCTCTGTGGGTCACAACAGTATTGGTGACCACATTCTCCACCACTGTGACGGATTTACTGGGTGTGAGCGCCCCCTCTCAGCAGAGCAGGGGGGTTCAGCGAACCCACCGTCTAGGTCTACAGTATTCTTGTCCCGGGGTCCTGTTCCCTGGGGTGGGGCTCGTGGGTGCGATCACCCATTGCCAGTTCGGCGCCGGGGTTCAGCGGACCCACCGTCCTGTCCCCATTAGGGGTCTTGGTGTCCTGCCGGGTTAAGAGTTCGGGGGGGGGACCGGACCGTTCTTGGTATAGGTTTCGGGGTCTTACCCCCTTAGGCCCTTCCCGGATGAACGTCAATCGTTCGGACAGGATCTGGGGTCACCCAACTCCCGGCAATTTCAGACTGTGGGGTGAGTCGGGCAGGCTGGGACGTCGGGGAAGGCGGTAGTGGGGGACCCGGGTCCGCTCTCTCCACCGGGTCCCAGCCCGGGGCCCTAAGTAGGGGAAAGCTAACGTGCTCCCTCCACGACAGGCGGGGTTGATCCCTGAAACTCGCCTGCCCACGGCGCCAAGAGCACCCTGCCCCGGGCTCCTTCCACTCCGGCTCTCGCTCCCTCGCCTGAGTCCCCGAGCGGGACACTTACCACGCCCGAGCCGTTGGCCCCGTCCGGTCGGAGTCCAAGGGACTCCGGCGTTGCTCTTCCTTTTCTCCAGCAGGGCGGGATGCTTGTCCTCCTGGGGGGGGATTGGCAGCTCCTCCCTGAGCCCCCTTCCGCCGGTTCACCCGGCCGCTTTTCAAATGTCCTGGGGGGAGACGCCGTGTGGGCCGGCCCCGCCCCCCCCAGCGTCCTCGCGCGCCGTCGCGCAACGTGCAGGGTCCGGAGCCCGGCCCCTCGCTCCACCCAGCCCCGTGCAGCCGGCATGTCTCTCGGGCGCCCGGTCTGCAGGCCATAGACGCGCCTGGCCCCGCCTCCCTCTCTACGGGGCTGTGCGTGTTCCCCCGCGCCGGGTTTCCGCCTGGCCGGGGCTACCCCTGCCGCGTGCGCCATCCACCTGCCCTCCCCGATCTGGGGGGGAAGGGTGGTCTCCCTCCCCGGATCAGTGCGAACCCCACTGGGTCCGTCACAACCCCTCTCTCCCCCTTCCCCCTTGGGCTCGCAGCTGTTCACTGACACACAACCCCCAAAGCCAGCTGCTCTAAGCGGCTTGCTGGGGCATGGAAGGCAGGAAATCTGCTGGGCTGTTAGCTGGGAGTTGCTCAGGTAAGCATCTCCTGGCCAGAGCATGCTCTGGCATCCTAGCCAGTTTCTCCCCCACAACCATCTGCTCCCCACTTCTGCCCCCAACTCCACATAATGCATATCCTTTGCCTCTTCTCCTCCTGTACCTATACTTTCTCCCAGGACCTCGACCCTAATCCCCTGTCCCAGGCAACAACCCCTTCCTGCCCAAGGTCACAAACCAAACTCCTGCACCCCAGTCCTCTGCCCCAGGTCACACCCCCTCCACGCAAAGTCCTCCCAGATCCCACACCACTTCTATACCCCAATCCGTAAGCTCCCTTTTGCACCCAACCTCTATCCCAGATCCTGCACCTCCTCCATTAATATCATGAAGGAGTGAGACCCTTGACCACTTAGCAAATTCTTGGAGTGGCTTCTATCAAACATTATAGCCCACTTCTGCTTTATGGTATAGTGCTCCCATAGCCTGTATTGAATAGTGAGTTGTTTGTTTCCACAACGAAGACTCTCACATAACTGTAGTTTCTCCATCTCCTAAAAGCACCTTTGTATTTGTATTGAACGCGTTAACTTCAGAGTGTCAGTCACCAAACCCGTCTGAATTTTATTGAAAGTGGTCTTTTTAAAAAGAGAACTTTGTTGTTATCAATATCCACTTTTCCACCTGGGGACTGAAACCCCAATATGCTAGTAAATTAGGTTAAAATTACATGAGCTCTCAGAACAAAATTCTATTACACATGACAGTTGCTGGCTGTGAAGGAAAAAGGAAACAGCACTTCTAAAACAATTAACACCATTTTCCTTTTAATTGGCATAGTTGTTTTTTTGCAGGTTGACTTGAGAGAGCTGGATGTATAATAATATTAGTATCAGCCGGAGGCAAATTGTAATAGGTTTTTTATAGGAAAAACTTGTGGAGCATATTGGGCTCCAAACTACAAATAGGAAGTCCCATACGCCAAGGAGGATAAACCATGCTTTTGTTTTTTTTCTTAAGGGCAAGATAATGCCTTGGGCAACAGCTTGTTTTGGAAAAATATTTGCATATTTAAATACACATCCTGATATTTTTAATAATGAAGGAGTTTGTTTACCTCCTGCCTCTACTAGGAAAGAGCAAGGAGGAGGAAGATGTTGTATTATGCAGATGTTGGCTAGAACTATTCCTGTGCATTCATGGAACTTTAGTCTCAGACTGGCTGTACAGCAGTGTTGGGAAATCTGAAGGCAATGATTGAGATGCTGAAGGCGATGACTGGGAGAGAATTTTCTGTGATCAGGTGTGGTTTTGTGTTTCAGGACTTGATGCCCACTAGTAAAATATTTTATTTAAGAGTTAGCGTTGTGGAGAGGTGTGCTGGTCAGTAGCAGCCATGAAATGAAGAGACAATCTTTGTGAAAGTATTAGCAGTGGTGTGGAAATTGTGCTGGTGACAGAAAAAAAATGATGGGATTGCGGTGATGTGTATTTGTGTGTGTGAAACTGACGAGGAGGAGGAAAGGATCTGGGTAGTGTTTTATTGGGATAAAATGTGGAGCTGGTGAATTGCAGGGCAATGAACTCCTATTTGATTGTCGTTTGTTGTGTTAGAAATCATCCCATTGGTGAGAGCAGGGAGGTGGAGGAGCTTATAGTGACTGGGACGAACAAAATGGGTGATCTTAGCATTTTTAGTAGTGATGGAGGGAGGGGAAAGGAGGTGGGGAAGAAAGATAATTGTATCCATTGTGGAGGGTAGTAGGAAAGGACATTGTGCCAGAGATAGGGTAGGTACTGAACTCAGACTGGCAATTTCATTTATGGTATTTCTGAAAGTGATCTCCCTGGACAGATGACAAAAAGAAATTTGTGTCTAAATGCATTCACTTGAACATAATGAGGATTTTTTTTTCCATACTAGAAAGATGAGACTCTTAGTTCAGGCTGGTGCAGAAAGTGTTTTGGAAACAAAGTTTTAAGAGGGACATGAGGCACGCATTGGGATTCTTGCCATGTCTGCAGGCTGTTTAGGAGCCAACAGCATTGTAGAACTGTTGAGAAAGTTTCTAGAGGAGTGGGAAGGGGTAAGGCTGTGAGTCTGACACTGAGATTGTAGATTCTGTGACTTTCCAGGACCTCTGTGACTTCAACAATGGTGGGTGTGACTGACCCTACGGCCGCCAGAGGAGCTGCCGAGACAGTCTTTGGCTGCCACGCACCCCTTCAATCCACGCGCTCTCTCTAGCACCAGTGGCAGACCTGGGCTACACGCTGTCATCCCCCGACTGCCAAAACTCCGGTTGTGACCCCTCTGCCACAGAGCACTTGCAGTGCCCTCTCTGCAGAGCACCTAAGATTTAGTCAGGGATATATAGTACAAGTCATAGGCAGATCACACGCTGTGAATTTTTGTTTACCATTCATGACCCGTTCATGACTTTTACTAAAAATACCATGACTAAATCTTAGCTTTACGAATGGGTACAGCTGATAACTAATATGTGGAATCAACTGCCATTGGATGCTGAAATGAGGAGACTAGGTGGAATTGTGAACTGTCAAGGGGCTTGGTTTGGTAGAATCTAGAAACTTCTGGAAGAGGGAGGATATTTCGATAATGTGGTTCTGTACATAGCTAGCTATGGTTCCATATTATTTTTCACACTTCACTGTCTTGAATTTAGTAGTTGGTTTTACCCTTTTAAATGCGGTAAATATGAAAGTTGCTGACCAGTGCTGCAAATGAGTGGCTAGCATATCGTGGCTAACAAACTGTGTGTGAATTTAACTGAATCGAGATACCTAAAATTGAAGAAGGCATTAGGGGACAAGTGATTTGTATGAACTGAAGTGCTGAATACAGATGTTATAAAGCAATTTAAATTTAAAGATAATGTCAAAACTAGTTAAGTAGCAAGAGAGAAAGATTCATATTAATTTAAAAATTCTGCTTATTTGGGTTTCTCATGATCAGATGAGCCATTGAGTGATGCATTTGTTGAAGTGGAATAATCCTACCAATGAGACATTTTTGGTGCCTTAGTTGTCACTGAAACTTAGCTCCAGTGATAATTTAAGACCCTGTTTCAGGACCCACAATTCTGTAGTTCAGTATCAGTTTCATTCAGAAGCAGTATCTCTGCATCTTTAATTTTTGTTGCCCAATCTTTAGATTGGTTATTAATTATCTAGTTTACTTAAGAATCCCCGGTTTTCACTTTGAAGGTTGACAGATTCTTGTCCCAAGATCAGGCCAGTATTATTCAAATTATTATATAGTTAGGAACCCTGATGTGCACAGTTGCAACACTCACACTATGGGAACGCTTTTAAATGTACTAATATAGTTTGTAGTAGGAAGAGTGTCTGAGATATAAGCCCTTTTATTAGCAGTCTGGTATGAGGCAGGACCTGGTCACAAATTGTGGGGAGAACAGGACTGATACTGCAGAAATGCACATTGCTAAGAAGTGCTAGTCACAGAGTACTCATGCAAACGCATTCCTATATTAAGTGATGCCAGAACATTCCAATATCAAGCATGGTACAAAACATTTCCCAAGGATAACAGAAACACACTGACCCTTTCTAAAAGATCAGGTCAGGATGTCAGGACATAATAAAAATGGTTTGTTCAGACCAACATGGACAAGCTGAGGGGTAATAACTAGCCACATCAGGGGTCTGTCACTTTGTTGGACTTGTTTGTACCCGGGTATAAAGATGGATCTCAGTGGGAGTATCTTTGTCCAGCTGATGTGGGAATGGAAAATCCTGCCAGTCACTGAGCTGTGTCCATTGTCATGGACATACATGTCTTAATATCCTCATAGAGTCTGTCAGGTCCTGTTACTGTGATCTGTCTACAGTAAACCTGGCTGGGCATCTTTGCACCTTAATGGATCTTGTGGGTATTGAGCAGTTCGCTTGAGGTCTCCTGTGCCAGCTGTCTGCACAGGGCTGGGACAATACACAGGAAAAACAGAAGCAACCAAGCATCTGATGACACTGGTGACCCCAACTATTGATCTGATAAGTAAGCAAGCTGTCCTCTTGGGTAATCATAGTCTAACATAACAGAACCCTCCCTGAACCCCTCACTGCAAATCCTCACAAAGTGTAATAAGCTATGGATATGCTTGATTACTAGCAAAAAAGGTCCATATACATTTACAAATATAGTGGAGGAGAAAAATGAAATAAAATCTGTAAGGCTAGGGCAAAAACTGTTTGCTTAAAATATAAAATATTGCAAACCTTAACCATGACTGTTTAATGGTTAAAACGACACACCACAGAATTTGGCAGGGCAAGTAACAAAAAGATTTTAAAAAGCAGGAGAAACTACAGAGCTGAAAAATGCTCCTGCTCTGCTAACAGGGTAGTAAACAATCCAAAACCAGCAAGCACATTAACAAAATAAAACATTAAAAACAGCTGTAAAAATACAAAAAAAATGTGCTGTCTCCTGTTTTAAATACTTGGGGTCAACAGCAGGCTTCAGGTAGCTACACTGTGCCTGAAGAATGGGGACAAAAATTAAAAAAAAGTGGCCCTAGCAAAATTAAAGAATGAAATGGGGTGTACACACATACAGCCAAGCATCTGATAACACAGTTTATTAATATATTTAGCACCCTCAAAAATACCCCAGCTGTAAGTAGATCTATACTACAGATGTACAACTGCACATCCATATACTCTCACTCTCTCCTGTAGAACAACCTGACATGTTAACCATCCTCTTCCTCATCACCAGTGGCCATTATTCTGGCACCTTTCAAGGACTACATCTTTCTCTCCTGCCCCACCTATGTTAGAACGCCACTTTTATGTGTTATACCGGTGCCTCTATTTTTTATGTATATTCATTAGGGGATTTCCCCCCTTTCCTTAGTTTTATTTCCTCCCCTTACTAATGTTAGGGTGTATTTGTCTAATGGTTAGTATATCAATCATCTCAATTTATTATCATACATGTCAGTTCGTTGTCCTGGTCCTTTTGTGGTTGGGTATCCCATTTGTTACTTCTTTCCTAACTGATTATTTCTATTCTTTCCAAGTTCTAGGTTGTGGTGAACTTGTTAATTTTAAAAGGGTATGAACTTAGGAAAGCCCCTATATCAACGTGCTTTAACACATCCTCTATGTTGAAGGTTGTAGTCACAGATAGACGGTATGATTTAGCTAATCAGCATCTATCTAGGTGAAAGGTGCCAAACATATGTATGCTAACTTTGCCTTAGCTCAAGATACAGGATGTGTCTTACAGGTCTCTTGTGTTACAGCCAGAATATATTCTAATATAAACCTATAAATAAAACAAATAAACTATAAGAAATTTATAAGAAAAGATACATAGGCTAGCAAGCAGGCTAGCCTGTAGGCTATACTCCCCAATAAAAGACTGAGATCAGAGATGATGTCATAAAATCAACTGCTAAAGGGAAAGACTTCAAATTGACAAGAAAGTTGCAACTTTCCTCTCTGGTAAAAGCATCACCTTCAATGTGATTCACAAAATGAGCAATTTAAGGAAGCAATTAAAACATGTAGCCTTAGATGTACACCTCAAGACAAATTTAAACTGATAGGTACACAACTGGATACTGCAACTGAAGAAAGGGAAGAAAAAATAAAGAACTAAGAGAATACAGCTGGACTTTAATGCAAGATGGTTGATTGAACACAAGTAATGACCAGGTAATGGCTGCAAGAATCCATATAGTGAAAAATGCATTCCTACTTAATGCTATTGATTCTGTGTCTGAAAAGGACACAGCAGAATGTTGTAAACACATTACTGGCGATGCCGTCCAAGAATGCAGGAATAATGCCATTGGTTAAGGCAGGGAAAATAAAACAAAGATCTGAGAACTTTGTATGCAGCCATCCTGGAATTTGGATGTATGACTTATGTTCTGGATAAATGTTTTGGAGAAAGAAATTAAACTTTGCACAATCCTAAAGTACATCATAAAAGTTCAAAAAAATCTTCTGCAGTCACTATGGATGTTAGTAAGCGAGTAAATAGCTAATCGTGTAGTCGATAGAATGTCTATTAACTACACAATTAGTCAATAAGGGAGGAAGCCTCCGGGAGTTACTTCCGTGCTGTGGATCTGCAGTTTAAGTGTAGTAGGAGCCAGGCCGCTTGCCTGCCCGCCTGGCTCTTGTACATTTAAACTGCAGAGCCAGAGTGCGAAGCTCCTGGACCCAGTGCGAGCTGGGACTGAACTGGGTCCAGCAGCCACTGTCCACGGGGGATCCCAGTGGGGAGCTGAGACTCCTCACAGACAGGGGATGCTTCATCATTAGCCCCTGCCTGCGGTGAGCCTGGGCCCGCTGTGGGCAGGGGCTGCTTCACGGCAGCCTCCCCTGCCCCCTCACTTCCCCCTCTGCTGCCTCTATTAGAGGCAGCAGTGTTTGGGGGGGGGGGGGGGCAGGTGGCATCGTGGAGATGGTGCTGGGGGGAACCAGCATTTAAGCTGGCTCCCCCCCAGCACTTGGTCCTGCTTCCCTCCCCTTGCTACCTCTGATACAGAGGCAGCAAGGTGGGGGGAATGCGAGTAGTCGACTCCACTACTCGCATACCTCCCTAGCCCACAGTGAGCCCTGGGGTTGGTTGACTGAATAATATAGACTGATGTCGCAGCTTCACACTGATGCCAGTGGAACCTTTGGGAAGATCATGACTAGAGCTGAGCAAATCATTGATTTTGTGTGTGTGTCCGTCCGTCCATCCGTCCCAGAAAATCAGGAGAAATATTTGGGTTGGTTATTAGGAATTTGCTGACAAATTAGAAACATCAGTTCTGGCTGTCAAACTGCCCTGTGTGTTCATCTGTCTGTGCCCCTCTCCTGTTCTGATTTTTGCCTGGAGGTGGTTTGAATCCCCACTTTGGAGCAGTCACTTTTGAACTCCAAATTCCCCAGACCTAAGTGAATGCTTTTACCACCAAAGTATAGGCTGTTCTACAGTGGGTTCTTTAAATCTCTCTGGCTGAGAGAGAGCAGTTCTATAGCCTGGTGATTAAAGCACTCAGCTGGGAGGTAGGAGATGTGGATTCAAATCAGTCCTCTGAATCAGGGAGAGGGAAGATTTGAATCTGCATATCCTGTGTGTCAGCTTTAATCACCAGGCTGTTGAGTCTATCCCATTTTCTCTTTTGACTTATTCTGCCCTCTTCCTGCTCTCTGGTTCATCTCAATTTTCTGATCAACAGACAAGAGTCTCCTCTGTTGGAGAGTGAGTCCTGCTTGGGACTTGGGTTTTGGCCTCTTAAGCCTTAAAACTCATGTTTTTTAAACTTAACCTTGTAGGATTCCGAAAAATCAACGTGTGTTGTATGGTAACGATGATGACTCTTACTATCTTTGGAAAAACTTAAAAAACAACAAATAGTCTTGCGGCACCTTAAGATTAACAAAGCATGTAGATCAGTGTTTCTTAAACTTTTTAAGACCAAGGAACACCAAACAATTTTTTTTATGAGGAACACCAAGGATTTTTGGTTTCACAAAAAAAAAAAAAGGTTGGGGGAGGGGCGGGGGGAGTTATTGAGGGGGAGAAAAAAGGTTTCCTGCCCTTTTAAGGGCAGCCATTTTTAATTCTGTTGTTCTCCATGGCACACCTCTGACTGCCTCTCGGCACACCGGCGTGCCGCAGAACACAGTTTAAGCAACACTGATGTAGATGGTATCACAAGCGTTCGTGGGCACAACCCACTTCAGATGAATGAATTCCATTGTCTTTGGAAAGCAACTTGAGCTCTACTGATGTAAATTCCTGTATAAGAGCTTGGTGGTATTACTGTTGCAGTGCGGGTGTTGGAATTAATCACACCTGCCTTAGAAGGTAAAGAGGAAGTGGTGAGGGGGGAAAGAGAATGCTACCAGTGCTACTGAGCTCTTTAAAAGCTGCTTGGATTTCTCCCTCAAATGACATTCTCTTCCTATATGCATAGGTGCACAAAGCAGTGGTGGGGGAAAGTGAATTTCTTCAAAGGGGGTGGATCAAGGAATGCAATTTGTAAGGAAACACAGCAAGCATTAAAGCAGTTACGTCCTGTCAGAGGGCCAAGTGGCCAGCTGAGGCGGAAGCAGGGGTAGTAGTAGCTGGACAGAAACAAGCCTGGGCTAGAGCAGAAGCAGGTTGGAGCAGGAGTTAAGGCAGACTTGAGACTACTGGCAAATAGGGATGTAAATTTCCAATTAATTGGGATAACCCCACATTTATCAACTCATAGGACACTCACTGAGCTGCAAGGCAAACTCCTGCTTCAGTCTTGCATGTGGTTTTCGTTTTGGGTAGAGGTCCTGTGCTGGGGTCCCCAGACGCAAACTAGACTGTGGGACTGCTGAGGGTCGCACCAACATTGGATATCCCTCTGACTCTGTGATGCTATGTCAAGCCATAAACCTGGAGTAGGTACTGCTCGTACACAAATATCCACCATCAGGAACACACCCAGCTGCATTACATGAGTATCTGAAGAAAGCATTCATGGCCAACAAAAGAGAGTCCCCAGCCAATTCCCCCAGCTCTTCAGTCTTGCACCCCAGAACTGTACCCTCTTGCATTGGTTAGAACCCTGGCCAGTGTAAGTTCATTCCCAGTCTGCCCGTCCCTTGATGTGGAGAGGACACATAATACCTTTGTAAACTGAACAGAAATTTCCCAAGCACTTCATCCTAAATACACTGTTTTAGGTAAAATACAAAACAGATTTTATTAACTACAGAAAGATGGATTCTAAGTGACTCTTAAGTAGCAAGCGTGGAGGAGATCAAAGTTGGTTACTTAAATAAAAATAAACTCAGTCTGAGTTCTACAAACTACACAGGATTGGAATCAAACAGTCTTTCCACCTTGGCAGATGGTACAAACAAGTAACACGTTATCATCACACAAGCTGAAACTGCTTTCCAGCCTGGGACCATCCTCCCCAGTTCAAAGTCTTTGTCCTCCAGACAATTCTTCCCCTGTTGAGTTGTGGGAAGAGTGAGGCCAAGTGATGATGACACTTCTCTTGTAGTTTCTTCCAGCTTGCTGGAAAGATCTATGTTTGTGACCTGGGATCTGCCCCTATTGGTTGAGCAGTATCTGTTGTCTACAAGTCTCCATTGTATATAGTTAAGGAGGATTCTTTCCTTGATGGGTGTCAATGAACGATTAACTGCTGTCTGGCTACTTCACTTTTGTACCTAAAAGGCTGGTTGTGGGTGTTCCCACTCTCACAACATATTTCAGTAACACACATAGCAAAACATCATAACTTCCCATATAATGATAGTGTATACAACTCAAGTGGATATTAATGTTAAACACATCAAGACGTTTGAAATGGTACATTACAAGGCATATGTTGTACAAAACATACCATAATTCTGTGACCGTGGTGAATCTGAAAGTTCTAACTTGTTACTTACTCTGAGGCACAGTGTCACTGACCCTTCTGGTTTCTCGTGCTTATTCCATAAATGAGCTTAGTTGCTTTTTACCTGTATCCTGAATGAAACACAGCTGTGACACCCACTTCAGTGAGCTTTAACTCAACCTGTAACAGTTCCTTGGAGGACTGGATCTCTGATGCCACCTGCATAGTTCCTTTCAGGTGGTGCGGTAAGAAGCATCCTCACTGACTTAAATATGAGACATAAAATATCCATCTGGCATGTTATCCATAATTTTGCTTGCTATCAAATGCTAGATGAACTTGTATTTGAGCCCAGGTTTATCATCTTTTTTTATTTTGTCACAATACTAAATTTATTATATCAATATTATTTGTGGCCACCAGACCTGTAACCAAGAGAGGGTGTAGCCTCTTCATACTCAATGTAAACTTGTACTCTGGAAGTGATTTGGCAAAAAAGGTATGTCATCTCACTCTTTAGGCCAATATCTTGTGTGTATTCAGTTTTATCCTGTTATTGTATTGGACTAACATTTTTAGTCCTTGTCCTCTTAGCTCTGAAGAGCCAATACTACAGATATGGAAGAATGAGATGGAAAATTTTCTGATATGCATGTCATAAACAGAATTGCTAACAACATTCTGATTAACAGTTCTTTTGGTTTTGAAGTTTCATGAGAGAAATAACCCTTTATTTTTATATTCCAACTTGAATTCCACAATATACTTTTTTTCAAAATGACTATTTATAATTGAACCACATTTTATGGTTGAATCTTGCTTAACATTAGAAGTCTAACTTTGAGCTCCATCATACCAAAATCCTAAAATGGTCACTTCCATTTCAAATTTGGGAAAGATGATCTGTGGCTACAGGACAGTTTTTTGCCAAAATTTTGAGATACTGAACTTAAAAAAAAAAAGTGCTAGACATATTTTTGAAATTATCTAACACATTTTGGAGATTATAAAAAATACATTGGACATATGTCTGTTATGGATGGTCATTTAATCCTGCTTCTGAATGAGTGGATGGATTAGATGACCTCTTAAAGTCCCGTTCAGGTCTATATTAGTATGATTTAATGATTTTTGCTACCTCTTATTCTTAAGAGGCTTCATATGAGGTTTATTGGAAAGATCTTGGTGCAATCTATTGCACAAGACAGTTTTTGAGACTAGAAAAAGCATGTCTGAGAAGTGATTCATTGGTCATTTAGGATTGTCAGAATGGCTTTGCAGAAGAGCACCTTCAAAACCATAAATCAGGGTAGGATGCAAACAAGAGAAATGATAACCTATGGAAACCCAGGCAACTAGAGTTGGGTACAATTAAAGTAAAAGATTATTGAAAGCTTGGTGATTCACAGGTAAGGCAGCCAAACTACCGTAACACATACTCGGACCAAACAGAAATTCTGAGACAACAGTAAATGTTCAGAATAAGCAGTTTCATCTCCTTAGTGACTGCAAACATGAAGGTGCCTTACTCTTGCAGTGGTTGCTTTGGTTTGAGAGGCTTTCGACTTCTTAAATCTCTTAGGAAAAAGTCCTTGATCCAAGAGTACTATACCTTACAATGTAGACATGAAAGGAACTAAGTACAGAAGATATGTAAGGATGCTGAAGTCATTACAGGATCATAGTTAAAATACTCTGGGCATCTGAACTGTGACTGTACAGATGTTCAAATATTTGAGTTTGAAGCTTAATCTTAACTCAAAAATATTTTCTGAGTTTCTATAGCTATTTTGGGGGTAACTACAACATTTTTGTAATATTTTTCATGGCCATAAGTTTCTAGTGCTGATGTGTGCTCTCAGCCTTAACACTAGTTTGTTGATGATCTTATTGACATATCATGATTTCCTTGTAGAATCAGGCAGAAAAATAATCCATCATGTCAGAAAGGAAGCTTTTAATCAAACATATTACCTATTTTTCTTTGACACCAAGAATATTGAAAGCTACGGTTTTTCTTTTCTTCACGTTTGTTGTGGTATGATTGGCCCTCTGCAAGGTTAGTCTTCAAATTGACGTGTCACAGGGAACAATTACCGCAGAGTCCAAAAACCTTGTGAATCCAGTGTCCTTAACAGCCACCATGCCGCCTCCTTTCCTGCCTATTCTGCTTGTGCTTAATTTGCTGTTCTGTTTTCACATAGCCGAGCTTCTTCTCTGATACATGCTGAAGTTTAAAAAAAAAATGAAATTCATCACCAGAAGTTCTTTTCTGCCTTGTTTAGTACTTTTGCTGTCTCTCACTGTATCACAACCTGTCACTCTGTCACACTCCACTGCCCACTCATACACTCATTCATACGCCTGCTTTTTCTTTCACACTTATGCTCTGTTACCCTCTGTCAATCTTGCTTCTGCTCACTCAAAATGCTACCCATATTTTCCTTTTACACTTGCTGCAGTTCACACTTCCCTTGTACCATCACACTTTTCTCAGTGTTTTCATGCTTGTACTCTTTTAGGCTCTTTCTTGTGTACTTCCTTTTATGCTTCATTTCACCATGACTTTCTGTCACACATGTTCAACCTTCTGCATTTTATCACTGAACTCCTAGGGGTACATTGGCAGCATTTCCTATGGGGAATTGGGGCGGTTGTTCTGATGTATCTCTAATAACATTTATATGCCTAGCTTGACACAAACCATCCTGCCATCAGAAAACATCAGCATCTGCTAGTTTTCTCTCTGTTTTTTCCAGTCTTCTTTTTGTTTTCTATGCAAATAGTTTTCCACTAGCAAAATAATTTTTGCCAGATACAAAATGTAATTGTAAAGTAGTGCAGTCTTCAGCTATGTCTAGACTGCAGAGCTTTTCCGTGATACCTCCAGCATCCCGAAAAAGCTCCTCCGCATGCAAGGAACGTGTCCACTTTTTCGGAACAGTTTCCGAAAAAGCTGACATTTTCTTTCGGCATCCCTGTATTCCTCTTAGTGAGGGGAATAAGGGATGTTATGAAAGAGGAGTTTTTTTCCAAAATGTGGCCCTGTGTAGATGGGCCAAATTTCGGAAAAGCCTCTTTTGGAAAAACCCCCCAGAAAAGATACACAAATTGCGGTTTGCAATTTGTGTATCTTTTTCTCACTTTTCTTGGCAGTGTAGACATAGCCTTCATGTCACAGTGCCTGGGAACCTGGCAATTGAGGTAAAATAGAACATTGCTACCCAAATAATCACATTAGCAGTGATATGATAAATCAGATAGTGTCAGATATTTTTCTTCTCTCAGGAAAACAGTAATGTTTTAGAATGGACAGACCAAGCTTCTCTGTGTTCAGTTCTCCAAGTGTTGGATAGCTCTGCTTAATGTTAACAAAACAGTTCACAAATTGTAGGTTCTGTTTTTGCTTTGGGAGTCCTTCCATACATTGATTACCTTCTCTATTAATAAATTTCCTCCAACCACTTACTCTCTAGTTTGTAGCTGCCCTATTGTTTTATCATGTTAATCTCTCATGTAGTTGGTTGTTATCCATTTTCTCTGGTTTACAAGGGCAGGTTAATAGTTATTTATCCGAAACCATGTATAGGGCTTCCACTGAAGAAGATTTGATGTAATTTAATCTAACATTGCCAGCCAAGGTTAATCAGGAATTCCAATGTTTTTTAAATAGCTGAAAATCTCTTTATAAATCCTTTGCCTTATCTCTTTCTGCCCAGTATTTAGAATTTAGTCCAGTAAATGTCTCCCAGCAGCACTATTGATGTCTGAGGGCATTTGTGCCTATAGAATCATAGAATACTAGGACTGGAAGGGACCTCGAGAGGTCATCGAGTCCAGCCCCCTGCCCTCATGGCAGGACCAAATACTGTCTAGACCATCCCTGATAGACATTTATCTAACCTACTCTTAAATATCTCCAAAGATGGAGTTTCCACAACCTCCCTGGGCAATTTATTCCAGTGTTTGACTACCCTGACAGTTAGGAACTTTTTCCTAATGTCCAACCTAAACCTCCCTTGCTTCAGTTTAAGCCCATTGCTTCTTGTTCTATCCTCAGAGGCCAAGATGAACAAGTTTTCTCTCTCCTCCTTATGACACCCTTTTAGATACCTGAAAACTGCTATCATGTCCCCCCTCAATCTTCTCTTTTCTAAACTAAACAAACCCAATTCTTTCAGCCTTCCTTCATAGGTCATGTTCTCTAGACCTTTAATCATTCTTGTTGCTCTTCTCTGGACCCTCTCCAGTTTCTCCACCTCTTTCTTGAACTGCGGTGCCCAGAACTGGACACAATACTCCAACTGAGGCCTAACTAGTGCAGAGTAGAGCGGAAGAATGACTGCTCGTGTCTTGCTCACAACACACCTGTTAATGCATCCCAGAATCAGGTTTGCTTTTTTTGCAACAGCATCACACTGCTGACTCATATTCAGCTTGTGGTCCACTATAACCCCTAGATCCCTTTCTGCCGTACTCCTTCCTAGACAGTCGCTTCCCATTCTGTATGTGTGAAACTGATTGTTCCTTCCTAAGTGGAGCACTTTGCATTTGTCTTTATTAAACTTCATCCTGTTTACCTCAGACCATTTCTCCAATTTGTCCAGATCATTTTGAATTATGACCCTATCCTCCAGAGCAGTCGCAACCCCTCCCAGCTTGGTATCATCTGCAAACTTAATAAGTGTACTTTCTATGCCAATATCTAAATCGTTGATGAAGATTTTGGAGAGCCGGTCCCAAAACAGACCCATGCGGAACCCCACTTGTTATACCTTTCCAGCAGGATTGTGAACCATTAATAACTACTCTCTGAGTACGGTTATCCAGCCAGTTATGCACCCACCTTATAGTAGCCCCATCTAAGTTGTATTTGCTTAGTTTATTGAGAAGAATATCATGTGAGACTGTATCAAATGCCTTACTAAAGTCTAGGTATACCACATCCACCGCTTCTCCCTTATCCACAAGACTCGTTATCCTATCAAAGAAAGCTATCAGATTGGTTTGACATGATTTGTTCTTTACAAATCCATGCTGGCTGTTCCCTATCACCTTGCCACTTTCCAAGTGTTTACAGATGATTTCCTTAATTACTTGCTCCATTATCTTCCCTGGCACAGAAGTTAAACTAACTGGTCTGTAGTTTCCTGGGTTGTTCTTATTTCCCTTTTTATAAATGGGCACTATATTTGCCCTTTTCCAGTCTTCTGGAATCTCTCCTGTCTCCCATGATTTTCCAAAGATGATAGCTAGAGGCTCAGATACCTCCTCTATCAGCTCCTTGAGTATTCTAGGATGCATTTCATCAGGCCCTGGTGACTTGCAGGCATCTAACTTTTCTAGGTGATTTTTAACTTGTTCTTTTTTTATTTTATCTTCTAAACCTACCCCTTGGTTTGTGCTTGCTTCAGTGTGATGAAAAGAAGCCTGTATTTAAATAAACATCAATATAATCAATGTGACTGGAAAGAAACTATAGATGAGAACTTGGATTTATTGTATTTTTATTGTATTTTTTATTGTATATTTTATTTTTTTGCAGAGAGGAATAGTTAAACACTGGTTTAAATCATGGAGCATGAAGTTTAACCAACTTCTGGAATTTTTATTTTCATTAATAATGACACATTTAATGTTGTTGGTATCCATAAGGTTAGCTTGGCACAAGCCAATAGAGAATTCTGATAACCAGAACAGTAAATTGGTTTTTTGGAGTTACTTAGAGAAAGCGAATGTAGTCAATGAAGGTGATGAAAGATAAATTATTATTTGTCTTCCTGGTGTGACAAAACAAATCTAATTTCTGAATGATTGGGATTTAAATAGATCATACAAGTTTGCTCTTTTGCTTTTGACCAAAGAGTTGGAACAAAAATAGTTCTGTTTTTTATATTCAACACTTTTGTTTGAGTCTTGGATTATCTGAATTACAGATAGAGCCCATGTGATAAATGTGTGTGCAGAGATGCAAGTGCGCTTAACCTGATGAACGTGGCTTAGAGAAATGGCAAGCAAATGTTGCCAACCTTCACCAATTTATTTCAGGTCTTGTGATATTTAATGCTGTCCTTCAAGCCACAGTTTCTGGAAACAAGTGATTACATGAGAATTTCAGCTTTTATATTAAAAAGTAGCAAGTTTCCATGGTTGCAGAGAAAAGCTTGAAAATGTGTCCTCAGTGTAGCCTAAATGTTCATAAATCAAAAAGCAAATAGCAGGAACCCGATTTTTTTGTTTTATTTAAGAAAAAATTAAGACAACCTCATGATGTTTGAAGACCTGAACTCATGATTTTTGAGGTTTTCAGTATTGTGAAATGTCATTTTTAATTAATGGAGCATAATCAAACTGATTTCTACTCCATTTTAAAAACAATCTAAAAATTAATTTGAGGTATACACATTCCTACATCCTTCAGCCTGTATTTGTGGTTTCACAGTCCCATTTTTTTTTTTATTTTACAAAAGTTGTTTCTTTCCACACAAACAAACAAAGATAGATATATTCTATTTCTTTGTATGAAAGAGAGTAATTCACTCCTTTTTGGGCATCTGCTCCCAATACTAACATCTGTGGGAGAGGCTTTCCTATAGTTGGATTTCATTACATTCATAATGTGTAAGCTTAGTGCCACGAGTCCTAGCTATTGTTTATACAGTTAATTTTTGAAAATAAATTCCTATATTAGAAAAATTCCAATAAAAAACTTAACTAGAAAGAGATAAAATGTATCAGTTTCAGGCTAGGATACAGCAAGACACCTGAAGATATTCTAGTATCCATCTTCTTACAATTAATCAGTTTTTTATTAAAAGAAAAGAAAAAATTTACAGAATGGAGAAAATGGATAAGGCGTAGAGAGTTATTATACGTAATTGCCCCAAAAGGTTAAAGATATTCAAATACTCATTAAATAAATGAATGGAATTGGTTTCAAAAATAAAATTCTAACTTTTTGCTGATAACTTTTTAAAGGAAAAATGAGAGGTCTGCTTTGATTAACATAATAAAAATGTATCTCAAATGTCCTGCCTTTATTGCGTCCAGTGAACTGAGAATTCATCCTTTACCACTAGGTTGCTTGAACAAATAGCAACTGGACTAATTTGACGCATCTCGTTAAGAAACAACAAAATGATTAATATTTACCAGGAAATATTGCATTAATATTTACCAGGAAAACCCTATGTACAAAACCACATAAAAATGCACTGCATTACAAATCTATCATTCAGCCTTGGTGCAGGCTGATGTTGGCTTTATCAACAGGGACTGAGGCATGACTGGTCAGGAAAAATCTGAGTAAAGAAAGTTTTCAAACGCAGTGGTTCGTGGAAGTACATTCGTCTTTCATGGTCTCATTGTTTACGGCAAATATAACTGAATAAATTCTATTATTTCAGATTAAAATCAAACCTGTGCTGTATTTTACATATACTTTTATGATTGTTTCTCACTTGAATGTAGTATCTTTTCATTTGCTGCTGAGATTTTATAACAGCACACTATCACTTTATCTAAATCTATTTTGATAAGTCTTAGCAATAACTTGTCACAAAGACATAGCATTTAGGACTGGTCATTAGGATTCCATCTTTAATCTGCGTGGTAGTTTTTGAGAGGTGGACAGGAGTGTAAACAAAAGATTCTAATGTCTGTTCATCTTTTTCACCACCTACATCCACACCCTTTCCACTGCTAGTGCTTTCCAAGGCAGTTTTGAGTTCTATAGGTATGACCTACATTCCTGGCACCTAAATGAATAACTTTTGCTTTTTGTTAGAATGGGCCCATTTTAATGAGCAAGATTGCTCCGTGTGGCTGCTTTGTCTTCATTATTATCTACTACTCCACCAGTCATAGTTATCTACAAATTTAATCAACAGTGATTTGATATTTACCACCATATGATCGATAAAAATGTTGAATAGCAGCAGCCCTAGTGCCTTTGGAACATCATTAGTAACACCCCCATTTGATAATTTGCCACTGGCTACTACTTTTTGAGGTTGGTAAGTTCATATAGTCATAAAACCATAAGGGCAGAGCCGGTTTTAGGGGCAGGCAAGCTGAGCGGTAGCCTGGGACCACCATTTGCAAGGGGCCACCGACAGAGCCGGTCTTAGGGGCGGGCCGCGACTGCATTTTGGCCCAACCTCCCGAATCCTCCCCCCAGGTTTCCTTGGTTACTCCCCGAACCCCCCCCCCTTTTTTTGCTTGTTTTTGCTTGACAGATTTTTCTCTGGTATTTTTTTTTAAACCATCTGGCAACCCTATGGGCGAGCCAGGCGGTCGCCCAGAGCCACCAGTTGGTTAGGACCAGCCCTGCATAAGGGACCACTGTGATCATCTAGTTTGACTTCCTGTATCACACAGGCCATTGGATTTCCCTGAATTAATTTGTGTTTGAACTAGATCTCGTCTTTTGGAATCTTGATTCAAAAATATTCTGTGATAGAGACTCCACCACGATCTTAATAAGTTGTTCCAGTGGAAATTATCTTGTCTCTTAAGAAATGGTGCCTTTTTCAATTTAGTTAGTTCTTAATCTAGTTAATGTGTACTTTATTGATATTGAACAGTGATTTTTTTAACACTGTGGTGCAGCACTAAGACAAACACCTTACAAAATCTACATTGTTACTTTTATCAACAAAATGTGTAATCTCATCAAAGAATGAATGAGGGTAGTTCAAGAAGCCCTATTTTCCATTAAGTCCCATTATCTGACATTTAAATGTAATCCCGGCCTTTTTATTCTTTATCAGCTGAATCCCATATTTCTATTATTTGATGGGCACTGATGTCAGATGTACCAGCCTATAGTTTACCCTAGTCATTTTGCTTGCCCTTTTGGAATGTCGGCACAACATTAGCACTCTTGTCACTGAAGCATCTTTTCCTATATGGTAGGAAATTAAATTGAATACTTGGCACTTTAGTGAATACATTCCCTTTAACAAATATTCTGAGTGCTTTGGACCAGAGGAGATACAGTCTCTTGATTAATTTTCATATTTATTCAATAACTAGTTCTGCCACTGGGACTGCTTGTGGAGTAAGATACTAATCAGCATGAGAATTGGATCCTAAATTCTCAGAGTGCTGGTATTCAGCTAAACCTTGGGTATAGTTGATTTGGGAATCACAGGAGACTCTTAATGAAGTAATTCTGGAACAGTACTCTGGTATATTAGTGTCCATGCTCTAGTCAGCTTAATCACAGAAGGAGCTTTGCTTTCTGCTTTGATGTCTGGCTCCAAGACTCTTTTTCTTCTCTTGCAGTGGCCCCATTCAAAGCCCATGTTGGAATATTGTGAGTTGGACTTCCACTAATGGGATATATTATGTTAGAAAAGAGCTCAGCAAATGTATCTGTGTGTAATAATACCACTTTAGTGTGACTGAAATAGCAGAACATTCAAGTGACACTGGGGGAAAAATAGGAATTCCTTTTATCTTCCTTCTTTTTGTCTTTGCAGTCATCCATTTGTTTGTTGTTTAAAGCAGTGTATTAGTTGTCTTGCTGGCTGCTGTTAATACTTCAATGACTGGTTTATAATTTTTATATCTCTAAAAAACAAACACTGATTTAAAGAGGAAATCTAATAAAGCCACAAGCTGTGCTACACAAGCAGTGCTTCCTCCTGGGACATGAGAGAGTGTCCTATTCCTTATTCCCTTGTTTGCTGTGCAGTGAGATTTCTACCTTGTAACTGAAATGGAAGCTTCTTTTTTCAACAGCGACCTGCTCTTCCTTAAGGTGGGGTCACTTTTCCAAAGTCGCTGTCTCTAACCTGACTCCATTTTCCTTGGGGGCTCAGACTTTCCTGTGGATGGTAGCTAGTCAGATTCCTGTTCTGCTGTTCTCTTTAGAAAGGCACCATCTGGACATCTTTATGTTGCAATTGAGAATAGCCTAATATTTTGGTTTGTTAGGATTATGGGATTAGTCTGACTTTTAAATAAAGTGAAGCAGACGGCTTCTCATTAACATTTATATTGCTTTTTTCTTTGTTTGGTCATGGCCAATAAAATTAAAGCACAAAGTTTGTTTGGGTTAGTGAATTTTCTTATACAAAGAATGGCTCTTTGGGTAATGCAAGGTGATGTAGTGAGTTAATGCAAGGTTCAGCTCCTGCTTGGGTCACAGAAAAAATAAATACAGTGGATTCACATTGCTTCGTAAGCCTAAAACAATAAAATAGTTTGCTATAGTTTGAAGCATTTGTTTAATAGCAGCCCCAGACTGGAATCAATGGGAGATCCTGTGGGTTAGGACTCAGGTACAGTGGAATAGAAACATGGGGACAGCTTTTGCTCCCTCATCCTGCACTGTCCCCAGTTCTAGCATGTGCTGGCCCTTTCAGGAACACCAGCATTACACAAATAATGAAAAATAATGTGTAACGTCTCTCTTCTAATCATAAATGAAAAAATTCCCACTGGTTAGAGGGTGTCCATCCTGCACGCTCAGGAAAATTATAGATTGGGAGGCTGAATTAAAATCTATTACAAGTTGAACCACGTTAGTCCAGCACTCTCTAATCTGGCAATATCTGTGGTCCAGCATGATTTTTAGTTGGCTGGATGTCCATGAATCAAGGGTGTGGCCAAGCTTTCAGCAGTCTCAGAGTTTGTTTATAGCCACCAGTCCTAGCTCCCAGTGTTCTGTGCTGTTACTTAGCTCTGATTTACTCCTGCATGTCTTCCAAGTGCCCAGTAAGCAGTGGAAGTGTTGGTAATGCTGCTAGGCAATATTGACTTCCTGAGGCTCAGCAAATTCTCTGGTTTGGCACAAGTCAGGTTCCGAGGGTGCCGGATTAGAGACGTTCAATCTGTGTTAAAAACAAGTGGCACTGCTATCCCATTATTTCCAGCCTTAAAGACAGCAATACAACCTGACAGCTGGTTATAATTGATTGCTATCCACATTTTTAATTATTAACCAGTAAGTAACCAAGATCTGCAGCTTCTGATAGCTAGTGGAGATTAACACCAGATTTATTTTTTTCTAGCAAGAGTTCAGTTGTGTAACTGTTCCTCAGAGAATAAGGCTAGATCTCAGTTTTATAATCTAATTTATTAAAAAAAAATTTAAGAAGTCTCTGATGAATGCCAGTTTCATCAGCATTGAAGCTCTATGTACTGAAAATAAAGTATCGGAAGTGAAATTACATATGATAGAATATTACAGCGATAATAGTGATTGTGAATGAGTCAAACAGCAAATGCAAAACAAACTCAAATACCCAAATGCTATTGGGTGCATAGAATAATAAGTGCAGATAATTGAGCTTTTGGATTGTTGAGAGGATTTTCAGGGTAATTAAGAGATAACTGGGTACATCTCCCTGTTTATATAAAACATGGTCATTCATAACCAAAATTCTAATAGAGATTGTATGTATGCTATCAGACTGCAAGTGACACACACTTAACATACATGAGTACTTTCCACATTCTCAGTATTGAGAGAGAAAATATATGAGAGAGAAAATAATAGGTGGAGTGTGGAGCGTTGCCTAGGGTTAAGGTTGCCTACATGTTTCCATTCTAAAAGGTCTCTTTCAGGTCCTTAAACT
Source organism: Pelochelys cantorii (assembly GCA_032595735.1). NCBI lineage: Eukaryota > Metazoa > Chordata > Testudines > Trionychidae > Pelochelys > Pelochelys cantorii. The sequence goes on along the minus strand of CM064326.1, from coordinate 252,129,476 downwards.
TTGCAGATTTTGACCATTGAGGCTGAAATATTTCATTTTTGTGCTAAGCCTGAAAAAGATTTTTTTAAAGTCGCAGTAAAATAGGTCAGCATTTTCAGGTATGAAGAAAATATGTGATGAAGACTATTTATTTTACAAATATCACCCACTCGAAGCAATTGTGCATCTCTGACTCCTGGAGGAATTTTGAGGGGAAAGTGTAAAAATCTGCACAATATTTTAAAATTCTGCAAAATGTGCATGTTTTGTCAAAACAATACAATATAATTATCACAGTTTCAATTATTTTGGTAATTTATTTCAAAACACTTTCAACAAGTGTGGCTGTAACAATACAGCCAACAACAAATATTCGGGAAATATTTTTGACAAATAGGCTAGGTATATTAATAACACGGAGTAATAATTCATTTAAAAACAATATAGAAAGGTATTTCCCCTTGTAGTGCGAAATCTTGGAGTAGCTGAGGGAGAGAGAACAGTTGCTGGGAAGGAGCCTGGGTGTGAATGTGGGGGGTTGTTGAGTGTAGGTGGGAAAAATAAGGATCTATTATTTGGTAGGGGATTGTTAGGGACTCTCCTATAGACAGACTCTGGCTGACCTCTAGCCTCTCTCATTCTGTCAGGTATATCTGCCCTGACCCCATTTGTCCTTACTTGGCCCCACAGACAGGACGCTGCTCTTTTCCCTATTCACAAGTAAGGCTGCTGTTTACAGAGTAGTTGCTCTCGATTCTGACATCACAAAGGCCCCGGTGGGTGAAAGGCATAACTGCAGCATTTCTCTTCAGAAGGTATTTTCTGCTAAGAAAAATTCTATGTGGAACATGAATTCAGTACATGCACAGTGATGCAGAATTCTCCTGGGAGTAATCTGTATAGGGTTATGCAGCTGTGATAGGTGCAGTTAGCATGTATTTTTCTCCAAGTCCCTGCTTTTTGTCAATTTTAACTTTTCTGAAGAAATTGCCTTTTGAATTGAAATTCTAGTGCTTGTTCTTAGTCCAAAGGTGAATTCTTTTGGGAATGAGTGATTCTGATAACTCAAAACTCACCAAATACTACTTTATCAGAATATAGGATGAAATATTTCTCTCATGAGCTAATTGTTCAGTTGCCATCTTTTGTTCATGAATAATTCCAAAAGATCTTCATGCTTGCTGTGGATGTAATTTTTCGTGAGGTCAAAGGCTTTTGACATGGTAGAATAAAACATGATATAGAAAATGTTGTATTTGAAAAAGAAAATATTGTGCTTGAGCATCAGTAAATGACCTTTTGCTATTTTTTTTTAAGCATGAACTGAGAAGCGGAGCTATTTCAGAGTGAGATAAGTCTGGAGGTTCACTTGGTTTATTCTTAAAAATGTATTTCAAATTGAATTTCAGTGCAAAACACTACTTCATTGTATTATTATGATTGATCGTTTAAATGCACAAAATACAAGTACTTACAAGTTACACCTGCTACGGAAAACAGAAGCTGGTAATATTTTATACGTCCATTGGGCTTGAATTTACCTGCATAAATAGTAATGCAAAATACTACATATGTACAAAATGAAAGAGTAATGGATGCTGTGTGAATTATAGTCTGACTTTGAATTTTTAGGCTTAAACTCAGAATCTGAAAACTTCATTTATGTTGGACTTTGTCCATTTAATCCATAGTGCATAAAATGAAATATATCCTGTTTTACAATATAATGTCTTGATTTGGCAAACATTTATGTATTTAACGTTAAGCATATGAATAAGTACATTGACTTGAATGGGATCATTCATGTGGCTTTAGTTAAGCAAACACGTATATTTTTGCAGGATTGGAGCCTGAGATTGTATATTTATCAAGGCTTTGTAGGAACACTGCAAGCCACAAAAAATAAGAGTAGTTTAAATGAGAAACACAGAATTTTCAAAAGCACTTAGCACTGGCCTAACTTTGCTCCCATTGAACTCATTTGTTGTAAAATTTCCATTGACTTTAATGGGAACTGAATTGTTCTGATGTTGAGCACTTGTGAAAATGCCACCCAAACATAAGAATTACAACACACTAATGTTTACAGTTTAGTGTTCAGTAACATATAATGCTGTCAGTTTCTTAATACAACAGTGAAGAATGTTTTTTGGGTCACAGAAAAATCAGTCGGGGGCTGCAGACAAGTGAGAAGCAAAAAACTAACACCCCCCAAAAATTCACTGATGTGGCCCCTGACTGAGAAGGAGAAAGACACTCCCCACGTCCCCTCACACACCAGAGCCTCGGGGGAGGGGAGGCAGGCTAGTAGATTTTGTGTGCTCCAGCCCCACCGTGGCGCAGTGGAGGGAGTAGAGAACCAGCGTGGGCTACCAATGCTGGGGGTGGGGGAAGCCCTGAGCCTGAGGTTCTCTACCCCTGTCTTAGTATCTTGTAGTATTCTGGATGAGGGAGAATGCAGTTGCCATTAGGAAGATTATTATGTTACAGAAAGAAGAAGGAAAAAAAAAAAAAAGAAAAGAGGTCTGTGCTAGGTCTACAGCAACAGGCACTCCTCTTTAGATTTAAGACAAAGTTTGAAGGTATCCTTCCATATTTATTAGTCTCTCTGTAGCTGGGGAAAGTGCTGTTCACTTTTGCAGTTTCAACTTTACTTAAGGCTCATTCCCAGATACATGCTCAGCATGTTCCAGTCTTATTTTTGAAATGTCTCAGAGGGATAGCCTTGTTAGTCTGTATCTGCAAAAACAATGAGTCCTGTGGTACCTTAGAAACTAACAGATTTATGGGGACATAAGCTTTCATGGGTAAAACCCACTTCATCAGATGAATTGGAGTGAAAGTTCTAGAAGCAGGACTGTATATTATAAGGAAGAAGTTGCTTGTGTTGATGAAGCTAATCAAGCCAGGGAGGAAGTGGTGGAAGGGCAAGGAAGAAGAGAAGAGTGGTTAGTCCCATAGATAAAGGGGAAGAGTCGATGCAGACAAAAGCAATAATGAGCACCAGGAGGATACAGGATGGGTTGAAGAGGTTTACAAGGGAAAATAGGAATGGAAAGGACTTGCAGCCAGAAGAAACAAGAGATAGACCAGAGAATCGCATTGTCACCAGGAAAAGGCAGGTCTACGTGATTGGGGACTCCTTATTGAGAAGAATAGACAGGCCTGTAACCAGAGCTGATCCAGAGGACAGAAGGATGTGCTGTCTGCCAGGTGCTAAGATACGGGATGTGGAACTGAGGATGAAGAGGATCCTAACAGGAGGGGGAAAGAATCCATTGATCATCCTTCATGTAGGAACAAATGATATGGCTAGATACTTGCTGGAACGAATCAAGGGAGACTATGCCAGGCTGGGGAAGACGCTTAAGGAAATCAAGGCTCAGGTGATCTTCAGTGGGATTCTGCCTGTTCCTAGATAAGGGCAACTAAGGTGTGATAGGATTATGATGCTCAATAGATGGCTCAGGCAGTGGTGCTATAAAGAGGGCTTTGGGATGTATGGCCACTGATAGGCATTCACGGACAGAGGACTGTTCTCTCGGGATGGACTTCATCTAAGTAGGGAGGGAAATAGACTTCTAGGATGGAGGCTGGCATAACTGATTGAGAGCTTTAAACTAGGAATTTGGGGGAGACGGTTGGGAGATGGCCAGGTAATCTCTACGCCAGATTTTAGCATTGAGAGGGAGGAAAATGAAGTAAGAAAGGATATAGCCGGGGGTGGGAGAATGGACATAAGGAGGAAGGGTAGAGTGGATACTAGTCTAATAGGTCATATTGGAGGTACAATGTCCATGCCAAATTGGGTAAAGAATGTGAGTGAGGCCAAACAGCAAAAATTAAGATGTTTGTACACCAATGCGAGGAGCCTTGGTAACAAAATGGAGGAACTAGAGCTACTGGTCCAGGAAGTGAAACCAGATATTATAGGAATAACAGAAACATGGTGGAATACTAGGCATGATTGGAGTACAGGTATTGAAGGGTATGTGCTGTTTAGGAAAGACAGAAATAAAGGTAAAGGTGGTGGAGTAGCATTGTATATTAATTATGAGGTAGATTGTAAAGAAATAAAAAGTGATGGAATGGAGAAGACAGAGTCTGTCTGGGCAAAAATCACATTGGGGAAGAAAACTATTAGATCCTCCCTTGGGATAGTGCTTGGGGTGTGCTATAGACCACCGGGATCTAATTTGGATATGGATAGAGTCCTCTTTAATGTTGTTAATGAAGTAAATACTAATGGAAACTGCATAATCATGGGAGACTTCAACTTTCCCAATATAGACTGGAGAACAAGTGCTAGTAATAATAATAGGGCTCAGATTTTCCTAGATGTGATAGCTGATGAATTCCTTCATCAAGTAGTTGCTAAACCAACAAGGGGGGATGCCATTTTAGATTTGGTTTTGGTGAGTAGTGAGGACCTCATAGAAGAAATGGTTGTAGGGGACAACCTTGGCTCGAGCGATCATGAGCTAATTCAGTTCAAACTAAATGGAAGGATAAACAAAAATAAATCTTCGACTAGGGTTTTTTATTTCAAAAGGGCTGACTTTAATAAATTAAGGAAATTAGTTAGGGAAGTTGATTGGACTAAAGAATTTATGGATCTAAAGGCAGAGGAGGCCTGGGATTATTTTAAGTTAAAGTTGCAGAAGCTATCAAAAGCCTGTATCCCAAGAAAGGGGAAAAAATTTATAGGCAGGTGTGTTAGACCAAGCTGGATGAGCAAGCATCTCAGAGAGGTGATTAAGAAAAAGCAGAAAGCATATAAGGAGTGGAAGATGGGAGGGACCAGCAAAGAAAGCTACCTTATTGAGGTTAGAGCATGTAGGGACACAGTGAGAGAGGCTAAAAGTCATGTAGAGTTGGATCTTGCAAAGGGAATTAAAACCAATAGTAAAAGGTTTTATAGCCATATAAATAGGAAAAAAACAAAAAATGAAGAAGTGGGACCGCTAATCACTGAGGGATGGAGTGGAGGTTCAAGATAATCAAGGCATGGCCCAATATTTAAACAAATACTTTGTTTCAGTCTTTAATGAGGCTAATGAGGAGCTTAGGGATAATGGCAACATAACATATGGGAATAAGGATATGGAGGTAGATATTACCGTATCTGAGGTGAAAGCCAAACTCGAACAGCTTAATGGGAGTAAATCGGGGGGCCCAGATAATCTTCATCCAAGAATATTAAAGGAATTGACACATGAAATTGCAAGTCCATTAGCAAAAATTTTTAATGAATCTCTCAACTCAGGGGTTGTACCATTTGACTGGAGAATTGCTAACATAGTTCCTATTTTTAAGAAAGGGAAAAAAAGTGACCCGGATAACTACAGGCCTGTTAGTTTGACATCTGTAGTATGCAAGATCTTGGAAAAAATTTTGAAGGAGAAAGTAGTTAGGGACATTGAGGTTAATGGCAATTGGGACAAATTACAACATGGTTTTACAAAAGGTAGATCGTGCCAAACCAACCTGATCTCCTTCTTTGAGAAAGTAACAGATTTTTTAGATAAAGGAAATGCAGTGGATCTAATCTACCTCGATTTCAGTAAGGCATTTGATACAGTACCTCATGGGGAATTATTGGTTAAATTGGAAAAGATGGGGATCAATATGAAAATTGAGAGGTGGATAAGCAACTGGTTAAAGGGGAGACTTCAGCGGGTCATACTGAAAGGTGAACTGTCAGGTTGGAGGGAGGTTACTAGCGGAGTCCCTCAGGGATCAGTTTTGGGATCAATCTTATTTAATCTTTTCATTGCTGACCTCGGCACCAATAGTGGGAGTGTGCTAATAGTTTTCAGATGACACAAAGTTGGGAGGTATTGCCAATTCAGTAAAGGATCGGGATATCATACAGGAAGATCTGGTTGATCTTGTAAATTGGAGTAATAGTAATAGGATGAAATTTAATAGTGAGAAGTATAAGGTTATGCAATTAGGGATTAATAACAAGAATTTTAGTTATAAGCTAGGGACACATCAGCTGGAAGTGATGGAAGAGGAGAAGGACCTCTGAGTCCTGGTTGATCACAGGATGACTATGAGCCGCCAATGTGACATGGCTGTGAAAAAGGCTAATACGGTCTTGGGATGCATTAGGCGAGGTATTTCCAGTAGAGATAAAAAGGTGTTAGTGCTGTTATACAAGGCATTGGTGAGACCTCATTTGGAATACTGTGTGCAGTTCTGGTCTCCCATGTTTAAGAAGGATGAATTCAAACTGGAACAGGTACAAAGAAGGGCCACTAGGATGATTCGAGGAATGGAAAACCTGTCTTATGAAAGGAGACTCAAGGAGCTTAGCTTGTTTACCTTAACCAAAAGAAGGCTGAGGGGAGACATGATTGCTCTCTTTAACTATATTAGAGGGATAAATACCAGGGAGGGAGAGGAATTATTTAAGCTCAATATCAATGTGGACACAAGAACAAATGTATATAAACTGGTTATCAGGAAGTTTAGACTCGAAATTAGATGAAGGTTTCTAACCATTAGAGCAGTGAAGTTCTGGAACAGCCTTCCAAGGGAAGTTGTGGGGGCAAAAGACCTATCTGGCTTCAAGATTAAGCTAGATGGGTTTATGAAGGGGATGGTTTGATGGGATAACATGATCTTGGCAACTAATTGACATTTCACTATCGGTGGTAAATAGGCCAGTGGTGGGACGATAGGAGTTACTATAGAGAACTTTTTCCTGGGTGTCTGGCTGGTGAGTCTTGCCCACATGTTCAGGGTTCAGCTGATCGCTATATTTGGGGTCGGGAAGGAATTTTCCTCCAGGGTAGATTGGCTGAGGCCCTGGAGGTTTTTCGCCTTCCTCTGTAGCATGGGGCACGGATCACTTGCTGGAGGATTCTCTGCATCTTGGGGTCTTCAAACCATCATGTGAGGACTTCAATATCTGAGATATAGGTGAGAGGATTATTCCAGGGGTGGGTGGGTGAGATTCTGTGGCCTGCGTTGTGCAGGGGGTCAGACTAGATGATCATAATGGTCCCTTCTGACCTTAAAGTCTATGAGTCGGGTCTGTCCATAGATATGAATATTCAGAGAGAGGAAATTTCATTCGTAATGCATTAACCCGTTGAGATCCTTATTCAATCCTGAGTTAATAGTGTTGAATTTCCAAATGAATTTCAGGTCAGAAGTCTCCTTGTAACTGGTTTTTGAAATGCTTTTGTCGAAGGATGGTTACTTTTAAATCCATTGCTTAATGTCCCGGGAGGTTAAAATGTTCCCCTACAGATTTATGTGTCCTGTGGCACCTTATAGACTAACAGATGTATTGAAGCATAAGCTTTCGTGGGCAAAGACCCACTACGTCAGATGCATCTGACGAAGTGGGTCTTTGCCCACGAAAGCTTATGTTCCAATACATCTGTTAGTCTATAAGGTGCCACAGGACTCCTTGTCGCTTTTGCAGATCCAGACTAACACAGCTACCCCTCTGATACTTGAGATTTGTGTGTGTGTGTTACCTTTCCTGATGTCTCATTTGTGTCCTTTTATCCTTTGGTGTAGAAACTGTCTGGTTTGGCCAATATACATAGCAGAGGTGCATTGCTGGCACAGGATGGCATATATCACATTTGTGGATGTGCAGGTGGATGAGCCCCTGATGGTGTGGCTTCTGTGGTTAGGTCCCGTGATGGTGTTACTTGCATAGATGTGTGGACACAGTGAGAAACAGGGTTTGCTGCAGGGATAGGCTCCTGGGTAAGTGTTTCTGTGGTGCATTGTGTGGCTGCTGGTAAGTATTTGCTTCAGGTTGAGAGCTGTCTGTGCTGGTCTGTTTCCCAGGGTCTGTGAGAGTGAGGGATCATTTTCCAGGAGTGATTGTAGATTGTCAGTGATGCATTGGAAGGGTTTTAGCTGGAGACTGTAGGTGATAACCAGTGGTGTTCTGTTATTTACCTTTGGGATGGATTTGATTTCAATCAAATTGATTTAACTCAGATTGACTTAAATCATGATTTTAAATCACTAATCAGGAAGACTTGATGTAATAATGGTTTTCTACATAAAAGTGCATTCTCGTTTGTTGTTATAACCTTAATATGTATTCTTCACAACTCCTACATAGATACAGGTTTCATTTTTAAAAGGTACACATTATACATTTTTAAACAGTGCTTTGTTTTGAGAACTTTTAACATTAGTTTTACAGCTATATCAGAAAATGAATGGCTGTTTGGATATTTCATTTACTAAAGGTAATTGAAACAGCTATTTCTGGAGTCATTGAGAAGTGAGCTATCTGCAATTGAACAGGATAAGTATTAATATTTGGAGGATTTTCTTGTCATCGTTTATTCGGAGAACATCACCAGACAGACATTTACATTTTTTTATTTAACTGAAACAACAATGTTCTGTATTCTGGACTTTTTTCTTCAACAGCAAACGTCTAGTATTTTAACAAAACAAGCATATGAATTTTTGAATTTAAACAAAATTTAAGTTTTTATTTAAATCAGGTTTGTTTTTGTTATTTTTAACAAAAATAGTTAAATGATTAAAAAAAACAAAAATTAAATCAGCTGTGTCGACCAGTTCAACATGAGAAACTTAAAATATTGGCTTCTGCAGCTAACTCAGTTGTCTTCACCTTCATTTTCCTCCTTGTTCATAATCTGGAAAAGAAAAACAAGCTTTCCTGCTGTTCCAGGTCCAAAACGATTTCTCAATTTGCGATGAATTAGTTCAAAGGAAGAAAATATTCTTTCTATACTGGCAGAAGAAGCTACTGCTGTTAAATGAGATTTATCACTTAAGCACTTGGATTCAGAAACTGTTTAAGTGCCTTCCAACAGTTCACTGGTGTGACTTTCTTTAAAACATCAGCAAACATATATTTCTTGAATGGTTCACCCTTAGCTCTGAAGTTTATTGTAGTTGCTGTTATGGAGGGATGGTTGCTGGATGCCCATGTCATAGCCAACTCCTCTTCTTCAGTTTGACCCTGGCACCAAGTTTTTAGAAGATAGTTGTTGTTCCATTTTTTTTAATGCTTGTAATTTAACTCTGTCATTGCATATTTCTCTTTTTTAAAATCTCACTCTAAATTCCTTGCTGTTCCTTCCAGATTTCAACAGCATCAGCAATATACAGCTATTTCCCTGTGGTTTTTTTTGAGGCTACAGAAATAGACTTCCAGGTATTTGGCATGTGTTCACCATTTCTCTTAAGCCCAGTGTTGAGAACTTTGGTTGTGACAGTGCCATCTAATTTTTCATAAGTTTGTTCACAAACTGTTGTCAGATTAGGTCAGTTCTTTGATATAGTGCTCAAAACAGTCCACTACTGAGTTCCATCTTACGTCTTGTGGGATAGTTAAATTAGTTCCTCCCACTTTTTTCAGAGGAGCTGCTGTAAAGTGGTTGTTATGAAAGGATTTTGCAATTTCAACAATATTAGCCTTTATTTCTGAAACACTGATGTCTTTGGCTAGGCCAGTGGTTCCCAACCTGTGGTCCGCGGACCACTGGTGGTCTTCAGTGGTACTGCAAGGGGTCAATGGAAAGCTTAAAAATAAGGATTGGGCCTTCCTTTTCTCCCCGGGGGGGAATCCATGAAATTTTAATAGATTGAAAAGGGGTCCGTATGCTCGTAAAAGGTTAGGAACCACTGGGCTAGGCAGTGCATCAAATGATAGGGATGTAAGTGACTAGTTGAGTGACTACCCAACTTGTTGCTTCCCCCCACTTGCTGCTTCTATCAGAGGCAGCAAGGGGGGGGCAGGGAGCTGATGCTGGGGAGAGCTGGGTTAAAAGCCGGTTCTCCCCAGCACTTTCTCTGTTGGGGGAGGGGGGAGGTAGGGGAAGCAGAGGCACAGCGGGGGGTGGGGGGAACTAGGTGCTGCGCCTCTGCCTCTTAAATGTAGTAAGAGCCAGGTAGCTCTTACTACATTTAAGAGGCAGAGGCACAGCAGGGTTAATTTCTAAATTTTTAAAGGGCCTCTTTCCCATGGGTTCATATGATGATGTCATCAGTGTAGTATAAGTAGAGGAAGAGTGCTAAAAGAATTTAAAAAACCAGTTACAAAGGGAAACATCTGAACTAGAATTAATTTACAAATTCAGTGCTATCAGCTTAGGATTGAATAAGGATCTCAAATGGTTAAAGCATTACAAAGGCAATTTCCCTACTCTGAATATTCACATCTCCAGACCAAACACTATGAATGACCCACTTCCATCCTGACTTGATTAGCTTCATTAACACAAGCAACTTCTTCCTTATATACTCCTGCTTCTGTAACTTCCACTCCAATTCATCTGATGAAGTGGGTTTTACCCACAAAAGCTTATGTCCCCATAAATGTGTTAGTATCTAAGGTTCCATAGGACTCCACCTTGTTTTTACTTTTGTAAGTGATCGTGTAAGCTTCTGCATGCTGCTAATCAGCTGTGGTGTTCCACTTCATTTCAGTGATACTTCTACTCTCCTTATTGGGGTTATGAAAAACTTAGTTAAGTTCAGTAAAGCACCTTGAGATCCTGGAATTAAAGGAACTGTAGAAGTGCAAAGTATTATTTCCACCAACCAGATGGAATCTCAGTTGTATGTTAATTGAGTATGTTCACATAAGCCTTTGGGTCATTAAGGCAAACTAACTTACATTGGTAGCAGTGAGCTAGAGCACTGCACTAAACTATTTTTTAATTTCTGCTCCTGTCTTGCCTCACAATACTGACTCCCGCCCACTTCTTGCAGTGTTTGTTTTATTCTACCCCCACTGTTATGGCAACCGGTCCTGTGAGATCTACGGATCCCAGTCCTGCTGCACGTGTCTGCAGTGAGCATCACCCCTGCTGTAACATACACATGTCTAAGCTACCTTTCCTTTTGACTCTGAGAAGCAGTGTACATCTTTTTAAAGAAGGCAACCTTTTTTCCCTCCACCTCCTCTACTTTTCAAAGGATATTTTATATCTGAGACAGATAGATCAAGCATTTCTTCTGGTGTGTCAGGTTGGTTACAGTTCCCTGAGCTCCCAGTCTCAAGGTTTAGAGGGGATATAGAAGTCTCCAGGAAAGACTATTTTGATTCCAATTAATAGTGATTGAGCAGCTGCATAGCTAATAGGGTCCCAGTTGTTGGCAAGCTTCTTGTTGACTTTTTCACTTACGCAAAGAAGCTGATTGCTATGGGGTTTTCTTCTCTTACCTATAACTGGTTTGAACTGATTTTGCTGTCTCCCCAACCTCCTGTTTGATCCTTTTGTCTGCAGAGAGCATGTTATCCAACCAACTGTATCCTCTCTGATTGACATGTTGTGCATTGGGCGTCACAGCCTATAGGTACAATAGATCTGCATTTATTTCTGATATGCTCAGTATTTCCAAACTCAAAGTAATAAAGTTGCAAGTCACCATCTCTCTCCACAACATCAGGTTAGCCTAAAAATCATGAGACTCTTTAAATAAAAGTGTTTAATTTATTGGAATTGGGTAATATTCCTTTTGCAAGCCCTCTAATGGTGATCACTATGTTTTTTTTAAAAAAGAAACTTCCAGAAAACAGCCAAAGCAGCAGTTATATAGGTAGCTACCCCTCACATATTTATATATAGCTTTTTAGTAAATATGGTAATGTAGGTTCCAGTTGTGATGTCTTCATTTTGCTTGTGTTATGTAAATAGCTAAAGACATAGTGGGATGAAATTCTGGCCTCACTGATCTTGGGGGAGTTTTTGCTGTTGTCTTCAGTGGTGGTAGGATTTCATCCATTAAGTTTTGGGTTCTTTTTATTTGTCTACATGTTTTTGTGTCTTTAGCATTCATTGTTTCAAACTTTTTCCATGTTCATTATGGTTAGAAATTAGCGCTTTTATGATGAAAACCAAGATGATGATGATTATAAAACATGACTCCACAAGCTGGGACTTTAGGGAAAACTGTGAATATCACACAATTCATGCTCAAATCCTAAGTTGCAGGTGAGTAGCATAATGCATTGCATGCTCTTCCATTGTTCTTTTTTGACAATTCATTATTATTTGTTCTCTGCCCCTCCCCCAATGAATAACAGTAATGGTGATATCGGCTGAAATGCAGCTAGGTGTATATTCTGTTCAGTTTCCTTTCTTCTCCTCAGTGCCTCATATGAAAACTTCCTTAGCAGGTATGTTGTAATTAAAATGCAAGAAGCAATTCTTTGACTCTGCTCTGCACTAATAAGGCCTTAAATGAGCGCTGTGTCCAGTTCTGGGCACCATTCTTCAGGAAAGATCTGGATAAACTGGAGAAAGTCCAGAGGACAGGAATAAAAATGGTTAAAGATCTAGAAAACATTACCTGCTGGGAAAGACTGAAAAAAATGGATTTGTCTAATCTACAGAAGAGAGGATTGAGATGGGACATACTAGTCTTCATGCCCGGTAAAAAGTTGTTATAAACAGGAGGGTGATGACTTGTTCTCTTTAACCAATGAGGGCAGGGCAAGAAGTAATGGTCTTAAATTGTAGCAGGGGAGCTTTAGGTTAGACATAATGAATAACTTCCTATATATAAGGGTAGGTAAGCATAGGAACAAATTATCTAGGGAGATTTTTAAGAGCAGGCAAGATGGATAAAAATCAATTATATAAAAAAATAAGATTTTTTTTATTTTAAATAATTGATAAAATACTACATTTATGATTAAAAAATAAGTTACAATAAAATCTTATCACGAAAGTGCTACATCTACACTTAGTCTCATAAAAATGAATTAATGGCTCCAGTACATCCAGTCCAACTACTAGTGATTGCTTCCTGAACGTTTTGGGCCTTTGGTTTCTTTTTCTCAAAAGACTAAAGTAATGTGTGTATAGAAAGATATAGGCTGTATAGGTTTGTTTTTGTTCTGTGCTTATGTGGTGGTACACCTGGGCCAAGCACAGCAGAAGAGTTAGTTAGGATATTGTCTTAAAGAGACGATATATAGGAAAGGATGGAGGCAGCTTAGAAAGAAAGGAACAGTGGAGTGGAGTGGAAAGAATAAGGGAAGACCTCATTCAGCGACCACTCCACTTCCTATATTGTGCCACACTTTTTCTACGGGCATATGGAGGTGCTCAGTCAGCTGTTTTGAGCAGCCACGGGCTACGATAGGCAGGGACCTTTGCCTCAGGGTCCCAGTAGGTTGGACTGCAGGTCAAATCAAAAGACTTGGTACATAATACTTAGTCCTTCCTCGGTGCAGGAAACTGAACTAGAAGACCATGGTCCAGTTCACTGTTACATTTGTATGATTTCACTGTCTATCCTGCATTGTCTATCTAGAGTTAGTAAGGATCGTCACTAGTTTCTCCTGCACTACAGGGGCTGCCCAGAATACTAGTTGAGACATTACCACTTGCAGTGGTGGGAGCAAAGATAAGTACCAGCGGGGTGGTGTGTGAGGCAGGAGTAATGGCTTTGCTCTTTCTTCCACGCTATCTAAGCTGGCTGTGTACAGATGTGAGAAATATGAAGTACCTTTATCAGTTTAGGCAGAATTCCTTCTGGGGACTCCAGCTGCTGCATGGTCTCTTGGCTCCCTCTCTGACTTGCCTGACAGCACACAGGCTCCAGCCTTCAGTGATTTGGAAGGAGAAGCAATGGGATAGAAGGAGTGAAGCTAGCTAGCTGCCAGTATTATAGCAAGTGTAACAGCTGTACTGCATGTGCTCTTTTTTGACAATTGCCAGCAACAGTTCTACCTGTTGCCAAGACAATTGGCAGCAGATGGCTTTGTCCAATTGCGCCATGTAATTAATTTTTTTTTAAAAGGAAATCTATTATTTGCAGCTCATTCCCAGTACTTCAATTTTATATGTATTATGTTTCAGAATTACAGCTGAGACCCAAAATTTAAACACTGTTTTCTAATCACTACTGAGCCGAGGACATGAAAACTCACTTTTTTGTGTGAACTTGCAAAAATGGTGGCTATTTGGTGTATTTATCAATGATAGCAAAGGGGATTTAAAAAAAAAAAGCAGCTCTCTTAGATTTTCTAATTTCTAAATAACTTCCTCACCAGCTTGGAATAAAGAAAATTCTGGGCTAAAGACACTTGGCAGGATGCCCTTTCCAGCTACCCCTCAGAAGCTTTGCTTATGCCATGCTGTGTTGTATCACAAAGAACATTATTACTTTGTAATGTCTGCCATACGATTTTTTGGGGACAATTGTAACACATTTTTTTTTTTTGGTAGGATGCACATCTTGCTGCTTGTCTCTGGTACAGTGACCAAGGGCACCAGTAAAAGATGAACTTTTAGTACTTGAGGGATTTGGAGGGACAAAGCAAGGGAAGGAGGACTATAGAGGAAAGAAATGCTGCTTCACAACATTTCTAATGATAGCTCCAGCTTCCAGTGACTGTGCAGTGTCTTCAGAGTTCATGGTTTTGTTGCTGGTGTGCAAACCAAATTCCCTAGTTGTGTTAATGTATTTCTGTTTGAAACAAGACTACATTAACGAGCACTAGAAAATTTTTTGTGTGAACCAGCAGGATTCACACAGGGCACTTTGGCTACGTCTACACTGCACAGTTATTTCAGAATAAGCTATTCCGGAATAGTTCGAAATAGCATATCTGTACTGCAGGGAAGCCTTAAAATTAGTGCAAGGCAGGCTTCCCTAATGTAGACGTGCTATCTCGATTTAGAGCCCCAGGAGGAATAACTTAGAATGGCCCTGGTGAGGGTCTATTTCGAAATAGCTGTTTCGGAATAGACGTTATTCTTTGTAGAATGAGGTTTACAGAAGTCGGAATAAGCCATCTGTTATTTTGAAATAACGGAATGGCTGTGTAGACGCTCACATGGTTATCATATATATAGTAGCCCAATGTCTGTGACTCTGTAACGCTGAAATTCTGGCTATTCCCTGTTGCCTCCCACCGTGGCGCTCGGTTAACTTCTGCGCCACTCAGTGCTGCATGGGGAGCACGGGGCCCAAACGGCCGCTTGTGCCGCTTGCCCAGCTGAGTGGCGCAGAAGTCAACCGAGCGCCACGGTGGGAGGTGAAGTGGGAGCGGGGCGGTAACATGCAGCGTGACGACAGTTCCAGGCACCGCCCCCTGGCCATGAACAGACCCTGGATGGGGGGAGGAGAAGGTGGAGGACAACTAGGAGGCTGCAGGATCAGTGCTGGGGTGAAGGGAAATGGTGCAGGGGGGCAACTGGAGCTCATAGGCAGCCGCTCAGCTGGGCTGCCGCGCGGAAGCAAGCGGCGCAAACAGCTGTTTGGGCTCCGCGCTCCCCATGCAGGAGGAGGAGGAGAAGAGAAAGAGAGAGTGAGAGGCAGAAGGGGGAGAAGAGAAAGAGAGATGGAGAGAGAGGCAGGAGACGGAGGAGAACTGGGGGGGGGGGGGAGGCAGTAGGAGGAGGGAAGGGAGCGAGAGACCGGAGGCTCAGGAGAGAAGACCGAGATAGAAAGGGAATAGGACGTGGAGGAGAGACCTGAAAATCCCGTTTTATGACAGGCTAATTGGCTAGTTTTAGAATAACAGCCATTATTCCGAAATAACTTTGCTGTGTAGACATACCCTCAATGTGCAACATACAACTGCTCACTAAGATTTACACCATTTTAATGCAGACCAAAGGATCATTTAGGCAAGTTCCTTGTTCTTTTACACGTACAAAGTGAGTCATCAGTACACAGGACAAAGCAGTATTCTTCCTCATTTACTAAAGCTAGAGGTATATGGGGTACATTTACACAAGCTCTATAATCCAGGTATGAACAGCGGGGCTTAACGCCACTGTGGGCTCCGGGCAGAGTGTATTGTGGGGTAGCTCTGCCTCAGGTGGAAGGGACGGGACCAGGGGCAGCCCTTAGCACTGCCCAGACTATGGTCCCGGGCCACCCGACCCTTCAGAGCCCTGTGGAGACTACGGTGCCATGTTCCAGCGGTGAATCAAAAGGCTCTGGGACTCCGGCTGCCACTGCAGCTACTGTGGCAATGGTGGCGATTGGAGCCCCGGGTTCCTTAGAATAGCTTGGCCCCGTGGCAGTTCTACCCTTACCCCTCCTCCATCAGTGGGCCTGGGTATGAAGCTTGAAGGTGATCACAATTAGGGATGTAAAATCCCAGTTAGTTAATTACGAAAATGAGGTTACCTGTTCATATCCTTAATCACAACCCAGCCTTTTGCACAGAATAGTTGGAATGTTTATACGGGCAGCCTGTTCATTATCACTATATGAATGTGAAGTAAGTTTCATCAAAATTTTGTTCTCCAAAGCACAATTGCTCTAGTATCTAACATGAAAATTTGCCATTTGACATGGTCAGGCTCTCGGGTGACTGTCATAGCCACACAAATCACATTGCAGTTTGCAGTTCTTAGTTTTTTGTCTCCTCATCTAGACTGTTTCCTGTGGCTTGTTTGAACCTTGCTGTCAGGAATGATAAGTGATTAGGTCTGGGCAAAAGTTTCAAAAGGGCATAAGTTCTATTTTCCAAAGAGACTTAGAACACTTAAGGTTAGATTTTTTTTTCCTGAGGTATTTAGGTGCCTAAATTTGCCAAATAATTTGCTAATAGGATTTTCAAAGGCATCTAATTCTCATTGATTTTAATAGGGTAGACATCTAGGGGCTTCCGATAGTCCAGTTATACACTTATCTGTGTCTTTAAGTGCCTAATTTCCTTTGAAAACCTGGCCCTTAGGCTCCTAAGTCTCATTACCTAGACTCTGAAGTTTCCGAGTCACTTTTGAAAATAAGACTTATCCCTTAAATGCTTTTGAAAATTTTATCCTCGTCTAAATTTTTAAAATATTTTCTGTAGAAAATTAAAAAAACCAAACAAGTGTTTCATTTGAGAATTTTTACAATAACACAAATTTATTCTTTTTCTCAACTGAACAAAAATATTAATTTGTGTCCCGTTTTCTTTCCATTTTCTCTCTCTACCTCTCCCTTCTTTTTTCCCCCGCTGGAAAAAGGAAGAGGGAAATTCGGGGAACAAGGGAAGAGAGCCTTCAAAACTGAAACTTTTTATTTGTTTATTTACTAGTAAAATATCATGAATCACAATAACTGATAAAATTTCTGAACATTTTTGTTTTGGCTGAAGAGACATTTTTAATTAAACTGCTTTGGCAAAATTTTTGAAGAAGCTTTGTGAATGACACTACCTGTTAAAATAGTGTGAATAAAACCTACCTTACCATGAAAAGGAATCACTATTGCTTAATTTAATGAAGCTGATAGTATTTCCTTTTCAAGAGAACCATTCAACAAATTAACATGTTTCTGATCCTGCGGAGTTGTTCCTGCATAGGTGTATAACAGCTAACTTGACATCTTTCTTTATCATAAATTAGTTTCACATTTCTCTGAACTGATCAGGTACTGTGCTGTAAATGTTTCTGGCTAGATTCATGATCCCCTGGGTGCAGGAAACGTGACCCATTATTCATAAGTTAGTACACGAATTCTTTAAAACTTATAAAACACTCATGAAATATATATTCTATCCTAGCATTTGTGTATTCCTTTACTCAAACAAGTTAATTTAAGGTATACCAGATGTGCTTTTCCCTTGTAAAATTTGAATTAAGTTCAGATTATCCTGTGCTTCTCCAAAACTCAGATGAATATTTTCTGACATCTTCACCTTGCTTAATACCTCTGTGGTTGGGGATTGATTATACTTAAGTTTTTGGTAATATGATTTTTATTCTAAGTTTGCTTGTGTCTTTCTTGCTAGTCTCTCTTTAGGAGGAATATATGAAATATGGCTTCAGATTACTTATTTTCATACTTCCAAAGCACTTACTTCACTGGTCTCACGGGTGAAGAAGTCTGTGGAAACCTATCCTTTCTTTTTTTTTCATAATATAGATTAGTTTAGAACTTTGGCTATATCAACCTTCAAAGATCATGAGATTCTAAATTATGGCCCTCGGCAGAAGTTATCTTCTCACTTCCAAATGAGGCAATATTGGTTAGTGTAGGATAATTAAAAAAATACTCAATTGGAACTATAAAATAGAAGCACGCAGAATCCTGTTACCCTTTCGTCAGCTTACTGCTATACTCTGTTGTCCTAAGTCATCCATATGGGTATGATCCATATGGATTCTAATTGGGTTCATGAAGTCACCTTGCTAGCCTCTTTCAAACCCCACTGAAAAACTCAGTGCTGCTCTTTTACTTACCAAAAGTGACATAAAATGCATCTACTCCAAGGAATTATTGAAAGATGTATATGCCTTAAGATGTGACCCACAGCCCACTGAGATCAGTGGAAATCTGTGACTCCCACTGACTTAAATGAGATTTGGATCAAGCCCATTCTGAGGAACATTATAACCCCCCTTTTGTAATCCTTGTCCCCATGCCATCTTTAATTTTTTGTTGTCTCTTAATGACCCTCACTTTTTGAATTATATTTAATTTAGAATATTAAACTCTTTTGGGGGCCAGGGTATGTCTACTTGTTTCTGTTACATAAGATACTGTTGGGCACTCAAATAATAATCATTATAGGTTGGGAGTTTAGTGTTGTTTATTGTTAAGGTTGCCTAATGTTTCTCATTAAACTGTTTTCAGGTGTTTATAATTTTGTCAGACATTGACAAATTTTCAGCCTGAGGCAGATAATAGAATTCCATAGGAATTCTGTAGCAGAGGCAGGGATAGAGTGCAGTTCCTCAGAGAAGCTTTCAGCTGCTCTAACTTTAAGACCTGCTTTTTGTTCCTGAAATCCCCTGCCTCATTCATAGCCCTGGTCTTGCCCCATGAGCCTCCCTGACTACCCATGACATACCAGCTGAATGCCATCTAGCCAGTGCTCTCCCAAACTGTAGCCAAAGACCATGTGAACGTGCTTGTGCTTCATACAGATCACTTCCTGGTGTCCAAGTAGGGGATCCTGTTGCCACTTGAGAACCAGTGTGCCAATCCTTTCAGAGCAGTCAGTATTTTTTTTTCCTTTTGGTTGGATGATGTATGCTCTCTGCATAGGCAATAATTTTTGACTGGGGGCCACTTCAAAAATTTTTGAAGTGGCCCCGGTCTGCCCCAGAAAGGGCAGGGCCTCAGGTGGAAGGGGCGGGGCCAGGACACTTCATACACTTTGCCCTCCCGCCATCACCAGGCCCTGATTGGCAGGGGGCAGGGGGGAATCATGCATAGTCTCTCGCTCCCTGCCCTCTGGCGCACGGTGCTTAGAGACAACCGCCAGGGTTGACTCTAAGTGCCACGTGCTCCCCCATCCCTAGGCCCTGATTGGCCTGGGGGTGGGGGAGCAATAGGGCTTCTGCCCGCCAGATCAAAAAGTGGGTCGGATCCAGGCCATGGAGGCCCTTTTCCCCATCCCTGGTATAGGGCCATGTAGTTGGGCTGGCCTCCCGGAAGGGTTCCTCCTCCTCTGGGTCAGTGGGCGGCCACTCTGCCCCACTGCACTGTCCCTTTAAGTCAACCCCAAGTCACGAGTCCATGCCCGGCCTTCCTTCAGGCGGGCGGCACGCAAACGAAGTCTGCTTTTATTTATATATATAAAAATATCTATATAGCCCGGCCCCGGTCTGGGCGGGCAGCAAGCCAACTAAGTCCCCCTTTGGGATAGGCCAAGCCCTTGTTCAGGGCGTGGCAGTAAACGAACACAGAGTCAGTTTATAGGAAGGCCAGGCCCTGGTTCAGGGTGTGGCTGCAAATACACACTGAGTCAGTTTATCCCGCATAGCCAGGTAGGGTTGCCAGGTGTCCGGTTTTGAACCGGACAGTCCAGTATTTGAGCTTTCTGTTCAGGAAAAAAATTGAGAAAATATAAATGTCCAGTATTTTCTAAATAAGATGTAAAGTAGATTGTGATATAATGTCAAGTGTGTCCGGTATTTTTGTTGAAACCATCTGGTAACTCTATAGCCAGGCCCTTGGTTCAGGGCGTGGCAGCAACAACCACAGTTTAAAGGGAGTGGCCGGGCCCTGGTTCAGGGCGTGGCAGGCAACAAATGCAGCAGGTTAGGGGGCTCCTTGTTCAGGAGTGGTGCAGGCCAATCGCCTGTGATGGTGGCAAGGGGGAGACTGCCACCCAGTAGGTGGGTGACGGGGGGGCGCAGGCCCTCCCACTCCACTGTGCCCCGGCCCAGGGCCCCAGGAGCAGCAGTGCAGGCTGCTATGGGCTCAGCAGAGGCTCCAGCCCGAAACACGCCAGCTTTGGGGCCTTTAACAGCCCCCACTAACCCCTGAGCCACTTCCTTTCTCCCCCTCAGCCGGTACCTGGGTTTCTGGCAGCATAGGCAGGGAGTCCAGGGTGGTCCGATCCCACAGGGGTCCCAGTGGTCCGGTCCGGTCCAGTCCTCTGCTGCTTGCAGGTCTGTGGGGCTCAGCCGGTGTCCTGGTGCAGGCGGGGCCGAGCGTCTGGTCTCGTCCTCAGGGCCAGGCTCTGTCGGGGTCCCGGGACAAGCCTCTGGACTTGGCAGCAGCAGTAGTTTCTCCCAGTTCCTAGGCATGGGCTGGGACACGGAAACAGGCTGGTCCTCTGCAGGGTCTTCTATGGTAGGTGGGCCGGCCCAGGCCTCGGCCTCCCAGGCAGGGATCAGGTAGTCGGCCTCTGGCTCAGAGAGGGTTGGAGGCCCAGGCCAGGCCTCATCCCCATCCTCCCAGGCCGGGAGCCCTGAGCAGGTCTCTGGTTCCTCTGCAGGCTCAGCCCTGACTCAGTCTCCAAGCTGGGCTTTTATAGCTCTAGGCCTGCCCCCTGACTTCCTGTCAGGTGTCTGGGCAGGGTCAGGCTCGGCCCAACATGGCAGCCGGAGGGGTTCCTCCTCCTGCAGGTCAGGGGGCGGCCACTCTGCCCCAATACAGGCCATAACTAGGATGGGGTGAGAAAAGTGGGCCAAGGGCGCAGAGCCGGAAGGAGCACAAACACAGGGCAGGGAAATAGGGAGGGAATGCAGTATGCAGTGTCTCCTTGGTGGCAGTGAGAACAGCGGAGACTCCTGCATTAAGCTGATCTATCTGTCTACCCCAGCACTGGCAGCCCACTTCCAGTGGGAATCCCTGTCACAGATATCCTCTCCAGAACTCTTCCAGTAGCCCTCCCAGTGTACAGACATCCTTTCCAGCATCTCTTAAATACCTGTTCCAGCTCTTCTCTACCACAGTGTTCTCTCTTTGGAAACTTGAAATATGATAACCTCAGGAGTTGCTCTGTTCTCATGGCCTTGGTTTCTGGAAATGGCAGGAGTGAGTCTGTCCAGCTAGCAGCCACCAGCTCCCAGCACCTGGGCTAGGCACCAGGCTTTCATGGCCTAGCTCAAAGCTAGGGCTGTGTGACTGTCAATCTAGCAGCAATGAGGCTGGGCAGGGCAGCCAAGGGGAGGAAGGGGTGATTCCACTCTGCACACAGGGTGTGGGGAGAGACCTGGCTGCAATGCAGGGTGTGACAGGGCTGCTGAGAAGCTGGTGCCCAAGGAAAATGAGTAATCCATGAGGCACCTTGGGGAGCATCTCATAACTGCCCTGAACCATTCCTTCAGGCCTGAGGCAAGAGCATCCCAGAGAGACAGCTCAGAGCTGTGCCATCTGCCTTGCCTAGAGAGAGCCCAGTTGTGTGGAGATGGTTGGGCAGCTGGGCAGGAAGCCTGCCAGTGGCCCAGCCCCCACAGCGCAGAGATCCAGGGCCCAGGCAGCTCTCACCAGCATCTGATCTGCTGCTGGTTTCTGGCAGGAGGCAACCGTTTTCCAACTGTAGGGTTCATCACCCTAGGGAGGCACATCCCACAATTTGAAAACGTTTGTGCTAAATGGGAGGCAGAAATGGGGGTGGGAGACACTTGTTCCCTGCTCCCCCCCCCCCCCATGTTGCCTCTGGATGCTAAAATTTTTAGTTCTGACTCTGCCTGTGCCTTTCAGAAATGCAACATATCTATATTTCCCTTGCCATCCCATTTCATCTAAAAATGTCTAACAATCCTGAATTATATATCCTTTTAGGAGAGTGGATAGCCAGCTCAGAGCTAACAAATTATCCTGATCTGCTTTTATCCAGGAATGTACGATTCTTGCCAACACAGGCTTTGCGGTGCTGGATTTTAAATAATAAAATCTGAATATTTTTACCAGGTTTTAACTGACATTTCTCCTTCAAGTAGCCTCTAGTTTGTAGTTTTAAAAGTTTTGTTTGAAACTGCTCTCCAAATGCATTTGAAACTTCTGTTTTATCCTGTCGCCTTATCTGTCTGTTATGCGAATTCAATGCCAACTTACCTAGAACTAATTGGCCAAAAAAAAAAAAAAGAGAGCGCGATCACTTAAATTTTAAAAGCAGAGCTTTGTCCACTCAGTTTCTCCATTAACTTCCTCATGACTTATTCAAAAGCACCTATTATATTATTTGCATGCATATATTGTGGGTAGCATTTCCATTAGTTCTCCAACTATAAAACAATTGCTGTTAAGCCTTAATTAGGGTATAAATTTCACTCGTATTATGCAACAGTGTAAAAGAGCTGCACCACAACTAACAATGGAGCATTTCATCAAGAAAAAGCATTTCTTCTAAGGTGCTGCAGGACCATTCGTTGGTTTTTAAGTTTTTTTTTTTTCAAGATCCACTATTAAGTAGCTGGTGACTTTCAATTATACTGATATTATTGATAAGTGAGACATATTCTTTAAAGATCTCCGTGGGAATTTTGCTCACTTAAGCTAGTTCAAAATATGGCACATCTTAAAATATTTGCATGTAACTACTGTTTACATCAGGGTTGTGTCTGAATAAATTTGCATTTCTTTAAGCATTAATTAAACTTTTAAGATTAACTTTTAAGATTAATTCCCATCTCAGATATATAAAATCGTACTTTATATTGGATGTGGAATGTCTCGAATACTTCTGTCACCTCACACTCTGCTTAATTACCTTCATTCATCCCTAATTAAGTTTAGGGTAATAATGTAGATAACTCAAACACCATCTGGCAAGGAATTGTACATTTTCCTAAAAAGAAGCCAACAAAATTACATGTGAAATTTAGATAAGTTTTTAAACCAAAAATAGTCAAAATTGGGATTCAGACATTTGTTTCTTAAAACAATAGATGTTCAAGCATTGTAAATGATGTCACATGCTAAACTCGGAAGGTGTTTTGCCAAGGAAGGCTGTAAAGAATGCACCATAGAAATCTTCCTACATGGTCACTTTTGTTAAATAAAATGTGGTGGTAGCCATGTGAATTTGGGAGACTTGTGTTTAGGCTTGATTTCAGGTCTCTCATGTATGACTGATATATCTAATCAGCTGAGTGCTTCTTAGGATGCTGAAGGCTGACTTTAAGAGAGGAGAGCTGGAGAATTCAAAACTTTTTTTTTTTTTGGCTGACCAATCTCATGGAGTACGATAAGTATCGATCTGTGATGAAGAATTACTGTATACAGAGGATGAAGACAGGAGTTTGCAGAATTTTAGAAGTCAAGAAGATATTTGAGGAATAGAGAACTTTGACATAAAGGCAATGTTTGCATCGTAAACTTACATCTGTAAAATTAAGTTGCTCAGAGTGTAAGAGGAAGGAGGACTCCAGAGAGATCCCCCGAGCTCTTATCTGGTTCTCACCACTTTCACCCATCTATCAGGGCACCAAATGAGGAGTCCACACACAAAATTATAAAGGAAACTAAACTTTATTATCTGTAGGATAGGGAAGGTAAAAAGGACTAGGTAAGGACAGAATAACTGGGTCTAGAAACAGCGGGAATCACACACAACAGCAGCAGGCACACAGAGGAGGGTAGCCGATGTTAGGCCTCCTGCCTTACCCAGCTCCAGGGAAAGCTGACTTCACGTCTCCTCTCCGGATGACAGGAATCGGGAACGACTCAGTGACAGGGCCCAGCCGAAGCTCCTACTAACTCAGAACCCACCCTAGCCCCTTAGCACCATCTTAGGTGTGTGTTAGCCCTGTCTAATCCGACAAGCCGTGTGTGCAAGTGTGCCCCCCAATAATCAAATACACCGTCTGACGTTACCCCACCTTACTCACAACTGACACTCCAAGCCAGTGACCAGTTGCCTGAGCAGCACTCACTGCACCCTGTCATTGAGCAGGCTGGAGGAAGAGAGCCCCAAGCATTGAGCGCCCCTAAGTTATCCACTCCTGTTGTCTAGCAACACTTTCCCTCTCTTTCCCTGTTTTTCCTCCTTCTCCATGAGCAAGGGAGAAGAAGACTAATCAAAATGGAGGCTCACTTGTTGTTCTAAACAAAACAAAATGGTGAACCCACAAATAAACAACTTAAACCATTTCAACTTAACTGATTACTAACAAGGTCTAACATTAATTAAGAAGCCCACATTAACAAGGGGTGTCAAAATCCACAGTGCAAATTGATGTGGCTATATTGAGCTAACCAATGGTGTGTAGACTGCTGTGTTGCCAGAAGAGATTCTCTCATCATTGTTGCTACCACCTTTTATGAAGGGGGATTGACGATTAGCGCACTAGCATCTTCCTTGGAATATATGAAGTGTAGAGCTGCTGCAAGGTATTAAGGATCACAAGGACCTGGTTAAGGCCTGAGCGTGTGATGCAGGGAAAGACATACCACTCATTAAAGGGTAGACCTCAAATGAAATAAAATGTAATTACTCTGTCAACGGTTGAATTGTATATTATTGCCAGAGTTTAATTTCCATTAGCTAGCAGACTATTTAGGGTTTGCATTTTTTCCTTTGTAATGGAACTGAATTGGTTTTCTCTTATGTTTGGTCTGTACTTTTCAAATGGAATCTGCAGTTGAGGTGTCTAGATGAATGTAGTGGGGGAAAAAATCAAATATTGAGGAGGCATCAATGTATATAAATGATTTTCTCCATATAGTATTTTGAATGCATGCGAATCTCAATTCTGTCTCTATCAAAGACAAAGCAAAAAGGGGTGACTGACTAAATGAACGATGAAATCTATTCCCTTTTGTTTTTTGTTTTTTTAAGTATACATCTTACATTTAGACTTATTGTCCCATCTTGAAGGCCTTAACATAATGTTAACTATTACCTAAGAAGAGGCTTTGATTTAATAGTCTTTAAAACCCTCCACATCTAGCTAAGTAAAATCATGCCGGACCATGAATGTTGTCAGACCAGAGAGTGCTGGATTAGAGAGGCTCAACCTGTATGGCTACTATACACTCCCTGCTGAAGCTTAACCCTTTATGGCATAGTGTTGTGCTGAATAAATGTTCTGTCTTGTGTCTCTTGATCCAGAAAGCTGATTTTTCCAGAACCGGGTTGTGGGACACTGAGCCACCACTTTCCTCTTAGCAGAATCAGAGAGACATGAGTCTCCAGGGAGATATTATACAGCAGTGGGGAAGAGAAGCTATTTTAATGTGCTTTGTTTAAATTGACCTTTAAAGGCTAACAGGGCTGCTTTCAGAGATACAGTATTTTTATATGGATGAACGGTTATTTTCTGGCTTGAATTTTTTTTTTTTTTTTTGTACATGTGAAATGTTTTTGATCAGGTTTGAGCTGCTCTGCTTTTAGAAAAGTGGTAAGAATGAAATAGTCTATAATCACATTCATTAAAATTTCGATTAACTTTTTTTCGTCAAAGTACACCAACAAAAATTAAGGGAGATTACAAGGCTATAATTTGCCACTCAACACAGTCCCTTTGGTTCAAAATGCGGAAGGAGCATTTATATTAACAAAGAGAAAGAAAAAAATGTAATATAGCCAAAGAACTCAAACAAACAATTAATGCGCTGTATGTATGATGTGCAGAGACGATTGACTAAAACTTCATCACACACAAGCCTACAAAAAGTTAAAGTAAAATCTAGGGCTGTTATTTGACATGTGTTAATGCCTGTGATTAATGCAATCCAGAATTAATGCATTAAATTTTGTAACATGTTAATTGCAGGCCTTAATGCTGAGCTGCCCCTTTGAAGCAGCGCTTCAAAGGGCCAGCACAATGCGGAGCCCGGGATCAGCTGCGGACTCCCCAGCTAACCCCGGGCTCCACTGCTCCTTTGAAATACGTAGAGGTGGCCTTTCAAAGGAGCAGCTGCCTCACAGCTGAGCTGGGGATCCGCTGTGTAGCAGCTGCCCCTTAGAAATGCTGCCTCTCTCTGCATGTTTCAAAGGAGCAGTGGAGCCCAGGGTCAGCTTGGGGCTCCCCAGCTGATCCTGGGTTCCGCGCGGCATTTCCCCAGAACCTGAGATCAGCTGGGGAGTCCCCAGCTGACCGGGAAGTTCCGCGTGGAACCTGGGGTCAGCTGGGGAGTCCCCAGCTGACCCTGGGCTCAAGGGTTGCCCCTTTCAAATGCCGCCTCTGTGCGCGTTTGAAAGGGCAGCCGTGGAGCCCAGGATCAGCTGGGGACTCCCAGCTGATCCTGGGCTCCCCGTGGCAGCAGAACCTAGGATCAGCTGGGCACTCCAGCTGATCCCGGGCTCCTAATGTGCTGCCCCTTTGAGGCACCAGGGTGGCGTTTCCAAGGGGCAGCACAACGCAGAGCCCATGATCAGCTGGGCAGTCCAGCTGATCCTGGGCTCCGTGTTGCGCTGCCCCATTGATGTGCCACCACAGCGCTTCAAAGGGTCAGCCTGAGACTCTAGCTAATCCTGGGCTCCATGAAGCACTGCCCCATTGAAATGCTGTGGCAGCGTTTCAAATGGGAGGCGCATGAGATTAATTGCACGATAAATCGCGATAAAATTTTTTAATCACACAATTAATCACAATTTAATTTTTAATCGCTTGACAGCCCTAGTAAAATCATATATAATAGTATTTATTTTTTAAATCTTTCCACAAAAATATTTTGCATGTAAGAAGTATATTTCATGACAATTATATTTGGAAAGGTATTGATCCATTTGACAAAGGCAAAAAAAAAAAAAAGAGTATTTTGTAACAAGCCTACAAGAATTGAGCTCTTCTTCCCGGATTCAGAAAAACAGCCCTATTTAAGAAAAGCTCTTAAGCACATCAACAGGATTTAAATGCATGAATAAAGCTAAACACTTGCTTAAGTATTGTCCTGAATAGGAATAGACTTAAATATGTGTTTAAGTACTTCTGTGAATCAGAGCCTAAACTTGAATTAGTATATAACACACACTTGATCCATTGGCTACACAATCTTATTTCCTCTGTTCGGTAGCTCTGAGGCTGCCCCTTTAAAACGCCGAATAAATGCAGCCTTTTTCTTTTGTTATGATGAGGCACAGAGGAGTGGCCACATACTGACCTATCACAGTAGAGTGCTGTATGCATTTCTGGTTCTACATAAAAATCACTAATAACACTGTGGCCTACACATGCAAAATTGCATGTTAGAACCATTCCTGCTTCCATTGAAATCAGTGAGTTCTGCCTTTGACTTTGGTGGAAATGGGATTATGCTCATACTGTGCTTTCTTTGCTTCTATAAAAAAAAATGTAAAGAACAATCAATTTCCCATATATTGACTGCAACCGTCACTATAAATAGGAAATCTGTTCTAGATATGCAGCACAAATGGACCAGTGCTCACAGTGACTTCCAGCAGGATCAAGATATAAATCAGTACAGATTCACAAAAGGAATTAACTTTCCTTACAATAGCTTCCATAGAAATCACCTCAGAGTCACTGTGTACTTGCCAACTGTATCACAATGGGGGGGGGACGACGACACACTTCTATTTTTATTTGTTTAATTATAGCTAAATATCCCCCTTTTTAAACCCTGCTTTTCCCCTCCCTTCCTTTCCCCCTCCCCCCAATTCTTCTGGTAATACATTCAGTGGAGCCTAGTGACATAACTAGTGGAGGGAAATTTTGATTCCCATTGAAGCTAATGGTGAAAATGCCATTAACTTAAGTGGGGTCAGGTTTTCTCCCTCTGTGGTGTATGATTTCATCAGAACTGGAAGGTTAGATATAGCCTAATGTATACACTAAGGTTTTTAATAAGAAAAATGTGCTTTTATCAGAATCTGTCAATATGTTGGCCAGCTCTGGCATTTTTTGGCTTTCTCTTTAGAAATGGAGAAGATTTGTAAATATGTTTGCAAATTTAGTTCAGTTTCCAAGAGCACTTATTGACTGTTTATGTTTGGGTGGTGCTGTCAGAGGTAATACAGCCAGTCACAATCCAGTTCACTTTATTTTGTGCACCATCATTTTGTTTCCTATTCTGGCTTGCTTTTCTTCTTTTGTCACTGTAAAAGTCATATTTCACCCCTCTGATATCATAGCTGTGAAATGTAGCTTGCTCTTTGCATCACAGCTATGAAGTGATTTTACTTTTGCTAGCTATTTGTGAGACTTTTTGCTGTATCTGCTAGATGATGATCTGTTGTGACATTTTTCTTCATAAGGAAAGAGGGGGAGCTCACTCAGGAATTATTTTGTCTCTTCTCACAAGTGAAGATAAATGTCATAACAGAGATCAGCCATCCTGTATTCTGAATGTGCAGTTATTTGCATTTTTCTCTTACCGTTCTTCAGGACTGAAGTGGCTTAATGACAGGTGCAACGAATGAGAAGTGATGGAAATGTGTGGGGAGAATAGCAAGTTCTGAATACTAGAAGACTATTAATAACTTATTCTCTATTCTGTCACCTTTGAAATAACACAGGTGTATGTTAAATTAAAAAAATAAACTTGTGGTATTTCCATTTGTATTATGCCTGTATTATATATATTTTTTAGAAAGTAGTGAGGTTCTGTTTCTTGAGAGCTAGATTTTTTTTGTATATGCATATTAGTACTGCCACTCCCTTACTGAGCAGTAGCAGACTTGCTGGCTTTGCAGGTCACTTTCCTGCTGGAAGATGAGTCAGTCACTTGAAATCTGGGTATTTCCTTAATTTAACTTGCATATACACTGTAAATAAAACCAGTCCTTGAGTAGAGATGGTTTGTCAGCATACGGGCAGTCCCCTCTTTTAGAAATCTCAGTGACAACACCTATACATATTTCAGAGGCTGCAGTGTTGTCCCAAGAATTAACTCCAGATAGAAACATTAAGGCACAGAGCAAACTTTCCTAGTGTTTGCAACAACACCCAACACAATCTGTATCAAAAAACTTGCAGTGATTGAATGAAGAATGCTCGCATGCTATGGCCAAAAATCAACAAAAACCTTATGAAAAAAACCCCCTACGTGTAACAGCACAGTCTCATGACAACCACCATAACAATATATATAGGCATGGACATTGGTCCTCCACAGTTAAGTGGAAACTACCAGTTGTAAGCCTTTTTCAGAGATGTTGACCACCCACATCTCATCCATCAGACCTCTGTTTTGCATCCCTCGCTCTCGGCTTAGCCAAAATCAGCCTAACTCATCTCAGGCTTCACATGTCTCATCTTAGGGTAAAATATTTCTAGAAAGTTTTTAAGCAGCCCACACAAAGTTTACAGAGATGAGTACAGTATATGTTTCAGATATAATTTTACATCCCTGTGTGGGTGGAGAACAGCAGGAATCGAGCCCTGGATTGGATCTAAAAGTACTAGCCTGTGCAGTCTGAGTTAAAGGACCCAGGTCTGCTCAAGGAAAAGCTGTAGTGATGGACTCATAAATCTCGATGGTCCAGCCATACTGGAGGACAGAGAGCCACATTGTTTAAACTTGGGTTACACAAAGATCTTCCTACTGTTTTATTGTTTTTTGGGGGTGGAGAGGGAGGGTTAGTTCTGTTATTCCTGAAGTAAATGTATGTACACATGTCAATTCTCCTGTGCTGCTATATGAGCATTAGGTAAGTCTTCTATACATTTTATAGTGTTGTAATTGGACTGGTTGGAGATCTTCCCAGATTTTTAAATTAAAGTTTTTATTAAATAAACATTTTTACAGAAGGTATATGCTTTCCTTTAAAAAAAATGGAATTTTCATTGGGAAAATCCCAAACCCCAAAGTAAGTGATTTGTTTTGTTTTGTTTTCTTTTCTTTTCTTTTTTTGGGATGGCAAGTTGAAATTTTCCAGAGCAAAATAACTTAGTATTAAAACAGGTCTAATTGTTATGTAAACTGAAGGTGGTGCTACCTAAAAAACAAAATGTGGATTACTAGACATATAAAAATGTCCGCATACATTGTACACATCTCACTTTGAAGCACAGTTTGCAAAGGGGGCATGACCATGATGGGGGAGTGGCTATCTGAGAAACATACAGAAGGCAGGGGCTTCCAGTCTGGAGGAAGGAGAAGATGGAAAGGCACATAGGAGTTCAGTATTATGAAGGGGAAGAGAAAGCTACATGTGGCAGTTAGAGGATGTCTTGGAAGCAATGGGCTGCATCTGTGTTGAGCTTGTTGAGTTCCTGCATGGTTTGCAAGGTCTGGAGGGTCTCTTACCAGAGAGCAATTCTTAAGCATTTTTCAGAATGTAAGGAAAGTTCCCAGGCAAACAGTTTTTCTTTCATTGAAAGACACTGTCCCTTATTTCAGCAAAAGTACCTTCAACAATGGTATCTATTTGGATATCTCGCCTATGTATTGGCCTATCTTTTGAATGTTTGGGGTTTCTGTATAAAGTGCAATCCTTTATTTGGAATTTCCAGACTATAACATGTATGTTTTTTGAAACAATGGCAGGGTTCTTGCTAAGGGTGTTTTGGCTGAATTTGAGTGATAAAGAGTATTTACCTCTTGCATATAGGTCAACAGGTTTTTGCATTAACATGTATATGTCTGTATGTTTAAGTGTAGATTTTTATTTTTCCTGAATGGCTGGCATGATTAGTATAGGAAAGCATATGCAAAATAGACCCTCTCACCGAAATTCCCTAAATGTAAGTGCTGTACAATCAGGAAATGCATTCTCTAGTCTTCATTGTGGCTACAGCAGGGAAAGCGTGCTTTACATATGCAAATACTGCTCAGAAGTTTAACTTAATAATTATCAGCTGGAGTCTCTATTGATGAGCAGCTGAGCCAACTCATGAGCAGGAGAATCTGAATTAACTATTACTAGGCCCCGAGTTAGCATTTTTGTCAGTTGCTTGCGGTTACTGTTGTGGCAGTTTTAGAAAAACAAAAGTTATCTGTAACACCCTTTTATGAGCTTGAAAATATTATTTTCTTACTAGTGCTGTACTCTTGAAAAATATTAGAAAGAACAGGGTTAGAGTTTTTTCTCCTTTTGCCTCTCTTCTCCCCCCCTTTTTTTTTAAATCGAGTAGAAGCCAGTACAGAACAGTTCTACTCCTTTGCCCCCCAGTGTTGTTAATGGTAGCACCTGCAGTATTTACAGCTGTGAGGAAAAACAGGCATTGATTGCACTTAGGCACCTGCTTAACTTCAGATGGATTTAAGCACCTGGAGGTGAGCATGCATTTTGCAGACTAGAGTTGGACTGATGAATAAGAGCTATAGTTGGCACTACTTTCATATAAATGGTCACACCTATAAATGGGTGTGATCAGAAGCTATAGTTCTGGGACCACCACTACAGAAGGCATGTGGACACATTGGAGAGGGTCCAGCGGAGGCAAACCAAAACGATTAGGGGGCTGGAGCACGTGACCAATGAGGAGAGGCTGAGGGATTTGGACTTATTTAGTCTGCAGAAGAGAAGAGTGAGGGGGGATTTGCTAGCCACCTTCAACTTCCTGAAGGGAGGTTCCAAAGAGGAAGGAGGGAGGCTGTTCTCAATAGTGATGGATGGCAGAACAAGAAGCAATGGTCTCAAGTTGCACTGCGGAGGTCTGGGTTGTATATTAGGAAAAACTATTTCACTAGGAGGGTGGTGAAGCACTGGAATGGGTTACCTAGGGAGGTGGTGGAATCTCCATCCCCAGAGGTTTTTAAGTTCCAGATAAACAAAGTCCTGGCTGGGATGATTTAGTTGGGGTTGGTCCTGCTTGGGGCAGGGGGCTAGACTCGATGACCTCCTGAGGTCTTTTCCAGCCCTAGGATTCTATGATTCTATGAAATGGCGAGGTTGCTGGCACAAGGATGATGTATCCATGTGATGAATGCCAAAAAAGATGCAGTTCTTTCACATTAAATCTTAAAATTAGTAGTTGCTTTTATCTTCCCTTCTGCTCCCATTATAAACCAATGAAATTCAGCTGGCTACAGTATTTTCCCTGCAGAATCATAAAGTGAGTATTTATAGTGAGTGTGCTTTATTGTTCACACCACATTGCTATATAGGGTTGCCAGTTCTCCAGGATTGGCCTGGGGTCTCCCAAAATCAGCATCAGTCTCCCAGTGACTATAGAAAACAGTCCTAAAGAGTTTAATAGGATATTTTAAGAAAATGACACTGTCATGGGGGGAAAAAAAAATCTCCCAGAATAACTTAAGTCAGCGTTCACAACCCTATTCCTATATCCCTTCCACAACTTCTCCCTCTTAGTTAGAAGTATAATTATCCCAGGAGAATAGGCATATACTGAATTCCAGGCAATCACATTCTCCCATGTTGAGGTATTGGTTTAAGTTTTCTTCACACTGCTATGTATTGTTGCCAGTTTTCAGAAACTAGTTGTAATTGCACTTCATTTACTGGGTAGCCCAGGAACTTAGTAACGAGACATGGAGCGTTTTCAGTTCAAGATGGCCGTTCCTTACCCAGAAATGGTTGGTAATGGTCAAAAGCCATTACCCTTTGATGGCTGTTGTTAGTCTGCATTTTAGTAGGCAAGTGCTCGTATCTGCACTGCACCAGAACTTTAAATAAGATACGCAATTTGAACTACGCAAATTGCATATTTTATTTCAATGCTATTTCAATATAGCTTATTTAGTCGTTTGGCGTTGTCTACACCGCACCAAATTTCAAAATAAAGTGCTATCTGAAATGTCCCTTATGCCTCATAGAATGAGGTTTATAGGGATGTGGAAATAGTGAACCTGAAATAACGGGATAGCTATTTTGGGATACTACACTATCACAAAGTAGCATTGCACTGTAGATGTACCCTCAGGTACCATCATCATAATAGAAAACAATTGTCAGTAGTGGTAGAGAGAGGTCAAAGACAGAGTAGGTATTGGGCCCTTCATGTGGTCCCTCTGAAGTACTTGCAGAAAGTATGCCCTGCTAGCCTGTTCTAGGTATAGAAATTCTAGCCTCAAGGGCCACCAGGCTGTGATCCTTCACCAAGAATATTTTAAAAAGGAGAAAATCCCTCTAGTGCCATTAGAGGAAAGCACTCCCCTCAAGTGTTATCCAGAAGCATTCTTTGCCAAAAAAAAATCAACATTTTTGCTGGAGTGGGGCTTGGAAAAAATGATTCATCAAGCAAACAGATGCTTGCTTTAAAACCTAATAGGTATTAACACATTATTTTCCCCAAGCTTCTCTCCTGATCTTGATAATGTGTTATCTTTGCCAAAGTCCCCTCTTGATAACATGTTATCTTTGTCAAGCCAAGTTCCTGATAAAATCTTACTTTCTGTCAGTGCCCATCCTGATAAAACCTTATTTTCTTTCGGCTCTGCTTCTTGAAGAAATAAGGGAGATGGCATTTTTAGTCCTTTTCTTGTGAACACATGAATTTCACTAGGTAGTGAAAACAGGAAAAGGAAGATGAGGAGGGAGACAGAAAGAGGGGGAAAAAAGAAAGGCTAATTGTAGACAAAGAAATTAAGAAGGTATATTAGTGTGTGTTGGCTCTTGTTTTTAATTTACAAATGAGATGGGAATCTTAACATTTAGTAAGGAAGTTTATCTACAGAAAATGAATACTTGTACGTGAACCAGTGCCACGTTCAGAAGAAAACACACAGTATTGTAACTACTATAGCTGTGCAGTGCTGTGGCATACCAAACCTCTCTTTTACTTGCCATGATTTGGAAACAAATGCAGAAAGTGCATCAGCAGCTAAGCTTATAGGTGTTACTCTTGGTGAGTCCCCAGAGCCACTCAAACATAAGGCTAAAGTGAGGGAGTATGTCAGTAGGCGATGGCACAAAAAGGGAAAAGTTGCAGATGCCCTAGGTTCATGGCTTAAATAGTTACAGGTTAAAGAAAGGTATAGATATTCTTTTTGGGATCCCTGCAGCATAATCTGTTAAGGGTTCTGGGGTGCCCTTTCCAGTACAATCTTATATTAAAAACAAGGAAAAAGTTGCAGGTTTCATGGTGTATGCCCTTAGAACCTCTCTGCACCATCTCTCTGCCCCAGACATTGTTACTTTTCTGTGAGTTCCTCATAGACCTGTATCTATCTGCAGTGTGCACAAGTCACACACTATTCTCCTGCATTTCCTGTGCTCCTGCTTCAGCCTGCTCTGTACATAGTTCCCCTTGATTCCAGTCTCTCTGTTCCTCCTGGCTTGCTTGCTTCTCCAACTGCCAGGTTCCTAGGTCACTTCCCTCAAGTGTGACTCGGTCAGTAACTTTCCACAGCACTTCTGTCCCCTCCCTCACTAGTCAGAGGAAGGGGTGGTTCCCGTGTGAACCTAGAATCTCGTAGATGAGTGGGGATGAGGTTCACGCAAATAATAATTTCCTGCTTAGCAGATTCATCATGCTATGTGTAGTGGGATTTTCCTTTGGCCCATTAGATTGACATAAACTTTTCTGTATTTTACTTGGTAACCCTCAACCTTTCTCAATTTAATACCCCAAGCCCCAGTTGGGTAATGCAAGAATTAAAGTTGTTCGAAATATTAATTCAGCTGTGTTGTGCACATGCATTATGATACTGTCCTTAATGGCCTGACCAAGTACTATTTTTTCAATGGAACTGTGTGTCATTCCGCACAGGAGGGATGGTGCCCAGAGCATGAAGTGGAGCTGAGTTGTGAATGATGTCATTGGTGGTTGACTCCCTGCATCATTTGTTGCTGAAGTAGGAAGGTGTTTACTCTTCGTAGTACTGGGAAAGGTGGATGGAGGCCTTACCCCTCAAGTAAGGGGGAGGAGCCACTAAGTCCAGGTTACAGTTAATTTCTGGGCACAATAAATGAAAAAACAAAACAGGAGAAGTGAGATCAGAGGTAAAGAATCAAAGATTCAGAGGTGGACAACAAGCAGAGAGCCCTCTACAGTGGCCTTTCTTCCTCAAAGGTGTCCAAGAATCCAGTGGACACCACCCAGATAAACTGTCCAAAGACTGGTGTGGACAGACAATTGGAAATATACCCTACAGTTGCAGAGCACACCTCCTTCCTCCATTCAGCATCCTCCTCTTGGATGGCTGTTTTGGCTAGTGCCAGGAGGAGGTTGATGAGGTGATCCTGAGTGTTTGTGGGGTCACGGTGATCAGGACGTGCAGGAAAAACTGCAACCAGAACCACAGTAAGAGGTTCTGGAGGGGTCAGAAGACTCTATGTAGATGTGGGTCTTGGTCTCCCAATTGCTGCAAAAGGGATAGATGTTAGGGGAATTCCTGAACTTTGCCAGGTACACTCATATGCCTACAATTCCATGAAGGACCAGCAACTAATAACCCTGATGGTCTTGTGGGCCACACACAGAAGCAGCCTTTGGCCAGAGTTTGCCCACCTCTGGGATAGATCTTATTAGCCAAGATGGTCAGGGATGGAACTCCATGCTCTGATGTCCCATAGCCTTTGACTGTCAAATACTGGGAATAG
Organism: Pelochelys cantorii; assembly: GCA_032595735.1. Taxonomy (NCBI): domain Eukaryota; kingdom Metazoa; phylum Chordata; order Testudines; family Trionychidae; genus Pelochelys; species Pelochelys cantorii. Next base: position 252,093,976 of record CM064326.1, on the reverse strand, counting down.
ACAACAGGGAATGGATCACTTTATAATTGCCTTGTTCTATTCATACCAGTATGGTCATTCTTATGTTCTTAAGTTCTTAACATCTTTGATCTTCAGTTTCCTCATCTGTAAGATGAGGATAATCCTATATAATTTTTTACTCTTAATATATTTTTAAGGATTCATTAAGGGTTAAGAAATGGGAAACAGTTTGTGATCTACTGTTCCTACTGTGATAACCCTCTGCCTTCTGGCTACCATGCCATTATTACTCCAATTTCAGTATGTAATTTGTGATCTATATGTAGTGAAATTTATCAAATCATTTTTTATATTCTTGGTACAGCTTTATTAGCTCGGAAGAATTGGGATAAAGGACTTGACACCAGTATAAAAAAAAAGACTAAGCCTGCCAAGGACCAAACATGGAGCAGCAGTCCCCAAAATACATAGCTTTATTAATATTTATTAATATCTATTACAGCATTCAAAGGCTTTTTAGTTAATTCACAGCATGGTGTCTAGTTCCTTGTATTCTTACCTGGGCAAGCACTTAGACTAAACTCAGACAGTCCTTATTATGTATGGTTTGATTTTACTTTGATTTAGATTAAATAAAAAAAGCCATATCAGCTAGGAGCATCCTGGCAGCTTATTTAACTGTAAAACTAAAGTGCTGTACAACCAGTTCAACCCTTCTACCAAGCAGCATGCTCGATAAAATACTAGTGCTTCCTTATATCAGCCTGTACCTAAGTCCATCTACCTTTCTTTAAAGGCCAGGTGAAATAAGTATACAGAACATTTAGTAACATTATGTATTTTTGTTTGAAACATTAGTTCAGTCCACAGCAGACTGAGAAGAGCTTCAAAATAATCTCTCAAAATTGGGGAGTGGGCAACAAAATAGCAGATGAAGTTCAATGTTGATAAGTGGAAAGTAACCATACTGGAAAATGTAATCCCAACTATACATATAAAATGATGGGGTCTAAATTAGGTGTTATCACTCGAGAGAGATCTTGGAGTCATTGTGAATAGTTCTCTGAAAACATCAAAAGGGGGATATAATACATGTCTATAAAATCATGACTGGTATGGAGACAATAAATAAGGAAAAGTTAATTACTCCTTTCCACAAGAACTAAGGATGATCAAATTAAATTAATAGGCAACAGGTTTAAAACAAATAAAGTGAAGCATTTTTTCACACAACACAGTGTCAACCTGTGGAACCACCTGCCAGAGGATTTTGTGAAGTCCAGGACTTCAACAGGGATTAAAAAAGGACGAGATAAATGTATGGAAGATAGGTTTGTCAATGGTTATTAGCTAAGACGAGCAAGGATGGTGTACCTAGTCTTTATCGGGGCTGGGAATGGATGACAAGGAATGGGTCACTTGATGATTACCTGTTTTGTTCATTTCCTCTGGGGCACCTGGCGTTGGCCACTATCAGAAGACAGGATCTGGGCTAGACACACCTTTGGTATGACCCAGTATGGCCGTTTTTAGAACATTGTTGTTGACTTTATAATGGGCCCATCAAATGGATATGGAGGTTAAGCCCATATATCAAATTACTCTGCAACATTAGAAAACTCCTTGGGTTCATGTATAATTATAGGTGGACTGAAGCCAGTGTCACTGCAAGTCTTCATCCAGACAAGAATACTTATCCTGCCAACCCTAAGCATTCAAAAATCATGAATTTGGCTTACAAATCCTGTTTTTTATTTGCTTTCTGGTGTGAGCCTTTAGGTCAAATTGTTTCATATTTTCAGGCTTTTCGTTGCACCCATGAGTGCTAGAAGCTTAGTTTCTTTTATATGAATGCGAAGATTTTCAGAGTCACTTGCCTCCAAGTGTTGGGGTTTTAAGAAAAACACCCTCTCTTGTAAGACTTGTGAGAGAACCACAAGGTGGAAACAATACTGTGCAGAGGGAATCGATGCAGTAGCCCTGGTGAGATTTTTGGAGAAAAGCTTCTCTGTATTTAACACTTTCTGTGTCGAATTTCATATGAAATAGCTAGACTTGGCAGGATTTGATTTAAATCAGTAGATTTCAGTAAACATCTATTTCAACTGACACTGAAATCAGTGAAAAGATTGATTGGTAGCAGTCAGCAAAAGTGCAGCCTCCTTCCATTGCCCCTATAGGGATTGGGTGTCACCAGTCCTGAAGCAAAAAAACAGCAAAAATTTTCAAATGATGAGAAAAATATTTTTGCTGGGTTTTTTTCACGTTTTGGATAGTTCTAAACAATGGGTAGTTTTGCTGATATTGGATTTTTGTGTTGGTTATTCATGAAGGAAGTGGGGTCCAGTGAAAAGAAAAGGATGTGATCTGTAAAAGTTGTCATAATGCAGTGGTCCCCAAGGCGGTGCCCGCAGGCGCCATGGCGCCCGCTGGGGCATTTATGTGTGCCCGCCTAGTTACCAGGGCCGGCCCAAGCCATTCTTGCGCCCCGGGCGCCTGGTGCATGCGCAGCCCCGCCCCGGGTGCCTGGCAGCCCCAAAAGGTTGGGGACCACTGTCATAATGCATATTCACAAAGGGGCAGGTTAAAGCTTCTCAGGCATTTCCTGTTGTCTAGTTGGTTTTGCTACCTTAAGAAAACTTTTTGTTTTGTTTATATTAAAAATAACTATTTGGGATGTTTCAGCAAGTTACAGATATCAATAAACAGACATCAAATTTCTGTCTCTACACATTTTTACAAATTCAGTCGTGCCTATCACACTTATTTATATTTTAAAAAATCAAACAGGGTTTTTTGTAGGGTGGTAACTTTTTATAGAAGTGCATGCCTATGTGTGTGTGGTGCATATCTGTGTAACAGTGGAGGCTTGAAAAGTGGTTCTCATTTCTACAGTAGTTTTTCATAACCTCAGTTTGAGGAGTTTAGCATTGATCAAGTAAGAAAGAAACAGAAGGCTGAAGCAGGAAAAGAACAACTTTTTGCAGCGGAAAGATAATTTGAGAAAGGGGGGATGTCCTGGTAATAAGGATAGCTCCGCTATAACTGTATGATTTTCTGTTTCTAAGCCACTCACGAATTGGTCTGATAAAGTCAGTGTGATTGTGCACAGTGAGGGGGCTTGTTAAACAGTGCAACCTTTTTAAATGCATGTGTGTGGAAAGTTTATTTTTGAGAAGTACTCAGTACATGACATTTGCCCATCATCCCCATTGCAGTGATGTGTTGTAAGCTTAGGCCTTTTTAACTGCAGACTGTCTCACTTCTCTGTGGACACCTGTAGCCATTCATTTTATTGGTCACCATTTAATTTTAACTGAAAATTATTTAACGCTATGTTTGTTTTTCTTCAATCACCTCTCAGACATTTGCCTTGAATATAGTGCTCTGTTAAAAGTTATTTAGAAAAACGTCGCTTTCACTAGCAGACGGGCTGCCTCTCTCCATTTTCTCTCTCTAAACCCTTGTAGCAACAGTAACACACCTGGAACAGATGGCGGAATGATCCTCTCTTGGGTATATTATATGTAATTATGCTTTCCTGCTCATGTGTCTTGGGTCTCTCCTGAGTGATGTAAATCACTCCATCACACATGAAATCATTCAGGGTCAATTTTTGGCATGATTTGACACGAAATGTTGCAGTTTGGGGTGGGGGAGGGAGAAATGGGAAAAAATATCTGTCTCATGCATTTAAAAAAAAATTCTTCCCCCACTGCATATCGGTTGTCATTTCCTCTAACAACACATCGATTGTCATTATATTAAATCCTCATGTTCCTCATTGTCTTCCAGTTTAGGGCCTGATTCTGGCAAAGGTCCCTGTCCCAGACAAATATGCTCATCTTTACGTATGTATTTAAGTTCCCTTGAAGTTAATGGGACTTGAAGTCAGTAGGGCTGAATCACTTGCCCAAAGTTAATCACATGCTTAAGTGTTGTCTTGAAATTGGGATTTTAGTCTATATAAGATGTAGAATGATTTAAATAAATGTCTGGGGTTTTTTTGTATATAAAGCACATACAAAATGTTAACCCTGCTCTCATCCGGATATTGTTTTCCATCCCTTAGATGGGAAGGCAGTGTCGTTGTCACCAATCGAATCTCAGGCCCATAGCTCTCATTACACAGCCTCAAACCAGCGTGAGCGGGAGAGCTTGGAGATACGCATGCGGGAGGTGGAGGAGGAGAACCGTGTGCTCCGCAAACAACTCAGCTTGGCACAGAGTCGGAGCCCAACGCACCGCCGTGGCAATCACTCCAAAACCTACTCCATGGAGGAGGGAACTGGAGACAGTGAGAGCCTGCGGGCTGGCATCGTGGCAGGGAACAGCTCAGAGTGCGGGCAGCAGCCAGCAGTGGAGAAGTGTGAGGTAAAACAAAAAAAGCCTTACCAGAAACAGTGCATGGGTGAGGGTGGGGGGTTAATTCAACCAAGGATTATGCTTCTGATGTTGTGCAGCAAATTCTAAATTGTTTTACATTATACTTTGCTTTTGTCCCCTTGAAAATATTTGATTTTCTTCTTGATGTTGGTGTCTGTTATTATTTGGCTGATGTCTTGTTTTAGACTCTCATAGTCCAGATTTTGGTGTAAACTGGCCTACTGTACTGACTGCACTATAGCAACACTCATATAAATCATCTGTGAATCTGGCCCCCTTTCCAAAGAGCTGAAAACATTGCTTTTTAAAACCTTATTTCCTTATTTGTGCAGTAGCTCTTCTGCCAGCACAACTCTGAGGGCTTGTCTACACAGGCACCTTTTGTCACCAAAAACTGCCTTTTGGAGACAAAACAGGGTGAGTGTTTACACTTCAGTGCTATTTTTGTCAGGAAAAACACCCAGTTTTGGCAACAAAAACTTCCAGCCCTGCGAGAGACTTTTGTCTTTTCCCTTCCTTTTATTGTTGACAAAGCCAGTGTGGATTCTGCTGTTTGTTTTGTCGAGAGAACTAGCTTCTTCCAGTATCCCACAATGCCTGCCTTGATGGCTCTGCTCAGTGTTTTGTGATCTCTGCTGCCCTGCCGGTATGCAGCCCTCTCCTTTTAAAGCTCTAGGAAGTATGCCAGCTGAGTGAGCTGCTCTGCTTGGGGAACAAAGAGCAAGTCTTTGGAATGCTGCTTTTCTGCTCTGCACTCGAAACACAGCTGCAGGCAGCCTGCTGATGCAGGGAGAGGTCTGGAGAGACTACTGTGCTGCTTTGACATTCCTCAGCACAGAGAGCTCACAGAGCTACGAGGGAATCCCAAGAAGGGCTGGAATAAGCTCTGCCTTCCTACAGTAGTGCACTGTGGGATGCTCACACACATTCTTTGCTCTAACTGTCACCCGGGTGCTGTGAAATGTTGACAGTGGAAGGCAGAAAAAACGGGGTGACCAGTTTTCACTTCTGGCAACTTTTACATGTTGTCAGCACTTTTGTCGCCAAACCTTGCCAGTGTAGGCATAGCCTGAGTTTCTATTCATAGGATTACTGCTGTCTAATCTGTATATTTTTTCTGAATTGCCTATCAATGGAGTATCTAGTGGCAGCTGATGCAGAGCCACATGTGAATCTAAGCAATTAGCTACTGCATACTCTTGTAAGACAGGTGTGGCCAATGCCATGGGCTTGGGGGGGGGGGTGTCTGTTTTTTTGGCTAGTCTGTTCTATTGCCTGTATATTTGCAGGTGCATCAGTTGCCATTTAGACATTCAACTATTTGATTGTATCAGCAAATCAGGTAGCAGGACTTCTAAGTGATGTCAGCATGCACGCATAAATTTGCAGGTGTAAAATGGAAAAGCAGTGTGAGGATTAGTTCAAAATGAAGCCATACTGGAAGGAGCAAGAGATTCAAAAATAGATTTCCCACCCCTGTTAAAAGAAGTATGTTTAATCTGATGCCTCTGACCTTGTTTGGGGTAAAATATCCTATGATTAAGGGGCAAAAATTAGTCCTAATTATATCTTCAAATAAAATTAGGCCTGCTGTCTATTCAGTTGACAAATTTGATGCGTTTCTTAAAAACAAAACACATTTTTCCAGCACTGGGCTTTTTTCCTGACAATCAAAAAATGTAATACTGGGGCTAAAGGTTGGGTGTTAGACTTTTTCCTCCTAACAATGAGGATCTCATCTTGCTTTTAGTGTAAGGAGAAGTTTGCAATAGAATTTAATAGTAGGAGGATAAGGCCCTAAGTAAATACATTTGACCTTGCTTTTTATTCTTAGTCAAGTACCGGTTAGCTGAGCCCTAGCCTCAATACCCCTAGCCAATTTAGGACAAGTGAATAGCTGTTAAACTATTTTCTTTTTTTTTTTTTTTAAGTGGCCTTCCAAAAATACATGTACTTCTGTGGGATTTAGCTGGAGGGAATGGTTATATAAAACATGAAAACCTCACTGTGCATATGGTGCCCCTATCTAACCACATACAGTATTGATAACGAAATAGCTTTTTTTCCTTCTTAAGGAATTCACATTATAATTCAGTGACAGCAATGGAAGTTTAATTTTAACTTCCCTGTTATCAGATTTGCCAGGGGTTTCATTGTTTATGCTATTACTGGAGATGCCAGGTTGGGGCAGGGGGTGGGGGGGGTGTGTGTGTGTGTGTGTGTGTGTGTGTGTGTGAGAGAGAGAGAGAGGAAAAAAAACAGTACACATACATGCTCACTCCCCACACACACCCCGCTCTCTTTGGAAATTTGCAGGTATTAATTGAATCTTTCTGCATTCGCTGACCTAAGAGTGCCTGAAGCAAGACTTGGAGCATAGAGTGGGGAAGGGACTGGGAAGCAGTACAAAAGAAGGGGCAAGTATAGAGCAATGTGGGAGAATAAAAGTGGTGATGCTAGACTGAGGTCACCATCAAGAGCTTTTCAGTTCTTGAAACATTTAATAACTCTCCATTTGGGGTAGTTTCAATAATTATGAAACATTTGAAAAGGCAATTAAATGTGATTAAAATGTTATTCTCGGATAACATATGGCCTGTGTGATAATCTTTATTGAGGTAGCTGATGATAGTTAACATTTTATAGCATATGCAACATAGCCCAGCCCAGCCACCACTTCCTATTGTGTTCTATGGGCTGGCATAGCTTTTCTGACTGGGTCATGTCGAACCGGGGGAGGGCGGGAAGGGCAGAGAAACAGGAGCTCACAGATGAGGACTTTTTCTGTGGGGAGAGTAATGTCTTTACACACCCTTCTCTTAGGAGCCAGTTTAGGTGAGAGTCAGCAGGGAATTGTGTGGATGATGAATTGCATGTGTGAAAAGGGGAGCTTAGTAACATAGATCTGATCAAGTGGTCATTCTCATCTCATGCTTGCATGAGTTGGATCTGCAGCTTGTGAAAGTTCGATGCCTTGCATTCACAGACCTGGCACTACTAGCGAACCGATTTATTGCTGTGGCAGAATGTAGTTGTCAATGTACTGTAGTTGCTGGGGGGAGATTGTGACTGCAAAGAAGGAGGCACTGTTAAGTGGCTATGGGCAATGCCACAGATGGCTTCTAAATATTCAGACAATGGATTTAAGTGGATTTAGCATTGAATGTGAAGCTAGTGCCGAGAGCAGAGCACTGTGAAGGTGTCTTTGTGGAGATGGTCTGCTACATTTCGTGACAGCTGGAGCTTTCTCAGGGTATGTGATTTCACTCTTAGAACAGAGTTACAGAACTGAGCCTGGAAGTCATTGCCATATGCACCACAGTCAATATCCTAATTATCATCAGAGGTAGCCAGGTGTTGCACTTCACCTTCCAGTCTTCTAACTGTGCACTGCTCTGCCATGTTTGCCATGTTTGACCATCTGCATTGCTGTCCTATAGTCACAAAGATGACATGGTTAAGCTAGCAGTGGACGATAACTGGCCTGCAGTCTGGATGTGGCTTGCCAGTGTTAGGGCTGCTGCTGCTGTGTTTACCAGGGGCTAACCCCGTCTTATTGCCCACCCGGGGCTAAGTCATATTTCTGCATTGTGGCTGCCACTTGGACTGTCCCTGTCACCAGCTTGTTAAAATTAAGTCCAGGAGCTTTGTCAGCATGCCTGCCTCTCTGTCCCACAGTGGGTTTCATTCTGTGATGACATATCTGTCTACCTCAATATGCCTTTGTTTATTTATGGATGTTGGACTGGTAATACTGGACATGAGTGCATGAATGGCCACTGCTAAAGAATGTTGCAAAGTTAGTTGGGGTAAGTGCACTGATCCTGCCACTGATCCTGCCTACCTGACCTCTGGGGTGCCCCACCACCCTGTCCTGCTGGGACAGAAGCTCTGGTCTCTCCCAGCCAAGGCAGAGTTGGGTAACAGCCCCCCAGCAGAGCAACTTAGACACTGATCCAGCTCACCTCTGGGAGGGCTCAGGTTTAAGGCCATTGACAGCACCCGAAGAGGACCAAAACCCCAAATAAATCTGGCTAACTCTATTAAGTTTTACTCAGAGAAAGCTCATAAGGTCAGCTCCCTTTATCAGTGAAAGAGAGACATGCATAATGGTTGCGTTCCTTCCCCCCCCCCCCATAACAATTATTTACACTGGGCTTGATCATAAACACAAGTGTTTTCATTAAGCATAAAAAGTAGGAGTTAAGTGATGGCAAGCAACACAGCAGCTAATCTTAACACACTAAGACTCTTGTTACATGCAAATTCTTACTCTAATGGCTTCCAGATGTTTCCAGCTGGCATCTTGAGTGATAAGTGAGAGGAGGAGGGTCTCCTGACATCTGGATACTCCCACTATTGTTGGCTTCCCACTTTTATGTGCCCTTTGCCCAAGACTGGAATTCTTAGTGTTCAGTTCAAATTTCCCTTATCTTGAGTGAAAAAGTACAAGATCCAAAATGGGTTCCAACATTAGGGGGCTTGACCATATGTCCTAGCATGACCAACCATAATCCAGGCTTACAGGGGGGAAAAAAACACATTGATGGATTGTTACCTTGAGTACTAGGCCATTAAATTTTTGGAGTATCAATAATGGCCCCGTTAACACATTTAAAATTATAAACAGTTCAAGACTTCATATTTCTAACTTCACATAAAAGAATGATTCATGCACAAAAATATAGTATACACATTCAGCAGATTGTGACTTTAAAATATGTTACATGATGCATTTTGCCTAACATGTCTTTGAGTTATGCATATTCATGTTCATAAGCCAATTTTCATACAGCAAGGTGGGGGCCCCCTTGACAGCGATCCTCAGCACAGACTGTAAGGGGTTGATTTGCGAAGTGATCATTCCGATGAAATTTAGGCCACAGTCTTAGACTCAGTTAATATAAGTCTTCACTGAAAAAGGAAGTAACTGGAGCATTCATATCCTGGCTGAGCAACCTTCAATATCATATAGAGTGTTATCGATGTCAGTGAGACAGATATCATCCACATATATGTTCTTATCATTCTTAGTTGTTGGTAGGTCATAAGCACATATGTTAAAAAGAAGAGGTGCTAGAAGACGTTCTTGTGGGAATTCATTACAAAGATGCCTAAGTTTGCTAACTTTGTCTCCTGCTTGCAAGATGAAAGTCCAAATCTTTATCACTTCCATGAAGTAGTACATCTATTTGACTGTCAGCACCTGATGCCAGACAGTGTCATATGCAGATGACAAGTCCACAAGGATAGCACCAACTTTCTTGTCCTTCTCCAAGGCATCTTCACTGTCTTGTGCTGGACAACTGACTTGGTCCTATACCTTGTCTTGAAGACCATTGATCTGGAGGTCACCGTGCATGAATCAGTGTGACCAGGTGTGGATCTGATAGGAGGGACAGACTCTTCTAGCCACTTGAGATAGAAGCACTGAGGGCACGTCTAGACTACCCTCGGCTTCTGATCCCTTTTTCGGAAGAAATTTTTTTTAAAGCAGTCTAGATGGGGTTTTTCACACAAAACCCCCCCTTTTTCAAAGAACCCTCTAAACCTCACTTTTTGAGGAATAAGGGTTCTTTTGAAAAAGGGGGGGAACCCCATCTAGACTGCTTTTTTTTCCACGAAAAAACCTCTTCCGAAAAAGGGATCAGAAAAAGATATGCAAATTTGGCACAGATTTGCATATCTTTCGGAATCTGAGGGTAGTCTAGATGTGCCCTGAGGAATTCTGAAAGTATCTGAGACTGCTGGCCAATTTAGTAATCAAAGGTAGATGGCCCTGGTAGTGAGGGACTTTATAGATGAGAGGGGGTTCTTTTCTTGCCAGTATTGCTCAGTCTTGCCTCTATTTGAACTGCACCTCATCAAGGTGCAGAATATGGATAGGCATAAAGAATGCTGGATGATGGTGCTGTTTTGCCTTTGAGCTAATAAGGTAGAGTCTGTGTATTGCTAGTGATGCAGCCCATCTTGTTTCACCAGCTTTCTCAGGGACTTCGTACATATGTCGAATAATAGGGGGGAGAGGACTGAGCCGTGCAGCATACTGCATGTGAAGATTTTGGAAGTTGAGGGACCAGCTGTCCACAATAACCCTCTGAAATATTTCAGAGCATTTTTGTTCATTCCTGCAGCACCTTGGAGGCAAGACGGGAGCATCTGGTGATCAGTAGTATCAGGCACTGCAGAGAGGTCCAGCAGGAGGCATATGGATGTGTTTCCCTTGCCTCTGGGCAGTAGGAGATCATTCAACAGAGCAACAAGTAGCATCTCTCTATTATGCTCTGGCCTGAAAGCCTGTAAGAGGGGGATCTAGGGCATTGGCAGCTGACAGATGATATGAGGCACAATTTTTGGTAACTTCTCAACTGGCTTGCTTAGAAAAGGTTGGTTAGAGACAGGAAAGGCTCATGGGAGCACTGTTTAGAACCTGATTTTTCTGGTTAGGACAGACCAGGCAAAACTGTGCTTGCAAACAATATTGTGTCTAAGTCCAGTCTACAACATGGCTTCAGAATTATTTTATTTGGTCTGCAATCACCAGAAGGAAGTAGAATTTAAGTTGTGTATAAACCCAGTCTGCTAACATGATTTTAAGTGAAAAAACTTTAAAAACAACGAATGGTCCTGCAGCACCCTAGAGACTAACAAAAAAACGTAGTCTCTATCATGAGCTTTTATGGGTAAGTTTTTTAATTTTTTTCAGTTACAGACTAACACAACTATCCCTCTGAGACTTTTAAACATGATTTTAACTGACAGTAAGGGCTTAGAACTCCATAAAGTGATAGGCAAATTGGGAGACGCCCAGCTGGAAGACTAACCAGGCAGAGTTCAAGAAGGAATGTACCAGAATCCAAGTCTATACATACAAGAGTTATAGTTTAAATGTCTGTTACTCCAGCGCCTATCTGATTTTGTTATGTCAGAATGATGATGCAGGGTCTGATCTTGCTAAGTGCTGAATGGACTCAACTCCATGGACTTCAGTGTGAGTTTATAGCAGTGAACACCTCGCAGCATCACTCCCAGTGTTTGCTGAAATAAATCTAATATGACTGATACCTAAAGCTATGATTTTTGCAAGTTTTTTTATCAAATTTCCCAGCAGAGATGTGGAAAAATAAGTCATAGAAAGATCCCCAAATAATATAGTTTTCTCTACATTAACATGCATCATAATATGGTTGAGTGGAGGCAAGAGAGCTGAAAAGTGAGGCCCACTCTGCACTTATCCCCTAGCAGTGGCTTCTGTCCTATGGAGTTGGGTCCAGCTCCCTGATATGGGCATTGCTTCCTGGTTAATGGGGACACAGCACGTTGTGGGTTTGTCCATCTACCCTCTGTAGATGGAGACAGGGCAGATGGGCCAGACCTGAGGGATTCTGTGACACACTCATAGCCCTACTGATACTTGACAGATGGGGCTCTTCTTCCTCCCACCCACGACTCCAGATTCTGGTTGTATGGATGATATATGTCTCTCCAAACTTACAGATCTTCCCAGCCTGTGTTGCAGTCCACTTTTGGGCACTGCTGACTATGGGCATGTCTACACCCCCAAGGTTTGTTGACAAAACCTGCCTTTTGGCAACAACACAGTGAGAACATACACCCTGCAATACGACTTTTCTCCGTTACAATGCCCATTTTTGACGACAAGAAAAACCCTTTCACCCTTAGAAGGAACTTGGGTTTTTTTCTCCTCCCTTATTGTTGACAAGGAGCCAGTATAAACACTGTTGGGTTTTTTTGTTGACAGAACTGGCTTCCGCCAGTGTCCCAAAATGTCTGTCCTGATTGTTGTACTCAGTGTTTTGATCTCTGTTGCTCTTCAGGCACGTGCCCTTCCCCTTTCAAAGTTCTGGTAAGTATCTGACAGCTGAGTGTGCTCTTTGTTTGGGGAACAGAGTAAATCATTGGAGTGCTTCTGTTCTGCCCTGCACTGGGAACACAGAGGGAGGGGGACAAGCTGCTGGCTGCTTTGGCATTCCTCAGCACAGAGAGCTCAGAGATACTCCTGTTGCCTCTCCCAGCAGTGGAGGAACCTATGGGAGAATTTGGAGGGAATCCCAAGATGGGCAAGGATGAGCTCCGCCTTCACACAACACTGCACTGTGGGACATACACTCACAGTGCATTGATCACACTGGTGCCCCCAGTGTGGACGTGATCTGTCGACAGAGGAAGGAAGTGTGCACATCCTCTGGTGATTTTTGGTTTTTCAACTTTTGGCTATGGACATAAGTTTTATCAACAAAACTTGGTAGTACAGACATACCCTATGCAAGGAGTGAAAATTCCTATTTGCTCTTTGCCTCAGGAGCTCCCTCCAGAAAGTGAGAGCTGTCTGAGTCAGAAACTAGCTAGCCAAGCTTCAAAGGGAAGCCAGCGAGACATTCCTACAGTTCTCTTTGGCTTCTTAGTTCGTTTTTTTTTTCCTTTTACAAAAAGGGAAGATCAAATCAAAATCTGTAAAGGTTAATTTTCTATTTTCCCAAAGCAATGGCAATGATTTACTGTGAACCATTCAGATCAGGGTAAATGAATGATGTTCATGTTAATAATTATTACTGAGAATTAATAGCACCTTTTAAACTTTCCTACCCTTCCTTGAGATAATAGAAGAACTTGCCAAACTTCTGCCTCAGATTCAAAGGAGAGTGGGCAGAAGTGTTAAAACTATTCCAGTATCCCATTCTTGGTGTCTTACTCCATCCTTGCTCATCCTCAGATTAAAAGCTAAAATAATCATATTTAATTTTTAGATTATTTAAATTTCTGGAACATGTCTGCTTATAATGGACCTCCATATACTTGCAGATCTCAGTACAGAAGATAAAACAGTGTTTAGAATATCTGTGTATATTTGTACACCTTTAATAGTATACCTGGAAACTGTGTGTGCATGTATAAATATATAATGTAATGCTCGCTCTCTCTTGCACACGCGCGCGCGCACACACACGCACACGCTCTCTCTCGCCTCACACAGATGATAAATACAATGCCTTTCGCACATCAGTAATGAGCAGCAGTAATGACTTTGGAATGATGATGGTGTTATAACTCAATTAAAATGTTTTTAACAAAACTGCCTCAAGTGGGCTGCAAACAGCTGCAGACCACCCACTTCAGTCTCTAACAGTTGCGGCAATAAATATAGCCCCGTCATGTAGGTTTGCTCTTTAATGAATGATAAAACGCAAAAAAAAAAAAAAAAGACTTTATTTGTTTCCTTTTCTCCCTCAGACAATCCATGTTGCCATTGTTTGTGCTGGGTACAATGCCAGTCGGGATGTCGTCACACTTGTCAAATCGGTCTTGTTTCACAGGTAAAATTGACTTTCTCTTCTTTTATGTCATGTGTCTGATTCCAACAAAATAAGCACTTGCTCTTTCTAAACTCTCACTTTGGGGGAGACCAGCTCTCCTTGCCAGGCTACAGCAAATGCTCCTGTTTGGAAGGAAGGGAGGTTGGGTGCTACTGTTCCAGGAATAGTTTATAATTCCTCCTTCATGCAGACTTCTAAAGTGGCCTCATTAATCAGTGGCCAAGTCATACACCCAATACATTATGCGAACGTACAGACTGTCTATCTGTACTATAAAATACCTGGCACACTTGAGTGATGTAAAATATTAATGTAATACTCATTAGGCCTAGGTGTAATAGTTTATGGCACAAATATAGATAGGAATTTGAGATTTATACACAGACATTGGTATTATGTTGTCCGGGCCTGCAGTTTACACCATATTTTTACAAAGAAAACCTGTTACCATACACAGTAAACTCACCAAGGGCTAGATCAGGCCTCGGCAAAACACTCTCTGCAGGATCTGGCCCACCAAGCTACCAGATCCGGCCCGCAGATGCAGCAGGGTGTCTCAAGCAGACTCCCCTGCTTGCCCCGCCCCTGCACACCACTCAGAAAAGTGACTGGTGGGCTGTTTGTGTTCCACAAACTGTGAACAGGGGGGAATGCTGCTCCTGCCCTCAGCACTATCCTGAAGAACAAGCAGTGGGCAAAGCACCATCCCCCCCTCTTCTCAGGCTCTTATTCACAGAGCACATGGCCCTGCAGCCTATGCGGGAGCAGGGCAGGCTCTTGCCTGAGAAATATGCTGGGCTGCTGGCCAGGAATCAGCCAGGCAAATGTCTCCCAGCCAGAGCCTTCCTCTGGCACCCTCCTGCCAACCCTCTGCCCTCCTCACGAGCCTCTATCCCCTCCCAGACTCTGCACTCCAACCCTCTGCCCCAGATCACCATCCCCTCTGCCCTAGGTCACAACCCAAACCCATGCACCACAGTCCCCTGCTCTAGGTCACAACCCAAATCTCTGTCTGTACCTCAATCCTGTGCCCCAGATTACAACTGCCTCCTTCACCCAAAATCCCTCCCAGACCTCTCAGGCCCTCCTGCACCCAAATCATTTATCCCTGTGCTGCGCAAGACAGCCTCCAAGGGCCAGATTTAGCCTGCTAAGCCAGTTGATCCAGCCAGTGGCTGCCCTGCTGCTCTCCCCCACCCCCAGACCTTGGGACAGGGGAACGTGTGAAGTTCCCCGCCAGGCATGCATGGCACCAGAGGGAACCTCCAGCTGTTCAAAACAGCTGGTGGTTCTTTCTAGGTACTGGGGGGTGAGGGGGCAAAGATTTCATGCCCTCCTCTTCCCCCAGGCCAATCAGGGTCTGTGGGTGGAGGAGCACAGGAAGGCTTCTGCCCCCCCCCCCCTTCTGGGGCGACCCACGACCACTTTAGAAATTTATGAAGTGGCCCCCTTTCAAAAACTATTGCCCACCTTATCCTTAATGGGTGATGCTTGCCAGTTAACCTTTCTCATCCCTACTCCTAAATCAGAAGGGTGGTGTTTGAGTCCTGCTTAGCATACCTGTAAATGACTGCACAAAGTGCAAGGCAGTGAAGGATCAGGTCCAATGAGATAATTTGTGGACTACTCAGTGTGAACAAGGGTATCAAAATGTGACCCTATAACTGTACTAATTGCAATTATGGGTATGACTGCAGCACATGTAGAAATATTTGATTGAGCTTTTGGTCTAAATACATTAAATGCTAGATCATGGACACTGGCTGCTCTAGTATGTACCCAGGATTCCGGGTTGGGAGAGCTAGCCCGTGTAGCTCTCTGAGCTGCTGCAACTACTTCTTCAAGGAGTGTCCCTGTGTGCGCTCCACCTTGGGAGCATGAGCGCCGCTGCACCTCTACTCAGAGACTTTTGGTAGCAGTGCCCATGGATTGGCTGCAGACGTGGGACGCTGGCACGTGACATTTGAAACAGCTATCCTGCATGTGCAGTCAACTGTCTCTTTGGCTCCTTCTATACCACCACTGGCTTTGGTCGCAGCTTAGCAGTCGCCCTCATTCTTAGCTAATGAGTTAATAGTTAATACTTAGCTTTTTTACCATAGTTGTTAGTTTTTTTTCTTAAAAAAAAAAAAAAAGCCTTTTTTTCTGGGTTTCTTTCTTTTCTCTGGTTCAAGTTTAAGTAGTATAGTCTATAGATAGTTCATTGTTGCAGCGCCATTGGCAGAAACTTCCCTAAATTGTTCTTTTACTGGGACATGCCTGGCTCACCAGGATTTAAGCGGTGTATGGGTGGCAGACTATCCATTCCCATATTGGACAGGCACTCTGAGTGTGTCTGCTGCTTGGGCAAGGCGCACTCTACAGATCGGTGCCCTTGTTGCAGGAAACTCACAAGAATGAGAGAAGCCAGAGAACTCCATCTAAAAATGATACAGCTGGAGAAGACCACTTGACCTGCCTCAGACTGTGAGCATAGCACGTCCTCCTCCCCAGGCATCCGTCCCAGGGGAGGCATCTGAGAGAGGGGTTCCCATTAAGTCGCGCCCAAAAGACCAGGAAAGGGCCCAAGTGCCTGGAAAGAGGTCCTGTTCTTCCTCAGGAATTGAGTCCCCCTTGAGGAAGCGCTCTCTCAATAAAAAGTCTGCCCCTGCACCGTTACCATCTGGGTGCCAGAAAAGCAGGCAGGGAATGGGGCTGGCACCAATACAAGATGAGACCCCAAGGAGAAGGCCCGCCCTTCCTCCACCAAAGCACCAGCAGAGTCGAAACAAAAAGGCTCCACTTTGGCACCGGCAAAAATGCCATTGGTGCCGACCACGGCACTGACAAGACCACGTTTAACCTCAGCACTGAGCGCCACAGTGCCGCCTCCCACAGGGTTGTCTGCACTAACCAAATACTCGGCACTGGCAGCACATACGAAACAGCTCGTACCGCTGCAACCCAGGCTGCCAGCGCCAATGGTGCAGATTCCAGTGGTGCCCATTCCCCTCCTGCCTCCACCGGTACCACAATTCATCATGTCAGCGGAGCTAACAGTCTCTTCGGTACCGGGAACGCCACTATTCGGTACCGACGGCACCCTGAATAAATCAAGGTTTAGCCTCTCTACCATGCCAGCTTCAGCACCACCTCTATTGAGTGACAGTGACGATGATGATGATGATGATGATGATCCAGTTCAGACGCATATACCCAGACACTCCTCACCCAAGCCCACGCAACAGATTTAGCAGTGGCAACAACCTCAATGGCTCCTGCCACCCATCCATCCTAACTGGCTGTACTGGGACCTTTGGGCAGGATATAGAACACAGCAGCCGCCACTGCAACTACCAGCTCCTAGACCCCACGTCTCTATGGCCCAGTCTTCAGCTCATTCCAGCTTGTCTGAGGAAGAAGAGGAGGTAGACATGACGGGTGAAGATCAGACACCTGACTCGCCCCCACCCACCCACATTTCATCACTGTCTCCAGACAGTACAGTTGTGCCCCCGCCACCAAACTCAGGGGATCACTTCAAATTGTTCCAAGAAATGTTTGAAAGATTTGCAGGCAATCTAGAGATATCCCTGTCGGCTATGCCTGAGAGTCAGCATAAGCTGACGAATATACTGCATGCCTCCTCTCATGCCAGGCTGGCTATCCCCATAAACGAAGCCCTCGTGGACCCAACAAAAACTATTTGGCAAACACCAGCTACGATTTTTCTGACATGTAAGAGGTCAGACCATAAATATTATGTCACCCCAAAAGAGGCCGACTTCCTTTTTTCCCATCTGTCATGGCTCCTTCCCCACTCTGGCATGATAAATGCAGAAGTTGGGGCCAGCAAAAGTACCCCAAAACCTTATCTACCAGGCTTTGGTATAAAACTTCCCCCCAAAATCTTAACAACCTAGATTTTGGGGATAAAATCTCCACTGCCACCACCCAAATATTAATAAAGCAACCAGGGAGAGACTACTTGGAAAATCTCACCCCTAAAGTACAAACCAGGACACACAAATTAACCACTGCCAGGTTAATAAAAAGAAAAAAGAACTTTTATCATCACCACAATATTCTTGTTGCAAGCATAATGAGTAGATGGAACAGTAACAGAATAATATACTCATGGAGGAGAAATTTACCATGGGCCAGGAGCTTAGTTACAAAGGAGAGCAAAACCCTTTTTTAAATGCACAGACCAGATCCCATTTCCCAAACCATAAAACAATAAAACCTAACGGATTTATCTAAACTTTATCCTACTTACAGACTGAAGAGTATTTTCTTAGAGGGAGACATCCTGTCCCCTTCAATAGCTGGAGAGAAACTCCCAGAGACAAAGGAGGGAAACCCAAAAATTCCTTTGTCCTAGTTTGAGATTCCTACCTACATTCCTATTGGCTAGACTCTACCTGAGTTAGGTATAGTTAACCCCTGAGTCCCCAGGCTGCTGGCTAACCCTCATGATCATGACAACACCCGACCCCAAATTCTTTGGTGGTGGATGCTGTCAATCAGAGAAGAAAACAGCAGGCTACCTGGACAGTCCCTTATGACAGAGACTGGAAATGATTAGACCTAATGGGCAGAAAGTCATATTCATCAAACAGCCTTCACCTCAGAATCTCAAACTATTCCTCACTCCTCGCGAAATATACACACCATATATTTGATCAGTTTACATCCTTTGAGTTTCTCTCTGACAACAAAAGATAACAGTTTAAAGCAAACATCAATGAGGGACCATTAATCTCCAGAACGGCTCTTCAGGCCTCTGTAGACTTGGCGGACATGGCATCAAGGTCTCTCACCTCAGCAATCGTCATGAGGCGTGTATCATGGCTCCAACTTTCGGGTTTCCTGAGAGAAGTCCAAGCCACAGTTGAAGACTTGTTGTTTGAAGGGACCAAGTTCTTCACAGAATCCACAAACGCCTCACTCCATACATTAAAAGACTCATGATCCACATTAAAAACACTTGGCATTCATTTACCTGTTACAAAAAGAAAACAGGGAAGGGCATTCACAGAAAGATACAAACCAACACCATTCGACCAGCAGCGAAGGCATTATGACAATAGGCATCAGCCAAGCTCAAACCAGGCACAGGTAGTCCGCTGAACAGACAATAGCTCAACATACCGAAAGGCATTTTGAAGGCCTGGTCGAGGGTCTGACAGCCCCAACGTTTCCAGGGCCGCAATCCAAACCCTCTACAACATTTGGCAGTAGACTAACTGCATTCTATTCAGCTTGGCGTACCATCACCACCCAGAAGTGGATGCTGGAAATCATCAAAATGAGTTACTGCATTACATTTCTAACCATCCCCCCTCTCCATCCCTCTTCAGGGACCCCTCTCACGGGTATGTGCTCGTATGAGAGGTACAACATCTGCTACAGCTAGGTGCCATAGAAAAGGTACCTCCAGAACACAGGAGTAAGGGATTTTACTCCCACTACTTCCTCACCCCCAAGAAGACGGGAGGATGGAGACCTATTTTAGATCTCTGCAAACTCAACCGTTTTGTTTGGTCCCACCAATTCAATATGGTGACCGTCACCACCACTATTCCTGCCTTGAAAAAATGAGTTTGGCTGTCCACCCTCGACCTCCAGGATGCCTATTTTCATATTTTGACATACCTGTCTCACAGAAGATTCTTACAATTGACGATAGGGAACCTGCATTTCCAGTACAAAGTGTTACCCTTTGGGCTCTTAACAGCTCCACGGATCTTCTCGGAGGTCCTGGCAGTGGTGGCCACCTACTTACTCAGAATGGGCATCACCGTATTTCCATGCCTGGACGATTGCCTGCTAAAAGGCCCCACAGTGCGTGACACGGAACAGGCAGTAACAACCACCAGAGCACTATTCGACACTCTGGGCCGCCAGGTAAACTTAGTGAAGTGCATACTAACTCCTACACAGACTTTAGAATTTATAGGAGCACACCTAGACTGCAAGACAGCAACAGCATCCTTACTAGAACAAAGGTTCTCACTCTGAATAACAAACTCTTCTGACACATGGCCATAGCCACATTTGTGGTACCACATGCCTGCCTCCACTTGAAGCCACTTCAGGCATGGCTGAGAACGACGTACAAATGCCTTACCATGCCAGGCAAGATAAAGACCATGCTCACATGGTGGACACTGCACGACAGTTTGTGCAAAGGGGTCCCTTTCCATCAACTTCCAGCATCACTGACAATCACTACGGATGCTTCGCTATTGGGTTGGGGAGCCCACTTGGGCAACCGTGTTGTTCAAGCTCAATAGGTCAGGGAAGAAGTCAACAAGCACATCAATCTGCTCGAACTCATGGCAGTCCACAATGCTTGTATACAGTTCCTCCCTCTGATTCAAAACAAAACCGCACAAAAACTTATGGACAATGTCACTGCAATGTACTATATCAACCGGAGCCCGATCTTACCAGCTCTGCTGGGAGGCAGTGCGACTGTGGGAATGGTGCATTCTATGAAACATAAGGCTGATTGTCTTTGCCTGGGAGATAGGTTGCAATGTGCTCGTGGACAGCCTCAGCAGACACTTTCCACAGAATCACGAGTGGGAAATCGGTTCCACAATTTCGACACACCTTTTCCAGAAGTGGAGGGTTCCCAATAGTGGACCTATTTGTCACCCACACAAACACCCGTTTGCCCATACTATTGCAACAGGGTGGTTATAGGCCTCCTTTCTCTAGGGGATGCGTTCAGCATATTGTGGGAAGCACCCCTTACTATACTCTTTCCCACTTTTCCTGTTTCTCCAACACACCATCCTCAAAATCAAGCAGGATAGGGCTAGGGTAATACTCATAGCTCCTAGCTGGCCCAGACAGATTTGGAACCCTCACCTCTTGCAGATGAGCATACTTCCAGCATATCGTCTTCCACCAGTCCGATTCCTGCTCACACAATGGAATGGGCAAATACACCATACAGCCATCCACACACTCCATCTTCATACGTGGATGTTAGCTGGTTGACTTCGATGGAGACGGCCTAACCAGAAGCAGTACAGCATCAGAACATCATAATGGCCACACTGGGTCAGACCAAGGTCCTTCTAGCCCAGTAGCCTGTCTGCCAACAGTGGCCAATGCCAGAGGCCCCAAATCAGGAAATCCTCATGCAAACAAAAATGGCATGGGTTTACAGTTTGGTCCTCAGAACTGCACTCCAGCAGATGCCGGAGTATCACAGATCTTACGCTACCTCCTGTACCTACACCAGACCGGACTGTCTTAAGCTCTATCAAAGTACATCTCGCCGCCATTGCGGCTCTACATCCTGCACTACAGGGTCACTCTGCCTTTACTCACCCTTCCATTAAACAATTCCTCCGGGCCCTACACAACACGTTCCCATCATGAAGAGACCCAATATCTGCATGGGACCTCAGTCTCGTACTCAGGGCTCTTATATGCAAACCCTTTGAACCCCTAGCTACCTGTTCCCTGCTACACCTAATGATGGTCACCTTCCTTGTTGCAATTACTTCTGCATGAAGAGTGGGTGAGCTGGGGACACTGATGGTGGAACCCCCATATGCAGTTTTTCATAAAGACAAAGTAATCCTCCATACATACCCCAAGTTTCTCCCAAAAGTACTTACCTCATTTCATTGCAACGAGCCCATATACTTACCTGCCTTCTTCCCAAAACCCCACAAGGACCACTGGGAAATAGTGTTGCACACTCTGGACGTCTGCAGGGCAGTCGCCTTTTACTTAAAATGCACACAATCCTTCCGCAAAACTCCACGGCTTTTCGTCTCGTTTACAGAAAGGTCATAAGTGTTACCCATCTCAAAACAAAGACTGTCCAAATGGATCTCAGGCTGTAGACATCTAGCCTATACTACATTCCAGAAGGAGCCTCAGCCCAACATATGGACTCACTCCATAAGAGTAGTGGCAGCATCAACAGCGTTCCTCCAGGGCATACCAACAGAAGAAACTTGCAAGGCTGCCACATAGGCCCCAGCACACACTTTCACACAAAACTACGCCATCCCGTCTTTTGCAGCCGTTGATATACATTTCTGCTGAACAATACTTTTGATTGCTGATTTGCATCCTCCAAGGTGCCCACCACCGAGCACGCCAACTGCTTCATAATCACCAAAGGTGGAGCAGCCACGGGGACACTCCTTGAAGAAGGCGGCAGATGGTTGTCCCTGTGGGTGCTCCACCACCCACCCTTCCTCCACTCTGCTTCGGATTCAACTACATCTGGGTCAGAGGAGGAACCGAAGAGACGGTTGGCCGCACATGCAGGATAGCCATTTCAAATGTTGCGTGCTGGTGTCCTGCATACGCAGCCAACCATGGGCTCTGGCTAGAGGTGCAGCGGCACTCAAGCACCTAAGGTGGAGCACCCACGGGGACAGACATCTCAAAGAATTCCAGTTACTGCACCAGGTGAGTAACTCTCCCTTCTGTTCTCATCGCCTGAGCTAGATTTGATTTAACTAGATCACAGTTAGCTTGAGAATATCTATATGTGCTGCAGTGACACCTCCTGATTACAGTGTAGACATTTCCTTACTGTGACAATAGTAGAAGAATCTCAGACTTATCTACAAACATAGTTGAACTTAGAGTGTGACATTAAATTTAAACTGGTGAAAAATGCCGTATTAACACCATTGCACTTCAAGTGAGGCTTATTTCAGTTTACCTTAAATTGATTGGGAATTGGTTTAAGCCACTCTTAAACTGAAATGTGTGTCTAAAGCTTAGCTATTATCTATTATTTGTATTACCATAGCACTCAGGAGTCCCAGTCAAGTGTCAGGACCCCATTATGATAGGCATTGTATACACAGAGTAAAAGGATGGTCTTTGCCACAAGAAGTATACGATCTAAGAATAGGACAAGAGACAACACATAGATAAAAACATACAGGAGAGTGCAGGGAAATAATGAGACATCATTACTGAGCATGATAGGTAGTGAGATCAGCTGACCAATGGCTTAAACAATGTTGAAATTTTTTGCAGTCCTCCTAGCAATGGAGAGTTTTAAGTTCTAAACCAGGGCAAGTTTTTCTTTAGAAAAGTCCTCAATAAATATGGTTTGTGTCTATGTGGGGGAACATATTCAGGACACAAGAGAGAAATTCTCATTATCAATAAATAGTCCTGGAAGGACTTACCGGCAGCACCATGTGATTCAGACCACTGCACTTCCAAGATGAGCACAGCAAATTATCATGTACAGAAAGAACAGAAATAAAGACATTCTTTAGCAAGTTCCAAAATGGATTTGTGAATATGAAAATCTTTTAAATTTTTGAAACCATGTTTGTTCCTTATTAACACTTTAAAATATTTTCATGTAATCTGGGTATTTATTGCCTTCATCCTTAGCTTTTTATTTTAAATATTTATTGTAATGTATTTGTGATAATTTTGCCCAAAGATCAGTTACTTTGTACTTTCTCTCCCAGTCCATTCCCTCATTTAGGGATGACTTTAGTGTTCTGTGTGTTTCCTGCTGCCCTACAAAGTGTAGGGATTTTTTAATCCTTGTACTATTATTTAAAAAGAAATCACTTATTTGATTCCATCCGGTGATAGAAAGATAGTAATCAGGGCCGGCTTTAGGCCGATTCGCCCGATTCCCCCAAATCGGGCCCCACGCCTAAAAGGGCCCCGCGCCCTTAAAGCAAGAGGGCCCTGCAACCTAAATCTGGAAGTGTGCTGGCGTGCCGGGCGTACTGCGGGAGAGGGCGTTGGCCCCGGAGGAGCGCGGCGGCTTCTGTGCACCGCAGGAGGGGTGAGTCGAGCGCAGGGATTTCCCTGCGCCGCGGGAGAGGGAGTTGGCTCCTGGGTTTGGTGGGAAGGTGGGACTCTGCCCTGTAGCTGGGGATTTAAAGGGGCTGTGACTCTTTTTGTGTGTGCTGGTTTTTTTTTTTCTCTCTCAACCAAAATTTGTGTGTGGGTTTTTTTTGTTTGTTTTTTTTTTTTTGAGGTCGACAAAAAAATCCTGGCTGCCGGGGCCCCGTCGAAACGGTTCGAATTGGGCCCTGCACTTTCTAAAGCCGGCCCTTATAGTAACATTATAAATAATCCTCACCATGACTAAGCTGCAACATCTATTTTCTGTTTTAAAAAATTAATGCATTCTGCTGCCTGAGTCCGTCATATTCAGGAGTGTGACTGGCATAAGGTTAGCAGTACAGCAGCTCCCAAAGAGTTTGTCGTGATTAGTAGAAATGGTCCAGTTTAAGTCTGGTTTTGCTAGTATGCTAATTACACATCTCTTAAATTTAACTGGTTTTTTTTCTGCTAATGAGATGCAGGGTAACTGCTTTAGTTTTATTTTTAGCTAGTAGAAACACACAAGTCAAAACATACTCAGATCCATCCACCATAGAAACAACTCTTCTTCTTAGGGGCCAAATTGTCCAGTATGGAGGGTGAGGAGACAGGAAGGTCAGCAAGGCTTCTTTCTCATCTTGCTGAACAAGCCAGCAATGGGTCTGTCCCCCTAAACATCAACTGGGGCCAGGGCTATCTATGCAGAGGCCCAGTGTCTCAGTAACACTTCCTTAGTCACATCAAAAGCTGAAGTAACTTTTTCGGGGTGTAGAGAGAGGTCAAAAGAAACATCAGATATTTTCAGCTGAAAATTAGAATTATAGGGTTGGAAGAGACCTGAAGGAGCCCATCAAGTCCCACCCTTTGCTATAAAAGCAGGACTAACCCCCCAATAAATCATCCCAGCCAGGACTTTGTCAAGCCGGGACTTAAAAACCTCTAGGGATGGAGATTCCACCACCTCCCTTGGTAACCCTTTCCAGTGCTTCACCACCCTCCTAGTGAAATAGATTTCCTAATAGCCAACCTACACCTCCCCACTGCAACTTGAGACTGTTGCTTTTCGTTTTGTTATCTGTCACCACTGAGAACAGCCTCTCTCCATCCTCTTTGGAAACCCCCTTCAAGGCTCAAATCTCCCATCGCTTTTCTCTTCTATACACTAAACAAGCCCAAATCCCTCAGCCTCTCCTCATAAGTCATGTGCTCCAGCCCCCTAATCATTTTTGTTACCCTCCTCTGGACTTTCTCGAATGCGTCCACATCCTTTCTGTAATGGGGGGGGGAGGGGCAGAATTGGATGCAATACTACAGATGTGGCCTCAGCAGTGCCAAATAAAGGGGGATAATCACTTCCCTAGATCTGCTGGCAATGCTCCTACTAATGCAGCCTAGTATGTCATTAGTTTAAATTTAATCCAGGGTTCATTGCATTGTACTCTGCATGTAAACAATGATTATTTTAGAAATGGGTATACATTTTGAAGATTAGCTTCATTAGATTAGACTAGAAAGAAATGGAGAAATGTTGATACAGATCTTTGTGGTGCAATATGCAAGTTGATTAGAGGGGTGCAAGAGGTTAGTTCAGAAGGTGTGAGTACAGTTTCATGGCTGTAGGCTCAAAGTCTACTGTGGGAGATCACAAGTGAAAATTTGTTCGAAGCTGCCTCTTTCTGTTCTTACTTGTGCACAGCACAGTTCAGCAGGGTTAGCCATCTTCTATGAGAGGGTGAGATCTGACTAGAAGCAGGCATTGCAGGTTGGAAGTGAATTGCATTGAAGAAGCCAGTCCGTATGTGTGTGAAAGATGGGCTGGAAGCTTGCTTGCTCGCTCTCAAAATTATCAAGTCTGCTTATAACAAGCCAGTGTGCACTTGTTTTAAGCAGAGTTGGCTTATAGTTTCTATGAGTTGCTTGGTTTGGGCTTGTTGCCAGCTATTCTATACCCGGCTTTAAAGTGACATTTTTAGTGCTTCACTTTCATGATCACTATTTACACTCTCAGATATCTTTGTAAAAGTGAAACGTACAAGCATCCATTGTCAAAGACCTTTTTGGATTCTTTTGATCATGGAAATTCAGGCAGATGTAATCTATCAGGCAGAGGATTTAACACTGCCAGTAACAAAGAGAAATTGCAGGATTGTACTGTGCAACTGAAGGACCAGATTGCAAGAAAGTGGGCTGTTTATACAGTGGGCAGACACTGTGCGGCTTTTCTCAGGCAGCTTTGCTAATACACCTCGACCTTGGCCTAGAACGCCCCTAGAACACATCCTGTTGTTAGAGAACTTGGCCCCTTTCAAGTATGCACTCTTGTCCCCTCTCCTCCTACTGTATTTCATTTGGTGTTTGTTGTCATAGCACTGATTGCAATGAGTTTGTCTGGCATTCATGCGAATGTCACACATGCTTTTATCGGCGTTTCATTGTAATTTAGTAATTAAAGGATGCTTCAGCTAGAGTGTCACTGTGTATTTTAATACAAAAGAGGTCCCTAGACTGTCTTATACAGTCTGTGGCAATTTTCTGAGAAAAGGATGTCATGTCAGTCTAATCATCCTCCCTCCTGTGCATTAACATATTCATTATATCCCCCTACCTTTGAGCTAGAGTGCGGGAAAGAAAGACAAAAGACAGCTGGAGAGCTGGGTCATAAAGAATGTAGACTATGGGAGCTTCTAAAGATGAAGCATGCTATCCCTTCTCCCCTGCTTGAACTTGCAGAAAATTTTGCATACTGAGCATGTTAAGCTCTCTGTAGGTCTTTCTCTGCCATCTATTAAAACAGTAAGTTTGTGATTCCAAACATCCCATACAGATCATGGGATACAAGCGACGATACTGAGGCAAGCATTTTGGAAACTACTTTCCTATTCAAGCACCGGGGAGTGGGAGGAGAAGGAGGTACATGATGCAGTGGCATTAGCAGATGTCTTCCTCATAGGAACACCAGGCTCAAAACTGTACTTCATTCCCCAGTGAAAAGGAGTTGAGTCAGAAAACATACATTCACATCACAAAATCACAACGGCTTGTAATGCAGTTTGATGTGATTGACACAGAATTTGTGGGCTATGCATTGACTGTTCTGCATGGGGGGAAGCTTGCAGTCAGTCCTTTTATCCTGGCCTGCAGTGCTCCTGTTCTCAAGCCCTGGGAATCTGAATTGCTAATTATACCAAATTATATGGGTGCTTTAGTATGTGGATTAATTTTCAATAGGGGCTTGGCTGAGACCATCAGATTCATTTCACTTGTGATCTAAGTAGAGAGCATTTTTCTAAAGAGAAAATGGGACATCCCAGAGGCTGTTTCATGCCCCACTGCCATCCACCCATGTGGGGCCAGCCTGAGTCCCCCCCTCTCCTTCCAGGGTCAGCCTGGCCCAACCCAGTTTCCTGAGCCCTTCCTGAGCTGTAATTGCTTCTTAACACTGCCATGCCCTACATGTTCTTCTGTGCCCCACAAGAGTTCACTCCCTTTTGGGGGCAAACCCTGTACATTTGTCTAGTTTGCTTTGGCCAGCTGATGATCTCTTGTCAAGAGCAAATGGGACACATGCCCACTTTAACAAAAAAGTTGGGAAGGCCAAGGAAGGGCTTAAAAAGGGACTGTCCCAGACAATATAGGATGTATGGTCACCCTAGATCTAAATCAAATTTAAACTGACTTTTCCCAAGGTGAAAAGCATTAACTCAATCCATCAGAGATTTTCAGAGTGTCAGCTGGTGGGGAAAATGTTTCAAAAGCACCTATGTCCCATTTCAAAAGACACTTGGCAGCCTAGTTCCTGCTGCCTTTCAGTGAGATTTAGGCTTCCAAGTGCTGAATCACTTTTGAAAATGAGACTTAGGCGCTTTTGAAATTTTACCTAATGTTTATTATTGTAAAGTTATGCCCTACCTCAGAATCACATGCAAAGATTATTGCCATAAATATTCTTGTACAGTAAACTTCCGATAATCCGGCACCTTTAGGACCCAGGGGGTGCCGGATTATCAGATATGCCGGACTATCGGAAGGGGGGGCTATGAGGGGTCTGGGGTGGAGTGGGGGGATGCACCCCTCAGCTCTGCGGGACCAACCTGGCAGCACCCCAGCTGCTCTGCCCCAGGCGTCCCCAAGTCAGCCACTGCTGAAACTGACCAGCGGCTGACTCGGGGAAGCCGGGGCAGAGCAGCTCCAATTGTCGGGCTGCCCGGAGCACTTCCAGGTTCCAGATGGTGCCGGACCATCAGGAGTGCTGGACCATTGGATGCCAGACCACTGGAGTTTTACTGTACTACCTAGACTACTGTTAAAAGTCACTCTTTACTAGATCTTTCACAAGCTATGTGCACCTCATACAAACACATGAACAATTATGTAATGACACATGTATTTATCTTTAAGTAGCTCCACCTACTTTAGTGAACCTATTCACATGCTTAAAGTTGAGTACATGCATAAGTGTCTGAAAAATTGGGGCCATAAATTATAACATGAAAGCGATGAGAATGAAACTAATCAGTATAAACAGACAAAAAAAACCCACCCTATTTCTGGTTTAAATAAAACGGGTTACATTTAATTTCTATGTAGGAGTTACAAGTCAATACTGGAAGATAATTAAAACTTATGTAAAGTAATAGCTATATACCTGGGAGACCACTTAGCTGTAAAGGAGTTAATTTGAGAGTTCAAGATCTCTGTCATTCTTTGTCTCACACATTTTAAACTTGTCAGCCTGTTTTTACAGGAATTTCGTTCTGCAACAGTTTCAATGTGCGATATGTTTTCCAGCTGCTATAAGTGTGTCTATAATTGAGAACTTTTTTTCCTTTCCAGTGATCCTAGAAATAGAATACTAAGGAAGAAAACAGTAAATTCCTCTTACCCTCTATCACTTGCAAAAAAACAAAAATAAAAGCAAAAAAGTAAAACTATACAAGTGTCAGTTAATTTCCAAAGTTCCTGTATGTCAGTGTAAAACAAAAATAATGGGGTTATTCTTTCATATTTCCTCTTTATGAACTCTCCAAAAGTTTGGGAAGCAGGAAGCTTTTAATCAATACTGCATCTGGAAGGTTATGGAAAATCTGTAATGATTTTGTATTGAAATTCGCTCTGTGGTAGAGAGAGTTTGTCATATGGGCACTGGAACTGTTTCCCCTCCCCCCCCATATGTCTGTTATAATTTCTGTTTGAAATTCTTGTATCCATTTGTTATAGATATTAACAGTAGTGCCTTCTTTTCGTGCTTCTCTTAATAAAGTATAGATTTTGGGTTACCTTGGGAGGTGGTAGAATCTCCATCTTTTAGAGGTTTTTAAGGACAGGCTTGGTTTGTTGGGGTTGGTCCTGCTTCGAGAAGGGAGTTGGACTAGATCAGTGGTTCTCAACATGGGCCATATGGCTCCCCAGGAGGCCACGCCTTATTTCTAGGGGGCCACATGGAAAAAAATGGAACATTAGGGGGCCACAGTAAGTTTCTGAGGGGCCACCCAAACTTCACTGCCAGGCGTATCATGAATGAGGCTCAGAAGGGGGCCATGAGCAAAAAAAGGTTGAGAAACATTGGACTAGATGACCTCCAGAGGTTTCTTCCAAACCTAATATTCTATTAAATAACCACCTTGGACAATTGACCTTTCTATGCTTATAAAAAATACAAATGCCTCTGGTACAGAAAGGGGATCATTCAGCCAAGCAGCTGTTTTGTTTTTGTTTTGGATGATTAACAATTGTGCTACCTAAAAGTGCAGAAGGAAGGCAGGAGAAGTGAGACTGACTGCCTGCTTCCTTTTTCAATTACATATGTTTATATTTAGCTCCTAGGACAGAAGCTAGTCCAAAGAGAATGAGCCACCTACATTTAAGCAGGTCAAAAGCCTATTAAAAGATGAGGACGTTTTGAAATGTAAGAGTTGGACCCTGAGATTTTTCAAAAATGGAGCTCTAAAGTTAGATTCCTAATTCTTTACTCTGATTCTCAACATTCCTGGTTTCAAATATTTGCTTCTCTGGATGCTGCTTGATGTTTATCACTTTTGAAAATTGGAGTCTCTTTTAGGTGTTTACATATGGATTTAAGAGCTTAGACTTAGGTGCATATTTTTGAAAATCTTGATTGGAATTTCTTCTCATCATTTTGGGAAAGTGATTTTTATATATCTAAATACTAGAAGACTTACCCAACATTGCTTTGGCCTGGGGCCAACCCAGGGTAGTGGGGGCTGTGCTACCCACTCGCAGGCTTCTCCCTGGAGATAACATGGGGCAGGGAGGGGGCCACTTTGGCCACCTGCCAGCTTCTCCCCAGAGCCGATCTGGGACGGGAGAGGGAGGGACATGTGCTCCCCAGAGGCGGTGGGGCCATGCTGTCAGCCAGAGGTTGCTCCCTATGGATGGGGCACTTGCTGCCCCTCTGCTCATTCATGAATATAACTGTCCCTGTTTTCACATCCCTCCCTTTCCATTTGATGTGAAACAATCGCATTCCACGCACATCCCATAGTCCTGGCACAGCCAGACCCTGACCTTGCTTTAAGTTATGATCAGAGGAAGCTGCATGTGAAGCTTGGTCATCCTAAGCCTTACCATTTGGGAGGAGTTCTTGAACAAATGGACTCCCAGATGGATGGACGGACACACAGACAGATAGATGCACAAACTCTCCAAAATATATAGTGTATGCTTCCTAGGTTATTGATTATTTCGCCATAATTTGGGTTCATGTTTAAAAATTAGAGAAGAATTTAAATTCTCTGTTACAGAAAGGATGTGGACGCATTGGAAAGTGTCCAAAGGAGGACAATCAAAATGATTAGGGGGCTGGAGCACATGACCTATGAGGAGAGGCTGAGGGATCTGGGCTTATTTAGTCTGCAGAAGAGGAGAGTGAGGGGGGATTTGATAGCAGCCTTCAACTTCCTGAAGGGAAGTCCCAAAGAGGATGGAGAGTGGCTGTTCTCAGTAGTGACGGATGGCAGAATGAGGAGCAATGGTCTCAAATTACAGTGGGGGAGGTCTAGGTTGGATATTAGGAAAAACTATTTCACTAGGAGGGTGGTGAAGCACTGGAATGGGTTACCTAGGAAGGTGGTGGAATCTCCATCCCTAGAGGTTTTAAAGTCCCGGCTTGACAAAACCCTGGCTGGGATGATTTAGTTGGGATTGGTCCTGCTTTGGGCAGCGGGTTGGACTCAATGACCTCCTGAGGTCTCTTGCAACCCAATAATTCTATGATGTATTATAAGGAATCTTCATCCAGGGATAATTTAAGGTTTCTCTAGTCCTATTTTATTCAAATTCTTATACTTCCCCAATCATCGTAGTATCTGAGCCCCTTCCGATAGTGATACAATTAACCTGTCTTTTATTCTTGCTTTTGGCCGGGCCCCTGGTGTAGAAGGATGGGGGCAATTGTGTTTTGGAGTAAGAATTTCTTTTGGGTGGTGAAATATCTATGCAGCTGTATGTGTGTGTTAGTGAAGGCAGGGTGAAGAACTGTGCAGAAAGTGGCAAGGTTTGTGATGGTCCTGGCTCCTGGGGGCGTTCATACCAGAAACTTGGACCAGCCCCCAAGAAGGCTGTCTGCTGAATCTGACACAAGAATGAGGGACAGAATCTTTGACATTATTTATTGTGCATCCTGGTAGTGCCTAAACTAGAGGTGTTAGATACCATGTAATTGAATAGTCGTGTAATCGCATGAAATCTTAGCGGTTACACGACTATCTGATAGTCCCCGGGGACAGTGTTGGCAGACAGCATGCTCCTGCTCCCCCCCCACCCCAGGGACCCCCTGCCACCTCGTGCTGCTGCCTCTGTATGAGAGGCAGCAGTGCGGGGTGGCAGTAGCCCCTGTCCACGGGGGTCCAAGATCCTCACAGACAGAGGCTTCTCCGCATCCCACGGAGGCAGTGGGGGAAGGGAGGCAGGCAAATCTGCGGAGCCAGCATGCACTGGGAGCTGGCTTGAAATCCAGCTCCTCGTGCATATGGGCTCCCCTCACCCTCCATGCTACTGCCTCTCTATCAGAAACAGCAGTGCGAGGTTGGAGCAGGCAGAGCCGGTACTCATGGGGGGTCAGCTTAAAGCCAGCTCCACACGGACACTGGCTCCCACTCCCCCCCCCCCGCCTTTGCTGGTTAGGTGAGCACGTGTAGTTCCAAGATTAACCAATAAACTTAGGTTTATCAGTTAATTGTGTTGTTGACTACATGTTGACATCTCTAGCCTAAAATCAGGTCCCTTACGCCATGTGCTTTAGAAAGATAGAGCATAAGACAGTCCCTGCTCTGATGAGTTTGTTTTAAGACAGCACAGACATACAGATATATAGACAACAATAACATCATAACTTGCCAAAAAACACATTACTTTGTGCACTTTCCCCCAGTTTTCCCATACACGTAAATATCACACCCCCACCAGCTTCCAATGTTTCCAGCTGCCACTTAAACATTTTCAGAATCCATACCCACTGTAAATGTCTCTCTCCATCCTTCCCTACCCTCCATCGGAAGAAACTGAAGTCTCATTTTGACAGGTGGATGCTCCCCCACAGAAACATTCCTCCAAATCACATACTGTCAAAAGTATGTGAATGCCAGCCGATTTCCCTCCCTACCGAATGGGGTGATGGCCTGTCTTTTCAATTTGTATATCTGTCTTTTCAATTTGCTTCTCCATATTGGGGAAAGAAGACCAAAAGATTTCATGGATTCCAAAAGGTAAATCAAAACATCACCTGAGTCTAATGAAATTTTACTTTCTGTGGAGTCATCCACAATTCTCATAGCTTGTAGTTCAATAACATTGGCAAATAATGAAGGGGGAAGAGGTCTCCTCTGCCTCATGCCTCCTGGTGAGGAGAAGGATTCTGAGTTCAAGCCACCAACCCTCACAGTGAAGTTGGGTTTTATCATAGAGCTTTATGAAACCTTTTAAAAAACGCTCCATGGAAACTCATAGCCTATCGACCTTGAAAGGGTATAGACATCTTCTCCAATCAAAGGCCTTGTCCACAAGTAATGCTAGGACAAGGGCTGTAGAATTCCAGAAGGAGTTCAGTGTGCATCTGGATGTTGCTCCCTCCCTCAAACATCCATGTGCGCACAACACACACTTCCACCTCCACTAGTTTAATGACACCATTGGAAACAAACTGATGACTAGATTCAACATTGGATGGAATGACCTCTAGCAATGTTCTGTATATCTGGGTTGGTTATTACTTATTAAATCTAGCTCAATTATTATCTATTCGACACAGTTCAGTTATGTTCTTAAGGGATTCTTAGTGGTGAGTGGTCGTTGCTCTGAATCATTCAGTTTTGTCTAATCTGTAAGGCCCCTACATACAAAAGATCTTTGGTGTCGAAGTCTTATTTTATAGGTAGCACCACAATCCACAAACTGCTGCTTGGCTACCGCTGAGTCCTGTAGGTGCCTAAACTCACTCTGCACCTATGGAATTGCCGTAAATATTTTTTAAGTGCCTTTGTTTGTGCTTCTGGGCATGTGCTGTTGCCTTACTGTAGACATCAGGATCTCCTATCTCCTGCTTAACCCACAGAACAGACCTCAAAACAGGTTTTCTGAGACCTAAATCTGTTTGTAGATCTGGGCCTAAATGATTGCATAATTAAATCACCTCACCGAAGACGTGCTTTGGTCAGTATACCCTTTAGTTCTATCTGTCAGCAGGTCACTGGGATCTTTATTAGGTAAGTAGAGCCCCTATTTAGCCTCTAATACATACCTTGCTTCCAGCTGAATCTTCACTGTGAGCTAATATTTTGAAAGAGGCTTCAGGGGGTAGCTGAGTTAGTCTGCACAGGAAAAAACAACAAATGGTCTGGTAGCACTTTATAGACTTTCGTGGGCACAGCCCCACTTCTTCAGATGGCCATCTGAAGAAGTGGGGCTGTGCCCACAAAAGCTCATGATACCATCTACATGTTTTGTTAGTCTATAAAGTGCTACCAGACCTTTGTTATTTTGAAAGAGATTTTTTTAGTACGAGTACAGCTACTCCTTTTTCCCAGGATGAGCTGAACAAAAGAAAATGTCACCTACATACTTCTATTTAAGTTTGATACACTCTGGATCAATTTGAATGAGTATGAAATACCACCAAACATGAATTTATTGCTGTAAGAATTATAACTTTCCTTTTCATGGCTTTATTTCATCTATTAGTATTTGGTATAATTTTATTAGCTTGTGATTTAAAGCAGAGGAAAGGTTTTGTTGTTATTGTTTTCCTCAGTTTTACTTTTCTATTCCAATTTGAGTTATATGAATTAATGGCCCTGAAAAGCTACACAACAAAAGCAGCTGGGAGATATCTGCAAACACTACATTAGATGTTCAGAGTCAGACCAACTTCCGCTTCTGTTAGACAGATGACCCTGTGGAATTTTCACACTTGCCAGCACACTTTTACATATTGCTTTGCCTGTTCCAAAATGTACTGCTTTTGTACTAAGTTTCCCTTTGCCTTTCCTGTGCCAAAGAAATGTTTTTCCTAATCTCTGTTGTTCCCACATTCTCTTGGCATGCTACCTGGTTTCTCTTACTGGGGAATGTAGATCACCCATGGTGTCATCCTCTCCTCTAGTTCAGAGCTAATGAAGTAGATATAGACATAATTACTGTTGCCACTGTGGTTCGCTAATGAGATACTCAGCAGCAGTGGCATAGTCAGAAGGGCCCACCTGGGTTAGCCCCAATTTTGGGTCTGTGGGTAATGGTGAGGAGGTAACCGCCCCCACACTCCAGCCCCACTTCCTGGCCAGAGCACCAGGGTGAATGGGGCCAGCTCTCACACCCTGGCCTGCATGGGTGGGCCTGGATAAGAAGTGGGTGGGCCATAGCCCACTCAGACCCACCCGTGACTACACCACTGCTTGGTAGCTGGCAAACAGTTGAATTCCTACTCCTTTCTCTACCTGCCCTGGGTCATGCTAGAGATTAAAATTCTCTCAGTTCCTCCACAGTGGGAACTGCTATTGTTTAATTGGTTTTGATGTTGTTGGAATCAAATTGGGTGATGTTAGAGCTGTGAAATTATTTCACCATCTTGTTGCAAATCCACTTGTTATACTGCTAATTGTACTTTTTGTACCTCCCCAAATGTGGCACAGTCCACATCCCCCCTGAATGACTCCATTGATTTCAGTCAATGTTGGCTTGAACCCCACCTGCAGAAAGCTTATGTCTGAGGCACTACAAAATTGTTACTGACCCCTAATGTCACTAGAATTAAATTGTTACTAACCCCTAATGTCACTAGAATTAAATTGTTACTAACCCCTAATGTCACTAGAATTGTCTTTTTCTTCTGGAACCACATGCTACCCCTTCATATCCTGTTCATTTGATACATTTTCACACTCTTCTTCTTGCCTGTGCACATTGAGGAAAACTTGAATGATCTTCCTTGGAGCAAAAGGGGAATGACAACACAAAGTGACAGATTGTTCTCTGGGGCAGAGAATAGGGAAAGAGAAGACATTTGATCTTTTGAGTTATACCAAATCTAACCGCAACGTACCATCTTGGACATGCTTGGGCCCAAACACACCTGGGTTCCTTCAGTTCTTCTTCATGTTCCAGAATTTAGTAGTAAACATCACCTTTCCCAGCAGCTGAAATTAAGTGTTCCTCCATTGTGGATGAAAAATGTCATTTGACAACTGCACCCATTTACCTTTATAAATTCCACATAAATAGGACTCCATTATGCCTCCTAGGGGATCAAAGGAAGGTTGTGCTGATACTAAAAGCTAAATGGACCATCTGTCTTCTTAGTGGTTTGCACAGATTCCCATCCCTCTTTGCTGATGGCGAAGTTGCTAGCGTATGGATAAATATGCAGTACCCCTGCTTACTAATCATTGCTAAATTCTACTGACAGGTCTCCATACTCTTATCACAGAAGTTGAATAAAGATCAGGCTGTTGCTATCCCTCCCCCAAAGAGGGAAGCAAGGAATGGTGATTTAACTGTGGCATTTGTAATGTCACAGCTCCTGTTCCAGTGAAAGCATTCTGTAAGCTTTATCAGACCCCTCAACTCGCTCATCCTGATTGGATGCATTTGATTTAGCCCTGCTGTCAGTGATTTGCTCTTTCGCTCACCATTGGGAGGTGCTGGCAGAGAGGTCTCGGCTCTCCAAAACGCTCTCACTTCTGTGACAGTGGAGCTTCAGAGGGGTCTCTGCATGTCTGCTGAACCTCTGACACATGATGCCTGCAGGTGACAGATGTGTGTAGGGACATAGGTGACTCATGGTAGCACTGGGGAGCACCCCCCTCATAGGCCTACCAAAATTGTGGTTGCTTAAATGAGGTGCCTCTGTTGCCCCCTCTCTCCCCCTCTGGATGGTCCTCCCTGCTCCCCAACCTCTCACAGGCACCATTCACTCCTGTGTAGGGAGGTGGCTGCAGCACTGGCAAGGCACAGAATAGACCCCAAAATACAAATACAAGGAGTATGAGTCTCTAACAGCCATTCAGAAGCCAGGTGGCTTTCCCCATAGCTGGGTGCTTGTCTTGGCAACTGACACTCAGAAGAAACTTACATTAAGTTAAAACTGATAAGAATGGGGGCAGGGGGAAGAGGGCTATGAAGGGATGAAAAAATATTTTTTTCCATTTGAAATTTAAAAAAATCAAATTCTGACAAGTGTCACCATACCCAGTGTGTGTTCTGAATCAAACATATATGCAGGCTCAATGCCACCATGTTTTGAACCTCTCTTCTTCCTGCTTATCTAGAGGCAAATATTCTCATCACATAGAGATCACCAGGGGGACCCAGAAGACTAAATACAATTGCCTTGTCAGTTCAGGCCCCCAAAGGGAATTGTTCTTTTTTAAAAGACCAAATTGGACTTTATAGGCCAGATCTTCAGCTGGTGTAAATTAGCATCACTCTATTAAGTAAATAGAACTACACCAATGAGCATTCTGCTGAAGAGCTGGCCCTGTGTTTCTGTGACTACTAGTTAATGTGTGTAGATTGTGGTAGCACCTAGGAGCCTCAGCCATGGACTAGGAGTCTGTTGCGCTGGATGCTATATGTTTTCATGCTATAATGTACTAGAGTTGGGTAACTTTTGTATCATTTTGGTATTCTTAGCTTATAATTGGTGCTAGAAACCTTTGAACTGATGTACCTCTCTCCCTTTTTATACCAGGCGAAACCCTCTTCACTTCCACCTCATTGCAGATGCGATTGCCAAACAGATCTTGGCGACTCTCTTCCAGACCTGGATGGTGCCTGCGGTGCGCATAGACTTCTATGATGCGGATGAGCTCAAGGTAAAGAGAACAAACTCAAGCCCTTTTTGTTTTTTCTTTGTCTGGTTTGAAGGTAGTATTCTGATTGGCTGACAAGAATTCCAAGTTGTGCGTTTGAGAAAACACCAGAACTGTGTTTTCTCCAGTTACCACGTTGTATGATTTAGTGCCGCATCTCATCCAGGAGCCTTAAAAGTCTGCCTGCCTTGCAGTAGGTTTCTTGGCCTTCAAAGTGAATTACATTGAATAACATTACTTCCCTGTAAAAGCAGCACAGTTTTCTTGCAGGAGAGATGGAATCTTAAGCCTCTCTTACTGTGAGCACTCAGCCTCCTACCATGAGGCATGTGTATTAGTAAGGTTCTAATTTTGGAAGTCACAGTATTCTTGGTAATCATGAATTATAATAATATATGAGACCTCCAGAGGGGTGGCTCCTGTGAAGATGGCTCTCTGCTCTGGGTGTTGTGTCCTGGACAATGTGGTCATAGCACCACTTAGGTTTAACATGTCTGCCCCTCCTTAGATGGATATGGAAGGCCAAACTCGTTTGGTGTTGCAACCTAACACCTAAAGTCACAACACCCAGAACAGGGAGCTAAACCCAGCCCTGTGGGTTCGGAGCCACTCCTAAAGGATGAGTTCGGCGTGGGCCCGTTTACCCCCCTCTCCCGCCACCAACTTGGGTTGTGACCTTTCCATGACTGGGATTTTTCCTTATACCGCTGACATGAAATTGTCTAAAAACTTGCATGACAGAAATTATCCAGTGATTAATTTGTATGAGGGCTGAGTCCAAGCACCTCTAGGCTTGGCTTACTAAATGTGTTTTTTTTGGTCAGCACCTGTGGCCTGCTTGCCACATCAGTTATAAAGTTGAGCCCTGGCACCTCTTTCATGACAAATTAAGCACTCAGGTCACCATAATAGTACATGTTATGAGGTGTATTTATAATTTTTAAGACATAGTTTGGGAATTGAAGAAGGCACTGTCAGTGTAAAAAAAAATACTTATTCCAAACATAAACTAATTATCTTTCCACAGCAGAGTTTTGAAAAGTTTAATTAGATCACAGGGGTTCAGCATTGAGTTTTATAGCTGCATGGTTTTCAGCTGTGCAAGTAGGTCTGTTGTATTCAAAGTTCAGCATTTGGAGACATGGCAGTAATTTGTATATCATATCAATCTACTTGTTGGTAAACTTGGATTGAGACTCTGTAGAAAGGCAAAACCAATTTTTATCAAATTGCTGTGTTAAGGTACAACCAAATCACACCCCTTACTAGGATCTTGAGGGAAAAATCCCTTGTGGAAAGAGATGGTAAAAGTGAAAGATGATCCTTGAGTAAAATACTTTATTCATTGCTGTTTTCATTATTTTAATATCTTTTCCACATGAAGCAACAGGCAGATATCAACTTTAGCTCGCTAGATACCTTCTTCAGTGCAGAGAAGGGTGTTTGTGGTTTGTATGTAGTTGTGTGTGTATATATATATATATGTCCCCTACAATAAGTGGGATGGCAGAAGCAGTACTTATTCAGCATCTCTGTTTGGTAAGATTGATCTGCTAGTCTTTTCTTCATTATCCTCTGAGGCTGTTCCAAGCTACTTAGGTCAGAGGTAACAGAGATCCTATGTGGAGCAATTATTGATTGGTACAGAGAGCAGACTATCCCAATACAGCCAGCCATACTTATACAAGTGTGTGTAAATATGACTTAACAGAGAACTCTTTGATGAGCTTAAATACAAAAAGGAGGATTACAAGAAGTGGACACTTGGGACATGTGACTAGGGAAGAATATAAAAACATTGCTCAAGCATGCAGGGGGGCAATCAGGAAGACTAAAGCATAGTTGGAATTGCAACTAACAAGGGATGTGAAGGATAACAAGAAGGGTTTCTACAGGTGTGTTAGCAACAAGAAGGAGGTCAGGAAAAGTGTGGAACCCTTAGTGAATGAGGAAGGCAATCTAGTGACAGATGATGTGGAAAAAGATAAAGTACTTAATGCTTTTTTTGTCTCGGTCTTCACAAAGTGTGCTTCCGGGCTGCTGCCCTGGACAGCACAGTGTAGTGAAGAGGTGAGCATCCCTCAATGGTGAAAGAACAGGTTAAGGGCTATTTAGATAAACTGGACATGCACAAGTCTGTGGGGCCAGATCTAATGCATCCAATAGTGCTAAGAAAGTAGGCTGATGTGATTGCAGAGCCACTGGCCATTATCTTTGAAAACTTGTGACAACTGAGGGAGGTCCTGGACGATTGGAAAAAAAGCAAATGTAGTGCCCATCTTTAAAAAGGAAAGGAGGAGGATCCGGGGAGCTATAGACCAGTCAGCCTCACCTCAGTCCTTGGAAAAATCATGGAGCAAGTTCTCAAGGAATTCATTTTGAAACTCTTGGAAGAGAGGAAAGTGATCAGGAACAGTCAACATAGATTCACCAAGGGCAAGTCATGTCTGACCAACCTAACTGCCTTCTATAATAAGGTAATTGGCTCTGTGACTATGAGGAAAGTGATGGACATGATATACTTTGACTTTAGCAAAGTTTTAATAGAGTCTCCTACAGTATTCTTGCCAGTAAGTTAAAGAAGTATGGATAGGATGAATGGACTATAAGGTCCATAGAAAGCTGGCTAGATTGTCTGGCTCAATGGGCAGTTTATCAATGGCTCACTGTCCAGTTGGTAACCAGTATCAAGTGGAGCACCTCAGTGGTCAGTCCTGGGTCTGGTTTTGTTCCACATCTTTATTAATGATCTGGATGGTGGAATGGATTACACCTTCAGCAAGTTTGCAGATGGACACAATGCTGGAGGAAGAGGTAGATACGCTGGAAGGTAGGTCAAGGGTCTAGAGTGACCTGGACAAATTGGAGGATTGGGCCTAAAGAAATCTGATGAGGTTCAACAAGGACAGGTGCAGAGTCATGCACTAAGGAGAGAAGAATCCCCTGCACTGCTACCGGCTAGGCACCAATTGGCAGAAAAGGACTTGGGGATTACAGTAGACGAGAAGCTGAATGTGAGTCAACAGTGTGCTCTTGTCAAGAAGGCTGACAGCATATTGGGCTGCATTAATAGGAATGTTGCCAGCAGATTGAGGGACGTGATTATTCCTCTCCATTCAGCACTGGTGAGCCATGTTCCCTCTAAGCTTTTCCATCCATGTGCAGATTTTTTACCATCTATGTGCATAATAATTTTATGTGCACCAAGGCATGTGTGAATGTGCACCACCAGTAGAAACAAAAACCTTTCTGTCAGCACTCTGCTAATAATCTGGGAGGCATTTAAAACTCTCCTGAGTGGCCACACAAGCACACAGCTTACCGGGTACACTGGTGGTGAGGCCATATCTGAAATATTGGGTCCAGTTTTGCCCCCCTCCCCCACTGCAGAAATGATGTGGACAAATTGGAGAGTTCAGTGGAGGGCAACAAAAATTATTAGAAGGCTGGAGCACTTGACTTATGAGGAGAGGCTGAGGGATTTGGGCTTGTTTAGTTTACAGAAGAGACAAGTGAGGGGGGGATTTAATAGCAGCCTTTAACTATCTGAAGACGGGTTCCAAAGAGAATAGAGCCAGGCTCTTCATAGTGGTGGCAGATGACAGACAGAACAAGAGGCAGTGGTCTCTAGTTGCAGTGGGGGAGGTCTAAGTTGGATAACAGGAAAAACTATTTCACTAGGAGAATGGTAAAGCACTGGAATGGGTTATCTAGGGAGGTGGTGGAATCTCCATCCTTAGAGGTTTTTAAGTCCCGGCTTGAGAGAGCCCTGGCTGAGATGATGTAGTTGGTCCTGCTTTGAGCAGGAGACTGGACTAGATGACCTGCTGAGATCTCTTCCAACCCTTATCTTCTGTGAATCTAAGTTTGTCATATTACACAAGCATTTTCACTGATTTCAGGAAACCTACTTGCACCTCATGAAATAATACTCAACATGGATAAATATGACTGTACCAGTCCCCGTGTTTTCAAAGAGTCATTGACACTAGTGGAATTTTAAGAGGCGGGAAGAGCACATGGTGCCTATAATGCTAAATCATGTCCAGATCCTCTTGCACGCGTCAGGCAAGTTTGCAGCAGAACAGGCCAATATATTTCTGAGGAAGAACAGGATGAAATTAGGAATATTCGAAGGAACGGAAATTCCAAAACATTTTTGTTTCAGAAAAATCCAAACATTTCACTATGACTTTTTTCCTAAATGAAATGGAGCAGCCAGCTGCTTCCCAACCCTAGACAACTCCATAGGCTGTCCTTCAGAGCTGGAGAATTCCCCTGCAGAAATCAGGGGCAGAGAGCGCTGAGAACACTGTCCTGTGCTTGAGCTTCCAGGCATCACACTACAGAGCAGGGAGCCTAGACTGTGAGACCCCCCCTCTAGAACTGGCTGCCAGGTAGTCTGGGAGCTCTGGGTTGTCTTATTCTGTGGTACAGTATGGCAGTACTAACTGGAAGCAGTGTGCCCTAGCAATGTGAGTTCCTCCTGAGCCTGCCAGGTTTCTGAAGGAACCCTGCCTTATGTTTCTACATAAATTTGTCAAAACCAGGACATTTCTGCAGAACATTTGTTTTTAACCAATTGGCGTTTTCTGGAGGGGGAGAAAAAGGGCTTTTCTGATGTTTCTGAGGTAATGAATTTGGCATGAGTTGTCTAGGTTTATTTTTCACACATTTGTGTGAACCTTATTACATTGGTCAGCATAAGGAAATCTTGTGCAGGTTGTGGAATAATGTACTACAAGTTGTACCATTATCAGAAATGACATGCACAATGTAGTGTGTATTGTGCTTCCTTTTAATGACCCTCCACTGCTCCATCGAAATCATTCAGTTCCTATGTGATTCCCATTTGCTGAAGTATAGAAATGTTCAGTCTCTGCCTCATTACAGCCAGCTTTAAGATACTGTGAAGTAGCTATTTTATAATTTTCCCTTTGTTCACTGTGTTTTGTAGCACTGTGTTAGCAGCTCGGGAATTAATTTTTTCAGTCTTTGTCTTTTTTCCATTTGGTAAGCAGGGATTTACACACCCATTGTTCCTAATAGAGCAGGAATTAGGAGTTTTTGTTTACTTCATTCATGATGCTTCCACAAGCCTTTTAACAAAGTCCTGAGAGTAGTCTTTGGTTCTTGCCTGTTTCTGCTAAGGCAAGAGAAGGAGGTTGTTTTGCCTAGGTCCCATATAAATAGTGATTTTTAGATGAATTTCTCAGTTGTGCAATGTTTGTTTTTTAAATAGCTGTTTAAGATTCAGAGGATCCTCCCCGCTAGATTATATACTTTAAAAAAGTAGAACTTGGGGCTTCGATATTTGGCAGATCCTAAAACATATGTTATTTTCCTTACAGTTACAGCAAGTATTGTCCCAGAGGAAGGGAGTAAAACTAAGGCTGTTGATTGACTGGCATCTCTCTCCAGGTTTTAGGGAACCTTGCAGGTCTATGTTGCAAGAAGAAGGGGGCAAAAAAAGAAAGGAAAGACCATTAATTATCCAGATTTTCTATTCCCAACAATTCCACAAATCTGGTTTCTTCCTGCTACTGTGAATACTTCAAGCACTCCTTTTTAAAACTGGAGCGCAGTAATGTGGCACAGCTGTGTGTTTGGTCCTCTGTTATACACTTATTCCTCCTTCCTCTGGGCCTTTTTCTTTTAAGGGATGATTAAGAAAAAGAAAAAGAAAATAGGGTCTCAAATCCATGAAAATAGAATCTGTATAAGGGAAACTCTATGGCAGGGGTTCCCGACCTAGGGTATGCGTACCCCCAGGGGGTACAAGAAGCTTGTCAAGGGGGTACGGGGAATATTTGGTAAATAACTAGATTATCCTAATTGAAATATTCCAAAAGTAGTAGTGTTAGTGAAAAAAGTTGTGGATTCTAGAGTCTAGAATTTATTTCCTTTCATATTGAATAGGGCATACGGGAAGGTTTACTAAAAGCCAAGGGGGCACGGGGACCGAAAAAGGTTGGGAGCCCCTGCTCTATGGAAAGGGATGCCCACAACTAGTCTTATATTTTAGGTCTTGATTTGATTGTCTCACACTACTCTGGAGTTGTCTTGATTTTGTTTGTCACCGATTTTTAACATCAGACAACCAAAATCTGGAAAATCAGGTTATGAAAAATGTTTTTGGTTTAATATGATCCTATCATGTTAAACTTCCTGTACCGTTTTCCTTCCTTTTTCTTTCTTTGCTACAAAGCTTTGGCTTAAGCAAACTAGTTTTTGAAGGCCATGTCTCTTCCCCCGAAACTAGTTGGGAAAGAATCTGAACACTAAAAAATGGATGATAATTGAAAATCTGTAGCACAACAGAACCTTTATTATGCTATCAGAAGATCTATTTATACATACTCAGTAACCCAAGTGTTACTTCCTCTTGTCACACCAATGTGTCCAATTTACAAACCAGTCCATGAGAAATAATACATTAAAAATAGAAGTATTTCCATCATTATTTAGACCCTGAATTTTCATTAAAAAAAACCTGTTTATGTGCACCGAGGAATGTGCACCACCAATAGAAACACAAAACCTAACTGTGGGCACTCTACTAATCAGCTGGGCGACATTTAAATCTCTCCTGACGGGTTGCACAAGCGCGCAGCTTGCAGAGAACACTGCTTATTGTCTTTGGTTTCTTTCAATTGATGGGTCAATTTGAATCTTTGTATGCAGTAGAGATGTAAAATCTCAGTTAATCAGTTACCCATTTAAACCTTAAGGATTAACTGGTTAAACTGGCAGATTAAATGAGATTCCTCCCCCCCCCCCCCATGGCGCTGCTACTGTCAGCTCCCCTGTGCACGTGGTGGCTAGCTTCTGCTCCTTCTCCACCCTCCACCACCACCAGGGCTGGAGCAGCCCTCCACCTGCGGCCCTAAGGGTGATGTTATCTGGGTAACCAGTTAACTGGTTATTCATTCACATCCCTAGTATG
The DNA here is from genome assembly GCA_032595735.1 of Pelochelys cantorii. Lineage (NCBI taxonomy): Eukaryota > Metazoa > Chordata > Testudines > Trionychidae > Pelochelys > Pelochelys cantorii. The sequence goes on along the minus strand of CM064326.1, from coordinate 252,050,195 downwards.
CAGAATTTCCTCTATACGTCCCAGTGCTGACCTGCAACAACTCCTAAAACTCCTGCCCTGGGTCTATCCTGACCAAAGACCGCTAACTGTGCTGTGTTTTTAATATAGTGTTTTTGGGCTATTCACAGAAGTGAATTAAGAAACTCCCATACTAATTGTCACCCATGTCTCAAATCAGAATTTGAACTAGTTTCAAAAGTGAAGGGTTAGGTCCATCCCACTAGGCCAGTTAAGGCTACCTGTGGCACCGGGACTAATCTGCTTGGGATTTTTGGAGATCTTTTGTTCATTTTTGTATCTTTCCATGAAGAAATCGTGAACACCCTTTGGGGCTCCTTCTGTTGTGATGTCAAAGGGAAACCAGTGCCCTCATTACACCTCCATAGACAAGCTTGTCTTGCCATTCTTCTTTTGTTTCATGCTTAGACTGAATATATTATAAACCCAGCCCCACCCCCATCACCACCAAGGGTGCACCACACATACGCACATGCACCATACTAATTGATTGCTTTGTGACAGTTCAACAGCTTTGTGAGTCATACCTCAGCTTTGCTGTTATGGTACCAAGATGTGCAACATCTCAGGCCAAGAACTTACCCAGAAATGAGAAAAGATCAATACCAATGACTTTCATGAGATTTTTCCAGGGGAAAAAAAAATCCAGTTTTATGAAAATGATTCAAACCTATGTGCTGTAAAAGAGAACGTGCTCAGAAATGACAGCTGGATATGTGGTGCCTGTAATGGACCGGGCTGGTCTGGGCACCGCTGAGGGAGCCAGCTCAGGGTGAATTGTCCAAAACCAGGGCTACTTAACAGCTCTCAATTGGAGTGCTTTCCTATAAGGCACCAAACTAGTCACACAGAGCACTTTAGCTGCCACTCTGGCCAGCAAGAAGTTTCACAAGCAAAACCCCTTAAGCACCCCAGCATTCCCTGTGCCAGAACCAGACCCTACACACAAATGAGAGGTTATAAAACCCAATCTCACCAATTCCAAACAGATCCTCTCAATCCCAAAGGACCAGCCACAGTCCCAGGTCAATTTATACTTTAGATCTTACCCACAGGAACACGCTGGGCCAATCCTTTAGAATCTAAAATCTAAAGATTTATTAATAAAGGAAAGAAAAGGTTGAGAGTGAGATTGTAACATCTCAGCTAAGAGCCTGCATCAAGAACTTGGTGATTGATATATGTCATGTATTCTCCTTAACAAACTGCCAACTTAAAAGTCTCTAGTGTACATCCTGTATCAGGATGCGTCAGCAAATCCTTTCTGGCCCTCTGTGCCTAGCTAGGATACATCTGGAATCAGGAGCAGGATTGAAGACAAGATGGAGATGGCCTCATGTCACTTTTATATTCCTGGTGTCTCTCAAACTGGAGCTGGTCACATGATCAAGTGACCTGTCTGTGTCACATGCAAGTAACCATGAGGCACTGGCTGGTTTGCAAGTTTCCAGACCCATTCCTCAGGTGTGTATTGGCCACTCCGAGAGCCATTGTCCATGAAGCAGTGCTAGTTAGCAAAGCCATTCACTGAACAATCCTTCCTCACAACAGGCGGTCCAGGCCCATTGCTCCCTCCCAGACAGAGAACATTTACAATAAGAACAGAGCCCTTATTCGTAACTTCACCTACAAAAATCATACACGTAAATGAGTAGCATACAGAGAATCAGCAGAGCATAAGCTTTCATTTGACCCCTCACATGGCCCACTTTGTACAGAATTTGGACCAAACACCCATTAGTGGGTACAGCAGCGACCTACCTGCTCATATTAAAATCCAATAACATGTCAGTGCTTTCCAGGACTGCCACTGTATTCTGCGGGAGCTCGTTGCTTCTACATCAGAGGTCTGTGTGTTGAACACATTTGTTTCTCTAAGGGAAGTATTATAGTAGATCCAGGGGCGGCCCGTGGCTATAGGCCGACCCGGCCGTCGCCTAGGGCGCTGCCATCAGTGGCACCCAATGATGACATCACGGGGCACCCGAGGCGCCCGATGATGATGTCGGCCCATTGACGGCCGTGCAGGCAGGGGCGCCGATTGTGCGTTCCGCCTGGGGTGCCAGATGCCGCAGCCTGCCTCAGACCACTCCTGAGTAGATCCCTGTTCTTGGATTTATTCTCCCAGTGCACAACTCAAAGGGAATGCGTGCAATGTACTTTGAAATGTAGAGCCATTTCAGTCTCTTCAGTGAATGGTGTGTATCTCCTGTAACTGCTGATGAGGGATAAAGGTCAGCCCTTATTCAGCTGTTTGTTCTTTTCTTGCCATTAATGGGTGAGAAACTGGAAAGAGAAATATTAACTGTGCTTTCTGGATCTCGAGGACTATTAAATGTGGTTAAGGGATACCTCCCTGTCACATTAGTTATAGGACAGCATTGCTCAGCTCAAGGTATTAGTTTTGAGGACTGATATCAGCACCAGTGTTTTTACAGAATGTTTAGTACATTTACAAAGACTGGAATTGCATATATTGCCAGGCCCTTTTGATAGGCTTTTAGTTAGATTCCTTCCCATCTGCCATCGTAGGTCAGCCTACGGCCATGTCTCCACTTGCCAGCAGATCGAGTCTCTGGCAATCAATCCTCCAGGGCTCGTTTTCGCGGGTCTCGTAAAGACCTGATAACTCAAATGCTGAGGGTGCCCCCATTGGCACCAGTACTCCTTGCAACTCCCATCAATCTCCCCCTGTGGGGCTGCAGCGGAAAATTGCTGCAAGATACGTTGACTCCAGCTATGTAGTTCATGTAGCTGGAGTTGAGTATCTTGCATTGATTTTCTCCAACAGTGTAGACCTGGCCTAAATCGCTACCAGGGATTGAAATTGTTACAAAACATCATAAAGTGCTTGGCTCCAGCTTGTTTTTGACAAACTGCAATATATAGAAGCAATGAGGATAGTTCACATGGAAGCTTTCCTTTTCCTTCAAGAGTCCAATACCTTGTATTGGACAGAAAGGATAATAGAGACCAAATGTATTGGGACGAACCACACTGAGTGAAAAGTCTCAGAAATGCTGCTTATTTTACTTATGACCTCCTTGCATCCTCATGAGACACCTTCCCAGAGCATTTAAGATGTCAGTGGTTACAAGCTGCAGCATACTTCTTCTCACAGTGCATCTGTGTATGGTGGTCCACATTCACTCTTTCAACATCTTCAATATCCATCTCAGTCTGGGTAAAAGAAACTCCTCCAAACTTTGGGTTTGTGCACACGCTTTAGTGCTGAAGTTCATGAGAAGCCTGTTACTTAATTTCCACCCTATAAATACAGGTTTTGCCATGCCATCTAAGCCTTCTTTTGAGCCAGCCTTTCAGGGAGCCTGAATTTCTAATGTGAAGTTTTATTCCTAGTGGCAGTGACATTAGTTTTCAGAGTACTCAGACTTGAAACTCAGATAGCTGTTCCGTCAACAGTAAGTTTCACAAGGACAAAGATGTTGCATAGGACTCACTCCTCCGAAGGTGCTGATGAAGTTTCTATGTAGGGTATATAATCTGTTGTTAATCTTCTCACGTCCTTGTCCTTTTTCTGGTGTAGCTCTTTTCCACTTAGCTTTTACTTGCTCTCGATGAAGCTATCAGAATATGTATCTAGTTTTACTGTTTCAACTGACTCTTTCAGAATTATATCTTGATGTCTATATAAGTGCATTTCTCATTTCGTATTCCTTAAGTAGGGATAAAATGCAATACTATGCTAAAGAATGTGTGTTCGGAGTGATACCAATGATCCTAGCCAGCCCCCTCGACCAGTTACCGTCCAGGATATTTGCAGGCAGGCGCTTGGAGTTTTCCTTTAAATGCTTTATCTAAACACCACTCCTGAGACTCTGTTGAAACCTGAGATTATATTTGCCCTGCCATTATTACAGAGTCTGGGCCTGCTCCTCAGCTGTTGTGAATTGTCATAGTTAGGATCCAGCTTGTTATATCTTAGTTTGGAGGATCTGTACTCTCTCACCCATTATCCATTTTTTTCACAATATTTTTTTCTCTAGTTAGTTTTTTATTGTTTGAGCGAGATCTTGTCTCTTTTTCTATTGAAAAGGAAAAATAATACATTTCTGAACCTTTACATTCAGTGCCTTTTGGGGTTATCGTTAGTGTTGCTTGCTCATAACTATAATGAATTTTATTCATTATTAGTGTGTTTTCCCCCAGACTGCATTCCTGGAGCGTTTTGTTTCCACAAATGACAATCTATTATCATAGTTACTTTTGGAAAAAATAAAATTCCTTCCTGTAATTCTTGAGTTCTTACAGAAGTAATTGCAATGTAATAGATCCCCACTCACCTGTCCTCCAGCCCTGCAGGGATGTGAATAATTTGTTTTTCTGCTTATACTTTGCATTGGCTGAAAATAAAGGAACTGGTAGTTCCTAACGGGATAATTCATTTATTCCTCACCAGTAGGTAAGTGTGTGCCACCTGCTGTTGAGACAGTTACTGATGCTGAATGTTGAGCTTTTGAAGTCCCACTATTCATGTTCTGGGAGCAAAAACCTAGAAGTAAAAACACAGGGGTGGGGAGGAATCGGCAACAATTACTTTCAGAATATAAACATTATAGATACATACAAATTACTTATCTATTTGGTCACTCCATCAGGGTTATTGTGGTGTCATAAAGCTGCCATTGGCTGCAAAGGTAACTAAACCATTTCCCTTAGAGGAGTTTCTTCTGCACCTCTTACCAAGTGCACTGAGTATATTCTGTCCTGTATGAGACATGCATAACTAGAATCTCCCATCTAGTTGGGAAAAAAACCCATGCCCCTTATTATTTTAGACAGTAATTTCTATGATAGGTATCTCTTGGTTAACACCACTAATTTCACATTTTGCCCACTTTTATTCCCCTAAAAAAGGCTCATGAGACTTCTCCCTAAAAATCTACTAAAGCAAAAGCTCCCACTACAAATATAATTTTGTTACATGAGTGATTTATCATATTCTTGACCTTGAATAATAAATAATGTGCAGTTATAGAGGAGGAGGTATTGTGCTTTATTCTGGTTAATGGACCCTGACAACACACCTGTTTATATTTTGATATCATGCAAAATATAGATTGGATGACTCCACACTTTGACCCCAAGAACTGCATGGAAGCTTGCCAGAACCTCTGATGACGGCAGCTAATGAGCACCTCTTTGCATACTTAAAAACATTAAATAGCCTATAATTACATTTTCATGTATTTGACTCTTCCCTTCTGATGGATTGGTACAAACAGCTTGTTTGTGTTCACTAGCAATTATAGTATGCAATTGAGCTGTCCTTTCTTTGAATGCAGATGGAGAGAGGGCAGTCATGGGTTGTGTTTGATGCCTGGCCAAACCTTAGCTGTGTATCTCCTCCACCTTTTGGTGAGAAGCTCAGGTTTTCTAGCCTTTTGTCCAGCCCTTCTCCCATATCTCCGCTTTCCCTTTTAACTGCCAGGGGAAAAAAAGGTGGTTTACAGCCTTCACCCCTAGCCTGTTGTGGGAGCCTCACGCTCAGATGGTCCTGGACAAGTAGGAGAGGAAGGCTGGCAAATCATACTGTCCTCTCAGGGGACCCTTTACGACCCCTACCGCCATCATCTCTACCGTACTCTCTCTCTATTGTGGGAATGAGCGATCAGGAGGTAGTAGTGCAGCACCAAATATAAGTGGCTAGCCATGCCTTTCTGTTTCCCCAAATCTGGGTATTCGTGAACTCCCAGGGAAAAGTAGGAAAGAACAAAAGCGTTACACAGGCTTTGGGCAGAGTGAGAAATCATGGGGGAAATGAAAAGAATCTGGGGGTGGTAGGGGGGAAAGAGACTCAAAGCAAGCAAGAGAGAGAGAGAGAGAGAGGTGGAGAGGAGAAACCAGATAGGGACTTTTAGGTTTGATGCGAGGGAAATGAGGAATTGTAAGTGGAAATCTTCTGGAGGAAAGCAGGATGGAGACTGAGAGGAGAGAGATGGCTCCTGTAGGTGACATGAGAGGTGTTAGAACACTTACCTATCCTCAGAACATGCTGTGTGGCCTGCTAACTCCCCACTGAAGATGGGGAAAGGAAAAAAAAATCTGTTTCATTTTACAATAACTATCTGCAATTTTATGCACATTTGAAGCATGTTGGGAATATGCTTTCCTATGGCCCACTGTAGACAGTTCTACTTTATAGTGTTACTAGCAGATGTACCCAACATTGCTCAGGTCTTTAACCGAAGTATTTTTTTAAATAAATGAAAAATGTACATGCTTTATTTCAATGATTGTATTTTTTTAAAATGAAGGCTGAAGTGAGGGTTTGGGGGTAAGGAGAGGCAGGGGTGTGGATGGCTTAGGGAAGAGGTATGGGGGGGGCTCAAGGCAAAGGGTGGGGCCCTCAATGCAGGGGGCAGAAGATGAAGGGACTCAGGGGAAGAAGGTGGGGGTGCAGAAGTCAAGGCATGTGGAAGGTGCAGGGGGCTGAGGGCGGGGTTGGAAGGTGGGGGGCTTTCTGTGGCTTCCTGTGGTGAAGAGGGTGGTGCTGCTACACTGGTGGCTTCTCCCAGGGGGCCGTGGCAGTGCTTCCCACTCAGCGGTTCCTATCGTGGGGACGGGGTTGCACTCCCTGGAGGACAGCTCTAGGTCTGCGCACTTGTTGGGTGGGAGTTGGGGCTCTGCAGGTCGGCCCCTGCCTCTAGTTGTCCCCCTGGCCTGGAGCCTGTCAGGAGCGCATCCCCCAGCCTACTTCTCTGCCCCCCCACCCTCCCAGCCTGCAGCTACTCCAGGGGGGCCTTGCTTGGAGCAGTTACCCCCTGTTTTGCAGCCTGTTGGGGGGGGGGCAGTGCTCTGCGGGCTGTCCCTGGCCTTTAGCTGCTCCCCACCCTGCAGCTTCTCTGGGACTACAGTGCTCCAGGGGCTACCCCCGGCCTCCAGTGGCACCCTCCATCCTGCAGCCTGTTTGGAAGTGTACTCTGGGGAGACTGGGCAAACTCCATGGGCTGCCCCTGGCCTTTAGGGCCCCCTCACAGCCTGCAAGTTGTCTGGGGGGGGAATAGGTTCTGGGGGGGCTGCCCCTCTCCAGCAAACACCCCACAGCATGCAGGCTTTCAGGGGGGCAGGCTCCAGGGGCTGCTCCTGGTCTCTAGTGCCTCCCTCCCATAGTCTTCAGGTTCCAGGAACAGCCTCACCCTCCAACTGCCCCTCTGCAGCCTGCAGGCTGTCCGGGGAAGAGAGCGAGGCTCCATGGACTCACCCTGGTGTGTAGCCCCCCCCACCGTGGCCTGCAGGCTCTCCACAGGGGCCAGGCTCCTCCAGCGTTCCCCTCCCCATGGCCTGAAGGCACTTCTCATGGAGGGGGGGGCTCCAGGTTTGGGGCAGGGTGCTCCTTACCATTGTGCTGGCTAGCTAGATGGCAGAGCCACAGGCTTGCTGACTATTCTCTTGGTGCTGCAGCTTCCCCCAATGGCCACTCTCAATATTACGTTCCTCCTGTCTGTCTGTGCCCCTCCCTTTCACTTCTATCCACTCTCTGCCCCCTCCTTTTCCACGTTATGGAAAATAGTCCCATTCCTGGCACTTCCTGTTTTCCAGGCACAACCAAACCCTGACCTTGGTTTAAGTTAGGGTAAGGGGAAGCTGCATGCCAAATTTGGTGGTCCTAACTTTTACGATTTAGGAGGAATTCTTGAACAAATGGACTCACTGACAGATAGACAGACACACTCTAAGATAGATAGGTAGATAGACTAAAGAAGCCAGTGCTGAAAAAACGTTCTTAAGTCAAGAGTTCCTCCTCACTTATCTGATACATGTGTATTGGAAAAGGATTTGGAGATGGCAAAACTAGACTTCAATAAGGTTGCCTTATATTGCAAATGGATGACAATTAATTTGCAGGTATTTATTCCTCTTTGCTGCATGGTGCTGGTGGTTATTTAATCTTCCTTGCCAGTTGTATCTTTCTATATGATATCTGCATTTGATATACATTACCTATCCCGTCCCTCCCCACCCCGCGCAAAGGTTCAGATAATCATTCACTTTTATCTGAAATTTACGTCTATCACTAGTTGTATTCAAATTTGTTGCATATGTGTATGGAAGTTAGTATCTGTTCTCAAAGCAGGAGACAAGTCAGAATTCTGTTAAGGTCATAAAACTTTATTCTGAGTCATAACAAAAACCCCAATATAAATAAAGTAATTATAAAATTTGTGAAAAGCCTAGCTATTTCTGAGATTGTTTGTTTGTTTTTCAGATTTATTTATTTATTTATTGCTATGGTGTTCTCATGCATGAGAAATTCTAAATCTAGACAAGTTATATAGCTTTCCTCAGCACCTGGTTTCCTTGACAACCATTCATATAAATAGTAAGACCTGTTATGGGTGGGTATCAATATAATTACAGCCTGTGAATCATCCAGGGGGAAAAACAGATTCAAGGTTAAAGTTATAGGATTTTAAATTAAAACATGACCTTTTGTTAATGTTTGTTGAATATACTACAAGGACTAAGCAAAGACACTGCATTTCAGAGGTGACTTGCAAAGAGAGTCAAATTGGCACTTGTCCTGGTGAAATTGTTGTTGGTAATAATCTTATTTTTCATTCTTTGATCTTCACTCACATGGAATTGATATCTCAGTGGGTTTTCCTTTTTTAAAACATATTATTAACCTTACTTGTAAAAACATTAATAAAATGTGCACCAGGCAGGCATGAATTTCACTCATACCGAATTCTTACCTACCCAGCCCAAACCCTGTCTATTAACAAATAGTAAATTAAGCTAATCTTGACAAATGTCTTGATATTGATTCCTGCTCCCCTTGAAGGGAATAGGAATTTTGGAACCCAGTGAGATCAGCCCTCTCTGTCCCCCCCCCCCCCCACCCACCAACCCCTTCTCAATGGGCTGTTGTGGTAGAGAGAGAGAGACTGTTGTAGACTTAACCTGGATATGTATTAGTACCACAAAATGCAAGGTATGTTTTCATGGGTCTGAAAAGGGGCATGGGAAAAATTCATTGCAGAAAGAACTGCTTCTCACTATGTGAGTTTTAAAACACTGTGATTAGAGAAATGGTCCAGCTTTCTCTGCTAATTACATAAAGTTTTCCTCCAGGGTTAACAATTAGATTTTGTTGTTGTCCCTTCCCCCGCATTTTAAACTTTGAGTTGCTATTTCAAGTTGTTTTCTGCCCCAGCTGAGTAAATTGATGGTCACTAAAAACCAAACAGTATTTTCCTCCCATTTACTAACAGTGTGATAACCACAGCTAAAACAGCCCTGTGCTAAATACAGGTCAGCTAAAACAGCCCTATACTAAATACAGTAGGTAAATATATATATTCCTGTGCACAGCAGCAACAAAGCTATCAGTAGTCTAATCAAACAGGTGTGGACACAATTATCTCCTTTTTCCAGCAAGGTATGTCAGACCAAGCAAATGTAGTTTAATGAAATTACACCATTGTAGTTTGACTTGCGTTAGAATTGCCAGTAGCATTTCCAAATGCAGATGTGGATTGAGTTACTCTTCATGGGATAGTCTTCAGCTAGCAAAGAATGTGGCTGTTTGTTTACTTCAGGGTGGGGAACCTTTTTGAGTCAGGGGCCGCTGACCCACAGAAGAATCAGTGGGTGGCTCCTACTACATTTAAACTGCAAAGCCACAGTGGGGCCTCTTATCAACTAATCATGTACTCGTTACAAATTGTATCAAGTACGTGATTAGTCAATTACCCGTGTAACCCCCTTTTTCCTCCCCAGTTTACTCGGGAGCAGGTCACACTCACAGGTATGCCAGGGCGCCCGATGGTTTTAACCCAAAAAGAGATCCTGAGCACCCCAGTGGTGATGGTGTTTAGTTGGGGAAAGCCCTATCCACCCCCTTGCTGCAGTCCCTTGCTCGTAATGAATGTAAAATGGTGGTGCCTCCACCTGGCTGGCCTTGTACACACTCACTGGTGTGCCTTGAGAGCCTCCAGGAATATACTCATTCCAGCTATAATCTGGAATCTAATTCCAGAACAACAACTACAGATCATATACATCTAATAAACTACATTAAAATAAACAATCTTTACTTAACTTAAATAAACAGAGTTTAACAGATTAACATTGAATAGCATTAACAAAGTGCACACAATAATTGGGACTTATATTTCTGACATTTGTACTGACAATATTGATCCCACCCCAGAGTGTGCACACCCCTGGACTCAGTCCCAGACTCTTGCTTGCATGGGCGCGCTTGAAGAACTGCAGCTGTAGTGGAGATTCAGTCCAAGCTAGACAGCAGCTCTGTCCCAGGCAGCACTTTCCCAACAAGGCCCAATTACTTACTGCCTCTTGCTGTGCCTATCAGAAGCAGCCTGCTAGATTCCATTTCCATAGGCATCTAGTCCCAGTCTGTAACTGCACTCTAACAGCCCCTGCACTGGATCAAACTGCTCCACAGCAGCCTGGCTCCCCTCCTATTCCAAACTCCAAGGGCAGAGTCCCAAACTGCTAGGCCTCTCTTCTCATGCACATGGAGAAGAAGAGATCTTCCACACCAGAGTCCTTCCTTCCTGTTTTTCCCAAGGCTCATGGGAATTGTAGTGTGGATTGCAGCACACAGGGTCTTTTCAGAATAAAACAGAGGCCCCTTTAGTAAGGGGACTACACCCGCTTCTTAACATCCTTACTTCTAGCTTTGGACAACACTTTTGCGCTGTAGAGTGCAGTGCGGTTTATTTCTGGGTACAGTTCATGATGTTTGTTTGGACCTTATGAAGCCCTTTAAGTCTTATGTTCAGTGGCCAAAATTTTCAGAAAAGAGAAGGTAAAGTTAGGCTCTTGCGTCCACATGTAAGCATCTAAGTCAGGAATCTGAATTTCTAAAATGTTGAACATCTGTTGAAGTCAGTGGGAGCACTGGACACTTAGCTCTTTTGAAATTTAAGCCATTGACTTAGTAGATGCCTACAAATGGACTCATGAACTTTGATGCATGCTCCCATTTTTGAAACTCTTGATCAGTGTGTCTTGAGCAGGGATCATTCCTGCCTTACATCCTAACCTGTCAGTTGAGATTATCTGGGATACTTGAGCTAAAAGTCCTTTGGTTTCCTACTGCTAGGTTAGAGCATTTTGAGTGGGCAGTTATGTACTTTAGAATTTGCTTTCCACCACAGCCTAACAGAGCCTGAACGTGACCTTCAGGCATGTTGCAAAGTCTTTATACTCCATCTTTTTCTGAGGAAGAAAGTTGAAAGTTTGTTTGTTTTGTTTTTCTTTTAGGGACTGGGAAGTGTTTCAGTGACATTGGCTTTTTATGTATTGAGTGGTATTTAAAATTATATTTTTTTGTTCACCTAGAAATGCTCTTGGCTCTCAGTATATGCTGAGAAAATAAAGATTAAAAGCTTCATTTTTCTAGTATAAAGTGTTGAGGGCTAAGCAAGCATTGAAAGCGCTCCATTGGCTAAAATTTTCAGATTTTATAACATTAAACGGGGAGCTCTTTGTGCATTGCCATGGATGCTATAGCATAGCCCCTTTGTAAGTGACATACGGAAAAATTCACATTAAATAACATTTTAAAATATGTAGTTTACTGTGTTAGGTTTAATGGACATGTCCCACAGACTGTTATATGGGCTACGTTCTGGTTGCCAAGGAAATTCAAAGGATATACAGGATTGTAGCAGTTAGACCAGGGTGGGCAATAATTTTAGAAGGGGAGCCACTTCACAAATTTTGGCAGTGGCCGCGGGCCGACCCAGAAGGGGCAGGGCTTGGGCAGAAGGGGCAGGATTGAGAACTACCCTTCTGGGTACGGTGACCTTATTTTCTGAACAAGCTGCAGCTAGTAAGAACAGTTTAAATTGAATTATAAAACAGATTAAGCATTTTTACTTTTTCATGTTATCAAACTTCATTTTAAATAAAGTAAAATATTATATCCAACACAAAAGGTTTCAATATTTTCTTTATTTATGACAGGGGTGGGGAACCATTTTTGGGTCGGGAGTCACTGATCGACAAAAAAATCACTTGGGGGACCATACAAGTGAGAAGCAAAAAAACTCCTCCAAACCCCCCCAACGCTCACTGATGTGTCCCCAATTGAGATACCTCACTTGTTTGGTGCCCCAGCCTCACGGAGTGAGGGGATGGGAAGGGGGGGAATGAGGTTCAGGGCTTCCCATAGACCAGATTTACTTTTCTGGGGTTCTGGTGTTAGTGGATTTTATGGACCTCCTTAGGCTCTGGGGTAGGGACAAAAATGAGGGGCAGGGCACAAGACAGGGCTGCCAGCAAGTAGGTTAGGGATGGGGTGCAGGATCTGGGAGGGAGCTGGGGTGCAGAAGCAGGCTGGGAGGAGGGTGTCTGGTCAAGTGGAGGGAGTTGGAATAAGGGAGGGTGCAGTGTGTGGCCAGGAGAGAGGATGCAAAAACAAGGGGGGGGTGCCGGGTCTTGGAGGGGAGGGAAGTGAGGGGATTGCAGGTGGTAGGGCATGAGGGGGAACCTTACCTGGTTTTGTGCCTCCTTGCAGCGGCTGCAGCCGTGCTGTCCTGGCCACCCAGGAAGGAGGCCATGGTGGCCACGCAGTCCAAGGCTGGCCCCGGAGGCCAGAGGCACCGCAGCCACAGAGGCCGGAGTCACCGCTGCCGCAGACATGGGTCAGCCCCAGAGGCACCACTGCCATGGCCACGTGGACCGGGGCCGGCCACGGAGGCACCACTGCCATGGCCACATGGCCTCAGAGGCTGGAGATGTCTCTGCCTCAGCCATGGGCCGGCCATGGAGGCCAGAGACACCACTGTTGTGGCCATGTGGTCCCAGGCTGGCCCTGGAGGCTGGATGTGCCACAGCCACGCGGCTTGGGGCCAGCCCCAAAGGCACAGCGGCCACACGTCCCCAGGCCGCCCCGGAGGCCGGAAGCACCACAGCCCAGGCCAGCCCTGGAGGCGCTGCTGCCATGGCCATGGCTATGCGGCCTGGGACAGCCCCAGGCTGCGTGGCCGCAGTAATGGCACCTCTGGGGCCGGCCCCAGCCCATGTGGCCATGACAGCGGTACCTCTGGGGCTGGCCTTGGACCGCATGGCCGAGGCACTGTTGAGGAGCCTCAGACCCAGTGCTGCCTCCTCTCCAGCGGCTGCGCAGGGAGGAGGAGGGGCTGGGCTGAGCTCCTTCCCCTGTGGCATATGCCCGTTAGGGGGTGGGGCCTGGAACTGCCTCGCAGGCTGGATCAAAGCCCTAGGTGGGCCAAATCTGGCCCGCTGAGAGGCTTTTGCCCACCCCTGAGTTAGACTGTATATTGTAGAACAGTGGTTCTCAAACTTTTTGGGCTCCGGAGCCCTTTACAGGCGTAAAAATTTATGCGGAGCCCCAGCGGTCCACTGATTGTATGTGTTGTACCTGTCGATGTTTCCAGTTTGTCAACCTCGCAGAGCCCCTGGAGATGTCTCGCGGAGCCCTGGAGCTCCGCGGAGCGCAGTTTGAGAAACACTGTTCTAGAAGTTCTCCCAAGAAAAATAACAATTGGCTATGGTTATCTGGGCAGAGACATTGTTTGGAGAGGAATTGACATCCCAGACTCATTGGATCAGTTGGCTGAAAAGGTGAGTGCTTTGCTTGTAGGAACAGTTGTATCCCCCTCCTTCCCCAGTAATAAATAACAGAACAAGTGCAAGTTTGGCTGCTGAAGCAGTCTCTAATGCTCAAGACATGAATTGGGGAATAAGAGAGATCTGTCTGTTCAATGTGATTTTGGTTTGATATTCCTCCGTGTTCTTGAGTGTTAGCTTGTTCAGTAATTCTCTTCTTGTTCTTTAAATCCTAGTTTCCCACAGGGCCACAAACTGCGGGGGATGGGGAGAGGGTAAGGAGGGCAATTTCTCTGGAATCTAGCAATTCAAAAAGGCCTGCGGCTCCCAGCCACTGCTGCTGCCACTGCTGGAGCGCCACATCGTGCACTCCAGGTGGCTCTAAGGGCTGTGTGGGGGATGGAGATTGGCAGGGTGGTGCACTCTGGGCAGTGCTGAGGGCTGGCTGCACTCAACCATGCCCCTTCTGTCCACTGTCCTGCCCCTTCCAGAAACCCAGAGCCACCCACCTTGTCCAGGGGCCCAGCAGGTCTCCCTGTTTCCCTAGCATGCTTACATAGAACCCAGCATTAGGGTTAGGATTTATTTATGAAGTCTGTATTTTCATCTATTTTACCTTACTATGTGAAAACTGCTGCATTTTTTTGTATGTAGATAGTGATATACCAAGGAGGAAAGAGGTGAGAAAGTAGGCTAGGAGATCATAGGTAAAGCACACACACCGTATTAAAGACTAATTCAGAAGAATTAATAACCCTTAGCATTGAGAAGTTTTCAGCTTTTACAATCAGGAGTATACTGATATTTGGATGGGCCTTCAAACAGGTTTAAAATCAGGTCCCAAGCTCCTAGACAATTTCACAGTGTCCCTCTACCCCATAATCTGCCCTTTTTTCTTTTCTTACGTGGGACCTCTTTTCTAACCTACAACCACAGCAACACTATAACCTTCTTTCATTGTGGCCTGTCCTTATTTTTTTTTTTTGTCCCTTCTCCTTGGTCAGTGCTCCCATTCCTCTGGTAGTCAGGCTGGGGGCAGTGTCCCCAATTTGTTCTGCTCCTAACCGCCTGTATCAGGGCCTCTTCAGGGCCTTTCAATGAGAGGCTTTTCTCAGTCTTCCCTTGGCCTTCACATCAAGAGAAGTAGGAATGTTTCAGAAGGGGAGGAGCTTTTTATGGTCCTCTGCTGCTTCTCTCCTCCCCACCCTCCCCTTGACTAGAGACCTCTGCAGCTCTGCCCCTCCCCTAATGCTCCATGTTCCCTTTTTCCTCTCTTACTGGAAAGCCAGTCAGAGGCTGCCCTGGGACTGCCCTCAGTTTGGCCCCTCCTCTTTCTGCTTAGCTCAGCCCCTCCATGTACCTCAAAAGCATGTGTTTTAAGTTCCATTGGACCCAGTGGGGCTGAGGGAGGTGGTTTTTTTTTAATAAGTGCAGAATGTCTGCAGATTACTAGGGCTATGTGCTTCCTGCCTCTTATGCTCATTGAGGCCATGTCTACACTACGCAGAAGATCGACATTGGTATCTTAAGTAGGGTTGCCAGGTGTCCGGTATTGACCTGGACAGTCCGGTATTTTTTGCTCCTGTCTGGTAAAAACAATTCAGAAAATACCGGACGCCTAAAATGTCCGGTATTTTCTGATTTTTTTTTTCCTGGCCAGGGCGCGAAAATACCAGACTGTCTGGGTCAGTACCGGACACCCGGCAACCCTACACACAGTCAGCAATCGGGCCCAGCCTCTCCCCTTCCCTCCCCACCCCGCTGCTGCTTACCTGGATCTGCAGGGGAGCTGTCTGGCCCGGAGCAGGGAAGGAGGGGAGATGGCCGATGGCTGCTGGCAGCCTGTTAGGAGAGGCAGAGCCCAGCCCCTCCTGTTTCTAAAGGGGTCATGCGTTTTTTTTTTTTTATTTTTTTTTTTTCAACCACTTTGGTCCTTCCAAAGTTCAACAAAATTTTTTCCCCATTTTTGGGGGAGGGGGGTGGAGGGTTTCGGTATTTTTTGTTAAACCATCTGGCAACCTTAATCTTAAGTGGAACTTCCCCTTTAGTGTCGACGTGTCCTTAGATACTTCATATAGAACTAGAGGGTAATCAGGATCCACATGGAAAAATCTGCAGGGATTCTCCTCAGTCAGTTCTCTTTGGGGTGCGGGAGAGAAGTGATCTCTTCTTCTTTTTTTTTTTTTTTTTTTTTTTTTTTTTTTTTTTTTTTTTTATGATCGTTATAGTTCTCTGCACTGGCACAGCATCAGAATTCAGCTTCCGGAAGAGCTATTGTCAATGTTGATCTAGAGTGTACAAAACCAGACTTAAACATCTTTGTGGGGGAAAAGAATGTGACAGCTCCATGAGAAAGCACAGTGTCTGTGACTCACTCTGCAACAGCAGCTGTCCTGAATTAAAAGAAAGGACCCTGAAGATTTGCAGATGGGGGGCTCATTTTATTTTGAGGCCTTGTGATCTGTGTTAGGCTTGTTTCCTTAGTATTTTGCAACAGTTGGAGCAGTGGGGGAGACAGGATGTCCATTGGCATGGTGTTTTAGCCATCTGGTTTTTCAGATATGGTCTCAGCATGATTAAACATGGTTTTTTAAGTACCACTTTACACTAGCGCTGCACTAGACATAATTTTCCTAATAATTTTATTTGTTTAACACCTCTCATCACTCCTTTACCAGTCCAAAAGCCAAACAAAATGCAAATATAAGCATATCTATATATATTGTATACCCTAGCAGCACTATGGTTATAAGCACTGGCCACAATACTTAACAACAGTGGAGGCCCAGGTGACACCTTCCCATCAAAGTGTGAATCCAGAGGTGCAAGGAAAAGCTCTGAAGAAGAAACCCATGAAAATCCTTGTTTTTCCTACACCAAAACAAACAAGTGATGTCATTGCTTGTTATCAGACCTTTGCTAGACTTTTGCTAAACCTAGACGAGTGATTTTAGAGCTGAACCTTGCTTGCTTCAAGGTTTTCTTCTTATCTCAGTTTATTTTCTCTAGTTACTGGACTAAGGCGCTCTTTCAAAACAGGCTTATGTAACTAATTGTTTACAGACCTAGTTCCCAATTAACCATGTTTTTGCAATCCGAACCTTAAATAAGATAACACTGCTACTTCAGGGGTCAGTATATGTTTAACTCACACAATCCTTCTTTCTCATGATTTTGTTCTTTTTGGTCACATGCTTTGAACCTATTCTATTCCTCATGCTAATATCCAAACTCAGTTTAGAGCCATAGTTCTCTTAGGTCTAATGTGGGTCAGTATTCCTTGACACCCTGACCATTGTTCCCAGTGCTGAAGAACCTTGTTTTTACATTGTTCCTGCCCTTCCTTGATGGTCATCTTGAAGGTTGAAGGCAATCTGGTTGAAAGTGACCATGGAATGTTAGATTTGATGATTCTAAGGAAAGGAGGGAGTGGAAGAAATATAATAAGGACAGTGGGCTTTAAAAAATACGTTATCTACCACTTCTCTGTCTACTAATGTCCCCTGGGAAGAAAATCTAAAGGGAAAAAAGGAGTTCAGGAGAGTTCACAGTTACAGTTTCTCTTCAAGATTGTATTAAAGGTGCAACAGCAAACTGATGCAGAGGAAATCTACGAGGACTAGTAAGAGGTCTGTATGGCTCCATCAAGAGTTCTTTAATCACCTGAAAAATAAAAAAAAAAATCTACAAAGAGTGGTCAGATTGCAAGAGGATGAGCACAAGAGATTAACACAAGCACATAGGCACAGAATCAGAAAAGCTAAGTCACAAACTCAGTTCTGCCTAGGAAGAGACATACAAACACTGAAGGAAGATGTAGATCCACTATTTAGTGGGGAAGGAGAACTATAACAGATGACACCAAGAAATTGAGGTATGTTTTGCTTCAGTCTTCACTAAAAAGGTTTTAATACAATTAATATTAACAATGAGAGAGACATTCAAGCCAAAAGAGGGAAAGAACAGGTTACAGGATATTTAGATGAGTAAGCTGTATTCAATTCTGCAGGACCTGATGAAATGCACACTAGGGTAATTGCAGAACTGAATGAAACAATCTCAGAACCATTAGGGTATGTCTAGACTACATGGCTCCGTCGACGGAGCCATGTAAACTAGTTTACCCGGCATAGGCAAAGAAGCGGGGAATTTAAATAATCCCTGCTTCATTAAAATAAACATGGCCGCCGCGCTGTGCTGATGATCAGCTGATCCGGCACAGCGCGGTAGTCTAGACGCTGATCGGTCGGCTGGGGAAGCCTTTGCCGACTGATCCTGTAAGCCTCGTTTCACCTAAGCATATTGGAGAATTGGTCTGAAATCAACGAGATAACATTCAATAAAGACAAGTGCAAAGTACTGCACTTAGGAAGGAAAAAGCAAATGCACAAATACAACATTGGCTATCATGGACTAGGCTAGGTAATGGTACAGCTGAAAAGGATCCGGGGTTACAGTGGATCACAAACTGAAAATGAGTCAGCAATGTATGCAGTTGGTAAAAAGGCCTATATCCAGGAGCGGCCTGAGGCCGGCTGTGGCAGCTGGCGCCCCAGGCGGAAGGCACGATCGGCGCCCCCACCTGCACGGCCGTCAATGGCCGTGATGTAATCATCGGGCGTTCAGGTGCCCCGGGCCAGTGGCACCGTAGGCGACTGCCAAGTCTTCCTATGCTCACAGGCCGCCCCTGCCTATATCATTCTGGAGTGTAGTAACAGGAGTGCTGTATAAATGGGGAGGCATTAGAGAGTCCTCAGCTGGAATGTTCTCTCCAATTCTGGGTGCCATCCTTTTAAGAAGGTTGTGGAAAGAGCCAGGAGAATAGCTACAAAAATAAGAGGTTTAGAAAACCTGACCTATGAGGGAAGGTTTTAAAAATGAGCATGATTAGTCTTTAGAAAAGAAGACTGAGGGGGGACTTGGTAAGTTTTCAAGTATGTTCGGGGCTGTTATAAATAGGATGGTAATAATTTGTCCTGTGTGTCTACTGTAGGACAAGTAGTAATGGTCTTAATCTACAACAAGGGAGGTTTAGGTTGGATAATAGCAATAACTTTCCAACTATAGGGATAGTTGAGCATTGTAATAAGTTTCCAAAGGAGGATGTATAATTCCTGTCATTGGAGGATTTTACGAATAGGTTACACATATACCTACCAGGGATGGACTACGTATAATTGATCCTCCCTTTGTGCAGGAGGCTAGACTAGCTGACCCCTCAAGGTATCTTCTAATCTTACACTTCTATGATTCCTAGCATCCTCGTAGTTGAGAATTATATAATTTACTGACTATATCACCACCTCCCTTTCAGTCACGTCTTTTACAGTCCCCCTGCTTGTCTACTTGTTCTGTATCTTCTGGGGATATTGGTTGCTATGTAACTGACTCTGATACTACATGTAAGGCAAAATAATTCTCAAACGTTATGTAACTGGGTCATTTTTTTCGTGATGTTAAAAAAAAGTCAAGGTGATTTGCAATCTACACCAAAATATTTATACAAATAAGAGTCTGTTTCATCATGTTATCTAAAACATAGGGGATGACTTGTAGGTTGCAGAATTTTATGAGACTTTGTCAAGCAACCTTACTTAATTTTAATTCTGTCCTTAACTATCTTGGCAACCTTTGTGCTCTTTTAATGTTTTTTCTGTGTGAATATATAAAACATACAGAGAGAGAGAGACTTCATCTTTGCATTGTGCCATAGGAAGAGGTGGTCTTGATATAAGTTTGGAATATCCACATTACTGATGTTTGGTGAAGCCCTGAGCAAATTATGCCACTTATCCAAGAAACAGTGCTAATGATGTCAGAAGGCATCTCGTCCATTTTTTAGGAGCAATGTGGTGACCTTGTTGAAGGTGAATATGAGGAATTGGTGGAGCTCTTCACGACTCCTATTTATGGCATTGAGAATGCTACATCAGAAAAATACATTGCACCTAATCTACAAACTTTATCATTAATAGCCAAGTCATGCGTTTGGATATCCAGTTTCATAGATAAATCTAACATACGGAACCAGCTCTGAGGGAACACTTGGACTGAGGACTACTCATGTCATTTTCAGTGATCCTTTGAATTGCACAGAGTTTAGCACTGTGGGACTCTCATTTCTCAGGCCAGATCTGAAGGAATTACCAGGCAGTCTCATCCCTACATTGACACATTGCAGTGGTATTAGAAATGGAGTGGAATCCTGAATGCAAAGAAATTAATAGCTCCTGGAAGGTGATTCTTGCCAATTTTTTTCCTCCCTTGCTTGTCTCTGCATATATATGAATCTTCTGACCCCGTGCCTTATTAGTCTTATTTGCATAAGCATATTATGTGGTATTGTAGTGCAATATTGCATTTTTGCTAATTAGACTAGGGACATACTATCTAAAATTAATAACATAGGAATGGATGCTATTATATTCATGAAAGCAAGCCTGAGTCTTTAAAATTGTATTAACCCTTTTATCACACAAGTACAGGAGCAGAGCTGGTTCTGATGTTCAGATTAGGCTGGGGTTTCAGGCACAGGACCCAAGGTAAAAGCCAAATTTGGGGTTGGAGATATTCTTTTACCCACAGAATAATGTGATGGTCCATTTCCCCTGGCACTATGCTGAGGAAAAAACTGGACCAACAAATTATTTCAGTCTAGGTCTGATTTTAGGGTTGGAACCCTAATTAACCTCTTGGTTCTACTCAGCTCTTCCTGGTTTTTTTTTTATTATTATTATTATTTTTTATTTAAATTCTGAAGACCTCTTAAGGTTCATTTATATACCTATGAAATTACCCACTGTGCATATCTAGGTAATAAACAAACTAGATATGTCTACTAAGCACTGTAGCTAGATAATGTACGCTATGACAATGGGAAGAGAGAAGAGATAAGGCAAAGAAGAGAACTGTTAAAGCCAGGGTTTCTTAGAACATTATCTGTGTGTATCTGTAGTGACTTGCTCATGAAGGTGGTTCTTCTAATTTCTTTTATGATGATTTATGTCAGTGTGAGATCAGAATCGGTTGCTGAGTTTGTGTACTCTCACTTGCATGTGCAAATTCTAGTGTATAAATGTGCAAATCCTATTTGTGAGAGCAGATATGCTTTGTGTATTGTGATTGCATTTGTGTGCAAGTGACAGTGCTAAAATAGTGCATATGCAAGTGATTGCACATGTAAAGTTTCATGCATACAAATAGAAGCTAGGTTGAGGTCCCTTCAGAAAAAAATCTTAATTTTCATTTAGTACTCTTCAAATTTTTCTCACTTTGGGACTTGTTTTGAGACTATATGATGATTTTTCCTACCTTACTCCCTAAAATTTTAATGGGGCAGGTTGCTTCAGTATGTGCCATCTGTCTAATGAACTGCACAGGGGTGTAAAGGTCTGCCTCTGGTGCTGAAAACTGATAGAATATAGATGAAAAGCTGTGCCCTGTTTTAAAGGGAATGGAGCAGGTTATCTTATATCAGCAGAGCCCTAATTATAGTATAAATCAAACTCGTAACGTATAGTAGAAGAAGTGCATTAGAATAGTTCAGGCTAAGATGCTAATCCTAGGCTTTCCTCTCCCACTCACCCAAATTCCAAGTCATGTTTTTTTTTCCTATGGAAACGTTTTTTTGGAGGTTAAAAGAAATAGGCTCTTCTGTGCAAAAAAAGTCTGAGTAATTCAGACATGCTAGTGAAGTGATCTGAGGCAATCCTGCTCACTGTTAGAATTTAGAAAGCTTTATACATGCCTGCCTGATGCTAACTTCTTCAGCACTCAGCAGGCTGGCAAATCCTTGAAGTCCATCCATGCCTAGTCCTCCCAGAGTCAAATTTGTAACTGAAGCAATGGAAGCCGTGCTTGACTGAAAACTGACTAAGGACTTAGTGAATGCTCTTTGAGACATTAGACAGGAGGAACATGAGACTAAGGTAAACTTTTCAAAAGTACCAAAGACTTAGGAGACAAGTCCCATTTTCAGAGGTGGCTTTTGGTATTTAGAAACCTAAGTCTTATCGAAAGTTAGTCAGCTCTTTCAGATTATGTCTACCCTATAATCACTATAGTAAAGGGTGGATCTGGCCTGTGGAGGCCCTGCTGCTTCCCTGCCCCCAGGCCAATTAAGGCCTGGGGGCGGGGGAGTGTGCGAAGCCTCCTACCACCCTGCCGGGAGCACATGACTCTTTGAAGTGCTGTGCGCTGCTCGCAGGGCTGGGGGAGAGTGGAGGAGGCTTTGCGTGCTCCCCCACCCCTATTGGAGTGTAGTAACTTGGCCTAGGGGCAGGTAAGCGTGGGAAGTCTCCTCCTACACTAGGGGCATGGGCACCTAGGGAACGTGGGGGGGGGGGGAAGCACTCCCTCACCCCCAGACCAATCATTGTCTGGGGGTGGGGAATCCGGAAGTATCTTGGCCCTGCCCCTTCTGCTTGATGTCCTGCCCCTTCCTATGCGACCCGGGGCCACTTAAAAAATTTCTGAAGTGGCCCCTGGCAAAAAATTATTGCCCATCCCTGCTATAGTAGCTAGCTACAGCAGTGTAGATGCTTCCTACAGTGATGGTAACAATTTTTCTGGCAATGTAGGTAATGTACCTCTTCAAAAGGTGGTAGCTAGTTGCTTGACAGAAGAATTCTTCTATCTACTAGCCACATCTACACCAGTGCTTAAGTCAATTTAACTATGGTGTTCTGGGATTGATTTTTTTTTCACACTCCACTGCATGTGATGTAATTAGGTCAACTAAAATGTTAAGTATAAACAATACTAGAGCTAGGCATTTAGGTTCTCACATCGTTAGATACTTTAGGGGAAAAAAAGTTAGACTTTGCTGAAAGGTTTTGAATTATGTGGCATTTTTTGGTCAAAAAGTTTCAAATTTTTGTTGGAAATTTTTGAAATTCCCTTGTCCCCTCCACTCATTTTTGATAGTTCTGTATGATGCCACATGATAGCTGTTAGCAGTGGTAAGAACTATAGTGAAATGGCATTTGGTGGGAAGGCCTTCATCTTCTTTTAAAGGAAAGGGTTATACCAGTTTCTTGTCCAGTTTTTCCAAGTGACCAACATTTTGAAATGTTGACCTGCTAACCATCAGAAGCCCACTAAATATAAAAGAAGGGAAAAGCATTTATTTGTTCTGTCTCCTCAGGGTTGGTAGTTTCTGGGAATGGCAAACACAGAATTGTTTTGCTTTGGACTGCAAATGAAAGCAATATAAAATACACATGGGTTTTTAGATTAAACATGTATTTTAATTTTACCAAGACACACACTTTCTCATAAAAGGATTCAATAAGGTTGGAAAGGCTAGTTTAATTTTAATTATATTTAGTGAAGCTGCATCTCAAATAACTTTTTGAATCAAGCTTTTAAAAAGTTAATATGTGTCCAATGTCAGCTTAAAACCAGCATTTCAGATGGCTGCCCAGGACTCGCTCTGTATGGTCCTATTATTGCTGGCCCCCATTAGTAGTTCTTTCCCCATTGCAAGAACTAGCATCAGGAAAATTGTGGAAACCTGTATCTATAAAACAACATGTCTCTAATGAAGCTTGTTTTTCCCCCTTTCCTTCCTTTCTCCACTCCTTTTTTTCCCGTTAGTCGGAAGTATCCTGGATCCCCAACAAACACTACTCTGGGATTTATGGGTTGATGAAGCTGGTTCTCACAAAGACTCTCCCTTCCAATCTCGAGCGAGTCATTGTCCTCGACACAGACATAACCTTTGC
Organism: Pelochelys cantorii; assembly: GCA_032595735.1. Classification (NCBI taxonomy): domain Eukaryota; kingdom Metazoa; phylum Chordata; order Testudines; family Trionychidae; genus Pelochelys; species Pelochelys cantorii. The sequence continues at coordinate 252,026,877 of CM064326.1, read as the reverse complement.
CACTGACATTGCTGAACTATGGGCCGTCTTTCACAAGTTCAAAGGTATTCTAATGCCATTCTTTAATGCTTCTTTTGTACACTAAGGCGGGGGAAATCTGAGATTTAAAAAAAATATATTTCTACTTTTGAGGTTTCTGGTGTTGGATGTATGTACTCTACTTGCTGCTGTTTTTCTTTGACAACTAAGACTTCATTGTTGTAACACTAGTTTGGGGCTGTCTAGTTCTTTCTATAATTTTGGTGGGGGTGGGGAGTTCATGGATAAGATGGATATTATGGAGAGGAATTATTATCTGCTGAAATGTCATTCTAGATGTTTAATACTCAACCTCATTATTTTCATCAGTAAATCCAAGCTGATTGTTTTAAACATACCTCTATTTGTTATCACAGAAAGTGAGGAGAGCCTAGTTGAAGTGATGCATGGCAGGACAGACTGTTGCCTCAATTATGTGAATAAAGTAAAACATTTCCTGCTTCTGTTAATAAGTTAATAGGCGCATCTGCTGGACATGAAGTGTCTTGAGTAGATTCCCTTATTCCTATCCACTCCCATTACCTCTCTAAAATCTGTCTCATAGTTTGACAACGAGAGAGATATTTTCAAAGTAAATGGTTAAGATGGGGCTACCTCACATAACTCCATTAAAAATGTAGCCTTCAATGAGTTTGGACTCCTATTTTCTCTCCCACAGGTATCTACCAAGCTTATCACTCCCCGCCACACCACCCTCACTCTTTAAATATTTTGACCTTTTTTTTTTTGTTTGCTATTTTTCTTCTCTTCAGATTAGCTAGGAGAGAGGACTACCACTTGTGCTCAGATCACTGAAAGACTTGGTTCTTTAATGTAGCTGTGAGTTTCCAGCGTACCTGTCATCTGTACTTATAAAATCGATTTTAAACTATTATTTTAGGCTTCTTTAGTCCATTCCTCGGTTTTCCCAGTAGCCTTCTCACAATAACTTCTAAGAGACCTCTTTAGGACAATTCAGCGTGTTCCTGAGACAGTACTTAGCAGAAGGGTAGTAATACGGCTGTCAAGGGAAGTAATCTCCTCTCTAGGAGCTTGACACCTTATCCCACTCCATCCTGGAGAACAATTTTAGAGCTATTAATTCTCTTAGTAAAAATGTTCAGACACCAATTATTGGCTAGAAATGGCTGATGGAAATCTCGTTGTGATGATTTCATCTGATGTTTCACCAAGTAAAAATATTTTCACAGTGGGTAAAGGATGGGGAGGGACACACCTTTGTACTGTGGGATCCTGGGGGTTGGGATAGATAGGACACAGGCTCTTCAGTTTATTCTCTCTCTCTCTCTCTCTCTCACACACACAGACACACACACACACACACAGAGAGAGAGAAACATCTGAAGTCTGTGCTTCCATTTGTTCCCAGGAAGTCTAAGTTTTCCAACTAAATATTTACAGACACAGATGGTTCAAATTGTCTTTTCTAGGACAGCGTAGGTTGAGGGAGGTCTTTCAGCATAGAAATGTCAAATGTGTTACCTTAAGAGGCCCAAATTAAATTTGTGCTTATGGCTTGTAATCCAAGGCTACAGGGTTAGGGAAATCCTATGTCCCTGATCCACAAAGGATCTCCCACAAATTCCTAAATTCAAAGAATTTAAAGCCACAAGGGACTAACAGGTGCTAAATTTCATCCTCTTATTCCTGTATACAGAGGTACTGTGAGAATAGAATCATCAATAAACACTGAAGATTTGTGCAAAGATCAAGGAGCAAGAGTATGACCCTTATATAATAATGTTGTAGTTGGTAAAGTTTTTGTTGCATTCAGCTTTATTCAGTTGGGGGGAAATGTTACAAGATGCTTTTCAGAATGTTTTCCCTTTCTGTTCTTCGCTTATTTCTTCTCTGCAGAAGCAATGCCAGAATTGCTCAAACAATCAGTGTAGCTGAGTACACAAATCGGTCATATGACTATGTGCACTTGGTTACCTGAAAATCTGTTCACTGAAGTGGCACCATTGGACTTCAGAGTTAACACATCATTGAGATTAATAATGAAAAACCAGCTATCTTAGATTGTCTTAGAGATGGCATTTTAGGTTATGTCACATTTACAGGGTTGTCTCTGCAGTCCTAAGGGCCAGATATGCATTCATATTGTAATGGACCTTTTCATTCTATATCATCTGAATCTGGTCAGCAATGAGTTTGACATTCCTGCTTTAGCATTTTTCTCTCCCTATCTCCCAGAGTTAAGGATGCTGCAGGATCTCTCTCTGTAGGATAGAATTTTTTTAAAACAAACAGCAGATTAATATTAACTTCAAAGGTGTCTGAATGCAGCCAGTCTGGTGGGGGCAGGCTATCCACATTCTTCTGAGGCTTAATTTACACAGGTTAGGTTTTCCATTCATCTCACATTGGATTCTGACAGTTCCAAACTTGAGAAACCATCTAGCCTAGGGGCAGGAAAACAAGACCATAGAACATACACATTCTTGGATAGAGTGCTATAAAATGTTTCAGACAGTAAAACCTAGTGTAGCCAATTGACTTTTATTGCAGAAATTGTGTGAATTCTGTTGAGAAAAGAACAAGTCCTAAACTATGTTCTCTGACATCAGTTTTAGAATTTTTAAAAGCCCCATCAGCTAATTGTTTTGTTATAATTAGTCTTCCATTCTCTCAGGGCATGTCTACACAGCAGAGTTATTTCGAAATAACAGCCGTTATTTCGAAATAACTTTACCAGCGTTTACACAGCCAAACCGCTATTTCGAAATTAAATTGAAATAGTGGAGGGCTTATTTCGAAATTGGTAAACCTCATTCCATGAGGAATAGCGCCAATTTCAAAATTGCTATTTCGAAATAAGTGCTGTGTAGATGCTTATTTCGAAATAGAGGGCCTCCAGCCCTTCCCAGGGTGCCCTGGTGGCCACTCTGGGCACAACCAAGAAAACTCCTCTCCCTCCCCTCCCCATCTCGGAGCCCTGAAAGGGGTAGACTCTGGCCACAGTGCCTGTGCCCACTCCAAGCCTGCCAGCCCAGAGCCAGTAGTCGCTGCACCTGACCCAGTGGCCCCACCATGAGCCAGGCAGCCAGTGCCAGCCAGCCCTCCACTGCTCCCCAGGACCAGTCTGCCAGCTCCCAGGAGCTTGCCAGGGGCCAGAAAAGGCAGGCACCTGTTTGGTCCAGTGCGGAGATCAGGGACCTAATTCAGGTTTGGGGGGATGCCTCCAGCATCCATGATCTCCGCACTAAATGGAGGAATGTAACCATCTACAGGCGGATGGCTGCCAGCTTGGCCACCAAAGGCCACATGTGAACCCAGGAGCAGGTTCGCATGAAAATAAAGGAGCTGTGGCAGGCGTATGCCATGGCCACAGGGAGCAGCTCCCAAACAGGGGCAGACCAAGACCCCTGCCCCTATTTTGATGCCGTGGACCGCATCCTGGGGGGCAGGACGGTTTGTGCCCCCCAGATGGTCATCGATCCTGGGGCAGAGCTTGCTGCCTCCTGCTGCTCCAGCCCCTGCTGCCTCCCCAGCTACTGCTCCCCCTCCCACTCCTTCTCCCCCTCCCACTTCTTCCTCCCCACATCCCCAGGCACTCTGAGGCCCCCGCACCCGCAGTGCTGGGAGACAGTTGGGCCAGCAAGAGCCCCAACCCTGAGCCCTGATCTTCTCTTCCCCTTTCCTCCCCTTGCCAGCTCCCTTCTCCCAGGTTTCCCCCTCCCTTCTCCCACCCTCCCTCCTCCCGTCTCCCACCTACTTTCCCCAGTCTCACCTCAGATTCATTCCTCCCCACCCCAGTTTTGTTCAATAAAGAGGCTTTGTTGTAATGAACACGTGTCTTTTATTGTACAGCAGGAAGGGGGGTTAGGGAGGGGTAAGTGGAAGGACGTGAGAGAGGAATGAGGCACAAGCCCCCAGTGGGGCACATCAGGGAGACTGGTACTGCCTGCAGAACGTGCTGCCAGGCTCGCAGCAACACGTCCAGGAGAAGCACCAGAGTGCCCAGGGGCAGCTCTGGCTCCATGTTGCAGAGTGCTGTGGTGTCCTGAGTGAGGGCAGCCACAGCACACAGAGAAAAAAAATGCTTTGCTGTCCCTCAGCGAGGTAAGCAAGCAAGCAGGGAAACCTTAGAACCAGCTGTCCAGGAGCATCCCTTTAAGCACAGGTCTCAGATACCTTGTGTGGCTGTTGCTTGAGGCTAACTCCTGACCTGATGCCCTGCCAGAACCGGTTCCAGCCAGCCTTAAATGCGATTCAGCGTCCTATCAGTGTGGACGTGCTATTTTGAAATAGCAAAATGCTATTTCGAAATGCATTTTGTGTCTAGACGCGTTATTTCAAAATAAGCTATTTCAGAATAACTATTTTGAAATAACACTGTAGTGTAAACATACCCTCAATGTTGAAAGTTTTTTTTCCCTTTCCAAGTCTATGATTTTGTCTTTAATTGTTTAATGAACATTGATTTCCCCTAGCCCGGAGGCTTGAATGGGGCAGAGATATTTTGGATAAAGTGCTGTAAAGAGCCATTCTTATTTGTATTGCACGTAGGGGCCCCAACTTTGGTCAGGACCCCATTTTGCTAAATGGTGAGAGACAGCCCCTGCCTCAAAGAACTTGCATTCTAAATAGACAAGATGGACACTGAAATATTATTGCTTTCATTTCCTAGATGAAAACTGAGGCACAGATGGATTAAGTGATTTTTTTTGTCCAAGGTCAAACAGTCAGTCTGTGGCAGAACTAGGAGCTTAACCTACATCTCCCAAATCCTAATCCACTGCTATTATAATGAAATCCTCTTTCCTCTGACTATTTTGGCATAGGAACCTGGTTTCTTTTAAACATGGTCCCATCAACAATGGCTTCTTCTAATACAGTCTGAAAATCAGTATAGATGGGGCCAGTGTCTGTTAGAGCCATGGTTAAAAGCCATGTTCTAGCCTGCCAAGATCTTGAGACCCCAATTCAGAATTTATTAGGATTTTTCAAGAGACCCCCTCCCTCTTACTTGACATTTAATCATGTTATTTCCTAGCTAAATTCCATATTTGCTCCTTTTTGTAGTAGTCCAGACCATCTTTTTTCTTTTGCATTCTTTTATTTCTTTTTTAACTCTCTCTCTCGCTCCATCATTCCACCTCTCTTGCTTTGGCCTTTTGGTAATTAGATGAGTGAAAAGCACATAAGCAATATCTTTATGACAGCTGGGATTGTTGTTGCCATTGGACAAGGTTCTTCAATTTACCTTTAATCTCAGTAAATTGCAACCCAACTTGAGATGTAAGAGCTTATAACATGACAGAAACACATTCCTCCAACAACTACCCAAGCTATGACCCACAAAACTAGCATGTGAATGTTATTCAAGCTAGGGATGTAAAATCCTGTTTGTTTAGTTAACAGGTAGGTTCTGGAGTGGATCGGGGTTAGAGTGCTTCTTTGGAGAGGGCAGGGTCATGGGTTCAAGTCCTGACACAGGCTGCCCAAGGGATGGAGCTGACTCCCACATTAGGAAGGCAACACAAGGGACCCTCTGAAGGTATGGAGGTGGCGTGGGTTTTGGAGTGGAATAGGGCATTCACTTGGGGGGCACAGCGTGGTGGGATTGAGTCCCATCCTCCCCTAGGCAGCTCAAGTCCTACATCCCCCCAGTTAACTCAGGGGTGGGCAAATTCTGGCCCACAGGCTGGATCCGGGCAGCAGTGTTCCCTGTAAGGTGTTCAGCAGCCCAGCTTCACAGGTGATTAATCAGCCCTGCCCAGTCAGAGGCTCAGGGCTCCATGCAGGGAGCTGACTGACTGGGCGGGGCTGATTAATCACTTGTGAAGCTGCGCTGCAGCACACCTTACAGGGAACACTGCTGGCTGGGCCCCCACCTCCATGCTTACTTGTACCCCTGCAGGTATCAGAGGCTCGCAGCTCCAGTTGGCCATGAGACACTGTCTGCAGCCAATAGGGTTGCCAGGTGTCTGGTATTGACCCGGACAGTCCAGTATTTTCGCCTCCTGTCCCGTAAAAAAAATTCAGAAAATACCGGACACCTGGCAACCCTAGTGCCCTCGGCTTCCCCTCTCCCTCCCGGGCCCTGACACCCCCAGCCCACCGCCCCTGGACCCCATGCTTACCTAGGGTTGCCAGGTGTCCAGTATTCAACCAGACAGTCTGGTATTTTCGCCTTCTGTCCAGTAAAAAAATTCAGAGAATACCGGACACCTGAGATGTCTGGTATTTTCTGAATTTTTCCCCAGCCAGGAAGCAAAAATGCTGGGCACCTGGCAACCCTACAAACACTCAGCGCCCGGCCTCCTCCGAGCCCACCCTGGCCCCCAACACCCCCAGCCCCCCGACCCCAGCCCCCATGCTTACCTGGTTCCCCAAGGCTGCCGGCACAAAATGGCTGCAGGCCAAAAGACCCAGGGGAAGCAATGGGTCTTAGTGCTCAACCGCTCCCCTGTTCCTATCCCTGCACTCACTCTTAAAGGGGACATGCTGTTTTAATGCTGGGTTTTTTTCCCCCTTAACAACTTTGGTCTCTTCCCCCCCCACACACACACACACTTTTTCCCCCCCTTCAACAGAATTTTTTCCTGGTGGTTTTTTTAGGGGGGGGGGGGAATGTTCGGTATTTTTGTTTCAACCATCTGGCAACCCTACGCTTACCTAGTTCCACAGGGAAGTTAAGTTCTGGCTTGAACAAGAACACAAAATGGCCACCGGCAAAAAGCCTAAAGACCAAGAGGAAGCAATGCCTTCCCTGGGGTCTTAGTGTTCAACCGCTGCCCTGTTCTAACTCTGCACTCATTCTGAAAGGGGCCATGGTGGTTTTTTGCTCAACAACGTTGATCTCCCCCCGCTTTTTTCCCCCTCAACAGAATTTTTTCCCCAGCATGTTTTTTTTGGGGGGGGCAGGGGGGCGCGTGTTCGGTATTTTTGGTTCAACCATCTGGCAACCCTAGCAGCCGATGCAAGTGGCGGGAAGCGGCGTTCCGGTCCGTGACACTTCCCTCTGCTCACATTGGCCTCAAATGGTGCAGGTAAACATAGCAGTGGTGGCCCACCAGGGAATAACCCAGCTGGCTGCTTTTTTTTTTATTGTCCACCCGAGTTAACTGATTAAATAGGAGCAGGCAGGAGGCCTGCTCCAGCCCGGCTGCCAGCTCCCAGCCTGCGTGGGGCCAGCAGCTCCGTGTGGGGCCAGAAGTGAAAGCCCCACACAGGGGCCCGGCAGGGCTGCCGCAGGTAGGGTCCTGCTCCCCGATTACTGGTTAACCATTACCTGCTAAGCATTACATGGTAACTGGTTACTTAACATCCCTAATCCAAGCTAGGACAGCAATGGGCTAGAATCCTAGGTTAGTAAGTGGGTTGCATGAGTAGCCCTCCTTCATGTCAGTGGGCTGCGAGATTGTCGTAACCAGGACTTGACAAATCCACTTATCTACTCGCCCGTGGCAAGTAGATTTCAGCTGGTCGCCCCATTGACCGGCGGTTCGCGCATGTGCAGTGCGGGCCTGGTGAGTGGTTTTCGCTGCGGTTTGTCGAGCCCTGGTCATAACCAAAACTTTTTCCCAGAATAGGGTACCTAGAGTGTGAAGGGTGTGTTGATTGAACCATAGCATCACTTTGATTGGATGTGGAGAGAGTACACAGCTCTTCACAGTAAATGTTGTGTGCAGTCAGCTCACACCTCACTTCATGTGCCTTTGTTTTACATGCTTGTCTCACGTATTGATACACAAACAGAAACCAGTGGAATCTGACAACCCTGCGCATGGGAACAGTAAACAAAATGTCTAACAGGCAACACAAGGAACCCCAATGGGCCGCACGTGGCCCAAAGGTTGCCCACCGCTAAGCTATGGAGACTTGCAGGGGCCATCTATGCCTCTGATGGCTCTGAGTAGCCACACATTGATAGGATTAGACAACCCTAGTTTCCTTCTGGCAATTAGCATTGGATATCTTTGCTTCGTTTTGCCTAGCCATTGTCATAGGTAAGCAACAACTCAGAAGAGCCATGCCGTTCTGGGTGGGGAGACGAGGGTCGGTGCTGAAGAGTCAGTTTTAGACTTAATGCTGTCATTTACTTCCAAAGGTGCTTTTTGAGACAAACACCAAGCCTTACAGAATATAGCCAGCTTCTAATGCCACTCTGATGCACATGCAATGTCAGTCAGTCCCAGTATCCAACTGGCTACTTCCCTTTGTAGCTATACTTTACATTTGACTTAATATTTGGAAGTTGTTTAAATCAACTACAACAGTAGTAAGTAAAATAAATGGGATATTTCATAGAATCCTAGGGCTGGAAGAGACCTCAGGAGTTGTTGAGTCCAGCCCCCTGCCCCAAGTAGGACCAACCCCAACTAAATCATCCCAGCCAGGGTATTGTCAAGCTGATACTTAAAAACCTCTAGGGATGGAGATTCCACCACCTCCCTAGGCAACCCATTCCAGTGCTTTACCACCCTCCTAGTGAAATAGTTTTTCCTAATATCCAACCTAGACCTCACCCACTGTAGCTTGAGACCATTGCTCCTTGTTCTGCAATTTGTCACTACTGAGAACAGCCTCTCTCCATCCTCTTTGGGACTTCCCTTCAGGAAGTTGAAGGCTGCTATCAAATCTCCCCTCACTCTTCTCTTCTGCAGACTAAATAAGCCCAAATCCTTCAGCCTCTCCTCGTAGGTCATGTGCTCCAGCCCCCTAATCATTTTGGTTGTCCTCCGCTGGACACTCTCCAATGCGTCCACATCCTTTCTGTAGTGGGGGGGGGGAGGGAGCCAGAACTGGACATAGTATTCCAGATGTGGCCTTACCAGTGCCGAATAAAGGGGAATAATCACTTCTCTAGATCTGCAGGAAATGCTCCTGCTAATACACCCTAATATGCCATTAACCTTCTTGGCTATAAGGGCACACTGTTGACTCATATCCAGCTTCTCGTCCACTGTAATCCCTAGGTCCTTTTCTGCTGAACTGCTACTTAGCCAGTCGATCCCCAGCCTGTAACACTGCTGGGAATTCTTCTGTCCCAAGTGAAGGACTCTGCACTTGTCCTTATTGAACCTCATCAGATTTCTTTTGGCCCTATCCTCCAATTTGTCTAGGTCACTCTGGACCCTATCTCTGCCCTCGAGTGTATCTACCTCTCCCCCTAGCTTAGTGTCGTCTGCAAACATGCTGAGGGTGCAATCCATCCCCTCATCCACGTCATTAATAAAGATGTTGAACAAAACTGGCCCTAGAATCGACACTTGGGGCACTCTGCTTGAAACCAACCACCAACCAGATGTGGAGCCATTGATCACTACCCATTGGGCCCAACAATCTAGCCAGCTTTCTATCCATCTAACTGTCCTTTTATCCAATCCATATTCCCTTAATTTGCTGGCAAGAATATTGTGGGAGACCGAATCAAAAGCTTTTCCTAAAGTCAAAGTCACATCCACTGACTTCCCCATGTCCACAGAGCCAGTTACCTCATCATAGAAGCTAATCAGATTGGTCAGGCACGACTTGCCCTTGGTGAATCCATGTTGACTATTCCTGATCACTTCCCCTTCTTCCAAGTGCTTCAAAATGGATTTCTTGAGGATCCCCTCCATGATTTTTCTGGGGACTAAGGTAAGGCTGACTGGTTCCCTGGATTGCCCTTCTTCCCCTTTTTAAAGATGGGCACTACGTTTGCCTTTTTCCAGTCATCCGGTACCTCTCCCAATCTCCATGAGTTTTTAAAGATAATGGCCAAAGACTCTTCAATGACATTTGCGCGCTTCCTCAGTACCCTTGGATGCATTAAATTCGGACCCATGGATTTGCGTATGTCTAGCTTCTCTAAATAGTTCTTAACCTTTTCCTTCTCCACCGAGGGCTGCCCCTCCCAGTAGTCTGGGAGCTGACCTTGTCTGTGAAGACAGAGACAAAGAAAGCATTGAGTACTTCAGCTTTTCCCCACATCATCTGTCACTAGGTTACCTCCCTCATCCAATAAGGGCCCCACACCCGTTCTGATCACCCTCTTATTGCTAACATGCCTGTAGAAACCTTTCTTGTTACCCTTCACATCCCTTGCCAGCTGCAATTCCAATTGTGCTTTCACCTTCCTGATAACTCCCCTGCATTCTCGAGAAATATATTTATACTCCTACCTAGTCATCTGTCCAAGATTCCACTGTTTATAAGCTTCCTTTTTGTGTTTAAGCTCTCCAAGAATTTCCCTGGTAAGCCAATCTGGTCGCCTACCATATTTGCTTTTCTTACTGCGAATTGTAAGTTCCTGTGCCTTCAATAAGGCTTCTTTAGAATACTGCCAGCTCTTATGGATTCTTTTCCCTTCATGTTAGCATCTCAGGAGATCCTTCCCATCAGTTCTCTGAGGGAGTCAAAGTCTGCTTTTCTGAAGTCCAGGGTGTGTATTTTGCTTTTCTTCTTTCTTCCTTTTGTCAGGATCCTGAAATCTACCATCTCATGATCACATAATCCCATCCTCAGATCAGATTACCCAACGTGTCTACATTTATTGTTTACGTGTAAACATTTTCTCTGAGAAGCTTGTTAAAGAACTAAGGTATATGCGCACCTGTGCCCCCATATTGTCCAAGCAGCCAAGGAGGAGAATGGACAAGTACGTAGAAGGGACTAAATCCCATTTCTTATACCTTGCATGGATAAATACAGGCTACAGAACCTGTTTGCTTTGTGTCAAGAGCTCAAACAGTGATAAAAATCTGTACTGACATCATAAATACCAGAAAAGGTCAACAGTGATTTGGGTGCAGGGTCTAGTGCCCACAGCTGAAAAGGATTGGCACATAGTCAATCCCAAACTTTAAACCTGTAAACACTCAACTTTGGCACATTGCTCTGCAGATTGCCTCAGGTAACAATCTAAATTCATGCAATCTCACACCTTCTTTAGCAGAAAAAGAAACTCTTGTGTAGGTGGTTTAGTAATGCTCCCACAGGAATCATTATCTGTGTAGTTTATATAGCATATATGTGTGTTGCTTTTGATTTTTTGTGTGAGGTTAATGTGCCTGAAAGGGAGGGGCTGACATATCAGTTAGTCAGGAATAGTGTAGGAAGGTGCTATTTAAGTTTTTCCCCAAAGTAGCTTAATCTTCATAATTTCTGCTAATTCTTCGCATTGGCCTTTCCTATACAAAGACAGCACTCAGTTCCTTTTTGTGTTCCCTCTATAGTTCCCTCGTGGCCAAAATAGAGTCCTAGAGAAGGTGCATGTGAAATGCAGCAGGGAAATTCCCTTCAACCCCAAAAACACCTCTTCCAACTCCCCTCTCCCCCTGCCAAGAGCACATGCGCACTCACACCCCGCAATAGTTCAGTAAATCTAGGAAAAAGAAATACATCTTTAAAGAGGGATGGAGAAAAACAACAGCGGGAGAGGATAAGGGAGCAACTTGAGGACTCACGGGCCCATTGGTACCAGAATATAACAGGCTAGACACTGAGCAATGCATCTAGACTCAGAACTCCGGAATCCTGGGCAGAGTTACAGGTCGGCAGTGAGTCTTGACTACTCCTGGCAGTCTTCGGTGCCAGTAAACTTCCCCAAGCAACCCCTCTTCTGTTGCCCATGCCGAGTGACATCCCTTCTCAACCACTTAACTAGCGATAACCTCTCTTCTTATTCCCAATGCAAGGTCACAAGCCCAAATACTTGTGGCCTCGTACAAGTCTGGGTAACAGTGATACTGGGTTTGCCTTCAGCATGGGCAGCAGGAAGAGGAGGCTGGGGAAGGCTGACACTCCCCAAACTGCCAGATGTGGCCCTGCTCAGACTCTGCTCCCAGCCCTCTGTTTCAGTGGTGATGCTGGGCTCGGGCCACCTGACATGCTGCCTGCCTTCCCAGGATAGAGGAGTCTGCAGCATCCTGCCCTGTGTTTTCCCTCCCAGCTCTGAGGGCTCAAGGTGGAGAAGGCTGCAGTGGCACTACCATGTGGTCTCTTTCCCAATGTTCTGGAGGGAAGCTGCAGTGCACTCGTGGTGCTCCGGAGCTGTGGGTGGCTGTGGGCACTGGCCAGCCTGGGGTGGAGGCTGGCAACGATTGTGGGAATGGGGACTCTGGGTTTTAGGGTACCCAGAAGGCGCAGGATTTTGGATGGGAGGGGCAGGGTTTGGGCTAAATCCCCCAGCCAGAGGTTCATGAGCTGCCCATGGTCACCAGTTTGTTTTTCTCAGGTGATTTCTTCATGGCACAGTGTTCTTCCTGGCTCCCGTTCTGGGGCATCCCTGGTCAGCCATTCTGTCCCTCATAGGTTTCAGGATGGTTCTCCTCCGCTTCATTGTGTGAGGGCCTCGTTGCTATAGCTCCTCTTGTCTGGAGCTACAGGCGCCCACATACCCCATCCTCTCCGTCCCTTGATACCTCTTCTACTGAACATACAGCACTTCCTCTGCCTCAGAACACACTTGTAAAGGTGCCCTGCTCTCTAAACCGCGGGGGGTGGGGGGAGGGGGTTACATGCATATGCTGGTTTTATGATGTAGTCAAACATCCATTTGAAGCTGAGCTGAAAATATAAAATTCATTGTCACCAGAGATTTGAACCAGCGCTTGTTTTTCAGAAGGCTCTGTAGTCCATTCTGCCAGTCTGTTCACAGTAAAATCACTAAAGCTTTCTCAGATCATTCTGAGACCGGATCTATGCAGTCTGCATGAGGCATTCCTTGTGAGCAATCCTGCAGTCAGGCATCTTTTAGTTTATTCTGGTCTGCACACTAAGGGTTTTCATTTTCTAACTAATGGAGAGAGGGCATTAGCAGCTCACACCTTGGCATGTATGAAAATCCACAATATGAGTTTAAAAAAGGAAACAGGATCAGATAATGGCACAGTGTATTAATAAAACTGTCATGGGCTATTAAAATAATGTTAAGTTATCTGAATTCTTATAGGTATCTGAAAAGGCTGAATCACTCTTTTCTTTTATGACCAAACATCTCATCATTTCCGAAAGATCCATGTGTTTTATGGTTGGACTATGGTATATCACTCTCTTAAGGCATGTCTACACACTGGGGAGTTATTTTGAAATAACTCCCCTTATTTCAAAATAACAAGGCAAGTGTCCACACTACCAAGCCTGTTATTTTGAAATAAGGGGCTTGTTATTTTGAAAACTCCTGCTTGTGAAAAGGAATAGCTTATTTTGAAATAGTTATTTTGGGAGTTATTTTGACATAATATTTCCTATTCCTGATTATTGCAGAATGGTTTTTTTTTCCCCCACTGCCAAAGTGTTGAACCTCATGGTCAAGAATCCTATATGATAGCAGTAGCTCATAAGAAATGCAGAGGTATGTGGTGGTACTTCCATATATCCATATGCTGCTGTAGAATTTATTTCTAGAGGTGGGACTCACAAGTGGTGCCGACATGCCCCAGCTAAGGGCTTATTAGGCATCATACTGACGTCATTTGAGTGAACAACAGAAAAGCCTGAAAGCATGACTGAAAGTAAATACAGTTTCTATGACAGGGGGGATACAGCAAGGAAATGGAGTTTACTAACCCCGTGGGGCTAGGAAGAACACTTAATCAGTCTCCTGCTGGTTAGAAAAATTTATATGGACATTTGTATGCAAAGAGAAGCCTTTTCCTTTATAATTGCTTTTCTGCTTTTGCCGTGAAACTCCTTAAGGGATGGTGCAGCTCATGAGTATGTTGACATCAGCAAATTAATGCACAGGAGAGAGTTTATTACCTTGCTCAGCATGCTCACATTCCAACTTACGGGCTTTGAAGTATATATTGCACTCAAATTAAATAGTTAAAGATTTTTAAATATCCAGAGTTGTTCTATTAGTTGAAAGAACTATTCTTCATCCAATTCTCCCTCCAGGAAAACAAACTAGAGACTGTGTGTCCAATGCTGCATAGAAACTTGGGGGTTCTCTTAGGGGAAATCCTGATACATAAAATATGGTTCTCTTTCTTTGCTTTTTGTTTTCTGAGCCTTTAGGATATACTACTTTCATGTTTTCATTATTTTCTCTAAAATTATTAGGGCTAGTAACTTCATTGAAAATAAATGCTGAGATTCAATTGCCATCTTTCTATTCTAGGAATTGGGGCTTTTAGAAAACATCAGATATCACAAGGCTTGCAATAGAATTGCAAAACATGGCAATGAAGAGGGCATGAGGACTGTTTCAATCTCTTCAGCACCAATATAGCATTATCTCAGCATCTTTGTTTTAGTCTCTTAAGTCTGTGTTGACATGCCATCCATTTTAGAGCTCTTTGATGGTATTCCATGAGTTACCAAACTTCCAAACTAAATATTGTATGTCTCACTCAGTATTAAAGGGGGAAAATATCATTGGTCTCCTGTGAATGCTTTGTGGAAGGATTCAAACAGGTTTAATTATATTTCTGTCAGTTACTCTGTGAAGGACTGTTATTGCAAGCCTTTGTGGAAAGAAACCTGATGAGGGTTAGCCTGTTGATAGACATCATATGAGATCAGAGTTCAGGTCCCAAGCTTCTGGGACCCAGCACAGGTTGAGAATTTTCAGGGGGCAGAACATTCGGCCTCAACAGGATAAGCATAAGGGGAAGAAACACCTCTACAACTGCCTTGTCTCATCAGTGCAGGAGAGGGACAGTTCAGGGGATCTAAGGGATTCACAAAGGACTGTACAGAAATGAGAAAACTGCTTGTGATAATAAAAGGAACAAATCCAGGGGCTGCTGAGTGCTGACAGACATCTTGGTGAGTTGATTTTTCCCCCTGTAATGCAGTACACCCTTCGTGCAATAATAACCTGCCTTCTTATTGATGCATTTCATTTCTCATCAATTCACAACTTGTTTACACTTTATTTCTCCTATATGGCTTTAAAAATACACTGTCAAATAGTCCCCTGAAGGAAACACATGTTCTTAGTCCACTTGCTAATACTGGTGCCGGTAGCTTCTCTGTTCAGTGACTCCCAGTAAACAGCAGATGAATAAACAGACCATGAATGTGGAGGAAGGATCTACCTGTCCATCATTGCAACAACATTTAACTACGAGTCTGTAACGATGATTTGACTTGACATAAGTGAAAAAGCCCAGAGCATGAGGCACATGGGTCATTCCTGTAACAAATGAAGTTTACTCTAAGGTTTGATAGTTATATTACTGGGACTAAAGAAAGAATGATCTCTAATAGATAGATTTTCATGCCTAGGGTCCTTGTTCTAATCACATGTAATCTATCAAAAACATTTGCTTTTCACTGTTCCCTGTGACGTGCATTGTAATAACTTGATATTCTATTTTCTCCTGCTCCAAGTCAGACATATTTTCTTAACCAACCTAGCACAGCAGTAACAATCCATACTTTTAAGGACCTAAGGCTCCATTTCCAATTACAAAACTCTTAACTGGGGTGTCACCTTTTTGGGTTTCATGCTGCAAATCATGTCTAATATTGCCCTCAACCGCAGAGGAATTTGCATAGCATGCAGCATGGCTTTGGGGACATCTGTCTTCCAGGCTGGAGTAGGAAGGTGGAATGCATTGCCCAGAGGTCAGTGCTATGATTGCCCCACCAGCAGAATGAGTTTGTAATACTGCTGTTTGCACTATCTGGGAAGGGGACAAAAGGCTTATCAAATTAAGCCAAGGTATTACACCATTGAAGTAATGCTGTATACAAAATCACTGTCTGTGTGAGAGAGCTAAAAGAAAATGAAGAACAAACCATACATTTAAATAAAATCCAGAATCAGTCCACTTCTGTAGAAATAAGAGACATCTCTTGTTTACTTCTAACCTAGGCTAGTATCCTAGAAAACCAAGGATGTTTGAACCCTAAGCCAATGAAGGAAGAAATAGATTTGTGTGTAATAACCTCCTCGTCCTCCCGAGTGTCTGTACTTATACTTAGGGCTCAGGCTTGTTCTTGTCCATGCCCTTTATAGTAGTCTTCAGCTTGCATTTAGCACAGCAGTTCAGTTAAATGGAGGGGCTTTTCTTCCATCAACTCTTTTCTTGAGGTAAATCTTTTCTATGCCCTGAGGCATTGCTACAGGAGAATGGGGTTTACCCCTGGTCATTCCAAATGTACATGAGAGATGACTGAAAAACTTTCAACAGAAACTCCATGATGGGGTAAAACCCAATATGCCGCAGTCTTTTATTTCAGTGGATGTGAAGAAGTAACAGCCCTGATTAAAGTCCGGCATAGTGCAAGTTCCCCTTGCATAATTCTACCAAGGAGCCCCAATTCTGACTCTCAGCACTTAAAATTGTTTTAGGGTAGGTCCCATTATAGTTCCATTGCTACACCTAGGGTTGAGGTGCAGTGCTGCTTGTTCTTTCAGTTCTGGGTTTATCCTGAGTAGGGGTTGTCAAGCATACCAACCAAAATATGTAGTAATTTTGTGAAGAGACAAATGGAACCTAGATTAAGATGATAGATTAATTTTCACTCATATCTTGCATAAGAATTGGACCAAATTCATAGGTGCTGCATATGATTGTATAAGTGATACTTCATTAAATTGGAATGAGTGTAAGCTGGTGTGTTCAGGGTAAGTTCCTTGGTCCTACTCAGGTTCATGACTGTTGGGGACAGATGGGTGGTGGTGTAGCTAGGAAAAAGGACCAGCAGTAGGATGTAAGAAGGTGTAAGATAAAGCCAGACACCCTCCTTTATCTTACATTCTGTTGTTGCTGATTGCCTTTCCCACTACAACTCTGCCCTTCTGGCCTCTCGGTGCACAATGTACTCTAATTTATCCTCACACTATCTTACTGAAACATAAGCCACATTTACATCCTCTCTGAATTTGGCCCAAGGTGTCCAGAATTCCACTAATCTACTGCACCACAAAGCCCCCTGCAGATGTTGAATTCAATGGCCAGTTTTGATGCAATACTTCTGTCTTGGATACTTCAGAATGTGCTTGTTGTTGGTGCAATGTGGCATCCCTGAGTAGGGCTGCCTATAGGCTTATTGCCCAAATTCTTCCATTTTGAACCATAACAGCACCAACTTTACCAACGTCATGGACATTTACCTGCAGCTATGTAATAAGGATGACTCCTGCTTAAAATCACAGGCCTGATCGTCAGCTAATGTAAATTGGCATTGCGTCATTGAAGTTAATAGAGGGATGCCAGTTTACACCAGTAGAGGATTCTGGCCCCTTAATTATAGGATTTACATAATTATTGTGCACTTGAATCTTCCTGTATAGGACAGTTATTAAAAGGTGAGGAGAGGTGACATGGGAAACAGCAGTTAGTCCACTATCCTTTCATTTCTAGGTGTCTTGCCCAGATCGCAAATAAAAAGAGATTGTTGATCTTGGCTGGGTTACAGAACTATCACAAATTTTGGTAAAGTTGGATTAGCAGAGCTGTATAGAGACCTAAGACTGGAACTTCAGGAGTCAAGATCTGAAGTACTTTGGCAGAGCTGCACGAGGAAATTTGCACACTGACATCAGTTGGACTCTCATTTTCATCCACTTCATTCAAATGTAATAAACAATGAAACATTAAAATAATAGGTTAAAGAGAGAGAATGGGATGTGGATAAGGGGAAGGAATGAAAATGGGGTATAGACAGCAGAAGTGAAAGGAATCAAGAAAAGGAATGAGAAATCAAGAAAAGACCACATTGCGGTAAAATTAATGGATTTTATCTATCTTGGGCCTAAATTGGTTTAAGTTAGCAAGTTCATTTGAAATTAATACATCTTTCTCCAGATTTATCGCATCCTTCTGTCAGAATTGTTGAACTAAAAGGAATTTTTATGTGACTAGTAGAATAGCATTATCAGTGAGTAATTTTAATATTTATTTCAGTTAACTTTAAGCTTTGCAACGCACTTTGCTCTATAAATTAGTAGTGCAAATTTCACCCCCTTTTGTCATGAGTGAGTAATTATTTCTAGTACCAGTTGAATCTCTCTAGTCTAGCATCCTTAGGACCTGACCAATGCCAAACCAGAGAATTTGCCAAACCACGGAAGGTCACTATTGCATAGCAGCATTACCAACACCATCAGTATTGTCTAGCAGCATCACCAACACTTCCACTGCTTACTGGGCCCTGACAGGACATTCAGTGTTAAATTAGAGCTAAATAACAACACAGAACACTGAGAACCAGGTCTGCTGGCTATAAACAAACTTTATGGGACCACGGGAAACTTGGCCACACTCATGATAAGTGGACATCCAGCTAACTAAAATCATGCCAGATCACAGCATGATGCTGGAGTGGAGAGGTGTAGCATTATCCTTGTTTACTGTCTGTTTTGCCGTAGTGTCTGGAAGATCCTGTTATGGGCCCCTATTCCTAGTTTCTGTTAGGGGCTATAAGAAATCTCTGCAATTCTACTGCTCTACAGGAAAAACCTTGTTGCTTTCCTCTTCTTCCAGAAGAGTTTTGTCCATATATCACCAGTGATTCTTCAGAGTAGGAGGAAGGAGGCTCAAAGTAATTTGTGCAGTGAGGAATAGTTCAGGATAACAGTGAGGTGACGTCTGGTTTCTGTGATTATATTATTGTTTTAAAGCATTAATTATCATAATGACCCCAACTGTCCTTTATGACTATATAGAAGCATGCTATTTTAGGTAAAAGTTTTGTCAGTCTCTCTTGCTCCCCCGCCCCCCATAGTGTTTTCAGATAGTGATGATAATCATAAACCACTTTATTTTTTGTGAGGTCTTATTTGCAAATCTCTTGCATGCCACTGCAGAAGTTTCATAATAGAGTTAGAATTATATAATGAGTTTTAAAAATAAAGATGTTAAATCCAAGAAGAAATGTTGATTAGCGGTGGGCTGAAAACTGTTATGTGGTGTCAGTAAGTTTCTGTTACTTACCTCAGAGGTCAATAATACTGAGTTCCCAGTGCAACGTTACTTGAGTAAACTCTCAGATAACAGATATTAGTGGGGGGGGGGGAGAAGCAGGATTTGGAGTATGTATCAGTGACTTCAGCATAAGAAATCTTGTTATGGAGGTTATAGTTATTAAAAAGACGAGAGTGTGTTAATGGACTCTACATGGGGTCACTCTTTGAGACTATTCAGAAGCTGAAATTAGAGTCGCAGAAAGAAACACTTTTCTTATTAAGCAGTGCTTCATGCAGAGAACCACATTAGACCTGTGTTCTATAGTTTGCACTGACTGCCTAGTCGCTTCAGAATGTTGGTTTTGACTTATGAAGCCCTAAATGATTTGGGATTTGTCTGGCACAGAAATTCTCCCTGCCTGATACATTTAGCAGCTGTGCTCTGCTTTGGATTCCTGGACCCTTGCTGTCAGGGTGTGACACAGAGGTCATTTTGGGAAGACCATAAGCCAGGGGTGGACAATATCTTATGGTGCAGGTGGGGGGGAGGCACTCCAAGAAATTGGTAAGTAGTCAAGGGCTGAACTCTTCCACTATATTAATGGAGGAGGTGCAGGGTCTAGGATGGAGGTTGGGTGCAGAAGGGAGCTAGGTGTAAGGGATTGGGTGCAGGAAGTGTGTGGAATCTCGGAGGGAGTTCAGGTGAAGGAGTGGGTTGTGACTTAGGGCAGGGGACTGGAGTGTAGGAGGGGATGCAGGGCCGGGAAGGGGTATGGATACATGGGAGATTTTGATCTGGAGGAGAGGTGTAGGAGAGGGTGCACGGTCTGGGAGGGAATTGTGACCTGGGACAGGGGTGCAGGATGGAGTGAGGGGCTTGGGTATAGGGTGTGGGAGGAGTATGGGCCATCCAGCCAGTAGCTCAGCAGGTTCCTCAGCCAGGCTCCATGTCTGCCCCACCCTGCACACTGCTCAGAGTAACCAGCTGTGGGGACCATGTGCTGAACACTGTGAACCGTCTAGCCAATGGGACTGAAAGATTGAGCTGAGAGGGGTGGGGGCAGCGTGTGAAGCCTTTTCTGTTCCTCCCTCAGTAGGGTTACCAGATGATTTCAAAAAAACACGAGACACACTTGATCTCAGATGGGGAAGGGTCTGGCTGGGAGGGGAGCAGGGCTGGCTGGGAGGAGATCGGGGGGAGTGGGGCTGGCCAGGGGAGATAGGGGTGGGGGGAGGAATGGCTGGTGGGAAGCAAGGCTGGCCGGGAAGGGATTGGGGGAGAGCGGGGCTGGCTGGGGGGGGGAACCGGCCGGTGGGGAGCGGGGCTGGCCAGGAGGGGAGCGGGGGAGATCGGGTGAAGGAACCAGCCAGCGGGAAGCAGGGCTGGCCGGGAGGGGGTCGGGGGGAGTGGGGCTGGCCGGGAGGGGGTCAGGGGGAGCGGGGCTGGCCAGTGGCAGGGTAATGAGGGGTAACGGTAGTTCGAATTAGGATCTTTAATTCGAACTACCTAGTCCATGCCGCGTGTAGCTGCGGACACGGAGTTCAGACTAAGGGGGATTTTAAAATGGTGGCACCTGGGAAGATGCAAATGAAGCCCGGGATATTTAAATCCCGGGCTTCATTTGCAACTCCGGTTGCCCTCATTAGACTATCTAGTTCGAACTAACGAGCTAGTGTAGCCTTACCCTAACTTCTCCAGTTTAATAATTTCCCATGTAGAAGTGTATCAAATGCTGACAGATTAGGTCTGCTGCTTTTTGTCTTTGTCTAGAGAATCAGATATCTTTTCAGAGAAGATCAGGTTGGTTTGGCACAATCTACTTTCAGTAAAACCATGTATTTTATCCCAATTACCATTTATTTATTTATTTATTTGTAATTCTTGACTCTTAGAGTGTGACCCCTGAGTTTAGAGATTCATTATATATCCTTGCTATTGGGCTTGCAATTTTATGTTCCTGTTCCTTTAACGTTGTTGGATGGAGATCATCTGCTTACTTCAGTTTGGTCTCATTAAACTGTTTGAGTTTGGGTTCTACATTGGAGGTGGCAATTTCTATGTTCATATCCTCATTCACGTACGCCACCCTGTGACTGCCTACAAGTTCTTCATTTAAAACTGAAGCTAAATGTGGGATGCTGCTGATGGAAAGAGTCAAAAATAGGTAAAAATTATTATTACTAATTGTTTCTACGGGACTTCTAAGTTCCCTCCACACTTGATGGCATCCTGGCTTCACAAAGTTTGGCCTCTCTGTTCTGTTCAGAAACCTGAGTCACACTTCAAACGAGAGGGAGTTTTTAATCACCTTGAAATTAGTTTCTATTATCCTTAAATTATTGAAGATTGACCACCGTGCAATGTGATTCCTGTCCTCATTAATCTTACTAACCAGCTACATTCAATACAAATTCATTTTCTCAGCAGTCTTCCCACCTCTAATTTAGAATAGGCTTTCTCAGCCCGCTCCTGTGCTCTCTAATGGTCTTGCCTTTAACACACATACAAACCATCTTATCTTCTTCCCCTCATGGGGATCTTATTATATACATTTGTTGTGTTTCCATGTTGGCTCCAAAAGATCTTTATTTAAAGCCCAGTTAGGCACAGTTGCTGATAGCTTCTACTCTTTTCATCCACATACATACTCCGGAAAGAGAGATGTGAGTGTAACAGATTCAGTCACAGAGATCCCCTTGAGACTGTCACTTGATGTGCTGAAAATACCACAAAGTCCACCACCCTGCCCAGAAGGGCCAGAATCTCTGCTCTCCCCGAGCGACTGCACAGAGTTGGGATCATAGCCTACAACAGAGCAATGCAGACACTGAGATCATCTTAGCTCTGGGAAGGCTCAGTAAAAGGGACTTGGAACAGCACCTAGGTACACAGCCAAAATGGGGCCAGAACTCCAGATAAATCTCTTACTCTGTCTAAAGTTTATAGAGAGAGAGCTCATAACTTGTTCACCCCCTTTAACACACATACAAACCATCTTATCATCTTCCCCTCATAGGGATCTTGAACACTATCTTGGGAGGATATTGGGATTAGTGATAGACGTGTATGGGTAATATAGAATTCATGGGGAGACATTTACAAAATTAGGACCAGATTCTGGTCTTGGTTACCACTGAATGAATCCAAATTAACTCCATTGACTTCAATGATGTCTTTCTTGGATTTGCATGAATGAAACTGAGATGGGAATCCAGCCTTGAATTAGAAAACAGTGCATATATCTGAAATATAATGTACTTTCAACTTAAGACAGTTGACTTAGTGAGCAGCAGAAGTCTGCCAGAAACAATCTTACCAACTATGCTAAGCATAAAACCAGAAGCAGTTATTATGAACAGTTGATCTGGGTCTGGGTTTTTCTGAAGAATAATAACTCATGAGACTTGGGCATACTTCAAGAAAAATAATAATTCAAGCAATTGAAATGCCGTGTGTGTATGAATATGCTTATGAAAATGAAGATCGGGTAGTCTTGTTTATATCTAGAAATAACTAGTTGAAGAACTTCTATGATTTCTTGGATGGAAGAGAGAGCAGAATCTGGGAGATTATACAGAACCCTGCTTTGCAGGGAATCCTCCTGGGTGGCTGTACAGAAGGTGTAAAACCAGAGATCTGCTACTGTATAGATCCGCTGGTTGTCCTTCTGTATCACTACAGGGAGGCAGTCGGGCTGCTGAGGAATACTGCAGCTGCTGCCCAGCCGAAGAGAGAACCAGGACTTCTCTCCTTTGGCCCTACTCTTCATGGAAGTAGCCAGCTATCTTCCCAATCTTGGATTGGGCTAGGTACTAGGTCCCTAAATTTGAGACTTAGATGCAAGTGTTTGGGTTACATCCATTGGGTTGCAGTACCATTACAGGAAATGAGTAGAAGCTGATTAGAAAGGAGAGACATTTCACTGTCAAAGAACACGATTTAGTTAAATGATTTCATTTTAGTTCCTGGTGTGTGGGGGAGGAGGGTGTTCACATCACAACTGAAAGTCATGGAATGGTAGAGATGATAGAAAAGCTGCCCATTTAGCCATTTTCCTTGATAATGTGACACTGTTCCTTACAGCACATCCTGGAAGTCAATCTAGTTTTAACTGATATAAATGATGAGGCTGTCTCTCTCTCTCTGTTGGGATTATTCTATAGTCTAGTAGACCTCACTCTACTTTCTTGAGCTCTGTTTCATCCTATTATTCCCAGTTAGCTATCCTAGTCAATTTTTCTCCTTCCTTTGATGTTTAAACCCTTAATTGTTCAACTATTATATTTCATCATAGTCCTTGCTTGACCAAGTGTACATTTCCATCTATTTTCATTTTTCCTTACAAACGAAACCATATTTTCCCCAAACTTCTGATTTCCCTTTATTTTACTGAAAGCTGATGGTTCTGGTCTTGAGGTAACCACAGATGCACACAGAATTTTAGATGTGAACTTACCTGTGATTTACAGAGAGGGACGCTCAGGTTCCTAGTTCATGATGCAGAGCCAATTAATAAAAAGAATGTGTTATACAGCACAGGCTATCTGAGGATGTTGCAGCACTTTAATAATATTAGTGAATTGATTCTCACAAAAGAGCGGTGAAGTAACATTGTACTATTATTTCCATTTTACAGGTGAGAAATTGAGGCTAGAAGAAGAGTTTAGTAACTTGTCCGAGGTCACATGCAAAGTCTGTGTCAAAGCCAGAGAGAACCCAGAAGTCCTGACTTCCACACTGTATTTTTTAGTTAAAAGACATAAATATTTTTTTCATCCCAGATACCCATAAACCCTATGCTAGCAGGCCAGTGCCTTGTTCATGAGCCAAGTGGAGCAGAAGAAATGAGCAAGGAAATGAGGCATAGACCAGAGGATACAATGTGAGTGACTCTTACATGTGAGATTAGAATTTCTTGTCTCCTGGCCCTGTGAAAAGAATTATAGACCATTCTCCTTTGTTATGCTAGGTCTTTTGTTAGGTTACCGCTTTCCACATATTTTCTTCACAATCACTATTTCTCTGTGTTTTGGATTATTATTGCATAGACATATTCTTTTGCACTTTTTCCACAGTTGAATTCTATGCCCTCCTCTCCCCCCATATTTCTTGCCCCTCTGGGTCCCTTTCTGTTGTTTTTCTGTTCTCACTGGTGTTTGTAATACCTCTCAATTTAGTGACAGTTGCGTTTGTAAATAATATGCTGGTAGCCCTGCTTTTTCATATAATTAATAACCACATTCAGTAATCTGCATCTGCTCAAGATAGAACAGCGATTTATAACAACAAAGGGTATTACATAGGTCAGAATTGAGAGATGTGACATGGGTGAGCTGTAAAAAAACTTGCATAGCACCTGACCACACTATTCCTAGCTTGGAAAGGGCTTCAGTATTCCACTTTCATTTTCATATGGTTCTCGCTCTTTCTAAACTTTATTGCCAAATTTGGTTTTAGGTATTTTTCATAGTTTTCTTGGGAGTCACAAGTTAATTCTTTTTTCATACCCTGTTCACTTGTTCTAGAATAAATGCTTCTTTTTTTATGCTGAGGATCACTGCTAAGATTCTCTCAGGCCCACCTTTTCTGCTCGCTAAGCCAGTTGCCTTTGAAGTATATGCAATAAACCTCTTTAAAAAGTAAAAATAAAAGTTTCCTTAGTTTTAGACCATAGTTGGGGCTTCTAATCCAGTGTGATTCATGCAGCCTTGCAGGAAACTTGTGGTGCTACATCTTTTTTTCTTTGTGTTTTTTAATTCCTCAAATTTTACACCAGGGGCCGTATTCACTCCAGAGTCTATGAAAATTTAATAAGGAACTTGGGAAGCAGAACATTGACAAGGAGCAGACTACAGTGGCAGAAAATGGCCCGTCTCCACTCCAATACTGTGGCAAATCAGCAATGTAGCCCCAGAAGCAGGCAGCCCTTGGCAGAACAGAGCCCTAGCCTCAAAGCAGAGTATTTTCTGTTTGGCAGAAAGCCACAAAGGAGGGTAATAGTGGTGCCCCCACTTGCCATCCCTTCAATGAATTCCCCAAAAGTGGCCAGATTGGCTCAGGAAGGGATTATTTAACTTTTCCTCTACCAGCTTCGCAAATACTGTCTTAAACATGCAACTCTGGCTCTTTTTACACTGGGGATTTGCTCTGTTTCCAACCACACAGAGTGCCATAAGTGCATTATCACAGATCTCTAATGTAGACAAAGTAAGCTGCAATTGTGTTTGCTTGAAATGAGGGTCAACTGCATTGGTGCAAATCATGGCATTCCATGCTGACACTAGTGGTTTACAGTGGGTACAGCCACACTTGTGGCTGAAATATAGGCAAATCCTCAGAGCAAATAAGACCCTTTTTATAGAGAATCACCAGGCTTCATTTACAAAGGAAAAAACTATCCCTGTATTCTTGCAGTATTTATTTTACCCTTTTGTTAGACGAAAAAAGCTTGAAAGGAATGCACTCGATTTCCAAATTAACACTGTTGCTTACTAGATCTTTGAAAGGGGTTAATTTGATTTGTCTTCAGTCAGATGAGTCACCGTTTGCATTCACATATTCTATATAAAGCAAGCTCAGGCAGCCAGCTACCAGTAGTGAGACTGGTGAACTTTTATCCATACTACATCCTGACTGGCTACTTGAGCATTCTGCATGGTACAAAGCATCAGTAATGCTGCAAACAGTATAGTGTGAGACATTAATAGTATTGCATGAAATTTTGTGCATAATGTGAAGAATAAGTAGTTAAATGTCCGAAATACCTCAAGTTAGATAGAAGATAGTGTGTATCTTAGGCCAGCCTTAAGGAGACTAGCACACTACATTTTAAATCAGTCCTGAAAAAATCATGAGTTAGACTTAAAAACCACAAGAGGTGTGTGTTTGGGGATATTGTTTTGTTTTTCGAAGTTTGGGGTTATTGATTTTCTTCTGGTTTTTGTGCCTTTAGCATTTGTTCAAGTTGCATTTTCAGGATTTTCTTCAAAACCACGAAGATTAGAAACTTCCTTTAAAAAATAAACAAAAGCTGAAATTCTCCCAAATACCTGTATCTATATGGACTTATGGCTTCTTAGAACAATCTCTAACCCGCTAAACCCCGCTTTTTGTCTTATGGCTGTGGAGGTGTTAATGCAGCACTTTACCATGAATGATCCTTTACAATGTGTGCTAATACTTATGCTAAACTATCTGTTCCACCTTGCATTTTGATATGATGCTGAAAGTGCCTTTCCCAGACCTGAATAAGAACTCTGTGTAACTTGAAAGCTTGTATTTCTCACCAATGGAGGATAGTTCAGTAAAAGTTATTACCTCACCCACCTTGTGTCTCTAATATAATGGGACTGGCATGGCTATAACCACACTGCACATGTGCAAGTTCTATGATAGATAGTGCAGAAATGTTTTGACCCTGGTAACCCAACTTTATTTACAAGGGCACAAATATGAGCTGTAGATGTTGTATGGCTTAAAATCTCCCTTAATGGGCATTTAACAGCAAAGGCCAACAGTAAGTATACTCGAGCTATGTCCCCACAAACTAGAATCAGGGGACTACTAAAATTGGAAATGATTTTTTCTATCTCTGAACTGGTACTTCAGTAAAGTTGTGTACTGCAGAATCCTGCATGGTACTAATTTCAACAAAGGAGGAGGCAGGCAGTTTTGTAGATGTGAATCCAAAGCAGATTCATTACAGCTGAGAACAGAGTTATGTTAAAAAATACATTGTCTGTTCTTTGGTACTGCTACTGTGTTCCTTAAGTAATTATTCTCATTCAGCCTGTCTTTCCTGTTGATTTTTAACATTGCATAGTAAAATCCAACTAGAGAAACCAAAGACCATTCCCTCTGCTCATTTGGGAGAGGCATTTATATTAAAGCATAGTTAGGTAATTTAGCACAGCGTGAATGAGCGAGAAGTTTGTCATTTCATCCTTTAGATGAGTTATTAAATAAAGGCCTTTTTAATAGACTTGAGTGTTCAAGTAGAGAACCTATCTGGGCTGAAAAGAATCCTTTCCCAATCTTCTCCCTAGTGAAAAAACGCTGCCCCGCTATCTACTGCAGAAAGGCGTACAGGGTCAGCAGGGGTTAAACAGTTAGATATGCTTGGCAGGTAATCCTTGTTAACCTGCCAATTACCCAGCAAGATGTAAATCACCTGCTGACTTTTCCTGGGAAGGGGCTAGAAAGCCACTGAAAGAAGCCATAAAGCTAATAATAATAGCTAGTACAAAGGGGATTTCTTTTTCAGATGGTTTGTTTCCATTAGCTTTTACTTGCTGCAGTTTAATAGTGACTGAATTCGCACTGGGCATGAATGGTCACTTGGGTGTCTTATTTTTGTCTGTTAAAGCCCTAAATAAAGACATCACAAAGAGAGGTGGAAATTTTGGCCTGAATTTCAGAGGAGTTTCTGTTAAAGTCATTGCGAGTTTTGGGTACCCAGCTCCTCTGAAAATAAGGCTCCCTGTCCTTGGACAAAATGTCCAAACTTCTCTGATCATGGGGATAACATCCCGGGTTCTGTACTCTCGTGTACTCTTGCTCTGGTGACTCTTCCTTCCTCCAAATGTAAGGTAATCATCCCAGGACATATTTCCTGGAGAGAGAATCAGGATTACAGCAATATTAGCTAAGCTAAGATTCTGTCTCCCAGTGATAACCACTAGGGACATGCAGGCAGCTCCTATTACAAGCCTTTCAAACCTGCCGGTCTGGGTTCAGGTCTGGATTGTGCTGTGGTTTATGAAATGTATTTTAGTCTCATCTGAATCTTTAATGGACCGTTATGCACATTGGGGCTCTAGCATACATTTCAGCATGGCTGATAGCCTGGTCAGGATTAGAAAATAGAAGGGGAGGGTTTGAGGTGTATAGGCTGAGCTGTGGGAGGAAGAAATAAGGTTAATATAGCTCATAGCAGCATTATGCTTAGTTCTAAATACTGCTGTGCAAGTACTTTACTTTCTCGGTCATTCTATCTCATCCTTTACCAAAAGCCTAGTGATCTTCTATGAGGTGGTTGAGGGCTAGAAGTGGCTCCTCCAGAGACAGTTCACCCACATATTGAATGTGATGGAGGGATGCTAGAGAACAGAATGGGGTGCTATGGTCTCCTGCCCCTTTTCCTACACAGCTTGGGAGGAAAGATGTTCCAGGATGAAATACTGACTGATGCTGGAATCTATGTTCAATGGGCCCTATTTAGGAAAGTGCTTAATCACATTCCTGACTTCAAGCATGTAAATAGTTTCATGGACTTCAGTAGGATTGCACAAGTGCTTCAAGGAAGGCCTGACCCTAAGTGCTTTGCAGCATTTGTGGCCTGCAATAGCTGTCCCTGTGGTGATTGACAGAGGTAGGGGATTATTTGCCTTTTGGTGTCCGGTATTCACCCTCTTTGTTCTGTACTCCTCAGTTAGTAACACCTGCTCGGTGCTGGGCCTTCTTGCTGCTGACGGGAGGACTGGGTTTGCTGATTTCCCATTAAGCACCAAATTGTAGAAATGTGGACAGGAGCCTAAGGCTACATCTACATTAGACACCTTACAGGAGCATAGCTGTTCCACCACAGCTGTGCCATTGAAAGGCCACCTGTGTGGTCTGTGTCTGCTGGTGGGAGTGAGCTCTCCTGTTGACATAATTAAACAATCCCCAGTGTGTGCCAGTAGCTGTGTTGGCAGGAGAGTGTCTCTCGCCAATATAGCACTGTCCACATATAGCGCTTGTCCATGGAACTTATGTCGATCTGGGTGGGGGAGGGTTTCTTTATACTCGGCCCAGCAAAAGTTTTACTGTTCAAAAAGTGCTAGTGTAGAGCAGGCTAAGAGAGTTAATTTTTGGCACCAGGGAGAGAGGCAGTCAGCAAAATGTCACTGATGACCATGATAAACTGCCACTCTCTGTGCGCTTGGGTCTTGGCAAATGATGCTTTCCTGAGGCTGCATACCTTCAAAAATCCCTCTGAAAAAAGCTCTTGCCCACCTCTCATAAATTCTTAACACAAATTTAGTTTTATGAGCCTTGATATATTTGAATATCTTGAAAGTGGTGTTTGCAGCAAAGGGGTGAAGCAGACTGCTGGGGATCTCAATCTCCCAAGGAAACTTAATCCCCATGGAGTCCATGTCTCTCAGACTTGTCATGTGGGCTCTGTTTTTTTAATCTCTGCTCAGCTTGATGAACTTTTTTTTTATAATTCATTAATGTATTTATTACTTCTCTGTCCATCTGTTCATTTATCTATCAATTTGATCATCACCTATCTGCCCATCTGTCTTCCGTCTATTAATTCTTATCACCAATTTATTCATCTCACCTCTATGTAATATTTCATGAGCTATTTTGGTCATTTATCCATCCCTACCCCTCATTCTCGGGGTTGTTTTATCTGTGCCTTATAGCTCTACATCTGCCTGCCTAATTGCTCTCTCTGACTTTTTCTCATTAAGTAGGTGAGTAATATGCTTGTTTTATTAAGGATCTTAGGGAGGAGCAGTAGTTACTAGTTCTCTTTCAAACTCTTTAGTCAATAAAAGGAACAAAATAAATAATAGTGTCCCACACCATTGCCTAAATGGATATTGCTTCCTACTAGGCACCTGGGAATTTCAGCCTGCGTGTCTTTAATAAGTAAGTTTTCAGTTGCTTCTTTTATCATCAGAATTTTGTATCACCTTGAAAAGAAGGCTGTGGCGTTGTCTTTTAAATTATTGAGCACTGGCCAA
This sequence comes from Pelochelys cantorii, assembly GCA_032595735.1. Lineage (NCBI taxonomy): Eukaryota > Metazoa > Chordata > Testudines > Trionychidae > Pelochelys > Pelochelys cantorii. The sequence continues at coordinate 251,997,299 of CM064326.1, read as the reverse complement.
CTGAGGGAGCTGAGTTTAGAGTATACATTAATCTTCTTAACTACCTGAATCAAACAGACTCTCCAACCTGTTATGGATTGCACACTCTTCTTCACTACCACTCTTTTGTTTGTCTGCTCCTCATGTATAAAATATGAATATAATATTGGTGCATGCTTCTTAATTATTGGTCCACATATTATGTATTCTTTATGTCCTGGCGTATTACAAAGCATTTTCCAAGGTCATATCTAACACATTAATGAGAGAGAGCTGTTCCCTTTACTGCTCAGTTAGCAGAGATTGCAGTTGAAAACAGAGTTGCTGTGGGAGTCGTTGCAGCTCTTCTGGGAAAATTTTGTGGAACTTTTTATTTTTTTTCCAACCTCTCTGATTTGTAGAAGATCTGAAAAAATTAGCACTTCAAGTGTAGCTGAACTCCTTTGTAATCTTAAGAGCTATTAAAACTTCCTTATTTAAACCAAAAAAAATTTAGAAATGTATGCATGTCAGTACAGTCAAAGTATTAGCAAACGTTCTAGTGTCTATTCCTAAAGTAAGTAGTTACAAAGGCCACCTGGAGGTTGAGGGGTAGAATAAGGATGAGAGAGTTATCTGAACTAAAAGAGAGAGGATGAGCTAATAGCTGGAGCTAAGTGAATAATCAGACAGGAAATATAGTCTTGTAGTTAAGGTACTGGGCTAGAGCTCTGAAGGTCTGGGTTCAATTACTGCTTGTGCCACAGACTCATGGTATGACTGGCTTCTTTCAGTGACTTCCTAACCCCTTCCCAGGAAAAGTCGGCAGGTGATTTATATGGGCAAGTCCATTTATGGCATTGTGTTTCACTTCCCTGTTTGTGAAGTGAGGCTAATATTGCTGCTACATATTTCCCTACCTTTGCCTGCCTTGCCTGTTTACTTGGAAAAATCTTTGAGGTAGGGGTTGTCTCTTCCTATACATATGTGTATATATGGAACACAACCAAGCCACGATCTTGGTATGCACCCGTGTGTGCTCCTGCTATGCAAATAAATAAGAGATGTGCTTTTGCACAAGAGCATCCATGCCAGTGTAGACGTTCTCTTGCGCAAGAAAGCTCTGATGGCCATTTTAACCATAGGGCTTTCTTGCGCAAGAAATTCATGTTGCCTGTCTACACTGGCCTCTTCTGGAAGAGCTCTTGCGCAAAAGGGCTTCTTCCTGAGTGGGAGCGTCAGAGTTCTCGTGCAAGAAGCCCTGATTTTATACATTAGAATGTCAGTTTACTTGCGCAAGAACACACGGCCAGTGTAGACAGGCAGCAAGTTTTTGCGCAAGAGCGGCTGCTTTTGCGCGAGATCGCACCAGTGTAGACACAGCCTATAGGTTTCATTTTATCCTAAGTCTATGGCAATTGACATTTGCTAGCATTTAAGAATGCCATACTTAGTGTGTTTTATTCAGCAGCTTTTCAAAGCCAGCAAATCTGCATTTTGGGGTGGTTGATGGTACTGTAAGTCCATTGGGGACACTCTTGATAGACAGATAACATCTAAATAGACAAATGCCCTTGCTCCAGTACACACCTAATTTTCATCCAACATCGAGATACCTGTACTGACTGTGTACCTAGGACCCTTGCTGCTCCAACATAGTCTACTTTGCTGATAAAATATAGCTGATAAAGAGAAAAAAACCTTGAACATGAAGCATATTCCTAATGCTAAGGGAGAAGAACCAAGGATTTTGTAGCATTAAATCCAGATCCACCCTCTTGATTACTGCTGCAACATAATTATAAAATGACATTTTTACCAGAACAATCCAATATAAATATGCTAGAAATCTGTTACATTTCTTGTGAAATTTCAGTTACTCCTCAAAGTTTTGAAAAGTCTCTGTCACGCACAATAGTCTTAAAACTACTTTATCAAACTCCCATTGCTACCAACTCCCACCCAAATTCAGAGTAACCAAGTAGTGTTCCCTTCCCTTAATTACTGGTTAATATCACCAAGGCGGGGGAGGGGGGAGGAGTGTGTGTGTTCCTTTCTAATCAAACCTGACCGTTTTGCCAGTTTCATTCAGGAATATCACAATCCATCATCGTGCAAATGCTTTTAATGTCACAAATATGGGATTGTGGCATCAAGTGAAAGAGTCTGGCAGAAGGAGCCAGACTAATTATGAAGCTGAGAGATTAAATGAAATATGCACATATATTGACAATCAGTAATGATGGAAAAGGAAATGAAGAACAACTACATGATAGTTAAATTGTCTAGATAAAATATATCAAAGTTTGCCTGAGTGGCTCTTTGAATCACCTCTGAGTAATACAGTGGGAACATTTTGGTATGTAGTACAGCACACTGCTTGTAGCTTCCTCTCAGGACCTCAGTCTCTCCCATCATTATGCAGAGTTTAATTAATTTTTATTAGTTTCTGTTGACTTGTTTTTTTTACTGGCAGGTGGTGGGTGTGGGTGCATATGTGTGTTTGCGTAAACTCACTCCTCATGTTTGGTTTTATTCCCAGTGAATAACGGATGGGGTCTGTCTGGACATTATAAATATGAAAAGACTATAGGACCTTTACTTCTGTTACCTTTTTTTCAAGAGCCCATAAGACTACTGTTATGATATATGTATATGTGTATGTGTTCAAAGGGTCATAAGCCAAAGCCCACTGAAATTGATGAAAATTTTTATATTTACTTCAGTGGGCTTTAGAATAGTGATCCTTACTGTGCATACATTCATGGACATGCACATAATTTATATCCCCTGTACATGGAAGCTATTTGGGTATTTCTGCCACTGAAATCATGTATTTTAATTTTCATGAATCTTCATAAAAATATTTCCTATCTCCCTCCACTATGTTTGGCCACAGATACCAAAAAAATGTTTCCTAAATGATAAGCATCAACAGGAGTAAACAACGAAAAGACCTTGTAATATTTTAGTTACCTTTCCCACCATAAAAAAGATTTATTTCATTTTTTAATACAGCTGAGGGAAAAACAGAACTCTGCCAGACCTAGCTTTTAGCTGTCATTTTAAAGGAAATCTGTCAAGATTTGTCAGGCCAAAAATCAATTCACAAAACTTTGTTGTTACTGTCATGATTCTGTCCAAATTATTATTTTTCTACTTTTTGTAGTGGCTTGAAATTAAACAAGGCAAGAACACTGACTGAACCAGTGAAAACAAATAGACATGGTCTGTAAAATGTGATACCCCTTTATCTTCTGAAGGAAGATGTCGAGTGTCTCCATTAATAATAGACCCAGTGTTTCCCCATTTGATTTTTTTTTTTTAATTCCAGCCAAGAAGAATATTAGGTCCAAATAGTAAATAATAGCTTCTAGTAATCCAGTAATCAGCAATATTGGTGGATCCTGGCTGGACAGTCTAGTCCAATTCTGTGTGGCTTTATCCATCAATTATATTGTTTCACAAGATGAGATGTTCTCATTCAACTCTGCGGACAAGTGAGGATCAAACAAGGTTCATATGTTGACCTCTCCTCTCCATCTTAGCTATTTGGGACTTCAAAGGTGCTATGGTGGAGGCAAAGAAACTTCTTTTGGTTTTAGTCAGACTTGGACTACAACCTTTGCCACCAGAGCTCTGGCTATCTTCCTTCCTGCGTGATCTGTCTCAGGCCACCTGTATCCCATAGTGAACTGTGATGGGAACATAAGGAAGGAAGTCTCATACTGCTGAATCTCCCCTTGCCCACCTGAATAGGGATGGAAGTATGTCTCAATCTGTCCTAGGTCTTCGTATCATCAACTCCCAGGGTATGGCTACACTGGGGCGGGGGGGTTCGAAGAAGGAGCGCTCGCATTTGCATATCTTCTTCCGATTCTTTTTCCCAAAGAGGATTTTCTGATATTAGGCCCATCTACACGGGGCCAAATGTTGGGAAAAAACTCTTTTGAAAGCCCCCTTATTCCTCGTAAAATGAGGTATACAGAGGGCTTCCAAAAGAGGGTTTCTTTTTCAACATTTGGCCCCGTGTAGATGGGCCAAATATCAGAAAATCCTCTTCCGGAAAAAGAATCAGAAGAAGATATGCAAATGTGAGCACAATTTGCATACCTTCTTCGAAAGAAAAAGAAAAAGACAGTGTAGCCGTACCCCCTGTAAGGCCTAGCCCCTTTAGGAGTCTGTAAAAGGGATGCAGCCACTGTAGCTGCAGGTGCACGTGTTGACATCTAGCCCAGTAATCCACAATCATATACATAAGACCCTACCCTCCATTCAGTTCCCAGGAGCTCCCCTCCTCACCCATTTGATCTGCCACTCAGGGTCTCTCCACTCCCATGAAACTGGGGGAGGGTAAGATATCTTTCTCCTCTTCCCTACCTGCTGATTCCCAGTCTAATCCTTGCTATTGCATGGCCACCATAACCCTAATTCCTCTTTCACTTAGGGCAGAGGAGTGGGACAAGACACACCCAAAGATTCCCTCCTTGAGTCTGGCCCATGAAAACAAAATTGGAAACTGCCCCTCCACCTAAACAATAGAAACAAAAACATCCTAGTACTCCACTTTTTCTCCCTCAGGGACTAAAAGCTGCCTTGGCCTTTTATTTCTCCCTTTCCTTTAAAATAACCATCCGTTGCCTTTCACCCTATATCACAGGTGTAAACAACAACAGCAGCAAAAAAAACTCCCTCAGAATTGATCCTCTCTCCTTCTGCAACACTTTCCTCTCCTCCCAGCAGTCTTGTAATATTGAAGCATGGGCTTAGTTAGCAGCTGACTTTTTATATATAGGAGAAAGAGTCCCCCTTGATAAGACTGGCCCAGACCATTTTAAAATATTGCTTCTGTGGTCAGGAGACTGCCGCTGTTCTATAAACACCCCCAGACATGCATTTTTAATGCTTTGCTAGAATCCTTGAGGGAAGAGAACAAGCACAAACTTGCAAGGTACCTTGATTTATCCTAAATTCTTAATGGTGAATCAATGCAGTTTTGAACATTTTGTTTTTGAAATTACAGAATCCTGATAGTAAAATTTAAAAACCAAACAGAAGGATGATTTTTACCCTCTTGCAACAATTTTTTTTAGTAGTTTTATGTATCATCTATGCAAAGATGATTTAATTAAATACCTTAATCCTGACCACAAATAATTTATGTGGAGATTCGATGATAGAAGCCCAGCCTTGCCTTGTCTGGAGCACTTATTTAATCCTGTCTTACCTACTTGATAATTACTGCCTCAGATCTGTCCTTGAATTAGCCACCAAATTAGCTTAGAGGACTTGCAGAAAGAGAGGAGGGGAGAAAATCCTTCAAATTAGTTAATAATTTATGATCAGCTGCGGAGTCGGCCCTCATCCAGTCTTTCTGAAGGGGGAGCCTTCCCATCTGTCATGAAATAAAATGGCATTTGGTACTTTTCAGTTCTGAGAGCTGATCTAAATCTGATAATGATATATGGAAGCCCTATTCTCTGCCAACAAATCAGATAAATGATCTCTTTTTAATGCCTTCATGACTTATGTCACACGTTACATAAATCTTCCCTTCTTTACAGTGCATGTGTGCACATACATAGGCTTTCACCTAACTGATTTTTTTAATGTTACACAGGAAAGTGTTTGTTTTACTTTCACGAGAGGCAGGGGATGAGTTCCTCTTTGTGTGGTGATAACTAATGGACGGTGGTCCCAGAATTTAATCTAGGCCATGGAGTTTGTTGCTACAAGCTCCTTGGATGCAATTTATGGGATGAATCTAAGCGGCAGAATAACAGCCTTATTTTCAATCACAGTCACACTTCATCCATCTTCTTTTTTAATGATGTTTGTTTATGCTTTTATGTTTTGAGGGGTCATGTGTGTCAGTGAAAATGATCCTAGGTTTCGTATTGATTTTTATAAAGCACCATTGAACAGTCTTTTACACACTGAATGCAATGGGTAGAATCGTAGAAATTAAAGCTGAAAACAACTTGATAAAGAGGTACATAGATCCCCTGAAGCTGAAGGAGCTAATGCAGGCTCATTGAGAGGAAGGAAACCTGGGCTCAATTAAAGATCCACCCAGAACACTGAGGGAATGGGAAATCTTCCAAAGAACCCTTGGGGAAAGATTCCATTCACACAGACTGAAGGAAGCCTGTTAGTGACCAGACTGGAAATTAGAGCCAGTTCGTGGATATTTTTATCCACTCTTGACAGTAGTTTTCACTGGGGCTGAATGGATCAAGCCATTCTTATCATTTCATCTTGGACAATAAATTCTTAAAGGCCTTGTATTTGTTTGGAACTGTTGAGACTGAAGGGGATCCCTCCCATAAGTGGTTCACCCACTCATTAACTGCAAAGAAAAAATAATTCTTTGCCAATGAACCAAAATTAAAAAGGTCAGCAGTGTTTCTTAAAGGGACAGAGATGGTTGATGGAGGTGTCCAATAGAGAAAGCCATCGCCCTATCCACATATTCTAGTCCATCCTGTCTGCCACTGAGGGGTTTTCATTATATTGCATTTTCTAGAGGTTAGACCAGTCTAGTTTTAAATGTCCTATCCCAAGTGATGGATGCTTCTAAGGTGAACTCTTGACCCTTCTGAAGACAACAGGAATCAGGATGTCACCTTTAGAGTGTACTAGATCTCACTTAAATCCAGCCTAAATCTTCACTATGTTATTTCATTCTTGTAGTCCTATTTATCCCTTAATTTTCCTGTTCCCTCCTTGGTCTTTACATCTTTAAGAGCTTGTCTTTACAAACATTTAGTTTGCAGCAAGCAGGGGTGTAAAACTAACCTGTGCTAGCCTTCTGTGCCCTGAGTCTATGTGGACCCTACTGCCACACACTTAAGTCCTGTATTGAGACTAAAGCAAACTAGAGAACTTCCAGTGCATGGCAACAGGGTCCAGCCAGATATTTAGTACACAGCAAGCGAATGTGGGGGAGATGTACACCTCTGCTGGCTGTGCACTGTGTGTTTTGTATATATAAAGTCTTACTTATATTTAGACTCTTGTGTTCCCCTCACTCATAAATTATTTAACAACTTAGCCAAGTCATACATATATTTAGCTCCTTAAACTTTCCTCATAATGTAATATTGTTTCTGTTCCATGTACTCCCTCCAATTATCAATGTATCTGCTACTGAGATACTGCATTCAGTACTGGGTATTCCAGGTATAGCCACACCAGCACCATACACAGAGGGACTGTTCCTTACCTGATTTCTAAGGTGTTAAACATTGCATATTTAACCCAAATTTGCATCAACCTTCTTTGCTGCTGACTTTCATTACTAACTTATGCCTGAATTTCTCTATCATCCCAGGTGCCCCTTCAGCCAAGGGCACTGGAACTATTGAGGTTGGAGGGTGCAGCAGCATCCTGGTTTGAAACAGTAGCTGCTACTGAGTGTGGCATCTATCACATACTGGGTTTGCAGTTTTGTTCAATAGCTTTCAGCACTCCCATTAGAAAAAATGGTTCCAGCTCCCTTGCCATCAGCATTGCTGCTTTCCTTGTTTTTCCTTCCTGTTACCTATTAGTTACACACATGATGGGTTGGACTCCCAACCAAAAACAATTAAACCCTAAGTGTTGTTTAGGTAGGTGTCAGAATTTTTGTAACTTGGAGTTCCAGTTATTTCTCTTTATAGACTGGACCCCCGTATCAGCATGGACTCCTCCCTGGTCTTTTGCTTCAAGTGTCTTTAGCAATCTCTCTTCTTGGGCAAGGAGGCAATGGAGATTCTAGATTAAATTGCTTCCTCTCCTTAAATAGAATTTATATAAAGCAGGAACCCTTTGTTTCCAGTGGAAAAATACCAGCAATGTCCATGGTGGTACTCCGTACCAGGTGACATCATTAGATGACCCTGCAGTGTCAACATCCCAGGAAGCTCCTCATGATGGTGGGAGATTAGTATTTCCAAAGTTCTATTGTCCTTCTTAAATGGCCCTTCTTTCAATTGCCTACTGTCTGTTGGGTGTTCTGCCAAGTACACACACAGTTGTAATTGTTACAAAGGCAATATTCCTAAATTCAGGTACAGAAATGATACATGCATACTAATTGAATAAACACATGCAGTAGATCATAACCTTTTCCGTGATACCGCACATGATCCATCTTGTGTAAAATATGTCTTAGTTATGCCATATTCATATCAGGACAATATTTCTATGAAGAATATGAGGTGTAACATCACAAAACACACAAATGAATTCTAATTCTTAAAGAAAAAGAGCAATAAAATAATCACAGCTGGAAAATGGAAATAGTCTAGAACAGGGGAGCTTTTTATTAAATATTTGAAGCATGCTTAATTTTCAAGTTTAGAGCTATGCTACTTATCAGCCCTAATGCCAAAGATTCCAGTTTTACCTTGGAAACTTGACCAAGCACAGTATAGCATTGATTGGACTTGAAGTGAAAACGTAATGCTGCACTCTTTTGGCCCTGCTGCTCTTTGTCGAATCCCTAGTAACACCTGTGATTCTTTTGATATATATATATGAATTCATATTGAATTGTTGCTGCCTTTCAGTAATTTGTATTGTCCCCTTTCTTTTGCTGCCAAAGTATTAAATGGGTTTCCAACTGTAATTCATATTGATTATTTAAGGTATGGGACCTTCTAGATCTGCTGCAGTCCTTTGAAAGACAACCCACCTCAGCCTGACACCACATGCCAGTAAGGAGTGGCATATCCAATGAATATTGTTGAGGGTTTTTTGTTTTTTTGGTTTTTTTGTTCAGCTGAGGCATCCCCAATAAACCTTATCTCGTAATAGCACTATGGACACAAAGAAAAGGGGTCATCATGTGAATCTACTACCAGTAACTGAAACATAATCTAAATAATAGGTTCCCATATAAGGAACAGTTTTTAGAGTCAGCTTGCATCTATGCTATGAGTGTTAGCCAAGGCTAGTTTTCAAATTCTGCAACTCTTTCTTTCCATATTGCTTTGCCCTGTTGCCCCAAGGTCAATAACTTGGGAAATGAGCAATGGAAGATTTATCTCACTTGACTTCTTGTTCTCACCCTTTTTGATTTGAAAACTACATCATGACATGAGTTGGATAGATAACCCATAAAATTGTTTTACTGCATCATAAAGGGAATGCTGCTTACATTTCATGTGTTAGTAGAGGATAAGAGGATTAATTGGTACAGTGTATTTTTGCCTTTCGAATGCTTTCTCGCAAGGGTAGCACAGTTTGTGTCCAGGATCTATGATGTCATAAGAACTTCTTGAGTTCTTTCTCATTTATTTATTCTGGGAATGGAGAGGAATGGTTTCTTTATCTGGTGCTTTTGTTTTTGGATTCTGTGACAGCATTGTTTAAAGGAAGACTAAAATCCTCTTTTCAAAAAATCAGCTTTGTTTAGCCCTGTTACTAATACCGTTATATTCACGTCAATACAAAAATCTGATTTCAGATTGAATTACTTGTCATAGATTTGCAGGCTTTTGTGGGGGGAGGAGCACGTAGCTATGTGAAGATAAATGCATTACCCTTGATTTTCACCAGTGCAAGGGGACAATCAGGCCCTGTATTATTGCATTAATATTTTAATATGTTATTGTTCATGTTAGTAATATTATTACTTCAAATCAATATGTTTTGTTATACACACCCCTCTTGCTCTCTACTCTTTCCAGAATAGACCTTCCATGGCCAGCAACTGCTTTCCTCTTGTCCTTTTCCCTGGAAATTTGCTCTAGTCCTTTACCCCACCTCTTCCTCAAAATGAAATACAAAACTAGTTTCCAAACGTCCTGAGGTCTGGGTTCTGACCATTCTCTCCCTGATGTCATTTGTTATCCTTACTTCAACTGCTCTACTTGCAAGATGCATCCAGTTCCTCCCATGTCATTATATATCCACCCTGCTCCTCTTCCCACTAGGCAGTCCTGGCGACCAGTCTCCACCTCCGGATCTCCCTCAAAAGTAAGACCACTTGCCACTGATAATTGCCCTCCAAGCTTATTACTTCCGTGGGTTGAAGCTTCACCGTACTACTTCTCCCTGTCTGCATCAGACTTGAAGGGGAAAAGAGCAGGTATAAATATTGAACATAAGAATATAAGAACGGCCGTACTGGGTCAGACCAAAGGTCCATCTAGCCCAGTAGCCTGTCTGCCAACAGTGGCCAGCACCAGGTGCCCCAGAGAGGGTGGACCAAAGACAATGATCAAGCGATTTGTCTCCTGCCATCCTTCTCCAGCCTCTGACAAACAGAAGCCAGGGACACCATTTCTATCCCCTGGCTAATAGCCTTTTATGGACCTAACCTCCATGAAATTATCTAGCTTCTCTTTAAACTCTGTTATAGTCCTAGCCTTCACAGCCTCCTCTGGCAAGGAGTTCCACAGGTTGACTACACGCTGTGTAAAGAAGAACTTTCTTTTATTAATTTTAAACCTGCTACCCATTAACTTGATTTGCTGTCCTCTAGTTCTTCTATTATAGGAACTAATAAATAACTTTTCTTTATTTGCCCTCTCCACACCACTCATGATTTTATATACCTCTATCATATCCCCCCCATTGGGTCCCCATCCCTACATAGCTAGAATAGCAGCTGTTGAGCTCTCATAGGTAAACAGGAGGCGGGCCTACTGTCCCATCTTATTGGATCTCATTTACATGCAGACATGGATAATGTGATCCTACCCCACCGGTCATGTGCTGGTGCAAATAAGAATCCAAAGAGGGGATTTTAATTTTACCAGTTGATCATCTAAAAGGGGCTTTAGTGTGTCTGTTTAAATAGCAGAGTTTCCGTTTTCTGTAAGCTCCTACCATGAGCTTACTCTGTATATGGGCAGCACTCCCACCTGCTGGTGCTCTTTGGTTTTTTCTCTTCATTTACTGCTGTGACTTAAACCAGCTCAGAGTTCTTAGCATCTTCCGTTTCATACAGCCATTGGCAACTAGAGTTAGCAAGCACCCTTCAGGCTTTTTCTGAGAGCATTTGTCATTTTGGGGCTAGAGTGGACAGGCTCAGATGAGTAAGAGCTTACATGTCTTCTCTTGGAAGCACAGTGCTAAATACTATGGGTAGATTTACCGTAACTCTCCATTTCAGTAACATCCATTTAGCCAAGCCATAGTCCAATAGTTCGTAGCCTTCACCACCCCATGCCTAGAAATGGCAATCAACACGAGAAATGTATTCTGTTTCTGGAGTGTGTCTCATAGGATCTAGTTGCATAAAGGTTGTAGGTGATAAGTACAGTATGAGCCAAACTCATAAGTCTCTACAGATGACAGGTGAGGCAGACTGTAGTCTGGTGAAACTAAAAGCCCTTCAGCTGCCAGGAAGTGAACCAAAAAGATGTTCCAGACATTGGAAGTGATGGACTTTTGCTCTCTCTTGCTTTCTACCCATGTAACGTCAACATTATCCAGAGAGCAAACTCCAAGTAATGAAGTTCAGGTCTCTCCCTTTCTGTCTCACTAAATGCCACTTGGAACAAGTGCCTTTTCCTTTGACAGTAAAATCAATGAATGAAATATTACAGAGTTGAATAAGGTGGCATGCAGAATTCATTAGGAGAGTTGCTGCATTCCAGTGGACAGCAAGTTTTGTCCCCTCTCCATTCTTCTTCCTGTTATTAGCAACATATCCACCTAATGAAATTTGCACCATCTCTAACTCTCTCACCTATTTGCTTTTAAACTTTAACCCTTTTATAACACTTTAAAGTCTCACTGGCACAAAGCTGTGTAATAAAATTCTGCTCTCCTGTGAACTGTTGGGATCATATTTATAATCTGTTTGTCTCAATTAAAGCAAGACCTGGGCTAATGGAATAATTAAAGAGGGAGGAGAGAGCGCATGAAGGAGCTGATTTTCATAGCACTTGGTTCTTTTGTTACTCAGTCAACATTAGCTCCTTCCTCTTTGCTGTGATGTTCTTCAAGATGAAAGGAACTGTTAAGCACTAAGCAAATAAACAGGAAGGGATGAGAAATGCCAATGAGAAAGATGGACTTTAGCGGTAACTAGCTTAAAATCTCTAGAGCCATCTGCAAAGTTTTATTTGCAAAAGTCTGAAGATTTTTTCCCTCCCTCTAAAGAATAATTTGATTTTGTCAGGAAATATTAACCACTTCATTGCCATGTCACAGGTTTGTACCTTACCTGGAGTGCCCAGCTGAGAGAGAATAACAAATAGCAATACATATTTAATAGCAACAAATATTACATATAGTGCCTTTCATCCCAGGATCTCCAGGTACTTTACAGTCCAAAGTCAGTATTCACATCACCATGCCGGCCTGGTCTGGTAGCTGATGAGAGCAGATGTGAATTGTAGGCTCCTGTTTGGAGAGCTCCAGAACTCCTAGACTCTGACTTGTCCTTAATGCCAGATCATAAAAAGATCCATTTCTCTTGTTATCACTAGATGCAGAGAAAAGCTGTTGATAGGATATAGTGGAATTTTCTGTTTCAAGTCCTATCCCCATATGGACAGGATATATCCTGTGACAGGATATATCTGCATCTCACTGTTCCAGAGGAGGGTAACCCATGCCATGTGATGAGGAGGTCACGCCTTCTAGTCCCTGCTGGGCATGCTTATAGTGGGGTCACAGTATACAAGGGAATAGCAGAGCACAGTCTGGTCTGGTAGCTGACGAGAGCAGATGTGAATTGCAGGCTCTTGTTTGGAGAGCTCCAGAATTCCTAGACTCTGATGCCAGTCAGGCTAAGATCCCAACAGGACCCCAGCTGAGGCGGATGGAGATAAGGCAGTAGGTGCCAGGGAAAATCCCCATGCTGAAAGGAGTAGGAAGCAATCTGCGCAATGGGACAGTCGCAACAGTTGCCCAAGGTTGAGGAGCAAGGTATCAGTTGCTGAAACACCTGGTGGAGAAAGGTGGGGCTAGGTTTCCCTAACCTGTCTGACCTAGCACAGACACCACCAATGGGTAGAGAAGTGAGTTGAGCTGCTAAAGGCCACTACATAGTTTGGCTACTAGGCTCTACTGTCCTGAAGCCCAAGCCTGCCTTAAAGACTCAAATCATGGGGCCATACTGCCTTAGGGGGCATAATATACCTACCCTGCAACAGGCCTCCAGCTCCTTAACTGGGTAACTGCTCTTTTCACCAGCCCAAAAGCAGCTGTGCAAGTTAATGTGGTTAAATCTCTCCTTTTTAATTAAACAGGGACTAGACAGGGATTTCCGTTGTTTTCTTTACTTTTTGCACTGGCTATGGAACCTTTTGCACAGAAGCTAAGGAATAATGGATTCATCACAAGCATAAAACTTTCAGGAACACATCAGAAAATAGCATTAGATACAGATGATGAAATATTGTTTTTATCTTAACCAAATATATCCCTATAGTTAGTTTCTAAACAAATCTAGGACCTTGGGAAAGCATTTGGATTTAAAGTATATTATGCCAAATCTGAAAAGTTAGCTATAAATTTGCCAGACTTGGAAAAGTCACTTCTCCAGAACACATTTGGATACAAATGGAGAGAAAAACTTTATCAGGTACCTGGAAATTCAAATCTCAAACAAACTAAAAGAGCTCTATGATTTAAATTTCAATTTACTACTTTGGCAAATGGGGGGGAAAAGACCCAAAGAGTCGGTGGAAATATACAGTTTCTTGGTTGAGAAGAATACTGATAGCTGATACTTTGGACAGACACATTAAATAGGGTAGACTAGCTATTCTAGATATTCTATGGGGCTATCAAACAAGTCAGCTCATAGTAGTAGTAGATTGAGTGCTGTTACCCAACCAAATACAGGGTCTTTGCTGAACAAGAGAATTGCAGGAATTCAGCTGTCAATGGCCTACCATGGATTAATAAATTTTAAAAAAAATCACACCTTCCAGAAATGTACACACATCCCTTAGGAAAGGCTGTTTTGTGGGTTTGGGATAGAACCATAGTTAAAAATCAGTTCTTTTCCCTCTCTAATGACACCCATTGGAAATAATCCAGATCTTAACCTAAAGTGCAAATCAGAGAGCTTCAGAGAATGTGTGAGCCATGAAATACACACAGTTAGCCAGCTATTCAGGAAAGAATTTTTGTAACTTATTTACAAAATTAACTTTAAGATCAAAACTAACGTTAACTGTTCCACTCTCCCTTGGTACCTGTACTTTCAAGTCAGGCACTATGTTTCTCAACTTTCTAGAAAACCTATTTTATAAGAAAGTTAACTTTAATAGAAATGATGGCATCTGGTCAACTAGGAAACAGGAAAAAAACCTAATTGATATGACAGGTTTCCTAACAAAAATGTCCCTATATGACATGCTGGGGAAAGGATATGGCTAGACAAATACTGTGGAGGAATGGGGTTTGATCTCGAAAAGAGGACCAGCCCCTGAAGACTTATTTTTCTGATATTGTTTCACTGGTATATCACACCATTGAGATTAAAAAAGAGAGAGGGACTGAAAGGGGATAAACGTTGGGAAAATTGTGGTGAAAAGGGAGATGTTATGCATATATGGTGGATGTGTCCAGACATTAGAGAGTATTGGGATGCAATCCATAGCCAAATATCACATTGGTGGATATTTATTACCAGAAGACTTACTCTGAGTTTCCCAGAATCAGCTCAGGGCGGGGCAGGAGGAACTGTGCTGGCCTCCCACTGGTGCTACCTGGGGCCAGAGGGCAGCCCGGGGCTGGCCCAAGGCCAAGAAGGGGGCCTCTCATGCTCCCTGGGCCCAGGCTACGGTTGGGGGGTTCTGGAGGCCTGTTGTCAGCACTCTCTGGGCCCAGTCCCAGGGAGGAGGGGGCCTGTGGCCACAAAGGTATTGGGGGGAGCACCCGCGATGTGAGGGGGTGGGGCTGCACTGCTTTGGAGGGAGCGGAACGGTGGGGCTTCCCCCTCCAAGTCCAGGCTGGGGCAGAGGGCTAGATGTGAGGGTTTGGGTAGGAGGGCCACTTACTGAGGCTGGTGGATGGTAAGATAGCAAGCCACTCCCTTCCTGGTGTGGCCACCCCGAATGATCACTCTGCAGTACAGCTGCCTCCTGCACTCGCTGCCCCCAGTGGTGACTATGCAGCATCGTGTCCCTCCTCCCTTAATATGTTATGGAAAACAATCGAATTCCAGGCACGTCTCACTTTCCTGCCACAGCCAGACCCTGACCTTGCTTTAAGTTAGAATAAGAGAAAGCTGCATACCAAATATAGTGATCCTAGTTGTTCCTGTTTAGGGGGAGTTTTTGAACAAATGGACTTGCAGACAGACAGGGGGACTCACAGACAGACAGATACCTCAGATAGATAGATAGATAGATTAAATCATCCTTTGGTAACCCTCCAGGAGTCTCCTTGTGGAAGTGGTCACACAAAAGGAAATAATTTATTTCTCATCTGCTAGTGTAGCCACTCAGCTATAAAGCCCAACCATATGGGAGAACATAAAAAATGGTCATACTGGGTCAGACCAAAGGTCCATCTAGCCCAGTATCCTGTCTGCCAACAGTGGCCAATACCAGATGCCCCAGAGGGAGGGAACACAACAAGTAATCATCACGTGATCCCTCTCCTGTCACCCATTTCCAGACAAACAGCTTAGGGACACCATTCCTACCCATCCTGGACCTAACCTCCATGAATTTATCAAGCTATTTTTTGAACCCTGTTATAGTCCTAGTCTTCACAACATCCTCTGGCAAGGAGTTCCACAGGTTGACTGTGCGCTAAGTGAAGAAAAACTTCCTTTTGATTTTGATTATGAGGGTTTTAATTATGAAAAGATGAACACACCCAGGAAGAGAGAGGACAGATTGATATTCTGAGACATTTGATTACCTTTTATTCAGTATTCAGGCAAGTTATATTTATCTGGAAAAAAAAATCAGCACAAGCAATCCAAATCTTTGAATATGAACATTTGATAGATGTACCTGGTCTCTTAAGTATATGTATATAGAGATTTCGCTCAATTTAGCAAAATCATTAGAAACTGCATCGGTGCAAAGATGCTCACTCAATAAAGTGTTATCACCCTATTAAAAAGATCTGATTATTATATTCCTATATTGCATCTTTCTAAACAAAAGCTAACTCTTGTAATTATTGTTTCAGATACTTTACACAGCAATTATTTGTAAATGTATTACAACTTCCTAAATAGTTTAAAACAATTATTAGCGGATACTCCTTCTGCATAAATCGTTCTTAGTAATAATGATAGCGCCCCCTGACTTGTCTTGAAGCCTGAAGTTAACAGTATGCATAGATTCTTCATATAAATAGACTAGTCATCAGTGTAATAAGCATTAGGCATATGTTATTTTCATGCAGCAATCCATGTCCACCAGAGAGAGGAATAATTCTACATTCTTGTCTTTTGAATATCTCTCAGGCTTATTGACACTAAAGGGACTTGCTTTATACTACACAGATCTTGCTTATTTTTTTAACTGAACTTTGCCCATCAGGGAAAGAAATGTTGGTCCAGGTAGACTTTGAATGCCGCTTTTGCTAACTTGGCAACCTTTTTTGTTATCAGATGTGTGACTACAGCTCCTCTGTACCAAACATGAGCCTGTTTTCTCTATTTGGAGAACTGAGGACAGTCCTTTTCATTTTGCTTGTCGTATTTGCTGTCTGCCTGTCCTGTCCTCCAGCCCATGAAAGCGTATGCCCTAATAAAATTGTCTTTAACATGCTACAGGACTCCCCAATGTTTGTCCTGCTACCATCTTCTAGGACAACACTTGATGGAGCAAAAAGAATCTCTCGAGGATGTACCTGCATCAAACCACGGTTCTAAACATTCCTGTTTTATCTACTCTTGTTTGGGAGTTTTGTGAGAGGCTTGACAGTTCTTCCTTCAGAAAGAAAACATTCCTTTAATATCTTGCCCTTATTTTGATAGGTGCTTCCCCTTCCTTCTGCTTTCTCTGACATATATAAGGATGTGAAAAACCTTCACTATCGATTACTGGATAACTAATATAGCGTCTCTCTCTCTCCAGCTTAGTTCATTTCAGTGTTTTTATTAAATATAAGTATTGGCTTGCTGTTCTAAACATCTGGAGTCATTTTACAAACATTGTTGAGTTAACCCCAACAAATGATGAAGCTGTGATGGGTAGTGGTGGGAATTATGAAGAGTTGGGCATGGTGGTAATAGAACTATTTAAGCTCACATGGATGCAAAAAATAACCCCACCTGACTTTAACAGAGGAGATTTGTCTAGTGCGGACCGTGATTGCATAACTTAGTGCTGACCAATTCTGAGAAGCCCTGCCATTGGGAATATCTGCTTCCTTCCCTTTTGACCACCTTCACCCTTTTATTCTCCATTTTTCTCTCCCAAATGTGATGGATAATCCTCTCTGCAGTACTTCCCGCTCCTATAAGGATTGAGCTCAAAGTCCAGTTTCCTCCCAGCATGTGACTGCCTGGCAGCATTGGGATCCTCAGTAGTTGTGGCTTGGTGGAGTAGGGAACTGTTCCGGTGGTCCCAGAGCTGAAGAATGCGGCTTCCTGGCAGCTCTGGAGCTGCAATGCATTGCTGCCCAGTGGATCCTGGAGCTGCAGGTCATAGCTGTCTGACTGGTTCCGGAGCCATGGCAGCAATGGTTGCCCAGCGGGGTCAGCAGGACAGCAGAGCCAGCCAGGAGGCCTGCAGGCTGGGCAAGAGGGCCCATGGCAGGGGTCCAGATTTTCCCCTGGTCTGGCAAAATCTCTCATCCTGAATAGATGCAACAGATAAACTAGGAGATTGGAAGTATTATTAGCTGTATTTTCACCGACAGGGATTTGAAACATAAGGCGATTAAGTGTATGCCCATGTTCACACAAGAAGGCTGTAGTAGATCTAGGAATTGAACCCAGCATTTCTGAGTTCTAGCCCAGCATATTAATCACAAAACTATCCTTCCTCTCTGGTAGCCATTAAAACCCCATGAAGTGAAAACAGAATTTAAGACCCTGAGTTGTCAGGCTCAGAAATGTCCATTCTCTGTGATTAGTTCTCTTTCTAACTACAACTGAGCTTATACCTGGTGAGTAGAACTTTTCATTGTGTGAGCGGTCAGAAAGCTGCACTGTGAAAAATACAGTAAATGGGCAGCTGTCTTCTAAAGGAAGTCTCTCCCCTCAGACAGCGACCTGGTTCCGGACAAAGAGGCTCTAGTTCTGCCAGCTTGATAAATTTTCACTGTGGTCATGCCAGAATCACAGCCTTGTTTTCTGTTGTCTCGCTGTTAGTGATGATGTATGAATAAGTGAAGAAGACAGCTTCATTTTCATAAGCTAACTTGTGCCTGGAGTAACAAAGAGTGAGAGGAGTGCACTTAATCATAACTGCAGGGCCAGAGCAGAAAACAATGACAAAGCTTTTGCTGTTAGTCACGGTGTTTTATTATAACAACTCTTAAGAAGGAGTGACAGCGCAGAATATTGAGCAATTCAAACATGTCATGGTCGCCACTGTATTCTCATCTGAAAGAATGGCTCTATTTGTTCGCCTTCTAAAAAGGACTCCATGCTTGGTGGCACAGTAGATTAGTACACTAGTCGTTCACCTCACAAGAGCTGAGATCAAGTGCCAACACTGTTAGAGTTCAAATGAGACTAGTGAGGTGCCTGGGAGAGGTTTGTCCGCATCACAAAGGCACCACCAGCATTTGGCACTGCAGTCTACTCTGGAGAAGACCAAGACTTTATTAATAGGGGTTACTGGAGTTCTTGATTAAGAAACATTGGCAGGATTATGGGTCTATGGGGGGATCACTGGTAGGAGTGATGCAGACCAGAACTGAAATGTAGTCACGGAGCTGTGGGAGGAGTGAATTTTTCACAGCATCTGTCCATGCTATGCATTGCTCCCGCCAGCACAGTTTTAAAAGTAGCTAAATAAAACTATTAAAGGCTAGTGAGAAAACACCTAGAATTGGTCATTTTTTAATGCAACAGTTTTCTATCAGAAAATGCAATTTTGTCAAAATCTACGTATTTTGTGGGAACGTGTTGCTTTTTATGACATTTTTGGTGGGAAATTTTTCAAAAAGATTTCACGTTGAAAGGGAGTATTTCATTTTGACTTTCTCATTTGGTCCCAATTTTACCATTTCCTTTTAACTTTGAAGCTTTTAATTATCTTTTAAATTTTAATATTCTATTCTATATATTTAATATTCTACAGTTTCACTGTTACTGAAACAAAATGGCTTAACATTAACAAAATGAAACATTTCCATAGGCCATTTTGCTACTTCCAAATCAAAATATTTAAGAATTCCTAGCCTGAAAAATAATTTGAGATTTAGACTTTTTCTCCCGATTTTGGGTGAAAACAAATGTTGAAATGTCAGTGTGTCCTCAGGAATAAAAATTCGGTTTCCCAAATAGCTCTAAATATGGACTAGATACTGCAGAAAAGAACAAACTGTATCTTGTTCTTGTTTTGGAGCAGACACTGACAATATCCATATCTAACACAAATGGAAATGCACTAGTAAAGTGTGCATTCACAACTTAATTCAAACTTGGAAGAGAAGTCATCTCATCAGTTTAACAATGACAGTATGTTCTAATTTCTGCTTTATGTTCTTTCAGGCCACCATGGGTGATCCTGAGGATGTAATTTGGACCATTGTCATCAAGAAAAGGAAGTCAGTGGGGGCAGGAGGAAGGATACAGATAAAAGGATAAAAACAAACATTAGTTTAAGTGGAACCCCAAACATGAAATATTTAGAGAGAGTCATCCCCAGTTAGATGAAAAATCTGATCAAAATTAATCTAGAGCCCATTTTAGCCCAGGTAGTGAGAGATGTAGGCAGACTGAGAATCCTTACCTTTAGCATTGTTTCCTTGAATACTGCATATCCTGAGATGTTTCCCAGTTTTATCTTAGGAAAATTAAAGGAGTTTAAAAAAAATGTCTGGAGTTGGCGAGAGACCTAGACTAGCTTTGTGTAGATTGCAACTCCCAGTAGCTTGCAACTTTGGGTGTGTCTAGCCTACAGGGTTTTGTCAACAAAAGTGGACTTTTGTCAACAAAGCTATACCTGCGTCTACACTACCGCCAAGTTCTGTTGACATAACATCGACAGAACTTGGCAGTTTTGTCGATGGCAGTAAACCTCATTCTACGAGGAATAACGCCTTTTGTCGACAGAGTTCTGTTGACAGAAGGCGTTATTGCATCTACACTGTCCTTTGCATCTACACTCTCATGTCAACAAAGTGGCTTGCTTTGTCAACAGAACTGGATGTAGTCTAGATGCTCTTTGTCGACAGAGGCTTTGTCGACAGTATCTGTCGACAAAGCCTCTGTCAACAAAAGCCTGTAGTCTAGACGTACCCTAAGTCTCCATAACATAATGGAGCAGATTGCTCCTTGCCTGCTGGTGGAATGAGAGTTGATCCATCCCTGACACTGGTAGGAATTCTTGTTTCAGCCTATAGTTTGAAACTCTCTACAGGGATTCTCTGGTCCGGCAACATCCATGTTCCAGCACAGACATTGCAGGATCAGAGTGTCCCTTGTGGAGGGCCAGTGGCAAGGATCCCTGTGGGACGGGAAACCTGGTGTGTGACTGCCTGGCAGGGCTGGGAGCTGCAGTAGTTGGGGCTTGGTGGGGTAGGGAACTGTTCCGGTGGTTCCAGAGCCAAAGCACGCAGCTGCCTTGAAGTTCTGGAATGGCAGCACGTGGCTACCCAGCAGGTCTCGGAGCTGCAGCTCACAGCTGTCTGACAGGTCCCGGAGCCATGGCAGCGATAGCTGCCCAGCAGGGTCAGCAGGACATCAGAGCCAGCCAGGAGGCCTGCAGGCTGGGTGAGGGGGCCCGTGGCAGGGGTCCAGATTTTCTCCTGGTCTGGCAAAATCCCTCATCCGGGACTGGTTGGGTCCTGAGGGTGCCAGACCAGACAGGTCCAACCTGTATTACTGTTTTGGTTGTAAAATGTCCCCTGCAGTGTTGGCTACCAGACAAACAAAGATCAATTTCTCTGGAAAATTTTAATTCCATCCCTGGTCACATGGGATGGAATTAAAATGGGATGCCGGGATGCTGTACATTGGTATGGCTCGTTTTTTAAAACTGATGAGAAATTACTAGTATGGAAAGAATGGGTGTGAATAACAGAGTAATTTAGTAGGATCGGTAATTTAGTTCTCTTAGCTGATCTCCAAGAATCAGTTTCTGCTATTCCAAACATTACAATATCAATATGAACTACCTGGTCCAGCGGCACAGTGTTACCTGCAACTTGACCTCTTGGAGGGCATAGTTGGCACCAAAAACTCCAGAATTCTTTTGCACTGGGATATGGTTCCAGGGGTCCTCCCAGCCAGCTGTAGCCTGTTAACAAATTCCTGGGTACAGAGATCCTAATGTAGATTTCCTGTGCCAGGCCTGGGACAATTCATGTATATCCTTGAACCCTAGCCAATGGGAAAGTGCCTTGCAAAACATTGAATATTCTACTACTATTCTGTGAGCAAGGCTGATCCAACAGAAAATTATATTTTGTTCACACATAGGGTACACTGCATGAGCCTTTCCAAAACAGACTTCTCCTGGAAACGTTGATCTCCTGGAGCCATTCTGGCTCACATGTGTTGGGAGTGTCCAAGTAGGCAGGAGGATTAATATGATAATGGATACTGCCTTAAAAATTACTTCCCAGAACTGTGTTTTGGGATATATCCTGTCAGCTTGGATACTCTCCAACACACTGAAAGCTTGGTTCTCTAAAGCAGTGCTTATTGCTAAATGACTCATATTGCTTAGGTGGAAGAGCTGAATTGACTCCAGGGATAAACGCTTGGCACAGCAACTTGGCATATCTGGCAGCTGAAGAGCAGACACCAGTATAGGGGAAGAGGAATGTCAGGCACAAGAAAAGATTTGGTTTACATTTTTGAAATTTTTGATGAATTCCTAGCACATGGAAACGAAGAGATCTTCTCTGGATCCCTTCCTATACATTTACTTTGTTGTTCTTTTTGTCTCTCCCCGCCCCCATGCACTCTCCTTATTTTTCAAGTGAACAAATAAAGAAAAGGATACAACCAAAGTTTATTTTCTAAGTCTTCTTCTCTCTCTCTCTTTGGGGGAAAACAAGCTGAGGGATAAAAATATCTTTCAAAATGGAGAGTTGGCATCAGTAAGTGGGAGAGCAAATCTATTAACCAGCAACAGTATTTGTGCATTGCCTGTTATAAATCAGTTTGAAGGCTGAACCCTATTATTTGTGTTTGGTAATGCATAGGGATAAAATAATGAAAGCAGACTGATCTTCCATAGAGAGGAATTTAAATATCTGTTTCTTACAAATGGGATTCTAGCATTTCCTTGATGTGAGAAGTACAGTCCTGAGCAACATCTGCTAACTGCTGAGTTGTGAAACTCACTGTTAGGATATAAGCTTCAGAGGGGTAGCCAAGTTAGTCTGTAACAGGAAAAATTTTAAAAACAACACTCCGGTCATCTGAAGAAGTGAGCTGTGCCCACGAAAGCTCATGATACCATCTACGTGTTAGGATATAGGCAGGGTCGTTCTGTTCTTCTCACCTGTGACATTCAGTTCCAGCTGGGATATCCCTGAGTTTCTGCCCTGGTTTTCTCATCCTTTATTACTTGTAATAGTTTTCATTTGATTTACTCTATTCTTTCTCTAATGGAGTGATATTTATAAGTCAGCCTTCCAGCTAGGAATCAACAGGTGTTAGCCCTGTAGTCCTCCAGATAGTTATTTTTTTGTTTTGAAATAAAACAGTGTTTGTTTTCTTTTCAGGCAATGTCTAAACCACACAGACTTACTTTTTGACCTCCTTCTCTGACTTGCTATGCCCTTCTCACACAATTTGTATTATTAATTTTCAGTAGCATATTTGATGTACCTCCTTTGAAGAAGTAATGGCCTTTGCCCTAAATTGCTTGCATTCTAAAAAGACTTAACAGGAATGGAAAAAGAAAGGGCACGCAAGTAGATTGGTTAAGGTGATGACAAACTATGTCATGAATAATAGAGTGTTCTTATAACAAAATAACTTTTGTTATTTATAAAAATATAAAATGTTATTGTTTCAGACCATCCCTTAAAAAGTGGTTTAGAACAAAAGGCTCTTATACCCTCCTCTAGATATCAGTGTTTTTATAGATTATGGAACCAAAAGGGATCATTGTGATCACCCAAAGCATTATGAATTTTAATGATCCGCAGTGCTCATTATTTCTTCACTCAAAACACAGCCATCATATGGCTCCAACAGCTTTTGATTATACTGATTTGGTCCCATGCTAGCTATGCCAGCATCCTGAGTACTAGAAAACTGGAAAGATGGAAGTTCTGCTAGGGTAGTTCGGCCTATAGTTTTGAAACCATGTTCTCACGTTTCAGAGCATGGGGGGTATATAGTATCTAGAAAATTTGATAATACAGTTTCTAGACTTAGTTGTTCAAGTGTTCGCCACAAAAATCTCCCTGAGGGGACCTAGCCTGCGTGAGTATGTCTGCAATTACAACTGGGACATGTGATTCCCAGGGTAAGTGGACAGACTTGTACTAGCTTGAGCTAGTCCATGGGAAATAGCAGTCCAGACATGGCGGCACTGGTGGCAGCTCAAGCTAGCCACCTGAGCCTGAACCTACGAGGTAAGGCAGGCTTAGAGTCAGTCCAGTGGTTAACCCAAGCCACCACCTGTACCACAATGTCCACACCGCTGTTTATTAGCTGAGCTGATATTGCAAGTTGCATCTCCCAGCTGTATTGCAGACACACTCTGAAACAGCATCACTCTTTTCTTTCCCTGGTTACAAATTACATTTCCTCTGACCTCCGAAAGGATGGTTACAGTCACTTTTCTTCCACTTCATACAGCATTTCGCAGGACACATTGATTGGGCCATGTAGATCCTACTGGTGTGCACTGAAAGTTCCCTAGTCCACTGTCACATAGTGCTGTTTCACATGGCCCTATGTTAAAGTGCACTGTGGTACTTTAAGTGCACACGAGCAGTGCCTGTGCAGACTAATTAATGCTTGGCACATAAGTGCACTTTAGAAATCACACAGTCACCCATAGGGTGTGTCTACACAGCAAAGTTATTTTGGAATAATGGCTGTTATTCCGAAATAACTATGTGAGTGTCTACACAGCAATTCCGTTATTTCAAAATAATTTTGAAATAACAGACAGCTTATTCCGACATCTGTAAACCTCATTCTACAAAGAATAATGCCTATTCTGAAATAGCTATTTCTAAATAAGGCATGTGTAGATGCTCCACTTCTGCTATTCCAAAATAGCCCCTCACCAGGGCCATTCTAAGTTATTCCTCCAGGGGCTCTACATCGAGATAGCACATCTACATTAGGGAAGCCTGCCTCGGACTAATTTTGAGGCTTCCTTTCAGTGTAGACAAGCTATTTCGAAATAAGCTATTTTGGAATAATTATTCTGGAATAGCTTATTCTGAAATAAGTGTGCAGTGTAAACGTAGCCATAGTGTGCATTAACCCATTGTGTAAGACAAACCCTCAGTTCAGTCCATGCAACTTTCTCTTCTAGCTAAACCCTTAGAATCCATCGTTTGCTTTAACAAAAGGAGTCTGGTACTTTCCCAGAGAAAATGTTGAAATTAAAGGGGGGAAAAAGACGAGGAAATAATTTTCTATATTAGACCTATTTTCCAAATAATGTATTTATAATCAAAGAATAAACAAGCCATCATATTAGAGTATCCTGGTACTAACCTTGTTCTCATTGGAAGAATTCTCCAGCACGGTATGCCAAGATCAGCCAGCATTCTGATTTGCCCGGGTTGCATATATTTTTGTCAGTATAACAAAGATTCCCTTAATGTGTAATTACTCAGGCTAGCCAGGAGAGAAAGATGCCATGATGAACCTACACTACCAGGATGTTGTTGTTTTCAGTTAGGTGATTACCCATTTTCATAACATGTGAAATAAAGGCAGCAGCAGAACTGCTTGGCTCTGTTTCCCCTCGCTTTCCCACTCCAGGTTTTGTATTTGATTCCCATAGACTAACTTGTCTTTTTGTGTAATCGTCTGTTTGCATTTTTGCTTGTTTTCAGGACAGCAGGTTCTTGGCTTGGTTGAGAACCAGAGTGACTGGTACCTGGGTAACCTTTGGAAGAATCACCGTCCCTGGCCAGCTCTTGGGAGGGGTTACAACACAGGTAGGTCGTCAGATGTTTCTGTGAATTGTTTTTCTGTATTTTGTGTTAATACAGCCCTGAGGAGCCCTACTCATAAATCATTATGATGGTTTGGGACCTCTGGGATGCGAGCTGCGGTGCTGAGATGCCACTGAGTCAATCCACTCTGCCAGCCTGAGCCCCTCTTTAACACTGTCCTGCAGAGCCAGGCACCAAAGCCTCCTCCAGCAAAGCTCACAGGCAGGTCCATGCCCAGCTGCAGAAGATACAGACACTGAAGCTGTCTAAACTACATTCCTCTTTCGAAAGAGGAATGTAAATGAGGCCGATCGAAAATTCAAATGAAGCGCAGATTTACAAATCTCGTGCTTCATTTTCATAATCATGTGAGAGCGCTTTTTCGAAAAAGAAACTGCAGTCTAGACAGGGTTCTTTCAGGAAAAAAAAAAACTTTTTCGAAAGAACCCATACACCTCATTTTTTCAGGTGTAAAAGAAACTCCAGTTTCTTTTTCGAAAAACCCTTTTTTGAAAAAGCGCTATCACATGATTATGCAAATGAAGTGCAAGATTTGTAAATTCACTCGTCATTTGAATTTTTGATCTGATTCATTTATATTCCTCTTTCGGAAAAGGAATGTAGTTTAGATGTGCCCTGAGGTTATCTCTAAGAAGACTCAAGTCAAGGGACTTCCCACTGCCCTAGGTGCTCACTCCCATTTGAGGTAGAAACCCAAAATTTTTTGAAATTTGCCTCCTTCCTCAATGTGAGGGAAGGTATGCAAAACTTCCCTCTCCCTAGTTAGAAATTACATAAACCAGAAATAAGTTTAAAAAGTATATTTTAAATGGCCAAAGAGCTAGCAAACAGAACAAAGCAAATTACCTAAAAAAAAATACAAAGCATACAATCTAAGATAGTCATTAAATAATTGGTTACAAATAATAATTTCTCACCCTACTTATTATTTGGGATAGAGTCCCTCACAGGCCAGGTAATTCTTAGCCTTGATGCGGCAGTCCCTTCCCCCCCTCCCCTTCAGTTACAATCCTTTTATTTCTAGGTGTTTAAAAGTATCTCTTTGGGATGGAGAGCCAGCAAAATCGTTTTGCTCCCCCACCTTATATAGAATTTCCATGAGGCAGGAATCCTCCACCTTTCCATGGAAAAGTACATCAGACCAAGGAGTTGGTTAGTATCAGGTGACTGGGACACCTGACTCTTTAGCATCCCAGTTTGTCATCTATTGGACAGTCAAACTTTTCACAGTCCATTGTCTTTGCTGATGGGACATTAGCCCTGTTTGGCTTTCCCATTATAGCCTCTAGAGGAGGAGGAGTGCCCCAAAGCAGCAAATATCGAATACAGATTCCAAGGTTAATATTCCTAACTCCAAAACAAAAATATGTACATACAAATGTGATCATCATATTCAGTAAATCATAAGCTTTCCAGTGATACCTTACATGAGCCATCTTGCATAAATCACATCTCAGTTGCATCATATTCATAAGGATATTTTCATAAAGCAAATGGAATGCTCCGTCACTCTAAGTATAAGCTAAGAGGCAACAGGGGCATACAGGCAGACCAATGAGGGGTTGGAGTTAGCACAGAATTGGTCTTAAATGTAAGAGGTATCTGTTAAAGCCACTCACCCTTTCCTTCCCATCATACTGCAATAATTTTCAGTAGAATGTACAGAAATGATATTTTATGGTTCATTTTGTAGCTAGTTATGTTATTGCCCTGTATGTTACTTTGGGGAACATGTTACTGTGACAACTGCAGTTATGTGACCTATTTTGGGAGGGGCAGAGCTCTCGAATGGGCTGACACCCCATCATTCCATCTCTGCTACACACAGCACTCTTGACAAAGTGCCCCAGATGCATGTCTGGGCCCAACAAGAAAAGAGAAACGAGAGCAAAGGCTCATTACAGTCACTGGAGGTAAATGGCACCACAAAATTTCAGAGGGAGAAAAATGTAATTCCTCCATAACAGCAATAGACCCATAATTGTCCTAGTAAAATGCAAAACTCTGATCGTCAATTTCTGCTTGCTCTGAGGGAGAGAAAATGCACTATATCACAGAGTTTATTACAACAGGAGAGACAAGTTTTCCCAATGATTTGTGTTTGAAATGTGAGAAAACATACCGGGTGTATAACAAGCGCACGTGCATCTAAATCACTTCTGTCTTGTGTTTTATATGCTGGGGTAGTGAATTGTGTTCCTTCTGCATTTGTAATAAAAGGGCAGAACAGCTGGTAAAGGCTTTTTTTTTTTAAGTGCCCTTTTAAATAACTACATCACTAAACAACTCTTAATTTCTTTGCTTCTTGGAAATATATTGTGGTGTATCAAATGGATTCTCTATAAAAAGAGTTCCTTAATGTTGCACTGTGCTGAAGTAGTTCAATCATCTGTAGGGCCCTACCAAATTCACTCTACATTTTGGTCAATTTCATGGAGACCAGATTTCATGGTCCGTGATGTGTTTTTCATGGCTGTGAGTTTGGTAGTCCCCTAGTCATTCATATCTTTCACTGCTCTGTACTACCAACTGGAAATCATGACAGTTTGGGAGAACTTCAGCCTCTGCAAAGCATCTCACTTACATCTATAGTTATTCTAATGAAAATGTGCTGCTAAAGTATGCAAGAGCTAACAGATGTCTGGGTAAGGCTTCCTCTACACTATCTAGGGATGTGATTTCCATCTCTGTAATAGGTCATGACTCACCGCTGCAGCGCCTCCTGCTGGTCTCCTAAGGAATTAGCTCTTCAGCCTCAGAGCATCTTCTGCTGGTGGGTGTCTCGCCATGGGTTACCTGTCTTCTGTGCTGGCTCAGGCCCCGTGTCCCTTCCTGCTCATGGTTGTCTTTCCTCACAGTACTGCTCTGTGGCAGTGCCCCCACACACTGGGGGTCCTCCCTTCCCAGGGAACCCCAGCCCTCTATATCCACCTTGCCTCAGTGACCCACTGCCACTCGTCATTTAGTCCCTGCCCCAGGGGCAAACTGCAGTCTGAAATGGCCATTCATCATAGGAGGGTGGTGTGGACCTGATGCCTTCTCCTGCCCTGGCTGCCTTCCTGTAGCCCTAGTGCTCTCACGCCTTGAGAGCAAGACCTCAGCCTGGAAGGTTGCCTGGCCAGAGCTCCCCAGCTCTGCCTGCCCTTCCCAGCACTGCTCTGTCTCAGGTATCCTCTCTATCCTACCAGTCAGCCAGGTCATTCCTGCTCTACAGCTGGAGCAAAAGAGTGTGTGTTTCCCTCCTCTCCAGGAGCCCCTATTTACACAGGACTGGCTGGGGCCTAATTGCCACAGCTGTTTGCTCCACAGCCCCAACCCTCTCCCAGGGCTAGATTTAACCCTTGGTAGGGCCAGCATGGGGCAGCACAAGCTCACATACACATAAACACGAACCTAGCACAAAGCCTTGGTAGTACAGGTAGCAGCAGAAGTGAAGGCACAGCTTAGCCATACCAAGTGCAAACCTGCCTGAACCCAGTAGGTAAGTAGTCGGGTTGGCTTAGCCGTGCTGTTGCTGCCCATAGAAGTTGGACCTCTATAATCCAGAATTTCCTTGTCCGCCAACATCCATGGTCCAGCATTTTTGGGTGCGCCAAGGCTGGAGCACTCACGGGGAAAAGCCATGGGCCGCACACTCAGGAACTCCTTCCCTCATCCTCCTAGAGCTGCCAGAGTGCTGCAAATAGTTGATTTGTGGCACTCAAGTTCAGGGAAGGGAGAAAAAGGAATGAGGATGGAGGAGTGCTCTGGGGAAGAGGCAGGGTAGCTGAAGCACAGCCCCATAGCATTTGGGGGCCGCTGGTGGGAACCACAGCTTGGAGCACAGCCAGCCGACCACAGGGCTGTGCCGCTGGCTGTGGGGTTGTGCTCCCACAGACCACTGCAGCCACCTTGCCTCTTCTCCCAAGCACCCCTCCCATTCCTGCTCTGTCAGTGCTGGCACCTCTGCCGCTGTCGGAGTAGAGCTGCAAAGCCAACAGCAGCAGAGGAGCTGGCATTAACCTCCCCTGGTCTGGCAAATTCCCTGGTTCAGGACCAGTCCCAAGGGAGGTTCAACCTGTACTACTATTCCTATAC
Source organism: Pelochelys cantorii (assembly GCA_032595735.1). Classification (NCBI taxonomy): domain Eukaryota; kingdom Metazoa; phylum Chordata; order Testudines; family Trionychidae; genus Pelochelys; species Pelochelys cantorii. The sequence goes on along the minus strand of CM064326.1, from coordinate 251,968,058 downwards.
TCCTATTTATACTTGTTAAAATTAGTTCAGATGAGCTAGCATAAGTATGTGTACATGAGCTGAGATTCACTTGTAGCTCATAATGTAGACATAACCTAAGGAAGTAAGACTTTTAGGGGGGTGTAACTTATTAAATTGTAGGAAGGGGGAGTTCTTGGTTCTGAATTTCCCAAAGTTGAGGAGCAAACACTAGGATTCACACTGCTCCTAAGCTATCTGACAGAGTGCCAATTTTCACAAGCGTGACCCACGACCTGCAATTACCTTGCAGGTGGTTAAAAAAAAAAAATGACATTTTCAATGCCACATCACTACACAATACTTTTTGTACCACAGAAACGTGGCCACCATTTATATATCCATTCTCTTTCTCCTCATTTTTGTATGTATTTTCCTTTTGACAGCTTTAAGTGACAAGTGGACACAGAAAACCTTGATGGTCACAGAGTCACTTCACTTTGACATTGTCTGAACTCTGTTCATTTCACCAGCATAAAGCTGGAATAGCACAGCAATCGCCTGCTTCCAGGATCTTAACATTGATTTCATCGGCTGCTGCTACATGGAGAGCTGTGTATCTTTATTCTAGCTCAGCACAAGACACAGATCCAAACAGATTGTAAAAGTACCAAACAAACTTCAGTACAGTACTAAATTCTGTCTTGGCTGAAGTTAAAATAATTGACTTTTTATAGTATTTTACCTACATTACATATGGTAATGCTTGACAAAACTATATACATACATTGTTACAAAGTCATGCATCAGCCTTCCCATAAATTTGTTTGCTCTGAGACCCATATTTCAGTCATTCCTGACAGATCCATTAAAATTCAGCCCGTTACAGCTCATGAGAGTGTAAAAAAAAAAAAAAAGAGCGAAAACCAAAAGGTGGAGAGTGAAAGGAAGATTACAAAGGTTACAATAAATAGAAAGACATTTTTCAAGCACATGCAACAAGAGGTCATTAAGTGAGACAGTGCAATCTCTGAGATAGTGAAGATGGATTATTGACAGAATCAGCATAAATGGCTGTAAAAAAATTTAAAAATTAAGTCCATATTTCTAGAGGAGACCAGAGACATAAATCTCCTGAGGAGAAGAAACAGCTCTGGAGGAAATCAGAGCCTTATTTGCTATGTGATAATCAAATTAAAACAGCTGACCCAGAACACAATTCTAGGCGCAGGATGGATCCAGAATTCTGGAGGAGGTGGCTGAAGAGAGATGAGAGCCATTAGCACAGTGCTGTACTGAAAAGCAGTGGGAAGGCAAGGTGGAGGACCCAACTTTTGAATAATTAGCCGAGTGCTGAAGGAGGGTAGGAAAAGAGCAAATTCTAATGTGTTGACTAGGTGAATGGAGATACTGAATATAAGTCAGAGAGATTATTCTAACACCTTTTGTAAGCAGCTAGTGAAGCCATATTTTAACTAGCACTACAGTCCAATGTTAATGTTCTCACTTTAAACTAAGGCTAGACTGAGCTAATTAAGGTAGGGTGGGTTGAGGAGCTATGTGTACCAGGGAGTAATTGTGCCTCAGAGCTTGTTGACACAAACACTCAGTGTCTGTGTGGACCGTGCTGATGCATGCTGAGAGTTCTTTAATGCACCTCCACATCAAAGCCACGTGGAACAAAGCACACATCAGCCAGGTTGATATGTGCAGTTTGAATGCAGCAGGCTAGTGTGGGGTGGATTTACACCCCCATCTTGCCGTGGGCTAAATGTTTGTGTAGATAATAGCTTCAGAGGCATAATTTCTCCCCTGCTCTTCTCTTGTTCTGGGGGAAGTGCTTTGCTACCACCCTATTCAGGGTGCAGTGCACTTCCCCCACCATGCCCACCCAATTTCTTGCAGTGGGGAGCGTTGGCTGCATGGCTCCTGCTCTCTCCTGTCATGCCCAGACCCATAAGCCAGACAAGGTTAACAAAGGTTTGCAGAGAGTTACACGGAGGGAGCCCTATTCCTTTGCACAGTCATATAGCGTGAGGTCATAATCCAGCCCAAACTAATGAAGTTAAGAGGAAAGGACCCAACCTCTAAAATTAAGACTGCTTGAGCACAGTGTTCTAGACAGCATCTCACCAGCACCTTGTATACAGCACCAGTATCACTTCCTGAGATTTGTATTCTCTTTTACTCCATTCATTTTTCAGTTCTAGTCTTGCAGAATATACAGCCTTGTCTCAAATTTGTGGCAAGTGATTTTTTTCTACCATATTGTACTGGCAAGTTATATTTAATTTATTCTCATCTGTCCCTCACCTCTAGGTTTGCCTTCCACATGTCTTTATGTTTTAGATATTCCCCATCCCCGTCAACACTGGGTATTCGACTGTACTTCACTTTTTGCTCACTTGTTCTTTGAACCAAGTCTGCAGATGAATAGCTCCACTCCTGCACACCGACAAAATGTTCAGATAGTCCACATAGATTTGTAAGAGGGGGGGTTGTTCTTTCTCATTCATTTGCAAAGGCAGATAGTCCAAGACCCAACTCAGCCCATGATACTCATATTTAAAGAAAACCAGAAAGGACTTAATATCCAGCATTAGAGAGAGTAGACCTCAGTGGAAACTTCATTTTCAGCTTGAGAAGTTCCCATTTACAGCCACTCTATTTCCATTGTTTGACAGAGTTCAGCAAGCTGTTTTAACCACCGTAGCAGTTTTTCCAGTGCTTTGTCCAATAAAACTCAGTGTGGTGTCTTATCAAATGCTTTGTGAACATTTAAGTGCTGTATATAACATCCACTGTGTTTCTCCTGTCTATAGTGGCAGTAATACTTGAAGGACCCCCGTACGTTAGTTAAAACAAACTTTCCCTCTTTTAAATCCATGCTGTCTGACTCTAATTAAATGTGCTTTGAAAGTGTTTCCCAACTACTGTAGGTTGTGAATAATCTTTTCTAGGCTTTTTCCCTTTACCAGTGTTGCACTGATCACTGTAGAATTGGTCTTTACAGTCTTGTCATTTTTTTTTTTTGGAGTAATGGTTGTCTTAGTCCTCAGAAAACTCTTCTCAAAGAAATTCTGAACATAAAATTGAAGGTGTCCCTAATCTCTCTCCTTTTCTTTTAAGACTCAGGATGTAAACTCTTAGGGCATGGTAATTTATCCGACTTATAGGTCTGTCTAAACTATACTTTCTGAAATGCTGGGAAACACTTTTTAAAAGCAGTTTCCAGTGATTTCATTGTAGTGACTTCAGGCCAGATATGCAGCTTGTGTAAATCACCCCTAGCTCTTAATTCTAGTGGAGGTAGGCCAGTGTTCAGCAGCTGAGAATCTGATTCCAAACCTTCAAAGAATTGAGGTGAGTGGGTAGTGCAGAAGTCAGGGTTGTGGGGAGTGAAGAGGGGTTGGTTCATAGCAGAAGGTTGGGGTGTGGGGGTGCAGGAGTCAGGGCAGGTGCTTGGGGGTGAGAGGGCTCTGAACTTAGGGTTTGAGGGGGGGGATGCAGGAGTCAGAGACCTACAGCACTTTAACCCAAGCCTAGTCCCCATTATGTGATGGCCACCAGGTTGGCTGACCCACTAGGGACTGAAACAAGGACCTCCTGAGCTTTATTTAAAAAAAAAAGTTGTTCCAGCTTGAGTTAATATGCCAGACTCTCACACTGAGAGCTCTAACAAACCATGTCTGTGGATTGGACGTAGAAATGTGAGCATGGCACACAGTCAGTGGCAGACTACATTTGCACACTGGCTTATTATTTCAGGGTGTTTCATGAGTGGTGGACCGCTGACATTGGTCTATTAATTCTTTGAGAAAAGACCACTGAAAGATATATTAGTAGTGGGAAATATGTATAAAGAATAAAACAGATTTTGCATGAAGAACGTATAATTCTTAATGAGAAGGCCTCTTGCAGAGCAGATTGTGTCTATAAATTAATATTATATCACATTTTGGGCCTGCCAAGATTGATATTGTGTATCATCAATGCAATGAATAAATTACGAAGCACCACAAAGAGTTGAAATAATGTATATAAACCATTTGAAAGTGGAGCTCTCTAAGGTGCTGATCCTGCAAATGTCCATGTACTTAACTTTGATTACATAAGTGTTCCAGTCTGCTGAGTGCAACTATTATTGTCCACAGTTTCGCATGTGTGTGTTTGCAGGATAGAATTCCTGCTTATATTGGAAGAAACCAAGTATTTGGTGTGATTCCTAAGAGGTTCTGAGAATTAGTAACTCTCAGTCACTTTGGTGGAATTTTCTAATGGTCATCAATCCTCAGGATCAACTCTAGTGGATACTACTACTTAATTCAGCACAGATGTGGCATATTACAAAAGCGCTAACCTACCCATATGTGTTTTCTCATAAGATACAAAAGTCAACCAGAGCATTCTAGTTAGAGCACAGCTTCTCAGACTGAAGTCTGTGGATGTTGACCACAAATAGCGCCTTTCCTAGTGGTCTGTAGGAAGGAGTATTTTGAAAACCAAGTAGCAGATTTTTTGGAGAGAAAGTGATTCAGGAGTGAATCTCTCAAGGAATATTTTACAGAGTTAAAAGGTTTGAGAACTAGGCTACATCAAGACTATAGTTTTTCCAGGATACTGGAGGGATCCCGAAAAAACTGTTCCGCGTCCAGGGAACACGTTTGATCTTCTGCTTTTTTTGCAGAAGAGCAAACGCGCTCTTTAAAAGCCCCATATTCCTCGTTCCACAGGGAATAAGGGGGCTTCCAAAAGAGGGGGGGTTTCTGACATTTGGCCCAGTCTAGATGGGCCAAATGTCGGAAATGCCTCTTCCGACAAAAAAATCGGGAAAAGCGACAGTGTAGACCTAGCCCTAGTTGGTCACAGAACCCTAAGATATACAGCATGTAAAGGACTAATTCTAAACAATTTCATTAAGTTTACCCACACCCTTTCTGAAAGACAGTGCAATATGCACACTTCTTGTTACACAAAGCATTTGCCACAACAGGTACTGGTCCCACAAGAATTTTCATTAGGTTTGACCATGAGCACAGGTTCCTTTGAAAACAGTTGAAAATTTGCTTTTCTGTGGTTCAGAAATAATCTAGAGGAAGAATGAGGTCAAACACTAGTGCTAAAAAAAAGACTTAACATCATGTCCATGTAATCAATTTCAGATTGTAGCAGCTCTTCAGATTTTTGCATTAGAATGTTCCATGGCTGCCTTCTTATTTGGGAAAACTTTTCATCTGTGTGTAACATACCTGTACACCCACATACTCTGTTTTACACAACTATATTAACTCTGGTTTATGAAAAATCTGGGTAATGTGTGTGCAGTTTAAGTAGTGATTCTGTAAGTATGTAATTCTGTCAAAATATTAAGGCACTCAGCCTTTTTGTGCCATCACTGGATCACTGAAATGGTAATTTTGCTTTTTAATGACCAGTTCCCTGTGTCTTGTTCTCTCTGAAATTTACAGCTTGCACTTAAAAATAAGGTATCTAAAAAGTGGCTTCAGATCAAAAGCAGCTCCCTTTCCAGTCTCCCCTTCTCAGTTTCTAAATCATTTGATGTCCGAGAACTAGTTTACATCATGCTTGACATTTCAGAAACACAGGTCAATGTGTATTTGGTTTCTAAAAATGGTATATCCAGTTTGAGATCTGTCCAGAAAATAATGGCTTAATTGTGAATAAATTTGTCCACTGTTCATAGCATTTTCCAAGATACAGCCACTGTTCCTTGGCAATTAACTCCATCAGGCCTTGATATAATTGCATTCTTTAGAATAACACCTGGCTTTCATAGAGCTCTCATTAGCTTCATCTCCCAAGGAACCTATGATGAAAAAGCAGTGGCATAGGATACACTCTGGATCAGATTCTAATTTTCATAACTCTGCTGTAAATACAGATTAACTCAATTAAAGTTGATGAAGTTGGCCCAAATGTAAAGTAGTTTTACTTAGATCAGAATCTAGCCATAATATTTTAGATGTATGTAATATAAATACATAGATATGCATATGCACTATAAATTAAGTTGTGCAAAAAAATAATCCTAAATTCCTTTCCAAACCACTTAGGAGGTCATTTTGAAGTGCAGTATTTTTGGCTGTCTAGAGACTGCTCTTAAGTAATTTGTATGAACAAGGAGACTCATGAGTCATTTGTCCAGCATGCTGAACTGCCCTCTGTCTATTATAGAGGGTTCCTCCTTAGTGCTTTAAGCTTACTGAAGAAAGAATTATGCACAAGCAATGAGCTAAGCTTTTCTAGTTCCTAGGAATACATAAGGATAATCCCTTACAGATATATAGTAATAACAATAACACTTCTCTCTTACAGAACAACTTTTATCCTGGGTTCTCATAATGCTTTACGGTTCAATAATTATATATCCTTTTTTTAGCTGGGAAAACAGCGAACTTGTATGATTTGCCTAAGCAGGAAGTGGCGGAGACCAAATTAGACTCCGTTTTGCCACTTCCTAACCATTACTTCAGGACTTTCCAGTGTATGGTCAGTTCCCCCAAAGTATGTCACTGATTTTTTTATAGTTGGTGTGAAGGAGAAAAAGAATCTGCAAAACAGAGCAGGTTCTAGATCCCAGAAGGAACACTTTAGTCCTTTCCCCTCTCCTGCTGTCTCTGCTCTGCCCCTTTCCTAACCAGAGCCATTCCAGATGGAGTCCTCAGACTTCCCCTCCTCCCTCTGCCTGCACAAAACACAATTGTAGACACTTTGAGGCTGTATCTGTGGCCGAGGCTGTACTCCACTCTAGTTCCGCTGCCCTCTGGGGATATCAGTTGTGGGCTCCCACATGGAGTTGAGGTCACGGGCATGTATGTGGCACAATTCACTAACTCCCATGGCACCTGTCCTTTCTGCAGCGATTGAAAGACCCTAGCACACATCTATATATAGGGAGTGTCAGACAGCAACCCCTCTTCTTTGTCCTTCAGAACTTCTGACTGACGTTCTGACTGCATTTTGCCCCACATCCCCTGCTCTGCTCACCCCCCATCTGTGGCCCCACAGACTTGTGAGAAGTCTTTGTAAGCTGATGGCCAGCCATCACATCCAGAGAAGGCAGCTGGATGTGGGGGTATTCTGTGACTGTGGGGCCTATTTCTGGTGCTTTGTGAAGTCACACCTCTGAGCAGCATTCCTCTGGGCAGTGTCCACTGACTCCTTTGAGGAGTAGTCTGTGCCATTGGGGATTCTCTGCTCAGTGTTCCCTTCCTATTGCCCGATTTTCACTTACAACCTTCACACCCTTCATTTGTTGTCCCTGGTATTTATTTGTGGCCTTGGTTCACTGGTCCCACCCCTGAGATGAGAGGCACAGCCATTAGCTAAGGGTAGGCGGAGGCCCTCCATCTCCTAGCAACCACAGTAAGTTCAAGAATCTATATAGTTGGTCTCAATATCCTATCAGCATGGGTTGCCCCCAGTTTCAGTGCTGTGCCAGCAGAGGATGGTGAAGCCACTTGCAGCCATCCACCCAGCATCCAGAAACACCTCTCCGTAGAAGCCACAAACGTTGTTGTAGCAGGGTGCTGGTGCAAGAGCACATAATTAGCCCCTGTGAGCTCCAAGCAAGGGAAACTGACAGGCATGATGCTGGCCTGAGGATGGGCCCCACCTCCCAGCCTGATGAGCCAAGCGCTGTTAAGGCTGAGAAGGAACCAGGGCAGGGAGGCAGGCAGGCACTGGAAACCTTCTAGCTGAAGATTGACTCTGCCTGTAAAGACTATGTAGTTTGGCACTGATGGTGGAACAAGCTTAGGTGAATAAAGACATGGGTGTTGCACAACCCTGAGGTCCCTCTGAGCCTGATTTGGAAGGGCAACTGTGCCCGGGAAGGGGGGCTGGTCATGTGCCCCAGTATAGTTGTCCTCACACAAAACAAGCTATGTATTTCTTCTGTGAACCCAGCTTTTATTAGAACGGAAAGGGTTGTGCCAGGGTGGGGAGCTTTTGTTCTGTCCAGGGCCATTGGCCCTCAGAAAAAAATAGTTGCAGGCCACACACAGTCCTGCACAGGGGGCACAGAGGCTCAGGGCTTCCCACCACAGCACTCCCAGCTCCAGCCACACAGCAGGGCTTGGGGCTTTTGCCAGGCTCTAAGGCCAGGCCAGAAATGAGGCGTTCAGGATGTGAGAGACGGCTCTAAACTGGGAAAGAAGGTTTGGGTGCGGGGGGGGGTAGGGAAGGAGGAGGGCACCAGCTGGGAATGTGGGCCCTGAAGTGGGGCTGGAGGGGTGAGGTGAGGTGTTTGGGGTGCTGGCGGAGGTCTGAGCTGGGGTCAAGGGGTTTGGAGTGCAGTGGTGGGCTCAAGGCCGAGGCAGGATATTGGAATGTGGGATGCGGTTTGGGTACAGGCTCCAGGAGGGAGTTTGGGTGCAGGAGGGGGCTCAGGGGATGGGTGCCAGTCATGTAGCACTTACCTCAGGCAGCCCCTGGTTGCTCCCTCAGCAAGGCTAAGGCCATTGGCTTTGCTCTATTCCTGGCAAAAAGCCAGCATGTCCAGCCCCTAGACAGGTCAGGCAGCTCTGTGCGATGCATGCTGCCTCTGCATTTCCTATTGGCATACATTCCTGGGTAATGGGAGCTGTGGGGCAGGAGCAGCATGCAGAGCTTGCCTTATTGCCCTTGTACTGAGGGGCCACAGAGAGAAGATCAGGACTTCTGACCAGTGGTGTGGAGGTTTGCTGTGGGCCAGGTGAAATGAAGCAGCAGGTCTGATCTGACCCAGGGGTGTAGGTTCCCACCCCTAGGTTGTGCAAATGGGTGGATTGTAGTAATGAGCCTTTAGGACCCAGAGTGAAAAGTGCTGCTTAGAAAGTACTGGCTGTTTGGTGGTAATGTACAATTGTTGTCAGCAAGGCAAGTGACTATGTGGCAAGCTAGGCAGATCCACACCCTGTCTTAAACAAGTCCTTGAAACAGAGCCCCCGGACTGTAGGGTGCATGCCCAAGCGAGCGGCAGAACTGGGCCCAAGCCAGCCTCTCAGGAGTGTGGAGGAAGAGCACCATCCAGTCCTACTCCTGGCCCTATCTGCTGGCCCCACACACAGCTCTTTGCTCCCGGGGTTCTGGCTGCTAGCCACACACCCAGGATCTGGCTGCCAGCCACTCCTCTGACCCAGCTGTGGCCCATTCTTGGCCCTCTTACTTCTGTCTGTGTCCAGCCCCTGGGGGCTAGGGGAGAAGGCAGCCCAGAGAGAGTGGTAAGGGGGAGGGTCAACCCTGAAAAGTTTGGGGGCCACTGTCTTAGAAATACTTTATAAAGCAGCTTAAGAACAAACTGATAATAAGCTACTAAAATGCTATTTAGAGATGGGCAAAATAGGAGATGGTTTTTGTTTTGCAAAATGTGTGGTTCATATCGGGGACCTCTTTCATCTGAACCATCAGAGTTCAAAACAAGATAAGTCGTTGGGGGAAATACTCTGGATTTAAAAAAAAAAACTCTAAAGATAATATTTTCAGATTTTATCCCTCCTCTCCCTCTTTCACTAAATTTCTAGTAACCTTTTTTCCTCTTGAGCTTGATCCATTGTACGAATTACCTATTCTGATTAACAGAAAAACTACAGATACTGTACAATTGTTTCAGTAAGCACACACACACAGACCTCTCCAAAGAAGAAAAGAAATACCAATGTCTGTTTAGCCAAGTTGTCTCATTCTCCCCTTCCCTCCCCCCTTGTTTTGGTAAAACAGTAAGTGAGCGCTCAATCAAGGAAGGCTGTGACCACTTCTCACACTGTGCCCATCCTTCCAATTAACATTGTGGTCTGTTGTTTTTATTAGAAGCCAGCTAGGATAATTACCTACCTCTGCTATGAGGAGATTTTCCCCCTCACTTAACCCAGAGAGGAAAATCTGTTAAATCAGTGACATTTCACCCCACATTATGTGAGACATTTTTGAAAGGACAGTGCAGCCAAGAATAACTTAATTTTCACCTTTTGTCACATGGAGGAGGGAGGCTAAGGAAGTTTTAAAAAGAATCCACTGTAGTGGATCAGGTCCACAGCTAAGATACGTGACTGGCAGTTGACTTCAGCAGAGCTACACTGATTTGTACTAGCTGAGAAACTGCCCCGATTTTTTTTTCTCCACACATGAAATCAACTTACTGGTTTTGAGTTCCAGAAAGGCCTACATAACTGTGGCAGTGTGACGGACCGGGCTAGGTCTGGGCACTGCTAGGGCGTCCGCTCAGGGTGAATTGCTCAAATTCGGGGCTCCTTACAGCCCCCAGACTGGAGACCTTCCCAAACAGGCCACAAACCAGTCCCACAGAGCACTTCAGCTGCCTGCCTGAAGCCTCACGAGCAAAACCCCTCCGACATCCCAGCAATATCCGTGCCCCAGATGGCCCCGGGCCTCATACACAGGTGAGGGGTCTTAGAACCCAATCTCACCTATCCCGAACAAGTTCTGTCCGGTTCCAAGAAACCAGCCACAGATCCCCGGTCAATTTACCCTCTGGACCTTACCCGCAAATCACGCTGAGCCAGTCCTTTAGAATCTACCATCTAAAGGTTTATTACTACGAGGAAGAAAAGCACGAGAGTGAGGTTGCTAAAGTATTATACGTTACATGCATCGAATCTCCCAGTTCTCGATGCAGGCTCTAGCAGAGATGTTATAGCTGCTGGCTTAGAAGTCCTTGTTGCACATCCTAGGTTAGGATGGGTCCACAGTTCTTTCCTGCTCTTCGATCCCTGCACTGCTGCCTCTGGGGTGAAGTGGTAAGCTGAGTACCAAATGCAGACGGCCACATGGCAAATTTATACCTCCTTCCTGGTCTCTTCTTGGCTGCAGCAGGTCACCTGGCCTGCGGCCTATCCCTGTGTCCCCTGCTGGTAGCTCTTAGGAGTCATTCCTCATTCCTGAGGTGTGTCCTTGGCCCATTGAGTGCTATTGTTCCACATAGCCTTGCTAATTAGCATGTCCATAGGCCAGGCTCTGCCCATTGCTCAACCACACACAGAGAAACATTTGGTACTCATACAAGGTACAATCTTATACTTTCACACACAGATATTAAACAATCACATGAGTAGCACATAAAGAATCAGCAGACAGTAAGTTTCTATTCGACATCTCACATGGCCCCCTTTATACCACTTTTGGGGCAAACACCCCCCCCCCCGTGAGTGCAGCAGTGATCTAGCTGCTCCCCTCAAAATCCAGTAACATGACAGGCAGCCCCATTTAACTTGTAAGTGGAAGGGCACATGAGTGAAACAGGTGCATCAGGGAATTTCTTCACTGTGTATACATTGGGGAAGTTGACTCCACATCACATCCCTAACCCCAAAAATGTCTGTGCATAAAGGAGCAAGTTCAGCAGCTGGGCACCCTTCCACCAGAATCTTGGAGAGCCTGCACTGCTCCTAGATAAGGAGGTTGATTATTGTTCCCCTTAAAATCCTGTGCAGCACACCCACTTTCTGTCCAGTTTCTCTGGCTTTCTGAAAGATTCAAGTAATTCATTCACCATTTATGCCACTCAATATGCCTAAATGTAAAGTTATGCATCTAGGAACAAAGAATGCAGGTCATACTTATAGCATGTGGGGACTCTATCCTGGGAGGCACTGACTCCAAAAAATACTTGAGGTTCCTGGTGGATAATCAGCAGGATACAAGGTTCCACTGTGGCCAAAAGGCTAATATGATACTTGGATGTATAAATGGGAATGTAGAGTAAGAGTAGGGAGTTATATTACCTCTGTATTTAGCATTGGTGTGACTGCTGTTAGAATACTGTGTACAGTTCTGATGTCCACAGTTCAAAAAGGATGTTGATAAATTGGAAGGGGTTCCAAAAAAGAGCTGCAAGAATGATTAAAGGATTGGAAAACAACCCTTATAATGATAGACTGAAAACCCTCAACCTCTTTAGCTTATCAAAAAAAATTAGACCGTGCTTGTCACCCCTTATAAATACTTACATGTAGAGCACAAATTTGATAACAGGGGTTTTTAAGCTACCAGAAGGGTATAACGAGATCCAGTGTCTGGAAGTTCTAGCTAAACCAATTTGGTCTAGAAACAAGATGAAACATTTTAAAAGTGAAAGTAATTAACCTTTGGAATAACTTACCAATGGTTGTGGTAGATTCTCCATCATCACCTGCAATTTTTTAATGATCTTTTTCTGGTTTAAATAAGAATTCATTCGGGGAAATCGTATGGCATGTGATATATGGGAGGTCAGACTAGGTAGTCACAATGGTCCTTTCTGACTTTATAATCTATGAAACTATGTCGCCACTTCTAAGCACTTCTGTGATCGTAAAGCCTTTATGAATGCCCAGCCAATCAAGTTCCTTGAAGAGTGGAATCTACTGTTTCTTAGTTTTGGCAAAGAGGGGTAGCCTCCTGCAATGTAACAGCCACAGACCATCCCATTTTTCACTGTCGCAGAGAAGGAAAGAGTTTCTTTAATATTTCTTAAAACTTTGGCATTTTTATAAGAACATTCATTAACATTTCAGCACTCCATAGTAATTTGTAATGCATTAAGACAAGTACCTGGCAACGTCTCCCTTCCAGTTAGTATCAATTTTGGTAACTACACCCTGACTGCTGGACACATACAGAAAGGCTTTCTCAGTTGCCCTTGGCAATGACGATTCTACAGGGACATCTGAGCTAGGCACTTACAGCCTGTAACATCTCCCACTCCTCCACAATGATTAGTCATTGTCCTTTTGCTATAGGTTACAGATTCTGTAGTTCCCACTTCCTCCTCCTCATCAAGACTTCACACAGGAAGGTATTTACAGGGGCTTACAGCTTCTGGGGCTTTAGAACATCTAAATGACTTTGTGAGCTGCTGCTGCTTTCCCATTCAGAGATCCTCTCTCTGGCTCACCAATTTGGAAATTTCTAGACTTTCCACTGCCTCTGTGGTATAATCTCTGCTTTTATGATCTCTTGCAAATCTCTTTCCACGGTGCATCACAATTCCGTGCCAGTAAAGAACAAGACAATGTGTAACATTTTCAGAAATGCCTAAAAGACTTAGGCTCTTAAGCCCCGTTTTCAAAAGTGACTTAGGCACTTAAGACACTACATCCCATGGACTTTGAGATCGTCTGGGAGGGAAATGGCAGGAGGTTTGGCATGGGGAAGGAGATCTGGGCCCATTAGTCTCCTTCCTCTGGACCCCACTTGTTAGCCCTCTGAAACACTGCTCGCCCCTCATGCTATCCATGAACATAATTTAGCTCTTGGATGTTGGCAAGGTGATTGTGGTTTTTACAATTGAAAGATTCCAAATAGCCTGATACAGGTCACAAGGGAGGGAGGCTACCAGGAGGCTGAGGGGCCTTCTAAGTTCATGGGGAGAGTCTCTCTAGAGGATCTTCAATCCTTGCATCGGGCTTGGGAAGCAGCAGGAAATAGCCACAGAAGGAGGCAGTAAGGGCTCATTGCCCCCGCACCTTCTACCTGGAGGCCTGTGAGCAGTAGGATGGATGGAAAGATTTCCCCCTGGCTTTGCTAATTTTTAAGCCTCCCATCATCCATAGCACTTTCTTCTTGCAAATTTTCAGTGGAGAGCTGGAAGTCTTACAAAAGATGAGAGGCGGTAAGCTGCACTTCTGTGCATGTCCTGGGCTCTGTCAAAGAGGTCTGCAGAAGTTCTTGAGAGTGCTGCTCTTTTTGCTGACCTTTCAGAAACTCGCTACATCAGCTCTCCTCTTCACAAGAGGATGGGTGGTGACTTTGGTTAGCAGGAACTTCAGTGACCAGCAGAGTGATCTGCCCCCATTAATGTCCTAACATCTGCTGAATCTCTGGATTGGGGCTTTCTTCCTCCTCCTCCTCCTAGTGAGAAGACTCTTTTCCAGCAGTATTTTTAAGAGTATTTTAAAAAATAGGAAAGTTTCCACACAAAAATACAGTTAATGAGAAGCTAAGCTTATAAACACACATATTGCATTTTAAATCTTTCAAGAAGGTTGGAATGTTAAAAAATGTATAAAATGTTAGAAACCCAGGAAATTCAGAGTGACAGTTGCATTTGTACAATAAGCCAGAGTCATACTAAGATAGCTTCCACAATTGTAACTTTGCCCGAGAAGAAAGAAGAAACCATGACTCATACTTTGAGGGAAGAAAACATAAAGTAGGAGAGTTCCATTACACTAAGTAGTCACTGAGAAGTGTAAGTAAAGTGATCATAATGCTGCAAGAGCTGGGTGGGCAGTAAAGTGCCTGCAGGCTGGATATGGTTCATCAGGATTAGTTCCTGGTGGGCTGCCAGACACTTTATTTAGCTGAGTGTCTGCAGGTGTGGCCACTTGCAGCTCCCATTTCACTGTTCCCAACCAATGGGAGCAGTGAGAATCAGTGGTCCTCCTCACTCTGTTTCCTGTAGCTCCCATTGGCTGGGAATGGTAAACTGCATGCAGGGGGAGCTTCAGGAAACAGAGCGAGCCAAACTACTGCCTCCCACAGCTCCCATTGGCCAGGAACAGTGAATGGGAGCTGTGAGCAGCCATACCTGTGGACACTCAGGTAAATAGAATGTCTGGCAGCCCGCCAAGAGCTAACCCTAGCGAAGCCATCTGGGCCATTTATTACCCACCCCTGTGCAAGAGGAACTAAACTCATTACAGAGTAGCTGTAATAAACTTATTTCAAAATGCACTTCATCATAGCCTAATTTTCCATATGCATGTCCAGAATGCCAGCATTATGTCCAGAGGGATACCCACTTTTCAGTTCCAAACAGATTTTTTACTCTGCTCCTTTTTAAAGAGAGAGATGTTCAAATGTGGATGCATTGTGTATTCTTGTTTAGCAAATTACACACAATTGTTGATCTTTAGGTGACATACATTATTAAAGGCTTTTTAAAAACCCAAGGGTTGTGTGCATAAAATGCCTGGCTAAGTGATGCATCAAGAAATGTATTATTGTGCCAGTCTTTCACTTGCTAAGTATTAAAAAGCACATTCACATTTATCATACCGGTATTTAACAATCTAAAACAATTCCCAATTATTTCCAGGCTTGAGTGTTACAATCACGAGTTGGAAAGGTCCATAAATCAAGTCAACAATTTCACCATCACTCTCTGAACTGGTATCTTTCACTTAATGATACCCAACTGCCAATGGGACTTCCTTAAGATGAACTATTGAAAAAACTATGCAGAGATTTCTAAATCTCAAACTTTATATACACTCTTACATCCCGACTGGGGCAGAGTTATGTTTGTGGTGGCTATTTTAATGTGTATCTGTGTATCTTAAACTCTGAATTTCATGGGCTTCTAATTTAATATATCAACCTATTTGTTAGTGTTACTATTTATTATTTGTATTATGGTATTGCCTGGAGGCTTCCCATCACAATGAATAAGTTTATGCATGCGTGTTTATGTGTGTATGTATATGTAAACATTTTATTGTGTGCAGAATTTTGTGTTGCTTAAGTTCAAAATTTGTTGTGAATAAGAATCACAACTTTTTTTTCTAGCCTAGAAGATTCCATATCACCTATAGGTGCAATTGGTTATTTAGGCCACAACCTTCATAAACTCATAGATTGCAAGGCCAGAAGGTGTGTCAGTTTTGACTGCTTCCCACAGTTCCCATTAGTCGGGCATGGTGGTCTGTGGCCAATGGGAACTGTGATCGCCTGTACCTGCGGAGGCACAGGTAAACAAAGCATCTCACGGCCAGCTAGTGACAAAAACCCCTGATCTGGTTGAACCTCCTGTCTAACACAAGCCATCAGTCTGCCCCAGGACAATTCCTAGGGCAGGATCCCATTAGCCCTTGATTTGAAAGTTGTCAGTGAAGGAGACTCCACAATCCTTGATATAACATTTCAGTGGTTAATTACTGCCACTGTGAAAAATTTATGCCATATCTCCAGTCTGCATTTGTCTAGCAACCACTGGATTATGCTATACCTTTTTCTGCTAGATTGAAGGGCCCATTATTAAATATTTGTTTCCTCTCTAAGTACTTAGAGACGATAATCAAGCCACCCATTGTCCTTCTTTTAGTTAAACTAAATAGGTTGAGCTCCTTGAGTCTATCATTATACGGCGTATTTTCTAATCCTTTAATCATTCTCATGGCCTTTCTCTGAGCTCTCTTTAATTATCAACATTCTTCTTGAATTGTGGACACCAGAACCGATCATAGCATTCCAGCAGCAGTTGCAGCAGTACCAAATACAGAGGTAAGATCACCTCTCTACTACTCCTTGAGATGTCCCAGTTTATACATCCAAGGTTTGCATTAGCCCTTTTGTCCACAGTGCCACAGCGAGAGCAGCTCATTGTCAAGTGATTATGTCCCATGAACCCTAACTCTTTCAGAATCATTGCTTCCCAGGGAGAGCCCCACAATGCATAAGTATGGCCTGCATTCTTTGTCCCTAGATGTAAACATTTACATTTTGCTGTATTGAAATTCATAGTGTTTGCTTTCGCCCAGTTTACCAAATGAACTAGATCACGTATTACTGGCGACCTGTACTCCTTGTTGTTGTTTACCACTCTGCCCCAGTTTTTTGGTCATCTGCAAAGACTTATGCATGTGTTTAAATTTACACATTGTGAGACGTCCAACTGACTTCAAGTGAAGTGTTTAAAATGAAAGTAAAATAATCATTTGCATAATCTCAGGAGGATCACCATCTTACAATACAACAAGAAGACTTATGCACCATTGCCCAGGTCCTTCAAGGCAGGGGACTGGCAGTGTGAGAGATGCAGGAGGCAGGGTGGGGGTTGAGGAGGGGCTCAGGGCAGGGGACTGGGGATGTGGGGGGTTGTGATGATTGGGGGTGAGGAGGAACTCAGGGCGGGGGCTTCCATCTGCCAGAGCTCCAGCTGGCCATTCTCTTAGTGGTGCAGCTGCCACCAGTGATCATTCTCCAGTATAGCTTCCCCCTGTACATGCTGCCCCCAGTGGCCACTGTGAGTATTGCATCTCTTCCCCCTCCCTTTCCATGTTATGGAAAACTGCCCCAATCCAGGGACTTCCCATTTTCCTGGCTCAGCCAAACCCTGACCTTACTTTCAGTTAGGATAAGAGGAAGCTGCATGCCAAATTATATAAAAGAGGGAAATTCCTCCTCCTTGGAGTAAAGGAGGAAATACCATTCTCTGTGTCACATTTCCTTCCTGCTGCTGTTCCTCCTGAGAGATCTCAACTACAAGCCGCATAGTCCGCTGAGTCTAAAAACTTAGTCTAAATTTTCACCAGGCCAGTCTATGAGTGACACATGACTCCTCGCCACACTTTGGATTGGTCGTTGCCGGATTTGTCATGTATTGTGACATCTCAATGAATTTTTAAATCTTGCTGATGCTTTATAATATATTTTAAAGTGAGTCCTTGCCTATCTCTGTCAGGTACTATACTGGTTTAGGGATTCAGTTCTTGCACAATATGATGATAGGCACTATATAAATACCTAAAATAGATGTTTTTTGAGATGCTCTTCACATATTTTGCTATCTCCTAAACAGCTCACAAAAGCACTTTGTACTTTCTTAAAGAAAAGAGGCAGCATCACACTCACAGCTCATCTGATGAGAAGTGGGTTTTATCCACAAATCTCATGATACAATATATTTGTTAAGTCTCTAAGGTGCCACAGGACTGCTCGTTGTTTTAAATACTTCAAGTACTGCTAAACTTTCTTTACTCTATACTGAATATTTTTGTACCTGCCTTAAAATGACAACTTTAATGGATTGAATTTGTTTCCCTTGTTAAATTGCTATTTAGTAACTTCCTATATTCACGTTCCTTTGTGAATTTCAATAAAAATTCCCATGTTCCATGGGATCCAGGGAAAGCTGGTCAAGAATTTCCCATCTGAATTACTTTCTGATGGGAAAATAAGTTTCTGCAAAATCAAGGTTTTCCAGTGGAAAATCATGTAAGTTCAATCTTAATCAAAATATTTCATTTTGCTGAACTGTCCTGAAACATTTTATTTCACACCTGTTCATTAAAAAATTGAACTGTATTACCTTGTTGGGGCACTCTTCTATGGGCTGAGCTCCCTGGAGGATTGCATTTCCCATAATGCAGTGTGCTCATAAGGAAATACAGTTTAATCTCTAACCACACTCTGGTTAGTACATGATAGAAGCCATATACTCTGCATGGGTCCTCTTGGATGTAATTAAGTCAGGGAGCCTGGCTCACAGAGAAGACTGGGGACAACAGACTCCTGCAATACAGCTCCCATGAGACAGTGCATTCCAGTTGCAAAATGCAGAAGTGTTTCAACATTTCCAAAGTGGTGGGTTTTTTCAGAATTTTGGTTCTGCAAAAAATTTCTAAATTTCAAGTTTTATTCTTGGTGTGGGACAAAACCAGAGGTTGACATATTTGAATTTCCTATGAGACAAAACCTCCAGTTTTCACTCAGCTCAGGCTGGAAGCATCTCGACAAGCACTTATGATGTCCTGTTCAGAAGGAAAATGCATGTGATAGCTAGTATCCCTATGATGGGGGACAGAAGGATAGTCATTTCTGTTTTCCCTTTCTTGCCTCATCTGCCATACCCCACATTCCACCCCTTCATGCCAATGTTGCAGTAATTAATGGAACTGATGGCAGAAGAAGAGGGTAAGTACAAACAGCTCTGTAAACAGAGGACTAAGGCTTTAAGAATGGAAATAAGTACATGGTTCCTCAAGGATCCCTGGTTTGAAGTTTGTCCTTCATGAACTTTCCAAACCCCAGCAAAATTAAAGATGGGGTTCATTTCATTCTGTCTCTGACTCTGTACTTTCTGAAAATGACAAAATACAAGATTGTTTTATTTTGCTGATCAACTAAGAATCTAATATAGAGTCAACAGGAGATTTTAGATTTAAACAATCGGGCAGGAAAACTTCTTACCTGTTACCAAGTTAAATAAAAGAACAAGAATAAAACCCCTCTCTTCTGCAAAATAGTAAAGTATTCAGCACTTTGAATTTTGGTAGTATAAACCAAAGGGAGCCTTCCTTCTAGCCCTCAGGCCCTACTGCATCTGCTCAGAGACTGTAACACTTCAGATAGCCCTGGCTGAAACCCATGGAGCAGAAAGCGTGAATGAACTTCTAAGAAGCAAGGAGACTGTTAACATGTCAGTGGTTCTTAGTAATTAGGGAGGAGAAACACAGAAATATTCAAGCCCAAAAGAAAGAGAATGATCCCAGAATCAGTATGCTTTTAAAGATTTCTTCAAGGCATTCCCAGCCTCGTAATATATGTCTTAACTTATTTTTTATAGTAAGGCATTCTGTGGTTAATCATAGCCCAGCTAATATTCATAAGCCAGTTGGGATCCCCCTGTTCTCTTTGGGTGTGTCTACACTACAGCACTATTTCGAATTAAGTTAATTTGAAATAGTTAGTTCGAATTAAGCTAATTCGAATTAACGCATCTACACACAAGAACTATTTCGAAATAGCATCTTGCTATTTCGAAACAGCGCATCCACACTGAGTGGACCCTGAACCGATGTTAAGGCTGGCCAGAACCAGTGCCGGCAGGGCATCAGGTTAGGACTTAGTGTGTGGGGCTGCTGCCTGAGGCTAACTGAGCTCCGTGCTTAAAGGGACCCTACCCTCACCCCTGACAGACAGTTCTCAGGGTTCCCCGCTTGCTTGTCTACCTCGATGAGGGACAGCAAAGCAGTCCTGTCTTGGAGTGTCCTGGGTGCCTGCACTCGGGACACCACAGCACTTGGCCACATGGAGCCAGAGCTGCCCCTGGGCACGCCGGTGCATCTCGTGGGGTTCTTGCCATCAGCCCGGCTGCACTTGCTGCAG
Source organism: Pelochelys cantorii (assembly GCA_032595735.1). Lineage (NCBI taxonomy): Eukaryota > Metazoa > Chordata > Testudines > Trionychidae > Pelochelys > Pelochelys cantorii. The sequence goes on along the minus strand of CM064326.1, from coordinate 251,948,273 downwards.
GCTGCCATCCGGGGGGTCCATCGAGGGGCTGTCAGGATCCAGGAGTCCCTGCAGGAGAGCTTCCACCCCGAGGAGCCCTCAGAGCCACCCTGGTCCTCCCCACCAGGGGCTCGTGCCCCATTCCTCCCTCACATCCTTCCACTTACCCCTCCCTAGCCCCCCTTCCTGATGTCAAATAAAAGACACGTATGTTCAAAAATAGAAACTGGGTTTATTGAACAAAACTGGGGGGAGGGGATGAACCTCTGGGGAGACTGTGAAAAGGAGGTGGGAGAGGGGAAGAGAGAGGGTGGAAGAGGGGAGGGGGAAACCTGGGAGGAGGGAGCTGGAAGGGGGAAGCAAGGGGAAGAAGGGGGAGGGGAAGCTCAGGGCCCAGGGTTGGGGGTTTCGCCGGACCATCTTGATTTTCATGCAAACCTGCTCCTGGGTTTGCACGTGGCCTTTGGTGGCCAGGCTGGCAGCTATCCTGCCATAGATGGCTGTGTTCCTCTGTCTAGTGCAGAGATCATGGTCGTTGGGGGCATCCCCCCCAAACCTGAATAAGGTCCATGATCTCCACCCTGGACCAGGAAGGCGCCCACCTTCTCCAGCCCCTGTCAGGGTCCTGAGAGCTGGCAGACTGCTCCTGGGGAGTGGTGGAGGGCTGGCTGCCAGTGGCTTGCTGGCTCATGTTTTGCGGCCACTGGGTCAGGGGCCCCGGTGGTCACTGCTGGCTCTGGGCTGGCAGGCTTGGAGCTGGCACAGGCACTGTGGCCAGAGTCTACCCTTTTAATGGCTCCAGGGCTGGGAGAGAAGAGAGTAAGTTTTCCTGGTTGTGCCCAGAGTGGCCACCAGGGCTCCCTGGGAAGGGCTGGAGGCCCCCTATTTCGAATTAAGTGTCTACACAGCACTTAATTCGAAATAGCTATTTCGAATTTGGCATTACTCCTCGTAGAATGAGGTTTACCAAATTCGAATTAAGCGCTCTGCTATTTCGAATTAATTTCAAAATAGCGGTTTGCATGTATAGATGCTATTAAAGTTAATTCGAAATAATGGCTGTTATTTCGAATTAACTTTGCAGTATAGACATACCCTTTATGTTTACTTTCTTCTGGACTTTTCATGCTGCTTCTGTTTGGGAGTGTGGGGAAAAGAGCACGATACATTCTCATCTAAAGATGGAAAACTCCATAACTGGAGCTAAATGTTCCTGAAAGATTCCTCTGGGTGAAGGAGAGTCCTCATCTCTTCCTCCCCCAGCACAGCAGGCAAGAGTAAATCTGAGCCCTCCCCCATTCCCGCAGCACCAGTCTCCCGGCAAGTGTAGACAAGACCTTAGTGTCAAATAGAGCTAGTTCAGACTTACAGGATGCTGGGACATTGATTTTGTGTCCTTTTAGCAATGAAGAACTTTACAAAAATGCAATGAATTCTAAAGAAAAAGCACTGATCTTTTGCATTATCATTTAAAAAGTTTCCTACTCACATTCATTTTTGCTTTCACACTAAATAAGATATATTCAGTGAATTGTATTAACTTTCCCCTCAGTGCAAATCCCTTATTCTCACAAATACTAATGAGAATTGCATCTCTTTAATGAACATGAGTTTAAACTGATATAAATATTCCCCTTTATTTTTACAGTGACAGTAAATTACACTGTCTTAAATGGTGATTGTATCAATGTGTTAAACCAAACCTTTAGGTAAATTAGAATGAAATCATCAGAAACCTAAATACCATTATGTTTAAAAGGTGTGATTATGTTTCTTGTGCTGCATTGGATCAAAATTTATATACCTTTGCATCTATTCAGGTTTCTCCCATAGACACACTTCCCTGCAGCTTTTGCCTCTCAGGAACTCATAATCTCTGTAGTTGTGTCACCGTAAGATATTGCCTGACAGGAGACTGGGAGAGGGTGAATAAATGGAGAATAAGTGCTTTCCCCATCCATCTCCAGATTGGGCTTCTAAAGAAAATGTATTAGAAAGGAAAATTTAGCAGCATAGATAGATAACTCTAGAGATAAAATGTAAAACACATTTTGCAACAATAGCAGAATTAATTGAATAAATAAATAAATAAATAAATGGATAGTTCATTGCCTCAGGTATGTTACATTGTTAAACCAAAGGTGACAGTTCTTGCCATCTGGAAATAACCTACCACAGGATGGGAGGTTATTCTCACCTAATCTGCTGCTGCAGTGAGAAGAATTTGCTGTCTGGTGACCTTCAGTCTTGGCCAATGCACAGTAATACACGCAAAAACAAACATGCAGTGGATGCAAACTCCAGATAGGATTCAAATTCTGTTTCCAGACCAGTGCTCACATATCTTCTTGGAACAAAAAATAAATCCGTTATATTGGATAGAAAACAAGCAGTTTGGCAAAAATGTGTTGTGGCAATGTGTCCATATCCAATATAACCCCTTGTAGCAGAAGGGCAGATAGATGCTAAAAGAGGATTCCTCCAGGAAAGGCTCCAGTGTGCTTAGGAACCAGATGGGCTGAAGTGGAGAACAGCACTAATCTAGGCCACAGACTACACTGCCAGAATGTATTTTTCCTTTAGCACAATTCACAAGGCAGCAAAATATTTCAAGTCTCAAATTTTAATCAGATTCAAACATGTGGCAGCTTCCTCCTAATTTGGGGTTAGTAGTTCTACTGTTTTCTTTTCATTTCTGAAAAGTTTTGCCTTTCCAACATAATGTTTTACAATATAGACAATCAAAGCCAGAGAAGGTGGAGCTAGAACACTTACAACTTCATGTAGTCATAGATTCATAGGTCTAAGTCCAGAGTGGACCGTTATAATCACCTAATTTGACCTTCTGTATAAAACAGATCATAGAGTATCCCCAAAATAATTTCTAAATCAGATCTTTTAGGAAAAACATCCAGTCTAGATTTACAAATTGTCAGTGATACAGAATCCACCATGACCCTGAATTTGTCTAACTTCAATTTCCAACCATTGGATAGTTTTATACCTCTCTCTGCTCATTTGAAGAGCCCATTTTTAAATATCTGGTCCCCAGGTAGGTATTTATAAACTGTAATCAAGTCATCACATTATTCTTCTCTTAAGTGAGCTAAATAGATGGAGCACCTTGAGGCTATCACTGTCAGGCATGTTTTCTAATGTCTTAATCACTCTCACAGCTCTTCTCTGAATCCTCTCCGATTTATCAACATCCTTCTTGAATTGTAGACCTCAGAGCTGGGCACAGTATTCAGCAGCAGTCACACCAATGGGAAATGGGGAGGTAAAATTATCTCTAATTGTTTCCCTGTTTTTGCCTGTATGGGTCACATTAGCCCATTTGTCCACGGCATCACAGTGGGAGCTTATATTCAGCTGATGGTGCCCTCCTTCACCCCAAATCTTTTTCAAAATCACTGGTTCCCAGGATAGAGTCCCCCATCCTAAAAATATGACCTACGTTCTTTGTTCCTAGTTGCATACATTTATTTTAACCATATAAAAACGCATATTGTTTATTTGTGCCCAGTTTATCAAATGATCCCGATTGATCTGTATCAGGGATTTGTCCTCTTCAGTTTTTGCATCCTTTACAAATTTTGTTAGTGATGATTTTGTGTTTTCTTGCAAGTCATTAATAAAAATGTTAGATAGTGTAGGGCCATGACTCAATCCCTGCAGGACTCCACTAGAAACATGTCTCTTCAATGGTAATTCCCCTTCTACCATTAAATTTCAAAATCTGTCAGTTAGTCATCTTTTAATTCATTTAATACGTGCCATGTTTATTTTACGTCTCTTTAAATCAAAATGTCATGTGATACCTTTATCAACCAAACTTGTAATCTCATAAAAAAGTATAGTTAGTCTGACAGGTTCTGTTTTCCATAAACACATGTTCTTTGTCATTAGTTATTTAATTTTTTATTAGTCAAGTCCCTTATCAGCCACTCCATTATCTTGCTCAGGATCAGTATCAAGCTGCAGGCCTGTAATTAGCTGGATCACCTTGCTTACCCTTTTTATACTGGCATAAAAGATAGTTTTCTTTCTGTCTTCTGGGAATTTTCTGATTTTCCCTGGCACATTGAAAATCAACATTAATGTCCATTGAATTCCTCAGCCAGCTTTTTTAAAACTCTTGGACACAAGTTTTGAAGACCCACTGACTTTAAAATGTTTAATTTTAGTAGCTGCTGTTTCACATTCTCCTGAGATACTAGTGAAATGGAAAAAGTGGTAGCATGTGATTTGACTACAGCATCTGTTTTCCCTCAAATACAGAATAGAAATATTTATTGAATACTTCTGCCTTTTCTGCATTATTGTTGGTAATTTTAGTAATTCCATCTAATAATGGACCAATGTTCCTAATATAATTTATTTTATTGTCTTTAACTTTGCTGACCATAAAGTTCTCCTTGTGTCTCTACCTAGACAGTATAGGATTGTTCTCTCCATGTTTGCTTCTGCTTTGTTCTAATTTTAAAAGGCTCAAGCAATGGGACTTCTATCACTTCCGTTGATACATTATTTCACAAACTAATAGGATCTTGTTGTGGGGTTAATACCCCCATCCTTCTCTAGGTGGGGGCCAGATACTCTATGGCCCCACAGTTTAGCTCAACACCATATGACTCGATAGTTTGCGTCTTCCCCCATGCTTCTGCCTACCAGGACAACATGGCTGGGTAGCCAGAGTTCATTGCCTCAAGACTGAGGGGCTCTGCTATGCGACCTAATGGTCAGAGTAAATAGCAAAGCCTTGTTTTTACAGGGCAACATGGCCTAGTAACCAGAGTCTGTAACAATGCCTCTCTCTCACAGGATGGCTCAGTGTAGGGGCCATAGTCAGTAACAATGCCCCTCTCTCGCTGGGCAGTGTGGCCTAGTGGCTATAGTCAGTAATAACACCCTTGTCTTGCAGAGTGGCACATCCTACTGACCACAGTCTATAGTATGGGATTCAGGTTGACTACCTAGAGAAGCAGTGATGGTCAGGGTAGGGGTAACTGGACCCAGCCTCTCCACCAAGTTCTGACCCAGGGCTCTGTTGGTGGTGGGGTTGCCAGGCACCAGCTCATAGGGGCTTCCACTGAAACACACCAAGTGATTCTGGTAAGACTACCATTCCGCACAAAACTCCCCTGGGTCACTTCCTATGTGACTCTCTGTGTCTCTCTAGCTCTGAGTCCTCAGTCTCTCCCCATTCAGCAACGTCCCGGGCCAGCAAGTATGCATAGTTCTCCCCCTAGCTGGCATCAGCATCCTAGCGTTCAGGCAGTCAGTCCCTCCTTCATTGACAACCAGCCCAGACTGAGCTGCTCTGTAGGCCTTCATACCTGGTCTCCAGTTGGAGCATGCCCAGCAGAGGTGAGAGGGTGGGGGCATCCTCAGCTAATTGATCAGGGTTAACTCTTGCAGTACCAATGCGGGGTTGATATGCCCCCTTGCAAATTTCCTAAAATGTTATTTTTAATATTCAGCGTACATTTATTTCCCTTTTTTTAAATTCTTCCCATTACTTCTACTTACATCCCCTTGGACTTCCACAAATATTTTTTTCTTCCTGTTTGGTATTTGTTTCTTCAGATATTTGAGAGCAGTTGCTATAATCCCCCTTAGTTATAATTTAATGTACTAATTTTTCCAAGGCCTCCCATTTAGTATATCTTACAAATGTCATTAATATTCTGTTTACTCGCTCTTCCAGAACACCAGTGAAAACCTATCACTGATCCCACCAGATGCTTCCCACCAAAATGATACATTGCCGTTTATTGGCATTCTTTGTTTATGGTCCTTCAGACAGTCTTCATTCCCCATGACAGCGTTCTTATCTAAATCCATGTGAATTAATTTTTTCATGTAAGGTTTTGTGTGATGTTGTACTAAAGGTTTTTCTTAAATCCAGATGCATTGCGTCTACTGCATTTCCTTTATCTACAAGTAGTAGAATTCTATCCAGAATCAAAACAACCGGAGAAGAATGAATGTTGATCCATCTGTTTTTCCTGCTAAATGTAACTTTCTGACCTGCGGATCCTGTTCTCTCTCCCAACTTTTGCCTGTTTAATGTTCATTGCCACCATGATAGGCTTCTCTGCAATGGGATGGATTATCACTCCCCTTACTTACAATAGTGATCTCATTGGAGTTGATGGGACAGCTCCTGTAAATAACTACTCATCACTCGGAATAAGGGATTCATAATCTGGCTGTAAGTGATAAAAATGAATATATGGGGCCTGATTCTTCTGCACGTACACTGAGTAATAGTTTTCACTTTAGGGGTGATGTCCTGGTTCAACTGAAGTCAGTGGCAAAACTTCCACTGGCCTTAATGGGTCCAGATTTAAATGTCTGTGATGTTACCCTCCATATTCTTTAGGAAAATATGATTATTATATGGATGTGACATAACCGAGGTATACTTTATGTAAGATGTCTTATGTAAAATACCATTAGAAAGATTATGAATTACTTACTGTGATTATCCCGTTTGTATGCCTGAATCATTTCTGTCTCTGAAGTTAGAAGTATTGACCATATATCTGTATTTTGAATGTGCTACTTTGGGTTTCACCCACAATGAGCTGTTCAGCTACAACAATGAAAAAGCGAGATATGGCTACTGGCCCATTAGCCATGACAGTGGACTGTGAAAGAGCTTAGTCTTCCTGTGGATAACCTACAAGTAATGGTTGCCACAGCCCTGAAGGAACAGGGGTCTGAGTCATGTGATCTAGGACACCTCTCTTCCCATTTTGGAATACCAATATTTGTCCACTAAAAGACAAAGGGTTCCTTCCCTACAAAAGATCTTTATAAGGCAGGGGAGTGACTTCATTATGTTTTTCTCCTCTGCCTCCCCACCCAAAGAGACACTGAGAAAAACCTGGAAACAAGAACTGAACTGTGGGAAGAGAGCTGGGCCCAAGGTGGAAGGGCATACAGCTTGAGAGTAATAATATCTGAGGTCTCAAGCTGCTGACCGGTGAAACTGCCTTTCAAGACTTTCTTAACTTGCCTGCAACAACATCTAAGCTGAGGAATTGCTATTTGTAACCAATTTCTTAGGTGAATCAAGTTTAGTTTGTGTGCTTTGTTTTATGTGCTTAGTAAACTGCTTTGTTCTGTTTACTAACTTTTTACTCACTTAAAATTCACTTTTTGTAGGTAATAAACTTATTTCTTGTTAATTCCATTTGTACAATTCATAATGTGGGGAGAGGGAAGGAGCAGAGTCGGTGCATGTCTTCCTCCACATTGAGGGAGAAGGCTGATTTTAAAATGTACCTTTGGGTCTGCACTCCAAAGGAGGTAGACACCTGCATGCTGGGGCAAGTCCCTTAAACTGAATCTTCCCAGAGCCGATCTCAATGTCTGTCATTCTGCAGTTGGATGTGGCTCTGCCTGTGTATGTGCTGGAGGAGGCTTTGATGCCTGGCTCAGCAAGACAGACATAAGAGTGCTCAGGCTGCCACAACAGGCATCTCAGTGGTATCTCAGCACATCGGCTGGTATCCTAGGGGGGGCAACCTGTCACAGTGTTAACTCATTTAAGTCAGCGGGACTTTCCAGGAGTAATCTTCTGCTTAGTGTGAGTAAGGATGGCAGAATCTGGCTGATAATAGATACATCTGTACTCATGGACCCTCATTGTCACCATTCTTTCTCTGGCAGAGAGTAATCTGACAGGGCTCCCTATGGAGCCCATAACTTCGCTCGTTACAGCAACTGCAGTAGAGATCATGGTTGAATGACATGAGACACATTTTTCCATCTAAACCTTTTTGGAATAGAAAAGCTGACTTGGAAAATAGTCTCTTTAACGTGATCTGAGTTACCAGTTCGGTTTGTCAGGAATACCCGAGTGTCCAGGCCAGTCATAGTGAAATCAGACTTAATTCCAGTGTCAGTGTAATGGGTCTGCTGGATTTACAACATCTTTCCCCACCCCCAGCTCTTCTCCTGCTCCCCTCCCTGCCTCTAACACCACCCTCTGACCCAGCTGTCCCTTTTTGGAGTCGAGAAGACCAAATTCCTTTTGTCCGTTGGCCCTAGGTTTTCCTCTGCATTTCAAGCTCAGCTTCACCTGTCCACATGGTGTTCTGTTACCCACTGTTGTGTCTGGTCCTTATTGAGGTTGGAATAGACATCGTCTTATTTTATTATATTTGTATGGCACCCTGGACAATGAGGTAACCATCCCAAGTGGAACCTTTGTGCACCACTGTAACAGAAAACTACTTTAATAATAATCACTGTAATACATTCGCCTTCAAAATCAGAGTTATTAGTGCTAGTTTATATCTGTAAGTAGTGTGTCATGAAAATATTTATCCTGATTTCAATCAAAAGCACAGATTGGAGGTAGCTTCCAACTCTGGTCTTTGTACAGTGTTCTTCTTTTGACTGCAGTATTGCGACACTTAGGCATGATGGTCCTTGATTTGCAAGTTAAATTATGGCTTCTGTTTCCCTGTATTGTATTGTCTCTTTAGGGGTTATCCTGCTACTTCTGGATAAGTTGCGAAAGATGAAATGGGAGCAGATGTGGAGACTTACAGCTGAAAGAGAGTTAATGAGCATGCTGTCAACCTCATTGGCTGACCAGGTGGGTTGGGCAGACAGTTATGAAAACCTGCTACAAACATTGCTCCTTGGATTGGAGATGAGGAGGGAGCGAGGAAGATAGATAGATGTCCTGTCATGTCCTTTTAAACAGGCAGAACTCATCGCCATGTCATTCTGGGGACATTTTTTAATGTGGGGGATAGAGATTTCTCAATAAGACTCCTATTTACAGGCTGAAATTTTTACCTCTGATGCACAGATGCTTTTTAACAAGACACAGTTGGAGACTTTTTCTATTTTTTGGCCTTTACTTTAGCTTTTCATTCTTCCTTTGAAAGACTTCAGACTTTAGAAACTTAAAAAATGTGTTTCTTTCTCTACTACTTTTGTCATTTTCATTTTGGAAAATGGCAATTTTGATTGTCAGGCTCTGGATACTGCTGTTGCCTGCATCCCTGTAGAACAAGGGTGGTCAATTAAGTGGCCGCCCGTGGACCAGACACACTTCACCAGGGTTAGCCCTTGATGGGCCACCATACACTTTATTTACTTGCATGTCCACGGGTACAGCCACTCACAACCAGTGTTCCCTCTAAATTCCTTCCATATACAATTGAATAGTGTATTGTTAACTCACATAAACATCTGAAACACCAATTGTGGATTACCAAATCAGCCCTGCCCAGTCAGAAGCTCAGTGGGTAGGGCTGATTAATCACCTGTGAAGCTGTGCTGCCCCACAGTTTAGAGGGAACACTGCTCACAACTCCCATTGGCTGTGGATCACTATTCCCAGCCAATGGGCGCTTCAGGAAGCGAGTCAAACTGAGAAACCTCTTCCCGCATCTCCCATTGGCCAGGAACAGCAATCACCGACCAATGGGAGCTGTGAGTGGCCATACCTGCGGATATGTAGGTAAATAAAGTGTCTGGTGGCCCACGAGGGGCTAACCTTAGTGACCCACATCCAGCCCATGGGCCATTTATTGCCCACTCTTGCTGTAGAATATGAACACCCCACAAATATTAATTCATTTACCTCACACTACCCCTGTTACATGAGGAGGGACTTCCCCCCCATTTTACTGATGGAGAACTGAGCCCTGGAAAAACTAAGGAGCTGATCCAAAGCCCACTAACGTCTGGGAAAAGACTCCCACTCATTTCAGTAGGATTTGAATCCGATCATAAGTGACTTGCCCAAAATCACATGGAGAGTATGTAGCAGAGGTGGGAATTGAATGCAGATCCTTGGATTCTTACCATAGCACAAGTGTGGGCAAAAGCCTCTCAGTGGAATGTGGCCTGCCTAGGGCTTTGATCCGGCCCGCGAGACAGTTCCAGGCCCCACCTTCTAGCAGGTTGGTTGGGAACCAGAGATGTGTGAGATCTTTTAATTGCTTCTATTTAAAGGGCTTGTGCCTTCCTCGTGCCTGTTGGGCAGTGCGTTGCCTGGCAGCCATGGGGAGCACAAGAGCCCTTTAAATAGAAGTAGTTAAAAGGGCTCATAGCTCCGGCGCTGCTAGTGTGTTGCTAGGGAACTAGAGACACGCGAGCCCTTTCAACTGCTTCTATTTAAAGGGCTCATGCTTGCTGGGCAGCTGTGTTGCCTGGCAGCCACCCAGCAGGCACAAGCCCTTTAAACAGAAGCAATTGAAAGGGCTTGCAGCTCTTGGTCCCACTGGTCTGTTGCCTGAGAACTGCCCGGCAGGCACGAGCAAAGCTCCCGGTAGTGTAGGTCTCAATCCCGCCCCTTCCGCCCAAGGCCCTGACCCTTCTAGGTCCGCCTGAGGCCACTTCCAAAATTTGTGAAGTGGCCCTCCTTCAAAAATTATTGCCCACTCCTGCTGTAACACCTTATCTACGGAGACCATCTTTCTCCTCCCACTGCACAACCTCATAAGAGCAGATCATAGTGGTACTGACACAGTATGAGGATCATAGTGGTACTGTTTTGTAGCCATGTGTTTTCTGTGGAACACTTAGAGCACTTGCTGGCAGTATAAAATTATACTGGTAGTTCATCATAAGGGACAGTAACAGCCAGGATCACTCTTCTTTCTTTTACTGAAGACAGATGCTGTACTTAGGAGCAGCAGGGAGTTCACCATCTGCCACATAGTACTCTCCAAGATGGGGGAAAAACAATTTTTGCCAGTGGTATAAAATACTTGTTTTGAAAACCCAGTTAGATCACTAGCATTCTGCATGGAAAAAGAGTCTGTTTTCCTCTAGTTCAGACCTACAGGTCAGTCCTGGGGATTCCAGCCCCTTTATCTAAAGCAGAATGATGAAGCTAGTTTTGCAGTGCTGACAGCTTAATACAAGAACCCCCTAGTTTCCCTATCATTTGCTCTCTGTTCAGAGGACTGATGAGAATCAGTTCAGAGAGATGTGATTGATCATCTGTCTGCTGAAATGATGCACCTGTTTGTGTTTCTGTTTTTGTCTGCCAGGATATCTTCAATGCAGTCATCAAACAGAACCCATTCCTTGTTTACCAGCTTCCATGCTTCTGGAATGTACAGCTGTCTGACCATACCCGTTCTGAACAGTGCTACAGGGATGTGTCTGACCTAAAGGTAAATGTAGCTGAAGCTGCAACCCCGTGACTTGGATCTCATAAGGAGTGGCCTGTGTATATTCTTTGTGCAGTAAAAGACATGGGAACAAATGTGCTTTTGATTTGGTCTGCAGTTTGGTAACTGTGAAAATGTAAGATGGATAATACTGCCCAGACCAAGGTTGGGTGCAGACAGATGCTATACTGCCTCCTTACACACACACACTACGTCTCTGCCAAGTATTCTTAAGCTTGACCTGCCTCACTCAGTGCTGTTTCAGTACATTACTGCTTTTGAACAGGGAATGACATCACCCTTGCATTCTGAGCATGCTGAAAGAGTTTTTTAAAAAGCAGTTTGATATAGAGAGTCTCATAAAAAGCAGTAGAAGGATTTTGTAACCCTGAACTGAACTGTCTCCTTCACACAGAAGGGATGAACTAGATGACTCTTGACCCACTCCCAGCCCCCGTGCAGCCTCACGTTTTCCTATAGTGAGGCCTGGGCAAAATACATCCCATGGGCTGGATCCAGCCTTCCAAGCCACCGGATCTGGCCTGCAGAGGCAGCAGGAAGCCCCAGACAGGCTCCCTGCTTGCCCCCATAGCCCTGCACACCACTTCAGAAAAGTGGCTGTGTGGAAGTTTCTCTTTCAAAACTGTGATCCCGGAGGGGAGAGGGGGAAGGCTTCAAGCGCTGCTCCTGCCCCCAGCACAATCCCATTGGCCAGTTTCTAGCCAGAAACTGGCCAATGGGAGCTACCTGTTTGAATAACAGGCAGCACATGAAGCACCACACACCCCTCCTCTTTGGTTCAGTTATTCACTCAAGCACATGGCCCTGCAGCCTGTGCAGGTGGGGGCAGGCAGGCAGGCTGAGAAACATTTTAAGCTCTGCAAGCATTTAGCTCTGCAGGCAGGCAGGCTGGTTGGGCTGCTGGCTGGTAAGTCTCCTGGCCAGAGCCTGCCTGTGGCACCCCAGCCCTTCCCTTCCCCATCCCTCTGTCCCCCATTCAACATACCCAAATCCTCTGCTCCCCTTCTACACCCATACCCCCTGCCAGATCTGGCACCCCAATCCCTTGCCCCAGATCACAATCCCCTCCTATCCTAGGTCACAACCCAAACTCCTGCACCCCTGTCTCCTGCCCTCAGTCACAAACCAAACCCCTGCACCCCAGTCCCAGGTCACATTCCAAAACCTTGCACCCCTGTCCCCTGCCCTAGGTCACAGCTGCCTCCTTCACACTAACTCCCTCCCAGACCCCACTTTCCCTCCTGTACCCCAGTCCCTTACCCCAAACTCCCTTCTGCACCCCACCTCCATCTCAGACCCCGCATCTCCTCCATTAATATCATGGAACAGTGCAGCCCTTGACTACTTTCCAAAATCTTGGAGTGGCCCCCCTGTCAAAAATTATTGCCCACCCCTGGTGTATAAGGACTAACTCCAAAAGACATTGTACAGTTCTTACTCAGAGGTTATCAGCTTTTTCCTCTGGCAAACTCCTGCTGACTTCTCTAAAACTTCCCCTGAGTAAGGACTGAAGAGAAACCAAGTAAGGATAACAGGATATAGCACAACAGAAATAACGTAATATCAATAGAATGCTCAGTATTACATTTTTCACTGTGATGAAATAGAGTGCAGAAGAGGAAATCAATAGGTGACTCAGGACACCATGAGGACCCCAAGACTAACTCTTGATGTGGAGAAAGAGAAACAAGGCAGGAAAAGAAAAATAATAGCTACATAGTAAATAGAGAATGTTCGTCTGTCCCTGCAAATAAGTTTCTCTGGAATTGGGTGACAGAGTAGGGATCACATGAGGATTACGTGTTGTGTTCCCTGACTCTGGGGCATCCAGCATTGGCCACTGTCGGCAGACAGGATACTGGGCTGGATGGACCGTTGGTCTGACCCAGTATGTCTGTTCTTATGTTAACTGGATTATAAAAAAAAATCCATTGGTTCTATAATGGTTTCCATATTACAAAATAGGTTGAATGGATTTAAACAAACCCAGATGAACAAAGATTAGTTGTACAGTTTGTAATTCTGAAGTGGTGGATTCAAATGTTGCATGTGCAACATCCAGGGCCAGAAGGTAGAAATTATTCTACAAGGTCTAAGTGGCAGTAGACAGGCATTGTCATTAAGACTCTTCACAGTTAGAACTGCTTGAATCTTGTAAACAGTTTTTGTGACTCTTTTTTTCAAATGTTCAAACCAGTTCATTTTGGCTGAGCTTATCTTTGCATTTGCTGTCTCTGAATGTTCTAGCAAATGCAGGTATTGGTAGGTGTGCTCACAGAAACAGCAAATTTTGGATTCAGAAATATAAGTAATCCCTTTGGAAACCCTGATTCCAAAAGGTGCATGCATACAAAAGGGAGCAAAAACATTATTTGCCAGAACTTATACAATAAATGATTTAAAGGAACAAACTAGGGGGCTGCGCCTCCTCACTATGCTCATCAACCCCCTCTCTCTGGGGGTAGGTGTTTGGGCAGGGGGAGGGTGTAGGAGGGGGCGGGGAGTAACTGTCTGGCCAGGGGGGAGGGTGCAAGAGCAGGGAAGGGGGCAGGAGCAGGCTGCAAGTGCGGGGTCTCTGTGGAGGGGTAAGTGAGGGGGCGGGGGGTACAGGGTCTCAGGTTGGGAGGGTATGAGTGAGCGGGCTGGGGATGCAGGGTCTCAGCCAAGGGGGTGTGTGATGGTGCGGGGAGGGGGGGAGGATACATGGTTCCTGGGCCTCCCCAGAGGGAGGAGGTTGTGCGGCTCTGAGGCCCCCCTCTCCCCTCCGGAAGGGGAGAGGGTGCATGACTCTCAGCCCCCCCAGAAAGAGGGGAGGGCGCACGTTTCCCACTCTGCCAGAGTATCGAGGAGAGGGGAGGCCCCGTGCCTCCCACCCCGTGGGACCAGGGAGGGAGGAGGCAGGGCAGCTGAAGGCAGAGGGGGCCGCAGGACGCAGAGTGACATGATGACATCACTCTGTCGTCCCGCAGGAAAAAAAATGTTATATAGAGAGAGAGTTAAGAAAACCGTAAATTGCTTGTAGACAGTTTAGGCCAGGTCTATACTAGGGGGTGATGTTGAACTAAGGTACGCAACTCCAGATATAAGAATAGCATAGCTGGAGTCAAAGTACCTTTACTAGACCCACTATATCGACCCCTAGGAGATCAATCTCCAGAGGTAAGTGTAGCCAAAGCCTTACAGGGAACAAAAGAGGAGAAAATATAAATCTCATTATTTGTTGTGAATTATTTGTGAATTATTGCCCATATAATTCAGAATTATATGAAGGAAAACTCATTTTTTGATCAAATTACGTCTCAAATCTAGGAAGAGTAATCTAGATGGGCCTGTTTTGGGAAATCTGCTAGTGGGTCCATGCTACTTTGTTTGTCACACCACTCCCCGTGTCTCTCTCTGGCTGGAAACAGCAAACTGGAGCCAAAGGGAGTTGTGAGGCTCTGTGGCTATGGACCGTTTAAGTAAACAAATTAGCTCAGGCATACTAGCGGCATTCCCAAAGCAGGCCCATAGAACACTTTAAGAAACACTGATCTAGCGGGTTACTGAAAAATTAATGTAGGCAGTAAGCATTTTACTGTCATGTACAGGTAGGATCCAAGCAGCAGAGATTGATAGTTCATTGTATTTTGCCCTGTGATAAAGTGCTGGAGTACATTCTGGTTCTCGTAAGAACAATGTTGAAGAGTGATTGCCAGGATTAGAATGAAAAAGAGATCTTGCAGTAGAAGCAAAAATGCTTTTAAAGCAAGAATTCTGTCAAAATGCCCATCTTGTGAAGAAAAGTTGTATCTTCCATGTACAATTGAATAGTGTATTATTAATTCACATAAATATCTGAGACACCCATTGTGAATTACCAAATTTATGATGAATAATGTTGTTTATTCTCAGTTATTTATTATTGTATTTCCTAGCATGGTACTAAAATTATTTTAAAATAATGAAACGTTAGATACAGACGAACCTCGTTCAGGCACCCTGGTGTTAATCCCTGACTCAGAAAGGTACTTGAGTAGGTGCCTAATTTTATCTCCAAGATAAACTCTGGCTTCAGTTGCACTTATAAGCATAGGCATAGTTTGATTGCAGCGTTGGGGAGGAGGGAGGGCAAAGCATGCTTATGCACACATACATGTGGACACTGAAGGCAGTCCACTTGGCTCATCAGCTCTCTCCCCACGCCTAGAGGGAGGCTCAGCTGCTGCTGGCAGACACTGGGAGGGAGACGTAATATAATTCCTACGGTTAGGACAGCTGCATTCCCAGTGCCAGCACTGCTCCCGTCTCCTCCACTTGCACCTGTAGCCAGCCTAAGTTTGGATGCATTTACTTATATTCTGGTGTGGATTTGCAGAGCCAGTGGCCTGTATTTCCCACTCAAAGGAAGCTAGGCTGCAGGCACCATCCAACATGAAAGGTGCCTGCTAGTGGAATCTCTCAGGAAGCAGGTGGGGAGATTTACAGGACGAGGTGGGTAGGCTGAGGAGCATCCAAGCCCACAAGGAATTCTCAAGAGTACTCATATGGAGACATCCAAAGCTGAGGAAGCTGTTCCACTACAGAGGACTGATGTCACACCACGGTGGGAGGAGGATATGGCTCTGTCACAGGGAGGTCACTGGGTGCTAGTTACTTCTGGCAGCGGGCAATGCTCCACATTTACTCCCAACCCACCCACCACGGTGATGGAGAATCATTATGCTGCTCTAGCAATAAAAGAGGAGGAATAGTCCCTAAGGTGGAGGAGAAGCCATAAGCCCCATGGCCGGGAGGACCACAGCCACCACTCTCACAAGGAAATGTAGGTCGGTGACTCTATTCTGAAGGAGACAGAGACTTCCATGTGTCACCCTGACATGGCATCCCAGGAGGTATGCTGCTTGCCAGGGACCCGCATCCAAGACAAGAGGGATTGTTGAGGGTCATCCAGCCCTTTGACTACTACCCGATGCTATTCATCCATGTGGGCACTAATGATATTGTAAGGTATAAACTTCAGCAAATCAGAAGTGATTATAGGGATCTGGGAGCAAGGGTGAAGGAGCTGGGAGCGCAGGTGGTGTTCTGTTTGATTCTTAGGTCAAGGGTAGGAGCCCAGGCAGAGACAGATGCACCCTGGAGGTGAATACCTGGCTGCGAAGATGATGTCAGGAAGCCTTTGACTTCCTTGACCATGGGATGCTATTCCAGGGAGAAGGACTGCTAAGCAGAGATGGGGTCCGCCTATCGAGGAAGCATATTTGAATACAGACTAACTAACCTAATGAGAGGGGCTTTAAACTAGGTTCAGTGGGAGCAGGTGACCAAAGTCTGAAGGTAACTTAAAAACATGGAGACCTGGAAGAAGGTCTGGAATTTGGGGGTAGCATGGGCTGTAATAGCAGAGGTAAGGAAGAGATGAAACAGAACGGGTGGGGCAGGGAATCAAATCAGTATCTTAGATATTTCTGTACTAATGTGAGAAGTAGGAATAAGCAGGAAAAACTCAAAATTCTAGTAAATATAACTATGACATAGCATTTCAGAGACTTGGTGGGATAATATGCATGACTGTACTATTGATATAGAAGGGTACAGCTTGCTCAGGAAAGGCAGGCAGGGAAAAAAGGGAGGAAGTGTTGCCTTATATAATTAAAAATATACTCACTGGGACAAAGGTTAAGATGGACATAGAAGACAGATTTGCTAAAGACTCTGGGTAAGGATGTAAGGGGTAAAAAACAAGGGGATGCCATGGTACAGATCATCTAATTAGGAAGAAGAGGTGGATGTGGCTTTTTAAAAACAAATCAAAGGACTTGTTGGTGATGAAGGGCTTCAGCTGCCCAGATATCTGGTGGAAAAGTACCACAGCAGGGCACAGATTATCCAACAAGTTCTTAGAATATATTGGAGACAATACACCAAGAAGGTTGGAGGCGATTCAATGTCTAACATAGTGAATGCCAGCGATTAGAATACTCAAACAGATCACTCAGGAAATATCTGAACCATTAGCAATTATCTTTGGAAAGTCATGGAAGATGGGAAAGGTCCAGAAGACTGGAAAACAACAAATATAGTCAAATATATTAAAGTGAAATAAGGACAACCCAGGGAATTATAGCCCAGTCATCTTAACTTCTGCACCCGGGAAAGATAATGGAGGAAATAGTTAAGGAATCCATTTGCAAACATCCAGAAGGTAACAGTCAGGATAGATTTGTCAAGAAAAAAATAGTATCAAACTAATCTGATAGCTTTCATTGACAATATAACAAGTCTTGTGTATAGGAGTAGCAGTAGTATGATATATCTTAAATTTAGTAAGGCTTTTGATTCTGTCTTTCATGACCTTGTATACAAATTAGGTGAATACAGCATAGATGGAGCTACTGTAAGTGGGTTCATACCAGTTACATTGGAAAACTATTCCTAGAGAGTAGTTATCAATGGTTCACAGTCATGCTGGAAGGGCATATTAAGTGGGGATCTCTTCTGGGTCCAGTTCTATTCAGTATCTTCCTCAGCGATTTAGATAATGGCATTGAGAGTACATGTATAAAGTTTGTGGACAGTGCCAAAGCTCGGTTGCAAGTGCGTTGGAGGATAGGATTAAAATTCAAAATGACCAGGACAAACTGGAGAAATGGTCTGAGGTAAATAGGATGAAGTTTAATAGGGAGAAATGCAAAGTACTCCACTTAGGCAGGAACACTCAGTTGCACACATACAGAATGGGAAATGACTGCCTAGGAAGGAGTGCTGCACAAAGCAAGCACTCTTCTAGGATGTATTAGCAGAAATGTTGTAATCAAGACACAAAAAGAAATTCATCTGTTCTACTCCAAACTGATTAGGCCTCAACTGGAGTGTTGTGTCCAAATCTGGATGCCACATTTCGGGAAAGATGTGGACAAATTAGGGAAGGTCCAGAGAAGAGCAACAAAAATGATTAAAGGTCTAGATAATTTGGCCTGTGAGGAAAGATTGAAAAAATGGATGTTTAGTTTGGAAAAGAGAAGACTTAGAGGGGGCATGATAACATTTTTCAAGTATCTGAAAGGTTGTTATAAAGAGGAAGGAGAAAAATTATTCTCCTTAACCTCTGAGGATAGGACAAGACGCAATGGGCTTAAATTGGAGCAAGGGTGGTTTAGGTTGGACATTAGGAAAAACTTCCTAACTGGGTTAAGTACTGGAATAAATTACCTAGGAAGACTGAAATTTCTATCATTGAAGATTTTTAAGAGCATATTAGAGAGATATCTGTCAGAAATCATCTAGATAATACCTAATGCTATCATGAGTACAGGGAACTGGACTAGATGACCTCTCGAGGTCCATTCCAGTCCTATGATTCTACGAAGGTGGGGAGACATAGGCACAGCATGGGAAGGACAGAACCCCTCTCCCAGGCAGGCTAAGCAAAGCAAGCCCCACAGGACAGCTCAACTCTCTCAGAAAATGGGGGGGGAGTAGTAGGTGACACCGCATGACACTCCACCCCCATGCCTTACTTCTGGAGGGACAGTACGCCTTCTGCACCCACTCCAAAACTATACCCATGCTTACATGCCTAAAATGAGGCACATTTATAAGTACTTTATTAAATCAGGGGCATAAATCTATCAGGTCAGTGCTTTAGGTGGAGTAGATAGACTTAGCTCCATTGACGTAAATGAAGCAGTGCCAGTGTATACAAACTGAACAAATGGTCCCTATTGTGAGACCACAGCATTGGGATTTTTATTTTGTTTTATTTTTGTGAGCATTTTTAAATGTGTTGATTAGCATTACAACATTTAACAAAATTCTAAGTTTCTAGCAAAACGTGAACTACATCAGTATGTGGGCTTTACATGAACTGTGCAACAGAAGTATTTAACACAAGTTTGAAACCATATTTTTAAAACTGAAAATTAATCAGTTTCCATGACATTTAATATAAATGGTATGCTACAATGTATTTGGCACATCCTGTATTTCATGGTGAATAAGATTGGAGTGAAGAATAAGGTAGTAGAGGTCTCCAAGGGAGAAAGAAAAAAAGATGAATTGTAAGGTTGGTGCTGGAGGATTAAGAAGGATGTTGTGGGGGAAAAAAGGAAGTATTGGAAGAGATTTAAATTCCAGACTAAAGCTGGTCCAGGCCCTAGTATTATTCAAGTCAAATGAAACTGCATTTTTCCTGTCAAGATGAAAATACACCAATTTAATTCCATCTGGTCTCAGAGTCCAGAGGATTTCAGGATTTGTAATCATTACATACAACATTATGTCAAATAAACTTAGAGAAGCCTTGTAGTTAGCTGCTAATGAAGTATGTATATACTTCTCTTCCTCTCTGTTCACAGCCCTGAATAATGGAGGCACAATGTTCTCAGCCTGCTTTATGAAGGTGCAGACAATTCTTGTATGTATCCTATCAACTGCATAGGATTCTAATACATATTTTTCTCTATGCATTTCCTCTCTAAGTTTAAATTGCATTTATATCTTCCTTAACAATTTTATTGTTTTAAATTGGAGAGCCCCACATTCTTGAAGGCTGTTGAAATTAGCTATCCCAATTGAGAATCCAGGTCAAAATGTTCAGTTTGAATTGGGGTGTTGTTACATGTGAGTTGATCTTACAGAAGTCATAAGAGGCACAGGACATTGGGCAAGAGGTGCTGAAGCACTGATATTCACAATGTATTGATAATAGCTTACATGTATATATGCTGGAGTTACCTATATACTCTATGGTCCTGACCCTGGAAACCAATGGGACTCAGCCTGAATGCAGAGTTTCTTGCTGGAAGGGAACTGATACTTGCTTTTCTCTTTTGGCAAAAGGTGCATTCTTGACTGGGAAGAAATTTCAGTTACTGTGGTTTGGGGAAAGATAGGGTTGCCACTTTTCTAACTGCTAGTAACTGGACCCCTGAGGCCACACCCCTACCCCACCTCTTCTCCCAAAGCCCCACCTCTAGGGTTGCCAGGTGTTCGGTTTTGAACCGGACAGTCCAGTATCTGAGCTTTCTGAAACAAATTGAGGAACTATAAATGAGAAAGTAGAAATGTCCGGTATTTTCTAAATAAGATGTAATGTAGATTGTGATGTAATGTCCAGTGTGTCCAGTATCTGTGTTGAAACCATCTGGCAACCCTACCCACCTCTTTCCCCCAAGGTCCCATTCCCTTCTCTACCTCTTCCTTTCAGGGCACTGTCCCTGTGGCCTGGTCCTCTTTCCCCTTCCCTTTGTCACTCTGTGGGTCATCTCCACTTCCCTCCATCCCTTGGGCTCCCTTTGCTTCGGACCTGGGACGGAAGCTGCTGCAGTAAGGAGCCTACCTGTGGGTAAGGAAGAGCCCAGGCTGAGCAGGGACTGCTGCAGGCTAATGACCCAGCACCTCCCCGCACTGTGTATTTGGTGTCTGGTCAGATGTGTTTGAAGTGGGCCATTAACTGTCAGCAGGCAGGTGTATGTTACAGATTATTGTATTGATCCATAAACCCTGTTAAGTCATGGATACAATCAAGTCCTTCCCAAACAACTCCAACAGAAGCTCTACAACCTCATTCCTCATGAACCCATCCCAGGGACTTTCTATATGCGTGCCCCAAGATACACAAACAAGGGAACCCAGGCAGACCTATCATATCTGGCCATGTCACTTTTACTGAAAGAATATCAGAACTGATTAATCACACAGAGTGCCAGCTTCCTCCAAGACACTAGCAATTTCCTCTGCAGATGCCACAACATTAACCATCTCTCCCAGAATCCTGTCCTGTGGCAACATCCATGGATGGCTCCCATTATACCAGCCTCTTCATGAGACATATCAAGGAAGAATTCCCGAAAAAATGCACCACAAAATCAACAATATACCTGAGATACATCAATGATCTTTTCATCCTCTGGATAGAAGATCTAAACTCTCTCATAGATTCAGCCACCACTGCCTATCCGTCGGATGCTCTCCAGAACACACCCATTCCAGCATCAACTTCCAGGATGCCACAATTAGGCATCAACATTAGAACCCTACAAGTGTCTGTATGCAAGAAACCCACAAATCACCACTCTTGCCTCCACAGACCCAGCAGCCACCCCAGGCACAGCAAGAAATCTGTCAGCTACAGCCAGACACTCATATACCACAAAAAGTGCTCCGGAGAGAATGTTCGCAATAGATACCTAAGTGCACTTAAATCTGCCTTCACTAAATAAGGACACTTCCATCCCAAGTTCAAGTCAAGTGTAGAGTCCTGCACTTAGGACTTAAGAATCCCAAGCATTGTTACAGGCTGGGGACCGAATGGCTAAGTAGCAGTTCTGCAGAAAAGGACCTGGGGATTACAGTGGATGAGAAGTTGGATATGAGTCAACAGTATGCCCTTGTAGCCAAGAGGGCTAATGGCATATTAGGGTGCATTAGGAGGAGCATTGCTAGCAGATCCAGAGAAGTGATTATTCCCCTTTATTCGGCTTTGGTGAGGCCACATCTGGAGTATTGTGTCTAGTTCTGGGGCCCCCATTATAGAAAGGATGTGGACATATTGGAGAGGGTCCAGCGGAGGGTGACCAAAATGATTAGGGAGCTGGAGCGCATGACCTATGAGGAAAGACTGAGGGATTTGGGTTTGTTTAGTCTGCAGAAAAGAAGAGTGAGGGGGGATTTGATAGCAGCCTTCAGCTTCCTGAAGGGAGGTTCAAAAGAGGACAGAGAAAGGCTGTTCACAGTATTGACGGATGGCAAAACAAGGAGCAATGGTCTCAAGTTACAGTGGGGGAGGTCTAGGTTGGATATTAGGAAAAACTGTTTCACTAGGAGGGTGGTGAAGCACTGGAATGGGTTACTTAGGGAGGTGGTGGAATCTCCATCCCTAGAGGTTTTTAAGTATCGGCTTGACAACGCCCTGGCTGGGTTGATTTAGTAGGGATTGGTCCTATCTTGGGCAGGGGACTGGACTTGATGACCTTCTGAGGTCTCTTCCAGCTCTGTGATTCTATGACACTCCATCAGAGAAATAGATCACATCATGCATGACAATGGGAGAACCTACTTCAATAAAGAAAAAGAAGCTGCTGACTGCACATCCTTAGTTATCACCTACCACCTTCCATTAATATGCAGCATGTTAGTGAGCTGTAGGAATCACACCCCAGTAGAGCACATTATCCCATCTTGTGCCCTAAGACAGTACCCAGAGATACAGTGTTCTGCTGGAATGTATCCTGTGTCCTCTCAACATCAGGTTTGAGATATTGCGTCTCCCTGGAGCAAATGACACAGCTTGGAGCAACTTGAAACCTATGTAAGATTGCTCAGAACTTAGCCCTGGTCTACACTATTATTTCAAAATAACAAGTGGAGTGTCCATACTACCAAGCCCATTATTTTGAAATAAGGGGCTGGTTATTTTGAAATAACTCCTGCTTTCCATTAGGAATAACGCTTATTTTGAAATAGCAGTATTGTGGACGCTCTACTGCTGCGTTTTTGAAATAACTACTTCCCAGAATCATTCAAAGTAATTACTCCCCAGGGCTTGAGGCTCTAAATCGAGGTAGCATGTCCACATTAAGGGAGCCTGCCTTGGACTAATTTCGAGGCTTCCCTGTAGTGTGGACACGCTATTTCAAAATAGTTATTTTAGGAGTTATTTCAAAATAAGTCATTTCAAAATAATTTTCTAGTATAGACATGCCCTTAGTCTTTTACTGTGTTCCATGCAGTTAATAGTGTCAGTTTTCAGGCCATACCTTAAAAACTGCAGCTCTGATGTCTGTGTGGATGTTAGAGCCAGGATTGTAAATGCAGGAATGTGTGTTTGCATCTTTATACTACATATCCTTCCTCACCCTCCTCTAGAGCTGTGTAGCATTTTCTGGTGTCTTCTATCTCAAAGTTAACTGCATTTTCATGGTGTGCCAAGTGTACAATAGGCCAAGTACTTTGGGACGAAAGATGCAGTATAAAGGTAAACTAGCATTACAGTGTGCTCTGCATCGCTTGGACGCAATATATTTGGATGTATTCCAGAGAACTGATAGAGCCTATTTTCAGTGAGTGGTAAAGGCTGCTGATTAAGTGGGATGGGTTAGATAAATGTAGATAGTGCCAAAGTGTTAATCGTGATTAATCAGGTGTTAAATAGGTGTGTAATTCTAAGATCTCATCTTTTTAGTACATAAATATCTAAATAAACATTAATGGGTATATTTTCTTTTGTTCTGAGGAGGCCTTGTTCAAATATACCTGTATTTATGTGGTGTCTAACCAAGTAGTTCCAGGCTGTGGAATTTACATATTCTAGCTGCAGGGGGGTTTCCACACCAGCAGAGCTTTCAAATTCTGGAAATTGAAGCTCTTTCTTTGCACAATTTCTTTTAAAATGCTAGGAAATAGAAAGAAATAGAGAGTAAGAGGGAGGGAGGGAGGGAAGAATGAATTAATTGATTAATTAATTAATTTAAGTGAGGCTCAATCCTGACATGGAAAAATGACCTTTTAGAGTTCTACATTCATTGCCTTTTTCTACTTTCCAGCTCAGATTTTCTCATCTTGCATGTAAAGATTTATTTTTCATTTCATTTCATTTATTTTTCATTTCCCTATCTGCAAAATTGTCCTTAAACTCTTAACAGTCAGACTGAATTGTTACCATTTGATGCATCATTCCCAATAACAAAGGTTCTCATAGCCCCATTATGGCTTTAGCTATATTTATGCAACTGTATGGTCTTCATATTACGCCCTCAATGAGGCCTGTCTCAACCCATGTAAGGTTGCACTAACATCTTTCTGCTGTTGGTGGTGGTAGTGCAAAAGATGGAAACAATCCAGCTTCAGTCTGAGTCCATGATAAATGTGTGTGTTTGTCACCTAGAAAAAACATACCGTCTTCTGTGTATATTGTTAAAAATTCACACTGATAGTTAAGATGCTCCATGCTTTGTGAAGCTTGCCATTCTTTCGTATTTTCAGGTATTGCAGGGAGTTTCAATAATCACACTCCTTTTAAAAATAAACCCTGCCCTTTCGTAGACCTTTTTTGTGCTTTTTCTAGTGTCCTTGACTTGATTACGTAGTTTCTTTCTGTCCTCTAATCTGGTGACATCTGTTTGTCCTCCTTGATAAAAATTCAAGTTTTCTGGACACTAATCAGTTCCATTCATCATTCTCCTGCTCACTCCAGGCAGCCATGATATTTGTGCACATACAGAATCTTGACACATTTCAAATCTGATCAGATTGTGATCACCAGATCCTTGACACTTACAAGCATTTGCAGATGCAATAGCTTTTAAATTCAGCAGCACGGAGATTCCAAGCTGGTATCTATGTCTGGATGTGATGTCATCATCCACTTAGTAGAATAGAGGTATCATGGCACTAGTATTCTGCTGTAGTGTGGCATAGTGTGTGATGATGGGAAGTCTCGCTGGGGAAGAGAATCCTATACCCCCACACATTTAGTTTATTTTCTTTAATTATTTGCATTATTCAGGTCCCCAAGATGAGGCTATGAGGTTCTCAGGCAGGAGACATAATACACAGAGGGGATGCAGGAAGGAAATCATCCTAGTTGTGGGAGTAGTAGCACAGAAAAGCTTTCATTTGTAGGCATTTTTCTTGCACTTTTCCAGTCCTTCTGTGCTTTGATTGCCTCTTAAAGCAGTCCAAGATATCAGCAGATGAACAGTTTGCATTCCATGCCTGTTTGACAAAAATGCTAGAACCCTTTAAAACTGTTTAGCGGCCCCTTAGATTTCCTTCAGTTCCTTGCTTGTGTTAATATATTTGTCTCCTTCCTCTGAGGTAGAATTCAGATTTATTTTTTTTTAGTGTTCTCTGCTGCAGTTAAACACAATGGGATGAAACCAATAAAGCTCTTTTTAAAGCAGGAAGTCTTTCAAGATACTCTTCTGTTGGCGTAAATCTTCTATGATGTTGAATCTGTTTTAGATCCCAGCAATACTAGTTAAGGATCCCTTTTGTTACTATACCTTGTGTGCCTCTCATTGTATAGAGGATGTTATTTCAGATTTAAACTAGACACTGAGAATTTAGAAAAAGGCAAAACAACACCAATAAAAGGTAACACTGCCGAAGAATAATTTAGAGCAATATCTTTGTTCCAAGTAATTTTTTCCAGACTACACAGTCTGTGAATATGCCATTATTTTTATTTGATTTATTTAAGTGATTTGCTTTTTTCTAAATGTAATCTTATTCTTCACAACTTGAATTTGTATCACTGCATATTTGGTCCTCGGAAATCTTGATTTGTTCAACATCAATGACTGGGGAAAGAATAAAGATTTCCATATCAGAAAATAAGAACAACATTTATGATGTAGAGATATAGCAGCAACTGCTAAGTTAGTAATTGACACCCTAGAAATCTGGTGCAAATGACTGTGAGGGATACCACACCTTCACATCATTATTTTAATAGGTACACAAGACCTCCACAAGTCCCCATCTGGAAGTACTTCTAAAAGAGGGGTTTTTTTAATCCCTTTGGAAATCACAGAAAATAACTGAATATAAAGCTTTCATGTTTATGGCTAAAATCTAACCTCCATAAAATGAAATCATTCCCACAAGCCACTTCTAGCTCCAACTCTTGCTGTTTTCTTTGGGCTTTATGCTCAATTATGCTGACAGAGCAGTGTGAAGTGGCCTTAACGTAAATGAGAATCAGACCCTTTATGTCTGGGAAACATTAAACCTAGGCCAGTAAGGGAGTCATCACCCTCTAGCAATGGCTAAATATCTGCTGGCAGTTGGACTTAAAGGAATGAGAGGATGATGTTGCCAAGCAACACAGCAAAGCTCAGTCAAATTCCCATGAAGCATTGTCAGCTAATGTATATTTTTGGATCAGATTCCGTCTGCTGTGAGGGGCAGAGGGCTGAGTACCACAAAACAGAAATTAATTTGAGGATCTTTCTCTTTAATTACCAAGTAAAGATGCTGTGTGACACTAGATAATGAATCATTTTCATCTGCTGGGACAGTCATAAGGGAAATCCTAGGCCAAATTGTATAGCTCCATCTTTTTCTCTATCACACTTCTCCCTTCACCAACATGTATAACATAAAACCAGTCCATGACTCCAGCCTTGCCACCATGTCTGTGGTGTTGCATCACAAAGCACCAGGGTATCTGGGGATGGGCAAAATCAGGCCCAGCAGTCAGATCCAGCCTGCGAAGCATTTCTCTCTGGCCTGCCCAGCTGATTAGCAGAGCTGTGCATATTTATAGCAGGTAGTGTGTGTTCAGCTGCTCCTCCTCCCACCTTGCTCCATTATTTTCAATTGAATTTCAAAAAAGCCTATTTCAAAATTTGGCGCATCTACACAACACCAAAGTTTGAAATAATGCACTATTTCAAGACATCCCTTAACCCTTGTGGAATGAAGGTTACCAGAATGCCAAAATAGCACATCCATTATTTCGAAAAATATTTCAAAATAACGGGCAGCTTGTGAAAACGTGGGGTAGCTATTTTGGGATACTTCTGATATCCCGAGATAGCCATGCAGTGTAGACGTACCCAGACTGTCTCTTTGATACTCACACACTCTCTTTGTCTCTCTTTGTAGCTCCCAGCTCCTCCCCTTCTGCCTGAGGCTCCACCCCTTCTCGGGGGCCCAGAGCCATCCCACGACCACATACCAAAATTCATGAAGTGCCCCTCCCCCATGAAAATTATTGTCCACCCCAATCTATACAGTGCATGCCATTACTTAAGGGATATATCACAAAAGCTTCCCAATGAAAAAGCAGAAAGAGGGAAGGATATTTTTGTGACGAGGGAAGGATCTTGAAGATGTATAAAGGTGATGGCTAGGCAAGGCTGCATACTGACAACAAGATTGTTCCCTTTTTGTTTTCCCTACCAGGTGATTCATTGGAACTCACCAAAGAAGCTGCGTGTGAAAAACAAGCATGTGGAGTTTTTCCGCAACCTCTACCTGACATTCCTAGAGTACGATGGGAACCTGCTAAGACGGGAGCTCTTTGGCTGCCCCAGCGAGGCAGATGTCAACAGTGAAAATGTAAGTGGGAAGCCAAGGGTTCTTTTGACACAGAGACAATGCAGATGATGGAAGGCTGGTTTGTGGTTAAGAATCTAGGATGGATCTCAGGAAATAAGGATGCCATTCCCTGCTTTACCAATAACATTGTGACTGAGCTGGGGTAAATCATTTAATCTCTCACTTTCTCTGCTCTCGTTTCTGTCTGCAGAATGGGGGGTGATAATCCTGCCTTTCTCCCACTCTTTGACTGCTTTTTCTGTTGAAGGTGGGATTGTCAAAAGTCCCTCAGAGATTTAAGAGCACATGTTAAAAACACCAAATGAATGGGACTAGGGCTCCAAACTACATTCAGCACTTTTGACAATCCCAATTTTAGTGCTAACATCTCTGGGGGCAGGGACTGTCTCTTATGATGTGCTTGAATAGTACCCAGGACAGTGAGCCCCTAACATCAGGTGGGGCCACTTGGTGTTTTTGTAGTGCAAATTATGAAGAAGGAGTGAAAGCATAAAGAATGCGGTATCTGAAAGTCAAAAATCTGCCTTTTACATGTATACTGCACGGTATACAATGAGTTAACCCATGAACGTACAATTATGCTGTGAGGGTTCTGTCACAATTCAGGGCAACTGCACCTGCATTCCCCTTCTGTGCTCCAGCAAGGGCACCACTCTAGGCTTCCAAACCATTACCTCTCTTTGGTAAGGCCCATCTCTTTCTCCTTCCTGACCAAGGTTTTTTCAGGCTGCACAGCTCTCTGGCTTTACTGTGAGTTCCTTTACTGTGAGTGCTTAAACAGCCCTGCTTTGCTTTCTCCTCAGCACTTATAAACAGCATAATTTCCCAGAGATGTAAGTTATCACACAGCTCTTTCTAAGCAAGAACATTTATTCTTCAAGCAAAACTAGTACAGAGAAGACATACTGAAAATAATAATAGAGCCTATGTGCATGCTAATAAGTTTTACCAGAGATCATCCCAATTCCAACAAAAGCTATGCTAGTCCCTCAAACCCTGCCAATTTTTTTTCCTGTGTTTGTAAGTTCCTAATCGCCTTGACTCATCACCCTTTACACTGCCTGTGTCTCTGATCTGGTCCTCATGCAACAAATGATCAGTAGTCAAAGGTCCCCTCCTCAGGGCAAAGCTTCAGAAGGCTTCTTGCATAACTGGAGGGATTACATTTGCATACCCATGCCCTTAGAGATTTCCTGTAAAAGCCACAAAGTTCATTCTTGTCTGGCACATTGTTTCAAATAACCTGTGTGGCTGCTCATACCTCCCAGAGTCTTCCCTCCTCTGGAGTTGTTATACACAATCCCACAATAAAGCATAACTATTTGCATTTTTAATCCAATGAACTCCCAAGATTCTTAAACTTAATTCAGTAAAATTTGTCCAGGATATTCAAAGAAAACACCATGTCATCAGTGATTTTCTTTATAGCCATGGTCCATATCTCTTCCTTTTCCCTGCAAACTACAGTAGCCGCATTCTGAACAGCATCACAAAATGTGTATCTGTATCCTCATACAAATCCAAAGAAATGAGCCATAGATATCTGCATCCACATCCATGGATGTGAATATAAAACAAATATCTGCGAATTTGCAAGGTTCTACTTACAAGCCACATCTGCCAGATGAAGTGACTCCTTTTGAATACTGTAAGGACTTCTATGTACAAGAGATGTGGGTGTTGTATCAATTTTTTAAAAAATGAAGGAAGCTTTTACATATAAATAGATATGTGAGCTTTCTGTGCAGTGCAGCCAGAAAGTTCTAGCCAGATATCAATTTCAGCTACACAGTTTGGAAAGATAAATGCAAAAAGCAGCACTTTGAGGGTTTTTTTAAGAAAAAGGACAGTGGATCTTCTAAAATACTTGAGATACTCTATATGAGAGTCGATAAAGCAAAAACAGTGCCACTTGCACATTACTATCCAAGGGACAAGAAGCAAATGTAAGTATTTTTAAGACCTGAGAGTATTTCCATTTGTGGGTAAGTCAGCCATAGGACATGCCACCAGTAGTTTCTCAACTGCTGCACTTCTAGATGTTTATATGGTATAGCCAAAGGCCTGGCTGTAACACAGTTATATCTCATCTGCATTTGGAATCAAAGAAAGTGGTGAGAAATGGATAAATAGTGGCGCAGAGAGACTGAAACAGAGAAGAGAAGAAAAAGCAAAAATAGGTGTGGAGGGGAAAGGTCAGTTCAGAAGAGGAAAAACCTTTTCAAGAGACGTTTAGAAAACAAACTGAGCTAAAAAATGTTAAAAGGTCACTAAAAGGCTGAAGAACAGAGGCATCAAAATATCGAAGGAAAAGTGAAGGATATAAAAAGGAAGAGAAAGCTAAAAAACAAGGGGCACGTAACAAGATGCATATTTTATATAGACAATTTATCAGATGCAGCATCTGGAATCTTTCTGATTTAATGGTGTCTGATTTTTTTAAAGGTCATGTGACATGGCAAAGCAAGCATGTACATCACATGTGCCTTTTGATGCTGCTCCTGGGACTCGCACAGCCCATGTGGTTCAGTATGGCATTATCCCAGCATGATTCACACCCCCTTGTCATGTTTTATTGCTTAAATAAGACAAGGAGATGGAATTAAGCTGAGATGATGATACTGCTAGTGGATTAGAAGG
The DNA here is from genome assembly GCA_032595735.1 of Pelochelys cantorii. Taxonomy (NCBI): domain Eukaryota; kingdom Metazoa; phylum Chordata; order Testudines; family Trionychidae; genus Pelochelys; species Pelochelys cantorii. The sequence goes on along the minus strand of CM064326.1, from coordinate 251,918,427 downwards.
TTTTGTGTGCAGCCAGGTGCTTGTCATTGTATCTCCCTGTCCTCTGTAATACCTTGGTAAACTGATTTATTCCAGATATTGTGTTGGTAGAGTGCTGAGAAAATGTACGTTTTGGGTGCTGAAACTGGCAATTCAGAAAGCTTAAAACTGCATATTTTACTGAGCTTGTAGGTGGTATATAGATGCTGCTAGGTGTCTAATTAAGTACAAACATATGCCATAACACTCTTCTGTTTCATGATTAGAGAGAGCGAGATGATCACTAATCCCCTCAGCCCTACTTGTGATCATTTACAAGAGCAGTGGCTGGTGTATCTGTAACAATCTGGTTTTCTCAGATGCCATCCTGAAGACCCCACAATCCCCCTGGCACCTGCACCTTGCCTTACCCCCTGCAGATTCTTACAGTACTGTAATTTAGTACTTGTAATAGTGATGTATTTAGAATGCAACTTGTGACCAAGGTATCTTGTTTGGAATGCAAGTATATGTAAAATATATAATTAAGATCAATAGTTTATAGTATGGGCCTGATTCCCAGTTGCACTATGCGCTCTTTACAGCTTCTGACAGTGTGAAGATGATAATAAAGATGGCCTTTTAAAAAGGTGTAATTACATTTATTCCCACTGTAAGGCCCCTTTACACTGCCAGAGAGAGATAAGGGGCTTAGTTTAAATGATAATCTGCCCCTATACCTCTGTTTATGTGCAGGCAAAGGAACACCTATTTTCCTCTTTTTTTAAGTGTTGATTAAAAGATCTAGGGTACCACACAAAGAAGTGAATATGGCCAAATGTGCCTCAGGAACCCTGTGTTTAGGAGTCTTTTCTAATAGCAATGGCACTTTATCTGCACCAAATAGCAGGGATGTTATGAGGATGGAGTTTCAAGCAGTTTAAGCCCCACTGTAGTTTAGAACCTGTGAACATGAAGGGGAGAAGGCCAACAGGACATACCATGCAGGTTCATCATTATGGCTGGGAACTGGAACCTAGAATACCAGCCCCCAAAGCCAGAAGTAAAACTATTGGTAAGGATACTAGAGACTAAGAACCACTGGCTTAGGTCTCTGTGATTATTTTATTGCACTGAGAAAAAATGATAAGCATCTGTGCATGCTACTAATGTATGAGCCGCCTTTCCATTTATAGTTTCTGTGCTGTCACTCTGCTGCCAGTTGCAAACGGAGCTGGTACATTTTTGATTGAAATCACACAACACATGTGGTGACAGCTTTCATTTCCTTTCAGTGCAGCTCAAAATGTGACTATGGTGCTCATAGCATTTGGGCCCCATGAACAGGTTAGTCCATATCCTAACATCAGAAGAGGTTTGAGTGGGTTGGTTTTGTTTGCGGGGCTAAAGGGGGCATTTGCCCTGGGGCTTGGCGGTGCGAAAAAGCCTGGGGCTTCTGACCACCAGCCCTTTAAATCTCAGCTGGAGTGCCCGCATGGCGTACTCTTGGCAGCTCTAAAGGGCTGCCTGGGAAGTAGGAGGCCATGGCGGACTCCAGGAGGCGCTGAGGACTGACTGTTTCTGACCTATGCCTTTTACCCAAGGCCCTGCCCCTTCCATGAGTGCAGGCCCCCTCCCCCCACCTTGCGCAGGGGCCCAGCAAGTCTGTTGGCCCCCCTGGTTATGGTCTTCCATCTCTAAAACCAGCCCACCTAACATGGCAACCATAGCAAAGGAAACCCTGTGAAGTTACCATCCCCTGGTTCATTGGCAAATATCAGTTGTCAGCTTAGTATGCAACAAGAGGGGAAGGCTTAATGTTCTTGAATTAAATCAGAATAAAATCCTCCCAGCTTGCAGGGGAAAGCTGTTTCAGCTCTGGGAAGTGCACAGATGGTGATCATTTTCCAAGAGAGAAAAGCAAAATCCTGGCTTGTTAGGCTTTGCAGCTGAGATGGTGGAAATGTTCATTGGTGGTTGCTGCTGCATCACCATGATTACAAGTTCCTGGATGAAAATGCTTCAGTTGGAATATTCAGTCATTGTCTTGGTCCACTATTCTTCCTCTTATTCCTTCCACACACAGAAATGAAGAGATTTGCTTGAATCTAAGGACCTTCCATTTCCCTTAGTGCACATTACAGCGCAGCAAATGGTGTTTGAGGGTCTGGCCCAGCTCCCACAAAGGGTATAAAGGGGGCATGACACTGGAATAGAAGAGAGGGCTGCCGGGCAGAAATGAGGCAAATTATCAGAGCTCCTTACCATGGCTATAGTGCAAGAACTGGAGGTTCATTGGAGGGAGCTGACCATACTTTGCTTGCAGTAGAGTCAGGGTATGTCTAGACTACATGGCTCCGTCGACAGAGCCATGTAGATGAGTTTACTAGACATAGGAAAATGAAGCGGCGATTTAAATAATCGCCGCTTCATTTACATCAAAATGGCTGCCGCGCTGTGCCAATCAGCTGTTTGACGGCACAGCGGGGCAGTCTGGACGCACTGCAGTCGAGAAGGGAAGCCTTTGTCAACCGCTCCAGTATGCCTCGTGAAATGAGGTTTACTGGAGTGGTCAACAAAGGCTTCCCTTGTCGACCGTGGCGCGTCCAGACTGCCCTGCTGTGCCACCAAACAGCTGATCGGCACAGCACGGTGGCCATTTTGATGTAAATGAAGCGGCGATTATTTAAATCGCTGCTTCATTTTCCTATGTCTAGTAAACTCATCTACCCGGCTCTGTCGACATAGCCATGTAGTCTAGTCTAGACATACCCTCAGTGCCATCAGTCATGGGCACTAAAATTAAAATCAGAGTGAGCCTGTGTGCTTATTTGTGGCATATCATTTCCCTGCCCTTCATGCAACACGTGGATGGGAAGATCTGCGCCTAAGCAGAGTGGAAAGGTTTCCATTTTATTTCACTGGGCTTCGCATCAGGCTGTTAGTCACTCTGTCCCACTTGTTTCATGCTCATTTCCACTTCTTCCTGTGCCCCACACTCTTTTTTTATTGAAAGGAGCAAGTTTTCAGGGAAATCCATGAAGACAAAGCTCACAATAATCTCCGAGTTATGAGTTTTCTCTTGCTTATAATGTTTATGTCCAGCATTTCATACTGAAGAACCTACTTTAAAGCCTCAAATACTTGAGCAGTATGATTAGTGTCCTCATATGACTCCATAGCTCAGGCTATAATAGCCACTCTGAGTCTGATTTTGGCACACAGATACAAACACTCCACCTTTACACTGTCCCATACAAGCTCCTTTCTGCAGAGAGTTTCTCACGAGGAATCCCTGCGGAATGGGATTTTTTTTTTCTTTTTAAGTTTGAGAGTCAATGGGACAACGCATATTTATGAGACTTGGGTCCTGATCCAAAACCCCTCAAGATTCATGAGAAGACTCCCATTGCTTTAAAAGGGCCTTGTCCAAAGCGCAATGAAAAGAATTTCCCCAAAAATAAAATTAAAGAACAAAGTGGTTCTTTTTCAAACTATTTTCTTTTTGGACCATCACAACAGCAACAGACTGCATGTAAACCACTCTAATGAGGCCTTGCTGAGAAGGGACTGTTCTTACCAAGTTGGAGATGTAAAGATTTTAACTAGTAGTGATGGATCTCTGCATGCATTGTTATAATTTCTGTGAGAACTGATGACTATTGCAAGCTGTGCCCCACCTAATGTTAGCTTTCTTCTTAAATTAAAACATGTCTAGAAATACATTAGAAAGAGAGCTTTCAAACCAGACAAAAGGGTCCCTATCTTATAATCAGATGGATGCAGAAAAGCCCCCCACCTCTACAGCACTCCAGCACAGGAACAAGTGTCTGCTCTAATGGAAAGACTGAAGTGTAGAACTTGTCATGATGGAGTTTCCCCCCCGTAAATCGTTAAGTTATTTGAGGTGGGAAATGCTGGTCTTCTCCAGCTGTAGCCTTCTCTGTTCATTGGTCATAGTCATTATTTATTTATTTATCGATAGGGTTGGTACAGTCACCTCTGGTTAAGCTTGCCTGACATTTCCCTTTGTAAAGCCCTGTTTTTGGTAGCTTCTAACTTTGCCAAACTTTAACTGTTCGGACTGAAATTTTCCATGCCAGGTGTCTCTCTCATACTGAGACTTTTGGAAGAATTCAGCCAATAGAATTCAGCCATTTCTGAGAGAAGACTGGGGGGAAAAATGTTGTTTTGTCCATGGAGGCCTGGTGATTTTTTCTTTGAGGCACCTTGCATGGGAGTAGGGACTTGGAATATGGCCAGTGGCTAGTCTCTGCCTCAGGGATGTGCCCTTTACTGTCTAAGTGAAAATCAATTCAAACTTGGCCACATTACCAGCCTTTGAAAAAAATCACATTTGCACACACTTGGTAGAGATTTGCCAGAATTTAACAAGTAAAATCCCTGATGTTTCTTTTTGGTGTGCTGGAGTTTCTAGCCTTGACTAGACTGTGCATGTGCCATCCCCACAGAGTAACTGAGCATACTCTAGCCTGGGGCTACAATCACAATTGTAATTGTTGCTTCTACATACTCCAGGCCTGGGTGGGGCCACACACTGGGAAATGACAGCAGGGAATCTGGAGGAGAGAGAGGCAGGGAAAGCAAGAAAAGTGAGGAGGGAAGTCTGGCGCTGGTTGGGCAAGGTGACTGGGACTAGGGACCAGTGGGGGGGAATAGAGTGGGGGAGAGAAGACACATCTGATGGAGAGCCCAGGGTGTGGGGGGAGAATTAGGACTGAGCAAAGAGACGAGGACAAAGGTTTGAGAAGAGAGTGGTGAAACAAATGAGATTGGATGAGAAGACTGGGGAGGGAGATTGGGGCTAGAACAGCGTTCCCTCTAAGCTGCTCCGCAGCCCAGCTTCACAGGTGATTTATTCATCCCCGCCCAGTCAGAGGCTCAGGGCTCCACACAGGGAGCTGACTGACTGGGTGGGGCCAATTAATCACCTGTGAAGCTGTGCTGCCTCCAGTTTAGAGGGAACACTGCACTAGAAGCCCCTGTGTGCGAAGGAGGGAGGAGACAAATTGCAAGAACCAGGAGATGAAATCTGGGACTTGCTGACCAAGGAGACTGGGGACAAATTGGAGCAGGAGAGTGGGGATTAGGGAAAAATGAGAGGGAAAGATTAGGGTTTGGACTGCAAGCCCAGAGAGGGAGAGTAGGAGTGGCTGGCCAAGGAGACGGAGACTGATATGAGAGAAGCCTGAGGAATGGAGATTGGGATTGAGTAGGTAAGGATAATGGGACTAGAGAAAAGAATCAGAGATGAGGAAGTAAAAGAAAATGGTGGCAGGGAAATAGCAGAGCAGTCACGCTTGTGTGGAATGGACAAGAGAGTCTATCCCCTAGAGCTCACGCCTCTCCTGAGCCTGGAGTGGAACCCCATATTCCTGAGTCTCACCCTTGGCCTGCTATCACCAAATAGCTGTGAAACCCACTGGCAAAGTATCTGTCTCCTCCCCTTCCAGTGCTGGTCCACATGAAGGAGGACAACTTACCGTTAATGCATTACTCCACCCTCATCTGTACTAGGGCTTTATTTCAAAATAACCCCCCTTAGGTCAAATTAATAAGCGGAGCGTCCACACTACCAAGCCTGTTATTTCAAAATAACAAACCACTTATTTTGAAATCTGTACTCCTACTTTTCTCCAGGAATAATGCTAATTTTGAAATAGTTATTTTGAAATAGCGGTAGCGTGGACTCTCCAGTGCTGCTATTTTATAACAACTATTCCCCAGAGTAATTCAAACTAATTATTCCCCAGTGCTTGCTGGGGCTCTGAGTTGAGGTAGCACATCCACATTAAGGGAGCCTGCCTCAGACTAATTTTGAGGTCTCCCCATAGTGAGGACACACTATTTTGATTTTATTAAATCGGGGGTTAAGTCGATTTAAGTAATTTTGAAATAGTTTCCTATTGTAGACATGCCCTCCATTAGTCCAAGTGGCAGAGGTCTGTGCCGTGGTTCTAAAGGTTCCAGCCGTGTAGAGGAGCCCTGTGAGTGTCAATATGATACCAACTGATGGAATTTCGGGGGGGGGAGGGGGAAAGTTCAGTTTGGTTTTAGGATGTTATACTCAAAAGCACTTGATGTGTTATGCTGTGGTTAAGGTTGCCTGTGCCTTTTGTGCATGTGCATTATGATACAGTCTCTAATGTCACAATCACACACTGTTTTCCCAAAGGCCCTCAATCTAAGCATAAGCTGAGAAACCCCAGGTGGCTCCAGGAAACAAAAGAAGGAGAGCACATAGCAGCAATGAGACAATTATTAGCATAATAAGCTGCAGTTACAGTTCTCCATCTGCCCAGCCATTGTTCCTACCTTTACTTGTTACTCCTAGCCACCCCATTCATCTCTCCCCAGGGAGAGACACGATGACAGAATCTGAATTCTGTTATAAGGGAGGTAATGGTAGTGAAAGCACTGTATGGTGGTAAAAATGGTGGAGCTGCGCGAGCTAGCAATGCCAACAGCATTAACCAGCTGCAGAAGAGGGGGCATTTTTGGTCAGAGCGTAGTTTCCCATCACGACTACAGAGAAGGTGGTTCTGGATTGACTGTGGGCTAGGCTATGGCCTTGTCTCCTGAAGGCCAGAATGGCTGCCCTGGGAAGGGGAACACTGCCTACTTCTTATACAGTATAATGATTCCTGACGTTGTTGCTCAGAGCGTGAACCATCCTCCTTGTCCTTACCGCAGCTCAGCTTCACTGAAGTCATAATTTGGCCCAGTGTGTAGATACAAAATTTGTGATGGTGTGGGAGGAATAAAGGTTTAATTGATGTGGGATTAGACTGGCATTATCACTAATTAGTGGAGCAGCCAGAAATGCATTATGCAGATTATCACAAACAAGGGCAAGTAAATGCTTTCACCATCCCACACCATCATCTTTTCTGTTTATGCTGCATTACAGAGAGCAGTTAATGTAGACATTTGTTAAGCACTAAACATTATGGGTCAAGTTGTCTATGGGTGTAAATTGGTGCAGCTACATTGATGAAGCTGCACCGCTTAAGGTTGGCAGACAGTTTGACCCTGTGCTAATATTATTTGTCCTTTCTCGCCAACTGCAAAGCCTTTGCACTATCAATCTTAACTGTACATGTTTTGGAGTGACTATACAGTTAAGGGCTAGATCCAAGGTCAGTTCCCTGCTCTACCACAAATGCTCTATGTGACTTTAGGCAAGTCCTTTAGTCCCTCCTTGTCTCGGTTCCCTATCTGTAATATGGGGATAATTACACTGCCCTAGCTCAGAGCTGTGTTGTAAGGTTGAATGCACTAGCAATTGTGAGGTGCTCAGATTCTGTGGTAAGGGGGAGATCATATAAGCACCTAAAACAGAGGGAGAGAAAATGCATTCTTAATACATTTCTAAACATGATTTACAGTTACATATTTGTGTTTCTTTAAACCTTGTGAACCAGGTTATATACCATTAGGAAATGTGGTTTTCCTCCTCCCCACTATGATACAGCAGATGTTTCTAGCCAGATTGGTTATGAAATAGCGGAGTTTAAAATATCACTAATTTCATATGGAATACAGGCAGTCCTAGATATTGGACCAGGTATCATTTGGGAGGAAATCTCACATATTTTTGAAGGAAGTAAATATTTTTGTGGCCTGTTCATCTAAGAAAAAAAACCTTTCTGAAGCTGCTCAGAGATTTGAAATGTTAGAAAGAGTCTTAAGAAAATGAATTAGTGAAAGAAGTATGGCAGAGATGTGCAGTAAATGCCAATCCCACCCTTTATTACACAGATAGTAAGCAGCATAAATATATAGACAACTAGTTCTGGAATTATGGGGTTTATGGTAGAATTCAGTGAACTGCTTAAAAGATACTATCTGGGTTGCGTATGCCTGTCAGTCCAGCCCTGCCTCAAAGGCCACTTTCCTTGAGCTGAAGTCAGCTCACATGCCACAGCTGGCTGCCCAGAGAAGTAATTTAGCAAATGCATTTTATTTTTGGGTCTGTCTGTCTCTTTGTTTTGTGTCTTGCATCTCACACTCCCTCCGCTCACTGCCATTTTCATTTCTGAGCCATGTAACATGCAGACGCTAATGAAAGCACTTGCTGCCTCCAACCACAGATTCTCTCCAGAGAATAGCTACTATACACAGGGTGAAAAAAACATGGCTTTTAAACTGTAGAATTCTTCCCTAGAGGTAGTGTGCCCTACATGGTCAGTGGCCAGTAGCAAAAGATCTTGTCGGGAAGGAGAATATCATGTTAATCAGATATTCCCAATGGGAAACACATGCTATCATTCAAAGGGAAAAGAAAATATGCTATAATAAGCTTATTTTTATGTGTATAATGGAGATGAGAGGTTTTTTCCCAACAAGCAGATATTAAGATAATCATTTTGGTGAGGCACTGTGTTCAATGACGGGCTCTTTGTGTGTGTATATATATGTCAGTATTCCCGTTTTAGCCTGTTCTTTTTATGGATCTATAACATGGCTGCAAATTTTCAACCAGCCTGTAAATTCTCAGCCTGTAAATATTGAATATACACAGTGTAGATATGGATAAGATTGTGTCATTTGAGAAATAGTATAACAAAAATATTTTAGGGAACTACCAATGGGGCAAAATTAAGGTTAGACAATTTCCTGGCTTTTGGGTGCATGTGTGTGTGTGTGTGTGTGTGTGTGTGTGTGTGTGTGTGTGTGTGTGTGTGTGTGTGTGTGTGTGTATAATAAAATAACACAGAGATAAATATCTTAAACATTAACCAATCAGACATTGTCATCTGTAACACAGTGTGTTAAAGGCCTATCTAGAAAAAGAAAGTACCGATTTGTATGTGAGACATTAGGCACAAAGAGAAGCAATGGCTTGTGGCAAGGTCTCTCACACACACAGTCTGTGGCAGAGCTGAGAATTTTAACCCAGAACTCCTGAATCCTAGTTCAGCACCTTCACCACAAGATATTCATAAATGGCTGAATTCAACCCAGGAGACTCTGCCTGTGGTTACTTTGCCTCAAATTTGAATTCCCGTGGCTTCTAAGAGTTTAGGCTTGTCTCTTCAAAGGACACTGTCCATTTGAATTTGTTTTAAATGGACTAATGGGGCATCCATTAAACATCATCATCTGCATTTTGTTTGCATCTTCAAAATAAAAAAGGTAAGACTTCTTTCTGCTCTCCTTCTGGGTTTTATAAGTTTGTGGGTAGGCTCAAGACAATACTACTAACTTTGTGAGACACTCAGATGCTACAGTATTGACAAGCTGCAGGAGTTGCTACTCCGACTCCTATAATCCTCATGGTACGAGGAGTAAGGGAAGTCAGAGGAAGAGTACTGTATGTCGAAATAAGTGTTGTGTAGATGCTCCCAATTTCAAAATAAGCTACGCAATTGATGTAGCTCAAATTGCATAGCTTATTTTGATTTAAGCCCTGCTGTGTAGACACACCCTTTTTAGTCTGGATTGTCCTGCTGCTTGTCACCAGTAAATCCACTCTAACGGAGACAGGGAAAGAGCATTTGTGTAACCTCCACTTCTCTCCCCAAGAAGTGCATGAGAGAGAGATCAATGAAAGGTATTTAGAAGCCTAACGCACATTGATTTCAGTGGGAATTAGGTGTCTAGAATACTTTGGAGGATCTAGGCCAGAATTTTGGAACGTGCACAAAATAAAAAGTCCAAACAGAGACTTTCCCCTCCCCCCTAATCTTTTTCTGCTACGTATTCCTTGGTTTTGCTTGTAACACCGGTAGGTACAAAATGCAATTTTCAGCTTGGCATTGTCTCCTTAATACTTGTTTTAATTAATTTTTAACACACTGTAGTTATTAGCTGTTTGTTATAAAGTGCTAATAGTCTGGACTTCCAGAAAAGAGAGCCTCCAGTAGGTAAATAAATGGGGAGTCCACATCCCAACCTTTCTTTTTTCAGCTTTTGTCATTGGCGGTTGTCAGAAAAGATGGGTATTTGTGCTGGAATATCACTAAGCCACCTTCAAGGGGCTGGTTTTCTTTGCTTAGTTACTTGGCTTTGGAAGATGTCTGCAGAGTTGTGGTGTGCCTGGGGACTCGTGTAGTAATTTCATTTTTAAAAATGAAACGTCACTTAAAATAGGTTGGATCAGAGAGGAATCTGATAGGCTAACAAGCTTTCTGAACATCTCCCATGAGCAACTTTTTATTGATTGTGCACTGAGTAGGTGGAGGTAGGTGCTTGATTTTTACCTCATAATGGGCTTGATCCTGTATGGTGCCGAGCACTCTGGCTGCAAGCTGGTGAAGAACTTATTCACGTGTTTAACTGTAAGCATGTGAGAGTCCCACAGACTTTAGTGGTATGGGTCACATTCTTAAAATTAAGTTTCTGTGCAAGTGAAGTGGTTTGCTGGATTAAGGCCAGAGGTCTCAGCATGTTACAGGATTGAGCCCAATACATGGGACATTTCTATACATCAGGTCATATGTTACTGCTTTCCTGGTTGTGTGTTAACCTGTAATTACAGCATATAAGCACATTTCTTGCAGATTCTAAGTACTATTAACATGAGGGGTCAAATTGTGGTCATACCTATGTGAATGACCTAGCAGGGAGGAAAGGATGCAGGGGGTCCCTTTGATTCCTTCCTCTAGGGTACCAAAGCTGGAGCCAGCCAATTTTGGCTGCTGGCACTGGGGAGCAGAAAGGAGAGCCTCTGGAACTATTGGCATTGCTAACTGATTCAGAGGAACCATGTCTGGGTAGAGCAGAAACAAGGACATGTCTACCCCCTGTGCTCTGGGAAGGGCAGGAGGAAGAGCATGAAAGTTCTAACACTCACTGTGCTCAACACCAGGATCTTTGATAATTGTATGAGTATCACAGTCATAGCACTTGGAAACATAAGCTGCTGTTTCTTCCTCAGCACTCAAGAGAGCCCACAGCTGTAATTTAGCGCAAAATGTTATTCTGTAACTCATAATTAAGTCTTTATATCCTTTTAGTGTGGAATCCTAAAGAAATATGATGGCCACCTGTAACTCATTTGTCTGTAAATGGGTGACAGGGGAGGGATCACGTGAGGATTACCTGTTGTGTTCCTTCCCTCTGGGGCATCTGGTATTGGCCATTATCGGCAGGCAGGATACTGGACTAGATGAACCATTGGTCTGACCCAGTATGGCCATTCTTGTGTTCTTAATAGCAGCTATGCAATTGCAAACTTACAGCCTAGTCATTTGTAAAATAAAGCAAGATCCTAAGTTATCTGTAGGAAATACTCTGTAACTATTTCTTTTAACCATTTAAACTTCAGGCTGATCAAGGGCCCTAATAGGGGAATATTAACATTTTTTATGAGGGAGGAAAAGAAAAACAAATTGAAGATATTCCATCTAGTCACGCTGTCAAAATTTTGGGATTTTTAATTCAAAGATGATTTGAATGTGTTTGGAGAAAATGAAGTGAATGAGCCTATGCTGCACGGTGGTTTATAAAGTAAAATGGATAAAACACCAACAAAACACGCAAGAATTTCTCATTTATTTTGAGGCAGAACTAACTTAGACTTCCATGGCAATTTTGCCTGAGTAAAGGCTGCACAATTTGGATTATAGTCTTTCTTAACGTATTTTCATTTGAAGCATATTTTCAGAGCTCAGTGAAGGATTTAGGGTCTGATCCAAAGCCCACTGAAATCAAGGGAAATCTTTTCACTGACTTCATTGGGCTTTCGATCACATTGCAAAGGCAAATTATTCAGGAGACGATTGAAGAGTAGTATACGAAAAGGTACCACTAATTATTCCGTCAGGCAGCAAAAGGAAGCTCTGTGCTTCATCACTGATGACAACAATTATGTTTACATCTCTGAAAACAGCATATTTGCTGCTGCCATCAAGTCAACACAGGCGACCTCTGACATTTAAAAATCCACTTCGTGAAAATAATGATGCTTTTAAAAATATTCTTAACTGGCTAAAAAAACAATTTTCTTTTTTTTTTTAATAAATGCTTGTAAGCCATTCATCACTAGAGCATATCCTCTCTAAGGTGACTTGCACTTTGGGCTAATTTGTATAGAAAAATCCTATAAAAAGTAATAAAGGATGATAGCCTTGTTAGGGTTTTTTTAGATTATTCTATGTTAATTTATTAGGTATGTCTACAGAGCAGCATTATTTCAAAATAACTGACATTATACCGAAATAACAAAGATCGTGTCTTCACTGCAAAACATTATTTCGAAATAATGGCGAGTTAGAGGACTTCTTGCTCCAACTCCTGTAACCCTCATTTCACGAGAAATAAGGGAAGTCAAAGGAGGAGTGCTCTTCCTTTGACTTCCTGCTGTGTAGACAGCACCAAAAGACGAATTAAGCTATTTTGACTAAATCTACGCAATTGTTGTAGCTCAAGTTATATAGCTTAATTCGACTTTTGCCCTGCTGTGTAGACGTGCCCTTAGAGAATTATAGCACTTTTATAGGGTAGTTTATAAAAGGTATAAAAAGACTATCGTTCTTTATTAAATTCTAGAGTTCTTAAAAGTAATTCCCATAGAGCCCTATTTAATTTCTGTGGGAGCCTAAAGGTTTCAGCCTTATTAAATTCTGTAGGACTCCTCCAGAAAGGCTAACTGCTTGTATTTCTCTTTCAATGAACACTGTTAAAATATTCAGTCCGGTTGTTTGGGTTTTTTTTAAAGAATTTGACACAGGAGTGCAATTGGGCTAGATCATGGTGGCTTGGCAGACTTTTCTGTTCCAAAATCTGATCTTTCTCTCCTCTGACTCCCTATCCCCCCACCATTTAAGCATCCATTGTGAAAAATAACTACTGATTTGGTATGTTTTTGTTTTTAAGCGCCCATCTTGACCTTGAAAAGGCCTGACTTTCACAGAGTGCTAAGCCTGTGACTTCTGAAAATCAGGCTCCTTTAAAGTATTTCAGGTTAGGCACCTCAAATCAGTAGTCCCATTTCAAAATGTAGGCATGTGTCTTTAACTATTGTAGTTGCAAAGAAGATATTAATAAGTAAACTTAATGTAGTTCAGAGCAGCGATGTCTACCTGTGTCTACAGACGGTCTAAATCACTAGCTCTGAGAGAGATGTGAATTGCCTTATTCATCTCATCAGAGTGATAACTCTGAAACCTAACGATAATTTTTAAATGGTAAGTTTTCAGAATGGAGAACGGTAACTAATGGTGTCCCCCAAGGGTCTGTCCTGGGGCCAATCCTATTCAACTTATTTTTAAATGATCTGGAGAAAGGGGTGAACAGTGAGGTGGCAAAATTTGCAGATGATACCAAACTGCTCAAGATAGTCAAGACCAAAGCAGACTGTGACGAGCTTCAAAAAGATCTCACCAAACTAAGTGATTGGGCAACAAAATGGCAAATGAAATTTAATGTGGATAAATGTAAAGTAATGCACATTGGAAAAAAATAATCCCAACTATATATATACAAAATGATGGGGACTAATTTAGCTACAGTTAATCAAGAGAGAGATATTGGAGTCATTGTGGATAGTTCTCTGAAAATGTCCATTCACTGTGCAGCGGCAGCCAAAAAAGCAAATAGAATGTTAGGAATTATTTAAAAAGGGGTAGAGAATATGACAGAGAATTCTTATTGTCTCTCTATAAAACCACGGTACGCCCACATCTTGAATACTGCGTACAGATATGGTCGCCTCATCTCAAAAAAGATATATTGGCATTGGAAAAGGTTCAGAAAAGGGCAACAAAAAAGATTAAGGGTTTGGAACAGGTCCCATATGAAGAGAGATTAAAAAGACTTGGACTTTTCATCTTAGAAAAGAGGAGACTAACGGGGGATAGGATAGAGGTCTATAAAATCGTGACTGGTGTGGAAAAAGTAAATAAGGAAAAGTTATTTACTTATTCCCACAAAAAAATAACTAGGGGTCACCAAATGAAATTAATAGGCAGCAGGTTTAAAGCAAACAAAAGGAAGTTTTTCTTCACTCAGCACACAGTCAGCATATGGAACTCCTTGCCAGAGGATGTTGTGAAGAGTAGGACTTTATCAGAGTTCAAAAAAGAACTAGATACATTTATGGAGGTTAGGTCCATCAATGGCTGTTAGCCAGGATGGGTAGAAATGGTGTCCTTAGCCTCTGTTTCTCTGGAGGTGGGTGACAGGGGAGGGATCACATGATGATTACCTGTTGTGTTTACTCCCTCTGGGGCATCTGGCATTGGCCACTGTTGGCAGACAGGATACTGGGCTAGATGGACCTTTGGTCTGACCCAGTGTGGCTGTTCTTATGTTCTTAATTAAAATGCCTGTGTTGTTGGCTGTTTCACTGCTGGTCAAAAAATCCAGAAAGACAAGGGATAGTCAGTCATACTATACATTTCTGCCCAGTCTAAAGTAAGTGGCTTTCTTTTGACCCCTTGTTCTATGACTCAAGTAGGTGACATTTGGAAGAATACCACTACTGGTTTTTTTTACCCTCCATTCAATCTGTGATTCAGTAGTGCCAAGACTGGAGCCCCAGAATTCATCATTCCCCATGCTTTGCAATAGGAAATATGCCCAGTGTTTATGCCCGGTGTTTGCTTACAGCTTCAGAAGCAGCTGTCCGAGCTGGATGAGGATGACCTGTGCTACGAATTCCGTCGGGAGCGCTTCACCGTCCATCGCACTCATCTGTATTTTCTACATTATGAGTACGAACCTGCCTCAGACAACACTGATGTAACACTGGTGGCCCAGCTCTCCATGGACAGGTAGGGAAAGCCCTTTCTATTCTGTCAGAAACTCTCGTACTAACTCCACGAAGCTTCCTAGAGTTTCAGCACTGCCATGTAGTAGAGAGAGGAGTATGACATTTTAATTGGGAGAATAGGGGAGTAACACTCTAGAACAAAGAAAAGTGCAAGTAGGTGTTGTACAAGCATCCTCTGTTTAACTCGGGCAGGAACTGAGATGCATTGGCAGAGCTTCATGACAAGCTGAGGTTTGGAATAGCTGTGGTTACTACAACTCAGGACTACAGGAGCACAGTTTATATGTTGTGATTTGTAACAGCCTATAAAAGTTAGGAGAACTGTGTGCGGGATGTTGCCACAGTAGCAGAGCTAATTTCCTGACCAGCCAATACATAGGACTGAATCTACATTACATCTTATTTACATTTTCTCAATCTACATTACATTTGTCTCAATCTACATTACAACTTATTTATATTTTCTCAATTTGTTTCCCAAACAGAAAGCTCAAATACTGGACTGTCCGGTTCAAAACCGGACACCTGGCAACCCTACACCCCAAAACCAACCACCTTGATGGTACTTGACCTAAGTCAGTCTCCATTTTCCTGCAGTCTGAATCTGCAGCCGCACCCCACTCTTGCTGCTTTCACAATGTGTTACAAGAGGGGGAAAGCTCTGCTTTTAATATGAACAGGCAACCGATGCTGCATTAAGTAGAGCACATACAAAACACAATGTGACGCATGTACAACACCTCTTTTGCTCCAGCGGAAGATCAGCACTAATTCAGGGAAGGCCAAAGGAATTCAGATGACAAAACATTTGCACACTAGTATAAAAATAAGTAGTTTCTAATGAAAGTGGAACCAATTAGCCACCTTCTTAGCATTATATGCTGCACTTTCAGCTATGATTTGCCATGCTCACCAGAGCTGCATGTATTGATTTTTAATTTAAGACACATTTCTTAAGTGTTTGCAAACCTTTGAGTAAAAAAAAAAAGCTCTGAGTGAATGCCACAATAAATTAGTAAAGCTGGTATGCGTGTGTTTTCCCTCCAGAATTTAACTCAAAAGAATGAGCTGCAACTCTGCTGTTTCACTGGCAATGATGCAAAGTCTGATCATCTGTTCTGGATCCTCACAGGAACACACACATTATTGATAGACAGAGATGCATGGTTTTATTCAGAAAGAACATCTCTTCCAATGCAATGCAGGAAAAATCCTTCCATGCTTCATTGGTGTGTTATAATTTATTGATTTGAGTTGGAAATACTCTTTCAGCTAAAATCAATAAATAATATCTTACCAAAGAAGCATTTAGCTGTTTTATTTTTCCCTCACGTCTTTCAGTTGCTGCCTTTTTTATCTTCTTTAGCTGCTTTTATTAAGCTCCTCTATAGCAGTTAAAGAGATTTGTGAATAGTGCCTTAGATAGAGACAGACATGTACATAAATGATACGCTGTATAGTATACACCTGCATTATTCCTTCAAACTATTGTAAGAAGAAAAAGGAACTCAAATCATCAGCTATCAGTGTCTCCAGATCTAGTCCCTCTGGGGCTAAGATTGACATGATTGCAGTGATAAGTTTACGGATGTTTGTCATGCAGGCTGGGGGGTGAGGGAAAAGGGGAGCAGAGGTACATTTTAGAATCCAAAATAGATGCCCACTGCAGGAGGCACATTCATTGGTGTTTGTTACTTGCTCTATGTTGTCTTTCAGACTGATGTGTTCTCTTCTGGACATTGTTTGACTGCACCACTAGCTATGCAGGTGTTATTCAGAAATGTACCTTAGTTTTCTAAGGCACTGTCTGTCCTTAGCATTCAGGTGTAGTTGTGACAGAGCAAGCCTGAAGTGAGAACAAATAAACCCACAGTTGGCAGCAGTTGAATGTATTGCTGCTTGAAATCATAGAATCACAGGGTTGGAAGAGACCTTAGGAGGTCATCGAGTCCAACCCCCACAAGAATTAAGAGGGAGTCAAATGGCAAAAGGATTCCTAAGGGGGAAGCTGATCACAAAGAAGCAAACAAAAAGAATTATTGTACAGGTCGTCCTCACTATAAGTCCAAGATATGATCCAAAAAACTTGGACTTTTAGCAAAACAACTTAAAATGGGGAATTTTTTTCCCACGGTTGACTTCTATTTGCACAGATTGGAGGGTTTGTGGGGAGGGTTGTGCACAACTTAAGAGCGGGGAATGGGAGGACCTCTAACACATCAGTTCCTAGAAGCATCAATGACTTTAGTGCAGAACGGATGTATAGCGGGGATGCCCTGTAAAATCCTCTTGACTGACATAGACCCTACTGGAAACAAATATGTACCATCTGATCATCTTAATTTGTCAGAAATTATATTGTGCTGGGAGATATTAACTTCATGAACTGCTTTAAAAGTAAGCATTGCACAAAAGCAATTAAACAAAAAACCAATGAAATTTTATTTCTTGGTTTAGAAGCCATAATTTGTAAACTTTAAGGCCAGAAGGAACAATTATGGTCGTCTAGTCCAGGCGTCAGCAAACTTTCCGAAGTAGCATGCCAAGATTTAACCCTCCTGTCCTGGGCCGTGCCACTCTCCCAGGAGGAGGGGAGGAGGGACTCTCTCCACCGCGTGCTCCGCTGGTCTCCTGCTCTGGTCTCCGCTCCGGCTTGGAGAGGGGACGAGCAGCGCATGCACGCTTCCCCGCGCTTGGGTGCAGGATCTGGGTGGGAGGTGGGGTGCAGGAGCAGGCTGAGGAAGTAGGGTGTCTGACCAGAGGGGAGGGGGGAGGAGCAGAGTGGGGACATGTGTCTGGCCAGGGGGAGGGGGTAGGAGCAGGGTGGGAGTGCAGGATCTCAGCACAGAGAGGGGGCGGGGTTACAGGGTCTGTGAGACACTTTTTTTCCCCAGTGTCTGTTTCAGGGTTTATTTATTGTCACAGAAACTCCCATGTGGCAGCCAGGCATGGCTCCACACACGGAATAAGCAGCCCATGGGCCGAGTCTGGAATGGAGACTGTGCCTTGCCAGGAGCGCAGGGAGTCCGGCCAGGATCCAGGCTGCCAGCACCTGGATGACAGACTCCAGCGGCCCCACGGGGCTTTCCAGCAGGTGCAAGTGCACCGCGCGCATGGGTGGCATGAGGTGGGGGCAGAGCAGTGCGCGGAGAAGCAGAGACACGGCCATGGCAGCAGCAGGTCCTTCACAGGAAAGATGGCAGCCAGGTCTGCGTTTGCCCCTCACGCTGCTCTCAGGCTCCCTGTCCCAGGCATGGCTTCCAGCTGCTCCATTGGCCAGTTTCTGGCCAGTGGAGCAGTGGGAAAAGCCTACAGGCAGTGCACCGGTGCACTGCTTTGTTTCTCCAGCCAGAGACGGGGGAGCGCAATCACATGTGCCGAGCTGTTCGTGGCTCTGGCTTTTTCCCCGATCCCAAAGCTAGGCTCAGAGCTTTCTCCATTCCCCCGCCCTTGTGTGCCACTGAAAATCATCTTGCGCGCTGGACGTTGCTGACCCCTTGTCTAGTCTGACCCATTAGGCAGGTTATAGAATGTCACCCAGTGATTCCAGCATCAAGCCCAATAAGTTGTGTAGGATCTGAACGTGTCATTTAGAAAGACATTACAGAGCTGGGAGAATCCTGCACCCAAAAAAAATAAAAATTCTGCACACAATATCTTCAAATTCTGCATAATTTATTTGTCAAAATAACACAATATAATCACTTTAAAAAACAACAAATAGTCCTGTAGCACCTTAGAGACTAACAAAAAATGAAGATGATATTATGAGCTTTCTTGGGTACAACCCACTTCTTCAGATGAAGTTTTTTCAGTTACAGACTAACACGGCTACCCCTCTGAAACAATATAATCACACCAGTTTCAATTATTTTGGTAATGTATTTCAAAATACCTGTCAACAAGTATGGCTATAACAATGCAAACAACAAAAAAGATTTGGGAAATGTTTTTTGACAAATAGATTCCTTACTAGGCATATGAACACACAACTTTGGGTAATAATTCTTTTAAACTGCAATACAGATTCTTTGTTTCCTGAACCCCTCACAAGCAGTCCAAAGGCTAAGAGGAGCCAGGGATAATGGAGGAACTGAGGCAAAGGGAAGTACTGTAGTTGCTAAGGAGGCTGGGAGTGAATGTGGAGGGTTGTTAGGTGTGGGTGGGAGAAGTGTGGATTTTTTTTTCCTAGGGAGTTGTGACGCCTCCCTGATACAGACCCTGACTTACCCCTATCCTCTCTCATTCCTCCAGGCACATCTGCCTATGTCCCAAGTGTTCCTGCACCAACATTCTCTCTTCTTGTCATGTGTCCCAGCACCCCTAGCCCCAATCTCCATGTGGCCCTGCTCCACCATTCTCATTTAGACCCTGGCTCAATGTTATCACTCCACTAGTTCCTGGTGCCAGCTCAAGTCTGTCCCCCCACTAGCCCTCTAAATCCCAGGCTATGTGACGACACTACCCCCCCCCCCAGCAGCTTATGTGCCCCCCCCCCCTTCTGTTGATTCCCTGCATATTCCAAGTCTCCCCCTCTGGCCCTATAGGCAGGGTGCAGTAAAAAAGCACTCTGTCCCAGGATGGCTGCTCTGGCCCATGAGCCAGCTGCCCTCTTTTTTCGTACCACATCAGCCTCTGGTGGGTGAAAGGTGTAATTGCAGCATGATCCCTTTTATGGCTTTTCTTCACCTTCCCAGTTAGAATCAGTTATTTTGCAGGGTAGGAGGAATCTGTGGGGGACATTAATTCTGTGCTTGTTCAGTGGCATGGAATTTCCCCAGGAGTCGAAGTATCCTGAAGTGAGCAGAACTCAACAAGGAGAAATTTAAATTCACAGAAACAGTTCCCTCCTAACTACGGTGTAAAGTTTGCAGACATCATCAGGCGTGCTGTTTAAATGAGTTATATGTGCCATGTATCCATTGCTTAGAGTTCTTGAAAGGCATTTCTCTGCATCTGTTCCCTGGCAGTTTTCCCATTTAAGCAAGCGTGTCCTTTATCTGAGTGATGATTAATAGGATTTTGCTGATTAATTGGTTTCTACTGTGTAACAAAAAAGTATGCTTTTCTCTATTGCCTACCTACAGTACAAGTCTTATTTATGGTTCCTAAAACCAGTAGCCTAAAGCCTTTCATGTACCTTTAAGGTCTTTTTTATCGATCTGTGTTTCTAATAGAGCTGCATGTTGCAGCCTGATAATAACCTTTGTTTCAATAATAGATAAAAAGAAAATAATGCACCAGGTATGGACTAGTCACAGTAATCTTTCATATCTAGGGAAAAAAGCTTTATATCTTCCTGGATGTCATCAGGATCACTCAAAGCTGGAAGAAAAAGCTATTAAATAAAAATCAGAATTTATATTTTGCTGGTATGAACACATCATTCCTTTCTGCTACAAAGCTTAGGGAGATCGTAGGAGTGGGAAATTATTTCCTTTGATTACAGTGATGCAGAAAACTTTTCTTGTGTCTTGTATGAATATTAATGGGGGGAAATGTTGTGATGTGGAGATTTGGAGGTAGGGAAGACAATCGAACTCCTAGTCTATTCTTTCTGATTTGGAATAGAATACCTTGCTGTGCGGTATAGATTTGTTTCACTTTACGTTAACTAAAGATTCTTTTTAAACAGTGCTTGCTGTATTTTTTTATGAGTTAAATCTTAATTTGTATATGTCCCTCTAAAAACAGTCTGGATTGTTTAGAGCATTTTGACCAGATGGGATTTAATTTAGCTTTGTGTATTGAATCTCTGTTGTTTTTGTCAATAATGTCAATACAGGTGTATGAGTTTAAAAATATTATAAATAAAAGCTATTTTTAAAAGTCTATGGCAAAACAACTTGAAGAGAAATCATTACAAATTATACAAATTTATACTTTAAATGCTACTTCTCTTTGAAATGTTTTCTCTTTATATTCCCTGGTCCAACCCCCCTGCCACTCCATGTCCCACACAAATCCCCCATACCCCATCTCATTTCTGTTGATGTGCCATCTTTGTGACATTGTCCTAAAGTGTGTGATTTTGGTTGGTAGGAATTCTCCTAAAATGCAGTAATCAGCCAGTCCATCACATTGTATGGCTTTAAAATTAAATTCCATCTCAAAACCTTATGGGACTCTGCTCTTCCAGGGCTTTTGTAGTAGTATAGCAGTCCAAGTGCATTATCGGTGTCTACATCTGTTCCTTTCCACATGTTACTTAAAAGAAGCTACAAAATCTTATTGAGGTCACCTTTATGACAGTGGAAGTCACTCAGCACCACCTTGGATTGTAAGTCGCCCATCTGTAAGTGGAAGTACACAGGCAGATCCCTGTACCCGTGCAAAGCCTCACTTACTTCAGTGGGACTTCACATAGCTGCAGGAGTTCACCTGTGCAGGCTGTCATGCATCACCATGGCCTGTGGTAGGAAGAGCCGTGGAGAGGTTAATTTCCCTTTTCTGATTCTTCCCCTTCTTCTTTCAGGCTCCAGATGCTTGAAGCCATCTGCAAACATTGGGAGGGTCCAATCAGCCTGGCACTCTATCTTTCTGACGCAGAGGCCCAACAATTCCTGCGCTATGCTCAAGGCTCGGAAGTTCTCATGAGCCGACGCAATGTTGGGTACCATATAGTGTACAAGGAGGGCCAGTTCTACCCTGTCAATCTCCTGCGGAATGTGGCCATGAAGCACATCAGCACACCATACATGTTCTTATCTGACATTGACTTCTTGCCCATGTATGGACTCTACGAGTACCTCAGGTAAATATAGGGTGGGGTTGTTCATATACCCGCATCCTCACACATACAGTGAAACAGTCGGATCAGTCGCTAAGTGAGGCATAATAGCTTAAAATATTAGAAATGTGTGAACACCAAGCAGGGGAGAGGAATTATTTAAGGTGACAGAAGGGGCTTTATCTAGACATAATTGGATGAAGTGAAGAAAGGAGAAACTGAGACAAACAGTGAGATCTATTTGATGGGACTAGTTCCAAGGGACCTGGTGCAAGGCCCTCATTACTGGCAGTTAGACCAAGCCCTAGTCCATATACAGTAGTTTTCTGTATCAGCAAGGAGATGGGCTGAGTGACCTATTAGGTCTTTTCCATCTCTCGTGTGCAAGGTTCTAGGATGTCTGTGACAGAAGAAACACGCAAAATGTTACTGACATTGTTCTCTACCTGTGAGGTACTGTTAACCCAGTCAGCACTGTATCCTGCAAATGGGGTTATGATCCAAGCTGTTTTGACATATGATTGAAAGACAAAGAACTTGTCAAGACAGAATAATTAGTGTACTGAAATTGGAAGGGGTGACTTGAATGTGTATTGTATAATAATGAATGTGAAGACACTTGACTGAGTGAACTCTGAACCTCTGATCATTTAACACAGCCTCCTTTAATGGAAACTTTTTCCCTCTTTAAAGAGAGGCTTACTACAAGGCCCCACTATGTGGAAAAGGAGGACACCCTCTGGTCAGACAGAAGGATTTCAATTCCTGAATCCCTGTAGAGTCTCAATTTTTTCTTTGCTCTTTGTCTCTCTTAAAGATGGATAACGTTTTCTCAAAGTCATCCAGTGAGGGTTCCAGGTATGCAGCTATTCAATTTAATTGCATAGATCCAAGCTCTCTGAGAATAAAAGAGAAATACACATTTCTGCAAATGGGCTTGATTCAGAAAAGCCTTCACTTCAAATTCACAACTCACTAAGATTTTGTTCTCCCACACAGATACACGCTGAGTTGTTTGGCTGTAAAAGATCCCTGCACCACTTGAATGCAGTCTGAGTCCTACTCACCTTGTAAATTTTTATATGGGTGTACATGCAGTTAACTGCATCAAAAACAGTGGAGTTACATCATCCGATGTCAGCATCAGTTTATCCCTGTGTCTCCTTCTGCCTTTGTATGGTGCAAGCGTCACAAAACAATTCTGCCCCTGCACCCAAGATAGGGCTGCCAGTGCAGGGAGCAAAGGGAGCTGCTTGCCCTGAGGCCCAGCGATTTAGAAGAGCCTGGGGCTCCCAAACCACTACCACAGAAACTGGCACTCTGGGCCCTTTTAAACTGCTGTTGGAATCCATGGCCATGTGGTCCGACCAGTGCAGAAGGTCTGGTGGGTACAGACTAGCCCTCAGCCCCCCCTTCCACCCAAGGCCCCACCCCTTCTGGGAGAGCCTGGAACTGCCCCCCCCCCTCCATGTTTTCCAGGAGCCCAGCCTCTTTTCTGTCGTCAGCCTTGCCCCAAGACAACCCTCCCAGGAATTGCAAAGTGATCATTATTATTATTAGCTCTTCTTTGCTTGGGTGCCTATGTCACATAGGACATGTGCCCCGTGCTTTCTGCAGATTGACTTCGGGTCAGAGCTCTGAAAGTGGCCCCAGCGGCTGTGACACTTGCATGCATTCCAGAGAAAGCAGCTGATCCCTTCCCACTGCTCAGAGGCACAGTAACGGCAGCCAGCACTAAAAGGCAAGAAGAGGGCAGGAGCAGAAGGATAATGTGGAGAGACGTATTTAAGACACTGAAGGATAGAAATAATTTGGGGGGTTTGTGAATTTGGTTCAGATGAGTAAATGGAGAGTCCCACCTAGTGGCACCATTAGGAAGTGAGAAGATTTACACTGAATGTTGCAGCTGATGTGTGATGCTCCACAAATGTGCATGCATCTCTCACACCAGCCAGACTCTACTTGGGATTCCCTGTTGCTCAAAGAGTTAAAAATGGCTAATCTGTTACTTCTGTCCCTTTACAAAAGGGCATTTTGTGAAGGGCTTTTTTTGTTAACTAATGAGCAGTTTTAAGTAAAATAGTATAGCAAGTTACCAATCTGGTTTAAATAATGGTGACCGCCATGTGCTTCTTCACTGGATTCATACTGGTACCTTCTGTAGTAGTGGATTAGTAGTATGCATCTGAATGGCAGAAATAGGGCTGTCCATGCACACACTCATTTCTATCCCCCCACATTGAGTAATAGGCTAACAGAAATGATATATGGTGCTTAGGGTTGCCAGGTGGTTTCAACAAAAATACCGGACACACTTGACATTACATCTCAATCTACATTACATCTTATTTAGAAAATAACAGACATTTCTATTTTCTCAATTTGTTTCCGGAACAGAAAGCTCAAATACTGGACTGTCTGGTTCAAAACCGGACACCTGGCAACCGTAATGGTGCTTAAGGCCTGGCTCTCATAAAGGGAAAGTCCCTCTGATAATACATTGATGTATCCATACTGAATGCTGTATATCAACAGTCTACATCAGGGGTCTCAAACTCCCAGCCCACGAGTCATCCCTGGCTAGAGAAGTTGCACAATCCAGTCCAGGGCGGGTAGGGAGTAGTGTTGCCAGATGCTTGAAACAAAAATACCAAACACCTGCGCCCGTCCCCTCCCCCCCAAAAAAAACCACCGAGAAAAAATTCTGTTGAAGAAATAAAAGGGGCGGGGGGAGTCCAAAGTTGTTGAGCCAGAAAAAAAAAAGGACTCCAAGACTTATTAAGCAAAAAAAAAAAATTAAAATAAAATAGCATGTCCCCTTTAAGAGTGAGTGCAGGGATAGAAACAGGGGAGCGGTTGAGCACTAGGACCCAAGGGAGTCATTGCTTCCCCTTGGTCTTTTTGCCGGCAGCCATTTTGTGCCAGCAGCCCTGCGGAACCAGGTAAGCATGGGGTCGGGGGGGCGCTGAGTGTTTGTAGGGTTGCCAGGTGCCCGGCATTTTCACCTCCTGGCCAGGGAAAAAAATCAGAAAATACCGGACATCTTAGGTGTCTGGTATTTTCTGAATTTTTTTACCGGACAGGAGGCGAAAATTCCAGACTGTCTGGGTGAATACCGGACACCTGGCAACCCTACCTGTTACCCTAGCCCCGACCCTTCCCATCACTTCCCCACTATCTCATCTCCATGGCACCCCATCACCCAAGGACATGGCTTCAAGGATGGGGGCCTAGCGGGGGAAGCAGCAGCAGTCAGGCCTTCTGCACTCCCCACAGTGACAGGAGCCACAGGGAAGCAGAGAGCACTTGGCAAGCACACTCACTTCTCAGCGGGGAGCATGAGAGGGTCATCTGCTACTGCCCTACGCCAGCCTCCCCTGTCCTCCCAAGTGCTTTCAGCCCCGTCCAGCTTGGGGTAACCCATAACTGCACACTATTTGAACTATGTTCTGAAAACAGAATTATTAATTTCCTTCTGGGCTTTTCTGTGGCACTCATTATCCAACTCATTAATGAAAATATTGAATAGCACCAGACTAAGGACAGACCCCTGCAAGACTCCACTAGATAAATCCCCCCCGTTTGATAGTAAATCATTGATCATACTGAAAAAGAATACTTCTCTTTCAAATAGTTATGTAAGATCCATATTATGTTTCCCTGGTTTGCTTATGAGAATGCCACATGGGACTGAGTCAAAAGCCTTATGAAGAGGAAGATACATCCTATCTACGGCTTCCCTCCCATTCACTAGGTCAGTAACTGTCAAAGAACATTTAGTTGCTTTGGCATGATTTGTTCTTGACAGTTCTATGTTAGCTATTTCTTGGCATCCTGTTATCCTCTAGGTACTTGCAAATTGATTAATAATTTATCCCCATATCTTCCCAGGTATTGAAGTTAGGCTGGCTGGTCTATAATTCTCTGAGTCCTCTTTGTTCCCCTTTTAAAAGATAGCATTATATTTGCCCTTTTCCTGTCATGTGGAATCTTGCCTGCCCTCAAAAATAATCAATATGGGTACATCTACACTGCACCCTTATCTCGAGATAACTAGTATTATTTCGAAATAACAACGTGAGCGTCTACACAGCCATTCTGTTATTTCGAAATAATTTTGGATGGCTTTCCAAAATCTGTAAACCTCATTCTATGAGGAATAACGCCTGTTCCGAAATAGCTATTTCAAAATAGCGGCAGCGTAGATGCTCCACTGCTGCTATTTCAAAATAGCCCCTCACCAGGGCCATTCTAAGTTATTTCTCCCCAGTGCGTCTTGGAGCTCTAAATCGAGATAGCACGTCTACATTAGGGAAGCCTGCTTTGGACTAATCTTGAGACTTCCCTGCAGTGTAGATGTGCTATTTCGAAATAAGCTATTTTGGAATAACTATTCCGGAATATTTTATTCCGAAATAACTGTGCAGTGTAGACATACCCTAACAGTTCCAAGATTGCTTCAGCTAGTTCCTTAAGTATCCTAGAATAAACTTCCTCAGGCCCTGCCAACTTGAATACATTTAAATTATGTAAATATTTTCTTTAACCTCTTCTTTCCCTTTTTTGACTTGTGCTCCTTCCCCTTTTAGGTTAATGTTAATTGTGTTAAGTATCTAGTTACAATTAACCTTTTTAGGAAAGAGAAAAGCGAAGTAGACATTAAATACCTCATGCAATTAGTCCACCTTTCACACTAAATAGTGGGCCTACATTTCCTTCATCTTACCCACTCCTAATGTACTTATATAGCCTCTTCTTATTTGATTTTATATTCTAGGTGTAACTCATTTTGTGCCTTAGCCTTTCTGATTTTGTTCCTACATGCTTATGCTGTTCTTTTGTGCTATTCCTTAGCAACTTGTCTATGTTTCCACCTTTCTTAGTTCCTTTTTGATTTTCAGGCAATTCAAGAACTCCTAAGGGAGCCCTATTGGCCTCCTACTATTCTTTCGGTCTTTCCTTTGTGTCAGGATAGCTTACTGTTGTGTGTTTAATACTGTCTCCTCGACAGACTACCAACTCTGCTGAATTCCTTTTTCCCTTAAATTTTCTCCCCATGGTACCTTTGCTAGCTGTTTTCTGGGAATGTTAATGTGTCTCTTTTTTTTTTTAAGTCCATTGGCCTTGTTCTGCTGCTCTCTTGCCTTCTTTTACTTGAAATCATAACATCTATCATATCATGATCACTTTTGCCCATGAAGCTTGTGCTGCCATGACCTCACTGCTATTTTTAGCCACACTAGCTAGATTAAAGCTAGTGTAGGTATGCTCACACAAGCTGCAATCACGCCTCTGACTCTAAACCCCAGTTTCTCCATACAAGAAGTGCAGGTGATAATATTGACCTACCATACAATGATGCTGTGAAAATTATTAAATACTTGTAATTTTTTTGAAGAAGAAAGGTTCTGTGGCTGTATTTTGGGGTTAGTTTAACCTCTAAGTGGATTCAAGGTCACTTTCTTCCACTCTACCAAAAAAAAAAAAAAAAAAAAGGAGTAATGAGAAATTTACCTTTATATTCTTTCCTATGTCTTATTAGTAGATTAGAAACTTAACCCAACCTTCATTATGTCAGAATGACATATCTTGCATTGGGAGCTGCACACAAGGATGCCAGGAAAATGGTTTCCTGGACAGAGAAAGGTCTTCACAAATTACATATACTTGTTTTTAGAGTTGTGGAAAGGGTAGGTATTAGAAAATAGATGCTGAGATACTGTACACAAATTAAATAATTTCCTGTGTTGGTTGCAACATATCCAAATTTATTATTGGCATCCCGTTACATACTTCCAGTGACAATTATGGTTGAAATCTTTCCAAGTCAAACACCACAATGCCTAACAAAAAGGTGGAAGAAAAAAACCAAATATACTTTAGGTAATGAAAGAGGTAGATTGTAGTAGAATGATGCCACTAGAAAAACGAGCATTGAAAAACAATTTTGACCAATAAAACTGAGCATACCACATGCAAGGAAAAGCCAGTTAAAGATCTAGTGATAGATCAGCATGCTGCACTGATTGTCCATGTTGGAGATTTAAGAGAGGCCCTTTGCTCACAAACCAGCAAGGCTGGAGAAATCAAAGACAGAATGACTATCCAGGGGACAGTTCTGATGCTGCACCAGCTATCTCTCTCTGGTTGGTTTGAGGTGAGCAGGGGCACTTTGTGAACTCTGCATGCATCCCAAATTCCCTGCATCCAGAGCTACTACATCCTTTCCCCCCTCCTTATTTCCCTTGCCTGCACTTTTCCTCAGACTTTTGGTCAGTAGCCCACAGTTCTCATGACTACAGCTCATTAGATAAGCATGCTATGGTTCCAAATCATCCTAAAAATACTCAGCTTTGATGCCCCCTGCCATTTTAAATACCACCTTGTGACCACTGAAATATTTGAAAATGCTGTCCAGAACTACAGTCTCCATCCCCTGTCCTCCACCTCCATCCTAGATCTCTTCAGTCTGGCTTCCATCCTCTATTCCACTGAAACTGCTGTCACCAAAGTCACTAAAAATTTCTTCATGGACAAATTACAGGACTCCTATTCCATCCTCATCCTCTTTGACTTCTTAACTGCTTTTGGCCCAGTTGACTGTACCTTCCTCCTTGAGAGGATGTCCTCCCTGGCTTTTTGTGAATATTGCTCCTCATTTCCCTCTGTCCTCCTGGGTTAATCCTTTATTGTTTCAATTTGTGGGCTCTTTTCTTCTCCTCTTCCACTTCTGATGGGGGTTCCACAGAGCTCCCCCCTTGGTTTCCTTGTCATCTTCAACTGTGTGCCACGCTAGGATCTCTAGTTCTCATTGAACTTAAGGAAGCCAAAGACAGACAGCAGAGATTGCTCCATAGCTTTCTGCACCAGGAGCATTCTGGTGAGTTGGAGAGAAGGCACAGTGGAGTGGAGATCTATTCCCTCCCCCACCATGCTGATTCTCCATTGTCATTAAGCCCTCTATGGATTTTATGCACATTAGAAGCTCCTTCCCTACAGCCCTAACTAGCACTGGGGCCAGGCAGCTCAGGATCAGGGAACGCAAGTAGCCCTCTAGTGCCACTTCTGCACCTCAGGCAGTGATCAACCTTGGCTTCTTGGTCACTTGTGGGCGTGTGGCTCACCTCTCTCCTGGCCAGTCACTTAAGGAATGGATTGAGGTTTTTCACCACTTTATTAAAAGGCAATGATCCAGTGCCCTAACAGCATGATTGGTGCATGTATTTCATCTGCCTAACTCTCTCCAGGATCCTCATCCACTCTCATGGCTTCAACGCCCATTTACGCTGATGACTCACAGTTTATTTCTCTGCATCCTGTCTCCCCCTGTCCAATCCCACACCTTGGCCTGTCTCCCTGGCTTTTGCTTGTGGTTGTATTACCATCTGCTTACACTCAACATGTCCAAAATAAAACTCAATGTCACCTCTCCCCACTTTCTCCCTCTCCTTGTCACAGCTGCCAGTGCCTCCCCATCCTTCCCATTACTCAGGCCTGTAGCCTGCATGTCATCTGTGACTCTTAATTCCCCTCACTGTCTAGCCCACAAATTGAGGCCAAAGCCAGATTGCAACATTTCCTCCACCAGGACATTTCTAAGATCCACATTCAACCATCTTGACTAATGCCCCTCCTATCTAGGCTTCCTAATTCCCACCTCAGCCCCCTTAACATCCATGCCATAGTACTGCTGCTGTGCTGCTAAAATCATGATGCTAGGACCATGCCACCTCTCTCTCACAGCATCTCCCCTAGTTCTCCTGTTGCTTCTGCATCAGATTCCAGCATTGTAGCCTCTTCAAGGCCCTTCAGAACTCTTCCCCTACCCCACATAACCATTCTTCCCTCCTTTTACATTGACCCCACCCTGTCCATCATGTCAATGATTCCAGTCTCCTCCACTCATTTGTGTCTTCATTTTTGTTCTCCTCCATGCTGCCCCTATGCACAGAATGTTCTCCCCTACTAATCCATAAAACTACCATACTCGCCTCCTTCCAGCCCAACCTCTTTGCCTTGATACCTGAAGTTAATAGCAATGGCTATAAGGATTGCCAATATAAATATTACTTTCCTTCTATCTAATAACATAAGAAATGAGTGTGCTGTAACTATCTAGTTGTGCAGACAAGCTCCTTTACATAATCTCATAGCGCTACTACGGTCACTCTTGTCCTCCCTTGCCTGTCCCTCTCACTTCTTTGTTATATCCACTTTTTGTATCTGAAATTGGATCGTGAGCTCTTTGGGGCACAGATGGTCTCTCACTTGGTGTTTGCACAATGTCTAGCATAATGAGGACTCAGTCCCTGACTGAGGCTTCCAGGTGCTACCACTCTTCAAATAAAAACTAATATCAACAACCACAATATAAAGCTGCCATCTCCGGCAAAACACCTAAGGTAGGACTTCAGTGCAAACACTACCTGCCATTCCCCAGGGATGAAACCCTATGTGCTATAGCAGCCTGGGCTGCTGGATCAGGGTAGTGCAGTTCGTACATCTCTAAGCCAAGGGGATGAACCAAGACCAGGGAGTCCTAAAATTGTCAGTGAGACTAAATTAGTATGATTTCCATACTGAGAATAGCTAAAAGAAACAGCAAGTTAAAGCAGAAGGAAGAATCATTAAGAGTGTCATAAAACACTGGATTTTGGCATCGCTCAGTGATTCTGGCAGGTTGAGGAGGTTCTGTTTAAAGGAGTCATCTACATGCAAATCATTAGCAGTGAGGGGAAGGAAACAGAAGAAAAAGTAGAGGAAAGTTTTAATGGGTCCTTCAGTTAGTGTAAAATTTGTTAGAATGTGGCAGTGTCTCTTTAAACAATGCAAACATTCAGATAGCTGACTGAGAACACATTGCTTTTATAGAACAAACCTACAAGGAATCCTATGATGCAAAACTAATATGAATTTCCTAAAACTCAAATTTTATTAAACAATCCTTTCTTCCTCCTTCTCCTCCTCCTCCTCCTCCTCCTCCTTTTATGCAATGAGAATGAATTCTTGGTATTCTGGCCCCAATGAGTTGATTCCCTTTTGATGTGACAGCGTTCCCAGTTCCTTCATCTCAAAGGTGGTAGATAGTCTGTCGCATGTCAACATTGTCCTTGGCTGCTCATTGCAGTACCATACAAGTAAGTTCAGTAAATCCTATTAAGGGGAACTGAGTATGACATGGGGAGAGCAGGAGGTGTTTCATATGAAATGCAAAAATAATGAAGTTAAGGCAGAGTTATTTCCACTGACAAGTATAGTAAGATTCAGTTTAGGGTGGCAATAACTTTTTTTTTAAGTTACTTAGGAAAGTGAAGCCCCAAGAGCTCTGGCTAGGGCTGTGTGCAGTGCAAGCAGGTGTTATGCCAGATGGCTCTGTTATTGTTGTTATTAATAGTGTTGTTAAAATTATGTGTATGTCAGCAGTATCGGAAGTCCCCAGAAAGAAGGCCCCATTGGGGTAAGTGCTGTGAGGTTTTTCCCCATTCAAAATAGGCATACAGACAAAGGGTGGGATAAAGGGATGCACCATACACACAGCTCTTCTGCACAAGAATTGCCTCTTTGTACTATATTTGTGGAGGGTGCCTAGCACAATGGTCTGAGGATCTATGTACAAATAATCATAATAATGCACAGTTCTGCTGATTGACCTCAGTCTTCATGTGCAGTCTCTGACAGCACACCTGCTTCTGAGCTTGTTACTCCAGACATGGGCCTTCCCTTCAGCTGAGACTAACAGTTGTGCCAGATGTATTTTTGAGGGAGGGTATGTACTGTTGAAATATGTTTGGATTGGCACCAGCTCCCAGTCTGTGCTGTGTGAGCTCTAAACAAGAGTTAAAAACAAGGCTAAAGTAACAGTTCATTGGGCCAGGTGAGGGCAACGGCACACGAGTACATAGTAGGGTTTGAGTAGTGACTGTCTCCCTTTGAAGTTGGGGACAAAATTCAAACCAGGAGACTGGAAATTACCATAACAAAGCACTTTCAAAAGTTAAATATTTTTAAAACAAGAGGCTCTCATCCAGACTCTACTACCCTGTGCTTTTTTCAGGCATAGACCTTGTCTGAATGGAGCAGTTGATCTTTCATGGGAACAGTATGCAGATGGCCTTAAAGGGTTGCTTTTGTTGTTGAACTCTCCCTAGCTTTCATTCTCAGAAGACCCAAATGCTGGCTGTTTAGTTACCTCTTCTTCCTAAATTCCTGGGTTTTATCAGTGTAAATGTGAAAAAGAGTTTGGAACACAGAAACTAATTATGTTGAAATGTAACTAGTCACCCCACACAAAGTTCCAAACTGTCCTGGCAAAATTGTGTCATTTCAGAACTGCCATTCCTTGTTTAGTTTATTCGATAATCTGTAATAACAAATAGGATGTCTCAAGGAGTTTGACCTTTCCTCAGCTGAGTGTCTCTCATAAGGTCAAGCAGTTGGATCGACTCAAAATTTATTCGGACAAATATATGTCATTGAGCAAATCAGCTAGCATTGATCAGCCAAATACACCTCAAATTTATAAACTTGCATAGCAATGTATTGCTTTTTTTTTTTTTTTTTTACTGCAGCAACCGATTAAATGAGATGAGGAAAACTACTCCGCACCAAGAAAAAGCTGTGCCATGGTAGAATGCACCACTTGAATTGCCATCTCTTTGTTCTTTACTATGAAACGCCCTGTGAGTTACCCAAGTTAATATTCTCCCCTTTGTATTCATTGCTCTTCTCTCCCAGGAAGTCTGTCATGCAGCTCGACTTGGACCATACTAAGAAAGCTCTGATCGTTCCTGCTTTTGAGACCCTTCGATACCGCCTGTCCTTCCCCAAGTCAAAGGCAGAGCTATTATCTATGTTGGACATGGGAACCCTCTTCACATTCAGGTAATAGGAAGAACGTTCACTGCACCTCTGGCAATGATCAACCTTGGCTTCTTGCTCACCTGTGGGTGTGTGTGGCTCACCTCTCTCCTGACCAGTCACTTAAGGAATGGATTGAGGTTTTTCACCACTTTATTAAAAGGCAATGATCCAGTGTCCTAACAGCATGATTGGTGCATGTATTTCATCTGTAAACTGTACATGCTAGCTACCAATATTTTCTTGCCCTTTCCACTTGTCTAACCTCCTATTGTTAAATTAACCTCATTTTATTTTTGGTATTTTTATTGCATTACAAAATCAAGAGCATGAAACTAGCGTGTGTGTAATATACCCTTTGTTGGCTACGCACAGTCCAGGTAACTATCATTCATGTGATCAAAAATAGTTTTCTGCTGTTCGCTAGCTGACTCCAATACTGACTGATTAATCAATTTTTTTAAAGGCTGACTGGAATGGCCATGGGTCTCGAATAAGCTGCTAAGCAGCTAGACAAATGAATGGTGTTTCTCAATGCAAGGGGGAAACTTTGTGGGTTTGTGTGTCTGAATACAAAACTAGGAGGCACAAACATCTGAAATCTAAACTCATCTTTGAAACAGACTCCCTCTATGGGTTTGCACATGTCACTTCCCTTTTCTGATTCTGTCCCCTCGTCTGTAAAATAAGAATAACACTTACCTAGGATTGATTAGTGGATATTTTGAAAGTGCCACAAAAGCTATAGAGTGTGCAGTGTATCCTACTGCATAGAGCACTGGAGCAGGCCTCAGGAGATATTGGTTCTATTCCCAGCTCTGACTTGCTGGATGACCTTTGGCAAAGCACTTCACCTCTCTGTGTGCCTCAGTTTCACATCTGTAAAATGGGGATAATAATGCTTACCTCTCCTGTGTTGAAGTGCTATAGATGTAAACAATTATACAAGCGGTAGGTGGTATTATTTATTATTCAGTAGAACTTTTTTCTCTCCTTTCCCCTTTCTTTTCCACTTCTCACAAATTGCTTTTTGTGGAAGATGCCACTTGTGATGGGTTGAATCACAGAAGTCCCTTTGGGGTTACCCCTGGTGTGCTGATCATGCCAGTGACACCCGCCTTCCTGCTCTCTGGGGCTCCTAACCACCCTGTCCTCAGAGTTGTGGTTACCGCCCACCTGCAGAGCATCACAGACACTGAACCATTTCAGCTCCAGGAGAGCTCAGCTATAAGGGCTCAGCGTCCAGGAAACCAACCTCCAGAAGGAACCAAACCCCCAAATAAATCTATCTTACTCTGTGTAAAAATTTTACACAGAGAAAGTTCATAACATCCACCCATTTTATCAGAGAGAGATAAGCACAGTGGTTGCTTTCCCCCCTCCCCCCACATATCAATTATTTACGCTGGGCATGATAATAAACAAAAGTGTTGTTATAAGTATAAAAAGTAGGATTTAAGTAGTTGCAAGTGAAAACAGTCAGATCGTTGTAAGTTATTAAAGTAAAATGAACAAAAAACCCTGCATGGCTAGTTCTAATTCACTAAGAAACTTGTTATATGAAAATTCTTACCCTAAACAATAGCTGAAGACAAAGGACTGATGGCTTCCCATTGCTTAAATAGACTTTCTCCCTGAGCAGGAACCCTTTGTTCGGCACCTTCTATTCCCATGGAAAAATACCACGTTCAAGATAGATTCCAGTACCAGGTGGCATTGTCACATGTTAGGACCAACCATAGTTTGGGCTGACAGGACAAACAAGACTGTTCACAGGTTGTTGGTTTGAGTACCGAGTTCATTAAGATCTGGGGTATCAATAATGGCTTCTCATTAGCACATATAGAACTATAAACAGATCCACATTTCATATTTCTAACTTCACATACACGAATGATACATGCACAAAAATAGGATATACAGATTCAGCAGATTGCAACTGTAAAATAGATATATTCATAATCTGTTTTGTATAAAGCATCTTTGAGTTATGCATATTTATATCCATAAGTCAATTTTCATAAAGTATGGAGGCCCCTGTGACACCTCTCTTCCCCATTATCTGTATTAACCACTTGCAGTGGATTTCTTTCATGTTGCTAAGCTGCAGCATCTTCTGAAGTGCACTAGCAACTTTTTTGCAAGCTACTTTCTACAGACATCACAGCAGGTGGTTTGTATGATCCCAAAGAACATTGTTTTGATGATACCACTGCCTGTGATTCACTTGGAAATAGGAAACCCACAGCAACTGAGAGGTAGGAAAAACAATAGAGGTGCTATATCAGTCCCTGGAGAAAAAAACCTCAAGAGTATCGGTAACATTTGCTCTCTTCCACAGTTTCTTAATCATGCAACGATGTATAGATTAATTTGAGGTTTGTTTATAGAAAATAACTTGCCCTCTTAGGTGAAAAAATAACCTTGAGTGGGAAAAAAATCCCCTCAAGATTTACTTCAGATCTTATATTTCATCGACAGCTATGTTTTACAACTCCACTGCTGTAGTTTTCCCACTTTAGACCTCATCTTCCAGCTATACAGTATGTTGCACGCACACCGTCAAAGCCTGAAATCCTTTCTAAGCTCTCTCTGACTTCATTGGGAATTTGACCTGAGAAAGGACTGAATAAGAACAGAGGAAAGATATCAGGCCTGTAGTATATTTATCTACTTATGTAGGACAGATTTTATAAACACTCTCCTAATCGTCTCGGTGTCATCATAGTGGTCTGATCTATCAATAGGCATGTAGCAGCTGGGATCGGGGCTGAGCATTTCCACTATGTTTTCAAGGTGCTTTTAATAAGGCTGCAAGTTGCGGCCAAGCTGGTGGGAGTGAACTGGGAGGAGTGCTGCTGTGACAGTGATTGCTGATCATGCCTGTAGCATCCCAGATCCCCACGCCCCATGATAGATTACAATCTTTCCCTCAGTAAAATTGCTTTTGTCACCTCTTTTCCAAATGGTGACCTTTTCTGCCTCTGGGTTGCCGAGAAATACAAAGCAGCTCTCAATTACATCCTTCCTACAACTATCCCCCCCTCCTTCCACACACACAAAAAAGTCATCTAAGCGTTCAAGGTTGCTAAGAGGTGCTGTGCGAAAAACCTCTGCAGCAGGGGAATACCTTGTGAAATCATTCTGGCTTTGTTTCATGGTGTTAGTTGTTATTGTGCCATGACAAGATGGATCCACTTAGTACTGGGTAATGTCCTCAGGGTGAGGAACTATGCTGCTTGTGGAATCTTACAAGGATAATGAAGGTACAGAAGGCAAAAGAAAGCACCCTACTGAGACCGCGTAACCAGCAATGATTGATAAACTGATCGAGCCCTTAACCACATCAGTATCCCCATTGAAGCCAATGAGACTGCTCATACAAGTTTCAAGTTAAGCACATATTGGGGGAGAAGGACCAGAATGAGAAAGCTGGGGATGCTGGTTGGCATGCCAATGAGACAATATTAAAGACTGGCAAATCTCACTGCTATGTCTCTGTGGCTAATGTCTGGTGGAAACCATCATTTTATGGGAGTTACTTTTGTATAAAGATCTTTTTAAATAACTTCAGCAGAGCTAAAATTTCACAGGATAATCAACGTGTAGCCAAGACCCAGTTCTAGCATGTATATATTCCTGAACTATCAGAAAGATGACTATAACCTAATTATTCTTTCATAATCAGTCTATAGTGACCTTATTTCAGCATCCCACATCCACCTCCCTTTTTCTTTTCCCTTAGCAGACATTTCTGCTATAAGACACAATATACCCACTTCATATAGCAACTACAGTTGTTATTATTGTGTTCCCAGCCAATATGGTATCTGATCCCAGAGTTTATCCACTCAGTAACTAGATATTTCCCCTCATTCAGAAAGCACAATGATATGATTATTATCTAGCTATAAACTCTTAGCTACCAGTGTGTGTGGTTTCTCCATGTGATCCCATCATATAGAACTAAGCCACTTTGAAGAGGCAAATGCAAAATCCTTGATCTGTTTATAGATCCTTTTACATTGAGGAAAATACTGTCATTGAGGATGGAATTTCAGGTGCATTTAAAGAAGCTGAATTTTCTGTGCAAAATGATTGCTTGGTCTCTATTTATTTGCTCGTGGACTAGTGGCCACATTACAGAACCACCATCACTGCTGCATTGACCAGCATCTTAGTCAGCCACGGAGGCAGAGATGCCAAGAATTGAATAGACTTTGAGAATGACCTACCCTCTCACCCACAGGTTTGGACCCCCCCAAAAGAAATACACTGATTCCACAGGGAGCATGTAGCTCCTCCCTTCTTTAATCAAAGTCTCTGCTTGTCTTCAATTCACTCACCTTCTCATCACCTTTCCCCCCCACTATCTTCTGTTTTGCCTGTCTCCCCCAGCTCCTTTTCCTGATCTTTTTTTTTTCTATTCCTCTCCTTTATCCTCTTTTTCTCTTCCCTTTTGGTTTTCTCTTCTGTCCCTCTCCCTTCCAGGGGATATCTGTCGTGCTGCTCCTGCCTACCATACTATGTTGGTGGGGCCACCAGCAATAGCTGTAGAGGGAAAGTGATATAATTCAGGTCAGTTTCATGTTCTGCTCCTGCTGTTGCCTCTGGGGAAGCATTATGAGCGGGAGCAGCAACGCTAGCCTGATTCTCTGCAGGAATCCGTTAATTAGCTGTCATTTGTGGGGTGCTTTGAAGATATTAATCACCATAAGTGTTAAGTAGTAAGTATTGTTGTTGTTTATTAATTTCAAAATGCTGCAGGAGGGATAAAGGAAAATGACATGTTCCCCACAATCCTACATTGGATTTCAAAACCCTATTGTGAGTGTTGTTGATTTCACTAGGGCCTGGGTTGAGACTACCAACTCATTTCCTAAAAACATCCAACGGCCAATAAACGATGAGATTGTGTCAGTGTCAGGACATGAGAGCGAGAAGGTAGGTGAGGAAATATCTTTTGTTCGACCAACCTCTGTTGATGGAAAGTGCAAGATTTTGCCCAGACTTGAAGAAGAGCTCTGTGAAGTTCAAAATATAGTACCTTCCATCTAGAGAAATTAATCCAATAAAAGATATTTACCTAACCTCTCTCAGGCTACGTCTAGACTGAATCCCTCTGTCGACAGAGGGATGCAAATCAAGCATGTCGAAATTCCTAATGAAGCAAGGATTTAAATATCCCGCGCTTCATTAGCATAAATGTGGCTGCTGCTTTTTTCCGAAACAGAGCTTTTTAAAAAAAACAGCAGTCTAGGCGCGGATCTGTCGAAAATAAACCCTTTTTCGACAGACCCTGTATTCCTAAAAAAATTACTTTACAGGATCTGTCAAAAAAGAGTTTATTTTCGACAGATCCGTGTCTAGACTGCCGTTTTTTTGGGTTTTTTTTTTCCAAAAAAGCTCCGTTCCGAAAAAAAGCAGCGGCCACGTTTATGCTAATGAAGCGTGGGATATTTAAATCCCTGCTTCATTAGCAATTTCGACGTGCCTAATCTACATCTCTCTGTCGACAGAGAGGTGTAGTCTAGACACAGCCTCAGTACATGGCAAAGGCTTTTGATCTCTGGCCACCTGGAAGTCAAACCAATGACTTAGAGTTGAATGGCTCTGTGCTGCTGGTTAGCCAGTCTCCTTGAAGTGAAACCACTTGTTTAACTATGATGACAATGATAATAAATATATAAAAGTGAAACCTTTACAGTTTAAAAGAACACTAGTTGCTGTATAGTAAAATAATTTCCTGGTAGCCATGTCCCTCCTGCACTGATCGACTCTAGGATAAAGAGAGAAAGTAAACATTAGCTTCTTTCAGTTTCTCCAGGTATTACAAACAATAAAATAGGCCCCAAATGTAAACTCTTAGGCTGTAATTTTTACCTTTGTGTTCCTGGTTCTTCATGGTTTGTAATGTTATCAGAGCTTCTGAGACCAAATATTAGGATCTAGGCTCTAAACCTGCAAATAGTTACATATATGCTTCACTTTATGCACAGGTTGTTTATCCCCTTGAAGTCAAGGTGTCTTATTGCACAGCTGTTATAAATCTCAGAATACTACCATACAGATCACCTGCCTTATGCTTGTTTTTCTTGATTTAATCCACCATTCTGCAGCATGAGCCTATCTCCATGATTTCTGAAAAAGGTGTAAGAATTGTAAAAGGGCAAGAGAATCATTGATCCTTCTGTTAATGGGGTGGATTCAAGCTGTGCTTGGAAGAGACCTGCCATGGCATAAATAATATTAACAAAATATAGAATAATCCTTTCTTATAAGTGGAATTGTGTTGGATAAAATTATCTCTGTAGTATCATGGATAACATTTATCAAGACTTTTGCTTATTAATGTAATTACTTATTTGGGTTTCTACAGTAATAATAATAAGAAGAGGCACTTGTCGAGAGCTCCAGATATCCCTCCCACAACTTAAAAATGTAAATATAAAATGTATCACATTCATCACTTTGGAACTGTAATAGCTAACGTTCAGAAGCTTTAAATGAGCTACACAATTTCATTCTGAATTTCCAGCATTGCTGCTGTGAAGTGGATGTGCAATTTTAGTATAGATGCATCCTTTGTTTCTTCCGTAATTATTGCTTCCCAGTCATGGGATAGTCCTTTTGATAATTGTGTTTTTGTCAATTAACTTCATTGGCCGGGTAGGTATAAGCATACAGAGCACATGAAAGTATTGGAAAATGCTTCAGAAATGGTCAGAGTGTATTGAGTTGCCTATAATACATCCTGAAAATAATAATGGACTGAACAGCTAATGTCCTCATATTCAAGGGTTCCACCTAAAGGTACAGTTGCATATGTTTGCCAAGATGTGTCTCATTTCACTTTTCTCCCATGCCCATGCTCTGTATGTCTATTCAAGGTATCATGTCTGGACAAAAGGGCATGCACCAACCAACTTTGCCAAGTGGCGGACTGCCACAACACCTTATCAAGTTGAGTGGGAAGCGGACTTTGAGCCATATGTTGTTGTGAGGCGGGACTGCCCTGAGTATGACAGAAGGTTTGTAGGGTTCGGCTGGAACAAAGTAGCTCACATAATGGAACTGGATGCACAGGTAAAGAGACGACATCTTAATGTGATTCTTAGTGAGAGGTGTGGTTTTTATATGAAACCCTTATACTGTGGAAGTGGATATAGAGTCGGTGTCACCACATTATTCAACCTGCCATACTAGATTCTGTAAACAGTTACTAAGAAGGGGAAAAAAACCCTTTTTTAGTGTTTGCTGAGCCCCGGGTGGGAAGCATAGCCCCAGCAGGGCTGGGGCAGCAGGCCTGCAGCAGTGAACAAGGTGAACCTTCCTTAGTCTGGAGAAAACTGTCATTCAGGACCGCTCAGGTCTCCAGGGTGCTGGACCAGGGAGGGTCCCACCTGGAGTGTCTGCTATATTATCCTAATAATAATACTTGCAACTTGCATAACAGTTTAATACTACAATTCACTTTTCAAATGCTGATACATGACACTTTAGTTGTGGAGAATATCAATGTGATGATTTATTATCTGTGCATCTGTCACTGAGATTACATTTCCAATTGCAGCTCTCATACAGCTTAATGCTATTGGCACAGAGGCATTCATCCAACGTACAGCGTCACACAAAGGAAAGTGGAAGCACTTTCAAAGGAGATTGTAGCATAGTTCTTTGAAATGGTTATTGAGATGGAACTGTCTCTGGGGATGCTTGCTCCTCCAGCCTCAGAACACACGATTATGTAAAAGACATTTTGTTTATAATGGTGGAGAGACTGGGCTAGTCTCCTATTGAGAATCTGTCATCCTGGAGGAGACTCGGAATAAATGAGCTACCCATCCTGCAGCAGTTCAGAGGCATCTCTGCCAGGAACTTCTGGAACTAGGGCTTTCAGTATATGGGAACTAAAGTACTTCCTATATTCTGTCTCTTTTGCAATGGAGACAGCTCCTTGACACAAAGAGTTTGGCTCAAAGAGCTTTGCTCTCCTACCTAGGTCTCACTAAGGGGTTCCTGACCCCCCTTTTTTGTACTTTGTTCCTTCTCCTCACACCCATCTGCCATCGCTGACTACATGTCAGCCCTCAGCTCATCGGCAAGGGACTTAGTGGAATAAGACTGACCAGGCCCTTCTAGCAGCATCCTTTCCCCAAATGGGGGAAAAATAGTGCTGGACACACATGAGGCTTTTCACTGCTTTTGAGGTGTTGCTCCCACAGATCAAGTCTCTGCTGAAGGAGCTGTTTCAGTACTCTGGCCTCAGTTGGCAGAATCACCTCCCAACTCAGGGAAAGATTTCAGTGCTTTTTAGGAAATCCGGCTCCTGTCAGGAGGCCTGGATGTGAGAGAGCATCCAGGCTTATGCTGCTATAGCCCTTCAAAATGGCAGATAGGAAGGAAACAATTGTAATTATTCTGGACGCACCATGCTCTCATGGTGCTGGGGTCCGTACAGATACATAACTAATGACAGATCCTGCTCCTAAGGGGTTACAAACATTTAGAGTGTGAGTTTCCTGCAGGTAAGATATTTTTCCTTGCTCTAAGAGGAGGAGGGAAAGCTCTGATGTATTTTTCCCAGCCTTCCAATGTCTCCTGCACCTAGCCAGCTAGAAGCCCCTCTCCCAGCTCCTTTCAAAAGGTCTTAGTAGGAATAATTTTGTTTAGCTGCGGATATAAATGAGTAATAGTCCCCAAAGGCCCCATTTGGGGTGGCCACCCCATTGTGCTAGGTTTTCCAACACAGAGAGATACAGTTAGTGCCCTGAATGGCTTACAGTTTAAAGACACACGCAGACAACTGGAAGAAAGCTAATGTGACAATACTTTAAAAAGGTAAATGGGACACCCAAGTAATTATAGGCCTTTCAACCTGACATCAGTCCTGGACACAGTGATAGAATGGGTGAGACAGGACTTGATTAATAAAGAATTAAAGGAGGGTAATGTAATGAATGCCAAGCTACATGGCTTCATGGAAAATAGATCCTGTCTAGCTGGATACCTTTTTTGCTGAGATTATAAGTTTGGTGTGATAAGAGTAATATATTTAGACTTATGTAAATTATTTGAGTTGGTGCTGCTTGTCATTTTGATTAAGAAACTATATTGATACAAAATTAATATGGCACACATTAAATAGATTAAAACTGACTGACAGTCTGGTCATCTGAAGAAGTGGGCTGTGCTCACGAAAGCTCATGATACCATCTACATGTTTTGTTAGTCTATAAAGTGCTACCAGACTATTTGTTGTTTTTTAAGGTCTCAAAATGAAACTAAACGGAGAATCATTTTCAAGTGGGTATTTCTAGAGGGGTTCCATAGGGATCAGTTTTTGATCCTATGTTATTTAACAGTTCTATCAATGACCTGAAAGAGAACGTAAAATTATTAATGAGAAAGTTTGCAGCTGACACAAAGAACGGGTAAGTGGTAAATAATGAAGGGAATAGGTAGCTGATACAGAGAGTTTTGGATTACTTGATAAACTGGGCTCAAATAAATAATGTGCATTTTTAATAAGCTAAATGTAAAGATGTGCCATTCATATGATGCATAAAACCATATAGAAAAGAGACAGATTCACCAGGCAGGTGGAAGGGATTGATTGGGGGTGTCCCCTCCTAGTCCTGAACTGCCCTAGCCTTGAGCCACCCTGAAGCTCTCTGCCTTCCTCACCCCTCACCCCCAATTCATACAGGGACATTGCTGGCTGTTCCCCTTCATCAGGGAGTGAGGGGCAAGTGCATAGTTTGCTGCATTCCTCACTCTGGCTGGGGAGTGCAGGGGGCAGGCAAACTTGGACCTGCCCCAGCCGTGGCACAGGCACCCCTCCCCCAGCTGTGCTTGCTGGAGCTACAGCAGCTGTGGAGAGGTGCTTTTCACCTGGCCCCAAGCTGAGGTAGTCCTCTCCCCCTAGGCCAGCCTGCACACTGAACCCCTCATCCCTAGTGCCACCCCAGAGCAATGATTTAAATGAAGAAAAACAAAAATTGAGTTAAAGACCCAAGCAATGCTGGGTAAACCTTCTAGTGAGACACATTTACAGGGAGAATACATTTGTCCTTGTAAACCTGCTAGGAACATTCAATGCTGCTTTGTAGGCTCCTAGATTTGTAAGTGACTTGAGTTTTCATCTCAACCTATGGGAAGCTGTGGGAGGCTCCCAAAAATGACATCTCATGAAAGGCAGAGTACTCATGCTCCGGAGGTACATCTACATATGTGCTATGTTTGGGCGTAGATGTATCACGCTAGCTCCTCTTGAGCTAGCATACTAAAAACAGCAGTGTAGCCAGGAAAATACAGGCAGTAAGTCACCACAGGTGTATGCACCCACCTGGACTCCTGGGTTCATGTTCTGATAGCCAGGCTGAGCCACTCCCTAGCTACAATGCTAATGTTAACATGCTAGTGCAGGTACATCTGTGGGAGCAGGGAACTACACCTCCTAGCTCAAGTGTAGAAATATCTAGGCAAGTTCCACTGGCTGTGCCTTTCTCCCAAGGCATACAGTTTTTGCAGAAAATAGAACCCCCTCCTGCATAGCAATCCCCATTCTAAATAGAAGACCTGCAGAGGAAGAAATAGATGGTAGTTAAAGTTCACACTTTGCATGCAAAGGAAATTCTCTGAGTGCAAAGTAAAATCTTCATAAGTTTTAAAAATATTTAATAAAACTCTCTTAAGAGTATGGATTAATGTCTTTTGCATTTAACCTATGACGTGTATCAGATTCTCCCATGAAGGCAGATTTTTTCAGGCCATGGATATATATGGAAGACATTGCTGGAATAACTATACCAATACTATATCAGTAAAGGGCTGTTAGTGTGGACATAGCTTATACTAGCGAAATCTTGCCAGTGTACCTACATCTGTGCTAGGGGCACAGCTCTGTTAGTTACAAATCACACCTCTACCAACTTCTTACCAACATACCTAGGCTGGGAAAAGTTTGTGGGATAGATCTGGCCTCAGACATCGCTTGAGCACGGATCCCCTGATATTTTGGCTTACTAGGATGTAAACAGTTTTTGAAATGGAAGGTAGGACCTTTCCATTTCACATGCATAGTAAACCAAGGTCTTTCACAGGTGTAGTAAACCATGTAAAAAAAGAAAGGAGGTTGGTTTAGCAAATCTTGTGTGTATGTGTATAAAAACTGCCTCTGACTGCTGGTGTTTTCCTTTTCCAGGAGTATGAATTCATAGTGCTGCCCAATGCCTATATGATCCATATGCCACATGCTCCCAGCTTCGACATTACCAAATTCCGCTCCAACAAGCAATACCGCATCTGTCTGAAGACCCTGAAGGAGGAGTTCCAACAGGATATGTCACGCCGCTATGGATTTGCAGCCCTCAAATATCTCACGGCAGAGAACAACAGCTAGCACAATGGAGCCTGTTTACATGAAACAGACACTCAAGGAAGGAGCCACTTAGCGTTAGGGGCCCAGTCTTTTAACTTGGAACTGAGACACTTTTTGTTTTTATATCATACCCAACAGTTCTAACAGTAGAGATTTGAAGCGACATGTCTTCAGACTGTGCGCATTAGCCACATCCCTTCCACCCCCGCCTGTCAGACTTTCAGCTTTAGCATTCGCAAGGTGTGAATAAGAGAGGCCAGCCATGTGCCCATCATTTCACAAATGGTGCGGAATGGAGATGGAACGGGAATGTTTTCCCTTCACAAAACAGTTGAATAAGGACAGATCTCCAGCAAATAGGATTTAATGTTGCTATTTAATAATTCCACGTGCTTTTTATCTGTAAAGGAAGATCTTCGGGTCACTGTCCTGTGAATTTTAAGCCCACACTGATCTAAAAAGGGAACTTTCACCTGTGAACTTTCACATTGCCCCTCTTGAGACAGGAGAATATTCTAATGAAGGGCAAGCAAAGGTTTGAAATAGCCTTGAAAATGAAGGGGAAGCATACATTATATC
This sequence comes from Pelochelys cantorii, assembly GCA_032595735.1. Lineage (NCBI taxonomy): Eukaryota > Metazoa > Chordata > Testudines > Trionychidae > Pelochelys > Pelochelys cantorii. The sequence goes on along the minus strand of CM064326.1, from coordinate 251,874,180 downwards.
CTACTCTAGAGAAGGTGTGCTACAGGCTGAGGCATATCCATGCATCAGTTGGTCATTGATCCTCAAGTTAATTCTGTTTGATCTGCAAACCTCCCCTGACCCCAGCTATAAAATCCATTCCTTTCCTTTTAAAAGGAAAGTGGCCTTCACTCCACTTTGTCCATCCCTATTTCTAGCAGGCCGGTAAAATGGTACCTCTACCAGAATGTGATGGAATCTGCCCGTGTAAGGCCTGTTTTCACCAGAGTAATTCATTCACATGTGTCCCGTAAAATAAATGGCCAAGTTGTAGCTTGGTTACTATTTTAAAGGCAAGAATTGGATTTTATCATGAGATGTATTTTCTGCTGGGGGATATTGACCCCGGTTCAGTGCACACCCACCTGTGAAGGCTTTGGGCTTTACATGAACCTCTTCCCTGAACAGGGAAATATAAGCATGGCAACTAGAGCTGGGTGGGCTCAATGCTGTTGAGCTGCCTGCTGCAAGCTCTCAAAACCACTTCGTTAAAGGAGTTGATAATAAAAGGAGCAGAACTCTGAGGCATAAACTCCCCATTTGAGGGGGAGAAAAGAATGCTTTGGAATTTGAATGTGAGTGTTTGCTTGAATGTGAGGGGGGGACGGTCCAGTTCACCACCTCAGTGTGCATAGCACTATTTTGGAGAGTGGACAAGAAACCTAACATGCAAAACACACCCAGAAAACAAGACACTGGACTCTTTACCATTTCCTTTATTCTTCAGTATTAATGTTGTGTTTACATGGGATGAGGAGATGAAGTTTAATGCACTACCCCTAGCTGGGCTATTACTATTTGCTGGCAGTATTACTGGAGAAAGCAGAAATGACTAAAGTGAGACGCGTGTCCCTCTTCCTCCTCCAGACCACGCAGAACAGTACTTAGAGACACCACTATCTAGACAGTGCTCATTATTTTACTTTATTTTCCAGGCATTGGATCGTCCTCCCCACCTCACCCTGCTACATCTCGGTTTTCTTTCTCACTTGCCACTTTTTGAGGGGTTTATTTACAGCGACTTCAGTGCAACTTAGCCAGGTGTTTACAGTGCAAATGTTGCTTAATCCTTCATACATTTAAGAAAAGAACAGCAAACTTAAAAAGCAACTGCGCTGAGACAAGAACTAAGACTGGGAGGGAAGCTGGATGTAGTTGTTACATTTTCTCCTATGAGTGTTGGCAGGGTAAGAACCTATTGCTGCCTATATTTCCAAATTGCTTTTCTCCTTTACTTAATGGCTCACCTAAAAACCTGTGAGGAGCTAAGCAAAAATGAAATAAACACTAAGCCCTGGCAAAGGCATATTAGGAAAACCACTGTTAGTCTGCCATCCTTTCTCTCACCGAGTAGTGCAATACTCCACAAATAGTCCCAGTGGTTATTCAACATGAATAAGGGTGGCAGAATCTGTTCCTAAGGGTATGTTTACACTTAAAATGCTGTGGTGTAGACCACAGGTGGTGGTCTTCCATCGTCTTAGGGGTAATCCACCTCCCTGAGAGGCAGTAGCTATGTGAATGGAAGAATTCTTCTGTCAGCCGAGTACTATGTATATAGGAACTTAGGTCAGCTTAACAATGCCACTCAGGGGTGTGGATATTTCACATGCTTGATCAACCTAGTTAAACTCACCTAATTTTCTAGTGTAGATTATGTGTGAAGTGCTCATTTACCTTCTCTAAATTCCTAGCAGGTCCCTCTGTATAGCTAAAGCCATTTTATAGCACTAATGAAGTGCTGGATGTTAATTTCTTCTTTCTTTCACAATGATGCCTGGGACAGGAGGAACACCATTCTCCTGCAGTGCTAGTTAAGGTTTAGATTGTACCATAAGGACACAACCTATAATAAGGGGAAGTGCATTGCTGTGTCACGCCATTAGCATCGTTAGCCAGTTCTGTCCCTGCTCCCCCTTCTGGTGTTGGTAGGGGGGTGGGGACAAGTAGTAATTTGTTGCTGGCCCATAGTGGCAGCAAATTATTATACCTTTGGTTTAGGCTCAGATATATTGGCTGAGCAGCTCAAACTCTTCTAATAGATTAGTCATGGGTTTTCTACATAGAAGTTGGGCTGGTTTATTTGTATCCTATTCATCAAGGTGTGTCTGATTCTATTTTGTATTATAATTTCCATTAAGTTCCCTGGTACTGAAGTGAGGCTGACTGACTGCTGTTTAATTCCCAGGATTCCCCCCAGCATCATTTTAAAAAGTACATGTGCTGACCTCCACTCTTCTGCTACAGTAGCTGATTCTAACGAGAGAATGTATATTTAATGTAAGCAGCTTGGTTACTTAATTTGTTTAAAGTCCTTCGGAACGCTCGGATGAATGCCATCTAGACCTGGTGACTTAATGCTCTTTAATTTATAGATTTTTTTCCAGTTTCTTGTCTTTTTGACCCCTCAGTCTATGACGTTTCCTGGAAAGAGAGAGTCTTTGGGATAGGTATCTGCACAGATACCCTTTGTGGGGAAGACTGATGCAAAAAAGACATTAAATTCTTGACAGTGTCCTTACAGTTGTTAATTGTTCCATGATGGTCCAGAGGTCCCAACCATTATCCCAGATTTTCTGCTTCTGGCAGATGGAGCAAATTTGTTTTTATACCTATGGCTATTTCCTCTTCACATTCCCTTTGAGCCCTCCTGATTTCCATCTCACATTTTATAGTCCTTTCAACCAAGTTTTGATTTCCCATTTGTCTTGAAACTTACCATTTAATTATACTTTTTATTTTTGTGTTCTCCTCCTTTCTTTATTTGTTTTGGGGGAATCCATACCATCTATGAGCATAAGTATCCTCCAAACTGAGTATAAGGGTTTTAATTTTGATTGAGGACATTTTTTACCTGCCTTTTTTTAAATCTTGCTTTCCAAAGTCAGGTGTCCTTATACTAGCTTTTGATACAATTCCTCCCTCTAGGCTGCTGAACTGAATTGTACTGTAGTCACTATTACTGCCTGGGTCAACTATAGCTACTTCTTGAAACCGCTCCTGTGTGTGATTTAGGGTGCAGCTGAGAACAGCTTCTCCTCTGGTGTCTTCTAGAAATAGCAGTCCCAAGAAGCAACCGTTCAAGGTGTTGAGAATTTGGTTCTCCATGCTTTTTGTTCTATGACTTTTGCTCAACTTGTGTGGGTTGTTGAAGCGGTCTATTATTACTGTTTTATTAGGCTTAGTTGCCTCTCTAATCATCCTATACATGATGTACCTAATATCCTTTTCCTGGTTTGGAGGACAGAAATAGAACCCTACCAACATATTTGTGTTCTTCTAATTTGGGGTTTGTCACTGCACATTCTACTCTGTGGACCTCTCGCCTCAGAAATCTTAACTCATTAGATTCTGTGAAATCCTGTAAACATAGTGAGCCTGTCCCTTCTCTACATCCTGAATAGTTTATAGTAGGGGTGGGCAAAATAAGACCCGTAGGCAGGGTCCACCTAACATTTCTGACCTGTGGGGTGCTCAAGAAGCTTGCCTGCCTGCCTGCCTGCCTGCTGCCGTCGTTCCATGCTGTTGCTGGAAGTGGCCGGCTGCTGCTGGCCTGTCTCAGTGTGCCCCTGGCAGGCGTGGAGGCAGCTCTGCTTGCTTTCCTTGCCCCTGGCACCATCCTCACAGTTCCCATTGGTTGGAAACTGGCCAATGGGAGCTGTGGGGACGGTGCTTGCAAGTGAAGGCAGTACACGGAGACCTGCTCCCCATCTTCCCCATAGGGGCATGCAGTGACTTGCCAGCAGCAACTGGCTACTTCTGGGAGTGGCATGGAGCCAGCCTGCCTGAGCCCCTTTGCTGCACTGCCGAATGGGAACTGCCCGTGGTAAGCACCTACCAGCCAGATCTTGCACCTCACACCTTCTCCCACACCCCAGCCCTCTGAATAAGGTCAGAACCCCCTCAAGCACCCAAACTCCCTTCCAGACCCAACACTTTTCACCCTGTTCTGCATCCCAAAACTTGCATCATCCTGGAGTGCCTTCCTGCATGCAAACTCCCTCCCAAACCCTGTACCTCCTCCATTAATATAGTAGAAATGTGCAACCTGTGTTGCCTTACCAAAATTCTTGGGTGGTCCCCCTCTGAAAACTATTGCCCACCTCTGGTTTTTATATGCAGGTATGGCAGTTCTCCACTGGTTGCTGATATTTCACCATGTTTCAGCAACTCCTGTTATTTCAAGGTCGTATTCTAAGGAAACGTCTACACAGCAGCACTATTTCAGAATAACTGATGTTATTCTGAAATAACATAGTGTGTGTCTACACTGCCAGCCTTTATTTTGAAATAATGTCGAGCTGGAGGACGTCTTACTCCAATTCCTGCAACCCTCATTTTATGAGGAGTAAAGGAAGTTGAAGGAAGAGTGTCCTTCCTTCGACTTCCTGCTGTGTAGATGGCGCCAAAAGCCGAATTAAGCTATTTCGACTTAAGCTACACAATTGACATAGCTCAATTTGCATTGTTTAATTCTACTTTAGCCCTTTTGTGTAGATGTACCCATATTCTCTTATTTTTTCTGCAAGCTTCTCACATTGATATGGAGACATTTCAAGTTTCTATTTCTGCCTGTGCACTTATTTTTACTACATTCCTTAGTCTCTCACTCTGGTACTTTTCTGAAATGTACCTCTGTAATCTCGGCTTGTCCCTTCTCCAGTTTGGCTGTAATTGCCCTTCTATCCTTTACTGGATAAAGATACATCTTTGTATTAGTGGCAACCCTAGCAGCTGTCTTTGTCCAGCCTGACTCATCCTTGATACCTGTAGGATTTCCTTCAGCTCCTACTTTAACTAATCCCCCCCAAACCTTGCCAGCTGTACGTGCCAGCAGTCTGGCTCCACTTAGAATATGTGATTTTTTTTTTTCCAAGTGGGACTTAAAATCATCACCTGGTACTCCCTGGTGTGAAAGAATTTGCAGTTGCACCTCCACTTCTACCATCCATGTTAGAAGGGAAGACTCTGGATGTGTTCAGACCATTTTTAAAGCACAGATTATTTATTTAATGGACTGTCATGGCTCCTCTTGTGGTTTATATTTAAATTACAGTCATCGTAGTGACAATGGCGTGAATGGCATCACCGCTTAATATTAACTGCAGTCTAGTTTATTGCAATATGGTAAGCTTGGTATTGGAGTGAGAAGCACAATAATTTCATCAGGGATACAGCATCTATTTCTCTACACAGGTGAAAATAAGGCTTTAACAGAACTGAGTGATCCATTTTCTAAATGCCCTGTACAAACACACAACAAGTGGTTTTCTGTTAGTTACAACAGTCAGTTTTGTAATTAAATATAAAAATATTTTTTAATATTCTTATTTTTACATGACTGTTTATTCGAATTTTACTCTAAACTTCCAGCTGGAAGATAATGTGATCTCCATATTGTGCCACTTCCCATGTTACTGTAGTCTGCCTAATGGCCACCATCTTTTTTTCTTAGTTGAGGAAGACTGGCAGGACTTCCTTGAGCTGTTGCCTTTTAATCAGTATATATATTAGTTTTAGGCATACCATTAGGGATACTTGTTAGATTTCTGTGGGTCCATCAATTCAGCAGGTGGAATGGGGCTCAATAGCTACGAAGGGAAAGGAGTACCACTGGGTTCAACTATTGGGAGTGCAGAAAAGGAGGGAAAAGTCTGTGGTCTTTGGTATGCATCTGCTCCTAAAGTTAAAAACTTTCAAAGCATTTTTAATCAAGTTTCTGCATCTCTGATCAACCAAACTAGACCAAATGGGTCACCCATATGCAATGAAAAGAAATTAGCCAGCATTTCCACTCTGGGACTGAAGATGCTGAAATATCATTGAGATGTAAGTATTCTATTTTTTTTAATGTTACTGGCCTGTGTAGTTAGACTAAGGACAGACATTTTAAATGCTTTACTGAATCAGTTCCGAATTGAAGATTTTTTTCAAATTAACATTATAGGTAGTCAGAGTATCAAAGTTTGAAAAGAAACAGGCCTCGTTCAGCCATTACTGTTTGAGAAAATGCTTATAGTCATGGATCTAAAATACCCCAACATCCACAGTCACTTCTCAAAAGCAGATACAGGATGCTCATTAATGTCAAAAGGAATTTATTGTATGTGCCAGTGAACTAGGCACAATATTAATTCTCTGGACACTGTGTGTACATGCCCAACTGTAGTTGCTATGGGCTGTATAAAAAATTGGAAATTAGAACAAGACATTTATTCATATGATGGACTACAGATATCAGTCATTTTTTCCCAGAAGCATTTATAGTTCCAGTAGTGGAACTCAGCCTAATTATCAAGTAAATATGCAGAGTTTATAAACCCCAGATTAGAATATTCTTTTCTGTCATCCTGTACTGAAGTATCCACTGTAAGGCTTTGATTGATTTATTTTCCCCAATTAATTACTGCTTCAATAAGGGAATAATGTCCTCCTCCTTTTGACTCCTATACTAACAAGAAACCATTGTGCAGTGCAGAAAGGCAATATTTGTGTCTAATAGTCTATTAGCATTACGGGTTTAAATCCAAAGAAAAGAAATGGTTTGTGAGTCAGGCTGAAACTCTGGTTGGACACACAATCTTTACCCTCTGCTAGTTATCCTTCAGAATTACAGAGGTCTCTAAACAGGTAGAGACCAAAGAGTTCAAAACAAACCATTGCAAAACCCCTAGCTACTACAGCAACATTATCATATAATCAGTGCATGTATATATTTTTCCATACAAAGAGCTACATTAAAAGAATTCTGTAAAGTGAAGCACTCAAAAATTTAGAAGATTCCCAAATTAAAGGTGCTTGTGCAACCTTAATCTGACCCCTTGTGGCCAGTCTTTAGGTACATGATCACGTGATATTTTTTCTCACAGGACCCCAGCTTCTCTTAGTACACAAGATGGACAGAACTCACGAAACATGGCCGCTGTTGAGAGGGTTTTTTTGTTTTGGGGGGGATTTTTTTGTCCAATATTTTAGTCTCCTTGATTCTGAGCAAAACCAGGCTTCCTTTTTCAAAGGGTAGGTTTAAACTTGGTCTTGAAAACCCTCTGGGGAAAATCAATCAAATCCTGTGCATTAAGCTTTCCCTGTAGAATGCTCAGGGTTCCAATTCCACATGCTTGTCTCATGTGTAAGGCCCTTTGTAGTCAGTGGGAGTTACACACATGGAGTGCTTATGCTATTGGACACTAAACATGTGAATTCTAACATGCAGTAAATAATGGCCTGTCTCATTTTTTAACAAGAGCCAAAATACAGGAAGAAGTGGGTGGGTGAAAACATCTGTTCTCTTACCTCTGAAGACCAAGATTCAAACTGTGAACATTAGTTTTGAGGTTTGTCTAGGATCTTTTCTTATTAACCACTCGACCACTCCCCCTCCCTATCGAGGTCATTGTAGAATTTCTGGAGCTTAGCTTTGAGATTAAACCAACCTTAGCTCAAAGATTCATGATCTTTGTTAGTTCTGCCGATGCCAGAGGCATTCCACTGGTGCTTGTGAGCAAAGGAGAAACACCAGAGGAACAGAACACATGATAATGGCAGCAATCAGGACAGGCATTCTTTCAAAACTCTGCTCATCTGAAGTCAACAGCTAGTTGGTTAGTTAATGACTGAAGCAAAGCCAGTTCTCTGAAAGCTGCTTTTGCTGATTTTTGAGGTGGATGTATTGCTACATCAGCTCTCTCTTGCATTGTTCTAAAAACAACTGAAATCTAAAAAAGACAAATTAAAAAGCAACCTATCCTGATTGTTCCTCTGGCTACTCATCCAGACTAAACAAAAACAACCCACGAGTCAGCAGCAGCATATCAAGGTATTCTGTTTTTTGTAGATGATCCTAGTGAGTTGTAGGTATAATTTTGGTAGACTTTTCTGGGCTTCACTACCACTCAAGAGTTCTTCAAGGAGTGACAGACCCCTGTTATGTTTTAAGCATTATTGGGGACTAACCACTGCGCAGATGTAGATTGCACACACATACGCGCACACCCTACCCAGCACTTACCACTTACAGGATGCAGAAAAATCCAAATGGTGCAGCTATTCAATGGTAAGGCACAATAGTACCTAGGACCTGTATTACACAGCAGGTCAGACTAGATGCCCAATATGGTCCTTTGGGCTTTAAGATTTACAAATCCTGCTGAACTGGTTCACACTGAAGTGTTATGGCAGAGTTTGTATCCTTTGCTTTTAAATTTTGGGTTTGTTCAAAATAAAGCAAAGTAAAACTGTGAGTTTTGTTAACATTCATGAGTAGCAGATAGAGTTTCCAACAGTTTGTGCTCATGGGGATTATCCAGGCCAGCAGATCTAACATACAACCAACTGTCAGAAAATTTAAGGAACCATAGAACTCAGACCTTTTTATTTTTAAAAAGAGTGCTTATAGAGAAAGCGAGCAAAAAAAGTTCAGTTTGAGTCTCAGTTGTCTGGCCCCAAAAATAGTTCAGATAAAAAACTTTGCTGGTTTCATTTCCACATTCATATATGAAAGAAGCAGACTTCAAAGACTTTGTGAAATGTCGCAAAAGGTTTGCACAGCTCTCGTCCGTACCCATCACACTGGGAAGTTTTCAGGACATTGTGTGAAGCTGGAGACTCGAATTGTGGGTCATTGAGATCCTCCAAGAAACAGTTCAATAAAAGGGTTAGGCTTCCCTGTTGCCTGGATATTGGGCTTGACCTTTGAGACTTCATAGGTTCTGTTCCCGTCTTAGTAGTTTCTCTGGCTGTACATATGAAAGTACATAGGTTCATGATATTCCATATGGTAAGTCCTTTATTAAAGATACACCCTAATGGTACCTTTTATGAAAAGCAATCAGGTGCTCTTCCACTTTTAGGCTTCTGTCTTTCTACACAGCCTTCTCTTTATACTGTGGGTCTGGCAGCTTTTAGATAAGTCCAAACTTCAGAGGAAGTTAAGTGCTTGGAAGCCCCAAGGATGGAGTCCTATGTTTTGTTTATTTTTAACATGTTCCTAAAGCAAACACCACTCGTGGGGGGGGGGGGGAGTTTTTTGTCAGCAAAAGTGCCGACAAACTGCATTTACACTGCTGTGTAGTGTAGACAAAGCCTTACTCAAAGGTCATTAACACCATGAACAACTGCAAACATACATATAAGGACATTGAGCACTCAACATTTCCCCTAATTCATGGTTCCTATGTTAGCATGGAAGTGAAAATTGTAGAGGGCTTGATCCCCATGAGCCTTTTGCATCCAGTCCATCCATTTACCTGTGCTTCACCTTTCCCCCCATTTATCACTGGTCATGTTGCCCCTCTCTCCCATGACTTTGTCAGATATTTTTAAGATAGTACAGTATCTTCTCAAAGCCTGGTGGACTGTGTACGCTTATTGTGCAAAATCCACCTTTTCCTTTTAAACTTCTGGGGTGGGGGGGGGGTAAAAGAAAACAAAAACTCAGTGTCAGGAATAGAAGGATCATGCCCTTTGTGGAGCACAATGTTAATAGCCCCAGAGGAAGAGGAGATGCCTGAAGATGCATATAATCCTGTACCTACCAATCCTGCATCCGACCTTACCAACCATTGGGTGTGAGATGCTAATGATGATTCCCATGCCTAGCTTTAGTGAAATCAATGGCCTTGGAAGATCTGAAAAGAGTCGTTTTAATTTTTTCCCTTCATACAGCCAGCTGATTTGCCCCTATAAAGCCATCCTGTGGTAGCAGATATAGAAATGGACCACATGGACCACGCACCATGTAAAAAACTTACAAAAATATCCACTTCCATGCTTGCTGCAAGTTGCTGCAGGTGCAGGTTTTCCATTTAGCTGATATTCACAGAAGAGGGGTTCACAACCTGAAGAAAGCTAGCGGGTGCTGAGTGCATTAAAGAGGCAATGGACCATGGGCCCTATTTTTCTAATAGGTCTGTAAGTTTGAGGTGCATCAGTTTTTTAAGTGTCCCAACTTGAGCTACCAACAGCTGGGATTCTCAGAGGTACCGAGCAACCATCACTGTTTTTGACTCCATTTGGAGTTGAGGGTGCCAAGCTCCTCTGGAAATAAGTCCCAAGTGTTGCAAGTTGGGCATCAAAAGCATGTGGACAGTTTTGCAAATATTAGCCTAAGTGACTAAGAGTGAGTGAGTTGACTAGCCATGGGAGCAGTAGCGTGTGCGCTTTGGAAATCAAGGGCACTGTGATGCACACGGCATGCGAATAGACAAGAACACATTGCTGTAGAGAACAAAGTGATAAAGACCTTAGAATTATAGTTGAAGCAAAATATTACACAAGGCAATGTGGCTAATGATATGCAAATGTCATGGTACCCTGCTACTGCTGTGTGGTTTTGCAGAGGTCAGGAGCAGCATATGCACTAATCTGTCAGCACTCTTCTAATGACACACGAAAGGAATCTATATGAAAGGAAAAACGACATTTCTCCCCACCAAAGAGGGCTTGATTTGAACCTCTTTCCTTTTTGCCATAACACAGGTATATTAACATTCTTCAGAGAGAAGAGTGGAATTTCATAACCTTTATGGTGAGCGCTGCATAAAGGGATGCTTGTCGTCTCTTTGCAAGACATATCACATGGAAGTATTTGAATTTTAAAATCATGTTCCTGTCTGTGCATTATCCTATTGGAAGGCCTCCTGTGTGAATTAATAGAGAACCGTTCAGTTTCTCTCCCACCAGGGGGAGTGGACCTTAAGCTACATTTCAAGACAGAAAAAGAAAATCCATCCATTTTGTCTTACAAGCAACTCGAACAGAAGTGCTCCCTAGGGAGGGGTGGCCTCTGCATCCCCATTCTCAAGCACCTCATCCCTCCGGGGTTGTTAGATGGAGACAACTGGCATTTAACACAAAACACTTAGTTTACATGTATGCTTCGGTCTGTGTGTAAGTTTTCTAGGTGATAATTTTATTGGGAAAAATGCTGTTTAGATTGTCTGTGCAAAATAAATGGCTTGTAAATATAAAAAAACAACAAACAAAAGTTTAATTTTCAGTTGTGCAATAAAATTGTGCAATAATCCTCTCGGTTCCTTTCCACTGATTTCTGACTTGCTGCATGGTTGAGTTGGTTGAGTCACCTAACAGCAGTGTTCTCTGTATGGCCTGAGAGAGAAATTGTTTATCTTTTTTTCTGTGAATGTGTTTTTTTTTCCATTCATATTATTCTTTGTTCATCCTGGCCCCAGTCCAAAAAAGCACTTAAGCACATGAGTAGCACCTCTGGTCAGTGACACTAAATTTAAACATGTGCTTAAGGGCATTGCAGAATCTGGGCCCTCCTTCTAGTTCTTTCTTTTATGGCTGTCCCTTTGCATACCACAACAGCGCACACACACTAGGGGGCGGTAGTCAGCTCATACAGATGAGTACAGTGATCAACAGCTGGTTGCAGTGCAATGGAGGCCAGATCCACTTCAAAGAGACAGGCCGGATTGGCAGAACACTGGCTGATGCAGATTTTGTTACCTGCCATGGACAAAAGCAAGTCCCGTGTTAATCTGAAGTCTCTTCTAGCAACACAAAATGCTGCGTAAGCACCAGCAGGTTGGTTGTTTCCTATAATTGACACCCTCCACTCCACATTGTTAGATTTCCCAGCTGTTACAGTCTCACTTCTGGCTGGAGATGCTGTCTGCAGAAGATGGGTAGTGGCTATGCCTATAGGAGAACCAGTTCTGCTATGCCAACACCACGCAGGAGGCCAAGAGCCTTCATACTCAAGAACTATAGGAACTACGATGCCCCAAAAGAAGCAAGGGTGAGAGAGGGAGGACAGGTCAGCTGCTGCTGACCCCTGTGCATTTTCCTGAACCTAACATTCCAATGCCACAGGAAGACTGAAAGACGCTTGTAAAAATGGCTCTTCTCCTGGGATGTTATAAAGGGGTGTATGTTCAGTAAGGGCACTCTAAGAATGGAGGCCAGAAAAATAAACTTATAGAACAGTCTATTTACTGAAGAGTAAATGTCACATAAATTGGACCAAAACCAAGTGGAAGTCCAGAGGCCTGCCTAGAATTTGTTTAGGGGTTTAAAGAATTATTTCAGTGTTAAACTAAAACGTTTTCCTTAGTTTCATTTCACAAGGGATAAGAGATCTTTCGAAAAGGCTTTATTTTTTGAAAGATCTAGACTGCCGCTTTTCTCCGACAAAGCTCCATGCCAAAAAAAAGCAGCGGCCATTTTTATGCTAATGAAGGGGATATTTAAATCCCTGCTTCATTAGCAATTTCGATGTGCCTAATTTACATCTCTCTGTCAGCAGAGAGGTGTAGTCTAGACACACCCTCTGAGACTTCCTGCACCCGCTATAGCAGGAGTGGGCAAATTCTGGCCCGATCCAGTCTGCAGGGTTAGTCCCTAATGGGCCCCCAAACCCTGCAGGCTGCCAGGGGCGGGGGAGGAGGGAATTATTGCCCACCCCTGCACTACAGCTTGGTACAGAGGGCATGTTAGCTAAGGATTAATAATAAAAGGTCTTGTCCTGTCCCTCTGGAATGTGTCTTTACCTGGCACTGAAATTACAGCACTGCACATCTCCCCTGGGTTAGACACCATAACATAAGTAAAAAGCATTCTAAATATAATGCACTATGCTTATTTCCTGTTAGCTACTTTCTTATTCTGCTTACATAACATCTTAATCACACTTATAGGCATACACTCAAATAGATTCCATTATCTGATTAACACCTTCTGTGAGCTGAATGTGTCTATTTTCTGGTAGTTAGCAACCAGCAATTTACCTTGATGGTTAAAGAAGCCTATTTGTGAGCACTGTTTTCCCAATATATCTGTTAGTTGCACAAACCTGGATAAAGTCTATTCCAGTGGTTCCCAAACTTTTTGGCATCACGCCCCCCTTTTTGATTTTTGAAAAACCCTCACGCCCCCCCTAAAAAAATAGCAGCAAAACTTGTTGCACAAAAAAAAAAAAAGAAAGAAAAAAGAAAAGAACTGACTGGGGCAGCAAAACTTAATGGAGGCGGGGAGGCCAGATGCCTCGTGCCCCCCCCCTGGAATTTCTTCATGCCCCCCCAGGGGGGCATGCCCCCCAGTTTGGGAACCCATGGTCTATTCCTTATTTGATACTTGTCTCTACAGCATTTGGCAACATATGTGACTAAAATGTTGCAGGCTGGGTTTTCCCATTTCACCATGGGCCTGGAAATAAAGCACCAGGGAGCCTAGGGTTAGTTTGACCAACAGAGGTTAGCCACCTCCACACCCTCCTAACCCTTCTTTTTGGACCCCTTAACAATGCTTTATGGCACATACATAGCAGCATTCACCTTAGCATTCAAGCTACTAGCTAATAAATAGACCAAGGGTGGGCAAATACGAGCTGCAGTCTGGATCCAGTCTGCCAGGGTTACCTCCTGGCAGCCCCCCCCCCACACACACACACTATGTTTACCTGCACGGCCACAGGTACCAGTGTCACAGCTCCCACTGGTTGTAGATTGCTGTTCCTGGCCAACGGGAGCTGTGGGAAGTGGTGTCCCGGTACACACTGCTTCCTGACCCTCCCATTTTCTGGCAACAGCAATCCACAGCCAACAGGAATTGTGATCACTGGTACCTATGGCTGTGCAGATAAACATAGTGGTGGCAGCCTGCCAGGGGCTAACCCTGGTGAACCACTGCCATGTTGTTGGCCACCACTGGAATAGACACATAAGGACAGGAAAGTGCATCTGTTCCACTTCACCTCAGGCCATGTTTTTCAAATGAAGGTCTGAATTTGCTGTCTTTATACTGGCTGACAATGTCTCTGAAAGGGCTACAGGATCAGCTGTAAAATCCATAAGAAAGGATTTTATGCCATCCAAACTTACCTCTCACACTTCTGCTCACCGAGATTTCCACAAGCCTATTTGTCTACCACTTTTCCTGACTTCTATTATTCCACAAGAGTACATCCTCTAGGAAGCCCACTCTACAAAGAACTCCTACATTGGGACCAGCAGGTCTTCCATGCAGTCAATGGAGCTGCTGCCACTCAGCACTTCTGCCTAAACATTCATGTAGGAGCCTAGCTTTAGGAACCTTTTTTGAAAATCTTGGCCAAATATTTTACATAACCAAGGGCACAGTGTAGCTTCCTTCAGAGCAGGGGTTCAATTGGAGGGAAAAACAATACCCTCCAAAGCTCTGCCCACTCATGACATCAATATATAATACCATTAGCAGCAGACTAGGATGGTCACAATTCTTGCATGCTTTGAATGAAATAGTTAATTCTGAATATTTAAATTGCCATAATTAGGATTTGGGGTTAACACCATGCTGAGATGAATGGATGCAGTTCCCACCTCTCAAAACTACAGTTTCTGGCTCTGCAGACATCACTACTTTGATTACACTGGATTTCACTTTTAAGATTACTTTTGCAAATTTTAAGGGCTAGAGGGTTTTTTTTTTTTATCTAAATTCTGGAGCACAAGATGACAGCCACCAGGAAAGAGTACCAGCCTTTGGACTCATGCAAATTGCCTCAGTTTAACCACTGTTTTAGAGCATACTAAAAGTCATTTTAAATCTGACTTTTTCTCCTTCCTAGACCTCACAGAAAGCTATCACAGAGTGGCTGCACTGTGCTACCCTTCTGAAAGCAAAGCTTTAGTTCCTTCTTTCAAAAAGGTGCTCACAAATATTTGTTCTTGAGAATTGCCCGATCATGGTACCTTCTAAAAGTAGCCAACCAACTGCACCCGCTGTTGTCCTTAGTGGTGATCTCAAAATACACACTAGCTAGAGTAACACAAGTCCTTATTCTCTTCTCAATGGATGAGATACTATTACAGATGAGAGTCTTCGTAAGACAGGATGGAGGAAAACAACTTTTGTTTACTCAGCTCCAAGGATTTGAGTGGCAGAAGAGAAATCTCTTGAGCCTACATCATGGTATAATACTCAAGATGAGAACTGTATTCATGCCACATCTCACTGACTGTAAAATAATTCAGAGCATATTTGTAACATTTAAACAGTCCATAGTGAAAGCCTATATGAACCATAGGGAGAGCATAACAAACTGAGAAATGCCAAAAAAATCAGGCCATATGATACTATATATATTTTTGTTAGTCTCTAAGGTGCCACAAGACTACTCGTTCAGAAAAACAGACTGTAAACATTTAAGACACCAAGTTCATCACACATCAGTAAGGTACACCAAACACAGTTGGCTATATATATATATAGAGAGAGAGAGAGAGAGAGAGTTTGTGCATCTGTCTGTGAGTCCATCAATCTGTGAGTACATTTGTTCAAGAACTCCATCTAAAAGTTAAGATCTAGGACCACCAAATTTGGTATGCTATTTCCTCTGATCCTAACTTAAAACCAGGTCCAGGTTTAGTTGTGCCAGGAAAATGGGATATGCCTGAAATTTGAGGCTACGTCTGCACTGCAGGCTTCTTGCTCAAGAACTGTTTTGTACAAGAGTTCTTCTGCAAAAGGTCTTCCACAAGAGTGCGTCCACACTGCTATGTGCTTTTGTGCAAGAGCGTCCATGGCAGTGTGGATGCTCTCTTGTGCAAGAAAGCTCTGATGGACATTTTAGCCATCGGGGTTTCTTGCGCAAGAAAATCATGTTGCCTGTCTACACTGCCTTCTTGTGGAAGAGCTCTTGTGCAAGAGGGCTTATTCCTTGTGGGGAGAGGAATAACTCTTCCAGAAGAAGCCCTATTTTCTGACGCTGTACTGTAAATTTACTTGTGCAAGAACGTGTGTGCAGTGTAGACAGCAGGCAAATTTTTGTTCAAGAATACCTGTTCTTGCGCAAAAAGCCTGCCGCATAGATGTAACCTGATTGTTTTCCACAGTATCTGACAGGAGGAACAGTTAGTCTAACTCCATAGTGACCAGTAGGGTCAGTGAGAGCAGGGGACAGTTATACTGCAGTGGCCACAGGGGTGCAGTCACACCAGGAAGAGAGTGGCCAGCGAGGTCTAGGGGTCTCCATATTGCCAGCCACCAGCCAAGGTAAGAGTGCCCCTGCTCCCAAACCCCTTCCCCCAGCCCTTGGCCACAGCGCCAGACCAGGGAGGGAGCTCTGCGAGCTAATAGTCACGTGTCCTCCCACAAGTAGCTGCCTGCCCACCTGCCAGCCAGGGGCAGCCCAGCCCCAGTTCTCTCCCCCCAATGAGCCAGCCACCCACCCAGTGGGGGAGTCACCTGCTGGGGGGGGCTGGGCAGTGCAGCCCGCCCCCCAAGGGAGAGCCACCTGACTTGTTCAACCCTGGCCCCTGGGAGGAGCCACTGTCAGAGCAGTGCCACCCCTGCCATAATGGGTGGCCCCAATAAGTCCCCCCCAACTGCCTGGTCCTTTGATCTGAGCCCCCCCTGCCCTGAGCCCCCAACACCTCCCACCTGAGCCCCTACTACCTGCCATGTCTCCTGCACTGCCCCCACCTCAGCCCTTTACCCTTAAGGACCTGAGCAGTGCCGGGTAAATCTAAAACTTTCAGTGTGTGTAATTATATATATATATATATATATATATATATATATATATGTAATCCAACTCTCTTTAGTGCCAGTACAAGGACTGATGGGATCAGAGGGAGCTTGCATATGTGCATGCAATGTATATATATTATGATAACAGCCATGCAATAGGTTTAATCCCTGCTAAGTGCTTCTCTGCTTAAGATAGCATTCCCCACAGTACAGAGTGTACCCCCTGTGGGGAATGGACAAGCTATGGGGGCCAGAGCACACATCAGTTAAGACGATTAGGCTTTCAACAATCCATGGCAGGACTGTGTGTGCACACACACGTACATGGCAGGGGGAAGTGTGTGTCGGGTGTGGGAGAAGGGAATCTGTTTCCATTTTACTAAGTATGAGCTCAGCTACTTCGAGGCATATATCCTGCCCCTTCCTCCATGTCTATGGATGCTATCCACACAGTGGAAAAGGTGTGGTTCCACTGCACAAAAGAAATGCTACACAATAATAGAGAAAGGGTAGAGATGGGATGGGTTCAAGGGCTAGAATATCTTATAGTGCCTACCAGCAGAGGGAGGGCTGCTTTAGGGTGTATTCTGTTCACAGAAGACACACAGAGAAATTAGATAAAAACAGAAACACTCTTGCTTAGAGTTTTTAACAAAACACTACTTTAGCTCTGAGAACAGCAACTGAAATTCAATTCACAAGACCCAAAAAACAAAACACACACACACAAAAGAGGGACGGGAAACAAGCTGTTCCCTATAAACTGAGCTGCACAATAAATCCCTGCCTTACTTTAGCTGTCTACCTGCAAAACTGACCACAGAAGCAACAGAAAACACCAGCGCTCCCTCCCCACACATAAGCACTCACTCTTAGGCCTTTTCTTTACTTATCTGGAAGGTTGAATTAAGATATTGAAGTCCCGCTACATTAATTGCGTAGCTGGAGTGGGCTTACCTTAATTTGACCTTTGGTGCCATCTCCACAGTGGGAGGTTGACAGGAGTGTAATTTCCCCTACTCCTCGTGAACTGAGGAGTTCCAACATCAATGGGAGTACCCTCGGCATTTGGTTTAGTGGGTCTTTACTAGACCCACTATATTGAACTCCAGAAGATCAACCACCACAGTGAAGATATGGCTATCAATCCACCTCACGATGCACGCTATGACCTCAACTATTGCATTGACATCACTTCTGCAGTCTTGAATGGAGGATTTCCTCTCTCCCTTTCCACTGTGCATGCACTCCCTGGGCTAGGCAGTGAGTAGAGGATTTGACCTAACTGCAGAGCATTTGGTTGTAATACTGAACCAAAAGTCAAGATAGTTTAGTCAAAAGTCTCACGTTGAGAAAACATCCAGATCAATTTCATTTCATGTGTCAGATCTAGGGTTTCCCATTACAGACCTTCGGCCCAGTGGCGGCCCGTCCAGAGGCGCGTACAAGGTGGTCGCCTAGGGTGCCAAATTAAACGGCCACTGAGAGGTTTGGAGGCGGGTGCACCGATTGTGTGTTTCACCTAGGGCGCCAGTTGCCGGCAGCTCATCTAGGGCCGCTCCTGCATATGCCCCAAAAACAATCCTAAAACTCAAAGCCAGCCAAATGGTGTATTTCTTTATTAGTTTGCCCTTGTTCCAGCATTAAGATCTCTGTAAACTTTGGTGCTGAGGAATGTAGTTCCTAAAGATATCACACACAACTCAAGAAGTTTCGTTCTTTAGTTCTCATAAAACTGGAGACATTCAGTTTTACCCAGACCTCTTCAGAAGCTTTCCCGAGCAAACTGAATCCTCAAAGGAAAAGCTCTTAACTAAAAGAGAGCAAGTAATAGATACTCTACTAACATTTATCACTCAGCTTGGTTCCCACATGACTATAATCAAGGAGTAAGCATTTCCACACAGCAGGGGCCCTGTGCCCAGCTGCATCTAACACCACAGATTGCACTCCAGGGCTAGAAATGCCATTGCAGAATAAAAGCAGCACCTTTTAAAAATCTCTGTCCAGTCTCATGCCTAAAATTAAATCTTCTCTTCCTCCTTGGAGATTGCATCTTATTTTAATAGCATAGGCAGCAATCTTTTAGCAGTTGTCTTTGTATTTTTCCATGATGAAGGAGCTTTACATACAGCAGTTGAAGCCAGAAGAATCTGCAAACTGTAGACCTCACTATGCACTTTGCATAAGGAGGTAGGGGGAAACTCACTGGGGCAAATTCATCCATGCTGTGATTGATCTGTTTGTCATCATTCAGGTGAATTTAGCAGGTTATACTATGATACAAGCAGGGGGGACACAAAGGTTCATACTGATTCAGCCCGGTGGCTCTTACTACATTTAAAAAGCAGAGGCGCAGCACTTGGGGACCCAGAGCGAGCCGTGACTGAAGCAGTCCTGGCTCGTGCTGGGTCCCCCACTGCACTTTTGCCTTCCTGCCCCCTCCCCCACAGAGACAGTGCTGGGGGGGAACTAGCTTTTAAGCCAACTCCCTACAGCACTAGCTCCTGCTTACCCCGCTTCTCTCCCCCCGCTGCCTCTGTATCGGGGGCAGTGAGCAGCTGACTACTCAAGTGGTCGCGTACATCCTTAATGGACACTCCACCTCTGTGGGCTTTATTGCAGCAGCAAAATGATCATAAGGTCAGACCCATTTCTCCAAGTCCTTGCCAGAAATCTTTCTCCTTTGAAGCTCCTGCATGTAGGAGTACAGCTCTGCCCTCCCCCAATCACTGGAGGTATTCTCAGGGAGACATATGGCTTTTTTGAGCCCTGAATACAAAGCAATCATGGATTAGGGACCTTTGTGCTGAATCTTCTGTTTAGGGGTTGTCTTTCTCTGTATTTCCTACTTATACATTTTAGGAGCATCAAAATCAGCAGCAGCAGCATGAAGCTATGTCCGTGGTGCAAGGTTTGGGGGCACTGCTTTAGTGTCTTTGCCAGAGCCCACTCCCCTGCCCCAGTTAGCCCCTGCATTGCAGGGACTGTCCTTCATCTGGAGAGAACTGAATGGAATTTCCTATAGAACCAGTCCCTCTGCCCTTCACCTCCTCTCAGCTGAGAGGCCGTAGGGTTGCAAGCTGTCTAACCATACAACCCCAAACACCCTTGCCCTGCCCCATTAGCTCCATCCCCCCTCCCTCTGTTGCTCACTCTCCCACACACTCCCTTTCATCGGGCTGGAGCATGGGGTTGGGGTACAGGAGGTGGTGCAGGCTCTAGGAGGGAGTTTGCATACTGGATAAGGCTTAGGGCTGGGACAGGGTGCTGGTGTGGGAAGGGGCTTGGGCTGGCAGGGGTTCAGGGTGCTGGCTCTGGGAAGGGGCTCAGGGCAGTTGGGCTGAGGGGTGTGGGCTCCAGCAGGGCTAAGACAGATTCCCTGCTTGTCCTGATCCCACACTGCACCTGGATGTGGCTAGCTCATCCCTGCAGCTCTTGAGGGGAGAGAGGGGGAGCAAGGAGGCTGGACATTCTGCCTGGGTCTGCAGGCACCACTCCCGCAGCACCTATTAGCTACATTTCCTAGCCAATGGGAGCTACAGAATAGGTACCCAGGGTTGGGGCAGAGTGTTGAGACCCCCTTTTTCCCCCTCACCAGGGACCACTAGGATGTACCAGCTGCTTCCAGGAGTGGCATGAAGCCAGGGCAGGCAGGGACCCTGCCCTAGCCCTGCTGCACTGCCACACTTTTCGTGGCTGATCTCCCAGCATGGCTGCAGTAGCCTCCAGGAGATCACACCCAATTCTGGGAGACTTTCAGCAAAACCAGGAAGGTTCTTAACCTTCGAGGCTTGCCTGGCAGCACCAGGTGGCAGTCTCCTCTCTCACCAGCATGCCTCCAGGAAGTCAGTGGTGTTCCTCCTGAGTTACATCAGCAGAAGTGAGTCAAGCATGAGGGGCAAGGGGCTGACTCGGTAGCTCCCATTGGCCAGAGAGAGAGATCGTCTCTAGATTGCTCTCTTCTGGGAAATACAGAGAGTTAAACAAATGGGTCCCTCCCCAACTGCTTTGGTAAACTAGCTAGTGTTTACGTGTGGCATTGCTGCCCTCTGCTGGCTTACATTTCAGACTTGCTCGAGTGTGAGTATGAGCACATAGGGGCAGGGGTGGGGAACCTTTTTAGGGTCGGGGGCCGCTGACCCACAGAAAAATCAGTTGGGGGCCGCACACAAGTGAGAACAAAAAGAAAAATAACAAAAACCAATCCCACCTCACTGGCATGGCCCCTGACTGAGAAGGAGAAAGACGACACTCCCCACATTCCGCTCACACACCAGAGCCCGGGGGAGGTCCAGCCTAGTAGATTGTGTATGCTCCAGCCCCACAAGGGCACAGTAGGTGGGGCTAGAGCACCAGTGCAGGCTCCTCAGTGCTGGGGGAAGCCCCAAGCCTCAAGGGCCAGATCCAGGCAAGCCATGGGCTGCATCTGGCCTGGGGGCCTTAGGTTGCCCTCCCCTGATGTAGAGGCTAGGGCGGTGTAGTAAGAGATGCATAGGATTTGGTTTTGACCTTGGGCAGGGCTGAAGGAGGAGGGTGCAGAGAGTTTGGATGGTGGCTGGAGACAGGGCTATAGGAGGGGGTGCAAAAGGTTTGTGTTGTGACTTGGGGCAGAAGGGACTTGTCACCTGGGGCAGGGTGAAGAAGGGTTTGGGGTGTGACTTGAGGCAGGGTACACAGGCTTTAGGATGTGTCCTGGGGCAAGGGTTTGGGGTGCAAGAAGGGGTGGGGTGCCAGGTGCAGGATCTGGCTGGGAAGCACTTACCTTAGGCCAATAGGGGCTGGTTGGATTGTGCTGGGAGCAGAGGCAGCATACAGAGACCACCATCCCTAAGGGGCATGAGCTACGCAGAGATGCACACACTGGCCCCAGCAACTGGATGCTTTGAGCATGTGAGAACAGGACAGGCAGGAAGCCTGACCAATGGTCCTGCAGGGCCACAGGACATTAGAGGCCCAGAGTATCACAGCGGGCCAGATTCGAATGTTTGGCAGGCTGGATGCAGCCTGCAGACTGTATTTTGCCCACTCAACTGATATAATTCTGTTTTGAATCCAATTATAGTCTTGCCTTCCCAGCATCCCTTAGGAACAAAGTTCCACAGGTTGACTGTGCTTTGTCCGAAGAAGTTGTGGATTTCATTAAAAGTGAATTTAGTAACTTGTATTACACCAACCTGGGTTTGGTTCTGGTGGCTACAGTTTCAAGCTCAATTGAGTGAAAGTCACTTCTGTTACTTGCTTCAGATTTAGAGTCTCTAGGAGCACATAAAGACCTAGGATCATGAACACACCTGCATTTCACAAGTACAAGGGCTACTCTTTTCTACAGGTTGTATTAAAGTTCCAGTTAGAGTCAGGATTACCCACACATATAGAAATCCTATAAGGACCTATGCCCAAGTTGTCAGTGCAGTCACACTACATCCTGAATGAGATTCTTGCCACCTGATCATTAGGGAATGGTTCCAGCTGGAGTTTTCCCATAGGGAATTCAATCTCCCAATCTGGTGCACCTCTTTTATAATGTGATCCTGACTATATTTCATACCATGTGCATGAAAGTGTGAATCCTCATTTTCCATATTGGTGACCCCCAAAATGCATACTTCATTTTCCATAGAGTGTGTATAGTTCTTTTCATTCTCTTGTATCATATGGCTAAGGCATGTATTAGAAAAAATGTGCCTCTTGGACATTTTGTGTTTTAAAATTAATCTTACAGCTACTTTTTCTGAATACCACCCCTTATCACATCTTTTCCTGTAATCTTATGGCATCCGGTTATTCTTCGATCATTTACTTATGTCAGGCACTTCTGAACTTTGAAGTTTAATAGGGCTAAGAAAAAACCCTGAAGGCCTCAGCCTATAGGCCTTGTGTTTTCAGCCCTACTTACTTAGATATCTAATACATACGTGTCCCTTCTAGCTACTAATCAAATTTATACTTCTATAATCATAACATCACGCAGCAATACATGAATGATAAAGTAATTCACTGCAAAGTATCTCATTTAGCTGGGTTTAAACATGTCTATTCATTTCATTGGCGGACTCCTAATTTTCTGTTATGTGAAGGAGTAAATAACACTTCCTCATTCACTTTCTCTACACCAGTCAAGATTTTATCGATCTCTATCATATCCCCATTTAGTCATCTGTTTTATAAGCTGAAAAGTCCCAGTCTTTTCAATCTCTCCTCATACAAAAACTCGTCCATACCCCTAATCATTTGTGTTGCCCTTCTCTCTACCTTTTCGTATGCCTTTCTGAGTTAGGACAACCAGCACTGCACACAGTATTACTGGTGTGAGTGTACCATGAATTTATAGAGTGGCATTATGATATTTTCAGTCTTATTATCTATGCCTTTCATTATGGTTCCTAAGATCTCTCTTATTAATAATGTTGCATTGGAGCCAGCAGGCTGCTCGTTGTGATTTAACAGCCATTCAGGGCCATTAGCTGTACAGCTTCAGCATATTAAAAAAAACTCCACAAGATGGTAAATCATGGAGATCTTGAGAGGCAGATGATCAAATACCATGCCCTGAATGGACACCGGGATGGTAATATACTGTGAAAACTGATGTTCCCTCAGGACAAGAAAGCACTTCTGCACTGGAAATAATTGCTGAAGTGATTTTTTTTTAAATCTGAAACCTTTTCTGCCTCCTTCTTCCTGCTGAGTTACTGAATTCTGGGCAATGGAAAGTGCCACCCACTTATGATTTTATTGTCTCCTGTATTGTGTGAGAGACAATGAGTGAGGGGAGGGGGGGGAAGGAAAAAAAACAACTTATGAGTAATTATAGTTTTTTGTGCTCTGCCATCAAGGGCTCTTAGAAAATATCAATCACGCTCCGGGATCTCTGGTAGCTGTTACCAGTGCTTTTACAACTAAAAATACAGTGAAAGTGTGTATCAGATGGAAAAAATCTCCAAGGATGCATAGGAAATACTGGGGGAGTAACTAGGGTTGCCAGATGGTCTCCCAAAAAATACTGAACACATAGGCTAAAAATTTATCGAGCAAAAAAAAAAAAAAACCACCCACACTGAACACACATTCTGTGTGGCTACTACCAAGAGCCACCAAGCTGGGAACAAAGGGGGGGGCAGCAGAGCCTGCTCTGCAAAGCAGCCGCCTGCTACCCAAAGCAGAGAGAGGCAGACCCCGTGGCAACACAATGGCAAGGTGGGGGGGGGTGACTATGGGTAGGAAGGTGACTCCCCCATAGCCAGGTCTTTGGGTGTCCTCGCGGGAAGAAGCAGAAATTCCACCCCAATCAGTTTTGGCTGAGAGCACATGGAAGGCGCCTAAACGCAACTACAAAGCACCTGTGGGCTCCTCTCCTGGACTACGGTGCCACAACACGCTTGAACAGCGCTCAGGAGCAGGGACAGGGCTTCTCCTCCTCCCCAAGGTGCCACTCTTCCTCAGACGCAATCAGCTGAGGGCTCCCAGCACTGATTGCACCCCGTCTCCCAGCCACTCCCCCTGCCCCCGCCCAGCTTTTGCATGCTACCACAGGCTCCCAGCGCCAATCGTGGCCCCGCCTCCCAGCCACTCCCCCTGCCCCTGCCAGGCTTCTGTCCACACCCAGCTGGAAAAACAGAAAATATCGGACATTGCACATGTCTGATATTTTCTGAATTTTTTTTACCAGACAGAGAGTGCAAAAATTGGACTGTTCGGTAGAATACCGGATACCTGGCAACCCTAATAACAGGTCTGCCTCACTGTCATTGTGATATGGTTGCCCTAGAGACTTTAATCATGAAAAGAGCTCGGGCCTCAGTGAAAAGGACTAATTGCATGGGGTGCCCATAAAGGTGTTAGCCTATATTCTCAAAAGGGACTAGTGATTTTTGGTGCCCAAATTGGAACATGAAATCATAGAATTCTTTTGTAGTACCAGAAGGGACTTTTAGATTATATAGGAGGTCAAATTTGATAGCACGGGCCATACAATTTCACCTAGTTATCTTTACATTGGGCCCCAAAGGAACATGATTGTCAGAGAATCGGCATTCAGCACTTTCTGAAAATCAGGTTCTTTTAAAGATGTCTCTGGTCACTTAAAATCACTAGTCACCAGTTTTCCCTCTAAACTGCAGCCCAGCTTCACAGGTGATAAATCAACCCCCTCCCCAGTCAGAGGCTCAGGGCTCTATGCAGGGAGCTGACTGACTGGGCCGGGCTGATTAATCACCTGTGAAGCTGAGCTGCAGCTTAGAGGGAACACTGCTAGTCAGTCACCCTTGAAAGTGTAAGCCCTAACCTTCCCACATTAGGGAAAAGGAACAATTATGGGAGGAGGATGTTCAGGAGAACTTGCTAATGCTGCTGTTTGTGCAGTACCCCCCTGGGAGATATGGGGTGAAGTTACAGGTTGGTCAATTTAGTACTTTTTAAAAAGGGATTTAGAGGGAGCTAAAGGGCTTGAAATCCTCTTCTCTTGAGCTCAGAAGTGCTTAAAGAGAGAGTTCAAGGTGGCTGAACTTACTTAGGGGTGGGAGCGGGTTTTATCCTCAACAGTCAAGCTAATAGTTTTGACTCTTAGTGAGTCTCTGTGGCGAACACAATTCTGCATCTACTATTAAATGTGAGTGAAAAATTTGTACCCATTTAGATGCTTAACTACTTGATATGCAGGGACAATGGGAGGGGGAGGTGGTTGCAACAGGTTTCTAAATGGGTGCATGTAATATAAATGGGTGGCTGTATGTAAGTACACACCTCACATTTAACATGAAAATGAAACACACCGCTCCCCTCCTCTGTGCAGATATAACCCTCCCTCCCCATAGCAAATCTCATCCTCCACAGCAGCCAGACCTTTGCAGCCATCAACCCTCACAGACAACACTGCTAGCCCTCTCCTCCCTTTTAAATAGAAGGGTATCCTGCTCAGATTCCTCTTGCGGTCACAACTGTAGCTGTATGGCATGCAGAGAGATCTCTTAACTGTAGGAGGCCTTTGGTATTTTTAGTCACCCTGTATCTGTAGGTACTATAAGAGAAGCATGTTCTAATCAATATGCTAATGCTGTAGAGGAGGCTAGGTCAATGTAGACTCTTCAGGACCAGAGTTTATTTTGAATGTATTACTTGGAATGTCCAACACCAGCTTGGGGATCAAATTCTTCCACTTGTGGCCTATCCTTTTCAGAAATGGTGTTATTGCTAATTCCAAAATGTGGCTGATGTGCTTTCCTTCCCTGCTGAGCGTTACACATGTGAGATACAAATAGATCAAGGGTACCCAACTTGTGGCCTGCAGACCCCTGGGGATCCACAAGGGTACTGGAGGAGGTCAGCGGAAATGTAAAAGTAAGGACCAGGACCACTTTTCTTTTCCTTTTCCTCTCTCCCATGCACCCTGGAACACAGCTTACTTTTGATCTCGTTCCCTGGCTGCTAAGGGCATGAGGGGAAAGTGCTTGCATGCGGCACATGTGTGAGAGGCATGCGCGGCATGCAAGCACTTTCCCCTCGCTCCCTTTGTGCGTGGAGAACGGGATCAAAAGTAAGCCACATCCCGGTACACACAGCTGCTGCCCACCCCCGTGCTCCCAAAGTTCCACCCTTGCCACCTACCCTCCTGAAGTTCCGCCCTTGAAATTCATGAACAATTATACATTTCAAACGATAATCAAGTAATGGAATGTTTGAAAACAGCTATATTGTTGGGGTGTGTGTGTCTTTGAAATGTTAATAGATTGAAAAGGGGTCCGTATGCTCGAAAAGGTTGGGAACCGCTGCAATAGATTACGAAGGTTCTTTGGTCAGGGATAATTAGAAGAAATGAGTGCACCGCTGTGTTGCTGCAAGTAAGGTTATGAAGGAGGATGGTCTAGATCCTTAAAGGTATGAGGTATTGATTTCAGTCAGAGTTTGGTGCCTAAATGCATTTTGAAGGTCTTGGCTGCTGTGGAGCAATTATTTCTGATTACAGGTTTCTAACAAGCATTGGGATAGACACTGCTAGATCACTCCAGACAGAGTGACACAGACACAGGACATGCACAAAGTGAAGGCTGGAAAAGTGCTGGTAATTAGACAGTGACAAATGAAAGACACTATTAAATTGAGTCCACCCATCTGAGCTAAACTATTTTTGGCCCTCTGTAGCTAACTAAAGCCTATGTAGTCAAATAGCATGAGTGACAGTGACCTGTGCAGACTTGGCAAGACCTATATGTTTGGAAATACATACTCTCACACTTTCAAAAGCTACCTCACAGGAAAGGAAACAATTTCAGTTGAGCCCAAAGAAAATTGCATTGGCTTGCAGGAAAGCTATATTACTTCATGCATTTGATAGCAACTTTACTTACGTTTGGGATAGAAGAAAAGGAGATTTCTGTAGGTGGCAGCTTTAAGGGAGGATACAGTCTCCAAATCCTGACAGGCTTTTCTTTGTGCTGATTCCTAATGGACATTTTCTCTCTGGCCCACTCCTGCTTTGAGTCTGCAGGAAAACCCTGTGAAAGAACTGGTGACATCACCCCATGGGTTGGTGCTTCATGGAAGGTTGGATCTTCAGAGAAGATCTGGGAATTGTAGCTGGACACTTCTGTGGTGCAACAGAGTAGGAATTTTCTGTAAGGCTACGTCTAGACTGGCATGATTTTCCGCAAATGCTTTTAATAGAAAAGTTTTTCCGTTAAAAGCATTTGCGGAAAAGAGCGTCTAGATTGGCATGGACGCTTTTCCGCAAAAGCACTTTTTGCGGAAAAGCGTCCGTGCCAATCTAGACGCGCTTTTGCGCAAAAAAGCCCCAATCGCCATTTTAGCCATCAGGGCTTTTTTGCGCAAAACAATTCTGCGTTGTCTACACTGGCCCTCTTGCGCAAAAGCATTTGTGCAAGAGGGCTTTTGCCCGAACGGGAGCGTCATAGTATTTGCTCAAGAACACTGACGATCATACATTAGATCGTCAGTGTTCTTGTGCAAATTCAAGTGGCCAGTCTAGACAGCTGGCAAGTTTTTCCGCAAAAGCGGCTGATTTTCCGGAAAAACTGGCCAGTCTAGAGATAGCCTAAGTGTTCTATGAATACTGAGCACCTGAGTTTCCCCTCTATGTTGCATTTTTAAATTAGAGATAGGAAGGGGCTGTTTAATCCCTGCAGAGGCCCAGAAATACAAGTCTGACTCATGCCTAGCTATCCTATGTTTGGGGTATAGATCAATGGAGTCATTGAGAAGACAATGGCAAATCCAATCACCAGGACTTTGGTACCAAAGTCCTGGTGAATGGATTTCTCACTGTCTTATCAAAAACTCCTTTGATACAGGGCCCAAGCCCCAGACAGCTGAGAGCCATTAATACCTGAGTATCTGGGCCTCTGTGGAGAGCAAACAACCCTTTCTACTCCTTAGGTAACACTGCAGCACATAGAAGAAACTGAGGCACACATAGGATTTGGAAAAATATTACAAAAATTTCCACATTGTCGCACAGGGTTTGACTAGACTTGCCTGGAAGGGTGGGCTAACTTAGCAAGGGTCAGTAGAGCTGTGAGAACGGAAACTGAAGAGAGTTCAGCTCGGTGTCCTCTGCTGCAGCCGCTTAGATGAGACGTGAAGTGAATCCAACGTATATATATGGCAGCTGTTCATCACAGAAGGAGCAGGTCCAGCACAAGACCCATTAACCTCAATGAGAGAGAACAGTATCTAGCCTCAGATAAAGAACTTTGATACTCTTTTAGTGAGATCGCCAGGTTCATTTATCAAACTGGAGTCTATCCTTCTATCCCTTGGACTTCCATCACCTCAGGGAAACGGAGGAAATTGTTTTAGGACACTATATTCTTCACTCTAATTGCTATAGTTGGCTGAATGTCACTTCTGGAAACACTGTAACTCAAGTTAGTTGGTTGTACCTGGCCGTTCCAGAGAAGTTAATCTGCTAAAATCTATCTTTATACACTTAGCCTCAGATCTTAGCATTGCCCTTTCAAAATGCTAGCTGCGTCAGCTTAAATTGTTAGTATACTTTGAATTCTGTTATATAAGTCCTGCAAATGTAATTTCTGTCCTTCAGTGAGAGATTGTCTTGCTCACAAATGGGGGCTGACAAAAATCTTTAAAATACAATGAGACAATTCTTATCTCCTTTACAGTGGCCTTATACCATTGAAACCAGAGGAGTTACTCTGGATTTACACCAACTTACGTGAAATCACATGCATGCATTTGAGACATTATCATTAACTAACTCCCTTTGTTCATAATGTTGCTTTCCCCTCAGTATTTCTCATTGTGTTAACTAGGTATTAATACTGTTTCTGTTTCAAACTGTATTTTCTTCCCTGGTGCTGCTGTTTGAGCTTGCACAGAAATCACAAATGGCTGTCATTGTAACAGTAGGATCACTTCATTGGCCACAGCCCAGGACACCAGTTTAATTCTGATTCTACTGAAAGGTGAAGCAGAAAACATCTAGAAGCAAGTAAGGCTACATTTAGACTACGTGGGTTTTCCGGGATACCGAAAAACTCTGCCGCGTCCAGGGAACGTGTCTGCTCTTCTGCTTTTTTTCCCCTACTTCCACGAGGAAGAAGGGCTCTTCCAAAAGAGGAGGTTTTTCTGAAATTTGGCCCAGTGTAGACGAGCCACATTTTGGAAAAGCTGCTTCCAAAAAGACTATCGGAAAAAGGTATGCAAATTGCAGTGCGCGTTTTGCGTACCTTTTTCTGATAGATCAGTGTAGTCTAGTCACAGCCTAAGAGACTGCAAAGCATGTCCCTTCAGCAGCAGCCATCCAAGTCTCAGTTCTTCCCTTTGCCCTCCAATAAGCAGAAAGTGGTGGAATTATGGTCAGCCTAGTTCCTCACAAGCAGCTGAGAGCTATACAGGCTTCCTAACTGCACTGATGGAGGAAGGGACCCTAAAAATCACACAGAGGATGTACCACAGGCTCATTAGGAAGTTGCTGCTCATCTTGCTGGTGCCTGAGAAGTTTGAGAAACCCTGTTCTGTGTTATCACTAAAGAGCAGTGTGTTGGATTTTCCCTCTTACTTTCCATCTCCTTTCATCTCCATCCTACAATGAAGTCCTAATCAAAATCATGTCAGTCTGTTGCCATGGGAATGATTTATTGCCAGAGAGCCTTACTTTCTCTCAAGGGGGAGGACACAATTTGACCTAAGAGGACATGGTTAGGGAAAAAGGGAGGGCAGATTTTGTGGGATTGGCTGGAGTGAAGAGGACAGCAGGATAGGGAGAACTGGACAACTCCTTTGAGGCCTAGCTTACCATGATTTAGCAAGGAACTGTTCCTGTTACCCAAATTTCCCTTGTCTGAATAAATCCTGATAGGGTCCCTCATTCCATCTGGATAAACAAAGTTGTGCTAGGGAGTGTGTGGACGGTTTTCCTTTCACCCCATGAGTTTGGTGCTCTTGAATAATATGAACATATCACCTCAACCCCAGCTAGCAGCAGCCTTGCTGCACTTATATAAACCCACTGTACAAAAATACTCCTCGTTGAAATGGGGCATTTCTTTACTTTCCATCTGTTTGCTCTTGCATTTGTCCAGTCGTGTGAACCAGAATGGTTGATAGCTGAAAAAGGGGGTAGAGAGAGGGGTAAAACTTGGAACAAAGAACATATTTTTCCTCATGGGCTTTGGTGCTTGTGAGTTTCCTCCACTAGGTGATGAATGGCAAGAGAAGGGGAAAAGAAAGACCCTATCCTTTCCATAAGGGGGAAATAATGTTTAGTGTGCAGTAAATTTCTCATATTTCCAAGTCATTTTGGAGCACGTTGGCCAAGATATCAAGACTTATGGGCTCATAATTCAAATACCTCACAAAATAAGTGCCATTATTTTCTCATTTTTCACGTGAGCTTGTAAGTAGGTCCCATATATCTTCAGCTCACTCTGCAGTGCAGCTTTTTTTGTGTTCACTTCTGTTCCTTTCTGTCAATTAAATTCCAGCAGGGTTGTGATTTGTGAATGCATTTCATCAGAATAATCATGCCAAGAGCTGGAAATGGCAAGCCAACAACCACTGTAGAATACATGTCAACATATGCAAAATGCTAGGAGCAGGATCAAAACTTTTCCTGATCTCATCAAGTGTCAGTTCTGGGTCAGGATATCTGCATTCCACCTTTTGTAATCTATGTTAGGTGTTTACGCAACCCCCTTTACCATTGCAGCTGAGCTCTTTGTTGTATTTATCATCCCAAGAGCCCACAGAGGTAGGGCACCACTATTGTCCCGATTGCAGATGGGGAACTGAGGCACAGATGAGTTAAGTGACTTGCCCATGGTCTAATTGGAGAATCTGTGGCAGAGCAGGGAATGTATCTATCTCCCCAAAATCCTAGGCTAGTGCCCCAACAACTGACCATTGCAATCTAATTATTCCCTTTTCTTTGATTTTTATTTTCAGAGAAAATGGAAACAAGCAGCATTGTCCTGTGACCCCGCCAGCCATTTGCTTTTCCTTAGGGTAGATTAAATGTCACAGCTCGGTGTGTGGGCTCATCTTTGACTCTCTTTCAGATTGCTGGTGGGGTAGGTTGGTTGGGGTTTTTTTTAACTGTTATGACTGACAGTCAAAATTCCTATCTTGACTTCATGATTTGCCCTTTTCTAATTCCTCCCAGTGTTACAGAGCCTAAAAGAAGGTTCAATGATGCACATTTGTGTAGTGAAAGTGAATTTTGAAATGTGCATTGACTTTTTACAAATGT
This sequence comes from Pelochelys cantorii, assembly GCA_032595735.1. Lineage (NCBI taxonomy): Eukaryota > Metazoa > Chordata > Testudines > Trionychidae > Pelochelys > Pelochelys cantorii. The sequence goes on along the minus strand of CM064326.1, from coordinate 251,842,967 downwards.
CCACCCTGAATATTAAACAAATCCCTGAAGTTCTCAGTGCCATTACCCCAAATCAGTGCTAGCTCTCACATTATGAGTGGTGATTTTTTTTAAATGTCTTGACACTTTATTATTGTGACATTTCATTCCTTTACAAAAATATGCTTATGATATGAATATGACATAACTGAGATGTACTTTTATGCAAGATAACTCACCTAAGGTATTGCTGGAAAGGTTTATAATTTACCACATATGACTATCCTATTTGTTGGCATATGTATCATTTTTGTATATGAAGTTAGGCATACTGACAAATGTATCTGTAATTCAGCTATGCTGCTTTGGGTGCTAACACTTCAGGTATTATAATAGAAAAGCTCTTCTGACCCCAAGCATATCCCTAGCTAGGGAAGCCCTATCCTTTGTAACCCTGACCTTTGCTGTGGGACCCCTATTGAGTCCAAGCCTAACCCTAAATGGGGGATTCATATCTATAGAAACCTAAATGCTATCATGGGAAATCCTACTGACCCCAAGTAAAACCTTAGCCCACAGTGTTCTGCCCCTAACGCTAGCCCTAACCTGGGGTAAGCTGCCCTTAATAACCTTAACCCTTGCCAGGGGAGCCCCTTGGGTCAAGTGCTGTCTGTCTTTCCATCTGACTTCTTTGATCAGATGCCAGGTGAGAGCCCTAACTTTTTCCAGCAACCAGCTCTTATCCTCCCACTTCACATCTTCCCCATTCTTTTTCTTGCAGCTGGGGAATGTTGCTTGTTCCCCTGTTGAATGGGAGGGACATCCCAATCCCTCCAGTTGGTTGCTAGCAGTTGTGATGGGGCATCTGCCCCACACTGGGCCTACAAGGGTTAAATCCAGCCCAGGGCGAGGGCTGGGGAGCAAACAGTTGTGTCAGGAATCAGCCAGTTAGAGACCAGCTGAGGGCAATATAAATAAAGGATCCTGGAGGGGAGAAAAGATTCACTCACTCTTGCTCTAGCTGGGGAGCAGGAAGGGACCTAGCTGCCAGGGAACTAAGAGCAGGAGTGGCCTGAGACGGGCTGCGGCAGCTGGTGCCCCAGGCAGAATGTGCGATCGATGCCCCTGCCTGCACGGCCATCAGTGGGGTGACATCATCATCGGGCGCCCCGTGACGTCATCATCAGGCACCGTTGAAGGCGGTGTCCTAGGCAACAGCCGAGTCGGCCTATAGTCACGGGCCACCCCTGACTAAGAGGCTTCCTGACACGGAGTAGGGCTGGAGAAAGGCAAGCAGGGCTGGGAAGCGTTGCTCAGGCAAGCTCCCATCCTGAGGCCTTGTTCTCAAGGCCTGAGAGTATTAGGGAGGCAGCCAGGGGAGGCAAAGGCAGCAGGTCCACATCCCCTTGCCAATGATGAGTGGCCATTTCAGACTGCAGTTTGCCCCTGAGGTAAGCGACTAGATGAAGACTGGCAGTGTGTCACTGAGGCAAGGTGGGTGTAGAGGTTTGGGGGTTCCCTGGGAGGGAGGATCCCGGTGTGTGGGGGCATTACAACATGGCAGTACTCAGAGGGGAGGAAGCCACCGTCAGGAAGGGACGTGGGTCCTAACACAGTGGTGGAGAGAAAAAGGTAACAACAGGTGAGACACTGTCTGACGGGGGTGAGCTAATTCCCAGCGTGACCAGCAGGAAGCGCTATGCTGGTGAGTCACATCATGTTACAGCAAATTTAACTGCCTAGACATTGATACCAATTCTCTTTTCATATGTTTCATTGACATAGGGACCAAGCCCCAGACAGCTCAGCAACGCCCACACCAATGTTTCCTAGCTCACCCTGTGAGTACCAGTCCCTTTGCACTTACTTGGTAACAACACAGCACAAGGGGGAAATGGAGACACAACAGAACTCATAAAATATTACGAAAATATTCATCACACAGATGCATTATGGTATAGTCTTTAATCCCATGATCGCCTACTATTTTCCCACAGTACTCCTGTCTCATTTAATGCTCAGGATAGTCTGTCTTCACTTAGTCTCGGCCTATGCTACTTACTTAGTTTGGTATAACTACATCTTTCAGGGGTGTGAAAAACCACCCCTCTGAGTAATTATACCAATCTACACACCCCCACACCCACACCCCCTGTATAGACAGTGCTGTGCTGGTGGGGGAGCGTCTGTCCTGACATAACTACAGCCTCTTGAGGAGGTAAGTTCTGAAGCCGACAGGAGAGTGCTCTCTCACTGGCTAGAGCATCTTCACCCAACATGCTACAGCAGTGCAGCTGCACCTATAGAAATGTGTGCTGTAGATTTGACCTTAGTGAGCAGTTGTTCAATATTTTGTTTCCTCCTTGTTGTCCAAGATGTGGCCCTGGGCATAATTTACTGCATGCTATCCAAATCCAGCTCTGAAAACAGAATTATTAATTTTCTCATAGGCTTTTCTATGGTGCCCATCACTATAGAATCTAAAAAAACTTAAACAGCAAATAGTCCTGCAGCACCTTAGAGACTAATAAAAAATGTAGATGGTACCATGAGCTTTCATAAGTACAACCCACTTATACAGATGAATGGAGTTGAGGGGTCCAGGTTGCAAAATAAATAGCAGAGAAAGAGAGAGGTTGGGGAGGGAAAGAGAAGGAAAACATGGGAAAAGAATAGTCAGAGTGTCCGTGCTAAATGAAGCTGATAAGAGTATTTGGACCCCACTCTAAGTACCCGGTGCTTGGCTTTTTATATCATTAGGATGTAGAATGTAGCAAGTAATCCAATTAATGTCCCTCCCCATCCCCTCTCTTTTTCTATTTATTTTGCAACCTGGACCCCTTAACTCCATTCATCAGAAGAAGTGGGTTGTACCCATGAAAGCTCATGATACCATCTACATTTTTTATTAGTCTCTAAGGTGCTGCAGGACTATTCATTGGGTTTTTTTCAGTTTTTTTTCAGTTACAGACTAACATGGCTCCCCCTCTGAAACTATAGAATCTAAGTGCTTCACGCACATGAATGAATTTATTTTCACACTCTCCCTGTGGGGTGAGAAAGTTGTAGCCTCATTTGACAGATGGAGGGGGAAACTGAGGCACAGACTTTAAGGTCAAATGTGTCCACTAATTTTAGATGCCCAGGTTGAGACATCTAGAAGATGATTCTTCAAAATACTTAGCAATATATAGCACTTCATATACAGTATATTTTCAATGGGTATATGTTCAGTGCAAAGCTCCTGCTGACTTCAGTTGCAGCTATAAGTGATCAGCACTTGTGCAAATCAGGCCCCAGGATGTTAGGTCAAGGACCCTGAAAAGGAGGGAAAACATAGTGAACACCTGTAAAAGTTTGTCTTAAGTGACTTGCTCAGCACCATGCAGAATTCTGTGGCAGAGACAATAGAATCCAGTTCTTCAGGGCAGCATGCAGTAACCTTAAATATGAGAGCAACTTCTCTTCCTGTAAGACCCCACTTTATGCACTACACACCTTTCTATTTCTGCAACAAATGACACCAAGGTCCTACAGCCTCATTCACTGCACAACCCTGTTTCACCTCCACAACATGACCCATCCTGTGTACTGAATTAGGCAGAAGTCCTGTGGAAAAATATGTGATCATGTAGTTTAGGGCTGTGTTATAATGCATGCGTACACACAAGAGGTCCGAATTAATGTGTTAGGGTGCGTCTACACTGCAGCGTTTTTCTGGAAAAACAATACTTGCGTCCACAATGTCATTGAGTTCTTTCGACAGAAAGTTGAAATAACAGAGGGGTTTTTCCACTGGCGGTAAAAGGCGTGTGTGGATGCAGAAGAGGGAGTTCTTTCAAAAGAAGAGGCTTCCAGGAAATAACACAGGTGCCCTGGTGGCCACTCACTCCGTCCAGACTAATCACAACTTAAATGCGAAATGGTGTCCAATCAACGTGGACACTATCTATAGAAAAAGCACATCGCTATTTCGTTGCGCTTTTGCTATGTGGATGCTCTCTTTCAAAATAAGCTTTTCTGGAAGATCTCTTCAGGAAAAGCTTCTTCTGAAAGAAACTTGCAGTCTAGATGTAGCGTTAGAGGCAACTATCATTCTGGCATTTCCTAACATTTGAATGCTTGACTTTGCAATCTTAATAATGTTCTCTTAGTGTAATTTGTTGTATGTACTTTCCTATTTTTTAAAAAAGGAATACTGAAAAAACAGACATTCCTTTGTGTGTCCAGGGCTGTTAGCAGCGCTGGAACCTTTGCATCCACCACGCAGAGCTCTGCCATTTGAGCTGAGTAACTGATGGCAGTAGTAGGTTGTTACCCTTTGTGTGGACCAGCACTAAAGGAGGGTGAGACACTTTGCCAGAGGATTTCACATATATTTGCTGACAGCAAAGGAATGGTGAGAGTCAGAAATTGTTTTGGTTCCATTCCATCCTTTGATGGGAGTGTACTGTAGTGCACATGCATTTTCCTGTCTCTTCTCTCCAACCTGTTCCAGTTTCCTTGTCCAGCCAGCCCTAGTGTTCCCCCTAGTGCAGCTGTGGCCAATCCATGGCTTGCAAGCCACATGTGACTCTTGCCCCCCAAAAGTGCGGCTCATGAAGCCACTCCTGTGCGCCCCCCCCCAATGGCCCCCGCCACCCTCCGGCTCCCTTGGCCCCTGGCTTCCCTGTGCTTACTGGTCGGAGCTGCAGGGTTTTAAAAATGGTGCCCAAGATGGCAGCTGTCTTAAAGGGGCAGCCTCCTTTTAAAAAAAATTTGTGTTTTAATTTTTTTGTTTTTGCTCAACAAATCTGTTCTGGGGGGCTTTTTTTCCCCTGACAATTCTGGTGAGGTGCTTCGCATTTTTTTCCGCCGCTGTTTTGGCTCTCTTTGTTAAATGGGTTGGCTACCCTGCCCTACTGAGTCCCCATTCCAGTATCTCCCTACAATTCTAACTCTGCCTAGTCTCTTTGCCCATCCAGTCCCTTTTTTCACCTTATCTAGCTCTTTGGGCCTAGGTAGACAGGAGGCTAAGGACAATCTAACCCTCCTAGCTTTTCATCCAATCTCTCTTCATACTGCTGTAGCTTACAATGCCTGCCCCATGCCCATATTTCCCATCCCCCCTGGCTCCAAGTTTCCCTCTCAGAGCTCTTCTTTCAGTTTCATTGAGACCACCCTCCCCCAGCTCCTCTTCCCAGTCTCTTAGCTTGGCCCATCCTAGTTCTCCTTCCCTTCCTTTGCTCCTCATCAGATATGTCTCCCACCCAGTTCCTTTCTCTGCTTTACTGGTCCCCCTTTGTGGTCCTCATCTGCTCTTGGTTCCCCCTTCATTTCTTCCCCGCTTCCCAGTCCCAGTTTCCCTCTTCTCCTCCTTTCCCCCTGATACCCTCCAGTCCCAGTTTTTCCCCTCAGGTTCCCTGCCCAAATCTGCTTTTCTCTGTCCCAGCCCCCAGTTGTATCTTATAATGGGAAATGTTGGGCAATCATAAAAGTAGATGGTGAAGCCATAATACTAGATATTGCTATAATATGATACCAGATCCTAACACAACCTCCTGCCTCCCCAGATATACTCTCCTCATCTCTTGAATTCTAATGCAATAGTGAGGCTAATTCGGGAGTTCTGCAGAAATCTAAGTTTCAAATATGAGGTAACCCAAAAAGTAGCTTGTTTCTGTTGCTCCATTATTTTCCTGGATCACTTTTAACCAGATCTTGTCACCCTTCTCCAGCTTAAGGACTGTACTTCCTGACATATTTTCATAAGACTTTAGGGTGGTCTGATATGAGGCTATCACTGCTTCACTGTTTTTCATTAACAGAAGGCTTGTGGTGTCCCGGTACAACTCCACATTGTAGCCAAAATAATAAACTCCGGGTACTTGGCAAGTGAAAATTCCTGTGGCCTTATCAAAATGTTGCTGATCGTTGTATAAGATCTGATGAAATATAATGGGCTGTTCAGGAGCTGGATAGTTTTTGGCGAGTTTCACGGCAAAGGCAGATTTCTGGCGTGGCGGGCATGTTCCTGTGCTTCCTTGTGGGCCACTAGGACCTGGTGGTCCTCTTTCGCCCTTTGGTCCCATTGGACCTAGTTTTCCTGGAGGGCCCTGTGGTCCAGGTATTCCTGTGGCACCTGCAAATGATTAAAAAGAATCAGCAAGAACCAGAAATGTTTCCATTTGTTCTCATGCTGCTGAAAGGTGACTCATTTAAAATCCCCCAAAACTTTTTTGTTGGCAATGTCTGCAGTGGGTCAGACTGAATCACTGCCAGCCAGGGTGGGATAAACTGCAATTTAAATAATAGTAAACTCCCTAAAATAAAAGAAATTCTCGTACCATACCCATATACTCTGTTCAAAGTAAAACAGCCTTAGCTTTAACTTCAGAAAAAACACTCTACTGTTCATTGCTCCCCCGGGAGTGAAAATGTTTGACTGACACACATGCTTTGTGGTTTATTCTTAATACTCTGGAGAGTGCCTAAGTGTTTAGGCTCATGAAGCATTCCCAGGACAGGTGTATGTGTATGAAGAATAAAGCTTCATATTGAACAAGTCTGTGGGTGGATGTTGTCCCCTCTCTGGGGTCTCAGAGCAAGGAAGCAATCATTTTATCTAAAACAATGGAATTTCATCCAGTGCTGGATGCAAGGCAGGGTCAGAGGGAAGGCGATTTGCACAGCTCCTATGCAGGCACTGCTGTGAGCTAGATTGCTCCTCTGAGCAGCTTAGATTAGCTCAAGAGCTTCCCTAATTGAGCTGTTCAAAAACATTTTTTTTTCTCCTTCAATAGAATTTTCTTTGACAAAACAGAAACTTTCAACAACAAAACAAATTGTTTTGGAGGGAGTGGGTGAAACCCTCCAAATTGTAATTTTGAAGGAAAATTTTACAGGGGAAATTTCCCCCACCCCCTCAGTGCTTCCTGGAGTAAACCACGGCTTTCCCCTCCTCAGGCAGCCCTGAGAACCACCTGGCACACCTGCCACACAGTGCTCTGGTGCTGATTTAAACAGCCTGGGGCTCTGGCCACTGCCACAGTATTAGTGGCTGGAAACCTGAGGCCCTTTTGCATCTCTGGGCCCTGAGGTGATTGACCCTTTTGGCCCCTCTGTCGGCAGGCCTGTGTGTGGGCTCTCAGCCCGCCCTCCACCCTGCTTCGTGAACCTTATCACTGAGACCCACCCAGAGCACTAGGAATAAACCACCAGGAGTGTGTCAGCCAAGCCTTTTCTCTCCCATGGGAGGCCACTAAGACGGGTTAAGAGAGAAGGTTTTTTTACATATTGAAAACCAAATTGATGGATTTTGTGTTTCACTTCAAGGCCTCTCCATGATGAAAACATTCCTAGCTGTTCTGCAAATGTCTCTTGCTGCATTTCTCAGCAGTGCATCTGGTGCCTAACACACACATTTTAGAAATGTGCATCTGTCTGTCCATTTGTGAGTCCCTTTGTTCAAGAACACCTCCTAAACAGTAAGAGCTAGGACCACCAAATTTGGCAAGCAGCTTCCTCTTCTCCTAACTTAAAGCAGGTTGGGGGTGTGGCTGTGCCAGGAAAATGGATGTGCCTGGAATGGGATTGTTTTCCATAGCACGAAAATGGAGGAGGTGGCTAGGAGGAACAGTTATACTGCAGAGTGACCACAGAGGGGCAGCCACACCACTGTCCCTCTGGCCTGCCACAGCAGGAGCCCAAAACACTGCCCCCACCACCCTTAGCCCCAGTGCCAGTCAGAGGAAGTGGGTGGGCAGCACAGCTCCCATCTCCATGGGCAGCACAGGCAGCCGCCGGCAGCCCAGTGCAACCCTTGGCAGCCACCAGAGCCCCAGCCAAGCCAGGCAGCCACCACTACTGGCACAGTGCAGCCCCCGCCATCCAGGCAGCCCCCACAGCCAGTCCAGTCCCACCCTTGCTACCGCCACAGGTGACCCAGGTGAGCTCCCTCAGGCCTCCCAGCCTCCTGCCCTGAGCCCTCTACTCCCTGCCCTGATTCCTGCATCCCCCATCCCTCCCCTTAGTCCTCCCATCTTCTGCCCAGAGACCCCTGAATCCTGAGCACCACCTCCTGTCCTCCCCCCCCCCCTCCGCCAAACCTCTCAGCCCCTTCCCTGACTCCTTCACCCTCCACACAATACCATCGGCTTACATTCAGAAAGTGCAAGTCTCTTGTGGTAGGATCACAATTCTGTCACCAAGTACCTGCTGCCATAAAATGATTCTGGTTGTTATAAATATGTGATTTCTTGACTTCTGCATGAGAGAACTGGGGAAGTGGTGCTGTCAGACCTTAGTACTGGGTGAAATGATTCATTCAGATGTGCCTTACCTGGTTCCCCTCTGTCGCCCATGTCTCCTTTCTCCCTATTGAGCCCGTTGTGCCCATTATGACCAGGAACACCGTTGTTCCCAGGAGGACCTTGGGGTCCTGGGAGACATGGAGCAAGAGGGCTTTTTTCCTGTACTGCCATTGTCACAGTGGCAGAAACAGCCAAAATCCAGACCCCTGGAGTGGAAGACAGTTAGAGCTTGTTACAAAACCAGCCACGTAGACTGAGGGCTTATCTAGACCACCGGGAACAGTCAAAAGAGGATATGCAAATTCCACGGGAATTTGCATATCTTCTTCCGATCGCACTTTCGAAAGCAGAGCTTAGACACGGCTTTTTCAGCGAACCCCCCCTTTGTCGAAAAGCCGCGTAAACCTGAGGAATTTGCATATCCTGTTTCGACTGTTCCCGGTAGTCTAGATAAGCTCTGAAGTTCCAGGATGTGAACTGCACAGTATTTCTGAGCCTACCGTTACTCAGATCATTATTAATCACATTTATTATGGTAATGCCGAAGGACAACCCAAGATCTGGGTCCTGTTGTGCTAGGCATTCTACGTAAACAGGGCAGTGGGTCCCAGAGAGCTTAACCAGTGTGGGACAAAGGCTTCAAATGAGGGTGCTCTTGTGTCTCTGTACAAAGGATTCCTGGGATGGGGGAGAATTTTGGTCTTGGAGTAGGTGGGGCAGAGTAGAAGTAAGTTACACAACAGTAGCACTAGCCGCTGTAGACTCCCTAAAAGGGTTGTGTGCCCCCTTTCCGCACTAGGGGTGTGAATTCCTGGCCCCACTGAAGTCAGTGGCAGAAATCCTACTGACTGTGTCTGTGTGTGGGGGGGGGGGAGGGGAGAATGGTATTTCACCCCAGATATCTGATCTAAACTGGCACAGTGAGGAACAAGCATTGCACCCTTTGAAAGAATACTGCAGTTGTTCCTGAGCTGTTCATGATCTTAGTTAGTCTGTAACTTTAAAAATGAATAGTCCTGTGGCACCTTAGAGACTAATCAAAATACACAGAATCATGAGCTTTTTGTGGATGCTACCCACTTCTTCAGAGGAAGTGGGTTTTGCCCACGGAAGCTCATGATTCTATATATTTTGGTTGGTCTCTAAGATGCCACAGGACTACTCAGATCTTAGAGTAGGGCTACTCAACTTTGGAAGCCCCGGGGGCCACAATGATACTCACAGCACAATCTGAGGGCCGTAACTTAAGTGTGGTTGCATATACATGCAAATATATATGCAAATAGCTTGTTTCACACTGACGGGCATGAATACAAAGATTAAGGCAAGACTACACAACACACAACCCCGTGAGGTTCCCTGGGCCCTATGGAAGATTTCACAGCAGATGGGACTGAAGATTCACGAGGGGAAGACCAAGATCATGAAAGTGAATGCAGCAAATAACAGCAGCCCAGTTGTCCTGAGAGGAACGACACTGGAGGAAGTTGATACCTTCACCTATTTTGATAGTATTGTAAATAAAGTGGGAGGTACTGACGAAGATATTAAGACCAGAATACAGAAGGCAAGAGGTTCTTTTATTATTTTGAGGAACATATGGAATTCAAGAGAGATCAAGCTACAGCCCAAAATAAGGATCTTCAGCTCAAATGTAAAATCAGTACTTCTATATGGCTCAGAATCATGGCGAACAACAAGGACAAACAGCAAAAGATTGGAAACTTTTATTAATAAATGCTTGCGTAAGATCATTGGCCTGAAGTGGTCTGACAAGGTTACAAACTAATGTTTATGGGAAAGAGCAGGGCAATGCCCAGTAGAGCAAGAAATATTGAGAAGAAGATGGATTGGCCATACACTGAGGAAGCCACCAACTAGCATTACCAGACAATCCCTATCCTGGAACCCACAGGGGAAAAGGGGAAGAGGAAGGCCAAAGAATAGTTGGAGAAGAGACCTGGATGCAAATGTGAGGAAAATGGGCAAAAACTGGAGAGAATTAGAAAAAGTGGCACAAGACAGAGAGGCTTGGAAAGAAATTGTTGATGGCCTATGCTCCCATAAAAGCTAAGGGCAAAGAAGACACAACACACAGGCCCCATTTAAGTCAGTTCTGCTGATGTTAATAAAATGCAATATTTACCTGATTTCCACCCATAGGACAGCACTTTTAATGAGCAATGATAGTCCAGGAATTTAACTACTAAAAAAATGTATCAACAGAAGACCATTTATATTGACTACTTTTTTGTTTTGGTTCCTGGCCACATGTTGAGCCCCACGTAAATCCAAACTGCACCGCAGGCCGCAAACCAACGAGCCGTGAGCCACATGTGGTCCACAGGCCACGTGTTCAGTAGCCCTTAGAGCCACAGTCCCTGCCTCAGGATTGAAGCAGGCAGAATGCCTTTGAAGCGTGCCTTGGTGTAGTGAGCCACCTTCCCTCCACAAAGCTGCCCTTCCCAATGCTGGGATATTAAAAGCCACAATTAAGCCCACTGTATTAATTAGGAGCCTACGAGCCTGATTGCCCTCTGTATCCCAGTTATACATGGGCAGAGCTCCACTGAAGCCCAGAGTTACTCCCGATTTCTTTTGCCCTTCAGCATGAGAGGAGAATCAAACCATGTATCTCCACAAGAGCTGACCCACCTGATAAAAAGAAGCTGTGAGTTTCTTGTCTTGCTCGTGACATCCCGGCAGCTAGGAAGCGAGCTCCTTTGAAAGCCTGTCACCTGAATCACTGCATTCTGCTCCTCACCCTTCTGCTTAGGACCCTCAAAGACGTGTGACTAAACAGCTTCCTTCATCGCTGCTTCATACACAGAGGCCTACCTTGACCCTGCCTGCTCTAGTACTGACACTCTTCCAACCAACAGGATACATTCCCCGCTTGCTTCCTGTTTTCTCATTGTGCTCTCCCCACTAGCTGCTGTATCTTTTTAAATACCAGTGATGAAAATAACAGGCTCTATCTAACACAAATATCGCTGACTCACTTAATTGAAGTATTTGGGTCCTTCGCCAAATTCTTCCCTGGTGTAATTCCATTGATGTTAATACAGTTACACTCAGGGTGAATTTGGCTCATTTCCTTCATTGTTCTGCCAGTTATTGTTGTGGGACAAAGACTGGCAGGCTGAATGTGGAACAAAGGGACTATAAGGAAAAAACAAGCTGCTTTAGCCAACTAGAGAATAGACTATTGTTTAAGAATGCAGAGGCCTAAGTATACATACACATTTTTGTATTAATACACAGCCCTGTTTGACCAGCTGTATTTATTATATTTCCTGAGAGGGTGGGGGGAACACTGACATACAAGACCAAGTGTTATTGAGACTATGGGAAAATCTACATTGCAAGTGGCGCTGAGCCCCAGGTGTGTGTAAATGTACCCAGGCTGGCTCTGATCTAGTTAGCATCAGCACCAAGAGCAGGAAAGCAGTGGCACCATAGGCTGCAGCATGAACTAGCTGCTCACATATAAGCCTGCCAGCGAGGGCGGGTATGGATGTGGTGGCTAGCCTGTGTTGCTGCGGCTTCACTATTATTGCTACTGGAACTGGTTAGATTAAAAAGTCTCAGAGGGGTAGCCATGTGAGTCTGTAACTTTAAAAACAAGCAGGCCTGTGGCACCTTAGAGACTAACAAATAAATAGGATCATGAGCTTATAGTATCATGAGCTTTCATCTGTTAGATGTAAGATAGGGGTGGGTTAATACCGGCCCACTGGCTGGATACAACCCACCAGGGTTAGCCTCTGGTGGGCCCCCACACTGCTGTATTTACCTGCACCTGCAGGTACAGGCAGTCACAGCTCTCGTTGGCCACAGATCATCGTCCTTGGCCAATGGGAATTGTGATTACCCATGCCTGCAGACAGGCAGGTAAATATAGCAGCAGCAGCCCACCAGAGGCTAACCCTGGTGAAATGCTGCCATTTTATTGCCCTCCCCGATGTAAGACATCTTATCTATGAAAGCTCATGTAGTTAGATTAAAACTCTCTCGAATACATCAACACATACTGCAGTTGCACCTCAAGTGCTCATATGGATTGTATTAATGGTGTTTAGCTTGTATTAGTGCTTAGGAACCACCACAAGTAAATATTGGCCAAGCCTGCAGGAAGCATCATTTAATATTACTACTATCTAGATCTTATATAGCAGATTGAGCCGTAGATACAATTACGCCATCCATCAGTGTTCCCTCTATTTTTTCCATCAATGTGCAGAATACTTTTTGCTATATGCACCAAAGCATGTACAGATGGGCACCATCAGTGGAATCACATGCTGCTGGCTTTTGTGCTGCGGGCACTCTGCTAATCAGCTGAGCAGCATTTGAATCTTTCCTGGGTAGCCACTCAAGTGCTCATCTTACTGGGAACACTGCTTGCAAGGCAAGGTTTGGAGTGGCAGAGTCTTGAAAAGTTTGCTAGCCAGGCAGACAGGCTGATCTGTCATGGAGTTTTAGCCCAATAGCAGCAAAGCTTTCCCCCTCTGCCAGGACTTGAGTCATAGGCAGGGAACTGGCAGTAGCACAGGCTGGCAGCCAGTGTTCCTTGTAAGCTGAGCACTTGGGCAGCCACTCAGGAGAGATTGAAATGCCACCCAGATGTTTAGCAGAGCACCCATAGCTGCCTACAACTATGTATCTGCCAGTGGTGCACAACTGCATATGCCTCAGTGCACATGACAAAATTTATTCCACACCTGGATGGGAAAATAGAAGGGACATTGCTGGCAGCAGGTATGAATTTTCAGGGAGCACACCTGTGTAGGGAGAAGATGGACTGGCAAAGCAAAGTGAAAAAGAAACCTCTTTAGATACCTACTGTGGTGTGGGAGGCAGCCTCATTAGAGAGAGGAAGAAGTTGGAATGGATGGAGTGGTGGGTTCCTGCTGATGTGACAGCCAAAGGAGAGAGCCCAGACCTAAGCTGACTCAGCTTTCATCCCTCCGGTTGAGTATGCTGATAGACTTTGGCTCCCTTACTAGAAGAAAAACCAGTGCTACAAAGACTATGGCTGGGTTTTCCCATCGGCCATCTAGGCCCTAAGCAGTGTTCTTCCCCCTTCCCAGAGATCAACAGTTACTGGCCTGGGTTTTTCACTAGTATGAATTAAGGTAGCTCCAGTGCAATCAATGGAACAAGGCCAATGTATGCCCACTGAGAATCTGGCTCAGGGCCACCTCATTAGCACATTGTGAAATAGATCTATGTTTCCAGAAAAAGAACTGACCTTCATGCGTTTTGCTGGTATGGACGCCTTTCCATAAAAACTGCCTTGTTCATAAAAACCGTGACAGTTACTACTATTGTAAAGTGTAATCCTTCCTGATACCACTAGATGGAGCATGAAGACCATTCTTCTGGGAAGATTCAATCCAAAGACTGGGGAGGTGTAGCTGTACCTGCAAAAACAATGAAAACGCCACTTCATCCCATGAATAATCTGTTAAAACCAAAGAGAGAGGGTCAAAACTTTAGTTCCGGAAAACAAACATACGGTGCCCTTGGGACAGTTGTGCTGGTTCCAAAGACACATGCATATGAGTTTAATGCATTCATAGCACTGAACTCACCAACACTTTTAACCTGGCAGTATGATTCTGTTGTCTGGGAAGCCATGTTAAAAGTGTACAGGTTGTACCTCCCTGGATCACCACCCCCGGGGACCTAAGTGGTCCAGGACCAGGGAATCTGCTGGACCAGGGGAGGTCAGGGCTGGCCTCTCTACTGCCACTGGCTGTGGGGCTCTGCTCAGCAGCAGCAGGGGGGCTGGGGGAGGGTGGCACTTGCGGGAAGAAGCTGGATAGATGCGGAGCCCCAGAAATGTAGCCTTGTGGGAACAAACTGAGCCTACCAGCTGCCGGGCTGTACTCCCAGCCCCCAATGCCATCTGTGGGGTGTGGTCTTGGCCCCCAGTTGTGGGGCTCGCAGCCACCCTTGCCTCTTCCCCCAAGCATCCCTGGCCTTCCTCTCCTTCCCCCCCCCCCTGCTTTTCTCCCTCATTGAGTTTGAGCACTGCAAATGAGCTGTTTCCACTGCTCTGGAAGCTTTGGGAGGGCAGGGGAGGCGTTGCTGAGGGCAGGCTGGTTTTCCCCTGTGAGTGCTCCAGCCCAGGAGCACCCATGGGGATGCCAGACCGTAGAGTTTTGCCTGACTGTGGAAGTCCAGCTCATAGAGGTTGAACCTGTACTAGAACGTTTAAGCAGAACAACACTTTTTGTGCAAAGTAAGGTTTTCAGGTGTCTAATTTGTTGTATTTTGGTGGACCTATTAATCACATTTTGAATGCCCGGAGGTGGCAGGATTAAAAAAAAAATTCTGAAAAAAATGTTATGGCCATTTAAAATACTGATAGGTGTGCACAGTTAGGATAATCATGAAGTTAATCAAATCTCATGCTTTGTGGAGCTGGGAGAGCATGCGTGTTTAAAGTAGGAAAGCTGTGGCATGAACCATAGTCTTATACTGAGGTGGAGTTACCTTTGCTAATAAAAGCCAAGCCCTGGGAAACAGGGAGTAACTTTTGACCTTTGACAAAATGTATTTAAGCCCCTTCTTGGCGCAGGATAGGAAATCCATTATCTTATGCCTCTGATAAAAATTGTTATCTCGGTGTGTTGCAAGTGGAGATGTGCTCCTTTAGTATGGAGGGCCTTGATGATTAGGACCAAGTGATGATCAGGAAGGGTTCTGATTTCCTTATGCCCTTATATTACATTGATCTAAAATAATTTACATGCTAATGCTAAGTACAGTGAGTAAGGGAAAGAAGGGAATGGGGATCCCTAATTCTGCATCAATATTGCTAATGTCAAGCATTCAAAAATCAGGAGTCCAGTCCCGCAAATCATGAGGTTGGCTATCAGTCATGCTGGTTTTAGTTTAAGACACATTTTAGATTCTTTGCCTTTTAGTTTGTGGGCTTTTAGGGTTCACTCCGGTGGTGTTTTCAAGCTTTTCTCTGCAGCCACGGCAACTGGAAATTTACTTTTCTGCAAAAAGTGAAAGCAGAGTTTCTCGGGTATTCTCATGACTGCAGGAGATGGGGGTTTATATCACTTGTCATGAGATTCATTGTTTGGCTATATTGCATCATATACAGGGCATACTGCCAAAGGCACTATCTAAAAGTAGATGGACTAATAGGCTGAGCCATTGTGGAAATGTGGGATTTCCCACATAACAGGCATTCTTCTCAAACATTTAGGGCCAGCTCCTGAGCAAATCCTCATAACTTTAGAGCCAGAGTAACTGAAATCAATGGCTGCATCTACACTGGCATGATTTTGCGCAAATACTTTTAACGGAAGAGTTTTTCCGTTAAAAGTATTTGCGCAAGAGAGCGTCTATACTGGCATGTGCCTTTGCGCAAAAGATTTGCTTTTGCGCAAAAGCATCCGTGCCAGTGTAGACGCTGTCTTGTGCAAGAAAGCTCCGATGGCCATTTTAGCCATCGGGCTTTCTTGCGCAAGTAATTGATGTTACCTGTCTATACTGGCCTCTTGCGCAAGAACACTTGCGCAAGAGAACTTATCCCTGAGTGGGAGCGTCAGAGTATTTGCGCAAGAAGCACTGATTTTGTACATTATAACGTCAGTGTTCTTGCACAAATACTCGCGGCCAGTGTAGACAGGCGGCAAGATTTTGAGCAAAAGCGGCCACTTTTCCACAAAATCTTGCCAATGTAGACACAGCCAATGAGTTTATTTTGGATTTGCACTAGTGCAAATGAAAATCATACTCTTGCCTCTTAAGACATCTAGTGTATACACATTAAACACAAAGTATGGAAAGCAGATAATTGTTGAAACAGACAGTGCTTTCACCATACTGAAGTTCAGCCCCTCTTTTAATTTGGATTGTCTCCTTTTCTTACCCTCCCTTTCATTCTTCAGCCCCTGCTGAAGTAGGCTACTAAAGAGTTTTGCATTAGATTAGGGGATGAACTCTTCTGCTCTCAGCTGAGTAACTGGGTGGCAGAAATCTCCAGTTGGCCCACATTTATTAGCAGGTGTTAGAACTTTGGAGCCCTGCACAGAGCTGCCAGTTAATTACTGCTCATTCACTGGGGCAGATGTGGCTTGTTAAACCTCATCCTGAATATAGAAGGTTGGCGCAACCCCCCGCCCCAAAGGGGGGAATTAGTGTCAAGAACTTAATGACATGACCAAGAGTCTTAGTGTGAATCACTTTTTGATCTTAAAAGCCAAATCCCAGGAAATGGGTAGCTCAAGTGAGTGCAGACTTCAGCTGGCGTAGGACTGGGAATCTGCTAGTTTGTGTTCCTGATGATAAGCATTGAAGATGGGTCAGTTGGGGTCCCTGTTCAGGGTCTTTAAGGTTTGGTGTCAGCAAGGGGTTGAGCATGGCGGTGTGCTACACTCTTAATGGCTAGACCTGCTCACGAGATGAGCTGTTGTACAAACAGAAGCCTGCTTGCCACTACTCCTAACTCCTGAGACAGACTCTTTGCAATGCTCCAAGTCCAGCTCTCCTACCTTTGTAAAGGTCCTTCTGGGACACAGGAAAATTTAGCAAAATTTGAAATAAACTAGGAAGAAAGAATGGCCTAACACAATGGAAGATTACTAAAAACAAACAAGCAAAACCCCCTTTTTATGGGATGTGATATTTACAGGATTTAACCTTAGATGTACTTTTCGCTCCATGTGGGTTCTGCCATTTATTTCTCTTTACTTCTCCTTTCCCAGAGGCTCTGCAGTGAAATGACTCTTGTCCTGACCACAGAGAGCTGCTAGAAAATTCTTTCACAATCTGTTGGTGTTTTCTTGAGCACTGGAATATCCATGGCTTTTAAGGTAAGGAACTTCTTCCCTACTAAGCATTTAGTGTGTTACTTTCTCAGCTTCTGTAAACTTCACTTGTTCTTGAAACTCAAACCTAGCTCCTTTCTGCATAGACTCCTGAGACCAATGTATTAAGATGTGTATTATAAGTTATGGGTAGAGTTTTGAAGTTGCCTAACTAGATACCTGTAATGCTGTGGTCCCCTCCTCCTCCTCCAAAAAAAAAAAAAAAAAAAAAAGAAGTACAGAGACAAATCAAGGTACAGTGCAACGTACTAGGAATATCCCCAAAGCATCAAGTTGTTAATGAGGTTAGAAATAGTTAAGCACCCAACACCATGGCTTCTCTGTAGTATGAGACTGAAATTACCAGTAGATGTACAGTGGCTTATACATATCTATTTCCATGTGTGTTGACAACCAAGATGGTTGATGAACTGGTGTGAAATGATCAAGTGTCTGGCAATACATCCAATAAGGGTGTTGGAAAAGCTGGAAAGGGTTTACAAAAGGGCTACTAGAATAATCTGAGATCTGGAAATAATTAACAACTAAACAAATTGAGTTTCTTAAATCTCTCAATATATCTATACGAAGGCCAGGAAGTGGCTTGATCATCACCTAGAAGAATCTATATACGGAAGAAACTTTTGAAAGTAAAATGGATCTGTAGTTGAGCAGAACAAAAAATCATAATGTGACCCAACAGTTGGACACTAAAACTAGACAAATTCAGACTAGAAATAACTGGGAGTACACAACCACTGGAATAATTTATTTGGCACTCTTGATTTAAAGATGAGGTTCCTTTCTGAAAGAGAAACGACAGTTCAATCAGAAATTATGAATTTCATTTTCAAAATTGCTGTGGAGCTGGAACAATCCATGGCCTCTGTGATGCAAGAAAATCAGACTAGATTATTTTAATATTCCATTGTAATGTTAATGTCTGTGACTTTTTAAAAAGCTATAAAATAGAAAAAGACAGTGTGTCAATATAGTAACAGGCCTAGCCTTGATTCCACTTGCTTCTGTGACTCCACAATAAAAGCCCCTCCCTACTATTGTGAGAACAAAAAAGTTTGACCAAATAACCAGGCTTTGCATGTAGATATTGGCTATAATGTAGCTTGTGCATATAGCTCTGTCACACATGGAGAATGCATGTAAGGCTATGTAAAAATCTCTGTTCAGTTACATTCTTTAGATTGCGCTCTCTTGATAACTATGCTTTTGCCACTAGATGTCAACCTAGGATATGCTACAAGTCTATGTTTGCTTTTGCAAGCCTCTTTAAGAGTTAAATATATTAATACTCCAAAGTGCTAGGGCAATTCAGCATAAAACATCTTTGAATGTACGGCTGCTTGTATCTTTCCTTTTGGCTGTAATATGTTAGTAAGCTCAGTACTGTGATGTTGCTGGCCCTTTGGCTCCTCTAGAGCAGAGGTTTTTAAACTGTGGGGCTTGCCCTCCAAGGGTGGGCACAGAGGAACATTTTTTTTTGCGGGGGAGCAGCGCCACACAGTGGGGCTCAGGACATGGATGAAGCACTCCCTCCCTGACTGACCCATTGTTTGGGCCACCCAAACAATGGGTCAGTGTCAACATCTGCCGTGGTCACAGAAATTTCCATTCCTGGACGCCTCCGCGCCCAGCGCTGGCTCCACTCCTAGAGACTTTCACACATGCCTTCCCCTACCCGGGAAACATGAGGGGCAGGTATTGTCTGGGTTGGCGGGAAGGGAGACACAATCAAAAATTGTAACACAGAGGGTTGGAAGGACTCAGCTCAAAAAGTGCTGCTCTAGGTATTCAGTTTTTCTGTGGAATGGGAGAAAGAAGAGGGTTTTTATTTTGTTGTTCTGTGCAGTCTTGCAAATATTTATACATGCTATCATATCTGCTTTTCAATATAAATTCCCCACAATTTAAAGAATGAGCCCTTTGAGTCCTGTTGGAATTGATACTAGCAGTTACGCTTTCTCGGGGTACAAAGAATTGTGCTCACTAATGGAAGAGGTGGACACTACACAGCCACAGGACTGAATTGCTGTACCTACGGATATTCATAGCATATTTGTCATCCAATTCACATCCCTTGTGGTTATATGGTATTCCTTTAATGATATGGCCTGGTGAGGATGCTGTGTTTTTACAAAACAACATATATATGCGGGGACAGGGGGGAGTCTGGATCATATAGTCCAACTTCCTGTGACCCACACACCAAACCCAACTGCCACAATGAGCCCAAAATATGGCAACCCATAAGAAACTAGAGTATTATGTCCCACAGGAAGAGGCTAAAATGGACCAAGGTGCACTGCCTGAGGCCCGTGCAGTGTTAGGGAAGTGTTTGTGAAAGAGCCAGATAATCCTGGCAAATTACCTACACGCCATGCTGAGGAGAATGGCAGTGACATTTTTGCCTATGTGATTTGGGGAAAACTTCTTCTGACCCCGCATAAGGCAATCAATTAGACCCTGAGCATGTGAGCAAGAACCAGCCAGCCAAGAACAGGAGAGAAAGAGGGTGCTTGGTGCCACCTCAGAGCCCTGATCCTTACCATCCCATGTCCAGTCCTGATCCTTCAGAACAAGGAGACTAAAAAAACCAAAACCCGTCCCAGACAATGGTGGGGGGGAGGGAAATCTTCATGTTTAGCTGGGATGGGATTCTTCTTTTTTTTCAGGACTGTACTCCTGTGACCCTTAGTACAGAGTCCCCATTCCATTTGATTTGTTCTAGACTCAGCATGATGCATTCCCTCCAATGCATTGGCAGTTGTTAAAACAGCTAAATGCAATAACAAAATGCATATCAATGGCTCTGCATTTGCAGTTGTTTAGGATGCTAAATGCAGCACAGCCAGACCACTCCAGGAATGCTGGGGAAGAGAGGACAGTAGAAGACTGGCTCAAAATAAGCCATTCGTACCCATTCACAGAAAAAGATCCGGGTGTCTGTGACCATGACATGCTCATGTCAGTTATGTTCCCATGTGTCTTCTCACCAGAATCTCTCACTGGAGTTATAAACATGGCATTTGTGTTTGTTACAGAGAATTTTTAGTTTTTATATTTTGTGAAAAAATAACACTAAATTTTGCTGAAAGGACTAGTGTCATTTATTCAATGCCTCTTTCTCTTTTGTGGCTGATTTTTTTTTAAATGCACTTTAAATTTACAGTGAAACCCCATTTATCTAATCTAATTGAGACTGGGGCTAAACTAGATAATAAAAAATTGGGATAATCAGAAGAATTGACTAGACTTTTCTACCCCTTCTTGTAAGAAGGCAATGGGTGGTTCAGTTAATAGAGAGAGCTGGATAATGGAGGCTCAGATAGAGCAAAACTCTGTTTGTCTCAATAATCTCTTGGTTAAACTGATACCTGTTTATAGTGTGGCTGGTGAAACTAAAGTTCAGCATGCCATTTTAATTGCAGAAAAATAGGCGGGGAGAGGGGTATATCATGGAAAACGAGGTTTCCTGGTTGTAAAGAAGAAACATAACCAGAAAGCCCAGCCATATCAGTTTATTCTGTGATTCCCCTGTTTCCAAAATGGCTTCTGATTTTGGGCACTTCAGTATTTGGGTGTCACCTTGAATGTCTTCCGGAGTGCTGAGCAGCCACTGCTCCCGCTGATGTCAGGGAGAGTTGGTTGCCAAAATTAGAGACCACTTCTATAAACTTGGGTCTAAGAGTCTCAGAAAAGGGGCTGGAGAGAAGCAGGCCTCTGAGCTGGAGTCCTCAGCTCAGTGAAGACAAGGGGAAAGGGAGACTTCTAGCACCTCTTGTTTAACGGATGTAGGCAAATAAAAACTTATGTCCTCAAGCAGATGCTGCACAGTGTGGATTCTCTATGAATGAGCGAACAAATATTGGTTATATTAATAATAAACCCTAGCGAACAAACACTGAGATGCAACTTTGGCTGTTCCCTGGTTTACTTAGACCTGAAAATATGGGGAGAGGGGAACATCTATAAAGCTATTGCTTGGTGTCAGCACTCGCTGTAAGAAATGCTTCACAACTAATTATTTTACTTCCCTTTTCTTCATTCACTTTGTGAACAAGTTTGGCCACAGTGCCATTTGCAGGTTCCATCCATCCACAGAAATGTGTCTCTGCAGAGAGTCTGCTGGCTCTGTGGCATGAATAATGCAGATGCAGTGCTCTGTTGAAGCTGGCTTCATTATCAGTTTAAGTTGAACATGAATAATTGAGCAAATTTTCTTTTCAGGGACAAGAACAGCTGCCATCTGAGCCATTTAACCCCATTTGGCTTGCTTCCCCCGGCACCTTCTGAAGCTTCTACATGTGGCTTTGCCCTATATTAATGTATCACAATCAATTTGGGAGTGTGCATTTTTGCCCAAAGTGTCACTAAAAATCTATTACATTTAATAAAGTGGCCCAAATGAGTGCCATCTATGGAATATACCTATCATTTAATCTCAAACTTCAGCCCTTTTGTTCCTGTGTCTCTGGGTGACTAGCTGTGGCTGGTCTTAACATTCCATTGCTTTAAGTGACTTACAGCTAAATTTCAGCAGCGATGAATAGTGTGAAAAGAGATAGATGGATGATGTATGTAAGCGGGGCTATGTGGATTATAAAGTTATTAGTTTGTAGATTTTACCGGTAGTGGGTTATAAATGTAACCATCCTGTGGAGTTTGAGAACTTCATTCCTGTCAAGGGGCCTCCTCTCTCCAGGTTAGTACTACATTCCCCCTGCCATTTCTGTATCCTGTGAGCTGTCCTGGAAAACAACTTGTTTGTTCAGTGATATGTGCACTGTGTATCAAATTCTGTGTGCACTGCAACAGCTTATGCAGAGAGGTTGGGTTTAGTCAGTGTTCTAGTCATCAGATTTGTAACACAAGGAAGTTGTGGAACTGCTGGTTCAAATCCAGATAAGGTAGATTCGGCTCTCCATCTTTCTGAGGCAGATAAACAGAGGTAGTTTACTGTGTGGGTGTCCTGCTGCTGCAAGCATTAATGATTCACATCCTGTGTACTCCACATGATTACTGTCTCTCAGGGTACTCTAACTTTGCCACAGTATCCGTTGTTAACACTATACATCCCTTTTCCCTCTTGTGCAGTTGGCTACTGCTCTCCACCCCTGAGGTGGCTGTGTTTCAGTGATGCTGTGGCCTGTGATATGCTTGAGGATCTTCTGTATGTAAGACCCTACATGGCCTGGTCTTGGCACCTCTGGATTGCCTTATGCCCAAAGGGAGGAAGTTGGGAACTAGGTAGGTAGATTTGGGCTGGAGGGATCCCCTCAGTTGACTCAATCCAGTCAGCCTGGCTATCATCGGTGAGGCCACAGAGTTGTTTTTATGCCTGGCTTATAGTTCACCTCAGTCAAGGGACTCTCATTCTTTAATATGAATTTTTGCTGACAAACAAAGCATCTTTTAAAAAAGACTGTGTTGATCCCCCCTCTTTCTAGACTCTGGTGCACACAGCTACCCCTGACATCAAGGGGACCAAGTCAGTTTGAGTATCTTGCCTCCACGAGCTTTTGATGTGGGATGACCATATGTCCTGTTCTGGACACTTTCTTTTTGTGTGCAAAACTGGGCGTTTGTTCCATTTGCTCATGCCAACTGATCATCAGTTTCCAAGAGAAGTGAACAAATATACAGGTTTGGCCAAAAAAAGTGGAGTGCAGCCTCCAGTGAGGTGCAGGGGAATGTGAATGTGTGTTTGGGCAGGGCAGGACGGATGGCACAAGCAGCAGTGCCAGCTCTGCGCAGGAGAAAGGGCTCAGGAGAGCCCATGTGTGCCAACTGACTAATGACACAAGCCTAAATACCCCTTCTCATTCCCTGCCCCTTCTCTAGGGCCCTGCCCCCACTTACTCCAGCCCCCATCCCTCTCTCCTCCTCAGTCTTTCACTGGGTTGGGGCAGGGGGATGAGGTGCAGGAGGGAGTGTGGGTTTTGGACTGAGGGGTTTGGAATGTAAGAGGTGGCTCCTGGCTGAGCCTGGGGCAGGGGTTGGGGAGCAGGAGGGTGTTTGGGTGTGAGAAGAGGATCAGAGCTGGGGTAGGCGATTGGAGTATGGGAGGGGGGGAGTAGTGTGGGTCTGTAGAGGGATCTCAGGCCAGCCTTATGTGTGCATGTGACAGGCGTCAGGCTGACCCTGTGCAGTGTCCCATTTTTCCTTTGAGGAAAATATAGTTACCCTATTACAATGGCTTCAGGCGAGTGGGAAAAGATTGTTTTAGAGAGCGCTAATATGATGTGTGTGGGCACTTGAACAACTTCAGAATACAAAGCTGCTAAAGAGCTGGTCATTTGTGTTAAGCTGCTGCTGCTAAAACACCTACTTAGGCCTGCCCTGCGAGCTCCAATCAGGAAGGGTAGATTTAAGCTAGTAAAGGAGCCTGGTGCCTGCCTCAGGACTGGAAACACCTGCTTGCCCAAGGAACCAGAAACTGTAAAGCCTAGGAAGAAGTCAAAAGGCAAGGGGGAGGTCGGGGAGAGAGCAGGAAGTATCCTAGGTAGGGTCAGATTCTGCCTGTGAAAGGGAGAAACCTTGTAAAGTTTGTAAATAGCCCAACACTGGTGGTGGGAAAACTGAGAAGGAATAAAGAACATAGTTGTGATACTGCACCAAAATCTCCCTGGACTCGTTTGGGAGGGCAAGCAGGCCCTGAAACAGAGGGGTGGCAGTGTGCCTCCTTCCTCCATCTTTATTCTGGTTGGTATGAGATCCAGTTTCAAATCTGGGTCCCAGGCTGGAGGACACCAGATGAAAAATGACTTGATCCAGACACTTGTTTAAACTTCAGCAACAGAGGTAGGTCAGGGCTCCAGCAGCCAGCTTTGTGAGAGCACAAAGAGAGAGTTCCATCTCCACTTGTTATTAGAGATTTGAAGAGTTGCTTGCTCTGAATGCTGTCCTTAGTTGGCTCATTATTGACTGTATGGAGACAGGTTGAACAGTGTCTTGTTGATGCATCTAATAATACATCTCACAATATTTGGTTGCTTGAATGAAACACTGGCAAATGAAAGTGGCTTGCTTCGGACAATATTTACCACCTTAATGCCTGAAAGTGCTGTAGAGACATTATTTTAATTATCTTGCAGCAGTGCTGTGAGAAGTTAGTGCTATTAGTACAGATGGGCGGTAGGGGGGAATGCCAATTATTTTTTTTATAGGAAATGTGGAAGGAAAAATAGCTTTTCTAGATTTCCCATAAGAGCCGTCTTTTTTTCCTACAACAAAAAGGAAACAAAACTCGGAATAAGACTTGAATAAAAAACAGAATTGCTGGTTTTCGATCACGAACAATATTTTTGTTTTTTTCCTTGAAAAGCAAGAAAATATGGAACAAAACATGAGGATTTCCTACAAAAATTGTGATTTGGGGGGGGGGCGTGTCCAAGAGCCTTTTTTGTTGAGAAAATGTTCTGTCAAAAAAAAAAAAAAGAAAGAAAGAAAATCAGCCTGAACACTTAACTCATTTGATACATGTGGAGTGCAACAGAGGTTAAGACTCGCATCAAGGCCATGCTGTAAATCAATTGAGAGAAATAAAACCAACATGGGGGTTCCCATTCTGTATTTCACTGTTTTAGCCCACCCTGCCTCTCTGATTATCTGAGCAGGAGGAGAGACAGTAGTAATTCAACTGAGGATGTGCAATAGATATCAGAAAATGGCTCTGGGTGGTTTAAGAGCTCAACAGAAGCCTAAAAGTGAATTACAGCTTCAGGAATTGAACTGCCTCCTTTACCCATCACTGGTAATAAAAAATAGGCAAAAACATTTCACTAAAATCCTTTGTAAAGAAACAGCTTGGTTCTGCTTTCTTAAGATGGTAGCATGTAGGCAGAATTGCTGCATCATCACAATTAAAATTTAAAAAAATTGTATCACCTGGCATTCAGGGTATATTTAAAGTACCATGTGGCTGAGCACAAAGAGATCCTTTGGTTTGCTTTATCTATGCTGTTTCCATACAGTGTACAGCCATCTAAAGACTTCATCTTGCAGTGGCATTAACAGAGAAAACTCAGCTATGACAAAATGCTTCCTCTGAAAGGTGAGACTCTTTGTTGGACTGTGGGAAGCAGAGCATGACTGACACTAGATTATCTCTGATACATGTCACTTTGCAGACCTGCTGCAATTTAGCAAAATCGCTGTTTGTGGCATGTTCCACAGGAGCTGCTTTCAAGATGTGAAAATCTGTGTTGGGGAGACATAGAAACTTGACCAGCATGATAGCTGGAGATGTTGCAATGTGACGCTATAATGTTTCTTTTATGCCACAGGACACACTTACAAAGGTGAAGTTAACGTAGAGTAGCCGAAATCACCAGAAAACAAAATGTGGGCACAAGATAGAACAAATTGTAAGGATATATATTTCTTCACTACCTTGAATAAACTCAGATCTTTGCTAGCCTTTTATCAAACTGAGGAGGAGGGAATATATAAAATAAGAGTTCAGAGTGACAATTCTGGAGTCAATTCTGTTGAGTCAGAGTGATCCAATGAAAACTGTTCCAACTACCACTGAAAGCTCTTTGTTTGCAATTATTTTGACTTTTACAAATTACAGCCATTTAGTGTACAGGTACAGTGAAGCATGTCTGTGCCATGACAAGAATCCTAGAACACGGTGATGTCCGAGATAACTCAGTCAATTACCCCCTTACTCTACTTCTAATTTGCATGAATCTGTTTCATTGGCTGTAGGAGGGCAATTGCACAGATGGTCCAACTTGCATGACTTCTAGCTACTAGTAGTTTTATAATGGGAAAAATGGAATGATCAAAATTCTCCGACCACAATCTCATTTGTTTCTGCAGTCCCATTCAAGTGCTATGCATGTGACTAGACCTGGCTTATGTGCCAGTAGAGGGCAGGGGTACAAGCTGGTATAGTACTAGTAGGTCAAGGCAAAATTCACATTTATTTGAAGCAAAATTATTTTATGCAAAAGAATGTCCTACTTAAAATCATGAATGAAACAGGATAAATGAATTTATATGATCCTTATTATAATTAGAGCAAGAAGCCCTGAGAGGTCGTGAAAAAGCAATATGGTGGGACTGAGGTAAACCAAAAAGAGTGTGAACTGGAAGACCTTTTCTTGCTCCTAAAATTTCTTTTGAGGGTGTTTGGATTTGGGTGTATTTGGAAGAGGAAGTAAAGTGAGTGCTAACGAGGTTTCAGACTGAGTTTCCTGTACACTGAGGTACTCTGTTTACTGCACAGGAAAAACATGTAATCTTCTCCCCCTTGCCCTACCAATGGGTCTCCACCCTGACATGAAGATCACCACCAGGGTAGTTCAGTCCTTAGCCTCTGCTAAGACTGTCAGTGTCAAGGTTTTTTCCCCACTCTGGCATGATAAATGCAGAAGTGGGGGCCCACAAAAGTACCCCAAAACCTTATCTTTCCAGGCTTTGGTATAAAACTTCCCCCCAAAATCTTAAAAACCTAGATTTTAGGGATAAAATCTGCTGCCACCACCCAAGTAATGATAAGAAAAATCAGGGGAGAGATCACTTGGGAAATCTCACCCCTAAAGTAAAAACCAGGACACAAAAATTAACCAATGCCAGGTTAATAAAAGAAAAGAGAAAGAACTTTTATTATCAACACAATATTCCTGTTGCAAGCATAATGACTAGATGGAAAAGTCACAAATTAATATACTGATGGGGGGGGGGGAAGCCCACCATGGGCCAAGACTTAATTACAAAGGAGAGCAAAACCCAATTTTAAAAAATGCACAGACATCAGATCCCATTTCCCAAACCATAAAACAATAAAACCTAACAGATTTATCTAAACCTTACCCTATTTACAGATAGCGAAGAGTCTATTCTTGGAGGGAGATATTCTGTTTCCCTCAGTAGCTGGAGAGAAAACTGCCCAGGGACAAAGGAGGGAAAAACCAAAAACTCCTTTGTCCCAGTTTGAAATTCCTACCTACATTCCTATTGGCCAACTCTACCTGGCTTAGGTAAGGGACATAGTTAACCCCTTAGTCCCCAGGCTGCTGGCTAACCCTCATGATCATGACGGTCAGCGAGGAGCCTACTGGGGATAGTACTCGCTGTCTCTGGTATGTACACTGGTCCACTTGGAACTCAGATTCATAGAATTCAAGATCTAAAAGGGACCATTAGATCTAGTCTGACCCCCTGCTCCTTGCAGGCCAGCAAATTTCATGTAGCTAAACTGAGATGTCAGCTGATTTCATATGAGCCATCAGATAACAGATTCAAATGGCTTCAGTAGTTCCTTTTACTTCTAGGTAACTTCATCCCATCCCTGGGCTATCCAGGCTCAGTCTCTTTCTGCTGTGCTTTTCGTGACAGAAATTGTACCAGCAGCTGACAGTGCATATGCTCTTAGCCTGCAGGAGATTGCGTGGGTGCTCCTAGGAGCAAGCGGTATCCAAGGTCTCACTGCCATCTCTTTGAACAACAGCACTGACTGATTGTCACTGACAGCCTGTCAACCAATTTTTTACAAGCCCACATCCTCTGTATCCTTTTCCATGTGTTTGTTTTCAGTTTCCCTAGGTTTCTTGGCTGGGGGTGCGGCAGAAAATGTGATGCATGATTCTGGCTATATTTCCTTAATTATTAAGCTTCTGACCTCAAAATAGAAAGGGGATTATATCAGACCAGCAAGAGAGTGGTATTAAATTGGGGGTTTACAGATGTTACTTTAGAAGTTACAAGGTAATGTAACAATAGATTGTTCAGAGAACAGAGTTCTCCAGCCATAGTCAAAAAGAGAAAATGCTCCAGGCGTGTTTTCAAGAGTTATTCTGTGTCAACTTTATAGATTTGCAATCAATTTTCTATCTTTAAGATAAGAAAGGTGGTAGTGTGCATTTTCCATCTGTAATACAGGGCAAGAGAGAGAAACCTAATGTACCCGGGGTTGGGATCATTGTGAGCCAATAGTAGAGCAGTTTCTGCACTGCAGCAATCCCAGAGGATCATGTCACTGATTCTGGGAGTTCTTAGGACAGAGAGTCAGCTTGTTGGCCCTTGCTACCAGTATGAGGGAGTCTTGCTTGTGCTTAACTGGGTGTCTGCTACCATGATACCACCACCACCACCTTGTTACCTACCCAAGAGCACTCCTCTGGGCTATGTTGGTCCTAATTTTGCTTTCCAGGTTGACACAAGATGCACCCCAGTCCCTAAGTGCCTTTGAAGCATTCATTTGGAGGGTCCATGCCCCTTTCCTCTGCCTACTCACAGAAATACCAAATGTGCTGTCCCCAAAGGAACAATCACACACCAGTTTGTCAAATTCTTCCCAAGAATAGCACTTAACTTCACAGCACTGAGATTTGTTTTCACTAAAAACATGAGTAAGTTTATCATCAGAGAATAGAGATTCAGGAGATAGTGAGACGATATTGGAAACAAATGGTTACCTATAAACCAAAACCGTAACACGCTTTCTAGAGACTGAATTTAACTTTGGGTGAGAGAACTTTTGTAGATAAGAGGTCAATCTGAGTTTCCTTCAGTGTTTTTAACCAGGGTTGACTGAGATCTTCAAAAGGTAAATGCTCTTTCCATTTACTTGCTCGGTTAGGATGTGGGGGATCTCTTCTATGCTTTCTACATATGGCTTGTTTTTTCCAGTATGCTGCTTCCCTGTTGACTTCATATCCCTTCATTAGCATTTGACTTTGTATGTAAATGGGCTTCCACTGTGTTAGCTTACAATATTTCAATTAATCTCGACACGGAGAGAGAGAGAGGCATTTCTTACCTAGTCTGGAGGAAAACCTGATTTTCATAGAATACTAGACTAAAAGGAAACTCAAGAAGTCATCAAGTCCAGTCCCCTGCCCTCATGGCAGGACCAACCACCATTCAGATCATCCCTGAGAAATGTCTGTCTAACCTGCTCTTAAATATCTCCAGTGGTAGAGATTCCACAACCTCCCTAGGCAATTTATTGCAGTGTTTAACCACCCTGACAGGAAGCTTTTCCTAATGTCTAACCTAAACCTCCCATGCTGCATTTTAAACCCATTGCTTCTTGTCCTATCCTCAGAGGTTAAGGAGAATAACTTTTTTTTCTCACTCCTCCTTGTAACACCCTTTTAGGTACTTGAAAGCTGTTATGTCCCCTCTTAGTCTTCTCTTTTCCAGACTAAACAAAGCCAATTCTTTCACTCACAAGTCATGTTTTCTAGATCTTTAATCATTTTTAGCAGTCTTCTCTGGACCTTCTCTAATTTCTCCATGTCTTTCCTGAAATGTGGTGCCAGAACTGGACACACTACTCCAATTGAAGCCTAATTTGTGCAGAGTAGAGCAGAAGAAAGACTTCTCATGTCTTGCTTGCAACACTCCTGTTAATACGTCCCAGACTGATATTTGGGTTTTTGTTTTGTTTTTTGAAACAGTGTCACACTGTTGATTCATATTTAGCTTGTGGTCCACAGTGACCCTTCGATCCTTTTTGTAGTACTTCTTCCTAAACAGTCCTTTCCCATTTTGTATGTGTGAAACTTGATTGTTCCTTCTTAAGTGGAATAATTTTGTTTGTCCGTGTTGAATTTCATCCTATTTACCTCAGACTATTTTTCTGGTTTGTCCAGGTCATTTTGGATTATAAATCCAATCTCCAAAGCACTTGCAATCCCTCCCATCTTGGTATTATCCACAAACTTTATAAGCATACACTCTATGCCAATGATATTGAACAGAACTAGTCTCAAAACTGATCCCTGCAGAACCCCACTTGTTATGCCCTTCCATCATGACTGTAAACCATTGATAGTTTCTCTCTGGGAACAGTTTTCCAATCAGTTTTGCATCCACCTTATAGTAGCTCTATCTAGGTCAGTGTTTCTTAAACTGTGTTTTGTGGCACACCGGTGTGCCGTGAGGTAGTCGGAGGTGTTCTGTGGAGAACAACAGAGTTCAAAATGGCCACCTTTAAAGGGGCAGGTGACCTTCTTTTTTTTTTCTCAATAACTTTCCCCCCGACCCTTTTTTTTTTTCATTAACTTCCCCCCTCCCTCCCCCCCCTTTTTCTTCCTCAACAAAAAATCATTGGTGTTCCTCATCTAAAAAAAATATTGTTTGGTGTTCCTCGGTCTTAAAAAGTTTAAGAAACACTGATCTAGGTTGTAGTTCCATAGTTTGTTAATGAGAAGGTCATGCAAAACTGTATCAAATGCTTTACTAAAGTCCAGGTATACCACATCTACAGCTTTTCCCTTATCTACAAGGTGTGTTGTCCTATTAAAGAGAGCTATCAGGTTTTTATGACATGACTTGTTCTTTACAAATCTATGCTACTTATCACCTTACTATCCTCCAGTTGTTTGCAAATGAATTACTTAATTATTTGCTCCATTAATTTTCCTGGAACAGAAGTTAAGCTGACTGGTTGTTAGTTTCCTGTATTGTCCTTATGTCCTTTTTTTTTTTTTTTTTTTTTTTTTTTTTAAATATAGATGGGCACTATATTTACCCTTTTCCAGTCTTCTGGAATCTTTCTTGTCTTTCATGACTATTCAGAGATGATGGCTAATGGCTCAGATTTCTCCTCAGAATACTCAAAGAGCTAACTAGAATGCATTTAATCAAACTCCGGTGACTTGAAGACATCTAGCTTTTCTAAGTAATTTTAATTTGTTCTTTTCCTATTTTAATTTCTGAACCTACCTCATTTTCTCCAGCATTCACTATGCCAGGTGTCCAATCACCACCAGCCTTTTTGGTGTAAAGAAACAAAAGTCATTAAGTATCTCTGCCACTTCCACAGGTTCCCCCCCCCCTCCTTCATTGAGTAATAGGCCTATCCTGTCTTTGGTCTTACTCTTGCTTCTAAAGATTTGTAAAATGTTTTCTTGTTAATTTGATCTCATTTCGTACTCTCGCCTTTCTGATTTTGCCCCTACATACTTATGGTATTTGTTTATATTCATCCTTTGTAATTTGACCTAGTTTCCACTTTTTGATTATTCAAGACTCCTGGTTAAACCAGGGTGGTCTTTTGCAATACTTATCTTTTCTATGCAGGGCAATAGTTTGCTCTTGCACTCTTAATAATGTCCCTTTGAAAAACTGCCAACTGTCTGCTGGTGAGCAGTATCCTGATACAGATTTAAAAACCACATTTTCAGTAGACCCCACTCTTCACATAGTGTCAGCAAATTTTTTCAGAACTATATTTATGATCATTGTGACTCTGGCTTTCATTTAAGACCTCACGTGATATTCTTTGGCTAACCAGAATGTACTTACCAGAATCTGGATATTCCAGGCATTAAGGGGTTCTTAGGTCACAGTTGCCCTTCACCTGCCATGAGCAGGAATTTGGATTTGGAGAAATGCTGCCTCCTTAGAGAAGAATTTCCTTCCTTCCCTTGACTCTAGGGCAGCCTTTCAGAGTCTGCTCCATGACAGCTGTGTTCTTCAGGGCAGGGGAGATGGCTAAGGGTTTGAATTGATTTAGCTCAGTTGATGCCAATCCTAGCCTATCTTTGCACTTGAGGTCAGGAGTGGTGCAGCTGCCTGGACTGCTGGTGACCACTTGCTGAATTAAGGCTTTTATTCTTCAATGTTTGTGATGAGGTGCTGTCACAAAATACCCCTAGGGATTGTTTCCAGGTGTGCTGATTATGTCACTGACACCCACTTTGGTGTTCTCTGGGCCTCCACACCACCATGTCCTGTTGGGCCAGCTCCGCTGGTCTCCCTCAGACAAGCCACAGAGTCATGGTAACTACCCCTTCCCCCAAGGAGCAATGCAGACACTGAACCACTTCAGCTCTGGGAGAATGCAGTTCTAAGGCATAGTACCGAAGAAACCAACCTCAAAAAGGATCAAACCCCCAAATCAGTCTGAGTATAAAAGTATTACACAAGGAAAACTCGTGAGGATATTCACCTTCTTTATCATTGAAAAAGAGAGATGCACATTGGTAGTCCTCTTCCCTGCCTCCCCCAGTTGCCCACAGGTAAACAAAAGTGTCTTTAAGTACAAACAGTAGGATTTACATAGTTGCAAGTGAAAACAGACCAATCAAAATGAAAAGAGAACGTGTAGTTAGTCCTAATTCACTACAAAACTTATTGCAAGCAGATTTTTACCCTAAAGAGCTGTTCTTGTTCTAGACATAATCTTCCAGACAGAGAAAACCTCTTTTATCTTGATCTGGGTCCCCAGCCCTTTGTATGCTTCCAGGATTTTTCAGGCCAGCTGAAGATAAAGAGCTGATAACTTCCCATTGCTTAATCTTCTTCCCAGGCTGGAAATCTTTTGTGCTACATTCCCCCTTCCATGGAAAACTACCTGGTCAAAATAGAATCCAAATACCAGATGGTATGGTCATGAGTCTTACTAGTCCAATCACCTTTGGACTTACAGGACAAATAAGGCTGTTTGCAAGTCGTTAAGACTTCTGGGGAAGGGGCACCAGTAATAGCGATCATTAGCATATTTAAAATTATAAATGTTCTCATACTTCATATTTCTAACTTTACATAAAATACATGCACCAATATAGGATATACAGATCCAGCAGATTATAACATTAAAATTGGTAGGTTACATGAGGTATTTTGTTTAAAGCATATCTGAGTTATGCATATTTATAGTCATAAGTCAAACTTCCTAAAGCACAGGGGGTGGAGGGTAACTGTCACAGCCTAAAGCTGCTTAAATTTGTTGCTGTGCTCTATATTCATCACAGAAGAAGGAACTTAATGTCATTTAAGCAGCTTCAATAGTAGGAGGTGGTTGCTTCATCCAAAGAGGATTTGGAGGACTCTTACATCCACAGAAAGAGTAAGTGGGTGATTTGAGGGAAATTAGACCAGAAAACGTCTTTGGGAATAAGATTTTTTTTTTAAATGGGACTCAGGCACTTTTGAAAGTGGAAAAAGTAAGTTGGATGCTTTGAACATTCAATTCTCTTTCATTAGAGCTACATTTGATGTGAAACTTCTGTAGCTTTTAGTTGTGACATTATACAGTCTTCTAACATACAGGCTTCTATAAATAGCTAGCTCAGAAACTTTATTAAAAACTATCCACTCATGTAAGTATGGGGAAAGGGCTGCACTGAGATCATCCAGTAAATCAGGGTGAGTCTTTTGAGGGGCATGTACATTCACAACACTAATCAAGACTTTATTCACTTTGTTCTGAGGAAAGTGAACATCTTTAACTGTATTCCCTGCATGGATTTATCTGATCTCCAAGCACAGTGACGACCTTTTTGGAGACTGCACATACTAGCTGTGCAAGTGAAATTCAAATTTTCAGTTTAGAGTTTAGCCAGCTATTAAAATATCAATATTTCTTGTCAAGTGACTAAATAAATTACCATGAAATTCATGACCCTGCTGTTTTCTCATCCTATCTTCCCATTTGCTTAATGAGTATAGCTGTGTTTATATTATCTTGCTAATTGGTAATAATAATTAATAAAAAGCTTTCCAGTTTGAAAGCTGTATTCCAGAAAATAAGTTGGACATGTGGGAACTATTGATTATTGCACTACTGCATGCTGCAGATTGGTTACAGTAAAAGTAGTACTGATGTTGCACATTGTGGCATATTGAAACATACTACAGGGAGACTGTATTCATAACTTTTACAAACTATTATGTAATTAAATTTTGGCCTGTGCGTAGCTTGTGAACCACTTGCTGTGGATATTCCTCTTTGTATATGACAATAATTGACAAAATTGCCTTGTGACTGAATGGCCTAGCTTTTATAACCAGAGGGGACTGATTAACTCTCTGGGGCTTTTGGTTCTTTTAGTGAGAGTGAAGGGAGCACTTCGGAGGAAAAGAAACAGCAGGAGACAGAGGCACAAGGAATTCTGGGATATTTTAACATGTTCCTTACCTACTTAAGTACCTGTGTTCCTTCTTCATTTTAGTGGAGAGGAAAAGGGAAGTCCAATGTATTGGTTATTTAGCAATAATAATTATTTAGCAATAATATATTCAATTCTCCGTACATAGTTTTCCAAAATAACTCTGGCTGCATGTACAGGTGAGGCCTTTGAGGGGTGCACTGGGGTTTGACTCATCTAATTGTTTTGGTACTACAGGTTGGACCTCCCTGGTCCAGCCCCCTTGGGACCTGACTGGTTCCAGACAAGGGAGTTTTCCAGACTAGGGAAGTTTTTTTTTGGGGGGGGGGGGACGGACACATAGCCTCTCCGTTAGGCTCCTCTCTCCAGCTACCTGCTACTGCTGCCCCGGCCCCCTTCCTGTGGCAGCCCTGCAACCTCCATGGCCCCGGGAGCTTCGCTGAGCCTTCCCCCCCCAGCCCCAGGAGATCTGGAGGCAGCCCTGCAGGTGCTCATGGCCCCACCAGCTGTGGCACTGCAGCCCCCCGCTTCCTGGCCTCGATGGCTGTGCATTCTGACTTCTCCTTCCCTCCACCACCCCTGCCAGCTTCCCAGCCTTGCCAGCTATGGGCTCTGCTGCCCCACTGGTCCCACTGGCTGGCTCTGCTCCCAGTGGTCAGCTACTTCTGTGCTGGGGCTCTCTAGTCTGGACCAGAGAGTCCTGGACCACAGAGGTTCAACCTGTAGTTGTGTGCCTGGGAAGGGAGTGGGAACTGCTGTGTATTGCTAAGTGATGCCTCCTAATATCATATGTAAAATAATTCATTTCTGTTAAGTGCTTTGATTAAACTCAGTGGCCTTTCTCTTGTGTCATGCTGTTGTCATTCACTGCAGTAATGACTGTGTCAAATGCATACTTGGTCATCGATGCAAGATAAGATTACACGTGTTGGCGTATTCATTATTTACACTAGTGCAGGCCTGGGATTTTGGGAACACCATGAGTCCCTTTGGTACTAAGGTGGCTAAGCAATGTTAAGATGGGTAAACTAGAGTACCATGAATTAAATGAATCTATTGATGTAATAGGCCTCACAGAAACTTGATGAAATGAGGATAATCAAAGGAACATGGTAATTCCAAGGTACAAAATATATTAGAAGAACAGAATACATCATGCCGGTGGGAGAGTGGAGCTACAAGTGAAAGAGTGTAAAGTCAAATAAAGTAAAACCTAGCCAAAATCAATCCATAGAATATCAGTGGATAGAAATTCCCTTTTTGAATAATAAGAGTATAGTGATAGGAATAAACTACCGACCATATGATGGGATGTTGATAGTGACTATGAAATGCTCTGGGAAATGAGAGAAGCTATAAAAAAAACCCAAATTAAATAATAATGTGAGATTACAACTAAACCCAGTGATTACTGGATACATGTCACCTCAAGACTGGGTACAAGGATGAAGTTTCAAGGCACTACAAGTGATTGGGTCCAGGTGAACCTGCTCCATGAAACAACAAGGGGAGAGCCAATTCTTTATTTAGTCCTAAATGGAGCATCGAATCTGGTCCAGGAAGTGAATGTAATGCTTGGTAATCGTGGCTACAACGTAATGCAATTTAACATCCCCCTGGGGTGGGGGGAAGGGGTATACCACAGCAGCCCATCACTGTATCATTTAACTTCAGAAAGGGAAAGCACACAAAAGTGAGGAAGTTCTTTAAATAGAAATTAAAAGTACAGTGCCTAAAGTGAAATTCCTGCAAGCTACACGGAAACTTTTAAAAGACTCCGTAATAGAGGTACAATTTAAATATATACTCCCAAATTAAAAATACATAGTATGAAGGCCAAAAAGGGCCATTATGGCTGAAAAACAAAGTAAAAGAAGCAGTTAATGACAAAAAGTGGAAGTTAAATCCTATTGAGGACAACAGACAGGAGCATAAACACTGGCAAATGAAGTGTAAAAATATAAATAGGAAGAGCAGCTAGCC
Source organism: Pelochelys cantorii (assembly GCA_032595735.1). NCBI lineage: Eukaryota > Metazoa > Chordata > Testudines > Trionychidae > Pelochelys > Pelochelys cantorii. The sequence goes on along the minus strand of CM064326.1, from coordinate 251,807,027 downwards.
AAAGACTCAATAAATAAATAAATAAATAAATAAAAATCAGTACATCAGAAAGAGAAAATCTGCTAAACACACTGGATCATCAGGATCCTAAAGAAGCAGTCAGGGAGGATAAGGCCATTGCAGAAAAAATAAATTCCTTTCATTACTCTTCACAGTTGTGGATATGAGGGAAATTCCCAAAGCTGAGCCATTATTTTACGTGACAAATCTGAGGAACTTTCCCAGACTGAGATATCATTAGAAGAGATTTTGGAACAAATTGATAAATTTAACAGTAATAAGTCACCAGGGCCAGGTGGCATTCACCCAAGAGTTCTGAAAATTCAGATGGAAAATTGCAGAACCATTAACTATGGTTTGTAACCTATCTTTTAAATCTACTTCTGTAGCAGATGACTAGAGGATAGATAATGTGATGCCAATTTTTAAAAAAAGTCTCCAGAAATGATCCTGACCTTTATAGGTCAGTAAACATCAGTACCATGCAAATTGGTTGAAACTATAGTAAAAAACAGAATTATCAGACCCACAGATGAACACAATTTTGGGGGAAGAGTCAACATGGTTTCTGTGAAGGGAAACCATGCCACACAAATCTACTGGAGTCCTTTTAGGGGGTCAACAAACTTGTGGACAAGGGTGATCCAGTAGATATAGTATACTTAGATTCAAAGTAGGCTGTCATGGGATAAGAGGGAAGGTCCTCTCCTGAACCTGTAACTGGTTAAAAGAGCTCAAGCTGCAATCTCAGCCCAAATGTTTTTATGCTGCAATTAAATATCACCTTAGTCCAAGTCAGCTGACATGGGCCAACTGTGCGTGTCTAAATGCAGTGTGGACATACCTTCAATGATTTAGGGCCCAGAGCCTGGTTCCATCACTCTTTGTTGTAGCCTGGAATTCCCCTGAAGTACACTGGCATTCATGCCACATGTAAACTGGGATGTAACACATCCGAAGGAAAGGTATCCGAATCCACAAAGAGCCTATGCTCAAGAATAGGTGAATAGCTCTTGTGTGCTTGGCATAGCAGGCACTGCCAGAAATTTCAGAGTAGGACTCAAGCAGCAGATTAAGCTGATCTTGTTTCAGCATGCAGCCCACTAAACAAAACCATTGAGATCTACAGTTAATTTTAGTAATTGCTGCTGCTCAGGGGCCTAATTAGAACGAATGCTGTTCATTTTATAGTGTCTTTTAGCTAAAAGTATTTGTATGCAAGGTGTGTAGGAGTCCCTCTCACTTATACTTTTGCCAGTTTAAACAGAATAAGCATGTAGCAAACGGGGCGGGAGGGAAAAACACCTGTTCCATACGAGCACTCAGCAAACTGTCCCCTATCCAGGCATAAGAACAGAAGGCGAAAGGTGCCTATTGTGTTTCCATCTTGCTATCTGGAGACCTTACATTCAAATTCAAGATCTTTGCTGTTCACGCAGAACAGAATTTAATCAAGTCATTCCTCTGCTAATCCTTATAACCGTCAAAGCAGCATTAATTTAGTACGGTAGTGGTTGGGGTTTTTTTTTTTAACAATCTCTGAAGCGTGGGCTTCCCTCACAATACAATCTTGCAAATAATCATTTAACACGATGGCCAGCTCCTAAGCTCAGAGCTGCAAACAGTAATTAATAGTATCTTCAGATCTATTTCCTAATGTGTTCTCCTTGAGTACTTCTTACTTTATGAGCTTTCTGGTTGCTAGGATGAGCAAAATAAGATGGCCCTTTTAAAGGCAAATCTCACCTTTTCCAGGCTCCAAAACAGGTTTTGTCTGATGTAAGAAATGCTTTATGCATTTCACACAGTGCTGATTAGAGAAAACGAGGCAGGGATTTTGGCCAAAAGTTTTGATAAAAATGAAAGAAAAATTCCAACTGAAATCTTCCAGTAGGGAAATTTAAAAGGATATAGATCACGTCTGGTACACGCAAATGAAAACGTGTTGGTTTGTTGAACTGATTTTTTTGTTGTTGTTATTCTAGGACAGTTCAGTGTTAAATATATCCACCTCAGTTGTTACAACTTCCATAGGGCACATCAGGTTCTGTGCCTCATGTCCCCATTCTCACGTATGGGCTGGCCAATCTGTATACCTCCCAGGATGCACCATAGTCTCACCTGTTGCTGACCCCAGGCAATGCACCATGGCTGTGTATCATGGGAGGTGCAGTGCAACTAGGATGTTGGCCCACAGGGCATGAGGCATCCAAACGACGACTCCCATAAACCAAACCAATCTGAAACAAAACACACTGAGTCAGAAAAGATTTAAAAATCTTTTCTTTTAATCAAAAGTTTAGAAACAAAATAGTTTAGCGCTATTCCAAGTGGGAATGGTTCTGGGTTTGGGTGAATATTTTCTGTGTTTATACCAAACCACAGAACTTTTTCAGTCTTTAATGAAATGTCGACTTTTTTTGCAAAACCAAAAAAGCGACTGACTTTGCAAAGAAATCATTTTTGTTAAATTTGATTTCCATATGAAAACAGTTTGGATGGAAAATTTTCAACCAGCCCTCCCGGTTTGTTTTGTTTTACTGCAGTACATACTGTGCTGTGAGAGAGTACTGCCCTTTGGTGAGGGGGTGTTACAGGGAACCCATCTGTGGTGCTCTACAGTGGATATGAGATGTTCTAGCCCCCAGCTACAGAGCTTTGGCTTTTCAACTTGTCCTTTTAATTCTGGATGTCCCTGGTTTAATCCTTCATGTCAGCCTAAGACAGGGGTAGGCAATAATTTTTGCAGGGGAGCCACTTCATGAATTTTGGCAGTGGTCGCAAGCCACCCCCCTGAAGGGGCAGGGCCTTGGGCAGAATGGGCCTGTTCCCTCTAGGCTAGGGGAAGGGAAACTGAGGCCTGGGGGCTGGATGTGGCCCCCAGACTGCCTGGATCCAGGCTCAGAGTTTTCCCTTGAGGCCATGTTAGTGAGGTTTTGGCTGCTTCTCACTTGTGTGAGGCCCTCAACTGATTTTTCTGTGGGTCAATGCCCCCAACTCAAAAAAGATTCCCTACCCCTGCTCTAGGCACAGCTGGCCTCTGGCTCGGGGGAAGAAGACTTCACGTGCCCCCCACCCCAGGCCAATCAGGGCCTGCGGGCAGGAGAGCATGCGAAGTCTCTCGCCCCCTCCCTGCCAGGGGTGCGCAGCACCTAGAGGGAACTGCTAGCCGTTTTGAACAGCTGGTTGTTCCCTCTGGTGCTGCGCACCCCTGGCAGGGGGAGGAGACTGTGCATGCTCCCCCGTTCCCAGGTCTTGATGATCTTGGAGCAGGGGAGTGGTTGGGTGGCCACAGCCCAGATCAAACAGCTTGGCGGGCTGGATCCAGTCCACGGACCCTATCTTGCCCACCCCAGCCTGAGTGGTGGCCATCACAGTAATGCTCCCTGAGTGGGAATATTACAGGGTTCAGTCCTACAATCAAATGCCACCTTGGATTTGTTTTGTGTGATTCCGATCTTTTTTTGAACTGGTTAGGATTATTTTTGTTGAGGAAAGAGGTAAGAAGTCTCTCCATCAACTCACCTGCTCGAGGCCAACCGATCAATGATGAGAGAGTGTGAGCAGTCTAATGTTTAAAGCTAACAACGCAAACCCTTGTCATTTGGCATAACCTCTGGTTGCAGAACTATGTGACTGTATAACATGGATGAAAAAAGACTCGTTTTACAACATAACAATGTGATTTTAATGACAAATGAGGGACAGACACCAAAATGGGCAGTATACTCATTCTTCTCCCTGCTGCATACTGCAGAATGGAAGAAGGATGGTGATTCTTTGTTTTCCCAGCCAAACCGGCTTGAGCTATATAATAGGGCTGCATCACATCTCTCATGCCAACTTTATGCTGCACTAATGTAATTTACCATCCATATAATGTCAGAGCAGGATGACACAACCTAGAAGAACACCAGCTCCTTTTTAATTCCTGCACCTGGAGTGCTAAAGCACAGTTTCTTTCAACATGAAATTAAAAGCCATTTAGTTGTGTTGCTTTGAGCAATAAGAAACTTAGTGGAGATGTAGGGGGTCAGACAGCACCTTTGTAGTAGCTATAACAACAGTGCCTGACAGATGTGGTGTGGAGCACAATGCTGAGGCAGCACAGATCCGTTTTTCTAATGGTGCATTTGCAGCAGGAGCCAAACAATTCCCTTTGGGTATGTCTACACAGCAAAGTTATTTCGAAATAACAGCCGTTATTTCGAAATAACTTACTAGCATCTACACAAGCCAACCACTATTTCAAAATTAATTCGAAATAGCGGACGGCTTATTTCGAACTTGCTAAACCTCATTCCACAAGGAATAGCACCTATTTTGAAATTAGCACTGTGTAGATGCGGAATAGGGGCTATTTCGAAAAAGGGGGCCTCCAGCCCTTCCCAAGGTGCCCTGCTGGCCACTCTGGCCCCAACCAGGAAAACTCCTCTCCTCCCTGGAGCCCTTAAAGGGGTAGAGTCTGGCCACAGTGTCTGTGCCAGCTCCAGGCCTGCCAGCCCAGAGCCAATATCCGCTGCCCCTGACCCAGTGGCCCCAGCATAAGCCAAGCAGCCAGTGCCAGCCAGCCCTCCACCGCTCCCCGGGCCCAGTCCCCCAGCTCCCAGAAGTCTGCCAGGGGCCGGAGAAGGCGGGCGCCTTCCTGGTCCAGTGCAGAGATCATGGACCTGATTAAGGTTTGGGGGGATGCCTCCAACATCCACGATCTCTGCACTAGATGGAGGAACACAGCCATCTATGGCAGCATGGCTGCCAGTCTGGCCACCAAGGCCACATCCGAACCCAGGAGCAGGTTCGGATGAAAATTAAGGATCTGCGGCAGGCCTATGCCAGGGCCACAGGGGGCAGCTCCCAAACAGGGACAGACCCAGAGAGCTGCCCCTATTTTGACACCCTGGACCACATCCTGGGGGGCGGGACAGTCTGTGCCCCCCAGGTGGTCATCGACCCTGGGGCAGAGGGTCCTGACCAGGGCACGGAGGAGGATCAGGAGGAGGGCCAGGAGTCCGGAGGAAGCGTGCCCCGAGCCATCCCAGCGGACCTGTCGCCGGTGTCATCTGGGGAGGCAACAACATGTGAGTGCCATCACTGTCCCCTTATTGGGGGGGGGAGGGAGGGAGACTGACCAGGGACTACGCGCCTGAGCCTTGCTGACCACGGAACACACAGCAACCTGTGCATGTGCGAGCATGTGCCATGCCACCCCTGGGCACGTGGCCCCAGCTGGCTGCCACACGGGGCCTTGGCCTGTTAGCTACACGCGTGTGTGAAGAGACATGACATGCTCCTGACCCTGGGGTGGGACACAGCAGGACGCCCTCCCGTCACAAGCCCCCTCTACACAAAGGCAGGGGACATCTCCTCTTCCCCCACACACACACTGTATATAGCACCGGGGCACGGGTGCAGTCCCGGGGCAGCTCCCACTCCTGGGGATAGCAGGACATCCCGAACATGGCCTCTGTGCAAACACATCGGCTCTGATGGTACGGAGAATTGTCATCCTCGCCTTGCAGAGGGGGGCTGGGCTTCACCCACTGTGTCCCCAGGGAGAACTGACCACTTCTCTTCTTTCTCCACAGCCGCACCAGCTGCGAGTGCAGGGCGCACCACACCACCCGGGACATCCTCCCACACCCAAGGACTCCACAGGCCCACCTGTGGAGTGGACGGGTACTAGCAGGAGCACTTGGGGGCACTACGAGCCCTGCGCCGCACCCTCGACCACTGAGTGCAGGAAGACATGCAGCTCCGGCTGGAGCAGCTTGCCCAGGGCTGTGCCATCTGTGAACACCTGCAGACCCTGGTGCAGAGCTTGCTGTCTCCTGCTGCTCCAGCCCCTGCTGCCTCCCCAGCTACCGCTCCTCATCCCACTCCTTCTCCCCCTCCCGCTTCTTCCTCCACACCCTTCCCACCCCACCCGTGGTGCTGGGAGACAGTTGGGCCGACGAGACCCCCAACCCTGGGCCCTGAGCTTCTCCTCCCCCTTCCTCCCCTTGCCTCCCCCTGCTAGCTCCCTTCTCCCAGGTTTCCCCCTCCCCTCTCCCACCCTCCCTCCTCCCCTTTCCCACCTTCTTTCCCTAGTCTCACCTCAGTTTCATTCCCCCCCCCACCCCAGTTTTGTTCAATAAAGAGACTTTGTTGTTATGAACACACGTGTCTTTTATTGTACAGCAGGAAGGGGGATTAGGGAGGGGTAAGTGGAAAGACTTGAGAGAGGAATGAGGCACAAGCCCCCAGTGGGGCACACCAGGGAGAGTGTTACTGCCTGCAGAACGTGCTGCCAGGCTCGCAACAACACGTCCAGGAAAAGCACCAGAGTGCCCCGGGGTGGCTCCGGCTCCATGCTGCAGAGTGCTGTGGTCTCCTGAGTGAGAGCAACCAGAGCACGCAGAGAAAAAAATGCTTTGCTGTCCCTCAGTGAGATAGGCAAGCAAGCAGGGAAACCTGAGAACTGGCTGTCCGGGGGGGGGGGAGGTCCCTTTAAGTACAAGGTAACTCCTGACCTGATGCCCTGCCAGAACCGGTTCTGGACGGCTTCAATGCAATTCAGCGTCCAATCAGTGTGGACGCGCTATTTCAAAATAGCAAAACACTATTTCAAAATGCATTTTGTGTGTAGATGCATTATTTCGAAATAAGTTATTTCAAAATACCTATTTTGAAATAAGATATTTCGAAATAATGCTGTAGTGTAGACATACCCTTTGTGACTAGAGTTCTGCCATGCAGCTTATTGGGTATGTTCACTTCTCCCCTCTGTAAAAGAGGCAGTGTGTGTCATCCAGCATGTAGTAATATAAGAACTCCTGTACTGGAATAGATGCATGGTCCATCTTATGCAGTAGCAAGAGCCTGATGCTTCAGAAAAAGGTATAAAACACTGAGACTGTTTCTAATTTTGCAGTATTCTGCTGAGGAGTCATCTACCAAACCCTCACTGGTGATCACTTTATACCTTAAAGAATGAGGAATTATAGCCCTTTGTTTTTCTCCTAATTAATGTAACTGAAGTTGCTGTTCCAATTCATTATGGGAGTCTCATCCAAAGCTCATAAAGATCCATGGAAATCTTCCTGTTAACTTCAGTGAGCTTTAGAACGGGCATTAAATGTTCATCTTTTTTTGTAACTCACTAAGTTCTTTGTCGCAATATTATCTCTCAGTGGTGAGTTCCACAGGTTAATCAAACATGTTAAACGAAAATAAAAGTTGCTACTATCTGACCAGTAAGGTCTTGTTTCAAGTACCAGGCAAATATTCCAGACACTGCATATATTCAAAATAGACTCACACTATACACAAAATCCAAACACCACACTCCGAATTCTGCTTATTAGCTATTTCTGGCCTCCAGCTGGCACTGTAGCACCTTCTAGTAGACCATTAGGGACCTGTGTGTCACCATTCCGTTAAAAAGTATGTTGTTGTCAGATAGCCCTGAACTGTAGGAGGCAGCTGCTTGGAGACTCTGAGTAGAACAGATTGGGAGCTCAAGTACTTAAACACATGAGTCCACATGTCGATAGCAAGCAAGAGCATAAGTGTCAAGAAATAGTTTTGATAGGATGTTTCCTCCATAAGGGGAGAGGGGCATTAACAAACAATGGAGCCTATCCAGAAACAGATTATGGTTTTGTGGGGCCCTGGGCCAGAGCAAGTGGGAGAGGGGGCACCCCTTCTACCGTCAGTCCCACTCCCACTTCCATCTGAGACCTCGCTCAGTCTCACCCCATTCCGACCTACACCCACTAAAGTCTTGCAGCTTGTTTGCTCCTTACTGCCACCCTAAGACCACAGAAACTGTCCTCTCTGCCACAGCCCTGGGGCTACAGTGGGGAGCAAGAGCTCCCCCAGCTCTCAGGCTGCAGTAGGGGGAAAAAGAGCTCCTTCAGTCCTGTGACCACAGCCAAAGTCCGAGAGCTGGGGCTGCCCTTCCCCTGCCTCACCCCCCACTCCCAGTGCTTCTGCTGGGGCTTTGGGCTTCTGGTATCCACAGATTTTTGCTAGGGCCCCAGGCTAATCCACCACTGCCTTATAATGCCCTCTCTGATTTCACTAGCCAGTGAGGGCATGGGCGCAGTGCAGTGGGTAATTCTATGCCCTTTCACTCTTCCCTCCCTTCAGTTGAATAATCCACACATGAGAGACTGGAAGACTTGGGCAATGGGATTTGAAGCTTTTTGCTGAGACAAACTGTGTTTAGTTCCAGCCCAGATAGGTAGTGACATATCATACCAGAACTATATGTTATGAGATTCTGTTCAGTTTCTAAGAGATAAGTGTCTGTATCGCAGAAAGCACCATCACTGTTGGCACTAAAGCCCTCATCAGCAATCTGAAGAGAGAGGCCTACGGCTAAATGGACATAGAGACTAAACTCTTTTTTTCCTCTAGTAGTGCTCTCTCGAGGTTGAGTCAATAGTGGTGGTCATTTTCTCTGCTACTCCATCTGTTCTGGGGAATGTTCTTCATTTTTATATTCAATCTGGCACTCTACCCCACCTCCATGTTTATTTCACAATGTTAAAAAATTATTCAGGAAATGTACAGAATGTATTTTTTGAAGATGAATTCAAACTTCCATTATAGGGGGTGTGTATGTATGCATAAAGTATGCATGTGTGTATATATAACACACACACACACTTTTAAAAACAATTTAAATGAGCAAATATTGGTTGGTAGGTGTTTTATCCTCTTTAAAGCCTTGCTAGAAATGGCAAGTGCAAAAATACCAGCATATTAACATGTCAACTGGTAATTAGTATTCTAGTCTCTGCACAGTGAAGAAGGCATTTGGTCTCCAGTAAAAAAAAGGGTCCATGAATTCCATGTCAGAACTGAAGGCTGCGTGGCAGGCTGCTATAATCTCTGGGAAGATTACCAACTGTTCTGCTACAGTGACACGAAAAACACATCCTTTCAATTTTAGCAACAATAAACCAGAGCTGCCCTAATGTCAGGCAGGTTCTGGGTCAAAAGAGCACACGGGAGGGCAGAAGAGAGAGCTGTGGCAACTGTCAAGTCATCTGTCACTTTGGGTTTAAAGTAAACTCTTTCAGTTTGATGTCAGACAGCTTCATATGATGCAGTATGTTGTGGATCTGGGGCTAAGTGATCTAATAATGGAATTGGGTTCATTCCAGTTTGTCTCTGAGAATAAGCAATTTCACCCCTCTTTCCAAGCAAGGCAGTATACTGAGTATACAGGAGAGCGGATCTGTCAAGAGATTTGTCCTCTCTTAAGGAATTTCAACTTTATGAATCAGAACAGAAAGTCTGAGATAGCAAAAAAACTTTGCAGAAAGATTTCCAACATGGTTTCTAACAAAAAGTATTGGTATTTTTGGTTGAAAGGATTTGTTTTTATTTCAAATGATGATTTTTATTTCAAATATTCAATTTGAAACAGTTTTTTTTATTTTGAATTTCCTGATCAGACAATTGGGGAAAAAATCCTCAGGAAACTTAGTTTTTGACAACCACATTTGCCGATTTTAATATTTTAACCTAACATTTAGGTGAGCTGTATTATTCAGTAATTCCTTATAAATTAATTTATAGTGAATAAGACAGACAGATCTCTGAACCACGGCTAAGATTGTGTGGTAGATTCTAGTCCTGGTTCTATCTGTGCAAAACAGAGGACTTCAGTTCCCAATGGTTATTAATTAATTAATTCCCAATGAGTATTAATCACCCTTTTGAGCAGCAGGCTGCAGTGTGTTGGTGTCTGTGTTCTCTGTAAGCTGTGCGTTTGTGTGGCCATTCAGGAGAGATTCAAATGCTTCCCAGCTGATTAGCAGAGCACCCACAGTGAGGTTTGTGTGTTTGCTGGTGGGCACATTTGCACATGCCTCAGTGCACATAAAAATTATTCCGCACATGGATGGAAAAAAATCCATGCATGGATGAAAAAGATTAGACAGAACCTTGGGTACTGCATTTGCATTCCAGACTCTGGTTCTAACATTAAGTTGTAGAGCAAATGAGGTTTAATTTCAGCTTGTTCACGTCTCTGCACCAAATCACCACCAGCTTCAGCACAGCTGAAAGGAAAAGCCATGGGCTGAAATACAAGGGGAAGAAATTACTCTAATCCACCCAATAGAAGGAACTCATGACCCATCACAGACCTTTTTCACCCCATGCCTCCTTGTTCCCATATTGAGAGAGAAGGTAAAACAGAAGGGCCAATCAATTTTCACTGTGTACTTCAGATGCTGAATGGCACCAAGGGGTTCCAGTGCAGGACTCGTGAATGGGAGAGATTTAAAAAAAGCACAGAAAACCCTAGATTAACCCTGACTGTGTCTGAGCTAGAAAGCTGTGTTTCCAGTGAAGGTTTGAGAGTAGTTAATTTGAAATACTGGCACTGTTATGTGGCATCCTAGGAGGCTGGGAGAGAGAAAATTGGATTATTCAGGCACATTTGAGACAGCATTAGGAAGAGGGACAGATTTTGAAGGTGGACAGCACCTGCTTGGATAGACAGGAGTGAATTGGTGCCTGACTGATGGCCTATATCATCCATTAACCAATAATGAGATTTCCAAAGCCTCAGCAGAAAGGAGCTGTTATTGCTCTGATCCATAACAACTGGCCAGACCTAATCACCTTGGGTAACCTGGAAACTATTTTAATATTGTTTGAAACGATGGCTGGAAACTGATCCGGCTGCTTTGCGCTTACTAAGTTGTCTCCTCCGCTGTCCGTTAGCTTGCTGGCTTTGTTTTACCATACATTTGTAACTGCACTGCATTGTCCTCCGGCAAATCCATGTTCTTTTGGCTAGGCTTTGTCAGAGTTGGTGTATGCATGGCTTCCCAAACACATTTTCAGAACGTATTTGCAACATATTCACAATGCTTTATACACAAATCCTTGCATAAAACATGCAATAATTTTCAGGACCAGCGTGTCACCAGACCTTTCTGCCTTTTAGCAGCAGTGCAAGTAGGGTGCTTTGGTGCAGTGTGCTGTACCGGCAAGCTATTTGTTCTGGAAAGAGGAACAGCAGAATGTAGGGTTGCAGCTGCTCTGGTGGAGCTGTACCGCTCTTCAGCCCTTCCAGGCAGGGCCTTGAAGTCCTCCATCTGTACAGGAGCCAGTCCTGCCAGAGTGGCCCCATGTTCTGCTCCTCTCCCCACCATGGTTCCTGGGACAGCTCTGCAGCACAGGCCTCTCCCAAGAAGCACAGCAAGGAAAGAGACAGAATGTGAGGCCAGTGGGTGGCCCCATGCGAGCAGCCCCTCTGGTGCAGTTGTATTGGCTACAGCTGTGCCCTTTCCTTCCCTCCCCCCCAGCCCTGCCCTCTGGCAGGGCTGGCTTTTGTAAGGATGGGGGAGAACCAGTGTGGAAGGGCTGGGGCAGTCAGAGCCGGGCTGGAGGAGTGGCCCTATGTTCTGCAACTGCTGTGGTTCCGAAGGCACAGTGGGAGAAGGACAGAGCTCCCCTCCATAAGAGGGAAGGATCATGGGGGGCCTAGGCTCGGGGAAGGGCAGAGAAAAGTCTCATAAGGAGGTCACATGCCCTGCCTTGGCACCTCCTCCATACCAGTAAGAACATGGGTCTCCTACCTCCTAAGTGGGTGCCCTCACCTCTGGGTTACAGTCATTCCCATTCATTGGTCTTCCATGACTGTTTAAGCATTTGCCCACAGTGGGACAGTCATTAGACCGGACAGCCAGAGTGATTGTGCCAGACACTGCAGTGATTAGCACACGCACCTGAGAGCTGAGGGACTCTGTGTCTGGCCTCCTACTCCAATCACTCATTCAGTATTTATCCACAGGGGAACAGCTTCAATAGGGAAGTCTGAGAGAGACCCACACCAAAATGTCCCATAGCTCAGTGGTTAGGTGGGAGATAAGCATCTGGACAGTCACCACGAGGCAGCAGCATACACGCCCAGAGGCAGAAACATAGGCACCCAGAGAACTTTAAGACTCAGGCCTAAAGGCCAGAAGTAATCATCACCATCATTTAGTCACATCCCCTGCACGTTGCAGGCCACAGAACTTCACCCATCGTCTCCTTTAATAGACCCCTAATCTCTGGCTGAGTTTCTGAAGTCCTCAAATTGTGGTTTAAAGACTCCAAGAATCCACCATTTACACTCATTTAAAGGTGCTAGTGACCCGTGCTCCTTGCTGTAGAGGAAAGTGAGGAAAACAAACAAGCAAACCCAGGCGTTTACCAAAAAAACCCATGATACTCAGTGAGTTTGGGCACTAGATGATTCAGTGGGAGTTCTGTGGATCTCTCCATGCTTCATTTCCCAATCTGTAAAAGGGAGACAATAGCGCTGCCCAGCCTTATAGTGATTGAAGATAGTGAGGTACTCAGATAATACCATGATGGGATGGGTGCCATGTTCACACCCAAGATATCTAGATAGGGTAAAACTTAGGAAAGTGATAATTCTAAAGGAGTAAGGTAAGGGCAAAATTCAGAGGGTGTCATTTGCTAAGAGCTATGAATTTGGAGCCAGTGAGCCAAATGCATACAGCTAGTGGAGTTACACTAGGGATAAGTTTGTCCCAAAGTGTGTGTCTGTCTTACTGCTCTCTGCGACAGACATTGTGACCTGTGGCCTGCCAGCTGTGTTGAGACACTTCCTCTCATGCACATCCTGGAAGAATCCCAGCTCAGAAAAATTATAATGAATTGGCAGGAAGACTGTCACTGAATCAATGACAGGTTGGGGATGGGAGAGATCAAAGATATAAATCAGTGTGAAGAGGTGGGGCTCCATCCAAGATGGAGTTTTAGAATTTAGGGGGGTTGCCCATCATGCTGTCTCCTTTGCAGATTGCCTCCAGTCAGCAAAACATGGCACGTATAGTATTGGTAGGCCTGGACTTCATGAAAGTTTGAATGAATCCTTTCTGAAAATGACATAGTCCAGAACTGCAACTGTGCACAGCATCATTCAGGTCACACGTGCGCACACACACAAAAGCTGCTCTCTCTGCAGGAGGGCAGTATAGGCAAAACGGGGATTCTGATGGAAGACTTCAGGCTCCTTGCCTTGGGCTAAGAGGCATATATGGTCCCAAATGAGACAGGTCATTGTGAAATCAAATGTTGAGAGTCATTGGAGAGTAATCACAATGTTCTTTATACAACACATGGCCCTGGGTTGCTGTCAGTGGTAACACTAACGGGTTGGCTGATACTGTAAATTGCTAACACTAATAGAATTGCAGACCTTAACTTGCATACTTGCGAGAGACGCTTAGATGCTGCAGAAATACCATAGATTGAGTTTTTGCAATTACTAAAGGGCCCAATATTATGTCAGAAAAATATGAACAGCTCCAAAAAGCCCATGCTGTTGCTCCCTAAAGATGATTTATATAGTTACATGACTATATTACAGTAAATAACCCCTTGCTTTCTCCTGTTATCTGCTCTGGAAATAGTGCCTTCTTATTTAGGTTCACCAAAAACCATGAAATTATGTAAAAATAATAGATGCAGGGTTCTGCTTTTTGAGCTTTTAGGGTGCACTGGGGTCAGATTTTGAAGTTTTCTTCACTTGCCTCCAGCATCTGGGATTTTAAGGAAAACAATACTTATGATTTTTTCATGAATCTCATTATGAGAGTTGGCAACACTGTGAAATTAAAGTTCATGAGTGTCCCATCTCTTTGGCATCTTCACAGCCTATTGCTAGTGGTGATGGATGGAAACCAACAATTAAATCACTTCTGATGCCTAAATGAATAACTTTAAAATTTGCTGTGTATTTTTCTCTGTTATTTTTCCTCTCTGAGAAGTAGCCAGAGGAATTTGCCTTGAAGACTTGAACCACTGCTTCTTGGAAGTTCCTTAGCTCCTTCTGGCCATTCCCAGCTGTAACATTTACATGGAGCTCTTGCTTTAAATGACCCAAGCATCAGGGGCCTGTTTCTCTTTTTTTTCACACCTGCTTTGCCTCACTGCAACTCTGTTTGACGTTACTTGTGATTTGCATTGTGTGAGAAGAATTTCTAAAACCACATGTTCAGAAGCTGGCTGATTTCATCTGTTCTTCTGGGAGAGCTAATTTGAGTGGCATATATTTTATTCTGCATGGGCCTTTTAGATGAGGTCTTTTTCAACATTAATAAAAATGCAGAATACCTTGCAGTCTCAGCCTAGCTATGAAAGACCTTGTTGACTAATATATGCTGGCTATTAATGGGATTTTTATAGCACATTAATATCTATTATCCACACCATAAATATATTAGTATGCAGTAACCAAAACAGCATTAAGCACAAATATTATAGAAGTTATATAACTGAAATTACCTTACACGTTAATATAATAATCTTTGTACAAAATATGCATAGTGAGGTATCATTAGAAAATGAATAACTTGATGGTCAGTAACATCATGGTGAAATTTATGTAGCAATGTTATATGTAAAGTTATGAAATCCCCCTGTATGATGATAGCATGTGTCCCAAACCACACAGCTCTGCCTAGGCAAAGGCTGTTGAACAGGTCTTTCCTAGCCAACGGAAAGTATGTCTGTTTATCGCCCATTTACATTTAAACAACAAAAGGCCTGGTAGCACTTTATAGACTAACAAAACATGTAGATGGTACCATGAGCTTTCATGGGCACAGCCCACTTCTTCAGATGACCGGAGTTATGAGTTTAGGATGTGCAGACCCAATCTTCAGGTGCTTATAGGCACCAGCTCTGCCTACTTGTTTTTCCCTTTGATATTTTCATTTCCTCTGCTCCTTGTTTCCCACCCCTTCCTCTTTTTCCTCCCCCCCCCCCCCCCACCTTCTCCCCTATTTATTTTGGGTCTGCACATTCTAAACTCATAACTCCGGTCATCTGAAGAAGTGGGCTGTGCCCACGAAAGCTCATGATACCATCTACATGTTTTGTTAGTCTATAAAGTGCTGCCAGACCATTTGTTGTTTTTTAAGTTTATTTAAAAACAAGTCCTTGAGACAGCAGGGGAGGAAATGTCAGGAGACCAAAGCAAAATTAGCATCTCTGCAAACACAAAAGGGAGGAAAGATTATGGAGCTGAACTGTCCAGTAGAGGACTGGAGTCCAGGCTGATGGATGAATGGGTCAGATGTTCCCCGGATGCTGTTTGCAGGAAGGAGCAAGAGGCCAGCATCCAGTTGGGCCACAGTTTCTCTTCTTGATATGCTGCCTGGCTGCTGCCTTCTCCCAGGCAGCCTCCAGTTATGCCTCCAGTTATGCTGCCTGGGAGAGGCAGCGCAGCAACAGCGCAGTGCAGCCCGATGCAGCGCAGCAACAGAGGGACAGAGTCCCCTTTCCACTGCCAGGTAATGGAAAGGGGAGATAAGGAAATTGGATAGCACAGCAGCACTCTCCTTAGTCCCTGGCAGCCTCTGGCCTAACACGGTGCAGCACAGGGAAGGGAAGGAGCAGGACAGCTGCACTCTCCCAGGCAGCATCTGGCCTTGCTACCTGGTATAGACAGACACCTCCCCACCCCAGGTAAATGGGATGGAAAAGGGAGAGGATGGGAGTGGCATGGGAAGGAATCACATGGGGTTGTGACGGGCATGTGGCCCCCTTTGACTGCTGCCCCCTTTGTGTTCCTTCCCATTAGTCACCTCTGGGCTGGACAGGACAGAGCACATGTTTTGGGTGAAGTTTAGGATGGGGAGTGTAATGGTGGGGGAGAGAGGTCATTCTGCATGCAGTAGCCAAGATGGGTGGAATCCAGAGTGTGACTGAAGTCTTACTGACAGGTTGCTGGGGTCAGACTTGCTGGACTTGTGCTGTAGCTACACATGGATACTCAGGGTGTGATTTGCAGGCTGTTAGACTGATTGATTGTAGGGGTCTACAACAGCAAAACATAGTGAGGCACCCAAGGTTGCATGGCAGGTGGTGACACCATCCCTCACTGGTTTGGACTGCATCTCCGAATGTGACACCCTGATCACTTATGCTAAGCATCCCACAATCCCTAGCAGTCATAGTTTTGGCTTGAGCCAATCGGGAAGTTGTCAAGATCAGGATCCATGAATGTTTTTATCATAGCAACAGAAAGGGTGTTACTCTCTTAGGCCAGGTCTACACAAGGTACGCTCCAACTACATAGAATACATAGCTGGAGTCAGCTTACTTTATGCTGTGCTTGGCCACCATACCCACTGCGAAAGGCTGAAGGGAGCAAATGCTCCCATCAGCTTCCCTTACTTCTCACAACTGCGAGGAGTACAGATACTGGCTGAAGCTGCCTTCAGTGTTCAATTTACAGGTCTATATTAGACCCACTAAATCGAATGTCAGAATGTCGGTGCACTGAGTGAAGATGTGCCCTTAGGCCTGTACTGGAGTATCACAAAAGAGGACACAGTGTTGGATAGTTTTACCCTAGTACAAACCTAGAAGGTGACTACATGCCCCTTAATACCTAAAATGCATGTGTTCAGAGCAAAGAGATCAGGGGTACCAGGAAAAACTAAATAGAATGATGGCATAACTTTAGTTTCAGATCATGTACAGTAAAACTCCAATAGTCTGGCATCCAACTGTTCAGCACTCCCGATACTCCGGCATCAAAATGCCAAGCGCTCCTGACCAGCTGATTAAAAAGCCTGCCGCTCAGCACATATGCTGGCTGTAACCAGACAGAGCATAAGGTTGGGGTAGGGGGATCGTGTTACAGTATGGAGAAGAGTGTTTTGCTTCAGTGAAGGGGAAAGCGGAGGGGAGGGGGAGGAGGATCAGGTTACAGCACAGAGGAGACTCGAAGAGAGGAAAGGGAAGAGGAGAGGGAGGGAGATTGTGTCCTGACCAGCTGTTAAGCTGTGCAGTTGTGCCGGACCTCCTGATTCTCCAGCAAATCTGATAATCCGGCACCATCTAGGTCCAAAAGGTGCCGGATTATCGGAAGTCTACTGTATATTGTATCTGTTTACTTATAAACAGGTAGGGTTGAAAAAGATGAGTTTATGGGTGTCATTTTTTTGAGCCCACCTGCTACCTAAGGTGAATGTAACATCACTGCACAAGACTGCTTCCCAGAAACTGGTAACATATAGGACAAAGGTTCTATACCTTATTATTATTTATTTTGTATCAGTAAACCTGACTGAAGTTAGTTTATTTGGTCTCTTGAGCGTATTTCATAATGAACTAAAGTGTGGTTAAGCAAATAACTCTACAATGTATCAACTACCTCACTGCTCTTTAAAGAAGTGGGGTGCTTGCCCCGGAGTCCTTCACCAAACTTTTTCCTCCCTATGCTGTTTGCTATATGCCAGTTGGATGCCACCATCCGCCTACAGCTCGCTTCAGTTCAGTGATGTTACACAGCCCGTACACATAGTTGGAATGAAAAATGCTTACTGAAACATCAGTGTTTCTTAATTTTGACGTCAGCTGGGCACATGTGGAAAAATTATTGAGACTGTTGTGTCACATTTGGAAAACAATTGCTCAGGTCATGGTTTTGTCACTTTTGTGTTTCTTGGCCTGGTGTGTCGATCCGACTTCACTGGCATGACTATTCAGAATTCTAATTTCATAGTCCCTTGTGCAAGGGAATGGGACTGTGAAGTGTGCATGTGTGAGCATTCACACTGGGAGAACTTACACACCCATGTGTCTGTCATGTGACTGACTTGGCTCATCGCATCTAAACAACACAGCTTGAATATTGAATACTTGTGGAGAACAGTTCTCACACAAGCCACAGAGTAGAAAAAATGCACTCATTCATTTTTTAATAAATAAATGACTTCTGCTTGCAGTTACTTCTTGCTCAGAAAAAAACAACAAATGGTCTGGTAGCACTTTATAGACTAACAAAACATGTAGATGGTATCATGAGCGGTCGGTCATCTGAAGAAGTGGGCTGTGCCCACAAAAGCTCATGATACCATGTCCATGTTTTGTTAGTCCATAAAGTGCTACCAGACTATACTTTGTTTTTTTTCTGTAACAGACTAACTCGGCTACCCCCTGAAGCTTCTTGCTCAGAGAAAGCTAAATCTATTTTCTAAATGGGGTGCGCTGTGTGAATTATTCACTCAGCATTATTATTATAAAACAAGTGCAGAGAGATGCAGGCATTACATGTTATAACTTGTACAGAGTCACAATGTCGAATGAACAGTGTTTCCCAGAATATGCTCCATTTACGCAGAAAACCAACGGGAATGGGAAGCCAGGATTCAATGTCTGGAATATCACTTTCTTTTATAGTTAACATTGTCTCCTCTCTGTGTTACAAAACCCAGTGTCTGTGTAAGCTAGCATGCAAAGATTGAGAAAATCCAATCCTCCTGCCATCTGGTCTCTTTCATAAATAATTTAGCAGAAAAAACAATCCCAGCTAAGGGAGACCAGTTGAAGAACTCTAGAAGGAAAAACTCCCAACAAAATAAGTGGCAAGGCTGGATTATCCACCCACCTAGGAAACTACAGCAGATCAATGAGGCAAACAGACTCATTGGAGTGAGGTGGGGAGGGGTTAGATGGAGAGCGTAAAATGCAAATTCTGATTTCAATGGTCCCTGCAATTGGATTTGGCCAAAAAGTTCCATAAGGCCTAGCTTAATTGTTGAAAAGATTTTAGAGGTGCTCTAAAACCAAAAAGTTCCCTTTGGGTTGTGAGACCTTCAGGATTTCTTTTGACATTAAACTTATCTAGGATAGTCCTGTTCCTCCCTTCTGAGGTATTACTTCCCTTTTCCCCATTCCTAGTCAACCCATCCTCTGTTGTGGTTATGAACTATCAAGCTACTTCTCAGAGAGAGGCTTCCATACTCCAGGACATCAGGAACCATATATTAGAACCAGGCTTTAGTAAAACAATGCTTTCCCTAGCTGATATCAACCCCTTCTAGTCGGAGGTGCTAGAAGCACTGGAGGAAATCTGAGTCACCCCCTGCAACTCAGGTTTATGCTCTTCTTGGTTAGCAGAAAAGTCTAGAGATTGCCTGGCACTCATATGAACTGTGACATTATTGTTGTCATCTTCAAAAAGAGAAATCGACCACTCAGTCTAAAGAACACCATCAGCTTCCCAATCCTTGAACCATCACTCAGCACAATTGACCTATTTATCTGCCACCTGCTAACTGAGAAGTTCACCAGAGTTAATTTCAAACTCCATTTAGCTCGAATATGCTGGATTCTTCCCAGACAGCTTTGAAGAGAGGACACCATTGCATTGTCTTTATCCACCAAACCTGTTACCTTGTCAAAGAAGAAAAATAAGCTGGTTTGGCATGATTTGTTCTTGATAAATCCATGTTGGCTACTAGAGATTACCCCTTCGTCCTCCAAGTATTCACAAACTGAATGTTTTATACATCGCTACAGTTGGCTTCTGAGGTAGTCAAGCTGGCTGATCTAGAGCTCCCCCCAGTTCCTCCTTTTTACAGATGGGCATCTTATCAATGAGAGCAGCATTCTTCTTGGTTTAATGGCCTGCTGGCTGAGGGGCTGAATTGTCCATCACAAATAATTAATGCATAGACTTTATCTTCCCTCCCCTCACCTTTACCTTGTTCTATGGTTCCTGTTGATATTTTAACCTTCACTTCATGCAGTAATGAGTATTTCAGTCAAATTAATTCCTCTGTTTCTTTTCTCATTAATTAATGCAGGTATCTTTGATTCTCAAAGAGGTTCTGCATCTGTCAGACTTCACACATTGCTGTCACAGGATCTTTAAATACTGTAAACAAGCATGAGTCCTCCCTCCAAGTACATCAGAAGGTATCACAGTGGAATGGGATAATTCTACTTTTGTGCAGCTGTCCATTCTGGCAGGTGAGCTGAAGAGCCTGTGTTCTGGAGCTAACGTTCCTGACTTTCAGTTCTGTTTCCACCTCCTGATTTAAAATGTATCTGGAAACCTAGTGCATCACCTGGGATAAGTGCCATCTTCTCCTGTGTTGTGCATTCTAGGAATTTTGTCCTTTTCACATAGACTCCAATCCAAAGACTTTATTCCCTGGAGCTGAAGGGTTTTTTTTTTTTTCCTTTCCACAAGTGAAGGACACAACCCAGGACAGCTTTTTTCACTCCAGTGATCATCAGTGAACTTTATTTTACTGTAATCACTTGGACGCTTAGAGGGCTCACTAGCATGCCTTAACTCATTAATGTCGAGGATTTGTCCCCCACAGTGCTTCCTGCTGTCTTTTTAACTTTCACTTCTTATAATTTCAGGAAGGAAACCTTGGTGTTTTTTTCCTTCCTTCCTTCATTAATACAAGAGGACAGGGTTTCTCAGCAAGGTTCTACACCAGTCAGATTTCACACATTGCTTAGTTTATGTAAACAGCTCCATTAAAAAAATATATGGAGAAGCCCCAAGTATTCTGTTGCAGTTTTCTTAAAAACCTGACACTGCTGGGCACAAGACTGGAAAGCATTGTCTCTTTCTAACTGTGTGACCTTCTGTTACTGAAGGGCCTATATTGTTCCCTGTCACTGAGAGCTACAAGGGTAGATATGGGTGCAACTGTGTTCACAACAAGAGGATCAGGTATTGTTGCCTGAGCCATAGTCTCACATTCTGGTCCTCCTCTATTATGTAGTGGCATTTTTCTATGCTGGAAAATGCCTTTCTTACATTTCCTGTTTAGAAAGTGTGAGGCAATGAACTTTAAAGATCCATGTGGAGCAAGAAAAGGGGAAAGTAACATTGGGAGTATAGCATCTAAAGGAAGTGCTTAAGGGCTTCTGAGTAGGCTTTAGAAGACCGGGATCCTTTAGTTACAGGCTGCAGAGCAGAGCAATGGGAAGGATGGGAGAGGAAGAGACCAAAGGAAACAGAGTCCATCCCATCAAACAACATTCTGAAGGCAGCATCTGCAGACTGAGTAACAGAAGAGCTGGTCTAAGCAGTGGAATGTGTTGGAGCAATATCAAGGAATATCAAAGCACCGACTTAAGGAAGAAAAATAAAAACAGATTTAAATAAAACGCAAAGGGGACCCTCCTCCCTGAAACTTGTGGGTCAGACCCAACTTACACATATTTTTGAGGGGATCATGACACTGCATCATGTTATACTTTGATACACAAGGAGGGAGTTTGGATGTCTGAGAGATGGTAGTGAAATCTGGGTTGGGAGCTAGAATCCAGGCAGGGATAGTGGTGGCCAACAGTGCTAATCATAATTGGATTGATTGATCAGTGGCCTCTGCAAAATGAGTTGGAATAATAGAAATTTCAGATGGAAAAGGTCTGTTTGGTCACAAGGAAGGGCTAGATGACCTGTGTTCCCTATGTTCTATTTCCTAGTTGATTCGGTGTACTCGCAAAATTCTAAGCATCCACTGTTTAGAAACCACTACAAAATTTGCTAGAAGTTTTCCTCTCTGAATTTCATTACTTCTAATTATACATCCCATCCCTGAACCACTATAAGTAATTCCTCTTCTGTGTATACACCATTCAAATATCACAGTCCCTCTGTTAGCACTCATCAAAACTGTCTTTAATTATTTTAATTTCCTTTCCAAAAGTTAGTTTCGGGGGGAGGGAGGAGGTCCTACATTTCTAGGGATATAGCGTTTGCCTTAGAGACTCATTGTGGTCCTCCATGTAGCCTCTCACCCCTTACTAGAGGCAAGGGTCACAGCTTACTGAGCCATCTTCATCAAAGGCCAGTCAAATAGGTTTGGGGTGAACTGCTTGTTAGTCACAAAGGCCCACTTCAGGGGTAGCCTCCATAATGGTGAAGAGATGGTTGGGGGAGCCCAGGCCCACTCTCTGCTCTGGGTTCCAGCCCAGGGCCCCTAATAGAATGGCAGTGGCAGCAGATAGCTTTTTCCTCCAACACCACAGCTTCCCTGAGCCACTTCCCCAACCAACTCTTCCCTGTACCTTTCTCCTGGTACCAGACCACTTCCTTCCGCTCTTCTCCAGCACATCTCTTCTCTCTCAGTCCTTGGCCTGCCAGCTCTCCCCTGAAGAGGAGTTTTACTTTTAAATTAGCCCCAACAGGTCCTTAATGGGCTTCTGATGTTCTGATTAGCCTTGGTTCTGGAAAGCTCTTAAGCGGCCCCAGGTTCTTCCTGATTGTGCTGTACTAGCCCCTGTCCTGGTTACTCAGGGAATAGAAAACTGTTCACCCAGGGTATGTCAACACCACAACAGTATGTCAAAATAACTTAATTTCAGAATAGTAACTCCCAAAATAACTATTTTGAAATAGCACATCCACACTACAGGGAAGCCTTGAAATTAGTCCAAGGAAATCTCCCCTAATGTGGACACACTACTTCAATTTAGAGCCCCGGGAAGCACTGGGGAGTAATTACTTTGAATGGCCCTGGGGAGAAGCTATTTCGAAATAGCAGCAGTGGAGCATCCACACAACCACTATTTCGAAATAGCAATTTAGAAATAGGCATTATTCCTCATGAAATGAGGGTCTATGACTCCGGAATAAGAAGCCTGTTATTTTGAAATAACTTCAAAATAATGGGCTTGCTGCGTGGACACTCACCTTGTGATTTCAAAATAATGTAAGTTATTTTGAAATAATGCTGTAGTGTAGACGTGCCCCCAGAGGCCAGCATATCTACCTTTCATCAGACTGCAGTAGCCAGCTGGTGTGGGTTGTCACATTCCGTACATAATTTTGGTGCTCTTCCCTGAACGCCTTTCAATTTTAAAAAAATGTCTGTTACTGAGGTGTCCAGAACTAAGTACAGAATTTCAGGTAAGGAAGTAGTCCAGGTCCCATCTATGTTGCATAACCTGCTGCCACAGATGGCACTTGTTGGCAGTCTTGGCAAAGGCCAAGAGTTCGATGGGCTATAGACACAGAGCTACCCTCTCATTGCCAGAGTTGTTTCCTTTAGAGCTGGGTTGAAGCACATTTGTGGGGCAATGGAGAAGAAACTGTCGCTGTGATTGCTTGAGCTGTGCCCACTCTGTGAGTATTATAAATGAACAGCATATGTCTCCAAAGCTCTGTGTCCTGTAACTTTTTTTTAAATCTGCACCACACTCACTAAAAACAGATTTGCCATGTTATAAGAAGGCAAGAAATGTTAGAAACATGAAAAGATTATCTAGTCCTATATGCTTGTTTGCCTAAATCCTAGTGTTTTCCCAGAAATAAATGAAATGGACCTGTTCCTCCATTGCTTTATTCCTTGTGCAGCTGTTTACAACACGACAAAGCAGATGTCAATCACAATCAATTGAGAGTGGTAATGTTTTAACAGCCACATTGCATTCGCTTCTATACTGTGACTCCATATGTAATGGTAGCAGAGAGTCAGACACATTATCTCTTGAATTCATTCATGCTCTTTGCTTCTGGATTGTCCCCCATAATACTCTTTTGAGTATTGAGTGTTAGTGAGCATTTTTGGCTCTTACCAGTCAATGACTAATTCTTAATTAAAACATGACTTTGCTGTTATACTTTTTGCAGTTTGTTTTATGGCCTTATGACTGGTTTTGATTCCTATACTCTTGGGCATTTGCATACAGTACTTACTCTCTACAGACTACTTAAAAAGCTTGTACAGAGTTAGGGTGGATGCACTCTTGAAATAATTCCTTTCACCTTTACAAACCAGAGGTCTAATCCTAGCAAATGAAGTGTATGTGGTGGTTACCTACATGGTGCTATACTTATACTGGGAAAGGTGTGGCTGTTTCCTAATGCCATATTTTGGGATCAGGCATAGTATTTGAGAAGGACTACATTAGTGTGACCCTGAAGCCTTTAAATAGGTATCCACATGGGAGAATTGCAGTTCAGCTCCTTGGTGCGCTGCTATTCACATCCCTGTAGTTTGAATTGTGAGGCAGAATAGACATATCCTAAGTCTTGGTGGCAGCTGGCCTGAGGGTTTTCCTTGAGCAGAAGGTCTCTATATATTGACACCTCCAGCAGGGGGCAGAAAAGGGACTTCATTTGTGATACCTCTTGCCGGTCCATTACCTCATTCTGGCTCTGCAGCATCTCTTGCTATTTCAGATTCAGACTGCCAATTTTACCAGTGTATCCTGCCGTCTTATGATGCAATCAAGCCTGTAGAGGAGGATTCCTCTGCACAACAGTTGTCCATAGTTCTGATTGGCTGGTTGGACCTTCTTGGTGATGTCACAAATCTTGAGCTATATTCAACAGTTCAGGGTGGGCCTCATTAACACACCTTACCTGCAATTTATTTATAATCAATATTTAAAAGCAAGGGAAACCTTCCCTCTGACAGCAAAGAACTAGGGAAGCAATTGGGCTATGGGGGAATATTAGCCCTGAAGTCCAAAGTGACTTGGGGCACGTAGGTAGGCTACATTGCTGGGAAATCTCATTTCTAAACTGTGTGTGTGCGCGCATTGCCTATGTGATCTGGGTGCCTTAGGATACAGGATGTGATGAGTTCGGTCACTGGGACCTACTTGGGATTGATGTGCTGAAACATCACTGAGCCTGCCTTCCTGCGCTCCTGGGCACCCCTCAGTTCTGTCCTGCTGAGCCAGGCCCTCCAGGCCTTTGCCAGCACTGACACGGAGATAGGATCACAACCCTCTGCAGTATAATTCAGGCACTGAGATCAGCTTAGCTCTGGGAAGGCTTAGCTAAATGAACTGGCCTCAGCACCTTCATGGGACCTGAGCCCAAGATAAATCCATCTTACCCTGTATAAAATTTTATACGAGGTAAACATGTTCTCTTTCTCATGGTAAAGAGAGAAATGCACAGACTCCTGGCCCCTCCCTGCCTCAGGAAGCAGTTACTTACACTGGGTTTATTAATAAACAAAAGTGATTTTTAAATATAAAAGGTAGGATTTAAGTGGTCATAAGAGCTAGAAGATGGAACAATGTAGGTTACTAAACAAAATAAAATAGAACACACAAACTAAGCTTAATATACTAAGAAACTGGTTGCATGTAATATCTCATCCTCAGAGTTGGTCTAATAAGCTTCTTTCATAGACTGAAAAGACTTTTCGCCTGAGATCATTCATTCCCTCAGTTCATTCTTTGATGTTTCCAGCAGTTATCTTGGGTGGGGTAGCAGGAGAGCTGAAAACCCACATTACCTCAATTCCTGCCTTATGCAAAACCTATTAAAGGGTAGGGAGTTCAGTTTTAACTTCCCCTGTCCTGGAAAAGTACAGCATCCAAGATAGATTCTGGCATCAAGCAACATGGCCACGTGTCTTTGTAGGAGCCACCATAGCCCCTCCTTCCAGGCTTACAGGAAAAACAAGTCTATTGACAGATAATTGTCCTGAGTATTGGGCCGTTAAGTTCCTTGAGTATTACTAATGGCCCTCACTTAGCACTACAACATTAGTAACACAGGCGTATACTTCATATTTCTCACTTCAAATACAGGAATGATAAATGCATACAAATGGGGTAATCCTATTCAGTAGGTTGCATCCTTTCCAATGATATCTCACATGACATATTTTGCATAAAGCATATTCAGTTATGTGATATTCAGAATCATAAGCATATGCCCATAAAAATATGGAATGCCCCATCATGCAGGACACTAAATGTTAATTTTATATTGAACCTTAGACAAAAAGGCAGCTTCCAGGCAAAGGCAGGTGTGCAGTTTCTGCTGATAACTCCCTGGTGGCATGGTACTGCAAGAACAAAACCAAGCCTCATCTATGGGAACCAATGCAACAGTGAGTCAACGGGCTAATTATCTGTCTAGAAAGCTGAAAGATCAAGAAGCCCACTGTGTGTCTGAGAGGGGGAGAGAACTGTTAGGGCTGATAGCAAAGGAAGATCAAAATGTACAGTTGGCCTGACTTTAAAAAAAGGGGGGGCACGAAGTTTCTCTTAGATCAAGGCCCATTTAGACTTAAACAGATTGAAGTGGCTTAAGACAAGTTTAGGCATGATTTGAAAAGAGGTTTATAGATGTGTGCATAAACCTGCAGATATTTGGGGATACACTTTGCTGCCTGTGTTTAGTGGATGCAACCACTTTTTAGGGTATGTTGTGTTTTGAAATAACCTCCCCCCCATAACTGGTGGTTGTTTCTTAGAGCCCAAAGCATAATGCATGGATATTTTCTTTTTCCTTCTACTCCTATGCCTACATCACAGTAGAATTCCCTGAAGGTAAGAATTGTAGTCAAGATACACCATTCCATGAATTGGCCAGTAGACTCCATAGAGAGCAATCCAAAGTGTTCTGATTTTCACTTCTTTGAAGCTGAGCCTGCTGTCCTGACCCGTCAGAGGATCCCAGCCTATTACTAAAAGCAAGATCTAAATGATGGTCCCTGTACGTATTTGGAAACACTGAGCTGCTGGTATGTGTTAATCTTCGACATAATATTGGGGCTGATGTCAGTGATGGTCATCAATGTGACCTACTAAAGGTGCTAAATTTAAAGGGTTGGTCCTACCAGGCCCCCTTCAAACCTCACTAGGTGGAGAGACTAATAGATGCCATGTCCATGTGGCCCCTGCCAAGCTGCTTCTTCACTATAGTAGTGGGATAGTTTTCCCAGTGGAGTATGCCCTTGTAAAGGTGGAACATGCTCATTACCATTATAATCTATGGGATCACATCACCAGCACAGCTCCAACCTGGCCCTTCCCCCACCTCACAGTCAGGGCAGGACAGCAGTGGCTAGGACTGAGACACACATACTGATGCCCATACCTGGACCCCAAGGCAGCCCAGCTATTTTTCGCATTCTCCTCATAGTCTCTATGGCTTTGGAGTGAGTCAAATTTGTCAAGCTCCAACCCTGAATAACAGTCCATCAGCCAACACTGTTTGATTAGTGTCATGATCATGTAGGTGTGATCAGCTTCTGCCTTCTCCAATGCTGTGAATAAGGCTACCTCATGGCAGACATGGAAGTATAACCAGTGTGTATTTGGGTATTTTTCATTAGCTGGAGGGTTGGTTGGTATTCCACTGTTCTCTCTCTTGCTGTTACTGATTTATTGCTTCCTGAACTGACTCAGGACAGCTGAGCCTCTCGCAAGCTAGGAGCAGATTCAGCGTCTGTGGGAGAGACTGTCTATGTACACCGTATTAATTGCTGTTGCTGTAAAACAGTGATTTGTGAGAGATGGCCCTTTTCAGCCCAAGGCCACTTTACTCATGTGTTTTTACAGGAGAGGAAGAAAACACTGAAACCCAAGCAATGTACTGCTTGGCTGATTCCTCTCACATACACCGGGGCTTTTTGTAGTTGCTAGGCAACCAGCTGAGGGAGGCAGTGTGATTGTGTAGCGGGACCTGAAGAAATGATTGAACATGTCACCAGCAGTGTCTGAGCAGATTTTTTGTAACAAGTCAGTTGACTGAATCCATGTTGGTTTTGCGCCTTTCGCAGTATTCTGCCTGGATACATCAGCTGTAGTGTCCTTGTATAGCTCTCAGTCCTGTACTGCTTATTATTTGTGTTACCATAGTGCCTGGGAACCGCATTCAGGGACCAGAACCCCGTTGTGCTAGGTGCTGCACAAATGGGGTGAGGAGAAGCCCCATTCTGCTCTAATTTATGATGTTTTGACACTAGTGTGATTCCACTGACTTTGGGAGAGGTGAATCAGGACTGATACATACATAGAGCCATCATATAGCTCTAAAATTGAGTGATGCTCCTGTGAATCAAACAGGCCACACCAGAGTTCAGCTCATTCTGAAGTGCTGATGTTTGGCACACACCAAATGGTTTCCAGCAAAGGTCAGCAACCACATAAAATGCAAGTACCAAATACGCTTTCCAATAAAAAGCAGCATGACTTTCCAAGGACCGTTCTTGTCCAGATAAGAGTCTAAACCGTGATGCCAATGCTAATGTTACTTTTTCTAAAATCCTAACCTTAACATAATCAAATTATTAGATAAGTTTTGAACGTCTTCTCATGAGTCAATTTATATTGCCTGCAACAAAACCATCACAAAGCCACTTCAGCAGCTGGCACTAGTTGGCTCTGGAGTAATAATTGCTAGTTGGTGAGAGCTAATAGTGCATGTAGTGGTAAACAAAATAGAAAGAACTGATACGGTTAAGTGTTCAGAAACTGAAGCGGAGAGACAAGTCAGCCATAAAGCAGATATTGCTCAGTCACAAAATATTTGAAGTGAAAGAACAGCAGTGCAGCAGTAATTGTGTGTGTGTGTGTGTGGGTACACATTATGGAATTATGTGTGCAGGTTTTGTTTTGTTTTTTCAGAAAGTGCTTGAGACCTGACAGGCAGATTAGATTGGCTCTTGTGTAAGAGGTGTTGTGTTCATCTACCTATTTTAACATCCTAATTGCTAAGATAGCTGAGAGATGACAAAGCCATTTCAATTCACAGGCTTGTTATGGGAAGATGCTATTGAAATGAACAGAGTAGCATCAAAAAAGTGTGAATGGACTCTCCCTAGATTGTAAATGTAATAGTTAGAATAGATGCTCTCCAAGGGCTTTTGTGAGGTCACACGTTGCTATGGTAATGGAATGGAAGCTTCTTATATCAGAAGGATATTTGGTGCATTAGAACTCATTATTTGGTCCTTTGGAGCAATGTGCATGAACACAAAGGGCTATGTCTACACTGGCCTGTTCTTGCACCAGAAATATGCAAATGAGGCTAAGCGTGGAATATCTCCAAGCCTCATTTGCACACCTAATGAGCCACCATTTTTGCGGAAGAGGCTCTTGCACCAGAAGAAGCTGTCTACACTGCCCCTTCTTGCACAAGAAAAACCCTCTTGCACAATGCCACTACGCTGATTATTTTCAGGAATAACAGCATTGCGCAAGAGGGTTTTTCTTGCGCAAGAAGGGGAAGTGTAGACGCTCCTTCTGGCACAAGAGCCTCTTCTGCAAAAATGACGGCTCATTAGGTATGCAAATGAGGCTCGGCGATATTCCACGCTTAGCCTCATTTGCATATTTCTGGCACAAGAACAGGCCAGTGTAGACATAGCCTAGGTGTTGACCCATTTGGGAGTGAAGAGGCATGGTGCTTTGTTATCCTGGATGGTGCCCTGACCTGCCTAGGCCAAGTGAGGCCATTCAACAGAGAAAATGGTTTCATAGATCTATGCATATCTTTCTTCCTTACTCTGGTGTGTATCAAACTTTCTTTTCTTTTATCTCCTCCCTTTGTCTTCTATTTCTTAATGTTACTCCTGCTGGATTTACCATCTTAGTGTCCCTATTGTTTTACTGCTCCCCAGAATGGGATGTGTATGTTTGTGTGTGGCATTGCAGGCCTGTACACAGGAATTTCTATGAGGGGTGTGCTTTTTTTGTAAGTGTGGACTGCAATTTTTTTTAAATATAAAGGAGTTCAAAACAGTCATGTTTACACATACCAAGACAGCCCCTGTTGCAAAGGATTTACAATTGAAGTATGTGATGAGAAGTATGCATCTCCCCAGAATTGAGCAAGTTCGGGGCAACACGTGCCATGGAATGTTCTTTCTGACTGGCTAGCCGGACCCAGCCTGGGGGCGGGGAGCTGCTTTGGGCGCATGCGCACATGGTTACATGGCCCCAGTGGGCACTTCAGGCACAGCAGAGGGACAGGCAGGGTGAGGGAGTAGTTGGTAGGGTGGCACTGCGGGCCTGTTGTGTAGTGCAGCATGGGGGGTTGTTCTCACCCTTTCCACTCCCTCCCTTGCAATGGGCCTGCATTGGCTGCTGTGAGAGAGGAGAAGCCACAATGAGTTCAATATGAGAAGAGTCCACTTGTTCAAATGACCTGATCTCATTCCATCTGCTGAACTTCCTCACTTTCGCGTGCATGCCTTTCTCTTTAACCCCTCACTTTCCTCTTCCCCTCCAAAAACAAACATTCAGGAGTCTGTTCCATCTTAATTCCCGCCCCCCCCACCCAAACTCACTTGTAACATCACTTGTTTGCAGAGCTGCAGCGGTACTTGATGCCAGGACCCAGCATGAGCCAGGACTGAGCCAGCCTGCCCATGCGCTGGCTCTTAAATTGCATCCAATGCAGAGCCGCAGCAGGGGGTTGATGCTAGGACTACACCTGTGAAAAAATTTACTTGCGGAGCCGTGGGGGTGGGGGTTGTGTGTAGCCAATAGCGTTAACTGATAAGCACTCGCTTATTGGTTAATCGTTTAATTGACTACACTGTTACAGTCCTAGACAAAGTTCAGAACCAGTATTCCGTCCTCCTCCTCAACCTGTCAGTTGCTCTTGATTGCACTGATTTTGCTTTTCTTGATATCTAGTTCCATTTGTACCTTAATCACTCCTTCAGCATCCTCATTGTCCTCATCTTCCACAGCACTCTTCTCTTTGCTCCTTCTGCACCTTGTCTCTGCTCAGTCTCATTCACCAACCTAAATTCAGCTGTCATTTCTATGCTAATGACCCACAAATCTACCCCTTCTTCAGATCTGTCTTATCCTGTGCAAAGTGGGATCTTGACACCTCTCTCTGACATCTCCATGTGATGGCCAAGCGGGCAGCTTAATGTCAAAATGACTAAAACAAAGTTCCTAATCTTTCCCCTCCTATCATTCCCCTCTCTCCATGTTTTGATCACTGTGCATAAACAACATCATCTTTCCAATTACTCAGGCCTTTAACCTTTGTCTTAACCATCCCTTGGGTGCTAACATCCAGGCTGTGTCTGAATCTTGCTAGTCCTTCCTATGTAGCATCTCTAAAATACAATCTTTGCTGTCCATCCACACAGCTACAACTGTTCTCAGGGCTGTTATCATCTATGTTTTGATTACTGCATCCTTAATTCTACCCTCAATAAATGCAATGTTGCCTACTAGTATAGATTTTGATTTTTGTCTGCATTCTATCTCCTCGCTTATCACTTTG
The DNA here is from genome assembly GCA_032595735.1 of Pelochelys cantorii. Classification (NCBI taxonomy): domain Eukaryota; kingdom Metazoa; phylum Chordata; order Testudines; family Trionychidae; genus Pelochelys; species Pelochelys cantorii. The sequence continues at coordinate 251,776,231 of CM064326.1, read as the reverse complement.
GCACTCTCAAATGGCTCTTCCTTTCTCTATCAGACTAAGCATAATCTACTTTTCTAAACTTTTCAAGGCCCTTCAAAGCCTGTTTCCACCCTCCCTATCTTCTCTCCCATTCTGTCAAGATGTCAGCTCCTACCTCCAATCAGCCAATGATGGCAACCTCTATTACCCCATTCTTAGATTTTCAAACAAGAACGTTTGTGCTTTCTCCCAGGCTGCCACTCTCATATGGGAGGTAGGCCCCATAAATATCTAGAAAACTTACTCAATTATCTTCCTCAGATCCCTCCTTAAAACTCTCCTTTGGGGTGATGCCTACCAAGAAACTGACATTGGTGAGGCAGCTGGTGTGATGATGAGGCTGATGACCCATATTGCCTCTTTCTTTTGTCTCTTGTTCCATATTCAGATTGTAAACTCATTGGAGGAGGGACCGTCACTTTGTCCTGTGTTTGTACAGTGTCTAGCATAGTGAGACCTGGTTCCATGATTGGAGATCCTGGATGTGACAATAATACATATAATGTTTGGCAGTGCTTGGGGCTGGGGTGGACTTACAGAATGATAAAATTATTTAGGGTTTTGTGAATCACAGGGCAGAGTTGGCACCCTGCAATCAGCCCCGGTGCCAATTCTGCCCATACATCTACACCAGCGATTTCATCACTGGACCCAACCACATCAGCCACCAAATCAGAGGCTCATTTAACTGCACATCCACTAATGTGATCTATGTGCCATCAAATGCCAGCAGTGCCCCACTGCAATGTATATTGGCCAAACTGGACAGTCTCTACGGGAAAGAATTAATGGACACAAATCAGATATCTGAAAAGGCAATACATAAAAACCTGTTGGAGAACACTTTAATCTTCCTGGACACTCAATAATGATCTCCAAGTCGCTGTTTTGTTTCAAACCAATTCCACAAGCCAAATACACAGAGAAAGTTTGGAACTTAACTTCATTCACAAGTTTTATTCTTATGCAAATGATATGAACCACGGCTGGCTCTTACATTATCTTCCACATTTTAATGACTTAACCAACCAACCAAACAATGAAGGTGCTAATGGTTCTTATCAGCCTCTTGTAACTATTTGAACTATCTACTCACTGTCTCTTTTTTTTTCCTCCCCTCCTTTTTTTCCTCTTTTTTTCCTTCTCCCTCCCCTTCCTCCTTCCCTTATTTATTCTTGGATCTGGACTTCTAACACTCCTGTCATCTGAAGAAGTGGGTTGTGCCCATGAAAGCTCATGATACCATCTATATGTTTTGTTAGTCTTTAAGGTGCTGCTACACTATTTGTTGTTTAAGTTTTTCTTGAAAATTATAGTTTGTAATAAAAATCTATAGAAAGAATCTTGTAGATAAGTATATCCAGTCAGCTTTTAGAATAACCTCTTATAGATCTCCATTCAATTGGTATAGAGCCCTTGTTATTTAATCACTATTATGCTGTTTAAGACTCTCTCATGAGGGAGGAATGCAGCGCCAACTAGTACTGCAAATTGTTTCTCACTGGAGAGATTTCCAGATGCTGACTTTGAACCACAGTCCACATCTATGGCCTTGATGCAGAAATTACGAGGTGCAGTTCTAGGACCTGTGTTATGCTGGAGATCAAACAAGATGCTCACAATTAACCTGTCTAGCCTCAAAATCCATGAAACCTGCCGAGAGTTCTGTGTGGGTAGGCCCCCACAGTGCTCTGATGAAGAGATTGGGGCTCTACATGGATACAGATATTAGGGTGAGTAGAGCAGCTTGCAGGATCTAGACCCTAGTTGGAAAACATTAGGCAAGTTTCCAGTTCTCAAATCCTGAGTCCACTGTGTTTAAAGCCAGTCAAAAGGAGTTCTTCTTTTCTACTTTCCCTGACCCTTTTCTGTTCCTTTGTAATGTCTTTGTATTATTCCTTGTGATCTTGCAGTAAGATCTTCAAAAGGGGGACTACTTTCTCTGGAGATTTATTTTTCATTGTGCTTAGCATAATGGAGCTATGACTGGAGCCTAGGGGCATTAGAACATTAAATAACCACAATGGTAGACAGAACGTTAATCATGACTTCTTACTCAGAAAGAGAAAAACCTACAGCTTCTGCAGGGATCAAAGACTTCTTAGAGTATGGGATGTTCTCCCTAAAGAGACTTTATTTTATTACAAAAGAAAAAGGGAAGGTGAAATCTTGTTAGAATGGATGTTAATCTAATTTCTGTTTTTAAAAGTATTTTGGCCTTTTATTTTTCTTCTCTCGTTGCTCATCAGGAAGCAGAGCAGGCAGAGTCCTTTGGCAAGAAGCCAGGTACCTTAAATGAAGTGTCTAATATGAAAAGTTGCATCCATCACCATCATGTCTCAAAATGTAACAGAGCCAATCAGAAAAGGAGTTTAAGCCTTTTGCCAATAACACAGGACATCTTTGGTGGGTGCTTAAGACTTTCTATTGGGCAAAATGTTTTGTGGAAAATTGAATTTTCTGTCAAAAAAAAGTTTTTTGATGGAAAACTCTGTTAATCATTGCAGCATGACTGACAGCACAAAGGCCAGATTGTTGAAGGGCTCTTGACATTCACCAGAGCGGGCAAATTTTTCAGAAGAGCTTAGCATGTTGGTTATTGAGTCCCTCTATAAATCTGCCTCTTCGCCTACGTCTACACTGCAACCAGGGGTGTAGTTTGCAAGTCCTGTAGACATACCTGGGGCAGCTTTAATCTAGTTAGCTCAGGTACCTGTCACAATATGGATGCAGCATTACGGGCTCTACAAGTCCCTCCCCCAAATCACCTTCAGGTTTGTACTGGCATTCCTAGCCCATGCTGAAGACCATAAGACCATGATACAGCATCCTCATCACTACTTTTAGAGCACTAGCTAGATGAAAGCTAGTGCAGGTATCCCTATCTAAGCTACAAATTACCCACCAGTTGCAGTGTGGTAGAGTGGTGTTTTTTTTTAATTAATTCTGCCTAAATGAAAGTTGAATTCTTCTAAAAATGTGGCCCCACTTGTGAGTGCTGAGCACTGGAAAATCAAGCCCTGAACTCTTCTGAAAGATTGGTCTTGTGATGAGAGTAGGAGAAGATGCAGAGAAGGACGTTACTAACAGGCAGGCATGAATGGGACAGGAGAGGTGGAAGAAATTAGAGTAAAGATATTATAGGGCTTGGCAATGATCATTGGTAGTGGGCAGTTCATTCTCAAGGCCCCAATTCTGCTGCTGTAGAAGCCAGTGACAAAACTCCCCTTGACTACAGAGGGGCAGCAATAAGTCCCAAAGAGGTGGTCTCTCCAAGGTAGGGTTAAGGTGCATGGCAGGCAATAGCATGTACAGAAATTTTGCACCGTGGCTGCTTATTGTACTTCTTCAGTGGCTTCCAATCCAGCACCTTTCTCCAGGACTAACTTCACATCAGAAGTAGAGGAACTTGCTTGTACTCTTCATAACCAAAGCCTTGCTCCTAATTATTAAACCCCTCATCTGGTAGGTGTTGATACTGGGAATTAACTTGAAAGGGATGTGATAACCAAGGGCCATACATATCACTCGGTTTTCAGCAGAGCTCCCCTTGGAAATATTTCCCTCTATGAGCATCTCCTGAATTTTGAGCCAATTTCTCCAGTAGCCATGGCAACAGCCTAAATCTCACTCCCTTTTTGTGATTTAAGCAAGCATTATTTAAAATCTCCTAAATAAATTATGCTAAAACTACCCTGAGTTTTTCTGAGAGCAAAGTTGGGCAGCTCGCCATGCGAGTTAATTTAATCACTTTACAGCTCCCACTAAATACATAATTCAAGATATGCATTTTAGACAAGTCCTTGAAAGCTCTGAAGGATGTAAAGAAAAGAGAGGGATTGTCTTGGCACAAATCATCTGAGTGAATCATTTTTATTTATGTATTTATTTATTTATTTATTTATTGAGGAGGAGGAGGAGGAGAGTGGATTCACTTTTGTCCAAATAAATAAATAAATAAATAAAACAATCAAACAAACAAAAAACCCCTTTTACCTATACAAGACTTCCCCATCTCACAACCCTTGGCAGTTATTGCTGAGACTTGAGGGCCTTGCACTGTTATGTTGAGAACTGTGACTTTCCTTCCCAGGTTGGGTCTCTTATCTTAGGGTATGTGTACGCTACAGAGTTTTGTCGGAAAAACAGCCATTTTTCCAACAAAACTTGAGGAACGTCCATACTGCAATCACATTCTTTTGCAAATAAATCGAAAGAACAGAGGGGTTTTGTGATCCTCATTCTACATTTGTAATCTGTATTCTATGAGGAAGAAGCCTTTTTCCGAAAGAGCTTTTTCGGAAAAAGGCATGTGTGGACAGGGAGGAGGGGTTTTTTCAAAAGAAGAGGCTTCCAGGAAATAGCACAGGTGCCCTGGTGGCTGCGCAATACAAAGTAATCACAACTCTATAGTTCCTGTCTCCTGGCCCCTCTTAAAGCTGCAGGCACCCTGGACAAGCTTTGCGGCAGGAAGATGGCCAGAGAACAGCACTTTACCATGCGGCTCTCCTGCCACAGGCCTTGCAAGCCATGTCCGAGCCTCAAGCCCCCTGCAACCCTCCCTGGCCCTCTCAGGGAGCAGCCCCGGGGGTCCCAGGACCCACTCCAGGGAACGAAGAGGTGTGCCCCATCCTGGTCTGGCCTGGAGATCCAGTCCCGCTTCGAACTGTGGGGCGAGGAGGAGACCTTACAGGATCCCCAGGCCAAGTGCCGGAATGTGGACATTTATGGCCAGATGGCCGAGTCCCTGGCAGAGCACGAACACCCACCCCGGACCTTGGAACAAGTCTGGAGTAAGGTGAAGGAGCTCTGCCAGGGACATGTCCGGGCCAGAGAGCGCAGCTTGTGCTCTGGGGCAGGACCCAACACCTGCCCCTACTACAAGGAGCTCCTAGAGATCTTTTCCACCCATCCTCATGGACTCCAGCCTGGAGACACCCGTCATCAGCCAGCCGGAGGTCTCCGTGGAGGAGGACCAGGAGGGCCAGGGCCAGCTAGCCACGGCACAGAAGAACGAGGAGGAGGAGACGGGCACCATGATTCTCTCCCTGGAGCCGGTGCAAGAAAGCCAGGACGTCTCCCAGGCCTTGCTGGATGTCTGGGAGGGCTCTTCAGGTGAGTGGTCTCACTTTCACACACACAGGGTAGGGGAGGCAGGCGCACAGGGGACGGGGGTGAGGGTCACTCGGTCTGGACATTGTGCTGCGGTCCGTGCATGTGCAACCACGTGCTGTGTTACTGTGTGGCATGTGGATGCAGGAGGCAGCCCCTGAGCCTGGGTGGGATCCTGCTGCCAGGCTCAGGGGAGGCCACATACATCCTGCCACAAGGAGGGGGGGCCACTCCAACTGGAAGCAGGCTAGCCACAAGGGCGCAGGCACGATGCCACACAGACCAAGGAGTGTCACACACAGCACAAGGGCATGCCTTCACGTGCGAGGCAGCAGCCGCTCCCACAGACAGCCCAGGGAGCCACACCTATGTGTGCAGACCCCTGGGAGGCCCAAGCTGCTCCTGGCTCCTCTGCCACCCATGAGGGGATTTCACTGTGGCCGCACACTTCCCTTGCCTGCTTGTCCATGCGCCGGTGGGGTAGGAAGCGGGCAGCACGGTCCTGTGGGCATATCGGGGCCCCTGTGAGACAAGGCCTGCTGTGCAGGCCCCACATGGCCTTGCATCCGGGACATCCCCCTCCTCTGGGCCGCAGACTGTTGGTCGCTGCTCACAGAGGAGGGCATGGCCTCAGGGACAGTGTCTGCAGGGATGACTGACCGTCCCTCCATCTTGTGTGTTCTCCACAGCCAGATCAGCCAGGACTGAGGGCCGGGCCACACCACCGCAGCCACCCGCCAGAGCCCAGGGAACCCGAAAGCACACCGGGGTGCACAAGAACCTGATGTGCCACCATATCAGTGTCCTTCGTGACATCCACCAGATCCTGGCATGCAAGGTCCGTGCCAACTTGGAGTGGCAGAAGCGTGCCTGGGACCAGTTAATGCAGCAGTGTGACATGTGTGTCGTCATGTCCTGCATGATGGCACACCTGCCTGATACCACTGCTCCTGGCTTGCACCCTCCTGTCCCTCCGCTATGCCCATTCCCTGTGCGCCTGCCCCCCCTGCTATGCCTCTGCTCCCTTCCCTAGCAATGCCCCAAGTGATGCCTGTGGCCCCTCCCCCGTTCCCCCAGCAATCCTGTTCCCACTCCAGATCCCCCTCCTGTCCACCCCACTGTGCTCCCCGGACCCTCACAACCCCGATGAGGTCCCCACATCCGAGGTAGCACATCAAGCTGCCCCCTCCTCCTCCCAGTTCTGAGTTCCCCTCCCCCCAGTTCTGAGTCCCCCTCCCCCTCCCCACCTTTTCTGAATCTTTAATTAATAAAGTCTGCAGTTTTTTTAAACCAAACTGGTGTGTTTATTGGGAGGCCAGGGAAAGGGCGAAGGGAGGGGTTGTGGTGGGGAAGGGATAGGGCCGCAAGGCAGAAGCTCCTAGGGAGGAGGCCCTGGGAAGAGTTACTGGGGTCCTTGAGAGAAACTCTCCCTCAGGGCCTCCCAGATGTGCACCCCGGCCTGATGGGCCTGGCGGATGGCAGCTATCCGCGTCTGCTGGAAAGCTCACCCCTTGTGGCCGACGTCTGCTCCCCACCCCAGGAGGAAGGCCTCCAGCTTCCTGTACAGGCTAGAGTTCCTGAACACTCAGGCATCATGTGCCCTGCCCAACCACCTGACAAAAATGTCTGTAAAATGTTCCCGGTGGTCGACCAGGGCCTGCAGCACCATGGAGAAGTAGCCCTTTCGATTGATGTACTGGACTGCTCGATGGTCCAGCACATGGATCGGGATGTGGGTCCCATCAATCGCTCCCCCGCAGTTTGGGAACCCCAGGGCAGCAAATCTGGCCATGGTCACGTCCAGGTCTCCCAGATGGATGACCCTCCACAGCAGGATAGAGTTGATGTCCCTCACAACCTGCAGGAGGAGACAAAGAACCACACAAAACAGAGAGCGAGAGAGGGGATGCCTGAGCCCTTGGGCGGTGCCCGCCCTGCTCTCCTCCCCTGCCTCTCCCAACACTCCAGGAGCCACCTCCCATGAGGCTGCCCTCCCCCCCGCCCCAGCAGCAAGGCTGTGTGAGGGCAGGATGGCACAAGCCCCCGGTGATGGGTCTTCCCCCCCCATGCTCCACCCTCCCACAGCCCCTCTTTCCCGAGGGTCCCCCTTATGCAACACTCTCCCCATCCCCCTGCAGGGACTGCAGCCTGAGAGCTCCTTACCTCCTTGAGGAAGGGCCCCAACAGTGGACTTCCCCATGCCAAACTGGTTGCCCACTGACCGGTAGCTGTCAGGGGTGGTGAGCTTCCAGAGGGCAATTACGACCTGCTTCTCCAGGGGGATGCTGGGCTGCAGGTGGGTGTCGCGTCTCCAGAGGGCAGGGACGAGCCAGGCACATAGCTCCAAAAAGGTGGCCTTCCACATGCAGAAGTTTTGGAGCCACTGCTGGTCATCCCATCGCTCCATGACCAGCCAGTCCCACCACTCCGAACTGGTGTTCAGCCTCCAGAAACGCCTCTCCACAGTGGGATGCAATTGCTAGCATGGAGCAGCCGCAGCCACAGAGAGGGTCACCAGAATGAGCTTGGGGTCCTGGTCGTGCAGGACTAGGAAGGCAGCTGGCAGAAAGTGCTGCAAAAACTGTAGCATGGCCATGTGGGGCCATCGCATGCCCAGGGGCAGCTCTGGCTCCATGGCTGAAAGCAAAAAGCTGTGGCATCCAAAAAAGAAGAGGCCAACCACAGCAGGCACTGCGAGAGCTTTGCTGTCCCTCGAAGAGGTAGCAAGCACACAGCAGAAAGGGCTGTACAGGGGGTCCCTTTAAGCGCGTGTCTCTGCAAGGCTCCGGCACCAGCACTTGGAAGCAACTGGTGACCTAAAGCCCTGGCTGACGTGGTTCTGGGTGGCCTTTTATGTGAGAGAGCGTCCAATCAATCTGGACGCTCTCTCGTAGAAGTGCATTGCTTTTTCAATGCACTTCTGTGTGTGGATGTGCTCTTTCACAAGAAGTTTTTTAGGAAGATCTCTTCCGAAAAAAGCTTCTTGCACACAAAGCCTGCAATCTAGACATAGCCTTAGGGAGCAAGGATTGCTGTGTTAGTAACATACTCAGCCCATGGGTAGTGGCAAATACCTTATGTCATTCAGGGTACGTCTACACTAGCTCGTTAGTTCGAGCTAGGTAGGGTAAGGAGGGCAACCGGAGTTGCAAATGAAGCCCGGGATTTAAATATCCCAGGCTTCATTTGCATCTTCCCGGACGCCGCCATTTTTAAATCCCCCTTAGTCCGAACTCCGTGCCCACGGCTACACGTGGCACGGACTAGGTAGTTCCAATTAAAGATCCTAATTTGAACTACCGTTACCCCTCATTGCAGGAGTGTAGTGTAATGGTGGTGAATTGTTTTGTTTTCTTTTTTTTTCCCCAAAAAATTGCCCCTGTGTTGATGTGATCACTTATGGAGGAAGAACCCAGAGGGACTAATAATATGGGGAGGGGGCTTTCCACTGCTCAACAACGTGCAGGTCCTGCAATGTGCAGCTTTCCGAATGAGTGGGGCTTGAGGTTGCAGCAAGCTGGCTGCTTCCCTTTAGGGGAGGTTGCATTGCTCCATAGCTCTGCCACTGCAGCCTTGCCATTCACAGAGGCCGAGAGACAAAGCTCAGTCATTCCCAAACAGCTTTCTTGTGTGTGTTTGGGGGGGGGGGTTGGGGGGTTCAGGAAAGGAAGAGAGAAATATTTTAACTTCTTGCCCTGCATCACTGGAGAAAATGAAATGATTGTTTTTGCAGGGAGAAAGCTGCTATTTCACCACAGGCATTTTCCCATCTGGGGTCAAATAATGAGAATTCCCAATTTTATACATTTATTAACCGGAAGTCCAGCTCCCACCTCAGTACTGTCTGGATGTCACTTGTATGAGCTGCAAATCCTGCCTTTTTCTTTGTTTCTGTGTCTGTTTCTAGGAGGGCTGACTTCTGTGCAGACACTGACTTTTCTGAACTATCTTGTCTGCTACCATCAGTGTAAATAAATATCATGAGAACCCAGCCCTTCACCGCACGACAGGATGTCAAAGTGTGACTGTTTGAATAGAAAAGAGCTCCAAGTGTGAAACAGTGTCTCCGTTGCCCTGTGTTCTGTCCTGCCCACAGAACATTTCTATTTTTCATAACATATTGGTATCAAAGGAAGATGGGAGGCATTTGTTATTTTGCTATATTGATTTCCCTGGACAGAAATCGCCTTCAGTGCTTTACTTCTCACCATGCAGTGCAATGATACCACCAATCTGGAGGGGAATATTCTGTTTTGGGTTATGGATGGTTGCACCAGAAAAAATTTGTGGGGAAGTGTGGGATGGGGGTTTACAAGCAGAGAATCCATGGTTCCCTTTCCTCTGTGTAAACTGGAGGCTTTTGACTAAAACAGTAACACAATCTGGGGGGTTGCCTTCCCCTTTCTCAGTGAGAGGCATTAGGGAAAAGCCTGCCAGCGGAGACAGAAATCTCTGACATCCGAGCCAGCACATCAGTTGTTTTACTAAATTATTCATCCTGCTCCTGTGATAATATAGATATAAGGAGGAGCCTAATTAAATTTACTAGCTGACTTCAGCCAATAGGGTGATAAGGATCCAGGACTGTGGGATGATGATGAATCCTACCAGTGTGCTGTGAATACAAAGCAGAGGAAGGGACTTGCAGTTTGTGTGCAGGCGGGGAAGAGAACGAGTCAAGGGCCTTTGGATTAGCAGACTAAGGAAAGGTAAGAAAGTGAGCAGAATGGGATTCATCAGTATAATGCAGAACCTGTCTATGTGTCATTTTTTTAAAATATAACCTATGTAGATTATTTTCCTGGGAAGTCTGAGGGAGGAAGGGATTGTGTGCACATACTCACACAAGATATGTAGTGGTTGTCTTTGTCTATATATACACATTACATATGTATAAAATATACACACACACACAATGTCTATATGCATGTATTTGTAGATGTTTGTGTTGTCTATGAATGCAGCAGTGATCTAGAAAATGTGTATATTATAAATGCAGTAAGAAAAGGTGATGTCTGATGAGCTAAAGACATTTAGATTAAACCTAGATGTGCAGAAAGCTGATTTGAGGAACATGGGACTGCACAGATTGCCAGTCAGATATTTGAAATGAAATGAAGCAGGGATGTAAAAGCTGCTGTATAATAATCAATGAAACATGTGATGAGATGTGGGAATGAGAGTAGAGAAGGCAAACTAGAGCACTGGTCACAGCAGGTGGAGATAAATGGTGAGCGGTCTGTAACTGGATGCTCTAACATGGGAGAGAAAGTGTGAATGACTAGGAAAGGCAGTTATTTCTATCTGCTGCTGATCTGCCTGTATCTACGGAGTGGGAGAGAAGAGCAATCAGACTAGCCTAAATGGTTGATTAATCAGCTTATACTTTCTAGACCTTGTCATAAATCTGTCCCCTAAATAACTGTCTACTGATGTATATCCACAGACTTTAATTCCCTCTTCTAATCACATGAGATGTGGGTGGGCAGCTCTCAGATGGGGAGATGTTGAACTGGAACCCACAAATTCACATTATCTGGAATAGAAGGAGGATGCAAATTAACACAGTAGATTGGCATCGACATCACTTTTTATGTACCTTCTTGTTTCCCCTATTAAAAGAAGATGATCTAAATCAGGTTGTGATAGTTCTGTCAAGAATGTGTTTCTTTAGGATGACTGTCACTAGGCAATGTAGCGCTAAGGCACAGAGTGGTGTTTGTGGTGATGACTCACAAATTAAAAATTGGCATTTTAAACAGATAACATCCTTTCATCTAGTTAGCAGAGGGTTGTCCCACTGTCTAAAGCCTAAATCCATTTCTTTTAATGAGTTGGTCTATATCCCAATATATAGCACTCAAGGGCTTATTCCCTCTTCCTGTTTTTATCTCCCTGCCCCCCAACATTCCTTCTCTGTTACGGGGCTCCAAGAGGAAAACATTTTTCCTTCCATGCTCCCTCCAAAATTGCAGGCCAAATGGAACAGTGTAACCCACTAATCATGTTTTACATCAGTTGGAACTTTATAGACTCTTCCAGTAAGTTCCAGAAAAAACAGAATCTCTGTCCAGAGAGCATCATTCACTCTGAGCATCATCAAGTCTCCCTACAAAGAGAGCAGGCAGACAGGCATGAAAGAAGTGTGTGGATTTACTGCCTTAGAACCCAGATTTCTCACACTGGTTCAATTGAAGTAAAAACTGACCTGACTCCTTGACACCAAACCTTTTATAAGTTTAGTTCACTCACCGCCACTCCCAGATATCTCCACCTCTTCTGGCTTCCTCTCGAGGCCAGGAGATGGGGGAGGTCCCAACATGGCTGATATTCCATCCATAATGCACCCTTTCCCCAGATTATCTGTACATCATTTTTGTAATATGGCTGTTCTAGATGTCTCTGGTGAGAGCTGATATTGGGAGGATAATATTGGGTATGATTCTCCACTGCCTTGCTGCATTTATACCATTGCACCCTGAGAACCAAAGTGGCTGTAAAATCACTACCATGTTGATCTCAGAGCACCTACTTTGCACAGGTGAAAATGACTTAACGTTAGATGGGACAGTGGTGAATCAGGTCTCTTGCACTATGTGTAGTGTTTGTATTCAGTGACAGAGCACCAGCAAAGAAAGTGCTGAAGATAGTAAGCTATAGCCCCTAGTAAGGACTGAATAATGCTGTCTTCACTTCATCTGAATGAGCTAAGCTGATTCAAGTGGGTGTCTACTGTATGGTGTATTTTTGTCACTGGCTGTTCTCTTTCATATGCACTGTGCTACTTTTTTGGGACCTTAAGTGGAAGAAAACCATAATAGTATCAGAAACAACGAGGAATCCTGAGGCACCTTAAAGACTAACAGATTTATTTGGGCATAAGCTGTTGTGGGTATAAATCACTTAGTCAGAGACATTGGAGTCTCCAGTGCATCTGATGAAATGGTTTTTACTCACAAAAGCTTATGCCCAAATAAACCTGTTAGTCTTTAAGTGCTACAGGTCTCCTTGTTGTGTTTGCTGATACAGACCCCTCCTGAGAATAGTATCAGAGTTTGAGTTCAAGTTTCAAAACACCCACAACAGCCAAGTGAGCTGAGAAGGAAGCAAAACAAGTTTGTCCATCCCTAAATAAAACCCGCTTCAACTTGGGCTCCAGAGATGCCACTGCTCCAGACTGAATAAGAATAATTAAGTCTCCTATATCTTTAATGAGATTGTCAGAGCCTTCATGCAAAGAGAGCTCACAGTTTAAAAAAGGATGCCCTACCTAAGCAGCTCATGCTGGTGTTTAAAAGGAGACTGTCTGCCTCTTGCTGCTGGACAGTTGCCTACTGCTCCTCGAGAGATGCTCATAGGGAATTCAGTGAGGGGGGTGAGGGGAAGCATTCTTGATGACACCACAGCAGTTGTAGACTGGGATTTGGTTGCAGCATTTATCCCTGGTTGGGTGAATACATTGTTTGCTTCTGCCTGGGTGCCAGCAGTGTGGTTCAGAGGTGGGCAAAATGCCAGATTATTCCCAGGGAAGCTAACGTCATTGGCAATTCACTGGTGGCAGAAACCATGCTTCTAAATCAGAGGTCGCACTCCCTGTTAATTGCTGAGATGATTAATTCATGCAATGATATCATAATTTTCATCGGCTGAGGTTATGAATTGTATTCACAAAGGTCATGGAGGGATACGAGGCTTCTGCTCATTTTAATGTTGTTAAAATTATTACTGTGCTCTAGTTACTGCCTCCTCCTAACAGTGGCCTCCTGTCCTTTTGAATGATACTGGCCTTGTCAATGCTTGCCCCTTGCCAAAATGGGCTTGGGTGTAATGCAGGACAGAGGCCACCAGGAAGTCTACAGTATGAATGAGAATGCTGAGTGAGTGGCCCTAACCTGGCTACACTAGTTGTGCAAACAATGAGTTCTAATCCGTAGTTCTAATCCAGTTGTTGATACCGGAGGGTAGTAAGGGTGCTATCTGTGTTTGAGTTAATAAAGATATACTAGGCTGAATAGCCCTTTCTCTCTCCTACCGTCCTAGTATCTAAGGCTACGTCTAGACTGCAAGCCTCTTTCGAAAGAGGCTTTTTTGAAAGATACTTTTGAAAAAGCCTCTTTCAAAAAAGAGCATCTAGACTACAACCAGTACTTTTGAAAAAGCAAGCCGCTTTTTCAAAAGAGAGCACCCAGGCAGTCTGGATGCTCTCTTTTGAAAAAGCACAGTTTGCATTACATAGCACCTTTTTTCAAAAGAGCACTTTCGAAAAAAGGAGTTCTTCCTCATAAAACGAGGTTTTCTGTGGTTGAAAAAACTGCTGCGTTCCTTTGATTTACTTTTGAAAGAATGCAGCAGCAGTCTAGACGCAGGGGAAGTTTTTTCAAAAAAAGGCCACTTTTTTCGAAAAAAGCCTGTAGTCTAGACACACCCTAAGCAAATAATCAGCTTGGCTGCAGTTGCTGAGTTTATAGTAAATAAACTCTTCTTTGGTTTTAAGCTTTGGTGTTTGCAAGCCTAGGGAATGATTAGTTGCCAATTAGAGTTGTCCTGAAGTTGTTTCAATACTGAAATTCTTGGTTTGAAAAGGTAAACACAAGTGAAGGGAAGTAATATAAACTGCTCCTCCTCACTCACTTGACATTTTTCCTGCTCCCTCTGCCATCTCCTTTTTCACTGATGTCTGATCCTCCCCAATGGTCCACAAACCTCTTGTCTTCAGTTTTCAAAACTGAATTGGTGAGGAGGGGTTGAGATCCTTCCAACTGAAAGACAAGTGCTGGTGCGAAAAGGGTCACTTTCCATTTAAGTCGTGTGGAAACTTGGCTTATTCTTCATCCTATATTACCCCTCCCCACCACCTGCCCTTCGCATTAGTGTTGGACTTTTCCTGCTTCTCTTTATGGGTACGTCTACACTAGCCCCCTAGTTCGAACTAGGGAGGCTAATGAGGGTGACCGAAATTGCAAATGAAGCATGGGATTTAAATATCCTGCGCTCCATTAGCATGTTCCCAGGCAGTCACCATTTTGGAAACTGACTAGCCCAGAATAACTGCCCGCGTCTACATGCGGCAGTGAAACGGGAGTTCGAAGTAAACCCCTTAACTCGAATTAGCTGTTAAACCTCATTCCACAAGGAGTAACAGCTAATTCGAGTTAGGGGTTTACTTCGATATTTCAATCCCGCTCTTCATTTGCAATTTCGGTCGCCCTCATTAGCCTCCCTAGTTTGAACTAGGGGGCTAGCGTAGACGTACGCTATGAGAGTGAGAAGCCAAGGTGGCGTTTTTGTTGCTGACAGACAATGAGAAAATTCTGATTACTATGAATCCTCTTTGGCAATTGGCTTCTTACTCAATTAGAAAGAGGTCTGCATGTTTACAATACAGTTATCAAGGAATAACTGGTGATTATGCAGATCCCAGCACTCAGTCTAAAACTGGCAGGCAGCCAGTTGGCAGAGGAGTGTGTATTGTATAGTGACTGAGAAATAACCCACAATGATTATGCAGCTCGGATACCCCTAAGCAGGGTGCAATGTAGCCCTGCTACTGTTCGTAACAGGTTGACAGTGGCCAGGAGGAGGGTGAAATATCCCTAGAAGCTGTGCCTGTAATTTAAACCCTGCTGAAGGAAACAAATAAGAGGGTGGCCCTTGTAAATGACATATTGCTTGAGGTGGCCTGCAGGCTTGTTATGGCTTGTGTTCCAGATTAAAGTGCTCTGTATACGCCTGCTGATAAGGGCTAGATTCTACTTTGCTGAGTGAGAACGAGGGCTTGGGGAAGGCTTTCCACTACCCAAAGTCCTCTCGAGTTTGGTGGTGGGGTACTTTGGATGGAGACTTGCTGAAACAAAGGCAGCATGGACAGGTGATCTGTGAGGTACCAGTTCTCCAGAAAAATGGGGGTGTCGTTTTTAAATGAACTCTGAAGGCAATGGCCTGCTGTTTAACAGGTTGGTTTTATGTTCACTGGTAACTTTTATTTCTCTATTCCATTGTCAGGTTTCATTGGGCTTTTTTCCCTCAGCAGAGCCCTCCTTAGAAGGCACTCAGCTATGACAGCAATGGGGGCTATGGGAAGTGCTCAGCTCAGTTTAGAATTGATTGACTGGCTGCAGTGGTGTAGTGTGGGGAAAGGAATTTAGTCCCCCTCCACTCCCTGTCATCCCTCGGCTCGCCTGCTCCTCCTCCTCCCGCCGGCGCCGGCTGGAGCCTCCTCCCCACCTTGCCATCCTCAGCCCGACCCTCCTCCATCTCTGCCGGAGGGTTAGTGCATGCGGGAGCCGGGCCTCAAACTGGAGGGGGTGGGGGAAGACATGGTACAAGCGCCCCAGGGTCGGGCTCAGCTGTGTACCAGGTTCAGGGTCCCGCCGTGCGGCAGTGGTGGCGGGGTGCAATTTTTGCCTTTGCCCCTGGGCACATAACACCTTCGCTATGCCTCTGACTGACTGTACATTAAGTGCTGCAGTAAATAAAGGAAGCATTTACTTTATTTTTAAATGTATCTACCAACCCTCCGGGATTACACCCCTTGTTTTAAAGTACCTAGCTCCCAGTACTGAGAGACACTTTTAAAAATGCCACTTCTGAAAGTTAGCCATCTCCTTAAGTGCCTATGAACCCCACTCCACCATCACAGTATCTGAGTGCCTCACACGCATTAATGCATTTATCCTCACAGCACTCCTGTGTGGTGGGGAAGTTCTGTTATCCCCAATGGGCAGAGGGGAACTGAGGCACACAGCAACTCCGGGGTATGCAGATCTACCCAAACTAGCTTTAAACTAGGTACCTCAGGTCCCTGGAGCAGTGACAGTGCAGGCTGGCCCTGCAAGTGGTTATCCACAGTTCCACGTGGCCTTGCACAGCCTGTGCTGAAGTGCATGGTGCTGTGCCTTCACTGCTTTAATACCCAAGCTAGCTAGACTGAAGCTAGCTTGAGTATATGCCCACAAGCTGCCGTCACACCTCATGTATCCTAAGCAACATGCCCAGGGGCGTCCATGATGGAGCAGAGACTAGAACCCATATCTCTCCAGTCTCAGGCTAATCCTAGCCCTTGGATCATTATTCCTCTCTGACTGATTTTTTGGGTCAAAAAACAATTTTGAATTATGTAATTTACTTATTTTGGCAACTTTTGTCCTAATTCTGAGTGCTAGTGTCCCGTTACCTATTGAGACTATAGACGACCTGTCCAATCTAAGAGCGACACGCAGATCTATGGATTAATTTAGATTATTTTACGATAGTAATATAGCTTCTGTGCAGGTTCAGTAACTGAGATTCCTGTTTCATTGTAACAACCTCACATGCACATGGCTAAACTGGAACGTTTCATGGAAGAAGTGAAGCCTTCCAAGGGCAATGGTTTGTGATGTCTGGGGCCTCCATGGTTTGCACATCACTGTAACAACACTGATTGGACATTTTCTGCTGGAACTTTCCTTGGTCAGAAAATGCCAATTTGTCAAAAGAGAAATATTTCTGCAAAACATGTCAACTTTGAAAACTCATTTCCAAAGAAAAAATGGGGAAAGAGATTTGATAAGATTAAAACATGCTTCGCGATTAAACATTTCAATTTTTGCTCTATTTTTTAAATTTTATAATCCATAATTTCATGGGAAAATTTGTTTTCATCCTGTTTTGGAAGGAGAGAAATGTCAAAATCATTAACACTTCCTCTTCTCCCAGAAATGAAAAACCCAGTTCCCACACAGCGCTAGTAAATACAGAGATTTCTAACAGGGCCAACCTCAGTGCAGCTCCGTATGCCTGGCCAATAGGGAGTATCCCTTTCTATCACCTGGTAGAGTTACTGCTAAGGGGTCTCCAGTCTCCTGATCTGAGCAATGTAAACTTAGGATCCTGGTTATATCAGGGACTGCCTTGGTAATTGTGATCAGTTGAAGCACATGAGTTGACAGCCTTCCAATATGAATAAGATGAGGCTGGTGGTGGTGGCAGGGTGTTATCCTTGACTCTGAAATTCTCTTCCCCCTGCCCCACCCCCCGGTAACTTAGGCCTTACCCCTGCCTCTCTTCATACCCCTGCTGTACCCCACTCCCACAGGTTTTTCGTTGGTTTTTTTTTGCATAAGTCTAACCCGCCACCCATGCCCAGGGTCCCAGCACTGTCTGCCCAGCACCAGGGCCTCCCCTCCTGGTCCTGGACTTGCAGTGCAGGCTACAGGACCCATGCCCAGTGCTCTGCTCCTGGTCCTGCATATGGAGTTCCAGCTGCCACCAGACCTGCACCCAGGGCTATGCCCTGGGCCCTGCTCTCAGAGATTCAGTTCCTGGCTGCCACAGGCCCTGTGCCCGGGGCTCTGTGCACAGCTCCACACCTGCAGTCCATATACTGGGTTTTGGCTGTCGCGAGGTCCCAGCCTTGATCTCCTTAACCCTGTCTTTGTACCCCCTCCACACCCATATCCATGGCTGGAGGGTATCAGCTCTGTGAAGTGGGGGACATACACAGAATTAAGGGGGGGTAAGGTAAAAAAATTGGGGTGTTTTTCAGCACACCCTCGCGCCACTGCCTGCCCCATCTCTTCCTGCACAGTTCCCTCTCCTCCCCCAAGCATGACGCATCCTATCAACCCCCCTGCACATCACAAAACACGGTTAGCTGGGATGACTTTAAGTGAGGAGTTACTGTATGCTGTAAAATTAATCTGCTTTTCCATTGTCGGGTCAAGTGAGTGATGGAGCAGGGAGCAGAGAAGTTTAGTTAGATGGACTTGGAGGTCTCTTGATATTTCTCATTTTTCTCTTAAGTAGTTGTACAGTACAACTTGTGCAGCCTTTGGCGCTGCACAGGTATGGTCCCTTTAAAATGCAAAAATAACTGGATTTATTTTTAAATAAAAATAGGAATAGGCAGGCTGCAGAAATGACAAGCTCATGGAGTAGCCAGCCCAATGGTTGGGACATTTATATGAGGGAGGAATCAAAGAGGGACAAAACTGGGAGGAATCCTCAATCAAGGACTGCTGCTCAAACTGAAAACTTCCCTCCCCTCATCACTAAACTTGGGTGCTGCAACTATTCTTAGATAGCCATTTAATAGCTCTTGGATAGCAGAGGCGATGCTAACCCACTGAGGACTGTAAGCAGGAATATTCCCCCCACCCCCCCCACACACATACAATATATAAAAGTGAATGGAGGGCAGGGGACCAGAGTTACTTGGGGCTACAGACAATTGCTTGGTTTACTTATGCCTAGTGCTGGCTCTGTTTGCTAGTTAAGTGACAATCTTTAAATACCTCTGAGTAGGAATATCATTTTAATGTGAGTTATTAACTATCAGGGGGCACTGATAGCCTCTGCAGGCACCTAAGCATGGGGGGGAGGGGGGGAGAGAGTGGCTCCATACTCCCAGAAAGGACAGGGCCACATGAGGAAGGGGCAGGACCAGGGCAGCCAGTTCTCTCTGTTGCCTGGAGCACACCATGCTGCCCCCACCCCCAGCCCTTAGAGCTGCCCAGAGCATGCCACTCCCCTCCCCAACCTGTTGGCAGCCCTGCTAGCTAGGCATCACTTTGCAGTGTTTTTCCTGCCAGAGCTTCACTGCTGCTGTAGCCCTCCGTATTCTAGATGCTCAGGCAGGTGCTGAGGTTGCAGCTAGGGACCAGTTAGGTCTGCAGTGTTACTGCTCTTTGTGAGTGGTGAACTCTCAGGAGGCTGTGGCTGCCCGTGACCCCCAAGGGATGGTGTCTGAAATGAAGCATTGTAACAAGAGGGAATAACGAGGACAGGCTGGAACACGGTAGACAAGGCAGCAGGCTCTGTAGCATGACAGCGATCACACAGCATGGCCACATTCACTATTCTGCTTTCAATGCAGTGAAAATCAAATCTTGCTTTACATTACGAAATCTGTAGGCTTCTTCCAGTAACAATCAGCCAGCAGACAGAGCATGGCAAAGACTCCTGTGCAGGAGTCTTAGGAAACTGGGTGTTTTCCCTATGTCCTGTAGCAACAGCTGATGTCTGCTAGCAAGCTCCAAGTATCCTCCCATGTATCCTCCTTTCCTAGCCCGAGTCTAGTGAGCTTCCCAGTACGGTAAAAGTCTTCTTCAGTCAGGCTTTTGGGTGGCGATTACTTTGGTTTTTTTTCTATTCCATTTTATGTTCTGATTAGAAGGCTGTCTTGGACCAGACAGAGTGAGTGTTGTTAGAAGGCAAGACTGTTTGAGTTAGTTTTGAATCAGAAGCTATGGACTTGATCCAGGAATCACTGAGTGAGAGCCTATGGATTGTGTTATGTGGGAGGCCCTTCCTGGCCTTAAAATCCATTAATTCGATATATTCTTTGTAACTGCTGTAAAGTTCTAAGCATGACACTGAGATGATGTCAAGTGCTTTTGTGATAGTTGAAGCTGCCTAGAAACAATCTTTGTCTTATAGAATTGTGCTTGTAATAGTTCAGCTGCTTCAGGGGGATTACAGGCTATCCACTAGCACATCTCTAGAGATATTTCTGTATCCAGTACACAGCAATATATACGGAATGTCATGCTGTGTGTAGGTGTCAGTCCTGCAATGGTCCACATGGGAAATGCCTATTGAGGTGTCTTCACTATAATTGTTCCAACGTCTTCAAGGAGCACAGGTGGGTGTGGAAGTTCTTTTACCCTCTTCCATATGGTACAGTTGGTACACCCACATACCATAAGAGCTTTATTTGTCGGGTGTGGAGAGGGGTACACACATGACTGGGAGTTCATCTGTGCTGGGCTTTCATAGTCCATGCACTCCTTGAGTTTCACTTCCAAATGTGATAGTATGAGTTCAAGGGAGACAGAGCCCTGCTCCATTCCCAGCTTTGTCACCTGCACAGAATTAACCATAATCTGTCCTAAATAAATTAATCCTGTACAAATGGAGGGGGATAATTGCATAGATAACTGCATAGATTAGTTTTGTAATCCTGTACAAACAGAGGGGGATAATTGCATAGATCTATGCATTGACTAACTCAACAGTTAGACAACGAATAGATTACTTTATGCATTGACTAATTGTTGAGTTGGGGACACAGGTTATTACATATTCTTTTGTGTTCAAAACAAAACCATTTCTTAGTTTTAAATATCTTCTGGTTATTGTAGAATATATTTATCTTCCTTATTATTCTGAAATTCATTACACACTTATTGCTAATAGTAGACTAATTCTGGGTTTGAGTGTCTTTTTTTTTTTACATTTATCTAGATTTTTCTGTGGAGTTTGGCATAATCTATCAGCCTCTCACAAACTTTAATAGCGTTATCTCCACAAAACACCTTTTAAGGTACAAAAGTAGTATTATTCACATTACAGATGGAGAAACTGAGGCACAAAGAGGCTAAATGACTTTCCCAAGGTCATACAGTACATCTGTAACAAAGCAGAGAATTTTCAGTCTAGTGCCTTAACCTCAAGATCATCCTTCCAAAAATATAATTTGGAATTATATATGAATGTATTATCTCTGCAAAAGTGTTGACTGCCATACTATAACATGTAATGGGATAAATTTTGCTCTCTATAGTAGCATTATGAACTTATGGAAACATGAGTGTAACTGAGGGCAGAATTTGGTACATTACTTATAGAGCCAGGTCAGATTCTATCAACAGATAAGAACAAGAGAGTGTCAATAGCTGGAGTGAATTGCTAAAAAGGATTTGGTTGGTTTCCGTTAACTCTCCATTGTCCCATGCCATCCTTTTAGAGAATTGAGAAAACAAATTACACTTCTGTTGGTATCTCTTCTGTACTTCTCAGCTTGGGAATGAAAGTGAGGGGTTGAGAATATAATGCAGATTATTAAAAGCTGGCCAACTCCAGCATGCACAGAAAGGGTAGTGCATTAGTCTTTTCAATTCTGGAGTCTTGGGTTTAAATTCTGAAGGAGGAATGAAAACAAAGCCAGTGAAACAAGAAGGAATAGCTAGTTTTAGCTTATTAGACAGCTTTTTTTTAAGGCGCTCCTTTTATATGCAGTCATACACATCTCTTTCCTCCAAATGACACCTCCAAACTGAGTACAAGTGGCAGTCAACAGGTATGTTTATAGGTCCCTTTGAGGTCAACTTATCTCTGACCAAATGATAATTGCCCCTTATTGTAAGAATACCTAGCACTTATTAGTAATGTAATCATAATCTGTGCAGAATTAACTACAGTGTTAGCTATCTGACAATATCAGGCCCGTTAGCTCTTTCCGCTTCCCTTATTGACACTCTCATCTCAGACTCAGTGGGTAACCTCATTTCTACATTCCTAAGATCTTTAACATTAGTGTCCTGACTTTCATCTTATTTGTAAGTGGTTATGCGTATACTATCTGTTTATATATCCACCAAGAATCAGTTGAAACACCTGTGGCTGCAATCTCTCCTGCTGTAACCCTCTCTGACAGACTGATTGCAGAATAGAGTTTTTTCATGCTTTCATTTCCTTTTATCTGCCCCTTTTCTTTTCTGCCAAGACCTGGGAGAGTGAATGTGTACTTGGGAGGATGGATAGCAACATAGCTTTACTTGAGGCTCATTACTTTATGGTCATATTTGAAATGATTTCTGGCTCAAATTTCTGAGAGTGTTTTTTCCCTCTACATGAGAACGGCCATACTGGGATAGACCATCTAGCCCAGTATACTGTCTTCTGACCGTGGCCAATGCTTGGTGCTTCATAGGGAGTGAACAGAACAGTTAATTATCAAGTGATCTGTATCATGTTGCCCATTCCCAGCTTCTCACAAACAGAAGCTGTGGAGACCATTCCTGCCCATCCTGACTAATAGCCTTTGATGGACCTATCCTCCGTGAACTTATCCAGTTCTTTTTTGAACCATGTTATAGCCTGGGCCTTCACAACATCCTCTGGAAAGGAATTCCACAGGTTGACAGTTGTGTGATGACATACTTCCTTTTGTTTGTTTTAAACCTGCTGCCTATTGATTTCATTTTGTGACCACTAGTTCTCATGTTATGAGACAGAGCAAATAACATTTGATCCACTTCTATCATGTTTTTATAGACCTGTCTAATACTCTTCCCTTAGTCATCTTTATTTCCAAGCTGGAAAGTCTCAGTCTTTTTAATCTCTTAATATATGTTCCCCAAAGTGGCTACCAGTTCATCATTGCCTGAAAATCTCTGTGGCTGGGTTTTTTAAACAGCCTGGCTAATTTTGTGACTCTTAATGAACACTGTAGCTAAGCTATTGATAAATAGGATAACTAGATTTTGTGCTTGAGGGGGTCAATGATTGATGATAATTCTAAGCACTCATAAGTGCAGCTGTCTGCTGCAACATGTTGGATGCTCAAAGTGCTGCAGCTGTACAAACATTAACTAATAATACTCCCTCTCTTAGGTGGAGTGTAATTTTCTTCATCTCTAAATGGAGAAACTGAGACACAGAAGTGAATTGACCTTTTCCAAAGCCATATGTTAGAACTCAGGAGTTCCTAGCTTCCAACTCTCTGCTTAACCCCCACTACCTCTTGTGGTTATCTGCAGGCTATGTTTTCCCTCCCTTTCCTGATCCACTTCATTGGTTAAGCCAGTGCATTATATTTTAGATGTTTTTAGTCTATTGGTAGCTTCTAGAGGTCAGAGATGATTCCACAGGATGCCTCCACTGTCCCAGGTGGACGCAATAATAGAATACAGAACAGATGCCATGGAGCAAAACAGTTTGGTAAAGGGCATTAACTCTCCAAAGGTAGAGGCATAGTAAGTCTTCTCATAATTGACCAGGGCTTCAGAGTGACTTGCCTTTTTACATAGCTTTCAAGCATAGCCAACTGTCCAGTATCCACTGCTGGTGGCTGATTCTTTCTTTTGGTTTGTGATGTAGCAGCATCTTGCTGGCACTTGAGAGTTGTTGTTGACAGGCAGCCTAAGGCAGCCTCCCAGATTAGTCTGTACGTGCAACTGCTGGGTTGACATGATTTTTAACCCCTTCTGTGTAATAAATGGAACAGGCTGATACAAGATGTGAGGATACCACTGCTTGATTTTACTTGCCCCACTTCCCCCCTTCCCCTAACAGCAACTGGCTCAGAAATCTGAGGTCTGGGGTGTTCTTTCCAGAGTAAGGAGAGGGGACTGTCGTGGCTGGAGTCTGGAAATGGAATTAAAGCATAATGTTTGTGCATGCATGTATATGCACACATTAGTTTCAATAAAAGGAGCTGATGGTCAGGGGAGTAGGGCTCTTGTGTGCCTGGCCACACAAGGTTTTGTGTATGCACATGTGACTGACGGTGATCTCCCTGAAAAACAAGTCAGATCCAGAAAACTTTGAACAAAATTTGGGCAGGTTACTGTGACTGGGTAGTCTGCCATTGAGGGCAGGAGCCTCTCATAGTCCACCCGCTCTGGCACCAGGCATAGACCCTCTAAGCTGACTCATGGGCTATACAATTGACTTGCAGAGTAGACATTCAGATTGGGACTATGTCTCCTTCATAGAGTCTCAGATCCCCACTCCAGCCTGAGACCAAACTTCTACACTGCAGTTTTATTGCTCAGCAGCCTATGCCCCACTTGCCCCAGGCATCTGACTTGGGCCAGCAGTAGGTCTTTTATTGCAGTGTCAATACATCTTAAGTGTGCTCAGATTCCTGGGGCCTTTTCCTCTCTCAATATGTAGCACCAGTCAATGCTACTGGGAGCTATATCCCCATGTATACGCTGGGATAGTAGATGCTTGCATGACAGCACACAGAGGAAAACTTTTTTCCTGCCATTTATGACATGTGTGAGCACATCTTTTGCATATTAGGTATGTAAAGGGGCAGTTCTCCTTCCTGAGGCTGGACAAGTTTAGAAACATAGAGGAAGGAAAGATTAGCCTGTGTCAAATCTCTTGGAGAGCAAATGAGTTGTCTGTGATAACAGAATGTGTGGAATATAAGATCCCAGCAAAGCAAAGGAGATCCATATCAACTGGAGTTGAGACTTCTAGGAAAAGACTATTTGAACCCTTTAGCCTGAAAAATCCATGGGAAACGATGGACTCTCTTTTGGGGAATCTTATACATGCCCCGGTTCTCAGGCCCTGGTTCTCATGGGGGACTTTAATCACCCTGGCATCTATTGGGAGAGCAATACAGCAGTACACAGACAATCCAGGAAGTTTTTGGAGAATGTTGGGGATAACTTCCTGGTACAAGTGCTGAATGAACCAACCAGGTGGCCATGCAACACTTGACCTGCTGCTCACAAACAGGGAGGAATTAGTAGGGGAAGTAGATGTGGATGGCAACCTGGGAAGCAGTGATCATGAGATGGTCGAGTTCAGGATCCTGACAAAAGGAAGAAAGGAGAGAAGCAAAATACACACTCTGGACTTCAGAAAAGCAGACTTTGACTCCCCCAGAGAACTGATGGGCAGGATCCCTTGGGATGCTAACGTGAGGGGGAAAGGAGTCCAGAAGAGCTGGCAGTATTTTAAAGAAGCCTTATTGAAGGCACAGGAACAAACCATCCTGATGCGCGGGAAGAAAAGCAAATATGGTAGGCTACCAGATTGGCTTACCAGGGAAATCCTTGGCAAGCTTAAACACAAAAAGGAAGCTTATAAGAAGTAGAAACTTGGACAGATGACTAGGGAGGAGTATAAATATATTGCTTAAGAATGCAGGGGAGTTATCAGAAAGGCCAAAGCACAGTTGGAATTGCAGCTAGCAAGGGATGTGAAGGGTAACAAGAAAGGTTTCTACAGGCATGTTAGAAGTAAGAGGGTGATCAGAGAGACCCTTAATGTATGAGGGAAGTATCCTAGTGATAGATGATGTGGGAAAAGCTAAGTACTCAATGCCTTTGTTTTCACAGACAAAGTCAGCTCCCAGACTACTGCACTAAGCAACACAGTATGGGAAGGAGGTGGGCAGCCCTCTGTGGAAAAAGAACAGGTTAAGAACTATTTAGAAAAGTTGGACATACTCAAATCCATGGGACTAGATTTAATGCATTTGAGGGTACTGAGGGAGTTGGCAGATGTCATTGCAGAGCCATTGGCATTATCTTTGAAAACTTGTGGAGATTGGGGGAGGTTGCGGACGATTGGAAAAAGGCAAATGTGGTGCATATCTTTAAAAAAGGGAAGAAGGACAATCCATACAGACCAGTCAGCCTCATCTCAGTCCCCAGAAAAATCATGGAGGGGATCCTCTAAGAATCCATTTTGAAGCATTTGGAAGAGAGGAAAGTGATCAGGAATAGTCAACATGGCTTCACCATGGGCAAGTCATGCCTGACCAAACTGATTGCCTTCTATGATGAGGTAACTGGCTTTGTGGTCATGGGGAAGTCAGTGGATGGGATATACCTTGACTTTAGCAAAGCTTTTGATACGCTCTCCCACAATATTCTTGCCAGCAAGTTAAGGAAGTATGGATTGGATAAATGGACTGTAAGATGGATAAAAACTTGGCTAAATTGTTATGCTCAACAGATAGTGATCAATGGCTTGATGTCTGGTTGGTGGTCGGTGTCAAGCAGAGTGCCCCAACGGTCAATTCTAGGGTTGGTTTTGTTTAACATCTTAATTAATGATCTGGATGAGGGGATGGATGACACTCTCAGCAAGTTTGTAGATGACACTAAGGTAGGGGGAGAGGTAGATATGTTGGAGGGCAGGGATAGAGTCCAGAGTGACCTAGACAAATTGGAGGATTGGGCCAAAAGAAATCTGATGAGGTTCAACAAGGACAAGTGCAGAGTCCTGCACTTGGGAGAGAACAATCACAAGCATTGTTACAGGCTGGGGACCAACTGGATAAGCAGAAGTTCAGCAGAAAAGGACCCGGGGAATACAGTGGATGAGAAGCTGGATATGAGTCAAGGGTGTGCCTTTGTAGCCAAGAAGGCTAATGGCATATTAGGGTGCATTAGGAGGAGCATTGCTAGCAGATCTAGGGAAGTGATTATTCCTCTTTATTCAACACTGGAGAGGCCACATCTGGAGTATTGCGTCCAATTCTGGGTCCCCATTACAGAAAGGAAGTGGACGCATTGGAGAGGGTTAAGCAGAGGGCAACAAAAATGATTAGGGGGCTGGAGCACATGACCTATGAGGAGAGACTGAGGGATTTGGGCTTATTTAGTCTGCAGAAGCAAAGAGTGAGGGGGGATTTGATAGCAGCCTTCAACTTCCTCAAGGGAGGTTCCAAAGAGGATGGAGAGAGGCTGTTCTCAGTAGTGATAGATGACAGAACAAGGAGCAATGGTCTCAAGTTGCAGTGGGGGAGGTCTAGGTTGGATATTAGGAAAACCTAGTTGGGGTTGGTCCTGCTTTGTGCAGGGGGTTGGACTCGACAACCTCCTGAGGTCTCTTCCAGCCCTATGATTCTATGATGCTATAATGTCAATTGACTAAGTGAATTAGGAAGCTAAGTGCTAAATGCATGAATTATAGGGAGAAATTCTAAGGCTTGTGTTATCCAGGGGGTCTGATTCAATTATCCCTTCTGTCCTTAAAAATGTATCAAAGTCAATGTGATTGTGTTCCTAAATCACTTATATGCTTATCAAAATTCCACCCACTATTATTGATTAACAAATAATAAATCTATCTGTACTTCCTGTACTGTTAGTCAATTGTTAGTTATGTTTAATCTAATGTTGGATTTTTCTTTAAATTAAAATCTCCAGGCTCTATTTACCCTCCCCCCATGTTTGGAAAAATATTTCACTCTAAGTGGGCTGCAGTTTTATTCGCCTTTTGCTGAGGCGTCTGTTTGAGCTCAGTAGCAAGAAAATAATTCATTTTACCCCTCTTTTTATATAATTGATGTATTGTGACTGATCTAAAATGCATTTGAAATGTGGAAGTGGCATGGGGAAGAACAGCAATGAGACTGGAAAGGATTCTGCTGATTCTTGTGAGAACCAATGAGTTGTCAGTCCCGTAAGCATCTTTTATCTGGATGAGCCCTAATGCGCATTGTCAGGCTCTACATATTAAATACATCCAGCTTTTTTATTTCATTCAGATCAATACACTTCAAAGCTGTATCTCTCTCAGTGAAGGAAGTGCCTGCTTTATTAACATCAACCCTGGTATCACTTTAATTCCTGTCACCATGAAATCAAGGTTTATACAGTTTCTGCAGGAGACTAAAAGACCAATAGATTGTATGAGCTGCCATCAAATCCAAAACGGGATTGAGGGGAGGAAGAAAACCAGCCTGGGGCTTTTGAACACTGCTGGATCCCTTTTATAGCTTTGCTTATTTAATTTATGGAAGGCTTATTTGCATAAACTTCCCAGTTTGCACCGCTGCCTCTTTCTTTCCTTTGATATGATGTGGGGGAGTACCCTCAGCATACATGCAAGTAATCGTCTTAATAGAAGCATTAGCATCAATGTTGCAAAACAAGCCTTAGGTTTGCAAAGGCCAATTTCACTTTAAGGAGATAAAGAATGGAAACTGTGTGCCAGTTCCGTGGACTCTTAATAGGGAGATGCCTCTGTGTTTTCCAAGGATTAGCACTGGATTTCTTTGCCCACCATTGCTTGTGCTCCTTGAGTTGTCTCTGGCTTTGCTGATAAGCTGGTTATGATATGGAAAACAGCAGTGCCATATAAGGTCTTCCAAACTCATGGGCTGTAGAGCTCCCCTCTCACAATTTTATTACAAGTCTCATGATATCCTGTACATGTTCTTAAAGCCCCACTTCCTGTAATCAAATGCTTATGTGAGAGTCTCAGATTTCTTTTTTTTTTAAGTTTTAGTCTGCATGGCTGAGAAGAGAATCTTGGAAACGTGACCCACAGTAAGCCCAGAGGACTGACTCCAAAACAAGAAGGCAAATAAAAAGAACCCAAATGTTTTTGTCTTTTTTAAAAAATGCTTTGTTTTTGAGGCCCAACTCATGTTTTCTGAAATGGGGGGGGGGGGAGTTAATAACACTGGTCACCTGACAGTAACAGCTAGAATCACAAAAAATGGGTTGCAGTATTCCTTCTAACAGTGGAAAGGCCAGGGTCTGTGCTCCTTGCAGCAGCGGAATTCCTCTGCAATTCACTCCTGATTGGTACCAGTATTAGAGAACAAAACTCGGTCCATTTGCCTGTTTAAATTCTATCTATGTTCAAAGCTCTGCGCTCTGAAAGATGTGTGAGGTATTAATAGATGCGCTATCATGAGGTCTTTTTGCCAGACAAAGAGCATCACCCCCTTGTGGCAAACCTATCCAGGTGACTCTTGAGTCCAGATGCAGGAGTTGCATTGTTGCTGCTCTGAATATTGTTTACTTGAAGTCCTTGGGAGCAGGTCCTGGATGGAGCCTGACTGGGTCTGTCACTTCTGGGCCTGATGGCATACATTAAGGGCTCATGGGAAATCTTAACTACTTAGCAGAAATCAGCCAATTGGTTTGTTTCCTTGGGGCTCCAGCTCACCCATAAGGGATAGTAAGAGGTTTAAGTGAACATATGTCTGTCTGTTTGGGGTTTTTTTTTAACACAGGTTAGAATTTAAAGATGGTTTGGATTTTTACCGCTAAATTATTGAGAAATGGCCTCAGGCAGTTCTGTGCCCAACCCCCCACTGAAATTCTGTGAGAGTTGGTTGCCTGATTCCCTTAGTGTCCTTTATAAAGAGTAGGCAGAACATTTAACTAAATAATAAAGATAATCTGAATCTTTGCATCATGTTCTAATTTCATTAACCCCTTTCTGCAATAATCTTCAGTGTCAGCACACACAGTTGTTCCTGTTGCTGCTGTTTTTGTTTCCTTCTGTGCCTCTGTGTACGTCTGGATTTTCATGGATTCACTTGCTGTCTTTTAGTTTGTCTGATTTTTATCCCCTTCTGCTTTCTTACTCTCTCTTTGTTCTTCATTTTTCACTTCCTTTCCCAGAGAGTGAAAATATTCCTGTGAAATGGGGGAGGGATGGGTTTGTTGGTTTGTTTTTTAAATTTTATAACTTTCATTCATTTTTTTAAAGGTTCTCTGCATTTTCCCCTGGAAATTTTGCCTTCAAGGGCCCTTAATTGCAAGCACCTTCTTACCAACTGAGGAAGGCTTGACACAGTTCTGGTTTGTTCACCAGCAAGCTCATAAGTGAGCTGAAGAGTTCCCTAAAGCCTCCTTTCCCTGTTGGCTCTGGATCCCCTTGCATTTCCTCTAGGCTGTTTAGCTGCTCTAGTTTTGAGAGCTGTTTCTACGTCTCTGCCTCTTTCTCTTGGTTTTCAGCCTTTCAAAGACAGTGAAGAAGTTTGGTCTAGTGGTTAAAACAGGGGCGGATGAGAGTTTTGCGGGGCCCAGGGCACGGGGCCTATTGAAGCACAGGGCCCGGGGCAGCACAATTTTGTGCATGAGCCATAGCCACAGCCGACAGCGGGGCAGCCACCCCGCTTGCCCTGCTCTATATCCACCTCTGGGTTAAAACCGTTGGATGGTGATTCATGAAAACTAGATTATAGTTCTATTTTTTTACCCCAATTTCCTTCTCTGAGGAACGTTGTGAAGGACATTCATTCATGTCTGTAAAGTATTTTGGGACCTGCAGATAGAAGTATGTCCAGGACTGAGGTTTGCATCTTTGCTGTTCTGACCTCTGGACTTTTATAGGATATTTTTGTGTCAGAGTTGGCAAACTTTTTACAGCTCCACACTCTAACCATGTCGCTGTTTGGGAACAGGGGGTGTTGACCATAATCTTAAATTTATGGTTGTATGCAAATTATTTACAAATAATCTCACTGCATAATTTATATAACATGACAAATAAATTGCTTGACAATTGTGTGGTGGAGCCTGACTGTTTATTTCATATAATATTTGGACTTTCCTGCTGAATGCAATTAGTAGAGTTACACAAAGACCAAATGGGGCATGTGAATTTTTCATGGATGTTGCATTTAGACTTCAGCTGAAGTTATGGGTAGGAGCTGCAGGACATGGTAGCCTAGTGAAAATGAAGCTTGTGTTCTGATGTATGTGTCTGTAGGGCTGAAGAACAAAAGCAAGTACATACAGTGTGGGTGTAATGCAGAAGTAAACAGTTTTTGATGTTTTCCGGTAAGCAGGGTGCTTGTTGGCCGTTTACTTATGTATGCCATTACTGATCTTTCTTTCAGCTTAGATCTCTGTAGCTAGGCTAATGGTAATCAATATACTGGCATGGCACAGCTACAATTACCTTACTTTAGAAAAATGGATTTCAATTACTTTGTTAATTACATTAACCTCAGACTGATGAAAATATACCTTCAAGGTACACTCTTTTCCTAATGGTTTTATAAAGAAATAAACACAGCTCTTGTCATTTCCCCCCCACATTCATACAGATGGACTTGGAAGTCAAATCCTTCCTGAATTTCTAGAGCTTTGGTCAATAATTGTCTTGCCACAGTGGGATTTTTTCCCCTGGAATTTATCAACACTGTATTGTTTTTTGGGGGGTTGATCAGCAGTACAAGTTACTTGTTCTCCCTCTTGGCCCAGAGCACTGTCTCCACAGAACCCCCAGCCCATGCCTGTCTATGGAGCAAGAGTTTAGCACTGAAGTCCAGTCTATGTCTTCAATGTGGGAGTGCAAAATAGGCATAGAATTTAGTTTTTCCTTGTTCTTCAGTGCCAGTATGCACCACTGCATCTCCATTGCTGGATAACACATATGTTTTGTAGTGTAGGGTACTTTCATTTATTATTTTAAACTTTCACTGTTTTATTGTTTTCGGTTGTTTGATCCATACTTATTAGTTAATATTACTTTGTCTTGTGCTTAGACGATGCAAGGCTTGTAGAGGAGATAAGAACTCTACAAGCACTACATAATAGGTAAAATTTTCACACATGGAACTGGAAGGCTCATGGGACTTTGATTCCTAAGGCCTGGTCTACACACTGGGGGGAAATCAATCTAAGATACGCAACTTCAGCTACATGAACAGTGTAGCGGGATTCTGTGTACTTGGATCTACTTACCACAGCATCTTACTGTGGCGGGTCAACAATAAATGCTCTCCCTTCAACTCCTATTTTGCTTCTTATTCTGGTGGAGTACTGGAATTGATGGGAGAGCAGTCAGCAGTTAATTTATTGCATAGACATATGATAAATTGACCCCCATTGGATTGATTGCTGCTTCTCGATCTGCCTGGTAGTGTAGATATGCCCTAAGTCCAGTGACGGGCAACCTAGGCTAGTGAGTGGGTCACATGAGTGGTCCTCCTTCATCTCAGTGGTCCGCAAGATTGTCATAACCAAGATGGTCTCTCTAGAATTGCATACCTAGAATTTCCAGGGTGTACTAATTGAACCGGAGCAGCGCTTTGGATGCAGAGGGAGCACATGGCTCTCTGTCAGTGTTGTGTGCAATCAGCATGCACTTCACTTCACATACCATTGTTTTAAGTGTGTGTCATTGTAGTAATACCAGTAGGAAAAAAACTACATGGACGAAAACCAGCAGGATCTGGCAACCTTGCACGTGGGCAACAGTAAACAAAATGTCTTGTGGGCGACACATAGAGCCCTGATTGCCCATGTGCATGCCCTGTGCTGCAGGTAGCCCACCACTGCCTAAGTCACTTGAGTGCTTTCAAAAAATTTGCCCATCATGATTATTATTGATGGCCACAAGCTCCCCCTAATGTCTGATAGCAGTAATGGCAGGAAATGAATGCTTTAACAGTGGAACAGGGGACAACTTCCCAAAAATCTGCACTAAAGATATAAAATAATATATTACTGTGCATGACACTGTTGATACTGAAGTTAGATTTGTGCTGATCCTCCATTGTCTCGCCATATTCAAAGCAAGCGTACCAAATTATGGAGTTTTCCATATGTTGTAATTGGACTCTGTCAATATGTGAACTCTATACCACCACAACCGACACTAAACTTGGACCGTGGTAGCCTGCAGACAGCAACTCTGCTTAAGTGTCCCTCATACTAGAATGGGGGTCGAATGTAGCACATAGAGTAGTTATGTATTAATTTCTATTTCTCTTTTATTATGCAGAGAAATGACACATCAACTTCCCCCAGGAGAGGCCTGTGCAATGCCCTTCTATTAAGTTACCCATAATCGTCAAGAAATCCTCCTCTTATTGTTCTGCCACTCTGTTTACCCCATGGGATAACATTTTTGTTAACACAGCGATTTGTTGTTACTCTTGTGGTAGGACCGTGGCAGTCAGAAGGTTAAGTCTGAGCAGTGGGGTTGGGATGGTTCCATTTTAGTAGATGTGAAGGTTGTGGGGCTGATCTGCAGTATTTAAGCATGCTATATGTGACCTGATTGTGGTGGGTGGGTATGTAAATACATTGTTCCTGGCACGTTTATTGTATGCATATGTTGACTGAGTTCCGTAGCAGGGTGGTTAGGAAATAAGCAGGAAGGCAAGACAATGTTTCTAGACATGTATGAACAAGGCAAGGACCATTAAGAAGTAATACTTCTTCTGGCAGTTCCTTCCATTCGTCAGTAAAGATATACTCCTTATTTTGTCAACACTGGGAACCAGTTTATTAAAAGGCCACTAACTGGCTAAAAATCATCCTCAAGAGAAAGGGGGAGGCAGTTTTCAGAAGCTGTTCAAGAGGAAGAAGCTTTATACTGACACAGGTCCTACAAAGGGGGTCTGAAGTAGATGGTCCTTTGTTAACTTTCCTTAGTAAGATGGATGTATACAGATTGTTCTGTTTTAAAATCCTTTCCTTGTATGTATGCTGTGTTCCTACTAATAAGCTTAAACAATACTTACTTTTAAGAATGCTGTCAGGCCACTGATTATATCTGTCAAAGGGACGATTTGCAGGTGCCAAACCCAGTTGGACCAGTAGGGAAATCACAGTTGGTATGTTAGAGGCAGGTGCAGGAGGGGGGTGCGGGGGTGAGGGTAGCCTGAATCCTGGTCTAAGAGTTGGAGATTTTCAGGATTCCAGGGAAATAAAGGCTTGAGGCCTAAGAGCAGAGGGGGGAGTACAGAGAGACTTCAGAAGAGTCAAAGATGCTGCTATACTTGCTATAACTATGATATTAGGAATGGCCCCATTGATTCAAGAAGCAGCCATTACTTTCTCTGCTCCAGACATCTGATGTAATAAATATCATTGCATTACCTGTTACTGGTATCAAAGTTGTAAAGATGATTGACTACTGTTATGTTGCTATTGTATTATTTTTGCTTTCCTGCTCATTCTCTACTATGCCTAGACAAAACCCAAAGGTGTATTGTTGTCTTAGCAGTGAAGGGGGCCTTTCAGAGTCCCTATGAAAATCCTGTTACCTGACCCCAGTGTCTATAGTAGTGAAATAGTGAAGTGTCTCCACAAAATATTATGGCATTACTTTGCATTTTCCATAAATGGTAAGACAGCTCAGTGGCTCAGGAAAAATCCAGGTGTTTAAATTTCTTCTTGTTTGTTTCCTGATTAGAGAAGACCAGCATAGTAATAGACTTTATTCCTAAAAGAAGCATTTAAATCTAAAGAACCAAGTTTGCAAAGCAGCCTCAATTTGGCCATTTAAAATTTGTGCTTCCAAGTTTGTGAATTAGCAAATCAGATAGTGTGATTTCTTTAGTAATTACTGGATTTGAGGGATGCACAAAATTGCACATACAGTTCCCAGGAGAGATTGAATCTTGTTATAAAAACTGGATCATGGAGTATCACAGGACCCTTGCTCCAGGTTTTTTTCCCCCCAACTGGTTGTATTTAGAATGTTTGCTTCTCAAAATTCAGTCCTGTTAGCAAACCAGCTGCAAAACATTTTTTTTCCAGACAATTCTTTTGCTGGCTGTTCAGTGATGTGCTAAAACCATGGATTTTTAAAATTCCAAAGTATCCAATATTTGTTTCATGTCTCTTACCTCAGAATAGACTCAAATTACTAACTGGAGTAAAAAGAATTTTTCTTCTCCATGGTAAACAGTGTTATAGAAATAGCCTAATATATTATGGGACTTTTGTTTTCCAACTTCCTCTGAAACACTAGCTAACTGGGACACTAAATCAATACATGCGTAGCTATTTTTAGAGCCCTGTACAGACACAACATTTGTATCTGCAGCCAGTTCTCAGATATAAAGTGGATATGTGCACATTTGCAGAGCTGCAGCTAGTTTAATCTGTCTGTTGTGACTGGAGGAAGTGTTGTGTGCAATTCAGTAATACTAAGGGGACAGGAAGGGTATGTCTAGACTACATGCCTCTGGCGACAGAGGCATGTAGATTAGGCTACCCGGCATAGGAAAATGAAGCAGCGATTTAAATAATTGCCACTTCATTTAAATTAAAATGGCTGCCACGCTGTGCTGATCAGCTGTTTGTCGGCTCAGCGCGGTAGTCTGGACGCTCCGCGGTCAACATCAAAGGCATTTGTCGACCTCCCCGGTATGCCTCGTGGGATGAGGTTTACCGGGGAGGTCGACAAATGCCTTTGATGTCGACCGCAGAGTGTCCAGACTACAGCGCTGAGCCGACAAACAGCTGATCGGCACAGCGCGGCAGCCATTTTAATTTAAATGAAGTGGCGATTATTTAAATCACCGCTTCGTTTTCCTATGCCGGGTAGCCTAATCTACATGCCTCTGTTGCCAGAGGCATGTAGTCTAGACATACCCGAAAAGGCCATGAAGCCCACTTACTTCTGTCCACTTGGCCACTTTGCCTTACTTGCAAATTGATGTAGGACACCTTCCATATAAAGTAATGACCCTTCTCCACTTATGCAAGTGCTGACTATGCATTAGGCCTTAGAATGTTCTTTAAAGGCTCTGTGAGTTGTTCCAATATGAAACAATTTATCTGCATCTCATACAGGTGTCTCTTGTTCTCCCACAGGAAGGGAAAAAAAAGAAAATACAGTTCTGATTGTCAGTTCTACTTTTTCTCAAAGGCTGTTTCAAGGGTGGCAGCATCTCTCTCTGGATTAAGCTATAGTGACTCCAAAAGCCCCTCTGGACAGTGAAACACAGTTATTTAGTCTCGTTCTCATTGTGAAGAAGCTCTCCATCCTGAGTTTCAGCAATGAATTTCCTTCGAAGGCGCCTCTCAGACAGCAGTTTTGTGGCCAACCTGCCCAATGGCTATATGATGGATCTGCAGCGTCCCGATAATTCCACTAGCTCTCCAGGTTCTCCAGCAACTGAGAGGAAGCAGCAGCAGCAGCCATCTCAGCCATCACCCTCTTCCTCTTCTGGAACCAGTATTTTCAGTTCCATCTCCAGTGCCATGAAGCAGACTACACAAGCAGCTGCAGGACTGATGGAGCACTCAGCAAGCCCTGCTCCTGTTGCTCAGAAACCCAAGATCCTTTTGGTGATTGATGATGCTCACACAGATTGGTAAGTGTGCACACATTTCTACTGTCTGTTTTAATGACAGCAGTATTACTGCAGTCTAGGGGACTACATGGCTTGGGAAATCAGAAAGTAGGTGGTGGTTGATCTTCTGGAGTTCAATTTAGTGGGTCTAGTAAAGAGCCACTAAATCAAAGGCTGAGGGTGTCTCCATAGACACTGGTACTCCTCAATTTGTGAGGAGTAAGAGAAGTTGACGGGAGTGTTTGCTCCGGTCATTCTTCCACTGTGAAAATTGCGCCAAAGGTCGAATTAAGGTACGTCAACTTCAGTTAAGCAATTAATGTAGCTGGAGTAGCGTATCTTAATTCGACCTTACAAGTATAAGGCCTAAGTCCATGTCAGTGGTGACCCAGGTCCAGTTGTTCGGCAGCCTGCATGAAATCAGTGTGATGGTCTTGTTAGTTCTTAGTAGAAAAATGTCTATTGGCACTATTTAGCAAACTTGTTGACAGTGTCTCAGAAGAGATGTCTGTGGTTGGCAGACTGAACTCCTCTTTCACCCCTAGGCCTCGTCCTTGCAGGCAATGATAAAGGTACATTGTGGCATGGTTTCACACACACGCAACACCACTGTGTTTGTTATACCTGTTCTATGAATAAAGAGGGGACATTTGTCTCTAGAGCTGTCAGTCCAGTGCCTTTCACAGCATCTATATTCACCAAAAGGTAATTAAAGTAGTAAAAACAGACTGACCAAGTGATTAACCTCTCCCTTACTAATCACGATAGCAAATAGCAAAACAACCAAAAGTTTAGCTAAGTCTCCAAAGGATATGCTTATGCAAACCTCATTTGCTGGACATTTTATTAGGAAGGTCTTTTTGGTGAGATTTGCCAAGACAGAACACCTTTTCCAAAAGTCATGGAAGACAGCTGAATCCTTCCAAAATTCAAAGGAGCTTGCCTATTGGTTGGAGGCCATCTCCTTTAAAGTTGGCAGATGTGCAGATCCCGCCAGCATCCATTTTTATTTTTCTGTTCTATAAAGATTTTTAGATCACCCTCATTGCCATAAAATCTGAGCCCCTTCTAATAGTGCATTAAGCGATGTGACTACATGTTTGTCACAGGACTCCAGGAACCTGCACTTTTATCACCTCTATCCTTCTTTGTGTCTGTCTGCTTTGGGCAAGCTGGCCAGAAGCTCTAGAAGGTGGAAACGCAGAATGTGGCCTGCTTGTTGTTGCGAGCCTTCAGGAAATCATCAAACATCAGCCTCCACCAGCCTGCTGCAGCAGCTGCCAGGGAGCTCTTCACTGCCCTCTGGTTTTGGAGACTCTCTTACAGGAGAGGAGTCTATAATCCTGGGGAACAAGTGAGTACATTTGAATTACCCAGGTTTTGGTAATTTAGGATTGTGTTGTACTTGCTCACTTCAGCCCTCATCAAGAAAGTTGTCAATGGCCTTTCCTGCCAGATTTCATTATCTTCCCACTGCCTCTCATACTTTAGTTCTCAGATGAAACCTGGAAGTGATGGTCAAAGATTAAATTGCTTTTGTCATCTTGTTCTCTGCCCTCCTTGATGCCCAGCCTATCTCTGGGCACTGCAAGGGCAATTGCTGAGGGAAAGGTTTCTGTCAGACAAGCAGTTCCAAACTCTTTTCAGAACTGGAGCTGAGACAGGAAGTGGAACAAAGGTGTTCTCTAACTAACCCAGGCAATCACTTCAGGAAGAGAAAACAGAAGAAGTGGTTGTGTGTTTCCAACAATGGAGGACATCTTCAATGCCAGAGATAAAGATTGCACAAAGTTCCTTCAAGATAATTTTACTTTCTTCAGCTCCAGTTAAAGAAATATGTGATTCCCTATGTTCCATCTAAATGACTTCTGATAAAGAGCTGAGCTCTAAAACTGTGTTTCTCTAACAGCAGCACTCTCTTTGGGTGAAATGTGTCTTTGCACCCTAGAACCTGTCAGATTTCAGTTGTCATGTTTCCTCTACAGGTGACCGTTCCAAAAGTTATTTCCTTAAAGCCCTGTCAAAAAACATATTGTTCACAATGCTGTAGCCATGTTGGTTCTGAGCTGTGAGAGAAACAAGGTAGGTGAGGTAATATATTTTTATTGGACCAGCTTCTATTGATGAAGAAGACATGCTTTGGAGTTTACACAGATCTGGGGACCTGAAGAAGAGCTTCTGTGTAAGCTCAAACACTTCTCTCTTTCATCAACAAAATACATATTAGCATTTACTTGAGTCATTCTCCAGTTAAAAGTTAGAGGACTATGTTCAGTTTACAATTCCCTTTTTTCCTGTTACACAGTGCATAATGACTTTCATTTAAAATGCCCCCCTTGTGAGAAGAGATCTCCCTTCCTTTAATTGTTCTTTCCCCACCTACACCATCCTGGAAAGCAGAGAGGAAACCTTGTCTAGAGGCTAAAGAACATCTCTGGGAGTCAGGGCACGCCGGCTTACATTTTTGGCTCTGCAACCAACTTTCAAGGTACAGTACAGTAAAACTCCAATTGTCCAGCATCCAGTGGTCTGGCACTCCCAATAGTCTGGCACCAACTGGAACCCAGAAGTGCTCTGGCCAGCTGGACAATTGGAGCTGCTCCGCGCTGCTTTCCCAAGTCCACTGCTGCCGCTTCTGAAACTGACCAGTGGCGGATTTGGGGAAGAGGCGCAGAGCAGCTGGGGTGCTGCCCGGTTGGTCCCGCAGTGCCGCCCCTCACCCCCCTGCTCTGCCCCCGGCTTCCCCAAGTCCGCCGCTCATCAGTTTCAGTAGAGGTGGACTTGGAGAAGCCATGGGGCAGAGCAGCTGGGGTGCTGCCTAGTTGCTCCCGGAGCACCGCCCCTCACCTGAGCAGCGCTGCGGGACCAACCCAGCAGCACCCCAGCTGCTCTGCCCCGCCGCTTGTCGCTGGCGGCTGCACAGGGCTTCCCCTGCCACGCCCCCCCCGACCCTTCATAGCCCCCCTTCCAGAGTACCTCCTGATACTCAAGCATATCCGATAATCCGGCACCCCCTGGGTCCCAAAGGTGCCGGATTATCGGAAGTTTACTGTACTTGCTTTTCCCTCACTTTCCTTATCTGTAAAATGGGAATAAAAATACTGTGCTGGTTGAAACAGAGCATTTGGGGTGTTTCTCAGATCCTGGAGCTGCTTGCAGACTGAATGTATCTCAGGATTGTGCACCCTCTGTACTGGTACTGGGTTGTTTGAGGAAGCAGGGACCATGAAGCTAATCATACTGACTTTCCCTGTGTGTCACAGGAATCACTGCTTTTTGGCTGCTTTATGGTGCTCTGGAAATAGGTACAATCACCTTTTCTAGCTGACATACTTCTATGGCCCTCATTACCCTTGTATGGGAGACCCACAGCAGCCCTGTGAGATGGATCAGAACTATCATCCCTGTTATGCATGAGGAACTGTAGGACAGACAGACAGATTACCCCAAGTTCACATAGGAAATCTCTAGCACATCCTAGGTCTGCTGAGTCCTACAGTAGCACCCTAGCTATTGGACCTTTCCTGATGGGCTCAAATGCTGGCTTTATCTCTAGTCCCCTTGTTACAAACTTTAACCAAGATCTTGGATGCAATGGACTCCCTTAGTCCCCACTTATTCCCAGTAGCCACAAGGCCCAGCCTTAACAGAAAGGCTTGTATCTGCTTCATAAAGTGAGACAGTTACAAAGGAAGGACTGCCCCTCCCTCCTGCCCTCTGTGCTTCCCTTCCCAGAGCAACTGGCTTGGATTTTGTGTCAAGGTGAACATGTTGCAACTGAAGCCAGTAACTAATACAGCAGCCTTCATCCAACCTGAAATGAGAGCGAAAATGAGTGGGATTTCCCCCTTGAAAACTGGTCTTTTAACACAATAGGAAAGTCTCAGGTAGGAGAGCAATCACAACTAGTGTTTGTGCAAATTTAGCAAAAACAGGGCTTTGCTGGCTACCATTTCTATAGGAGGTGAATCCCACACTTAAGTCCACTTGGCACTGGTGCCGTCTATTTTAGCTGGTATTGTCTTCTTTACCATCTTGATGCACCATAGCTGGTCATTGGTTTATGCTAAACTTCATGCAGTATCATACAGACACCACCAGAGGGAAGTCCATCACCATAACATTCATTTAGCTCTCTGTTGAGCATGTTAACTCATATCTAATATGTAGAACTAGCACCAGGGGCTTAGGGAACGATCTGCTGATCTTACACTGTTTGGACTAATCAAAGAGGAAGGCACTGGCTCTGAGACCCCTGGGTTTTATCCTCTGAGTTTAATGGAGGTTGAAGGGAATGTGGTTGGGAAAAGGGAGGAAGGAGTTCTGACCTGGTTGCAATGGCTTAAATACACACACAACTGAAATGCTGGCCTCTGTCTTGTTACCTTCCAGCTGAAGTTTCAGAATGCAAGCTCAGTTTACACTGTGTCTCTCACACTACCTCAGCGACTGTGGAGGCCTGGTCTTCTCTTCAGCTTATCTGCTTTCACTGTGTTAAATGTTGAAGATTTCCATTGGACAATTCCCAGTTCCAATAGCTCTGACCCTCCATCTAAAAGACTCAAAATATAACCATTTAGATTATGAAGAATCTCTCCCTTCACATCCTCTCCTGCTACGGATCTTTGGGCATTGCATAAACCATTATATCATCACTCATTTGAGAGTGTCATAACATCAGTAATATGAAAACTTAGGAAAAGAATATTGCCAATCACAATATTCCACAAGTGTACATGGGTCTTTCTTTATAAAATATAATAAGATTTGAGCCTTGCCTGAAAGCATTTACAATAAGAAGGCCAGATTCTAATCTTATTAGTGTGAATGAGGATAACCACCTGCGGTCTCTTCCAATCCTATGATTCTATGACTAGAAAATAAGTCAATAGTGTTGTTTAAGATTTACACTGGTATGACTGAGATGAGAATCTGGCCCAAAGACCACAACATTGAAAAACAGTGTTGATTAGGCACAAGTCTAATCTCAGTTACATGGTTGTAAATTTTGAGGAATCTAGTTCTTCTTCCTCGTACCAATCTGCATGAAATACCAGCTCAGCCTTGAGCCTTTTGGCAGCAATGTTTGCCTTGAGACCCCTCAGCTAGAAAAATGACTGACTATCTGGGGATTTTGGCTGACCACTCTGGTTGCCTCACACATGGAACTAATCCCAGAATCTTCAGAGTGAACAATAACCTATTGTTACCACTGTTTTGTTCATTTCATTTTTGGAAGAGGTATCAAATCTAAAACCTTTTTCAACTCCTCGTTGCCTGCCAAAATATCTGACACTGGCAGCATTTTTGTGTGGTTAAATGGTCCTTTCGTTCCTCGTCCCTCATTCTGGAAGAGTTAACCAGAAAACAGTCCCTAGAAATAAGTAACAACAAGCAAAGAGCTATCATTATTTCAATGTGGACTTCCATAAAACTTTCCTCTATAACCTGTGACAAACCTCGTTTGTTTGCGGACAGGGAGGCAGAGAGACTGGAGTGTCTATCCACTGATTTCCTTTTAAAAACCAAAAACATTTTCTTGTAACCCAAGAAGGTAGCAATATGGCTGGAATTTATTTGTATTGCAGAGGACCTAGGAACCCCAGTCATAGACAAGGATCCAATTACGTTGGGCACTATGCAAACACAGAACAAAACACAGTCCCTGCCGCAAAGAGCTTACATTCTTGTGTTGTATTGTGACAGACAGAAGCCAGATAGCTACCAGAAAGTAATAAAAGACAGATATATTTACCCTTGGCTGAACAAAAATCCCTGTTGCCATGGCAGTCAAATGATAGTTACTCTGGGTTAAGACAGCTGGGGTCAATTAAGAATCTGCTAGGATTCAGTTGAGGCAATTAGGCTAGTTAAGACACCTGGAGGCAATCTAGAACCAGATGAGACAGGTATGAGAGGCACACCTTGAGTCAATCAACAACTGGTTGAAACTGGTTAAAAGCCAGTTGGGGGGGGGGGGGGGTGTATCAGGACTGGAAGGAGGAGGACATGATGTTGGAGAACAGGAACTATAAAAACCTCTCAAGTATCAGGAAGGAACTCTGGAGGTACAGAGGTGAGGGATAGAGAGAGCCCTGCTTTGGGAAGAGCCCCTTTGGGCCCCAGAAATCCAAGGGAGGAAAACCCCTACTAGAGGGGGAGAGACTGAGATAAGAAATCTAGCCTGTTGCAGTTGCCTCCAGAGAAGCTACTACAGACTAGAAGATTTTTCCGTTACCTTTTTTCCCCCTGCTATGCCAAAGATGGGTGACAAAATCAGACTACATTTTGCCCCTGAAGTAAAGGGGTTAGACTGAAAGTTACAGTGAGACACTAAGGTGAGGAATTAGACAGGAGGTTGCCTTCCTCTTCACAGAGAGAAGGAGAGAGAATACTCAACCTACCACTATCCAGAAGCACTGGACCCACTGTGTGAAATTAGGAGCTTTGTCACAGGGTATAAGGTCACTAAGTGTTGTTGTGGTTTTTTTTTCTAATCATTTGTTTCTTTAAAACTCTGGTGAGTCTATTGATGCTGCAGCACAGCACTGAACTTCTCTATCTTGTACAAAGACCTGTTAAGATAATCCACATCTATGTTCATCTGCAAATCTTTGTTAATATCTTACACTTGGCATACCCTGGCATGTTTTCAAAGACAAAATACTTGCTCTTGAAATATTTTGGAGTTCTACATAACACAGTTGATTTGGGCAGGGATGTAGGAGCAAAAGAAAGGTGAATTCCATCAGAGGCAGGGGAAACTTTCCCTTTGATATGATGGCAAAAATTTTCAAAAGAGCTTCTATTTTTCTCCAACGTGCAGTTCCAGCATGCCACAGAGAAGTGAGTATTTTACTCTGCTTGGTGCTGCATTGGTGGATAGGGGGTGACTCTAGCTGTGTTGCTCTGTTCTTTGACAGACTTCGCTGTCATAGCCACCTTCAAAAATGAGTCTGTCCATGGATCTCCATCCACAGCTAAGAAAATGCCATTCTTTTTTTTTTTTTTTCCCCCCTCATTGAGGGTCCCTGTCCCAGCTGTGCATCCCACCTTTTTAGAGCTGGACAAACAGCCTCATTTGGGTGAGACAAGCCATCTCTTTGGAAACATCTGCTGCCCTGGAAGAGACGCATTCTTAGAGACCCTGCAATCTCCATGTCAAACCTGCATTTGCTGCCAGGGAATGGGAATTCTTTCTCTTGCACACATTTGCAAGAGGAACATGAGGAAATGGAGTGGCAGAACTCCATGTTACTACAGATCAGCCAAATTCAGGATCATGACCTCATCCAGGAGGAAAGTGTCCCACCTCTGGCAACTTCCTTGCCCAAAGCAGTGTTAAGTAAAATCACCCTCTTGCTGGAGTGGCTTTTTTCCTCCAAAGCTGAAATTAGATTTGAGAACTGTGAATTGTTAACCCCCATTGTCCGTGAAGTTGTACTCACTTCCCCACCCTAACACTTTGTTTAAACAGTTTATTTTGGGAATGTACATGCATACCTAACTAGCCCATTAATAAAGTGCCATGCTCACACTTCTTTTTGGGCCAGCTGTAGTAATAAGGCCCCTGCTCACTTCTGTTTGTTAACTATCCCATGTCACTTTTCAAAACGATAGGCGTGTTTTCTTCTCATTCCAAGCTAGTCTAGTATTACCACAATTGCATTCTTTCTTGCTTAAAATCCTTCCATCCTACCAAGACTTTGTGTTCTGTATCACAGGACAACAACAATATTAAGGACAATGTGTTAAAAATTGAATTGGCTTTTTTTTCATTTCCCTCCTTCTCTAAAGCCAGGCTGTCTTAACACAATGACGCCAAACTTCTGGACTTGGAAGGCAAGAGAAATTATGATTTATTCCTAACTGAACCCTTTTCCAAACTATCTGAAATAACACTTCTTTTTGTTTGTTTGTGAAAGTAGGCTTGCAGGGCTTGTCAGGACATGGAATAAAGTGCTGGATCCCAACAGGAAGATAAAATTACCAGCTCCAGTTCACTGAGCAAAAAAAAAATCAATTTCTAGTCCCTGGTCTGTGGGATATTGAACCTTCAATACATTACTAGTCCAGGACTACCAGCCATCAAAACTTTGCAAACTAGTTCCCTTCTTTTTGCAAATACATTTGGGCTGTGTCTACACTG
Source organism: Pelochelys cantorii (assembly GCA_032595735.1). Taxonomy (NCBI): domain Eukaryota; kingdom Metazoa; phylum Chordata; order Testudines; family Trionychidae; genus Pelochelys; species Pelochelys cantorii. The sequence continues at coordinate 251,732,648 of CM064326.1, read as the reverse complement.
GCGTGATCTTGCGCCAAAGCGGCCGCTCTTGTGCAAAAACTTGCTGCCTGTCTACACTGGCCACAAGTTCTTGTGCACTAAACTGACGTTCTACTGTATAAAATCAGGGCTTCTTGCGCAAGAACAATGGTGCTTCCGCTCAGGAATAAGCCCTCTTGTGCAACTGTTCTTGCACATGAGGCCAGTGTAGACAGGCAACATGAATTTCTTGTGCAAGAAAGCCCTATGGTTAAAATGGCCATCAGAGCTTTCTTGCACAAGAGAGCATCTACACTGGCATGGATGCTCTTGCGCAAAAGCACATGCCAGTGTAGACGCTCTCTTCTGGAAGAGTTTTTGCACAAGAAGCTGCCAGTGTAGACATAGCCCATTGTTGTTTGGAAACATTCTATGAATGTCATAAGCAAACTATTAAACCTGTGGCTACAGTAGAGAGATTTCTCTGCAAACCTGTTGTCATGATTTGACCAACTCTAAGCAGCACTGAATATTTCCTTTCTTGCAACTCGTCCTTGTCTGGAGACAAAATTCCACTTGTGCAGGGGAATAAGAATAATATATGTGATAAAATATATGAATTAAGAGTAGCTATTTCAATATTGTATAGATACTTTGAATAGTAGTGGTCTCAGATAACAGAATAGGGTGCGTCTACACTGCACCATAGGTTGAAATAAGATACGTAATTTGAGCTATGCAAATTGCATATTTTATTTCTATGTTATTTTAAAATTTGAAATTTTGGCGCTGTCTACACAGCACTTATTTCTAAATAAATTGCTATTCTGAAACATCCCTTGCCCCTTGTGGAATGAGGTTTACAGGGACTTTGAAATAGCAAGCCCATTATATTTCGAAATAACGGATGCGCTCAAAAGATGTGGAGTAGCTATTTTGGGATACCTTCGGTATAGCGCTGCAGTGTAGACATAGCCATAGTGAGCAGATTGTGGGTGATAAATTGCAAAACATGCCTAGTTTGAAGAGTGACAGGATAGTTGGCAAATGCAGGCAAGTAGGGACCTTATTACCATACCTGGCCCAAAAAGCAATGCAACTTCTTATTTATATCATCATCCTGTGTCTATATTTCTGTAATGCATATGTGAAGCAATGAAGGTACAGTGTTCCTGGTTGTAAGGTGATACATAAATGTAAAGGATTAATAGTATTACAGAAATAGACACTAGGAATCTGTCACATGTTCTTACCAGGTTGCAAATATGCTAAGGCAACTCAAATTTGGGACCTTAATTACTTTACCAGAGTCCTTTTTAATATATAGTACTAGAAGATTTACCTGACTTTCTCAAGTCTCTAACTCAATTAATTTTAGTTTTTCTTCATTTAAATAATTGTTCTAGAGTGGGGCTGAGACTGAGGGGTTCAGTAGGCAGGCTGGCCTGGGGAGAAAAGACTACCCCAGCCCTCTCTCACTGCAGCAGCTTAGGGCCTGGTGAGAAGTGCCTTACCATAGCTGCTGCAGCTTTAGCAAGCATAGCCAGAGGAGGGGGTACATGTCTCCCAGTGGGGGCAGATTCAAGTTCCTCTACCCCCTGCACTGCCCCCCCAAGTCAAAGTGAGTAATGCAGCAAACTATGCACTTGCCCCTCAATCCCTGACAAAAGGGAACAGCCTGCAATGTTCCCATATGAGTAGGGAGGGGGGTAGAGTTTCAGGCTCGAGGCTCAGAAGTCCCAGATGGGGGAGGTCACACCCCCAGTCAGCCCCTTTCATTTGCCTGGTGATTCTGTCTCTTTTCTGTATGGTTTTATTAGTACCAATCCCATTCCAGGCACATCCCATTTTCTTGGCACAACCAGATGGTCCTACTTCTTACCATTTCGGAGGAGTTCTTGAACAAACATAAGGACCGACAAACTCATTCTCTGATATAGATATAGGTATATATAGACATAACCTGAGAATGGGGAAACCTGGGGAAATCTAAGAAATTCAGCCAGGTTTCTCAAGGTTCACAAGCCTTTTAGTGACCTGCGTGTTAACCCAGGCATTTACATCATTTCTGCCTAAAACAGCAACTTTGGATGAGTTTTGCTTTCCAAGTTATTTTGGTTCTCTTGTTCCTAACACTCAAAGGGGCTGTAGGTGCGTTTCACTTCAGAGCAAAAGTAGAATACAGTGTTGCATGAACCCTTTAGAAAATGATACTCCCTCCAAACAGCTCCAGGCTCTGCCATCTAGGTTTATCATCAAGAAAACCTGCTAGCAATGTACAATTTTAAATTGTATGTAAAATAAACTTGCAGCCTTATGTGTCACAGCAGCGCCTAAGCCCGATTTAAGCAGCAGCTTGGAAGCAGGCCCATCCAGTTTTCTGTGACTAGAAGGAATGTTGCTGTGATGCTGGCCCTTGTGGTTAAGGGAGGGAAGCATCTGACCTTCAGATAGGCACCCTTCAAATACTTACAATCTCAGAAAAATGCAAAGGACCAAAGATCAAGTATAGTATTCATTAATAACTGACTCATTTTCTTTTAAAGAATTCCATTGTCTGTAGTTAGCCTGTTTCAGAGTTATTAGCAATAAGCGATGCAGGAGGTAGACAGTTGCAGAAATCTTAATTTACTAGGAGAGGTAGGGGTTGGAAGTACTTAGTGACTACAGGGATGTGCAACTATGTGAATGCCTTAATTAGAGAGATTATTTTGCTCTTCCAGGGGGTAGGGATGATCCAGTGTGGATGGAGGTTCATTGACAGGCTCATTTTTCTCAGGGGACAATGATGGCTCGTTTGTGGTTATAAAGCTCTAGTGTTTTTGTGTAGCAGCAACCTGGACTCACCTTGTATTGCTGAACTACTGATGCTCACTATGCACCCTGAAGATAAAAATGCCAAAGAGATTATTTTACAGTATGTAGGAAGGGATTGTCTTGTGGTTAAAACACCAGACTAGGGCATGGGAGATCTCTTCCCCCTTCTCTCAATGACTCCCTGTCTAACCTTGGGTAGGCCACGTAATCTCTCTGTGCGTCTATTCCCCATCTGTACAATGGGGATAATAAGTTGTCCTTTCAACAATAACTTATCCATTCTATGTCTAAAGGACACACAGAGGTCTCTAGATTGCAGCAGGTGAGTAGAATAGAGCTGATTGTCTCAAATCGCTTCCTTCTGGAGTAACCATTTCCTCCCTCAGCCACAAGGTTTTGCGTGATCAATAATTGACCAAACTTGGAAATCCATATAATTTGCACGTACAAATTTCTAATTTGGGAGAAGGAGGGAGCTAGCCCAGAGAAGGGAAAGCCTTGCTCATTTTTATCCATTAAAAGAGCAAACCAACAAAAGTGCACCCCTGACTCCCTTTGTATTGTCATAGGGGCTGGAAGGGTGTCTGGGCATTCCGCAGCCTGCTTGCTAGTATCTTGGAAACTGTCTCCTTTTTCCCAGTCCCTACCCCTTTTATGAAGGGACAATGCGGACATACAGTGAGGGCCTTGTGCATCCCCTGGGCCTCCAGGCCCTTTGACACAGGGAATTCTTTGAGTGGCTAACCTCACTCCGTGAGGTCCACCCTCATCCAATCAAGAGGGTTGCAGTCTGGCATTTTCTAGGTTGATCTTGGAGGAAATTACATGCTTTGATTCCCAAAAGACTAGAGAGGTATCTTTGTATTTGGATGTCAAAGAAAGGAATTGAGAGATTCCATAATTTAATCCCTTTAGTCTATTTGATTCACTCACTTCTCTCCTCCTGCTGCTCTTACTCTTTCTTCCTCCATTTTTACTTTTTCTCCCTACTTCCATTTTGCTCCTACTGTGTCCTTGAATTATATTTTTTTATTTAGGCCCCCACTGCAGTGTGAGGCAGGAAATACAGCCTGACTCTGTTGCTAGACAAATGGACAACCAGTAAAACTATGCTTAATTTGTAGGTTGGAGTGCTATTAGAGGCCTGATCCTAAACCTATTCAAGATAATGGAAAGATTCACAGGAATTTGCTCATAAAACATGGCGACACTCTGTCCTCTATCCTGTGTTCGTTCTTTTGCTTGGGGCTGTGAAACCTCCTATATGACGTCAAACATCATCCCATTTACCAGGGAAGGAAGATCCAGGCTGCTCCTCAAAGAGCTCTTGTAAGCTAAGCATACATCTAACACAATAGGGCCGTATGTGCAAGAATTCATGCAGATAGCTATGGCATTCAGGCTCTGGACTTAGTGCTCCTCTTCTCACTCACTGGCCTCTTATCTGGTCTCTTGAAGGAGCAACACCACTAACTGATCCAGGATAAAGTAGGAAAATGTAACCAACACACGATTTTATGATAAAATTCACACCGGGGCATGCAAGCAAAGTGAGAGCAATAGTTTGGGAGTCTCTCTCTGCTTTTTAGTTCAGAAATAATGTTTGTTCTGAATGAAATGAAAGAGGAACACCAGGAATATCTCAGGCTGTCTTGAAGGAATATTTCTGCCCGATAATGAATTTGCTCCACCCACATGGTCTGCTGCTTTAAGATGTCAAATCTTTTAGCCATCAACTCGAAATGCAGACAGCAGTGACTCCATCTGCCTTAGGATTGTGACTTCTACACAGGTGGAGTGGTGAGGTGATGATGGTTTCTGAGTTCCTTCCAGACATGGCAAGAGATCACAGGGACATTTCCTACAGGAACTCCAGTGAGGTCTCTTGCAAGACACTTTGTGGCACATTTCCTTCATCTCTTTTTGCCCTTGGAAATTATTTAATGCAGTCACCATTTTGTGAAATGGCCTGAAGAAGGCCCATAAAATACATTCAACGCAAACTACTATGCTTCTAACAGGCTGCAAAATGGGACATAACCCCACTCATTCAGCCAACTGACATAATGAAACAGCTTCAGTTTTTCAAATGGCTGCTTCTCTCTTCTCCCTGCCACACTCATGGCATCCATGTCCAGAACATTTTCAGGACATATAGCAAAGCTAGCTTGTAGACTATGTTAAGGTGTTCTGCCTGCTGAGACTGCACCTGAACAAGAGTTCCTTTGGGATCCTCTGCCTGATCCTGCATAACCCAGGCATATCAAATGTTTCTCAGCCCTTTTGTAGAGCACTCTACAACATAAGAACGGCCATACTGGGTCAGACCAAAGGTCCATTTAGCCAAGTATCCTGTCTGCCAACAGTGACTAATGCCAGGTGCCCAGAGGGAGTGAACAGAACAGTCATCATCAAGTGATCCCTCTCCTGTCACCCATTTCCAACTTTTGACAAACAGAGGCTAAAGACACCATCCCTGCCCATCCTGTCGAATAGCCACTGATGGACCTATTCCCTGTGAATTTATCTAGTTAAAGTCTTAGTCTTCACAACCTCCTCTGGCAAAATTGAGAAATTGAAAATGGAAAGTTCTCTGAAGCATGCCCTTCCATCTATATACACCAAGAATCATGTGTCCACTGAAGGGTTCCCTAGGAGCACCAGGATATAAAAGCAACAAGGAATTAAAAACTTAAGGAAGCAACAAGCCCTGGGAGTAAAGACACATCCTGCTTTCCAGGTCTGAGCATATGAACTCGTTGATGAAGTGAATACAAAATGCACCTTTGGAGTTGTTTTAATATTAAAACAAAAGTAATCAGGCAAAGCTAAATGTGTATGTATTGTACGTTCATTGGAGTAAGGAAATTGCCAAGCATCGCTCACTTTTACAATGTCATATATGCTCCTAGGACAAAATGACCCCCATAAATTTTGCCCCTTTTTCTGCTGATTTTGGAAGTCTCCACTATATATGTGAAAGCTGATTCCATTGTTGTGTCATGGCCCCTCCATGATTCAGATACTGATTCACTAAGACCTGCTAGGTGTCCAGTTACTGACTGGAAAGTCTGGTCAGAAAGGGGGGGGACCTGATGGTGTCCAGTCAAATCTACTGGCCAGACACCCAAACCCCAGTTACTTTGGGCAGGAAAGGCAGGGAGGAGTAGAGTCAGCACCCACACTGGCCCCTGTTCAGCCAAAGTCATCTCCTCCCTGCATAGGTGCTGGAAGTACGGATGCGGACGGGGGGGGGCTGCAGCCTCCTCTGACTTGGTTTCCATTTTATATACAGGGTTTACAGTTTGGTTCAATGGCTCTCAGCACCCCCAGTCTACAAATTATTCCAGCACTGCTGCCTACCTGCATTGGGCAGCTGCACTCCCCACCCCTGCTCTGTAGGCGAGTGCCTCCCGATCCATGGAGGGAGGGTGGAGATGCAAAAGCAGTGAGTAGTGGAGAGAGACAGGGAGAGGAGTAAAGCAGAGCAGAACCTTGGAGGAAGGGATGGGGCCTTGGGGAAGGAGTACGCTCGCTAGTGTCTGGTTTTAAAATATTACAAAGTTGGCTATCCTTCCAGGTGGCCAATAGAACAGGGACACAATTTAGTCAGCACTGGAGGCCATATGAGCTCCTGCTGTCCCTGCATAATACAAGGCACAAGCTGCTTCCCTGCTGAGTTTGTACCAACCCAGGCATGAACTGGGCCCTCGATATTTAGAAGGCGGAGAGGTTCTTAATACTCCTGTGTGAGCAGGCTTCTTTCCTAGACTTGCTGATAAAAGCTTCACAAGAACATGGGGACACAAGTACTACAGGCTGGCTCCTGACAAACGCTCACTTACACATCTGGCACAGGAACCAGAGAGCTGATGCTTTTCAAAACCAGGCCTTTTCTTCTGGTCCCCATAACAGATGTGCTGTGTATGTATCAGACTGGGCATGGAACACCGCTTTCCCCACCCACATCCACAGGGGGATGCTTGGATTCTCTGAAAAGCGAGCTTTGAATCTTTCTCAATGCATTTGTGAGAGGAGACAGCTGGGGTTTCTCCCATAAAGGGGCTGAAGACAAGATTTTAACCTCTGCAGAAAGCAGAGGATTTTGTGTGCTTCCAATGTCCTTTTACCTAGGAGAAATATTGCTTCCCCAAAATGTGCAGCTCACTAATCACAAAGAAAGATGCACCAAGGGGGATTTATTTTAAAAGCAGAGGACATCTACTGAGCTATTTATTATAGCACTTCCTTTCCCCCCGCCCCCGCACTAGCTGCAGCATTCAAATGTTTCTTAGCATTGTAAATCCTCCCTAGGGTTTGTTCTGCTAGCATGGAGCCACGAGTCTTTTCATCCAAAATATCTGTTTACATGCTAATTTACTGAGATCAGAAACCAAACCACCCAACGTACATCCTGTGTAGCCTAATTATAATGCAGCAGGCTGACTGTCAACATCCTGCATGCTTTATTATAAAGTGCTGGCTGGTTAGACTGTTGGTCAATAGTCCATGTCGATATGGTGTGGGTGGGGGAGAGGGGAGACAGGATGAAATTAATAATTTTTGTTTTGATCTCTCAAGCCAGTATGCTGGAAGGACTGTGGAGGCAACCCACGCGGTCTCTAGAGTGATGAAAGATTCCTTGCATTGCTCATAAGTGACTTCATTGGGTACACAAGGAGTAGCATTGCTGAGGCACCAGAGGAAGACCTGTGATGGGTCTCATGATTAAGACATGTTATTGGGACTTGAGATCTGGGTTCATATCCTGGCTATTTCAAATCCTGGTGTGGCTCTTGGCAAATCACTTTTATGACCAGACTTGCAAAGGAGGGCAAAATTTTGCACTCCAGTTGTTCTCAGCAGCACTTAGTGGGTCATGCTTGCTTTTGAAAATCTGCCCCTTGATCTCTCACTCTCTAACTCAGTTCCCCCTCTGTCAAATGGGGATGTAACTTCCTTTCCCTCCCTGTTGTCTGCTGTAAGTTCTTTGAGACAGGGCCTGTTTCATGCTGTGTGTTGATACAGAGTCTAGTGCTTTGGGGCTCTGACCATGAATGTGGCCACCAGGTATTTCCATTGTATAAAATATTTCCTGCTTGCTTGAAACTTCAGGGACTCAGAAATGAGGACTAACGTCTCTCTTCTGCATAGCGTGATGACTTCTGCTTCACAAAGGCTCAGACACTCAGACCAACTGTAAATTTAAAACTCTATTGAATCCGTTTCCAAGTGTATGTGTAGCAGGTGTTTCAGTCTTCCCTTGTGCAGTGTCAGAGCGCAGAGCAAAACATTTATCTCTGAATTATTTAGCACATGTAGTCTTCAGAGCCCCTGCAGCAGCTTAGCCCTGCTGGGTCTGCCTTGAAAGAAAATGTATGGTCTCATTTTAAAAATGTGAACTGAGTCATTGGAATGAACCAGGCCATGTGGAAAGTGGAGTCCAGAAACAAAGGTCTCACTGTGTCTTAATCAAGAATACTTATTCTTATATTGTGGGTGCTCATGGGGGTGGTGTCCCCCTCCCCCATACAGACTCTGGCAACAGAGTCTGTATTGTAGCAGAGAGGGAGAGAGATTTATAATTTTTACTGTGAAGGCTAATTTCCTGGACTAAGCAGTGGAAATCTCATTGCTTCATCTGCACTGGATGAAAGAGTGTGTGGATGATCCGCCTCCTGTGAGTAGGACCAAAGAGACACCAATGAATTAGGAACCAGCAACTCAGCAGAGTGGTGGGGTCATAAGAGGAAAGAAGTCTGATTCATAAATGTGGGTAATGCATATACACTGTGATGATCTTCTCTTTAAAAAAATGCTTTGTACCTCCGAATGCCATGCCTCAAACATCAACTCAGTTACTGTAGGCACCCTTCAAGTTTATCCTGGCTTTTGAGAAGCTGGTTACAACGATATTTTCTATATGTAAAAATGGGAAATACTTTTAGATGCAATTATATCTCTAGAACCAGGATGAACTTCAGTGCAATTGCTGTAACTGCTGTTGCCGAAGTCATGAGATTGTGTCTGGCTTTTTTCATCCTACTCTCACAGGGCCCAAGGAGGCTTAGGGATAGCTAAAGTTCTGCAATTGTCTTTACTTGTAAGAGCCCTTTAGAATAGTCACACCTGGCTAATGTATTGTTCCTACCTAATAGTTAGGGTAAACTTTATGCTGATGATTAGGCTTTTTGACAGAGGGAACTTTTATAGAGATTTTTTTTTTGTAGTTGGAAAAATTTTCATTTTGTTAACAGTCACCATTTCTAAACAAACTTGTTTAGACTTAAAATATCAGTTTGGGTCTTTAAGTCTGGTTAACTTTGTGGATTGTTTTTTAAACTTTTCCCATGCACCCCACTTTTCCTCACCTATCCCATTCCAATGAGGGAGGGAATGAAATAAAATGTGTGGGAAACTTTAAAAAAAACATTAAAGAGGTATAGGGAAAACCTGCGCCTCCCCTCCCCTCACTATCTTTCCTTCAGTTTCTTTTTCTGTCCAAACTTTCCTCACTTGGCTACAAAAGAGCTGAAAGTGTTTCTTATTCTCAAAAAGTAACAAACACTTCTAATATTTAACTATTTCCTACACTGTGTTTTTCCAACTGGCAAAAACTGGGAAATGGTAATACTGTGACACAAGGATCCTTCCCCCCCAGCCCACTATTTTGAAATGAAAACAAATATTTTGGGGGTGGTGAGATTCCTGGAATTTTCTATTCAGGAAATGTTGAAAAAAAACCCCAAAAGTAGTAATCTAAGTTAACAATTTTTGAAAGGAAAAAATGATTTTGATGAAACCCTATTTTCTGATTGGAAAATGGCTTCTGTTAGAAATTTCCTGATAAGTTCTAATTACAATGATGGGCATGGTATAAAATCTGTATAGAAGAGAGTGGCTTAAACAGCATGTTCCTGTCTTCTACCTAGTTCTCACTGCATTATTAGTCCCTCCATTTGAGCAGCAACATCCTTCTCTTTTCCCCTCTTGTGAATTCAGTGATGGTGGCTATTAGCAGAGATGAGAGGAGGTATATGAGAGAGACTTTTTCAGTATCTCCTTGTTTCTTTCTCTCTCTTTCTACCTCTCTCTTGCTGTTTCTTTAATCAGTAGCCAGATAGGGCTGGTAAATTTCCTAAGACAAGCACCATAGTGAAGCAGAGAGAGAAAAAGAGACTTAATATGGTTTTCTTTATGATAACTAAGTTTCCTGTTCAGTGCTGGAAGAAAAATTACCCTGATTCTTTGTCACATGATAGATTTAGTCTCCCTATGTCCATAGCTTCTGTTCTCAGGAGAGAGAATGCTTACAAACTGGTCTTATCATTGATGATTACCATTGCTCTGTAAGGTGCAAGGAGATAATTATTTTTTCAGTCTTTAAAAAACCTCCCAACCCTCAAAGGAAATTTCAGTGTGATATTTTTCATCTGGTTTGGCAGGTTCTTCTTGGAGAATGGAGAGTCAAGGGAAAATGGGAATTAGTAAAACATGTTGTGAACCATCTGGAAATCCTGCCGCAAAAAGTGGAAAAAAACCCAGCAAAACAGTAGCTGACAAATAATCATGAACTGCAGCCTTTTTAATTGTGTCCTTCTCTTCCCCCCCACCCCCCACCCTCTCTCTTCAGGGCCAAGAATTTCCAGGGGAAGAAGGTGAATGGAGAGTTTGAAATCCGAGTGGAACAGGTCAGTAGTCACTGAAATCCTCTATAGTAAGGACTCATGTAGGGGATTGAGGGGTCACCTGAAAGTGTCTGTGGGTATCCATCAGGAGGAGAAAGGTGCTAAAGAGGAATTTTGAGGCTTGTCTGTTTCAGAGAATTAGAGAAGCCAGAGATGAAAATAAGCTTTTTGGCCAACTAGTCCTGCCTTTTTAGAGTTGTTCCCTATTGTACCTTTTCTAGTGTTGCTTTGAGTGTCCCTATGGGTATGACTATGCTATAGTTATAAAGCCTCAGCCGGCCCATGCTAGCTAAATAGGGTTGATGGGACTGACTCAGGCAAAGGGCCTGTTTAATTGCAATGTAGAAATTCAGGCTCAAGCTGCAGCGCAAGCTCTGGAACCTTGCAGATCCTAGAGCCCAGGCCTCAGTTTACCTCTCATGCCAGAGGAGGCAAAATCAGGGCCAATAGGGCTAGTGCCCCTATGTAAACTCACACATGTCCAGGGGAGGAAGTGGAAGTGAGAAGGGCTGGAGCAGGTCTGGAAGCATGTAGGAACTCCCAGGACCCTCCTTCCCCCTCCCCCCTGTTATCTGGTTGTCTCTCCTCCCCTGCTAAATCTTAGTCCCTCCCTTCCTATCCCTCTTCCACCCCCATTTGCAGGGAGTATCAGCCTTTCCACTGTGTTCCCCCACAAGCATTCCATGCTCTCCCTTTTCTCCTCTCCCAAATACCTCAAACCAGAGTAGGCAATTTATTTTTTGTGAAAATCCAAATTTCTTGGTCAAGGTATAGTCAAGGTCCAGATGCCAGAGAAAATAATTTTAAAAAATAAGTTAAAATGATTTTGGGGTCCATTCAAAAACATCTGGTGGTCCAATTTTGGCTGCAGCTTTAGGCTAACTACCTCTGTAAACCCTGCATCTTCTTTCCTTTCTTCTCAGTACCTCCCCCCACCCCCCATTACATATGAGCTCCTTGGAGAGGAGCTGTCTCCAGTACCCATCTGATTGGGGGTCTACTGGCTAAAATGGACAGGGGTGGATTAACTCATTGCTGAGCCCTAGAAAAAATTCCCTCATGTCCCTGCAGCAGGCTTCCCCTGGCAGGCACTCACCAAAGCTTCCCATATTTGTAGTAGCTCTTGACGCTATTGTAATGCCAACAGGTGGAACCAAACCTGGGACCTCTGGAGCTTAATGCATGAGCCTCTGCAGCATAAGCTAAAAGCCAGCACACCTAGCAGGTGTGTGGGTTACATTATTGCTAAGCAACAGAACAGAGAGAACATTGACCACTGGAATGGGACAAGGTGGGCAGGCCCTGGGAGGGCTCTCTGTCCCCATGGCAATGACGAGAAGGAAGAGCAGTGCTAGCTGCCCAAATGCTCTCTCAGGTTTGGCCCTGCTGCCTCTCTGTCATGACAAGGGAGGATGGAGTCAAGCACCACTCAGGTTGGGTCCTATCCACAAATTGGGCCCTCAGCCTATGCTTAGATTGCCTAGGCCTTAATTCAATCTTGACATGGAGCCTGTGAACTGCTCAGGAACTCCTGTGAACTTCATCCAGCCCATCAGCCAAGATCCCTTGTTCTATCCGGCATAGTCAGGTTTGGACATAGGACCAAAGGGAGGGGGGCTAAGGAGTGTAAGTAATAAACAAGTATGCATATGGCAAAAAATGTGCCTTCATTGTAGTGGCTAACAGAGCTCCCCCTGCTAGGAACTGTTGCCTACGAGTGTTTTGATTCTGAGAGATATCTCAGTGAAGCCCCTTCTAATAATAAATGTAAAAATTGCAGCATTCCTCCAGAAAATGGATTATATAATTGAGAGATGTTTCGACAACCGGGAACAGAAAGCAGGCTTCATTTTCCCCCAGATATGGCAAATGAGCCTAGGAGTGATAGAGCATGAATTGCATCCTACTTCATTGGACCTTGAATGCAGAAGTGATCATCAGTTCTATCATTGTCCAACAAGGGAAATACAGAAGTTGTATTGTTGTGGGCAGTTTTAATTTGGCCTCAGGTCCCTGTGCATATCAACCAGGCCAAAAGAGGGGCACTTATCTGTTTAGACTCCAATTCTTTATGCTTCAACTTTTACTCATCCCTTCTGGATGTCGATTGTTTCTCATTCACTTATTTTTCTCATTCTTCATGCCCTCCCCCGCCCCTCCTATTTGCATTACTTATGACCCTCTGGCCTAAGCCATCATGGAACACTTCACTTTGTCTCTTCCGATACTAACCACTCTTCCACAGTCCTATCCTGGGAAGTGTACAAAAAAGAACTGTGTGTGCATGACCTTGTCTCAGGTCTCAGACCTCAGACAGCAGCAATGCTATGAAACTGGAACAAGATTCTGAATATAGCGAGCAGATCCAGCATCTCACTTCACCATGCTGTGACGATCTTTAACCAGCTGAAGCAAGGGTCCTCCTGCATAGCTGATCTGTATAAACTCTACACTGAGTGATCAAAAACTCAGTGTTGTGGCTCTTCTGAAACTGCTTGGATTGCATGGTGTATCTGGAGGGGTTCCCCCACCCCCACTCATGAATGCATCACAGAGTAAATTTTCCACACATTATGTGCCCTGGGCAAAAATATAGCTTTTCTGAGAGGGGGGGGATCTGTTTTATAATTAAACCACATTTTTACCTGTAACAATAAAATAGCATCTTTTTTTTTAACAATGGAAAGTGTTGAAGAGAAACATTGAAATGTTTAATATGTTTGCAAAAAAGTGTCAGAAATGAGACATTGAAATGAGTTAGCGAGCAGAGTTAATTTCTGAGACATGAGCTGCAGTCACATACATTCTTCTAGGATGCCCAGAAATGGGATTTGAATCTGAGGCATTTGCCCAACTGCTTAGTCTCTCTGATTTCTGCCTTTATTGAATCTTCATTTTTGGTTAATGAGCCTCATTGGCTGCTTTTGGGGGAAGCAGAGTGCGAACACTGATTTTTTTTTTTGATAAGTCATGAACTCATTTATTTATATTGGGGTGGGAGTGTTGAAAGCAGAACCCTCTCTCAGCAGCTGATTGTGAGCTATCTAGACTGGTTATACCATCTACCAGCTATGAGAGTTTCCTCTCCCCCCAGCTATATAGTTCTTGAGCTTACACTTGTTTGGAAACAGGTCAGGTTCTCAGGTTGTTTACTATGGAAATGAACTATGTGACCTCCTGCCTTCCCTTCCCCAAAGCACGGCCTTCAGCTAATTTTATCCCCATAGGCATTGAGAAGACAGATGCTCCATTCATTGACTAGTTCTAGGGAATATGAGAAAAACATGGTAAGCTCTACTGAGATGGGTGTATACTCTCCAGTCTGGCTGTTCCCTGGCTTCCATCCTCTCAAATCATTAATTAATTCAACCACAAGGATCCTCTTATTTCCTCTTAATTTCCTTTTTGCATGCTCTTCAGTTTAAACCCTGACACTGATTTATTGAGTGATCTATTAGGATGTAAAATGTGCTGTATTATCCATCTCAGGGCCCACATGTATCCTATTTATTTAAACCTGCCCATGAGATTGCTTTATCTTAGCTTTAGTGACTGATTGACCCTAGTTCCAATAGCCTGGAAACAGAGAAAGCGAGAGAGAGGGAGGAGGAGGAGTGGTGGGAGAAAACTGATAAAAGTCCTGAAAGAAGAAAGGGGAAAAGAAAGAGATCAGTGACAGTGAGGATTCCAGTCCTGTTCTAAACCAGCATGGTGATACAGAAGAATTATTATTATATGAGGGCTGGGGGCATTTATGTGCCAAGTGCATCTGAAAAAGTCCAGCTATGCCAGAAGCTTCCCACCATGTGTGTAGTTCCATTACACAAATGTAATGCTTTCTTACTAGTAATATTTAGGGATTTTTAGCTCTTCCAATGTGATATCTTGTTTCCAAAGACTCCTTTCTCTTCTTAGATGTTGGCACAGTCAGTGAGAGGAATTAAGCCAGAGCACTGGAAGCCACAGGTTTTATCTCTGTGTTTGGATCGCTAAAGCCACTTCGTCCAAGAGTACATTTAATATTTTTCTTTAGCCTTTTAAGTGAATGTTGTGTTGGCAAAAGAAGCTGTATTGACAGCCATAGAGACTTAATTGTCTCTTCAGCCAAAAAACAGGTACAGTGCAGACAGCTCCATCAATTTACCTCAAGCTTGATCCTAAAAGACCTCTCCTAACACAATGTGAGTAATTCAGTCTGCATGTTCATTTAGGCCTCCATTCAGTAAAGCACTTAAGCATGTGTTTATCTGTAAGTATATGAGTATTCCCATCTCTATTCAGCAAAACAATGAAATTGGCTTCAGTGAGACTTACACGTGGTTAAAGTGTATCTCGTACTTGGGTGCTTTGCTGAACTGTGTACTTAATCCTTGGCCTTTCTGCCAACAAAGGAGTCAATTGTGGTTGTTTTTTATGTCATGTGGATATTTTTCTTCCAAGAGTCCTTCTGTTTCAATGGCATTCAGTCACTATCAAGCTGAATCTCAGTTGAAGTCCAACATGTAGAAGTCTTGGTTTATCATATTTCCAGGATCCTAAACCATCTAACTCCTGAGACTGTATCTGTCTAAAAATTTAAGACTCAGATTCAGTATTGCTACTCCCAAGCATTTGAAAATCATGAGCCAGTCTCCAAAAACTGAGATTTTAAATAATAATAGTAATAATAAAGATAATGATAATAATGATGTTGGGTTCCTTTCATTTGCCCTCTGTTCTTGAGCCCTTTGGGTGTGCATTCTCACAGTTTTCTAGAAAAAAATCTTTTATAAATAACAAAAAGGTGGAGCCTCCTTCCCCTCTCAAGGAAGCGAAGCCAGAATTGCCATGAAGGAGACTCCAAATGGATTATAATATCTTGGCCTCTTTAATCTCAGTCCAACAGGTGCTTGAACTCTGTGGAGGTCAGCCTCTTTGGGAAGATGTGCCATAACATTTTATTTTGGGGGTCCATGAATTGTGCAGCTATTGATCTCCCTAATCCTGGGGACATCGAATCTGAACTTTTTTTTAAGTTTCTATCTGTGACATGTTCCTGGCAGTGCAACCTGGAACTGGGGTTCCACTCTGTCCTCTGTCTTACCAACCTTGGCTCCCTCTCCCACTGTGAAGCTGTGCCAAGCTGCAAACCCTTCAGGTCCTGCACTTCCATAGTCATTCACAGGCAGAGATATGCCCAGCTGTGTTCCATGAATGCTTTCGGTCACAATCCAACAATAGAAATGTTCCAGCCAATTCCCTCCCCCAGCTCCTCAGCCTAGGACCTCAGAGCTGTGCTGCTTTACCCTGGTTAGAAGCCTGACTAGTGTATGTTTATGACCCAGTCCACCCCTCACTCAATGTGGAGATGACATGCACCAGTCCTCGTTCATGAACAGATTCCTATTGTACTTCAAGTACTACATTGTTTTAGATAAAAAATATAAACCGGATTTATTAATTACAAAAAGATACATTTTAAGTGATTATACGAAGTAAGCATACAGATCCAAGCTCATTACCCTAAACAATAAAAAGTAAAATCACAGTCTGGATTCAATAAACTAGACAAGATTTAAATGAAGCAATGTCTCACCCTGAGTACACATTCTATGCTTCTCCTTTCTAGTATGGGATCACTCCCTCAGTTCAATCTTTGTTTTCTTGATGTGTTTCCAGGTACTGATTTGTAAAGGGGTGGTGAAGCATGATTTCACTTCTCCTTTTATAGCTTCTTCCAACTTGCTCAAAAGATCCTTTGCTATGACATGAATTAAGCAGCCTCCATTGTGTATGTGCTTTCTGAAATGTTTCTCTAGTATACAGTTCCTGGGGTAGTCCTTGTAGGTGTGTATATTCCCCTTAATGGGCCATCCTGAGTTTCTGGCTGGCCCATCATTGTACCTGAAAGCCTGGTATTGAGCATTTCAAACTTCACAACATATTTCAGTAACCCACATAGCAAAACCTCATACCTTCACATACAATGATAGCACATACAACTTATCGCATATCAACAGATAGGTATTATTTTAAAAATCAAACAAGGAATCTTTTGTATAAAATATAATGGTACTAGCAGATGTACCTAGCATTGCTCAGGTCTTTAACTGAAGTAATTTTTTTTAAATAAATTAAAAGTATACATGCTCTATTCCAGTGATTGTATTTTTCGGAAATGAAGGCTGGCGTGAGTGTTCAGGAGTGAGGAGGGGCAGGGGATCGGTGACTTATAAAAGAAGGTTGGGAGATGTGGGGGGCTCAGAACAGAGAGAAGGTGTGCAAAAGTCAGGGGAAGTGGGAGGTGAAGGTGTCAGGGCAGGGGGCTCAGGACATGGCTAGGAGGTGGGGGCTTACCGGGGCCACGCGTGGCAGTGACTTCTCCCAGGGGACTGGAGCAGCGCTATCCTCCCAGTAGGTCCCCCCAGTTTCCTGCCCCACGCCTGCAGGCTGTTTGGGGGGACCAGGCTCCAGAGGCTGCTGCCCCCTCCAGGGCCCCCCCACAGCTGTCCGGTGGGGTGTGGCATGGCGCCAGAGACTGCCCCCTCCTACAGTGCCCCCCACAGCCTGCAGGCTATTGGAGAGGGGAGAGCCCCCAGAGCCTGCCCCACCAACTGCCTCCTCATGGTCTGCAGGCTGTTGGGGGGGGCAAGCTCTGGGGGCTGCCCCCTACTCCAGTGGACCCTTCTCTGTGGCCTGCAGGCTCTCCATGGGGAGGAGGGGAAACAGGCTCCAAGTTTGGGGAAGGGGGCTACTTACCCAGTGTAGATGACAGTGGTGAATATGTAAATGCCTGGGTGTTGCTTTGAGTTAGTGTCACACCATCCTTTTTCCTTTCTAGGAGCTTTGAGAATGTAACCATTGTAAATGGAGGGAAACGAAACACCATAGCTAAAAGCTAGCAGCTGATTATTCTTAAAGGTCACAGGTTATTCAGGCTTCTCCATCCCCCTCCATTATGCCCATCTAGAGTTGGCCTTTTGGGTCCATGAATTCCAGTGGACACAAGTCCTTTTTAGGGGGGATTTCAGACCTGACCTTAGCTATGGGAGAGGCACTGCTGCTTGGGTTGGTACTGTTGGCACTGGGGCCCGCTGGTACAAAGCTGCCTCCAGCTGAGCATGCTCCTCTGCTCAACAACTGGTGTGGCCTCTGGCCACAAGGGAATGCAGCTGAATACAGCATGGGTTCCCAAACTGGGGGGTGTGAAGAAATTCCGGAGGGGGGGGGTGCGAGGCAACCCAGCCTCCCCCCTGCCCATCAAGTTTGGCTGCCCTGCTCAGTTCCTTTTTTTTTTCTCAACAAGTTTTGCTGCTTTTTTTTTTGGCAGGGTGGGGCGTGAGGGTTTTTTCAAAAATCAAGAAGGGGGGCATGATGCCGAAAAGTTTGGGAACCACTGCAGTAGAATTTACAGCATAGCCTATGTCTAGACACAGGGACTGCTGGATATTTTCAGGGCATGGAGATATTACTGAAGTGGTTAGATCTGGTGGGATGCAGTGGGACCCCTCTGAGAAGTCCCTTTTATCTAAATCACTGACCCTGGCCCAGACCATTCTTTTATGAGCATTACTTAAGTCTGCCGGGTCTCTTTTTCCTGAGGAACGTGCAGCTTGCCTGTGGTTTGGAACCCTGGTGATTTCTACAAATGCCGCCCACTCCAATCCTCCAGTAGCATGGTGCAGCATATGCACCGTACCACGCTAGAGAATGTGAGTCAGAGAACAACCCAGAGGATTAGCAGCAGAGATAGTGCAACTTGTCTCTTGCAGAATCTGCTGCCTTTTGGATAATTTTTCTTCAGACATTTTCTAAGGCATCCTTCCTCAGTCTTTATGTTAAATAAGGGCTCTATGCAGGGACAGAAAGGGGTAAGGCAAAGACAGCTCAGCCAAAAGGCTCATGTACATTTGTAAAGTTCGTTCCTCTCTTTCCCACCATTTATTTCTCTCTCGTTCTTCTTGTACAGATCTTTCACTTGTTCCCGCGACATGGTTTATTTTCAGGGTGCCGTTATACAATGAACTCCTCTAAATCTCCTATGGTATATGGTTATGGCTGTGCTGGTAGTGTTGACAGGTATTGCTCATGAATTACCTACACAAAAGAGAATTACAATATAAATGATCTCTCCAGTTCCATGGTAGTTTAATTCCTAAATCAGTATTTTAATAAGTGGCACAGAGCGGGCATTCTGAAAGGAAAAATCTGACAGGCCAAAGAAGTGTTGTCATATGACTATCCTTTCTTGCCACATGGATTAAACAGTCAGGCAGTTATTCCTTTTCTTTGTTGTTTTGGCTTATTTTTAAGGCACCAAAAGGTTGTTATGAAAGAGAGCAGTTCTAGAATATGGATACCTATAGTAAGGTGATGGTTGTTACAGTACTGCTTAATCTATTGTTCTGAAATCACGAAAAACAGCCTGAGACTGACTCAGATATAATGTTTTTAAAACAATAAAACTGTTCTTTTATTTGCTTTTTGCTATTGCGAGTCATTAGGTTTCATGTGTTCGAGCTATTCACTGTGACAAAGGACTTAGAATATTTTTTTAACTGAATCTGAAATGCTAATATAGTGGCATGACTAAGAGCTGGGGCTTTAAGAAAAATAACAAGTACCACAAGACTGGCAATAAAACCATGACAGCTGCCAACATTGAATGGCACTTAACCTTTAGCACAGGCACAATATGGCTACCTGGTATCAGTGTTCCCTGTAGGCTGCATACATTTACACTGACTCAATGCCATTAAACAGCATGCATGAGACCTCTCATTGGACGCTCTGTGTCCCACTCCCCAGCTACACCTTCTTCACCTTTCTTCTCTGAAGGTTGGCTGTACATCACACACATATCCCATTCCCACTCCCTGCACTCATGTACACACCCTTCTTGCCCAGGGATTAAAGACTGCAGTCATTAAAACCCCGTAGCTCTTTAAATGTCAATATTAATGTAGTACAAATTAGTATTTACAAAGTGCTGGCTTTTTCTCCTACAAAACTTGGAAATTGTCAGCCAGAACTGTAGGAAATGCCAGTACAAAATGATATTGGGTTCCCATTTACTGCATTAAAAATTACCCCTCCCCCAAAGACAGTCTCAATTGCTACAGTGAGAGAGGCTTCATTCTCTGTCATTTGCTGCCCAAAAGATGGAAATACTGCTCTAGTGTGACAACAGCTGTCTCTTTTCAGAAGCAAGGTTGGGAAGGGCAGAATGCCCTAGCCAGAGGCAACATAAGGGGCTTAAAGAGGAGAAAAAATGGGGATTTAATGGGGATTCTTGGGAAGATGGATAGGACTCTCAGGGGAAGGGATAGTCAGTAAAGAGGAAGCAAATAGGATAAAAATCCTCTTGTTCCACTTTTTCTAAATACTGCCTAAAATTTAATATACCCAACATCAGCCTCTCAGTATGTCAAGTGGTTCAAATAGAGTGTGCATCAGGTGCAAAGAGCAAAAGCATGTGGAGTGAAATACCAGCCAAAGAAAAGAGGAATTAGCAAGCTCTGTTACAGTATTGTTGGATTCTGTTCAAAGATCTGTGTGTGTGCATACACTTACAATGTATGTAGGTTTGTATGCAGATAGAGCATTGTATATATACAATTATGGAGGTGTCCTGTCAACTCCATAATTATCAATGTATTG
Source organism: Pelochelys cantorii (assembly GCA_032595735.1). Lineage (NCBI taxonomy): Eukaryota > Metazoa > Chordata > Testudines > Trionychidae > Pelochelys > Pelochelys cantorii. The sequence goes on along the minus strand of CM064326.1, from coordinate 251,712,546 downwards.
AAATTTGCAGTTAAAGCAACATAAAAATGTGTGTCATCCTATAAAAATCTAATGCAATCTTGTCTTTTATTTTAAATAGGAATCACCAAGAGGCACTTTTAGTGAGATTAAAAGCAGACAAGGGCTTAGAAAGTTCAGTAGCTCAAAAATCAAAAGCCCAGGGTGTTCTGGGAACTGTGTGGACACGTTAAGCCTGCTAGATTAAAAAAAAAAATCACAATCCTCTCCACTACCATGCAGGAGATTAGAGTCCAATACATCTGATTAAGGAACAGAGTGGAATCTCTTTTCAGTGCTTTCTTTCTTTTTCTTATCTTCATTGTTCCTTCATTGGCTGGTTCTGCAAGATGGTATGAGTGATGTTGACTTCGGGAAAGAAATTATTTTACTCCTCTGAATCTGTCATTTCTGTAGGCAGAGTGAGTCCTGTGTAGCTCCTGCTTCCTTGTGAGAGACCTGAGAATTTTCCTCTGCCTTCGATCTCTCCTGCCTCCTCTTTTGTACCTTTGGACTTGCATCATCATCATCATCAACTTTCTGACCAATAGCAGGTGGGCAGGACTCCTTTTGGAGCCACTCACTGCCACAGTATTTCCAACCACTCTTAAGGGACTGAACATGCTGTTTCCAACGCAATCCTTAACCTATCACAGTGGGGTTATTTTTATTTGCCTTCTGGTTTCTGAACCTTTAGGCTATGTCTACACTATAAGTATTTTTGGCAGAAAATATGCCAATGAGGGACTCATTAGCATAAGTTGCAACATCATTAGCATATTTTCTGCCCTTTCTTTTTGCTCAAAGGGTTTTTGCGCAAAAAGAAACAGTGTGGACTCTTTTTTTTTTTTTTTTGCACAAAACCCCCGTTTTGCACAAGATCCTTATGCCTCTCCAGAACAGGCATAAGGATCTTGCACGAAATGGGAGTTTTGTGCAAAAATGAAAAGTCCACAGTGCTGCTTTTTACACAAAAACCCCTTGCTCAAAAAGAAATGGTAGAAAATATGCTAATGATGTCACGACTATTTTCTTCCAAAAAAACTTGTAGTGTAGACATAGCCTTAGGGTACATTCCCTTCATATGTTTGTGCCTTTCTCTGCATCCTTGAGAGTTAGAAACACTTTTTTTAAAATGAAATTTGACATTCTCATACAATCTCTTGATTTCAGCTACTGGTGCTTTAAGAAAAGTGTTAATTTATTGTCTGACTCATGATAAAATTGTGAGAGTTGGCAATACTGCCTCATAGCTATGAAATTAGGTAGAAGCCAGTTTGAATGGGACAACATTGTTCAATTATTTTTAAAAATCTGTAATGAAAAGCCACATTTGAAATTAAAAGATGTGGCCCCCTTTTTCCCCTTGATTCAAGTGAGAAAATAAATGTTCTGCATTCACATTTAGCCCTTGTTACTGCAATGAGATATACAATGAGAGAGATTCCTGCTTCCCCATGGATCCCAGTTGATTCTAATAGAGCTTTACATGAGTATAGGAGTGTCTCATCCATAGGATAAATTGGGGAGGCTGCCCCAGGCCCCGCACTTTTGGGGGTCCCGCAGTGGCTGCCCCAACCATCCTATAGATGGGAGGGACAGTTCTGGGGGATTCTAAGAGCCTGGTGCAGCAGCAGGGGATGCCCCACCACCACCACACATGCATCTACTGTGTGCGGCTTCTCAGCAGCTGTGGGAAGCGGAGTGACCCTGCCAGGATGCTCCATTTCTCACTGTCACAGAGAAGCATGATGCAGCGGGCCAGGAGAGGGTGGCACAGTGGAGAGAAGTGGGCTGCTGCACTGCTCCAGCTCCCATTGCCTGAGGGGTGAGTGAGGGGTGAGGCAAATCCTGCTGCCAATGCACAAGGCCCCTGTAATACCCTGGGCCACTTTGCTCAGATAAGGGGATAGGGTAGAGTGGGGCTTGGGAAAGGGATGGGGTTGGGAGAAGGGTAGAGCCTGCAGTGGGGGTGGCAGGCTTGACTCAGGCCCCACAGCCCCCTCAGGACAGCCGTGTATACTTGCATGTGTCTGGGCCTTGAAAGCCACAGTGATAAGCACTTTAGACACACCTGCTGTGCCTCACTGCAACTTATTCATTAAACTGTAATTAGGGAAGACATCCTATTCCTGCATATAATGCTCAATAAATTCCCCCAGTCTAATTTGCATTCCTTTCTTCATTATATTTCATTTTGGTAGTCAGGCCCTCAAGCAAATACTTTTCTAGAGGATTACTAAATATATGACACAGTTGAAGTCACTGGGATCCACCTATGCAGCAAGCATATTCACCTGGAACTCACCTTTTACGTTGATTGCTTAATTATTCTTCACTAACCTTTTTGTGGATGTGAGTTACACTTTCTAAAAAGAACATGATGAATTGTTTTAATAATTAAACAGTAACTTAGTAACCTATCTAGCTACACTAAATATTTAATAGTTAAACCTTTAATGGCTAAGCTCCTTCAAGTAGATTCCCTTGTTTGTCACCATCCTACAGCATAATGGGGCTTGTTAGCTATTAAGGGAGACATAAATCTTTTGCATTGGGTTTATAGCTGGCCAGTGCCATGACAGCAGATTCAGACATAATTCCAAATGAATGTTTCCAAGGGGGAACTTGAGTCATACTCAAATGACTTTACCTCTGTTTTCGTTTTTTGGCCTGATGGTTCTTAATTCCTTGATTATTTATTATTGCAATAAGCCTAATCCTGAGTATTCATGCAGCATTACAGTTGGAGCAATAAACACTTCTCCAGTGTTTCCATTGCAAATCAGCAGTAATTGGATCTGCTGTTACCTCATGGAAAACTTTTGAAAGAAACATTCCGTGTGAAGACCGTTTTGAATTTCTGTCAATTTATTCTTTGTGTTTTCTGTCATCGTGTAACCCTCTGTTCGTTCACTTCACTACAGGCTGAGTTCTCCGAGCTGAACCTGGCTGCTTATGTTACTGGTGGCTGCATGGTGGACATGCAAGTCATAAGGAATGGCACTAAGGTAGTAAGGTGAGAAATAATGACTTTTCTTGCATAACTTTCTTTCTAGAGAGATATGGGAGCAAGCAGGATGAATTGAATGCCTGGCCACAGCCCACTGAAGTCAATGAACAGACACTTATTGACTCTGGTGGGTTGTGCATCAGGCCTCAGCTGTACATAATTCCCTTGTTTTGTTGTTTATCATCCTCACTTGTCCCCACCCATTAATTTAGGCAGAAACATCCCATTCTCATAATCTTTTGAACCTCAGGCCTGATAGTATTGACAATAGTCCTCATTTCACTTTTCACTCATGCAGTCTCCTACTGCTACACTTCGACTGTAAATACTGCTTTGCATGCACAGCCAGCCCCATGTGCAGTCCACTTTGACAGGAACAGTCTGCTCAAACATCTGCAGGTCTGGTGGCCGAGAAGTATTTCCATGTGCTTCATCTACCAACCTGCATTCTGCTCACCACCATTTTTCTTAGGGCAGCTTTTCCTCTTCCACACTGCCTTCTGAGTTGCCTCAGGGGAGAATGCCACATCTCAGTCTGTCAGAGATTTCTGTAGTTATTAGCATTTCAGCATACCCACCTTGCATCACCTACAGTCTACTTGCAGGCAATGGCACATCCACCAGGGCTGCCCTCCATTCATCCTGACCATCTATCCATTTCATTAGTCAGATAGCATTAGCCCTCTCCTTTCTGGTATTAAGGTGCTCAGAGTGATATGTTGAGGACAATTTAACCTATGCCATATAGAAAGCAATGGTTACCTTTCTGTTCCCTGATATGAATGACACTGTATATGCAGCCCTCAACTCATTTCCCCTAAGTTTTTAGTTTGTTTTTTCATTACCTTTTCTCAATTTTATTTTGTTTTCTTTACCCCAGTGTAATAACTTACATTGTTCAGGCTGGAAATGTAATCTTATTCCCTACCCATTTTTATAACCACTGTAAGTTCTCCTTGTACTATTTCTCTTATACTCAATGTGTTATATTACATACCCCAAATACAGTATCTTAACTAACATGCTTGCTACCGGATTCTTCAAGAGCATTAATACAGATGTTAAAATTGATTGGATCTCAAAGTGATCACTGTGACATCCAACTAGATATAGCCCACAAACTTTATGCACTGCTGTTGAGCTTTGTTTATAGTCCTCCTGTCATTTTTCAGTAATGGTGCCATGCTTGTATCTATGCAAATTTCCAGTGATTTTTTTCATGCAAGATTTCAAAAGTCTGTGTTAAATATTTAAAGGTAAGATCTCTGACATCTGTTGTGTTCACTTTTCCCACTAATTTTTGCCTCCCAATACGTGAATTATTTCTGTGCTATGTGAATCCAAAATCTTTCATTTGCACTACTGGTGCATCCATCAGTTGGTTTTTGGTGCCAGTCTACTCCTTCATTCATTCACACAAACAATTGGAATGCTCACTGAGAAAATTGCCTGTGTTATTCCCATTTTCTTTTCTGCTCCCAAGCCCTTAAAGTTAGTTATTCACTAGTCTATCAAAATTTCCCTTAATTTATTATACTGCTACTAAACATAAAACTTTGTATCTGAAAAAGGGGGGTGTTTTCTGTTTGATGAGTGACATTATTGAGTGACTTTCTGCATGGATATTTATATTTGAGAGAGCATATGTGTGTATCTGGGGTGTTTGCACCTTTACCCGTGTGTACCTGTAGATGTGGATGTTTTGTACGGCGGGGCTGACTTGTGGGTGGGTATCTGTGTGGCTGTCTGTCATATGTGGCTCTGGAGATGCATTATATCCATTTGGACAGATTTCAGCTTTGACATATTATAGCACACACTCAGAATTTGTTCACCACATGGCCCCCAATTAGCTCGCTTGGGAACACAGCCGCTTTACATTACCACCCTTGGAGCGGTTTAGAAGATAAAGAGAACGAAAAAGAAATTCTTCCTCACTTTGGGAAGGAAATAAAGGAGCACACTCATAAGTCTTGTGAAAAGGCTCTTCTCTCCCTCCAGCCTTGGTCAGAAGAGAATTCCCACACTATTCAAATTCTTGTGTGGGGCTGGAGAACAAATTTCCAACCAGTGTGTCATTAAAAACATTACAGGACTTGTCTGTAATACTGTGGGAATAAATTAGCACTCCCGGCAAGCACTGAGGAAGAATCATGAATAGTTTCTACATCTAAAATACCCTCATTCCTTGTCCTGCTCTCCAACCCTCACACCTACCAAAAGTCAAGTTAAGAGAAGAAGAGAAAACACGGGACAAAGTTCTGTCTTATTTTTCTGATGACACATGTATCACACTGCACTCTCACTCCACACCTGCCTGTCCTATCTTCCTCCTCACCCTCTTCCCCTTTGTCTTCGTCACTTCATTCCCTCCCTTTGTCTTTCCATTTAGCTAATACCCTACTAATGATAACCTGCCCCCCAAATCAAAACCAGTAATATTGTGGCACTAACATGACAGTTGCTACCATTGCATTGTTCACTTGGCATGTGTGGCAGACTCCATTCCCTGACCTTTTTGTCCGTTTAGATTGCAATCTATTCAGTGCAGGGCTTATCTTGTGATTATACAGTGCCTAGAACAATGGGATCCTATTCTCGGTTGGTTTAGGGCACTCCTATGTAATTCATACTGCTCTTAAACATGAAAATATACATACATGCCAGTAGTGTATGTGCACATGTAGTGTACAACCATGGACACAGAGACATAAACACACCCACACTTTAATTTCTTGACACACATGCAACTTGTCTCTTACACGTGCAGCTCACCGTCTCCCCCCTCGTGCACATGTTTCGCCTAGCCACAAGAGCGCACATGTTCTATACCCATAAATCCAGCCATGCCACAGATAGCCTTACCCAGGCACACAACTCACGCACATGTACACGCAGACCCCTAATGAAGATAATTTGATACTCATTGTGGTTGGGTTATTCCAGTCACAGCAAGAATGAAACCCTAAAGAAGATGGGAAGGATTGGCATGCCTGTAATATTGTGGGAATAAATTAGAGAGATTCTAAGCGCTCTCAGAAAACACTGAGGAACAGAAAATTCCTCAGAAGAAGCGTGAATAGTTTCTACTTCTAAAATACCCAAACCACAATGCAACATGCTTTGGTTTAAGGAATTGCTTGTATTCATTTAAATAATGGAAGGGCTGATGCAGCCCAGGGAAACAGGAAACTTCCAGAAAAAAAATGAAGAGGATTAAATTTCAAGGCCATAGAGTGTAGAAAATGTTGATTGAATATAAACAAAGCAAGCAATTGGGTTTTTTGGCAATGGGATTGATTGGGGGCTTGGTTCAGGTAACACAGTTAAAACACGGGTACAATGACCAGACAGCAAAAATTAGGATACTCTTTGTTTGTTTGTTTGTTTTGGGTAGGGGAGATATAGATGTGTGTGTATAAGATAAAGCCCCAAACATCAGAATGGTCCCAATAACATTGGGGCATTTGGTCACTCTAGCCACAAGGGATGTGAACTTATCCCATGGATGAATAGTTCTGGAGGTCATATTTTATTCACGTCTTTTTTTCCCCCCACACCTCACTAAATCTCAGTTAATTATCAATCAGACTTTTCAGAAGCAGTCAGAACATACCTAGATTGCGAGATATAGTGCTAATGTTAAATTTTGAGTATCCTGAATGCCTAGAAATCCCCTTGGTCTGACATAGGAAGGAACGTTCTTTGGGTGCTTGCTCGCTGTCCATTCAACATAAGTATGTGTGCTCTCCACATGCATCAGTGCTGGAAGATTTTCCCTCAGCAATATCCGTAGGGAACTGGCTCCAGTGCCCCCTGGAGTGGCACGCACATGCCACGCTACATAGGGCACTGCTGGGCCCCTCCCTCACCACTCCTCTGACTTGAAAGCCTCTGCTACCTGCTGCAGGCCTATGCCAGTCAGCGACCCGCATGCTGATTGGTTTCACTACCTTGGTGAAGGTCACATTTCTGACAAGTGTCAGATCTGCAGATCCTTTCATCCAAGGACAATAAAAACAGGGTTATTCATCTAAAATCCCTACTGATGGAGTCCGCCTTCATTCCCCAGGACCAGCACTTGGACTTGGCACCAAGCACCAGTGCCCTGGTGTGGAGTGCTTCTCCAGTGCCATAAAGCCCGCACCGGTCATCTTCAGTGGCCTCAGCTAAGTGATGAGGAAGTTCGGAAAGGAGAAGTCTCCCATCCCATGCAAGAAGGTGAAGAAAGGGGACCGTGGGGGAGACTGTGCTCCAGACAAGCCATCGGCACAGCCCTATCCATGCAGCCCTCCCTGCTCCCCATTGCCCACTCTGGATGTTCAGGTTCTTTCCATGTTGGAGGCACAAGACATTATGGCTATGCTAGTACTGCCTCCTCCGGCACCATTTGGACCCCAGCGTAGAAGGAAGCTTCCTTGTGCCCCTCGGTCGCTAAGTACTCAACGCTGTCATACTCGCACCCAAACAGACAGGAGAGTCCCTCGTAGCCCGATACAGTCAGTGAGAGAGAGATCAGGGCCAGATGCTTCATCTCAAGCATCACCAGACACCAGGCGTAGACCTGTGGCCCCATGGCAGTCACGGCACCCAGGAGCAACATGCTCCACGCATGCAGCTTGCCACTCCAGGGACAGCTCCCCTTGATCGTGGCACCACTCCCTACTCAGCAGCACCGAGCTACAGGTGAGACCCCAGATCCTACAGGTCTCACTTCACATCCTGGCACTGGGCATTAACTTCTCTGGGTTGGTCACCACCAATCCGGAGGGGGTCTCAAGATTGACACGGGTCTGCTGACCGCTGGTCTTGGTGCTCTCTACAGCCACTGAACTCAACGTCATCCCACAGCTCCCCTGGTTCCAGAAAGAGTGAACCATGCACTCCCCTTCATGAGCTTTGGGCAGCGTTTGTTCAGCAAGTAGTACAGCAGAAACAGTCTCCCTCCCCTCAGCATAGTTGTTGGCACCGCATCCCATGTTGTCTCAGCCAGTGACACAGACAGCTTCACAGGGCAATCCATGGCCCTAGGCACAGTCATCGGAACAATGTTACCCGTGGCTCCCCAGAGGTTTCCCGCTACAGCCCCAAGTTACTTGTTCGGTGGCCAGTGCTTCAGAGGCCCTCTCAGTGCTTCCTGTTAGCTGCACAGGGGGTTGGGGTCAATTATACCAGCTACCCCTCAAGTGGAGGAAGAGACAGGGGACCAATCCATGTCAGCAGAGGAAGGCCAGTTGGCCCAAGCTGCTGCCTCCTTTTCCCCAGATGAGGCCATTGTGGTGCTCCCTCCTGTGGTCCCTCCAGATTATATGAATGCCCACTAGGACTTTTAGAAGAGGATAGCAGCCAGCTTGGACCTCCAGGCAGAGGAAGTGCAGGAAGCCTCAGACTACCTGTTCGGGGTCCTCAGCCAGGCCACCCTGGTGAGAATGGCCCTACTGCTGTGGCCAAGATAGCCAAAGCTTTCTGGAAAATGCCTTTGTCTATTCCATCCAATTCAAAGAGGGCAGAAAGGAAGTACTTTGAGTATCTTTATACTGTGGTGCTGTCTGCATGTCCTTAAATTCCTACCTGCCTCTGAAGATATTGCTTGCAGTCACCTATGTTGAATGGACATGAGCAAGCACTCAAAGAAGAAAAGACAGTTGTCTGTTTCTGTAACTGCTGTTCTTTGAGATGTGTTGTTCACGTCCATTCAATCTCCCATCCTCCTTCCCTACTGTCGGAGTTCCAGCAAGAAGGAGTGGTTGGGCAGCACCCTATATAGTGCAGTGTGTGTGTGCCACTCCAGGAGGTGCTGGAGCTAGTCCCTATGGATACTGCTGAAGAAAAAATGTTCTGGTACTGGTGCATGTGGTGAGCACACCCACCTATGTTGAATGGACATGAGCAACACATCTCAAAGAACATCAGCTATGGAAACAGGTCTTTTATCTGATTCATATGCACATTTAGGATTCCCAACAGCAGCACAGAAGTAATGGTATGGTATTGTATGTTATTGCCATCCTTACGTCTGCACTGCTTCCTACAACGCTGGGCACCGGGTCAACAGTCACCACTCTCCAGCTGCCCAGCTCTGAAGGCCGTGCAGAAGTAATGATGGTAAATCTGTGACACTTGCCCCCCACACACCACCCTAAAATGACCTTGCTGCTCTGACCACCACTCCCTTGTAGGTCATAGTGGGTGGCTTGCTCCCGGATGCAATGGAGACACTCCCCCAAAATTCTCTGTAGCGCTAAAAGTCTGGGCACTTCTTTAGCTGCTTGCATATGGATTCAGATGCCTAACTATTGAGTTGCCCACATTTGAAAATGTTTGCTTTAATTTCTCCGTGCCTCTGTTTCTCCATCTCTTATTCACTCAGACCTTCATCTGACTCTCCAATGCACACATCTCCAAACATTCAGAAAGAAAAGGAGTAGCCACATGATGTCATATGTAGTTTCTAGTGAACACTTTCCCATGTTACCAAAGTACCATTATTATTACAACACTTTGGATGCTTCTGTTCAGCAGCAACAGAACAAGTGGATGTGATGTGGGTCATTAGCACAGTGCCTTGTCGGAGTAGTGTGGGGCAATTCTGAAGTGAACCTACCCTGCCTGCATAACAATTGTGGTGCTATGATCATAAGCAGCACCAAAGCTTCCCCAGATAAATGTTAAATGAATAATATTGTGCAACTGGACAAGAGACTTTATAGCTATGGAGAACCTTTCATTCCAAAAGACCCCGAACCACCTTGGAAATAGGAATCACTTCACCAGTGAAATGCAGCCTCCTCTGCGTGGAGCGTACCAGTTCAGAACTGCAATATCCACACACAAGCCTATGGTTATTAAGGTGATGTATGAAAGATCCACACAAAGTAAACTGCTCAGGACTTAATTTATCTGTCTCAGAAAGATGAAGGTTTGAGTCAGTCCTGTTGCAATTAGACCTAATGGGTCAGACTTTTAGTTCCCCTAAGATCCTCGCACATTGCATTCTAGAAGTGTAAAGGGATTGCAAACTGTTAGTGTTACACCCACTTTGAGCCCCTTTACACTGCCAGAACACAGTTAAAGAGCTCCAGGGAAATGAGAATTGGGCCAAGGGAGACTTGTATGTTTCTAACTTAAGGCTTAGGCTCCTGAGTTGCCCTTTCTCTCTTTGCACTAGATAACATTCAGGACGGTGTTTCCCGTCCAAGCTTAGTGAGCCTGCAGTTGTTGTCTCTGGTACATGTGGCGGGAAAAGCAGAAGAACAGTGATACTCGTGACTGTTTTCTTTCACAGGAAAAAACAGTTTCTGTGGGAGTATTTCAGAAATTTAAAGACATGTATAAAATAGGTGTCGGTTTGCTCCCCTTTTTCTGCCTCTATGACTGGCTCTGTTAGTTAGGGGAGCCTTGTTTGGCACTCTAGTGCATCTGCCACCAGCTAGTGATACAAACATCCAGGACAAGGAACATCTCTGTGTATGGTGCCTCTAATGGGAAACTCAGTGTTCACCTCTGACATCATCCAAAAATCTTAATTCATAGTAGAACTCTAGTTGATGCCTCTTCATCATTTGGCTAATTTCCATGCACGTTTTAGGAAAACAGACCAAATAAAAAAGCCATGCTGGAAATCCCTGTAAAGCAAGGAACATTTAGGAGGATGAAGAAAGTGATCTGGAAAATGCAGTCTCCCAAAAGCCAGACAGAAAAATAATATATTTAGTGTATAGTTTTTCCATGATCCATAGACTATACAGTGCTATAGTAGTGTCATACATTTAACGCAGAGTGTACAGGAGAATAAATGCATTTCAAACGACATAAATTTGGCTGATTATTTTAAATAGATGTCATACTGGTATATTTCAAACAGAATGTAACTTTTAAAAAAAGTATTTAAGGAAAAAAAATCCCTTCTCCCACCCCCAGCAAACTGCTACCCTTACTTAAGCACTCAACAATCCAGGGAAGTCAGTGGGTTAGGACAAAGTGTAAATCAAGGTAGAATTTAGCGGCCTATATTTACATGTTTAACAATCTAGTATATGCATCACACTTTTTATAACACCTAGTAACTATTCCCACAAGGGAGGTAATTGTCTTATTCTTGTCTTACACCATCTACCCCCTTTAATTTAGCAGAAGCTACAATGGGGAGGCTAGGGTTTTCTTTGGTTGCATCCATCCCAGTTGCTGCTGTTAAAACAGCTGCTTGGAGGGACTGTTTCTCTCATCGGGATTTAGTTATATCCCAGATGAATAATGTCCCTCTTCACCTCTCCAGCAGCTGGCTTCCAGCCGACCTGTGAGTGGGATGCTGACAGCTATTAGGAAAACATTTGGAGTGAAGGCAGCTGCCAGAAGTCGCTGTTACCAGACAAGGGTGGGGAACAATTTAGAGATTTAAACCCCTCCCTGGCCCTTTCACATTTACGTGTATTCCTTATGCTAAGAAATTTTCAAGCCAAGGTCTGAGTTATCATTCATTATCTAAATCATGAACTGAGTGCAAAAGCTGGTTACACTAATTGTTTGGTCACTTTTTTGCTCCTATTAATCTTTTTTTCTTCATTGGGTTTTATTAAGTGTTGTTTCAGAGGAAAAATGAATGTTGGAAAAGATGGGGCAAAGTTTGTTTTGTTCTATAGGGATAGTAGCAGAAAGATTAGATTTTTATCAGTAAATGTTACTAAATGTTGATTTCACTGTACACACGCAAACCAACAAAAATATTTCCATCAATTATAATCAAAACCTACAGAGAGATAAAGAAAGAAAAATGCTGCTTGAGAACTCATTAGAGTTCAGTTAAGGATATTTACCTTGTGTATTTGGACATGTGTTATTGGTAGTTTGAGCTTGTAATGGTTATAAAGCTTTAACATTTTGAATGTTTGCCATTAAATAATTGCCGGACACCCTCTCAATTTTGCACAGCTGTGAACACTTAAAAGCTTAAAACCCATCACTTTTTGCAACTCTGTGAAAATTTAAAAGGATACAAATAAAAAATTATTGAAAATAAACTTTGCTATTATCAGTTGAAATGATAAAATAATAAATTTTTAATTGTGCCAATCCTACACAAGTACAGCCCTATTGGCTTCCACCATCAATGTGGCATGGATTGTTACCTGGAAAAACATTCTACCACTTTTCCTAAAGTATGGTGCTGTTCCCAAATGTGATTTTAAAAAAATGACTTTGTGAGGGTCTATGTTTATTGTCCATTACTGTTTAATGACAAATATGTTCAGTTTACAAGTAAAAATATGGGGATGGGTTTTGAAGACTGCTTTTATATATATTGAGTAACATGTAACCCAATTTTACAACCCCCTGATTCTTGAACCAATATATGTGTCTATTCTGAAAAAGCATCCTTGAAGCTCCTCTAAATTGTGGTGGCTGCATTGGCTTCTAGTGCTCTTGCTGTAATCTCTTGGCCCCATCTCTGCCACATGGTTGGTTAAAACAGCTCCCCCCACTGCCTTTACACTATCAAATAATGCTTTCCAAAGAACAAGTCCCAATCACAGTATTCACATGAGTCATCCCATTGAGTTCATTGGGACTCTTGGCATTAGTAAGGGAGGCAAGATTTGCCCCTTTCTGTAGAAGATTAAGACAGGAAGTTGGAATAGAAGATTTTCTACATAATGAGAAATGTGGGAACATACAGTAATTCTAACATTGTGAAATATATAATAATGGATGTAAAACCAAAAGTAGCCAAGCTCAGTAACTTCTTGTCAATGATGTCATAACAATGTCACTAACACCCAGGTAATGCACAGGCAGGACTTGTTCATATTTAATAAATGCCATTTTATATTAGCTCAGACACACCTGAGGTAGTGCATACTTTGGGGGATTATTGCACTGTTTAGGTAGCTGAAGTCACTCCAGTTTTTGGCCTTATGCCTCAGAACATTGCCTGGAGACTCCATTAATCCACTAGCAACACATAGCCTTTTGTATCTTATTGGTCAATTATACGCTTTCCTTTCCTTTTTTTGAGTCCTGAAAAGATAGAGGAGGCTTTGTAAGAGAATTCAGGTAAACCAGGTAGGCCACTCAGAAAACTTAAGATACTTTAATCCAGTCTTTGGCATTCAAGATGCCTTCTTGTATGGATATGAGAAACAGAGTGCCCTGTGAGCCAGAAAGACAAGCTCCTCCTATGGAAAGGTCAAAACTCCCTAAGCTCGGCATCATACTAAGGAAAAAAACATGTCACGGTAATGCAACCTTTTGCTCTTTGTGGGAGCATGGTGAGTGCTGAAATGCCCAGAAAAGATAGCCAGCTGTCCTCCTGTGTGATTCACTCTCAGTCACAAAAGAAATTTGAATGACACGGAAGTAAAGTGGTAGTTCAAACTGACTAATCTTTGGAAGTAAACATTTCTGAATGTAGCTAACTTGTTGATGGGAGGAGGAAGGGATCTTAAAAGATGTTTTGGAAACATAACATACGCCTGAAATTTATATTTCTAATGCTCTTTAAGCTCTTTGGAGATCTCCATAAACAACTGAGGGACCAGGAAGAGTTAAGTCTATAATCAGACCTAGGAAATGGGAAATGACACCTTCCAGCAGGATTTGCTGGTGGTATTTGCTGGGTTCCATTCCTCAACAGCTCCTGAACCTGATGATGATGTTTTCAGATCTGATTCTCTTGTGCTTCTTAGAGCATTCTTCACTGTCAGAACCACTGCTGCTCCTGGAATGTTTACTTGTGAGAATAGAAAATTCCCTTGAATTCTCCTTCAGAAGTCTATTTGGTAATTTCAATCACACGCACAGCCAACACAGCTAAGTGGTACACTTGTAAACATTGAAACACAAATTTAGGTATATTTGTGCAGGAGCCAAGAATTTAGCATCTGGATTCAGATCTTAAATTTCCCTAGTGCCGTGGGTGTTTGTATCCATATCTCTGAGTTGGGTGCATATCTCTGAGTTGGGTCCACCATCACTAAAATTAGTTTGACCATTTAGAAAACAGAACTAAAACTTGTTGGAGCAGATCAAAAAGCAGTCATTCAAATGTTAACCAATTGCCTCAGAGTCAAGACTCTTCCAGCTTCCAAAGGCAGGAGACCTTCAACTGTGAGCCACTGCTGCCACTTTTGGTGTGCTTAACTATGAAAACCAGTAGCTAGAGCCTTCCAGCCAGTTTTAACTGCCATGATGAGGTACGGCATAAGAGGCAGCCACTCACTCAGTGTTTGGCACAAGAGGAAGCTGTGTCAGACTAGGAGAGAGCTGCAATGAGCTTGTGGTGAATTGTGCTACTCAGAAGATAGCCAGCTATACTCTGCACTGTTTGGAAGTTACAGATAAGTAGAGAATATTACTGCAGTCCAAGCCTAGTGATGACAACTCCATACAATACTGCAAATAAGTTTACCCTGAAAATGAAACTTTTGTGGGAGGATGGTTAAATGATAAAGGATCTGATTTTCATTTATATTACAGTCCTGCATGCCTTTCTAGCTACAGCTACCTCCATTTGAAAGCTCGTTTACACTGCCAAAGTGGTGTGTAGTGTAAATGAGAATTGGACTTGCATCTTTAGGTTCTGCTAGTTTGGGAAAGGGCTTTTGGAGAGGCTAAGATAAGGAAGGACTGTCCCATTTCCCAAAAGTTCCAGCCATCTGGCTACAGTTGAGAGGAGGGCATGTGCATTCAGGACGCCTACTTCCATCTAGGAAAGGTAGGCAAATGTGTATATGAGGCACAAATACAAGTTGTTGCTGTTATGTTCCAAGCTGCTGGTCTGGATTTTCACATTCAGCTCTATTTTTACTTTCCACTGTATTTCTGGGGCAGCTTCTTTCTCTGCCAATCAGCTTTCAGGAAACCTTGGTTTTGGCCCAAGAGGCCTAGATGTAGTTCTGTGCAAACAAGGCCCATCAGTGCAGTTCCAAAACCTGGGTTGAGTGGATTGGTGAAGAGCGGAGCACACATACCATCTCCACACTGCTAGCCCCATCAGACAGGGTCCTTGGGACTCCAGTGCATAGATGCTGCAGAACCTGCCTGGCCCCATTTTTTTAGTATCATTTGAAAAGTGTGTCTTCTCTCAACACTTCCTCTTTTAGATGACATGTCAGCTTTCTCTTTAGCCTGTCATTGCTGTTGCTTGTTTGTGGAGATGAGTGGAGCTTGGAAAGGAAACTGTTATACCATAAGCCATTCTGAAACTCAAGGGCTCATTGTTTTAGAACATGGTATACCCCTCAGAATGAATAATTGTTTCCAAAGTGAGCTACTCCCCTAAGAAAATTAAATTTGCATCATTGAGAGTAATCCTCTTCAGAGTGAGAACCAAGCTTCTTAATTCCCAGGCACTAGGACACACAGCTGCTTGCTAATCACATCATCACCCTTAATGAGCTGCTGGTTCACCACATCCCCAAGCACTGATGCCCTTTGTTTTCCTTTTGATCTCTCTTCTTGCAATTTCTACCCTTCAGCTTCCAATTTTCCTCCTAGGTTCAGCTTCTCTTCTATAGATACCTAGAAGACTCCTCTTCATCACACTTGCTGCTTTTTCCTTCATGGTTGCAGAACCTGCTCCCATTCCTCTTGTTTTTCATTGTTAAGATACCTTGGGATATAGTTATTTCCCCATATCTCCAAAGAGAAATTCACTTCTCAGCTGTTGTTTATGAGAGTTATAGCCAGGAGAAGAATCATACTCTCGTCAATGGTTACTGGCACCTTTTTTTTTCTCTCACAGTGTTCTTTTAGTGGAGGGGTTCTGACCAATGAAACGGATCCTATTCTCATATAAGATACAGACTTTAGATAGCAGGGTACCATCATTTACTCTGCATTATCATTTCCATCTGTTATACTTGGATTTCCTGCTTTCTTGGTATCTAAAAGTCCACAGTCTCCCCTAAATTTCTAGCAGGCTGAAGCTTTTTCAACTCTGTTTCGGCTTGTAACAACCCCAGAGCATCTGGTTGCTTAGAATCTAGAATTTTCAGCAGCCTGCTGCGGGGCACTGAATCTTGAATGTTTGGCATCCAATGAGCTAATTTCTTTTTGGGGGATGGTTGGCTGCCTGGTGGGTGCTTTCTACATGGTATGTCAGCAGAAGTCAGGCACTTAAACTGCCAAGATTTGTATTCTCTCGCTGTTTCTCAGCATGGGGCAGCCACTTGCCTCACCTCATTGACCTTAGGAAGATCCATAAATCAGCTGCACATTCAATAGTACAGCCCTCCTGATGTTTATTGCACACTTCACTGATTGAGAAACAGGCCGCTTTTAGTGCCCACTGCATGAAAGAGCCCGTGTGGGTTAGAAATACTGCGGGGGAGGTTGTCTGATATTTCAAAGCCTCTGCTTCTTGCTTCATAACAAGGGCAGAGTATACTTCTTGCCATGTCTAGATTAATAACAAAACCCAAGGCCAGCAAAAAAGGAAAGTTTAAAACCACAAGCAGCTCGGGGCTTTGTTCTCAATACTGTTTGCCACAATCTGGCCCACAATTGCCATCTCAGATTTTGCAACCAGGGCAATGGAAATATAAGTCAGGGCTATAAACCCAACATATTTCCAGTTCATTCATCCTAAGGGTTGAAATTATTGTCTCATAGCAAGAAAAATGTTCAAAATCTGTGAGGTAATGGGTACAGCTCTGCAAATCCACACGTATCCACTTTATATCTGCAGGTATCCACATCTGCAGCTCATTTTTGTGCACATGGATGCAGATACAAAATTGTATCTAGAACCAGGGAAATCTGCAGATATCCATGGGTATCCTCATCCACAGATGTCTGTGCAGATACAAATGTGGATGCGGATGTAAATTTTGTATATGCACAGGGCTCTAGTAGTGGGACCTGGGGGCAGACCTAATTTCTTAAGAACTGTAATGCAATATGGAAGTTTTTCCAATGTCCTTGATTCAAACTTTGTTTAACTGTAAAGTAGTCCTTGTAGACAGTGGAAGAGTCCCTCCAGTGCATTCAGGAACCAACTGTTGAACTCTGTTGCTGTTTCCAGATGCTTTGAATTGGCCCTAAGCTACATTATGCAAAGGAATGACTTCCATCTGGTTGACACCTATACAATCTCCTACTGCCTTACCCTGGAGGGCCTCCAGTTTGGTTAGAGCTGGTTGCTTAGATAATGAGCTGGTTGCTCATGCAGTGAGCCTGTCACTGGATGGGGACTCTGAAAATGCATTAATGGTGTTACAGCGTATGATCCCTAGGTGTTCATGTTCTAGCTTTCTGTGTCCAATATGCATTGTAGTCTGATTAAAAGGAAATGTATGTGGATGCGTGAGAAATTAGAAAACAGTCTCTTCCTCTCTCTTCGGTGCACATTGCAACAAGTGGCAAATATGGCCAAGATTTTCAAAAGAGAATTACTAGGAAGAATTATTCCCCCCGCCCCGAGAATTCATGATTATTTTATAGACAGGCCTGTTGATGGGGAGGGGAAAGGGGGCAACTGCCCCAGGCCAGCTTTTCCAAAGGGCTAGGGCACCTGGCAACCTCCACTGCCACTGTCAGTGGTAGCACTTGGAACCCCAGGGCCTTTAAATCACCACTGGAACATCACATGGTGCAGTCTGGGCAGCACAGAGGGCTGGGGGGGGCATGCCATGGTCAGGGCAGCACCAAGGACTGGCAGTCCCCAGCCCCACCCCTTCTGCCCAAGGCCTCGCCCCTTCCAGGATCAGAGAGCGGCCCCTCCTCCCCCAGGTTGCCCGGGGCTCAGTGAGGATGTCAGCTCCCCTGGTTATAGATTGTTCCTGTGTGAGCCTGTCTGAAATGGAACTGTGACAAATCTGTCTGGAGAGTTTCTAAGCCTTTGCAGTTAATTTTCTTTATCACTCAATTTTTCTTTGTAGTATAATTGATATAATACTACGGCCTCAGAAAGTTCAACCTATTTGAAAAAGAACAAAAGGGGGGGGCTGGAGGCAAAAGGGGGAAAGGAAACAAGCCTACTGATTTTTTTTTTTTATAAATCACTCTCATTGTGTCTTCTAGGTCCTTTAAGCCTGACTTTGTTCTGATTCGACAACATGCCTACAGCATGGCACTAGGAGAAGACTTCCGCAGCCTTATCATCGGCCTTCAATATGGCGGGGTTCATAGTGTCAACTCCCTCTACTCCGTCTATAACTTCTGCAGCAAGCCGTGGGTGGTAGGTGATAATCCACGTTTATTATGTTGGCACTGGATTGTGTGACTCTGTGGGGGATGGCACTCCAAAGGCAGACTCAAGTTTTTCTCATGGAAGCCCTTGCCTTTGCAGCCACTACTCTGCTAGCCTTCGAGAAGTATTTGGAGGATTGCCTTTCGGAGCCTGACAACATTGCTCTTTTATCAACCTATCCGACTTGCTTCTGAGTAACATCCCTGTCCCAACTAGAAGGCTTCTTCAGCAATCCCAGATCCTGTTACTTGGCTATATGGGAGACCAAATCTAGATCTCCTTTGCAGCAGTACAGTTCAATACTGATAGTTCACTGGGCTGGCTCAGGAATGCGTTTTAATTTGTGTGAACCACCAGCATGTCCTGTGCTAGTGGATATGTAGACAGTGATTCATGAAAGGGATTATGTGATTCTATGTTTATTATTTGTATCATGTCAGTGCCTTGGGACTCCAGCTAAAATCAGTGCCCTATTATGCCAGGCACTGTACAAACATAGAACAAGAGACAGTCCCTGCATGGAAAAGCCTACAGTCTAAATAGACAAGACAAAGCATTGTGGGGGACATTGCATGAGAGCAGAGTGAACAATGTGGTGACATGCAAATGTCATGTTGGCATCACAAGGTGTTACTTTTGTGGCTGTTCTTAGTTTTCTGGGGAGGAGTTCTGTTGGAAGGGGATTCACTGAAATAAGAGGAAGGTAAAGCAGTGTTCCCTCTAAGCTGCGTGGCAGCACAACCCCACAGCTGCTTAATGAGCCCCGCCTAGCCAGGGGCTCAGGACTTGCACACGGAGCTGCCTGGCCAGAGCAGTTGCTGTCACAGAGGGAGGATTGCTCCTCCCCTGCCAGGCAGCTTCATGCATGAGTCCTGAGCCCGTGGCTGGGCGGGGCTCATTAAGCAGCTGCGGGGCTGTGCTGCCACCGTATTTTGGAACAGACAGCACATTAAAGGGAAGAGGTTAGAGTAATGAGAAGGTGGGAGTGTGGCAGACAGTTGGACTGAGGCGGAGGGAAAGACTAAGAGATAGCAAACAGCCAGTCAGCAGAGGGGAAAGACTATCCTGAGTAAAAGCTGTTAAAAGTCAGACCTCTCTAGCATCCATAGGTTCTTGCTGCAGAGGCTTGTCTATGCTTCTCCATGCTGGCTTCCCTGGTCAGTTTCTTCCCCAAGCTTATGTAGCTTGGTGGAAAGTGCTGGGCTTCATGGGTGGGATTCTCCCCTTCATAGTTCTAGATCTGAGGGGCATTAGGGCTATGGACTTCAATTTCCACCCTTTGTGTTTGTAGTTTGGGGGTAAGGGCCTTCCTAATTTCCTCTCTGGAGGATCCCTGCTGTTGCAACTCTAGGAAGCCTCCTATATAGTTGCACAAATATCACAAAATTTTGGACAAAGAAAGTCACAAGGAACCAATTATTGTCATTATTTAACCATAGATTTTGCTTTCTTTGAATCAATTGCCCCCGCTAAGTCGTCTTTCTCTTGACGGGTGGCTCAAATTCATCTGAGGTCTGTAATGATTAAAACTGTTATCTTGTGACTACTCCATTTGGCACTGACCCTTTCAGTCCATTTCCTCATCGAAAGGTGCTTGTGCTTACAAAAACTATCTTCACCCTTCGCACCTGTTATGCTCAGTGACCAGGACATGGATGGTCGTGCCTAGAACTGGAACAAGCATCAGAGGCCAGATGCCACAGCCAGGGGTCAGAACTGGAGTAAAAAACAGGAGCCAAGGCTCAGAACCAGGTTACTGAGAGTGAGACAAGGCAGGAACAGGACTGGATCTATGAGGGTGCAAAGCTGGGAGTAAGTGGGAGCTATCACAGCCATAGGTGAATGCTGTGAGCGACTGTTGAACTGCTGCTGGACTTAAGAGCCTATCTGCTGACTTTTCCATCCAATCAGGCATAGCCAAATAGAGAGCTTGTTACAGACCCACTGCCCTCGTTAGGATGCACAGAGACCTAGATCTGCTGCAGGCCTTGCACAGTTGCATCAGTGAGGAAGTGCAGCATTGATACAAACAGCCAAGAGTGCATGCACCACCCAAGTGACTTACAAAAGTCATCAGCAGAAAGCCAGCTTAACATGAGTCAATCACACTTTGTAATATAGATACACCTGGTGCAGGGTGTCAAGGCTGTTCCCCATCCTGGTACGATGAATGCATAGAGCTCCGCAAGAGCACTCCAAAACCTTGCCTCTACAGCCTCTGGTACAAAAACTTCCCCCCAAAATCCTAATACCCAGATTTTAGGGAATCTGCTGCCACCATAAAGTGCCACAAACAGGGGTAGACACTTGAAACCAATCCCAGGGGCACCCCAAACTCTTTTTTCCCCAAAAGAGCTTGAAAAAGAAAAGAGAAAAACAAGCTACGGTCTCTGGTAGCTGACCCCTCAGTCAGACATGCAGATACACACAGACAGACCTTCCAGGACACAAAGATCGACCAATACTGGGTTAATTAGAAAAAAGAAACAATTGTTCATTATCAAAACAAAACTACAGTTGCAAGCATAGTAAATTGGCTAGATGGAAAGAGCCACCATTTGATATAGTTACTCAGGGAAAGTCCCTGGGCTGAAGGCTTAGTTACAAAAGGGGGGGGACCACTTAACAAGCTCAGACATTATTTCCAAATCCCCAAACAAGGAAAACAATAAACCCTGATGGACTATCTAAACTTTTCCCTACTTACACATTTTAAGAAGTCCGTTCTTGGAGAGAGAAGCATCTCCCTTAATACCTGGGAGAAACTGCTCTGCCTCTCAAAACAAAGAAGGAGAGAGAAAATCCCTCTTTTCCAGTTTGAAATTCCTACCTGCATTATTATTGGCTGACCATCTGATACTTTGGTAGGTACAAAGTTAGCTCCTTAGTCACCAGGTGCTGGTCAGCACTTCTGGTTATGACACAGGGTATAATGGTCTTCTTGCTTTGCAGTGTCAAGAGTAGTAATCTGACACAAATAATAAATAAAACTAGTGTCTTATTTTCTTCAGGCTGCAATTCAAGGTGCAGATACTGACCTATAAAGCGCTATATAGTTTGGGTCCTCCCTCCCAGAGAAATCATCTCCTTAGTCCTTAGTTTTGAATGCCTAGGGCTCTGAGAAGGCATTTTCAATACAAGGCCCTTGACTTTGAAGGTAGCTTCCACTGTCTGACAGAGCCTGAGATTGTTGATTTTTTTGAAGCCTGGTGAAAAGCCCATTCGTTGACACTGGCTTTTTGCTGGGAAAGGTAATGGTGTGTCACTTCTGTGCCTTCAGTCTGAGCCTGGGATTGAGTCTGGATAAGTTTGGTTGACATTTGTCAACTCATTTTTGTAACTCTGTGTACGCTAGTATGCACAGGCCTATAGAGGAAAGTGACAAGGATATTTTTAGGAGTCTAAAATAAAAGAAAATTAACAAGTCAGTTCCTTACAAAATGAAGCTGGCTACCAGGACTGTGTGGAAGAAATTGGCTCTGCCAGTGCCTCTGTTATAGCTATTCCAGGTCAGATTCTGCCTTGCTTTACCCATGGTGAGTACTATCTCCTAAAACCCTGGCAGTCCCAGGAAAGTCAAGAAAACTGCTTAAAAATATTTACAGAGGGGTAGCCGGGTTAGTCTGTAACTTTAAAAATGAGTATTCCTGTAGCGCCTTAGAGACTAACAAAAATATTGTATATTGGCCAAACAGGACAGTCTCTATGACAAAGGATAAATGGACACAAGTCAAACATCAGAAATGGTAACACACACAAATTTGTAGGGCAGGGGTGTGTAACCTAAGGCTGGATGTGATCTCTGGGTTACCTGGATCTGGCCCCCGAGGCTTAGGGACTCCCTCAGCATTGGGGAGCCCGCACTGGCACTCCAGCCCTTGTCTTCCCACCCACCGCAATGCCCGGCCCTGACTGATTTTTCTGTGGCTCAGCAGACCCCAACACAAAAAAGGTTCCCCACCCCTGTTGTACGGAAACATTTTAACCTGTGTGGACACTCATTAATGGGTTTAAAAGGAGCCATTCTTCTACAAAGGAATTTCACCAGCCAACTACGGAGAGAGAGTGTGGAATTGACATTCATCTGCAAATTTGACACTGTTTCCCTGGGCTTGAACTGGATGTTGCCTTATAAAGGCAGCCTTACCAGCATTTAACACCTCATTTTTATATCAAAAGCTAGGTATGGGACACTTCCAGCCCACTTAATTAGCCTCATTAGCAGTGGTACGACTATTGACAGGTACCTTTTCCCCCCTTCTTTTTCTCTTATAAATTCTGGGTTCCTGTTATCCCTCTCCAGCTCATCTGATGAAGCAGGTTTTGCCCATGAAAGCTCACACTATATATATTTTTGTTAGTCTCTAAGGTGCCTCAGGACTACTAGTTGTTTTAAAAATATTTAAACAGTTTTTTTCAAACACCCCTCTATCCCCACCACCTACACCCAAGCAACAAACTATGATGGAGTAGACTAGGCCCGTACTGGAAGCTTCATGGTGGCCCTGCCACACTCCACCCTAGAAAAGGACAGTAGAGAGGTCCTCCGAGCTGCCTAGAATGACTGTGTGGGAAGCATCTAGTTGAGGCCCAGCAGGCTAATATAAAAAGAGCTGCCAGCCCAAATTGAGTTTAGTTCCTTGCTAGATCTGGAGGAGAGTAGAGGATATGCCTGGCTAACTGAGGAAGATGTAGGACCTTGGACTTAGCAGAACTGCAGATGTCGAGGGGAACCCAAATTAGTTCTGGGCTGGCTGCTGGGACTTGCCCAGGACAAGGTCCTGTGATAATAGTGAAAAATGTGCTAGACCCATGGAGAAGTGACCTAGGGAATTTGTAGCAGTAATACAGTTTATTTAAAGGAATGTGGCAGATGGCTGCTATACATGGGTTGTGGGTGAGGACAAGGCTGGGGGAGGCAAGCCCCCACCCCTGCTTCTTCTGCCCAGGCCTTGCCCCCCATGGGAGACAAGGACCCCCTTCACCTGGAGTATCACAGGGAGTGGGGCAGCACACAACCCCTGCCTCCCCAGTCCTGGAGCACGGGGAGGATGGGCACTCAGGGGCAGCAACACTCTGCCCCCATACACCTATAGTAGATGTTCTGGGAGCAGAGTGTGGGCAGGGCCAGGCTGGCTGTTTGGGAAGGCAATGCCTTCTCCTGCCTATTATACCCACCACCACTGCTGGTATATATATAGTGCAAGGGCTGGGACCCAGAGTAGAAGGTGGGCCTGAATCACACACCCCACCCCCACTCACTCTCTCACCAGACACTAGAAAAGTGGTCTGTACTTTGAGGCACCCCAGAAAGGGAACTGAACTGTGGTGGTACAGATGAACAGCTGGGGCCAGAAAGGCCTTGAGAGGGCAAAGACATTGCCTCTAGGGAAGGAGCCCTGGGGCATTGCCCTGCTCCATACTGGAGTAGAAACAACTTGAGACACACATTACAGAGGGCACTGAGGCCAGGTCTACACTAGGGGGTGATGTTGAACTAAGGTACCAACTCCAGCTATGTGACTAGCGTAGCTGGAGTGGACCTACCTTAAATCGCCTTACTATAGCATCCCCACTGTGGAGGATCGACAGGAGATTACTCTTCTCTACTCGGTGGAGTACCAGAGTTGACGGAAACACAATCAGTGAGTGGTCAATTTAGCGGGTCTTTACTAGATCTACTAAATCAAACTCCAGAGGTCAATCTCCACAGCTCCATTCTCCCAGTAAAAGTAGACAAGGCCTGAGGGAGGCCCCTGTTGGCTTTATACCCTGGAAGGGGCTTGCTTTGCTTTTATCACACAGACTGTATATGACGTGAAGGGAGGGCTGAGTCAGGGAAGACCCACCAAGAACAAAGAGAGATAGAGAGTGTGTAGTTACACTTCCTCAGCCAGGAGCAACTTGTGAGAAGTGAGTGTACTTTGTTACACAAACAAGAAAAAACCCTAAATCCATGAAGCAATTTACTTAATCTAAGATCTCAAGCTGGCATCTGGCACTGCTAGTGGCTTTATCTGGCTGGAGCCGGCTCAGGTATGTGTTTCTGTCATGCCTTTGGTTTCTGAGACATTCTCTAACAGTGAAATCAAAAGATTTTATGATAGTCAGAAAAAAAGAGACAGAGACACAAAGTTTTTCTTGGGGACAAACAATGTTTCTCATTAATTGATTGTAAAATAGGCATCTTGAAAGAAGGAATCTGCTTGACAAAGTTGATTGGAAACTTACTGGACAGACATAACTGAAAGGTTGTGTGAAAAATGAAAATAAGTAAGGTTGGAAAATGAGGTTTTGTTTGAATTTTCAAACATGGTCCAATTTCATGAGAAACTTGCAATTTTGTGGGGTTTTCCCCTTAACCATCTGTAATGATTCCATCCAACTGTTGAGTGAATTGAGGCTCAAAAGTACACTCATATTTCTGAATGATAATTGTGAATTTTTCAGTATGCCAAATCTCAATTTTTGAAGGAATGGAAAATTAATTTGCATTGACCACATGCACAGTTTGAACTGGTTTTAAGTGAAAATGGCTATTACACAGAGGCTAGACAAAAATAATGAAATTTCAGGATCTCAGAATAATGTAAAAGTTGTACTGTAACCACACCAACTGGGATGTTAGCCAATTTTAATAATCAATGTTATAAAAGCTACAGTACAAAACACTGCAGGATTTCATACAGTGTAATGACATGCAGTAATAGCCACAATTTTGCAGAACAGATTTACTTCTTCAGAGGATGGGGGAGATTTGAAGACTCAGAGTAAACATTTCTGAATCTCTTAGCAGCCTAAGAGCCATTGATTTTCAAAGAGATTTAGGCTCCTAGGTGACTCAGGGTATGCCTACACGCAGTGAAGAAAACCCCATGGCTGGCCTATGTCAGCAGACACAGCCTTGCGGAGCTCAGAGTTACAGGACTGTTTGATTGCAGTGTCGGCATCAGGGTTTACAATGGAGCCAAGGCCATTCCTACCAATACTCAAAACACAGAGCTGCATGGGGTACCATGAAATTTGGCACACCAGATTGCCTCAAATTTCATGGTGCCCGTGCAGCTGGGTTCTGTATATGGGCTCTGGTGGCCCCCAGTCCCATCCCGCAGCCACTGCTCACCAAAGGACTGGGGAGGAGCCAGCAGCTGGAGAGAAATGGTGCTTTCCCCTTCAGAGAGCTGCTTTTCTCTGGCTGGCTGCTTGTCCACCCCTCTGTTCATTCTGAGTCCTGCAGCCTGCACTTGCCACCACCCGCATCTCCTGCCTGCTCCGTTTAGGCTGCAGCTGAGCCTCCTTCTCTTCCTTGCTTCTGCCTTGGGTTGTCAACTCTCCTGATTGGATGCACCAGACAACATCTGCGGCGATGGTGTCCCGTTGGGAGAGTTGGCAACATCACAGCTCCATCGCCCAGAGCAGTTGCTTCCCCTGAAGTGGGGGTAGTAGCAGTTCTGGGCTGTGTAGGGCACCAGCACTGGTAGGGACTGCCCTGAATGGAGCCCAATCTCTGGGACCTCCTCCCACATTGTTGAGTCCTAGAGCCTGGGCTATATAGCCTGAGCCTGAAAGCCTACATAGCAGTGAAGCAGCCCTGCATGCAGCCCAAGCTCAAATCAGTAGCATGAGCCAGCTGCAGGTACCTGCTTGCTATGTGGATATACCCTTAGCCATGTCAGAAAATTTTACCTGTGGAATGCCTTAGCAGAGGATGTTGCAAATGCTAAGACTATAACAGAGTTCAAAAAAGAACAAGATAAGTTCATGGCAGATGAGTCCATCACTGGCTGTTTCTGTCAGAGCTGGGACTGGGCAGCAGAGGAAGGATCACTTGATGTTTACCTGTTCTGTTCACTCCCTCTGGGGCACCTGGCATTGGCCACTGTTGGCAGACAGGATACTGGGCTAGATGGACCTTTGGTCAGACCCAGTATGGCCATTCTTATGTTCTTATTAGGGCTGTCAATTGATGTGCGTTAATGCCTGCGATTCACACAGGGAAGGATTAACGTGTTAATTTTTTTAACATGTTAATCACAGGAATTAATGCTGCACATTAGGAGGCTGGGATCAGCTGGAGTCCCTGGCTGACCCCGGGCTCCGTGCAGCGTTGCCCCTTTGAAGCGCTAGTACGGTGCTTCAAAGGGGCAACACAATGTGGAGCCAGGGATCAGTTGAGCACTCCAGCTGATCCCCGGCTCCGCCTTGCACTGCCCCTTTGAAGCGCCGCCACAACCCTTCAAAGGGGCAGTGCTGCACGGAGCCTGGGGTCAGCCGGGCTTCCACAGCACTGCCCCTTGGAAATGCCGGGGCAGCGCTGCACTGAGTCTGGGGACAGCTGCAGACTCCAGCTGCTTCTGGGCTTCCGCAGTGCTGCCCCTTTGAAATGCCACCACAGCATTTCAAAGGAGCAGTGCACGCGATTAATCGTGCGATTAATCGTGATTCAATTTTTTAATCACTTGACAACCCTAGTTCTTGTCTAAACAAGAACTAAGAGTTGCTATACTGGATCAATTCATTGGTGTCTCTTGTACAGTACCATGCCTATTGCGTCTCTTGTACAGTACTATGCCTATTGCACTTATTTGCTACTGAGGTCAATTCTGACTCATTTTTTAATGGCGAAGGTGGACAGAAAATAGTTCAGTTCTTTACCAGCATGTGTGCATCACACCCATTACTACAGTAGTAGCCAATACCTAATGCCTCAAAAATAAAGCAAACTAACAAGCAAATATATCATGTATGAGCCAGACAGTTATTCAATAGCTTTAGTTATTTTCCTAAGGTAGCATATATACAGCATCTATGTGTCTGTGTTTGTAGATCTGCATGTGCTGTGTGTGCATATCTCTTTCTTGCCAGTGTGTTTATCTTTCTCTCTGTCTCCAATTCGCTTTGTGTAACTTTTAAGTTCTGTTTTCTCACTTTGCTAGTCAAAATAGGGTTTTGTTTTGTTTCTCTGGGATGTGTAGGTGTAGTGTGAGTAGTTGAGACACACAATCTGTCCTCTTTCCTCAAAATCAACACCTTAGTTGCCAACAAAAATGATTCTAGCCGCCGAGTCTTTCCTCTTATCTGCTGATGTGCGTGAGGGGGTGATGAGCTATGCCATGAAGGAAGATTTCTGGATTTTCTCAAACACTGAATTTCATCCCACGCAATTTAGAAAAGGAAATATTTGTGTTTGTCCTCAAGGGCAGCTGCCATTTCAGTATGTGGCCTGCAAGGCTGTCCCAAGGGGGGTGCGAGGCCTGGGTCAACCCCTTGCCACCCCTGCAGGCCCTTCCCCTGCCCCCTTACTGCCTCTCCTGAGCAACGGAGCCTGGGAGATTATAAGGGCCTGACATAGTGTCAGCATGGTCAGCTCTGCCCCAGAGCAGCTCAGCAGCCTGGTCTGCTCCGCTTCACTGTGTCACCCTCCTGGCCCACTGCATCCCCATTTCTCTGCGACGGTGGGAAGCAGAGCACCCTGGAGCAGGAGAGCTCTGCTTCCTGCTGCCACTGAGAAGTCATATGCAGCGGGCCAGGAGAGGGTGGTGTGGCAGGGTGGAGTGGAAGGGGAACAGGCTGCTGGGCTGCTCCTGCTCCCATTAGCCGCATGGCGAGTGGAAGGGGGGTAATCCCCGCTGCCTATAATCCCCTGGATCCCTCCTGTCCATAGGGCAGTTAGGATGGCTGCTGCAGGGCCCTCAAAAGCACAGGGCCTGAGGCAGTGGTCCCAATTCATCCTATGGATGGGATGGCTTTGGTGGCCTATGTCTAGCACATGCCCTTCGGTCTGTTTGTTTTTTGTTTGTTTTTTACAAGAACAAACTGGCTGTATTTTTCATACAGGACTCTTCCTTTAATTCCCAAAATGCTCCTTCTTCACCAGGAAGTGAAAGGGTTAAATTTAGTAAACAGAAATGTTTGCTAAGGTGACCCAATGACTGCAATGCAGTGAAGGGGACCCAAACAAAGGTTCTTTAGTAGACCTGGACAAAATACTTCTGTCAGATTTCCCATTATCTTGAACAGAGCCTTGTAATTGCAACTTCAGTCCTTTATGAGGCTAAGGCCAGGCCTACATTAGGGGGCAAAGTTGAACTAAGGTACACAACTCCAGCTACGTGAGTAGCATAGCTGGAGTCAAGCTACCTTAGTCTGAAATTTCCACAGCATTCCCATTGCAGGGGGTGGACAGAAGAAACTTTCCAGTCAACTTCCCTTCCTCCTCATGACCCAGTGGAGTTAGATCAGCAGTTAGATCAGGTTCCTCATTAGGGATGTGAAAGTGTACCCATGTTATGATTAACCAATGAGACTGATACAGAGGCAGTGAGGGAAAATGGGCAGGTATGTGCTAGCTCCTGAGAACTCCACCTCCCTCCCCCCTCCACTGCTTTTCACAGAGGCAGCAACACAATAGGGGGCAGGCAGAAGCCAGCTTAAAAGCCAGTTCCCTGCAAACATCAGTTCCACAGAACCGCTTGCCCCCCTAAGCTGCTGCCTCTGATACAGAGGCAGTAGCGCAGTGACGGGGGAGCTTAAAAGTCATCTCCCAACGAACACCGGCTTCTGTCTGCCCCCTCCCCACATGTAAATGTGTAACCACTGTAAATTTCAGCGGTTACACGTTTGCAAAAAATAAATGCATGTTAATATCCCTAGTCCTTAATAGACCCTTAAATTGATCCCTGAGAGATTGATCTCCTCTGCATTGATCTCCTAGTTAGTAAATGGAGACAGCGCCTCAGCCAATCCTAAGGAAAATTCAGCAAATATAGGCTGAGGTGGCTCTCTCAGCTGGGAAGCTAAAGAGTTTTCTTCTCCCAAGGCTCTGAGTCCATTATTCCTTGAGCTGCTATCATCTTCCCCCAACCAGTCCTGGAACTCCATTGAAAATATCTCCTTCAGGATAAAGGGATCCCAAGGTTTATTGAGAAGTTGTTGGAGTGTGCTTGCAATAAGGATCTTCCACAGTTGAACTTACCCCATAATAGAGATTTAAGTTAACTAAATTTAATTCTCCAAAAGAATCTATGGGAGTTGACTGACAATCGAGCCTTGTGAGTGGAACCATTGGGTTCAGTTTGTGAATCTCTTTGCAAATGAAACTCTGAACATTCTCATAGTCTTAACTCTGAGTTTGATTACATATTACTAGACTTGAAAGGATTAAATTTTTATCAGTAAATGTTGATAATTGTTGATTTCACCATACATCCACAGACAGATGAGGAAATACTTTCATGGATAATAATAGAAATGTATAGGTAGGCAAACTAAGACAAATACTTGAGAATTTATTAAAGTTTGATTTAAGGATATTTACTTTGTGTATTTTGACATGTGATGTTGACAATTTGTATTTTTAATGGTTATAAAACTTTAATTTTTAGAATTTGTGTGTCCTGCCATTAAAAAATTGCCTGTCCCTCCTTACTACCTACTTCCATAACTTCCTGTAACTGAAAATTTAAATCAATAAAAATTGATAAAGGTGCTTATAAATAAACATTGATATTCTCCATCAAAATTATAAAAAAATCAATTTCCGCCAAGCCCATGTTACCTATGTCAGCAGTAGGTAGAATTATTAATATATTTGCTTCCAGCTGCAGCAGGTTCTGACCAGTAAATTCTCTAAATACCCAGAAAAACAAATTGATATGAGCTTTTCTTCTCAACTCAGAAATCACTGAATTAAGAGAAGTGAGCAGTCCTCTTTCTGCAACATCACCAGTTCTTAGTTGTCAATAAGGAGCTTTGATATTTAAATGGTGCTTATAGCACTTAGTGATACACTTTAGGCACACTGAACGGTGACTACACACATGAATCTCCATCAGAAAGAACATAGATCCTCCAGGCAATCTTCCCATAAGCAATTTCAATGATTACTTCGCCTGTTACTGTCTCTTTTAATCTCCTACTGATATTGGCAAGTTGTCCTCCATAGAACTTACATGTCTTAACTCTTAGAGTGCCACAGCCTTGCATACCTTTTCAATATTAGATTTTTCATTTGTACGAGTGAAAGATTAGGGAGTGTGAGTGCAGGCAGTAGACTCTGTGTAAGAGTGCATAGATAATTTCAAATTGTTAAAATGAAGTTGAAATTCCTTCTGAGACTCACCATTATAATAATTTGTAATGTGAATAGAAATCAAGACTTGCTTCTCTTAGAATTGCATTTTTAATCCCATTATCAGAGTCTCACATTATGTCTTGCTGTGTGTGACCCTTGATGACAATCAGTTAATTATGTGTGTGCTGTTCTGGGTTACAGTGTTAGCTTTTGTGCATGAAGTGCTTACCTGAAGATTCTGTTTTCCAACATAGATTTTGCACATTGCTTTCCTCAAATAACTCTTAAGAGGTCCCCGCTGGCCCCCAAGATAAATGGGGAAGTAAGAGGTGAACCCTTCTCCATTTTATTCAGTGTGCGCCATGATGCATGCATGTCATATTGGTGACTTGTCACAAGATGTTTATATAATAGACATTGGGTTCATGCTTTCCTTACCCAACACTCAACTTGCATGGTGTAGAACAGTGATTCCCAACAAGAGGTCTTCCAGATACTTACCTAGTCTTTGAACAGGCTACATAAAAAGCACTAGAGAAGTCAGTATAAACTAAAATTTCACACAATGATTTTATACTGCTCTATATTCTATACACTTGAAGTGTAAGTACAGTATTTATATTCTAATCTACTATATATTTGAGAGTTTGTCTGTTTCTCCTAAATGGTAAGGGTTAGGACCGCTAGATTCAGTATACAGCTTCCTCTTCTCATAACTTAAAGCAGGGTAAAATTTTGGTTGTGCCAGGAAAATGAGATGTGCCTGGAATGGGATTGCTTCTCATAAAACCATACAGAAAAGAGACAGAATCACCAGGCAGGTGAAAGGAACTGGCCGGGGGGGGGCGCACCCCCCTGTCCGGGACTGCCTTAGCCCCGAGCCTCCCATCCCCCAGGCACCCTTTAGGGAAGGTGGGGGGCTGAAGCTCCTCCCCCCACACTCATACAGGTACACTGCTGTCTGTTCCCCTTCACGAGGGAGCTAGTGAAAAGTGCACAGTTTGCTACATTCCTCACTCTGGCTGGGAGTGCCAGGGGCAGACAAACTGCACTTTGCTCTTGTTCCTTCACTGGGATGGAAAGAGGAAAAACAAGCAAACCCTGGTATGAATCTTGGGAGGGCTTTGCCCCCTGCCCCGCCAATCCCCCTATACACATCTCCCCTGCCCAGAATCCTCTTCACCCTCCAGCACCAGGTAAATGTGCTAGTTGATTTATAATTATATGGTAAAAATGAGAAAGTGAGCAATTTATCAGTGATTGTGTGCTGTGACACTTCCGTAATTTTATGGCTGATTTTGTAAGCAAGTAGTTGTTAAATGAGGTGCAACTTGGGCTTACTTGAGACAGATCAGTCTCCTAAAAGGGGTACAGTAGTCTGGAAATGCTGAGACCCACCGGTATGGTAGACTGTCCCTAGTGAGTGTCTCTCTTGATTACCCTCATACCTTTAAGAAACATCACCAACCCTGTATCTGGCTGCATAGGGGAAGAGAGCTCTATTTTGTTTTGTTGCTAGACATGAGTAGTGCTACTTATTTCTGTCCCAAGCACTCCTTGAGCATGTGTGTCTTGAGCCTTTGTCTGCAGACTCTCAAGAAAAGCTGCCCTCTCTTTACTCTCAGCCCTTCTGTGCTATGAAAGCTAAGCCTGTTTATAATAGTGGAGCTGTAATTGAATGCAAGCTGGTCATCTTCCAACTTCTCTGCTTAACTCCTTCCCTTCTCTTGAGAGACATGGGTTTTATGCACGCCTAAAAGGTAGTCAGAGCTTAGCATGCTATGCCCATATCTTTCAACATTGTCAATTGAAGAAATATGGGTGGGAGAAGATAAGGTGATTCTTCCCCCACCCCATTCATAACAGCCCTTTTTAAAAGAACTGGTTCATTGTCTAACAGACATTCTCTCTCTCTCTCTCTCTCTCTCTCTCTCTCTCTCTTTTTCTCTGTTTAGTTTTCTCAGCTAATTAAAATCTTCAATTCCCTGGGTCCTGAGAAGTTCCCCCTTGTGGAGCAAACATTCTTCCCAAGCCATAAGCAGATGGTAAGTGTCCTTGGTTTATTCTGATGCTATAGTTGGGGAAGAAGCAGAGAATCTGTGATTGGGAATGGAAGGGAGCCCTGACAATTTAAACAACACCCTTGACTTTACAGACAATGAATTACTAGCAGAAAAACAGCAGGCATAGAACACAGTCCAGGATGCCTCTTTCCTTTCCCCTCAGTTCTTGGAAGGACACTATGTGAACACTGAAAGAATGAGAAATGGTTAAAAAAATGAAATGAAATGAAATAAATTGTTGACTGTCATAGGCAGGTCTGTTTGGATGTGTCCACGTTGGTCTTTGCACTCTACCTAATGTGTTGATGAACAGGAAGATGAGAAATGTGGGGAGTAACAGAAGTTTCTTATAAAAGAGTTCTGTGCTGCTCTTGATTTGTCTCATCTGTGACATGGTTACCATCTATTAAACATACTTACCAGCTGTTTGATTGTTAAATGGAGTGGTTTGGAGAGTGTTTTTAACATGACTCTTGTTTTATTTGGCTTGCATAATTTGCTGTAGCATAATTGCTCTTGGTGTTTATTCATCCTATCTGTGTACTAGAACATATTGTACCTTAGACCTACACAATAATTAGGCATTCCATGGGCTCCTTAAAGACAGCAACTTCCTAAGTGCTGGGCAGCTGTCTCATTTTAAACTGGGCGAAGGAGCAGAATTGGGAGAGTTTAAACAACTCAGCTGTATTTCTTTTGTTTTTCCATCACAAGTGGGGCTGGCCCTAGGCTGATGGATGTCTACTCTTAGCCTGGCCCTTTGAGAAGTTCAACTGTTAACATATGTCCATGTACCTATCACTCTTTCTGCCTACTTCAGAGATCTCAATGGACCTTTCTATGAGCCCTAATCCCATGTCTAAATTGCCGCGTGCTTTTCAGTCTGTATAGCTTGGTTCATTTTGAATTCAGTTGCAAGGCTGATGAGGTTCTCACACAATTTAGGGTCAGCCCTGCTTGTGAGATGAAAATTGGTATCCTCTCTCAATAACTCATATGTCATTCATAGTATAAGATGCCCTGACCTAAATCCCTCTTATATGCTGGTACACAACTAACCCACCCTAGAAGGTCGAGTTAAGGTATGTAACTCCAGCTACGTAAAATGTGTAGCTGGAGTTGGCTTACCTTAAGATGAGCTTGGCACTGTCTTCACAGAGGGAGGCCAATGGGAGCAAACACTCCCATTGGCTTCTCTTACTCCTCACAACTGTATCAATCGGAATGACCTTCAGCATTTGATTTAGCAGGTCTTAATTAGCCCCACTAAATAGAACACCAGAAGATCGCTCTCTAGAGCAGCAAGTGGAGATGTGGCCTGGAGGTCATAAGGTTAGAAGGCCTACTCCTGCCAACTAAATCAGGGCTGTAAATGCATCAAATGAGTGGAATGGTATCCTGAAAGGGCCTTTCTCCTTTTTTTTTTTTTTTTTTTTTTGTTGGTTTAATTTTGTTAATAAGATCAATGCTACCAACTTCCTCCATAATCTTCATTGGTAGTAGTGTTGATGGAAGGGTTGGATACTGTAGATAATCATTTACATGAATGGACATGCAATAAGGTAGTCATCAAACATCTATTTCAGGATTTTTTTAATATGCTTTTGTTGAATGCAGATTATCAATCACAGTAAGAAAACAATGTGTTAAATGGAAAATATTAATCGACATCCATAAGATTCTAGATCAATATTTAATGGGCTTAATGTACAGCAAGGCAATTTAGGTTAGATGGTCAGAAAATCTTTTGAATGATAAGGACATTTAAGCACTGGAATGGGCTTCCAAAGCAAGTTGTGGAATCCCCACGACTGAACTGGTTGGACAAACACCTGTCAGAGATGTCTAGATTTTACTTAGATGCTGCCTTAGCTTGGGGGACTGGACTAGATGACTACTGGAGATCCCTTCTAGCCCTACATTTCTATGTTTTACTGACAATGTGTGTGTTCATATTGATAAGTCTAAGCTATGTCCCATACTCATAAAGGTTTGACAGTGAAAAAAGCCTCCATCTCTGTTAGCAAAGCTGGGTGGTAATATATACGCATCCAAAAGAGATTGACATGTGTCTTATAAATTTTGAGTCCATTCCACGCTTGATTCTTTCAATAGTCAAAGGATTAGGCTTTTTTATGATATCCGTAGGCTGGCTCTCCCCACAAATGATGTGGCTGATTATCATTCTGTATAATCAGGGGAAAGTTTATAATTGGTGTCTGAGACACAGAAAGCAGATCCAAAGGAGGACAGCCACTTGCATTATCAACAAGTATTTAGGTTCACTTTGGAGTCGAAAACGGCAAATTACTTGACATTCTTACCATAAATGAAAAAAGATCCTTCTCTTTCCAGACTGTCCAATATTTCTATCTTTTGGCTTGTTGCCTTGGTCTGTAGTTGGGAATAAAGAGAAGTTCTGTCGCCCGGTAATTAGGGTGCTAGCCAGGGATGGTGGAGACCTGGATTGGATTCCGTGATCTGCCACATACTACTTCTGTGACCTTTTAGTAAGTCCTTTAAGAGGGACCTTTGAAGGTATTTAGGTGCCTAAACATGTAGGTAAATGCCTAGTGGGATTTTCAAATAGAAAAAAAGAGTCTCCAGCTGCTTATGAAAATCCCACAAAGCATCTGGATGTGCGAGTACCTAGTACCTTTAAAAATCTGGCCCTTCGTTCCCTCTGTTTTTATTCCCCATCTGTAACATGGTGGTAATAGCTAGTCCCTAAATCCTAGGAGACATATGTTGAAGATGGTGAGGTGCTCAGATGCTGCAGTCAGAGCTGTCCCATCCATAGGATGGTTTGGGGTGGCCTCCCGAGGCCCTGGGCTTTGGGGGGCCCCAGAGTGGCTACCTCAACTGTCCTAGGAATGCATCCCAGGGTGCCCTGGTGCGGGGCAGCTGCAGGGGTTGTCTCCCTCCTTCACTCACTTTAGCTGCGGGAGCTGGAGTGACCCAGCAGCCTGCTCTATCCCACCCCACCGCTCCTTCCCAGCTTGCTGAGCATGGCTTCACCACGGTAGCAGGAAACAGAGTGCTCTGGCCCCAGGACACTCCGCTTCCCACTGCTGCGGAGAAGCAGGGTACAGCAGGCTGGGAAAAGGCAGAGGGTCAGAGCAGAGCAGGCTGCTGGGTTATTCTGGCTCCCACCACCACAGTGAGTGCAAGGAGAGGGGCTGACCCCTGCTCCCACCCCATGCCAGGCCCCCTAGTAATCCTCTGGCTCGGGGGAAGGGGCTTTGGCAAGGGTGTGGGACAGGGGGCGGGAAGGCGGTGGCAGAGGGGGGGTGCAGTGGAGTGGAGAAGGATGGAGGCAGGGCCTGTGGTGGGTGGTGGGGGTTGCCCTGGGACCCGTGCCTGGGTCACTGGAGTGGGTTGCCCCAGGCCCTGCACCTCCCTAGGGATGATCCTGACAACCGGTACCTAAGACAGATAGCAGAAGGGTGTGCTCTTTACACCGGGCTGCAGTTTGTCCTAGTCTGTTCAAGTCAAATGAATTTGTAAGACCTGTTTTCATTTAATCGAGTCAACAAATTATGTGGACCTTTTGCCATCCAAAATGCTCCAGTACAGATCTGATTTTGTTTTGCCCTCACATCAGGATTTAATTTCTAATGGAGCTTATCAAACTGTTTTTTGCAAATAATTTATCTGACAGATATAATTTTACTTTCCTGGTTAGAAATAATTGGTGAACTTCTCCAAATGAATTTTGTGATTCATCAATTAGTTTGGATAAGCACTTTCCAGCCTGTGAGTAACCCTGTTTCGACTCCTGGAAAGAACAATGGAAGCCTTTTAAATAGACAAATAACAAACTGCAAACAACTTCTTATCGGATGTAGAGCTTGCCACACCAGTTTGCGGCAGCCTTGTCAGCAACGTGCAGAGCCTGCAAGCCAGCATCAAAGCCGCTCAGGGGCAGTCACTAGTGATGAGTGGCATTGTAGCTGGCCACAGCTGCATGTGGGGTCCCCTTGATGGCACCAGGTGTGAAAGATGGGTGCATATTGGCTCTGGGATGTTCGAATTAATGCAAATAATGGACAGCCAATAATTTCGTTTGTATGCAAATGCTGTTGTTTATGGACAAATATGAGTATCCTTAGGAAGAGCCTCTACTCCCCAAACATTCAGAAAAGAAAGAAGACTCGATTCATGCAGATAGAGACTAGATCCGGGCATGTATGTGTTTGGGGAAAAGCAGCCAACATTGCTTCAATCTCCACCACACACATCTCCTGTGATCTTGCCAAGTCACTTAACTGACATCCTTTGCTTACTTAGATGTAAAATGGCAATAATGATTGTTCCCCACCTTACAGGAGTGTTGTGGGACTAAGTTAGCTGATATTTATAAAGTATTTTGTGATCCTTGTGTGGGAGTCACTTAGAGCTTACTTGAATTAAATCTCTTCCAAAAGTAACTCTCCCTCACTAGTACAGTTGTCAGAGCATCTTTGCATGTCCAAACTTTTCAAAATACTAATGAGGTCCTATTTGGAAAATGTTATGGATGAGGACTTGTCATATTGCAGGTCAGAAAATGGTGGGTATATAGAGTGACAAATCTGTGATGGAAACTTTAGAACAAAAGATATTTCATCAAAAATGTCAGTGGAAAATTTCTACTTTTTGCCAGAAAGCCAAATATTTTGGTTTTCAGTTTACTGACAAACTCAACATTTTGAGGAAAAGGGGTAGTCTTTTAAAATTATAATTAAATTAAATTAAATTTAATTTAATTTTAATTTCCTAGTTTTCTGGCACAAGGAAAGCTTTGATGGAAAATGTTTGACTAGCCATAACTACAGGGTGCACTGCATTAAAGAGATATTATGAGGTTGGGATTTTCACAATAGAAAGAAAGGACTTGATTATGTAACCTCCACCTTCTCTCATTATGGGCCGTAAGTCAATTAAAACACTGTTATGTTAGATAAAATGTGCTTCAAACTTGCATCTGTGGTATAGCCTGTTGTAAATCAACATCATCCTGTGTTGCACACAAAACTGGGGTAAATGTTCTCCAGGAGCAGTCAAAGTTGCATATTCAGCCATAGTTACACCAACCATATGCTCCAGATTTTCTGAGACAGTCCTAAATTTAAATACTCTGTCCCAGTGTCCCCATCAAGTAGGAAAATGTCCTGGAAAGCCCCACCGGATCTGGCTAGAAATGGCACCACTGTTTCCCTCTCCCACTGGGACAACCTCGCAGACACTCACCTCTAGTGTGGTGCAGCAGCAACGCCTCCCCACCCAAGCATGTAGGTGGCTCCCTTGGTGCTTTGCTGGCAGGCAGCCAGGGCCACTCCCAGCGGTGTGTGGTTTCTGGAGTGGATTGGAAGCTGGACCCTGGAGCGTTCTCCAAGCTCCAGCACGGTGCACACCGCCACCTGGCAAGCTCCCGCCCAGGGGCGGCCCAAGGTGGGCTGCCAGCAGCTGGTGCCCCAGGCGGAATGTGTGATCGGCGCCCCCGCCTCCACAGCCCTCAATGGCATGACGTCATCATTGGGCGCCCCATTTAATGCGGCGCCCTAGGCGACGGCCGAGTCGGCCTATACGCACGAGCCACCCCTGCTCCCACCCCACCACCGTGCAGTGCCCCTCTCCCTCCATGGGAGTGTGTCTGCCAATGCAGGGACCCTGGTTTGGCCGTGCCAACTCTTCCTCCATCCCCAAGCAGCTGCTTGCTCTTTGCTGCTGCTGGGGGGGGGAGTGGGGGGGAGTGAGGGGGGGTGTAGTGAGCGGGTCCAAGGAAAACCCTGTCAGAGTTGCTCCTTGGAGCTGCTACCGGAGCCACGGCAGGGACCATGCAGAGCTTGTCTGAGGCACTGCAGGGCAGGGCACACTCAGGCTCAGCAGGTGTGCTCCATGCACTGCTGCTTTCTCTCCCGCCCCATTCCTCCCCACCCTGCTGGGGGAAAGGCAGTGCACAGAGCCACTCGCTCTGCCACTCTCTGTGAGCTGGGTCTGGTGGGGTGGGGGCTTTCTTGACCTCCCCTTCCCCCCTCCCCCATGCCTCCGAGCAGGAAGCCGGAGCTGGTGCTACAGCCTTGAAGAGAGGGCGCTGAGTTCCTTCTCCCTCCCCATCCTGCTAGGGAAATGGCAGCACACTGTCCAGAAGCTTTCCCTGCTGCCAGGGGGCATGAAGCCAGGTAAGCGTTCCCCCTCATGCCCAGACTCCCACACCCAAATCCCCCTCACTCAGTCCCCCCACAAGACCCTACACCCCCAGCTTGCTCCAACACCCTTTGTTGTTCCTGCACCCTCCCCCCGGCCAGACACCTACCCCCTCCCTTGCTCCTGCTCTCTCCCCTGGCCAGACACCCTACTCGCAGCCTGCTTCTGTACCCTACCTCCCACCCAGACCTTGCAACCTCTCCCTCTTCTACACCCTAATCTCCCTCCCAGAACCTGCATCCCATCACTATCCTACTCACTGGCAGCCCTCTCCCACACAGTGAACCCCTCATTTTTGTCCCTACACCAGAGCCTAAGGGATTCCATAAAATCCACTAACTCCAGAACCCCAGAAAAGTAAATCTGGCCTATGGGGAGCCCTGAACCTCAGCCCTCCCTGTCCCTTCCACTTGCCCCATGGGGCTGGAGCACCAGAGAGCTGAGGTGTCTCAGTTGGGGGACACATCAGTGAGGGTTGAAGGTTTGGGGAGTTTTTTTTTGCTTCTCACTTGTGTGGTCCCCAACTGATTTTTCTGTCTGTCAATAGCCTTCGACCCAAAAAAGGTTCCCCACCCATGCCATACATAAAGAAAACATTGAAACTTTTTATGTTGAACATAAATTAGTATTTTACTTTATTTAAAATGGCTCAGGCATAATTATGTAATTAACGGTGAGTTTCAATTAGCAACTGGTGGTCTGCGGAAAAGTTTACATTGAGCCAGGTGGTCCATGGGCCAAAAAGTTTGAGAGCCACTGAAATAGAGGCACCCCCAGCTTCTCCCCTTGAGAGACTACCCCGGGCTCCCTGCCACTCCACAGGAGCCCACAGAGAGATCAGGTCTGTTACCACGGTAGTGAAATCACTGCATCACTCCAGTGTGGATCATGGACAGACTCTGTGAGTCTTCTTCGTCCAAACAGTTGATTTAAACGGTGTGTTAAGATGCCGCTTGTAAACACTTGGGGTATGTCTAGACTACATGCCTCTGGCGACAGAGGCATGTAGATTAGGCTACCCAGCATAGGAAAATGAAGCGGCGATTTAAATAATCGCTGCTTCATTTAAATTTAAATGGCTGCCACGCTGAGCCGATCAGCTGTTTGTCGGCTCAGCGCTGTAGTCTGGACGCTCTGCAGTCGACATCAAAGGCATTTGTCGACCTCCCCGGTAAACCTCATCCCACGAGGCATACCAGGGAGGTCGACAAATGCCTTTGATGTCGACCGCAGAGCGTCCAGACTCGCGCGCTGAGCCGACAAACAGCTGATCAGCTCAGCGCAGCAGCCATTTAAATTTAAATGAAGCGGCGATTATTTAAATCGCCACTTCATTTTCCGATGCCAGGTAGCCTAATCTACATGCCTCTGGCGACAGAGGCATGTAGTCTAGACATACCCTCGGTGTGTCCACAGAGAGGCAGGATGCATTGTCTCTCTACAGAGAGGTTTGTCATGATTTGTGTGTCTGGGTGAACAAGCCCTTTGTGAGCTCTGTGAAGAGGTGAGATGGTTTGACTTCCAGTTTCAAGGGATTTGTTCTTCTGTCTTTGAGCTGCATGTTGCCTAGACCTGAATGGAGTTAACTGTGACAACGCATTTCTGAGTTCTTCTAACACACAAAGTGAAACCTGTGCTAAAGACCCCACGTCCAGTGAGAGAAAGTGCTGCTGTCAGGAGAAGTAAATCAAAGCCTCTCCAGTTTTCTTCAAAGATTGCTTCTACCAGGCAGTGGGGCTTTTACTGACTGGTCCCTTATATTTTTGAAGGGTGACTAAATGTTAACTGGATCTTCTTGGGTAATGTCAGCAGATTGCTTTGAGCCCAATCCTAGCTTAAAATTTAAATTGGCTCAGGCACTTTGTAAGGAGGTTGGGAAGTGGTCTCATTTGGCAATTTAGGTATTATTTATATAATATAGGCATTGCCATCATGGTATTGACATTTACATTTCTCAGTAGCTTTACATATAGAATAGCCCGGCCCCATTGATTTCCATGGGAAACATAATTTCACGCGGTGATGGTGAGGGTTAGTGACATGGTCTTCTCCACCCTGTAATTTTCATGGTTAGTTCAGTACTGTCATTCTGGCTTGTAGAAATGGAGGACACTTGATAGTTTTGCAGTAACTTCAAAACAATGCAGTTGCAGTACATCTCATTAGGGATGTAAATTCCCATTAATCAGTTAACCAGTTAATGTTAGGTCACACTGGGATTGTCACCAGGTCCCAGCCCCCTCTGGAGCAGCCCCTGTCCACAGCAAGCTGGACTCCCCACAGAGAGGCTGCTGCGAATGCTGGCGCAGTCCCTCCCTGCAGGACTCCCGGGTCCCCCTCAGCCAGGGGCTGCTCCAGACAAGAGCAACCCCGTCTGCCACAGGCCCTCTGTGGGGCTGGATTAGCCCCATGATCATAGCAGGTGGGGAGCTGCTCCAGCCACCTTTGATTACCAGTTAATTGGAACCCGTAAGCATCATCCATTAAGAGGACTAAGGAAGTTGTCCCATGAAATTGTGGGGATAGTTCAGGATGACTCCCAGGACCTGAGTCAAATGAGGATGTATCTACACTGTAAAGTAATAGGTGTCGGATCCTGGATCTTATCCTGAATCAAAGTTGGATGCCTTGTGCTGCAGTGTCATGGGACTCTAGGTCTGGGGCCTGGGTTAATACAATTGCAGTATAGTTGCATGGGGATGTCCTATGGGGCCCAAAACCATCCCTATTGGTAGAGGACAGTAGGAGTTCTGAGAGGGGTCACATGATACCCTTTACTTCTGGTCATGTGTCCATCTTGACCTCGGAAGTACTACTTTCCTGTGGCAGGTGGGCGTGGCTAACAGGGTCAGGGTGGTAGCTAACGTGTTCCCGTTTTTGGTTCAGAAAATATGGTCACTGGAGCCATATTGGCTGTTTTGCTCTGTAGTGATCCCATCTGGCCAAAATTGGTAGACATAAAAAAAATGAAACTCAGGCTCCAAAAGAGTTCTCCTTTCCTCCTATCTTGGGGCTGGTTACCCGAAAAATCTGATTGCAAGAGAGTGGTTGCTTTGAAAGATAAAAAGAGTTGTTGAGGGAGTAGAACAATTGCCTGATTCTTCATTTTCACATAAGAGCCAATGAAAAAGCAACAGTTTCCAGGATCATTCTTATTTGGTTAAAGTAACAGAGACTGCCTATCATAAGCAAGGCAAAGACAGAATGTATGTGATAGAAATAAAACCGTTTTACTGTTTAGAATAAAAGGACACTATAAAAAATTGAACAGTATGCAGTATTACCTTAAAGACAATATACATTCACGGAGTATAAAATTTATAAATAACATGGAGGAAAACTGTAAACAATGTTACAGAATTTAGCAACAAATACATTTCTTCTGAACAAAATGTTCTCCCAGGCTTTGTTTCCCTTACCCAAATTTCTGTGCCTCCCAGAAATAGCAGAGTGGCTCAGTGAAGACAAGGGAGTGCCAGAGATACAAGAAGCCAGTCTAGCAAAAGCAGTTGCATAAGATTAGTTGATTTTGTAAGGATTTTGTCAAAATTGGTAGGTATAAATCTTTGACCTGCATTTAAAATAATGTTTGCACCATCCTTTAAATTGTGTCCCTCCCCTCTCAAAATATAAAGAATTCAAGTCTTAAAATATTTTGAAAAATGTTGAAGAAATATACTTGGAAAGTCCTTTAAAACAGTAGGAGCTCTTTCTTCATTGTGCCTTCATTTTGATTTCTTATAAAATGATTTGTTCGTGGTCATTCTGAAGGTAGCATTTTGCACTCCTGATGAGAGTGGATGGTCAGTGTTTAAGGATATGCCTACACTTTGAATGGGGGGTTGTATGTGCTAATATGCTATAATAGTGTTGCTGGTGGCAAGAGGCACTAGGTGCCAAGTAGCATCCCTCTGAGACACTAAGCACGTACTTGGAGTAGCTGACCTGTCCCATTGTTGGCACTGCTGACCAGAGCTAGAGTGGGTTTGCCTACTCGAGTAGGGAATTACACCCCAGCTGAAAGTGTAGATGAGGGTTATGTGTAGCACTTCTGCAATTTACACTGGGTGGGTGGACTGCAGTGTTGGCACAGATCCCTACTGAGCGCACTGAGACTCTGCACAGGAAATTCTGCATACAAATAATCCCCCTCCACCCTTTTCCCTAAAGAAAAAGGAAGGGAAAAAAACCCTACCCCGAACTTTAAAATATTTTTGTTTAATTACAAAGGAAATAATTTTTAAACAGAGTCCCCAGACAGAGTTTGCAGTCCCAACATTACAGGCCTGTGCTTGTGAGAACTGGAAAGTGAAATTGATTTGACACTGACCATAGAAGAAAGTGTAACTGATGACCTGTTGTAAAAGTTGAGAGAAGAGGAAACAAAACAAAACAAAACAGCAAAAACAGTCTAGAAAAGTGAATTAACTTTGTAAAAATGTAGTTTTAATAAT
This sequence comes from Pelochelys cantorii, assembly GCA_032595735.1. Lineage (NCBI taxonomy): Eukaryota > Metazoa > Chordata > Testudines > Trionychidae > Pelochelys > Pelochelys cantorii. The sequence goes on along the minus strand of CM064326.1, from coordinate 251,669,570 downwards.
ATTGATTTATTTAAAACATAGTAGAAGTGTGTTTGCTAAAAGCTGAAGGTCCCGGTCATGCAGACACTGATGTGAGTAATCCCATTGACAGCATCTGTGTCAGCACAGAGCACAGATGATGGGGATGTTAGAGGCCACACTTCCACCATAGCAACAAAGTAGAAGCAGCAAGATATTTGTGTGATGGCAATGGCAGTCCCAGCTAATCTGGGAAAACAGCACCCTGAAGGCAACTTCACAAAGGGTGCCTACGTATGGCAGGGCCTGTCGTAATCCAGAAGGAGGGTTTTGTGCCTTGGCAGCCTGGAGTAGTCTTCAGTGGGGCAAGAGAAGAGTAGATAAAAAGGCAGGCAGAAGGTTTAGGCATCTGACCTCAAAGCCCATTTAAGTCGATGGAAATATATCCATTGATTTCAATGGACTTTGGACCAGGCAAGTGCAAGGTAAATCTTAGTCCACAAAATACTTGTCCTTGATAGTATTCATTTCTTTTAAAGGAGCCTCCCGCAAGAAATGTATTTTGTGCTAGTTTCTTTCCTCCTCACTCTTTCCCTGTATTTAGGTCCACATTTTAAAAAGCCTCTAAAGTTGCATCTTTATTTGGCAACAGTGAGGTTTGCTTTCCAAGCCCCCGCCTTTACCAGTCTAGCTGTCTGTATGTCAAAAATATTTTTACCCTCTGCAATATAAAATGAAAATCTAGATAGGAAAATAACTCTGCTGGTAGCAGGGTTGGGTTTTGTTTGTTTGTTTTGTTTACAAAGCATGCAGATACATTACAGCCTACTTAGCAACACACATCTTCATAGCAACAAAATAAAAAGATTTTCCACAATAAATGTGATTGCAATACTGTAGAGTTTGTTATTTATGTGATTTTAAATTATACAGTCAGTGAGCAGGTAAAATACACAAAGCTATGGTTTAATGGAAATCCAAATTAAAGTCTGACAACTCTTTTCATGACAAGCCTCTTCATCCCGCCTTCCAAAGCTTGGAGAAATGGCTGCACTGAGAGATTTAATGATGGCTAAAGCACTTTTGATCAAATGACAGTTGGGTCAGGCATTGGTTAGCTCCAGTGATGGTCACTTCACAACTTGTGAAGTATGGTGGTGGAATTATCATTGCTAGAGATGGAGGGGCACAATTCTGCTTTCAGTAACACCTGTGACTGCATTGCGGTTGCCCAGGTGGAGCAGAAATCGGTCCCCTGTGCTGACAGCCCAACTTGATGATGCCCATCTCAAAAGGGAAGCAGCCTGATATATAGCACCTGATCCTAAAGAACAACCCAATTTCCCCCTTATATCAATAAGAATTGAGGGTGCTTATTGCCTTTGTTCAGGTCCATAATTTAGGCGTAGGGACAAGGCATGTTTAAAAGTGTGCCTAGGCACAAGTCCCATTGACTTTCAGTGAGGTTAGTGCTCCTAAATCACTTAGGCATTGAATATTCCAGCCACAGTCTCTTCTAATCCAAACAATTCTAGAAAAAATATCATTTAAACCTATCGCACACATTCTGCTGAGTCGATTAAATGGGTCAGATCCTCAACTTGTGTAAATCAGCATAGCATCACTGAAGTCAAAAAGGCCCTGAACAATTGATGTATCAATCCAAAACTAGAATACATTCTTCTCCCTCCAGATGTACTCTCCTATGGGTGAAGAAGCCCCAGATGAATTGAAAAGATCACTGCACAGAGAATGTTATATTGTCCCTGTCTAGGATGACTACAATGTCTTTTGTTGCTGACAGCAGCTCTGCTTCCTAAGTGGAATGAATTGAAGATACATGACTATGTAAGATAAATAATTATAAAAAAGTTAAGTGTTGCCCCCTTATCCCTACAAACTCATTAAAATATACACAGTCACCCAGTTGTCAGCAACCCCGCCACATCAACATTAAACCTTAAAATATTTTTATTTAATAAGAAAATTATATTATAGTTTTCTGAATAAAAACTGAATGAAAAAAATCCTCCAGTCAACAAGTGAATCCAAGACCATCCCTTTCCCCATGTCACCTCAGGACGTGGAATAAGCACATGCCCACAGTTATGCTTAACAAAAGCTTCGGGGTTACAGAGCACTTGGAATCCATTGGACAGCTGAAATTTAGAGTTTTTGGCTGTTGCTTTTCCTTGCCTCACTCTACCAGCTTTTGCTTTCACTACATATACAATTATAGCCAGTGTAGCTGTAGGAGGTAAGCCATGATGGCTGAAGCGAGGAGCAAACAGTGATTCTAACCACTACTGCAGATACACTGGAGTTTCAATATCTTTTTAACCCAAAAATAAATCACTGACTCGGAATGTCAAGATTTCTGTTTCAAAACACAATCAAAGCATTCATTGTATATAACACCAAATAATTCCACGTCCTGTCAAAAATAGCTTATGTCATTATATGTATATACATCTTACTTCAGCTAAACACTATTTTGGCAATAGATTTTGTATAGAAATAAACCCTAGTGAGTCTCCCCCTTTTCCCTCTCCATGTGATTGATTGATTTTCAGTGTTTGATAATTTGCATCTGTTTGGCTTAAGATGTTCACAAAGGAGTTTTGCTGCAAGAGCATAAATTTCAGGAGCAACTCTGTTAAGAGAAAAGCTCAGACTTTCACCTGCTGCATTACACTTAGGTGAATTACTTTCTGTAATGTAGGTTTAAAAAAAAAACACCTCACAGTAATACCCATCTCTTTGTGTTCTATGGAACCCCAGAGCTTCCGTTGTGATCTTGCCTTCACACTATGACTGAATGAGCAAGGGGGACATTCAGTCCTTGGTGTTTTCACCAGATGATGCAGTGTCTTAACATCAGCTGAGTTCTCCCACTGCTGTATCCAGTCACACTTCCAGTTTCCAATCTGAATAAGGGTTTGTTTGTTGGCTTTGTTTACTACTCTAATCAATTAAACCAGTTTCCCCTTCAAGCTACACATTTTGTGCAGTGAGTGTGAGAAGAGGGCTTGGGGAAGCCAGGGCATGGAAGAAGGATATAGTGCCCAGCTGGGATAGTTTTTATATTTTTGTTTTCCTAAAAAAATATAGATTATATTGCTATAGATAATGATACATAGAGAGCAAGGGCTCCATAATTTTTTTCTGATGTGCAAACGAAAGTTCCCAGATGAATATAATCTGATTGAAATGAATGATCTCAAAATTGAAAAAGGTGGTTAAAACAAATTCAGTATGACAGCATAAACTTTTTCTTTTTTTTTAAGTGTTCGAAGTGCTAAAATTTGCAAGAAAAACAGGCACTAATTTCTTTGTCATCATCATGATCTGGTAGGAGTTGTTATTGTCCAAGAGAAGCTCAGCCAAAAGGGAAGGAGGAAAGAAAATAGGGAAGCGACTGTGTGCTCAGGGATCTGTGGCATTAATGATAGTTTTATCAGGAGGCGCCCATCCTCTGTACCAGCTGCAGTATCCTTCCTTCTGTCGGATGCAGGCGTAGTGCTTTGATTGAGACCCTGAATGACCGAAGTTGGAGAGCATGTCTGTCCAAAGACACTCGTTCTTGGAAGTCACGAAACAGGGCAGGTAGTAGCAGGGCTTAATCTGCAATTATAATCAGCAAGTGAGTAAGGATACATTAAAGGCACATTTTATAGGCCTTTGCTTTTATATCTGAAACTGATGTTCTGAAATTCTCTTTCACCACTAAAGTACTGACTAAAAAATCAAGTTCTGATTTTGCAAACACATGAACATGTCCTTAACTTACTGCACAAGTATTACCATTAACATCAGTGATACTGTCCGTGTGCTTAGAACAGTGATGCACAAACATTTCCAGTCATGCCCACTTTACCATTCACAGAATTTGTCACACCTCCCTTCATCTTTTTCCCTCCCATTATTTGTAATCCAAAGGTTCCCAAACTATTTTTGCTGAGCTCCACTCCAGAAATTCATGTATCATGCACACTCCTCTCTTTTTAACAGGGTTAATGGGGGAGAAGTATCCTATACTAGGGATGTAAGTGAGTAGTTGGCCTAGGCTTATCGGTTAATTTAGTTGACCACTCGCGGGGGGAGGGACGGGGACCATGGATAGAGGCTGCTCTGGCAACAGCCCCTGTTTGCTGGGACCCCGTGGACAGGGGCTACTGCACAAAGCAGCCTCTGACTGCGGCAGTCCAAGCTGGCCACAGACAGGCTGCTCCATCCGGGCTGTCCCGGTCCACACTGGGTCCAGGACTTACACCCCACTGCGGCTCTCTAGTTTAAATGTACTATGAGCTGGGTGGGCAGGCAGCCCGACTCTGTCCCGGCTTGTGCCAAGTCCGGGACCTACCCCTCTGTGACTCCGTAGTTTAAATGTACTAAGGGCCAGACAGAGCCCTCTCTTCACTCCAGCGTTTCAGCCTGGCTCCATTAGGTCTCTGTGTCCCGTGGATAACCTTATCACTGTGCCCCATAGATTTGGAACCTCTGGTTTAGGGTCAAACATGTGCCTAAGTATTTGCAGGATGGGGATTGAGTGTTAATTCTTAAAGTTCTGAGCTTTTAACCACTCAAGCTGTTTTTTGGGGGAAAAAAAGCTTAGCACATTTTCTCAGCAGCCTTCCACACAATTAACTCATCTGCAAAATTTCTGTGAAATTGTCATAAATTTGCTCCCACCCCCAAATTATACCAAAAAAAGTTCAGAGAAAAGGCACAGGGAGAAATTTTTAATGTGTTCATTATGTTGTGAAATCAGCAAGGAGGCAAAATTTGTCGCCGTTTCCCTTTTGTAAAAAAACCCAAAACCAACAAAACTCTTGCCCTTTTGTTCCTTTCCTGATAGCAGTAATGCAGGGGAACTATCAGCTACAATGAGCTCAGGTCTAGAACTAGGCTTTTAATTGCATCTAAGTAAATGCAATACAGACCTTGCAGCCACAACCAAGGTGGTAACGATGATTTAGTCCTTTGCGCTGTGATAGGGTCAATCGGTCCCATTTTTCATACAAGTTACACAGGCCAGTATAAACCTTTCCTTCATACACCCTCCCTGGAAAACACAGAAAGGGACACAAATTAGTTCTTCTCAGGTCAGCCAGTCAGTTAATTTCCTGGGCCTGCTAATGTTCTCAATCCCATGTGTATGCCTTTAGTCACAGTCCAGCAATCAGCTTATTTTGTTCTATTAGTCATGAGGTTAGTGAGTAAGACTTTGGACTTCCACAAGTTGGAAGCTTTGTACCAGCTGTGAGAATTCTCCTCAGCATTTGGGTGACCATCACCATCATGTTCCCCTCCATAGCAGGGCAAGGTGTAGGTGTGCTGGCACCTTAGAGAAACAGGGCTTGGCATGTGCTCTTACCAAATTCTCTTTGCACCCTCATTTTAACAACTCCTCGGTCCCAATGGGCTTTTCCATTTCTAGCTCAGCTGAACAACAACAGTACCTAGTTGTTTCTATCACACTGGTCTGTACTGTGCTGTTATGCATTAATAGCCACAAAAATGTTTATCACTGGCTATGTGGTTTGTAAATAGGAGAGAGCAGACATACATTGTCTTTAAGAAACTGCTTATAGAGTTGACCTACCTGCACCCATTCAATGTGAATGTCTGGCAAGTATACTTGTAACATGAACAGGCAAAACCAAACCTGGGACCTCTGGAGCTTAGTGCATGAGCCTCTACAGCCTGAGCTAAAAGCCAGTGGCTTTTCAGCTAAGGCTACAGAGCACACTCATTCTTTTTCTCTGTAAGTGGTCTAAGTGCTGCTACATGGGACAGTGAACCACACCCAGTAGATGTGTAGGTTACATATGGACAGACAGAAAAGAGGTCCTGATAATAAATCCCTCTGGTCCCTTACCTGTAATCAGATACTGGTACTTGTTGACCTCTAGCTTGACCCCACAAAGACTCTCAGAGGCTTCTGTGTAGATATATTGAACTTGTGGCATCTTGTCAAAGCCCCTGTACATCTAAACGAATAATTAAAGATGTGTTAGACTGTAAGGAGGATAGTTTTTCAGCATGCTGCTGGAATTTCCTTTGGGTTACTTAATGGTATTATAAGTTGTGGTTCTGGGTAGCAAACTGTAGTGCTCATGAAAGTGAGGAACTGATGGTATTATCTGGACTCTGGCATACTGTAGGTGTGTGATTTGCAACCCTCCCCCCACATGTCTGCAAATACATCAGCATCTTCATCTATAACAATTTCACCTCATTTCTGACCAGGAGTGGCCACATCTCATGGGCTTCCAAGGTTCACAGACATCCTAAACTATTCCCGGGGGAAGCTACAAAAGTGTCTGTGAATCTCATTTATCATTTAAACTATTTCTGTGTCCCCAAGGGAGATTTTATTTTGAAATATATAAGGCCCACATTTTCCAGTCTCTATTATCTAGGAGGTTTCCATTTTAGATGCCCACTTTGAGAAACCTGCCTCAAAGCCTGATTTTTGGCTGTTAAGCATTCTAACTCTCTCGCTGCGTCTAGACTGGCATGAATTTGCGCAAACGCTTTTAACAGAAAAGTTTTCCGTTAAAAGTATTTGCGCAAGAGAGCATCTAGATTGGCACGGACGCTTTTGCGCAAAAGCGTCTGTGGCCAATCTAGACGCGCTTTTGCACAAGAAAGCCCCGATCGCCATTTTAGCTATTGGGGCTTTTTTGCACAAAACAAAACTGAGCTGTCTACACTGGCCCTTTTGCGCAAAAGGACTTTTGCCCGAACGGGAGCGTCAAAGTATTTGCGCAAGAAACACTGATTTCTTACATTAGAACATCAGTGCTCTTGCGCAAATTCAAGTGGCCAGTGTAGACAGCTGACAAGTTTTTGCACAAAAGCAGCTGCTTTTGCGGAAAAACTGGCCAGTCTAGACACAGCCTCTCTGACTTCAGCTGGGTCTTAATATTTCTCTAGCTAAAGAAAAGCTTAAGAAACCAGCCCTCCCCACAAACTAGTACAAATGGGTACCATACTAATGATATTAACATCAGAGTATTATTTCTGTAGAATTTCTCTACCAACTACTCTGAACCTTACCCCCACATTCTCTTGTAAGTGGAAGCCCCATTATGTTCAAATAGATTTGAAATTGGGCAGAAATTCTTTGACCTTGCCCAGTGTGGATCAACAGCACTCTTAAAACTAAACTACCTATCATGCTGATGTGTGTCATGTAGATTAAATAACCCCTAAGAATGAAAATTAAAGCTGGTCATTTTTTTTCATTTCAATGACCATTTTCCTGAAAATGTCAACAACAAAAAGTATTCATGACATTTTTCAGATTTTTTGACCATTTGTACAGGTGGCCAAAATTTAGACAGAAACACTGGAGAACTAGGTGAATCACAGGTGTCATGAAGTTTTTCCCTACTTGTCCAAGTCTATAAAACTTAATTGATATCAAATACTCATTGGAACTTAGGTTCACAAGTAGGTGCTCAATGCATTTAACCTCACTGTCTCTTCTAGGTCTGCCACTATCCTTTCCTTACCCCTGTCTTTCTATTGCATCATCATTAAGACACCAGTTTTGCTAGCTTGACATTTCTCCCCCCTTCCTTTTATAATTGGAAATACCTAAGCAAAATAAACCCCCAAAGCTATGCATTTTTGTAATTGTGTCGACTAGGAAGTGTTCTGGGTACCTTTTCCCATGCTATATATATACCCTGTTCCTACAACCCCTCTTATGATTTTGGTACACGTCTAAATTAATTGTTCACTCACATTTCTCCTTAACTAAGTTCTTTCTTAAAACTCACCAAGGCCACCACTTTCATTTTGGGCCTAAACAAAAGCCCACTGAAATCAATGGAAAAATTCCTGTTCTTGAATAGGCTTTGACCTAGGCCTGACCACTGCTGCCAGCTCTCATTTATAAACACATTAAAAAAAAATCTTACTATGCTTTAAGATAAACTATCTCCTGGGTTATCCAGTGACTTTTCTGTTTCTTTTTATCATGCCCCCCCACGCGGCAGTCAAATGTTAACTCGAACTAAGTCCTTAGTTCGAGTTAACTGTTATACCTCGTAGAATGAGGTGTAACAGTTAACTCAAACTAAGGACTTAGTTCGAGATAACATTTGACTGCTGCGTGTAGCTGCGGGCAGTTAGTTTGGACTAGGGGGATTTAAAAATGGCGCCCGGACAGGAAGATGCAAATAAAGCCCGGGATATTTAAATCCCGGGCTTCATTTGCAACTTCGAATGCTGACATTAGCCTCCCTAGTTCGAGCTAGGGGGCTAGTGTAGACATACCCCCAGAGACATAATGCTCTGGTGTTCAAGACAATGATCTGTAAATGGGTTTGCATTTCCTGTAAGCCCAAATTGTTGATGGTCGTACAAAGACATGTGGTGAGGCCACATGAGGCTGGAACCCATTTTGGATCGGGTACTTTTCCACTCAATATGAGAAAAATTTGAACATAACACAAAGAATTCTTGTCTTGGACAAAAGGGATATAAAGGTGGGAAAAAGAAACCATGGGGCGGTGGCCAGACTCCAGGGGCACGTCTAAAGCACTTTCCTCTTTCGACAGAGGAATGTAAATGAAGCAAATTGAAAGTGCAAATGAAGCGCGGATTTAAATATCCCGTGCTTCATTTGCATATTCGCATCCGAGTGCTTTTTCAAAAAAGGGTTTTTTGAAAGCGAAAGCACAGTCTAGACGGGGTTCTGGTTCTTTTGAAAAAAGGTGTTTTTTTTTTTTAAAGAACCCCATCAAGACTGCACTTTCACTTTCGAAAAACCCTTTTTCGAAAAAGCACTCGGACGTGAATATGCAAATGAAGCACGGGATATTTAAATCCATGCTTCATTTGCACTTTTGATTTGCCTCATTTACATTCCTCTTTCGACAGAGGAATGTAGTCTAGACATAGCCCAGGAGACTGACCAGGAGGAAGGATCAGGCCCAAGGTAGGAGGCTGCCTAGCTTGTGAAAGAGATGATTATAACAACTGTTAAGGTAAGAATTTGCATGCAATAAATGTCCTAGTGTATTAGGATTAGCTGGCTGTTTTGTTTATTTTGGCTTAGTAAATTTGATCTCTCAGTTTTCACTTGAAATCATTTAAATCCTCCTGTTTATACTTAATAAAGACTCTTTTGTCTGTCATCAAGCCCAATGTAAATAATTGTAACTGGGGGAGGGAAGGAGAGCAAAACCACTGCATATCTCTTTCATTGATAAAGGCAGCTGACTTTATGAGCTTTCTCTGTGTAAAACTTTTATACAGAGTAAGCCAGATTTATTTGGGGTTTTGTTCCACTTTGGAGCTGTGTTCCTGAGTGCAGCCTTATAGTTGCATCCTCCCACAGCTGAGCTGGTTCAGTGTGTGTTGCTCTGCTGTGGAGGCTATTACCCCAATTCTGTGCCTTGGCTAAGGGAGACCAGAGCTTCTGGCCCAGCCGGACAAGGTGGTGTGGTGCCCCCAAGGGCAAATTGACTGGCTTAGTGGCACAACCAGCACTCTGGGTGACAAACCCAAGGGGATGCCTGTGATCAAATCCGTCACCGTCTTTCCTCTCCATATGTATATTTCACTGATTACTGCAGTGATCCAGCAGTACTGTTAATATATAACAGCAAAACTACATAAAGCATTCCAAGAGCTGCTATTCTCCAGTTTTACTTCTAATTAAAACAAAATCCTTTCCTCACATAGTTGTCAGGCATAAAGTTAATCATTCCATACCAGTAGAAATGTAAGAATCATACTTGAAATATGCAAGCGTATGCTTAACTGAGCATAAGCCTCACATTAAATAGTTGACCCTAGCACACCTTGCCTCATCCACATGGTGTTATCCTAGCAATTTTGTTGGTCTCCAAGGGAAATAATTAGAATTCCTGATGTATGCTGTAGATGGTCCAGAAGTTAGGGCACTAACCTAGGGAATTAGGAGACTAGGGTTTAATTGACTGCTCCTCCACAGACTTCTTGTGACTTTGCATAAGGTACATAATCTCCCTCTGCCTCCCTTCCTCATTTCTAAAATGAGGATAACATCTCAACATCACAGGAGTGCGATGAGAATACATTAAAGATGGAGTGCACTTAGATACCATAGCAATGGGTGTCATGTCTTGGATGGTATCAACTCTAACAATGGGGACTGTGTGCTTTTGGATAGTACCAAGCACATCATAGGTTCTTAACAGGTAACAAGTGATACGGCACTACAGATGAGGCTTAGGTTCAGTTCTTGTGTGTAAGGGAATCCTTGGTCAAGAAATCAACAGGGACGGGATATGCTGCAAAAAGCAGCATGCTCAGCCCCTGGAGAAATACTTCACCTCACACTTCAATGACTCCTCCAGCTGATTCTAGGACAGTGAGAGACAACCTAGACTAGTGAATGGGCTGCATGAGTGACCCTCCTTATTCTCCGTGGGCTGCAAGAGTGTTGTAACCAGGAAACCAAGATGGTCTCCTAGAACAGAGTAGCTTTGCTAACTGCACTTGCATACCTAGAATTTACAGGGTATGCCAACTGAACTGTAGCAGCACTCTGATTGGACACAGAGGAAGTGCAGTTGTATGCAATGAGTACACCTCTCACTTCATGTGCCCTTGCTTTAAGTGCTTGTCACTTCTGTAATACCAATAGGAAAGGAACTAAACAGCTGAAAACCAGCAGATTCTGGCAATCCTGCACATGGACAATGGTAAACAAAATGTCTCGAGGGCCACACATAGAACCCCAATGAGCCACTTGTGGCCCTTGGGTCACAGGTTGCCCACCACTGTTCTAGGAGCGGTACTGATAGGCCCCAGCCAATCCCTTTCAACTGAAGGGAGAGTCTCTGTAACATGGAGACGTTGGGGAGGGAGTGCAAACCTGTGAGAAATTATGGGAGAGGGAAGTTTTCTCTAAAGGACCCTTTTCCCCAAAAATAAATAAATCCCAAGCAGCATTTCTGGATACATAAAATACTCTGCAAGTATCATTAAACTAGTAGAAGAAAGTCAGCCATAAGCTAGCCTCTCTCAACTGCTACCCTCACCGTCCTCCTGTCGCTACAGCTGTGTATTTTAGGAAATCTAATGGCAGGGGGTAAAGTATTAATGAGCATTGCATGGCAGTGCCTGCTACTGCTGCACAAGTTCCGGTTGTGTCAGCACTCCCATTAGCAAACCCCATTCTTGGGGATTATATGGAACTCTACCACAGAAAAGCATACACAAATCATCCGGTTCCTCTTGTTTGATGATTAATTTAGTACTGTGGTGCCTGTAACTGGATTATTTTCCCCTGTGAACTTTAACTAAGGGTCAGTTAGACACTGGTTCTTTCTTCTGACTACCACTGTATCACCCCCTTACCTCACGTCAAAGGTGAGCAGCAAGCTAATGAAACAAGCTATTTTCTTTAAGCAATGTATGACCATTGCTCCCATTTAACCAGGCTATAGTGGGATTGAGCAAACAGAGTATTAAAATTTCATCTACTTTCTTTTCTGGTCCCTGAAGTTGTTTGTTCTGAATAGTTCCAAAGGTATAAAATAATTACAAGATTTTTCAAAACTACAAGCCTTAGTGCCAAAAAAAGCTTTCCACTGTCCTGCATCTATGGTCTAGCCATATGCTCCCCATCCAGGTCCTTTGGGAGTCTAGCTCTAATACTGCATGATGAATTGTGGGGCATCACAGAAGCATGGGAGCTGGCCCTTTAGGGGGCCAAAAACAAAATACAAAGCTAGACTGTTATTGCTTAACGTGAGCAATGCCACTCTCAGCCTAGTTAGCCAGACAATTCAGCACAGGCTTGTTTATTTTTCATTTGTCAGTGGGCGGGGGAAGAAGGGAGGGGACTGAAAGGTGGCCAGCAAACACCAACATGTTAGTTTTATCATGAATGCTGTTTACAAGCAACTGTGCAAAGTCAGATGTCTAGTTAGCTTTTCCTTTCAGCAGCACAGTAGGGCATCACTAGGGTGTGAGCATGGCCTAAATCAGCTTGTGCTCCCCTCAAAAGCATACAGCTGAATACCTTTCTAATGAGTGCTCTCAATGGTGCACAAGGACAGTAGGGTTTAAAAGACAATGCTCAGATTGTTTATTGAAAATTATGTCTGCAGGGTCTTCCAGTTAAGTGGAACAGTTTGATTGCTATGGGTTCCTTCCCGTCCAAGGTCAGGTTAAACCATATGGCACAGTGTATTTCCCCTACAGTGTCAGTAGAACCACATGTGTGCCAACTCATGCCATCTCTTGCTGAAATTAAAATCTCACTGGGTTTTGTTGGGCACATGGTTTCCTAACTAAATATTTGGGATCAGCTTCTGCAAAGACAATTGTCCTCTTGCAATCTTGGTGTAGATACATATGTATTAGTCAGTGTGATGTATGTCTGCTGCAAAGACCCCACACCCCATAAATCAGCACAACCAAATGCAAACAGAGCAGGAAAAGCTCCTACAGTTCAGTTTCCCTAATGTAAAGGGTTTTGGAGTACAGCTGAGTGACTTTTTGCAACAGTATGTGAACATGGGAAATGCATATCCAGACAAGGAGTGAAGAATGAGTGGGGCATCTTTCCCCACTCACCTCTCTCACCTTGCCTAGGTTTGCATTTCCCGTGTCTAGGCAGACTTTTAACTAACATCAGTGACACTGCTACAGTCTACTTCAAGATGACTGCCCTAAATCCCAGTCAAAATCACATATTACTATGCCAGAGGCTGTTGTTGTTAGGACTCTTTTGCTGACAGTGGGGTAGAACTTGTATTATTCCAGACAGAGAATTTTCTCCTCTCTCTGACAGTGGCCCCAACTCCTGGAAACCTCTGCTTGTCTTGAACTAATGTCAGCTACACTATTCCAAAACTGGAATGCCTTCCCCATCTGACAGCAGAACAGAGTCCACGGTTGCCAAAATGGGGGGGGGGTCTCCTCGGACTCTATTATTGTGAGACCAAGGGAGTCCTACGCACTTGATGGCTTTCGTGAAACTGCCGAATTATATTGATTTCTCCCCCACTCCCTCTGGCAATATTTTTGAATCATTGTCAGGGATTTTAGCGAGAACCATCTGACTCGCTGAATACCTAACATGGGACAAACAGTGCTGTGCTGACCTTGCTAGTAGTAGTTGATAAAAAAAAGGCAGAAGTTAACTGTCCTTATCGTGTCTAGTGGGTAAGTTTCTGTTCACTTACTATGATTCCAAGATCAGGTGCTTAATACCTGAAATCTGTCTGTGTACCTGAAGGCAGAGCATGCAGTGAAGGACTAGAAGAGCAGAAGATGCTACTGAGAAGGAGAACGAGGCTTCTGGCTGCAGCGTGCAGATGCAGAATAGCACGGGAGGGGAGGTGAACAGAGAGAGCTGTGGGAATGTCACAGCAGGACTGGCACAGCACAGAGTGCTGCCTGTGAGAACTGGTTTGATTGCCAAAGGGAAAGATGTGGCTGTACTGTCTCACTCTAGCTAATGTTATCGATTGCTTCCTTTCACATGCACAAAATCAGACTTTTTTTTTTAAAGCAAAGACAATTGCAACAAAGAGTAAGCAAATATAGTACTCCAGCACTTCACACCCTCTTAGGCCAGGTCTACACTCATAGGCTACGTCTACACTGCGCATTGTTGCACAAGAAGATATGCAAATGAGGCACGGTGCCATTTTTGCACAAGGGGCTTTTGCGCAAGAAGGAGCTATCTATACTGCTCCTTCTTGCGCAACACCCCCCCTCTTATGCAAGAGCCATTCTGCCGCTTATTTTCAGGAAGAACGGCTTCTGCGCAAGAGGGTTTTTTTGTGCAAGGAGGTGCAGTGTAGACAGCTCCTTCTTGCACAAAAGCCCCTTCCGCAAAAATGGCAGCTCATTAGGTATGCAAATGAGGCACGGCAATATTCATCGCTGCGCATCATTTGCATATCTTCTTGCACAACAATGTGCAGTGTAGACACAGCCATAGGGTACATGGAAAGAAGATACGCATCCGACATAACTTGATTTGAGTTTCCCCGCCACCCCTACAGCAGGATGCCCTCCCATCTACTTCCCTTACTCCTCCCACAAGCAGAAGTACCAGCAAGCAGGAGCACCCTTTGAGTTCCATTTAGCTAGTCTTATTTAGACTCACTAAATCAAACTCTGGAATATCGATTGCGGCAGCAGTGATCTTCCATTTAGTGTAGACACAGCCTTAGGTAAAGTGCAAAAATTCCACTGCAGGGAAAGGGCCCTGCTAAGCTTGACTTTGGCAACATGTGCGGCTTTGTGATAGCTTATGAAACAGATTTTCTGTCTCCTCCTCATAGCTTTGTTGCTTAGCTATAAACTGCCTTATAAAGAGAGTTACTGTTAGAAGGCAGGCACATTTTCCTCAACCTTATTTTGTCTAATATGTTTCAGATTTCTGCAACAGCTGCCAAGGCCTTTTCGTTCTTTTTCTTTTATAAAAGACATAAACCAGTCTTATGACTGGAGTGCTCCAGCCAAGAAAAACAAACTAGGGCTGATTTTTTAACATTACATAACAAGGAGTCAGCTGGCCAAAAAAAAAAAAGGCCAAAGCAACAGGTTAAGTGAAATCTGTATTGGCTGTGAGCAGGAATGCAGGTTCGATGTGATGCAGAAAAGGTCACCGGTACTATGATTTCTGTTTGTCCGTGACTTCTTATATGGAGGCTCTAGGAGGGCTGCCTTTCTGGTGTAGAGGAAAGGCCCTAGACTAGGGGTGAGCCTGTCCCACACTCACCCTGCAATGTTGGTTCTTGTATCCTATGGAGCTTAGCTCAGCACTCTTCTCTGGGTGTTACAATCTGGCATCTGGGGTCACAGCACCACTCACTGAAATGTGATCTGGTCACCCTCCTCCCCCCAAATTTTCACAGAGGGCTGCAGGGCCCAATTTGAAGGAGTGGTGCTTCAGCCTTATGTACCAGGTCACAGCACAGCACTCACAATGGGAAAACTCGTAGCCTGCCCTAAAGGACACTGAAGTGGCCCATGGCAAGTGCGGATGATTCGTACTTCAGGGCCCTGGTCCCCTCTAGAGGCCTCAAGGTCTACTGTAAACAGTCAGTGCCCCCTCCTTTGTCAGGGCATTTTTTAATTAAAAAAAAAATCAATCCCAGATCAGTTACTAAACCTATGGATTTGACTAAAATTTCCTGTGACTGCTCTGTGAGTCTTGATAAAGAACTTAATGATAAATCTGCAACCCTAGTCCTATTGCTTGGGGCAGGGGGAGATGTGGGGTGGATGGGCCAAAACTAGAAAACTCAAGGGCAATGAAATGTACCTTTCATTACCTGTAAGTCACCAGTTTAAATCTAGCACAAGCTGAAAGTGTCTGAAAGCTACTTTCCCTAAGCTGCTGAGTGACTTTGTGAAGCATGTTTGCTTTTACAGTCCAGCTCATACTGGACAAGTACCCACATGATAACTGCCACCACTCCAGCTGACACCCGTGTTGGCAGTCTCAGCAGAGAAGCCAAGGCAAGAAGAAGCTGAAAGACTGATCCCAAGACAGGTAGTCCCACTAGCTGATGTTTACTGGTAGGGCCATGTGGAGAAGCCTGCACATCTGCTGGGGACAAATGGGGCTTCAGTCTCCAGGGCTGTCACTCAGGTATCGTTACCACCGTAAGAATTAAGAATAAAGGAAAATTCTAAATACACATTGTTTTGTGGTAGGCATGGCCTACCGCCTCTCTCCCTCTCTCAAGGTATGAGTCTGTAAGTTGCTGACCACCCTCCACTCCCATTAATCATGATGGATGTTGAAGGGGTTTAGTAACTAGCAGGACTGGGTCCTAAACGAAGCTTGTTAGTGGTCAGCAAGTAGCCTTGCCTTGGTAGCTAAACCTGCCATGAGGTGCCTGTCTACATACGCACCTTCGTCTGCTTGACTGTGTAGCGCATCGTTCCAAAAGGTCCATCTTTCATGAGCTTCTTCCCCACCACTTTGGCTCGGATGACTGTCATGAGACAAGAAAAACAAGACACCGTAAGCAACACGGATACTGGGACAATAACATTTCAGGGATTCTAATCCAGAGGTTACACTTCAATTCAGCAAAGCCTCAGGGGTGGATGATACTGTAAAATAAAAATAAGGTAAATCTGGGACAGCTAAACTCTGGATTTATTCTGTATGTGATACACAATTACTTGCTTTTCTCCTGCACATTAAGAAATGACTTTTTGATTCACAGGGGTTCAGCTGAGTTGTCCAAGGCCACTCGGTACCTTCTGACTAATAATGAAATAATTTCCTTCAAAGAAATGATCCAGACCCCTCTTAAAGAGACATGGAACCACAGAACTAAACTTGAGCCTGCCATCTATGCCACTGGCAGGAACTTGATGCAGAAGTTCTACTGCAAGAAATTTCAACTGCACAAAGTGGCCATAATTACCCCACTGCCACTGTATAGGGACCAGCATAGCCTAGAAAGTGGGTGCATGGGCCAGGGAGGAGGCTATGACCAGGGAATGCTGATTTGGTATATCCCCTTAGCGGTTTCCACTGGTCTGGTGGCAAGCAAAATGGAACAGTCCTCTTTTAGGACAAATACCCACTAAAGTTTAGATCTGCCAGCATTCATAAATCTAGCCCTGTGATTATATCTTGCCCAGTTAAAATCGTTTGGTGATGAGGGCCTCTCACAAAGTAAAAGTGGATATTAAAATGCTTTGGCAACTTACAAGAAATCCTAGCCAGGCATGCCCAGCTCCTAAGGTCAGTTACTCAGGAGACCATATTTTCTGGCGTCCACGGTGGTGGTGTTATATAGTGAGGGAAAATCATCCCATGCAAAAGGCAAGTACAAAGCCTACATGCACAGTGAAGTCCACTTAATTCCTCAAAATAGGGCTAAAGTGGGACCTAAAGGGTGCATATAGTCCTGTAGTGAGCCCCCCAAAGTGAATTTCACTCTGTTTCAAGGAGCAAAGGGCAGAAGAGGATTCAATAGATGTCTGTTTTTTCAAATTAATTTATTTCTGGTCCTTAATACTGCCCTTTGAGCTCCCAGTCACTGTGAAGCCACAGCACATAGATCTGCAATATCAAGAATTCCAGGGACTCCACCGGAGCTGTAATATACTGGGCACTCTTTGGTCACCATGTTTTTAATATGTACTAAATATAGTATTAATCTGTACCCCATTTGGGTATCTACATCATTGCAGTGAAGTTCCTATTGTTTGGAATATCTCTGAGCAATCCATACTGGGTATCCATAGTGATTGAGAGCAAGCTCGGGATCCTCAAATCAATCTTGTAGGGTTTTCAGTTCATTTACAATAAATTATTAGCAGAATTCCTCCTGCTCTTTGATATTTGGGGCATTCAGCAAGTAACTACCATTATCTTTATTAGAAAAAAGTTTGCAGGTCGCTTTCAAGTCCCAGCAATACAGCAAAGCCAGCGAGCAAGAGAAAGGCCAGAAGGAATTATTCAGCTAATGCTCCCTGCCACAGGACAACTGTATCATGTCATCCAAGCCTCAGAAGTGGTTTAATTTTTACCATGGCAGAAAAAAATGAGCTTAGAGATGCTGGTTCTGGGAAGGCTAAAGATTATCACGTCTTCTCCAAGCCCCAAATATATCACTGATTTTAAAAAACTAATCACAATAATATTTTCAGTATTAAAATGAAACTGAATAAACCCGATGAAATAATCTTTTTTTTTAAGTATATTAAGTCTTTCATTATAAAGAACCATTCAAACTACTTCAGCAGTACCTACTTTATTATAAAGGGAGTGGTATTGTGAAGTATTTTCTAAAATAGGTTTTGGGGCTTAGTTACTCTGCAGTGTTTGGGCAAAAAAACATTGAGCCAGACTTACAGCTTCTGTTGAAGACACGCTGAAGAGTTGCGCCAACATTGTTTTCAAGCTTCTGATAGTCCAGCCACCAAAAAGACTGTACACATCATCCATTTCCTTTGACCTTGCTAAAGTTCTGATATTGACTCAGGCTGGGGAAGAGGTTTACTTTTTTCAGAGAGACTCAGTATAATCTTTAGCTTATGTTGAATGAATGCACACCAGGGAAAATCCTTCATTTAAACTGGGAAATTGTTACTTTGCTAAAAGGAAAAATCCAGCTGACCAACTTGGTGATTTAAAGGCATGATTGGTTTTGAGTGATGGAGGAATTTCAATGGAATTTTGAAATGCAAGCAGTTTTAGGACACATCCTAACAGCTTCAATATCAATTAAATTTTTAAGGCTCCCAGTTGTTAGCAATTTTACCTCTTTTTTGAAATATTCTTTTGTATTATGGTAACATATAAACAGCAACCATGATCAAGGCCCAATTGTGTTAAATGCTTTATGAACATAGAGCAAAAGATGGCCTGGATGAGCTTACAGTCTAAATTCAGATATGTAGTAACAAGTTGGTGTAATAATGAACTAGAAGGAATGGAGATGTGATGTAGTAAAAAGTTTGTGTCTACTGTATAGGATAGGCCAATGAACAGAACAAACAGAAGTCCCTGCTAGCCATCTACCTAGCTATTACTAGTTGGCAGATTCCCTTACATCTCAAGACAGAAGTACTGTGAAGCAGGACATGAAGGAACAGAAGGTAGCGGTTTTGTGGACTCGTTCACAATTGAGCTGAGTTTCCTGCTAGATACAGGAAAGCTTGTGGAAGAGTTATTTTATTTCGACTATGATAGTACCGAAGAACTCTCAATCAAGCACCCAGGCCTCATTATGCCAGGGATTCTACAAACAAGTGACAAAGAAGAGAGAATCCCTCTGAGGAAAAGAGGAGAGAAATGGGAGAGGAGGGTCAGGACAATGAGACAATAAAACAAACAAGGTTTATCGTAGGAGGAATGGGAAAACAAGTGATGGAGACTGGTAGAAGCACAGTGGTGAGAGCATAGGCGTGCGCAGCACATTTCATTAGGGTGTGCACCCAAAGAATTTTTTTAAAATGTACTCTTTGACCCCCATTAGCCACACCCCCTGACTCCCATTAGCCACGCCTCTGGAGGTAACACTCTCGGTGCAATATGGACACATGACCAGAAGTAAAAGGTGTCATGTGACACACACACCCCCAAGGACTTTTCCCACCATCCTCCTACCAATAGGGATTAGTTTGGCCCCCACCAAACTCCCCCCATTCAACTATCCTGCAATTGCATTAACCCAGTGAGTGTGATATTAACTCGGGGGGCAGAGAGGCTGGGGGAAGTGTTCCCTCTAAGAGTTTCCTCCCATGCGCAGAATAAATTTTGTGTTGTGCACCAGTACTGAGTTTGTGGCTTGTTTGGATGTGCCACTGTGGCACCCAAGTTATTAATAAATATCTTATAAACCTCTACCTTTTCCCTCTGCTGCCCTGTCTCCGCCCCTTGCTCCATCAGCTCCCCTGGTGCCTGCTGCCCCCCCCAACCCCTCACCCACCTCTGCTGTCCTGACTCCTGCCCTTCTCACTGCCCTCAGCATTCCTGTGACCTGCCCTCCTCTACCAGCCCTTCTCTCCCCCCATGCCCACTCCTCCAGGAGCCCCACTCTGATCATGTGCGCTACCCCTCCTCATCCCCTCTCCTAACACCTCCCTATACACACCTGCCCTGTCTCTCTCCTCTGGTGCTGTTCCCTCCCCTGCAGGTGTCTGCCCTTCTGCTTCACCCCCAGAATCCCCTGGCACCTGCACCTCCCTTACCCCTGCACCCTCCTGGTGTCTCCCCCTTCCCTCACTGCCCTTGCCCCCTTTTTCCCTGATGCCCACTCCCTCACCACCCTCTGCCCCTGTTCCCCCACACATGTCTTGCTCCATCCCTGCCTTCCTCTTGCCCACCCCTTCTTTCAAGCCTTCTCCCAGCACCTCCCCTTCTCCCCTCTAGCCTCCAAAGCCCTTCCCCTCTCCTCTCCCAGCATTATCCCGTCCCCCCCTCTCACTGACACCTCCCCTCCTGCTCTCTTCCTCATTGTCTCCACTTGGCCCCCTGGCATTTATCTCTCTCCTCCACCCTGTCCCATGGTGCCTTCCCTGTTCTTCTCCTGACTTGCCCCCCTCCCCTCAGCACAAGCCCTTTCCTCTCTGACCCTTTCCCCCTATTTTTCCCTCCTCCTCCAGCAGCCACCAGCTGGTCTGTAACAGAGTTCTAGGGTTGCCCTGACTTTCACCCTTCTGATGCTCCCCCTACTCCAGCGGTCTCCAACCTTTTTACACCCAAGATCACTTTTTAAATAACAGACCAAGCCAAGATCTACCACCCCACCCCTTCCTTGAAGCCCCGCCCTCTCTATTCTCCTCCTCTCCATCACTTGCTATCCCCAATCCTTATACTGCTGCTTCCCCCCCACCCCCACCAATTCTTCTGTAGGAAGAGGTTTTTCCAATATTTGGCCTGTCTAGACTGGACCAAATGTCAGAAAAACCCCTTCTTTTGGAAGCCCCCTTATTTCTCTTGGAAAGAGGAATATAGGGGTGACCGAAAGATCATGTTTGCTCTTCCACTAAAAAAAGCGGAAGAACAAACGCATCCCTGGATGCAGAAGAGTTTTTCTGGGATATCTCTAGAATCCTGAAAAACTCCTGCAGTCTAGCCATACCCTTGCTGGGTTGAGGACAGGATGGGTAGGCTTTGTGATGGGAATGAGGGATTTGGGTGTGGGAAGGGGTGAGAGGTGCAAGCTTTGGGAGGAAATTTGGATGCAGGAGGAGGTGGAGAAAGGGATGCTGGCTCAGGGAGGGGGCTCCAGGCCGGGCAGTGTTGGGGTACTAAGCAAGCCACTGGTTTGTGGATGTGAGGGTACAGGAATTTGGGTTGGGGTATGTGAGGGGCTCAGGGCAGGGGGTTCCAGTGTACAGATATAGGGTGTGGGGCAAGGGGGAGTGCAGGAGTGGCTGTGGCCAGATGGGGACTTGGCCCCAATTGGGGATTTGTTGGCCAGGCTTCATTTTTAAATAAAATACTATGTCAAACACAAAAAGTGTCTTTATTTACGAGAAGGGCAGGGAACCTGTCTTGAGTCAGGGGTCACTGACCCACAGAAAAGTCAGTTGGGAGCACGGGACATGGTACTGGGGAAGGGTGCCAGTGGGGGCAGGGTTCTGCGGCTGGGGGCAGGGGAGAGGGAACAGGGTGCTGGGGGGGTTGGGGGGCAGGGGACAGGTTTCTGCAGCAGGGGGCAGGGTGCCAGGGGGGAAGGTTTCTGCAGCGGGGGGGCAGGGGCACAGTTCTGTGGCTGGGGGCAGGGGAGAGGGAATGGGGGCAGGAGGGTGGGGACAAAGTTCTGGGGCAGGGTGCCAGTGGGGGCAGGGAGTCCCCTACACCAGCCTCGGAGGGAAGACTCCGCCACACGCTGCCTCTGGGGCTGCCCCCCGCGGAGGAAGGAAACCCCGTTGCGCACTCCCTCCCCGCTCCCGCCAAGCAGGGAAGGCACGCACGCAACCCCTTGGGGCCGACCCCTCCTCCCGCGGAGTAGGGAAGCCCGCGCACGCAACCCCTCAGGGCCCGACCCCTGCGGGCCAGCTGTGCTGCTCCCGACCCAACCCCTCCCCCCCAGGCCAGCGGCGCTGCACCCAATCCCCTGCCCAGGGCACCCCCCACCTCTCCTTCAATTTCCTCCTTCTGCCCACCCAGGGTTTAAACTCACCGCGCTTGACGGGGCGGTGGGGTGACATTGCTGCGTCCCTGCCGCCTCTTTCCGTGGGGTCCTAAGACCCGCCGGTTTTGACCGCGCAGCCGTGCATGCGTGGCAAACCCGGCGCGGCGCCTGTTCCCCAGAGCGCCGAAGCAGCGCTCCTTGTAGTGCGCGGGCTCGTGCCCCCGCACCATGGACGGCCCTTTGAAACATTAGGGTGTGCGTGTGCACACCCGGCACACCCTGTGCGCATGTCTATGAGTGAGAGAACAACATAACAAACAATACCAGATAAGCAGGAAAAGCAAAGTTTGCTGGGCTTTAAAGGCAAGCACTGGAAACTTGTAATTGAATGCACTGGACCAAGACAAGCCTGTACATGGAGTCAGAAGATGGATAATAGCCTCAGACAACAAGCCAGGCAGATGATTTAAGAAGGAAATTCTGAGTGGACCTGAGGAGTGAGATAAGTGTCAAGAAGACCCTGACTCTAGTGAGAGCTATTTCACAATGAGCTATAGACAGAATAGAGGGGACCAATGATGGAGCTGGAAGCAATAGCTGTAGATAGCACATATGAGTTTAAAGAAAGAAGGGACAGTAGTTTCGGTGGGTCAAAGGTGTGGGCTTTCACAGGGTGCGTTAGGTTTATCACAAAATCTTCCTTCAAATGTCTGGGAGACAAGAGTGGTGAAAACTGCTCCCAAAATCACTTGTTCAATGTCTGACTTTGGAGCCACTATCTCACCATCAGTTAGAGCTGGATCTGGCTTGGTCTTTGCCATTTACAAACTACCCCAAAGCAAAAGAGCTAAGCAAAAGAGCATCATCCTAACAAACCAAATGAAAAATGCTGTAATTTCTAGTACAGACATTAGACTCCCGCGGGCCTGATTCTGCTCTGGTTTTGAGCCGTGTGGAATCAATCCCATTGATTCCACAGGTCATTAGTCAGTGCAAAATTTGGCCATGGTCTTCCAAGAGTTTCTCTTTGAGATTTTGAATGTATACCTCCAGACAGTGTGAATCTCTAAGGCATGGCCCAGTATTTACATGTGATGATGTTAAGACTACCCTCTAATATTGGAAACAGGATGGAAATCAGAAAGAAAGAGGTCAATTTATCTGACAGATAAACACAATCTTTTCCTACATGCCACCCAAAAGAAGGTTGAGGGGTGCTTCTCTCTCTGCTCCAAAGAACTTGTGGTTGATATGAGGGCTATTACAGTTTTTTTCAAGTAATTTTTAATTTGTTCTTTCCCTATTTTAGTTTCTGAACCAATCATATTTTCACTGGCTTTCAGTGTGTTAAGCATCCAATCACCATCAATATTCTTGGTGAAAATCGAAAGAAATCATTAAGCACCTCTGCAATTTCCACATTTTCTGTTCTTGTTTTTCCCTCTGTACTGAGTATTGGGCCTACCCTGCCCTTGGTCTTCCTCTTGCTTTTACTCTATTTAGGGTTGCCAGATGTCTGGTTTTCACCCAAACAGTTCAGTATTCGGGTCCCCCATCCGGTAAAAAAACAAAACAGAAAACACTGGACACGTGAAATGTCCAGTATTTCCTGCTTCACTTGGATGGAAGCCCGGTGGGGACAGTCTTCCGCTGCTGCGTCTGGCGGGGGAATGAGGAGCACGGGGCCATTTTTGGTTTTGCTCAACAACTTTGGTTTCCTGTTTTTTGGTTTTTTTTGCTCGACCAAGTTTGCCATGTTCGGGATTTTTGTTGACAACATCTGGCAAGCCTAACTGTATTTGTGGCTAGTTTGATCTTGTTTTGTGCCTTAACCTTTCTAATTTTGCCCCCACATACTTGTGTTATTTGTTTATATTAATCTTTTGTAATTTGCTGTAGTTTCCACTTTTTGTAGAACTCTTTTTTGATTTATAGGTATTCAAGATCTCCTGGTTAAGCCAGGGTAGTCTCTTGCAAAAATTTCTATCTTTCCTGCATGGTGGAATAGTTTGCTCTTGTACCCTTAATAATGTATCTTTGAAAAACTGCCAACTGTCTTCAATTGTTTTTACTCTTAGACTTGCTTCTCATGGAAGCTTACTTACCAACTCCCTGAATCTGCTGAAGTCTACCTTCTTGAAATCCAGTCTTTATTTGCTGTTCTCCCTCCTACCATTCCTGAGAATCATGAACTCTACCATTTCACGATCACTTTCACCCAAGCTGCCTTCCACTTTCAACTTCTCAAACAGTTTCTTCCTGTTTGCCAAAATCAAATCTACATCAGCCTTCCCCCCCCAACGTACCTTTCTCCACCTTCCAAAATAAAATTTTAAAAATTGCCTTTGATACATTCCAAGAACTTGTTGGCTATTCTGTGCCCTGCTGTGTTATTTTCCCAATAGATGTCTGGATAGTTCCAGATATCACTAATGGAGCTAGCAAACAACATAAGAACATAAGAATGGCCGTACTGGGTCAGACCAAAGGTCCATCTAGTCCTGTATCCTGTCTGCCGACAGCGGCCAGCACCAGGTGCCCCAGAGAGGGTGGACCAAAGACAATGATCAAACGATTTGTCTCCTGCCATCCCTCTCCAGCCTCTGACAAACAGAGGCCAAGGACACCATTTTATCCCCTGGCTAATAGCCTTTTATGGACCTAACCTCCATGAAATTATCTAGCTTCTCTTTAACAATGAAGGAAGTAAATGAGATAGGCCCATGTTGAATTTTTCTGTGTATTAAAATACTGTGAGTAGGGAGAGGAAATCCGTGTTTGATAAGAACAGATAAAAACAGTAATGAAACCTCACGTTATTGAAGAGACATTGAGAACAATTAAAAGGCAGGGAAGAGGGAGGTTAAAAACTATTTAAGATTCCAAATCAATAACATGTTTCAACTCAAGTGTCAGACAAATTCAGGTTCTGATGAAACAGAGGAAAATCAGTTATTTCTTCCCAAACCTCACTGTTTCCTAGGCAACAGTTTAACTGAAAGTACTTAACATAGTGCAGAGACTTCATAAAAAAAATGGCTGGCTTTAATTTAGGCATCAGCCAACAAAGTGAACAAGCCAACAGAGAATACAGAATTGGATCTTTGTAAAGGAAAGGTGCGTCTCCCCTTAGAGCTGAGATGCATAATTCACACCTTGGGTAGATGTTCACACACTACTTCTGCTCAAGCTAGCATGCCAGAAACAGCAGTGTGACTGCAGCTCCTATGGGCAGTGGCACAAGCTAGACCACAGGCCCAAGCCTGCCTGATCTCTGAGCTTGTACTTGGTCAGCTAGATCAAGCTATTGTCCACCATGCTATTGCCACAGTGCTGTTTATAGATGACAGCTCAAGCACAGCTAGCATGGGTACATCTACTCTAGCTATAAGTGATCTCTCCCAGCTGCTGTGTAGAGGCTAAGTGAAAGAAGGACCCACTTTCAATTAATACAATAGCTGTGAACAGCTTAACTAATGGTCTTTCGTGCCTCCCCTGCTATTCTTAAGGCTTTTATTCCATAGGGTGGTCAGACAGCAGTAATTCCAACTAACTTGTCTTGATAAAATCATGGCAAACAAACCACACAAATCTAGGCTCAAGTGAATGGGCAGAGTCCTCCTTTCTCAAAGGCAGCTAGCCTGTTCTCTCCCAAGCAGCGATCCTTTTATAGGAGTCTTTACAGCAGAATTTCTGCTGCAAATTCAATCCAAGATAGCTAAAGAAGCACATTTCCTTGTGAAGACTCCTATTTTATCAACAAAATGCATGTTAACCAGCAAAAGGTGCAGTAAGCACTCCCCCTGATCTCTCCCTTTCTCTGTGGATCCTATTACAATCCTGCTATTGCCCATGGGAAACTTTATCCCACACAAGTGGTCACCAAAATAGCTGCATATTTTTAAACCACAGCCCCTTTGAAGTGGGGCCTATAAAAATACTCTTGGAGATGAATGTTTCTCAGTACTTCAGGGTTTCAGGTTGGGTCACTTTGTGGGATTCGAGTGGCTGGCAAAGTCTCATGAGTGTTTTATAATTATTTATGTGAAGCTAAATTAAATGGCGATATAAATCTTTGGTAAGATAAGCATGGCAGCCAAACTATGATTTAAACCAACCCCCAATGGGCTGACTCAAACCTGATGTTTGTTTCCTTTAAAATGTGCGGGGGGGGAAGGAGTATTCAGTTGTGGTTCTGAACAAATCTCTCTATATATTAAAGTTTTCCTGCAAAAAGACAGGTGTCCCACCTGCCTCCTCCTTCTCTCCCACTTCCCCCTCCCCCCTCTCAAGCCCTACCTCACGGCTTCCCCTTGCCACTTGGAATCGCTATTTTAAACCAAGCCTTTATTCCCCTTCTGCCACCCCACCCCACAGGTCTTTCAACATCAAGAAACATGGCATAGTAGCCGGCAGACCCCTCATTGCAGCCGTGACAGCCCAGGGGCTGAGGGGTGTGGTGCCCGGGGACAGGCAGTAGGAGAGGGGCTCAAGCCAAGCTTATGTGCCAGCAGCGGGCTCTTGGGGGCTCCCCCGCCGCCAGACTCTTGGGGAGCTGGAGCGTGTTGCCCAACTGCCTGGAGTACAGCTGCTTCAGCAGAGACTCACCCCCCCCCCCCAGAAGCTGCACTTACCAATGCCAGAGCACCCCCGAGCTGCCCGTGAGAGCCGCCGCACTGACCTGTCTGCTCCTTCCCCTCCACTCCCGCTGGGCAGCCAGGCAGCCCTAGGCTCTGCAGGCAGGGTTGGGGCAGTGAGCAGTTCAGGCAGGACCGCACAGGGGAGAGCGGCCCTCTGCACTGCTGCTTTCCCCACCTCAGCACGCTGCAGTGCCCCAGAGTGCTGTGTGCACGTCACTACTTGAACCTCACTGTGCCCCATGCGGGGTGGGCAGGCACCCCTGCCCTTCCCTGGCTGCCGGGGTTAGAGCTAGGCCTGGCATGCGCCGTGGCCAGGAGAGAGAGGTTTAGGATTGCAGGGGGGAGAGAAAGGGCCCGGGCTGGTGGGGGAGGGAGGAAGAAGGGACCCTGACACACGGGGGAGGAGGGAGAAGGGGGCCTGGGCTAGCATAGCAGGGAAGGGAGAAGGGACTTGGGCTGGTGCAGCAGGGGGGAAATAGAGAAGGGGGGCCTTGGCTGGCACAGCAGGAGAAGGAGAAGGGGCCTGGGTTGGAGGGGGGTGGTGAAGAGGCCCGGGCTGGCAGATGGGAGGGAACAGGGACCAGGGCTGGCACAGCCACAGCCTGGCCCTCCCTGGTGGCTGTGGGGGACAGCTAGGGTTGCCTACCCCCTGCAAGACAGGGGTTGGCAAGCGCAATGAGCAGGGGCACAGCCCCCTAGTAATTTTTTTAAAAATTCTTGTCTGCTTGGGCTCTGGAGATGTATACAGCGTGAATGCCAACAAAAAAAGCAAACCAAGAGCATGTTTATGTCTTTGTTCTTAATCACAGAATCCTAGAACTGGAAGGGACCTTGAGAGGTCATCAAGCCCAGTCCCCTGCCCTCGTGGCAGGACCCAGTACTATCTAGACCATCCCTGATAGATCTATCTAACCTGCTCTTAAATATCTCCAGTGATGGAGATTCCACAACATCCCTAGGCAATTTATTACAGTGTTTAATCACCCTGACAGTTAGGAAGTTTTTCCTTATGTCCAACCTAAACCTCCCTTGCTGCAGTTTAAGCCCATTGCTTCTTGTCCTATCATTTGAGGCCAAGGAGAACAATTTTTCTCCCTCCTCCTTGTAACACCCTTTTAGATACTTGAAAACTGCTATCATGTCCCCTCTCAGTCGTCTCCTTTCCAAACTAAACAAGCCCAATTCTTTCAGTCTTCCCTTATAGGTCATGTTCTCTAGACCTTTAATCATTTTTGTTGTTCTTCTCTGGACCTTCTCCAGTTTCTCTACATCTTTCTTGAAATATGGTGCCCAGAACTGGACACAATAGTCTAATTGGGGCCTAATCAGCACAGAGTAGAGCGGAAGAATGCCTTCTCATGTCTTGCTCACAACACTCCTTTTAATGCACCCCAGAATCATGTTTGCTTTTGTTGCATCAGTGTCACACTGTTGACTTGTATTTAACTTGTGGTCCACTATGACCCCTAGATCCCTTTCTGCAGTACTCCTTCCTAGACAGTCACTTCCCATTTTGTATGTGTGAGACTAATTGTTCCTTTCTAAGTGGAATCCTTGCATTTGTCCTTATTAAACTTCATCCTGTTTACCTCAGACCATTTCTCTAGTTTGTCCAGATCATTTTTAATTTTGACTCTATTCTCCAAAGCACTTGCAACCCCTCCCAGCTTGGTATCATCTGCAAACTTAATAAGCGTACTCTCTATGCCACCATCTAAATCATTTATGAAGATACTGAAAAGAACCAGTCCCAACACAAACCCCTGCAGAACCCCACTTGTTATGTTCTTCCAGCATGACTGTGAACCGTTAATAACTACTCTCTGAGAATGGTTATGCAGCAGTTATGCACTCACCTTATAGTAACCCCATCTAGGTTGCATTTCCCCAGTTTATTGATAAGAAGGTCAAGTGAAACTGTATCAACTGCCTTACTAAAGTGTAGGTATACCACATCTTTGGTGTGTGTGTGTGCTTTTAAAAATGGGTAAATTTAGTGCTTAGGAAAGCACAGAATGGATAGCAGCATAGCACTATGCAAGTACTCCCCCTTGCAGCTTATTTTTTATTGTCTGTATTCCCCCTGCATCCACAATGCAGAAGGCACTGTCTATCCACACACATCTTGCTCTGTTGGACTTGACCCTAACGTTTCTCATGACTTCAACAGACATTGGATCAGGCCCTAAAAAGATAGGCAACAAGAAAGGCATAAGGGAGAGAATCCAGACAGCTTTGGTTTATTTGGTTAAATAAATATGCATCAACTCTAGCCAACCACACCTTGATGTATCCATTATTTGTTAACCAGTCCCTTGAAGGGGGTCACAGAAGCAGTGGATCTTCAGGTGGGATTTGAGGTAGGAGAGGACAGTGGCCTCGTAATTCAGATCATGGAGGACAGCATGGAAGACGAAGCCCAGGCAGTTATGGGAAAACTGGACAAATGGGAGATTAAGTCTAGCATCATTTAAACAGCTGAGCTGGTGATGTGACACAAGAGGAGTTATAATTATTCTGGGGTTACTTGCATGCATGTGTGGTATGGGTTACAGAACTTTGGAGCTCTTATTCCCACCTGAAAACAAAGGCCTCTCCTCCTTCGGCTAAAGTGGGATTTCCATTAGCTGTCAGTAATATTAAGGCATATACCCTTTCTTCTAGGCCAGCAGCTAGAAGGGGACATTATCACAAATGTAACATTATGTTAATCATAAGGCAGAGATGCATGCTAATCAGTGCACTGGAAGCTTTGTCAGTGTCAACCTACATCTGAGTCCCAGAGTCTTCTCATCAGACAGTAGTAGATGTTACAAATAGGTAAGGAATTTCCCTTTACATAGGGGCAGACCTCTTTAGAGACCGGGATTAATCCCAAACCCATTTTACTTGTGATCCTGTAATAAGAATGGTCATGATATCAACTCCTAGAGTTTTCATTTCAGTCCCAACTATTTCATTTATTGGTGTGTTATTTTGGCAATTTTAAGTGGATCTGGTTCAAATACAAAACCTGCGATGCATTTAAATAATTGAGGATATAGGCAGATTCACGTATGCAGGAAAGCAGACAGTGGGGACAAGATATCTTCCCAGTTTGCCATGACACAAGATTTCAAAATACCACAATGTCATGCAGCCAACTGAGTGAAAATGGATTGAGTGAATTCCGGCTATCAAAGAAGCAGCCCCTAGGAAGTACCATGTGCCAACAGAGAGACCTGAGCCACAGGCTGGAGATAAGGAACTAGGCCATGAGAGGAACCACACACACAAATGTGGACACATCCATGTGGGATTAGAAGGGATGCATGAGGGAGCAAGGGGTCCTAATTGTTCATCCACAGGAGGAAGCAGCCAAAGCAAAAGGATGCGGGATCAATAATGGGGCAAGAAAATTATACAAAGCTGCCCTTCCAACAAGATCAGTGAGTGGAACAGAGTCTGACCTGGAAAAAATGTATTTGCCTCCAGAAGCAGAACGGATTTGAACAAGCAGCCTCGGTAGGAGGCCAGCTTGTACCCATCCTATGTTTACCTTTTACTGCAACAAAGGCTTTCTGCTGAGGTTATTTGCAGCCTTCCCTTTCTGCTTGCCCTGGTAAGATGACCTTTCTGCTCAGATGCATATGTGAGGATCTACAGGGAACCTACCAGTGTCTGAATCCTGCAGGGCTTAAGCAGCTGAAGCATCTACACCTCACATGCTACCAAACAATAGCAACCAAAAGGATCTCCTTGGTTAGGAGTCACTCATGTTGCTTTCTAGGCCTAATCATCATCTTAGTTGATCTGTCCTTATAACAGACTTGCTGTCTGTCACATGGGCTGCATTCTTTTCCACACCCCTCGGGCAGATCTATTAGGGTACATCAAGACTGCGGTGCTATTTCAGTATCCAGAAATAGCTATTCCACATCTTTTAAGCAAGCCCGTTATTTTGAAATATAATGAGCTCGCTATTCCGATGTCCCACAAGGATTAAGGGACATTTCAGAATAGCGATTTATTTCGAAATTAACTCAAAATAAGCAAATTGCATAGCTTATTTTGAGCTAAGGGTGCAGTGTAGATGCAACCTGAGTAATTAAATCAGCATGGCTAACTTCCTGCATTACTGAGGAACACAACTATAGGCCAGCCAGGACCCTTTGACAAAACACACTTGCTTAATTTTATTTAGGCTCTTGGGAGTCTTTTTAAATTGTCTGGGGACTATATGAGAAACAAGTGGGTGGGATGGGGGCTGAAGATTTCTTTGCAGGGGAGAAAAGTAACCCATTCATTCCCACTACTGCCCCAGAAACGCCAAAAGGTGGGGTTAAATATAGTGAGTTGTCCAACAAGAGATGGGAAAATGTGTACTCTCCCTTTAGTTGTTTTGCCTTAATCTGCAAGTACCAGAGTAAGAGCCACCTCCTCCTAGCATCACATCAAGTGAATTAAAATTAGTCAGTTCTTGTATGTGGGGGGGGGGGGGAGGAGTAAAGTGGTGGGGGAAGGGAATAATGGAGAAGGAACTCCTTTTTTACCTATCCCCTCCAACCAAAGCAACTACTGTTCACCAACCCAGCCTTCCTATTTCTCTAGAGCTAGCTGTTGCCAGAAGAGTTGCTGTACAGCACCACAAAGAAGGAAAGTGGAGAGGCAAGGAAAATAAGCAGATTGCCTCCACAGCGCTGCCAGGGAATGAAAGATCTAAATGTTGATCTCTTGCTCTTCTAACCACACATACCATGAAAAGTGGCCGAAGCACTCAAAGGAGGCTGAATACCTCCCATCAGAAAAACTGCCATTGGAAAAGGTTCAGAAAAGAGCAACAAAAATGATTAGGGTTTTGGAACGGATCCCATACGAAGAGAGATTAAAAAGACTTGGGCTTTTCATCTTAGAAAAGAGGGACTAAGGGGGGATATGATAGAGGTCTATAAAATCATAACAGGTGTGGAAAAAGTGAATAAGGAAAAGTTACTTAGTTATTCCCATAATATAAGAACCAGGGGTCACAAATGAAATTAAAAGGCAGCAGGTTTAAAACAAACGGAAGTTTTTCTTCACTCAGCGCACAGCCAACCTCTGGAACTCCTTGCCAGAGGATGTGGTGAAGGTTAGGACTTTAACAGGGTTAAAAAAAGAGCTAGATACATTCATAGAAGTTAGGTCCATCAATGGCTATTAGCCAGGATGGGTAGGAAAGGTATCCCTAGCCTCTGTTTCTCTGGAGGTGGTTGACAGGGGAGGGATCACGTGAGGATTACCTGTTGTGATCCCTCCCTCTGGGGCATCTGATATTGGCCATTGTCGGCAGACAGTATGCTGGGCTGGATGGACTGTTGTCTGACCCAGTATGGCCATTCTTATGTTCTTAATTTATGCATCTTGTGTTGGGCCAAAATCACCAGTAATACCCAAAAACATGAGCAATACCAGTTGCACCTAAAATCACCAGTAACTTTGGAACACTTAAGACTTTCCTGTGATGATGAGAATGGACATTGCACCTTTGTTCACTGAGCATGGAAAAGAGATTTTATTTTGTAACTAGCTGTCAAGACTCGATCTCTGTTATGGCCATGTCTCCCACAGGCATCTGTGTGAGTATTTTATGCTTTGCTGTAATCTAGGGTGTCCTCCTGCTGTAGTCTTAAGACAGATGGAGGCAGTGCAGTTTATCACTTACAGTAGTTTAGTGAACTGGCTGTATACTAAGGAATTCAACAGATTAGACACTTTGTGCGAACTGAGGAGTTGGACCAGATGTTGTTGCCCAACTTGCAGACAGAAGAGGGTTCCTGGCTCACTGGTGTTCCATCCTCCATGTTGGGATGAGTCAAATACTTTCCACTCATTCCCTAATGTTACCAGGTGTCTGCCTGGGGAGAAACGCAGAAACCTCTCCTAGACACATTCTTCTAGAGCTGGATGGAAAATGTTGACTAAACATGCACATTTGATGGGGAAAAGAAAAAACAATAAAACAAAGTCCGTCCCATCCCATCCCACATCCCATTTCCATCTCCCAGCCAGATCTAACACATTCCCTAATGGTTCCCACCCTGTGGTTTTAAATTCTAGCCCCATCTGGCACACATCAAGGCTGTTTGAGGTAGCTTGAAAGACAGTCATGCACTGTATCTCTTGGGGGTGAGAGGCACCCAATTAAATTGCTTCACATGGGGGCTTGCATCTGTTTGTTATCAACTGCAGTTGGCCAGGGCTGGTTCAGATCTCTTATGGCTAAATATTAACCAGGTTTGTCGTGTCCTTTTATTCTGCAAGTTTCCCCACCACTAGAATTCATTTGTTCTATGCGCTATAATGTCCTGGCTTCCTACAATGAGGAAGATGCAGAGAGTAGGGCAATGCCTCTCTTTCCTGAGAGTCTATAATAGCTGCAGGCACCATGTGGCTTCAACTAGTTATAAACCACAACCAGGAGTCACATAGCAAAACTACGAATTTAAGAAGAAAAGCTACAGACAGCAACTGGAGTAAACATAGTTCTGTTGCAATGCTCCATACAGCTTAATGAATGGAAGAGTACATTATCTGTTTGTGTGGTAGCACCTCAGAGGCCCAATTGTGTCTTATCACAGAAGATGCCACATGACATCTGGAAGCCTCATATATATAATGAGCTGTTCGTATCGGAAATATGGAAAACCTAATTGTAGAAAATGTTATTTATTAAATTAGTAGAACACCATTTAAGCTTCCTGCATTAGTAACAGTTTTACATCCCACATTTTGTTGTATCTCACACTGGATCCCAGATGGGCCTCAACCGTTTGAAACATTAGCGGTGGGAATCAAGAAAGAGAAGAGAACTTTGTTGGAAAATATTGAGTAGTCTCTGATCTACAAGTACTGTTCAAGTCCCCATAAACAATTTAAAAATTCCTAAATTCCCAATCATAATCCTCTGCCTAATTTCTAACATTCATCTTCACTCCTGTGCTTCCCATCACTCAAAGCTACTTAAAAAAAAAGAAATGATTGTAACCATTTGTAACTTGAATCTTTAAAGCTCTTCATGGAGATGGTTTGCTTTGTGCCAAAGGACTGGTCAGGGAGATTTGCAGGAAACACCTTGCGGAATGCACACAGCAAAGCCAAAGGAAGAAAAAAAAGCCCCAGGAAAACACGCAAGCTCCATTGTTACCTACTCTTACATCTACCAAAATGCTCTTAGCTCAAGAGAGGCCAGGCAGGATTAAGACACTCATTCGAAATGGCACGTGACACAGCTTATGACTTCCACACGTCATTAGTTTCGATTCCCAGCTTGTGTCAGCAAAGCATTCTGGGCTGGCCACAGATTTACTAGATAGGCATGTGGGCTGCAGGGTAAGTATGTGTACAGCTTGGAGAGGCCCTTACCAAAGGGAAGCACTGATGGCATCTCCTCTATTGATCTCTTTTTGAGGGTGATGGGGGGGAGGGATGCGGCAAGAGGCACATTTTTACCTAACATAATTTGTGGACTAGGTTGCTTTGTGGACAAGCTCAGTGGGGTAGAGCAAATAAAGTTAAAAGCAAGGAATGAAATGGTGTGTGGAAGGGTGTGCCTTGGGAACAGAATGGGAAGATGTCCTCACCTCTCCAAAGAATGGACTCGGCAGAGTGCCTATTGAGTCATCTTGTTTGGCTGACAATTGCCAAAGAGGGAAATGTTGCTTTCAATGGAAGACAGTGATGATGGAAGGTGGCTTGGCAAAATCAACATGAAAAAAGCATTTTCGGGGTCAGTTTACAGTTCTGTGTAAAAATAAGAAGTGTGACTCAACACTGGTCCAACAGCGCATCTTCTAGAGGTCTCTCCAAGGCTTGCCTTTGGCCCATATGGGTTCTTAGTCAAAGGTTTATTGCCCCCTCCCCCAATCCTGGAAGCAATGGTTGGTGTAGGGCAGCACATGCCAAAATTGAGACATTAGTCATTGACAGATCAACTGTACTTTCTCACAGCTCTTCTGAATAGTTAGGAGGGAGCTATGGATCTAAGTGCTCAATTTGGAGAGCATGGCAGAGCCATGGAGAGACCCATTAGGGGCAAACTGAAACCATGTGTGATTTTAATGAAACGAGGAGTTGCTGTGTGCAGGGCTGATTGCAGCAGGAACATTTATTGCCTGGCTGGAATGTGCATCTGGCATTGATCGTTTCCTCAGCCATCAAGCAAGCAGTAATGTGGAAAGCAAATTGGAGCTTATAAAGAAAAATGAATTTTCTAATGAAGTGCAATTTGGGCCTTTGTAAGGAGAAAACCATGTTCTTTGTTCATTATTTTAGTAAAAAGTTATGGGAAAGACTGATTTTGCATCGCTGATGCCCATGGCCTGGAAGCTGAACTTCATGAATGACTGGCATGGCAGCTGAAAGAGACAGAGCCATATTCTGTGGGGGCTGTTATCACAATGGGCTCCAGTCCACCACTCTAACTCAAGCTTAGTAATGCACTCCCTTGATATTACTGGGACTACTTGCAAAGTAAAGTATTACCGAACCTGAGCAAGACGGGCAGGATTAGTCTCCAAGACACAAAAACATGCACCAGCTCACACAGTCCATTTGAAGCACAGCTTCTTGTACAGTGCTGAGCCACACACAGGATCAGAAAGCCATTATCTTGCAGGTGGTGTCCAGACTGCAGCAGAAGCAAGGGAGAGAAGCCCCTGTCATCTATTTGCAGGGGTGTGTCTAGATAGGTATGTAAAGGCTGCTCACTGATACCTGTGTAGAAGCCATGACAATTTTACCTCCTGATCTCCTGCAGTGCCACATTCACACAGTCTGGAATCCTAGGATTCCAACCTGGAGGATGCTGGTTTATGTCTTCCTTTTAACACTGAGAAATTAAAACTGGGCCTGGGGAAGAAAAATCTACATGAACTGAAGAAACTGGCTGACATTCATTCATGAGTTACTGCGTTTCCCTTCTGGCTTTCTCCTTTCTGGGATAAGTGAAGTTAGCAAGTACAATGCACCGGTAATTATATTTTTCAAACAGCTAATAATACAATTCCTGAGCAAAATCTGCCCTTTACCTACTTCCCCTGACTTTAAGTGCAATCTCCAAATGTACTGGGTGCTGAAATCTAAATGGGCCAAAAAATGCACAAGAAGGAGGGGAGAGTCTTGCTTACAAATGTCTGGGAAAGTTTCTGTTGGATAAAAGAATTGGGGCAGTTTTAATGATCAGAAA
This sequence comes from Pelochelys cantorii, assembly GCA_032595735.1. Classification (NCBI taxonomy): domain Eukaryota; kingdom Metazoa; phylum Chordata; order Testudines; family Trionychidae; genus Pelochelys; species Pelochelys cantorii. The sequence continues at coordinate 251,634,180 of CM064326.1, read as the reverse complement.
AGCTTTACCAAGAGGGCGAGTCGAAAGTGCCATGCTTCGGACGCTACGTATTCACTGATGTGTAAGAGGACGCTCCTTTCTCAAGCACCTCGCCCAACTGGGATTTGTGCCAGCATTTTGTGATGAGATGGGCCTCTACTGATCACATGTTTTACACACATTTTTGCACGTAGGAGCTAGAATGTAAGAGCTGTTTGGAAACACGTATAGATTTCAAGGTTACTGGGTGGGCCTGCAAATTCCTTCCTGCATTAGAAAACCTGCTTAAACTGATAGACTAAGCAGCTGTCCAAGCCAAAAGAGACGTATATATTTAACCAGGTCCCAAACTACATGTGCTATTCTGCTTTTCATATTTGCACTGGACCTGAGAATAATCTAGTGCCAGTCCTGCTTTTTAGGGAAGCTGAAATAGTACACAGACATGCCTTGGGAGAAGATTGTCTTTTACCTATCATAGTTTGCTGGGAGCTATTTGAGTCCTTGCAGTTGTACAGGAGGTAGCTGGGTATCTATAAACATAACTGTGTCCAGGGCTAGTTTAAGAAATGTATTAATTTGCCACATTGATGAATTAATTAATTAATAATCAAACCTCAGCGAGCTAGTCCACAATTGTCCAAAATTTGCAGCTTATCTGAATTTGCATGCACAGGTCTGTTTGGGCTGAGGTCTCACCACCACCTTAAGACGTATATACAGTGATCATGCAGCCTGATCGAGTGTCCACTGAAGTCAATGGGAATCCTTCCACAGAATTAATGGGCATTGGATCAACCCTTGAACCACAGATCTTGCTGCTGTGTCTCGCTCAGCCAGACAGCCTGAAGGCTTTAAAGAAGTTCATGGATAGGAGACCATCTGTGCAAACTTAACTGCCTCCTGACCAACTCACGCAGGTATCCAAAGATTTCTGATATCCACTGGGGTTTTGTGATAATCGAAGTTCTACTGCATTTACTTAATTTTGAACCATTTGAACATTATATGGCTGAAGAGTTTCAATATCTTTCCATGAAAGGGTGTGAAATAGACATTCCTGTCCCGCTCTCAATCACAGAGTTAATCAAAACACATGAAACGTCTCAGAAGATTTGTCTACGCATTGTTTTTTGCCAGCAATACAGCGATTTATAGTAGAGAGAAATACTGCCCCTTCTGGCTTTGGACACAGGACTTTCAGCTAGGAAATTACTAAAGCAAAGCAGAGGCTTTGTTTTGCACATAGGCTCTGGTGGGAGATGTGATACTGAAAGTCCTGAGGATGGACTGGCCAAAGAAGTCATTACAAATATTTTCAAATGGTTAAAAATTCATCCTAGATGGAGAAACTGTATTTCTGTATGTTATTTGCCACCATTGTGGCATGCTCAAAGACATGCATGTCCAATACAGTACTAGTGAGATGGCCCTATGCTACATTTTTATAAGATCAGTGAGCACACCAAGCATCAACTGTTAGTAGAGCCCACCTGCCACAGACTCTATTGACTTGCTCTGCACAATAGCTGTTTAGAAATCCAAGTCTTCACACTCCATGTGGTCAATCTATCTCTTCATATGAAACCTTCCTCCTCAGGCCAAATGGATCCAGCTGAGATTTGCTCACTGACCCACCAGTCAAAGAGGGCCTTTATCTTAAAGAGACTGACAAGCTCTTTGAGTAACTCTTGACATGAACTTCCCATGGGCTCTTTGTCAAGAAAGGTCTGCCTTCTAGATCCAGCTGTCTATGTCCCGTACTCACCCCCTTAATACACAGGGTAAGTCAGCCCAGCAGTAGCTATTACTGAATCTTGGTGGCTGAGGTTGCATGTTGTAAGGCCCATTAACTTTCTGGGCACTATATTTCTGAATGTTTAAAGGCCAGGGAATTAATTTGTAGGGAGCAGCCCAAGCCTGACTGTTTCCATCTTGTCCAAGTCTCCTGAGGCGTGACACAAGAAGACCATTTGGGCAAAATAATGAACACAAACCTCCTCCCAGAGCCAGGGTTTCCTGGCCTCAGTACAGTCTGCACCTGGTTCACAGGTGGCAAGAAGCTTAAAACACTGGAAGAGAGAACTAATGGAAACATATGGGGAAATACCTCGTTTCAGTTCACTGGCATCAGCCAAGAAACGTTGTTTGTTCATTAATGGAGCAAAACCAAGGTGAAGTGTCGATTACCAAGGACTAGAAACAAATGAGGATGTTTAGGAATGGATATTTCTATAATACAAGAGTCTCTGCATTCAGAAAGACTCAGCTGTAAATTTCAGGGGAATCATATTCTGGAATTCCTCGTGAAGTGCAAGGCAGCAGATAACTTATTCAAAGTCAACTGTCTTCCAGAACAGGAGGCTATTCTTGTGTGACCAGAAATGGTAAGACCAGTAGAAGAGTTTCCTGACAAGAGCTTATTCTCTCAGAAAATGAGATTTATGCCTAAATATTCTAGAGAAAAGAATCAATTTCTTCATATTTCTGATTATCCTTGTAAGAGAACTGAAATGTGATTTTTTTTTCTATTTTGAATCTGCATTTCCACATAAAATGTCATTTGAACTGTAAATGCTGGTTTGAAACTAAATGTTTGTGTCCAATTAATACTTTGTTTCAAATCCACTTTTTGAAAAGTTTCATCACATTTCTGGATAGAGTTTCAGACCATTTTATTCTTCAGACAACAATGATCAAGAGAATCAGGCCCATTTAGTTTTAATTGGTGTTGAAAACCCACAAATCATATTTAAGAGCTGCAGGTGCCCAGCATCTTTGACTATCAAACAGCTTGTGGCTTTTATAGGTGTGTACTACCCTGAGGTTATCAAACTCACAGCCCCTAGTGATACAAGGAGGATTTGAACTAAAGTGTCTCTCAGATTGAAACACTAATCTTTTAATTTAGTTCAAGTTGTAAGCAAGTCAGCTCTGTGACAGATTTCTTCCCACTCCCTTTTTGTGCTCGAACCAATCCTAAGATCTTGAAAGAAAGAGAGTTCTGCTTTACTGAAAGCTATAAGGAGCCAATGAAGTCAACAGGGATCTTTCCATTAACTTTAACTGCAGCGGGATCAGACCCAACTAAGCAGTGGTGGAATCACAAGACAAGAGACCCCAGCAGCTGCCTCTAACCTTCCAGAATAAAACAGAAAATTACTCTGCAGCTGTGTCCCCTAAGTGGCCTCACTCCAAAGACTTATTACAAGTAGGGAGCAGGGGAAGGCGGAATTTTAATGAACCCAATTTAAAAAAAAGGCATGTGGGCCACTGCGCAGCAGTTCTTTCAGTCCTACTAAGCGAGGGGTCATGGCTGTGGTGCCTGACACCCTAAGGGCACGGGAAAAGTCTTCTGGTTGTTTTCACATCTCATTCAGTGCATAAGAGTGAAATCGGCTATTGGGTTAATTAACACTGTGAACAGACTGTTAAACAGACACTGTGTTGTCATCACCAGTTCAAGAAGTCATCCGGGTCGTCACTGAGCTGTGACATTAAAGCGCATGCACACGAGACAGACATCTAACCTAGGATTTGCCACAGTCCAACGATGAGCAATTTCCATTGCCTTAAGGCAAGTGTCTCACGGCATAACAGTTGACAATTTTACCTCCTGATCTCCTGCAGTGGCGGAAGGGGGGTGAACAGAGAAAGACAAGGAGCTAAGGGTACTCTCTCAAACTAGTGTCAGTACACTTGCTTTGGAACTAGTTAATTTATACTTCATACATTACCTCAAATAAACAGCATGATCTGTTTTCCTAAAGTAAGCCACAGTCTGGTGGGTCACATTCTAATCCTGGCTTTGTTCCTGATGCTCAGAATGACTTTAGATATAACCCCATTTTAGAAACTGAGGTGCAGTTTAACACTGCACACTTTTGTCCCCTACGATTACAGCAGGAAGGAAAGGAAAGAAATGCAAGAACATTAGTGAAAAGAAAGGATATTTGCATAACTTAAAAGCTCACCTTCTCCACAAGTCTCTGAAACCAAAGATACTTCACAAAGCCCAGGAGTCTAGGACAGTCTAGAGTTACGGTAATGAAATATCAACCCACACAAAGCAGTTAAAAAAATACTCTCCAAAACAGATTTTGATTTCCTAATGCTACCCTGATCAGGAACTCTCTTACGGAGTGTCCGTACTATCAAGCCCGTTATTTTGAAATAATGGGCTGGTAATTTCAAAATAATAACTCCTGCTTTCCATGAGGAATACTTCAAAATAGCAGTAATGTGGACACTCCACTGCTGCTATTTTAAATAACTACTTCTCGGAGTCGTTCAAAATAATTACTCCCCAGTGCTTCCTGGGGCTCTAAGTCAAGGTAGTGCATCCATATTAAGGGAGCCTGCCTCGGACTAATTTCAAGGCTTCCCTGTAGTGTGGATATGCTATTTCAAAATGGTTATTTCAGGAGTTATTATTTTGAAATAAGTTATTTTGAAATAATTTCCTAGTGTAGGCATTCCCCTTTTAGAGTTCTGTGAAAATGCACCCCAAGCAAGTAAGATTTCCCTCCCTCATGCGAAGCATAGTGAGAACTGGTTTATGTTTACAAAGTCCTCTGAAAATATAAAGCACTATGGAAGAATTACTGTTTCTACAATAAAGAGACTGACAGTGTCCTTTTCCTGCCAAATGTAGTTACTGTTTTTCAGTTTTAAAGCCAAAATGGGAGTGTGATGGCATCCTTAGAGGGTGACTGCACCAAAATATAGTTCCTCTTTCCTGAAGTAGAAATACACACACCTTGCTTTCTCTTGCTGTGCCAGAGGCAGGTGCAGTGTGTATAGTTCATGAATGCATGTTTTCATTTAAGTGTCTGTTCTTTGCCAACAGAAATAACCCCAGTAGTGCAGAGACCTGATTTGATTTTCATACTATTAGAGTTCTGCAGATCCCTGCCTTCAGTGTCTGGAGACATCACTGAATATGACTGTGTTTACACCAATACAGCAGTTGACACGGAAAGTTCTCACTTTTAAAAATAGTGCTCTAGCCCATCGTAACGATTCAGAAATGGCACAGTGTGTATTAGAGTTTGGGTCCTGTGCTGAATCCAAGCCTAATAGGTCACAGTAAGAATGTTCACTTTAAGCAAAGCCTGAGCTTGCTGATGGAGAAAAGCAAACAGAGAGCAAGGGAAATGGTCAGATCTTGGAAGTCTCCTCTCATACAGGAACCTCCTTGCAGAAGCATGCATTGACTTATCTGTGATAAATGCATTACCCCAGGATAGCCTAAATGGGCTAACTGTAACCCTTTAGAAAATTCAACTGATGTGTCATTCATCCTCACAACCAAGAGCTATGCAACAGCTTTTCAGGGCAGAGGCTATCATTTTGTATATGTTTGTACATTGTCTAGCACAACAGGATTCTGATTGGTCTTGCAGAACTGCTTCAATATTGACATTTGCTAATAAATGAAGTAGGGATGTAAGCGACTAGACTAGTCGTTTTCCCCCTCCCCCGCTGCTTCTATCAGAGAGAAGCGGCAAGGGGGGAGGAGCAGGAGCTGGTGCGGGGGGGAATCGGCTTAAAAGCCAGTTCCTCCCATAGCACCATCTCTGCAGGGAAGGTAGGGGAGGCAGAGACGTAGGGGGGACCAGGCGCAAGCTGGGAATCAGTTGATTCCCAGCTCACACTCGGTTCCCTCCGCTGTGTTTGTGCTTTTTAAATGTATTAAGAGTCTCAAGACTCTTAGTACATTTAAAAGGCTAAAGTGCAGCAGGGGGGACTGGGCACAAGCCGGGAATCAGCTGTCCTGGCTCTTACCTGGTCTCCCCTCCCCCCCTCTATGCTTCACCTTTTTAAATGTATTAAGAACCTAGTGGCTCTTAATGCATTTAAAAGGCAGAGCCTCAGCAGAGGTAGCTCCCAGAGAAATTCCATCAACTAGTCGATTAGCTGATTAAACGCCATTTAACATCCCTAAAATGAAGTTGACTTTTTATTGCTAGGCAGTGTGTATATGTTAGGAGGAAAGTTCCCTGGAAGGAATCATATTATATATTGACTTTATTAAGACTTGAAGAATGGACTTTTAGCTCCAGCCCTACCACCACCCATGCAATCCCTTCCTGTTTACTACCCTGTTCACTCATGACATAGCCAGCCTAGGTCAGGATGTATGTAATCACTGTTGCCAAGATTAGAGAAGAAGAGCTCTGAATGGCAGAGAGGACAAAGCTTGCGTCAGTGGCCCCAAACTGCCAGACTTCACAAAGGCCAAACAGGAAAATGTCCCTGTGCAGTTACTGAGGGATGAAGGAAGGGGCAAGCCAATGCTTTCCCCTCCCATAACACTCCTAACAATGTCAATGGATGGAGCAAACGCAGGAAGGAACTTATTGATTTGAATGCTTTCCAACAAGAGCAAGATAAGCACACCAGTTTTGGTGGGTACCTGCTGTACTACTGTGCTTCAACTGGATCATAAAACAGAACAGATTGAGGGGATAGGAACTGGCCAATAAAGGCTGCGACACAATGTGTTGGGTCATTTGCTTTCCAGTAGGGTTGCCAGGTGTCCGGTTTTGAACTGGACAGTCCAGTATTTGAGCTTTCTATTCAGGAAACAAATTGAGAAAATATAACTGAGAAAATATAAATGTCCAGTATTTTCTAAATAAGATGTAATGTAGATTGTGATGTAATGTCAAGTGTGTCCCGTATTTTTGTTGAAACCATCTGGCAACCCTACTTTCCAGTGTGAAGAAGAAAGCAGTGTTTTTGGTGTGGAAAAGCTTCTCTGTGACCAAGTAAAACCTAAGCTCAGACCTTTAAAGGTATTTCAGCTCTGAACTTCCACTGATTTCAATGGAAGTTAGGAGCTGAAATACCTCTGAGGAGCTGAGCCTAGGTACACCACTTTTCTACTTGCACATAGATTGAGATTAGGTGGTTTGATTTTTTCACCCCAGCCCTACCAAGCCACCTGCCCTAAAAAGGCATCTGCAAGTTTTCATGACACTGGAAGTCATAATCTAATGATCTTACATTGGAGATCTCGATGAGCCATTCATCTGCCATGGTGCAGTCACATGTATCCAGTGAGGTACGTCTTTTTGTGTCTTTGTAAGCATGTGTCTCAGGGGCTCTGAATCATGCAATCGAAACATTTAGCATGCAATGTCACTTTGTCAGGCTCTTGCTCAACCTAATTCAGCTTGTTCTATGAATTCATAATCATGGGGTTTATAGCTCTGGTCTGTAATTATTTGGTAAGCACCAGCAGAAAGCTCAGCACCTAACTATTATAAATACACTGTCCCTGTCCCAAGAGTCTTACAGTATAAAAGAAAAAGCAGACCTCAGTGCTCTGCAAAACTTAGGATGGCAATAATTTAGAATGTGTGTATGTGTAGAAGGTCAATTGGACACGTATAGATTACAAGAATAGAATACCCAGAGATAAAACAGTAAATGTTGGAGGAAAAAAATTGGAAAGGACCTAGAACCTCATGCTCCAATTCTTAAACCCAAACTCTGTGATTAGGATGAGAATTTTAAGGGGGATAGGGCAAATTATTCCACCTCTGCATTCTGTGGAGATACTGGTGCTGGCCACTGTCAGAGAGGATACTTGAGAAGGTGAGCCATCTGTCTGAGTCTATCTAGTATTACTTATGTTTGTATCTCTGTGTTAAGCTGAAGTTGTAAGTGGTATTATACTGATGTAGGTTCTCATTTGTTGATCTCTTAAATAGTCTAGCTTCTATCCCAGTTTATAATATTCCATTAAAAAAAAACTACACTAAAAGAATACTATCAAGATGCGAAGTCAAGCATGCAGAAGTTAGGAAATGCCTGCATTAAAGTTGCCCATATTACCTAAATTTTGCCCTTTGTTCATATAGATTAGTATATCTGTAGTTATATGACCAGATACTACTTTTCCCACATGACCACTTCATGGGTGCCATCTAGTTAAAGATGTCAATATGCTTTACAAGCATTAATGAATTTGCCTTGTAAGGGAAGGAAATGCTATTTCCATTTTACAGATAACAAAACAGAGGCATTCCAGATCCTTGTTCTCTAGCAACACACAGGTCTGCTCATAAGTGTAACATCAAAGTCTCACCTCTGCAAACTGCTACAGAACTTAAAGAAAAAACTTTGTTGTTCGTAAGTTATTAAGTTGTCTTACCCATTCCCCACTTCCTGATCAAGATAACCACCCACTTGATTAGAAACTTAGAAATAAAAGAGGGAAAGAGACCAAATAACATCTTTTTATCTTAATCCACCAATGAAATACCTTAATCCCCCATCTCCTCAAAACAAACAAACAAACAAAAACAAAAAAAACCACCAAACAACCCACCACCTGGTACTGTACTTTACCAAATACAAAGCATAAAAAAGTGTCCTTTCCTTAAATTCAGCAGTCTTGTGTAAGACCAAAGCTCTGGTACTGCTGCCTCTGACTTTCTGCACTACTCTTGGTTTGAGATTTTGCCCTTTGGGATTTTAAATTTAACATGCTGTCTTTGGTAGTTATCAGAATTCTGTGTCTTTCCCTCCCTACCCTGTGGATTCACCACCTGCTTAAAAATGCAAGAGTCCAGACCCCAGTTGCAGACCCAGGCAGAACACCTACTTATCACACCAGACTTTACACTGGCTGCAGCTCTCTTCCCATCTCACTTATCAGGGCTCCCTCTGTTCTTGACAAGGTCATTATTACAAGCACAGCTCTGGCGATCCTTTGCCCATACTGCATCCCAATGGGACCACCTACCTACTTCCTCTGTCTTTGGGCTGCTTTTCTTCACTACCCCCATTGAAGATTATCATTAGCATAGCTCTTGTACTTTTCCAGGCAGTGTAGCCCTTGTCTGTCCTTTCTCCCTGAGCCCCTTGCCTTCCCCCGCCTTCATGTGGTTTAACCAGCTTTTAGCCAAGCCCACAAAACATGCTCTTTGTTATTACTCATTTATTCAAGAGGACTGTTTACCCAGGAACAGGTCCAAAGGCAAGTACAATGAATGGAGAGGCCGTGTCAGTCTCGCAGAACTCTCTCCATTCTGTCACCTTCTGCATGGAAATTTAAAGCAGAGAACCCAGTGACTTCACGGTTCACAAGACCTGGCCCAGAGGCTGTTTTATCCTGTTGACTTAGTCCCCTTTAATCTGCAATGTGCATATCTTCGGCCTCTGGCAGCCAGAGAGGGTATTTATAGCAGTGTCAGAAGAGGAGGCAGGAAGTAGGAAATTGGGATGGGGGCTTGGAAAGGGAATAAAGAGCTAAGCCACGCCACCTGCCTGGAATTCATTTCCTGGGGGTGGGGGGGGGGAGTAGAGTTAAGAAGAAATGTCACAGGGAATGGTTGGTTTAACCCGCTGGCTCTGTAGCCCTCTACCTGCTGTCTTTCAAAACCCCAGTCACGTTCTCTCTTTCAAAGTCAGTTGGAAGTTTTTTCTCCCCTTTCCATGGTTTTTCTGTGATGCTACAGGCCTGTCTGCATCTTCCTGCTGTTTTAACTATTTAAAGGCTATCACTGAAATCTGCTAAGTAGAGGGGAAAAACTGTCCTAGTTACATTAGATCCAGCAAGTTGAACAAGCCCAAAGATTAAACCTATATCAACAGGATGGGATTCTCATTAGTTTCCAAAGCTCATGTCATTCATTGTGCATGGGGGATTGTATTTGATTTAAGAACAGCTGTTCCAATGCTCTTTATGCAAAATGAACATAGATAATGCTAACAGCCTCTCCCAAGAAGGCAACACTACAACATCATCCAATGGCAGGAGATGAATTTGTAAAGAAAAACAGATGTTGCTGTCCCAACAGTCTAACCACAGGGCAATGTGCGGAAGTCAAAGTTGAGGTCCTGCACTCTGAGCCAGCACGGCTCTGAGGCACTTGGGAAGGGAGATACCCCTCTGTCCTATATAATACCATAGTATTTTTGGCATAGCCACTGAAAGGGATGTTGTGTACTTTTGTGTAGTTGCATCTTGTTGTGGTCATTCATACCTGCACAAAGGTTACTGGTGAGTGTATAAGGTATTAGAAAAATTGGGCTGTTCAATGCTGGTGAAGAAGGAATAAAAAATGGAAAAACTGAAAGGAGAACCAGGGAACCCTGCTCTTTCCCCCCCCCCAAAAAAAATTCTGGTTTCAAACTCCTTACTATCTCAGGGTATGTCTATACTTGCACCCTCTTTCAAGAGAGGGATGCAAATGAAGACATTCAAAATTGCAAATGAAGATGGGATTTAAATACCCTGTGCTTCATTTGCATAATCGTGTTATGGCGCTATTTCGAAATAGCGCTATTTCGAAATAACAGACGCTGTTAAGACGCGATTAATTCAAGAGAAAACCCTTCTCTCAAAATAACCCTTATTCCTCATACAATGAGGTTTACCAGTTATTTCGAGAGAAGGGTTTTAATTGGTATTGGTCCTGCCTTGGGCAGGGGGCTGGACTTGATGGCCTTCTAAGGTCTCTTCCAGCTCTATGATTCTCTCTCGAAATAACCATGTCTTAACAGCGTCTGTTATTTCAAAATAACGCTATTTTGAAATAGCGCCATAATGCAATTATGCAAATGAAGTGCGGGATATTTAAATCCCAGCTTCATTTGCAATTTCGAATGTCTTCATTTGCATCACTCTCTCGAAAGAGGGTGCAAGTGTAGACATACCCTCACTCAAGACAGTTAAATCCAAAGCAGACTGTGAAGAGTTACAAAAGGATTTCACAGAACTGGATGCCTGGGCAACAAAATGGCAGATTAAATTCATTGTTAATCATTGTTAATCAGTGCAAAGTAATGCACATCAAAAAATCATTATATGAACTATACATATAAAATGATGGGGTTTAAATTAACTGTTCCCACTCAAGAAAGAGCTCTTTAAGTCACTGTGGACAGTTCTCTGAAAACATCTGCTCAATGTGCAGCAGTGATCAAAAAGTTAACAGAATGTTAGGGTCCATTAAGAAAAGGAAGAGACAGTAAGACAGTAAATATCATAACTCCACAATATAAATCCAGGGTACGCTCGTACCTTCAATACCATGTGCAGACCTGGTCACCCTCATCTTAAAAAAGATATATTCCAATTGGAAAAGATACAGAAAGGAGCAACAAAAACAATTAAGGATCTGGAACAGCTTTTGTATGAGCAGAGATTAAAAAGATTTTTCAGGCTGGAAAAGAGACGGGGGGGGGGGGGTAAGTACTATAGAGGTCATTACTATACATTAATGACTCATGGAGAAAGTGACTAGGGAAGTGTTATTTCCTCCTCCATACAACACAAGAACCAGGGATCACCCAATGAAATTAATAGATAGCAGGTTGAAAATAAGCTAAAGAAGTACTTCTTTACACAATGCACAGTCAACCTGTGGAACTCATTGCAGGAGATGTTATACTTTTGGCCTTCACAACAGGGTTAAAAAATAATTAGGTAAGTTCATGGAGGCTAAGTCCATTAATGGCTATTAACCAAGATGGTCAGAAAGGCAACCCCATACTGTCAGTGTTTCTAAATCTCTGACTGCCAGAACCTGGCAGTGGACTCAACAATTGCTCTGTTAGATTCCTTTCCTCTAAAGTACCTGGCATTGGCCACTGTTGAAAGACAAGCTACTAAGCTAGATGGATTACTGGTCTGACCCAGTATGGCCATTCTTATGTTCTTGAGGACAAATTCAAGCAGTAATGAGAAACCCCTTCAGAAAATGCTGACAATGAGCTTGTTATTAAAAAAAACAATTAACATCTAGAAGTAACAATTTGGACAAAGATCCACATTCAGGAGCCTGATGGGCAAGGAGATTTCTACTTATTGCACTTGCTCCAGTATTTTCTGGCTGCAATGTTTTCCTCCCTTGAATATTTTTCAGCAACATGTTAGTTCTTTCAGTCCAGTGCACCTACCATTCAGTCTGCACCACTTTCAAATGGTATGTTTCTTTCCCCATGATCCAGCTGGAAAAATGGAATTAGTTCTTTCCCCACCTTCAGCATTTCTTAAAGGATTATTCAATTGAACTTAATGCTCAAAGAGATGGAAAGCTAGCAAGGCTAGAACCCAAATATGAGAATAGAGGAAGGTGTTGTGCAAGGTCAGGCTACATAGAGCCCTGCTAGTCCAAGTCCTCACCTGAGACTGCCAATTATGAAGAGATATGAGACAGGTATGTAGGAACCAGATAGAGATACAGCCCCCTCTGATGCCCCAATGGGTATAGCAGGAGCAAAGGGATCAAAATATGCCTATGTACCAGCAAGCCTGCCACCATATCGCTTAGTCCTTGTCTGTACTAGAGAGATTACACTGTAGCACTGCAATGAATTGTTTTACACTGGTCAGTCCACCACCTCAAGTTTGTCTATATTACCCACCCTGCATCAGTGAAAGGTTTGACACTTGTACTGTCTAGTAGAGTCCAAGTTCTGGTGGGATGACTGTCTTCTGTCAAAGCTGGTGAACCTGTCTACATAGTCTCAACAGGCCTTCTTCGGCAATGTATCCCTCCCCAGAAACCCTCCCTGCCACAGTATCCCTCCCTAGAAATCCACTCGCAGCTGTCGTCCCCTCTGAAATGATCCCTGCTGCCCCCTACATTGCAATTCCTAAACAAGCAATCCAGATGTGGACTGTGTTTCAAGAATATAATCTTGCCCCTGTTGTATTCCCCCAGGCTACGTCTAGCCTGCAGGCTTCTTTCGGGAGAAACTTTTCCGGAAGAGATCTTCCAAAAAAACTTCTTCTGAAAGAGAGCGTCCACGCTGCCAAAGCGCATCGAAAAAGCGATCTGCTTTTTCGACAGGTAGCGTCCACTATCTCACATGTAAGCTGTGATTACTATGGACAGAGTGGCCACCAGGGCTCTTGCGCTTTTTCCTTTTCTTTCGAAAGAACTCCCTTCTTCCCCATCCACACATGCCTTTTGCAAAAAGGCTTCTTCCTCGTAGAAAGAGGTTTACCAGTGTTGGAAAAACCACTCTGTTCTTTCAGTTTTTTTTTTCAAAAGAACGCGATTGCAGTGTGGCTGTTTTTCCGAAAAAACTCTGTTGTGCACACATAGCTCCAGACGATGCCAAAGATGATCGCATGTTGCATCAATACTGGCACACAGGCAATAGAGGCTTTACCCCTTCAACTTATCAGAGTTTTCAATTGATTATATCTTCCCTATCACTCAACTGAAACTTTTGTGTCAATGGATGCAAAGTGCATTCAAGTTGCTTGAGGGACATTACAGTTGATTGAACTCTGTCATGCAGATAAGACTTTGGAAGGTCAAGATCACATCCAATATGCAGTGTGTATTAAAGCAGATCTTTGCTGGGTTTAGTTGGTAACTTTTGCATAAGCTTCTCTGTTCTATTTGATTTGTGTTTTAACTGTCTGCACACTTTTTCCAGGGGTTGAAGCTGCCTGGAAAGGTCTTGTGTAAACAAAACACCACAAGGAATTTGGATTATTCATGGTCAACATTTATTTTACCAGCACAGAACTCAAGAGACTTCTCTCTCATTTCTAAGAGCGTCCAGGAATCTCTTCTGGCTGGCAGAAATATTGAATAAATAAAATCATTGGGGTTGTGTAAAACTACTTGCATTTTTATGTTATTAGACACTGTCAGCTAGTGCACTAAATCTTCACTCCAGGAGCTCAAGGGAGCCACTTCACATTACAGGGAAAGTTAATGACTTTTTAATAACAATTTTAAACACTCTCCAGTGTTTGTGACATTCTTCTTAGAAACCTCAAAACATAAGCCAAATCCATCTCTGATATAAGCTGACACAACACCACCAATGTGAATGGCACTGCACTTGCTTATTGCAGCCATTAAATGGACCAACCCTTTTTTTTATTACTTTCATCTTTCTTCCATAGGGCAAATATGTCAACCTCACTTTCTGGGCCAAATTCACACCTGTCATGAAAAGGTGAAACTCCACTTAAGTCAATTTTGTCGCACCTTCTTACATCAAATCTGAATTTGTCCCAGGAGTTCCAAGGAGCAGAAGTCATCATGGCTTCCTTTGTGTACTCCGTTTCGTATGTGCACCAGCATAATAGATGAAGCCAGCATAGGTCCTGATAGAGTGAGTCAAATTCTGTTCACTTATACCTATGTGAATCCAGATTAATTCTGGGCTATGAACAGAATCTGGCCCAGATAACCACCAGCTGAGTCAGCAGGGGCCACTCTTAGGCTATGTCTACACTGGCGGCATCTTGCGCAAGGGTTCTTGTGCAAGAAGTCTTGCGTAAGAAAACGTCCACACTGCCATGTGCGAGCTGTGCTTTTGCGCAAGAGCACCCATGGCAGTGTGGACGCTCTCTTGCGCAAGAAAGCTCTGATGGCTATTTTAGCCATAGGGCTTTCTTGCGCAAGAAATCCCTGCCAAGTGTCCACACTGCCCTCTTGCGCAAGAGCTCCTGCACAAGAGGGCTTACACCTGTTAAAAAAAGAGTGTAGCTCTTGCGCAAGAAGCCCTCTCTTACCACACCATACTGTAAATTTCCTTGCGCAAGAGCAGGCGGACAGTGTGGACGCTCTGCGGATTCTTGCGCAAGAACAGCCTTACTTGCGCAAGAAGCCGCGAGTGTAGACATAGGCTTAGGCTTTTCACATGCTCCTTAACTTGTCAGATGTTGAACAGCACTTACTTAAAGTGCATGTGTGTGGATCTGTATGTGGCCACAGCTATTGTCAACTTCCCCTCTTCCAAATTTGAAGCTGGTCATATTATTCTACATGTTGAACTACAGCTCCACTATTTGTGGCTATTACTCTGCATCACAAAATTATGTGGCGTTTTCTGTTTCAGAAATACCTCTTAGGTGTGCTAAACTGCTAATATGGGGGCAAATTCATCACTTCCCAGTGGCCACTTTCTACCAAAATAAAGGAGTCATAAAACAGCTGGATCTATCCCCTGGTGGGTTCCCCTTGTTATAAGAAAAGACTTTGGCAGGATTGTAGGTGTTGTCAGCCCTACACTGCTTGAGGAAGCTCTAATGCAGTGGGCATATGTGGAATGGTGGGCGGATATGGTCAAGCATCACCTTAGATATTCCTGAACTGTTCCTCTGGGAGTCACAGCATAAGGAAGCAATAAAGCTACTTTCTTTCTCCAGCTTCTGCTGAGTTCAGCATCACCACAGCAATAAATTCAGTTCCTGGTGTTTAAGACAACTCATTTTTTTTACCTAGATATTTTACTGGTAGCCACTCATTTTCAGAGCAGAATACCTTTCTAAATCAGAACTGGCAAAAGCCAATGAGTTTGCATATGCAAAAAAAAAAGTGCAAACTACTTGATAAAATGCTCTGTGTACAGATTGGTTGGTTTTGTTCATTAATTGTTTCGCCAATCTTGAATGGGTACTGCAAGCACTTTAATTAATAGGTGGAAAAGTGGACTGGCTCCATTGAAGGTTTTGGAAGTGCCTTTGAATTCCTCATTGAAATGTATGCTCTTTACTAACTGCCTAGAGCAGTGGTCCCCAACGCAGTGCCCATGGGTACCATGGCACCTGCCAGAGCATTTATGTGCGCCCACCTAGTGACCAGGGCCGGCCCGAGCCATTCTTGCACCCCGGGCATGCGGCGCATATGCGGTGCCACCCCCCCGAGTGCGTGGCGCATACACAGCCCCGCCCCCAGGTGCCCGGCAGCCCCAAAAGGTTGGGGACCACTGGCCTAGAGCAATACATCTCTGTGACTCAGCAGAGCTACTTCCTACAACCACAGTACACTTTTTTTAAAAACTCTCTAAAATGGGAGAGTGCCCCAATGTCAGAAAAAGCCAAGCTAAAGCAAGACTTTATTACTCTCACTATTACTAATAAGCCCTTCACTTAAAAAGTGACAATCTAAAAAATGATCAGTGTGGCTCACTTTAACTATACTAACAAGAGAGAATTTAATGACTAGAGAATAAGGAGACCTGAAGCAGGTCCAGATTTATTCTTCTGCTTTTGATCAACTCTGCTGAGAATGCACATGGAGAGAAAACAGCTTTAGGGTTTTTTTTTTTTAATATTGTGGCATATGTACTACAGTGACATTTATTCTATGTCAGTGATTCTCACACTGTGGTACATGCATCACTGCTGGCACACAAGCCACAATCAGCCACTTTGTGGGGTGGTTTAAACTCTAGTATCAAAATAAGAATCCATTGTAGCTGAACGGGTTAGCGATAAGGTAGCATGCAGAGTTTTAGATGACTTACAGTAGGTCTTAAAAGTTTGAGCACAGCTGTTTCTACTTCACTGACTTCAGCATAAAGGCTTGATTCTCCTGTCACATCAGTACAAAACTGATCCACCACAGATACCAGTAAAGGTACTGCCCATTTACAACATGGCATGGAGGAAGAGAATTGGACCCTTTTGGACTCTGGAGCTCACTAGAGAAAGAAGCTTCTTCAGTCTAAGGATCTTGTCATTAAAAGTAAACTTCAATCACATATTCTCCGGACATAATTAAAGGATTGAAATCAGACCTCTCAGATCAGTTGGATTCCAGGATGGAAGGCATCATGTGCATATCCCTGCTTGCTAACTTATAGCAACCTGTGGAAAGGTCTTCTCTTGGGTTTACTGGCCTTTAAGAACTTTTGGAAAGCATACTATTGAAGTTTCATTTAATGTCAACATCTCATGTACAGATTAATAAGGTGGTTTTCCTGGAAGAAACATGCTGGGTCGATCTACATCAACATGCTGCATGGGGGTAGAAAAGGAGGGGAAAAACTACAGAGTCAGCCAAACAGACACACACAAATTTAAATTTTCATTTCAATCTTCTATGTGTACGTGATCTCCACAAACTTCCAAGGCAAATTTCATGGGAGAAATAAATAGCAAAAGATGTTATGTGGTGCAAAAATAAAGATTGCTTAAGAATTTTGCTCTAAAGATGCTTCTATGATGACAAGAAATTAGTTAGCAACTTCCCCACCAACTTACTCCCTTTGTTGTGCATCTTCATGCATCCTCTCTTCTGATCCTGCATCAGGATCTGCTACTATAGATTCTTGTGCCCACGTGGAATCCCATTGACTTCAGTGGGATTCAGCACTCTTGCATGGCTCCATGTTATTGGATCCAGGAGCATTACCTATGAGACTCTTCAGGGCAAGGAGTGTCTTTGTGCCTTGCAAAGTATCAAGAACACTAGAGGAGTTTAATAAGAATAATAAATAAGCAATTACCTTTTTGTATGCTACAGAAAACTAATTGATATAAATAGCCAAATTTGCTAATCTTAAAGTTACACGCCCCCAAATGCCTCAGATGGAAAAGATAAGAGTGTTTGCAATGTTTGTGAAAGGCAAGTGTTTTCTCCTAGCACAACACATTGTTATACATAATTACACTCTTGTCTTCTTATTTATTCCCAGAAACAAATACCAGGTGGAGGGTTCTTAAGAGCAGGTGGGAAATACTAAAATAAAGAAATGTCAGCTTAAAGCAAGGAATACTAGGACTTTGGGCTAGAACATCTGGCTCCTCTGCTACCGCAGAGGTCTTTGTGGGGTTACTTCCTGCAGGAAATCTGGTGGTAAGAATGTACAGTGGTAACTAGACACTAAGGAAACCCTTTAGAATTGCATTATTGAATGTTCTGCATCACTTCTTGGGGACAATTATTTCCAACACATTTTTGGAACATCACCATTTGCAGGAGTGACATATTCCAGGCCAGATTCTGAAAAATACTAAGTGCTCTCAACTCCTGCATTATTGGGCTCTAAATAACCAAAAATAGAAACATAAACACAACAAAAAAGTAGTTCCTTTTTAAATTCTTTCCAAATCGGCAGGAATGCAACATTCAGCAACCAATCTGAAAAGTTCCTGCTGCTCCTGCAGAAAAAGTATAAACAAGTGCCTTTCATGTCAGGCACATCCAGCTGGAATGGTCACAGCTTTGACAAAAAGGGGACAAAGCATTTGTGGTCTTTGTTCCCTCCAAAGGCCCAGCAACAAAAATAACAATAATAAAAAAATCTAATTCTTGGAAGGCAGAGGAAGCAAAATTCCTTTATCATACCCTAACAGCTGCATAGAGTTTGCCACTTGGCCAATTCTATGCAACCTGGCTTTCATACAGGAAGTCACAATTCAGTTAAAAAGAAAGAAAACCACGAGTTAAAGCACCAGTTTGGCTGTAGCTCAACCTCAAAGATTCTGCCTTGCCCCTCCCCTAATTTGAGCAACAAGACGCAAGCGCTCTCCACCCCATTACTTACTGTGACTCCATTTATCACTCTGGCAGGTCCATGGTGCGTGAAAAGGCCCCAGGTGACAGAAAGGTTTCCCAGTTAGCAGTAATGTTTTTCACCAGTATGACTGTGTATAGAGTCTAGGCTTCCTCCTGAAACCGCAACCTCTGCTTTGGTATTGAAAGAATCTGTCTGTTTAAAAAACTGCTCTCTCACTGGGTTTGTTTAAGCATCTGTTTCTGAAAAGTTGCTTAAAACGCTGCAGAAGAGTCCAGAGTTGGAACCTTGCCACAGACATGAGCCTAAGGTAATTCAAAATGAAACTCTAGTGTGGTACCTGCCACCCATTAGGGGAAGAAGACTAAATGAAAGATGGTCCCCTAAGCCCTACTCACTGAATTCCAACAACAAGCACTTGAATTACATTTCCAAAGCAGAAGCTTTTTGCCTCTTCAGAAGCCACAGGGTGCTGGCATGTTTTGGAAAGTAACAAACACTTGCCAGATTGCCACCTAGCTAGTTAATTTCTTACTTTCTTGCAGGAGCTGTTTTAACAGTCTGTTCTTCCAGCCCTGTCTTGATTCCCAGTCCTTACTGCACTGAATCCTCCCTTTGGAGCTGGTATTTTGTCAGGAGTTTCAAGAGTCGATAAAAAACTTTCTGCCAAGTCCCTTGCTTCCCCACAATGTGTTTTATAACCTGGCATGTAGTTTAGTCTGTCTAAACACTGCACTAGTACACTGCCATCAGTTTCTATGGAGATAGTTAACTCCTCAGTGGCCAGAAGTTGGAATATGCCTCTTGTTCTTTTGGCTCATGAAAAGCATGACAATGTTGCAGAAGACAGCCAGGCAGGGATACTGCTTTAAGGAGATTTTGGAGCTTCACAGACCTAGCTCTGCTTTAAGTCCAGTCTCAAAAATAACAAGTTTGGTTAAGATCAGAATTCATAGTAACCTTGTAATATGGGAAACTCTCTTTCCTTATGCATTCTCCCCCTTCGTATTATGGACCCCCTTGCAAGCCCCAAGAGGGCAACCCCAGTTATAGCCATACTTGGTATCTCAGACAAGGCAACAAATATGAGCCATAATGAATACAGCAGGTCACTCAAGAATAAAAAGAGACCACCACCCTGACATTGAACTTGGTCAGAAATCAACCAATGAGAGAAAACATGCAAGCAATTAGGACTATATTGGAGGGGAGGTTACACAGGGCTTCACTGCTTGTACTACTTTTAATACTTTGCGTTTCTAGACAAGATGCAAATTATCAAAAAGTGTAATTAACAGGGTGTGTTTAATTATTTAGTCAAAACATTAAAAGGGAGTAGCAGATGCCTAAAGTCCCATAGACTTCATTTCAGTAAATGAAGGGCATTTCTGAAAGCTCCAGCAATAGATGCAGGGTACATTGGCTTCTCAAATGCCCTTGTCAAAAAAGGCTAAAATCTCCCTGGAATCTGTGTGTCAACCCACATTTACTGCTAGTGCAAAATACAGAAAAGTGTTGGCAATAAACAACTTCAGGTGAACTTTCAATAGTATGGGATACTGGAAAGATCTTCTATAAAACTCAAACATTTTCCAGAATATCAGGACTGAAGCAAATTTTACTTTTTAGGACTCTGAACATGTAATGTTTTTCTTGGATTTTAGGAGCAAACACACTGTATAAACTAGACACAAATAACTAGACATCTCTGCAGGATTTTATAGAGGAAGGTTATTAAGACAAAAAAGGGAAATTTTTTGTTAGCTAGTTCAACTAATTTAAAATGCTACTGACAAGATTCCATGTTAGCAAATGAAGTCAGCATTGCACATAAAAGCATTTTTGCCCCTATTTAATTTATTTTTCATAGAAGCTACCCAAGTTGCCTGCTTCCCAGTCTGTTGTCCTCACTGACTATGGAGGCATCACAGTACTAATATCAGCAATGCCAACTTTCACAAACTACTTGTGTGTTTCTCAACCCTCAGTTACAGAGACAACCTCTAGGCCCTCTAGGGGCAAGAGTAGGACTTCAGTCACCATGTCTATTCAACCCTTCACCTCTCTGCAAAAATTGACATTTAGGTTGACAGCTGTTGCCCGTTATTAGGTGCACATCAGTATACCAGGACCTGGACAGAGACCACTCACTCATTTATTATACAGTAGACTATAGAACAGCAACAAACAGCACTATATTTCATCATTTAATACTGACCTGGGTCATATGCAAACTAGGGAATTAGAGTGAGTCTCTTTTATCCCATTCACTTGAACCACAGTTATTTATCCCACCCTCCATTTATAAGTACTCCTCAAATGCCAAAGATAGGAGCAGGAGAGGAGCAACAGGAAGGCCCCAATGAAAATGTGGTTTTGCTTTCAAACGGTTTTTTTAAATCCTGTAAATTGTAGTTTTCCTGTCTTCAGTTTCACGGTATTTCAACTTGTTATTTTATGTTAAAAAAAACCATACATACAAAAGAGAAACTGCAAGGATCAGAGCACACTGTGCAAAATTATTGGGAAACGTATTATACACCTCCCTGACCTTTCACAAAAGTTATTACTATACAGAGCCATGAGTTCCCTTGCCACTAATTGGTGTGAATTACATCATTCCAAATTGCAAAGGGCAGTTCCCTGGCTTGGAAGAATTCATCCTGACTTTTGTTGTTAAGTATTATTATTTGCTTGGCACCAGGTAGCAAAGGCAATTTTGGCTGCCCACACCTTCAATTTTGTTTTTGTCTGTCTGCAGGAGACAAGTCACTTTTATAATTACTAATTTTTAGAAAGCCTGCTTGTTTTTCTTGGAGAGGTGGTAGCCTTGGAAAAACTGCAGAGAGTTTAATTTTAAAAACAACTTCCATTCTCCATTGTTCCTTAAGAAAAAAAATTCACTACACTTAAAAAAATAGAGATACCTAAGGCAACTCCAAAAAGCTGCATGGAGTCAGGTCATCTTTCACTGTTTTAATCCTGTGCCTAATTTAAACTTGTTTGCTTAAAACTGTAGTGCTAAAACCTTAAAAATTTTTTTAAGTGGGGGAGAAAGACGGGGGGGAAGGGGGCTGTGATTTGGCAGTAGTTCTCCAGCTCTCCAACTTCTGATAACTGGATCTGAGCAACCCTAAACTGGTGGTTTTCCAAATTTCATATGCTGGTTACCTTTCCAAGTTTTAGCAAAAGTTTCCCTCCCCCTTCCCAGCCCCACACAGAGAACTTTCTAGAGGCCAGGGAACAGATTCTCAGTAAAGTGCCACCTTCCTCTGCGCGCACTGGCGTGAGCGAGAATATTTCGACTTTGCTCTCGCAACGCTCTGACACCGCTGCTGGGGGAAACGCTTTCAGCTCGCCAAATCTTGGCGCTCCCTGTCCTCCCCAACGCGAGGGTGCATCTCTGGCCCCAGTGGCTGGGACGGCGGAGGAGGTGCGCAGCGGCGCCAGGCGCGGACTAGGGACGGCAGGGGACACTCACCGATGTCAGAGTTGCAGAAAGCATCCTGGGGGT
The DNA here is from genome assembly GCA_032595735.1 of Pelochelys cantorii. Classification (NCBI taxonomy): domain Eukaryota; kingdom Metazoa; phylum Chordata; order Testudines; family Trionychidae; genus Pelochelys; species Pelochelys cantorii. The sequence continues at coordinate 251,612,450 of CM064326.1, read as the reverse complement.
GGATAGGGAGGCAGGTACAAGCCTCCGCCACCAAGTCGTTCAGGCTCCAGCTGCAGAGGAGCACGAGGAGGAAGCTGAGCCACGCCGACATGATGCTGATGCAGCGGCTGGCCCGAAGCTGCTCTCCGCTTATGCAGGGGAGGGGGCGGCTGGCTGGTGGGCTCGCTTTACAGGCGGCTTGCTTTAGCGGTCTTGGGAGCCTCTTCTCCTGGCGCCGCTGCGCCCCTCTCAAGACACTTGCTGACAGCTGCGGTGGCTTTGCCCGGGATCCTGACGCACCAAGTTCGAAGCGCTCCGCGCTTTTGCTGCTCTGCCTCTCCTGGCGGCTGCAGTTATAGCCGGGGACTGGGAGAGCGCCCTCTCGGGCTCGTGGGGTGCGCCCCCCCCGGACCAATCGGAGCCCCGCATTACCTCATCTCCCTGGCAAAGGGGGGGAGAGGCTCCGAACGAGCCGGGGGGCGGGGCTGGAGCGCGGGATTCAGTTCCTTATAGGGAATAATGTGTGGCGTGGGGCTGGGAGAGGGCTCGCCGCGCAAAGCTGCGTGCAGCATGTGCAGCGCTGGAGCAGCGAGAGGGGCAGAAAAAGTAAAGAGGTGAATAGGGTTGCGACCGGCTTCAAAACCCAGCCAAAGGTTCCTTGTTTCAAGCCATGCTCTCCTCTCCCACCCTCGGATGCCACCGCATGATGCTGGAGACACACGGTGGCGGTGCAAACAGGTTGATTCTAAGTTGGATCACAGGGGGTGCAAGTAAGAGCACCACGCAGTGCAGATCCCCAGTTGGTGTAAGCTGCCATAGCTTCATTGTTTCAGTGATTGGGGCTATGATCATTTACAGCCGCTGACAATGTGTCCCGCACTCACATTTTCCCTGGCGGAATCCAGTATGGGGAACTCAATCCAGAGTGCAGATAGATTTTTTTCATCTTTAATTACTTTATCTCATCTGAGTAGGAGCTAATTTTAAACTTGAAGTCCTAGCCTATTTTATATATATAATTTTTAGAAGGAAAATATCGCAACAGGAAGCACATACTGCTTCTTTTCCTTCCTCAGTGTGCACTCCACTGAAATCATCAGAGCTATACTAGTGTAGAAAACGTTTGGAAGAAAAGGAGACAGGGCAGTGCTTTTTGGGCTGTAAAATCAGGATTTGATGCTTGTAGGTTTTTAATCCTATGCAGACCCTTTGACACAAGACTCCTAATCAGCCCAGGGTGATGATAAAGCAAACTGTTAAAACCGACGGGCAGGGGGGAGAGAGGAGGGAAACCTGTCATAGCTACACAGGTATTTCCAACTCTTAATCTTGCTGTATAGCAGAGCTGTTATAGTGCAATGTATAGAGAAGTCCTGTTTACTTGGTGTTTGCCTAGCCCCTGTTTGGAACTGTACATTTCTCCCAGATGCAGACATGTAACAGTTACAGTAGAGCTGGGCTTTGAGAAAAGGAGGTTGCCAGATGCATAATACAGACAGTCTTATTATCCTGCAAAGGGGCTGAGGGAGGGATGATTAATCACAGTATCAAACCACTGTACTTAATATCAAAGTACTTTCCATGGGGTTTATAAGATTTAAGCATTTCTAGTTGTACATTATGCCAGTATTAAAGGCCAGAGAGACCAGCTGTCCTAAGTTTTTAAACAGTAGACTAAATCTTCAAATTTACAAAGTTGCATCTGAGTGAAAGATTGCCTGTATGTACCTTGTCTTTCCTTGTACAGCCTGTAGAACTCCAGTCCTTTGGAAGGATAGACTTGTTTGGGGTACAGTATTAATATTAAACCGCTAAGGTATGGCTGTTTATACGAGGGAGGAAGGATTGTCTAGTGGCAGAGATGCTAGTTTGGGACCTAGAAGACTTGGGTTAAAGCTCTGCCACCAATGACCTGCATGACCATTGGGGGTACATCTGAATTTCATAAAGAAAAAAAGCCACAGCAGCGAGTCTCAGAGTCTGGGTCTACAAATTTAGGCTTGTGCTACAGAGCTACAAATAGCTGTATAGGCATTCCACTCTGGCTCTGAGACTCATCCCCTTCACTGGGTTTCAGAGCCTGAGCTCCAGTCCCGGCAAGAATATATATATATGGCTATATTTATCACTGTAGTGTGAGTCCCACAAGCCTGAATCTGTAGACTCAGGTTCTGAGATTCAGAGCAGCAGGAGTTTTTGGAGGGGTTGGGGTAGACAAACCCATGGTCTCTCTGTTCCTCAGGCCTCATATGTAAAATGAGGATGATAACACTTCTCTACCTCACAGGGGTGCTATATGGTTAAATATAATAAAGACTGTGCAGGGATCACACAATGTACATATATAAGTACATGAGAGTGAAAGACATCTCTGAAGCAGATCACTTTAATGTCTAATTGTACATAGTTTTGTGACCCATTTTTCAATCTGAGAAACGCCAGGCAAAAATATATGAATTGGGTACTTGGAATCTGTAGTTTGGTGCATACATTAAAAGCTGAATAACTGGGACTAGACTCTGATATCAGTTTTAATGGTGTAAATTAGGAGCAGCTCCACTGAAATAATCAGAGCTATACTAGTGTAAATCCGTGGAAATAAAATGAGAATCCTGCCTTTCACTTTTTTCACTGTTTAAAAGTATGGTCTGAAATTGACATCACCAGCATCACAATATAACTGACCAATCAGCGTCACAATGCTATTTGAGAGGGGTGAGGATATTCTGAAGATGACAGAGGTTAGCCAACACACTTAAAAATTTTGATCTCTTTGACTCTGTGGCTTTGTCCAGGTCACTCAGGCTACGTCTAGACAGCGGCACTATTTCAAGATTCCAGCCATATCCCGAAATAGCTATTCCACATCTTTTGAGCATGCCCATTATTTTTATATATTTCGAAATAATGGGTGTGCTATTCTGGCGTTCCTGTAACCCTTGTTCCACAAGGGTTAAGGGACTTCTCGGAATAGCACTTCATTTCAAAATTAGATTGAAATAAGATATGCAATTTGCTCAAATTGCATATCTTATTTCAACCTCCGGGTGCAGTGTAGATGTACCCTCAGTTTTCTCATCCCTAAAATTGAAATGCTTTCCTACCTCACTTAGGGTGCATCTACACTGCACCCGTAGGTCGAAATAAGATCCACAATTTGAGCTATGCAAATTGCATATCTTATTTCAATCTAATTTTGAAATAGCTTATTTCAAAATAAAGCACTATTGCAAAACATCCCTTAGTCCTCGTGGAACAAGTGTTACAGGGACACCGGAATAGCACGCCCGTTATTTCTAAATCTAATGTAACCTAGAAAAGTAATCTGCAATTACTTTTTACAATGAAAAAGAACACAGATTGCTTTCAGTTGCTCTTGCTGGCCATCCTCTCCTAACTGTGAGTGAGTGTTCTGATAGTCATCCAAACTAAGGCCCCGTCTCACTGTGCTACCTTCCTCCAGTCTGAACCTCCTAGTCTCGCATATTAGCAGTTGTTAAACTAATGATAGCTGTGTTTGGTCTTCTATACTATGGAGAAGATCGACCCTCTGGAAGTCGATCTTCTAGCATTTGATTTAGCAGGTCTAGTAAAGACCCGCTAATTCGAACTGAGAGGGTGCCCCTTAGTCCTCCTCCTCATGAGGAATAAGGGAGCCAATGGGAGTGTTTGCTCCTGTCGACCTCCCACTGTGTGGATGACATGAAAACATGATTTAAGATATGTTGACTCCACCTACGTCATTAATGTAGCTGGAGTTGTGTATCTTAAGTCGACTTTCCCCTTTAATGCAGGCCTGGCCTCAGGGTACAGCTAGGTCACAAGGATTTTGATGGTGTTTGCCACCAATGTATTCTTTGTCAATGAAGTAGTTTTTCGATTGTGCTGTAGTGGTTTTTGTATATTTCTGCCTGTACTGAATGATAAGGAATAATAACAATAATGCACTGCTTGCATAGGGTGCTTTTCAGGTACAGACCTCAAAGTGCTTGGGGGCCCTGGGTTCTAGTCCCAGCTGAGCCACGGGCCTGCTGGAGACTTTGGGCAAGTTGCTGCCTTTCTCTATGCCTCTGTTTCCCCACTTGTAATATTGGGATGATGACAGCAATCAGAGGAGCTGTATAGGAGCTTGTTATTAATATGGAGAAACTCTCGCACACAGAGGCCAAGTGTTTTGCTGAAGGTTATGCATCAGGTCAGCCACAGAGCTGGGATTAGAACCTAGATCTGTCTCCCCAGCTAATGCCCTAGACTTTGGGCCACAATGTCTTTTGGAGAGAAAACTAAAGAAGGAAAAACAAGCATTCACCAAGCCTCTTCTGGCCATTTAAAAAAATATATCTTGATCCTCCTGTGAGAAAATTAGAGTTAATATTTGGGTAATGTCACCAAATAAAGAAGTCTGGATTACCTCAGTCCTCCAAATTCAACACATTGTTGAATACAGTTAAGGGCCTTTTTACTTTAATATGCAGCCGCTCCACTTTGTGGTAGGATCCCACAAGCTAAGCATGACTGGGCTAGGTCAACACTTGATGTGCAGTTTCCAAGGATAACATATGTAAGTGTTCGTGACTCAGTCAGTTTGCAGTGTTCTTTCCTCCGAGTCAGTCCCGAGTTACTGTCTCAACATAGTGCTAGGGGGCACTGCACTGCAAGATATAGGTTGGGTTTTATTTCAGTGTGGAGTGAAGCAGGGGTTCTGACCACTTGCGATAACTGAAGAATCCATGGTGCCTTTGGCAAGAGTAGGGTGGTTAACTCTAATGTCCTGGTTAAATCCCAGCAACAGTAACTACTTTCTGCTTCCATGCGTTCCCACTCTGATTTAAATTAGGTATGTTATTCTTCTCTTCCCCTTCTTCAAATCCTGTTGCATAAAGATGCCAGCAGGGAATGTTTGAGGTGTTCCATCTCAGGGCTGGATGCTGTGGCTGAAGTAGACCCTGGACACAGGGTGCAAATCCGTGGATCCACCTTCAGGACAAAGGCTGCTATGTAAATGTAAGCAACAGCTGCAAAGTAATGAAAAGAGTACTCTCCTCTTTTCTGGTTACGTCTGAAAGTGAAATTTTATGGGGCCTCGGTGCTGAAGGAAAACTGCTCCTGAACTGACAAAAGGTTCTGAAAGTAACCAGTACAAAAAGACATTTCATGAATCATGGGGAACTACTAGGTAAAAGTACCAAAAATAAGTGCAATGAAGTGCCAGAAGTGCTCCAGATCACCAAGGAGCTCCCATGGTCAGACCTACAACTGGTATAAAGGGACAGAGCCCCACTGTAGTCAACAGACTTGTGTCTGCAAGTCAGTCAGCCTGACCACATCCGCAAACAATAAGTTAACTTAAAGCACTATACATCGGTTTTTTACAAATTCTACCTTCTCAATGGAAAGTCAACTCAGTCTGTTAACTGGAGTCATGCTAGTTCCATTTTAAATTAACTGCTGGCAAAAATAAGTTTCCCTCCCTTGCCTTAATAATTCTTCTTGACACCAGTGGCTGCACTGATTTACACCAATTTAGCATCTGGCCCTTGGACACTGAAAACTCCAGAGGCTATTTTTACACCAGGCTGCCTTCATACAGTCGATGGCAGAGAGTAATACCTTTCTGTCCTGTCTGGTGCCACTTTTGGGTCTGCTAGCTAGCAGGGTGTCGCTTGCTCTACTTTCTCACACTGTGCTATAAGCAATCTCATATGAACAATCCTGGCTTAATAAGAGGAATTCTGATATGTATTTCTTGATCAAGGATCTGTATTTTTATAAAGAGCTCATTGGGAAGACACCTTTTTCAGTGTATTTGTGCATGTTAACTATGTTTTATTTGTATGAAGAAAGGTTGAGAAAAATGCCTCTATTAATTCCTTTCTTATGCCAGCAAACTTCATATGGCATGCTTAATAACTAAATGGTTTAGGGTTGCCAGGTGTCCGGTTTTCACCCGGACTGTCCGTTATTTGTGTTCCCCATCCGGTAAAAAAAAAACAGAAAATACCGTTTTCCGTTTCCCTCGGATGGAAGCCCGGCGGGGACAATTTTCCCCTGCCTCATCTGGCGGGGGAGTGAGGAGCTCGGGGCCATTTAAAGGTGCAGCAGCCTTTTTTGTTGTTGTTGAACAACTTTGGTCTCCCCCCCCCTTTTTTTTCCAACAGAATTTTTTCCCGGTGGTTTTTTTTGGGGGGGAAGGGGGAAGTGTTCGGTATTTTTTGTTAAACCATCTGGCAACCCTAAAATGGTTGCCTTATGAGTTTCGTTACAAGCCACATCATTTTAGTTCCCTCTCTCTACAAATTTTATCTGAGCTCATTCTCTGAGGTTATAAAGGACATATGCTACTTTCCTGTCTCTCAAGTCAGATGCAGGTGAGATTACACTCCCAGGCCCATTCGCAGGAATTTCTGTGGCAGGGTGCGAGCTGTGGGAGGGGCTGGTGGCTGCCCCACCCCCACCCCACAGCCCAGCCCCACTCCCCATGGCCCAGCCCTGCCCCTGTCCTCGTTCCTGGGTGAGGAAGGGGAGAATGAGCCCCAGCCTTCCCCAGCCGGCCACAGTATGGGGAAGAGAGGCTGGGGCAATGCGACACCCCTGACTTCCCTAGGTCAGCCAGAATTGGCCCCATGGTGGAGACCACGGGGGATGCGTTCATACCGTTAGCACCCCTTCTGTGTACAGGCCTGACCCGATTCTTTAGCTTCAGAGTATAGATAAACTGTAGCATAATAATTACCTCAAATGTTTCTATAGAACATTTAATTCCAAGGGATCTTAAAGAGCTTAATAGATTGCATGTATGGGGAGCACTTATTCTGGTGTGGAACATAGCTGCTACATGGCACTAGCAACATCACACAAAAGGGATTTTAGGATAAGAAATCAACCTCTCCATAGTTAGGGGATTCTCAGATCATACTGTTATTTTCCTCCGTCACAGGTAGGCATTAAAGAATAAAGTGTTTTAATGGCTTTATAAAATTGAAACAGAGGCTGGATCTTGCATGGGGCTAATCATTTTGGCCCTGATACAGCAAAGCATTTAGGCACATATTTAAGTCCCATTGAAGACAAAGGGGCTACTTACATGCATAAAGTTAAGCAAATGCTTAAGTGCATTGCTGGAACAGAGCCAAAGGGCTTAGCATCTTGAAGGATTGTTGAGCCCTATAAAATGGGGATGGAGGTTGGAACCTTACTTTTGCGAGCAATGACTTTACTTCATTTTTGTTTAAAATAAGCAAGTCCACGTCTCTTTGCTTTGCTTTCATGCTACGGGGGCCATTTCCAAATTGAAGTATTTAAAAAACTGAATTCTAAACTGCATCAATAGCTTTAAATGACTGAACAAAGAGATTTCAAATAGATGAAGTGCTTCAAATGCTAATAAGAGCCAGAGTTCCCAGAGCTTTGGAGCCTGGCACTGAGCAGGGGAGAGAAGGAGAGCGACTGAAAAACACTTTTCTGTTGTTTCTTTGTATGAACTAGTTTCAGGCTTATGCACTGCACAGTAATTAAAATGACTGGAATGCCTCACATTTTTCAGGGAGCTTTAAGGCAGCTTGGTAGTATTGTGGCCATACACCAGTTAAGTCTGGGCTCATGACTGCAATTGAGGCTGGACGTGTCTATTGGCCTATCCTGAAGGAGGTACAATCTCTCTGTGAGGCTGGGGAGAAAGGACACGTATGGTGTCTGGAGTAAGGATGTTAAAGACTAGTCAACTAGTCGATTCCCCCCTGCCCTTTCTGCCTCTATCAGATGGGGGGGGTACTTCAAAGGGCAGCACTGCACAGCTGATCCCGGCTCAGCTGTGCAGCACTGCCCCTTTGAAACGCTGAGGCAGTATTTCAAAGCGGCAGCGCCACCTGGCATCCCGGGTCTGCGCATTTCCGCAGAACCTAGGATCAGCTCGGGGGTCCCCAGCTGACCCCAAGTTCTGGGGAAATGCCGCACAGAACCCACGGTTATCTGGGGAGTGCCCAGTTGACCCCAAGCTCTGCATGGCATTTCAAATCATCAGTGCAACATGGAACCCGGGGCTAGCGGGGGACTCTGAGTCCCCCACTGGCTCCAGGCTCCATGCGGGTACTTCCGCTTTGAAATGCACAAGAGCCCTCGCTGAGGACTCCGGTACATTTCAAAGCTGGCACCTGCGTGCAGGCCAGAGTCAGCGGGCCTTCCCGCTGGCTCCGGGCTGTACGCGGTGTTCCGCATTCCTCCTTTGAACTGTATAAGAGTCCCTTCAGCCACCAGGAGGAATGTGGAAGTGCCTATAGACTAGTCTTTTCCATCAACTACTTGACTAGTAAATTAACCGATATTTAACATCCTTAGTCTGGAGAGTAGCAATAGCAGCTGCTCTTTGGGGACCAGCTGTATGGGACACCTTGTAGGTGTCTGGCTATCTTTTTGATAAGATGTAAACCGAAGGGCCTGATAGAGTGTGGCCATTAAAGAGCTTGTTGCTTGCTTTCACAAAAGCAGGGGGATTAGCCTGGGTGTCCTGCCCAAATTCAAGTTTGGGTAATTACTGTCACACTCCCAGAGGTGTTGTACTTCAGTGGTGTCTGCACTGGTAGCTGGGTATAAATACTTAGGTCCCAGTGCATCATTTAGAGCTCAACAGGCAGAGAGCCTGGCCACAGTTCTGCAGCATGGCCACACGGCTGGCTCACCACTTGCTAGTCACACCCTAAGGGGGCATGCTTCCCTTAGCAGAGACAGCAGTGGAGATGTTCTGCAGCTGCTCAGTCCAGCCTCGATGGCTGACCCCAGCATTGCACTCTCTCCATTGACTCTGTTTACCAGCGAGAGTCACTGGGGACTTATAGCAGGGTGAGGCACTGCCTCACTCAACATCCTTGCAAGGGACAACTGACAGTCAGGGAACTCAGCCACAGAAGCAGGGAGAGGGCTGAGCCAGAGCTATCATCTGGGAAGAGCAGCTGATAGGCCTGAAGACTTTGCCCTTTCTGTGAGCATTGGAGCCGGAAGGTAGCACAGGTCTGCTGTCTCACCCTACTAGCTAATATTTTGAGAGCTCTGACTGAGCCTGGTCCACCATCACCAGTCCCCTAACTCCCTACCCCATAGCTTCAGAAGAGTGGCTGAGTTAGTCTGTAACTGGAAAACTTAAAAAACAACAAATAATCTGGCAGCACTTTAAAGACTAACAAAACGTGCAGATGATATCATAAGCTTTCATGGGCACAACCCACTTCTTCAGATGAATGGAGCATTAAAAGTCCAGTTCCAAAATAAATAGGGGATTGGGATGGGGGGGGAGGGGAGGAAAGGGAAAAATAGTGAATTCGAGTGTTCATGTTACAAGAAGCTGATAGAAAAGGTGCAAATTGTTCTTAAGTACCCATTGTTTAGTTGGTTAAATCACCCCATAGTTCACTTAGCAGGGCCCCATGGCCTCCATAATCCTTGTATGAGAGTTCTGTGGGAGAGAGGGTCAGAAGGCAAAATAGGTGCAGGGGATAGTCACTCTGTTTCCTCTCCTCCACTGGCCTCACTATCTTGAGGATCAAGCAGGCCAGCACACCTCTGCAAGAATAAAAGAACTTTCAGCTGCTGGAAGCTGGCCCATTGTAAAGCCTTTTGGGATCCCTTGGGATGAAAAGCAATTTCTGAATATACACATTATTATCATTCTCAAATGCAGAAAGTGAAGGAATATGGAGAGGTGTAGACAGCTGAGGGTACCATTTGTTTCATTTCAGGTGACATAGGGGCTGGTGAAAGCTGTCAGACTGAAGGCACTAGAGACAAAACCCCTCTCTTTAGCCATTGAAGAGGTGCAGTATGGGTGGCAGCGGGATGAGCTGCCCCATACCGTCCCACTCTTCCATTCCCTACAGAAACCTCCCGTAGGAGTGAGGAAGCGTCTCAGTCTGTGTGGCCCACCTGGTTTGCTGAAACTGCTAACAAGGGAACTGTTGTGATCGTGTTATTTTATGATGTGGCCACTTGTCTGCTAATGAGCTGACAGACTGACTTTGCACAGGCCACCAAATGGATGTCAAAGGAATACAGGGTTTAACAATCTAAAAGCAGTTCTGGTGTGTGCAAACCACAGCTGTGGTGGCCACAGTTGTTGCTGTTGTTTATAAAATCCAAAGTGAGTTTTCATTCAAAAGCCAGCCATAGTTTCAGCAACTGAAGAGCTCTCTCCGCCTGAAAAAAATCCAGAGTCCCACCTGTTGAAATTCCTTCTGAGACCTCTTTTCATTCAGCTTCCCAAGGACTCACTTCAACTCGAGGTTTTTTCACTTTGGTATCTTTATATGGCATAGAGCAAAGCTACACCGAGTTCATAGACTCATAGACTTTAAGGTCAGAAGTGATCCATGTGAACATCTAGTCTGATTTTCTGCACCTTGCAACCTACAGAACCTCACCCACTCCTGAAGTAGACCCCTAACCTCTGGCTGTACTGAAGTCTTCACATTATGGTTTAAAGACTTCAAGTTACAGAGAATCCACCATTTACACTAGTTTAAAATGGCAAGTGACCCATTCCCCATGCTGCAAAGGAAGGTGTCAATCTGACCTGGGGGTTCAGTTAGATCCTGATATTGTGGGCAAGATTCTCCAGATAGATGCCTGGGAAAGAAATCTCTGTGGTAACTCACAGCCCTACCCATCTAGTGTTTCATCAAGTTGATCAGATTCAAGTGTAGAGAGCGTATATGAGATGTATTACACACCCAAAGTTAGTCAGAAAACCTCTTCTTTTATATGCATTTATATATTTCATTGCCTTTACTCTATGTTGCATCATACATTTGGGAACTGACTTGGTTACTTTGAAGGAATCAATCCCTGTACAGCGTGCTCTGTCCATGTGCTGTTTGTGCATAATCTGACCTCTACCTTATCTTACATTTAGTCTTGTTTAATAATATCAATATATTTCTGATGATTTTAGCTAGCCATTCTGACTCCAACATGCTGCTTGTTATGACAACATAACCTTCCATTCACCTTCCCAATCATACCCATTAAAAAACAAGGCAAGTTTCTTATGTCAAGCCAGACCGACGCTGCCCAGCAGAGTTTGGGGGATTTCCAACATTTCTTATATGAAGATTTCAAGGCAAAAGACCTTCTCTGGAGCAAAAGACAGAACTTCTGTTTCCTCACTGTTCTGGAATTTTGCTCTATAAATCTCTGAGTGCCGTATGAGACAAAAGATGAGGGAATAGTAGATATATAGCTTAGAATAGGGATTGTGTCACTCGTTTATTTTCTTGCTCTTCATGTATTAAGAATAAGAAAATCATGAAAAGAAAACTGAAAACCTTTCCTGGGGCTGCATGTTAAGTTCCACAATTACTGTTTTAATGTGAGAAGTAAAAAAGTCTGTGCCCGATTTAGTGCAGATGTGTGAAAATGGTGTTCTTTCCCAGCTTAAGAAAGAACAAAAAATAGTCTCACAACCCATTTACTTTAATCAGAGGTATGGAGATATCTATCCATTGTGATTCCGTATGTGTTCTTGAAGGCAGTTTCAGCAGAGGATGCAAAAGCATTCAAAGAAGTCATAGTGAAATTACAGTTAATTCATCACAATGCCCGTGGTTTCCATTTTATGGCAGGTGATGATAAATACTGTGCAAACAATTAATCCCTAACTAGAGTATTGTAATAAATACAACGTTTCTCCAGGTGGAATAATGGAAGAGAAGTGTGGCAAAGCAGTTTTCCTTTGCACTGAATGAAAATATCTTTAACAGAAGCTGCACAAATAGATCTGTGATTCCATACATTACAATCAAGACTCTAAAAACATAGCTTCTACTGCAATCAGAGTTCAGCTCCCTTGCTTTACTCCCAACATCTGTGCTACCCAATATTTTTCAAAGTGGCTCCTTGAAATTAGATTTTAATTCAAATTGAAGCATAAATTGTTCTGTGCCAGGATGGTGTATTTTTCTGTGATTGCACAGTGCCTAGCATAGAGGGGCCCACATCCTGACAGCCTTTAGGTGCTATCCAAATATAAGTAATAATTATTAACAGGGCTCGACAAACTGCTGAATCTACTCGCCCCTGGCAAACTGCTGAAAAGTACAGACCCAGGCAAAAAGAGCCAGTTTTGTGAAAAGAAAGATTTGTTCTGCAGTGGGAGTCTTGGAACAGTTCCTTTTGAGTAGCACACCAGAATTTAAAAGGATTATGAAGATAGGACATTTTAGGTTCTAACAATTCTTGCTGAATGATTGCAGCCCCAGCCTCAGAACTGTAGCATAGTACTGAAAACACAGATCTCGCTCTCAGCCCCTGCTCATCCATTCCAAACCAGAGTCATTTTTGTCATTGGCTGGTAGCTGTTACATGAGAAGGGGAACCGAAAGCCAAATCGGGCCTGTGGGTGAGGGGGCAGTACCTCAGGCAGAAGGGGCGGGGCAGAGGCCACCAGCTCTCAGCGCTACTGGGAGTGCACCATACTGCCCCCCAAATCCTCAGTGGCAGCAGCCAGGAGCTCTGGATCCATTAGAATTGCCAGGCCCCAGGGCAGTTGTCCCATTTTATCCTCTATCCCCTCCCTTCGGCAGGTCTGTACATGGGTTAACCTCTAAATTACACTCTTCCCATCTTGCAAGATCTGTGGCTGTGATTTTACATAGCAGTTAACAGATTGAAACAGGAGGGGGAACTCCTGCTACACCAGCCAGGAAACAGGGTGGCTCTTCCTAGACTTTTAATAGAGTGGGCAGAGGGAGAAAGCTATGCTCCATCTTACTTTAATCTCTGATTTTATGGCAAAAGTTAAGAGCAGAGTGCCTGAAAGCTTCGGTCATGTTGGAAAGGAATCTGTAGCTTGACTTGTATGCTAACTCAGAGAAAGGTGAGGAGTTTATACAACTCCAAGTCACCAACAAAGAATGATCCAAGCAACCTCTGTAACTACTAATAGAGAAATGGCTTTCCAGCAGCCTTTCCTCATATTCTGACAGTATGAAAATCATCTGTACTAACCAAAGCCAAGAAATGAATAACCAAATAACCAAGTTCTAGAAATGCTGCAAATAAGGAGCCTTCTAAAGCAACTAGAGGCCACTCAAGGGCAACATATAAACCCTTATTTTAAAAAAAAGAGCTGTACCTCAAATGGTTGACTTGAGAAGTCAAGCAAGGAAGACTTATTGCCACATGGCCGTGCCCTTTCTATCTACAGAAACCAATGTAGAACCAAGGCAGCTTCCCAACTAAAACCATTTGCTTTACTTACATGCATTTTTCCCACATAAGTCAATGGGACTATTCTAGGCAAGTAGGCTTTGGCCCTTAAACTAATGTCTCAAGCAAGGACCTCTGGCATTCAGTCTGAGCCTGGAAAGAGGTGGTGGTCAGAGGGCAGGTGCTATAAAGTATTTATTCCATCAGGCACTTCTAGTAAACAACAGGTCAGCTTTTAAAACCTTGCCTCTGGATTGTTCTCAGTGGATTCCCTTAATTAGATTTTATAGGAGATTGGTCATTTGCTTTTACACCTTGCCTTTTGATTTTGAGGCCATGTCCTCTGGTCACATGGAGTTTTACAATCCCAAATTTACTGGCCTCTGAGAATCTATAAGAGTTATTCAAGAAAATTTGGTCTGTGATTACTGAGGCTTCACCCAGATCTCCTTTCAAAAGTTTTCCTCTGGTATGATAGAGGCACCCTTTAAAGCCTGATGAATCCTTTTTAGGAGGCCTGCAGATTGTTACCATGTGTCAGATGCATCCTAGCTGTGCCTGGGTGTAATGTGCAGGTTATCATAGAGGCTGAGCTCTGAATTATGTCCTGTCTTTCCTGTTTCCAATTAGAAATCTGCCACAGTATCAGGAATCCCAGGCCACATTGTTCTGCAGTTCCAGAAGAGGAAAATGATGACATATAAAGGGAAATTCCTTTTGACTAGTCGTGTGTATCTTAAGATATACTGGGAGGGGGCGAGAGCTGCAGAGACCTCAGTGGGAGCAGAATGAGTGGGAGTTTACAAAAAAAACCCTTTTGTTTCTCTTTATTAGATGGTGTTCCTCAGAGACTTCCACATTCCAGTTCTCAGAGCTAATTTTATGACTGGTTTGTTCTTAGTGTCCCTCTCTTTCACTCATGTCTCTCATGCACACGGAACCAAATGAGCTGGGGGATATACTCTTTGGGGATTGGTAAGCAAGGCGATAACCCTTCTCTGGACTTTCACAATCACCAGACCAGACATCAAAAATGTAGTGGGATCAGGAAGCTGGGGGCATGACTTGCTTCCTTCCAAATAAGGAAAATCCATTTATATTACAAGTCATTCGCTTACCAAGGTGCAGTCAGAATACATCTTTTTAAAGTATACGCTGGAGAATGATTTGTTCACTGAAAATACACTGGCAGGGGGATGGTAACCACCACAAGTCATGACTGTATGATGGTGGTTGAGTGTCCTGTGCAAAATGCAAAAGAGACAGTAGTGTTATTTATTTGCATTGCAGTAGTGTATAGAGGGCACTGCCCATTGTCCTGGGCACTGTACAAACACTTAACAGAGACATGGTCCCTAACCCAAAGAGTATAAGTTGGGAAGAGCTCAAAACGAACATAGCTGAAAATAAAACCCTGAGGCCTTCCATGGATCTCTTCACGGAAGATTGGGTTCAGAGTCTAGCCCCACGTTCATTGGCATCTGAACTCAGCCACATTCTATTCATGTATAATGCACTACCAATGTGGCTATGTTGCCAGGAACTGGTGATGGGGCTCCCTGGGTATCAGAGCAGGTAGAGAGGTACAGGGCCTGTGTGTGGATGGTTCTGGCCTCCCCGCACTCCTTTATGACCTACATAGATCCTTGAGGATCTTCCAGGTTTGGAGGCAGTCTGTGCAGGGGTTGGGATGTTAAATCCTGTCCCACGCAATGGAATGATTGATGAGACATTCCGCCCTCCCCCGGGTGCTTTCACAATGACACCCACACATGGATGTGGTCATGTGAAGCCTTACAATTCTGCCCTCCATGGTGCAAAGGGATTGGTACAATGGATTTGGTTGGCTGGATACATATGTTACACTTCAAAGAGAAATTCATACAATCCAGGACTCTGAATATCAACAAAATCCTTCCTGTTATGGGGACTTCCAACCCTGCCCAAGACATCTGTAAATTCCTGAGAGATCAAGTTGACTTAGAAAACTGGAATTTTGGGAGGATTCTGGCACAGCCTCAAACCCAGTTCTATTGTGGTTGTCCAAGAATATCATTTCTCAAGCCCCAAAAGTGAGCCCCTTGACTGTAAGGGACCAGGGTATAGGTGGTCTGCTTAGCAGTCACACCTGGGCTGAGGTCTGCCTACCAGGAACAGTAGTCAGCAAACAGGATTTGGAGGAATCACAAGAGCCTGACCCCATAAAAGTCAGGGTCAGAGTCAGGCTAGAGTCAGAGACTGGAGATCAGAGGCAGTATCATTCCACGAGGTGTACCGGTAGTTCGAATTAGAGATCCTAATTCGAACTACCTACTCCGTGCCGCGTGTAGCCGCGGGCACAGAGTTCGACCTAAGGGGATTTAAAAATGGTGCCCGCCCGGCAAGATGCAAATGAAGCCCGGGATATTTAAATCCCGGGCTTCATTTGCAACTTTGAATGCCTACATTAGCCACCCTAGTTCGAACTAGGGTGGCAGTGTTGACATACCCTTACAGAGAGACACATACATTATTTTGGTCAGTTGGTTTACAAACAGTCAAGACCACTATATGGCCATCATATCCAGGGAGTTCCACTATGAAATCCAGGGTGATCAAGGCCCAGGGTGAAGACAGGGTCTCCTGAAGCACGAGGGTGCTGAGTAGCTTACCATATGGCTTCTTGGTGCATGCACACAGGATACAAAAGTTAACATATTCCTGGACTTCAGCACATATAGGGACACCAGAAGTAATGGGAAGTTATGTGGAAGGTCTTAAAGTGGTCAAAGTAGCCTGCCAATGAGATGCAATAGCAGAGATCAAGCACTTCTAGCCATGAGGTTCTCAGGTGGAATGTATATGCACCCATCAAGATAGGTGATCCTATCCTGTGTGAAGCATTGCATCTTGGTTCTGGATTTTGTTTGCTCAGCCTGTTCCATCTCCTCCTGGGCTAACACATAGCCCCATGAAGCAGAGCAAATTAGATCAAGTGGGTCTTGATGTATTGTGGCAATGAGGAAGTTGTGAGGTTTTAAGAGACAGAGGGGTTCTTGCCTAGGCTTCTTGAGCTCTTAGTAGTATTCTTCCTTTCAGGATAAGGTATTGGCTTCCCCATTCCTGTCTTCTGGGCAATAGATGATGATGATATAATCAAACCAAGAGAATAATAATGCTCACCTGAGCTATCTTTGGCTCAAGGCTCAAGACTTCTGCAGATATTCAAGGTTCTTGTGGTCAAAAAGAGACTTACACTGAGTGTCAGGCTCCCTCAAAGTGATGGCACCACTCTTCAAAGGCCAATTTAATTACAAGTAGTTCCTTACCCAATATTTCATAATTCCATTCATCAGGGGTGAGTTTTTGAGAATAGTAGGGATAGGGGTGCAAGATTTGCTATGAACCATGCCTCTTGGGGGAGGATCCATCCCTAAGGCTGCACTGGAAGTATCAGCTTCCACCGCGAATGCCTGTGCCAGGTCCAGGTGTGTTAGAATGGGGACAATCATGAGAGCAATCCTGAGGTGTTGAAAAGCCTGGTGAGTCTGGGGAGCCCAAAGTTGGCAGCCATGCAAAGGAGGTTGATCATGGGGCCTCTTTGCCCTGAAGTCTGGAATGAGTTATTGATAAAAGTTCACAAAGCTCAAGAAATGTTGTACATCCCAGCAGTACCTGGACACAGTCCAGCCACAGATGGCCTTCACCTTCTGGGCAGAGGATATAACCCAAGAACTCTGTTAGATGACTTGTAAAGCTTACTTTTTTTTTTTCAACTTTGTGAACAGCTTTTGTAGACTTTCTAGGATGAAATGAGTGTGGTAATAATGCTGCTTAAGATTGTCTGAAAACACAAGTATGTCATCAAGATAGATGGCTTCATACTGATCAAGGATGTCTCTATATATGATGTTCTCAAAGTGTTGAAAGGTGGAAAGAGCGTTGGTCAGCCCAAATGGCATTACTACATAGTTGAAGTACCCATAGCAGATTCAAAACACGGGTGTTCATTCATCCCCTACCCTGATGTGCACTGGGTTGTATGTGTCCTGGGTGTCCAGTTTGGTGAAGAGCCTGGCAGATTGCACATAATATAGTAACTCTGAAATCAAGGGCAGAAGATACAATTTGATACTATAACAAGGTATATAACCCAATAGTCTCATAAAGGCATAGCATTCTACCTTTTAACTTGATCAAAAGGACTGGAGTTCCTACTGCAGAGGTGGAGCACCGGATAAAGCCCTTAGCTAGGTTTTACTGGATATATTCACAAAGGGCTGGCAGTTCAGGCTCAGATGTCACATAGATCTGTCCATTAAGGACCTTTGTTCTGGGTTGCAGACCTGAGGGTGGTTATAATTTCCATGCAGTGGTAACATGTCCATATTCTTCTTTTTAAAAATGTCCACATAATCCCAATAGTTTTTATGGAGACGGGGACTCAGGCTTAGGAGTGATTCCTTCCGGCTAGACACTGCCAGCTAGAGTTCCCCTGCTGTCACTTCTGATCAGCTGCTGGATCCTGGGGCCAGAAGATTGGGGCTGGCTACACACTGGCAGACCTTTCAGTGGTGTTCAGAGAAGTTGATCCTCTTTTCTCTCCAGGAAATGTAAAGGTCATCCTGCTCCAGCCAGGTGATGCCAAGAATTAGGGGGAAATGTATGCAAATGCATCGCATTGAAATATAGCACTTCCCAATGGCCTGTGTATTATGGCATCTAGGGATATTGTTTCCTGAGTCACTGGCCATGAGAACAGGAGGGATCCATCTATAATTTCTACAAGAGCTGATGTGGACTTTAGACCAAAGGGGATTCTTAGGGCTTGAGCAACCTTAACATCTATGAAGTTATCAGTAGCCCCAAAATCAATCAAGGCCACTGGGAGGGAGTCAACTTCACCCCATCCATGGTACATAACTTTATTCATGCCTGGAAGTGTATCCTCATATCCTCAGGCTACTTTCCAGCACTGAGTGGGGGTAGTGTCTGGAACATGGCACCCATGTGGTGCCTAGGCCAGCTCTGCCTACATAGCCTGAGATCACACGTTTCCTGACTTCTTGCAAGTTGAAGTTCACAATGGGCACAAGGCAAAGGAGTGTACTGCTGCTCATCATGGGGACAGGGTCTCTGCTGACTTAGGATCTTGTGCCCAATCCTTATATTGACACTGGCAAAGCTGAAATGTGGAAGCTGCTACCTATCATACCAATACTGCTTCTTTGTGTTCCCTTCTGTATTTGTCTCCATTAGTTATCTCTTGTGTTAGATTGTAAGCACTTGGGGGTGGAAACCATCTTTTTGTTTTGTGTTTGTACGGCATCTCACACAATACGGCTTGGAACTGGGGCACCTAGGCACGATTGCACAATAAATAAATAAATGATCCCCTTCCTATTTCTCACCCCACCACTTTCTTACTGAATTGGTCTTGCTAATATGTAATGAAGCATACCAAATAATACAGCAGAATTGATAGCATGTTAGCTGACCCATGGCAATAAGAAAGGGACCATCACAGAACGGGGAAGGGGGGAAAGGGATAGTGCATTTGGGCCTATAGTGCCATAACTGGGTTCAATAGAAACAGAAAGTGAGTGTGGAGAGGCTGGGCAAAGGCCAGGGAACTGATAACTAGATAGATAAGCAGCCACCTGGCCTGTTCCAGTGAAACTGGGACTAAACTTCATTTCCACTAGAACAAAGATACTGTCCCTAAACATCTGACCACCCTAACTATGGGACCTGTCAGCTGCTGTCCCAGTTGTCAGGGCTCATGTTGTTGTGGCCCTTTTATTGCCATCTGTCACTCCTTTTATGGGCATCGTGCACACCAGTTGTCACCTTCTACTGCTTGCTATGCTCAGATCAGTAAAATGAATTCTGCTCCCTATTGTGGATATGTTTCTCAGTGCATTTTTTGGGTGCCGTCTTGCTCTGCAGTTTCTTTTTTGAATATTTCCTGAATTCCACTCCAAAGAGCAAAGATCTTGAAGGAACTAACATCCCTTTGCACCGGCCACATTACAGACATCCTTCCTCAGTGTCTGACATTATCAATCCTGTCTAAGGAAGATGGATTATTCCAGCCATGTCTCCCCTGCTAAAGATGCCCCTGAAGTAGGAGTGTCTCCAGGGAATATACAGCCAGAATAGCCAACTCCTACATCACCCTTCAGCAATTCTTGGTGAATTCTTGGTCAAAGGTAGGAAGAGTGACTAAATCACAGTGTGCTGTGCCAGGTTCAGCTGGCAGACAGTCCTTCAGGGGCTCTTGCCAGTTGGTCCACATTACAGCAGCCCCCAGTCTACTGTAAATTGAGCTGAGACAGAGTCAGAGACATGTAACTGGATGCTTCATACTGTGGTCAGCAAAAACTGAGCACAGCAGAGAATCTGGTCCCAAATTACCAGGTTTATATGTTAACTCCTCTCCCGCCTTCTCTCCTGTTATAATAATTTGCTTTGTGCTTCAGTGGAGTCTTTCCTTCCTGGCTAGAAGAGAGGCAAATAAAATACTGAGTAGTATGCTGTGTCCGGTCTCCCTTCCTAAGCAAGCTTCACAGACCGACAGTGCCTTATTCCAGTTGACATTACTTGATATAGAGGGGAGGTAGTTAGGAAAGGTGTGGTGTCAGGACAGATGCCTGTTCCAAAAGTAACAATCATTTTAATAAGACAAGAAAGATTTATTTTTTTAATTGTGCGAGCTGTGGACAACACCCCCAAAGCCCTCCACCCCCAAACATCTGTTTTGCTAAAGGGTGGGTAAGCAGTCTCTCAGACATGCTGATTGAGGGTGGAGCTGCTGGAAAGGGAGAAAAGCAGTGATTTCACTTTACATTAAGTAACAGCAAAGCAGGGTGTGTATCACTTTGTAAAACCAGGCTGCGTGAGTGAGGGAAGAGGGTTTGTTCAGACTCTTTCACTCAAAGCTTTTCCCAGAATAGGCCACGTCGCTGAGAAATCTGGAAGGTGGA
The DNA here is from genome assembly GCA_032595735.1 of Pelochelys cantorii. Taxonomy (NCBI): domain Eukaryota; kingdom Metazoa; phylum Chordata; order Testudines; family Trionychidae; genus Pelochelys; species Pelochelys cantorii. Next base: position 251,592,315 of record CM064326.1, on the reverse strand, counting down.
AGACATGACATCCTTTTCTTTTTTCTCTCCGTTGGGAAGGGAATAGTGTCATAGATCAACTCCCCCTCCCCCCCCCCCCACACACAACCAAATTAGAGGATCAAAGAGAGTGCACTAGATCCCAAACCCCCCCAAACTTGGAGGATGTGAACACTGGCTCTCTCAGTGTTAGCTATATAATGCTACTGAGTACTTTAGGACATTCATGTTCCAACCTGAATTCAAATCCAAATGTCACAATTTGGGCTCATCTTAACCCAAAATAGCATCAGGTTTTTCCTCTTTCCCTAGTTCCTGGGGCAGGTTGGGTGGGTGGGCAGAGTTCTGCCTTGCTCTGCAGAGTTTTCTCTTCTGAATAACTCCAGACTGTCACCCCTAAAAGCAAAGACCCCAGGGGGACCATAACCTTACAGTGAGTGCATCCCCAGTGTTCTGGGGACGAGGGGGTGGATTTTGATAGAACAGAGGTGAAAGGAAGATTAGGTGAAATGGCTTAGTGGAGCAGCTTGCAAGTATAATGTCTGTTATGAAAGCAATGGAGTCTGACAAAGGATTCGCGATCTCCCCTCTTCCATTTCCAGCTGCCTCCTCCCCTGAAATGCATCCCTCTCACAAGTGATATCAGTGTGTGATACATGTAGCTGCAAAGCACAAAGAAAGGATATGAGAGAGGAACCTGCAATCACTTGAAACCTCCACATTTCAAGAAAGATGTGGAGAAATTGGAGAAGGTCCAGAGAAGAGCAACAAGAATGATTAAAGGTCAAGAGAATATGACCTATGAAGGAAGACTGGAAGAATTGGGCTTGTTTAGTTTGGAAAGGAGAAGACTGAGAGGGGACATGATAGCGGTTTTCAGGTATCTAAAAGGGTGTCATAAGGAGGAGGGAGAAAAACTGTTCTCCTTGGCCTCCGAGGATACGACAAGAAGCAATGGGCTTAAACTTCAGCAAGGGAGGTTTAGATTGGACATTAGGAAAATCTTCCTAACTGTCAGGGTGGTTAAACACTGGAATAAGTTGCCTAGGGAGGTTGTGGAATCGCCATCTCTGGAGATATTTAAGAGCAGATTAGATAGATATCTACTAGGGATGGTCTAGACAGTACTGGATCCTGCCATGAGGGCAGGGGACTGGACTCGGTGATCTCTTGAGGTCCCTTCCAGTTCCAGTGTTCTATGATTCTATGATTATATGAAAGATAAACTATGCTCTGATGCGGGTCTTTGGGGATTCACCCAGGCCAGTCACGGGTTCTGTCATCGCTTGCCCTGTAACCCCGGGTGCTGCTGTGGATCTTTGACTCAGCCCTGATATCAGCAGTGGGCCTACTACATAAAGGTTGCACCCTGGCTTCCACCAACCCAGTTACTTTTGCAGGGTGGCACCAAAAGCTCTTCCAGTCACAAGTCTTGTCAAAATCATCTCCCCTGCAGTGCCCAGTACCTCACGTTGGACACTCAGGCTATTCATTTTTTGAGGAGTAATGTTAGTTCGAACCAAGGGGTTTGGTTCAAACTAACGCGTCCCGGCGCGCACTTTCACTTTCAAAACAGCTGGCATTTGGAGTAACGCACCAGCGAGATCATGCTAATGAAGCGCGGAATATTTAAATCCCCACTTCATTGACTATTTCGAATGCCTGCATTTGCATCCCTAGTTCGAACCAGGGTGCAAGTGTAGACATACCCTCAGGTATCAAACTCAGTCCCCTCCTGGCCTTAATTTCTAGGAGCTGCAAAGGTGCCACACAAATACTTCACTGTTTCCACCCCTCCAACCAACACCAAGGGAAATTCTGATGCAGCTCAGAATGTAGACCACTTAGCACAGTATAAATGATTGCAAGGCAATGGAGGGTCAGTTCTTTGTGCCTTTTCCAAGCTGTCCCCATGCATGGAACGATCACCCCATCTCAGCGCACCAGGCCTGCAAGTCTTCCTCAGTCAAATCTCTTTAAAGACTCCCTTCTTCAGCAAAGAAACACAAATCCAAATCCAGGTAAATCAGCTAATTTCCTCACTCCTGCATAATACATGAGAGAGGATTGAGGATTAGGAAGAAGGGGAAAGGTGGGAAAGAAGGAGGAGAAAGGGAAAGGAGAAATGTTGTATTTGAAGTTCAGTCTTTGTGTCTTGTGTTTCCCTGCGCATATCACTGGGATTTAACAAATTATAATAGTAACTATTCATTCAGCTTAAGCACTCTTCTGATGCAAGTAACCATTATTTTACCAGATGAATGAACTAATGCACAGAAAGTTTAAGTGACTTTAGTGAGTCAGTGACAGATCCTGAACTGTAGCCCCAGCCGTTTGCCCGCTCTTACCTCTAAGTAACACTCCTTCTACCAACTCATTGACTGGGAATTAGTGGCTTTTGGTGGGTTAGATGCTTCACTCCTACATGCTGAGCATGATTCACAAAGCCAGCATAGAGCCAGCTGCTGAGAACAACACTGTGTGCTCTTTTAGTTACTTTTTTGGCAGTCTGTTATTCTGGTCTAGTCATTCTGGTCTATAACATGAACAATAATGTCATGGTCGCAGGATTGATGTGCAAGTCTCATTCATTACATAAAAGTGATATGCAAGCCAGAATAACCTATTATTCTCTGTGTGTGTGTGTGTGTGCACATGCGTGTGTGTGGTTACTGATCCTACTTGTTTAGTACTTAGCAAGAATACTTCTTATTCCCTTCAAGCCAGCTCTGGACAGGTTGTACTTGACTCAGTGCCTAGCACTACAATTTAGTTGAGACCTCAGGTTTAAAGACAAATGTTTGGAATGTGGTATTGGGCAGTCAGGAATGCTACTGAAAAATGGCTTACATTTTCCACACAATTATCCATTGATTTAAGTTGGGGGAGGGGTTTAAGCAGCGCTGGGGGCAGAGAAAAGCTTCAAAGTTATAAATTCAGCAGTTTCCAGACATTTGTAAGCAAAAATAGCTTTGAAACTTTGCACTTGTGTTTCAGCAAAGACCTTTCTGCGTTTGGCATATGAGCAGAGAGGGGCATTTTCCTTTTAAAAATGTGTTCTGTGAAACACTGTGCCTTGTGAAAGAGCTTAGCCCAACAGCCCTGGAAACTGAAGTCTTCTTTATCTACAGAAGAGGTGGCAGCAGTACAAATTCACTGATTCTGTCCTAGCAACATGTCTCTGTGCTGCATAGAAGTACCACCCAGGTGAACAATGTGGGGAAAGCTCCAGAAGTTGTCAGTTAGCATGATGTGGGTTTTTTGTATGTAACTTGAAACTGAATGGAGACCATTCAGCCCTCTGGCCACTACTACTACCAGTCAGGGATGTATGTGAGCTGTTGATGGAGAGAGGAGGAAAGGCCCTGCAGCCTCCTATCAGTCCCCTGAGTCACTTTATACCCAATATCACTTAACATTTTCATTTAGTTTTTGTTCGGCGGAGGACTTGCATGCTGTCCATCAATTTGCCAAGGACGGATGATTTCTTTGATGCTAGCCTGCCTCTAGAATGCAGGCTGAGATTATCCAATACAAGCCCCAATGCCAATGAATTTGAGGGAACACCCATGACCATGGCATGGCCACAATTTGGAAGCTAGAGGTGACGACAGTCACTGTCCTTGCAATATTTATCTTGAAGTACTATGAAAAATACAGCAACTAACAGGAAAATCCTCAGCCAGTGTAAATCAACTAAGTTACACTGAATTTAGTAGAACTGTTCTGGTTCATACTGGCTGACAGTCTGATCCACAATCTTTCAGGAGATCTGAATGTCCCAGCCTATCACCAGCACACTCCATCTCAGACTGGTACCAAAGAAGTGCAAAGAATAGTCTTTAATACTATTAAGATATGGAATTTATGCCTAAAAACAAGGGGAAAAGGAAGGCTAAGGACATTTATAACATTGGAGATGTTGCTTCAAGAGGAATGGTTGTGCCCTATATTTGCTGTTTCTTAATGTATTGCTAGACTGCCTGCAGGTACCTGTGATGACTGCTTCAGCATGAGCCTTTTGTCCTTTGCTTAGTTAAAAAATGTCTTAGTCTAGGGAAAGAAATGAAGCCCTCAGAATTTGTAACATTAAATCTTATCATGAGGGAGAGGAGAGTGAGCATGTGTGGAGGCTCGTTACTGAGCCGAGAGCCTACACATTCTTGTAATAGTTTCCCAATGTGGAGCACCAATAGGATAGTCGCACACTTTGCTTTGTGTTTTCCAGAAGGGTCAGAGCGTTTATCTCCTGGACAGACACAGCTTGGAACCTTGCCCAGTTACCTTGGTTACCATTTTTCACCCTTCAGTTTCCTATGGCGATGGAGTGGGCAGTGGATCGGCAGAAGCCAGCACGAAGCTGCCTGTCCAATTAAATTTGCTGTTTTGCAAAAGGGGTTAGCTTTTTGCTGTGTCTTTTTCCTGTGCTGATCTGTTGTGGGGATGAAAGAAACTGATTCCTTGCCTGCTGTGCTATAAGCAAATAGTGTGGAAAACAAGACAAGACTTTTTTTTTCATTCCATTTTCCATCCCTTCTAATCACATAGATAAAAATTTCCCTTGTGCTCCAAGGCTGCCTGCCATCCTGCAACCATCTCAAAACAAGTCACTTGAATTAACCTCTGAAAAAGCCTGATAATGACTGTTAGCTAGTTGCCCAAACATATTCTTTCTATGTCTCTTAAAATACCCGTTACGGTGTGGCATCAGAGGAGCTATAGACCCCATTCTTGAAGTGTTGCTTTATCAAATATGTTACCAAATTGGGGATATGAGTTTGAGGCTCAGTCTGTATCACTCATTCCTTAATCCTGTAAAAAAACAACAACCCCCAAACAGATTAAGCCAAACCAAAATAAACCACTCTTGTCTGCACACAAACTCACACCAATTTTATTAGATCAGTGTAGGTTATGTGTAGGCAAGATCTTAGGATGGAAGGGGCTGGGAACACTACAGAGAAAGACATTGTGTGTGTGTGTGTGTGTGTGTGTGTGTGTGTAACACACAAAAAACTAAGTTAAAGAACATGTTATTTAAGTTATATATCCAAGCACGCCAAAGTTAAGCAATGCTAGAATTAAGGTCACCTGTGTGTCTGCGTTTTGATACAGTCTTTAATTACATGAGCACATCCTTTTTCCACAGGCCCCCTGCATTATTCAGTGCACAGGATGAACAGCATGCACTGATATTAAACATTTTGCTTTCTCTTCATTAGTTAATGTGTGGGTCCATGCCTTATTTACTGCACAGACCTTGGGACAGAATTGTAAATTTCCTCATAGGCTTTTCTATGGTGCACGTCACTACAGTGTCAGAGTACTTCCCAAACATTAATTAATTTATCTTTACAACACCCCTATGAGGTGATGGATTGGTATTATCCCCATTTTACAGATGGGGGACTGAGGCAGGGAGATGAAATTCAAACGTTTCCATTCATTTTGGATACACAGTTTAAGAAAGCAAGGCCCTGCTCTGTCAGAGTACTTAGGATTATACAGAACTTTATATTACTCCTCAGGGAATTCTGCACACAATATTTTAAAATAATGCAAAATTATGAATATTTCATTTGTCAAAATAACACTGTGTAATCACACCAGTTTCAGCTATTTTGGTAATATATTTCAAAATACCTGTCAGCAATTGTTTGTAATAATAAAGACAACAAAAATTCTTCTAGTCATAGAGAGTTAAAGAAACCCCAGCAACAACCAAGTTTGTTTCTCTGCTTTCTCCCCTTAGAGCAGAGGTTCTTAACCAGTGAGGTGCACCTCCCCAGGGGAGGTGTGAAGGGGATACAGGGGAGGTGTGAGGTGCCTCCCAGAAAATTTACCGCAATTGCCTTCTCACTGGCTAAAATTCTAAAGTTTAGATTTCTTCATAATTAATATTATGAATTAAAATTATAAACATTAATTTCTTATTAACTTCTAGAGATCAGCCCACTACAATAGCAGTGAGAATCAATCAGGCCTATGTGACGACACACTACAATAACAGTACGTGAGCATTGCCGACTTTCATCTTCAAATAGTATGTAGATTTGTTAGGAAAAGGTTCAAAGTAAAAAGCTCATATTATTCATTTAGGCATTGTAACAGGGTTCACTCACCCCACAGCGCCACCAGCCATCAGACTTGGGAATTAGCTCAGATGGCGGCATCCAGCGTCCAGCTGGTTCACCAGGTCCCAGGGTTCAGGCAGGCCTCGGAGTTCGAGCCGGGCCTTCAGCTCAGGCCAGTCCTCCAAATCGCCAGGCACCCATAGAGCCTTGGGTTCCTCTAGGTCAGAGGGTAGCCCTGCTGGCCAGCTTGGCCAGGCCTCAGCAGCCCAGGCAGGGAAGGTCTCAGCCTCATCAGCCAGGAGCTCTGGGCAGGCTTCTGTCTCCCTCAGAGGCTGGGCCCCAACTGAGCTCCCTGGCAGAGTTCTTATAGTCCTAGCCACACCCCTTAGCTTTCTGTCAGGTGAGGGGGCGGGGCTAGGCTGTGCACAAAATGGCTCCCAGGGGGGTGTGAACATGAAGTTCTCTTTCAGGGGAGGTGTGAAGGTAAAAAGGTTAAGAACCCCTGCCTTAGAGCCTACACACCTGCACACTTTCCTCCCCAGAGCCCAATTACAGGGCATCCTCCCCAGCCCAGACTCCAGCACTCTTTAAACCCAGAGCCCAGCTGTGCTCCCAGGGTGCCCCCCAAATGCCCGGTATCCTCAGAGCTCAACTGTGGAGTGTCCCCCAGCCCAGACACCTATCCCCAGAGCCTAGCTGTGGGACATCTGCCAACCCATACACCAGCACTTCCTATCACCCAGAGCCCAGGTATGCAGAGGGGAAAAACAGACTGATGCTGGGTCCTGGACTTGTATGGAGTGTCCTGCACACCACCTCCTTCTGTGAACTGCAGTTGCCAGAACCCCTCCAGCTTCTCCCCCTACCGCACATTAGTGACTTCTCTTTGCAAGCTGGAGAGTTGGGTTCTGCTGGGTCAGGTAGCCCCTAGTGGTAGCTAGCAGCTCTGCAGCCCATTACTGCAAAGGAAAAAGGAAGTTCTGTGCAGAATATTAATTCTGGACAAATTCTGCATTGCGCAGAGATGCAAAATTCCCCCAGGGATATTTATATGTTCAAAGAATAAGTCCCATTGACTTAAACCATGGCTGTGGAACCTCAGCCCTTCTGCAAATTAGAGCATAGGATCTTAAGTTTGGTACCCATACAAAATGAGGAACACATACTTGGGAAAAGTTTGATTTAAGTGACTTTCCCAACAATAGATAGAAACTCTGTGGCAGAGGTAGGGATAAAATCCAGTTCTCCAGAGCAGCATTTTGCTGTCTTAACTATGAAACTCTCCTTTCTTGTTCCTTGCCTCAATGACCTTTCAACTTCTGTAACAAATGAGGCAGGAGTACCATAAAATCAAATCTGCAAGTATCTGCATCCATGGAAGAGGTTGCAAATATCTGTGGCTCATTTTTGAGGATACAGATGTGGTTGTAGCTATAAATTTTTTATCTAGAATTCTGAAAATCTGTGGATATCTGCTTTAGATCCACAGGAGTCTGCATCCATAGATGTGGGTGTGGATGCAGATATCTGCGGATCATTTTTGTAGCTGCAGCAGTGGATGCAGATATAAATTTTGTTTCTGCACAGGGCTCTAAAAATCAATCTCCTTTAATATACATCCTGATTCATCCCCAAAGCAGGCCCATCCTCAGCACTGAATAAGAGAAGGTTCCTGTGGGGAAAAAAAGTATGTGATCATGTAATTAAAGAGTGTTTCATAATGCAATATACAAGGAGGCCAAATTAAGGTTTTATAGGCAACTTTAATTCTCGCATTTCCTCATTTTTAGTACTTGACTTTGCAAGCTTACTAATGTTCTTTTTGTGTATTTTGTATGTATGTTCACACGCATGTTTATGTGTGGGTAATTTCCTATGTTTTTTTAAAAAATAAACTGAAAAAGCAGTAATACCATCATGCGGAATACAGTCACCCACATGATTCATTAGCAGGGTTGGAACTGTTACCTCTTTTGATATGAGTGGTTAGCCAATATTCAGGGTCTTGTGAGTTGTTTCCATTAAGTACAAAGTTCTGTTTTCCTGAAGACAGAAGGAATCAAAATGTTTCTTTGTTCACAATCCCAGTCTCTTTCCAGCCATCACTCTGCCCAGGTCACCTGCCAAATTTCAAGTTCCTGATGCAAAGCATGGGGATGCTAGAGATCTTGAAGTATAAGGTTACCAGGATCTTTTAAAATGGACAAAGCAGTATATGTTTCCCTAGTGTCATTTGTAGAAATGGCTGGACTGCTTTGATGGAAATTTTTGAAAAAATATGCAGCCTGAAACAGGCATACAGCACAGAAAACTTTTAGCCCAAATGGTTAAAGGTTAGCAAACTGAAAACTGGATCTTATGAAGGCAATAGTCAGCACTCTAATAACAGGTGGCCCTACCATCCCCACCTATCAAACAAACAAACAAAATCTAACTACTCATTGGTGTGGTAATGGTCCAAAATACATCAGCCTCACTAATTTCAAAAATAATACAGAGATAGTTTGGCCCATCACTGTAGAATGCTACTGTATTATTTATAAAGTCTGAGAGATAGTCAGGAGCCTACTGGCAATCAAAATAGGCCCAGGAAATGGGTTAAGAACGGCCCTCCCCATGACGTCACCCCCGCGTGCCCCTCAAGCCCCACCCCCTGCGTCATGTCCGGCACGCGGCGCAGGCATCGGGTCGGGCTCTGCGTGCCGCATACAGCGCGGACGCGGAGCCGCTCGGAGTGAGGGGCAACAGCGTGCGGACACGACAGCCCACCAGGAAATTCCCGGTATCCCGCCGGGCCAGCCTGCTCCTGGAGATAGTGAAAGGAGTCAACTTATGGGAGTATGTGTGGCACTCCGAAATGGTGTTATCGGATTCAGGAGAGATCTATGTCCAGTCATAGCTGGAAGGAAGGTTGATTCTAGACAAGTTTCAAAGTGGTGTGAAGTGAATGGAAAAAGATGAAGAGAAATGTTAAGCCTTTTACCTCAGGAACTGTATTCTCTTTCTGTGAGTCCATTGTGTCCTGAGACAGTTAGCATCAAAGAATCATAGGATTCAACAGCAGGGGATAGCAGAGGTACTAAAATGTCTCTGGGCTGTGATGCTTGTTGGAAGGTTCAAATCTAATGTAGGCTGATAGTAAGTGAACTGTATTGCCTGGTGATCGTTCAATGACCTGCACAAAGTTACTTTGGCATTTTCAATCCATAGCAGCATTTTTAGCCCAAAACAGCGTCCAGCAGATAGCTATCTACATGACATCAGAAAATTTTGATTTATCAAAACTGAAACTTTCTGTGGGAATGGATCAGTTTCAATTAAACTTTTGTTGAGACGATTTCTCAGATGCAGAAGGAATTTCTGGTCAAAACAAAAAGGAAAGAGAGAGGGAGAGATGAAGGTCATCCAGCAGGGCCAACAGCCACCACGGACCCCAGGGCAAGATGAGGGTCCGGGTCCACACCTCCAGAAGGCAAAGAGCCTAGGGCAGAAGGAACAGAGGGCAGCCAGCCCTCCATGCCACCCAGACCATGGCGCCACCCCCCCACCCAGCTTTCAGTAACACCCAGACCACAGCATGACCCCCCCCCCCCCGCCTCAGCCCCAGTGCTGTGCGCCAGTGGTGATTCAGGGGCCCGGGGCTCTGGCTGCTGCCAATGCCACAGGTGCAAATTGCCAGGCCCTGAAACAACTGTTCCCTTTGTCCCCACCCCATAGGCGGGCCTGAGGAACTTAAAATCCAAGTTTCCCATGTCCCAAGTGAGTGCCTTTACCGTCAGGTTGTTGGCTGTTCTGAGGGGAGTGGGGGGTTGCTTATAGATCTCTCTGTCAATTTTCATGAAAAAAATTCAAAATGGCTCAGTTTTGTTCTGATATGGGACATTTTGAAATTTCAAAAATTGTCATGGTTCCCCTGCCATCTTTGTTAGACTTAGTAGAGAAAGCAAAGATAAAGTGGGAAGCTGTTGAGGGAAGATAGCTATTGTAGGTTTGTGATCCCCTGCTGCTGGATCTTGTTCCACTAATAAACTCTCCTGAAAAGGAGATGGTGTGGAGAGAGAAAAACCCCCGCCGAAATGCTTCCCTGTCTGGGTAATGCCAAGGCTGGGAGCAAATGTTGTGATTTCTTTTAATATTTATTCTGGATTATTTTGAGTTAAAGAAAACTGGAGCTAGTCCCAGGAAAAATTCCTAAGCCTCGGAGTCCTTGTTGTTTTTTTCAAAGCGGAGTCTGCTGCAAAGTGCAGATGTATGGGATGGCTCTCACAGATCTTGCACATGCATAAGATGATAGATCTGCAGAAGGGGGGAGCAGTGGCGTAGAGCGGGGACCGGAGGGGTCAGTTGCCCCTGGGCACCATGCTAGGGAGGCGCCAATTTAATCCCATTCTGCTCCCCCTGTCATCCCTTGGCTCGCTTGCTCCTACTCTGCCTGCCGCCGGCAGCTGGAACCTCCTCCCTACCTCTCTGCTCCTAGCCCAACCCTCCTCCATCTCCACCAGCGGGTTAGTGCATGCGGGAGCCTGGCCCCAAACTGGAAGGGACGTGGGAAGATGCAGTACAAGTTCCCCTTCCCCTCCTCCTCCCAGGGTCAGGCTCAGCTATGCACCAGTTTCGGGGCCCTGCCACATGGCAGCGGAGGGGGATGCCGCAAATTTTTCCTTTGCCCCTGGGCGCATAACACCCTTGCTATGCCTCTGGTGGCAGGTGACCTCCCCTGGTCCGGCAAACTCTCTCATTCGGGACCAGTCAGGTCCCGGGAGTGCCGGACAAAGGAGGTCCAACCTGTATAACTGGGGTAAAGTAGAAGAAATGAACAGGTCCCCATGGAACTCAGACTGGGTCACCCCTCCTCTTTTCTGTCTTCCTCTCCTATACTGTGTGGGATTCAAGCTCCCTGTTCTCATCCTTAAGGTTCCAAATCACTCTGCACCCCTACTCCTCACGATCCCTCCTGTTCTCATACAGTCCCAATGTGCTTTGTATTCCTCTCTCATTGGTGTGCTAATTTCCCCGCTCCCACTCTGGACTCATGGGCCTAATTCAGCCCTGCTCTACAGTGATTGCTAAGATGAAGGATCCTCAGCCATAAAAAGTCACTCATGGAGGAGCTGTGGTGGTGAAAGGCGGGAGCAGCCTCTTCTTTGGAAAGAACCTGCAACTAGCCCCAAAAGTGTCAGCCAGGAGGTAACTAGTCAGGCCAGCCCAGGGACATACTAATCCTGCTGGTGCTGATCCCACCTAGCTTCTTGTAACACAGAGCTCTAATCATCTTGTTGTCTGAGCATAAGTGACTACCCTTCCCGGCGAAGAATCCCCATTGAGGCACAGCAGCATTATCAAGGAGGTATCAAACCCTGTGATTTTTTTTTTTTTACCTACTCCCTCATACTACCTGGAACAGCAGCTCATTTGCTGTGTACTAAGCAATGTCCCCCTCCTCCTTCAAGATGCTTTTTAAATCCCATGGCTGACACTTCGCGTAAGGGATGGGCTCAACTGTACCTGCTCCCTCACTTTTACTTTTGTATCCGTCCAATTACATGGTCTGCAAGCCACTGCGGGGTAGGGGCTACTGCCAGGTTCCTTGTAATGTGCCACACACCCCAAGCGCTCTGACAATAATAATAATAATGAACAGCACTCATGTGAGTGATAAGTATATTTCTCATATCAGCCTGAAATCTGAACAGGACCCAGCCTCATCCTGTCTGCAGTCTTGGTGAATTCGGCTGCGCTTTGCTTTGCAGGATGAAAGGAGCTGAGGAATGTGCTGGCTGGAACTGAGTCCCTGTCCTGTCAGTGTTTTAATGGGTTTCCTGCTCCTGTAGGTTCAAAGAGCAATTACAGTCTCCAGCAAAAGTACAGAAAATGGAAAACAGATTCCCTGGCTCTCACTGACATGCCAAGAGAGTAAGTAACAAAAAGACCTCGGATGTTAATTCACCTCAGTATTGCCATTTATTCTCTCCCTTCACCCCTGAGACTGCAGGAAGCTCTCAAAGTGGGGGGGATTGAGTGACAAAACTCTTTTCACACACTGCTCTCCTGGGTTTTAAGGGTGAAAACAAACTGACCCTTGGGTCCAGTTTCTTTACCCTCTCTGTTGGAAGCTTTTTCCTGCTAATTCATTGGCTGTTAAGGAGGAACGAATGCTGTTCATTGGCTAGCAGGGCCCTGAGGAAGGTGTTTGTAGGAAAGGCTGGTGGTCTCTCTTCATCACAGGGAATCACACCAACAGGATCAAAGCATAAGGAGGCTGGCCATGCAGTGGGTAACTTCACTGGCTTTACAAACTACCCAGTTGGCAGAGATCTCAAATTTTAGAGTGGGGAGGGAGAGAAGATGGCCCACGATCACTCCCAAAAGCACTACTTAGGATATGTCTATGTAACCCACACACTTTCTAGGGGTGGTGTACTGTCCCATCTAGTGGCACTTAGACTATTTACAGAGAGCATAATGAGTTTGCTCTAGCTGAGACCCAGCTGGCCTTTAGCTCATGCTGCAGAGGCTCCCACATGAAGCTCCAGAGGTCCCAGCTTCAGCTATGCCTGTCAACGACGTTACATCTACACTGCAGTTAAACATCTGCAGCTGGCCTGTGACAGTTGACCCAAGCTTGCAGGACTCAGGCTAGAGGGATCTTTATCTGCATGTAAACACTTACATTTGAGCTGGAGCCTAGGCTCTGGGATCCCTGCAAGGGAAGGGTTTCTTCATCACATGTTCCAGTTGAGCATGGACTGCATTGGAGACAACTTTTTATTTCAGAAGGTTGAAAAAGCTACTGGGGGAAGCTGTTCTAGATTTGATTTTAACAAATATGGAGGAACTGGTCGAGAATTTCAAAGTGGAAGGCAGCTTGGGTGAAAGTGATCATGAAATCATAGAGTTTATGATTCTAAGGAATGGTAGAAGGGAAAACAACAAAATAGAGACAATGGATTTCAGGAAGGCAGATTTTGGTAAGCTCAGAGAGCTGGTAGGTAAGGTCCCATGGAAAGCAAGACTAAGGAGAATAACAACTGAAGAGAGTTGGCAGTTTTCCAAAGGGACATTATTAAAGGCCCAAAAGCAAGCTATTTCACTGCATAGGAAAGATAGAAAGTATGGCAAAAGACCACCTTGGCTTAACCAGGAGATCTTGCATAATCTAAAAATAAAAAAGGAGTCATATAAAAAGTGGAAACTAGGACAAATCACAAAGGATGAATATAAGCACACAATATAGGTATGCAGGGGCAAGATTAGAAAGGCAAAGGCACAAAACGAGCTCAAACTAGCTACAGACATAAAGGGAAACAAGAAGACATTCTATAAATATATTAGAAGCAAGAGGAAGACCAAGGACAATGTAGGCCCACTGCTCAGTGAGAAGGGAGAAACAATAACAGGAAACCTGGAAATGGCAGAGGTGCTTAATGACTTCTTTGTTTCGGTTTTCACCAAGAAGTCTGATGAAGGAATGCCTAACATAGTGAATGCTAGTGGAAAGTGGATAGGTTTAGAAGATAAAATAAAAAAAGAACAAGTTAAAAATCACTTAGAAAAATTAGATGTCTGCAAGTCACCAGGGCCTGATGAAATGCATCCTAGAATACTCAAGGAGCTGATAGAGGAGGAATCTGAGCCTTTAGCTATCATCTTTGAAAAATCATGGAAGACCAGAGAAATTCCAGAAGACTGGAAAAGGGCAAATATAGTGCTCATCTATAAAAAGGGAAATAAGAACAACCCAGGAAACCACAGACCAGTCAGTTTAACTTCTGTGCCAGGGAAGATAATGGAGCAAGTAATTAAGGAATTCATCTGCAAACACCTGAAAGATAATAAGCTGATAGGTAACAGCCAGCATGGATTTGGAAAGTACAAATCATGTCAAACCAATCTGATAGCTTTCTTTGATAGGATAACGAGTCTTGTGGGTAAGGGAGAAGTGGTGGATGTGGTATACCTAGACTTTAGTAAGGCATATGGTACGGTTTTGCATGATATTCTTATCAATAAATTAGGCAAATACAACCTAGCTGGGGCTACTATAAGGTGTGTGCATAACTGCCTGGATAACCATTCTCAGAGAGTAGTTAATTAACGGTTCATAGTCCTGCTGGAAGGGCATAACGAGTGGGGTTCCTCAGGGGTCTGTTTTGGGACCGGTTCTGTTCAATATCTTCATCAACAATTTAGATATTGTCATAAAGACTACGCTTATTAAGTTTGCAGATGATACGAAGCTGGGAAGGGTTGCCCCAGGGGGTCGTGGATGTCTTCCCGTGGAGTCGCGGCACTTAGATCCGGCGCAACTGCTTTGGAGGACAGGGTCATAATTCAAAATGATCTGGACAAACTGGAGAAATGGTCTTAGGTAAATAGGATGAAGTTTAATAAGGACAAATGCAAAGTTCTCCACTTAGGAAGGAACAATCAGTTTCAGACATACGGAATGGGAAGTGACTGTCTAGGAAGGAGTACTACAGAATGGGATCTAGGGGTCACAGTGGACCACAAGCTAAATATGAGTCAACAGTGTGACGCTATTGCAAAAAAAGCAAACATGATTCTGGGATGCATTAAACAGGAGTGCTGTGAGCAAGACATGAAAAGTTATTCTTCCGCGCTACTCTGCTCTGATTAGGCCTCAACTGGAGTGTTGTGTCCAGTTCTGGGCACCACATTTCAAGAAAGATGTGGAGAAATTGGAGAAGGTCTAGAGAAGAGCAACAAGAATGATTAAAGGTCTAGAGAACATGACCTATGAAGGAAGACTGAAAGAATTGGGCTTGTTTAGTCTGGAAAGGAGATGACTGAGAGGGGACATGATAGCAGTTTTCAAGTATCTAAAAGGGTGTTACAAGGAGGAGGGAGAAAAATTGTTCTCCTTGGCCTCTGATGATAGGACAAGAAGCAATGGGCTCAAACTGCAGCAAGGGAGGTTTAGGTTGGACATTAGGAGAAACTTCCTAACTGTCAGGGTGATTAAACACTGGAATAAATTGCCTAGGGAGGTTGTGGAATCTCCATCTCTGGAGATATTTAAGAGCAGGTTAGATAGACATCTATCAGGCATGGTCTAGATCAGTGGTGCACAACCCATGGGTCATTGCGGATGTCTTCCCGGAGGGTCGCAGTGCTTAGATCCAGCCGGCCAGGGGCTGGGCATGGCCGCATGGTGAGGTGCTTAGATCTGGCTGGCCGGGGGCTGGGCGTGGCCGTGCGGCACGGCACTTAGATCCGGCTGGTGGCTGGGCCCGGCAGATCAAAAAGAGTCGTGCACCACTGGTCTAGATGGTACTGGGTCCTGCCATGAGCACAGGGGACTGGACTCAATGACCTCTTGAGGTTCCTTCCAGTTCTAGTGTTCTACGATTCTATGATTCTATGTTTAATGGCAGTGCAGACATATCCTTACTGGCAGTCTCAGAGCACTGGCTGCATAGTCTATGATATGAGCGGAGGAGAAATGCCACAAACACAGTTGGCTGAAGAGCATCTGTGAGCTAGGAAGGAAGTAAAATGGACCGATACACTCATAACCCTGTCTGGAATAGATTTGTTTAGATCCAGTAGGGAGAAATTAAAAGTAAATGCTGGATCTGGGTAACACAGTGGATTAGTGCTCTGATATTTCACTCACAGAGACCTGTAGTCATGAATGACATGAGCATGACACATCTCACATTAATCCTTTGGGAAAATCTGTCCACACACCACAAAATGGCCGCACCATTTAAAAAAAACAGTCATAGTGTTCCAGGACAACACTAGCATGTGGTGCTGCTGTGTGTAAGTGCTGAGATGCGCTGGTGGGGCTGTGCTGGATTCAAGCTGGGAATAACAGGGGGGGTTGCTGGTCAAGACAGAAGTGCGTGATTGAGTCTGTGTGGCTTGAGATTAGAATAACAGAGATTTATTGCAGGTTCATTGTTTGGCAAGGGAAGTTTCTACAGTGCCTACCTACCCTATATCTGGTTCTGGCAAGTGCTATCGGCACCTCGTTTTCCTGTGCACCAGTAATGCCACATTAATAAAATAAAAGTGCCATTTTGTGGCACTGAGGCAGGATTCACACCTGTCTGCAGAGAAGCTGGTTTGCAAATAGATTTCCAGTTTGGTAACCAGTGCTTTAGACCTTTTGGGGAAATGGAACAAGCCTGTCAAAAAAGTAAGAAGCCCTTTCCGTTGTAAAAGGTTTCCATCACGTTGCATTGTAACCTCGGGTTACATGGGATTAGATCCTGACACCGGATGCCAGAGTAGAAATAACTAAGCATAGTACAATGCACCAGTAATAGCATGGAATGTGTACTCAGTCAGGTACAGCCGGTATCCATAGACCATGAAACTAGTTTCCCTCCTGCTGTACTGCTGGTTAGTAATCCAAAGAATGTCTCCATTAGAATTCTCAACCATTTGTAGCACTGTTAAATCGTAAGACAAAGATTTTCATCAGGACAGGAGATAGTTTGTCTCTGCAGTTTCTCAGGTTTAGCAAGAAAGCTATACATTCATAATTCCGCCATCATAATGTATAAATACTAGGGATTTCCTTGGTCAGATGGAGATAAAACAGCAGCATTCTCTTTACCTTACATTACAAATTGGCATGTCCCCTAGCTGCTGTCATTATATCTCTGGGATAAAAGGGTCCATTCTCTTTTCCCTTGATGAATATGCAATTCCCTTTAAATTTAAAGGAACCAAGAGGAAATTGGACCTTAAAGAGGAGAAACAGTGAGAACAATGATACTTAATTCAAACTAGCGGAGCGCTTAATTCGAACTAGGTAAACCTCCTGTGGCGTCTTAAAGACTAACATATATTTGGGCATACGCTTTCGTGAGCAAAAACCCACTTTTCCAGTTGTTGCATCAGATGATGTGGGTTTTACCCACAAAAGCTTATGTCCTAATAAATCTGTTATTCTCTAAGGCTATGTCTAGACTACATTCCTCTTATAAAAGAGGAATGTAAATTAGGCAAATCGAAAGTGCAAATGAAGCACGGATTTAAATATCCCGTGCTTCATTTGCATATTTGCATCCGAGCGCTTTTTCGAAAAAGGGTTTTTTGAAAGTGAAAACCTTTTTTGAAAGAACCCATACTCCTGAAAAAATAAGGAGTACAGGTTCTTTCAAACAAGGGTTTTTTTTTTTCAAAAGAACCATGTCTAGACTGTGCTTTCACTTGTGAAAAACCCTTTTTCAAAAAAGCACTCGGACGCAAATATGCAAATAAAGTGTGAGATATTTAAATCTGCGCTTCATTTGCACTTTCGATTTGCCTAATTTACATTCCTCTTTCAAAAGAGGAATGTAGTTTAGACGTGCCCTAAGGGTGCATCTACACAGCAGGGCTTAACTCGAAATAAGCTACGCAAACTGAGCTACGTCAACTGCGTAACTTATTTTGAAAAAGAGCACTCTTCCTCTGACTTACCTTACTCCTCATACAATAAGGGTTACAGGAATCAGAGTAAGAAGTCCTCCAGCTTGACAGTATTTTGACATTATTTCAAAATAACTGCCTGCTGTGTAGACACGGACTAAGTTATTTTGAAATAATGCTAGTTATTTTGAAATAATGTTGCTGTGTAAACGTACCTTAAGGTGCCACAGGAATCCTTGTTGTTTTTGCAAATACAGACTAACATGGCCACCCCTCTGATACTTTTCCCCAAAGAAGAAGAGAGAAGAAGATATGAGGGAATGTAGGACTCCTTCATAAAAGCATTGAACTGGCGATGTGGGTAGGGTTGGCAGGTTTTTGCCCGGACAGTCCGGTAATTGCATCTTCTGTCTGGTAAAAAAACCCCAGAAAATATTTTCTGTTTGTCTCAGATGGAAGGCTGATGGGGACATTTTTCCCTGCCACACCTGGTGGGGCCAGGGGCTGTGGGGAGCACGGGAATAAAAAGGGACAGCAACTTTTTTTTGCTCAACCAATTTTTTCCCTGCTATGTTCAGGATTTTTTGCGAGAGTATCTGGCAACCCAAGGCGTGGGGTGCAACATAGTCCTGGTTTTCATCTGTGATGCCACTGGTAGAAATGGACTGTAGCAATGAAATTTGAATCCAATATGTCCAGATCCAGAGCTAGAGATGGACTAAAATTTGAGGGCATTTTGGTTCAGTCTCATCTCTGCTCACCAGTGAAAAGCATTTCCATCAAAGACAAAATCAAGGGAAATATGATTTGTTTGTCTTGTTCACCTTTTCAAAAGCCTCCAAACTACCCAGAAGGGCCTATTGTAAGTAGGTGGGATGGAGGTAGTTAAGGGGATGCCAGACATTTTTCTAGAAAAATGCCTTTTCCATTTTCTTAGCTTGAGACAAGTTTGGGCAGCACATAATAAGAGATTGTCTTTTCCTGTTTCAGGTTAGTGGGTGCTCCAGTCACAGGCTGTTAACAGAACTTGTACTTCAAAAAATAATTGCCAATTTCTTCCCCTTAGGTCTCTCCATGTTAAACTGCACACACACACAAGGTAAATTCCTCTTCTAGTGGAGGAAGGGGAAGAACAATAACTCCCAATGGAGTAGAACTTTCTTCGGCTGTGTCTAGACTGGCGCGATCTTGCGCCAGAGCTATGCAAATGAGGCTCAGCGTGGAATATCGCTGAGCCTCATTTGCATAACTAATGAGCTGCCATTTTTGCGGAAGAGGCTCTTGCGCAAGACGGAGCTGTCTACACTGCCCCGTCTTGCGCAAGAAAAACCCTCTTGCGCAAAGCCGTTATGCCTGAAAATAATCAGCATAACGGCTTTGCGCAAGAGGGTTTTTCTTGCGCAAGACGGGGCAGTGTAGACAGCTCCGTCTTGCGCAAGAGCCTCTTCCGCAAAAATGGCAGCTCATTAGTTATGCAAATGAGGCTCAGCGATATTCCACGGTGAGCCTCATTTGCATAGCTCTGGCGCAAGATCGCGCCAGTCTAGACACAGCCTTCCTGTATTGCACATGTACCTCATTCCTGTTTGGAAATTCTCCTACCCCTCCCCGCAGACCCATCTCATCAGAGTCCTGTCTGAACCTTCACAGCAGCCTTTGGCCATGTCTACCTGGAAGGATTTTAAGAAATCATTCAGACAAGCCAGCATTAGCAGTGGTGGGAGTTCTAGTGTGAAATAAGCTCCAGTGGCTTCTGACATTTTTACTACTATCTTGGTGAAAACTGCTGAGTCTCATATACTTAAATGGTCAGTAGTGACAGAAGGATTTTCCAGGGATTCACTTCACACGACTTCCTGGAGACTAGTGCCATTTAACTGCTCAGAGATGTGCACCATGCCCAAAGAGAGACCAACCTGCTTCAACCCCTTGAGTCTTATTCCCAACACTGTATCTAGACTACATCCCTTTTCTCAAAAAAGGGATGTAAATTAAGACACTTTGAAATTGCAAATGCAACTGGGATTTAAATTTCCCATGCTTCATTTGCATAATGGCGGCTGCGGTTTTTTTCAAAACCCTTTTTCGAAAGATCCTGTAAACCTCATTTTTTGAGGAGTACAGGATCTTTCGGAAAAGGGTTTTATTTTCAAAAGATCCACATCTAAATTGCCATTGTTCTATCGAAAAGCCCCGTTTCGAAAAAAAACGCAGCTGCTATTATGCAAATGAAGCACAGGAAATTTAAATCCCAGTTTTATTTGCAATTTCAAAGTGTCTAATTTACATCGCTTTTTCGAGAAAATGGATGTAGTCTAGACACAGCCTTAGAGGTCAAACGCTATTTCTCAAGACATTCGTAGAGGAAGAGGAGGTAGTATAATGAGGTCTGGCACTCATTTGGGACTTCTAAACAATGTCGGTTCTCAAGTATCAGAGGGGTAGCCGTGTTAGTCTGGATCTGCAAAAGCGACAAGGAGTCCTGTAGCACCTTATAGACTAACAGATGTATTGGTCAGTTCTGTTACTAATAGTAATAGTCCTGACAGATTTTCAGATTTTTACCTGAGAGATTATTTACTAAAATATATATCAGAAGTTCATTATTTGTTAGCTGCCATACATCATTTAAAAAGTCAATACTGCATAAGTTGTGTAACCAGTCACACTCCAAATCGTGAATAGTTTGCAAACAACCCATGGGCTCTGTTTGCCTAAACTATCCAGTGACTAATAGATACATTTGTACAAATCAGGTTCAGTACGCAAACAGAAAAGAGACTAAATTCATTGATAATTGTTGATAATTAGTAGCTCTTCAGATTGCCAGCAGGAACCAAAATGGACTTTTCATCTCCATAAACAAAACTCTGATTCTTTTGGGGCAGCAGTTTCTAACCGCTGGTCTGCGGACTGGCGACGAGCCGTGAACCCCTGCATGTTGGGCCACAGCACGCTGCCTGGCCATGCCCCCAGCTGCTAATGAGCCCTGCCCACTGGGGTTCCCCACGCAGCAGCAGGGTGAGTGGCCCGGCGGGCAACCGAGTGTGCTGCTTCTGGAGCTGGGCCGCAGTGAGGCTGTTCCTCCTACGGCAGCCTCACCGTGGCACCATTTCCAGCTCTATCTGGCGGGATAGCTGCAGCGCTCTGCCGGGGGCAAGCACCAAGTGAAGCCTGGCTGCTATGGCACTCAGCAGGGGCCCAGCTGTGGCAGCCAGGCTCCATGCAGTGTTTGGCCCCGGCTGTACGCTGCAGCTGTGCTCAGCAGGAGCCCAGCTGCTGCAGCTCTCAGCTGGGACCAAGCAACACGTGGAGCCTGGCTGCCACAGCGCTCAGCAGGGGCCCGGCATGCTACAGGCTCCACGCAGCCCTCCTGCCGCACAGGGAAGTGCTCTTCACTCAGCTGGCAGCTAGGAGGCAGCAGCAAGGCTAGGTAAGGGGGCGGGGCAGGCACAGGTGCTCTGGGGGTGGGGCTAGTGCTAGGGGTTCTGGGGGTGGGAAGCTCTAAGAGGCGGGGGGGCTGACACTGAGGGGCACTGTGACATCCAGGATGGGGACCTGGCACTGGGGGGCTCTGGGGTGGAGCTAGTGGGGGGTAGGGAGCAGGGCTGGCACTGGGGATGGAGCTAATATTGGGCTGTCACGGGGAGACCTGGGGGGATTGGGTGAAGTGGGGTTCTGGAAACAGGAGGCTGCCACTGAGGTATATTGGGGGCAGGGGAGCTGGCACTAGGGAACTCTGAGGGCAAGAGGCTGGCACTGAGTGGGTCTGTGGTCAGTGGCTGGTGCAGGAGGGGGGTAGTGGAGGGGTGAGGGGCTCGAGGGGTTAGGGCTGGCTCTGGGGGCTTTTGGGGCCTGGGGCTTTTTATACCGGGACCGGCAAACCCATTCACAAACTTTTGGCGGACCAGTAACATTTTATGCGCATATTTGAATATTCATTTACATAATAAATATGCACATAAAATGTTACCATTCTGCCAAAAGTTTGTGAATGGGTTTGCCGGTCCCCAGTATAAAAAGGGTTGGGAACCACTGTTTTTGGGGATTCTACATTAAGTAAATGAGTATTTGTTTTTCAGTAAAATTGCACTTCCAGCATTGCTACCAAATAGTGTCAAGTTATATAGATCCAGCACAGGCCTTTTAACCATCATTTCAAGCAAACCTGTTGTGCAGCACAGTAAGAATATCTCTGCTCCTGCTTACACCATTGGTATCAATGATGCAGCCACGTTGTTGGAAAAAAAATAAGTATTAGCCTTCCCGGACTTTGAAAGAGCATGCTTGGATTTTATGTATGAAATTTGAAGATGTTTTTATACTTTGTATAGCCAAATGCCCATCGTGTACACTTCAGAGGGGAAGCAACTCCAGGCTTGAATTTTTGAAAATAGCTTTCAAATCTAGCTTACCCCAAGTAATTTGGCTTCCACCTTGGTTACAACTTACAAAGTTCTTTTGAAATATCAAGAAAAGACAAAAACAAACATGCACCTCATCTCTATCTTGTGCCAAGACTTCAAAGGAGATTCCTTGGCACCTTTAAGTCTGTACAGAACATTAAACCAAATTAGATAATATCCAGGAAACATTATATCTGGGTGGTGCAGTAGACCCCAAATTTGAAAAGATTGTATCACTAGTTTGGGACCTAGAGGCTTTTTTTAGCAATAGACCTCCACGCCCCTCTGGACAAGACCCATGTGGAAAACTCTCAAAGAAAATAATATATTAGTATGCAAAGGGAACTTAATGAAGTAAATAATATGATACTCCGGGGCATGAATAAGGAACTAGAAAGAAAAGGTGTAGGTGGGTTTCTAGAAAACAGGGTCCAAAGATTGTGAAATTAAACTTAGAAGATTGGTTATATGATAAAGGTTTCAGATTCTCTTTAGAAGGCCAGTAAGTGAATAGGACTCGATACCGTGAGTCCCAGCATCCATAGTGACAGAGACAGGATGAGAAGATATCATAGGAGTCGTTAAATCATGAGATGCACACATGAAGGGGCGAGGATTTTCTTTTCCCCCCTTATATTAAATCCAGCAGTCCAGTTTGGTGTCCAAACTTTCCCGCACTGAAAAAATCTCTTGTACAAGATGGCCCTTATTCTAAAAACCAACCAAAACTACAGGTTATAGCTATTGGGGAAATAGTGTCTGTCCTAGGAAACTGAATCAACTGAAAAACTCTTGGCCAAAGTACAAAAGGACAGCAAGACCAAAGAACCTAGTGGAGCTTTGCCCTTTGTTGAAGATGATAATGGCTGAATAGAGAACTGTTGCATATGCACTAACTCGGCCTGAAACACTGGGAACAATATCATGGTGTGCACTTATAACAATACCAGTCACTGTGTTGGACAGACCGTGGCTCATGATTTCTGCATCAGGAACTAGTGACTTCAGTGGGAGTTCCGAACCAGGCTTCGTATTTAGCTACCTTTTTGTCAAATGTAAGATAGACAAAAGCTACCTAAGGGAACGTCTACGCAGCAGAGCTATTTCGGAATAACTGACATTATTCCAAAATAATATAGTCTGCGTCTACACTACAAGCCTTTATTTTGAAATACTGTCAAGCTGGAGGACTTCTTACTCCAACTCCTGTAACCCTCATTTCACGAGGAGTAAGGGAAGTTGAAGGAAGAGTGTTCTTCCTTCCAATTCTTGCCTTGTAGGCAGCACCGAAAGCCGAGTTAAGCTATTTTGACTTCAGCTACGCAACTGACGTAGCTGAAGTTGTGTGTCTTAATTTGACTTTTGCCCTGCAGTATAGACGTACCCTTAGTGATCTTTGTCCTATTCCTTTCCAACCCCTTTTGATACTTCTCAAAACATGCAGTAAAAGGAGTCTGCTACATATTTACATTGAGAGCAAGAGGATGGCCTCCCACTGACCAGCCTACCATCCTGTGTACTTTGGACACTGGCTTGGAACAATATTTTTTGAGAGTCCAGTAATAGTTTGTAGCCAGTCTCTTTCCAGGCAAGACTATTCCAGTATACAATCCCTATCTTTGTTCCTTTTAAGACAAAGTCTTGAAATCTGAGGAGTTAGACTTAAAATTATGGGGTAAAAGCCAATTTTTTTGGACTAAATGGACAGAGGTTTAGGAGTGAGACCCAGTGCACTAGTTTGAACCCAACTCTGGTCAGCAGTGACTGAGCGTTGGTAGCAGGCAATGGCTGTACAGTGACCTTTGTGAAATGGGTTGAGGTCCTCTGTTCAGTTCTGAAAGGACAAGTGTCACTTGACAAAAACCTTGCTGATTACTTTCCTTGTTGGCATTTTAAGGAAAGCTTTGCATTAATTTCAGAAGTTGAAAAGAATAATGGCAAAAACCACGCCAGCCTTTAGTGACTGATAGACTGAGATATTTGGTCAAGAAACTCCTTTGTTTTTTAATAAATGCTACCATGAGGCTGGGGAGAAAAAGGGGCTTTCAAGGAACATTCACCATCTTCCAGATGACTTCCCGATGCCTGGAGGAAGGGAATCCTAAAAGATAGGAAGGGAACATGTAGGATACATATAGGAAGGGAGCCTCGCTCCAGTGGATTTATAGAGGAGCCTGGGTAAGTGCATCCAATTACTGATGAACCTTATGAGGCTCATTGTGGGGGGCCCTGGAACACCCAGCTCTGGCAAGCCTTAAGTGCCTTCTCAACCACTCCGTTAACCTAAGAGATTGGTGCCTTCTGCACCCCTGGCAGTAAGTCTTAGGGTATGTCTACACTACAGCGCTATTTCAAATTAACTTAATTCAAAATAGTTAATTCGAATTCAGCTAATTCGAAATAACGCATCTAGACACAAAAACTAAATCGAAATATTATTTTTCTAAATCGAAATAGCGCGTCCACATTGAGTGGACCCTGAATCGAAGGTAAAGCTGGCTGGAACCAGTGCCAGCAGGGCATCAGGGTCGGACTTAGTGTGTGCAGCTGCTGCCTCGGGCTATCCGAGGTCTGTGCTTAAAGGGACCTGACCCCCCATCCCGGACAGACAGTTCTCAGGTTTCTCTGCTTGCTGGTCTACCTCGCTGAGGGACAGCAAAGCATTTGTGTCTTGGAGTGCTCTGCTTGCCCTCACTCGGGACACCTTAGCACTCTGCAACATGGAGACAGAGCTGGCACTCTGGTGTGTCTTGTGGACACGTTGCCGTCAGCCTGGCTGCACTTTCTGCAGGCTGCCATCTGGGAGGTCCATCAGGGGGCTGTCAATATCCAGGGGGCCCTGCGGGAGAGCGTCCGCCCCGAGGAGCACTAACAGTCTCCGTGGTCTGCCCCATTGGGGGCTTGTGCCTCATTCCTCCTTCACGTCCTTCCACTTACCCCTCCGTAACCCCCCTTCCTGGTGTCAAATAAAATACATTTTCAAAAATAGAAACTGTCTTTATTTAACACAACTGGGGGGGGATGAACCTCTGGGAAGACTGGGGAAAGGAGGCGGGAGAGGGCAGGAGAGAGGGTGGGAGAGGAAAGGGGAAACCTGGGAGGAGGGAGCTGGAAGGGGGAAGCAAGGGGAAGAAGGGGGAGGGGAAACTCAGGGCTCACAGTTGGGGGGTCTCACCGGGCCACATGTCTCCCAGCACGGCAGGTGTGGGGGCCTCGGCGTCCCTGGGGGGATGGGGAGGAGGGTGTGGAGGTTGAGGTGGGGGGTGTGGAGATTGAGGAGGAGGTTGAGGAGGGAGAGGCAGGAGGGGAGAAAGAGTGGGAGGAGGAACGGGAGCTGGGGGAGCAGCAGGCGCAGGAGCAGCACGGGGCAGCACGCTCTGTACCAGGGCCTGCAGATGGTGACATATGGCACGACCCTGGGCAAGCAGCTGCCACCAGAACTCCCGTTCTTCCTGCACCTGCTGCTCCATGATGCGGATCTGGTCTCGCAGGGCCTCCAGGTGCCACTCGTGGTACCCCTGCAGTGTTGCAGTGGTCCTGCGGTGCCCTCAGGTGGAGGAGCATGTCCCGGGAGGGGTGGTGTGCCCTGCACATGCAGGTGGTGTGGCTATGGAGAAAGAAGAGAAGTGGTCAGTTCTCCCTGGGGACACAGTGGGTGAAGCCCAGCCCCCCCCTGCGAGGTGAGGATGACCGTGCCCTGCACCGTCAGAGCCGTTGTGCTTGCCCAAAGGCCATGTTTGGACTGTCCAGCTATCCCTGGGAGTGGGAGGTGCCCCGAGACTGCACCTATGCCCCTGTGCCGAGTATAGTGCAGCTGAGGTGGGGGGAGATGTCCCCTGCCTCTGTGTAGAGGGGATGTGTGAAGGGAGGGCGTCCTGCTGTGTCCCTTCCCGGGGTCAGGAGTGTGTCAGGTCTCTTCACACACACGTGTGCCTATCGGGCCACGGCCCCTGTGTGGCACGCAGCTGGAGCCACCTGTCCAAGGCGCACAGCTGGCTGCGTGATCTGTGGGAGGCATGGCCCACGCACACGGTCCCTGGTCTCCCTCCCCGCCTCCTGCCCTGGTAGGGGACAGTGCTGGCACTTACCTGGTATGGCCTCCCCAGACGACCCTGCCAACTCCAGTGCCGGGACAGCTGGTGGTGGCCCCTGTGGTGCGCCCGGGTCAGGGCCCTCTGCTTCTGGCTTGCTGCCCCCCGGGCTGGTGCGGACCGTCTCGCCCCCCACAATTCAGTCGAGGGCGGGGAAGTAGGGGCAGATGTCAGCCCCTGCTGCGGCACCGCCCGTGGTGGCCCTGGCTTATGCCTGACTCAGCTCCTTGACTTTGAGGTGCACCTGCTCCTGGGTGCGCCTGTGTCCCTTGCGGGCCATGGTGGCTGCTATGCGGCCGTAGACGGCCGCGTTCCTCCACCTAGTGCGGAGATCATGGACATTGGGGGCCTCCCCCCCAAACCTCAAGGAGGTCCATGATCTCTGCACTAGTCCACGAGGGCGTGTGCCATCTATGGCCCCTGGCTGGCCCCTGGGTGCTGGGGGACTGGGCAGGGGATGGCTGGCTGCCACTGGCTGCCATTGTGCAGCCACTGGGTGAGGGTCTGCGGATGCTGGCAGGCCTGGCTCTGGCACGTGCCCAGTGGCCAGACTCTACCCCTTTAAGGGCCCCCGGACTGGGGGAGAGGAGAAGAGTTTTCCTGGTTGTGCCCAGAGTGGCCACCAGGAGAAACTGGGAAGAGCTGAAGGCCCCCTATTTCAAATTAAGTGTCTACACAGCACTTAATTCAAAATAGCTATTTCAAATTTGGCGTTATTCCTCGTAGAATGAGGTTTACCAAATTCAAAATAAGCACTCCGCTATTTCGACTTAAATTCGAAATAGCGGTTTGCATGTATAGACGCTATTGAAGTTAATTTGAAATAACTGCTGTTATTTCAAATTAACTTTGTAGTGTAGACATACCCTTAGGAAACTAATCAGAGGCTTTCCCTCCTGCCACAAGTTTTAGGATGGTCACTGAGGAGAACCCTCAGTTCTCTTCAATGTCTTAGAATACCACTACACAGCAAGGCAAAAGTCAAATTAAGACACACAACTTCAGCTACGTCAATTGCAAAGCTGAAGTCAAAATAACTTAACTCCACTTTGGGCGCCGTTTACACAGCAGGAAGTAGAAGGAAGAACACTCTTCCTTCAACTTCCCTTACTCCTCATAAAATGAGAGTTACAGGAGTTGAGTAAGAAGTATTTTGACATAAAGGCTTGTAGTATAGACACAGACTATGTTTCTTTGGAATAACGTCAGTTATTCCAAAATAATGTTGCTGCGTAGATGTACCCTAAGGCTGCTGGCAGATTCGATGAGCTGATGTCACTTCTCAGCCTAAATAGAAATCTGGGCATGCACATTCAACTGACAGGTACCAAACTTTCACTTTGGTCAAGAAAATCACATTAGCTATTTTTGGCTGGACATCTCTCACTTTCCCTTGCCCCTGCTACAATGGCTTTCTCGCTCCAACTGACTAAACAAACTCTCCCTTTGGGATACCTGCCATTCAAATTCCAAGATAAATCATTGGTTCCATGTAGTCTGGGATCATTTTGTATTTACTTATCATCACCTTCCAGATGCATGGCTGTTATCCACAGAGTAACTGACATCTCCGCATCAGCATAGTCTGCTTGTCCTCTAGTCGCTCCTCCCTCCCACATTCCTGGACTAAATTCTCCTCTTGCATGTGTGCAGGGAGCTCCCATTGGCTTCACTCCCTCACCATTCATAGGTCTTTTTCTAGGATGCAAATTTTTAAACGCTCAGAAGTAAGCCGCTGGTTTGTGTTACTGGAACGAGTTTGTCCCTGGTGTAGGTCTTTGCAATCAAAGATATTACAACGGTGATTAATGTTGTCTGTCATGTTGTGATTCACTGTGTTTATAATTCGTGTTGTATGGCTAATCCTGCCTATATAAATATTACACACATCAAACGAACATTGTTCAAGTTGCAAAGTCAAGTACGCAAACATTAGGAAATGCCAAAATAAAGATTATCTATGCAGCCTTAATACAGGACCCTTGTACATATGCATTATGAGTAATTAAATACTGTTTTTTTCCACAGGAGCCCTGCCTCATTCAGTGTACAGGCTGGACTGAGCTCACTTAATGAGCAGTTATTCAATATTTTGTTTTCTACTTGTGACAGTTTGAGTAGCCTTAGGGTTGGTCTACACTTGAAAATTTGATTGACCCTGCTACATCACTCAGGGATGTGAAAAATCCACACCCCTGAAAGATGTAGTTAAGCCAATCTAACCCTCATTGTAGACAGTGCTAGGTTAATGGAAAAATTCTTCTGTCAACCTATCTGAGAGGTGGATTCACTACTACAGTGATAGGAGAACTACTCCATGTCTACACTAGGAAATTATTTCAAAATTATTAAAATCAACTTAACTCCCAATTTAACAAAATTCATTAGAATTAGTCTGAAATAACACATCCACATTGATTGGAGCTTGCCTCAGACTTAGAGCCCCCAGAAGCACTGTGGGGAAGGCACCAGGAGGGCAGAGACTTCCTGTAGCTGCTTGATCAGGCAAGCTGAGACACCTGCTTTCAGGGGCTCCTCTCTATGGCCGCGTCTCACATGCCTCTCCTCCACTGCCTCCCCTCTCGCAGGATACAAAAGGGGCGCAGCTGCCACATGCCTTCTCATGGTCTGGTTGCTCTTGCAGACACCACAGCACTCACAGCATGGAGCCAGAGCTGCTGCAAATCAGTGCTAGGCTCATGGGCCTCATGCTGTGCCTCATGGCACAGTAAGTCCAGACTGCCCGCATGTTGCTCCAGTAGGACAAGGACCAGGACCTACAAGATGAACCCCAGCATGGCCCACAGGCCCTGCTCACCTAGCTCCTGGCACTCTTGCTGCAGCACATGCCCCTCAATCCTCTGGATGTCTCGGAATGCTGCTTCTCGCGGTGGGAGACGTGCTCAAACTGGTGGGATCACATCGTCCTGCAGGTCTGGGACAACCAGCAGTGTCTGCAGAACTTCTTCATGCAGACGGCCACCTTCCTAGAGCTCTGCGAGTGGCTTGCCCCTGTCCTCACATGACAGGACACCTGCACACAACCCATCATCCCTGTGCAGAAGCACTTGTCCATCACCCTGGAAGCTTGCTGTGGCAGACAGCTACTGCTCCATCAGGAACCAGTTCAGAGAGGGGAAATCCACAATCAGGGCTGTACTCATAGAAGTCGCCAAGGCCATCAACCACGTGCTGCTAAGGAGGGTCGTCACTCTGGGGAACATGTGAACAGCATTGCGGACAGTTTTGCCGCCATGAGCTTCCCCAGCTGTGGGGGGACATAGATGGCACCCACATCTCCATCCTGGCCCCCGACCACCATGCCTCAGATTTCATCAAGAGAAAGGTGTACTTCTCCATGGTGCTGCAGGCCCTCATGGATCACAAGGAGCACTTCACCAACATGAACGTTGGTTGGTCAGGAAAGGTGCACGATGCCCGTATCTTCTGGAACTCCTTCCTATTCTGAAAGATGCATACCAGCACTTCTTTCCCGGACCGCACCATCAGAGTTGGGGAGGTGGAAATGCCCATTGTGATCCTGGGCTACGCAGCCTGCCCCTTGCTTCCCTGGCTCATGAAGCCCTACACGGGCAGCCTGCACCCCAGCAAGGAGCAGTTCAACACCAGGCTGAGCTGGTGCTGCATGGTCATCAAATGTGGATCAGCCGTTTAAAGGGGAGATTCAGGAGTCTCCTCACCTGCCTGGACTTCAGCAAGTGCAACATCCCCTTTTTGGTGGCAGCTTGCTGTGTGCTCCACAACCTTTGCAAAAGCCAGGGGAAGACTTTTCTGCCAGGGTGGGGGGCTGAGGCTGACTGTCTGGCCAGGGGATTTGAGCAGCTGGATACCAGTGCCATACGGAGAGCACATCAAGGGGCTGTATTCATCATAGATGCCTTGACAGAGAGTTTCATGCAAGGCCAATTGTAAGACTCGCCCCATGCCTCTCCACAAGAGGCCCCTGCATTCTCTCCATGTGTCTTTCCTCCCCCACCCCACCCTTTCACTGCCCTCCCTTCCCACTTCCCCCCTCCTATGCAAAGCAAATAATAGACATGTTTGTTGCAAAAACGAGACTGTTTATTGGGGGGATATACAACCGGGGGTGGGGACTGTGTCAAGAACCTGGAATTGAGGAGAGGGAGGGGGGCTCAGGGATGGGACTAGGAGTGGCACCTGCCTCCAGGAGGCTTTAGCTGCCCGAGAGGTTCCACCGTCCCATGTTCTGGGGCCCCAGCCAAGAGGGGAAGACATGGGGGAGCAGGGAGGTGGCAAGCAGGAGGTTTCCGGGGGGGGGGCAACTCCAAGGCAGAGGGCAGGAGCAGCATAACAGTGGGTGGAGGGGCAACTGAAGTGCCTGCACTTGTTAGCAAACCAGTCAGGATCACCTGTCAGAGGCTCCAAGATGTACTGGTAGATCCTAATCTACTGGCTGGTGACTGCTGCCTTAGGCTGGCTCACCACTCTGTGCAGTGGGCAAGCATCCCCACATGGGCCAAACTGAAGAGATAATTGGTTGAGGACTGAATGAGTAGTCCATTAACAAGGTAATCCAGCTCATCATCTGAGGATAGTTTAAAAAGGGATGGGAAGAGGAAGGAGAGGAAAAGCAAAAGCAAGAAGGAAGGCTCAGAGAAGCCTAGAGTGTCAGGGGGGTGACATCTCTCCCCAGGGGTGTCTGGGAAGAAGGTAAAAGCCTTAAAGTGGGATCCACTGTAACTCCCAGGACCTTTTCAGGAGTATTTTTTATCTAGCCAATTATTTCCCATTTTGCAGTTGTATGTTTGATTTTTCCTTTGTAAGCATAGTACTTTGCTTTCCTCTTTATTGAATTTTCCCTTGTTGATGTCAAACTAACCCTCTAATTTGTCAAGGTCATTTTGAAATCTAATCCTGTCCTCCAAAACTGCTTGCAAATGTAAGAGTCGGCAAGGTCAACAAATGCTGAAATTTTAAAGAAAGTCCAGCTCAGTCCCTTGCAGCCGTGGAATGGAATATGCTTAGTAAGGAGGGAATTGTTGGAGTATTGAAGTGTGAAGCTCTAGAAGTTTCCATTGAGCAAGTACAAACTGCAATTTTTCAAAAGGTTTTCACAGGGAAGCCAAAGGCACATCACTAACACAAAGACTACCTCCTGCCAAATTTCAAGTCCCTGTTCTGTAGCAGGAGGGCGCTAGCGTTTCTTAAAGAAAAAAAATGCCAGAATCCTTGAGCATGGACCCCACACCATACGTTCCTTAGCCTCATTCTTGGAAATGACTGAACTGCTTTGCTTGAAATTTTCCAAAAATGTTCAGTCTGAGGCAAGCATCATGCATGAAAAATTTCTACCCAAACAGTTAAAATCTGGCAAAGTTTAAGCGACTGAAAATATTGTCTTATAATGGGGGCGGGGGGTTGGCATGGGCAGTGTGTGAATTATCCATTCAGGGAAAATAGTCCCTGACCTCACCCCTTCTACCTAAGGCCCCGCCACCTCTGCCTGAGAGCCCCTCCTCCCTTGCCAGATCTCCAAGCCTCCATCATGCCTAGAGGAGCCCCTGCCGCCCTAAGTCCCAGCCCACTGGCCATTCCAAGCTGTTAGCCTCCCCACTTCAGCTCTAGCCTGCCCTCCACACACCTGAGCACCCTCAGCCCTGGAATGCTGGACAGACAGACCCAGTATCCCCAACCCCAGAGTGCTAGAAGGGCAGCCACAGAGTCCCCAGCTCCCAAGTGCCAAGCAGCCCTAGCACCAGCCAGCCTGAGCACAGGCTCCAGCTGCCTTGAGTCCTAGGCCCCCATCCTGCCTGCCCTACTCCAGCCCCTGCCCACTTTGGGGAAGAAGAGCAGCCTGAGTTGGGGCCACAGGGGAAGAGCAGGAAGCAGGAGGGGACCTCAGGGCAGAGCATGAGCAGAGCCGGAGCCCCTACACCTGTCTGTTTGGGAAGGCTTAGCCTGCCCTGACCTGTGATACCGCCCATGAGTGTCAGGCAAACTTTCTAATAGGTCGTGCTACCAGCCCCACCTATAGTCAGGAACACTGGCATACTTGACTAGCAACACTGAAGTGTTATAGACCTATACTATCAGTCCCATAATTGAGACACTTTGTCTATGTGAAACCTCTCCTTGAAAGATATTATCTAATATAGGTAAGTCTCAAAATAAGCATAGCTACACATCAACGTGTGTTCACACACAGTTCCAGTCTGGAGTAACTGACATGTAGACATACCCAAACCCATACAGTCTCAAATATATTAAAAATAACCATGTCAGAGTTAGCATGCAGCATACATACATGCAACACCAGTCCAATTTCCAAACATGCACTTGGGCACACAAACACACACTCTCCCTCCCTGTTCTGACATGCCAATTTGAGGCTCTGATGGGAAGCACATTTCTTGGCAGTCTGCTGTTGCATAGTTCCTAGAAAAAGAGTCCTGACATTCTATAGGTCTCCAGACAATTCCCCTATTGATGTCTGATGAGTCACTGCAAGCAGTCCATGGTATGTTTCTGAATCATTTCCTGTTTTTAGGGGTTCCTCCACTTATTTCAGGGACTTTGTGCTAAAGAGGAATGCAGTGGGTTGAAACCCTGGGACCTGCTTCAAATGCTTTCCACTTTCCCTCCACTCTGTTTACTTTTGCTGTTGGTTGGCTGAGTGACTCAGAGAGGTGACACATTGGACTGATGTGACCATTATCGTATCAAGCCAGCAGAATCACGGAGAACCCAATTAGGGAGGCCAAAAGAAAAGTTTATTTTTTCTATTTTAGGAATAAGCCCTGCTTTAGCACTAAGAGCTGGAATCAGGGAAGCTGTTTCAGCTATCTTCAATACTGCCAAGTATTGCTGTGAATTATCTCCTAGCCACTCAAGCATTTTAATTTACTTTCCACCTGCTTAGTCTCGTAAGAGCCTGCATGCAGGTCCCTGGGAAAATCAAATGTTCTATTAAGTAAATGTAGTACTCCTGAAAGGTGCTGGTTTGACACACCGGGACTGAAATCCTAGCAAGGCTCTCAACTAGAGCTGTGCCAAATTCACAATTTTGAACCCTCAGATATTACTTTATTCATATTTTTGACCAAATGTCTATTTTCATATAAAAAAGTAGTGACATAATATGTATTTTCATGTGTGTTCAATGTAAAATCCATCTCCACTGAGAGAAAATAAAAGTCCCATTTACTCTTGGAAAGGGACCTGATTTTGCTTGGCAAATGGCCCGTTTTCATTGGAAAATATTGTATCTTGATGAAATTTTTTTCAAAAATAAGTCCATTTTTTAGTTCCTAATAAAATACAGAAATCTTGAATTTCAAGTCATTTTGCATTTTGTTTTTCCAAAGTTGGGCTGAGCTGGTATGTGGTATTATGCCAAATCAGGATTGCAATAAACTTATTATTAGTTACTGAATAACTGCAAAATTATTTTTGATTGCAAAAATAACCATCCTCAATGTGACTTAATACAGAGCTATCAGACTAAATCTTTGGATAGCCTTAAACAATAGTCCGAAGAGAGTTGTGAACAGCCCACATTCATCTAAATGTCCTGTTAGAACTGAAGCCTAATTATGTTAATTTAAAAGTTAATATTAAGTACCACATAATTTGTCTTTGCAATCTGTGGGCCTTTCATCTTTTAAGTTATATCTACACTACAAACCTCACAGCAGCAAAGCTGTACCGATGCAGTTGCGCTACTTTGAAGTCTCCAATGTAGCCTTTCTATGAGAGCTGTCCTACAGGCATAATTAAACCACCCCCAATGAGCAGAGAAGAGAGAGGGAGTCTCCTGCCAACATAGCACTGTCCATACCAATGCTTTTGTTAGTGAAATTTAGTCAGGGTAGTGGTCTTTTTACACCCTTTACTGACAAAAGTGTTAACAAAAATGCTAGTATAGACAAAGTGTAAGTGAAAGATTCTATTTTATGATGGTTGTCTACTCAATACTTTAATCAGAAAAAAAGCATGGGATAGGAATTATTTTTCTGGGAAGATCACAGCTAGAATGTGATTCAATATCCATATTCTACTTTACCGTTTATATAAAAACTGAATCTTATTCAGAACCTTTTGATGTGGCAGATTTAACAGTCACATTCCTGACATTTGTTGCATTCAGGAAACAGGTATAAAACCACACCAGTGAAAAGAGGTGTATGTGTGAGGGAGAGAGAGAAATGGGAATAAATGCCAGAGATCTGCCACGTTTTCCTGTTTCATTTATTTGTGAAAAAGAACTTTGCAACAGTGGAGGAAAGAGTTGCAGAGGGAAGCTTCTTGTATATAATCAGAGCTGATCTGCACACAAAACTTGAACAACTTGAAGAAGTTTAACTGAAATCAGTTTTGAAATGGATTTAGGTAAATCAGAGCAAGCCTCTGTGTGGACATACGCAAATCAGTCTACAATTGGCTTATATTGATTATTTTAATTTGGTGGAAGACAAGACTTAATTACGGCTAAATCAGTTCCTCTCTCTCTAAATCCTATTTTCTTTCATGAGTAGGCTTCCTAGGATCAGTGCACATCCATTCTGTTGCCATTGGCTTAATTTTAGGCTAAAATGTTATATACATAGTCTGGGAATGGAATTTTGGGTTTGGCTCTGTTAGCATCAAAGATCAGCTGGATTTGCTGTTTACCTTAAAAGACTAATCTCCTCGTTGGGGATTTGCTATTGTCTGTCAACCACTCATCTTCTCCCTGTTCAAATAGTAAATCTCCGATGCTTTCCAGAGATTCTCCTTCTTTGGCAGATTTCAGAAACACAAATTAGCTACTAGAAAGACAAAAAATTTGTCTTTCGCCAGCTAATCATTCCTATGCAGACTGTGACCAAGGCTGTTTTTGCTGGGATATCTGCTTAGAGAAACTGTCATTTTGTTTCTTGGTTTCGAAACCG
Source organism: Pelochelys cantorii (assembly GCA_032595735.1). NCBI lineage: Eukaryota > Metazoa > Chordata > Testudines > Trionychidae > Pelochelys > Pelochelys cantorii. Next base: position 251,557,465 of record CM064326.1, on the reverse strand, counting down.
TCTGGGTGCCAAAGGCTTTGTATAAATGTTTTTTGCTTGTGGTTGACCAGTAGACAGAGAGGGTATGTCTAGACTGCATCCCTCTGTCGGCAGAGGGATGCAGAATAGGCAGGTCGACATTGCAAATGAGGCAGGGATTTAAATATCCGATGCCTAATTTGCATAAAAATGGCCACCGCGTTTTGCCGACTCAGCACTTTGTCCGCAAAAAGCGGCAGTCTAGAGGGGGATCTGTCGAGAAAGAAAGCCTTTTTCGACAGATCCCTTATGCCTCCTGCAAGGAGGTTTACAGGATCTGTCGAAAAAGGCTCTTTCTCGACAGATCCCCCTCTAGACTGCTGCTTTTTGCTGACAAAGTGCTGAGTCGGCAAAACGCGGCGGCCATTTTTATGCAAATTAGGTGCGGGATATTTAAATCCCTGCCTCATTTGCAATGTCGACCTGCCTAATCTGCATCCCTCTGCCGGCAGAGGGATACAATCTAGACATACCTAGGAAGAGCAAATTTGGTGTTTTCTCCATTCAGTTTGCATCAGCTTTAGTTCTCTTAATTATAAAAAAGGGCTTTTACACCAATGGAAAACGCACCAAACATTTTCTGTGTGCCTGTTATTTTTCTGACAGCCATATGTGTTTGTTCATTTTTAGATCATAAAATTTGGTCATCATGCTCTCTGAAGTACATGTACAAAATTAAAAACACATTGTCAGCTTGCTGCTCAGTCATTTTAATTAGGCTGTACATTAGAAATGATGGTTTTGTGGTTATGGCACTCTAGGGCTCACAATTCCTGGCTCTGCCACAAATTTACTGTGTGACTTCAGGCAAGTCACTTATTTTCTTAGGCCTGGTGTACACTAGGAACTTAGTCCGAAATAACCCCCCAAGATGGAATTTGTAAGTGATGCATCCACACTACCAAGCCCGTTATTCCGGAATAAGGGGCCGCAGAATTCAAACTCTGTACTCCTGCTTTTCATGAGGAATAACACTATTCCTGAACTTCTAAGTCCAAAATAACATTCACATGGATGCTCCAGTGCCACTAATTCAAACTTATTGGCCTCCAGAAGGCCTCCCGCAGCTCCCCAGAACGCTTCCTGGGTCTCTGAGTCCGAGGAAGCGCGTCCACATTAATGGAGCCTATCTCATACTACATTTGATTCTTCTCTGTAGTGAGGACATGGAACTTCAAATTTGTAAAACCGGGTGCGTATAAGTTGAACTTAGTAAATTTGAAATAATCTCCTAGTGTAGACATGGCCTTAGTGCCTTAGTTCCCCATCTCTTAAATGAGGATAATAATTGCTCTATACTTTGAGTGTATGCTCTTTGAGGCAAGGACTGTCCCTTGTCATGGGTTCACATGACACCTGTCAGAATGGGGCTCTGATTTGAATTGGGACCTCTAGGGGCTATGGTCGTACAGTAATAATCAGTACTCTCTTCCCCATGAAAAGGTAACTGAGTCCCACCAAGTCACTCCCTGAGGCAAAGGCAAGATGCTCTACATAAAGAAGCCAGTCACAGTTCCCTATAGGACAGGCATTCTCAATCTTTTTCTTTCGCAGTCCCTCTCCCCCCACACACCCAACATGCCATAAAAATTCCATGGCCCACTTGTGCCACAACAACTGGCTTTTTGCATAGAAAGCTGGTGTTAGGAATTAGTAAGCAGCGCAATTGCCCAGGTTCCCATACCACAGGAGGCCTGCAAAGCTAAGCTTCTCCAGTTTCAGCTTCAGTCCCGGGTGGCAGAGAGCTCAGAGCTTCAGCTTTCTGCCCTGGACCCCAGTAAGTCTAAGACTGGGCCTGCTTGGTGACCTTCCTGAAACCTGCTCATAGCCCCAAAGGGGACCCTGGACCGCTGGTTGAGAACTACTGCTATAGGGCACCATCTATAGGTTCCATCAGAGTAGTAGTCTCCACCGTTAGGGCAGAGTCTGCATAGCACCATTTAAAGTGGGAATGCCCCCAGGGCTGTGTCCTGCCTCCCTCATATCTTCTCAGCCCTCCCCTCAGCAGCCTGATCCCTATGGCCTATTAACCCCTATGCTCCCCACTCCCAGCAACCATTGGAGGGGCCCTACCAGCCACTCACAGGAGCCCCTGCCTTCTCCACCCTGCCACCTTCTTTATCCCATCCTTATTTTTAACAGGGGCCACTCACTCAAATTTGGCCCAGCTGTTCCCCCTCCTCTTCCCTCTCATTGTGAGCGGTGTTGTGACCTGGTGTGCGACATCACAGTACTCCTCAGATTTGGCTTGGCCACCTCTCTGTCATGCTGAAGAGACGCAAAGAGGACCCTGTTAAAAGTGTTTTTCCTATTTTCTATCATTCTGATACATGTTTTATGCCCTGATTTCTTCATTTTTAAATAAACAGTATTGTACAAAGAAGCAACCTATCTCAATACATGTGAAACAAGTGGAACTTAAAAGTTTAAATCAATACTGACTTTTAGTCTTATTAAAATATGTTGAACCTGTAAGGTTGTGCTTAGGTTCCGTGTGGCCCTCCTGTGTAACAAGGTGGGCACTGTTGGTCTAAGCTGAGGAATTTGTGCAATTTTTCCACTGTTGCTTTACTACTGGAGCAGCTCCTCCAGCTCTAGAAATAATGGATGCACAAGTATAAACTGGGCACAAGCGTTTGGACATGGAGAGAAAGAAGCTCTAGCTTACACTCGAATCAGCCAAAGTGACTGGGGAAAGTCTGAGAACCACGTGGATGGCTGATGGATCTGTTTGCATAAGATTATTTCTCCCATTTTCCACAGTGTGGAGTAGGGATGTTAAATTTTGATTAATCAGCTAATCGAGTAATCGATGGAATTTCCATTGACTACTTGATTAGTTGGTGGGAGGTGTTCGCTGTCCCCACTGTGCCTCCGCCTTTTAAATGCAGTAAGAGCCTCCAACAGCTCTTACTACATTTAAAAGGCAGAGAGGTGCAGCAGGGAACCCAGAGTGAGCAGGGACTCAAGCCTCAAGGCAGAGGTGCAGCAATTGGGACCTGGCGTGAGTGGGGACTGCTTGAGTCCCCGCTCGCCCCGGGCTCCCCACTGCACTTCTGCCTCCCCTGTCCCCTGCGGAGACGGTGCTGGGGGGAACCAGCTTTTAAGCTGCCTCCCCCCAGCACTGATACAGAGGCAGCAAGGGAAGGTGGGAGTCTAGTCGAGTAGTGACTCAACTATCTGATAAGCTTACATCCCTAGTGTGGAGCCTTTCTTTAAAGTCTGTCTCCAGTGGTCATTATCCAAATGAACCTTCTCCGGAAAATAGCATCAAGCTGTAATTGGTCTAATGACCACTTGGCTGCATGGAGACCACTGGTATGACTATTTAATGCATAGACACCTGTATCTGTTATAGCTTTCTCCCCTCACCTGTACATTCCTTTCCCCCTGCTTATTTTTTTATTGTCTAACTCTTAGGTTGTGATCTCTCTGGCTCAGGGATTGTCATTGTGTTACTTATTTACACAGTGCCAGTTATAACAGGGCCTTGATCGTTAATTGAGGTCTTCAAGTGCTAGTGCAGTCAAAATAATGGAAGAAAATGTTTTAATTTTAAACATACAGGAGACCCTTCCAATTCATGGTTCTGTGTATTCGCAGGGGTCTCCAGTGCAGGCTTGAGGCAGGTGGCAGAGGCCAGGAGCCACGGCTCCCAGAATTTGCAAATTTCCCCATTCACAATGATGCCAGGAATGCAGCCACCGTGAATGGCAAGGGTCTCCTGTACTGTACTTTGGATGATTTACTTTCTCCAACATTCCAGTTCCCACCCTAATTACCACAGCCCCAATCTGGGAACAGGGATATCTTTGGGAATACTTCCCCTTTAGAGTTGTCACAATGGTCTCCTTCTCATCCTCACTTGCCAGCCCTAAAGGAGAGTGAAGGGGACTGAGCTGGAGACCAATGTATGATGGGAAGGCCCTTGCTCCAGTTTACTACTTCTACATCTGAGGATGAGAGACAGAATGGGAGGCCAGGTGGATGTTAGGTTTGCCTCCTTCCTCATATCTGTAGCAGAGCAGAATTAGAACAATGCCAGGACAATACTGTTGCAATTGTAATATCAGTGAAGGGTGTGATTTTAATGGATTTTTTATATCCAGCAGAAGGCCTAGCATAGACACAGTTATAAAGCATAAAAGTGCATTAGCTGATAGAATTTATTTTGCTGGGGGAGCCAATAAAAGCCACGTCTACACTAGGAGGGATTGCTGGTATATCTACGAGAGAAATCTTTTTTAATGTACATTACGCCCAATATAGACCTTCTTCATTACATCATTTTAAACATTTAATGCACCCATTCAATCTGCCTTGCTAGTCATTGCATAGATTTGTTTTAGGGTGGCGTAAATTGCACAATGTGATTAATCCTGCACACCAAGCTGAGAATAATATCATCATCCAAAACACATCTCTTTTGCCCACTATCCCTTTAGAGGAGAGCTTTGGTCACTAGCTGAAACTCCCCAGACAGATCAGGATAATGAGCATAAAATGGAGGTCACTGCAGTTCAGCACTGCACCTGGGCATTTAATTTGTCAAGTCTCTGGTTCTCATTAATAAACTGTAAGTAGAGGAGAGTCGATCAGCAAATAGCAGTAGTGAAAGCCAAGGAGCAAGGGGGTTGTGTGTTCCTCCACCTTCTGCAGCACTCATGGTGCAATAAAGTAAATGCTCCACTCATCCCATGTAGTCACTTGGGCTGAAATCTGCTCCCCTTCCATTGTGCATCTTTAGTTACTTCTCCCAGACTCACCAAAAAATTCTCCCTCATGCACTTGGCATAAACTCAGTAACCTGTCTGCTGTGAATATTGTGTAAGTTGCAAGTTGGTTGTTAGCTCAGTCAGTGAAATGTCAGCTTTGAATTACCGCTGTCAAGTCACCCTGGCATATCACTCCCTGTATGTTTTCTCTTTGCTTCATTTCACTTTGCTCTGTAATTTGTTTGCTGTTCATAACACGTAGGACTTGTATGTTTGCAGTGTTGTTGTAGCTATGTTGGTTCCAAGATATTAGAGAGACATTGTAGGTGTAATATCATTTACTGGACCAATTACTGTTGGTGAAAGATAAGCTTTCCAGCTTACACAAAGCTCTTCTTCAGGTCTGGGAAAGGCACTCAGAGTTTCACAGCTAAAATACAAGGTGGAAGAGTATATAGTATATGAAACCATTCAAAGTGATGTGGGCACTTAACACCTGTGTAGTGGGGGGGGGAAGAAGGAGAGACATTGGGGAGAGGGCTTGTAAGTTACAGATTGTTGTAATAAGCCAGAAATCAATTGTCTTTATTAAGTCCATTATTTTTAGTGTCTAGAAAAATTATGAATCTGCTATATGCAGGTTCACCAAAGAAGAAACCAGTTACTGAATAAATGAACGCGTAGTGTTTCTTAGGTAGGGGATATTACTGAACATTACAATATCAAACTGATCTAGTGTCCTGTCCCAAGGGGAGTTGGTGCTGGAGTTTGGAGATTTTGAGCATAGGGGTTTTCATTTCCTAATTCCTTTCGAAATAAAGCAGGAAATATGGGAACTAGTCCTAAATTACGTATGCATGAGAGTGACAGGTGAAATGTAGAAACTGATAAAGACAAACAGCTGGGCATACTGTGAGGCAATGAAACAATTAGGTTATGGCCCAAAAGAATGAAATCACATGTACAAATAATTATCAGGGGAGCGTTCCCTTCTAATGTTACCTACTAATGCAGAGACATGGCCAAGCAATGCTATTGGGTGCTGGCATATGCTGGAGCTGCACCATCTAGAAGGAGCTGTGGGAGGGATTGCACTTCTTGAATGGTCCATTGTGTACAGATAATGCAGCCTGCACTACTGTAATGCATCTGCCCCACTCTACTGACCAGTGCAGAGAAAGAGCCAGGCTGGATGTGTTGATGGGATGCATGGGTGGCATGTATAACAGGCTAGATTAGGCTGAGTCTCCCCAGACAGCTAGACATGGATCTGCCCATGCTCTGCCTCCATCCCCCTCCTGCTTCTAGCTCTTCCATCATGCCCACGTTGGGACTGGGAGCTAGGATGGGTTGGCATGTGGCTGGGACTCTACTCCTGCTACCCAGGGCTGGGAGTCCTGGATACCACACCACCCACCCTGTGTGGGTTAGGGCTGCTGGGGTCGCCTGCCAGCCACGCTGGAACTGGGGGCACTTGGGGAGCCTGGTACTGGGATGGGGAGCCTGGTGACAACGGGAGGGGGACGCTCTGAGCTCCTGTGGGGGCTGGAGGCTGGGGGCTGGGAGAAGGGGCTCAGGCAGAAGGGGCGAGGCTGCGGGCTAACCTCTCCAAGCAGCTAATTCATACACCAGACATGATGGAGTGCTTGAAATGAGAAGGCCCTGCAACTAAGACAAGCTGTTGCATAAGGCTATGAGGGAGGCTCCTTGTACACTAAACATGCACCTGCACATAGGTCACCTGTTGGAAAGACAGCAATGCCCTTTCCAATACAATTCCCTATCATGCCAATACAGAACTATGATAGCTGGCCAGTAACTCCTGATGTTCAAAAGTCTGCTTAATGACATGGATTCACAAATTTCTTTGATTAAATGATCAGTCCCTCAATTTCTTAATAGTCTTCATTGGGATCGGCCCTAGGAAGCCACCTCCTACTACCTGAGTAATGGCCCACAGCAGCTACATTCTACAAGGCTATGTCTACACTGCAGGCTTCTTGCACAAGAACTTTTTGCGAAAGAGAACTTCTGCAAAAAGTCTTGCGCAAGAGCGCGTCCATACTACCATGTGCTTTTGTGCAAGAGTGTCCATACTGCCTTGACACTCCTGTACAAGAAAGCTCTGATGGCCATTCACAGAATGGCCATCAGAGCACCTGTGCTTTTTCTAAAAGGGGTTTCTTGCACAAGAAACCCTTGTGGAGCGTCCACACTTGCCTTTTTGTGCAAGAGCTCTTGTGCAAAACGACTTATTCCTCGTAGAAAGAGGAATAATTCTTGTGCAAAAAGCCTTGTCTTCTGACGATCTACTGTACTTTTTCTTGCGCAAAAACCCACTTGTAGTGTGAGTTTTCGTGCAAAAATGGCTGCTTTTGCGTAAAAACTCTGCAGTGTAGATGTAGCCCAAGAGTGGAATTGGTGGCCACTGGGACGGGTTAGCTCATGGCAAAGAGCTGACCTCACATGGTGCAACTCATTCCTAGAACAGCTTGGCTTTTGGCACAGCATGCAAAACTCACTTAATTGGTTTAACTTTCATACCATAAAAGCAATAAGCCTGAAAAATACCTATATGAGAGAGAAACTTCCAATATATAATACTTGTAAACCTCTGGAGGTGAAATCCTGATGCCACTGAAATGAATGACAGAATACCCATTGACTCCCAATGGGATCAAGGTTTCACCATTTATGTATCTGGTTCTCCACTGCCATGGTGAGGAACACAGGATAAAAACTGGACCGATTAGAACAGATAGATGGATGGAACCTGGTTCCCTGTCTCAGTTATAGATTTTCTGTACATGGGGCCTTTGTTTAATCAGAATATTGTGCACACAATATTAAGATGTCTTCACTGGGTTTTTAAGAACTAAAATTTGTCCCAGAAGGGACCCAGTCCATTGTTCCTAACAACTTCTGAGAGTTGACTAATCCTTGGCTGGGGGTCACACACATTCCATCATGAGCTTTCAACCTGAGGGCTTAGAAATGCAAGGTGGGGGTTTCAAACGCTCTCAGTGTCCGACTTACTCTGCTCCCATTGAAACTAATGGGAACTTTACTCTTGACTTCAGTGGAAGGAGAGTTAGGGCGATGCTAAATGGGTTATATGGGACACAAAGGGTTATATGGGAAGCTTAAAGATTCAGCTGCAGGCGTCTGTGGAAAACCCCTGCCACTGTCTCCACTCATATTCTTTCAACATAAAAGAACAGTTTCTGAAGAGCCTGTAGGGGATACTGACAGGCTCTGCAGGCCCCTGGGCAAGGTATGGGGGGGAGGGGCAGCTCCACACTCCTGGAAGGGGCGGGGCTGGGGCAGCCAGCCCTGAACGCTGCTCAGAGCATACCACACTGTGCCACCCAGAGCATAGTACTGCCCTCCTCGGTCCTTAGAGCTGCCTGGAGCACACAGTGTGGTACTCTGGTAGTGATTTAAAGGGCTCAAGGCTCCAGTCACCACTGGTGCCACAGTAGCAGTAGTGGTGGCCAGGATCCCCAGACCCCTTTGAATCACAGGGCTCCAAGACAATTGCCCCCTTTGCTTCCCCTTCCCTCCCCCCATCAGTGGGCCTGGGTATAAGATTTATTTCCATGCACATTTCTTAAACAGAGTCACTGAGATGCAAGCCACAAGATTACTGAGAACCAAGGATTTTCCTTCCTTGCATTTTATTTTTCTGTCTATCGGTTAAAACTTTGTGGGAGAAAGTCAAGGGACAGACAGGAGATGGAAGTTGAGCAGGCTGTGGTTTCTCCTAGATGGCTAAAGCTGAACACTGATGAGAAAGTTAAAAACAAAATTAGGCCTGTGCACATGTGCAGACCCCGGTTAGCCCACTCATGCCTTTGTTTACCTCTCACCACCCACTCCCCAGGCAGGTACAAGAGTCCGACCTGCACCAAGTCTCCTCGTATTAGTTCTCTCTATTGCATTCCGCTCCATGGGCCAGCCTGACCCACATGTGCCCAAGGCTTCTCGCACCGCCTCCGACGGCAGAGAGAGGGGGGTCTGGGCCCACCCTCACTCATGGACCCCAGCCCAGGGCCCTAAGGACGTAGACCTGTTCAGGTCCGGTCCGGCTGGTGGGGCTTCCCACCGTAACGCGCCAGCCTGCAGGCTACAATGCCCTGCCCTGGGCTGCTTCCTCTCCCCTTACCTTGTCCGCCAACGAGTCAGTGCCGGGACGTCTGTCGTGCCCCTGCCCCTTCTGGATCTCGCCTGTGGTGCCTCGGGAGTCCCCTGGGAGGTGCAACCCCGCCATGCCTCCACCCCTTCACTGGTCTGCCTTCCCCCCTTGCCAGTTCGCCAGGAACGCCGGTTCCTTTTGAATCCTGGCGCCCTGGCGTTGCGTCACACCAGGGCACTTCCCCTCCCAGCTGGCTCGTGTCTACTCTCCCCATGTCCCGCCATGCCCTGTACATGGCTGGCGCCGGGGGACTTAAAGTGTGGGGCTGCAGCACCCCGTCACAGCCTGCCACACATCCAAGCAACACAGCTCTGGTTTACAGATCCAAACCCAGTGTGTCACAGCTTTGCATTTCTGAGGCAGATGGGGCTGGGATGTCATGTCTTGTAAGTGGCTATGAAAATTGTATCTGGTCTCAAGGTGCCATGTCAGGGAGGTTTGCTAAGCAAAGCTGCTCATTGAATGTGGGAGTCGTTCAGTTTCAGCCTCTGCATGGGAAGTTTGTAGGAGCTGCTTCAGCATCCAATGAAAAACCAGATGATATCAACTGAAGAGAGGTCTGAGGGGGTAAACTCTGTGGCAGATGTTTACAAGAAATGCTCTTTCGATTCAAAAATGAAAAAAATTAGAATCTGTGAGGGGAGTAGAGCGAGCAGTGGAATTCTTCTGCCTGGAAATGAGAGTTAATGGACTCTCCCCCTCCTCGGAGGCCCTGACCGGCTGTTTTGGGTTATAACCAGGCAGAGGTTTTCTTCAGTTCTTCTCAGAGCATGGGAATTTTCCATACTTAAAGGGAGATTTTCCCCACTCCCCCACAGCAGTGTTTGTGCATTTTAAGAGTGATCATACTAGCAGCCATTATTTATGCAGTGAAGAAGCTAAGTGTACAAAGGATACACCTCACATGGAATAAGGCTCTGGCAGCTTCCCAGTGGAGTGTAAAAATGTGAACCACAAGCTATTCTCAAGGCTGGATCAGGCACTGGAGGGGAGGGTGGCTGAAAATTTTAGCTACAGAAAGACAGGGAGAAAAGAGGTAATTTAACAAACCAGCCCCTTGACAATATCCTAGCTTTTATATGTGAGTGAATGCCAGTCTCACACAGTGAGGGAATGAGAGCACATCCAATGACAAAATATAGTACAAGTAGCTCCTGTGCATGCTCACATTATACAGGTCTGCCAATGCACCTCACTTCTGACCTGCAGCACCTCCCCATGCCCTGTTTCAGTCCTGGGTCCTTACAGCCTGGTAATACACCACAGTCCTGGGTCTTGAGCACTCCCTGATATTTTGGTCATGAGCCCCAACAGCAGTGCCAATGCACCTCAGGCTACATCTATACTGCAGGCTTCTTGTGCAAGAAGCTTTTTGCGGAAGAGATCTTCCGCAAAAACTTCTTGCGCAAGAGCATGTCCACACTACAAAAGCGCATCGCAAAAGTGATGTGCTTTTGCGCAAGAGAGCGTCCAGACTGAATGGACGCTCTCTCGAAAGAAAGCTCTGATTGCTATTCACAGAATAGCCTCCAGAGCACCTGTGCTTTTTAAGATTGGCTCTTTTTGTGCAAAAACCCCCTGCTGCCCATCCACACACATCTTTTTGCGCAAGAACTCTTGCGCAAAAAGGAGTTATTCCTCATAGAAAGAGGAATACCTACACTGCAAAAACCCCTCTGTTATTTTGATTTACTGTAAATTTACTGGCGCTAAAAAGCACTTGAAGTGTGGACGCTCTGAGGGTTTTTGCGCAAAAACCCTGTAGTGTAGATGTAGCCTCAGTCCTGAATTGCAGCACTTCCTGCTATTCCAGGACAGGGCCATTCTTAGGGTTGCCATATTTCAAGTTCCCAAATAGAGGACACTGCCAGGAGGGGAGGAACTGAAGAGGGGGTACAGCTAGGGAGTACTGGAGGGAATGTGTGTACTGGGAAGGGGCACTGGGGAGGACTGGAGAGGCTATTTGTGGGGGATGCTAGATGGAGTATTTGTGACCTGGGGGGCAATGTCAGGCTCCCCATCACAGTGGCAGGGTAGCTGGGACACAATGCCAGCCCACCGTTTAGCTCCTCCCCATGGGCCTCTCCCCCTTCTCATAGATAGTCTGGCCACTAGGTGATTGGTGGCTTCACTTACCTGACATGCTGGGCCAGGGTGGGTGGATTTGGCTGCTGCAGAGACAGCTTTTTTCTGAGCGGCAATGTCTGTTCCACAAAAATCCTGGACATTTCCTCTTATTTTAAAAATCCACCCAGCCAGTGAGTGGAGGATCAAAAGAGAGGTCATGTCTGGATAACCTGGGACCTATGATAATGCTTGCCATGCGCCTATCTTACAATGCCCCTGATGGTTGCTGGGCTTGTTACAAATTCTTATGTGTGCCTGATGAAAACCTACGCAATAAGCCTGTGAGAGAAAAAAATATTCAATATTGGGATTGCCATGGCACACTCCTATTTGTCTGTTTATGCAAGTGAAATGGAGATATTGCCTCACAGATGAAACCAGCCCAGGTCCCTCCTTCCTTTTCCCGTAAAGAGTGAACCCTTTTCAAAGTAAACAGACAAGAGCTGACTGAATGGGCTAAAGAAGAGGGTCTATGTGTTATTCCCAATGGAATTTCTCTACTTCCTGCTGTTTACAATTCCTGGCCACTCTAGTCTCTGCAACACAAATGTGTGTGGTTAGGAGGGAAAAGAAAGCCTCTAAGTGAGATGGTGGTTACAAGATGAAAAAAAGATGCGTCCCCGCAGTGGTTTCTGCTGTTTCCATGTGCTTCAAGAGCCTCTTTCTCCATAAGGCTGGAAAAGGTTAGGATGGAAATAGGATGGAAATAGAAGCCAGTTCCAGATGAAAATAACTCAGCATATGTCCTCTATGGATTGTATTTAACTCACCTGGGAGAACTGCCACCACTTCCAGCCCACAAGAACGAGTCTGATTCTCAGGTCAAGCATAAAGCACACATATGTGAGAAGCATCTGCTTGGCTCATTGTCAGAATCTGAACCCAGGCCCTTCACTTCTGATAGTCTGAACTTTTCCCACTTCAGCAGATCAGACTGCATTACAGCTATAGCAGGCTTGTGGCCTACAACATGAATCAGCCACAAGAGGACAATGGAGACTCACACTGAGCTTGCGTGGGCTATATATGCACTAGAGCTGGCAGGGAAAGAGTTTTCCCATGAGAGTTTTTGGATAAAAAAAAAATCCCATCCCAAATTAAGATGAAAATTTGAAATCACAAAAATTTATGCACATAGATCATCTGGAAAAAATTGCATCAGATCTAGCAAAACATTTTATTCAGTTTTGACCTTTTAAATGTTTAAGAATAAATTGACTCAAATTTAAAAATTAAAAGTCATTTCAAACTGAAAAAAATGAACTTTTTGTTTATAAAATGTTGAAACAGGGCACTTTGAAAGTTTCAAACAATTTTTTCAAAACATTTCCGAATTAGAAGATTTGTTGAAACCAACCCTTTCCCACAAGCATTCCTGGTTTCAACTAATCCATCAAAAATCATTTTTTCAGAAAATTCCTGTGCAGCTGTAATATGCACAGAGCCAGGCTAGTCACAGAATAAGAAGGTTGTCATTATATCCCCTAAAGGCCACTGAACAAAGGTAAAATCTAGTCTAGATAACCCTAGATTTTCTACCCAGGGGCAAGAGGCATCAGACTGTGCAAAATAGGAATGGGGGAAAGACAACGAACTTAAAGCTAGAGCTGATGGGAAAGCCCAATATATTAGGACATCAACCTAGAGGTGAGCATGTAATATGAGTCCTGACTTTCTCAGTGAGTGCATGAGCATGAAGATCATTGAAATAGATGTGAAAGTTTGTGAACTATATAGCCAACATGACCCGTCATGATGACATGATGACATATTGCAGTTTCAATCCATTATGTATGTGTTAGCCTGTGACTGTGTAGACAAAAATCCCATGTGTCAATATGCATACATGGGAAACTGTATTGTATGGCATCATATGATATGACAGGAAGACATACGCTCACTTCCACACCATAGAAATCAGCAGAGTTTATCTTCAGTGTATCTCAGTTGCCCTAATTTTTGTAGCTTACACATTCTTCAAAAGCCTTCGGAGCACTGAGAAATTAATTATTATTGCTGGTTTTGCTAGTCCTGTGCCTTTAAAAAACTAAAAGTCAAGCTTTTCAAAAAGTCAAGGGGTGAGTGCTCTGATGTTCTGGTTTCTTTCTATGCCAGTAATTCCATTGCTTTGAGCACTTTTGGCACAATGGAAGAATACAAAGCAAAAAAAGAAAGGGTGACCCACTGCTGAGCAGCTGCTGGAAACCCAGAGGGTATGTCAAACCTACCAGTGAACTCTTTCGTGCTGTACCCTTTACCAGGCAGTGAACCGTGAAGATACTGCCTTCTTCTACTGCCCACCTCAACCTGCCAAGCATCTGACAGCTAGCATTTTGGCCAAGGGTGAACTAGAGCACTAGCACTCCCGTAGTTACAGCTATATTTTGGGACATAACAGGCTATCGTTAGTGTTTTGTTTTGCTTTGCCTTGCTTTCTACTATACATAGGACCTGGTTCAGATCTCACACTGGTATAAACTTGCCTTTCAACAAGTTCCACTGGGGTCAGGTCAGAACCAAGCCTGTAGTGGGGTTTGATTCTTTATTGCCCAGTGTGGAGCTGACTGTGCTATGTAACGTCAGCAAGAAGTAGGCATAAACCTTCCCACAAGTGAACTGCACTCAGACTTCTGAAGTGATCCTCCGCTTGTGAAAAGTATGTGTAGTTGTATTTCCACGGAATACATGCACTAGTGTGCAAGCACCAAAAGGGGCAGGGCTGGACCCCTAAGGGGCAGAGTTACCACAAATCTACACTGCAATTTTCAGAGTGACTTAAGGAGGTTGAGTTCCTGTCAAGAGGCTGTGCTTTGCACCTCGTGAACTTGATAGCGCAGGATGCATCCCAAAGACAACGAGAGAAGCACTCAAGCCTTCTGGGTGTGTAAAGGCCATTGCTGGCAGACAAGGAAAAAATAAACATTCTCAGGAACACTGAGGGACACAAATCAGAGATCCAGATTCAGAGGGAATTGAGGACAGGAGACAAACCCATTGGAAGGAGCACAGTGGGGGAGGTATAAACTCTTGTACAGGGTTGGCTTTAGGAAGTGCGGGGCCCAATTCAAACAATTTCGACAGGGCCCTGCAGAAATTTTGGTTGAGAGAAAAAAAAAAAGGGCACACAAAAAATCCCCAGCTACCTCCCCCGCCAAACCCCGGAGGAAGATAACATCCCCCCCTTTCCCTTCCCACCCCTCCCGTGGCACAGGGAAACCCTGCGCTCAACTCACACCTCACAAACAGCCGCCACACTCCTCCTCCTGGGCCAACGCCCCCTCCCGCAGCACGCCCAGCACACTTCCGGCGTGGGGCCCGATTTGGGGGAATCGGGTGAATTGGCCTAAGGCCGGTCCTGCTCTTGTATACTCAAGTGTTCTATAGGAGCAGTGTTTTAGGGTTCCTGGAAGATGGTTCGGGTGCTATGGTTCACTCATCTTTGCATATCATTTTCTTCCTTCCAAGGCTGTCTTCCTGAATCCCTGTCCACAGCTTTAGAATTTGCTTCCCAAATGCTCCAATTCTTTGACAGTTCCCCTCCTTCCTAGAGTGTAACCCCCTCCCTCCATGTTTATTTTGGGAGAAGAATAATTTGGGAATGAAAATAGGGCAGAAAGAAACCCAAACAACATTACAGAGGGGAAAAAAAATACTGTTTCCCTATGTCTTGCTTCTGCTCCCGGAGCGGGGGGACAGAGAAGGGGGGACATGCTCTGGAGAGCTTACTGTCCTCAGAAGGAGGGGAAATACCTGGAGGCATCTTTAAAAGCAAGTAGACTTGGAGAACACATGCCCCACAAAGTGAACTCCATATGTTAAGAAATGAAACATTTCTATGCACTCAGTATGCCCTTTAAAAGTCTTTCCCATATTTGGACAGGTGGTGCTGGGGATTTATTGGCCAAAACTACCCATCGCATATGTATAACCCCCCCTTACGTCCATTTCTTTGCTGTGCATCTGCTTGCCTGGATTTGTTTTTACAATTCTCACATGCTTGAAACCCCAGCGAAATGAAGAGAACTTAAAATGCTTGCATGCCTGTGTTCCCAAATGCTTAGCACATCAGAGTGACCCTGAATGGCATCCTCTCAGCACACCAAGAAAGGAAATTAAAGTCACATTAAATGAGGGATTAATGGCAAAAGTTAGGCAGGTCTGAGTTAATACAAAAAGCTGTGCTCTGTCCTTAACCCTTTCAACCCACTTGAACGGGATGTTCTAACCACAGCACATGTTACAACCATAGCACATTGGGCTGTGGTTTGTTTGATTCCAGGATATGGGACTTAACTTACATGGCCATTTGTTTTTTGTTTTTTTAAATGTAATGAAGGAATATTCGACAGTGCAGCTCAGATTTTCACCCCCCCTGAATTCTGCACTGCCATAAGCCAGGGGTAGTCAATAGATGAACAAAGGCCAAATCTTGACCACTAGATGCTTTTGAATGGACCCCAGAACCTTTTTACTTACTTATTATTGTTATTTTTAATTATTTCTTCTGGAGTCTTTACTATACCATGATCAAGAAATTTGGACCTTGATAAAACACAGTTGACTAATTCTTCTGTAAACAATCACCTACCTTAATTGCCATCTCGACATTTACCTCTGGCCCAGTTACTTCTCTCTTTATGCAATAGCTGCATCTGTCTCGCCTACATTTCTTCCTGGATGTCCCAGCAGAGCTCCTTATTATAGCCCTGAATCTCACCTTCTCCCTTTCTGGTCACTATCGATATTTCTGTTATCCTGAGAGTTACTCACGTGTGCAGCCACGGTGTCCTCTTCCAATTTCTCTCACATCTCTTCCCTCTCCAATTCTATGGTCACTAGCATCTTCCCTGTTCTTTTTTGATAACATCTCAGAATTGTTTTCCCTCTTCTCCAATTCTTCTGCTAAAATTCCAGTCTGTCGCAGAAATCTTTTGATTCACCTGTGTTAGCTTACTTCTCTGTGTCCTCCTAAATCACACATCACTCCTGTGCAAACTATCCAACACCCAGCAGCCAAAGTCACCTTCCTTGCCCACTGCTCCAACCACAGCACCCCACCTCCTTGGCTCTTCTGCAGTAGCTTCTTAAATTATGGCACATCAAATTCATATTCCACTTTCTTCACTTTCAGGATTCTGCAAGGTTTTGTTCCTGCTTTATCTCATCATCTCTCATCTTATTCTACTGCTCTGGCTCACACTCTATGCACTGTAGTCTTGATCCATCTGTCTTTCTCTCACAAGCAATTCAGAACCTTTTCTCATGATGTCTTCTATACCTAGAATATTCTTCCCCATCCTGTGAGCCATGCAGAATTTCATTTCTCCTTGAGACTTTTTTCATTTGGGCTTTCAGACACCAATCCTCATTCTACCATTCCCCCTGACTAATAGACTTTGCTCCATTTTATTAAAAATATAAGAATGGCCATACTGAGTCAGACCAAAGGACCATTTGACCCGGTATCCTGTTGTTTGATGGTGGCCAGTGACAGGTGCTTCAGAGGGAATGAACAGAACAGGGCAATGTAAAGTGATCCATGCCCAGTCATCCTATTCCCACTTCTGACATTGCAAATATTATTATTATAATATACTAACGCTCTCATACATTTGCATATTTTAAAGGCATCCATAATAATATGAGTTTGTCTGTAACAAAGCATATATTTTACTGTTTCCACCTTAATCCTTCCCATATCCTTTCCTTTTGCTTGTTATCTCTTGCTATGCTACATCTACAGTTTCTGCTTCAGAGGGGGCAGGGACCTCTCTCTTTATTCATCTGTAAATCCCCAGGCACATCTGATTGTGTCAGCTCATGAGCTAAGAAGTGAAAGACACCCACCCACCACCCATTCCACATTCCACTGGACAACCCTGACTTTCACATGCCTACCCTGCCTTTGGCAAAGTAATCTTGCAGACTAAAGTAAATCTTGAATATAGTTCAGAGAGAAAACTGAATGCTTGGTATGTGTCATGACACTACATCACAAAATGATTTTGTTCATGTCTGGTTTGAATCAACTTCTTGTATTCTATGGGAAACCCAAAGCTCTTATCCACTCACTTGCTCCTCCTGTTGGTCCCCCTCTGAATTTGCACAGGAAAAATGCTGCACAGTTCACATTCCACAAACATCAGGATCTTCAAACTTTTAAGCATCTGATTAACATCCATTAGTTTCCCCCACAGAGAAGACACCCCCATCCCCATCCAAGCAAAGACAACTAAATACTATATACATAGATCTTGTCCTTTTAATAAAGCACTGAGACTTAATCTTCCTTCTAGGAGTGAACAGAAATTATACAGCTCTTAGCATCACAAACCTGATGGAAGATTCCAGACAAAACTGTCATGCGCACAACAATAAAATAACAGTGGCAAAGAGCAAGAGGACTGGTAACGACACATGGGATGTATTTGAACTAGCATCTTAGATGGGAAAGGCATGGAAAGTCAATGGGACCTGTGCTCCAAAGTCACTTAGTTGCTTTTAAAAATCCCATCCATAGAGCCTTTCACTTCTGAAGTACCAGTTCAAGTCCATCCTCTAGTTATAGTGACTGAAAGCCACCTCCCACCAGTGACCTATGCAGGATGAGAGGTTAAATGAGTAACACCAATCTGCTAAGCGGAGGTGAGATTCTGTGCTGCACCTCTGTCAAGGCTGTTCCCCACTCTGGCACGATGAATGCAGAAGTGGGGGCCCACAAAAGCACTCCAAAACCTGATCTCTACAGGCTTTGGTACAAAATTTTCCCCCAAAATCCTAATACCCAAACTTTGGGAAATAAAAACTGCTGCTACCACCCAAGTATTACAAGAAAAACCAGGAAAGAGGTCACTTGGGAAACCTCAGCCCTAAAGTAAAACCAGGACACAAAAATTAACTAATACCAGGTTAAATAAAAAAGAAAGAACTTTTATAATCAAAACAATACCCCAGTTACAAGCATAGTTGGAATGGCCAGATCAGTGTTTCTTAAACTTTTTAAGACTGAGGAACACCAAACAGTAATTTTTTTTTATGGGGAACACCAAGGATTTTTTTGTTGAGGAAAAAAAAAGGCAGCCCCAGGGAAATTTGTTGAGCAAAAAACAAAAAAAACCAAAAAACCACCGGGGCCTGGGAGACCTGGGGATCTAAATGCGCCATGACCCCACCCACCCAGGAAGACTGCCCTAATAACAGTCTGGTACATGGAGCTGAAAATATAGACCACAAAAAAGTAAGGATAATAATAAACAAATGATAAATAAGGTCACCTGTCCGGCCAGGAGGGAGGGTAGAGGAGGGGTCTTGGGGCAGAATGTCCGGCCAAGAGGGAGGGTAGAGGAGGGTCTCGGGGCAGGGTGTTTGGCCAGGAGGGAGGGTAGAGGAGGGGACTTGGGTCAGGGTGTCTGGCCAGGAGGGAGGGTAGAGGAGGGTCTCGGGGCAGGGTGTTTGGCCAGGAGGGAGGGTAGAGGAGGGGACTTGGGTCAGGGTATCTGGCCAGGAGGAAGGGTAGAGGAGGGGTCTTGGGGCAGAATGTCTGGCCAAGAGGGAGGGTAGAGGAGGGTCTCGGGGCAGGGTGTTTGGCCAGGAGGGAGGGTAGAGGAGGGGACTTGGGTCAGGGTGTCTGGCCAGGAGGGAGGGTAGAGGAGGGTCTCGGGGCAGGGTGTTTGGCCAGGAGGGAGGGTAGAGGAGGGGACTTGGGTCAGGGTATCTGGCCAGGAGGAAGGGTAGAGGAGGGGTCTTGGGGCAGAATGTCTGGCCAGGAGCGGGTATTGGGGCATGGTGTCAGTCCCCTGCAAGAGGGGACTTTGGGCAGGGTGTCAGAGCAAGCTGGGAATGTGTAGTCTTGGCAGGGGGAAGGAAGTGAGGAGGGTTTGGGTGTGGGGTCTGGGCATGAGGGGGATGCTTACCTGGCTTGGCACGCTGCTGCAGCAGGGAAAGCCTCCAGGGAGCATGCTCTTGTTCCTCGGGGTGGGGGGGGGGGTGGAGAGCTCAGTTCCCCTCCCCCCGCCCATGCAGCGGGGAACCCAGTGCAGATGCAGTGCCAAGCCAGCAGCAGCGCATGGGGGGCAGCAGAGCCCGAGCGCACCCCGAGGGGGGGGGCCGGAACAGAGCCCAAGCACGCCCCAGGTGGAGGGGGGGCAACAGAGCCCATGCTGGATTCCCCGCAAGCAGCAGTTTTAAAACGCCGAGGTCCGGCAGCAGCTCCTCAGCTCCAGCCACTCCTCCCCCTCCCAGCAGCAGTGGCCGCCGTAAAAGCTACCGCCTGCACACATGGAGGAGGAGCAGGAGGCTGCGCAGCACTGGAGGCCCCGTGGGACAGGTGCTGTACTGCGGGTTGGTGAGTGGGGGGTGGAGGCAACCACAGGAGGAGCTGTCTACGAGCTCTGCAGGGGGAGGAGGAGCTGACTGCCCACACTTTAAGAAACGCTGGGCTGGATGGTGAGAGCCACCAATTAATATACTCATGGAGGATTCCACCATGGGCCAAAACTTAGTTACAAAAGAGAGGAAAACCCACTTCTAACAGCACAGGCATCAGATCCAAACTCCCAAACCAAAAAAACAATAAAACCTGACGGATTTATCTCGACTTTACCCTACTTACACATTATGAAGAGTCTTTTTCTTGGAGAAAGACATGTCTTCTCTCTTCCTCAGTATCTAGAGAGCAAACTGGTTCAGAGACAAATGAGGGAAAACTCCAAAATTCCTTTGTCTCAGTTTGAAATCCCTACCTGCATTTCTATTGGCTGACCGTTACCTGGCTAGATACAGGGGACATTGTTAACCCCTTAGTCCCCAGGCTGCTGGCCAGCCCTCATGGTTATGACAACCTCTAAGAAGCATTTTTGTTTATTCCAGAGGGCGATCACATTTCTGTTTACCATCTGTGTTCCTCAGCACTTTCTTAAAATCATCTGTCACGTCACTACAAATTTCTCTGTGCAATATAATAGTTATGGGAATGTAATGTTGTAGGTTGTGTGGTGGTTTGTAAGCAACCCTAAAGCCCGTTGTGTGTTTCCTGCCCCCTATTCTTGTCTTTGTGCCTTTATCCATGCTGCCCCTATCCATGAGAAATTCTTCCAACTCTCCCTCTGTCTCCTTTTCCTCATCCAGAGCCCACCCATGGACCAAGTTCTTCCTTTAAGCTTACTGCTGAGTAAAACAATGAAAGTGTTACAGTAAGGGGAGTTCAGATTTCATCTTCAGGTTTGCCTG
This sequence comes from Pelochelys cantorii, assembly GCA_032595735.1. Lineage (NCBI taxonomy): Eukaryota > Metazoa > Chordata > Testudines > Trionychidae > Pelochelys > Pelochelys cantorii. Next base: position 251,537,182 of record CM064326.1, on the reverse strand, counting down.
CATAGGATGTTACCACATGGCAAGTCAGGGTATGACTACACTGTGAACTTAACTTGCCATGCAGTAATGTTATGGCTACATAACATCAGGATTCATAGGGTATGTCTAGACTGCATCCCTCTGTCAGCAGAGGCATAAGGGATCTGTCGAAAAAGGCACAGGGAGTGAAGTGCACACTGGGACTGTTGATGTGCTGTAGTAGTGTTCACATGGGCTGTTTATTACTGCATGGCAGGCAAATGCACTGTAGATTCACAGCCTGACTTGCTATGCAGTAACATCCCATGTAGACAAGCCTTAAAGATAAATCTCTCCCTTGGCTGTCCTGTTTTACACTGTCCTGGGTCTAGCTTATATGGACTGTTAGCAGAACCAGATCAGCTCCAGGGGCCCAAACTGGCAGAGGTGGATAGACGGGCCCTTTCCCAGTATAGGAAGGGTGAGAAGAGTCAACTATTACAACTGCAAAGATGATGAGAGGGACAGAAGTGCCTTCAGAACCACATCTGCTCCTACTTCTATCATACGGGATAATGCAGGAGGTCAGTAAGGGATTTTGCCCATCCACCAATGTAGTTTGGAGAGCTTTTTTTAATCTCCTGCTTCTGAAGCACCAAGGCTGGCCAAGGCTGGAGATGGGACCTTGGACAAGGTGGGTCAGAGCTCTGATGAGGCACCGAGTATTTTGTGTCTCATGCATGGCTGACTGGTTCTTGCTCATGTGCTCAGGGTCTAAGGGTACATCTACACTGCAGTGCTATTTCGGGATACCAGAGTATCCTGAAATAGCTACCCCGCGCAGACAATACCAAATGATGAAATAAGCTATTTCGAAATAGCATTGAAAGAAGATACGCAATTTGCGTAGCTCAAATTGTATATCTTATTTTGAGTTACAGTGCTGTGGAGATGCACCCTAAGTGATTGCTTTATATGGGGTCAACAGGGAATTTTATCCCAGGTCAGATTGACAATGACCTCTGGGTTGGGCACTGTGTGACTGAGGCCCTAACAGCATCCCAGTGCAATATGACAAGTGCTCACTGATATCTGAGAGTGAATTCCAGCTGGCCTAACCAGTTCAGTGTGTCCCAGCTCACTAATATCATAACTTGTATCTAAAAGGCATCTTGTCAGATAACAATGGAAAGCTAATAGCACATTAATCATTGATTTTATTGCATGGTGTCTATATGGGGAACAAATTCAAAACCACAAACATATTGGAAAGTGTGTCTGCCAAGCAGGGCTAACATTATTCCACCCTAGACAAAAGAATGTGGTTCTGGCACGCAGAAGGTAACATTTCTAATTTACATTAAGAGACAACGGGAGTGCAAATTACATAGATGGTAAACAGGGCCGTCAAGACAATGGGGAGGAAATTGCAAGAACAGGTTAATTTGCATACTAACAAATATCAGTGGAGAAAGAAACCAGCATACAATTTTCCTCACCCTGAGATTCCATGTCACTTTCCACACAACTTGAATGGACTTTTTTATGAGGGTAACTTTCAGAACAATCCATTTCCAAGGTTCACTGTACTGTAAAGAAAGGTGCAGAGAATTTCAAGTTATCTTACACCTAAGACGCCAATGGAACTTTGAACTTTGTGGATGGTCCTGACCAGAGGTTGATCTGCCTATCTTGCAGCAGAGTAGCTTGGTAGAGAACTGACCTTGAACAAAGGTAGACATTTGTGCTATTAAGTTTTCGCCTCTGGAGAGAGTGTTTTTCACTTTTATTTATGGGTAACCATTTCTAACACTAACCTTTATACTGAAACTCACTTAAAAGTCTATCTCCTTTCTCAATAAACTTACTTTTAATCTAAACCAACCCTATGCTGTACTTGATTTAAAGCGATTGTTAACATCACTTAATGTGGTAAGCTGTTGGGTATTGTATCTTTAAAGAGACAAACAGCCCTGAGCATCTCTCTGAATGATCCAGGATAGAGCCGGACAATGCAGAGCACATTGTTTGGGGAAAAACTGGGACAGGGTTGCACGTATAACCAGAGTGAGGCTGGAGTGTAACAGGCTTCTGGAATCCGAAAGGCTGAGTCTCAGTTGCTAACACAGAGACACTCAGTGCAGGCTTGTGCGCTGATGGGGTCCATCCGGACAAAGGGTGCTACAGAAGCAGAGCATTTTGGGGAAGTTAGGGGTGCAGACCAGGCAGTGACACAACCAGTGCTTAATTGGTAATGAAAGATGTGTTGGTGTTCAGCGATTATGTGCTGGGACTCACACTTCAAAAAAAAACAAACACTCGTAACTGATGCAACCAAGGCTATGAACTTCCAGGCCTAGAGGGGCAGGGGCTCAGCCCTGGCACAAATTAAGCACTTGACACAACCCCTCACTGGTGTGGATTGTATCCCAGAATATGAGACTGGGGTGCAAGTCACTTATCAGGATTATCTATATCGCATCTGGTTCCCTGCCATTGCAGGAGCCATGGGCATTGGTGCACCTCAGTCGTTCCTGCGCACAGCTGTTCTGCTGGCACATAATCTAGCATCCTGTGGGCTGCACTACTTTGGTTTCATTTCCTTGTTGGGTTTGGTGTGCAGCTGCTGGATGGTTTGGTGGCCTGAGATATCCAGGGAGTCAAACCGGGCGATCTGGTGATCCCTTCTGGTCCTCAACTATAATTCTGTGCATACAGAGCTGTTGCAGGCTCGAATAAAGGATATTAAGTCAGAGAGCGGATGAGTTCTGGGGCATGATCAAGTCTTGGAAATGCCTATGGGGTGGCAAGACAAGACTGCTGGATGTGAACCAGGCATGACTGTGCTGCTTTGGGAGGGGCCATAAACCATTTCTTTACCTCGAAGGAGAGATATTGAAAGGAACTGGCAACTATGGAAGAAGCCAGGCAGCTGAGCTACTAGAAAGGGACAAGCTAGCCACAGATGAACAAGGTTTGGAGGGACAAGTTGAAGTGCTGGTGGACAAGAGTTGGGCTTCCTCTCCAGATACCAGAGATGGAGACAATTTGGGAGAGAGAGCAGTTTCTCTCCAAAAGTAGTCAGATAAAAGGAAAGCTGCAAAGTCAGAATCAGACCTCTAAGGACAACAAAGGGAATAAAATATTCCCTTGGGTAGAACTTGCCATGGGCAGGGCTGGGGACTAGGAGAGGTGATGTAACAAGGTGACTTGTCCCTTCAGGGCTTGAGGCTTGGGGCCAACCAACCCTCATTACTAAGAAGGCATACCTGGACAGGGATCAGCTGATTCTCCTGAAAAGAGCAACAGGATGCTGCAGAGACCAGAATGGAGTGTAGGGGTGGCTGGGAGTATGTAGGCTTCAGCAGAGAAATCTTGAACTTGAACATCAGACTATAGGAAGGAAAGGCCTGCAAATGGCTTGATATGAGCATAAATGGATGGACTTGGGAACTTTATGTTCAATGTTAATTTAATAAACCAGCACCTGAGTAAATGGGCAAAATAGTTTGTGCATTATTGAAGAAGCCCCTTGACTAGGGGAGCTGGAGCAGAGGCTGCTTGCAAGGCTACCTGGGGAAACAAGGGGGCATGCTGGAGGAAGCAACATTAGGACAGGCACAATTCCCAAATGCAAATAAATACACAAAATTAGGAACCATAATTTTGCAAATGTGGCCCATGTTGCCATAAGTGGCTTATATTTCACGCCTACAGCATTGTTGCAGCAGAATGCAGTTTTGATTTAGGCCTAGCTCAGCAAGGTTCTTAAGCATGTATGTAACTTTAAACCTGTGATCCCCAAACTGTGGTGCACGTGCAGAAGAATGTTTTTGAAGGGTGCACAGTGGTGCCCAAATCAGCCTCCAAGGAGGGTGGGAAGGGAGTGCCATCCCACCCTATTCTGCTCTTAAACCAGCTCTGAGTCTGTATGGTCATGGAGAGGGGAGCATGAACTGATTCCATTACTGGTAAGGCGGGTATACAACAGGAAAAACTTGCTTTAAACACATAAGTCAGGTCATGGGGGACCATTTACATGGTTAAAGTTAGGTTTGCCTTTAAACCTTAATCCATTAAAGGCTGACTGTAAGAAAACTCTAGAATATATTTTATAGCTTTTGTTCATGAAAAACGTTTTGCAAATGAATTCACATCATTTGTATCATGACTGCCCAAGTTAAGTCTTATGCCACAATCCCGACCCATAACCCACAAATATCCTGTGCCCCAAGCATTTCAACAAATATGCAAATTTTAAACACCACCCAAAGTTATTTTCCTTGTTTTCCACAAAGATGACTTTACAAACTAAACAAATTGAGAGGCATTGATTTATATTGTGCATGATTTCAATAAAAACATGTTTTTGTTGTTGAACTCTTGTGTTGGCATGCGATTGCATAATACACCACCCAGGGCAATGGTGACTAAAGCTGTGTAAATATACAGCTCCGGTTTCTAATTATTCCAGTTCTACTCTTGTGATGTCATTGGAATTTCTCATTCTCTCTGTGTGTTTAGTCTTATAGCCTCCAGTGATATACTTTCTCTCACCCTTTAATCAACCTGTCTGTCTATCGCAACTAGTTTGCTAGCCTTCTATCTAGATAGATATGTAGAAGGGATGTAAGGTTCAAGACCATGTCCTCATCTCGTGTAAATTGGCATAGCTCCATGAACTTGAGAAGACCCTGGTCAATTTATACCACTTGATGATCTGGCCCATATCACAGAATCATAGAGCTGGAAGAGACCTCAGAAGGTTATCAAGTCCAGCCCCCTGCCTAAGGCAGGACCAATCCCAACTAAATCAACCCAGCCAAGGCTTTGTCAAGCCGAGACTTAAACACCTCTAGGGATGGAGATTCCACCACCTCCCAAGTAACCCATTCCAGTGCTTCACCACTCTCCTACTGAAATAGTTTTTGCTAATATCCAACCTAGACCTCCCCCACTGTAACTTGATACCATTGCTCCTTGTTCTGCCATCTGTCACTACTGAGAACAGCCTTTCTCCATCCTCTTTGGAACCTCCCTTCAGGAAGTTGAAGACTGCTATCAAATCTCCACTCACTCTTCTCTTCTACAGACTAAACAAACCCAAATCCCTCAGTCTCTCCTCATAGGTCATGCGCTCCAGCCCCCTAATCATTTTGGTCGCCCTCCACTGGACACTCTCCAATGAGTCCACATCCTTTCTATAGTGGGGGGCCCAGAACTGGACACAATATTCCAGATGTGGCCTCACCAGAGCCAAATAAAGGGGAATAATCACTTCTCTGGATCTGCTGGCAATGCTCCTCCTAATGCACCCTAATATGCCATTAGCCTTCTTGGCTACAAGGGCACACTGTTTACTCATATCCAGCTTCTCACCCACTGTAATCCCCAACTCCTTTTCTGCTGAACTGCTACTTAGCCATTCAGTCCCCAGCCTGTAACAATGCTTGAGATTCTTCCGTCCCAAGTGCAGGAAGACTGCACTTGTCCTTGTTGAACCTCATCAGATTTCTTGTGGCCCAATCCTCCAATTTGTCTAAGTCACTCTAGACCCTATCTCTGCCCTCGAGTGTATCTACCTCTCCCTCTAGCTTAGTGTCATCTGCAAACTTGCTGAGGGTGCAATCCATCCCCTCATCTAGGTCATTAATAAAGATGTTGAACAAAACTGGTCCAAGAATTGATCCTTGGGGCGCTCCGCTAGAAACCGACCACCAACCTGACATCGAGACGTTGATCACTACTCATTGGGCCCGACAGTCTACCCAGCTTTCTGTCCATCTTACAGTCCATTTATCCAATCCATACTCACTTAATTTGTTGGCAAGAATATTGTGGGAGACTGTATCAAAAGCTTTGCTAAAGTCAAGGTATATCACATCCACTGACTTTCCCATATCCACAGAGCCAGTTACTTCATCACAGAAGCTAATCAGATTGGTCAGGCATGACTTGACTTTTGCGAATCCATGTTGACTATTCCTGATCACTTTCCCTTCTTCCAAGTGCTTCAAAATGGATTCCTTGAGGATTCCCTCCATGATTTTTCCGGGGACTGAGGTAAGGCTGACCTGTCTGTAGTTCCCTGGATTGTCCTTCCCTTTTTTAAAGATGCGCACTACATTTGCCTTTTTCCAATCATCCAGGATCTTTCCTGATCTCCATGAGTTTTCAAAGATAATGACCAAAGGCTCCGCAATGACATTTGCCAACTCCCTCAGTACCCTCAGATGCATTAAATCAGGGCCCATGGATTTGTGTATGTTTAGCTTTTCCAAATAGTTCCTAACTTGTTCTTTTCCCACCAAGGGCTGTCCACTTTCTTCCCATACTGCGTTGCCTAGTGCATTTGTCTGGGAGCTGACCTTACCTGTGAAGACAGAGGCAAAGAAAGCATTGAGTACTTCAGCTTTTCCCACATCATCTGTCACTAGGTTACCTCCCTCATCCAGTAAGGGCCCCACACCCTCTCTGATCATCCTCTTATTGCTAACATGCCTGTAGAAACCTTTCTTGTTATCCTTCACATCCCTTGCCAGCTGCAATTCCAATTGCGCTTTCGCCTTCCTGATAACTCCCCTGCATTCTCGAGCAATATATTTATACCCCTCCCTAGTCATCAGTCCAAGTTTCCACTTATTGTAAGCTTCCTTTTTATGTTTAAGCTCACCATGGATGTCCCCGGTAAGCCAATCTGGTCGCCTACCATATTTGCTTTTCTTGATGTGCATCGGGATAGTTTCTTCCTGTGCCTTTAATAAGGCTTCTTTAAAATACTGCCAGTTCTCCTGGACTCCTTTCCCCTTCATGTAAGCATCCCAGGGGATCCTGCCCATCAGTTCTGAAGGAGTCAGTCTGCTCTTCTGAAGTCCAGGGTGTGTATTTTACTACTCTCCTTTCTTCCTTTGCTCAGGATCCTGAAATCTACCATCTCATGATCACTGCTTCCCAGGTTGTCACCCACCTCTACTTCCCCTACTAGTTCCTCCCTGTTTGTGAGCAGCAGGTCAAGCTGTGCATGGCCCCTGGTCGGTTCCTTCAGTAGTTGTACCAAGAAGTTATCCCCAACATTCTCCAAAAACTTCCTGGATTGTCTGTGTACTGCTGTATTGGTCTCCCAACAGATGTCAAGGTGATTAAAGTCGCCCATGAGAACCAGGGCCTGCAATCTGGAAGCTTCTCTCAGTTGTCCAAAGAAAGCTTTGTCTACCTCATCCACCTGATCCAGCAGTCTATAGTAGACACCAACCAGAACATCACCCCTGTTGCTTCCACCTCTAAATTTAACCCATAGACTCTCAACAGTCTTTTCTCCCTCTAAGTACTGGAGCTCTGAGCAATCATACTGCTCTCTTATATACAATGCAACTCCTCCTCCTTTTCTCCCCTGCCTGTTCTTCCTGAACAGTTTATACCCTTCCATGATAGTGCTCCAGTCATGCGAGTCATCCCACCAAGTCTCCGTTATTCCAATCAAATCATAGTTCTTTAACTGGGCCAGGGCTTCTAATTCTTCCTGTTTGTTTCCCAGGCTTCTCGCATTGGTGTACAAACACCTTAGATAACTAGTTGATCGCCCTGCCTTCTCCATCCGAATCTGGGGTCCTCCTTTGTTGCTCGTTCCTCCTCATGATTCTTCCTGGTGTCCGACTTCCTCATGTAACTCGGGGCTTTGGTCACCACTCCCCAATGAACCTAGTTTAAAGCCCTCCTCACTAGGTTTGCAAGCCTGCCCGCGAAGATGCTCTTTCCTCTCTTGGTTAGGTGGATCCCATCTCTTCCTAACAATCCTTGTGCCTGGAACAGAGTCCCATGGTCGAAGAAACCAAAGCCCTCTCTCCGACACCATCTGTGCAACCACGCATTTACTTCCTCAATTCGATGATCCCGACCCAGACCTTTTCCTTCAACCAGAAGGATGGACAAGAACACCACTTGCACTGCAAATTCCTTGATCCTTCTTCCCAGCGCTACATAATCTGCTGTGACCCGCTCAAGGTCATTCTTGGCCATATCGTTAATTCCTACATGGAGAAGCAGGAAGGGGCAGTGATCTGAAGGTTTAATCACTTTTGGAAGACTCTCGGTCACATCCTGAATGCAAGCTCCAGGTAAGCAGCACACTTCTCGAGATTGCAGGTCTGAATGGCAGATGGATGACTCAGTCTCTCTTAGGAGGGAGTCCCCGAACACCACCACCCGTCTTCTTTTCGGGGTGGTGGTTGTGGAACCCCCATCCTTAGGACTGTGCATCCCATGCCTTCCGGTAGATGGTGTTCCCTTCTGATTTCTTCCCTGAGAGGTCCCTGCCAAAGCATTCTCCACCGCAATGCCTGTGGAGAGAGCCTGAAAGTGATTATTTACCTCTACAGGAATGGGGGATACCCTAGTTGGCCTTCTCCTTCTAGAGATTACATGGTGCCAGTTTTCTTCCTTGTCCTGTACTGCCCTGACTGGCTCTTCAGCCTGCTGTGGCTGCAGGATTAAACGCTGCCTTCTATTGAGGAAGTCTTCATCCTCTCTGATAGAATGTAGAGTCACTACTTGGGCCTCCAGTCCTCTAATTTTTTCTTCCAAAATGGTGACCAGCTTGCACTTAGTGCAGATGAAATCCCTTCTTTCTTCTGGGAGAAAGACAAACATGGCACATGCTATGCATGTAACAACAGCAGAGCTATCACCATCCATACCTGCCTTCCTTCTGAAAGATTCCTCTATTGTTCTTCAATGCCTTCCTGAAGGGAAGGAGTGTAGTGAAAAGATGTTAAAGAATGGCGAGTGTACCTCACTCCCTTCCCACTCCTCTTCCCAACTCCCTCTCCAAACTCCCTGTTAACCGCTCCTGTTCACAAGCTCCTTGGTTGTTGACTCACTCCTTTATAAAGCCCTGGACTGCCGGATAGCCCCTCCCTCTGATTAAGGCTCAACCAATGAGCAGAAGCTTCTAGATTTCAAACCCTGATTAGAAGCTCACAGCTTCCACCTGCCAGCCACAACACACACTCCATGAGGGGAGGGAGAGGGGGAAGGAAAAAAATCCAACACCCCGCCCCCCAAAAAAATCCCCAGCCAAACACAAGCTCAGCACACAGCAAGAAAAACACAAACACAAACACACATACTACAGACAGACCACTTCCCTTAAGGCTCCTGTATTAGCTTTCTCCTTTATTGGAGAACTCCCTCTCCAAACTCCCTGTTAACAGTTCCTGTTCACAAGCTCCCTGGTCGCTGACTCACTCCTTGTATGTACAATACAAAGTGTTTGCAGGCTCTTATTGCTTTAACAGACTTGCACCTTTGAAGTGCTGAGTGCTTTCAACTCCAATTGACTTCAGTGGTACTCCATCAACATCAGAAACCCTTAATGAAAATAAAGCTTCATAACACCCAAAAAAATGGTCTCCCTTCCATGACACAGATTAGTCTGGGTGTAGATTATTCCTGGAGCAGCACCATGGGGATCCAAAAGGGAATATTGTCAAAAGTAAGTATGTGCCAGCATCCTCCTCTCCCCCATCTGAGGCTTTCCCAAGTGAAGCTGGCTCACACTCAGAGGTCTGGTAGAAGCAGTCCGCAGAAACAGGTTTTCTCAGATTCTGAAGACTTGTATACTGTTGAAAGCCCCAGGCAACTGCCTGTCATTATGACTCCATACCGAGATGCACTGATGATATTTTCTTCTTCTGGACAGATGATCTCAACTCCCTCATACATTTATAATACAACTTCAACCACCACCACTCATCCATGAAACTCTCTAGAATGCTCCTACACCAGTATCAACTTCTTGGATACCATAATCATCTTCAACTTATGGAACCCTACAAACAACTATATATAATAAAAATCCCCATGGATCACCACATTTATCTTCACACATCCAGTAACCACCTCAGACATGCCAAGAAATCTGCTATCTACAGCTAAGCATTCAGACCAAGGGCACTAGAACCTTTGTAGAAGTGGTGGGCCATGGGATACCTTGCCTTTTGTTCTACATTCCCAGCAATGCTATGACAGCCTGTCCCTGCCCTGCACCAGCCTGGAAGAGGTTTCTAGGAGCCAAGACCCTGGACCTCTCTGGGCCCCCACTTGCCTCACCCTTTGCCACGGTTGCCTCTGGGAATTGTAGTTCCCATCGTCCAGTATGGTGGCCAGTAACAGTCTGGAGGTGTTAGCTTGGGCAGGAAGAGATAAGATTTCCTTCCAGCTGCAGGTGGGAAAAATAGACAGGGAAAGAGATGAGCTCTGCAAAGACATGGGCCAAGTCATCCCTTCCCCCTCGTCCCCACTGGGGCTGGAAGCATGCATCTCCTGTCCCTTTTCACCCATAAAGTGTCAGGCTGCTACTAACCACAAACTATGGCAGAAATCTGGGGGGGAATGTTCCTTGGGTCATGCCCTCCCATTCCAGCACCATGGATTCAGGTACCCCGGAATATGCTCCTAGGAGAAAATGCAGTATACATATGGTAACAAACTTAAAACCACCCTCACCAGAAATAAATCTCTACCAGGGAAATAGTTCACCTCATGGAATGAGCCACCCAAATACCCTGACAGAACCTGCTTCAAATACAGAAAAACATCACCCACTGACTGACTGCCCCTAGTTGTCACCCACCACCTCTGAATGGAACCCATGTGGGGTATCATCAAACAACTACAACCCATACTTGATAGGGGCCACATACTGAAAGAACTCTTTCCAAAATCTTTCTTCTGGCCTTCAAACAACCCCCCAACCATATCAATCTCACCATCAGAAACAAGCTCCTCACAGACCTGGACACACCTATTTAAAGTGGCACTAGACTCTTTCATAGCGATAGGTGCAAAACCTGCAGACATATCTTACTTCTACAATGATCGACCCATCCCCTGTGCTCCAAACCACTTTTCAAGATCCATGGATCCAACACATGCTTATCACAACATGTGGCATATCTCATCCAGTGCATCAAATGCCCCAACAACAGCTATGTGTGTGAAACCAGACAATCACCACATTGTTCAGTGAACTCACACAGGAAAATGATAAAAGACAAAAACACCCTATTACCTATGGGGTGAACATTTTTCACCATATTACCATTCCATATCTGACCGGTCAGACCTCATCCTCAAATGAAGCCTGCACAACATCTTCAAAAGATGTGCCTATGAGCTTAAATTCATAACTTTGCTAAACACTAAAAATCATGGACTCAGCAATGACCATAGGTGCTGACTCCATGGGAGCTCCAGGGCTGGAGCATCCATGAAAAAATTAGTAGGTGCTAAGCACTCACTGGTGAGCCTCTCCTCCCCACTTAGTGCCTCCCACCAGCAGGCCCTGCTGATCAGATCGTCCCTATCCCCACCTTCCCCCAGTACCTCCCACATGCCACCATGGCAGCAGGCAGGAGGCACTGAGGGGGAGGAGCAGGAGGCAAGCCTTGGTGATACATGGCCCAAATGCCAGGAGTAGAAGGGACAGGACCAGCCCCTTCTAGTCACTGAGACACTGCCCAGCAGCCCTGTGCTACTGCTGCCTGAGAGAACCTGATGAAGGAGGTGAATCCCACTCCCATCACCAACAGCCAAGTATGGGCAGGGAGCAGAAGCTGCCACTCCCCCGACCAAGCTCTCTCAGGCAACCGCCAGGCAGGGCTGCTGAGCAATGACCAGGAGGGGCTGATGTTAAAAGCAGCTCCCTGCTGCTCCGCACCTGAAGTCCTGCCCACTAAGAAGAGCAGCAAAATGTGTCAGGGAGGAAGGGGTGTGACAGGAGGACAAAGCTCTCTACTCCTCCTGCAGGCACTATGGGGCAGGAAGAACACTGTAACCCCAGGGCTGGGCCACAGGGGAGGACACACATGACCTGCCCTATAGACCATGACCTCCCCACCAGTTGAACATGGGGTGCTCTCAGTGGAGGGGATGGAGCAGGGGTGGGAAGAGGTAGGTAGGAGTAGGGTACTGGGGAAAGAAATGGAGGCAGGTAGGGCCTAGGACAGAGAAGGGGGTCGATCATGCCCTGGGAAATCTGGAAGTCAGCTCTTGTGGGAGCAACGCTTATAACCCAAAAAACTCTCCTTTATCCTGTGACTGCAGAGGAGTTAATTACTCACTTCATCTTGAATCATCTCTTGCAATGTGTTCACAGAGCTCTGTGTTGCTCAACAGCTTCCCTCTTTCACCAGCAGAAGTTGGTCCAATAAAAATCTTCATCCGCCTTGTCTCTCTCATATTTGGAGACCAACATGGTTAAAAAAGACTACAAACATTATTTATAGAAAACTGTTACAGATGAAGACAACACCCAATTCTGTATTTAGGGCATAGCAGCTTCCTGTCCATATACACAATTGGTAATTAGCGCAAGAACAATGTATTTCTCTATGTTCCAACTTAAGCAAATAGGAAAGCCATTTATCTATTCAACTTCAACTCACCACCACCACCAGATCTGCATGTTAACTGTTTAAATGAATCCAGCTCATTGCTTGGTGCATTTGAATAAAGACAAAATTCTCTGAACCCGATTAAATTGGGAGAATGTGCAATAAAAACACAGTGGAGTGCATGGCCATAGTGAGGCATTCAGATGACTTATCTATACTAGTACATGGTAAGTGTGGGATGATGGCATCACACAGAGATGCAAAAACAGACCCAATAGTGCATGGGTTAAGTGAGATGTCCACAGACTTCAGGCCGAGTAACATGACACAAGGCTTGGTGTTACAGTGTCACATACAGTACATATGGTAGGCCCTTTACAATCATGTAAGGAAACAGACCCAAAAGACTATACGTTTTAAGGCCCTGCTCCTGTCAGCAGATCTTTGCAGGTGCACTTCTACACCTGCATGGAGCCTGCTGAGGGACGCCAGGGAGGAGCCCTGATGTCACTGTAGCCCTGTAGTGATGTGCCTGCATAGACTGGCTTGCAGGCTCAACTCACAGGCAAGCGCAGTGAGACGGAAGGAACACAATGTGAGTTTTTATATTAATATAATTTAATCCCTGCCCTCAACCATTCTTTTACTCCCCCTCCAGCCCCATTATATGATATTGTGAATTTGGAGCAGGGGCAAGCAGGGACATATGCCTCCCATAACTGCAGCCACCAGCCCTCTGCCCCAGGGTACCCCAGCTCGGGGGTCTCCCCAGCCCTCCCAGCCCCTGAGCGCTGGGCAGGCAGTGTGGCCTCAGCCCAGAGCCAATGCACAGTAGAAGACAAGAGTTGCTGAGTGGGAAGTGGGGGGAGGGGTCTAGAAGGCAGAGCATGGGTAGGACCATGCCTGGCTGTTTGGGGAGACTCAGCCTCCCCTCGCCTATGGTACCTGCCCGTGCAAGACACTACAAAAGAGTTGCACTAGCAAATTGTCTTTATGAGTTTGACCCATGAGTTGGCATCCATTCCCTCTTCCCCCCTTCCCCCCCATCACCACTGCTGCCAGAGGAAATGGGAAGCAGCGGGGGAATGAGAGCTGTTGGGGGTACTGGCTACAGTCACTGCAGGCGTTGTCAAGGGTTTGGGAAACATAACTCACTATTCTCATGCCACACAAACTGCAAGTGGAGGATGAATATATAGGGAGAAAATGGGGATGCTGACAGCAAAGCAAGGGACCAAAATAAAGCAGAGGGAGAGAGAGAGACTGAGAAAGGGCAGAATTGGAATAAGGGCACACGGTGGGTTTGAAGTTGCTGCTGGTGAGGGGAGTTGATTTTGAAGGACTCTGCTTAGTCTCCATTTCAGAATCATTTGGAGACCTGAAAAAATATTGTTCACTGTTTTCCTGCAGAACTGTCCTTCTTTGACCATGAAATGGAGATTTGTCTTTCCAGCAAGGTTCAAAACAGCCACTGAAATACTAATGAGGGTTCTTTCTTCTGCCTTTCAGCTCACAACCCCAAATTTCCCAGTCGTGGTCAAGCTGGGACATGCTCATGCTGGAATGGGGAAGGTAAGGAAAAGCCATTTTAGATCCCTATATACAGACATGTAAACTTACAGATATCTATTGTGTACTTTCACTATGGTTACATAACCTGCCACCAGCTGGGTAAGGAAAGTGTTAAGTTAAAGGGAATCTGCCATAGCTAATCCAAGATGCATTCACTGCCAGTGTGGAAGGAAGTGGCCTTCAGCTGTGGCTCATTAAGAGGCAAGCCTATATAGGGTATGTATGTGCAGGTGCTGTTGGGTTGGGGGGTGCTGTGCTGTGCTGTGCTGTGCTGTGCTGTGCTGTGCTGTGCTGTGCTGTGCTGTGCTGTGCTGTGCTGTGCTGTGCTGTGCTGTGCTGTGCTGTGCTGTGCTGTGCTGTGCTGGTTAGAGAAGGAGCCAACAGGCTGTTCATTTTTGTGCTTTCTGAAAAGAAAAAAATATCATTCTTTATTAAACACCTGCAAAGTGCTGCTAGTCAGTGCATCAGGGAGCTTACAATCTCCCACTGTCTCCATACAAATGAGGGAGCAGCAACACTGATCTTCTTGACCCTGTTATTGTTATTTGACTCTATCAAATGGAAGCCCTTTAGTTATTTTCTGTCCCCACTAAAGGGAACCAGAGCAGTTTAACTGGGCCTCTGCCTAGTTTCCTGCCAAGAGAGGAATCCTGAAAAACTCTTCCCTGTTGCCCAAAAGAACCTGTTTGTTTTTCCCAGGCTCTCTGGGATGCTTTAGCAAATTAGCAACTTCTGTTCTGAGGGAGGGAAAGGTGGCAGTAACCCTTTTAGACAAACACACTCACAATGCATGTTGTATCTTTCAGAGTCACCCGCTCCCTCAGTTTGTCACATATACCATTGTATCAAGGCATCCTATGTATGTCCAGAATATAATTTGTTCAGAGTTAAGGACGCTACTATCTCCTGTTTTTCATTTGGGTTCCTATAAAAGCTGAAGAAGAATTATTAGAAATATCCTAGTGTAAATTTTTCACTAGAACAAACAAGCCTTTTTTTTTCTCTTAGTATCATCTTTTTGGCTGAACAAAAAACTGTATAACTCAGAGGCACTGAGAAAGGGAGAGTGAAGTCTGCTCAACAGCCTTAGCGAAGCACCAGCTATCTTTTTGCTCATGCAGTAGAGATTAATGGCTTTAGTCCCTAAAGTTCCAGGTTCAATCCCTCCTGCTGATTTAGTACAGCTTGTAGGCCTGGGCCCAGGGAAACAAAATTATCTAAATTCCTGTCTTTCAAATGGAAACTCATTATAATTTTCCAGTGGCCCAAGTGCTCTGTCTGTGGTTGCCAAAAAGGAAGCTGACTATAGTCCCAAGGCAACTGCTAGAGTGAAGTTCGTCATCAAAGAACATGTATTTAAATAAAGAGGAAAACTAAATTAAATTAGTTTAGGTTTGTGTTTTAAACCAATATAGCTGTTAGTCTGTACCATACTCTAATGCAATAACAAGCATCGTGTACCCACTGAATGTGGACTTGTGAACTTTTTGGCCAGGGAAATCCAATCAGAACAAACCAAAAGATGTTACTTTTCACCTAAGCAAAGGTTTCCAGCACCCTTGGGCAGGGTGGGTATCTCAGGTAAACTGCACCTGGACTTCCCTCATTGCTGTTCTGTCACATCTGTTATGTTGGCCTTAAATGAGTCACACTCAGAAGCTGCCTTGTGAGTTCACATGGATGACATGCCCCAGAATACTGCTGAATTCCCAGCAGGGAGCTGAGCATGTGTCATCTATATCAGACCTCAGCTCTTTGTTATCCCCTTATTCTTTACTAAGATTGTGTGCTGTTGCTGGCAGTAATATAAGAGGTTTACCAAATAACACATCAGTGCAAAACCATATGGAATAGCACAAAGGGGTTACATAAAAACTAGTTACAAATGGAAAGAGACTGTGTAGAGGCAGGATGATATGAAACACCCCAAAGCTATGGGGCTGTTCAGAGCCCAAGATTTAGATTAGTCCATTTTGAAGTTAGGGTATGTCTACACTACCACCCTAGTTCGAACTAGGGTGGTTAATGTAGGCATTCGAAGTTGCAAATGAAGCCCGGGATTTAAATATCCCGGGCTTCATTTACATCTTCCCGGGCGGGCGCCATTTTTAAATCCCCTTAGGTCGAACTCCGTGCCCGCGGCTACACGCGGCACGGAGTAGGTAGTTTGAATTAGGATCTCTAATTTGAACTACCGTTACTCCTCATGGAACGAGGTGTACCGGTAGTTCGAATTAGAGATCCTAATTCGAACTACCAACTCCGTGCCGCGTGTAGCCGCGGGCACGGAGTTCGACCTAAGGGGATTTAAAAATGGCGCCCGCCCGGGAAGATGCAAATGAAGCCCGGGATATTTAAATCCCGGGCTTCATTTGCAATTTCGAATGCCTACATTAACCACCCTAGTTCGAACTAGGGTGGTAGTGTAGACATACCCTTAGAGACTACTTGCAACTGATTTTCAGTTCCACCCAAGTTATGAGGCATTTGAACCCTGAATTTTGTTTTGGGCCCTCATCCAGCTCAAAGCAACCTGAAGGAAAATTCAAATTCAATTAAACAGACCTACTAAAGTCACAGAAATTGCAGAACCAAAGAAAAGGAAGAGAGAAAATGAAGAGACAATAGAAACCTAGTGCACTCAAATGGCAAGAACTTTGACCAAAAAGATGCCCTTTAAAATTATGGTAATACAGCCGAGGTGAGGCTGCCTGAAAGGAACTACAGAAATGGAGATTAACAGAGCTAAGGAGACAGTTGAAGAACTTGTTACAATAATCAAACATTTTTACAAGCAACTCAGAAGTGGGCTGCTTACAGGAGAGTTAGTGGGTCATTTTGGCCACCATAGTGTAAAAGAAGAAATTAGAGAAAACCAGGAGATTGCAGGGAGCTAAATTATTCCTCTGCCTTGGTTTTTACCACAGAAGAGGATGCACCAAGATAACAGCCTGTGAGGATGTTCTTTAGCAGTGAAATGTAGGCACTATCAGAGATAGCGTTTTGTTTTGAAAGAGGTTTGTGAGCCACTCAATGAATTAATTTTCAGTAAATCACCTGGTGGCTGGTATTTGTGCAAAAGTGCTGAAGAAACTAAAGGCCAAAGTATTAAACTACTGGCAAACGTATATATTTCCATAGTCCCTGGACACCCATCATGAATACGAACGACCTTGTTGTGCTTGTATCAAAAACAATTACTAAAGTAAAAGACTTGAGTATACTCACATGTTTAACAGGTGCTAACAGTGTTCTTTCTCAGTAAGAAAAATAGTTAAGAAAATCATTGTTTGAAAAGTGCTAAAATGTCATTAAAAGCAGCGAGGAGTCCTGTGGCACCTTATAGACTAACAGAAGTGTTGGAGCATAAGCTTTCATGGGCAAAGACCCACTTCGTCAAATGCACGCATCTGACGAAGTGGGTCTTTGCCCACGAAAGCTTATGCTCCAATACTTCTGTTAGTCTATAAGGTGCCACAGGACTCCTCGCCACTTTTGCAGATTCAGACTAACACGGCTACCCCTCTGATACTAAAATCTCATTAGTAAGGGAAAGCATTGTGTTATAAAGAAACGAGCAAAGGGACAAGAGTTAGTTAATCCAGCTTAGTTGCTTTTGTATTTATATTGCAGTTTGAGGTAGGAGCTTTAATTATTGACTTTGGCCCATTCTGCTAGCTCCTGTATAAACACAGAAAAAAAAGACGGTCCCTGCCCCGGAGGTTTCAGCCACTGGTTCACAATGTGGCTTTGAGCAAGTCATTTTGCTTCTCTTCTTCAATGTCTCCATCTGTTAAAAACAAAAACAACAACAAAAACCCTGGGAATAACAATACTTACCAGTCATTGATGTTATCAGGGTTACTTGGTTAGTATTTCTAAATCCCATAAAGTTCTGTATAAATTCTAAATGTTTATTATTTTATTATAAAACACTGGCATGAGGATTATATAATAAACGGTCCTTCACATTTGTGTATCCTTCATTTTCACAAGCCCTAAATTCACCCACAATATTTGGAAGGAAGGGCCAAGAAATTATCCCCAAAACAGAAAATAAAACATAACTAAAACAGGACATGGGAGGAATCAGGAATCAGCTCTGTTGGCATTTCTGACACTCAAGGAGTAGCCATCAGCATTTATGATCAAAACCAAAGACTTCATAAACTCAGTGGTAGCAAGAATTGTCAAGAGCTAATACACTGTGTGTAAGGTCAGAGTGGAAAGGAAGAACTGTAATAAAACTTCATTTGGAATTTCCATTAACAAATCCAAGAACAAGAGATTTCCAAATGGCTCAGACAGGGAAGAGGAGCATTCTTCAATGAGACACCGGAGCCACAGTCAAACCCACATCTACACTATAGACCCGCACATACACCCATTGCCATAATTGCCTTGTGTTCCTCTCCAGAAAATGAGGCCACCACCTTAACCTCATGAGCAGCTGCCTACTCGCTGTGTTGAGCTGTCACACTAAGTTTGCACCAACTGGTTCCATGCACTGTTAGGCTTGCCAGATGCTTTCACCAAAAATCCCGAACATGGCAAAAAAAATCCTTGCTGAGCATCTGTGTTTTTTACCAGACAGGGGTCAGAAAAAACGGACTGTCCGGGTGAAAACTGGACACCTGGCAATCCTATGCACTGCTTGTGCAACTGCTGTGTCAAAAGTGTTGAATATCTAAGGTGTTCCATTGAATTGTTGTAGAGGAACCTTTTCAGTGCTGCTTTTAGGTGGGCAAAGGATCAACAATAACAGAGGACTCTTCCAAACAGCCATGGATGGAATCTCCTTACAGGAGATGTCTTCCCAAGAACAGAATTAAGGCAGTGAGCACTCAGTTACAAATGGAGACATTTGCCAATTCAGGGTATGATGCTGTCTGAGCCAATTGCTGCCCTGGCTTGATATGGACAAATGTCACTCTTGAGAAGCAAGGGAGTATGTGAAGAGATTTTCTTTCTTTCTTTCTTTCTTTCTTTCTTTCTTTCTCCCTCCAGATGACACTGTCCCTGAGCCTACTGGAAATAAGCACTGAGTGTGTGAATATCTCCCAGCTGTCTAGTACCATAACCCTGAAATGCCCCGGGAATAGAGCTCAGTACTGCAAATTCACTCAGAAAGCCTCTTTGCATCTCCCCGAGCAGACCATGCGAAGGAGACAAGTGCCAAATTTATCTATACAGAAGAGAAACAGCACATATTTATGCAACATTCATATATATACACCTCTCTAATTAGACCAATTTAAGAGCCACTTCAGATCCAAGTCAGCCCCATAATTATGAAAACATCCTCCCAATACTGATCACTGTTCGGATGAATTTATTGCATTGCAGAAGAAAAGCTTGTTGTTCATAATACTGTGGTTAGAGTTATTTTTCTCTTATGGGATGGGAAGGATTTCTTTTTTAGTTTAAATATAGCACAAACTAAACAGAGCCACTATGTAATGTAAAAATACCGTGGGCCTTTTATCAGGAAAGTTGACTCGTCACCTTGTCTCTCCAGGAACTGGAAATAGAACTTTCTAAAAATGAGAGCTTTGAAAATCCAGTGTGTTAAGAGGAAGGAAAAAGAGCAAAAGTCACCCTAGTTTGTCAAGAGACAAATATTTTCCTAAATGAGGAACAAATAATAATTTAATATGTAACATTCACAGCAGCATAATCCAGTCATTGCAGTCTCTCTGACTCACGAGTCAGGAGATACCACCCATCTTGAAAATAGCAGGCACATCCCAGTCTTTAAAAATGGCTCTGGTGCCTATCGCTGGACACAGAGAGCTGTGTCTGATCCAGCACATATAGCCTGCATTTGGGATTGCTGAAACCTGCGGTGAAGGCTGGCCTTCAGCTAGAGATGCTGTGAAGGAAGCTGTGTAGCCTAGTTTATTATTGACTGTAAAGCGAAGATTGAGGGCACTAGGAAAATTCAGAGTAATTTTATGAATTATTATCCATTGTCATTATTGTTATTTATTATGAGGTGACCCCAGCAATGTGCAAGACAGTTCCAAATTTAGGATACGTCCACCTGGCACACTTATTTTGAAATAAGCTATTCTGGAAGAAATACTCCGAAATAGCTTAGTTCAAAATAGCACATCTACATGACAGGGAAGCCTCAAAATTAGTCCGAGGCAGCCTTCCCTAATGTGGACGCACTACCACGATTTAGAGCCCCAGGAGGCACTGGGGAGTAATTACTTTGAATGGCCCTGGCGAGGAGCTATTTCAAAATAGCAGGAGTGGAGCGGTCCACACTACTGCTATTCACAAATAGCTATTTTGGAATAGGTGTTATTCCTCATGGAATGAGGTTTACAGAAGTCGGAAAAAGCTGTCCGTTATTTCGAATTTATTTTGGAATAGCAGAATTGCTGCATAGGTGCTCACATTGTTATTTCGGAATAATGGCCGTTATTCCAAAATAACGCTGCTGTGTAGATGCATGCTTAGTGTGAAGGTTAGATCTGCTGCTGCCTGAAATGGAGGGTGGGTTTGTGGAGAGAGAAGGAGTCTAAGGAAGTCTTCTGAGAATAGCTATTCTTGTGGATCAATTCTCCCAATATGGCATAAACCTTCTGAGAATTAGTGAGATGTTTGCCCTTTGAAGTGGAGGAACGATCCTAAGCTCTTTTGGGGTTGCATGACTACCATCATTTGCAGTGGAAATCTCATGAAAACAGATCGTAAGATTTCTGTCATCTATTCGTCTATTTATTACAAGCCCATTGCTTCACATTTGTGTGCCTATCCAATGCAGCCTTCAGCTGATATTTTTTATCTGAACCCTAGTCTAAACTCAACATGGACACAGAAGAGCCCATCTAGATGAGCCCATCTCATCAGACCATCTAGAATAGAAAGTGGGTTTAAAGTGTGGAACAGAATAAATTTTGGGTCACAAATAGAAATCAAATGCACCCTTCCCTCTTGTAAAGAACTACTGCAATAATAATGTACCTGGCTGACAGATTTTTTGCTTGTGTGGCCACATGCCTAGTGAAAGCGGAAGAGGAATATGACTGGGTGTTTGCAGTGATCGGCTTGGAGACAAGAGACGATGTTATGACCCTGAGTCTCTGGAATCCATGGCCACTTCGGAAATATAAGCATGGAAATGGGAGTAAGGGAACACTACGCCTGGAAATTGGAGCTGGGACATAGAGGGGGTCAATGCCCCTAGTTGCAAGGACCATGTGTTCTGACTCTTTGATGCCATAAAGTTTTCTGGGTGATTGAAATACAGTGCTGATTTTTTCGGCTCCCTAGATCATTTGAAATCCTGCTTTTCAGGAAGGCTATATTCACAGTTCTCTGCTTGTACAAGGGATGTAACATCACCAGGTATGTCAACACTGCAATTAAAAACCCGCCCATGCCAGCTAACTTGGACTAAAGGGCTATTTAATTATGGAGTAGACACTTTGGCTCAGGCTGGAGCCCAAGCTCTGGAACCCTGCAAAGGATATACTATAATTAAACAGTTCCTTAGCCAAACCTCCCAAGCTCTAGTCAAATGGCACAGTTGTGGGTGTCTAATTGCAGTATAAATATAAACTTAAAAGAGATAATACAGGATCTTTTTCTCCAGTTCACAGTGGAAGTGAATTAACTGAATTAAGGTCATTTTAATTCTGAATGAGAGTGTCCACACAGGGGTTTAATGCAGATTAACTAATCTACTTCAAATGAACTCCTTTAGTTAATTCAGATTAATTTTACTGAGTGTCCATCCCCATGTAGACAAGCCCTCATTATCTGGCAGGCAGGGAATACTAGCCCCTGTTCACACTTCAATGGCCAGTAAAGGAGTTCCATTGACAGGCTATGAAGATGCAGTCCCTCCCCAAAGGATTTGTGGCTACTATGGGTGTACATCCTCAAAGGTCCTGCTGAGCTCCCCAATTCACTACAGTAATAAGAGCTGCATCAGTATTAAGTTATATCAGTGCCAGAGGAGGATGTGTTTCAGGGAATCTTCAGACCTCAGCAGGGAGCCTTCTCACTCAGAAAGACATTTGTCAACCCTCCCTGGCCAGATCTCTTCACAACAGGTCGGCAAAATTCCACAGCAAATAGCAGTTGATGGCTTTAGAATTAATCCATTACTGATCAAACAAGCAGCGCAGCTTTGCAAATAGACTGATGTCACTTAGTGTTTGCACTCATTTACACAATGAAAGGGACATTGAGTTTATCCATATTAGGATGCAGGTTTATCCAGATATTAGGATGCAGAAGAGAACAATGGTTCCTGTTAATTTTTTTTCTAGCTTCCTTTGCCTCTTTTTCAAACACTTCCCCCTCCCCCAAACTCATAACAACATTTTAAAAGCTACAAAATTACCCACCAGCTAAGTGGAATGTCAAGTATTCCTCTTGAGTGTGTTTGACTCATTAGTGACGCATTCCTGCACCATCACCCCAGTGTCACAATGCATCCAGGCTGGCTGAACTGGGACTTGAACTTTCTGTCTTTAAAATAATGGGTATTTTATTGGGCTCTAATAGTGACATAAAAAGAGTTAAAAGGGGAGAGAAAGTAAATATAAAATATGTAAAAGAAGGACCTTAATAAAGTAGTAGAACTGATAAATAAGATAGGAAAATCAATCTATCTAATTAGATTGTAACTATTTACCTGTTTTAAAGCTAATAATTGTACCTGGACTAAATAAACTTCACCCTGAGCCAAGATATCCTATTGAAATGACCTTGGCTAGGTCAGAAAATTGACAAAATATGTTTTTTCTTTGGGATTTGTGCCTGTTGGGAAAGAAGGAACAAAGCCACTTATTAGGAGGCATTCTGGGGATTCCCTTATCTATAAAAACTCTGAGAATTCCGTAGGAAGGTTAATTGAATCCAAGAGTTGGCTCAGGAAACACAGACATCTGGGGAGATGATTTCCTATAACCTCTAAAAAGAATCACTCTAAATCACTGCTTGTTCTTGTGTAGCATTGTTAGAGGATTCTTCTTCGGCTTTTGTTGCTTTAGTTCATTACTTTGAGTTCCTGTTAAAATCCCTGTGTATTTTTC
The DNA here is from genome assembly GCA_032595735.1 of Pelochelys cantorii. NCBI lineage: Eukaryota > Metazoa > Chordata > Testudines > Trionychidae > Pelochelys > Pelochelys cantorii. The sequence continues at coordinate 251,514,204 of CM064326.1, read as the reverse complement.
TTTTTAACCAATGAGTTGAATGAATATTTTGTGGTCTTTTGGAAAATCACCTTCTGGTATCATAGCCTTCTGTCTTGCACAGCATGGGAGATAGTTCACCCCCTTTCTGCTGTATCCCAGATTTCTGAGCAGGAGTCCAGGTGGTTGGGAGAAGAGAGAGCACATGGCCTGATTCTCGCTGTCATAGGAAATCCTTCCCTCTTTTCCACCTCAGTGGCAAACATTACTTGACTGTAAAATGCAGTCATTTCAGCTTGAGCTCAGAAAGACCTTCTGTACTGCCAAGCATAGTTTGTTTTGGAGCCCATAAGAGTCACTGCTCCAAATAGGTCATTATATAATGGCGTTTTTTCTAGTGCCTATTTTCTGCTGGTATTTTTCTATTGCCAAAAGGTTTAGGAGAATACAGTATGTGGTAATTTAGTGCATTGCCTGCTCAATATGGTTACTTCGAGAAGCATCTCATCAGTGAGGGACTAACTCATCTCACATCATTTGTCCAGGCTCTAGTGTTCTCTGTGTAAAAATATTGACCAACAAAAAGGCCTCTAGATTCCCCAAGAGGGTATGACCATTTCTCAAAACTTGAGCTCTACTCCTGAACTAGGGTTGCCAGATGGTTTAACCAAACATACCGAACGCCCCCTCCCCCCCCCCAGCCAAATAAACCACCAGGGAAAAAATTCTGTTGAGAAAAAAAAGGGGGGTGACCAAAGTTGTTAAGGAAAAAAAATTTTAAAAACAGTGTGCCCCCCTTAAAAAACACTTTTGAGGCTTTTTGGCCCTAACAGGCTGTCGGCGGCTGCCTGCCATCTTGCCTCCCTGCGCTGGGCCGGACAGCTCCCCTATGGAACCCAGTAAGCACCCAGGATTTTCACCTCTTGGCTGGGAAAAAATCAGAAAATACCGGACATTTTAGGTGTCCGGTATTTTCTGAAATTTTTTACCGGACAGGAGGCAAAAATACCAGACTGTCTGGTTCAGTACTGGACACCTGGCAACCCTATCGTGAACTATCAGAATACTCTCCAGATCAAACCTCAACTGAGCACTTTCATCACAACCTCACCCCTATTTTCCATTGCTGCGGGGAGTGACTGAGCAATTTGCTCAGCATAGCTCAAATTTAAAATTGAACTACAAAGCATGAAGAAAGTCTGTCCCTCCTTTATGATGGTTAATGATGACAATGTGCTTTTTATTTTTAATTCTGCCTGATTATTGAGTCCTCCCTTCACTCTTTTTCTCTGGAAGACATAAATAATTATGCCACAAAATTGCACTTCTCCTCCACCCCGCAGAGGAGAAAGAGGATAATCAGCATTTAGCAAAATGATGGAAGTTAAGAACTCACATCCTTGTGACACTATTTTAAATAATTTATATAGAAACAGTCAAGGGGAAAACCAGTTTTGCAATCAACCTTCACCTTAGCGCTTCTGGTACTTAAGAATTACCTAAATAGGTACCTCACCTAAGTAAGAGAGAATTTCAAAGCTAGAATGTGACGTCATTTTTGGTTATTGTTTGGAACTTACAAACACTAATATAAATGAAAAAACACACCAATTGCAGGTTAGCAACAAACTCATCATTGTTCTTCTACTTTAACAAATAGGGAGGAACTGGTTGAGAATTTGAAAGTGGAAGGCAGCTTGGGTGAAAGTGATCATGAAATCATAGAGTTCACAATTCTAAGGAAGGGTAGAAGGGAGAACAGCAAAATAGAGACAATGGATTTCAGGAAGGCGGATTTTGGTAAGCTCAGAGAGCTGATAGGTAAGGTCCCATGGGAATCAAGACTGAGGGGAAAAACAACTGAGGAGAGTTGGCAGTTTTTCAAAGGGACATTGTTAAGGGCCCGAAAGCAAGCTATTCTGCTGCATAGGAAAGATAGAAAATATGGCAAAAGATCACCTTGGCTTAACCACGAGATCTGGCATGATCTAAAAATAAAAAAGGAGTCATATATAAAAAATGGAAACTAGGACAAATTACAAAGGATAAATATAGGCAAACAACACAGGAAGGCAGGGGCAAGATTAGAAAGGCAAAGGCACAAAATGAGCTCAAACTAGCTACAGGAATAAAGGGAAACAAAAAGACTTTTTATAAATACATTAGAAGCAAAAGGAAGACCAAGGACAGGGTAGGCCCACTGCTCAGTGAGGAGGGAGAAAAAGTAACAGGAAACTTGGAAATGGCAGAGATGCTTAATGACTTCTTTGTTTCAGTCTTCACCGAGAAGTCTGATGAAGGAATGCCTAACATAGTGAATGCTAGTGGGAAGGGAGTAGGTTTAGAAGATAAAATAAAAAAAGAACAAGTTAAAAATCGCTTAGAAAAGTTAGATGCCTTCAAGTCACCAGGGCCTGATGAAACGCATCCTAGAATACTCAAGGAGCTGATAGAGGAGGTATCTGAGCCTCTAGCTATCATCTTTGGAAAATCATGGGGGACAGGAGAGATTCCAGAAGACTGGAAAAGGGCAAATATAGTGCAAATCTATAAAAAGGGAAATAAGAACAACCCAGGAAACTACAAACCAGTTAGTTTAACTTCTGTGCCAGGGAACATAATGGAGCAAGTAATTAAGGAAATCATCTGCAAACACTTGGAAGGTGGTAAGGGTGATAGGGAACAGCCAGCATGGATTTGTAAAGAACAAATCATGTCAAACCAATCTGATAGCTTTCTTTGATAGGATAACGAGTCTTGTGGATAAGGCAGAAGCGGTGGATGTGGTATACCTAGACTTTAGTAAGGCATTTAATACGGTCTCACATGATAGTCTTATCAATAAACTAGGCAAATACAACTTAGATGGGGCTACTATAAGGTGGGTGCATAACTGGCTGGATACTCAGAGAGTAGTTATTAATGGTTCTCAATCCTTCTGGGAAGGTATAACAAGTGGGGTTCCGCAGGGGTCTGTTTTGGGACTGGCTCTGTTCAATATCTTCATCAACTATTTAGATATTGGCATTGAAAGTACACTTATTAAGTTTGCAGATGATACCAAGCTGGGAGGGGTTGCAAATGCTTTGGAGGATAGGGTCATAATTCAAAATCAGTTTCACACATACAGAATGAGAAGCAACTGTCTAGGAAGGAGTACGGCAGAAAGGAATCTAGGGGTTATAGTGGACCACAAGCTAAATATGAGTCAACTGTGTGATGCTGTTGCAAAAAAAGCAAACATGATTCTGGAATGCATTAACAGGTGTGTTGTAAGCAAGACATGAGAAGTCATTCTTCCGCTCTACTCTGCGCTGATTAGGCCTCAGTTGGAATATTGTGTCCAGTTCTGGGCACCGTATTTCAAGAAAGATGTGGAGAAATTGGAGAGGGTCCAGAGAAGAGCAACAAGAATGACTAAAGGTCTAGAGAACATGACCTATGAAGGAAGGCTGAAAGAACTGGGTTTGTTTAGTTTGGAAAAGAGAAGATTGAGGGGGGACATGATAGCAGTTTTCAAGTATCTAAAAGGGTGTTACAAGGAGGAGGGAGAAAAATTGTTCTCCTTGGCCTCCAAGGATAGGACAAGAAGCAATGGGCTCAAACTGCAGCAAGGGAGGTTTAGGTTGGACATTAGGAAAAACTTCCTAACTGTCAGAGTGATTAAACACTGGAATAAATTGCCCAGGGAGGTTGTGGAATCTCCATCTCTGGAGATATTTAAGAGCAGGTTAGATAGACATCTATCAGGCATGGTCTAGACAGTACTGGGTCCTGCCATGAGGGCAGGGTACTGGACTCGATGACCTCTCGAGGTCCCTTCCAGTCCTAGTATTCTATGATTCTATGATACTTTCATACTCAGGATGGTTACTGCTTTCCCATGGTTTTAGGTAGACATTTAGAATAGCTCATTCATTCTTAATAAAGAGACACCAACCATCAATGCATGTTCCCTTCAGACTGGTTTACATAGACTGTGGCCTTTTCACACATCTATGGATTTAGTTTGTAAACTCTTGAAGGCAGGAACCATTTTTTTGTTCAATGTTTGTACAGTGCCTTGCACAATGGAGTCCTGATCCTTGATTGAGGCCTCTGGATGATGCTACAATACAAATAATAAATAATAAAGCACAATTAAAATCACATTTTGCTCTGATCCTATAATGTAGACCTGCTTAAATTAACACATCCATCTCCACACACTACCATCTGGCGGGGGGGTTCAATTGGCTAGGTTGTGCTGATGACCCAGAGTAGATTTTTTACAATGTATGTTACTAACGGCTGAGTTTGGTGACATGAAGGTAGTGACATTGTCTGGGATGAGTTGGTCGGTTGTTTTTTTTCCTCTCAGTATTCGGAGACTTCAGGATTTTTTTTCTCTACCCTTCTTAGTGGCTCTTGGCAGACAGCTGATCATCCTCTATGCTTAGTGATTCCTTTTTTCCAGAATTTCTTTTTTTAAAGTTTCAGTGTATTTCCAGTAAATATATAACACTCTGAAAAGTAATAACGCTCTGAAAAGCTAATTTCCCAGGAAATTTGCGGCCCTTTGGGTATAGCCCTCAAGCCCCTGAGCATCACACTAACTCCTTCCCTCTACACCTCTAGCCAGCCTCCCCCGCATACACTCCCATGACCTCTGGCTTGCCTTGCCTGCAATATGTGGTCTCCCCTAGGAACATCATCCTCATAGGGCTTTTGTTCTATATGCGTCTAGCCTGGAGTCCTGTGCCAGGTGTTAGTGGAAAACTAGATAAGGGCAATGTGAGCTGCTAGCAATCTGGAGATCAGGAGTGGCAAAAAATAAAATAAAATAAAATTCATCTCACTACTTTATTTTCTGGTATAAATGGCTATTTCGCGGTCATTCCTGGTTTTCTTTTCTCATCTGACCATTAGTGGTAAATAATAGAGCAAGGGTAATTTAGAGTTGGAATTAAGTTATGCTACAAATATATAACCAGTGCCTTTTTGGAGCATTCCAGCTGTGTAACTATCATGATGAAGCCTTCTGAGGAAAGCCCCATGGGACCCATTAATCATAATTATATGTTCTCATTACTGATCCCCAAGGGCTTGTACATCAAGGAAAGAGACATTCCAGTTACCTAGATATGTCCAAGGTTTGCCTTGGTGAAGCATCCTTCTACCTACTTCTGTCTATTCTTCAATTTCACTCTCCTTATTGTTTAATTACCATTGTACTCTGCTGTTCATCCACTGAGATGACCCCTCCTCACAGATATTCCTGTTCCTTTTGTGCTCGGCACTCGTTGGCTGGATTTCTGCAATGGAAGGTAAAAGTTGAGAACCAGTATGACTTCCAGGACATGGCCAGCATAGTAGCCATGGCAAAAACCTACGCCACCACCGAGACCTTCATCGACTCCAAGTACGATATCCGAATCCAGAAAATCGGCAACAATTACAAAGCTTACATGTGAGTGTGTGGTCTCATGGCTGGGCTGGGAATGGACTGTGGGGGACTATACGTGGACAGAGATATTTTTATGAATGTGGTTTAGTGTCTGCTTTGTTCTGGAATAGGTGGCTGATTTAAGTTCCTTGAAGAATAATCCTGGTGTGTTTTCACCTCTCCCCTATGCTGATCCCTGTGGCCACAGATAGCCCCTCCATAACTTAGTGCCTTGTTCCCAGGCTGTAAATCTATCTCTACCTGTTTTCACCAGCTTTGGACAGGTACCAAGAGATAAGATTTACTCCCCTATCATTGCAGTAGCTTGCCTTCCCCCATCTCTCATATCCATTTAGTCAAATCCTCCATCTCTCAGCCCCCTCTAGTGGGAACAGTAAAAACAATTTTTCAGTCTCAAGTGAAATATTAAAAACAAGGTGGCTGGGGCAGCCTATGTTGCCACTTCACGTGTGCCACTTTGGTACATGCCAGAGACAACCCATGGCGTTTTCCTGGGTTACTGATCTGCACCTACCTTCTCCTTTACCCCCCTTCCCCACATCGAGGAAATTACTCATTACACTGCAATGAGATAACACCACCACAGTAAGAACCTGCCACTGAAATGGGGTGGTGCTAGATTATTATTATTTTATCATTTGTTTTTAATTATTGTCATTTGTGTTGGGGTAATGCCTAGAAGCCCTAGTCATGGATCATGACCCCGTTGTATAAACACAGAACAAAAAGGCAGTCTTTGCCCCTGACAATTTGCAGTCTAAAGTGGGTACAGACAGACTGAAGGAGGAGAACAAGGAAGCAATGAGTAATACTGGTCAGCATGACATGCAGTGATCTCAGTGCACCAGCTGCTTAACCCTTGTCAAGTTTTTTGTAGTCATCCTGATAAAGGAGAGTTTGGAGAAGAAATGTGAAGGTAAATACTGTATTAGTTTTGCAGGTGATTACCAGGAACTTCTCCCATGTGTTGGGGACAGTATGGGTAGGATCATAGAACTGGAAGGGACCTTGAGAGGTCATCGAGTCCAGTCCCCATCACAAAAAGGTGCTTGCTTGAACAATTAACTGGGGGAAAGAAATCTGGAATCATGGATCAAACAGAGATAGGAGCTGACATCTTGAGTTAGAGGGATTAATATGGGCACAAAGCACAAAGGGTAGGTGAGGACTGCAAGAGCTCCTAAGATGGACACAGAGCATTGTATGCTGGGAGTGTAATCTCCCCAGTGGCAACTCCAGAATGAAGAGAAGCACCCTCAAGTTCCATGCCACTTTTGGACCCCTTCCCAACTAAGACCATGTACATGTCTTAGAATGGCTAACTTGTCTGTCATGATAACTGTAGAAATAGTGAAAGGGTCAGAAAAGTGGAAACTAGTGAATTTACTACATGCTCTTCGCAGAAATTAAAAAGCACCCATCCCAAACTCTAGTAGTATTTTGACATCAATTAAAAATGAAGTTGTATAAATAAATCAGTTAATTTCTCATCGCACCAAAAAAAACTGACCAAAAAAAGGCAAACAATCTGGAAAATCCAGAAATACCAGCCCTTATGAAGCTGCAGTATTCTAGAGAAGTAGATGGATCTAGCAGATAGATGCTTAAGGTTACCAGATAGACAAAACATTGTCATACACTCGTTAGCACCAGCATTATTGTCATTATAGGATCTCTGTTCTCAAAACCCCAGGTCAGAGCCCTGGTGCTAACACAGATACATGAAAAAATTTAAAAAACAATAATGATCCTGTAGCACCTTAGAGAATAATTTAGAGAGAGAGAGAGAGAGAGAGAGAGTATCATGAGTTTTCGTAGGCACAACCTACTTTTTCAGATGACAAAATGTTTTTTAATTTTTTTTTTTTTAGTTACAGACTAACACAGCTACCTCTCTGAGACAGTTACATGAAACAGACAAATGTATGTGCCTACTTATTGGCAATTAGAACTACCCAAAATCCCTGGCTAGCATCCCAGCATAGAGATAATTAAATAAATCAGAGAGTGCTCTGTCCACACTCTTTGTGACTAGGACTTCGTGGGACACACAGTTACTTTGTGGGTAGGCAATGAGAGAAAATTAGTTTTAAATCTGACAGTCTATAATATTACAATCACCTAATTTTTCTAGCAGGGATGTCTCAGGAAAAGCCTGACTCAAATGACTCAGAAAAAAAGTTTAAAATGTCCTTTAAAATTCCCTACCTACCTTAGCTAATCAGGGAGCAGAAACAATACCATGTGACAGAGGTGAGCAGTCACACTAATAGCCCATCCGATGCGGGAGCAAATTTGCAAGCAATTGTTTGATGAATAAAATTGTTTCCCATTGAAAGTTTGTGAAATGGTTACAAACAGGGAAGGAATCAGTGAAAATCAAAGCCGGCTCATAAAGAGAGGAAAAGAGCAAATTAACTGAATAAATCATTTGATACAAAAGGTCCTTTGTCTTATTCACCCAGCCATTCCTGGAAACAAGTTTGGGATATCTGTGCAGCCAGTCTCTTTTACTCATTATTCCCTATGAAAGGTATCATCTGGTAATGGAGATTATCCCAGCGCTAGACAGAAAATACTTTTTTCTATGGGATAAACAAGTCCATTGTATGTTATATGATAAAGGTGAGGGTATCCAGCCACTGACAATCAGGCCCTTGAAAGCGTTTCAAGTTGGGCACTCAGAATCGCTGGGTTCAATGGAACATGTTGGCCTTTAAGTCATTTTCTGAGGAAGAACGGCTCTTGTGCAAAAGGGGGTTTTTGCACAAAAAGGAGCCGTCTACACAGCGCGTTTTTGTGCAAAAACCTCTTGCACAAAAGGGATCCGAGGAGGAAATGCAAATGAGAGCACTCCATTTGCATTTCCTCTTGTGGAAGAGGATCCTAGTATAGACGTAGCCAGCGAGAGGACTCTCTTGGGCTGAGTGTGATAGCATCAATCCCAGTGTTTTCATACTGTCTCATACTCAAGCAAAAACGCAAAAGCCCACTTCCTCCTGAATGAAGACTGTGTGTGCACTTCTCTCTAGAATTTGTCTACTCTGTTCCCAGGGTCTGACAGACAGAAGATGCTATCTCATCCCTCTCTAGCCCAGATGCAAGTGCATTGCCTTCCAGACCATAATTGAGACTGAGTTCAGATTCACGTTAACTTCTGTGGAGTTACTCCAGATTTACACTGATGGTGAACACCTGCTTCACCTATAACTAAAGTCACCTTGAAAACAATAGATAAGTATCAGAGAGGTAGCTGTGTTAGTCTGAATCTGCATAAACAATGAGAAGTCCTGTGGCACCTTATAGACTAACAAATTTATTGGAGCTTAAGCTTTCGTGGGCAAAGACCCACTTTGTCAGATGCATATAATAGATAAGTAGCCATTTAACACATGCCTATAATTCCACTGAATGGGTTTGGGTGACAGAATGCTGGCGAACCAAATAAGACTCAAATAATAATTGCATATCAGGAAAAACAAATGAATGAAGTGGCCAAAATCATATCAGCATCCCAACCAATGGGGAATGTATGCCATGTATTTTAAGGCTTGCCACCTGAGGATCACATTGGTCAGCTAATTGCTTCTGATTACCCCAGGTTGGTAGCAGCAGTTAACAAGAGGGCTGTACCCTTTGCATTTCAACCTCACTCCTGATGTTCATGCTCTTGTTCCCTTGCAGCTGAATGAATGCAGAGCACTCTTCACAGGGTCACAGCTTGTAATCCTTCAGCAACTGAGCTGCTGTAGAATGGAATGGCTCAGTTATGACATGGTGGTTCATGCAGTGAACATATTGCACCAATGTTTCATGGTCTGCAGTGTCTAGTAGTTCATTTGCAGGTGAAAGGTGTTGGCCTTGACCTATACAGCCCTACACAGTTTGGGTCCCTTTTATTCAAGAGGCCACCTCTTTATTTGTTTGACCACCACAGCAGTTAAGATCATTGATAGTGTTCAAGATAAGAGCCTGTGATAGAAAGAATAGAGCTCTGGTGGCAGGCACTTCTCAATGAGGAGTCCTTGGCTCTCAGATTCACTTTCCACCTTGGTTTTCCAAAGCTATGCTGCAAGATTCACTTTCTCCCCTACCAGGAAGGGGGTGAATTTGATGAAGGTTGTGGGGGAGATGATGGCAATGATCAGGAAGGCTTTTGAGAGAGTCTCTTTTTAAGATGGTTTGGATGTATCTTATATTTGACTGAAACATATGCTATGTTCTGCCTGAATCATCTGGACTAGACCATCAGATTAGCTCAAACAAACTAAATAAACCAACCACAGCAGCAAAGCTGCACTCTCTGGATTTCCCCCGTGAAGAATTTATTTGTATAACAACATACTGTAGCTGCTTTTTGGATGCAGTACATGTCTGTTTACATTCATATTCCAAATACTTCTTTCCAGTGCTGCTATCCAGTCACTGTGTTACTAATCTGAATCTAGGAGTTCTCATCACTGATGAGGAGATTTTGTATGGCATCAGTCATTACAGGGCAGTTTTCTGAACCCGCTGGAGAGCTAGAAAGGCAATCCCAGGGAGGAGGGTAATTTAAGGAGACAGAAGGAAAGAGAGACTGAGCATTGAACACTGTCCCTAGGTAATGGGAAAGGCTCAGAAACATCAAAGAGGGAGGGTTCTATTGCTGAGAGAAAAAGGCAGGAAGGTGAATGGTTTTGATAATAGGAACAAGAGGATTTAGGTATGTAATAACCATTAGTAGAGCATGTGATAATAATACCTTACAAGTAATACTTCACTTTCCTCCCCAGATACTAGTCTAAACAATACTCAGGAATCGCTTTACTCTCTTCTGAGTCAGATCACAGGAGCCAGTTAACAGTTTGCAGCAATAGTACATATTAGGTTAGAGAAGAAAATGAACACGGAAACTATGTTTATTTGAAACATTTCTGGGGAAATGGTCAGTAGACAAAATATAATGACCCAAGTCTGAATTTAGCAGAGGCACCAGAGTTAACATCCTTGTGTCCTTTCATGACCAAAAATAATCAGGACTTCTCTTCTGCCTTTCCCTGAAAAGATTGTGTCTGCCGCTGTCAGCATCTTCCAGCACCATGCTGCTACAGTGGAGCAGCCCTGGTACAGGGAGAAGAGTGCCACCGACCGAATCGGCATGCATGCTTTCTGCCGCTTAGGAGTGCTGAGTGTATCCAATCAATGTATGGACCCAGTCTAGCTTGGGAGACCTGGCAGAATTACAGCACAAGGTGCTATTGTGGCTGGCTGTGTAAAGACTGATGCAACAGACATGAACTAGCCCAGCGCTTGACAAATTCAGAGCTCAGAATTTGCCAGCAGCAGCATCTTCTGTTGAAATGAACAGCCGGTTACAAAGGAGATTTGGACCATTTTACAACCCTAAGAAACCTTTGGGAAAAATTGATCTCAAAGCAAGCAAGCCATTGAGATGAAAAAAGAGGGCACAGACAAACTTTCCAAGCCACTACTACAATAGAAGCCAACCTCAGAGAGATCCATGTCTGACTTTTATGTAGCTTTTCAATCACATCTTTGCCAGGAGAATGATACTTTACTGAAGCTTAGATTCTACAGTGCAGAGCATAAGGTTAATTGTCCCTGAGGTGTTTTACAGTCATCTCTGCTTTTCAGGACCTGAAGTGGAAAAGGAGAAAAGAGTTCACAAGACCATTATAGATCATCCACCCAGCTGCAGGCTAAAGATACATCAAGGTGTTCAGTGACTTGCTCCTAGTTTGAGTCTTTCATTTACTGGATGATCAGAATTTGTTGGGAGCGCTGTCAACTGTAGAAGTTGGACCCTGCTGAATCACCCATGTTCCCCACACACACTGAGTCAGGTGTGAAAACTACCTCTTTTGAGGGGCTGGTTTGTCATCCTGTGACTGGTTTGTTTTCCCAGGAGGACGTCCATCTCTGGAAATTGGAAGGCAAACACAGGTTCTGCTATGCTGGAGCAGATCGCAATGACAGAGAGGTAAGGAAAAGAAGGGGCTTTCAAAAAACAAAGAGCAAAGCTGATATTGAAACCACATCGGGACTAAAGCACCTGCTTAAAGTTACGTGTTTAAAGTGCTTTGCTGAATAGGAATGAACTTAAGCACACGCTTAAATACTTTGCTGAATTGGGGCTAAATGAGGGGTTGATTGATTGTGCTGGCTAAATACAGGCACCATGTTGACATATCAAATGAAGATTTAATTCCCCTACATACACATATATCTGCCACTGTGCTTAATTCTAATGGGCAGCACTTCTGCTATTCCTATCCCGGTTGTTCCTGTGCATTTCAGTGCTCCCCAGGGACAGCCTCTGCTATTCCACCTCTGAGCATGTTTTGAGCAAAAGCTGAGAATTCTGCCACTTGGGGGAAAGGGTGGTTGATATGGATGAATATCGATTAGGAAGTCTGGTGAGCCCACCAGCCCCATTTCATTTATATCGTAGCCTGGATTTTGAACCCAAACACCCTTGAACCTCTCTCCAGAATATACATGGCTCCCAAGAAGCTGCCCAGTGGTACGTGATCAGCATGCAGTCACATTGCACGTGACTGGGCCTTGCTGTGTTTAGTGCATTAACATGGGCAAATCTGCTTGATTCACAGTGTTAATCCCTAGCATAAACAGCACATTCCTATGGCCCTCCTCCTCCACCCAACCCCAGTGTGGGAAAGAGAATTTATTGTTACTTTACAAGTTTTATAACTTTACAGATGACAGGAGCTGAAATAGCCTCCTGTTACCTTCTCTAAGGGTCTGTGTGGCTGTGCTTTGTCTTCTCATTGGGGCAGGGAGTGACAAGGCAGGATTTATTAGTTGTATGAGCCCCTTTCCAGCTACAGATTTGTGTTCTTCCAGGTTCATCATTAGATCATGAAGATCAAGCTAAAAGGGCTCTGACTGCCTTCAAGATCATAGGCCCTTTTCTCCTTCCCCATTAGGTGAATGCATAGATAGCTCTGAGGTCCTCATTGTTCTCCTATTTCAATTTGCGCCCAGTGTGAGAGTTCCGCTCGCAGATCTTCTGCTTTCAGATGTTTTGTGTTGAAATGCGCAGGACCATCGCACAGCTGCGGAGAAAGAAAACCAGCAAAGCTCATTCCCACGCCTGTGCCAATATAGGGACAGCTGAGAGAACGTGGTTGCCCTCATAATGCATCTCTTGTCATGCCCTCTCCTCTTCCAGTGCAGAGACAGCTGAGGGGGCACCCCATCATACATGGCTTCCTGTTCCTGTCAGCTCATGTTCCCATGCTAGGACAGCTGGAAGCATGGGCTCCCATTAGAGAGCACCTCCTGCTCTCATGCTGACACAGCAGCATGTAGGAGTGAAATACTTGGAAAGCAGTAATGTTAAATAGATGGAGGGATGATTGGGAACAGCTTGTAGGGTGGTGATGTACAGGGAACAAATGAAAAAGCCTGTATCTGTGGGAGCTGTATATTCAGAGACATCATGTCACACCACAGAGATAATGGCCACTCAATGTAGCGCTCCACTCCAACTCTCCTCCAAACCCAGATCAGCCAGGCATCTCAGTATAAAAAAGTTGTCAACAGGGAGGAATTCAGGGCAGAGCAATACAAATTTCAGGGACTTTCTTCTGAGGAAAGATCAAATGAACTAAATATTTACAGCTTGGCTAAGTGACACTTAAGTAGGGAAGATTTGAGGTGTGTAAATAGTGAGGGATAGAAATGATTGCATGTGGTTCAAGGGGCTATAAGTAGGAGCAGGGAGTTGATGTGGAATGAAGGAAAAAGTAGGCATTCATTGTGCAAGACCTCTTATTTGCTCCATCTGCTGTAGGGTGAGGTGTCTCATCATAATAATTCTTAGTTGGTGTGAAGACAGTTTCATGCACTTCCAGAGGTAGCAGGTGTGGTGTCTATATTTGGTGGGAGGCTGAGAAAAATGGCACTCTATTAGGATGCAGTCCTTTATTTTAATCCTTGAGCAGCCAGCTAATTCCCGGCCCTGTGTCTGTGTGGTTTCTGCAGGTACAAACTCTGGGCAGACTCCTGCGCCGAGATGTTTGGAGGCCTCGATATTTGTGCCGTCAAAGCTGTCCACAGCAAAGATGGGAAGGACTATATCATTGAGGTGAGAACTTGAGTGAAGCTGGAGTGCACGTCTCCTTCGTCCGAGTACCTCCAGAAATACATACCTTCCCACACATGCTGACGGGCTCACTCACGCACACTCTGAGTACGTGCTGTGCCTCCTGACCAAGTCATTTTCACCTCCCAGTGACTGGTATCATTCCACCTAATGTGCCCAACCGCTTATTGTGAGTTGCAACCAAATTGCCAGGTACCTGTGAATGAGCTCCTGGATCAATGTTAAGCTTAGGAGTTAGACTCTGGAGTCAGTCATAAGCAGGAGCCCAGGATGGACTGGATGGAACTACACAGAGGTGTAGGGAAGAGGACTAAAAGTTAGTATGAATGAGCTTCATTGTCTTAACAGACCCTGGCTGCACCCCTTAAAATGGTTTGCCCAGGACTGATTTTATTGAGCTAGCAGATAAGCAAGATACGCTCACAAGAGTTTGTGGGTTCCAGAGATGCATTAGTGACACAAGCTGGGGTTGAGAGGGCAAGAGTTCAAAGTGACATCTCCCATGCCAGGGAGCTGAACAGTGGACTAGGGCAGATAACGTGATCTGGGCCATTGTAACAGGCTGGAGCATGAAAAGCAGGCAGGAAAATCAAACTGGAAACATTCCGGGCATGACCCGATCTGGCAACTGGGCTAGTGTTTTCTGCTCTGTGTGATGTTGTTGAAAGAGAGGCTCAGCATCTGTCCTGCTGTAAACTTCACCACCTCAGCCCAGGCAGAGGAAGATGAGCAAAGCTGGCCTGCAGCTTTGTTCCAGGGTGCTGACACATTAAAAAGCTATGTGTGGGAGAGTACTCCCACCTACTGAGGCTTGGGAAGCTGATGAGAACCACATGAGCCCTGCAGCCACTGCCCATTCCAGTATTGTGCATCTACTCCTCAGGGACCAGGGGTCTATCAGAAGCCGTGTAATACAAGTGTTCTGCCAGCAATGAAAACATTAGCCTGCTTCTTCCAAATGGCGAAAGGGGTGCGGCAGTCATTCTGACTCCTCTGTGTAAGTTGTCAGCAGCTTTTGGCGGTACTGCTCCTCTTCAAATCCCACCTCAAAATGCTTCAGCCTTTGTGTGTGTGCACGCGCATGGGCGCATCTGCCTATGTCTGGGAGAAGGTAAAAAAATACACACACCTGCCTCTCAGAATGCAGAGGTAGCTGTGTATACCCACACACACCTTCCTGTGTGGATCTGTATGTGGGGTGAGGAGTCTGATCCATCTGTCTTAGTGTGTGTATGTATGCCCCTATGCATGTGTACATGTTTGCTTCTATGTGGGGGGACTGCATACCTGTTTCTGAATATGACTTTGGGATGGGGTGGTATCCATGTTTGTGTCACTGAGTCAAGGCCACATGCACAGACTTACATCCCTGACCACATTGCACACGCAAATAGAAAAGCATATCTGCATGCATGGTGCTCCATGATTCTACACTGAACAAAACACACAGCGTGAGGTCCTCAACTGATGCAAATCAGAAGGGTCACACTGATTTCAGCTGAACTAAGCCAAATGACACTAGGTAAGAATTGCCAAGAGTTCAGGAGGAGTCCAGGTACCAGACTGATGGGCACTGCATGGGAACACGAATGGAATGGAATGGAGTAGAACGAAGCAGGCATGTTTTCTACTTTATGCCAGTTCTGAGAGAGAAGCTAAGAAGTAATTACTTCCCCCCATCCAGTTCCTTGAGTGGGCTTCTTTGACCAGAAGCTGATAGGTTGGATGTTTTGTTTTATTTTGTTTTGTCTGGGGTAGGAGGTGACAGCCAAACACCTGTGTTTTACTTTGTGAGAGAGAAATTTTGTTGTAAATTTTTGCAAGAAAAAAACTCCAAAATTTACTGAATAAATAGATGGCAAAATGGGCACAATGGCATGGAACCAAGGAAAGAATTTTCCCAATGTGAAAAATGTTCCCTGAGAAACATTCACAAAATGAAAGCCAGTCAGATCTGTGTTGTGAGATTTACCACCACTGCTTGTGGCAAACAGGGGCTCAGATTATGAAAAAAGTAGTTGAGTGTAGGAAAGAAGATTATACAATCCAAAAATCTTGAAGTACTTAATATAAATTGATCTGCAGTCTGATTTCCATACCTTTATTATTATCTGAGCACTCCATCTTTATTGGCCACATAGCACTGGGCTATTTTAGCAGCAATTTAAGGACTACGTTCAGAGGTACAGTCCCTTGATTTCAGTACCCTTCACTTACAGCAGCATCAAATTTCATTCAGCATACTGGTATTTCTCTGGGCCAAAGGGTTTTGTCACCGAATCTGCAATTTTCAGATGGACTCAGCACCCTAACTAAGGCCAAGTTTTCAGAAGAGTTTCACTTCTTTTTAGGCACATGAATGAGTGGCCAGATTTTCATCATTGTTCAGTATGCTGGGTGCATGCTGGGTGCATGGCACTTGAAAATAACATAGTTACCTGTTCTGTAACTGGTTTTCTTTAAGTGTTTCTTTCATGTGTTGCTCATGTTCACTCAATATAGGTGTTTGTGCCTACTACATGCACTGGTAATTTTCTCCTAAGCAGTACCTGTAGGGGCGGGGGTCCCCAGTGCCCTCTGGAGTGGCCTATGCATGCCATACTAAATCGAGTGCCTCCGACTGGAGGAGGGTGGGAGGTTGAATGGATGTGAGCAACACATCTCGAACACCAGTTGCAGAAACAGGTAACTGTCTTATCTTCTTCGAGTGCTTGCTCATGTCCATTCAACATAGGAGACTGTAAGCAGAGTCTGTGGAGGTGGGTAGGCATTATGAGAATGCAGACTTCAGTGCAGTCCTGTCAAATGCAACATCCTTCCTGGCCTGCTGCATGATGGCATAATGAGACGTGAACAATGCAAAGGGAGTGCTTGCTGCAACTAAGGCTGGAGCACGCTCTTCCAAGCACTGTCACTGGCAGCAAGAAGGAACTGAGGAGGGAGGGGCTGGGGGCACCCTGTATAGCACGGTATGCATGCACCACTCCAGGGGATGCTGGGAACTCCGGCCTCTATGGGTACTGCTTAGGGAAAAGCTTCCAACACCGGTGCATGTGGCAGGCACACACACCTATGTTGAATGGACATGAGCAAGCACTCGAAGAAGAACTGCCCCATAAGGACGAATGATTTTACAGATGGCTGGCTCAGAGGTAAGTAAAATGATCCACGAAAGTAAAGAGTAATCAATATAGGATTGACTTCATGTTTTTATTCTTCTTTTGTGGCTCTTGTAGCCAGCACTGCCACATCTCTTGCTACACTAGACCGCTGTAGATCTAGCCACTCTCATGACAAGGACTCTGTTATACTGCGTGATGGCCTGTTTCCGCCTTTCACCACTGCCGTATTAGTCCCTTTGATCTGTCAAATCATCTGTTTCCTTCTTTCCCTCCAATCACCTAATACCCCGACTCTTGCACATGAGAACATGGAATAACAACGCCAGCCTCCAGTTCTTGACGTAAGAAAGAAGCAGAGAAGGGGTTTTCCAGGATTACTTCTCTGCCTTGCCGCCTTCCGTTCCCTCTCAGCTATCTTATCAAGCAACAGCAGCTGTGTCAGGAGACAGCCACTGACCTTGGGCAACTATAAAGGCATGGTCTGTGTGTGCTTCCCTTTCCCTCTGGTGTTGGTCTCTTTTCAGGAAGAGATGAGAGAGCTGTGTTTGTATTTCATATAGTCCATCTGTATGGTTTAATCTCAGCATTATGGGCCAGAGGCTGATCCCAGCACCTAAATAACTTTGCTGCACTGACAACCCAGAGCATCATTTGGCCAAGAAAAAACTGTCCTTTCTAAACAGCTATGTCATCCCTCTGCCTTAGTCAGCGAAAGTCCAGTGTTTGGCCTCCCTCAGTCAATACCACAGAAGTAAGCTGGGTCAGAAACCACTTGCTAAGACAGAGAAATAACCAGTGACTGCTGTTGCTCCATTGGTTTCTATGGACCTAATACAGAATTAATTTAGCCCTGGATGTCTCTCTTTCTACATACAACGAGCAGTCCTGTGGCAGCTTAGATACTAACAAATGTTTTAGGTCATGAGCTTTCATGGGTAAAACCCACTTCATCAAATGATACCCCATCCTTTCATTTCAGCCAGTTTATCACATGCTGCTGCAGTAATGATGGGAAATCATTCCCACGATGAAGATGTGAGAGGGTTGGGTTTTATTAATATAGATGTATCACTACACAGTTATTCGTGAGTAAGCAGATTACTTCATGGAACAATAGCTTGTTAAAGCGAACAATACCACCATCTAGTGGTCAGAAGCCATCCCTTTCACAGTGAAGTAATGAGTAAATGGAATTGATAACTCCGGTCATCTGAAGAAGTGGGCTGTGCCCACGAAAGCTCATGATACCATCTACATGTTTTGTTAGTCTATAAAGTGCTACCAGACCATTTGTTGGAATTGATATGGCTCTGTCCTTTCCAACCTGTGAGCTGGTGCCAGAATTACCAAATAAAATGGGGATGCTTTGTGGAGCTACAGGCTAGCGAGACATCCAAATAGAAGTCAGGTTAGATTTCAACTCCAATGTTTATAGCTCTCCTGGTTACTTTGCCACCACATGTTTGTGATAGCCAAACCTAGCTGTCTATGGACAGCAAGAAGCCTGTGCTAAAAATAAGCAGAGGACCACCATTTAATATATTTATCTAACTCTCTTTCATATAATCTGCCACATACCCTAGATCACAAATGATGAAGGCAACGGATTTTTGTGTTGGTCCACTTCTCAGATTTTCAAAATTAAAACTGTCCACCACCAGAGTCACTGTATCATATAAACTCAAATGTAACAAAACTAAAATGTAACAATTTAGGGAGAGATGAACAGTTACTCTATTAATAAGTCACCACTGTGTCAGGGGAGACCTTTAATGTTGAATTGGCTTCACAAACAAACTTCTTTAAGCCCAGCTATCGAAAAGTCCTGCTTAATAATAACTACCTAGATCTTACACAACACTTTTCATCAGTAGATCTCAAAGCACTTTACAAATGAGGTCAGTGTCATTACCCCCCTTTTACAGGGAAACTGAGGCACGGAAAGGGAAGTGATTTGCCCAAGGTCACCCATCCTGCCAGTGGCAGAGGTGGGAATAGAGTCCTAGACCAGACCATACTCTCGGAGCTCTAGAGGGGCAGAATTGAGGTTGCAGTTGTTATCTGAGTGTTTCAATGCCTAATCTGACCAGTACAAACTTTAATGCTGCATTTCTTGACTTTTTAAAGTTTCATTTTCTTAAAAGACACTGACATTCTGGTAGGGTAATAAGCCGAACCTTAATTTCACCATAATGAGGTGTTTCATACAGGACTAGGTTCATGTTTTTAAAGCCCTTGGACTATGACAAACAACTTTGAGTATGATGTTGTTTCTAGGGTGGTGTATAGCTGTGATTCTCAACCTTTTTAAGACTGTGGACCCCTTCAAACCTTTTCTCTCACCTTTTCTGTTGTAATTGCAGTGCATGTTTACACATCAAAGTAATGTCAAAACTGTGTAAAGCAGACCATCTGAGAGGAAGTTTACATTCATGCCATGGGTGCTGCTGTTTGGAGGGCATCCTGTCTGTTTTGTGCCTGTGTTGTTTATTTCCAAAGAGCGTTGCATTGATTCATACTTGCTCTTCCCTGGTTGCCTCTAGTCCCCCTTGCACAAATTGGCACAGGTTTCTTTGCAGTTTGCTTCGTTTTTCCTTTATACCTGGAACTCTTCCTGTGGGAGCACCATTCACAAATCTCACCACAGCTGAACTCCAGAGAAATGCCCATCACTAGAAGACATTCTGGGTATAGAAAGAATCTCGTTTAAAAAAAAAAGTCTCCAGAAACCTTTATCAAGCCTAGGCCTGGGCGCCAACTGGCAGGAGGCATTAGTTCTCAAAAACTGAGAGAGGCTCCAGCCACTGTGATCAGCTCCTGCCACTTCAGAATGTGGGAGAATGATGAGCCTAGTTGCGCAAGGGGAGTAGTAACACCAAGGAGCTTGGCATCAGATTCACAGTTGCCCTTTATTCTCTTCGTGCAGGTGATGGATAGTTCGATGCCCCTGATAGGGGAGCACGTGGAGGAGGACACACAGCTCGTTGCTGATCTGGTTGTCTCCAAAATGACTCAACTTCTCATGACAGGATCTACCCCCTCACCTCTGAGACCCTGGGTAAGAGTGGATGGAGCCATTCAGAAAAACCCATTTCGCCCAACCCACACCCCATGAGTGTTCAGCCAGTCATGTACCTCAGTGGATTGAACATTCCAGTGTGGTTGGGGAGAGATGTCACCCCATGCTAAGTATTGGCTCTTTTTGCTGTTACTGTTGCAGGGGTACCTCTTCCATAAACCCTTCACACTGTCCCTGAGCAATGTCTCTCTTCATATTACCCTGGCATTGCATTCTCATTGAGTTTATCCACCACATACATATACTCTGGGCAGCGTTCTCTCTGATTTTTTCCATCCATGTGCAGAATAAATTTTGTTATGTGCATCGAGACATGTGATGATGTGCACCACCAGCAGAAACACATGTTGCTGGCTGTGGGAGCTGTGGGTGCTCTGCTAATCAGCTGGGAGGCACCTGAATCTCTCCTGGGTGGTCACCCAAGTGCTCATCTTACAGGGAACACTGACCCTGGGCCCTTTTGGTTTGGTACAGATTGTAACAAGGACTACAAACTATAAAGAGAAGTCTCATCAGAGACAAGGACTGTAGAATAGTTTGGCGAGAGGTGGACTCAAAAATGGAGAGTGGTCAACGGAATGGCAGCAGAAGGGGAAAGCATAGGAGCAACTCCTGCTCACAAATGTCCAAACAGCATGGCACAGCTGTTGCTATGGAGACTCAGGTTGGGCAGCATGATGGCAAATAATACATCAAACTAGACTCTCTTGTAGGTGACACCAGTGTGCTGATGGACTGGGGAAGAGGAGGACAGAATCATTTAAAAGACATGGCATCAGTATAGAGCAATAAGACCTACCTGTGCCAGGGAGTGTCAGGAGGGAGCATAACTTTATCCCTCCAGGGAGAAATAAGACTGAGAGTTTCTGCAGAGTTCATAATGAAAACCTCTGCTGACAAAGAATGGACAGACTATTAGCTGGACCCTAGCAATACGTGACTCAGTAACCGATAAAACCAGTGTGATTTGTTCACTGAGGCTATGTCTACACTGGCAGTTTCTTGCGCAAGAACAGTCGTTCTTGCGCAAAAACTTGCCTGCTGTCTACACTGCACGCGCATTCTTGCGCAAGTAAATTTACAGTACAGCATTGTAAAACAGGGCTTCTTCTGGAAGAGTTATTCCTCTCCCCATGAGGAATAAGCCCTCTTGCACAAGAGCTCTTCCACAAGAGGGCAGTGTAGACAGGCAATATGAATTTCTTGCACAAGAAACCCCTATGGTTAAAATGGCCATCACAGCTTTCTTGTGCAAGAGAGCGTCCACACTGCCATGGATGCTCTTGCGCAAAAGCACATCACTTGCGCAAAAGCACATGCCAGTGTAGACGCTCTCTTGTGGAAGACTATTTGCACAAGAACCCGTCTGCAAAACAGTTCTTGCGCAAGAAGCTGCCAGTGTAGACGTAGCCTGATAGTCTTAGGGTCTTTGTTCCGATGAGTTAACATGAGTTCTGTGTGCACAATGAGGAAACTCTAGATAGAACTCTATAGTTTGGTTGGAACTCTCCATCCAATCTTGACAGATTAGCAATCCCCATGATCAATTTTATTCCAGCTTTTGCCTCTCTGGTGAATTCTGCTGCATTCCAGAATGAGCCAGTAAGGCTGCCTGCCTCTGTTAGGTTCTTCTCTACTGCCATCCCTGCATCTTCTCCTCAGAGAGGTCTCAGTCACTAATTCCAGAACAGAAGGCCTGTCTGATGTTACTGTTCATCAGAACTTATCATTTCTGCTTTTAAATAGACCAGTAGGCCTCATGTTTAGTGCATCCACCTCCCTGCACACTCACCTCAGGCTGAGTATTGAACCTATCTTATTTTAGACTCGAACAACATTTGCCAGTGGCAGTTTTGAATGATTAAACCAACCCATGGCTTGATGTGCAAGCATAGTTTAAATTCAAACATCTGTGAATGTGAGTACCATTTTTTAAGTCTATCACAGAAACACAGGAAAGCGGGAATAGTCAAACTGGTGAAGTGTTAAGCAAGACTTTTATTTTAATAATACCCCTTCTTCTTTTCCCCTGAAGCTGCCAGTTAGTTCTCACATAGGGAAAAAGCCCTGTTGGATAGTCTGTTAGATGGACTTGAAAGACATTTTATTAATTATCTATTTGGGGAAAGAGAAAAAGTTAAGGCGGTCTGGAGTTTTTGCTGCTAAAGTCCAGTCCTGTTTTGTTTAAAACAAAACAAGACAATCACACAAAAGAGCAGAGAAAAGAACTGTAAAGTTAGAAAATGCAGCTTCTGTGTCTGATGCTGCCATTCCCTTGCACCCTAGCTGCTGGAGAAATACAGGCACAGCACACAGGCTGATCAGCCATGCTGAGCTTTGGCAAACTATCCCAGTCTGGGGCTCTTTAAAGTGTTGCTTGTGGTTACCTCACTAGTCACAGGCTCATAACAGTGTTGTGAAAGGAGGACTTGGCTGGTTAAGCCAGATGCTTACTCAACAGAAAGCAGAGAGAGAAAGGAAAGAGAAGAAATGAGGTTGGGGGGAGGGGATGAAACACAAGGGAGGGGTGACAGCAGGAACCCACGTCTCATATTACAGATGTAGTTTAGGGTTTGGCTAAAGCCACTGGCAATGTCACCTTGTTCCCTCTCTTTGGCCTGGGGTGGTCAGGCTGCTTTTCAGGAACAGGACCACACAGACCCACTGGTATCATGCTGGATCCCAGGAAACTGGGGGAGTGGCAGCTCCAGTGATAAAACTCACTCCTTCCAGCTGATGCATACAGCCCTCATTCATTTAGCAACTCCCAGGCGTGCAATGTCCAAGATGGGTTGGCAACAACATCCCAATAACGTTAACCAATTAAATCACACATCGGTTAATTCAACTATAAACATTTCTTCCCATTTCTAGACTCATTTAGCTCCTTGTTCATGCAAACCCATGACTTTCCCAGGAGTCTCAAAGGTCCCTTAATAAAAGTACTTTTGACCTAAACAATTCCGTTTGGACCAGTCTATTTGTCTCCAACTTTGCTGACTTTCATAAACAATTTTATGTTACAGGCTGAGTTGGACTCATTACCACAGACTTAGAGTCTAGGCATCTCCACAACAGTTCTGTATTGTTTAAACTTTTATTAATGATCAGAAAAGAAGAGGAAGCAGAGAGAGAGAGAGAGAGAGAGAGAGAGAGAAATTAGAGAGGACTGCGAGGAATTTCAGTGAGATCTAACTAAGCTAGGTGAATGAGAAACATAATGGCAAACGAAATTCAATGTTGATAAATTCAAATTAATATATATTGGAGGGGAAAATTTAAACTACTTGTTTAAATTAACTGTATCAACTCAAATAGCCTCACGTAGCCAGCTCATTGAAAACCTCTGCTCAATGCACAGCTGTAGGCAAAAAAACCCACAACATTAGGATGCATAAGAAATGGGATGGAAAACAAGATTGGAAACTATTTTAATGCATTTATGCAAATCAGTGGTACAGACTTACATGGATACTCAGAGGGGTAACTTTAAAAATGAGGAGTAATCCTGTAGCACCTTACAGACTAACAAAAATATATATAGTATCGTGAGCTTTTGTGGACACAACCCACTTCTTCAGATGGAAAAAAAGGGGAGCCCAGAACTTATAACTGAAAAAGAAGGGAGAGAAAAAATACCTGTCAACTGTGGTGCTGGTGCTAATGAGGCTAATTGAGTGGGCTGAAAGTATCCCATACTTAGCTTTTGATGTGAATGAGGTGTTAAATGTATGGAAGGCTGGTTTTATAATGGTATATCCAGTTAAGGTCTTTGTTCAAGCCCAGGGAAATAGTATCAAATTTGCATATGAAGGTCAATTCCAAACTCTCTTTCTGTAATTGGCTTGTGAAATTCCTTTGTAGAAGAATGGCTACTTGTAAACCTAGGACTGAGTGCCCAGACAGGTTAAATGGTCCCCTACAGGTTTATGTGTGTTACCATTTCTGATGTCTGATTTGTGTTCACTTATCCTTGTCGTAGAGACTGTCCAGTTTGGCCAATATACATGGCAGAGGGGCATCGCTGGCACTTGATGGCATAGATCACATTATGTGGATACTATCTGCAGTATTAATCACCCCATCTGAAAAGGGATAGTGCACAACTAAAGGGGCCTCAGAAAAGGAGAGTGAGAAACATTCAGGGGCTGGAAACACTCTCCTGGGAAGAGAGACTGAAATGATGAGCTTGACAAATAAATGGTAATGTAATACAACATATAAAACAGTCTAGAGAAGGTAGATTAGGAGTGTCTAATCTCATCTCTTAGCAGGAGACTAAGGGGCATTCAGTGAAATTAAAAGGTGGGGAACCAATACAAGGAAATAGTTTTTAACACAATGGCTGTGTCTAGACTGGCCAGTTTTTCCGGAAAATCAGCCGCTTTTGCGGAAAATCTTGCTAGCTGTCTAGACTGGCCACTTGAATTTCCGCAAGAACACTGACGATCTAATGTATGATCGTCAGTGTTCTTGTGCAAATACTATGATGCTCCCGTTCGGGCAAAAGCCCTCTTGCACAAATGCTTTTGCGCAAGAGGGCCAGTGTAGACAACCCAGAATTGTTTTGCGCAAAAAAGCCCCGATGGCTAAAATAGCGATCAGGGCTTTCTTGCGCAAAAGCGTGTCTAGATTGGCACGGACGCTTTTCCGCAAAAAGTGCTTTTGCGGAAAAGCGTCCGTGCCAATCTAGACGCTCTTTTCCGCAAATGCTTTTAACGGAAAAACTTTTCCGTTAAAAGCATTTGCGGAAAATCATGCCAGTCTAGACGTAGCCAATGTGTAACTAGATTGTGGTATTTGCTGCCACAGGAAGTCTTTGAGACTTTACCAATATTGAAAAACAGATTGGACATTATATGGATGTCAGGAATATCTGGAGCTGCTATACTTAACAATACATGGGGAAGAGATATTAGACCTCATGGCTTATGCCAACTTCTAACTATTAGAGATGAGGGTGAAACCTGATAACTCCACATCTGCTTCGTGTGGGTTTCTTACATCTATACCTTACGCATATGGTGGTGGCCACTGGATTAGACGAGTCTCAGATTTGAGCCAGTCTGGTAATTCCTCTGTTTGTAAACCCACTTTTAAAAAATGTAATTCCACAGTCATTCTCTTCTAGCTAACTGTTTCCATGCTCTTTCCTAATCAGTTCTCCATCACAGTACCATGGAAACACAGGCTTTATGCCCCAGTGGCAGTGTGTGTTGAAAACATCACAACAATCACAGTTCTTTTTCTCATCCCTAGGCATCTCCTTTTGAACATATTCTGATGACTGTACTAATTTTTTTCCAGCCTCAACAAGTCCAGCCTCAGTCAATGAAATCACAGATGCAGCCTCAACCAGGACCTCAGCTAGGCCAACCCTCCCAACCACGGCCACCTCCTCAAGGTACTGTACTCTAGAGCCTCTGGCAAAGGAAACCTAGATGGTTCATTCTGGGATCTGATTCACACTGTACAGAGGAATCTCATCACCCGTCACTGAAATGGCAGCCAACAAAGCAGTGAAACACAGCAACTGTTCAACAGTGCACAGTAACGTTACACAACAGCTCAGCAAAGGCAGTGATGAGGAATAGCAACATCAGTGGAAAATCCAGATAGAATCGAGCTCAGCAGAATGTCATTGCCCACATTGGAATTTGGCCAAGACATTGGGGTAACACCTTTACTCAGGCACAAAGATACAGGAGAATTTTAAAGACGATTAGTTTTGCTCTTTGAAATGGTATACAGGCCGTCCTCACTATAAATCTAAGATATGTTCCAAAAAACTTGGACTTAAAGTGAAAAAGCTTAAGGTGGAATTTTTTTTCCCATGGCTGATTTTCATTTGCACAAATTGGGGTGGGGTTTATTTTTTGTTTTGGGGTTTGTTTGGTTTTTTTGGCATGACTTAAGAGCAAGGAATGGGAGGACTTATAATGCATCAGTTCCTACAAGCGTCAACAACTTTAGTGTGGAATGGATGTATATCAGGCAACTTCTAGCAGGGACACCCTGTATAAAATATTAAGGGACACCTGTCTATTTTCACTTAAGAGCATTGTTTTATGTGTCTTTAGGAAGGCAGAAAAGTCAGACTTTGCTTTGATGGTCTCTCACGTTAAAAAGGCAGAAGCATCTACCCACTGATCATATTGTTATAAAGGCATGAGTGGTGATGAGGCATGTAAGCCCTTCATCGTAACAACCCAGGGAAGGTGCTGTTGACCCGAACCAGCAGACAACTTCCAATTTCTGTGAAGAGAGCTAGTTCTCCTGTTGATGCCAACCTTCCACCCCAACAATTCAGGCTCATACACAAGACTCACCGAGGACAAGAAATGGTGGCAATCACTGGACAACTAAGACATGCTGAGACAGCTCTACTTGTGAGAAGAAAGGCCAGTTTTTCTTGGTGTTAAGAAGGCGAACAGCAGCAGTAACTTTAACTGTGGGCAGGCTGCCGCTAGCCACCTAGTTAACAGCGTCCAATGTCCATAACAGATATTTTTCCTTAGCTCTCTGCATGAAGCGTATCTGGAATGTTTCAGTGGCATTGGAACTATTTTTAGGATGGGGGTGCTGAGCGGTGCTCCCACACACACACATATACACCTGTTTGTGTCCCTCTCTGCCCCAGCCTGGGGTCACACCTAGGGTTGTCAACTCTCCCAGACCAGATGCCATTGCCGCAAATGACCGGGAAAGATGGCAACCTAATCACTGATGGAGGCAGCTGTGGAGCCCCAGGCCGGTGGCGGGACTGCCAAGCATCAGCGGAGCATCCAGGCCCAGTGGCCTGGCCAAGCTGCAGAGCCCTCAGGGCTAGCAGGCAGCGACATTAGGGATGTAAAATCCTGTTTAATTAGTTAACCAATTAAACATGCTATGTGGGTGATACTGCCACAGGCGGGGGCTGCTCTGACTGTGCTGGAGTGCCCTTGCCTGCAGTGAGCTGGGCTGAGCCTGCCACAGGAGGGGGACTGCTCCAGCTGTGCTGGAGGGCCCCCTGCCTGCGGTAGGTGGAGAGCTGCCCAACCCACTAGTTAACGGTAACCAGTTAACCATTGACATCCCTACATGGGGTCCCCGGGGGGAGGAGGGTAGCGAAGCTGGGAAGCCAGATGCAAAACCTGGAGGTGCTGCAGCACCCCCCACATACCTCTGCTTCCTGCACTGATGGAATGTTTCTCCTTTTGTTAGAGCCTGTTCCCCCACACAGCTGCTCCTTGCTTAACATGTGTCTTGTGCACCTTTGTCTTCATGTTCCCTGTAGGGGGACCACGCCAGCCTCAGGTCTCTCAGCCTCCACGGACGGGAGCGCCTCTGCAACAACGGCTCTCTCCTCAGGGCCAGCAGCCCCAGAGTCCCCAGGCTAGCTCACCTCAGCAGCAGAGGTCACCGGGATCCCCCCAACAAATACGATCCGCCTCTGGAACCTCCCCAGTCCAGGCCACCAAGCCGGGCATCTTCCCACCACAGCAGCCTAGGCCCCCTGCCCAAGGACGGGCACCTGCTCAGCAAAGCCTTGGTGAAACACCCAAGCAACAGGCCTCCCCGCATCCACACCTGAAGTAAGTGCCCTTTAAGTGAAGAGATTTGTAGATCTGAGAAAGATAATGCCTTTAAAAGCATCCTGGCTTAATAGACAGGCCAATGCCTGTCTGATCCCTTGCTGCCAGGCAACAGCATTCTCTAGACTCAGGGCTGGGCAACAGTGACTTAAATGACACAAGAGCCCTTGTGCTGATGCTCTTTGTGGAACTGGCCTTGGCAGATCCTTGGGCCACATGTGAATGTTTTTCAGGAAGAGAAGGAAATTCCTTGCATCTCTGAGATTTCACATTCTTCATCTCTCTCACACATTCTTTCTCCTTGCCCCGTCCTGCAAGGCACCACTGCTGCCATCCTCCGAGCCAAGGAAACATCATGACTGTCATGTCACGCATGAGAGGCCTTGATGTGAATCCCACCGTCACTCTTCCCTGAGGTTAGGGTCTGCACAAAGCTGTGTTGTCCCAAATTTCCCACCATTTGCAGCAAGGCTGGGAGCACTGCTATAAAGGGGGATCCAGATGGCTACTACTGAACTAGACACCATGTTACAGCAGAGCATGTGGTGCTCAAAACCCAAATAGCCACTTGTGCTCCCTGTGTTGGGACCACTAGTGGAACTGACCTGGCAGTAGCAATGGTGGGACACACTCATCATGCAAGAAATGCATAGTGGAGACAAGTCTTGAAGGGCTTGGTGAACTGCTAACTGCAGATCAGGAGACATGCTTGGGTTCCCTGCATAATAAATGATTGGGTCTCAAGAGCACTCATGGCCTCTGGCAGTGAAAACTGAGACCTTGGAAATGAAGATAGGGCTCTTGATACAGCCACGCAAAGCATTAGGCTGGCAGCCATAATCACGTCTCCTGCCATGGGTGCAGCTGCAACCTTTCCTTTTCTTCACATACTGGATTTGCCTGTTTGTTGAGGTTTGTAAATAACAGATATTCCTTTGCTTGGGCCTTAGCTGTACCGAATGTAGTAAGTACTTCTGGTAAGGGCATCAGAGAACACACAGGCCAGGACCCTAAGTGCATGGTACTATAGACATTACTGGAGATGATTTGGTGCTCAGTCCAGCTCCCATTGGATTCAGTGGAAGTCTTTCTATTCACTCTGAGAATTGGATTTGGCCTCTAGTCCATTGCAATAGCAGATATCCAAATGGGTATTTACAAGAATGATGGCATTGAAAACTCTGCCCACACCCCAAAGATAGCCTGAACTATGAATAGCAGAGCCATCACTCTCTAAACAAGCCTTGGGTGCCTTCTCAACCTATGGAGACTCCCCACATCTGCCCTTGAACTTGTCTGCTGCTATCACAGCAGAGCATCAGTGACCAGTGTTGAACTGCCAACTTCCCCTGCCCAAATGAAACCAACACAAGTCTGAACATAAATGTCCAGAGGCGGCCTGTCCATATAGGCGAACTAGGTGGGTGCCTAGGGTGCCAAGCTAAATGGGACGCCAAATGGTGGCGCAATATCATTGAGGGGTTTGGAGGTGGGGGGGCGCCGATTGCATGGTTCGCCTAGGGTGCCAGTTGCTGGCAGCTAGTCTAAGGCCACCCCTGTAAATGTCCCTTTCTGTTTCAGCAAATCCCAGTCCCTGACGAACACCTTCAGCATATCCGAATCAGCGCAACGGGGAAACACCAATGAAGACGAGGCAAAAGCTGAAACCATCCGCAACCTGCGGAAGTCTTTTGCGAGCCTGTTTTCTGATTAACATCACTGGAGTCAGATTGGTGCTTTTGTTAACCCCCAGCTCTTCATATCAACCTACCTGATGTCATCATGGCCTTTACTCACTGGTACCTAATGGTTCATACAAAATCTGGGACTGTAATCCTCTAAGCTATTTTTTCTAAATGGGTTTTACCCAGAAATTAGTTAGCCCTAGATATTTTAAGGGTCATTCTACCACTGGCTAGAAAAGTGACTGTGTAAAAATGGCACTTCCTCACTTGGTAGATCTGCTTTGTGGGCATAGTCAATCAGCTCTGCTTACTTGCATTTCTGAAATAATTTCACGTATTTTTTAATGCTATTAACCTTTCTGGAGCCAACATAGATTGGAAAGCAAATTAGATTCTCTTTCAGCTTGCCCATTATTAATAGAATGAATAACTATGCTCCCCTTACAGAATATTTATTTTTGGTGACGCTGAGCCAGAAGGAACACAACTTGAGTCTGAGGCAAATGTGCAGAGCCAGAAGTTCTACTTCATATCTGTTTACTTGTAAAGTGAGCATTTTGATCTGGAAATCATGGCAGCACAATGAATTTGGAACCTCATAATGTTAGTTTTACAGAGTCACTTTTCTGAGTAGAACCACATTTCAAGTAAAACTCAGCATCAGGAGTCAGTGAGTCCCAGAGGTCATTGGATCATTGTTGGATTTCTGCTCTGGGCCATCTTACCAGTAGCAATTTAAATGTCTGTTTCTTTACTTGAGACTGTTTCTTGTATGTGTTTCTTGATTTCTGGAAGAAAAGTATCATGATCTAAGCCTCCAAGCCATAGTTCAGAAATAAATCAGAAAACAGAACTGCTGTACATCTTGAAAAAAATGGCTAATTTATGTTCAAATATAGTTCACACAAACGCCATAAAATCTATCCACACAGCTACATCTGTGTAATCTGACTTGGTTGCATGTGTCTTCAATGAACCCTGTGGGCAAGATTAATTAGTATCAGAATTTGTGAATTGCTCGTACCCTGTTATTAGTGTTCCATGCTTCGGAATGGAGAGAGCCATGAAGTGAAATCCTGGCCCTGCTGAAGTGCATGAAAAACTCCCTTTGACTGAATTGGGGCCAGGATTTCACCCATGGTGTCAATGCAAGATGAGAGACCTGTGACTGGATGGCTTCCTCCTAGAGAACTATCACTTTGGAGGAAGAACCACTAGAAGAGTTTGGTGACACCCCTGCCCCCTACTAGGAAAACAATATATGCAAAACAAATTTACAGCTGGAGCCATACTCTTTTTAAAAAATGACTATCCCAAGGAAATTCTATTGAGGGTAAGTTAACCAAAGGATTATTTTTCTGGAGCACTCAGAAGACTGGAAGAAGAAACCAATATCCTCAGAGATGAACCATTGCCTGATCTGCTTTCCCTCATGGCAGGTGACAGTCTAAATGAGGGGACTGTGTAAACAGCTTTGGACTTAGCCATGACAAAAATGAGTCACGAATAGCTGGACATTAATGGAGGTAGGACCATTTACGCCAGTTGAAGCGCTGTTCTTTGGATCAAGGGCAGTTCAATTTATAACACATCTGATGCTGGGGTGGTATTTCTAGCTCACCAATCTTATGCATAGGAAGCAAGGCCCTGTGAACCTCAGTAAAGTGACAGATGACACAGAAGATGTCTCTGCTAGCCTTTCCTTCTGAGTTTATGCAGTAATGTACCAATCCTCACATGTAACTTTAGGATTGGATCCTGGAGAGCATGCCCCCTTTGCAGCACACCAGAACATTCCTGTTTGGATGGGAGAGGACATTATCAAACATTTCAGTGTGCAGCTTAGCCTGTGGTTTAGTCCTTTGCCATCAACTGAAATGGGAACAGAAATCCAAAATAGCAAGCGAAACAACAGCATGGTCATCTTGAATTTTGCACCTACATGGGAATAACGCCAGAGAGAAAATTCATTCTAGTAACAACTGTCACCACAATACAGTGATATGGACCCAAGGCAACCAGCTCCCAGGATCTTTGTAGATTAAATGTCTTTGAAGCTGTGTGCTTTCAAGCATGCCATTTTTCTTCAATGGGCTGACTCTTTGGAGTGCCAGTTGTACCAACAAATGTCTGTCAGTGAATACTGAAGGAAATGATCAAGAGGTTGTTTTCCCTTCTGTGCTTCTCGAACTTCCTTCTGAGTCTGCTAAATGGTGAAACATGTAGCACTATTACCGCTCCTGTGCAGGCGTGAAAAAATGGAGACTGCTGCTTGGCAGGCTCCAGGTGCAATAAAGGGGTGACAAATGCCCTTGAATTGCCATGGACGCACAAAGTACCACTGATAAAAACAATAGCTGATTTAACAAGCTCCATTTTGTGGAGAGGAGGTAGCACAATTGTGGGAAAGTATGGGGTATGTTCTCCTTCTTTACATCCACCCCCCCCGCCAATTCTTCTTAGGCAGTTTCTTTCCAGGGGTGGGGGAGAAATGGTTCCAGGGCACATCAAAGAACAAAGGCTTACTGCCAGAAATCTCAGTTGTTCCACCCCCACTTATAAAGCAAATAACTTGTTTCACTTCATCTTTCTAGCACTGTCTATGCAAAACTGAAATAACTAGGAGACTAGTCTGGCACTGCAGTTAACGTCAGTTGAAAGTGGACACTGTACCACCAACTGGAGCACTTTTGCTAATGCTGCTGAAAGCAAGTAGACAAGGTTTAAGCATTGCTCTATGCAGAAATGTTTTCATAGTGTAAGTGTGAGCTTCAACTGTCCAATTCTTTTCTTGCAGATCAGTCTTTTTAGCAAAGTAGTTTTTTAAAACCCTATTTAGCATATGGATTCTGACCAGAGCAGGGGTACAGAAGGGTGGTTACAGCAATGCCATTATGTCACTACAAGAAGAGGGCTGTTTTGATTTTAAACACAGAATGATAAAATTAAAAATTTACATCTTAGCCTGACCTGCTCAGATGGTGCTGCTGTAATACCAAAGGTGTCAATGTTACTGGCATATGCTGTATAACAGACTGCAACTGGATTATGGGAACTGTTATGCTTGCAGAACTGCCAGGAACAATGTGAGGTAACAAAGCTATTGGCAGTAAAAGATAAGATAGACCTGCTCATTGAAGCATTTGGATTTATAGTCCCAAATGTCATCTTACAAGCTGCAAGCAAACAAACTGAAACACTTAGCTCCCTTTCACAAAAAATAAGGGCTGCACCATGACTCAACAGCCACAATCGATGTTACTTGGTAATTCATATTCAGTCAGTGCTCTAGCTCCCGGATGACAATTCCAATTCCATGCCATACAAGAGGTTTGAGAAGTCAGAAGTGCTGTAAGTTGCAGGCAGCCAAGTTCACAGGTTAGAGATACGAGGGTTATGGTCTAAGTTGTTTATTATTAATTGTCCAGTTGCACACTGGAGCTCCAACCCACCATCAGGCCCACACTTGAGATTTGCAAAAGTCAGTGCCACATGTGCTCCTAAATCTGAAGTGCTATCCAAAGTCTCTGATCAATGGCAAGAGTCCTCATCACAAAGACCTGATTGTCTGAATCAGTGGCTCTCACACTTTTGTACTGGTGACCCCTCTCAAATAGCAAGCTTCTGAGGCCGCTGTGCCTTATAAAATATATAAAAAAGTGTTTTTAATTTAACACCATTATAACTGCTGGAGGTAAAGCAGGGTTTGGAGAGGAGTTCACAGCTTATGACCCCCCACACACACCACCACGTAGTAACCTTGCAACCCTCTGAGGGGTCCTATCCCCCAGTTTGAGAAACCTTGGTCTAAAAAGGCAAGAGACCAAGATGGTGGGAGCAGGGGAGTATTATCAGCAATTGAGAATTGGGGAACTGAGGCACAGCGCAATTAAGCAACTTGTTCAAAGTCACACAAGAGTGGGATTTAATGTGAGTAACTTACATGCAAATAGACTGGAAGAGAGTAGTGTAGCAGAAAAAGCAACTAATAGGAAGTAAATTAAAGTAAGATCAGAATGTATAATCTCCTTAACAAAGCTACTGCAGTTTCCTACTCATTCTTCAATCAAAGCCAATAATGCTGTATGCAGTACAAGATTTAGGTGCTGTGGAAGTAACAGATCAGACAGGTTATCAGGAAATAACAATATGCTGTCCATGGAGCAGTGTTTGCTACTAGATTATTTTTTAACACAGAAGAAAGCAGGTAGCTCCAGAGTCTGAAGATGAGTGATACACATGGAAGTTTTTGGGCAAAGAGGGACTAACAGAGCCTACAAGAACAGATGAATTACAAACACACAGCAATTCTGTTTTCATGCAGCTTGCCTACAGATAAAAGGAGTGAATATATTCTTGTGCATGACAGCCACAGAAATGTTGGTAACCAGACAGTTTCTTAGCCTAAAGAGTTGACCTGAATGATAATTATTATGGTTTACATTCCAATGCAATTAAAACTCCTGTGTAACAGCCAGGGATTAGAGAACTGTAAGCCTGTTCTGGGAACCACTGCTCTTTTCCATTTAGCCTGCTGTGTCCTGCTCACTCCCTTTGGATATTGTCAAGCTTTGCATTCCAAGCAAATTTTTAAATTTGAAAAAAGGAAAGACACAATTAGGCCATGCCACTCTGAGTGCCCATTAGCAGCAGCCCTAGAGATACTGCATCCAGGAGATTGCTGTAAGTAAAAGATAGGAGACTCCTAATCTTTGCATTCTTGTAGTTTCACTTTTGGAGAATTGCATGAAAAATGGCAGCGCTACTGGTCTCTTTTAGAACTTGAAGACTGGCAGAATAAGCGGCCATCACAAAGCCAACCTTGAGCTGTTCCTCTCCATTGTACACAATTATATACTCAGTCTTCCAAGGCAAGTCTGTAGTCTTCTTATATGTTCATGTTACGTTATAAAAATGTAAAAAACCAGTTGTCTGGAATTGGAAGGCTCAGGAAAAAAAGTTAGATTCTTGTGCCTGCAGGTCACACTGTTATAAATCCAGCACAAGAGAGCCATGAGCAATGGCAATGACGATCTTCCTCTTATAAACAGGCCATTTCAATTATCTTCTTCATGAACAAGCATACACATCACCACCACCAGGACAACTGGAAACCTGGGTGGCAGTCTACCAGCCAGAGACAAGATACACAGATTAGAGTTGGGCATGTAACCTCTCTGTCCTAGAGGCAGTCATTTCAGAGTAGGATTGGATTGGGCACACTGGTAGATGGAGACAACATAGAAAAGCCTGTAGGAAAAAAAATACACTTCAGGCTCCAGCACTATAAAGCCAGGAACTCTCCCCAGCACTAAATTCACTTATCAGTGTAACACACATAGTAATCTCTTTTCCAGGTAGCAGCTTTTTAAGAGATAGTGAAGATGTGAAGAGAAGAGAAAAAATTTAAAACAAATAATACATTTAAACTCACATGTGGTTGCTTGCAGTATTATGGCTACATTTCTAAAGTGCTCATCATGGCACAACACTAATGGAGCCTGAATTCCCTTTTTTCTGTTTATAACCTATGGAATCTCAATCATCATTTATTAGCTATGAGACCTAAACATACATCTATTTCTGTTTATAGGAAAACTACAATGGAATGAGTTATTCTACCCACTACAAGTAAACTATAAATATTAAGAGCAGCTCACTTCCATGTCCTTACATTCTGCTACTGTATCCTTAGTCAGGAGTTCAGCCTCCAAATGCAGATTTGCACCAGCAATTAACTTCAGGAGCAAAAAGAATGCAGGGGCCATCTGTGCCAGCAAAATGGATTAAATCCTGGCTCTAAGATAAATGGCAAAGCTCCAGTTGTCTTCAGTAGCATCAGGTTTTTTTAACCAGGTTGTGCCACTGAAAATTTGACCTAAAATCACACAGGTAATAAAAATTAACTGGAAGCTGCTGCTTTGATAGTGAAAGATAAGAAAAGCCACTCTTAATTTCCTTTGTCTCAATCCTATAGCATGAGACTGGGATATACCAGCAAAATGGCAGGTGTCAGAGAGTTATCAGCACTATTCAGCCTTGCAGAAATACTGAAAACTATCCTCAAAAAAT
This sequence comes from Pelochelys cantorii, assembly GCA_032595735.1. Taxonomy (NCBI): domain Eukaryota; kingdom Metazoa; phylum Chordata; order Testudines; family Trionychidae; genus Pelochelys; species Pelochelys cantorii. The sequence continues at coordinate 251,479,137 of CM064326.1, read as the reverse complement.
TTGAAAAATGCATTAAGCAAACATATATTCTTTAGTAAAGATCCCCCAATAACTAATTACTGCCATTTTCTTTTATCTAGGCCAGATGAAGTTCCAGGCTCAGTAACTGTGTATGTTCACTGAATGATCTATGAGGATGCTTTGGCTATGGTCCCATTAGCTGCTTCCTTAATTAAAATAGGAATGCATTAATGGCACTGATAATACATGCTGAGATGTGTTACTTGCCTGAAAGATATATCATTTGATACTGCAGTAATGAGATCACATACCAGCCATGTGAGTTGTCACTTTGGGTCTCCTACTGCAACCTGGGTTTTCACTGCAGCCAGAAAGGGCACCCTGTTTTACAGTAGTAGATAGCTTAGCCAACTGGGAAAGGGGTATTTTTGCTGTTTTTAAACACACACAAAATGCCTTCTCCCATTATATGCAAAACCAAGCAGTCTAAAGAAGGAGGGAGAAAGATGCACTTTGTAAGTTTTGCTGCAGGTCTTTGCATTTTGTTTGTGCTTTTGTTCGGATTTTTTGATTGAACTGTAGCATGTTTGTATTCAACTATTTGTAAGATGAACTGTTTTGTGATATTATTTCTGCAGTAAAGAAGAAACCTAGCCCTGTATTCTTTGTGCATTGAGTCTGACACCAAAAATGCTTTTTATGTAATTAAAAAAAAGAGAGAAGAGAGAGTAATTGATCAACTTTAGGAACACTTCAGACACTCACATGTATCCTGTAAACACTAGTTCTAGCATCTTACACAGTATGGGAAAAGAAGGGTTCCCTTATTGAGAAAGGCTTTTAGCCAGATGGATTATAGAAGCCATCATATATCCCAAGCACTTAATTCAATCACTCAGATAACAAGAAATCAGACCAGATAGTATTTGTGCTTAAAGTGCTCTTTATCTGATGCAGTAAGTATCAGGTCAACAACCTTCTTCTCTCCAAGTAGCAGGTTAGAGAGGCAAAAAAACAGTAGCATAAACTGTCAAGTCAGAGCTCCTTTGAAAATAGCACTGAACTGTAGGTGGTGCAGGGTTATCATTTCTATAGAGCTTAAGTGAACCCCAGACCTTGTTGATAAGATACCCTTGTGCCCGTGCATTCTCACCATAATCAGAAGGGAAGGCTGACCTTAGTACCCTGATGAGATCTCCTGCAGTTAGAAAGCAAGCTCAGGAATTAACATTTAGAAACCCATCAAAGGAAGATGTGGCAGTCAGATGAATGAACGGCGGATGTCAATGGGGCGGCCTCGGCTGGGTCTGGGGAGAAATCTGTCATTGGGCCCAGCTCGCCCTGGAAGTGTAGGATTTGGCCCTGGCAGAGAGCCAATTGGATCAAAATGTGGTCTGAATGGAGGAAACCGGCCTGGCGCCTCTCCTGGGCCAGGAATGAGCGAGTTAATTGGGTCTCCAACATACGGTAGTGTTGGTCTCTCATCATATTCGCCACCAATGATCATTGGGGGGTAGATGGAGTTAGGAGAGAATGGGTTTGGAGGAAAAGGGTTTGGGTAGAATGGGCTGGGATGAAATGGGATGGGATGAGGAGGAGGGGGCAGAAACATCATGTGCCTCCATCTTAGGGCTTCCTTCTTCTGCTTTAGTTTCTTCTTGTAGAGCTGCAGAAACAAACAAAATGGAGCTTAAAATTCTAGTGGTGCTCATTGTTCTAGCTTCCTCAATATGAATTTTCTTTACACACTTGTTACAGGCACAGAGGGCAAAGGGGAGCGCCTTCCATGTTCTGTTATTTACAATATGTACATTAAGGATGCAGCTGCCCAAGCTGCCCACACAGCCAAAATATCATGATTCAGCAGACTCAGATCATCCTTCTGAGCATCCAATTTTTTTTGTAGAAAGGACTCTGACTTGGTCGGTCTCTCACTTTGGGTTTACTTTAAACCCCTATGGCCACATTTATCCCTAGTTTAATTCCATTGAAATTGTCATGGTTACACCAAGGACACATTTTGCACTTTATTTTGTGTGTTTTATGACTGCTTGGGGATCTAAATTGCCTAAAATATCAAAAAACAAACAATCATAGAAATGAAATACAACAGACAATGCTAATTTCTCTTAGCCTCACAAAGGGTTACTTACATGAATCACATTTTAAGATCCTTGGGTGAAAAATAAAGTTTGTGGCATTACGCACATTTAGACAAGAAAACAGAGATCCTGAGCAGTTAAGTGATTTGTCCATGTGACATAGCAAGTCGGTGACTCCTAGTCTCTGCTTTAATCACTAGAGGATACTACTTCTCCAGCTGAAGAGGTCATTTGAGAATTAAAGAGTAAATTTTCCAAACAGGACCTGGTATCTGAGCAGTGTTCCCTCTAAACTGCAGGGCAGCCCAGCTTCACACATGATTAATCAACCCCACCCAGTCAGAGGCTCAGGGCTCCACACAGGGAGCTGACTGACTGGGGGGCGCTGATTAATCACCTGGGAAGCTGTGCTACTATGCAGCTTAGAGAGAACACTGTATCTAAGACTCAGTCACACTGTTCCAGAGGACCTCTGAGATTCTCCCACCCTTGCCAGTCTCAAGATCTAAAACAGCAACTCCCCTTCCTGCCAAGGACTCAATACAGCTCCCTGCAGAGATCCTCAGATCTATTCCAGGAGGTGGCCAAAGAGTGTTCGGAGTGATGCAATGCATTGTCTCCTGCATTTACATATAAAGATCTCAACTCCCAGCATTTTAGAACCTAATCTCTGTTCCCACTTAATCTTCAAGTTTGCCACTGATTCTTAAAAAAAGCCATGGAGACATATCCCAAAGAGACCATCTACAATACTCACCTCTTTCCAATCTGTGTCACGTGGCCTAGCAATTGGATCTGTGAAGGGGCAAAAATTAAACAAATATTAAAAAAACCCATATTGATACAGAGGCTCATAAACAGTTTTTTGCTGTTAATGTTGTGGGGGTTTGCAAATAAGGTAGGCAATTAGACCCTAAGTGCCTTTGCATATAAAAAGTCAGTATCCTTCAACTAAGACATTAAGACTCCTAAAAGGTGTACCATCAGGACCCAGTCACTACACAATCTGTTCATTCTCTCTGCTTCACACAAAAATTTCAAGCTCCCATATCTATTCATCAACTACAGAAACCAAAGAAATACTGTCACTGCCACTGTCTGTGTGTGACAGCACTTTGCCTCTCAACCTATGACTTGCTCAGTTTCCCAAAGAACTTTACATGAGAAACGCTGGCAAAGATTTTTAATTCTATGCATCTTTGCAGTAAAGAGCTTGAATATTTATAGAAACAGGTAAAAACTAGGAGATTCAGCACCAGATGATGGGCCAGCTCTCTGCAGATCACCAGGAAGTGCTCAGCAGATTATCAGTTTTCCACAATCTAAAAATCACTGAAGGAAGCATCTCTCTGTAGTATGCTTCCAACTAGCTAACACAATTAGTTAATATAATGATTAATTAATAAATTCACTTTCCATTTTTAGGAAACAGATGTAGTTGCCTAAAGAAGCCTCTAGACATTGTCTGCTTAAAAGGGACCTTAGGTGGCAGCCCAATTAAGGAAAAAAGGTACATGTGGGAATCACCTCGAAAATCCCGCAGGTATATAAATCTCCATAAAAGCTGGTCATTGGAAGCTGTGTAAAGATCCCGGCAAACAGCAGACAGGGAAAGGAGTGAGCGGATGTCCAGAAGTCGGAAAATCCGTAGCTTCAGTTCTAGAGGGAGGACTACTAAACCAAACACATCTGGCAGGTTCAGCGCTAGAATTGAAGGTGGAAAAAGCAGCATTATTTGCAATAATTGAGAGTCGTCCCAATCAGCAAGGGGTACTCTCCCAGTCTGGAAACATATTGTTTTCCCTTGAGTCATTTCCATGGAGCTTTCAGAGTTCCATTACTTAACTCTGGAAGTGCTTATGATAAGACTTACTATTGCAGGTTGGAGAGATACGTTCTGCACATACGTAAAGTGGACAAAATATGAATACAGCACTGGCACTTGGCTATGTTTCACACTCTTGTGTCTCAAACTTAAGATGCCCCAAGGAGCTAATCATACTTTACAGATTACAAAACAGAGCAAGAGGTTGGAAAGATAAAGGTATTAGTTGTCTAATTCCAGTAAGCCACAAAGCCACATTCAACAAACAACCTCTATTCACAACAAAATCCAAAGAGACTCCAAGAGAGTGAATTCATCGAGTTTGTCTTTGGTTTGTGAGGCTGAGATTTAGTCTGGAAATTCCTGTATAAATAAAGTATATTTGCCATGCAAATCACCCAGCTGGGTTGCTTCACACCCTTCCTTCCAATATCTCAGTAACCAACCAGTAAGCAGGTCATCCCATAGTTAGAATACAAGATATAACAAACACCATGTAGCTTTTTCCCAGCCTGACAAAGGAACAGATCCACAAAACAGAACTTCAACAAAGGAATTTAAGCACTTAAGGCTGGTTGCTATTTTATCATCACAAATGGGAAATAGTTTTTCCAGCTGTATCAGCAGCGGCATAAATCTTCAGCCCATTAAGTGAAACACAAGTGTTGTATTTATTTGAACTAGGAATGTGAAAAATTAACTGGTAAGCATTACCCTAAACATGTGATGCCTATGGGTTCCGGTTAACCGGTAAGGACTAGAGCAGCTCCCTGCCTGCCACGAGCAGGAGGCTGCTCCAGCCCCGGAGGGGCCCACTGTGGACAAGGGCTGCTCTTATCCGGAGCAGCCCCTGTCTGCAGCAGGCCCAGGTGCCCTGCGGGTGGGGGCTGCTCCAGCAAGGCTGGAGTGATCCCCACCCTGGATCTGCTTAGTCAGTTAACCGGTTAAGCATTAAGTGATTAACCAGGATTTTACATCTCCAATTTAAAACTACACAATTTCAGATTTTTAGCAGTTTTTATAACATTTCTAAAATTAAGAGATGACTAATTTAGTTTCTTTAGAAGTAGGTATATTTCTCTATTCTTACTCTCTATGGGTATGTCTACACTTGCACCTTCTTTCGAGAGAGGGATGCAAATGAAGACATTCAAAATCGCACATGAAGCCAGGATTTAAATATCCCGCACTTCATTTGCATAATCGCATTATGGCACCATTTCGAAATACAAAACGCGGTGTAGATGCGGTTATTTCAGGAGAACACCCTTCTTCCGAAACAACTGTTAAACCTCATTTTATGAGGAATAAGGGTTATTTCGGAAGAAGGGTGTTCTCCCCAAATAACCACATCTACACTGCGTTTTGTATTTCGAAATAGTGCCATAATGTGATTATGCAAATGAAGCACGGGATATTTAAATCCCAGCTTCATTTGCAATTTTGAATGTCTTCATTTGCATCCCTCTCTCGAAAGAGGGTGCAAGTGTAGACATACCCTATGTAACCAACATTAAGGTTACTCATGACACTTTCTATGTAGGACTTTGGATAGATCCCAACTAATAACATACTGACTCCTTTTATTAATGTTACCTTGTCGGGCAGCAGCCAGAAGAGGATACACCAGCTGGTCTTTAAAAAGGCGGGATAGTTTCTGAAGATCTTTGTATATCCCTCCAACATTTTCTTCTATCGAAATAAGATGACAGAGTTTAACTTCAACATGTTGTTGTATAACATACAAGACACAGAAGTTTATGGGTTAAATTTTGTGTACAAGCAGAACTCTATAGTTCATGAAAGTTTTCATTTTTCATATGAAGAAAATAATGAAGTAAAATACTTTATTTGGAATGGACCAGAATAAGAGGACAAGCACTAGAACCTGGCCAAATGCATAGCCGGATAAAAGAAATAAAGCTAAGAATCCTGACTGATGTACTATTGTTTCCATTATAGTAGTGTGATGGAACCCCGATCAAAGATCAGGTACCCTCTGTGTCACGAATGCTACTAAGCCCTCTAAGTCATCCTGCTGCTTCTACATAGGACAATAAATACGACATTAAAAGACCCATGTAAACCAGCAGAATAATTTGTGGAAAGGATACTTTCAACCTTCAGTTGGGAGTTTCTTGCATTTCTGAGACTTTGTTCCATGTTTCCTCTTTTCAATCATTTCCAACAATCCAAAATTCAGACATTTAAAATAAAATCAGAGTTTTTAAGACAAAAGGAAACACTCCAGAGTCCTATCAAAACAGATCACAACCCAGTGAACCAAATCAGTAATTAAGTGTTATCACCACAGTAATAATATAACAGACCAAGTCCATAGCAGATATTCATAAGTAGCTAGGTGTTATCATTTTGCATTTACAGACACCAAGAGGATTACTCATGCAGTTTTCCAAATGAAATTTGTTTTCAGACTTAATGCTTTTGCCAGATTTTAGCCACAGATCAAGCATATATGCCTGAACTGTTAAACCTGACAGATAGATTGACAGGAATGGCTGCCCATTCGCTCACTGAAACAAAAAAGCAAAATGATGCTGCTATGATCTTAGCTACCCTTCACTGTTTAGTTATCCTTCTGTAGCCTTTTCAATAAAGTTTTGTTAACCAGGTTATGGAGCTACCCAGGATGCAGTGCAGTGAAGTGCAGATACTGCCAACAAGGCAGTCATATATACTTTAGAGTACAAAACAGAGTCAGGTATGTGCTAATGTAAACTACAGATTTTTTTGCAAAGGATGTTTCTCTACTTCTGGCAACCTGAAATCACTTAAGTGGTTAGTACACGCTTTCTAACAAAAGCAACATTGACAATAAATTCAATGCCACAAAGACAGAGCTGATGTTAGCTATGCTGAACCCCTAATTTCCACAAAAAGAAAAAAACAATTGAGTCTTGGCTGGTTCATCATTGCCGCCTAAGAGACACCTATATATATCCATGTGTTTAGTTAGGGGTCCCACGAAAAATGGATATAATCTAGGAGATATCTGATGGCCTCTTCAAGCTTCTTCACTTACATAGCTAATCTAGGAAATCCAAATAATCTTACCAGCAAAATTCTACTTAGTGGCCACATTTCTGTATCCCCTTTTCCTCATGGCTAGTTGCTTCATGAACTGGTAGTCACCGACCTTTATCACCACCATATTGGCATCTCAGGCCTCTCTGTCCAACCAGTGCTGTCTATGCTAGTCCCTTCCCTCACATTTCAGGCTGGCTGTTTTCTAAAGAGCCGCATTCTAAATACCTGATTCCTGAAAGCAAATGAAGGATGTTGGCAACAGCTGCAGTCTCTTCACACTTTTAATTTCACTGTTGATTTTTAATGTTGCTGCAAATGTTAAAGAAAAAAGAAAAAAAAGAACATGTTGAGAGACGACAAAGACCATCTCATTACTACTTTATCTTTTGAAATAGTTTAGTTTTCCTTTCCTCAGTCTCCTTCCCGGACAAGAGGGAGAGGAACTAAACATGTTATACAATTTTGCCAAGCAGTCAGTAAACCCGTCTTACCAGAGGCGTAGCAAGGGTGTTATGCTCCTGGGGGCAAAGAAAAAATTTGCGCCCCCCCCCGCCGCCATGTGGCACGGCCCCGAACCTGGTGCACAGCTGAGGGGAACTTGTATCACATCTTCCCCCACCCCCTACAGTTTGGGGCCGGGCTCCACAGGCACTAACCCGCAAGTGGAGATGGAGGAGGGTCGGGCTTGGAGCACGGGCGGGCTTGGAGCAGAGAGGCAGGGAGGAGGCTCCAGCTGCCGGTGGCAGGCGGAGTAGGAGCACGTGAGCTGAAGGGATAACAGGGGGAGCAGAATGGGATTAAACTGGAGCCTCCCTAGCATGGTGCCCAGGGGCAACTGACCCCTACAGCCCCATCGCTACGCCACTGCCCCCCCTCCTGCAGATCTATCATCTTATGCATGTGCAAGATCTGTGAGAGCCGTCCCATGAACCTGCAGTTAATGTCTGTGGCGCCTGCTTCTGGGTGGTGTCTCAATGCTGCCACATTCACCTCCAAAGAGGGGGCTTCCCAAAGCAGGCCCTTGCTGCTGACCCCCAAGGCATCCACAGGTCCAGTCTCCTTTCAATGGGCCCACTTCCCAGGGCTCATTGATCTTGGATCTGGCTTCCATCCCCTCTCCAACCTTTGCAACTGCACAGAGGTGCTCACCTTCTGCCTTATACATTCCCACCTCATTCACCCCATAGGGACAGTCTCTGCCTCACTTGTCCTACAGACTATTCTACCAAGATGTAATACAAAGTTTCCATGTAAAAGGACTCAATACAAAGCTAAAAACTTCAATGAGAGAATGATTAATACAGAGACGGGTCTACATCTGCCGCAGGGAGACACCTCTGCCTGCCTCCACCCCTCTCCCCCCAGAGTCTACAGCCCCATTGCAAAGCGGGGGAGGGGAAGAAAAGAGGCGGAGGCCCATCCAATGGGACTGAAGCAGTCATGAGCAAGCCATGCCCAGGAGCCATTCTCCTGTCCATTGCTGGTGCTGTGTTGCTTCAGGCACGCTGAAATGCAGTCACCTCTAGGGTGGGCTGGATAGCTATTTAACACCTGCACAAGGTTTCAGGCAGGGGGCAGTGCGGGCTGCCTTTCTGCAGAGCCCCATCAGAACTACTGTGCCCTCCTGGCTTAGGAAAAGAATAAACAGGAGGATTGGAAATTAACCCGCCCAGTCTCACGTCCCCTACGCAGGGAATGAGCCATCTACATTAGGCCCCAGCTGGAGTATCATGTCCAGCTCTGGGCGCCACATTTCAGGAAACGTGGAGAAACTGGAGAAAGTCCAGAGAAGATCAACACAAATGATGAAAGGTCTAGAGAACATGAGATATGAGGCAAGGCTGAAGGAATTGGCCTTGTTTACCTTGGAAAAGAGAAGACCGAAAAGGGACATGAGAGCAGCTTTCAAGTATCTAAAAGAATATCATAAGGAGGAGGAAGAAAAATTGTTCTCCTTGGCCTCTGAGGTTAGGATGACAAGCAATGGGCTTAAATTGCAGCAAGGGAGGTTTAGGTTGGACATTAGGAAAAACTTCCTGCCTGTCAGGGTGGTTACACACTGGAATAAATTGCCTACGGAGATTGTGGAATCTCCATCACTGGAGATATTTAAGACCAGGTTAGACAGACACCTGTCAGGGATGAGCTAGGGCAACTCAACTTTGGAAGCCCCAGGGGCCACACTGATACTTACAGAACATGCTGAGGGCCTCAACTTAAGTGTGGTTGCATATGCAAGCAAATATATACAAATAGCTTCTCTCATGCTGACCGGCATGAATACAAAGATTAAGGCAAGACTACACAACACACAGGCCCCATTTAAGTCAGTTCTCCTGATATTAATAAAATGCAGTATTTACCGGATTTCTACCCATGTGACAGCACTTTTCATGAGCAATGACAGTCCAAGAATTTAACTATTAAAACGCATATCAACAGAAGATCATTACACTGACTACTTTTTTGTTTTGGCTCCCACTCGCCGGCCACGTGTTGATCCCCACATAAACCCAAACTGCACTGCAGGGCGCAAACAAACTGGCCGTGGGCAGCATACCAAGTTATTAATAAATATTTTTAAACCTTTACCTTTTCTCTCTGCTGCCATGTCTCCTCTCCTTGCTCCATCAGCTCCCCTGGTGCCTGCTGCCCCCCAACTCCTCACCCTCCTCTGCTGTCCTGACTCCTGCCCTTCTCACTGCCCTCAGCCCTCCTGCGACCTGCCCCCCTCCACCAGCCCTTCTCTCCCTCCTGTGCCCACTCCTCCAGTAGCCCCACTCTGATCAGGTGAGCTACCCCTCCTCATCCCCTCTTCTAACACCTCCCTCTACACACCTGCCCTGCCTCTCTCCTCTGGTGCTGGTCCCTCCCCTGCAGATGTCTGCCCTTCTGCTTCACCCCCAGAATCCCCTGGCACCTGCACCTTCCCTTACCCCTGCACCCTCCTGGTGCCTCCCCCTGCCCCCTTTGCCCTCTTTTTCTCTGATGCCCACCCCCTCACCACTCTCTGCCCCCATTCCCCTCATGCCCCTCTGTGCCCTCACACATGACTTGATCCACCCCCACCTTTCTCATGCCCACCCCTCCTTTCAAGCCTTCTCCCAGCACCTCCCCCTCCCCCCCAGACCCTAATGCCCTTCCCCTCTCCTCTCCTCTCCCAGCATCACCCTGTCCCCCCTCCCACTGACACCTCCCCTCCTGCCCTTTTCCTCATTGTCTGCACTTGGCCCCCTGGCATTTGTATCTTCCCCCTTCTTCGCCCCTCCCCCTCCGCACAAGCCCCTTCCTCTCCCACCCCTTCCCCCTAGTTTTCCCCCTCCCCTACCTTCTGCCTTCCACTTTGCGGGGCTGGACTCTGCGCTCGGGCCCCAGAAGTCCCCAGACTCTGAACCAGAAGCTAGGCTGCACGGCACCACGTGGCACCGAACACTTTTAAAGTCCCAGGCTGTGACGTCACGTCACGCCCGGGTGTCTCCCTAGCCACCTGGAAACGCTCCACATGGCGGCAGCAGCAGCCGGCAGCGTGTGCAGGCAAGGGGGAGCCGACTGAACGCTGCGCACGACAGGGACGGTCCGGGGCCGGGGGGGACGGCCATATAACTTGCCGCCCATGCCAGATGAGCCTGTGCAGCGTGCACTCGCTCTCACCCCGTCCCGGCGCCCCCCTAGCATGGCGCCCGGGGGCAATTGCCCCCCCCCCACACCTCCTTTGGTACGCCTCTGCGTCTTACCTCCCCAAAGAGAAGAGAAAAGAAAGATCAGTTACCTACAGCAGTTGAAATGGCCATAACAAAGCTAGGAGGTGGCAGCGGTACACCATGAATCATTATTTCTAACAAAAAGAAATCTTAAACTGTAGCAAGGAGTCCTTTTCACTAGATGAACACTGTACGCAAGGCAGTCAGTGCTCTAGCCCTCTCCATCATGAATTCAAGTGAACAATTCTCCTGACTTGGCCAAAAGATTAGATTTAAATCCTGGACAGTGAGATATGCTTCATCACATATCCTGAGATATGTGTTTACATATGCTGTCATGGATTTTCTTAATGTATATATACTTTCAGAAGTGCACACTTCTGTTTAATCTGAGGTTAGAATCAAGATGAGAAGTAACACTGCCTTTCCAAAATGTGGAGTATCAAAAAACCACTCCAGATTAAGATGGAAATTATTTTAAGACAAAGAAGTGACACTAATTTTCTGGAATGAACAGATACGATGAACTGAAAATGAATGCTTAGGGATGTTGTTAAACTGATGCTGGTGAATCAGTAAAACACATAAGTCTGGTAGCAGGGATGTAACATCACGTTTGAGTAGTTAATGAGTTAAATGTTATGTTTAACCAGTTAACCAATTAAACAGGGCAAACAGGCGGGCTGCTCCAGCCTAGCTCACCGTGCCCAGGCTGGAGCAGCCCTCCTTCCGCGGACCAGGGCTGCTCCAGCCCAGCTGAAACACTCTGCCTGTGGTGCAGCCCATGGGGCTAGAGCAGCCCTCTACCCACAGTAGGCAGGGGGCTGCTCCAAGCCCCCAATGGTTATTTGTAACCGGTAAGCCTCACTCATTAAGGGTGAGACTTACCGATTAACTGATTAAACATTCACATCCGGAACTTGTTTGTGACCTTTCCAAATAGCACGTGATATAAGAGACATAACACTGCTAAACGCATTACATCTATTTTAATACCTTGAATTGTACTTCCCAAGCTCCCATGAGTTGAAAGAAGAAAAAGACAGGTTTCCCAATATGCTAATCAAAAGTATTGCTCTGTATTGAGCTGTCACCTAGGCAAGAAGGAGCCAAGCACATTCAGAAGTAGGGATACGTCTACACTAGCACTTGATCAACAAAACTTTTGTTGTTCACGGATGCTTAAAAAAACCCATGAACGACGAAGTTTTGCCACGGCAAATGAAAGTGTGAATGCTGCTGTGTCAGTGCGAGTGCTCTCCTGCCGAAAAAGTGAAACCTACTCATAGGGGGGTAGAAGTATTTTGTTGGCAAAAATGCCAACAAATAGCATTCACACAAGTTGACTTTTAGCGACAAGGCTGTGTTGACGTAGCCTTGTCATTAAAAGCTGTGTAGCTTAGACATACCCTAGGAGGAAGCACCTTTCCTTGCTCAACTGATAAAAGCTTTGTCTACACTACCGCTTGAATAGCAAAGGTTTTGTAGTTCACAGGGGCTTAAAAAAGCTATTCTTCCCCAAAGATAAAAAGTTTTTCTGTGGCAATGCTCATAGGGGGTGGAAATATTTTGTCAGCAAAAGTGCTGACAAACAGCATTTACACTGCCAGAATTTTGGGGGACACGACCAAGTCACTAACAGACGTGCAGTGAAGACAAAGCCTAAGAAGCTGCACTGAAGATTCAAAGGAAGTCTAGTCCCGTCTTCCCTTGCTGGAAGAATGATAGCTGTGATGTAGCATCTCGGGTGTGAGGGGAGAGAGGGCTTCCAGAAAGTAAAAGAATTAAGTAGCTTAACGTAACAGGCTGTATATGGGGTTAAAAAACCCACAACCACTCCAAATCAGATCCCCATAGACATTTCTACTGCCTGGCATAGTTACCATTAATGACAATAAGATCTCCCAAAGGCACACAGGTCAAAGCAGCAGAGCCATCTTCACAGAGGGGATGAGTGTACTGCAGCTTATAAACGCCTCCACTTCTCCATTTGTCAGGCATAGACACTGCCTTTGCTTCAGTCCCCTGACAATAAATGAAAAGATAAATAATACCACATTCCTGAGTAATCTGACCAAGGCTGAGAAGAACTAAATGAAAACATTAACAGCTACTCAAATCCCAACAAATGTGTGGGAGACAGAATAATTAATATGTCAGTGCTACATAAATTCTACAGAGACAGACTACTTTGTGGTATAACGTGGCATAAAGACTTTATCAGCATAAACTTGGGATGGCCACATTAACACAATCTTAGCCATAGGTGCCAACTTCCCTTCTAGTTGGGGAGTGCTTAATCCCCCTGAATCTGCCCCCATTCGACCTCTTCCTCAGGTCCCAACCTGCTCCCGTTCCACCCCTTCCCATAAGCCCTGACTCTTCTCTACCCCTGCCCCATTCCAATTCTTCCCCAAACTCCCTCCCTTTCCTGCCTCCTCCCCAGAGTGTGCCCCATCTCCACTCCTCTCCCTCTCTCCTGGAGCTTCCTAAATGCCTTAAGTCAGCTGTTTGCAGTGCTCCAGAAGCACTAGGAGGGTGGGGGAGGAGTTGGTCAGTGATGCCATCAGCAAGCGAGAGGTGCAGTGAGAGGGAGGGGGAACTTGTTGCTGGTGCGTGCTCAGCACCCACTTTTTCCCTGCGGGTGCTCCAGGGCTGCAGCACCCATAGGAGTCAGCACCTATAGTTCTAGCTTCGCCACTTGTGAATACACAAATCATCTTAACCATACCAATAAAACTTTTATACCACAATTCACCGTATTTTCAGTACAGGCCACGGGAGGCTGAAAATGTATATTAAGAATGTTTTAAGAAAGGCCGTTGGGACAATTTTCACCTCTCCCCCAGTAAAGCCAGTTTTTTTTGTCTTCATGAATCCATGTTTATATACAGGGCCCCACCAAATTTACAGTCCATTTTCATAAATTTCACCATCACAGCATATTAACAATTGTGAATTTCACAGTTTGATATATTTAAATCTTAAATGTCATGGTGTGAATATGAATATGTATTTTAAAATGGCAGAACATAAACATGCAAAGCCCTTAAGACTCATCATTTCTAAAACCTGGGGTCCCAACCCAAAAAGGAGTTACAAAGCTATTACCAGGCTAAGGTAAACACCAATGAAACAGTCAGATTGTACGGGGGAAGGGACTGCAACGGAGACATCTATTGTAATAGACTCTGTTCTATATATAAGACACTCATTATTTCAAATTAGAAGGCAGACTGGCAATATATAATGCTGCTATGAAAGATGTATTTTTCCTACGTGGTTACCCTGGGGAGCAGGGGAGAGGAGTACACAGTTATTGATAACTGAATAGCAAATGATATAAATGCATACATTCTCCACTTTTAGGAACTGAATTTAAACATTATCCTCTCAAAATCAAAAAATAAATTGCAAACATCCTTCTACTTTCCCTATCAAGTAGGGAGGCCAAGGACTGACTATACATGTAGACTGAACTAATGCCTCACTCTTAGAGGTTGTACCACTCTTTCATCATCGAGGCATGTTGGCAAGATGAAGTACCAGTTTAACTGCCCATGCTGCCCAGAGGGATGTAACTGATCAACAGTAGATCTTTAAACACAGACATTAAGAATATTATAGTTATTCCAATTTTTTTCCCTACTAAATGGGAGATTTGTCTTTCTGTTTTGTACTTACCTGAGGTACATAACCTGTCTCCATCATGAGAAGATGTACCAAAACTATCAAGGCATCATTGGCACTAGTACATTCAGCAGAATGGTAGAGAGTTTCCAAAGAGTGTGGCACTTCCCCATCCACAGCTTCACTGCACAGCATTGGCTCAGAAGGATAAGAACCTGTGCCTTCCTCCAAATCAATGTCATCTGGAACTACTCCAGAAGCAAACTCTAGGCTGAATCCTGCCTTAAATGGAAAGTAATAAAAAACAAGGTAGCATTCACAAATTTATATCTGCATATTAGTTAAGGTCCATTATAATCCTGCTAGCCCACTCACCCCCAGTTTTCTTTCAGCTGTATTGCAAAGCTCTGATGTGAGGTTAAATACTGGTTAGTCACTCAAAATTGCCATGCAGAACTCCAAAGGATGCTACTTTTAATTGGCAGCCTCTCTTATATTTGAGAAAAGTATTCTTGTACTACAACACAAAGCAACCTCCAAAGAGAGAGGCTGTCTTGGGAGTAGGTCACTGGACTTGATTCTTGGCTCTCCAATAGATTTCCTGTGAGATCTTCACCAAGTCACAATCTCTGTGTTTCAATTTCCCATCTGTAAAATGGGAATATTACTACTTTTGTCTGTTTGGTCTATTTGTAATACAAGTTTTTTAGAACAATGTTTTTCTATTATGTGTGATAAGTGTTGTACATACAATGGGTTTATATGCACTTCTGTACTACAAATAAATGATGTATTAAGCATCAGGAAGCAGGGATGTAAAATTCCGGTTATCCGATTAAGCAGGATCCCAAGGGAGACCACTACAGCCCCGCTGGAGCAGTCCCCAGCCCATGGGGCTGCCGGCTCCTGCTCCCAGTCCCCCTACTGCAGACATAAGGCTGCTTCTGGGTACCAGTTAACCGGTACCGGGTAAGCATCACCTGGTAAGTGTGATGCTTACCAGGTAAACGGTTAACTGTTGACATCCCTACCATGGAGATTCTTAAAGCAGGCTACAGACTCGCAACTCTATGCAATATGGCATCACCATTTGTCAAAATTCAAGGCGACTGACTGACCAAAAATGCCCAGATTAAGACTTGTCCAGGATGCCCATGATTCTCTGTAAATGAAATTATTCCCAGCCCCTCACATCTAATTCCCAAAAGAATGCCCTTCCCCCAAAATTATAAAAGTTGGTGGCTTCACCCACACTTCCCTTCTACTAAGATAGCATTGCCTTAAAGTCAGACATTCAGATTTACAATATATAATGATTATTAAATGCCCCCTGAAAACTCACTCAGACAAAATTCAAAAGAAGCAATTGAAACTGATTTTCAGATTTTTACACTTCTTTAGTTTAGTGGCACATAAAAGGAGTACTTGGAAACTTACTCTCCACCTTCTCCTATATTTTGGGAGGAAAGCCTACTGGGAGGAAGGAGGAAAATTTATTTTAGATACATGAGGTAAGTATCACAATATGATTATATGTCCAATTTTTCTAAAATGAAAAGCTTTTTATTTTTTCTAGAATTTCTTCCCCCACTCCTTAAGATTTATTTTTCAAGTTTTCACATTTGTGAAAACTGTAACAAGATGCTTCACACTTCTCTGTTTTAGGATGGTTTGTGTTTAAACATAGTTGTATGCGTTGGAACCAACCCAAGTGACACTTTTCTTACAAATAAACCTTTCCTACAGACTAATTTACTTCATGATAAACTCTTTAAACCATTAACATGATTTCAATTGATTACAAAAATTGCTCACTTCTCCAATCGACAGTATTTCAGAATGGCTCATTGAGGAAGAAGGGGGAATACCCATATGTTCATGTTGTGGTAAGTGGCTTTTTAAAGGGAGGCTGCGGAGGTGGGAAAAGAAGTCACTCCTAGTTTCCTTGAAAATGGTGTGTCTCTCTGCAGACATCCAATTAGCAAAATCTAGAGCTATGTAAAGGTCTCAAATAGAGTTTGGAACAACTTGAAACCACTTAGTATCACTGGCATGTATAAGGCTTAATAGACTATAAATAGAGACAGTACTAGACAGACAAGCAATTGACCATACACGAGGCCAGCACCTAGAACCATAATATTCCAAGGACGCTCCCTATTATAAAATCCAGCAACCAATGCAGTTAATGTGCTGTCTCCTCTTATTTCTTGATCTGCATATCAGTCCTTAAATATTTACCATATCATCACTCTTCTGAACATCAGTCTGAGATTTATGGTCTTCACGTGGCCCATTCTGCTTTTCTTTTTCTGAACTGCTTGCCTGACTGTGGCTGGTGGTCAAGATGGACGGTTCGTGATTATTCTGGAGTGGAGGAGGAGGAGGTGAAGATAAGGCTTGGGGTAATATGGATGATGTATTGGTCTCGTCCAGTAACAAACATATCATATCTCCAGAAACTATCCCATATGAAGCCAAGGTCTCATCGTCTCCAATGAGGGCATCTTTGTTGTTCAAAGTTATTGCAAACGGGGTATCAGAACTGCAAAGAGATAGAAAAAACTGCAAGGCCGTGTCTGGTAGGATCAGTTTCAAGTCCTACATTCAAATTACACAAATGTATGGTATGATTATTAAAAGGTTTTGTTAAGCTGAAGTACTGGCCTGATTAGTCACATGCCCAAAGAAGTGCTGGAAAATTAAATGATGGGCACTGACACACAGGTTAAAATGGATTTTTCTACTTTCTTTCTTTGTGTTATGTTTAACTAAATCACAGAACCTAGAAATCTTGGATAGACATATAACCTTCAAACAGGTAATTGCCTCTGTCTGTAGTGTACCTTATAAACACAGTGCAGAAAGCAGGCAATTGCCCCCAAAACTCGCACCAGCTTCAGCAAATATAGGGCATTTTAAATAATTTAAATGAATCACAACGGCAGAGTATATTTAAAATAATTAATTCTTGAAAATATTCTATGCAAACATCCTTTAGCTTTCTGAGTGCATGTGTTTGGACAAGACCTTGAAAAGTTAAGACTTTCCCAGGAACAGCAAAGATTCCATGACATTTTAATAAAGATCAATGGTCTGTCCTGATCTCTCAGGACAAATTTCCCCTCTCTATGCAATTGGGCAGCATATGTATGTTCTGCTTATGAAGCACTATGGGATACTTCAGGATGAACATGAAATATGAAAGCAAATATTTTGTTGCCCTTAGGCTTTTGAAATCGCACGTTATTTATTTTTAAGAATAATTTAATAGCTTTTATTTTCCTGCAATCAAAATCATGAGCCCTTCACACAAAAACGTTTTCATGATTACTGAAACAGAGTCCCCCCTCTAGGATAAGGAAGCTTGGGTCACACACAGGAAAGATTCAATTTTGGTCCATAATACATCTTGCAGAATCAGAATGGAGTCGAGTATTTCAGGAGCGTTTGAGAACAACTTTCACTTTTCTATTTATAGAATCATGACTCAGGAAACTAAACTGTCCCAGCGCTGTTTAACACGCTCCTTTAGCAGACTCGTTTCGTTTCTATTTTTGTGCTGTGGGATAAATGAAACCGGAAGCGACGAGCAAGAACCTGGCGTGTTGTCAACCCTGATTTCAGACACACGACACGGACGAACGGCTCAGAGGGGGCAGCTCTGGACCTTGTAAAATCCCGTTAGGCACCGCTCGGAGCGCGGCACCGGGGTAACCCCCCCAGCCTGACGGAGCCAAGGGCAGCTGCGGCCCGAGACCAGACAGTCTTGCCAACCCCACGTGTCCAGCACTCAGCATCCCACCTGTCCGAACGGGGCACGCGGGGCTTGGCTCCGCAGCCAGGCGGCCTGGAGCGCGGCTGCACTGTGCGCAGGGGCCCGCCCCCGCCCCCGCCCCCGCCGCTACGGGAACCCGGCCCTACAAGGAGACGCCGGATAAACCCGGGGGGAGGGGGGCGAAGAGCATTGGGGCGGCCTGGCCCCGGGCACTGCCAACCTCGCGCGCCCCATCCCCGCACCTCGGAGCGCACCGGGAAGCCCCGCCCCCAGCACTATCCGCCCCGCCCCCCAGGGGGCTAAAGCCCAGAGCCAGACGGCACAGCCCCGCCCCCGCCCGACACGGTCCTAGCCGGAAGTGACCTGCCGGTCTAGGCGCGAGCCCGTGCCCCCTCCCCACGTTCGCTCCTCGCGTTACCTGTAGCCCCAAGTGGGCAGCAGGGCCTGGCACAGGTGCGCGCGCAACTCCCGCAGCGTTGGCTCCGCCCCCAGCATCTCGAGCGGCGCCGTCCGCTTCTGCAGCCGGACACGGAGCTTCATGGCGGCGGCTGCTCCGCGCTGCCCCCTGAGGCTCCGCTCTGCCTGCTCGGTGTTAGCGGCGGCGCGGGGGCTGCTGGGGATTGTTGTTGTTTTGGCTGGGGAAGCGCCACCTCGCTCCGCGGGAGCCCAGCCCCCTTCCCGCCCAAACCCGGCCTGCGGCCCCGCCCCTAGATGTTCATAGGCGCGACCCCCGCCCCACTCGCCACACTAACTGTAACGTTCGTGGGCGATGATTCGGTGCTCACCGCCGCACCTGCGCATTTCCGAGTGTGCGGGCCCGGGGAAAGGCTCAAGCTCCTCCCCCGCGCCGTTCGATCGATGATTTGTCGCTCGCCCTGCTTCCGCGCATGCGTTCTGAAGGCAAGCCGCGGGCAGGGCACGAACGTGAGGCTTGTGCCTACGATGGTGGGTGGTGAGCCGTGCAAGACCACGTGGCCACTGGCTCGCCCTGGTTGTTGCCTTGGGCCTTCAGCTGTGTCAGCTCCTCCCCAGTGATGGTCTCCTACCCCGCCCTGACCCTAAGGGGATTGTTGTGTGGGATGAGTAGGGCGCCACGTCCATGACCTCACCCTGGGCCCTGCCAGACCTATGGCACCCCAGCCCCCTCGGCAGCATTACCATTACCACCACCACCAGAATTGCTAAACCCCAGCATTAGCGTCCATAGTCTACCTCCAGCTGTTAGCGCTCTTGCAACAAGCAACAGAAATGGATGAAGCAAGCTTGGGATTTTTTACAAAGATATAAAAAGTACAGCAATGATGGGTAAGCCTCAGACACTGTAGTGTGTATATCCTCCTCAAAATACAGCCTATTGAAATGTGGCTTCTGTTAGGTCTGCAAAGCTTATGGCAACAGTCTTACTTTAGCTGTTTCAGCACTTTTGAGTCTCAGCTGCAAGCAGGAAGCACAGAGGGGTGAAACATGATAAAATGTCACTAACACTTTTGAAATATCAAATGTCTCAGTTTGAAGTTTGGACAAACATTTGGGTTAGTTTTTATCTTTTCTGTATTAGTTCATCCACTCCAGATAAAAGTTTGGCTGTTGCAATACATCACTTAGCAGTAACATAAAATATGTGCCTAAAATCCTCATATTTTTCAAAATTTCTCTGCAGAAAAGGGAGACTGAAATGAAAAGGAAAGTTTTATCTTAGGTTCTTAAATATCCCTCTTTCGTCAGTGGACAGCAGTATAACATTTTGAGCAATGTTTTAAGCAACTCTTCTCACAATTGAGGGTACTGATAGAAAGTAATGGGGCACTATTTCTTTGGCATTGGAAGGATGCTTGTCCAACCTAGGAATAATCATGAAGCCATATGTGTTAAACATGAATGAAAACTGCAGGTATGTTAGTAATCTCATCATAAACCAGGTGAAGTGATTGAACAACCCAAGTGAAGGTGCAAGCATATCCTCCACAAAACATAAGGTATTAATTTAGCAAGAAAACTCCAAATGAAACAATCACAATGAAAAAATTAAAACGCTTTGCACAGCTTCAAAGCTTCAGCAACACTAAAATTAAAATGACTTATAGCCATCAGTCCCTCAGGCACACCTTTCCCTGCCATCTCCTGCTCCTACCCTCAGAGAGAGGGAGCTGAAGTGTAATTGTAGCATTTCAGGCTGGTGCTTCACGAGCCTTTGTAAGTAAAGAAGAATTGAAGTCTTGTGTGCATAGTCATTTTAAACAGATGCAGGTAAACTTGTCCAAAAAGCTGAGTTGACATTTATTTTGGCTTAAACTAGACTCATTTCCATGTAACTTGTTTACCTTCAGTTGATTTTTAGTTAACCAAAGTTAGCCACTCTTAACCCTATATAAAGATTGTTTACACAGGGGTTTGCACCAGTTTAACTAAATCTGTTTGAACACAATTGAAGTTAAATAGGTGCAATTTTCTTATGTAGAGAAAGCCTTCGTTTTAGATCACCTTCCCTCCAAAGAGGGTGGGATTTCACAACCATCGGCACCTTCCTTAGTACCTTTTATCTAAAGGATAAAACTGAAAAAGAAAGTCATAAGTATACTGCTTCCTCTTTCCTTTCCACATCCAGTGAACCCTTTTTGTTAAGAACACATCAGTAAGATGTGCTTCTCCAATTATCACCCCTAATGTCATTACCTCACAGAAACTTCCCCTATTATCACCCCTATGTCATTACCTCACAGAAACTAACCTTCCCCCCTCACTCTGTTAGGACAATGGCGGACCCAGAAGGAGGCTAAGGCAGGAAAGGTATGGAAAAGTTAAACTTCCTTTCGGCCCCTGGATGACTTACAGTCCTATCCCCCCCCTTATTCCCCCTACAGCTGTATGATAGGATAAAAATATGCTCTGGCTTGCACATTCCTGCTTGGCAGGAAGCCATAAACCAGTAAGTAAGGAGGTGGGTTCTACAAGACAAGACGTTTACACCACTGTATAAAAACTGCTTGTTATGAACATTCGGGGTGCCTCTTCCTCTGGCATGAGTCGAGGAAAGCACCCGCTCAGCTGATTGATAAAGAACTTGGTATCTGTCCTCTTGCTTTCCGTGCCTCCTTGGGGTAATTGAGTGGCTCCAGGGAGAAACAGGCCCGTTTGGCTAACAACCCCTACTCTGTTCTAAAATTTGATTTGTCAATTTCACATGCGTTCATTTTTTTGATTGTATCACATTGGTATATATGGTTGTGCCAATTTTCTTCCACATATTGATCTGAGGAAGTGGGTCTGGCCCACGAAAGCTCATCACCTATAAACCATCTTGTTAGTCTTTAAAGTGCTACATAGTTCTGTCTTTTGTTACATCAGTAAGTGTTAGACTCTGCTGAGCAAATGTTAAGTTGATTCAGGAAGGAAAAGCAGTGAACCAAATGAAAAATTAACCAGTTTAAGAAAACTTTCAAAACCTCCATTCTTCCCAGCCAAAAGAAGTCGTGAACATCCTACTTTCCTGTCAAGTAGGGAGGCCAAGGACTGACTAGACATGTAGACTAAACTAAGCCCCATTGACACAAGGGACTATTCTTTGAGATGGGTTCATGTCTAAAAAACAACTAATGTGTGTCTATAAAAAGATTCTGTCCGGCAGCCACTATCATGAGCAGGATTGAAGTGACTCAAGGAGGTGTTCATAGATTGGGGGTCACAAAAAGACACTAGCTCACTGACTCATTTTTCCAACTAATTACTACTTTTTTGAAGACTATTAAGCTTGCAACTTGTTATGGATGTCCTTGTAGAGGATTTGTCATCTCTACAGGAGAATTTTAAAAATAAAAGATTATACACAACTGAAATGTCATTTCTGGGCATTTCATACAATTTAAAACAAAACAAAGATCAGATAAAAATTGTGGGCCTGACTAAAATTAGTAGTTCTTCTAATATTCAATTTTGCTATACTCTGAAATGGAGTTTTAATTTGAAAGAAAAATCTAAATTTGTTGTTTTATATTTCTGTTAAGAATATATAGACATCTATGTTATGTTTCTCATGTACATGAGACTGTAGCATTGTGGACTCCACTCCTGGAGATGGTCAAGAGTTGGGCAAATGCCTGTGAAGGCCATTCCTCTTCAGGGTTCATCCAAGCTACAGTCCTCCACAAGGGATCTACACTGCAGGCACTCCAAGGCCATGATTCAGTGCCTCGCTTTCTTACATTTCCCTCATAAGCGTGACCTGCCACTCCTTGCTTTTTTGTGCACTTCTTTCTGCTGATCAGAACTGAATTCACAGTAGTATTTTGTAAGAGTGGTCTTATTAGAGGCATTTTAAAAGGGATTTTTATCTTCCCATTCTGGGACTTGATGCCTTGGTATAAGCAGCCCAAAATACATTGCCCCAGATAGTCACAGGCGGATCACAGGGAGATTTTCATGTGATCTTCCCTCACATGTAGAGAACAATCTCCTCTGTAAAACTGTCCTTTTCTTCCCAGATACCTGTGCAGATCTTTGCATATGGTCAGGATGAGGGATGTAAATTCCCATTTAAAAAGTAACTTGTTAAACCAACAGAACACCACTGGCCATCACCTACAGTCCTGAGCTAAAACCTCTCCAACACATCATCAGTGATCTTCAACCCATCCTGGACAATGATCCCTCACTTTCACAGGCCTTGGGAGGCAGGCCAGTCCTTGCCCAAAGACAACCCGCCAACCTGAAGCAAATTCTCACCAGCAACTATACACCGCACCACAGTAACTCTAACTCAGGAACCAATCGCTGCAACAAACCTCGGTGCCAATTCTGCCCACATATCTACACTAGCAACACCATCACATGACCTAACCAGATCAGCCACACCATCACGGGTTCATTCACCTGCACATCTACCAATGTAATATACAGCATCACGTACCAGCAATGCCCCTCTGGTATATACATCGGCCAAACTGGACAGTCCCTACGTAAAAGAATAAACGGACATAAATCAGATATCAGGAATGGCAATATACAAAAGCTTGTAAGAGAACACTTCAATCTCCCTGGACACACAGTATCAGATTTAAAGGCAGCCATCCTGCAACAAAAAAACTTCAAGAACAGACTTCAGAGAGAAACTGCTGAGCTACAGTTCATCTGCAAATTTGATACCATCAGTTAGGATTAAACAAAGACTGTGAATGGCTAGCCAACTACAAAAGCAGTTTCTCCTCTCTTGGGTTTCACACCTTCACATCAGCTGCTCCAGCCCAGCAGGGCCTGCTGCGTCACGCCACAGTGGGCCCAGCTGGGCTGAAGCAGCCCGCCACAGCACGACATGGGTTGGGGTCTGCTCCAGCCCAGCCAGGCCTGCCACGCCTCAGGCTGCTCCAACCAGGCTGGGCAAAGTGCTCCATGATACGGGTGGGGACTGCTCCGGCTGGGACCACTGCACCCTGGGCAGGGGGTTGCCACACCACAGGCAGGGCCCGCCACTCCATGCTGCAGGCAGGTGGCTGCTCTGGCCAGGCCACCAATTACTAGGTAAACATTCTAGTAAGGCTAATGCTTACCAGTTAATTGGCTAACCCTTTACATCCCTAGTCAGAATCTATGCAGGGAAAGGGTTGGAGACTATGCAGAACAGGTAACATTTATTTTTAAAAATTTATTATTTGTATTGCAGTGATGCCCAGAGGACCTCAGTGGGAGTCAGGATCTGACTGCGCTAAAGGCACAATCCCCAGGAAGGCATGGGTCCTGCTCCAAAGAGATTACGATCTGATTTAAGACAAGTTGCCACCAATTAGGGTTGCCAGTTTTCATGACCAGATGGATTGGATGCCATTGCCACAAATGGTGTCCGGTCAGGAAACTTGGCAACTCATGAGTGTGACTAATAATGGAGAGGACAGGGGGAAGGAAGAGAAGGTTCACAGTCATAAGATAAGGCTGGTATATTGGCTTACTATGTGTGCAACTTTATGGTTCCAAATCATTTGGGAAGTGGTGGTGGTTTTTAAATAAAGAAATACAATCAGCAGTCCCCAGCTGCTGCTGAACCAAGTCATCGTGAGTCGTCTGGTATCTTGTAAGCAACATGGCTGCCTTATCTATTTTAGAGCTCTGGGCTGCATAATTTTTTTTTTTCCTGGAGCTTACATCTCAGCATCAAAAACCCCTAGTTGGGCTTTCCCTGGCTGCTGTAGCCCTAGGGACACCCTTAATAATGTGGCTCCTTTGGGAGACCTGCCAAGGAGTGCCAGGGGCCCCACAGCTAGTGTAAAGGTACAAGTACTCCATGCAGATAGAATCCACTTTCTGCAAATCTCAATCTGCTAGAGTCAGGGGGCAGAGCAGCTGCTTATCCTGGAGATGAGTTGGGGTAGCCTTAACTCCCTTTTGGATTGAAAGAAACACCATGAGTAGATCCTTATGATGTTTTCTTCTCCTCAGGCCATCTCCCAGGGGTATTTCCATTGGTATGGATGGTGATACAAGCCTTCTTAAATATATAGCAAGCTCATATTTATTTTACTGTTGACTGTTCTCCATAGGTCTCTGAGCATTCCTGCTAGTGTCTTTCTCCCGTTGTCTAGCTAGGCTTTAGATTCATTTCCCACAAATATATTAGTTGGCATTTTCCAGGTTGCATTTCAAGTGTTCATGAAATATTTAATCTTCTACCTATTGAATCCCTTCTGAGCTGTTTTTGTTTTCCTTTTGACTGAACAGCAGAGAATCTACATATATGCTCCTCTGCATGCCACAATTAGAAAGACTGCAGTAAAAGAAGTACTGAATAAAACAGCTGTGATGTATGCTAAAGGCAGGCATTGGGGTAGTGTGAAGCTGAACTGCTTTACTGGAGTGCAGGCCAGGTAAATGCTTTATTTATTTGCATATTTGGATCAGTTCTGCTTTTCTTTGTGTACAGTTGGGATTTCTTGTCTGACCTGAGGAGCAGCACTATGGAGAAGAAAAGAAAATCCTTTGGCGAGGAGCCTCCTGGCCCAGCATGGACTGCAAGTGAAGAGTTTTGAGAACAAGGTGATAGAATTTTTCTGTAGAGGTAGCTTTACAGAATGTTGGAATTGTGGTAGTTTTCAGATGTGATTTGGCTTGATGCGACTGTGATTGTCATATCGGTGCAAGACAATGGTGAGTACTGCTTTATCAGAAGCTATTTTGGAGCCTTTGGTCTGTCTTTGTTAGCACAGGGATTGGTTTAAGTAGTGATATTTACTGAAAGTTATTTAATCTTTTAGAACAGGGATGGGGAACCTTTTTTGGGTCAGGGGCCACTGACCCACAGAAAAATCAGTCCGAGGCCACACATGAGTGAGAAGCAAAAAAACCCAAACTTTTAATCTGTCTCAGCTCATGCAATTAAACCAGTTCCTTACAGAGATTGTGGTTTTGATAAGATCTCAGCCCTGACAAGACTAGATAGTTTGTGGGTTGGGGAAAGCAATTTGAAGAAATGGAGGAGATTATATCAGCCTCTGTATTGAGAGAGTGCAACCACTGCATGTTACTTAGGTTCACAATTTCAGGTTCATGTTAGATTCTATGCCATATTTGGATGTGCTGACAGTATCAGTGACTAAGACTGCTGATTTCTATCCCCTTTTATCAAAAAGAGTGTGATCTTTTCTTTCAGGTATAGATCTTGTTGGACTTATCAAGGCCTTTGTCGTTGTGAGTTTAGACTAAAGTGAGTTACATCTTAAGATCATTTGGAAATGTAAATTAGTGCAGAATGTAACTTCATGCTAAGTGGTGATTCAGGCTGGACAGGACTTTACACATACTACTATATCCTGTTCTGCTTTGGTTCCTCTACTGTGCCCATCACTGTGCTGCTCACCAGTATTCCATTGTCTGTGCTGCCTTCTGATTAATTGGCAAGTGAAATTTAAGGCATCAGTTTTGACAATAAAGTCCTGAATGGTGTGGGACTTGCTCCTGGAAGAACTCAATATCTACTTGTGATACCACAGCAGCTGCAATCAGAGGAGGTGCTCAAATAAACAAGCCTCTGCTTTCAGAGACAAATTTAATGCTAGCAAGGAATTCCTATGTTGATTCCTCAACTCTGGAATTCACAGCTCCATCTGACCAGCCATATTTTGAATGTGCTGATTTCTAGATCATGCGGCAAGATTGGTCTGTTTGGTGTTGGGGGAAGGGCTAAGATGAGAAATGTTTTAGCTGGGCATGGGCTGTGATTTGTAACTTGTAGAGTGATTCTGGGAAGAGAGCTTGATGTGGTTAAAATGTGTTTGGGATTTTCTTCCCTGGCTTGTGTGCAGGGCCGATTTATCAAAGGAGCTGTAGCCCCTAAAGCCTCTGCATGTTGCATCCTGGGCCGGTGGCTCCGCACACTGCTTTTTCCCCTCTCCTCTCGAGCTGGAGCCACGTTCATTGCCGATAGCACAGGGAAGCATTCTGTCCCTGCAGTCGTCTCCAGTGGGATTAAGGGAGCGGTGGAGGTGATGCCTGCAAGCACAGGGTGGTGCAGAACCACCTGTTTCCCTCCCCCTCCCACCTCCACCGCCAAACAGGAACTACACCAGGTAAGGGCCCTGATTCTTTGCATCCTCTTATACCCTCCCTCCCACACCCCAGACCCCACCTCCTACCCATCCCCCCAACCCCAGCTCACTCCTGCAAACCCCACCTCCTGCTCAAACCCTGCCCCCCAGCCCACTCCCCAGCAGCCCCCTCCCACCCACTGAACCCCTAATTTTGGCCCCACTCCACAGCCCCACAATATCTACTAGCCCTGGGCCCCCAGAAGAGGTAATTGAGCCCTGCGTGTGTGTATTTAAAATTATTATAAAACCACCTTAAGCCCTTTATGAATCAGTGTATTTTAGAAGTGCATGCTATTTATAGTCAAAGGCCTTTGGGGGCCAGATTTTCAAATGTTTTTAGGCACCTAGATGTAAATAAATGTCTACTGGGGTTTTCAAAGCTGCCTAGGCAAGAGTAGTCCCTCAGGTCCCATAGAAATCAGTAGTTAGGCACGTAACCTGGTCCAGCACATTTGAAAATTCGGCAAGGTATCTAGTTATGTCTTCAGGTATCTAAATATCTTTGAAAATCTAGCGTTTTGTCATAACATGGAACAATATTCTTTTTTATTCATCCATGCAGTTGTAAACCTGTGAGTTACAAACAGTTTGGGAATGGAGGTTATTGATAACGCTGAAATAGTCATAACTCTGAACAAATGTTACAGCTAAACACTGACTTTATACAGCTTTGAAACTTTACTGTGCAGAAGAAAAATGCTGTTTAACCATCATTGTGAAAGAATGTGAAAGAAAATGATGAAGTTTTGGTGCTTGCTCACCATGCAGCTTGATACTAATGCTTGGCTCAAAGTGAGGTTCACACAAAAAAAGGCTGAATTATACTCTGATGCTTCTAATAGTTGCATTGCAATTGATTTTATTTGCATGCTGTGTGCATTCTTAATGCACGCATAGTCTGATGACAAACTCCTGAAAGACTGGGTCAATAGTAGTCTTAAGAGAAGAAGGAAGGTTTAAAGATGAAATTTAAACAGAGGAATTGTGGAGTGAGGAATTAGAGTATTTCAGATAGACAAGGAGAGGGCTTACTGAAGGAACAACTTGTAAATATGGAGAGTCAAATCGCAAAGTGCAAAGTGTTGCTGAACCATGTGTAAGGGGACTGTTAGCCCCTTACTAAAACTCTGTGGGAGTTTTTGGTTCGCCAGCTCCCAGTATCAAAAGGGGAAGGGTCCATGAGAAATCAGGGCTCTGAGACTGACAGACCCCAGAAACAATGGAAAGCAGGCAACACTCTAGCTCGGCCTGATTGACAGGTTGGACAGGCCAGTGAGGGAAGTAAGAGGCCAGGCCCCGTCCTCCGTATGAGTTGGGATTTTTCTGGGTCTCTTTGAGTGAGAGAACTGAGAGAGCTAAGAGGAGCAAGCTGTGTGGAGAGGCAGCCCTGCAGCAACAGAGCCAGGCACACACACAGCCCAAGGAGTGCAAGCTGTGCTAAGGGGCAGTCCTGCAGCAACAGAGCCAGGCACACACAGCCCAAGGAGCGCAGACCCTGTGTTGAGCAGCAGACTGGCAGTGATCAGAGAGCCAAAGGGGACAGAGAAGCAACACAAGGAGCTGGAGACTGGCAAAGCAGCACAGCCTGCAGCTGGGTGTGGTGAGCAGCTGGGACCAGCAAAGTGGGGGGAGAGGCTCTGGGCAGGGAGACACCACCTAGAGCCTGAGGCCATGTGGTCACTGCCAGAGCAAGCGTGTCCAGCCTGCAGCCCCCCTGCAGCACAGCCAGGGCCTATAAGGGACCTATAAGGAACAGACTGTGAACTGTCCTTACACTGCAGACTGCTGTTTATGATGTCCCCATGCTACAGAGCAGGACTGTGTGTTCTCATTTAACCTTTCTCATTTTTTCTTATTCTTTTCTCTTTAATCAGTTATGTTTAATAAATTGTATTTGCTTGGAACTTTATGAAATGATCACTGGGCCAAGAAAGCATGCAGTATGAAGAGAGCACCCCGGAGTGGGGACACCCTAGCCCCTGCACCAAGTGACTACAAGGTCGGGGATTAAGCCCCAGGAAACCTGGGCCCAGCCTTGTTGGGGTTTCTGGGACTCTGCTACTCAGGAGAGTGGAAGGGGAGCCCTCAGGGTCAGGGAGGCTGTGGGGTAAGGAAGTGGGAGTGGGGACTCAGATCCTTTCGTTGGTCCATTTCACTGGGGTGATATAGAAGCCAGGAAAGTTCCCCACAATAGCGGGACCATTCCCCCGCTTACACATGCTGAGTGTGTGGAGCAGCTATTGGATATGAAGTAAGAAAGGTAAAATGTAAGGTAAAAACCAGAACACTTTTTTAATTAAATCCAGGAATAATTTGGTCGATCTACTGGATCCTTGAGGTTATATAGTAGGCTATAAAAGAGGGAACTCAGTAGTCAAGATGGGATATTGTGGTTACCAGCCCTTGAATCAGTTAGGGAGCAGAGGTTAAATGCAGGGCCTTCTGGCCTCTCCCCACCAAAGTCAGGAATCAGCAGGGCATGAGGCTCAATAGCTCCCACCTCGCATGTGCATGTGGCTAAAACTCTGCAGGGCAGCTTATAAAAGCCCTTGACCCCAAGACTCTTTTTACTGCCAACACCAAGAACCAACTAGGGATCTGGTGTTCATAACCTTACCCTACTGATGTCTCTTAGAAAGCATCAGCCTAGCATCAGGAGAGCAAGAAGAAACTTAAGTGAAAGAAATTAGCACTCCAGCTCCCTTTTTAGGTTCCCACCACATCATAGGCTGTTGGTCCAAAAGCCTCATCTACCTCCTTTATGGGGTCTCTTCCATCAGGCTGTGACCTCCTGCAGGGGGAGCTCCTGGCTTCCTCAAACCTCCCACAGCAAGAGCAGCCTCAGCATAGCATCTCTGTCTAAATGAACTCTGATTACTGTCCTTTCCACACTTACAGGCATCACTTGTTCTTAAGAGTGCTTGCAGATATGTATTCCACTCAGATGTGTGCGCACTCAAGCCAGAAAGCCTTGTGTAGCAGTTTTCATTGGGGCACATGACATGTACCCTATCCCAAAGCTATAGAAGGGAAGCAGCACACAAACACATCCACAATTCTTACTGTCCATGGCCTAAATCAGATTTCACTGTACCATTCTTCTTGTGTTTTTTTCCATAGTAACAGTCTGTTTCCACTGTTAGTAAATAGTTAGTATTTTATAGGTATGTTTTTCTTTAATTTTATCAGTTTTCTTTTTTATTTTATTATTCATTAAATATTCAGTGGCTAGACATCAAGGGCCTTGAAGCACTCTCTGGATTTCAAGCACTCCCCATCATGAGCCCTATCTAGATCTAATACTGACCCCCCTCACACACACACACTGTTTATTGCATCTTGGTGAGAGAAAAATTAAGAAGAGGTGTTGCATCTGCTGCACCTTCTAAAAATGTACACAGATTTCTAGAAAGCTGCATCTCAGGCAGCACATTATGGAACATACATAAAGTCTGCCTCAGCACTTGGACCAGCACCTGGTCATTCCATATGTCCAACTACAAAGCCCAGGGAAGCTTGTTCGGTCAGGCTTTTGGACTCTGACTCCAAGGAGAAGGAGAGTTCCATCGTCTTGCTCTGGAGTTTTATAAAACTGACTAAAGTCATTTGGGTTATGTGAGGTTTTTCTTCCTTCTGAAATAAAGGCTCTGAACGGCATAATGACTCACCGCATTCTCTGGGTAGAGCTGGGCTGTCATCTTAGGCCAGGCCTGCCTACTGAGCGGACTAGGGACTGGAGGGGGACAAGGAGGGAACTGCCCCGGGGTCTAGCTATTCAAAAGGCTCCAGGGCTTCCAGCCACTACTGCAGCAGTGGTGGCAGCCAGAGCTGAAGCTGTGCTAAAGGCTGGATGGGGGTTGTGGAGCAGACGGCACGTCCTGGACAGTGTTGAGGGCAGGCTGCCCTAGTACCACCCCTTCTAACCAAGGTCCTGTACCTTCCAGGAGGGCAGAGCCAACCCTCTGCCCACGTGTTGTCCAAGGGCCTGGCAATTCTACCAGATCTGTTGTAATGAGAATCCCAGTATCATACCAATGACTCCTAAACCATCCATGGTTACCTGTTAGCATCCCTGCCGTGTACTCCAGGAATATTTTTTGGAAAGAGAATGAAAATGGAAAATATACAGGGTAGTTACTCATTAAACTTTTGATGCATGAAGAGATTATATTTTGTATTAGTTTACACCAACTTATTGGTATAGCTCTCCCAAGTTGAGAGAGTCTCATCCTGTGCAACCTTAATTCAACCTCTTTATGCGTATGCTTATGATGACTTTAATTACGTGATTGCATATTATTTTTTCCATATTATTTTTGCATCCTTAACTGTTGTAATGTAGATTTTTATGTAATTTTCTAACTTCAATGCTAAACAGAATTTCTTTCATTTTTAGTTTATTTTAGTTGGGGAAATTATGCTGCCCCCAACTCAGGTCACCAGTGAGATCTGGACTTTTACATTCACAGCACAGACCTCTACCACTACCCGGTGCAGTAGTGAGCTATTATTCTTGCTATCCACCAGCAGTATAGATGGATATGAGACCTATGCTTTGACAGTGGGTTCCACTTCAGTTTCCTGACATCAGAAGAAAACAGAGACTCCTGTGTTCATTTCCAGATTCTGAAGTGGAATCTGCTCCCGTGATTATAGATCCTTATGCCTCATTCCCCCAGACTTTCTCTGTCCCCTCTTCTCCTGTCTGTCCTATGGTTGTAAAGAAGAATTTACTGAACTCAGTAGGGTAGATAATTGCCTTCTCTCAAGTACTTAAAATGGTTCCTTGTGTTGCAGTCCCACAGCCCCTGTAGCACAGATCTGAAAGTTGTGAAAGACTTGTAATGGGAATTAATTAGAAAATACATCAGAAAGTCACTGTGAAATAGTGACATTTATCAACCTTGCTAAATCCAGCATAATTTTAAAACTCACACCCAGGTGACAAGTGTGTGAAATCAGCTGCTTTAATCATTACATAACCGAGGGGGATGGAGCATTCTTCATTTTGCTGAAAGAATCAGTCTCTTTGAACTTGGAAAATCAGTAGTTTCTTGGGTGTTCTCTAAATAGCAGATAAACTGACTTTGTACTTGTCTGTGCAGCACATGCTTTGGAGGAGCTACAGTGTCCATTTCTGGAATGTTTATAACAGTAATCTTCAGGATCTTGCAGGATATCACAAGCCATACATCAATGTTGCTTCACAGCTGCCAGATGAACATTAGTGGTTTTAAACGCATCTTGGATGGAGGACATGTGAGAGATTTTCTACAGTCACTCACTCTGGTAATAAGTTAGCAGAGTCAATGTCGCAAGACCCTTGTCAAAATTAGGCTTCCATATACTTGTTTTAGGAGTCTGGATGCAGGACCTAATTTCTTAACCTAGGCAGCAGAATTTGTAATTAAGTTTCTCAGGGAAATATTGGAAAACATAATTTCCCTTGCCCTTCCTTTCAAGGTCTGCAACATGTGCAGTTTGTTCTTACTAGGACTTGTAACCTCTGTCTTTTGTGTGCTTATGCACAAATCCTGAGTTAGGCATGCAAACTATATAAATATAGGGTTTGTGACTATAACTCCTATGATTTTGTGTATGTTAGTGTGCAAATGATTTATTGATGCAAAATTGCTTGCACACACAGTCCAATTTGACGCTCCTTTGAAAATACATCCCACAACATCTGACAAGATCAGTCAGCTCATTTTTTCATGGAACAAATAATGTTTGAATGAAGTTCACTGCTAGGAATTTAAAAATGGATAATTCAAAAGAAGACATAAATTGGTGGTTACAGCTTCAATGATTTGGTATGTGCTTTTTTTTTTTTTAAGACAGTGAGAGAGAGAATGTGGATGAGTGAGCAATCCCTATAGCTATTTCAACATCAGCATACGTTATTACCAAATAGTCTTTTAATTCTCCATCCCGAGATAAAACTTATCCTGTAATATGTCTGAGGCTAAGTCTACACTTAAAACATTAAAGCATGGCCACACCACCAGTACTAGCACCCTATTTAATCACCTAACAAGGGGAGTAGCTAACATCGCTCACACTAGCTCTTTACTGCACTGTGACTTGTTGCCCTCAGGGGGAAGGGAGGCACACCTCTCAGCCAGCCAGAAAGTTACAGTGCAGTAAAGCAGCAGTGTGTAGACATGGCCTCACTTGAAGTTTTCCTATTTCATGAAAGTCCATTATACCCTTGGATTCTATCCTGCTGTAGGTTATTAGGGTAGCCTCACACCTAGATATTAGATTTCCTGTCGATTTAGTTTAGCCATAAGTGTATTGAAATAAAATATTCTAATAACTAAAACAATGGTAAAGTCCTTTCTGTGCTTTTCCCTTTCTCCAGCTGATTGTATCATCTCCTTAATGTTTATCTGGAGGTGCCCATCAGTACCATCTTGGAAGAAATGTAAATCTTTAAAGATAATTTCAGAGGAGGGGCTTAAAGAATACCTGAAATTCATCGCCTCAGGGGCCACAGCCTTGAACTTGGTTAAGGAGTAACCTGAGAAAATATAACTTTAGTCTGATTAACCCCATGTCACTTCTATTGCGTAAGAACATGAGAACGGCCAAACTGGGTCAGATCAAAAGTCCATATGATCTAGTATCCTGTCTACTGACAGTGGCCAATGACAGGTCTTCAGAGGGAATGAAAAGAACAGGAAATCGACTGACCCATTCCCTGCTGGCCATTCCCAACTTCTGGCAGAGTCTAGGGACATCAAGCCTGGTACTAGATCCCATGGCTCTTCTTTGAAATGATATAAAAGTCTACTACTCATGACAGTCATGACACTTCCCAGTATCATTGGTGTGATGATCAGTTATTTTTCACTCAATGATGTTACAAATCTGTGACTATCTATTATCATCGCATCTAAGAGACCTAGTTACAGATCAGGACCCCATTGTGCTGGGTACTTTGCACACAAAGAAAAGACATTCTCTGCCCCCCCAAATCTTACAACCAAAGTACCTAGAGACTTTTAAAGTTAACTCCTAAACTGCACACATGGCGCTTGAAGGAGAGGACATAGACTCATACATTCCAGATAGAAAGTCTCTATAACTTGAAGTACAGGAAAATTACCCTTTGTGATTTGTTTTCAGCAGTATTGAACCTTACATTATGCTATTTGTGAGCCTGACATTAGAGAGAGAATCACAATTGCTTGAGCAGGCGTGACTCTGCAAGAGAGGGAAGGATTCAAATGCACACTAGCCAGTACATTAGCGTTTTCTGTATGTTCTCATATAGCTGTGCTTGAATATCAAATATCAAATCCAAACAATGGATACAGAACTTAAAACCCTTTAGGGTGAGTCTCTGATGCTTCTTTTCTTTACATTTCTATTTTTGTGCTATTCCCTCATGTACCGGCTCCCATGGAACCGCCTGCTCCCAAACAGCAGCCCGGGGTACAGAGGAAGGCCTCGTGAGCACCAGTTCCCATCTGACCCCCTTCATGTAAATGTGTAAGTGCCAAAATTTTCAGTGGTTACACATTTACACAAATACATGTATTTTAACATCTCTGAATTAAGCACAAGTAAGGTGCTCATACTTGGATCATGGATCATAGTCCTCCATGCAGAGTGGTGATAAATCTCAAGCCCCTATGTGCAGGAAAGCAGAATAAAAGAAATAAAGTTAGGATAGAAAATAGGCCTATCTAAGCAGCTATACGTTACATGTAATTTGTAGCGCACAGAAAAGGCATGCTCCCTTCTTTGGCTGTTCTGTGAGTACTAGGCAAAAATAAGCCAGTGGTCACACAGCAGTGCTCGCATTACTGCAGGATCAGGTTTTCCTGCACCCCTCATTCCTATCATCACTCTTTAGCTTGTGCTTATATGACCAACATTGCACATTTGCACTGAGCAAGGTGCATCCCATTATATTTAGCCCTTCTGAAAATTTGTCCCTCACTCATCTGCGTACTGGAACTGCAAAATGAAAAACTGAAATGCTTGCTGACAACCAGCCCAATAGCCTAACTACTTCACCTATAAAGGCCTGAATTGGCAAGGTGCTGATCACTGATAGCTAACAGTGGGAGTCAAAGGCAATATCTTATGGGATGTGCCCAGCGCTCCTCCTTCCCTGCAGCAGGTTAGGCTGTGGTGGAAGGAGGCAGTGCTGGGGCTGAGGGTTCTCAGCGGTGCCTCGGCTGGGACCAGAGGTGCTTCTGCCGTGGCCATGGCCTGGGACCACATGGCAGCGGCACCTGCGGGGTTGGCTGCAGCAGCGGGGCCTCCAGCCTCTGGAGCTGGCTCTGGACCCCTTGGGCCCTGGCAGCGGCAGCAGGGCCTCCCTTCAGGGTGACCTGGGACAGCATGGCTGTGGCTGTTGCAGCAAGGGGGCACAAAGCCAGGTAAGGTCCCCTCTCATGCCCAAACCCCCTTACACTCCAGTCCCCTCACTCCCCTCAAGACCCTGCACCCTTAGCTTGCTCTGACACCCTCCCTTGTTCTTGCACCCTCCCTCCTGGCCAGACACCCCACCCTGCTCCTGCATCCACCATTGCTGCTGCACCCTCTTTCCTGGCCAGACACTGTACCCTCCCTTGCTCCTGCTCCTTTCACCTGGCCAGACAACCTACTCCTAGCCTGCTTCTGCCCCATACCTCCCACCCATATCTCGCAACCTCCCTCCCATCTGCACCCTCCCTCCCAGATCCTGCACCCCATCCCTATCCTCCTTGCTGGCAGCCCTGTCTCTCACACTGTGCCCCTCGTTTTTATCCCTACCCCAGAGTCTAATGGGGTCAGCTCCAGAACCCCAGAAAAGTAAATCTGGTCTATGGGAACCTCAGTCCCCCCCCCTTCCCTCCCCTCACCCTGTGAGTCTGGGGCATGAGAAGAGTGAGGTGCCTCAGTTGGGGGCCACATTAGTGAGGGTTGGGGGGCTTTTGGAGGAGTTTTTTTGCATCTCACTTGTGTGGTCCCCCACTGATTTTTCTGTGGGTCAGTGACCCCCGATCCAAAAAAGGTTCCTACCTGTACCATAAATAAAGAAAACATGGAAACCTTTTGTGTTGGACGTAATATTTTATTTTATTTAAAATGAAGCTTGATAAACTAACATGAGAAAGTTAAAACACTTAATCTGTTTCATCATTTAAATTAAACCATTCTCCCTAGCTGCAGCTAGTTCAGAAAATATGGTCACTATATCCAGCCTGCCCTTGCCTCCCCACCTCTTTCCTCCCCCCCCCAGCACACAGATCCGTAAATAAGTTAAATCTTGATAAGCTGCTTCTGAAACGTTGCCGACCCCTGCACTAAAAGGTAAGATCTGCATCTTTCTTTATTAATGAAGCTGCTGTAAATACACTATCCTTGATTTTTAAAAGTATCACCAGCACTCAGACCCGTATATAGAGGTGAATAAGTCAAACCTCAGCACTCCACCTCTGAAAGGTTGCTGGTCTATGAACACACAATTTCCATTGGAACTGTGACAGATGTAGACCAGGTTAAGTTGTTGGCCTGCTAGATCATATAACATACTTCTTTCTTGGGTTGATTTATACTAATTTGTTGTTATATCCTGCTGTCACTGAATCATGTTTTCAGGGACTGTGTTTAATGAGTTCCAGAGGATGTTATTCATCATGTATCAGAGGGGTAGCTGTATTAGTCTGGATCTGCAAAAGCGACAAGGAGTCCTGTGACACCTTCTAGACTAACAGATGTATTGGAGCATAAGCTTTCATGGGCAAAGACCCACTTCGTCAGATGCATGTAGTGGAAATTTCCAGAGGCAGGTATGAATATGCAGGCCGGAATAAGGCTAGAGATAATGAGGTTAATTCAGTCAGGGAGGGTGAGGCCCACTTCTAGCAGCTGATGTGGAGGTGTGAACACCGAGAGAAGAGAAACTGCTTTTGTAGTTGGCTAGCCATTCACAGTGTTTGTTTAATCCTAAACTGATGGTGTCAAATTTGCAGATGAACTGTAGCTCAGCAGTTTCTCTTTGAAGTCTGGTCTTGAAGTTTTTTTGCTGCAGGATGGCTACTTTTAAATCTGCTACTGTGCGTCCAGGGAAATCTGCTACTGTGTGTCCAGAACACCACTGGCCATCACCTACAGTCTTCAGCTAAAACCTCTCCAACGCATCATCAGTGATCTTCAACCCATCCTGGACAATGATCCCTCACTTTCACAGGCCTTGGGAGGCAGGCCAGTCCTCGCCCACAGACAACCCACCAACCTGAAGCAAATTCTCACCAGCAACTATACACCTCACCACAGTAACTCTAACTTAGGAACCAATCCATGCAACAAATCTCGGTGCCAACTCTGCCCACATATCTACATCAGCGACACCATCACAGGACCTAACCAGATCAGCCACACCATCACGGGTTCATTCACCTGAACGTCTACCAATATAATATACACCATCATGTGCCAACAATGCCCCTCTGCTATATACATCAGCCAAACTGGACAGTCCCTACGTAAAAGAATAAACGGACGCAAATCAGATATTAGGAATGGCAATATACAAAAACCTGTAGGAGAACACTTCAATCTCCCTGGACACACAAGGCTTACAGGATCTGCCCACGAAGGCTTCTGGGGTCAGCAGATCCCCGTCTAGACTGCCGCGCTTTGCCAACAAACA
This sequence comes from Pelochelys cantorii, assembly GCA_032595735.1. NCBI lineage: Eukaryota > Metazoa > Chordata > Testudines > Trionychidae > Pelochelys > Pelochelys cantorii. The sequence goes on along the minus strand of CM064326.1, from coordinate 251,441,871 downwards.
GCTGATTGGCACAGCAAGGTGGCCATTTTGATTTAAATGATGCGGCGATTATTTAAATGTACACTTCATTTCCCTTTGTCGTCCTGCCTCATCTACATGGCTCCGTTGACGGAGTCATGTAGTCTAGACACACCCTATAAGAGCTACTGCAACCAAACTTTGCATGGGATAACCTTTCCTCCAGGAGAAGGTACTGTGGGAGGGTGTGACGGGGGCCCCACTCTCCCCCTCTCCCCCGCACTAGCTCTGCTGGTGGCAATGCGCTCCCATGCCGCAGCTGTTCTGGGTCTGTGGTGCTTGCGCAGAGGAGGACCACGGAGGACCACCCTTACGGCGCAGGTGCGCCTCAGCTGGCATGCAAATCAGCAGGCAGGTGGACCTGGGAGAGCAGGGGCGCCAGCAGGGACGCCGGCGTGGAAAAGGGCGCTGACGGTTAAAACCGGCGCCAGGCCAGACACAAGGGGGTGGAGAGAGAGAAGGAGGAAGGGGGAGCTCCTTCCCACCTGTCCCCCGCCACCTCCCTAACTGCCACCTTGTGCCCCACACAAACAGCACCCCGCTCCGCCACACCCCTCCCCGGCCACCTCCCAAATTGCCACCCTGTGTCCCATCCGGACAGCGCCCTGCTCCTCCCCACCTGTCCCCGCCACCTCCCTAACTGCCACTCTGAGCCCCACACAGACAGCACCGCACTCCTCCCCACTCTTCCCTCACCACCTCCTTAAATGTCACCCTGTACCCCACATAGACAGCGCCCTCCTCCTCCCCACCCTTCGCCCGCCACCTCCCTAACTGCCAGCCTGTGCCCCACACAGACAGAGAATCTGATTTTCTTCCACCACATCTGTCCAAGTACCACCCTATCTAATATATGAAGGAGAATGTTTGTAAGTTTTTGCGCTAATAACTTGGACACTATAAGAGCTACCGCAACCAAACTTTGCATAGGATACCCTTTCATCCAGTAGAAGGTTTTAAGGTACTTTTGGACCCAATCGAGGTCCTGCCCTGCCCCCTGCGGCCCCGGGCACGAGCTGGGGCACCCCTCCTGCATGTAGCCTCCCGGGACTTGCCCCCTCCCACCCACAAGGATACATAACCGACGCCCCCCCCCCCCCCCCCCGCCGGCATGCAGTGCCCCCATCCCCATGCGCACAACAGCTCGGACACCCGCCCTGCCCCCCGTGGCACCTGCAGCCCCAGGTGCGAGCTGGGTCACCTCTCCCATGTGTAACCTCCCCTCCACCCGGGGTTGCTCCCCACCTGCCACCCCCTCCTCCGGAAACCAAAACCAAAGCCAGCCAGCCTTTCTGCTCTGCTCACTGGGCTTATCCGAGCAGAAGGAATCCATGCGCCTGCTGCAGCGCAGGGCAGAAGGGCTGGGTTGAACCCTCGATGTGTTACACTGCTGTGAAGCCAGCTGGCTGCTATTCTTACTTTGAGTGGGGCTCTTCTGTGTCTGGTTCCAGCCATTGGGGTTAGATGTGAGTTCTGAGCTTTTGCTTGCCAAGGCAGGGCAGGTGGATCCCTGAGCCAATCTTGCAAAGAGAAGTCCCCTTGCTACTGGCCACATGACTGTGTACTGTTCTCCTGGGGGCTGGCTGCTCGGTCCTGGGGGGAGGAGGGTCCTGCTGCTCTCAGAGGGTCAGGTGTGGGCCAGGAGCCATCAGCCCCCAGGGTCTGTGGTTCTGGGGGTCCCCTCCTTTCCTACATTTTCTAAATTTTGTTCCTCCGGTTTCCTGAGCAACGCCGGGTAAGTCCAGCTAGTGATTAGCTAGAGCAATTTAGTATGGATAGACTTAACCCCGTTTGGCATAAATAAATGTTCTACTGGTTGCCCCTCAACTCTGGGGAATTGCATGGGGAACCAGATAAAGAACTGAATATGTTTACTGGAACAAACCAATAACTGCAGGGTACATTGTGGAATACGGAAGTCGTCAGTAAATTTCGGGAATGAGATAATCAATGTTATAGAGTTAGTGTACCTGAAGATTTATTAGGATGAGGAAATAAGATTTGGGCGTGGTGGATTGGGCCTACATCTACACTGCACAGTTATTTGGGAATAAGTTATGCCAGAATAGTTATTCCAAAAAAACTTATTTCGAAATAGCACGTCTACACTGCAGGGAAGCCTCAAAATTAGTCTGAGGCAGGCTTCCCTAATGTAGATGTGCTATCTCAATTTAGAGCCCCAGGAGGAATAACTTCGAATGGCCCTGATGAGGGGCTATTTCCAAATAGCAGCAGTGGACCATCTACACACACCTTATTTCGAAATAGCTATTTCGGAATAGGCGTTATTCTTCATAGAATGAGGTTTACAGAAGTTAGAATAAGCCATCTGTTATTTTGAAATTATTTTCAAATATTATTGAAAATTCAAATAAATCAATATTGAAATCATTTCAAAATAACGGAATTGCTGTGTAGACAGTCACATTGTTATTTTGGAATAATTGCCATTATTCCAAAATATCTTTGCTGTGTAGACACACCCTCAGGGACCTATAAAACAACCATACTAGGTATTGCAGGATTTGTTTGCTCTTCAACATCTCCTACCTTCTATCAAGCTTTTAGCTCAGGTTGCAGCATTGCTCATCCACCCAACACTCTACCTGTCTCACTCATCAAATTCACCAGGTCTTCTCTTTTCACCAGGCTTTCAAGGGAGAGTATGAGCATACTAGGCTATTAATTGTTTATCTTAGAAATGTTACCACCAGGAGTCATACTATTGTATTATTGCCTTGTAACCTCATTTTTCGTAACATTTGTTCTTCTTTCATTTATTTTAATAAAGATTTTAACAATTTGGTATTGTTCTCAGTTCAAGTGTCCTTGCCATGCAACCCAAGAGTCCTTTCCTGAGATAGAGGTCTGTGTTCTCTCGCTCTGTAGCCTGAATTAGGACAAGGAAGTAAATATATTCTGGTTAGATGCAGCTGGTGGCGAGCCATAATCCGTAGCTCATAAATTCAGGTCAGTAACATAGAAAAGAACAGATATTGAGTCCAATAGTTATCTAATATACTGAAGATACAACTTTTCATAATTTGTGGGGAGAGAGAAATCTCCAAATTTGCACTATCTGATAATATGCTATCTACAATTGTGCACAACATCCCCCTTACTGACAGCTGCAGAAATGCTAACGTCTTATTTAAAAATATGAAAAAGCACCAATGGTAATATTGCAGCCGCATTTAAGGTCTAACAGAGCCTGGGCGAGGAAGGGCTGAAGGACCAAAAGCAAGAGGAGGTATGTATCCCAGAGCCAACTGGGAAGCCAGCAGGCTCAACAGAACTCCCTGTGAGGAGATACCTGGAAGACCAGGCTCAGGACCTACTTGACCGACGGTAGAAACATGAAATCCTGGGTTCCCAGGAGAGAGTTGTGTTTGCCCCTGATGGGGGCAAAGGCAGAAAGGGAAGGGGGACACAGCTGGGAATATGATTGAAAGAGGACCTCTGGGTGGCAACAGAACTATGGGCTGCCTAACCCCCATGCACTGCAGCTTCTGCAGATGTGGGATGGCAGAATCCCTGAAAGAGGACTCTGCCCAGCAGAGGGAGCAGAGGATACAGACAAGTGAACATGGCGTTTGGAGAAGGTGTGTGAAAATGCTAAGCGAAGGACTGCAAAATCAGGCCCCCCCCAACCCAGCCCCGTTTAGGTGAATAAAAGTGGAGTTGGCTGGAAAGAATGTGCTCTAGTTGGGGAATGAGAACCAGGTGCCAGCCAGGTTAGCTCAGAGTTATATAAGAGGCTGAGACGAAGGAAGCCAGGGAAAGGCAGTTGGATGGAGGAGAGCGAGGAAGTGCAGGCATGAAGAAATACCTTCCCTCCTGGATTCTGACACAATGAACCCAGAGCTGTGTACATTGCATGGTGAGAAGTTGGTGAAAGCAAGCACAAAATTGTAAATAAAAGCACCAGTGATTACTGAACCCCAGGATATCCAAGTGCTGAGCTAGTAGAGACAGGAGCCCAGAGGACTAGCTGTGCTCCATTACATGTGTCTTTACCTGTCATTGTGATGACTCCTGCTCTCACGTCTTTCCCTTCAGATTCTGCTTCTCCTGGACCCACTCGAACATTGGCATTTTTTAAGTAAGCTGATGGTTTCAATGCCTAGGAAGCAAGAACCAAGAATTTCAAGATCAATCCAGAATACAGAAGCTAAAATTTCCCACGTTTATTTTTAGCTCATTATACTTAATTTCCTGGATGGCACTTTTCTCTCTCTTCTCCTCTTGGGGATTCTCAGCCAATATTTTTTCTGCTTTAGAATTGTGTGTTCTTTACCGTTTCTCTTCTTTTCCATAATATTGTGTCATTCCAAGAAAAAAAAATGTTTTCCCATCTAATCTTTCCTCACAGATCACTAAATCTTATAAAGTCACTACGAAGTAACACAACACTAGAACAGAGAGGAGTAAAAGAAACAACAATTGCAGGTTAGAATATTAACAGTAGGCTAAGAGACAGGCGGTGCTGGGATTCAGCACAGATGGCTAACCATTAAGCTACAAGGAGGGAGTAAAAGCCTTGAAGCAGTTATGCAGTAGCATAATATGGATAAGGCCCATCACCTTTAAATTATTGGTTCTGGGTAGCTGAATAGAGGGGGGTTAAAATCTCTCATACTCCACAGTGAAGTAAAAGGCAAAATATTGAGTAAATAATTTTAAACTATTTTAACTGTGTAAAAATAGATCACTATCCTAGGGCTTTGTAACTTGCCTCAAAATTCCCACATATGGTCTATCAGTGGAACAGGACTCCCATTCTAAAAACTCCACCAAAGATCTGAGCATGGAGCAGTTTCATGGATATCAGGAAGAAGTCACTTAGGGTACGTCTACACTGCTCGGCTATTTCAAAATAAGCTATTTTGGAATAGGCATTATTCCTTGTAGAGTGAGGTTTACAGATTTCAGAATAAGCTGTCCGTTATTTCAATATAACAGAATGTCCGTTTTTCCAAAATAACTTTGCTGTGTAGACATACTCTAAATCCATTTCCCCCCTCCCCCCCCCTCCAGCATAGGTCTCACTTTTGGAGATTTTCCTATATGCAGAATGAAGCAATCCCAGCAGCCAATGAGTAAAGGTAGTGGCAAGTTCTTATCATAGACTTTATCTCTAACTAAATGCTCCAGAGATTGCATGGCTCCCAGGGATTGGTAATGCGATATGGGGCTTTACATTGCCAGATCACCATTTGACATTAGCACTCTTTTGTGCTCTCAATACTCCCACTGCTGACATTTAGCTAGTGTGGAGGAGGAGGAACACCCTGAACTTGAATGGAATGCAGAAGACATGGGGGATGATTAAGGGAACAGGAAGCTGGAGCTGGAGGTTGGGGTTCAGAAGGAGCCAGGCTTGGGTGGGTGGATAAGGAGAAGATATGTGTGTGGTGGGATATGGCTAGAGGAGAGGGAGAGTGTGGAAGGAGCAAGAAGAAGAAAGGAGCAGAGGGGGTCTAGAACAGAAGCTGGGGTTGAGGCATCCAGGAACAGTGCAAGAGAGAGGGAGGTTTGACAAGTGGACAGAGGCAGATAAATCTCTGGCCCATGAATAACCAATGATTCCAGCTAAATTCTGGTAGAATAACTTTTTAAATGCCTAGGTGTGCTGATCTGCTGATATAAAAATGTTCTTTGAGTGATGGTTCATGTCCATTACATGTAAGTGTGCACATGCAGCGTGCACGCATAGTCGGAAATTTTTCCCTTAGCAGTACCCATTTGGTCAGCAGGGGAGCCCCCTGGAGTGGCGCCAATATACCGGCCAATATATGCCCCTGCTGGCTCTCCACCCTCTCAGTTCCTTCTTACCACCTATGACGGTCGGTGGAACGTGCTCTTGCCTAGCAAGCACCCTTTAGCAGTCACTTGATTCTTTGTTCTAGTTTCAACAGTTATGGTTCTTAGGTTCTTATCAGTTCTCTAAGTTGTTGTTAAGTACTGTTTTCTAGTGCTCATCAGCAACAGCGTCAATGGGAGCAGCCAGTCCCAGCACCAGGGTAAGCCCGAGTCGATGGCTTGACACACCCCATCAGCCAGATCACCGACAGCATCTACCTCTGCCCTGCCCTGGTTGGCATTAGAGTATTCAACCGACTCAGAGGTGGAGTCCACATGGTCGGTCATCCAGGGGATCCAGGTCAAGGTCCTGGCCCCACTTCCATTCCCACCAATTACGGTACCGGAGCACCTCTCATCAGCAACAGCATCAATGGGTACAGCCAGGCCTGGTACCAGTGTTGCAGCAGTCCTGGCTCCCACAGGCTCCAGGCCCGTCTCTGGCTGTTTTGGACCCCATGGGCCTACCACCAGGGCCAGTGCACATGGGTCCCTCTAGACCACAGTCGGTCCTCTCTCGGTCCAGGGCGCCCCCTTCAGCGACCCCACTGACCTGGTTGCCTGCATCAGGGCAGTCGCTTCCCCTAGGCCAAACCTCCCCACTTCCCTCAGAGACCAAGGGCCAGGTGGTCCAGCCACCCACAGGGCCCTCACCAGTGGCTTCTCAGGTCCTCTTGTAGGCTGCGGCCCCTGTGGAGATAGGGCCGAAGGGATCCTTGTCTTCCTCCCCCAATGAGGCCCTGGGCAATATTCTCCCCTCCATGCTCTCTATGGACTCAAGGGCACACCAGGACCTCCTTCACCGCTTGGCCCAGAGCCTGGGGATCCAGGGTGAGAGGGTGTCGGAGGGCTCCAACCCGACTGTCGACATCTTGAAGTCTGATACTCCTACCAGAGTGGCCCTCCCCTTTAACAAAACGGTGGCCGAACTTTGTAAATCCCTCTGGCAAACCCTGGCCTCTATCCCACCAACAGACAAGAGGGCTGAGCGTCGGTACTTCATGTCCCAGGAGGGGAACAAATATCTCTTCTCCCATCCTCCTCCAGGGTCCCTGGTCATCCAGGTGGTGAACCAAAGGGAGAGGCAGGGCCAACCGGGCGCTACCCCCAAAAATAGGGACACCAAGAAAATGGACTTGTTAGGCAGGAAGGCCTATGCGTTGGGAGGCCTCCAATTTTGCATAGCGAACCAGCATGTTTTGCTGTCTCGCTATGTCTATAACACCTGGGCCTCCCTGGATAAGTTCACCGAGCTACCCCTTGGGGGGACACAGCCCGATTTTAGAGCCCTCTCAGAGGAAGGCAGGGAGATCTTTAGGGCTGCACTCTAGGTTGCTGTCGATGCGGCTGACACGGCCGCATGTGCCATGGCTGTAGGGCTTGTTATGTGCCGCAGCTCTTGGCTGCAGGAGTCCGAGGTGCCTCTTGAACTACAGAACATCATACAGAACCTCCCCTTTGAGGGACCATCCTTATTCTCCGAGCAGATGGACCAATGTCTGCACGGCCTCAAAGATACCTGAGCCACCTTAATGTCCTTGGGTATTCACACCCCGGCTACCCAGCAGCGCTCCTTCTCAGGCAGGAACACCTCTGGATCTTCCCAGCAGGGTACCTGCCCTGACTTCCGTCACTGCAACAGGAGGAATGGCAGACGCCATTCCCGACCAACCCACGACCAGAGTCAGGGCCCGCCTATAAGTCCTTGAGACGCCGGGGACAGCCTACCAGCCTTGCCCCTCCCTTTCTGGGACCATCTATTCCCTTTCCACCAGGCCTGGGAATCTATTATCTTGGACCATTGGGTCCTAGAAACGGTGGGAAGGGGGTATGTTATCCCTATCCATTCTCCCCCGCCCTCCCATCACCCTACCCCATCCCTCTTCAGGGACCCCTCCCATGAGCTTCTCCTGCAGGAGGAGGTGCTTCAGCTCCTCTCCTGGGGGTGTCAGGCAGGGGCTTCTATTCCCAGTATTTCCTCGTCCCCAAAGCCAAGGGTGGGTTTCGTCCCATCTTGGACCTCCAAGAACTCAACACCTTCATTGTCAAGACAAAATTCAAGATAGTGACTCCGGCATCCATCATTCCTTCCCTAGCCCCCGGAGACTGGTACACTGCCCTCGGTCTAAAAGATGCATATTTTCATATTTCTATTGTGCCCCACCACCGTCAGTTCCTCCATTTTATGGTGGGCAGGAACCACTGTCAGTTTACAGCCCTCCCCTTTGGGCTTTCCACGGCCCCCGGGTCTTCACGAAGTGCATGGCCATCGTCGCTGCTGCTCTCAGAAATGAGGCATCCAGGTTTTCCCATACCTGGACAACTGACTCCTATGAGGACACTCTGCCAACCAGATATGGGCCCACATCACCCTGGTTCAAGAACTCTTCTGGGAGCTAGGGGTACGTCTAAACTACACCGCTCTGTCGGCAGAGGGATGTAAGTAAAATGAGGCTTTTCAGAAAAAAACAGCAGTTTAGATGGGGCATTTTCGACAGAAATGCCCCTTTTTGAAAGATCCTGTACTCCATTTTTTTAGGCGTACAGGATCTTTTGAAACAGGGCATTTCTGTCGAAAATGCCCCGTCTAAACTGCCTTTTTTTCCCCCGAAAAGCCCTGTTTCGAAAAAAAGCAGCAGCCACCATTATGCAAATGAAGCATGGGATATTTAAATCCCGGCTTCATTTGCACTTTTGATACATCTGACTTGCATCCCTCTGCTGACAGAGGGGTGTAGTTTAGACACACCCTGGATCTGCTCCTGAAATGTGCCCAAATTGACCATGGTGCCTACCCCAGTAATAGAGTTTGTGGGCGCCAATCTGGACTCGACAGCCAAGGCCTCCCTTCCCAGATCCCGCTTTCTGGTAGTCAAGTCAGCTGTCAGGGACATGCAGATGTTCCCAATAACCATGGTTTGGGCCTGCATGCACCTTTTGGGCCTAATGGCCGCATGCACCTACGTCATCCAGCATGCCAGGCTCTGCATGCGTCCACTGCAGATATGGCTGGCGCAGGCTCACAACCCATCCTTTCATGCATGGCATAGAGTAGTGACCGTTCTCCCTGATGTCCTTCACTCCCTGGACTGGTGAACCTGGGAGGAGAAGGTCTGCACCGGAGTCCCATTCTCCAGGCTGCTACCGATCCTCCAACTCATGACAGATGCGTCAGACACCAGTTGGGGAGCCCATCTTGGAGACATACAGACGCAAGATATGTGGTCGAGGGATGATCTCTCCTTGCACATCAATGTCTAGGAGCTGTGAGTGGTCTGCCTCGCCTGTGTGGCCTTCCTTCTCCGGCTCAGGAGCAAGTTGATCCTCATCCTGTCCAACAACACGTCGGCGGTCTTGTACATCGACAGGGAGGGGCCCGCTCTCCTCACCTGTGAGATCTCTGCATCTGAGCGGATATCCACCCGATTGCCTCCTATCTCCTGGGCTCCCAGAACACTCTGGCAGACTGGCTGAGCAGGTCCTTCTCCAGCCACGAGTGGGCCCTCAGCGGGGATGTAGCCCTGGACATCTTCCACAGGTGGGGGTTTCCTCATCTGGACCTGTTCGCCATGCACCAGAACAGGAAGTGCTTGGGGTTCTGGGAAGGGGCTCTCTGGGAAATGCGTTACTAATTCCCTGACCCGAGGATCTGTTGTATACATTCCTGCTGATCCACCAGGTGCTCCTGCAGATGCGGGAATTCAGGGCATCCCTAATCCTCATCGCGCCCGCGTGGCCCAGGCAGCACTGGTTTTCCATCCTCCTGAGCCTGTCATACGAAAGGCCACTCGCACTCCCGCTAGCCCCCGACCTGGTCATACAGGACTTTGGTAGACTTCACCATCCGGACCTGCAGTCCCTGCACCTCATGGCATGGAAGCTTCATGGCTGACAGAGGCGGAGCTTCAGTGTTTGGACAGTGTGCAGGAGGAGTTGCTGGGGAGCAGGAAAACTTCCACTAGGGCAACTTATCTGGCTAAGAGGAAGCAGTTTTATATCTGGTCTACCCAGAAGAGGGTGTCTCCCATGGATGCCCCAGTTCCCCTGGTCCTAGACTACCTTCTGGATCTTAGGCTTCAGGGGTTATCCTCCTTCCTCCTCCTCGATTAAGGTTCACCTAGCGGCTATCTCTGCTTTTCACCCAGGTGCCCAGGGGTAAGACCCTCTTTGTACCTGATGGTAAACAGATTTTTGAAGGGCCTGGACAGGCTTTATCTGCATGTTCGGCAGCCCGTTCCCCAGTGGGATCTCACTTCAGACCCCCCTTATACAGTCTTCTTTAAGGACAAAGTCAGGTTGCCTTGCTGCCTAAGATGGTGTCGAACTTCCATGCGTCTCAGGACATTTTTCTGCTAGTCTTTTACCCCAAACCCCGTGCATCAGGTAAAGAACAGCCATTACACACTTTGGATGCTAGCAGGGCTTTAGGCTTTTATTTAGAGAGAACAAAACCCTTCTGCAAGTTGCCTCAGCTCTTTGTTGCCATTGCAGAGTGGCTGAAAGGTCAGCCAGTCTCTGCGCAAAGGATCTCCTCCTGGATCATGGCATGTATTAGGGAATGCTAAGGGCTGGCAGAGATCCCAGCTCCTCCCCTCACGGCCCACTCTATGAGAGCACAGGCCTCCTCTGCAGCTTTTGTGGCTCAGGTCCCGATCCTAGAGTTCTGCAGGGCCACCACGTGGTCCTCTGTCCACACCTTCACTAACCATTATGCACTGACACATCAGGCAAGGGAGGATGCTGCCCTGGGTGGGGCTGTCCTCCACTCAGTGGAAGGTGAGAACTCTGACCCTGCCTCCTGGGGTTTCTGCTTTGGAGTCACCTACATGGAATGGACATGAGCAATCACTCGAAGAAGAAAGAACAGTTATTTACCTTGTAACTGTTCTTCGAGGTGTGTTGCTCATGTCCATTCCAAATCCCGCCCGCCTCCCCTTCCTTGGAGTAGTCCGGTAAGAAAGAACTGAGGGGGTAGAGGGCCAGCAGGGCTATATATTGGCCCGTATATTGGCGCCACTCCAGGGGGCTCCCCTGCTGGCCCAATGGGTACTGCTAAGGGGAAAATTTCCGACGATGTGTGCACACTGCATGCACACACCTACATGGAATGGACACGAGCAACACATCTCTAAGAACAACACTTATGAGGTAAGTAACCACTCTTTATACTGTCATTATTAAGGTTTTGTGCTAGAGTGCAACTGCAGTACATGTCACTTACTGATGTCTTTTGATGGAAGTAAGTCTTGTGGAGTGTTGAGTAAGTTATCAACAGCATTTTAGGGAATATGGCTGTGGAAAGGCATGCACAAATCTTTCCCCTTATTTCCATTCATTTTAGACAGATGGAGCAGGTCCTGCCATGATTGTAACTGTCATTAAATGTAAGTTTTCTTTGCTATGTAGTACTAGCAGTAATAAAGATGAGACCGGGCTTCTTCTGAAGATTAATGACCTCCTGGGAATAATTGTCTTAGCTATCCATTAACCTCCCCAAAATACCCTTGGTTTCAACAGCTATCTTTTTTTTTTTCACACTGCAATAACATTAGAGCCAGATTCTGCCACCACCACTTGTTGAGGTGTCATGTCGACATCCATGGGACTATTTGCAAGGTATGTAACAGTGCAGAATCTAGCCCTTAATTTTATGTGCCAGGCAGCATAAGAAAATTAATGAATATAAATAATAGAAAATTAAATAACCAATAAGATTGCTCGAGTCATTTACCATATTATGCTTTTGGTGCAGTGTGGCCCAAAGCAGGGAGCAAGGAGGAAGCACAAAGGCATTTTTAAAGTTACCTTGAATCTCTGAGGTAAACTAGTGCTGCCTGAAGACTGCTCTAACTTGTGCTGACTGCCAAGCAAGTTAGTAAAGCTGCTAGGGCACAGGGAAGCCTCCACACTACCTGTTTCTCCAAATTAGTCCTTCAGAAATGATAGGCATTAGCAGAGGTGGTGTAGGAGCTCTTATGCCAGCTCTGCCCCATTATATTGAAATGATTCTACCCTACCAAGCTATGCTAACTTTAGTTCCAGTGTACATAGCTCTGTGAATATAAACATCTGCCCCTTTGTTGGGCAGTTCTAGAGATTGCTGAAATTAAGTCTCCATTTATAGAGGATTTTATATCGTCAAGTTCTGGTCCAGAATTTGTGTCCTTCCCCCCACCACCACAACAACTTCATGATGCTTTTGTGGCAACAAGAGATGGTAAAAAGAATTCCCCCAATGCTGGAGTAGCACAAGGTTGATACACCCAGCTCTTCATCTCCTGGTCTCCCACAATTAGGGGAATAATGAGTCTGCTCTACAGCTTTAGCTGAGAGGCAGCTGGCTTTTTACCTCATCCTGTAGAATCTTATGGCTTTAGCTCCCAAGATCAGTCCCTCCAGCTGTCAGCCTAGGTCTGTCAGTATTACGGGGGGTGGGAGGGGGCTCAACTGGGATGTCTCTAAAGCTCAGGATGCACGTCCTCAGCTAGGAGAAGTATGTAACCCATCTAGAGGTACTTAGACCATACAGAGAGACTAATGAGTCTGCTGTACAGTCTTAGCTGAGAGCCAGCTGTTTTTAAGCTCACGTGGTAGAACATACATAAGAATGGCCATACTGGATCAGACCAAAGGTCCATCCAGCCCAGTATCTTTTCCTCTGGCATTGGCCACTGTCAGGTGCCGCAGAGGGAATAAACAGAACAGGCAATCACCAAGTGACTTCTCCCCTGCCATTCATTCTCAGCTTTGACAAACAGAACCTATGGGCACCATTCCTACCATCCTGGCTAATAGCCATTGATGGACCTATCCTCCATGAATCTAGCTAGATCTTTTTTGAACCCTGTTAAAGTCCTGGTCTTCAAAACCTCCTCTGGCAAGGAGTTCCACAGGCCAACTGTGCGCTGCATGAAGAAATACTTCCTTTTTTTTTTGTTTTAAACGTTCTACCTATTAATTTCATTTGGTGACCCCTTAGTTCTTGTGTCATGGAAGCAAGTAAATAATTTTTCCTTATTTATTTTCTCTGCCCCAGTCATGATTTTATAGACCTCTATCATGTCCCCCTTTGTCTCCTCTTTTCTACACTGAAAAGTCCCAGTTTTATTAATCTTTCCTCACATGGCACTCGTTCCAAACCCTTAATAATTTTTGTTGCCCTTTTCTGATTTTTCCAATGCCAAGATATATTTTTTTTAGATGAAGTGATCACATCTGCATACCGCATTCAAGATGTGGAAGTACCATGGATTTATATAGAGCCAATAAGATATTCTCTATCTTATTCTCACTCCCTTTTTAGTTATTCCTAATATTGTTTGCTTCCTTGACTGGCACTGCATGTTGAGTGAATGTTTTCAGAGAACTATCCACAATGACTCATGCACTAAGCTCATGCAGTAGGCTGCAGAGGTCTCAGGTTTGATTCTGCCCACAGACAACCAGGGTCTGCCAGTGTTACACTTGGTCAAACTAGAGCCAAACATGAGTGAAACTTGTTCAGCCATGTATGTTAATCTCACCAAAAGCCAATTGAGGGGATAAGCACAATATGAGGCACAAACATACATGCCATACAACATTAGGTATAATTTAACAAACCTCCAAACAAAGGAACAGTTAATCACAATGGAAAAGTTAAATTGCTTTTTATAGTTCCAAAGCTTTGGCCACTTTAAAATGACTCAGAGTCATCAGTCCCTCAGGCACACCCTTCCTTGCCAACCTCTGCTCCTGACCTCTGAGAGAGGGAGAAGAATTGCGTCTCCATGAGCGTTGTAAACAGGAACAAAATTTATTCTCAGGCTATCCTCCCTCATAAAGATTGATTGATTATTATTTCGCTACCGTGATTACACTTGCTACCATATAGAAAAAGGAGGAATTAGCCAAAAATGCAAAGGGAGCAGGCTAGAATTACTCCTGCTTTCTCTTTTCCTTCCACGTCTGTGTGAAGAGGCTGGCTACCATTTGCCTTCCTATTCCTATTTTGCTCACTCTCTTGCTGGCCAAGTATAAAGTTGATTCAGAGTGGAAAGGATGTTAATAAATCAAACCAAGAATGAACCAGTTTAAGAAGACTCCAAAGCCTTGACTCTCCCCAGCCAGAAGAAATGGATGTAAACAGAGGATTTCAAGCCCTTTTAACATAATGCTGAGCCTCAGTGTCACAAGTGGTCATCCTTTGAGACTGGTATATCTGTCGGGAATAATTAATGTTTGGTGTATTGGCAAATCCTGTGTTATTGGTCTCTCTCCTGAGCGGGTTTGAAGTGACAAAAGATGGGGTACCTCAAGTGGCAAAAAAGACATGTCTCATTTACTCATTTTTCCTGTGATAAAAATAAAATTCTCCTGTTTTCACCAGGGCTAATGCAAAAATGCAAAGGGTAGAATCCTGCCACCACTGAAGTCAATGGGAAACTCCATTAATTTCCATAAGATGGGGATTTCACTCAAGAATAGGGATGTAATAGTCTAGCTGATTAACTGATAAGCAAAAGCGTATAGATTAATGCTATAGATTCCATGCATTTCTCTTCCCTTCCACCCTCCCACCCCCACCCCCCACCACCAGTAAATTTTTTAGCAGGCTGGCCAGCAGCCCCACTCAGTCCTGGCCTGTGATGGGTCCAGGACCTACCCCTGCTGTGGCTCTGCATTTAAAGTGTATTGGGAGCTGGGTGGGCAGGCAGCCCAGCTCAGTCGTGGCTTACACCAGGTCTGGGACCTACCCCCGCTGCAGCTCTGCATTTAAAGTGTAGTAGGAGCCAGATGGGCAGGCAGCCCAGCTCAGTTCTGGCTCGCACCGGGTCTGGGAGCTCAGATCCCCACCCAGACAGGGGCTGCTGCCACTGAGTACTGCTGTCTCTGTATCAAAGGCAGCAGCACAGGGCGACAGGCAGCTGGTCTGTGAGGGGAGCTGTTTTTTAAACTGGTTCCCCTCGCAAACCAGCTCCCACCTGTCACCCCACACTTCACAGAGTGGCAGGGGGCTCCTTGGGAGTGAGGGCAGAGTGCATGGGCTGCTGGTCCCACCCCCAGGGACTACAGAATAGTTGACTGACGAATTCCTGACGTTACTCAAATATTCAATTAACCAATATTTAACATCCCTACTCAGGAAGTTTGAAATTTGGCATGGACATAGTCATCCTTGCAGAATTTTTGACCTCCTATCTTTTTCCACGGTGACCATAGAGTCGTTGATGTGTAAACACTAATGACAGTAATTGCCTCAGGTGGAGAGAGAGGGCTCCGTCCTCTGTAGAATAAGGGAAAAAAGGGCCCCTTTCAGTGAGAGGTGTGTTTGAATGGTTCTGGGAGATGTCTTCTCCCATCCTGGATCTATGTTGCCCAGTGCTGGGGCAGTATGTCAGAGCTGTCAGCTGGGACCACACTTTGGGCATATGGATACTTGTTTAAGTTTTAGTCCACTGACTGTAACTTGGAATGGGAGGAAGTGGCTCCACTTCTCCCAGAACTCAAGGTGATGCTGTATATACACCTTTTCCTCAAAGTCATCCTGCTGTGCTCATGTATGCACACAGGTGCTTTAAGGAAAAGCACCATACAGTGTGAGAGTTACCAATATTAATTAACTGAAGGATGCCCCATGACAGCTGCAGTCCACTGGGAGTCTTGCCAGGCTGTGGAGGGATGTACTGTGGGCTCTGCAAATGACCCTTGCCTTTAGTGAAGCTTCTGAGATTTTGACACTTCACAAGTTTCTGTGCTCATAAAATGGGTTGAGCAAATATTGGTCCTCACACACAGACAGGATCTTGTCTCTTCGTGATGTTATTTCTACCAGGGCTCGGGGTAGGAATTATGACACAGACTTTTTTATGGTGTATTATCATATTGCAAACTTGTATCTGTTCTTCAGTTGACTATCATCTATAGAGCTCTTGGACTATTCTGGTGGTGTCTCCCTTGCACTGAAAATCTAGGTTTGTAGTTATTTTTCCCTAGAGGTATTAAGGAGCATTTCTCCAGGTTGAATTTCAGTGTATATGAAGGGTTAACTCTCCCAGCTGTTGCATTTATATTAATCTGTTTTTTCATTTTCCTGTTGACTGAGCAGCAAAGAACAAACACGCTTCCCAATATGCTAAAGACCAATTGGAGAAAGAGAACTAGAAACAGCCTTGCCAGGCTGTGTATTAAATGCAGACATTGTAGTGGCGTAAAGCTAAGGGGCTGTGCTGGGGTACAGATCAGGTAAATGTTTTATGTCTTGTTTTTTATGTGCTATGATTCCTTGTTTGAATTTGGGGTATAGACAGAAGCAGCTACCTCTCTTTAGTGGTTCATAATAGTAGAAGAAAGTTTTGGTTTCTGATCACACCAGAGGCTACAATGAAGAGTCTGGGTGATAAATTCTAAGGGATTTTCTATAAAGGTAGCTATAAAAGCTATTAATATTGTAATATATTAACTAGTGTTTGGCTACTTGTGAGTCTTTTCGTTACTGTAATATTTGTAGAAGACAGTAGCAAAGCTGTGGTGGAGGTTTGGTCAGTATTTGTTAATGCACAAGCTTGTTTGAATGGAAACCTTTACTGGAAAGATCTATCTAAACTTTTTAGGGAATTAGTCATCAAAGCAGCCATAAAACATCAAACAGGAGAACCTCAGGCTGAGATATCTGTAGTTCTGGTCAATAAAATAACTTGTAAATCTTGGAGATCTACATAGATGGAAACAAAGGAGCTTTTTCTCTTCCTTTTAAGGAATTGAAGGTATTTGAAAACTGTACCTTAGAGAAAGAAAAAAGAATTACAAGAGTGGTTTATGTAAATGAGGGAGCTATTTTGGAGATACAGGTATCAGAGTAATTATGTATGAGACTCACTGGAGTCAACATATAACTTGCATATTATATAGCTACTCTAAGTTGAAGTGTATGTTGGTCAGGTAAAACCACCCAGGTCTTATGGCTCTCTTTAGGCGGCTTATGCAGGTGGTGTAGTGAAACAATTTAACCCATATCCGATAGAGACTGGGGTTTAGAGGAAAGGCTGAGTTTCGGTGCTGATAGGACAGGTAATGTTGTTTAGTTGGGGGAAAGCAACCAGAAGCAGTTATGCAAGTCCCCTTGATAACATGAGAGAATATATAGCCTGGATGTCAAGGCACTCCTCTAGGATATGAGAGACCCAGCTTAGATCCCTGCTCTAAGTGATATTTGTACAAACTGGAACAGCTCCAAGAGGAGGGATTGAGAGAGCTCCCACTCAAGCAGCATAGGCATTTGAACCCAGGTCTCCTACATCTCATGTGAGTACCCAAATCACTGGGCTATTGGCTATTTTGGGGTGGTTTCCTCTCAATATCATTTTTTTATGTAAAAGATTGAAAGGACTAGGGTTTTTTCCCCAGTGCAGATTAGAAATTTTTTTTGAAATCTGGAGGCTTTTTGTAGAATGGGAAAATTGTTTCACACCCAGCTCTATTTCAGAGTGAAGTTCAGTTAGTTTTGACCTATAAACTCCTAAATGGTTTGGGTCGTGGTTACATGAGAGACCATTCCCTCTGTGAGATCACTGCTGCTGCAATCAGTGGAGGTCTTTGAACTAAGCATCAGACTGCCTGCTTTAAAAGAGAGGGACCTGGCTGCAGGGAATTTTTCTGTATGGAGACCGCAACTCTGGATTTCACTATCCCATTTACTCTGTCACATCCTGATCTTGCCTACTGCAAGGCTCCTCTTTGGCTTTTGAGGAACAAGTGACCTGAGGAATGGTTTGTTCAGTTGATTGTGATGGGTCTTAATTTGCAGTGTTATTTTGTTGGCAAAGTTTAGCTATGCAAAGGTGTATCTTTAAAATCTGGATTTTAAATTACTCTAAAAGTGCCTAGAGTGATAGGGGTAGGTGCATTTTAAAATGGAAAGAAAGGAAAAGTGTTTTCTTCTCTATATTCTTAATTTTTCTTTTGTTCTTTATGTGGAATGAAAGTTCTTTGCTTTACTCACCCATGTTTATTCAGCTGAAGACAATGTGACAAAGCTGTTCTGTGGAGCAGGTTAAAAACTGAACATCCCTTTTCCACACAATTTAGATTAAAGTTACCTAATAACTATACAATTTGAACTATTTAAACCTGGCTTATGAGTGCATTGAGTCCAGGAATCACAGGATTCATAGGAGTTAGAGATAGGAAAGACCCATTATATCAGGGGCTCACAAACTTTTTCACGTGTGGACTGCCATCATCACACACAGATTGAATGCCACTGCATACCATCCCAGTAGTGGTAACTACAGGAATTCCTTACATGGAAAAATAAAAGTGGCAAACATTTAATGTGCATTAGCTGCTAATAATACATCATAGCCACTAAGAGCAAGAAGAACCCTCATGATGTGATCAGTCAGCCCTCCAAGCAGCGGACCACAGACCACAGTTAGAAAACTTCTGTATTAGCTCATCCAGTCCACTTCCTTGTGGGATTGTTCCCTTCTGTACACTTTCTAGTGCTTTGGCCAATCTAATTGTAAAAGCCCTCAGTGACAAGGTGTCCACCATTCCTCCTGACAGACTGTTCCACAGTAAGTCTTGCTGACAGCAAAGACATTCAGCCTAGCCTACATGCACTGAGGGTCATATAATATTCATAGAATCATGGAACACTAGAACTGGAAGGGACCTCAAGAGGTCATTGAGTCCAGTCCCCTGCCCTCACGGTAGGACCCAGTATTGTCTAGACCATCCCTGGTAGATGTCTATCTTACCTGCTCTTAAATATCTCCAGAAATGGAGATTCCACAACCTCCCTAGGCAACTTATTCCTGTGTTTAACCACCCTGACAGTTAGGAAGTTTTTCCTAATGTCCAACCTAAACCCCCTTTGCCCAGTTTAAGCCCATTGCTTCTTGTCCTATCCTCAGAGGCCAAGGAGAACAATATTTCTCCATCTTCCTTGTGACACCCTTTTAGATACTTGAAAACTGCTATCATGTCCTCTCTCAGTTGTCTCCTTTCCAAACTCAACAAGCCCAATTCTTTCAGTCTTCCTTCATAGGTCATGTTCTCTAGACCTTTAATCATTCTTGTTACTCTTCTCTGGACCTTCTCCAATTTCTCCACATCTTTCTTGAAATATTCCACTTCTAATATTCTAGTCACAGAAGCTCAAATAACATGGTTGGCTGCACTCATTCACCACAACGATGGTGAGCTGTGCAGAGCTGCTACTAACTTCTGCATATGGGTAAAAACCATGGATATTTGCTTTATATCTGTGGGTATCCACATCCGCAGATGAGAATGTCGATATCCGCGGCTCATTTTTGCAGCTGCAGATACAAATTTTGTATTCACACAGGGTTGTATTTATGGGGGTGCACAGAGTCTACATTGTCTAGACCACCCCACTGGAAGTGGAACCAATGACACTTTTTTTAGGAATAAGCGTTTGCACATCTAAAATGTCTTTCCCTCTCCCCCCCAATCCAGTGAGCTGCATGTTGGCTGACCACCATCTGCCACTTCATTTCAGTGTTGGCCTATGTACAAGCTGAGGCTTCACATCCTCTACCGTTGATGTTCCCAGGTGCACAAGGGGAGCACAGATCTACATCTCTTCAGTAGTTGCTGCTCTGCCACATCATCGCTCCTGAGGGTGGGGCTGGTGGCAGAATAGACCAGAGAAGGGGAAAGCGCAGTAGTGCCCCTATTTTTCACAGAAGGTTAGTGTTTGCAGGAAGACAGAGCCCAGGCATTTTGGACGGTGTGGGCGCCCCTGTAAGCTCAACAAAACAGTGTCAGTAAAGTGCATCTGCATGCTGAAAAGTCACTGGCTGAGTCTCCAGATCCTCACTGCTCACTTCTGTCCCATCCATAGTGGGAGGACAGTTGCTCCCCAGGCTATTAATAAGGCAGAAGGTTTTTGTGCATGCATCTCCATGGTTTAATTATAAATATTGTCCACAGGTCGCTGTGAAAACGGGAAAAGATGCTGAAGTGTTGGTGTTTTTTCCTCTTGTTAAATTGGCTCATCCAGCAGCTTGATGCTAACCCTGGGCTCAAAGTGAGGATCACGCAGAAAGGACTGGATTATGGTAAGTCTGATACTTCCACAGTACGTTGCCGCAGACTTTATTATTATATTGAGCCCTTAATACCAAGTATAAGAATACCCTGTGAGAGAGCGAGTTACTCACAGCTATAGAGAAAAGGAAGATTTAAAGATAAATGTAAGAAGGGAATGGCTTGGTGGGAGGGAGAAAAGGGTTTCATACATATGGCAGGGCATGTGAAAGAGCATCCCCCAAATATGGTGGGAAGGGGTAACATTAGAAATCCCCTAAACTTGAAGTACATTGTGTAAACTTTCCAGCTATATTAGTACAGCTGAAGAGGTCTCTGTATCCTTGCAGGCAAGGAGATTGGGCTGAAGGTCCTGAAACAAAGAATAAAAGAAGAAAGGTTCCCAGATTGGAGTGGTCGGGAGAAATCTGGAGTTGGTGATGTGGACTACATACTTTCAGGGTGAGCAAACTATGAAAGCGTATTTTAAAACAATAGCATGAAATAGCTCTTTGCAATGTAGTGTCGGCACACTGGATGCTATCTTTGGTACTGTTGTTACATGTTGTTCTGAAGATAACACCATGTCATGCATTGCTTATTATTTAAAGGGGAATGTACACATTTATGATTTGAGGCCTAAAGCAAATCCTGCTGAAGTCAAAGGAAAGACCACAATGCACTTTGGATCAGGGACTGGGTTACTTGCCTCTGATTGAGAATATAGCTGTGAGAGAAAATTAAAAGTATCATGCTATCAGCATGATTTGGACAATTGTCCTGATGCTTGATTGACACCTAAGATGTAGGTACTGGAAATCTGCTTGACACAGTTATAGGAAAGAAAGAGAAAGATAAACATTGTATTCTACTGATTGGTAGGAATCCTTGCAGGACATGCCCATATTTTCAGATGAATAAGTCACACTGTACCTGAAATACAAGTGTATGACCCAGCAGGTATACCACTAACCACGGTCAAAGATCTCAAAAAAAGAGGACAAACTAAGTCTCTCACATTTAACACAAGTGATGCAGAAATTGTAGATTATTTGGAGTAATGAAAAGCACAAAATTTAAAATATACGAGACCAAACTTTCAAAAAGAGGACAGACAAAGAGTCTTAAGCAAATATATGTATGTAACTGTTTGTTTGCCTTTGATTGCTCAGTTTACCTTAATTGCATGTACAAATCACAGACATGAATGCACAAAGGTCAGACAGACATCTAGCTGATTGCTCATATAAGCATTTACCTAATTTGCATGCATACTTGAGCTAACTACAGTAAAACTCCAATAGTCTGGCATCCAGTTGTCCAGCACTCCTGATAGTCCAGCAGCAACTGAAACCCGGAACTACTCAGGTCAGCCGCTCTCACAGCCGGGCTGCTGTGAGCCACATGTGTGCTCACGGCCTGCGCTGTTCCGCTCACAGTCCCCAGCGCACACAGCGTCCAGTCTGCACATGCTAGCAGCCGGCCGCTGAGCACGGGCAGCTGCTTTGGGACCTGGACATAAGGTTGGGGGAGAAGGGAGATTAGATGACAGCAGGGAGGGGAGGTGTTTGGCTCTGGGGAAGGGGAGGGGGATTGAGTTGCACATGGTGTCCCGGCCAGCTGTCTACACTGGCCGCTTGAATTTCCACAAGAACACTGACGATCTCATGTAAGATTGTAAGTGTTCTTGCGGAAATACTATGCTGCTCCCGTTCGGGCAGAAGCCCTCCTGCGCAAATGCTTTTTCGCAAGAGGGCCAGTGTAGACAACGCGGTATTGTTTTGCGCAAAAAAGCCCCGATGGCTAAAATGGCGATCGGAGCTTTCTTGCGCAAAACCGCGTCTAGAGTGGCATGGACGCTTTTCCGCAAAAAATGTTTTTGCACAAAAGCGTCCGTGCCAATCTAGACGCTCTTTTCCGCAAATGCTTTTAACGGAAAAACTTTTCCGTTAAAAGCATTTGCGGAAAATCATGCCAGTCTAGACGCAGCCATTGGCATTTGCAAATGGGACATCAGTCTTTGAAAATTTGGCAGATACAATATCTTTAAAAAAACTACAGGAAGGTACCAGGTGTCTCTAGAGATTAGTATTAGAGCTGGGTGAATATTGCAAAAGTTATTAGTGAACATTCATTCAGACATTTTAAATGAATATGCTTCAGCGATGATCATGCCTCTTTTGTCTTTGCTTCCCAGAATTAGTCAAGTGAATAAGATGACTGGCAGGGATAGTCTCCAGCAAAGCAGTTTGTAAATAGATAGGGCCCTACAAAATTCACAGCCATGCAAAACGCGTCACAGACTATGAAATCTGGTGTCCTCCTGTGCAATCTGGCCTTTTGTGTGCTTTTACCCTATACTATACAGATTTCATGGGAGAGACCGGTGTTTCTCAAATTGAGGTTTCTGACCTGAAAGGGAGTTGCAGTGGGTCACAAAGTTATTTTAAGGGGGGTTGCAGCATTTCCACCAGTGACGGGGTGAGGTCACAGATGACCTCTTGGGGGTGATTCCTGGGGTGCTGACAGGGCTACTGCCGCCCTCCTTCTTGCTCTCTGGGGCTTTGCAACGCCCTGTCCTGCTGGGCCAACTCCCTGGTCCCCCCTGCCAAGGCACAAAGCTGAGAATCACGGCCCCCACCAAGAAGCAGTACAGACATTCTGGTCCAAATAGAAAACAGGACTATGTAGCACTTTAAAGACTAACAAGATGGTTTATTAGGTGATGAGCTTTCGTGGGCCAGACCCACTTCCTCAGATCAAATTGTGGAAGAAAATAGGCATGACCATATATACCAAAGGGATACAATCAAAAAAAGTGAACACATGTGAAAAGGACAAATCAAATTTCAGAACAGAGGGGGGATAAGGAGGGGGGGAGGTAAATGTCTGTGAGCTAATGATATTAGAGGTGATAATTGGGGAAGCTATCTTTGTAATGGGTAAGGTAATTAGCGTCTTTGTTAAGACCCCGGCGTAAAGTGTCAAATTTAAGCATGAATGACAGTTCAGAGGGTTTCTCTTTCAAGCCTGGTGTGAAAATGTCTTTGAAGCAGTATGCAGGTAATCAAGTCATTGAGACAATGCCCTTTCTGGTTGAAATGGCAAGAAACTGTTTTTTCTTTGTGATACTGTCTGATATCCGTTTTGTGTGCATTGATTCTTTGGCAAAGCATCTGAGACGTTTGTCCAATGTACGTAGCAGACGGACACTGTTGGCACATGATGATATAGATTATATTTCTGGATGAGCAGGAATATGTGTTCTTGATCTTATAACTGAATTGATTAGGTCCAATAATGGTGTCAGCAGAGTAAATATGTGGACAAAGCTGGCAACGGGGTTTGTTGCAAGGAAAGGTCCCAGGGTTGGTATTAGTGTGGTATGTCCTGTGGTTGTTGGTAAGAATCATCCTGAGGTTAGGTGGTTGTTTGTAGGAGACTATGGGTCTGTCTCCCAGAGCCTCTCGGGGTGTAGTATCCTATTCTAGTATAGGTTGTAGTTTATTGATAATACGTTGGACAGGTTTAAGTTGGGGGCTATAGGTGATGACAAGTGGTGTTCTATTGTTGTTTTTTTTCGGTCTGTCTTGAAGTAGATGGTTTCTGGGTATTCGTCTGGCTCTTTCAATTTGTGTTTTTATGAGGTTTATAAATGCTTGATAGAGATCCTGAAGTTTCTAGTCTCTGTCAATGGGATTAGAGCAGATGCGGTTGTATTGAAGGGCTTGGCTATAGATGATGGATCGTATGGTGCGTTCTGGATGGGAGCTGGAGGCATGAAGGTAACTGTATGAGTCAGTGGGTTTTCTGTAGAGAGTGGTGTCTAATTTACCGTTGGTGATTTGTACTGTGGTATCCAGGAAATGGATCTCTCGTGTAGAATGGTCCAGGCTGAGATTGATGGTGGGGTGTAGATTGTTAAAATCTCTGTGGAATGTCTCCAGTGTTTCTTGGCTGTGGGTCCAGATCATAAAGATGTCATCGATGTAGCGTAAGTTTAGAAGGGGTAAAAGGGGACGGGATCTGAGGAAACGTTGTTCTAAGTCAGCCATAAAGATGTTAGCGTACTGTGGGGCCATGCGGGTACCCATGGCTGTGCCACTGATCTGGAGGTGTAAGTTGTCCTCATAATGGAAATAATTGTGGGTGAGAACAAACTTACATAGGTCTGCTGCCAGATTGGCAGTGGTGTCCTCTGGGATAGTGTTTCTAATAGCTTGCAATCCGTCTTCATGTGGGACGTTGGTGTATAGAGCTTCTACATCCATGGTAGCAAGGATGGTGTTATCAGGGAGGTTATCGATGTTTTGTAGTTTTCTCAGGAAGTCAGTAGTATCTCGGAGATAGCTGGGAGTGTTGGTTGCGTAGGGTTTGAGAAGAGAGTCTACATAGCTGGATAATCCAGTAGTGAGCGTGCCGATACCTGAGATGATGGGACGCTCACTACTGGATTATCCAGCTATGTAGACTCTCTTCTCAAACCCTACACAACCCTACGCAACCAACACTCTCAGCTATCTCCGAGCTACACCCACCCCTCACACATATAACTCCTTTTTGGGTCAGGACTCCTGCAATTACACCACCATGAAATTTCAGCTTTAAATATCTGAAATAATGAAATTTAACATTTTAAAAATCCTATTACCATGAAATTGACCAAAATGGACTGTGAATTCAGTAGGGTCCTATAAATAGATGTTGCAAGAATAGTTACATAACATGAATTCAGTACTAATAATTTCAAATAGTTGCACTAGAATCTTGATTCTAAGAGATGAGACACATTCATAGAATCATAGAACTATAGGACTGGAAGGAACCTCAAGAGGTCATCTAATCCAGCTCTTCATGGCGAGGGAGGACCAAGTAAACCTAAACAATCCTTAACAGATGTTTGTTTGACCTGTTCTTAAAAACCTCCCATGACTGGGACATTCATGGTATTCATCTTAATTAGGAATAGAAAGAGGGGCACAGTTCAGTCTAATGCCAGAGAGGGACGTTTCTTCCCTGGTGGAGGGCTCTGCTTTGCTTCTGAGAATTTCTGTCTCTCCAAAGTTTGACCCTGAATCAAGTTTAAACTTTGATTCAGATTCTCATTTGCTTTTGGAATGCAAACTAATATCCTTTTTTCTCCTTTTATAGGGTAAGAATTAACACTATTGAATTCCCAGATGCTTCTATATCCCTCATACCAGGGATTGGGATTAAACTATCAACTCAACATGCTTATGCAACCCTCAATGCAAACTGGAGTATAAGGACCTGGTTATTGTAAGTATGGACTTGTGTATCCCAAGTATTTTCTGGTGTAAGAATTGAAGTGGAAAATACAAAGTTTAGTAACCAATGTCACTTTTTCCAAGTACTTGATATCAGTTACCAATATCAGATTGATAGCAAACACCATCATGTCTCACAGAGCTCTCCAGTGCGAGACATTCCCTTCCAGTTAAAATTGTGATCATACCACAGATACGGCTGCAACTACCCGGCTGTCTTAGCATATATAGCTTGCAATATATGCTATCCAAGCTGGAAGTTACACCTCCAGCTCCAACCCAAGAAGCACAGTGTGAAATCAACAGCCTAGAGAAAGTGGAGGCGAGTGACTTTAAGCCATCTTTATACCTTGTTGCTCCTGGACTTTTCTGGGTACTAGAGAACCCCCCAGGACAATCTAAATGACTGTTTACTAAGTAACACTGTGGGTGAACACTTGTGACAAAGTTATCATTCTATATCAGACCCATCAGTCCTTTTCCTCAAAGGAACCTGCACAACACTTTTATAAGGCCAGCCAGGGAGCTTTGCCTTAAATTCACATCTTCGCTTACTGAAAATCATACTCTGAACAGACACACTGGATTTATGGCTTATTACAACCATCTGTAACCCACTGATCAACCTCCCTTCCCCCAGCTTCATTTCCTCCCAGTAACTAGAGGTTATCAGGCAACTTCACCTTGAAATACATGTTACGTATTTACGCTAAATAATCTGTTCCACGTCGTATTGATCTGTGACACTCTGAGTATGTTTCCCAAATCTGAAGAGCTCTATATAAGTTCGAAAACTTTTCTCTCTCAACAGAAATTGATCCCATAAAAGATATTACCTCCCACTCTGTCTCTCTACCTTACATTATGTAAGGGTACGTCTACACTAGCTCGTTAGTTCAAGCTAGGTAGGGTAATGAGGGCAAGTGGAGTTGCAAATGAAGCCCGGGATTTAAATATCCCGGGCTTCATTTGCATGTTCCCGGGCGCCACCATTTTTAAATCCCCCTTAGTCCGAACTCCGTGCCCACGGCTACACACGGCATGGACTAGGTAGTTCGAATTAAAGATCCTAATTCGAACTACCGTTACTCCTCATTCCAATATATGCTAAATCCCGGGCTTCATTTGCAACTCCGGTTGCCCTCATTACCCTACCTAGCTCGAACTAATGAGCTAGTGTAGACGTACCCTAAGTTACTAAATTGTGGCCACCTCCATTTCTAAGCCCACTGAGGGGGAGGAATTGCCCCAGGCCCAGGTGATACAAAAGGACCCAGAATTCTCAGTTGCCAGCACTGCTAGTGTGGCAGTGACAGCAGCTGGAGCCCCAAGCTCTTTAAATTGCTGCTGGAGCATGGTACCGCATGCTCCAGGCACAATGCTCTCCAGGTGGCATTGAGGGCTGCCTAGCCCCAGCCCCACCCCTTCTGGGGGCATGGAACGTACCCCACACCTTGCCCAGGGACCTGGCGAGGCTGTTGGCCTCTAGGACCATAACTTCTGTTTTCAGATGAATATGTCAACAGTACTGCATCCAGCAGCCCTGTACACAGCAAACCCCTCCTGCCAGAACATGCCCCATATATCATGGCTTGCAAGATGGGGTTAAAAGGACAGCTTCATAGCTGTCTTCTTCAGTGTCTGCACTTGCTAACTATGGGACTTGTAGTGCTCCTTTATAGTACTCTGACCTTTTTACCCAGTGACAAAGAGGTGGAACTGAAGTGAGCATCTCACTCACTGTACTTCCAGTTACAGTGCTATTTGAGTAATTTACACAGTATTATACCTTTGATTTGCTTTTTAAAATACACACATACATATACTTACTAGAATGCAGGTATATTAATTACATGGAATTGGAGTGTAACCTTACAATCCAGCCCCATTAAAAAGCACCACATCACTGTTAGGGATGTTAAATGGCGTTTAATTAGCTAATCGACTATTCAATGGAATTCCCATCGACTAGTCGATTAGTTGATAACGGGGGGAAACTGCAGAGCCACAGTGGGGTTAGCTCTAGCCCCGGGAGCTAACCCCACTGCAGCTCTGCCTTTTAAATGTATTAAGAGCCATCAGACTCTTAATACATTTTAAAGGTTGAAGCGCAGTGGGGGGACCAGGCGCAAGCCAGGAATCAGCTGTCCCGGCTTGCACCAGTCCCCTACTACGCCTCTGTTCCCCATGGAGATGGTGCTGGGGGGGAACCGGCTTTTAAGCTGGCTCCCCCCTACACTGGCTTCTGCTCTTCCCCTTGCTGCCGCTCTCTGATAGCAGCAGGAGTGGCTAGTTGAGTCACTCGTGGACTATCTGATAAGCATTTGCTTATCAGATAGTTGACAAGTCGCTTACATCCCTAAGCACTGTGTTGCCTCTGGAACAGACTATAAACCAATGTGTGACACCTGAGAGTCAGAGTCTGATGCTTCCTCCTGGTTCCCTGAGGGAGGGAATGGCATCAACTTTTTTCCTGGCATAGTTTATTTCCTTCTGGGCTCTGTGAATGGCGCTAAGGCTCAGCTCTTGCAAGAGGGCAGATAGCACCTTGTGGAAGTTATTCTCATCTTGGCCTCCAGGAATATGGGTAACTCATACAGATTAGTATCCCTTACGACACTGCACAGGCACATAGGTGTGCTTGTGACTGAACTGATGTTATTTACACTTGTTATCCTCAGTCATATAGTGACTTTTCTAGTGACATGAATTAGTAGCATCAAAAAGTGTAACTACTGTGGAATTGATAGTCTCCACATGGTTAGTAAAGAATCATCACAGTTAAACAGGGAAAACTCTTGTTTTATCTAATTCCTTCCTCTAGCTAGTGCAGAATTGTTCCCTGCAATGTATTCATCAGGTTGAAATGACTCAAGTAACAGGGCATCCACCACTTCCATTGTGAGACTATTCCATGGTCTAGGAGACCTCACAGTTAAGAGATTTTTCCTAATATTCAGTCTAAATTTTCCTTTTCCACTCCCCACATTCCCTTCACACACCAGAGCCTCGAGGCCTAGGCTAGTAAATTTTGTGTGCTTTTGCCCCACGGTAGGGCGTTGTGGGGAGGGGGAAACTGGAGCACCAGCGCGGGTTCCCCAGTGCTGGGCAGAGCCTTGAGGGCCAGATCCAGGCAAGGTGGGTGCCACATCCGGCCCTAGGGCCTGAGATTCCCCACCCCTGCTTTATTCATATTCATGCCACAGGAGATCACCAAGTACAAATCATCTTCCTCCTTGCTGTTTACATTCTTAGAATATTTAGATTGTAAGGGCAAGGATTGGTCATTTCATTTTTACTAGTCTATAAAGTGCCATGCATATGTATTGCATTGTATAAATAATAACAGACACTTAATATAGACATTTATCATATTCTTCTTGGCCATCATTTTTCCTGATCTGTACATTTTCAAATTCTGTACTCATTCCTCCTAAGCCAGTCCTTACGATCTATATTTGTCACTCAGCTTTCAGTTCCCTTCAGTAAATGGCTCTAGTGTGTAGAATCACACCAGGTTGGACTCCAGGCTAAGAAAAATTTAGTGCATTCTACGGAGGAATCATAATTACATTCACTCTAGAACTTTACCTGCTATTTCTATTGTCGTTCCATGGCTCTTGTGATAGTGTTATTACAGATCAGGGAGTTATGGAGCTCTACAATTTGGCATGGATTAGATATCTCTGTAAAATTGTGACATTTGGCAAACTTGACAAATTCAACATCATTCCAGCACTCAGACCTTGCAGATTATTGTGTGGAACCTGATTCTTTATAGGAACTACCTCTACAGTTGTCTACTTTAATCATTAGAGATAGGTAAAACCATCTTCTTTCCTTTTCAGTGAAAGAAACAGTCTCTTTGATCCATTAAATTTTTCATTGTTCCCTGTAAGTAGACTTTTCAACTGAGTTTGTTTTTTGTCTGTGCAGCAAAGACAGTGGAAGAGGTACAGTGTCCATTTCAGGAGTGTTTATTACAGCAGTCTTCACCATGTCACAAGACAACACAGGTCACCCATCAATGTCACTTGATAGCTGCCAAATGAGTATTAGGGGTATGGACATCAAACTAAATGGAACAATCAGGTATGTGCAAGAGATTTTATACACTTTAGTGGAAAATAACCAAATTAATGGTGCAAGGCCCACTTGTCAAAATTAGTCACCCAGATATATATTTAGAAGTCTGTGTGCTAATGCAGCACCAATATCCAGAATGTGGGTCCTAATCCAGGTCCCCCTATTTGAAAATTAATCTTCTCAGCCAAATTTTCAGAACGTGATCTTATTTTGCAAGTGTGCAACATTTGCCATGTGTGTACACAAAAAAGATAGAATTTATTTACACAAACTATGATTTCCACAAACAAATTAAAGTTAAAATAGAGTGCGTGTAAAGTTTATCATTAGCGTCTGTTGGTGGGTGATAACACAACACAAACTGTAATGCATAGGTTTCTTGTACATGCAAAATTAGCCATGTACAACTGAGGATTTAAAGAAATGCCATTCAGAAGGGAACAGACACTGGTGGTACTGCTTCAGTCATTTGGTTTGTGCTGGAGCCCTTTTTAGATAGTGAGATAAAAGGCATGGATGAACGAGATGTTTCACATGCTGTTTCAAGATTAGCATTCGTTATATGGTTATGGGTTCCCAAACTGGGGGGCGTGTGCGATAGTTTTGCTGCTATTTTTGTTTTTCAGCCCCAGTCAGTTCCCCCCCCTTTTTTTTTCTTTTTGCTCAACAAGTTTTGCTGCTATGGGGGGAGGGAGTGTGAGGATTTCTCAAAAATCAAAAAGGGGGCGTGATGCTGAAAAGTTTGGGAACCACTGTATTCTAATCCTCAACCACAGGTGAGAATGAGAAGGCCTGACCTATACCAGAGCCTAGGGGTGGTGCTGAGGGTGGTGTATAGGAGCTATAGCCACCCCAAAAATTGCCTTAGCCTTCCCCATAGCCATCCCTCTCAGTGCAAAAGTCAAACATTACTCAGATACTTCTCTGCTGCTGCTGACAGTTCCACTACCTTCAGAGCTGGGCTCTCGGCCAGCAGCGTCCACTCTCCAGCTGCCCAGCTCTAAAGACAGCATCTTTTGGCAGTTTTCAGATTACAGACAGGTCCAGTATATACTAGGGTTTTATCCTGGTACAGGTTATGTTGTGATACTGGGGCCTATACATAAATTAATACAACATGTATTAGACTAGTCTGCTAGGATATTAGATTTCACGCAGGTCCAGTTTACACATAGAAGTACACTAGAAAATTTATCCGGCATTGCTCGGGTCCTTAGATCAGTTATTTTTTGTTTTTCTTCATTTAAATCATTGCTCTGTGGTGGAGCAGGGGATGAGGGGTTCCGTATGCAGGCAGCCCCAGGGAGAAAGGACAACCCCAGCCCTCGCTCACCACAGTAGCTTGGGGCCAGGTGAGGAGTGGCTCTCCAGGGCTGCTGGAGCTCCAATGGGTACAGCTGCAGGAGGGGTGCATGTCCACCATCTGGGGCAGGTCCAGGTTCATCTGCTCCCTGCACTTCCCAGCCAGAGCAAGGAATACAGCAAACTGCACTTGCCCCTCACTCCCTGACAAAGGGGAACAGCCAGCAATATTCCCATATGAATCAGGGGAGGGAGGAACTTAACCACCCCCACACACCATCATTAAAGGGTTGTTGGGGAGAGTGGGAAGTTTGGGGCTGAAGCAGTCCTGGATTGGAGGGGAGGCATGCCCCCAGCAAGCCCCTTTCACCTGCCTGGTGATTCTGTTTATTTTCTGTATAGTTTTATGCATACCAATCCCCTTCCAGGCACATCCTATTTTCATGGCACAACCAAACCCTTACCTTGCTTTTAAGTTATGATAAAATAGGAGTGGGCAAGATACCTCTCACGGGCTGGATCTGATCTGCCAAGCCACCGGATCTGGCCCACAGACACCCTGCCGTGACTTTCAGGCATGCAGCAGCCACTGATTTAAGTGCAGGGCTGCTCCATGTGGCTCTGTGCTCTGGAGGGAGGTGGAGGCTTCATGTGAAACAACTGGCCAATAGGAGCTGAGAGACTGGCCTTAGGGATGGGGCCAATGCAAGCCTCTCCCACCTCCCGGAGCTGAGAGCCACATGGAGGGAGCAGCCTGCAGTTTTAAGCAGTCTGGGGCTACAGCAGGCGGGGAGCGCTCAGCCTGCCTTGGGGGTGCTGCAGGGCTGCTAGCTGGAAGAAGTTTAGGTAAGAACTTCCCAGCCAGAGCCTGCCTCTGGCACCCCTGCCCCTCCCGCACCCCAACTCCCTCCCCCAGGTCACCATCCAAACCCTCTGCCCCCCTGTTCATAATTCCCTCCCAGACTCTGTACCCCCTCCTACACCCCTCCCCCAGGCCAGAATCCTCTCCTGTACCCAGATCCCCTCCCGGACCCTGCACCTCAATTCCCTGCCCCAGGTCACAGCCCCCTCCTTCACCCAGACTCCCTCTCAGACCTCTCACCGTCTCCTGCACCCCAATCCCTTACCCTGTGTGCCCTTCTGCACCATCCTAGACCCTGCACCTCCTCAACAAAAAAGTGCGGCCCTTGACCACTTTCCAAAATCTTGGAGTGGCCCCCCAGCAAAATTATTGCCTACCCTGTCATAAGAGGAAGTTGTATACCAAATTTGGTGGTCCTAGCTCTTACATTTAGAAGAAGTTGTTGAACAAACAGACTCACAGACACACCCACAGACAAACTCTCTAAAATATATAGTAGATTAGGATGCGTAACACTCAATGACTATATTGTTCAGCTAACTGAAGCAATGGCCTTTCTCTTCTTTTTGTTTTCTCCAGCTGGCTCTATAAATTCTTCATTAAATACCTGGAGAAGCCCATTCACAGGAGCTTACATACACATGTAAGTTTTTATAAATTGTTTAGCACCAACTTCCAAATAAACTCTAGCAATTCTTGGACATGGCAATAGCCACCATCAGGTCAGGTTCTCCCTCCGGCTGACTGGCACAAAGGAGTTAAGTTTCTATGGTGATTGATTATTTTTTATACTTACACCAGAGGTGAAACTAAGGGACCCGGGTTGCAATAGGACAGTGACTGTAAGAAATTTAAGTTATTAACCACATCTTTGGCTATGTACATTGTGGTTGTCAGTTAAACTAGATACAGCGTAAGGGCTAAAAAGGGAATATGTGGGCCTGCCATGAAAGAGTGAGATAATCACAGTTATTTGAGAAGAGCTGACTTTCATCCACTGGAAGGGGAAGGACACAATATATACTAGCCAGTACGTAATTTGTGTATTTTTACACAGTCGTGTCCAAACATCAGACAAGGGATCCAGCAGATTGATGCACAGCTCAGAGCACTTCAGGGTGAGTCTGTGATGCTACCTTTTCTTCTTCATCTCATACTGTTCAGATGTTGCTGTTTTCTTGTCAGCTGCTGTCACAGATCTCAATTGAGTTTCCCCCGCTAGAACTGTCTGATGCGCACCCAGCAGCTGAATCCCTGGTTGGTTTAAATGTCTCTGGATCGCAGCAATCTGCAGTACTGATTCTCCTTGTGCATCTCTAGCACATTTCTTGGGTCCTGACTCAGCCTGCTACTGGCAACAGAGCCTCATAAACACTCAGAACCAGAACTGATGCTCCAAGATACCCCTCAATATTTAAACACACTCTCTCCCAGAACTCCATCAAGAGGTGTGAGCCTGCTGGCTTATAGTTTATCCTCTCAGGAGGCACGTGACAGTTGTGAAGCACATAACACACACAGAGACACCCTGCACATTGCTCATCCATATAACAGATAGAGTATAGCTCATTTATTAAACAACAAATGCATTCCACTCCCCAGTAATTCCTCCCTTTGGAAATCTTTGGAGGTCCATCTGTGTTTAGGAAGGCAGGTTCTACTTGTCTCATCAGCCTGCTACATGCAGCTCTTCTCAGCTTAAGCTTGTGAAAAATGGTCAGTGAAGACTCAGAAAAGAGTATTAGCTACTCTATTTTATAACCTTCCAGCCCCTTTGTACGGGATCTCCTAGATCAGCCTCCCCAGTCGATCAGAAACCCCTGGCAGATGACTGTATTGCCAAGCAGTCGCCCGATAAACCTGTTCTCTTTCGGCACCAGTTTGTTGTTTAAAGCTATTCCATTTCAATGGCAGAGCATTTCAGATGTAGATCTTCTGTTATCAGCCTTGTACCACTACTGTGATGGAATTTCAGCAGAATAGGGAGTGAAATATATCATAGTGAAGGCCAAAGAAGCTGTACACTGAAATGAATGGGAGGTAGGCACCTTGCCTGCTGTTTAGGTGCTCCAGAATATCCCATTATACCCCATCTGCTTCTTTAGATGTCTACAAACCTTTGCATATCTTGCCTTCGTCTATAATGGCCTAAGCCTGCCAGTTGCTGTTGCTTCCTGGGAGGTGCTGTATGTCTTCAATTATCCCTGAAGACTGGGAGTTCAGGGTGCTCTATATCTTGAAGGAAGCACTCAACACTTTGCAGGGTTGAGCCCAAAAGGTGTAGTACTTACCTTGCCATGATATTTTAAGAGTCCATTTTTCCCTGTCTGTAAGCATAAGACTTCTGTTGAAACCAAACAGACTCATAGGATATGCTCAGAAGTAGTTGAAAATGTCAGGAAATGGCAATGCCCCCCTTCAGTTTTCAGGTGTTTCTCACAAAAGCAGAACTTGGGGAAAGTGGCCAACTAACTGTTGGGTCAGACAGGAGGAGTGTTAGGTCTGAATCACTGCTGGTCAGTTTCCAAAGGGAACACCTAGGGTTCCTAACCACAAACATTTGTTTTGATTTTTTTCCTCCCTCGTTGTTTTGAGCATTTTCTTGTTCAAGAACTGCATTCGCTCTGAATTAAATGTTCCTGGCAGTGTTACACTTAATAACTGTTTGTTTTGTCTACCACATTTACAGACCCAACCCAGATGGATGCCTTTGCACAAATAGACTATTCCCTAGTTAACTCTCCAGGAATCTTCCAATCGTACATTGATCTGGACTTAAAGGTAATTGCCTTTAATGCTAGTTGTCTGGAGCTGTGCTTTTTAAATACTCTTTATCCTTTCCAAAGCAATGTCTCATTTGGGTTGGGTTTTTTCCCCCAACAATTCTGTTGTAAAAACAGGACATGGTTGTTAAATAAATTAGCATCACAGGTGGTTTTGACTCTGTTGGTCAGTTATCCATAGCATGTAGAGAGCAGTAAAAGAAGACTGAGCAGGTTAAAAGAAAAAAAGATACAGTGTGTATCCAACCCTAGGAGAAAAGAGGGAAACAGGTAACTGGGGCCTGATTTCAATGGGAGTTGTATGAATTACAAGATCTGGACCCTGGAACTAGAGAGGGAGAGGGTTTATATTTTAGGAGTGAGGATTAAGCAACAAATCCAGGAAGCAGACAAAGAGAGAGAAAGCACTCTGGAAAGAGAGCAAGCCAAGTCTGAAGAGCACTGCTGAGACTCAAGGCCCTGAGAAAGTCCTTCAATTGAGGGAAACACGAGGGAGGAATAATTCATCCTGCTTAATGTGGGGCTGAGCAGTAAGGGTTTGTTGTCATGCTATGTAAAGTGTAAAAACAATTTAGTTTTACTATGTGAATACACAGTTTGTATTTTTAACATTCTGAGTATATTCCCTTTTTTAAAAATAATTTTGCATTTTGTTTTCTAAAAATATAGGTTTTTTTCTTTAAAATATTCTAGTGTAAAGCCAAGAAACATGGGTCATCGGCAGGTGAGAATGAACCTGGGACCTGAGGGGCTAAAGCCATGTGCCTCTGTCTACTGCATGAACTACAAGCCAAACGGCTCTCAGCTAAGGCTGTAGAACAGACTTCACTCTCCCTTGTCAGTGGCCTCAGTGCCTCTGGGTTACACTAGTTTCAGAAATATTCAGCACTTCAGAGTTGAAACCTTTAGTCTGTGTCTACATTGGCACAATCTTGCGCCAAAGCGGCCGCTTTTGCGCAAAAACATGCTGCCTGTCTACACTGGCGGGGAGTTCTTGCGCAAGAACACTGACGTTCTAATGTATGAAATCAGTGCTTCTTGCACAAGAACTATGACGCTCCCACTCAGGAATAAGCCCTCTTGCGCAACTGTTCTTGCGCAAAAGGCCAGTGTAGACAGGCAACATGAATTTCTTGCGCAAGTAAGCCCGATGGCTAAAATGGCCATCGGAGCTCTCTTGCGCAAATACTTTAACACAAGAACTCTTGCATTAAAGAGTATTTGCGCAAGATCATCCCAATGTAGACACAGCCTTACTGTTTCTCCTCTGGCTAATGTTATAGTTAGTGCAGTAATTACCCCAAGTATATTTGGCTGTTCCTTCTTTCTACATCACCTGTGCTCCTTGCCTTACACAAGTTATCAGTTTGTTTCTGGGTGCATTTCAAGGTGTTGATTTTTATCTGTAAAGCCCCATATGCATGGGGAGCTGACAGCCTGTGCAGGCCCCTGGACAAGGGGGGGTGGACTGGCTTTGTGCTCGAAGAAGAAGTGGGGCCTTGGACAAAAGGGTCAGGACCAGGAGCAGCCAGGCCCCTGCGCCACCTGGAGTGAGGCATGACATGACACCCCATCCCCACCCCACCCTTAGAGCCACCTGGAGTGTACAGTGTGGCATTCTGGCAGCAGTTTAAAGGGCCTGGAGGAAACTGCCCCTTTTGTCCCCTCCTCCACCGTTGGCAGACCTGCCCATATGGTTTAGGTTCTGGCAGCTTTGCCTAGCAGCTCAATGAGCAGAGCACTAGAGAACATTCAGTGCATGATAGTAGGGTCCAAACAGCCAATTAATGCTTCCACGATAGGCTCGCTTGGCTACTCAGTAAGTCTCCTTGTTGACAAGCCCTTAGAAATCACATCTCTCCTTGTGCACCATCCTGGCAGATGACATCACTGGATAGCTCTCGATGACAGTTCTTAGATTTGAATTCCTGGGGATGGAGGCAAGGGTCAAGACTTTTTTAAAAATTGGAGCCTAAAGTCAGATGACTCCTTAATCGGTATTTAGACACAGAAATAAGTAGACACATTTTCTAGAGTGCTAACCTCTGAGTAGCCTCTTAATGACTTCAATGGATGTTTGGCATTTTTGAAAAACAGGCCAACAGCATTCTCTGTGGAGGGCCCTCTAAGATCCGCCATTGTAAATGCATTCTGAGCTTTTGACAGGCCCAGATTTTATAAATGACAATAATGTTTTGCAGGGTGCAATCTATCCATTTGGAAATTGGAGTGATCTTGTCTTTGTACCAGCTCCCTTCACTCTCCCAGACAAAAGCAATTTCATGCTTTACCTCGGCATTTCGGAGTATTTCTTTAAGTCTGCCTCACTGGCTTATTACAAAGCAGGGGCCTTCAACATCACCATCATGGAAGAGGTGAGTGGAATTTGCAGATTAAGGGATTAAAAATGTTCCAGGTGTGGTCCTTCTGAGAAAGGGATTTTACAAAGTCATTTGCAGTGCAGTTGCAGGCTCAGTGTTATCCACGCCTTGCAATTATCAGAAAGTGAGCATGGTCTCTAATACTAATTCTTTATTTTGCCATTTTGTTGTACCTAGATTTCTCAGACCAAATTCAGAAGTGCCACTGAGCAAGGTACAAAATTGGCACCATTTACCTCCAAAAGTGACTTGTCACAGATCTGAACCACATGTTCCTCTGAAAAGGACAAGGGAATTCATGCTGGAGACACTGCTGCCTCACTGGCAACTTCATGAGGGGCCTTTGCTGACTCAGATGTCACAAAACACAGCAGTTTTGCCTGTAGCTGGAAGGTCAAGTAGAGCTTTTGAGTCCTGTCTCCCATGGAGTCCATATACCCCAGAAACAGGAGGCTATGAGCTAGGGATGTAATTAGTTAACCAATTAAACACAGTATTTAACCAATTAAAGGGGAGAGCAGGCAGGTGGGCAGTGGGCACCGAGCAGGAAGCTGCTCCAGCCCCCCACCTGTTAACCGGAAGTGGTAACCATCAGACATTAACCTTTCATATCCGTACTAGGAGCCCAAAGGTGAGTAAAATTTTGCACCCATATTTAAGCAGAAGGTTTTAAACTTTGTTTCTCCTGTATGTGTTTTTTGTGCATATTAGTAAGAGTTTGACTCAGTGCTCTAGGACTCCCCCTAGGAATTTTCCCAAGGTTCAAAGCCATGAAGTTATTAAAACAACAATAGCATATTTAAAGAAAATCAAGATATAAAGCTCATGCAGGATGGAATAATTTCTTACATTTGTTTTGCAGCTTTCCAGTTATTTTAATGTCACTACAAAGACATTTGGCAACATCATTCCTGAGGTGGGTATCTTAAGAAATCACCAGAGCTAGTCCTGGCATCAGTGTCATCAGAAGTTAATCTCCAAAGGTTTGGTGGAGCCACTGTGCATCACTGTGTCGGAGAAGGGGAGAATGTATAGTGCCTGGGAGACAGGTCCAGGTCAAGATTCTTGCCTCAAGTGATTCCTGACTGGCCCCACGTCATCTCTGTGAACACCTTTCTCCTGCCCAAACTTGCATGACTTGAGTCACTTGGTTGCTGGCTTTCCACAGACCAGCAGGTAGGAGGGAGTGTGCATCAGCAGCTGAGGATAATGATCACAGTGAAGA
This sequence comes from Pelochelys cantorii, assembly GCA_032595735.1. Lineage (NCBI taxonomy): Eukaryota > Metazoa > Chordata > Testudines > Trionychidae > Pelochelys > Pelochelys cantorii. The sequence continues at coordinate 251,404,027 of CM064326.1, read as the reverse complement.
GCTATATATGAATTGCAAGGGGCTGCATATTAGGAAACAGAGCTGGCAGGTGGCAGGAAGCATGGGGCTTTCAGCCTGTGTGGGGGAAGTGCTAACTTCTAACATTTGCATGGGGTATATAGAGAACAAAGGAGAGAGTGTGGTCTAATTTAGTTTATGTGAGGAAGACGATAGAGTGGAGAGGGCAGCAAGGAGGCAACTTGGGCTCCTGCTGGCCTGGAGAAACACACAGAGGGACAAAAATGGATAAGAGATACGCAGCACGCAATATAAATCTACAGTCTCAGCACTCTAAGAGTTAAATGTTCCTGTCTATTTCCAGGGTGCCAAAAATCTTTCCATTATACATCCACTAGTGAAGCTCATCAGCCATGCACTGTAATGGTGATACACTAGCTCTTCAACCTCTTTTTTGGCTTATTTGAGTGCCATGTTCATGTTTCCTTTTCCTGAAACGTGCTCACAAACTAGAATTTATTCCTCTGGAAATTGCTCATCTATTGAATGGAATGAGGGGGGGGGTGTCTGGTAATAGAAGGGACTTTCCTCCACATTCCTGATACTGCCAGTATCATCAGGTCATCATCGCAGGAGACCGTCCTATTCCCATCTGCTGTAAGGACTCTACCATCTTGTTAACACCTTGTGTAAAGTTTGATCTTCATGAATCCTCTCAAAACAATGATTTTAATGAATGATAAGTTCACTATTCAGAGTTGTTCTATATGAAAGCTACTTTCAGACTCTTTCTTTGCCTTGAAACCCTACAGATTGCCCAGTATTATGTAGAGGCACAGCCCGCAATGCTGAACCTGATGGCTGCTGCTGCACCTGTGGTCAGTTTACAGCCCGATGCCTTTTCTCTAGAGATCCATGCCTCCATGGAGGTGCTTGCTGTCCAGCCAGACTCAACCACCCAATCCATGTTTACAGTGAACATAGTAAGTACCATGGGCCAGAGGATTGCATGTAATCTAGGAGTTAAAATAAATTTGCTCTTCCACATTGCTAGAGGCCAAGGCAATTGAAGGTCCTAGAAGTTAGATTCTAGGTCAGATACAGACTATATTTGTATCTGAATCTAACCTGCAACACATAATGCAACTTCTGACCTTAAATAAGAAGATTCCATTAACTTCAGCCAGAGTTTGAACACGAATGTTTGGGATGCAATTTGGCCTGCAGAATATTGCCATTGAGATGTGAGTTTTCTTAAAGAGGAATAAAAACCCAGATACATTACTGCCTCAGTTATCTTCAGCTTAGTTCTCTAGAATTCCCTGTTATACAGCAATGGATCATTTCCCCAGACATCTCTTCATTACTTTGAAAATGTCTTTGATTAATTAAAATCTCAGTTCTCCGTACTTCAAGTATATTGAGATAAATCAAGGCTGAACTATGCACAAACCCCATATCAGGCAGTCGCACTGCATGAGACAGCTTCAGTATTTATATCAAATAAGGTTACATTTTAAATGATATAAGCAGACTATATTTGTATCTGAATCTAACAGAGGACCCCATTCTGTATGGATATAGTAACTCAAGACTCTTCTCTTCCACAGACTGCAAATACCAGTGCCAGTCTGACTATATTTGAACAGAAGTTGGTTGGCTCATTATGTCTGAACAGGTAAACACAGGACAGCTTGAACTGAGACAATTCAGGAAGCAGCATTAGTGATCCCAGCATTAGGACACAACAGCGTTTTATTGTGACAGCCTAGCTGTGCAGTTAGTTCAGCATGAGGAAAAGACAGTCAGTGGAATGTACCTTCTTTCTCACAAGGGTAGGGAATGGAGATGCTTTTGGCTACATTGCCCAAATCCTGTGGATGAAAGAAAACCATATTCTGGGCCCACTGAATCTTCTGCTATTGCTTCATTCTGTGCCTTTCTGTAGGGGCCTTAGCAAAGGTAAATGTGCTGGATTTGATCTCTAAAGTCTTTGGCCCCGATTCTCTCCTGTGCTTAGATTAGCTCATCACAAAAGAAAGACGGGCCAAAGGGGAACTAATTAGGATTCCCTGTTTGGCTGAGTCATTTGTACCAGCCCCAGAATAGGTTAGATCAGCCATGGTATTGCTTTAATTTACGCTAGCTGTCAACAGCCTCCAAGGGACTTTCTGCCAGCGGGAAATAGTTGATGCATGCTGTGCCCCAGTCACACATCTTCCCCACTTCTGACATACCTTATCTGTCAGGGCTGGATAGGAGGGTGGCACCAGGGGCCAATTATGATGATTCTGCAATATTGAAAGCTCCCCTACATGGTGGGGGAATTCTCAACTGGTGCTTTCCAGCCCTTTAGTGCAACCAGAGCAGAGCAAAGAGTCCAGAACATAGGAAATAATTTGAGCCAATATAGATAGATGCTACAGTAATGATTCCAGGCATTGGCATTGTGACTCCCAGCTGGTCAGAAAAATGTAATCTGATCTCATGACATGTTCTATAGAATTTAAGTTTTCATTAAAAAATAGAACCCAGGTGTTCAAATATGGGTTTTTAAAAGCATGGGTGATGGTCAGGCCCTCCCGCTTGATAGAATCAGACTTTTGAATGCCAACCACCCATTGGATTATGTGGTAGGGTGATGGGTACTCGAGCTCACAAGAACCGTGTCTAGGAAGACCGTTACAAGTAAGAAGAATTAGGTATGTCCAGATTGCAGAGGCTCTCAGGAGGAAGTTCCCAAGGAGAGTAGTGAGGTGTCAGGAATCTAAACAGGGTATGGCTAGGAAGTCCTCAGAATTCTTTACAGAGAGAAAAGGTTACAGTGGGCAAATCTCAGAAAGCTTGCAAACTGAACGGAACTTCTGAATGTTTTGCAGCTAAGCCAGCACCATCAGTAACACTCTCCAAGTGAAATTTTACCTTCTAGCTCCTGTAGCAAATTTCAGTAGATCTGAGAGCAAGGGATCTTTGGTCCTTGACCTGGTGAAATTAAATGTATGAATCAGTGAGATGTACATAACAAAACACAGAAGTTGTCCACTCGCAATCCTGGATAAACTAATCCCAGGCCACCTGTTTGTGTATATTCCATACGGTGCCCTACGGAAGCATTCCTGTTTTCTGTGGAAGGCAGCATGTAGGATGCCCTGCCATAGAGGAATGTCTCATCATGGGCATATCATAAGACCTGACATCACTATGACTAAAACAAAGTGCCTTCATCCTTTATAATGACTCCTGTTTTACTATTTTCCTTTCAGATTCCAGCTCTTCCTGGCTGACTCCAGTGTTGGGTTCTTTGAGGTAAGTTGATAGTTTCGGTGTCTAGGAAACAAGAATCTCAGGGAAAATGTCAGTCTGAAGAGTAAGGAGCAGAATTTCGTTACCTGCGAAAACTAAATCATTAGACTTTGTCCTTCCTTGGATGGTGAGAGAGAGAGAGAGACTAACTGACTGACTGAGGGTATGTCTACACTAGCCCCCTAGTTCGAACTAGGGAGGCTAATGTAGACATACCCTGACTGACTCTTCAGTGCTCCTAAAAATGAAATGTGTTCTAGTCTCTCATTTGTGTATAATGTTTCATGAGAGAGGCACTAAAATCATGACCGTGAAGTGTACAACAATGAACTGAAATGCAGCAGAAGGAGGAAAGACATGTTGTAGGTTAGAACATGCACCCTAGAATGGCAGAAAGGCACTTGGTGGTGCGTTGGGACACAGCATAGGTCCCCAGTGGAAGCCAACAATACTAATCACAAATAACCTGAAACACACTGAAGGGAAAAATCCTGCCTCCCACAGAGAACAGTTTCATCCTAAAGACAACTGATCAGCTCTAGGAAGCTGATCAGAGGAGAATTAAAATAATCTTGCAAGTAAATGAAACTGATTAAACGAAAGTATTGCACACATGGTAACGAGATAGATTCTCATGTTCGGTGCCATCCTTAAGCCTCAAGAACCAAAGATCATTGTCACGTGGGGCTTTTGTCTACACAAATGAAGGTCTGCTTCTGTGAGCAGTACTCTTAACATTCCAACCAAGATTTAGTATGGAGCAGCTTCATAGATACTAGGAAGTGGTCTCTAACTCCATTTTCTCTCCCATGGCAGGTCTCACTTTTGGAGAATTTCCTCTCTTATGTTTTGCGGAATGGAGTAGTCCCAGCAGCCAATGGTAAGGATAGCCAGTTCTTTTTAACGGCCCTGATCTCTGTTAACATAACTGTAACCAGCATGTGAAGTGATAGATGGGGGAGGCCAGTCACCAGCCCCATATCTTCCACCCATAGCCCCACCCTGTATATGCCCCCTGCTGGAGCAGAGTGCCCCCCCCCCCACAGCTACCAGACCCTGCCCCAGGCTAATCCCCCTGCCTTGGAGCACCAAGAGGTTCAGGCACCTGTAGCCTCTCAAACCCAGAGCACTGAGAGGGTGTGTGGCACGCAGCCTGGGTGCCACAATCCCAGCCCAGCTGAGGCCAGCGCTGGGGTACTGGAGGAGCTGCACTCAGAGCAGGAGGGGGAGTGTGAGCTGAGCCATGCCCAACTGTTTAGGGAGGCACAGCCTCCTCCAACCCACAGAATCACCTCCCATGGTTACCATGGCTTCAGGAACAGGTAATGCGATATGGGGCTTTTCACCACTATGAACCATTTCACATCAACTCTGATGAGAAATGAAAAGATGTCATTACAATCAGGTGATACCCCCAACTCATTTCACATAGGCTATCAGCCAGTTTCTAGGGGATAAATAAATACATTCTCAAACCACCACTATAATTAGAACAAATTTGGAGTTGTATCAGAGAAGCCAAGGACTGACTGGATATAGAAAGTGAGTTATAGGGCACTGGACTGGCATGTAGGAAACCTGAATTCTATCCTAGCTCTGCCACTGCCCTGCTTGGTGATGTGAGGTATATCACTCCCACCCACACCCCCGTGCCTCAGTTTTCCCACTTGTGAAATGAGGGTATATATTGACTTCATTGGTAAAGTGCCTTGAGTGCTATGGATGAAAAATGCTATATAAGAGTAAGTTGTTGTTATGCTGAGAGGTACAGATGACTGGATAACAATTTCTCTCAGACTGAGTGTGAATGCATCCTTCAATTAATGTATCTGTCAGCATGAGTTCATCACAAACTCCTCCCCTAAAACAAAAGGGATTGTGAATCTGGATTAGGAGAGCTAATGTACTGACCACATCCAGAAAAATGCTGAGGCAATGGGAGAGCATTCAGAAGAGAACTAATGGAGGATAGGCCCATCAGTGGCTGTTAGCCAAGATGGGCAGGAATAGTTCCCCTAGCCTCCCTTTGCCAGAAGCTGGTAATGGGTGAGAACAGATAGATCACTTATTCTATTCATTCCCTCTGGAATACCTGGTATTGGCCACTGTCAGAAAACAGGCTACTGCCCATGATGGGTCTTTGGATTGACCCGGTATGTTCTTATGTTCTTGACCTCTCTTTGGCCATTTGTAAATGGGGATTATACTCATTACCCAAGAGTGCTGTAAGGGATTAATTCATTCATGTTTGTAAACACCTTGAGATCCTTGAGAAGGTGCTATAGAAATGCAAGTTATACTTAATTATTATAATTATACGCATTTTGTCTGTCTTTTTATAGTAAAACTGAAGAAGGGGTTCCCTCTTCCTAACCTGGACCATATTACCCTCCTCAGACCTGTTATTAAAATTAATGAGGTGAGAAACTGTGTTTCTTCTTAAAAAAAGTTACTCTTTTGCCAGATCTTTAAATGCTTAGTATAAGATGAGAAATTTCATACCAGTAAAAGTATATCTTTAAGAACAAATTCCTCTGTCTTTGAGGAAAAAATAAAACTGAACTATATGTGCTGATATTCAGTGGCCAGATGCACTCAGTGGGTCACATTCAACTGTGGTGCAACTCAAAGTCAAAATCACCTTTTATACCTGGCCTAAATTTGCCCCACCAAGTTAAATTCAAGTCTCCATTTTCTCAGTGCAATCCCATTGAGTTCAATAGGGTTGCTCAAACATAAATGAAAACAGAATTTGGCCTTCCTTGTGTAGTATGAATAACTGGAGATTTACATATATAATAATAATAAAGATGCAAGGCATTTCCTGAAGATTAATATGTTCTTGAGGGTATGTGTCCCCGCTGGTCATAGATCTCTCAAATATAACCTATGCCTCAATGATTATTGCTGATATAATTAATGCAAAAACAGAGGGTGATATTCTGCTACCAACACTTGCTGAAATCCTATGTTGATGCAGCACAAGAATTTAACCCTTAATTTGGGTGCACAGGACATTGCTAGAAAATGAATAAACAGAAATCAATAATAAATTAATTTGTAGACAATTAATTAGTCAATTGGTTTGCTTCAATGATCTCCCAACTTTCCAGTCACTTTATATTGTCCAAACATTGTGTACAGTTCTTTGATTGGGAATGAAGCATCACTCTGGAAAGGGAATGTGAAGAGATTTAAGCCACTGTTTACTCCACAAACCTGGGACAACTTTATGTCAGGCCAGTCCCCTGATGAAAGTTGCACCAACCTGAAGGCTACTCTACCTTACACTGGTTACCAAGTCAAAGGAGGGCCAACACAGCAGCCACAATATAGTGGTACTAGGAGTGAGGAGGTGGCACTGGAGCATCACTACACCATATGTACGTCAATAAAGGTTCCCTGTGAGTAATACTCCCAAGACTTGCTACATGAGCTTTAGGTGCAGCATTCTGTTGACACTGTGGTGCAAAGCAGCAGAATCCCAAGGAATTTATGGGTCAGCGTGTAGAAATCTGTCCCTTTGTGAACTTCTTCAGGTTGCTATATTAAGTCGCAGTTCTCTTCAGTGAAGATTCTCACGCTTGATCTCCAGGACAGAATTAAAACAAAAAATTCAGACTTAACTATCGATTTTTAAGGCACTTTTGTGAATATTGTTCTCTCCTCAGGGTTATCTGCTGATTTCCACTGATATTGACTACAAACTCTAAGGAAGAGAGTGTATTTGGATGATCATGAAGTTCCTGACCAAAAACGTGATCCTGAAGACTGAACACTGTCCCTTTGTTTTTCAACTTTTAAAAAAAAGAGCAAAGTTTTTAAACTTATGCTATGATTTTGGTAAAAAGCCCAAAAGAAAGAGGGACTGTTTATAACATGTATCCAACAGAGAATCATGTAAAAACATATTACAATGTGAGTTTTGGTAGGGGAAGTATTTATCATTCAGGAGTTTGCAGGTGTTGCAAAAGTTACTAGTTTTAAAGATTAAAGTCTATCTCTGTTTAAGTAAAGCCTTTTTATACACTTCATAGAAGGCGCAATACTCTTTTGAGAAAAGGAAGGATGTATGCCAGTAAACTGCAAACACAGCTGGGGGCAGCTGCTCTTTTAATGGTTTTGTTGTAGCATAAACTTATTTTTCTATTTCCAACTGACTGCATCTGTTGTGTTTGAATATTAAGTGGGAAGTATCAATTGCTCCGATCTGAAAACTCTCTTGGTGCCTATGAAGACTAAAAGTTCTTTGTGAAAGGATTTCATCAGAGTTTGATGGGGTGGGGGGAGGAACAAAGTGCCTTGGCACTCCTTAGTGGTATTTCAAGATGGGGACTATCCTGATGCCTTTGTTAGTCTAAGCGGGTACTCTAGAACATTGTTTCTCAACTAGTGGTATGAGTACCCTTAGGGGTACTCAAGAGAAGTCTGGGGGGTACGTCAACACAACTGAAATTTGGAAAAAACTTAATTTTTGTTTTAAATTTTACAGCGCTTTATTTTTGTACTTTTTACACCCAAAAATTTCATCACCTGCCCGGCTATAATTAAGTTGTTTTAACAAATGTCTTGTAATGGTAGAAAAAATTGTGTGTGTCTGAAAACTGTAGGTACTGGGGGTACTTATATATATTTTTTTAAAGGGGGTTCTTTAGAAAAAAAAAGTTGAGAAACACTGCTCTAGAACTTAGAGCTGAAAAGGACTCATTAATCTAGTTCATGCCCCTAATGGTACAGATTTATTCTTTAATACAGAATTATTCTTTAGTAATTATTATTTTGTTAGTACTGTAACCCTAAGTTTTACATGTGCCAAGCTGTGCAGCTACAATAAACTTTTCTTGAGAAACTATTCCACAGTCTCTCAAGAGTGAGGTAATTTTTTTTAATGATTCATTCAATTACTCCTAATGATACCTATCTTCTCATTCCTCCTTAAATAGTTCCTAGTTTCCCCCTTTCACTGTTCAGCTTGCAGTGACAAAACAGGTCTATTGAAAGGGGAGAGAGAATAAAAACTTGACAATAAAAAAGTATTTGAGAAATGAAATATGTTTTCATTTCCTTTCAAAAGTTACTAATTCCAAAAAAGGCAAGCTTTCACTGTACCCCCCTCTTGTCTAGCAGAAAACAAAAACACCCCCTGGGCTCATCTGAAGAAGTGCGTTTTGCCCACAAAAGCTCATGATACTGTACATGTGTTTTTGTTGGTTGCTAAAGAGCTACAGGACTACTCCTTGTTTTTTACACCAACAACCTGCATTTGACAAAACCCCATTTTTCAGCAGGAAATGTTTTGCCAGTGAAAGCTATCCGCCAGCTGTGACTGGGACGCCCCAGCCAACAGCCCTGGGGTTGGTTGCATCGTCAGTGTCCGCTGGGTGGCGCGGCAGCCGCACTGCAGGACTCTGGGGGCGGGGGAAGAGAGAAGGGGGGCTCAGGGAGGAGGCAGCAGCTTCCGAGCATCGGGGACTTCACCCCGCTGCGGCGCTCGTGTGAGGGGGCCGGACGAGCTCTAGGGGACACCAGGGGCTCGGTCCCAGCAGGCCTGCGAGGGCTGCCCCTGCCCCTGCCCCTGCCCCTGCTCCCACCCCAAAGCCCCCGGCCTGCCCAGTCCCCACAGGAACCCGGCGGCAGCCCCAGAAGTGCGCCCTGCCCGGCCGCGCGCGCCGTGGGGTTGTGCCAGGGCGCCTCCTGCCGCGCGCCGGCGCCGCTACCACGCTCCCGACGGCTCAGGGGCCCACCAGGGGGCGCTGCAGCGCACCGCGGGGCGGGCGCCACGCAAGGCTCCGGCCTGAACGCACGAAATGTGAGCCTCGGCGGCTCCTGTCCAACGGCCTCAACGCCTCCCCTCCTATTCGCTGGAGTTTCGCCTGCTGATCGGGCGTGAGCCTCAGCGGCCGCCGTGACATCCTTCCTGGCCGGCGTGTGTGTGTGACAGGGAGTCAGCAGGGCCGCCGCCATGAGCCGCAGCTACAATGACGAGCTGCAGTACCTGGACAAGCTCACCAAGAACTCCTGGAGGATCAAGAAGGGCTTCGTGCCCAACATGAACGTGAGCGCGAGGGGAGAGGGGGGTGTCTCGCGCTGGGCAGTGACCGTTCAGCGCGCGCTTCTGCGCCCGAGCGGGGGGAGGACGGGCTGCGCCGAGACACACACACGCCCCTCCCCCGTAGCTGTGGGACCGGCCGCTGGCGCCCCCTGCGGCGCGAGGAACGGGGGTGCGCGGCCTGTCGCTGTCCGCGTGACCAGCTTCGGGGAGCTGCGGCCTGAGCCTGGGACCAGACCGCCCCTTCCCCCGCCCGAGCAAAGCGGCATCGGGGCGATGCCTCCGCTCAGCTGCTCGCGGGGAGGCTCCTGCCCCACCCGAGGGGCAGCCGGGCAGGGAACAGCAAGGCGCTGGCGGGGGCCTGTAACTAGTGGCTGGCGGGGGAGGGGGCCTTGGAATTGGACACAACACCCCCCGCCCCAAGGGGCTCACGCTGGAGGAGAGTGCGCGGCTGGGATATTTTCCATCCTTAACGGTCCCCTAAGCCCGTGAATCCCGCCCTATTAAAATAAACTTCAGAGAAAAACATCCTGGGGTGCGGGGCGTAATGCCCCAAAGAGTAGTTGTACTTCCATAGTTGGACACGTGTTTCGGATTAGGAACCCCAGGGCGGGCTCCAGCCTCACCTTGGCTACGTGTGCACCATCTCTGTTCTTCCTACCATCGCTCTGGCTTTGGACCCCGATATTGCAAGTGTTAATGCATGTCAACGGTTCTATGCCTAGTCTCTATGCTACAGCTTATGTCTGTATAATTCATGTCACTTGGGCATACCTGACTTGTGGTAGCACTCAGGAGGTAGCACTGCCACCCCACCCCTGTCAAAACTCAAAGGGCTAAATGGGTGTTCCTCTTGTCCCTCCCCTCTCCCCCTTTTGGGTGGCCCTCCTGCACCCCTTCCCCTCCAGGCACCAGTCGCCTGTGCACTTGATTATGAAAAAACACCCTCTGAGCCACATAAGTTATATTAACACAAGCGCTTGTATGGATAGTGTTAGGTCAGCAGGAGAGCTTCATCTCCTGATGTAGCTTCTGCCAATGGTGGAGGTGATTTCTCTCCTGTCAGCGTAGTGCAGTGGTGCTCAACCTTTTTTAATTTGCAACCTCCAGGGCTGGAAAAATTTTGGTTGACCAAAAACAAAAGGCTCTGGGAACATTTTGTTGCAGCCCCTTTCATTTAAAGCACCGGTCCGCTCCCCTGCCACTCCTCCCGCCCCCGCTGCGCGTATGTTGAGCACCAAGCCAGGAAAACAAAATGGCAGCCGGCCTGGCGCTGCGACCCCCCCGCCCCCCGGAAGATAGCCTTGGGGGTCACGACCCACAGGTTGCGCACCACTGGCATAGTGCATCTTCACGAGACATGCTGTGCTGGTGCAGCTGGAGCACTGTGTATATAGACATGGTCTAAGTATTTGTTTGCAGGATTGAGCATTTGGGTTGTAAACTTGTTGGCACAAGGTGTATGTCTTTTGAAACTGACTAGTGGGTCTTAAGCCCTACCAGAAAGATAAGAAAATATGCTTCTAAATAAACAGTGGCAAGAAAATAACAAAAAAATACACTTTGTAACCTATTCTGTTGCATAATCCTGCTTCTGGCAGTGAGGTTTTTGTAAGATGAGTAATGATGCATTATTTTGTGTCTTCTCATTCTTGTTTGCCTCTAGGTGGAAGGAGTATTTTATGTAAATGAGCCGCTAGAGAAATTAATGTTTGAGGAGTTACGAAATGCCTGCAGAGGTGGCGGTAAGCATAGGAAGATCCCCTGTTCTTGTTTGTTTTCATTAAATTTCAAATGCTTGCTTCCTGTATTTCACTTCTTTCATTCTCATCTCCTAAAAAAAGCCTCTACGCTGAATTAGTGTGGCTTGTATGCATCTAAGAAAACACTGAAAATGTGTAGTAAAGGTTACCCACATATCCAGCCATGAAAGTATGCACTCCCTGTGTACCTGAAATCAGTGTTTCTAAATCCTGAAAATATTGCTGCCGAAACAGATAGGCTTGCCAATCCTGGTGACTGCAAGGGACAAGTTGAAAATATAATTAATACATTTCTTTCCTGTGTTAAGAACTTTACAAAAATGAAAATTAAAGGGATTTTAAAATATACTGCACTTTTTTCATAATTATATCCTTATAGTTATTTACTGCATTTCATTCCTGAGTACTGGTTAAGTTACCTGGTAAGCATCACCCAGTGATGCTTACTGGTTACCTGTTCACATCCCTACTTTATACAGGCCTAGATTATATGGTGGTAAAATGTAGACAGATGACCTGTACCAGCACTTTGACAGCAGGAGAATTTCAGAAACACTTCATTACAAGGGACCTGTAGCTTCCCAAAGTGCCAGGCATTTTCCACCAGATTAAAACAAGCTTTGGTCACTACTAATCTGCCTGAATTTGAGCTAGCTAACTTGAAAGGTGCTTCCATATCAGTCATTATCAACGCTGTTTGTCAGGAAGTCCTGTGTGTAAACGTTTAGTTTTTGCCTTTCAGGTGCTGGTGGATTCTTACCTGCTATGAAACAGATTGGGAATGTGGCTGCGCTGCCTGGCATTATTCATGTGAGTGTCTGCCATAAAGAAAGAATCGTTCTTGGTTTTGTTTTGTTTTTTTATCTCCCTCTTTCCTCCCTTCCCCCGGTTGGTTGATACTTTTCAAATGGTGGCCATGGTGTGAGCGAGGGTACAGAACTTTCAAGAAAAATATGCATTTGGAACCTGCCCCTGCAATCAAGGTTTTCCTCTTATATATGCATGGATTAAAAATCTACATTTGTTTTCATTGGGAGAGTACCAACAGGATACAGTTACAATGGAGATCATTGAAAAGTAAATATGGTTGTGGGGTATTTATCCTACCTTAGCATTGTCTGTACCTAAACTGCTTACCCCATTGAGTGATTTATACAGGCCATGGCAAATTATTACTTTTTGCTGGTGCCCCCAATGTGTGTCCTTTTATCTCGTTCCTCTAGATTAAAATAACATTTTATGAAATTCATGTTGTGTTGGGACTTATGCACATTTTCCCCTCATGCCTTTGGAACATGGAGCATCATGTTCTAATGCAATGTTGCTGATGGAACAAAATTACAGAAATGTAAGAAGGAACATTAAGAGGTCATCTAAATCAACCGCTCCATACTGAGTTAGAACCGGGTAAACCTAGACTGTATCTGATAAGTGTCTAATTTCTCTTAAAAGCCTCCAGTTAGGACAATTACATGGCCTCCTTTGGAAGCCTATTACACTGCTTAACTATTTTTATTGTTAGGGTTTTTTTCCCCCAAATCTCCCAAGTTTCACATTAAGCCAGTTATTTCTAGTTTTGCCTTCAGGGGATGTGGAGAACGGTTTACTACTGTTCTCTTTAACAGCCGTTCACATATATCTGAAGACTGTTATTAGGTCCCTCCCAGTCTCTTTTTCCCTCAATACTAAATATGTGTAGGTTTTTTTTTTGTTTGTTTTATGTTTTAATTAAAACCTTTCCTCAGAAGTTAAGGTTTTTTTAAATATTTGATCATTTTTGCTGATCTCCTCTGGAGACTCTGTGTATCTTTCCTTAAACTGAAGATATTACTTCAGCGAGGCCTCTCCAGGACAATTCAGTTACATACAACATTCCTGTGAATACACCACAGGATGCTATTAGCTTTTTTTTTTGTAGCTGTATTATATATTTGCAGGTCTTATCAATTTGTGATCCACAATAACCCCAAAATCCTTTTCTGCAATAGTACTAGTCATTTATTCCCCATTTTATATTTGCACATATATCTTTTTTTCCTTCCTAAGTATACTACTTTACTGAATACAGTCTTGTTGATTTCAGACCAATTCTTCAAAATGTTGAAAAATATTAGACCCAGGACAGATCTTTGTAGTGCTACAACCAGATATGTCTTCCCAGTTTAACAATGAACCATTGATAATTACCCTTAAGTATAGTCTTTGAACTAATTGTGCAACCACTTTATAATAACTTTATCGAGACCATGTTTTCCTAATTTGCTTATGAGAATGGGACTGTCACAAGCCTTAATAAAATCAAAGTTAGGGATGTTAAATTGAGGTTATTTTAGTAATCGAGTAGTTGATAGAATTTTTATCGACTACTCAATTATTTGATGGGGAAGGCAGCCCCACTCAGTCCCATCTCGCTACTAAATTTACTAGGAGCTGGGTGGGCAGGTAGTCCAGCTCAGTCCCTTTGTGCGCCGGGTTGGGGACCAAACCCCACCGTGGCTCTGCAGTTTCAAATGCAGTAGGAGCCCGGGGAAGGCTGCCCGGCTTTTACTGCCTTTTAAATTACAGAGCTGCGGCAGGGTTTGGTCCAGGACTGAGTGGGGCTGCTGCCCACGAAGCAGCACCTCTCTGCAAACGGGCTGCTTCATGGCAGCAGCCTTTGTCCGTGGAGGGTTCCAGCGTGGGGTCCCAACTTCCCGTGGACAGGGGCTGCTGCTGGAGCAGCCCCCCCTGCCTCCTCCAGCTGCCTCTGATAGAGTGGAGACAGTGCTGGGGGGAACCAGTTCCTATTTCCTCCCCCCTTTGCTGCCTCTGATATAGGGGAAGAGTGGTGGGGAGGGTCCTAGCCTAATGGATAAAGCATCAGCCTCCAGAGCCTTGGATTTTGGGTTTGCGGCCTGCCCAAGGCTGCAGCTAGCATCAGTTGAAGGGAGACAGACTGTGTGGGTCCCAGTGGCCTAATGGATAAGGCATCAGCCTCCAAAGCATGGGGTGCTCAGTTTGAGTCCCATCCATGCCCCAAGAGCAGCCTGGTAGCTGATATAGAGGCAGTAAGTGGGAGGAGAATTGCAAGTAGTCAACTTGTCTACTCTCTTACATCCCTAATCAAAGTACATCTACTGCTCCCTCTTATCCATTCTGCTAGTAATCCTGTCATAGAAGGAAGATAAGTTCTTTTGGCATGATTTGTTTGACATGTCCATGCTGGCCATTATTTATTACTCTTATTATCCTTTAGATGCTTACAAATTGATTGTTCTAATAGTTTTTTCCCAGTATCTTTTCAGGTTTTAAAGTTAGGCCGACGATATAATTTCCTGGATCCCCATTGTTCCCTGTGTAAATATATGTATTACATTTGCCCTTCTCCATTCCTCTGGGATTTCACCTGTCCTCCATGAGTTCTTGAAAATAATCACCAATAGTTCCAAGATTGCTTCTGCTACTTGCTTAAGTGCTATAGGGTGAAGCCCAGCCAACTTGAATACATGTAAATTATCTAAATATCCTTTGATGTGTTCTTTCCTTGTTCTGGTTTGTGTTCCCTCTCCCTTGTTGTTGATATTGTTAAGCATCTGGTCACATTTTTATTGAAGACAGAAGCATTAAAACATCTCAGCCTTCTTTTTGTCCTCTATTTGTTCTCATTTTCCACTAAAGAGTAGATCTATGCTTTTCTTTGTCTGTCTTTTGCTCCTAATAGATTTGAGAAATTTCTTCTGTACATGATAAATTGTGTCCTTTTTCACATCTTTAAACTGAGAAATAAGTGTTTTTGTAGGTGTCTAGTTACTTTTTTTTCTTAACTGTCAGTAAGCAGCATGGTTGTTTCATTTTTAATTGCTGTACATGGTGACTCTGCAAAAGCTCTGTGTTTTTGCAAAGCATTGTTACCTTTGCGGCTATAAAAGTTCTTAAAGGTGATAGATATGTAAAGAAGAATCAAAGGAATGCAGATTGTTCTTGTTTTGTTGTTTTTCATTTATTTTGCAGCCAGTTCTTTAAAGTTGCAATTCAGTTAGTGTCTTACTACAGAAATGTCACAGATGTCGTCCATTCTAGTCTTCTGTCTGTGTTAGAAGGCTTCCTAGGTGTAAATCAAGCTCTTTTTTTAAGATGGGGGAAGATGTTGAATCCTTAATAAATAGCTTTTCTTTCCAATCTTCATGTTTATATATGTGTTCAAACAGTTTTAAACAGTCTTAATTAGGCTTAATTTTCTTGTAAGCTGTAGTGTCTCTACTAATTTTCATTGTGTCTTCCAGGACAAACAAGATCTGAATTTTTATTGTTGAGGAGGGGGAAGAGTAGGCACCTGCTTCTTTAATTGCAGAAAAGCCTTTTCAGGCCTCTTTTATATGTCCTAAAATAAAGCGTCAGCAAAAGACCCTCTTTCTGCTTCATTCTTTTGTATATTTGGGTCATTCTTTTGTATATTTCACCCATTTGGTTTGTATGCAATATACAGTTGAACATTGGAAAATGCTGTTTGTTTCCTGCTTCCTCTTACTTTATGGATTTTTTTTTTCCTTTGTTTGCAATCTACTGACATTTTGGGTGACTTTCTGCATGCTTGCCTTTGAATGTGGTCTTGTCATTATTAAATCTACCTTAATTGAATGAGGTAGATGTGCTATACCTGAGGTAGATGAATCCTAATGATAAAATGCTTTTCATTTAAGATGTCACATTCAATTCAAAAGTTGTTTCCTGCATCAGTGTGGAATGTGGGAATTCTGAATCCAAGTGGATGACTGGTGTATTGATCTGTAAACTACTCCAGATACTGCTTCTGATGACTAGCCTTGGTGTAAGGTTACATTGTACCTGTCCATATGTGGAACAGGATTGGATATAATTTAAACGCTCTTTTTCCACTTGTTTTTTGAAATCCGATTATCTTTCTTTCAGAGGTCTATTGGGCTTCCCGATGTACATTCTGGCTATGGGTTTGCCATTGGTAACATGGCAGCATTTGACATGAGTGACCCAGAAGCAGTGGTGTCACCAGGTAAGAGTAATTTGAGTCTGATGTAATGTACTTTGAGAAATGTCCTTGGTTATCTGAAATTTTTTCTTGAAATAGTTTTTTTTTTTTTTTTTTTTTAAAGATTCCCCCCCCCCACACACACACACACACACACACATTTTTACAATACAAAAGTAAAATGAAATATTTTTAATAATGACTTGAAGAGTTTTTATCTGTTAAGATACAAGTTCATGCATCCTGAGCAGTGTTCCCTGTAAGTTGAGTGCTTAGGGCAGTCACCCAGGAGAGATTCAGAAGCTGCCCAGCCAATTAGCAGAACTCCCACAGCTGGCAGGAGTTGGCAGCATGTGTTTTTACTGGTTGTGCTGATCCACACAAGCCTTGGTGCCTATAACAAAACTTATTCCGCATATGTATAGAAAAAGTTAGAAGGAACTGTTGTACTTAAAAGAATTTCACAGGATCTTTTTCAGGGCGGATAAGGCAAAATGCCACATTTATTGGTAATATATATATCAATCTTGTATTATGCATGTAATATATCACACTCATGCACTCATATTCACACACACACACACACACACTCACTCTCCATCATCTTGTTGCTTAGTTACCATCTTGTTGCTGTCCTTAACTCACTGGCCAGGTGAGTTAGATGGGGGAGGGTAAGGAGCTGAGCTTCTGTTGGTCTGGACCAATGCTCCAGTGTTGACAAGACAAGACCCAGGGTCCCATGCAATATACTTCACATTTATAGGCGCTTCCCTGTCATGCAAATCTATGCACTTAAGCTGTATCAGTTAGTTCTTAATTAGATCTGTTACCCCTTCTTCTGGGTCTTAGCGCCAAAGCTGCCACATTCAGCTTCAAAGAGGGTGTTTCTATAATATGAAAGGACTTAAGAGACATTATAAAATGACTAATACCAAGATTTATCTACAGAATGTTGATCCTGAGTACTTTGGTTGTAATCAACTCTTGCAGAAAAAATAAAGTGCTAAACAGTGCAGGGAGTCTTGCTCTCCTCACATTGCTTTGGGTGTCTGTCCCCAGCTCCTGAAGAGAGAGCCCTGAACTTGGTTTTGGGCATGTAAAAGAGGAACTTATTTTTAATTTTAAAGTGTTTGTCCACTTCTATTACGGATTTAGGATCTTAAATAGTTTTGCCTAATTTCTTAAGAACTTTTCAGTTCACCTTTATTAACCAGTTGAAAATACCTCTGCTGGCACCTGACAGCTACTATTGTAAACACAGGAACTGCCATAGTGGACCAGACCCCGAGTCCATCTAGTCCAGTATCATGCTCTAGCACAGATCAGCACCGGACGTTTAAGAATCCTGTAGCAGACAGATTTAGGATAATCTTTCCTCCAATTAGGTCTCATCTTGATCTCTAACTGGCTCTAAAGAAAGGTTTAATATGCTTCCAAAATTTTTATCATTAATTATATCACTGGATGTTCTTGATATCTATATAACCAACCATTCCATTTTTTAATCTTAAGTTCTTGGCCTTAATGATTTATGTGGTAAAATTTCAAAGTTATTTTCTGACTGTGTGAATATCCTTTGATCAGTTTTGAATTTCCCTCTCTTTAATTCCATAGAGTATCCCCTTGTGCTATGAGACAAGGAGAGGAGAAGTTCCCAGTCTGCCTTCTTTAGGGCAGTCATTACTTCATAGACTTTTATCATGTCCTCTTATTTGTCTCCTTTCTAGGTAAACAATCCTATCACTCTTGTGAGGTTTCTACAGATCATTGATAATTCTCATCACATTACTCTACTCCCATTTTAATATTGAGATAAAGTATCACTTATAGGGATGTAAGCTACCAGTCAACTAGTTGACTACCTGATAAGCATAAGCGTATCAGATAGTCGAGTAGTCACTTGACTAGTCACCCACCCCTCTTCCCCCACCCGCAGCTGCCTTTATCAGAGAGAGACAGCAAAGGAAGAGGCACAGGAGAAGGGACCTAAGCAGTCCTGCTTAGCCTCTTCCTTTGAAATATACAAGAGCTGTGGGCAGCTCTTGCACATTTCAAAGGGAGAGGCTCAGCAGAATAGCTAGGGCCCCTCCCCCAGCAATACTTGAGTAGTTGATTAATCTAAATTTAACATCCTTAATCACTTAACTTTCCTGAGTCACAGTATACTGCCAAACTTGACCGTATGGAGAGCTTACTCTTTGCCTTCCAGAGAACAATTTGCATTAATTTTAAAAGCCTTAAATACAAATATTTTGTTTTCAAATAAATTTGAAATGGAGAAGACTGTATTTGGAGAATAAAAAATCAGTGTATTTTAATTGTAATGTGCTTGTTAGTTTTGAATAGGTATTTCTATATTAATCACAGGAGCAACCTTTCAAGTTAAGGATTTTGTGGGAGTCTGCTTTTGTGTCCATGATCTAGTGCAGTATCCAGAGCAGGGAATTATCACTGTAGCACTGAATGAAGGTGCTGTGGGTATGGAAAACTTGACATTTTTAACACTGGTGTCAGGTTTTATCCTATTTTGGGGATTGCATTCTTAGCTTAGAGCCTACAGTCTTCATGGAAATTCACTAAAATGGAGCTGTTGTCCCATTTAATATGGTGGTAGGACTGATGAAGACTTCAGGCACTATTAGTATACAAAATGTTCTGTCAGAAAGCACATCTGTGTTTAAGATGAGTGTGACCAAATGCTGTGGTGTGATATTCTGTGACCCACAACTGAGCAACCCCATTTATTATCTCTGTGTGTGTGTTTTGTTTTGTTTTGTTAATACTTGCAGGTGGTGTCGGGTTTGACATCAACTGTGGTGTCCGATTGCTGCGTACGAACCTGGATGAAAGTGACGTTCAGCCTGTGAAGGAACAGCTTGCGCAGGCCATGTTTGACCATATTCCAGTTGGTGTGGGCTCCAAAGGTGTCATCCCCATGAACGCCAAGTGAGAAAATGTTTGTATGCACATCTGACGGGTGGGCAGCGTCTGGCCTTTGTTTTGAGAAGGGATTTGCAGGTGGGAAGCTGGAAGGTGGTGGGAAAAAAACTTCCTGGCCCATTCCTTCTCTCTACACACACAGCTAGAAATAATACAAAGCTATCTAGAATTCCAGAGGATTAGTTAAGGGTGCTTTAAAGGTTGTTAGCTCTCTTTAATTGCATAGATGGTGATGCGAAAATGTCGAACTTATTCTGATAGCAGGGAAGGGAAAGCAATGAAGTTGCAAGTGGCTTTGTTCTCAAGTTTTATCTTTGTGCAACTGGTGTTCTGGTTTGCAAAAAAGGGTTGAATGAACTCCTGGGCTTTTCACTGCTTCAGACATGGGTGTGAACCCTTGGGTCACATATGAGGTTAATTTTGTGCTAGTTCAAGGAAAGTGTATTGATGATTGCAGGGACTTGGAGGAGGCACTGGAAATGGGTGTTGACTGGTCTCTCCGGGAAGGTTATGCCTGGGCAGAGGACAAGGAGCACTGTGAAGAATATGGAAGAATGCTGCAGGCTGATCCCAATAAGGTCTCCTCAAGAGCTAAGAAAAGAGGTTTGCCTCAGGTAATGTTACCTGTAAGCTAGTTGTAAACACTTTTGTTGCCAACATGGTTACTCCCACTCAGAGGTGGGTTAATTATATTGATGTCATAGAGCAGTTATGAGAGAGCTTACAAAAGTGCAGCTAAATTGGTACATCTGTGTCACTGTAAACTCTCTAATGTAGACATAACCATGATAATAGCACTGTGGCAATGTAAAGGCTGCTTCTCTTTACTAACTGTGTTTTATAATCTGTTCCTTTTAAGTATGCTGAAAGTGGCAGGCTTTCTGTTTAATCATATTCTCCTGATACTACTATTTATTGTTAGACCAGTTAAAAAACTATATCTCCTTACAAGTTTCCAGGGAGAAGAACAAGATTATATTTGCACAGTCTTTTTAACATACAGGGTTCAGGAATAGACTTCCATGTTCTAACCAGTTCCTCTAAACACATTCTATTACAGTTCACCATATTGTACATAACCCATGACTCTTCATTCATAATCCCCTCCAAAGGCTCACTTTTTTTGTCTGGTATCTAAACAAGAGATCGCTAAAATAATCTTGTTGTAATTGGCAGCTTGGGACCCTGGGAGCAGGAAACCATTATGCTGAGATCCAGGTGGTAGACGACATTTATAACGAGTATGCTGCCAGGAAGATGGGCATTGATCACAAGGGGCAGGTGTGTGTAATGATCCACAGTGGCAGCAGAGGCCTGGGCCATCAAGTAGCTACAGGTATATTTTGTGATAAGATTACTTTTTGTAAGAGCTGAAGTAAGATAAAATCTCTTCAGAATGTCTGCTGCTTGCATAAATCCAGTTCAAGCGTATTGGAATATATTCTGTACTTGTGCCTTAAAAACAATGAGTTAATCCTTAACTACCTACCTCATAAGAGTTGTCTATCTCCATTTGAGATTGTGGTTGAATGGGACAGATACCTAGATTGTTAGCTCTCTGGGGAAGAAGCTGTCTTTATTAATATGTATTTGCTTAGTACAATGAGACTGTAATCCTTGGTTGGAATCCCCAAGCACTATTGCAATAGAAATAAGAAGAAAAGGAGAGTGGTGGCAACCTTCCAAAGGTTACAGAAAAAGTTTGTTGGAGCTTTGATTAGAACATCTGTATTCCTTCTGAGTGCTATGCTCAGACATCTAAATCATACTCCTAGGATTTTACCTGTATCAGTTAGGTAGTTAGAATTTAAAACACATGGTCTAAGCCAGTGGTTCCCAATCGCTGGTCCGCAGACCAATGCCAGGCCACGAACTGCTGGCTGCCAGGCCACAGCAATGCCGGCTGCTCTGGGGCTGGGGTGTGTGTGGCCGGTGGCTGAAGTCAGCTGTTCACAGCGGTTTTGGGGGTCAGGACTGGGGTACACTTGGGCTGTCAAGCACCTGTATTCTGTGTGAGAAGGGAAGGGGAGTGTAGGCTAGTTGTTAGAGCAGGAAGGGACACCTGGGTTCTATCCCAGTCTGTCTGGACCCCACACTGCTTGCCAGCCCTCAGGATGTAGAGCAGCCCCAGGAAGGCTGAACCCAGCTCCGAGTGAGTTGGGGTGGGGGGGGGGTGTGTGTGTGAGATCACCCTGGCCTGAAGTGTCTGTCTGTGTGCATGAAGCTGAATTTGACCAGTGTGGCGGCGCGTCGGGGTCCCCCGACTCCTGCACCCCCATAATGGCACGGACAGACTCCACCAGCCAGTAGAATAGAGGGAGTTTATTGCTTCTCCAAGATACAGCACAGCACAGATGTCATCTGGTTACAGGAACCGGGCCTAGGATGCCTCAGCCCCCCTTGAGATGGGGGATGCTGGGCCCCTAAATTCCAGCCCCTTTCCCTAGGTCGTCTCCTCCATGATCCCAGACAGCCCAACTAAAACCCACTCCCTTCCAGCCTTGCCCCCAGCCAGGTCTGGCCTCGCCCCCCTCCTTTCCATTGTTCTGCTCCATGGGAGATATTTGTCTGACGAGTTTCGAAGCCCCCTTGCATAATGACTCATCCCCTGCCCTGCTGGGCCTTGCTGCAGACAGCAGCCAGTGGAGGTCACTGACAATCCACTGCCCAGCATAGCAACCAGCAAGGTACCCCCACTACGTCACAACCAGTTATGATGTAAACTTCAAAGAAATGTGCAAAAAGATGATGCAGCAGAAGTCCCATTAAATGAAGTATGTGAGTACAATGTTTAGTTTATGCTATTATTAATAATCATGTAAATTTTCAGTAATATTATGTTGTGTTTTTTCAGTCATGCAAATGGTGTTAGTGGCTTAAGATAAAGAAAAGGATTCTCTTAACAGAATTTTTTTAGTGTTGTCGATATCTGCTTAATGAATATGCAAATATGTAAATAAAATGTGATGGTCCACCAAAAGTTTGTGAATAGGTTTGCTGGTCCCCAGTATAAAAAGTTTGGGAACCACTGCTCTAAGGAGCATGTCTTTTCTCCAGGCACCTAATTCTGTCACTTTCCCTTTGAAGGTGGTGTTGGGCTGATCCTTGTAACAACTGAAGTAGTCATTCCACACATTCACTTGTAACATATAAAGAGGAAGTTGAAGGTTTACACATCTTCTGGTGCCTCTGTGGAGGGAGCTGGGTTTTGTGCCTGTGAATCCAGGTCTAAAGACTTTCATGGTAGAGGTAACACAGGCAGGTTTTATTGGGTTTTTTTTTGTTTTGTTTTTTTTCCCAGATGCTTTAGTTGCTATGGAGAAAGCCATGAAACGAGACAAGATCATAGTTAATGATCGCCAGTTGGCATGTGCCAGAATTGCATCCCCTGAGGGACAAGACTATCTAAAGGGAATGGCAGCGGCTGGGAACTATGCATGGGTCAACCGTTCCTCCATGACTTTCCTAACCAGACAGGTAGGAGCACAGATGCTGTTCTGCTACAAGTATTCTGGTGCTTTTAAAGATCCTGGGAGCAAAGTAAAACATTTTGAGCTACAATGAGGAGCATTTGGGTGAAGCATATGCTTTTCTGCTGCTATATCTACTTGCTAAGAGAAGACGTCAGTCTCCAGGGCCATCAGACCAATACCTTTTGCCAGCAGAAAAGTTTCACTAGATTACATCTGGGCTACATCTAAAGGATGTAGAATAACATATCTTACCATTTCTTCTGCCAGTTAGAGAGTGGAATTTTCAGAAGTGCCAGTGCTCAGTTTTCAAAAGCTAAGTGCTAAGGTCTCTTTAGAAAATTTTATCCTGAAACTGACAGTGTAGGAAATATGAAGGTGTACTGTATGTTGTTCCATAGCATTTTGGTTATTCTCCGGTGTTCTTAGTCTTCCTGATTGGATCTTTCTGAAAGTATCAGAAGTCAGTCTGCCAGCTAACACATAATTGGTCTAGTTCGGTTGTAGAGAAATTTGCACAACTCAAATGATTGAAACTTCATTCAAGTCAATAATGCCAGGGCTACATTTGGCCCAGTGTTTCTAGAACCAGGAGGCTGAACTGAAAGGTTTACCTTACCTCATTTCATTTAGTTACAGTGTTCTGTTTACTGACTCACTGTTTCCCATGAGAGGCCATTTTCAAATGAGCCTGCTGCTTTTAATCCCTATAAATCAGAGAGCATTTCAAGGCTTCTATAGCTGTGAGCAATTGTTCCTGTGTTTTATGTCCAAACTTTCTCTTCTAGGCCTTTGCTAAAGTCTTCAATACAACCCCTGATGACTTAGATCTTCATGTGATCTATGATGTGTCTCATAACATTGCTAAAGTAGAGCAGCATGTGGTGGATGGAAAAGAACGAACCCTCCTGGTGCACAGAAAGGGGTCAACCAGGGCTTTCCCTCCTCATCATCCTCTCATTGCCGTCGATTACCAAGTACGTTTAACTTTAGGGAAGAGGTGGGCAATAATTTTTGATGGGGGAGGGTACTCCAAGAATTTTGTAAGTGTTCATGAGCCTCACTCTTCTAGGATATTAATGGAGGAGGTTTGTGGCCTGGGATGAAGGTTGGGTGCAAAAGGGGCATGGTAGGGTATTGGGGTGCAGGAGCGGTTTGGGTGAAGGGAGGGGGCTGTGACCTGGGGTGTAGGGTCCAGAAGAGGGTATGGGTGTGGGAGCAGGAGTTGTGATCTGGGGCAAGGGTATATGGAGGGCAGAGGGTTGGAGAGAAGGGATAGCATACCAAGTGCAGGCTCTGGCCAGGAGGTGCATACCTTAGATGGCTCCCGGCTAGCAGCCCAGCAAGACCCTCAGACACACTCCCTGCATGCTGCATCCTCCACATGCCTCTCAGAGTGGCCAGCTGCAGGGACTACGTGCTCTCTGTGCACCATGCACCCCTTGGGGGTAGGGCCCTCCGTGCATTGCCTGTGCCATAAGCATGGTCCAGGCAGCTCCCATTGGCCGTGAGATTGTACTTGGGGCAAGGATACTATGTGACTGCCCTCCCCTCCGCCTCTGGGAGGGCAAAGAGCGTGCGGGGGGGGGAGGAGGCGCGTGCACACAGCTGGCCACTTTGAGCGGCAGGCAGGGGTATAGCAGGCAGGGAGTCTCACCTGACGCTCCCATGGGACAGTGGCAGGAAGGATCTGGCCAGCAGGCAGTATTTTGCCCACTCTTGCTTTAGGGGAAGTGGAGGCAGGGGAGGGGATTTCAGGTGAATAGGAAGGTTTCTGTGTTACTAACAGGAAAATTTGTAAATGTTGCAGCTCAAACAGGGTAGCAAATTAATTATATTGGAACATTTGCCAGTGTCTGCCATTGTCCTCAGGCTTACATGGAAACTTCTGGACACTTCCTGATTCACCTTTCTTTCCCACCATACAATTGCTTGCCTGATTTTATAGCTGTCTGCCTTCTGTCCACTCCTAAAGACAAACTGTGTCTATTTGCCAGCCTCCTCACAATAGTGAGCATTTTTATACACGGCCTGCTTTATTCTAGTCTGTCTGATGACTCGGGAGTGCTGGGTACACAGCCAGAGGCTTGCCAGCCGTCCTTTATGGATATGTGAAACTGAATTCATTTTGATGGTGCCGTGGTTCATCTTATACAATTTATTGAACAAAAATATCTTGTCTTGAGTGATTTTGATCTTAAATTGTAATGTTTTTGTTTGTACCCTTAGCTGACTGGACAGCCGGTACTGATTGGTGGGACAATGGGAACATGTAGCTATGTTCTTACTGGCACTGAACAAGGCATGACTGAGACCTTTGGAACCACGTGCCATGGAGCTGTAAGTACAAAAAGAGTTAAAGGAGCACTTGAGGGGATATCCAAAAAACAGCTGCTCAAGGTGCAGCTGGGGCAGTTATACTAATTAGTAGGGTAGATAAAATTCCCAGAGCTCCAGTCTAAAGAGTGCTGCGTATAGTGTGCATCATGCTAAGCATGTTAAAATGCGATTATCTGGCTAATCATATAGTCATGATTCGTCGATAAACACCGCTGTGCCGAGCCAAGAATAAGTCCTGGTTGGTGCCGGCTCTGGAGCCACCCGTGCTATGACTCTGCATTTTATGTGTAATAAGAGCTGTTGGGCTCTTACTACATTTTAAAGTGCAGAGACCCAGCGATCAGCGCTAGCCGGAACTGCTTGGTCCTAGCTCGCGCAGAGTCCAGCAGCCCCTGCCTGCAGCCAGCCCTGGATGCTGTGGCCAATGGCTGCTTTGCAGCAGCATCCCCATCCGTGCCCCTTCCTCTTCCTCCCCCACCCCCACTTCCTCTGATAGGCAGCAGGGGCAGGCAGCACCCCGAAGACGGTGCTGGGGGAACTGGCTTAGAAGCACCAGCTTCTGTCCCATCCCCCCCAGCTACCTCTCATAGAGGCAGTTGGGGGGGCACCACGGAGAGCACAGGACAAGCAAGGACTGCTTGTGCCGCAGGGGCAAGCGGGGACTCTTCTGCTTTTGAAATCTACAGGAGTCCCGATAGGGCTCTTGTACATTTCAAAAGCAGAAGCTCCTGCGGTGGGAATGGCACAAGCAGGAACTAAAATAGTCCCCACTCACGCCTTTTCCCCTCTGTGCCTCTGCCTCCCCTACCCCTATGGAGACGGTGCTGGGGGAACTGGCTTAAAGCTGGTTCCCCTCAACACTGGCTCCCTCCCCCCCCTCCCCCCCCCCGTTGCTGCCTGTCTCTGATAGACAGGAAGGGGGAGGGGGAAGCGACTAGTCGAGTTGCTACTCTACTATCCGATAAACATTTGTTTATCAGATAGTTGATAGTTGCTAACATTCCTACCTCGTGCACACTTGAGGCCTCTTTCTCTGGCTAATGCTTAAGCTTTGAGTGGTTCTGGAGGGAGCTTTGAACAGTCTTCCTTGCTTACAGAAAGGATTGGTGTGGCTGATAGAGGCTGGCCACCAAACACTGACAGCCCAGACCTAAGAGCTGGAATGACAGCCTTGAGAAAATCTATGCAAAGCACTTTTCGTGGTGAAAGAAGATGGTGCTAAGGCTTCTTTAACTGTGGGATGAAATAGTTGCAGCTTCCTCCCCCAATAAAAGCCAAGATTGTGAATACGAACTACATACCAGTTTGGATGAAAAGAGATAGCTGCATGTAGTGGATTGTTGCACCCATGGTGAACCCTTATTAACGCTCCAGGATGTGCAATTATTAGGGCCCTAGCAAATTCACCGTCATGTAAAACACGTCACTGTCATTGAAATCTGGCCTTTTGTGTGCCTTTACCTTGTATTGTACAGAATTCATGGGAGAGAATAGCATTTCTTAAATTGGGAGTCCTGACCCAAAAGGGAGTTGCAGGGGGTACACTTGCCTTTCTTATTTCTGTAATGCCTTCAGCCCTGAGCAGCCAGAGAGCAGCAGTTGTTGACTGGGCACCCAGCTCTAAAGCAGTGCCCCACCAGCAATAGCACAGACATAAGGGTGGAAATGCCATAACATGCTACTCTTACTTCTGCATTGCTGCCTCAGAGCTGTGTGGTTGGAGAGTGGCGGCTGTTGACTGAGGGTTCAGCTCTGCAGGCAGCAGTGCAGAAATAACAATACCAATAACATACCTCGTCATCTTTCTTTGTGCAGTGCTGCTGGTGGTGCCTCTGCTTTCAGAGCTGGGTTCTTGGTCAGCAGCCCCCACTCGGCTGGGCAGCCAGTAGGCACCACCCCCAGCAGGAGTGCAGAGGTAAAGGTAATGGTACCACAACCCTCCCCACAGCTCCTTTTTGAGTTACAGCACCATGAGGTGTTAGATTTAAAAATCATCAATTTCATTATTTCAGCTTTTTAAAATCCTATCACCATTAAATTGACCAAAATGGGCCATGAATATGATAGGGCCCTAGCAGTTGTGCAGGAACCCAGCACACCAGTGCGTTTTACTTCTACCTCCTGTTACACAGACTACATGCCTCAGGTGAGGTGGGAATCAAACTACGTTTTTCTACTCGGAGTTTGTGTAAACATGGACATGCTACTAAATATTAATGCATGTGAGTTTGTTAAAAATAGCTTCTGTTGTATAGCACGAGAAGTGCCCCAAAGTAAACCTCAGGTAAGATATTTAGGGTGCTCTCCATCAAGTCTCTGGATAGTTTATATTTATACCTTGTGCATGATTGCTTCAGCAGGTACTGTCTTCCCTGGAATGAAACAGCTAGGTGTATGATTTTTATTTCCTTTGTCTGTCTTAGTAATACAAGTTTTTTGTGGTGACCACAAAATAAAATGAAATAATCTAAAACTTATCGTTTAGGGTCGTGCATTGTCCCGAGCCAAATCTCGACGAAACTTGGACTTCCAGGATGTGCTGGACAAGCTGGCCGACATGGGGATTGCCATCCGTGTTGCTTCGCCCAAGCTGGTCATGGAAGAAGTAAGTTTTAAATTTCTGACCTGAGTATGTACTATAACAGACAGTAAATTGTGCATTAGGACATTAGTGGAGCATCTCTTGAAAAATTTGACCACTTCCATCAGGAATTCAAGTGTCCCACTGAATATTTCTCCATGCTGTTAAGAAGGGAATCTCCGCTTGGAAATCTGTCTTTTGGGGGAATAAGAATAATTTTTTTCCATTGTGCAAAGAGACTTGATATTGCTGCCATATAAGCCTTTTGGCCATGTTCCTTGGTTTTCCTCCCTTCTGGGACGTGCTTATCGGCTCTAAATAAATCTTGCACGGCAGCTTCTAGAATTGGCAATGTGCAGATACTGTTTTGCTTTTAGGGTGCATAGAACTCTTGCATTTGTCCACCTAGGAGGAAGGACATTATTCAGTTTCTTGTCCATGAACAATCTGCTTCTTAAACATGATTCACAATTGTGGGTGGTTTCAGTACTTCAAAGTTTTATTGAGAGTGAAGCATTTAATGTATGGTGTTTTTAATGGGACTAGGAATTGTAAATACGCTCTCTGATATGCAGAGCCTGCATTCAAAATGACCACAATCCAGTCCTCTGCCCAAATAAAGGTTTGCTCTGATGGTGACAGGCACTAGTAGGGCTGTGAAAGCGAACCTCCCGAGGCTTCCTCTCCCTGGAAGGAAGCTGGGGTAGCTTGTTCCACCACATTGGCAGCTGGTGATTTCTCTCCTGCTTCTGAGTCTAATATGGTAGTTAGCTCAGTTCCTGAATATAAGAACATAAGAATGGCCATACTGGGTCAGACCAAAGGTCCATCCAGCCCAGTATCCTGTCTGCCGACAGAGGCCAATGCCAGGTATCCCAGAGGGAGTGAATCAAACAGGTAATGATCAAGCAATCTCTCTCGGGCCATCCATCTCCACCCTCTGAAAAACAGAGGCTAGGAACACCATTCCTTACCCATACTGGCTAATAATCATTTATGGACTTAATCTCCATGAATTTATCTAGTTCTCTTTTAAACCCTGTTATAGTCCTAGCCTTCACAACCTCCTCAGGCAAGGAGTTCCACAGATTGACTATGTGCTGTGTGAAGAAGAATTTCCTTTTATTTGTTTTAAACCTGCTGCCCATTAGTTTCATTTGGTGGCCCCTAGTTCTTATATTATGGGAACAAGTAAATAACTTTTCCTTATTCACTTTCTCCACACCACTCATGATTTTATGTACCTCTATCATATCCCCCCTTAGTCTCCTCTTTTTCAAGCTGAAAAGTCCCAGTCTCTTTAATCTCTTCTCATATGGGACCTGTTCCAAACCCCTAATCATTTTAGTTGCCCTTCTCTGAACCTTTTCTAATGCCAGTATATCTTTTTTGAGATGAGACCACCACATCTGTATGCCGTATTCAAGATGGACAGTAAATTGTGCACTAGGGCATTTAGTGGAGTATCTCTTGAAAAATGTGACCACTTCCATCAGGAATTCAAGTGTCCCACTGAATATTTCTCCATGCTGTTAGGAAGGGAATCTCCTCTTGGAAATCTATCTTTTGGGGGAATAAGATGCATTTTTTTCCATTGTGTAAAGAGGAATGTGGGCGTACCATGGATTTATATAAGGGCAATAAGATATTCTCTGTCTTATTCTCTATGGGTATGTCTACACTACCACCCTAGTTCGAACTAGGGTGGTTAATGTAGGCATTCGAAGTTGCAAATGAAGCCCGGGATTTAAATATCCCGGGCTTCATTTGCATCTTGCCGGGCGGGCGCCATTTTTAAATGCCCTTAGTTCGAACTCCGTGCCAGCGGCTACACGCGGCACGGAGTAGGTAGTTCGAATTAGGTTCCACGAGGTATACCGGTAGTTCGAATTAGAGAACCTAATTCGAACTACCTACTCCGTGCCGCGTGTAGCCGCTGGCACGGAGTTCGAACTAAGGGCATTTAAAAATGGCGCCCGCCCGGCAAGATGCAAATGAATCCCGGGATATTTAAATCCCTGGGCTTCATTTGCAACTTCGAATGCCTACATTAACCAGCCTAGTTCGAACTAGGGTGGTAGTGTAGACATACCCTATCCCTTTTTTAATGATTCCTAACATCCTGTTTGCTTTTTTGACTGCTGCTGCACACTGCATGGACGTCTTCAGAGAACTATCCATGATGACTCCAAGATCTCTTTCCTGATTAGTTGTAGCTAAATTAGCCCATATCATATATCATATCATATATATCTATATCTATATCTATATCTATATAGTTGGGGTTATTTTTTCCAATCTCTTCAAAATAGCTTGATTTCTCCCCCCCCCCCGCCCTTGCAGAATAAGATAGAAACTTGCTTTGCCCTTCAAGTGATTCACTAACCTTTTACCTATGTATAAATAATTACAGGTTGAATCTCTGTGGTCTGAACTCTCTGGTCCTACAACATCTGTGGTCCCGAAGGACTACAGATGTTGCTGGACTAGCAAGCCCCATCACAGAGGTTGCCAGCAGCTGGGAGCAGAGCCAGCTGGTAGGGGCAGCAGAGCCCACCAGGCACCAGAGGTCACAGCCCGCGAGGCTGGAAAGCTAGCAGGACTGTTGGACTCTGCAGCGGGGATGGGTCATTGAGCCCGCAGCCAGCCAAGCTGGGAACTTGGCTGGGGGGGCCGGGGGGAGAGGGCAGCAGAGCTCACAGCTTGTGGGGCTGGCAGGGCCACCAGAGTCTGCGCAGCAAGGGGTCTGCAAAGCTCACAGCCACAATGGGGCAAGGAATGGGAGGAGGGAGCTGCAGAGCTCACAGCTGGTGGGGTCATGAGAGCCTGCTGGACCACTGTTGGAGCTCACAGAGCTGCTACAGCCAGGGGCCAGGATAGCAGTGACAAGACCCTCCCTGGTCTGGAAAATTCCCTTGTCCAGGACCCGTCAGGTCCCGAGGGAGCCAGACTGGGGAGGTCCAGCCTATAGTTCATCAGTGAGCAAGTTTTCCTGTTTTTAACACAATAGAAGGATAAAGCAAGAGGCATAATCTAACTTTGTGTGTCTCACTTGTTTTCAGGCACCAGAATCCTATAAGAATGTGACAGATGTGGTTAACACCTGCCATGCTGCTGGTATCAGTAAGAAAGCTATTAAATTGAGACCTATTGCTGTTATTAAAGGCTAGGAACTGACTGAAGCCATCAGAAACCACTGGCACGTCAGTGCCTTCCACAAAACAGACTAAAGTCATCATCATCTTCCACACCTCTGAGCACTCTGCAGCCAAGATAGTACTCTCCTTATTTTGAATACGTGACTGGCGAGGATGCTTTTGTTATTACCCAGAGTCTCAAAAATAACTTTTTTGTGTTATGGCACTCTTCAGTATGTGGAAGGAGTAAACTGATGCTGTTGTCTTTTATGTACAGTGATCCCACAAAACACATGAAATTCCATTAGCAGAACTACAGACTTGGCTCACCCAAGCTGTCACTAATAATCGTGCAGATTGCAGCACACCCTTCATCAGCCAATTTAATATATAACCCTTGCCCAGCTCACTATCCACCCAAGTGACTGGAGTGCCTGATGCCAACCATAGTCCTCTGGCAGATCACACACAGAACTCCTGACAGTGGGAAGGTGCTCTGTTTGCAAACACTAGTCTATATTGTGTAGACTTACAGTAGTGATAGTTATGTACCGAATGATTGAATAGAGAGTTGTCTTAATTTAAGTTCTCTGTAAGCTATGCAGCCGCACAGCAGCCTAGTTAGCACCGCACAGGCATTCAGAGAACCCTGGTCAAGGTAAGGGGAAAGCATCCCTCCGCCAGCCTACATGTATGACATCCCTAACCTGCCACAGCCACGTCACCCCGCTTCTGGCCCCAGCTCTGTTGCGACTGGGATGCCTGGACCTCCAGGGGAGGGGTGCCTCATCCTATCTGGCCCCAACCTGCCGTGACTGGGGTGTTCCTACTCCAGCCCCAACCCAGCCATGCTATCCCAGGCCAGGACAGGCCTGCTTTGGTTGAGGGAAGGGTGCCTATCATGCAGCCTGAGCCCTGAAGCTGCCACAGCGGGGAGAGGAGTCCCTGCCAGCCCAGATGCTGCTGTGGGGAGAAAGCTGGAAGGAGTCCCCTCTCCCTGCTGTAGCCCCAAAGCACTCTCCTGCACCCCGAATCCCTCATCCCTGGCTCCACCCCAGAATCCTCATCCGTTGTACACAACCTTCTGCCCCATCTTAGAGCCCTTTCCAATACTCCATATCCCTCAGTCTCACCCCTGCCACACAAATTTTATGTGCACCAATATGAAGGTGATGTGTGATACGTCACCTCCTCTTTCGTTCACATAACAAAATTAATTCTGCACATGGGTGGGAAAAAAGAGGTAATACTAGTCTTAAGCCCAACAAAATGCATGAGAGAAACTAGCCAAGGTTCAGACACATCTCCCATAATTAAACCATGACCCTGAGGTACTGGCGCCTTTGATATTGACAGGTGTTCCACAAAGTTTAATGGGAATTTAAGTGCCATTGGGTATGTTGTTGGAAAGATAGAAGGTTACCTTGAATGTGGAGTGATTTAACCACTGACAGATGTGCTTAGGATATGACTTGAAAGGCCTGTAACTGTAATTGGATCTGCTGCTGCAGCCCTCTCCAATGGGTTTCTGCATGGCTGACTAGTGGATTGAACTGCAGGATCACGACTGAAGATAAGTTTGATTTGGGACTGACTGATTAGCCTTTTATTTTGTTTTACATTTAGTAATGAGATTTGGGAGGCAAATCACCAAAGGTGGTGAATTTCTAGGAACTTGAAATTTCCAAATAAAATGGGAAAATACAAAATCATGGCAGTGTATGTACTGTGTCCTCATTTGTTTTGCTGAAACAGCTGATTATTAAAAAGAAAAAAGTGCTTTATATTGTGGTGTAGAAGTTGCTAAGATTTCTGATTTATAGCCCAACCGATATAGCTGCATGTGAGCTATGAATTGTACAAATGTTAGCATTTCTTTGAACAAACAGTGCTACTAAAAGCAAATATAGCAAATAAGTGCTTAACTTTAATGGAATTGTTTAACACTGCACTTCTCTCAGACTCTCCTCCTTGCTTTTGTCCTCTGTGAAACTTGCTTGTAAATGCAGACAGTACATGGATGGGAGAAGCTCTTTGATCAGCATAATAATCTCTGCAGTACTGTAGGTGTATACAAGCTCTCTTCATCTTCAACAGTGGAAGGAAACATCTATTTATAAAAAATTGTAAAAGTCCCCACCCCAAGGAGTAGAACATACATTAGAAAATAAGTTGGATTTAGGGATGTGAATGGGTAATCAATTACTCAGTAAGCATTACCCTTTGTTGGGAGTGTGGGGGGGGGGGAGTGGAATCCTGCTTATCAGTTAAATGGTTAAACCTAAGGTTTAACTGGGATTTTACATCCCTAGATGGGCTAAATCATATGACATGGGTAGGTGAAGGCAGGTAGTTCATACAATGTGTCTCAGTAGGAGCTGCTGGAATACAGAAGTTAAGAGTTCTGTAAGGAGCATGAATGATGCTGCCCACATCTCACCCAGAAAAGATGGACAGAGCCTTAGTACACCAAAACTCAAGGAGTGAATAGCTGGCAGTATTTTCTTTAGGCTCTTCTGTTTTCTAGAAACCACAGGTAAATTGAGGATTGCACTACATACTGAAGGTGTTGGACTCTCAATCTGTCCACTGGCAGGCACTACTACATTCCCTGCCCTACTGCATTCACTTTTATCTTCTAATGATGGCTTGTGAAGTCTCCTGCAGAGCTGGCCTATGGAGAACTTGTGTAGTATGAGACTGCATTCTATCTCGTTGGAACCAGTGCACCGAAACTGGTGCTTAAATACAGACTTCCACCTTTAGTGAGAGTGAAACCTACAGGAGTGAAGGCATACAAGAATGATTTAAGGTATAAATATTTAAATTCTCTAAGGGGTAGAATGGAGGGATACTCCTGTTTTTAGTGGCATTTGAAGGATCATCTTTGTTGTTCATTCAGCATGATACAAAACTACACCATTACTATCTGTACTAACAGGTATTGCTAGAGTGCCCTGTGCTCCTAAATCTATAAAAGGAATGAAATAACACTGCTGTTATAGGAAGAATCTGATCATATTGCACTCAGCAGGCAGATGCTGTTTCTAACAACTATAAAATTAAATCAAAGGGAACAATAAACCTTGTGCAGTTTGTTACTTCCTTAGCTAACTTCTGAAAAGTAATCACCTTCTAAGAGTAGGCACAATGGATGCAGAGCTGGTGCAGAAATCATACAAATGCAGAGCTAAACAGATGTGGAGAGATCAACTGGTCAACTGCGAAGACAAGACTGATGAAACCTAGACCATCTGTGACTGGTGTTTGTCCAACCTGCTCTTAAAAACCTCCAAGGATGGAGATTCCACAATACTGCTTTGGTAACCTATCCTCTACTTAACTATTCTTATTCTTAGGGAAAGCTGTTCTTAATATCTAACCTAAACTTCCTTTGCTGCAGATTAAGCTGATTGTTCTCCATATCCATGGACAGGAAGCAATCACCATGCTCTTTATATCAGCCTTTAACATATTTAATGACAATTGCTGCCTCTTGTCTTTTCTCAAGACTAAACATGGCAGTTTTCCTCAAAGGTCAGAGGTTTCTTTTGTTGCTACTGCTGTTGCTCTCTGTTCACCTCGGGTTTTACCAGGAAGTAGAGCAGGATAATTTAATCTCCCAAATCTTATGTGTAAATTCCTTTTACACCCCTAACTAGTAGTCTTTTTTTGCAACTGCCTCACATTCTTGACTCACTCCATTTTTGATCCACTATATAATCCAAGTCCTTGAATGCAAATTGCCACCTAGTCTGTTGTTCCTTGTTTTGTGCATTTGATTTCTTCCCCCCCCCCCCCCGCCATCTTCAAATGTAGTACTTTGCACTTGTCTTTACTGAATTTCATCTGGTTGCTTTTAAGACCAGTCATCCAATTTGTCAAGGTTATTTTGAACTTTCATTCTGCCCTCCAAAGTCCTTACAACTACTCCCAGCTTGGCATCCTCTACAAATTTTATAAGCATATTCTACTCCATTAACAAAAACATTGACCAGCATTGGATCCAGACCAGATTCCTGTGGTACTCTATTAGATATGTCCTCCCAGTTTGACCAGTGTGTACCATTGATTGGTACTCTTTTGAGTATAGTTTTTCATTTAAGCCACATTTCTCTAATTTGCTAGGGAATGTAATTTACCTCCAAATGTTAAGTGTGACTGCAACCTGAACATTTAGATTTCCAGGCCTGGGTAGCTGGGAGAGAAAGGGTGTTCATCCTCAGTGTGACAAAATCCAAGGAGAAAGTTTTATCCGCTTCAGTCGTGTGCCAAAAACAGAGCAAGCTTGTGCAGTAGATCTGCCATAAACTGTTGCAGTGCACTAAGAGGTGCGCTATTCTTTTGCCCTGGTCAGCAGTACAAATTTTATGTAGGTATAACTCTCTCAGGGATGGAAAATCCACATCCCTGAGCAATGCAGTTATGGCAGGCCTTGGCAAAATACAGCCCACCAAGCCACCAGATCGGCCCATGGGCGCTGTGGGGAGCCCTAGGCAGGCTCCCCTGCTTGTACCGCAGCCCCGCACACCACTCAAAAAAGTGGTTGTGGGGCCATTTCTCTTTAAAGCTCCCCTTCACCCCCCCCACCCCCCCCACCCCCGACTCAGTTATGCACACAAGCACATGGCCAGGCAGCCTGTGCAGGCATGGGACAGGCAGGCTGTCTGAGAAACTTTTTAAGCTCTTCAAGCCTTAGCTCTGCAGGCAAGCAGGCTGGTTGGGCTGCTGGCTGGTAAGTCTCCTGTCTGGAGCCTGCCTTTGACACCCCAACCCCTTCCTTTCCCAACCCTCTGCTCTCCCCCCCCCCCCCCCAACTCAACATACACAAATTCTCTGCCCCTCTCCTGCACCCATACTCCTTCCCAGATCTGGCACCCAAATCCCCTGCCCAGATCACAATCCCCTTTTACCCAAGGTTACAAACCAAACTTATGTACCCAACCTCCATCCCAGACCCCACACCTCCATTAATACCCTGGAAGAGTGTGGCCTCAACCATTTTCTAAAATCTTGGAGTACCCCTCCCCCATCCTTCTCCCCTCAACATAATACTGCTTCTCAAGAGGTGGAGTGCCTTTGCTGCTGGGAGAAGCTCTCCTTCCAGCACTGGTAGTGTCTTCATTAAGTACTACAGTGGCACAGCTGCACCTCTGGAGTACTATAAGACTATGTCTACGCTACGAGTTTTCTCGGCAAAAAATATGCTAATGAGGGACTCATTTGCATATTTTCTGCTGCTCCGTTTTTGTGCTGGGGTTTTTGTGGAAAAACAAGCATTGTGGACGTTTCCTTTTTGCACAAAAACCCCTTTTTCCGCAAGATCTTTATGCCCCAAAAAAGGTTTACCGATAGTGTGGAAAAAGGGGATTTTGAACAAAAAGGAAATGTCCACACTGCTTGTTTTTGCACAAAAACCCCAGCGCAAAAACGGAGCTGCAGAAAATATGCAAATGAGTCCCTCATTAGCGCATTTTTTGCCAAGTCTCGTAGTGTTAGACATAGCCTAGGTGTAGACAAGCCCTTAGTCTCCTGTTCCTTTTTCCCCTTGAGTTTATTTAAGCTGGATGTTTATACTTTGCTTATCAGCAGATCAAAGCACCCTTTCATTCTCTAGTGTCCCCTGCTCCCTCTTTTCAGGGTGCTCCTATCCAAACATGTGCAGCTTCCTCTTCTGCTGGTGGTCCCACTGTTGAATCTCTGGCCCAGGAGGAATGTGTGATCTCTGACACATCTCTGGCACAGACAGCCAGGCCTCTCCTCCACGCTCCTTTGTTCCTTTCAAAGATAAACATGCTTAACCAGATTCTCCCCTCACCCCTTATCTTCAAAGCAATCTTACAAAGCAATATCCCCTCTGGAGCAAGTGCCAACACGCACTCTTGCTTTCAGAAGGAAGAGTTCAGTTACTCAGAGGGCCCTGCCTGCAACTGGCATTTGCAATTGCCTCTCCAAGTCATGTCTCAGCTTGTGCTTTGCTCCCCACTTGTCTAGTTCCTATACAACTCTGCCAGGACAGACATCAGTAGGAGTTCTAAGGTAGACAGGACACAGGTGCCTCACCCCTAAGCAGACTGCAGTAATGCTGCTAAAACTGCCTGCACTGTGTTTACATTCAGGCTATGTCTTCACTACATGCTGCTTGCGCAAGAAGCCTTTTGCACAAGAGTTTTTGCGCAAAAAATTCTTGCGCAAGAACACATCCACACCTCAAAGCACATCGCAAAAGCAATGTGCTTTTGCGCAAGAGAGCATCCACACTGCATGGACGCTCTTGCGCAAGAAAGCTCTGATGGCCATTCACAGAATGGCCATCAGAGCACCTGTGCTTTTCCCCATAGGGGTTTCTTGCGCAAGAAACCCTTCTGGAGCATCCACACTTGCCTTTTTGCTCAATAGCTGTAGCGCAAAAGGAAGTTATGCCTCATAAAAGGAAGTTTATCTACGGCGGAAAAAGCCCTCTGTTCTGCCATTTTACTCTTGATTTCCTTGCGCAAACGTGCATTTGAGGTGTGGATGCTCCACGGGCTTTTGCGCAAAAATAGCTGTTTTTGCGCAAAAGCTTTGCAGTGTCGACATAGCCTAATGTTTCCATCATCCTCACTGCACCAGTAATAGGAACAACAGTATTGCTAGCCCCATACTTTGGAAAATCATGAATCAGGCCCCAAGTAATCATGAGACTTATTTAAAAAGATAAATATTGAGTATTTTTATTGTTTAGAGTGCTTCTGGATCACAATTCCCCAATTTTTCTCCATAGAAACTTATTTTTTTTAAAATGAAAGCTGAACTTGTCTTCTGATCACTTGACTCCTGAAGCTGAGCCTTTCAGAAAAGCCCCCCACATAACAGGTCTTGTGATTAAAAACATGAAAGTTAGCAACACTGGAAAAGTGCTGAGAGTTCCTGGTCCTTTTCCTCAGACCACAGAGCATGTAGCAGGACTTCAAAGAAGAATAGATAGAAGTGAGCCCTGGGTGAACCCATTCTCTTGTGCTGTATCTCTGGACTCCGTCTGAAGGAGGAATGAATGGGAGGACATAGTACAACTCATGCTGGAAATGATGCTTATCTGACTGAAAGGGAAATGGCCGAGTATTAAATACTTGGAACATTAGATTTTGTACAATAAACTGCTGTCCCCCAAAATATAGTATGATAGGTAGCATACTATCTAAAAAAGTTGGTGAGAAACTCCTTGTTCTTTAGTATCTTTCCAGTAAATACTGTAGTTGGAGATCTAGAAACTTTACCAGGAGCCTGTACTTGGATCCTCCTTATGTCAGTGCTATAACCAGGCTACAGGGCTGGCCCAGAGTTATTCTATTTCTATTACAGAGCTAAGATGGGTGAGGTAATACCTTTTGTTGGGCCAACTTCTGCTGGAGAAAAAGACAAGCTTTTGAGCTTACATAGCTGTTCTTCAGATTCTAGGACCAATATAGATACAGGTCTGCAAACGGCAGTGGAAGATTATCTACTTCTATTCTCATTTCAATGTGATCTTTCACTGAATTTAGAAGTAGTGAAAGTTGCCTGGTTAGCAGCCCTATCTAAGCCAAAATCCTCTCTTTATCTGCAGGAAAGGCAGAAGTGGTGCAGACATCCTCTGCACTCACCCCCCCAGCCAATGGACTTCAATTCTGCCCTAGAGCCTACCTCAAGGACAAAAAGAATAGGTTTTCTCCAGGCCCATTTAATCCTTGGCCTCTTTCCTGAGGCTGCAAACAAAGTTCCAGTTAATAATGGTTCTGATGCTGTATTTTGTCACATGGTCACTTCAAAGTCTATGCACATCTGGATCCAATCAAGAACTGAGACTAGCAAATTCATTTCATGCAGGAATCCACACTTGGATTGGAATTCAATCCCAAGGTAAAAGATTTCATATTATATTGCTAGTTACCATTACTTTTTATAACTCATTACATTTAAAAAATTACAGGTAAGTACCAATTAGAATGAAAGGATTTGTTGATAAGTAGTTACCCGGGTCTTTGTTTTTAAATTATTCTAACTTGTTTTCCTTAAACACAAATTATTTTTTTAAAATGCTTCATTTCCTTCTTGCAAGGGCCTGGATTCTTTCAACTAATGGTCATTTTGGCTTCTAAAGCAGGTCATGTTGTAATTTAGTGGCATTACTAGGGCTGCTGGAACCATTTTTATAGTGGGGGTGCTGGGAGCCAATCAACCAAACTGTAAGCCCTATATATATGATGGAAACCACTTCAAGGCAGCACCCTGAGTTCCAGCACTTATGGGCATTACAGAGAACTTTGCTCGTACAATTGTAAAATCTGATACAGAATGGTTTTACCAACTGTTCAGTAATGTTTGGCACAACTAGACTTAGCCACTTTCAGAATCGGAAGAAAAAATGACATTTTTGCTTGAAAGATAGTACATTATATTTGTATTCTGGGTTTTTTTAATTCATTTATTGTAAAGGGAGTATTATAAGCAATCTGCCCCCCAAAAAAGTGATGTTACAAGCATTGTCTTGTCACTTTGAGCAGTACAACTGGGCCTAGTTCAGAGAATTTTTCATGTGTATGTTTCACTCTAGCTACACACACTTGCACACTGTAGCCCTTTATTGGAGGGGTAGAAAATGATCCTTTGGAATATTAGCTTTCTAGCAAGTAAATATATATATTTTGATTACAGTCCTCAGATTATTATAAGGGGATATTATTCCATAATATTTTGTGTGTTAATTAGCACTTGGATTCAATAGACTCAGTCCCTCTTTCTGAAGTAGGCGTCTTTGAAAATAGCAAATATTTTAAACACCTCTCTCCCTCCAGGGCTGAATTTAGGAAAATTGCGCCTTGAATGAACTTGTATTATGGTGCTCTTTGAGTTTGAGAACAGCAGAATAAGGCAC
This sequence comes from Pelochelys cantorii, assembly GCA_032595735.1. Lineage (NCBI taxonomy): Eukaryota > Metazoa > Chordata > Testudines > Trionychidae > Pelochelys > Pelochelys cantorii. The sequence continues at coordinate 251,364,609 of CM064326.1, read as the reverse complement.
AGGGCTCAAGGACCAGCTCTGGGCCCCAAAGCCCAGCTGTACTGCACAGAAAAGAATTTCTGAGTCCAGGGACTCCTCTGGCCACATGCCCCCGGACCAGCTAGCAGGTGTGCAGGGGGTCCCAGGGGCTGGCCTGCTGGCTCCACAGTGGTGAGTGGTGTGCATCCCCAACAGGCAGCAGCTTGCACTGGCATCATCTCTGCATCCCCTTCCCACCTCCAGAACCAGGCTCATCCACACTTATCCCCACTTCGGCAGCCCAGGCCAGGCACACTAACTTGCAGTGTTTTGAATGGTACCCTGCCCCGATTACAGCTCCCCCAACTATGGCTCCCTGGGCAGTCACATAAGGCACCCACCTATAAGGTTGGATCTGCCCCCCCATTTTAGCTTTTCTCACATATTTTAACTATTGCTCTTTAGTGGGTGCTGATAGTTATCAGCCAATGGCTTAGGAATTCCTGGTAATATGGCTTTCCTCCTAGGCAGGAAGGGACTTCCGGTTGCTTAGGAGGGGAGTGTAGCCACTGGCTTGAAAGGGAGAGGCCAAGGGCCACATGAGAGAGGATTGCAAGAGGGAATGGGGACTAGAAGGGATTAGACTTTGTATGGGATTTACAAACCCCAAACAGAACACAGAAGAGAGAGGAAAGGTTTTGTGGCTTACAGGCAAGCAGGCTGACCCCAGCCTAGCACAACAGCCAGCCAGTCATGGAGATGTGCACCCACAGCTGGGATCACAAGGAAAACAAACCCAATTATAAGGAGCTAATCTGAGCTTGAGGAGAGCCAGCCAGTTCAGCGAAAGTTGGGCTATGAAAAAGGGGCTGCCTTCAGAACCTTTGACAGGCTTGTTGTGGTCATGACATCATGGTAAGGGGAAGGGGTCTTCCATCTTCTCCATTTATCAATTTATCTGTCCATCATTGTGCTGGGCTAGAAGGATTGTCTCCCCCCCCCCACCCCAACTTCAAACAAATTGAGCCTGCCCCCAAAGCATTTTTGTTTGGAAAACATGTGCTTCTGTGGGCTTTGCATGCCAGATTGCACAGCTTTTCCATTAATGGCCACCAGACAAGAAAAAGATAAGATCTGGATCAAGAAACATGCGGCCTTGTTTGTTCAGAAACACATGTGCCTCATTGTTTCCCCAGCAGGAATTCAAGCTATCTGATGGCTATCAAGAGCAGCCAAGAACACTGTCAACATCTCTCTTCCCCAAAGTGTTTTCTGACAGTACTGGTGTCCTCTGTCAAAGGAAGATTTCTTAAGCGGAAAGCTGGTCTGGAGGCTAAGGCATTGAACTATGACTCTAAGCTCTGCCTTGGACTTCTTGTCTGACCAGCGGCAAGTCACTCTATTGCTCTGGGTAAGTCTACACAGCAAAGAAAAAACCTGATGGCCTACGCTGATGGCGCTTGGGCTGCTGGACTGTTGCATTGCTGTGTAGACACTTAGGCTATGTCTAGACTACAGGCTTCTTTCTGAAGAACCTTTTTTCAGAAGAAATCTTCTGGAAAAAATTTTCCAAAAGAGAGTGTCCACACTGCAAAAGCACATTGAAAAAGCTGTCTGCTTTTTTGAAAGATAGTGACCACACTGAATGGATGCTATCTCGCATTTAAAACTGTGATTACTATGGATGGAGTGGCCACCAGGGCACCTGTGCTTTTTCCTCTTTCCTCTTCTTTCGAAAGAACTCCCTCTTCCCCGTCCACACATGCCTTTTTGTGAAAGAGCTCTTTTGGAAAAAGGCTTCTTCCTCTTAGAATGAGGATTACCAATGTCATAAGAACATAACATAAGAACATCAGAATGGCCACAATGGGTCAGACCAAAGGTCTATCCAGGCCAATATCCTGTCTGCTGACAGTGACCAATGTCAGGTACCGGAAAAACCCCACTGTTCTTTTGATTTTCTTTTGAAAGAATGCAATTGAAGTGTGGATATAACTCAAGGTTTTTTTTTTGTTTTGTTTTGTTTTTTTTTTTTTGAAAAACAGCTGTTTTTCAAAAAAAAAAAAACTGTAGTGTAGACATACCCTTAGCCTCCAGCCTGAGCTCTGGGACCTTCCTGTCTTGCAGAATCCTAGAGCCCTGCCTGCAGCCTAAACCTGAAGTCTACACAGCAATGAAGCAGCCCTGCAGCCCGAGCTTGCTGGCATGGGCCAGATGCAGGGTTTTCTTGGCTGTGTAGACAGACCCTCTGTGCCTCAGTAACCCAGCTGTGAAATGGGGATAATACTTCCCTTCTGTCCTCCCTTACCCCTTCATGTCTGTCCTTTCTATTTACATTATAAGATCTGGTTCAGGGACTGTCTCTTAGTGTGTTATGCACAGCATCCAGCACAATGGGGACTCTGTCTTAGTGGGCACCTCTAGAGGCTATATAATACAAACAATAATTATACTACCAAAGCACCATAGTTGAGTACAAGGCAGTACTGTTTCTAATGGGGACCAGATTGCTTTTTCTGTCAATGCCACCTTTCCAGGAGTGTAAGAGTCCAATGGGACCTGGCTTTCATACAGATTTTTAAAACTGATGCAAGGCATTTTATTCAAATGTGTAACATGGCTTAGATTAAGAGCAGAACATCTGATTAGCTGGTCGGGGCTCCTAGCTCTGTACTCTCCACCCACATTAGAGCTCACTGTAGTCAAAGGATTGCAAAGCAGATCCCTAGTCTAGTGTGTGGCCTGGTCCTCAGATTAGCAAAGGCGGTCAGTCCTCCATGGGATTCTATACATAGGCAAAGAAGGAGACTACCTAGTGTTGTGCATTTAATGCAGGGGTGGAGAATCTTTTTTGGGTTGGGGACTGCTAACCCACAGGAAAATCACTCAGGGGCCACACAAGTGAAAAGCAAAAAGAAAAGTCACTGACATGGCCTCCAACTGAGAAGCAGAAAGACACTCCCCCATTCCCCTCGCACGCCAGACCCCAAAGGGGACTTGGAAAGGGTGAGGCGTCTCCCTTGAGGTGAATGTTTTGCTAGATAACATTTGTGCTTTTATTCAATCATGGTATCATTGTAAAGTTTAATAGCTCCCAAGGCAGCAGTGATGTGATGAGAAAAGATAATGACAGCCAGCATGGAATCTTTGCTATTGCAGCATCCAGTTAGACTGGGGGTGGGGTGCCTGGATCTGGCTCCTGAGGTTCCTGCACTCTCACTTCCACCAAGACCCCAATCCCTTTTCCCAGCAGCCCTCTCCCACACACTGAACCCCTCATTTTTGTCCCTACCCCAGAGCCTAGGAGGTTCCACAAAATCTACTAGCCCAGGCCCCCTGCTCCAGCAGCACATGGGATTTGCAGCTGCCTTAAGGTGGTATTTGAGGTTTACCTCAGTGTATGGGATTCCTCAGCTAGCATATAATTGGCATAGCCAATCCTAAAACGGGCTCCTGGCCCTGCTATCAGCACCGGCGGTGTTCCAGGACAGGGGCACCGAGGGGTTGGAGGAGGCAGGGCTCCACCACCTGCCAAACAACTTGAGAGTTCTCCATCAGCACAAGTGGGAGCAGCTTTGATGCTTCTCTAATTTGTGTCAGGGGTTGGCTGAGCCTCCTGGATTGGTGTGAGGAAAACCATCTGTGTGTGCCATCTTCCCTCCACACATGTACTGAGTGTTTCTCAAGCACATTTGGGGACTGTTGGCCTCCTTGGGTATGTGTCTTCTTTCCCTTGGACCCTACCCCCTCAGGCTATGCATTTACTCTTCTCCTATCAGTAGGGAAATTCCAGGCTTTAGGGAGTTGTGGATGAAAGGCTAAAATCTGCCTGTTTTGTGTTCAGTCTTTGTTTCACACTACTCTTCTCAACGCCCCCCTCTCCCCTTTGGTGACTCTTTCAAAGTAGTTTAATCTCCTTGCTCTGTCTGTGGCTGTAAAATATAATATCAAAAATGAAATGGGGTTTATTTATCCTGAAGCCATGAAAATGCTGTCAGAAGAAAAGGATACACTCTCCTAAGGAGAAGAATGCTGCTCTGGGGGAAATGTTGCTTGAACTTGTCTTTGAATTCTCTTCAAATGGAAATTTCCCTTTTTTGAAGTGAGTCCACGTTCAGCTTTGTTTCTTTTTGTTGTTTAAGCATCTGCAGTCTTTGGTATTCATTTGATAGTGAACTATCTCTTGCTGCTCATGTCTATGTTGGTCTGATAGACCTGGCTGAAGCAAAGATTAATGAGCCTGGCCCTCAGTTCCCCCCCCCCACACACACACACAGGTGCCAGTGTCCCAGTGCTCATTGCTAACCCACTTATGGAACCCCTACACTGCTCTGCCAATGCTCTTCAAACCTGATGTCAACCCCTTTGCTTTTCCAGTTGTAGGCCTCACCCACAGCTCTGCCAAGGTACCACAATCCAGCCTGGTGCACTCTGCTGCTATTCCAGGCCTGTTGCCACTACACAGGCAGAATACAAAATGGGAAATGACTGACTAGGAAGGAGTGTTGTAAAAAGGGGTTAGGGGATTGTACTGAATCACAACCTAAATATGAGCCAGCAGTGAAACACTGTTGCAGAAAAGGTGAGCATCATTCTGGGATGTGTCAGCAGGAGTATTGTAAGCAAGACACCAAAAGTCATTCTTCCACTCTCCTCAGCACTGACAAGTAGGGTCCTACCAAATTCATGGCCATGAAAAATGCAGCATGGACTGTGAAATCTAGTCTCCCACCATAAAATGGTCTTTTGTGTGCTTTTACCTTTTCTATACAGATTTCATGAGGGAGACCAGTGTTTCTCAAACTGGGTGCCCTGGCCCAAAAGGGAATTGCAAGGAGATTACAAGGTTATTTTAGAGGGTCATGGTATTGCCACCCTTACTTCTGCACTACCTTCAGAGCAAGGCAGCCAGAAAGCGGCAGCTGTTACTGAGTGCCCATCTCTGAAGGCAGCACCCTGCCAGCAGCAGTGCGTAAGGAAGGGTGGCAATACCACACCATGCCACCCTTAATTCTGCTCTGCTGCCTTCAGAGCTAGGCGGCCGGGAGCAGCAATGTAGAGCAAGAGTGGCAATACCATACCATGCCATCCTTTTGCATTGCTGTCAGTGGCTGTGTCTTCAAAGCTGGTCTCCCAGCCAGATGCCACCACTCTCCAGCTGCCCAGCACTGAAGACAGTGCCACCGTCTGCAGCAACGCAGAACTCCACAACTCCCCTACAATAACCTTGTGCCCCCACACGCAACTTCTTTTTGGGTCAGGACCCCTACAATAACAATGTCATGAAATTTCAGATGTAAATAACTGAAATAATGAAATTTACTATTTTTAAAATCCTAAAATCCTATTGATAATTCCTCAGTTGAAGTATTCTGTCCAGTTCTGGGCACCACACACCGGAAAAGATGTTGACAGAGGGGATGTCCAGAGAAGAGCAGCAAAATGATTAAATGTTTAGAAAACATGACCTCTGAGGAATGATTGACCAAATTGGGTTTGTTTAGTCTGGAGAAGAGAAGATGAAGGTAAGACATGATAATGGTTTTCAAGTGGATAAAAGCTTGCTATAAAGAAAAGGGTGATAAATTATTCTTCTTAATCATTGAGGACAGGACAAGAAGTAATGACCTTAAATTGGAGCATGGGAGATTTAGGTTCGACATTAACAAAAACTTCCTGAGTGTAAGGGTGTGTTTACGCAGCAGCATTATTTCAGAATAACAGCCATTATTCTGAAATAATAACGCAAGTATCTACACAGCAATTCCGTTATTTTAAAATAAATTTGAAATAACCAATGGATTATTCCAACTTCTGTAAACCTCATTCCACAAGGAATAATGTTTATTCTGAAATAGCTATTCGGAATAGTGGTAGTGTGGATGTTCCACTGCTGCTATTTTGAAATAGCTCCTCCCCAGGGCCATTCAGAGTAATTACTCCCCAGTGCCGCCTGGGGCTCTAAATCAAGGTAGCACATCCACATTAGGGGAGCCTGCCTCAGAGTAATTTTGAGGCTTCCCTGTAGTGTAGACAAGCTATTTCAAACTAAGCTATTTTGGAGTATTTCTTCCGGAGTAGCTTATTCCGAAATAAGTGTGTGCAGTGTAGACATACCCTAAGAATAGTTAAGCACTGGAACAAATTACATAGGGAGATGGTGGAATCTTAATCATTGTATGTTTTTAAGAACAGGTTAGACAAACACCTGTCTGGGACGGTCTAGAATAAATAATACTTAGTCCTGCCTCGGTCCAGGAGACTAAACTAGATGATCTATTGAGATCCCTTCCAGTCCTACAAACTCTATAATTTTGTGGTTGACAGGTCAAGGCCAGAGTTGAACTAGAACCAGGATGAAGGTGCACCTGTAGAACAGCGTGGGAGCCTGAGACTGGAACAACATGTGATAATTCAGGGCAGAACTGAGTTTCCTTGGCAGAGCATTGGGGTGGGAGATAAGGGAGGCAGGAATGGAGTAGAACAGTGTCAGGGTTGCAATGCACTTCAAGCAGCAGTTGGCCACTCACACTGTGCGAAGCAGTGATGGAAAATGACCACATACAGGGACAGAATGGAGACAGAAGAAAAGCAGAAATAGCAAATTCATCACAGTCTTTAGAGGATGCCCTTTCCTGTGAGTAAATTATCTGTTCTGCTGCCTCTTCCTGGTGGGATCCTGTCATCTTCTCTCATCAACAGTGTTGATGCTGTTCCTCCTAGTAACAGGCACAGTTTGGAGGCTTATAAACTCCCCCCACCTACCATTTCCACTTCATATTTCTTGCCCAACATGTCCCCATTTCAGCAGCCAGTTAATACATCAGGTATGGGAGTAGATTTGCCACTACTGAAGGCACTTTTTGGAGGGCATTGCTGAAAGACTGTACAAGAGAAGGGCTTTGAGGAGGGAATTCCATGGCGTGGAGTGACAGGGATTGTGCACTATTTTGCAGGGGAGCATTAGAAGCTAACCTGCCTTCATGGCCCTTGCCCAGCTAATAAAACCTCCTCCAACTCCCATTAAACCCAATGTAAAGATCCCACCTCACTGACTTAGATCAGAGTTGGATTATTCTCCACTCAGCACTCAGTCTCCATATTGTGGCAGCAGCTCTAAAAAGGATTTCCTAATTGGCCTCGTATAGTGTAGCAGCAAGGGGTGTGCACTAGCACCACGCAAGCCATGTCAGCTATTGAACTAAGGAAGCCTGCATGAAGTTGCACGATAGAGAATGTTCCCCACCCACCTTCCCAGCACTTTGCCCAGCTCAGGGTGTCTGCTGAGAAGAGGATTTGCCTATAAAAGCACTAGACATGTCTCATGTCCTCTAGATCAAATCACACACTTGCCCCTTTTCCTTCAAAAACATCTGAAGCCTAATGCCTGAAAGAGACAGATCAAATGTGTAAATCTGAGCTAAGATTAATTATACATTTGCAACTGTGCAGAAGGGAGGATATTAAGGTTCAGCTGTGCTCACTGTGCCTGTGGGGTGTTCCTTTGTGTTTGGTGGGGCTGGTGCTCAAGGAGCTATTAGGTCTTCAGGAAATCCTGAGACTGCACTGCAGCAGAGTGCAGATAGAAGGAAAGTGCTGGGGAAGTCTCCACACAGTACGGAGAAGCCTTTGTTGAATTGCCGGAGGCTTGTTCTCCAGCTCGTGGGATTTCAAATGGATATAATTATCATTAGGATAAGGTTCAGGACTTGGAGGCAACTGCCAGGTCTTTCATGAGTGAATGACTCTCTCCCACTATGTCTGTTTTTTTTTTTTAAATAAAGGTTTGATTTAACCGTGAGGGTGTTGCCTCACATATGTAGTATGCCAGGAAAAATGCATTACCAGTGTTTTCCTATAGACAATATTTTTCCCTTTTGAAGTGCCTGTGTACTAATTCTTTTGGAATTTATGACCTGGCTGAAACAAGACAGATTGGAAATTTCTCCACAAAGCCCATTTTCCAAGGAGCTCCATCCCAAAGAGGTTTCACAAAGGATTTGTGCTTTTGGGAATGTCTGAATTTCCAAAGCTTTGAAGGTTCACTTATCCATAGTGATCATTTCTTTTTACGTCTGATATGCAGACCAATTTTTTTTTTTATTCACATCTGTTTCAGGTCTTATCTGTGCTGCATTTTCAAGCCAAGGTAAGCTGCAAGTCAAGTTTTTACATGTGTGCCCCATCTACACTAAGGTTTTGAGTAGTGAAACTATATTGGTCTATTTACAACAATGCAACAAGGTTCCACAGTACATAAGAACATAAGAACATAAGAATGGCCATACTGGGTCAGACCAAAGGTCCATCGAGCCCAGCATCCCATCTGCCGACGGTGGCCAATGCCAGGTGCCCCAGAGAAGGAGAACAGAAGACAATGATCAAGTGATTTATCTCCTGCCATCCATCTCCTGCCCTTGTTATGAAGGCTAGGGCACCATACTTTATCCCTGGCTAATAGCCATTTATGGACCTAACCTGCAAAAATTTATCAAGCTCTTTTTTAAACCCTAATAGAGTCCTGGCCTTCACAGCCTCCTCGGGCAAGGAGTTCCACAGGTTGACTGTGCGCTGTGTGAAGAAAAATTTCCTTTTATTAGTTTTGAACCTACTACCCATCAATTTAATTTGGTGTCCCCTAGTTCTTGTATTATGGGAAAAGGTAAATAATTTTTCTATAATCACTTTCTCCACACCATTCATGATTTTATATACCTCTATCATATCGCCCCTCAATCGCCTTTTTTCCAAACTGAAAAGTCCCAGTCTCTCTAGCCTCTCCCCATATGGGACCCTTTCCAAGCCCCTAATCATCTTAGTCGCCCTTTTCTGAACCTTTTCTAATGCCAATATATCTTTTTTGAGGTGAGGAGACCACATCTGCACGCAGTACTCGAGATGTGGGCGTACCATAGTTTTATATAGGGGAAGTATGATATCTTTTGTCTTATTATCTATCCCTTTTTTAATAATTCCTAACATCCTATTTGCCTTACTAACTGCCGCTGCACACTGCGTGGATGTCTTCATAGAACTATCCACTATAACTCCAAGATCCCTTTCCTGATCTGTCGTAGCTAAATTTGACCCCATCATGTAGTACGTGTAATTTGGGTTATTTTTTCCAACATGCATTACCTTACACTTACCCACATTAAATTTCATTTGCCATTTTGCTGCCCAATCACTCAGTTTGCTGAGATCTTTTTGTAGTTCTTCACAATCCCTTTTGCTTTTGACTGTCCTGAATAACTTTGTGTCATCTGCAAACTTGGCCACCTCACTGCTTACCTCATTTTCTAGATCATTGATGAACAAGTTGAACAGGATTGGTCCCAGTACTGACCCCTGGGGAACACCACTAGTTACCCTCCTCCATTGTGAAAATTTACCATTTATTCCCACCCTTTGTTTTCTGTCTTTTAACCAATTCTTGATCCATGAAAGGACCTTTCCTCCTATCCCATGACCACCTAATTTACGTAAAAGCCTTTGGTGTGGGACCGTGTCAAAGGCTTTCTGGAAATCTAGGTATATTATATCCACTGGGTGCCCCTTGTCCGCATGTTTATTAACCCCTTCAAAGAATTCTAACAGATTAGTTAGACACGACTTCCCTCTGCAGAAACCATGCTGATAGAAGTGCTTTGGAGAAAAGTACACGGGGAGGTACCAAACATGTCATTAATGCATAAGAAGATGTGTAAGGTGTGTATCATAGATTGATTGTCTCACCAATGGATTATTCCAACTTCTGTAAACCTCATTCCACAAGGAATAATGTTTATTCTGAAATAGCTATTCGGAACAGTGGTAGTGTGGATGTTCCACTGCTGCTATTTTGAAATAGCTCCTCCCCAGGGCCATTCAGAGTAATTACTCCCCAGTGCCGCCTGGGGCTCTAAATCAAGGTAGCACATCCACATTAGGGGAGCCTGCCTCAGAGTAATTTTGAGGCTTCCCTGTAGTGTAGACAAGCTATTTCAAACTAAGCTATTTTGGAGTATTTCTTCCGGAGTAGCTTATTCCGAAATAAGTGTGTGCAGTGTAGACATACCCTAAGAATAGTTAAGCACTGGAACAAATTACATAGGGAGATGGTGGAATCTTAATCATTGTATGTTTTTAAGAACAGGTTAGACAAACACCTGTCTGGGACGGTCTAGAATAAATAATACTTAGTCCTGCCTCGGTCCAGGAGACTAAACTAGATGATCTATTGAGATCCCTTCCAGTCCTACAAACTCTATAATTTTGTGGTTGACAGGTCAAGGCCAGAGTTGAACTAGAACCAGGATGAAGGTGCACCTGTAGAACAGCGTGGGAGCCTGAGACTGGAACAACATGTGATAATTCAGGGCAGAACTGAGTTTCCTTGGCAGAGCATTGGGGTGGGAGATAAGGGAGGCAGGAATGGAGTAGAACAGTGTCAGGGTTGCAATGCACTTCAAGCAGCAGTTGGCCACTCACACTGTGCGAAGCAGTGATGGAAAATGACCACATACAGGGACAGAATGGAGACAGAAGAAAAGCAGAAATAGCAAATTCATCACAGTCTTTAGAGGATGCCCTTTCCTGTGAGTAAATTATCTGTTCTGCTGCCTCTTCCTGGTGGGATCCTGTCATCTTCTCTCATCAACAGTGTTGATGCTGTTCCTCCTAGTAACAGGCACAGTTTGGAGGCTTATAAACTCCCCCCACCTACCATTTCCACTTCATATTTCTTGCCCAACATGTCCCCATTTCAGCAGCCAGTTAATACATCAGGTATGGGAGTAGATTTGCCACTACTGAAGCACTTTTTGGAGGGCATTGCTGAAAGACTGTACAAGAGAAGGGCTTTGAGGAGGGAATTCCATGGCGTGGAGTGACAGGGATTGTGCACTATTTTGCAGGGGAGCATTAGAAGCTAACCTGCCTTCATGGCCCTTGCCCAGCTAATAAAACCTCCTCCAACTCCCATTAAACCCAATGTAAAGATCCCACCTCACTGACTTAGATCAGAGTTGGATTATTCTCCACTCAGCACTCAGTCTCCATATTGTGGCAGCAGCTCTAAAAAGGATTTCCTAATTGGCCTCGTATAGTGTAGCAGCAAGGGGTGTGCACTAGCACCACGCAAGCCATGTCAGCTATTGAACTAAGGAAGCCTGCATGAAGTTGCACGATAGAGAATGTTCCCCACCCACCTTCCCAGCACTTTGCCCAGCTCAGGGTGTCTGCTGAGAAGAGGATTTGCCTATAAAAGCACTAGACATGTCTCATGTCCTCTAGATCAAATCACACACTTGCCCCTTTTCCTTCAAAAACATCTGAAGCCTAATGCCTGAAAGAGACAGATCAAATGTGTAAATCTGAGCTAAGATTAATTATACATTTGCAACTGTGCAGAAGGGAGGATATTAAGGTTCAGCTGTGCTCACTGTGCCTGTGGGGTGTTCCTTTGTGTTTGGTGGGGCTGGTGCTCAAGGAGCTATTAGGTCTTCAGGAAATCCTGAGACTGCACTGCAGCAGAGTGCAGATAGAAGGAAAGTGCTGGGGAAGTCTCCACACAGTACGGAGAAGCCTTTGTTGAATTGCCGGAGGCTTGTTCTCCAGCTCGTGGGATTTCAAATGGATATAATTATCATTAGGATAAGGTTCAGGACTTGGAGGCAACTGCCAGGTCTTTCATGAGTGAATGACTCTCTCCCACTATGTCTGTTTTTTTTTTTTAAATAAAGGTTTGATTTAACCGTGAGGGTGTTGCCTCACATATGTAGTATGCCAGGAAAAATGCATTACCAGTGTTTTCCTATAGACAATATTTTTCCCTTTTGAAGTGCCTGTGTACTAATTCTTTTGGAATTTATGACCTGGCTGAAACAAGACAGATTGGAAATTTCTCCACAAAGCCCATTTTCCAAGGAGCTCCATCCCAAAGAGGTTTCACAAAGGATTTGTGCTTTTGGGAATGTCTGAATTTCCAAAGCTTTGAAGGTTCACTTATCCATAGTGATCATTTCTTTTTACGTCTGATATGCAGACCAATTTTTTTTTTTATTCACATCTGTTTCAGGTCTTATCTGTGCTGCATTTTCAAGCCAAGGTAAGCTGCAAGTCAAGTTTTTACATGTGTGCCCCATCTACACTAAGGTTTTGAGTAGTGAAACTATATTGGTCTATTTACAACAATGCAACAAGGTTCCACAGTACATAAGAACATAAGAACATAAGAATGGCCATACTGGGTCAGACCAAAGGTCCATCGAGCCCAGCATCCCATCTGCCGACGGTGGCCAATGCCAGGTGCCCCAGAGAAGGAGAACAGAAGACAATGATCAAGTGATTTATCTCCTGCCATCCATCTCCTGCCCTTGTTATGAAGGCTAGGGCACCATACTTTATCCCTGGCTAATAGCCATTTATGGACCTAACCTGCAAAAATTTATCAAGCTCTTTTTTAAACCCTAATAGAGTCCTGGCCTTCACAGCCTCCTCGGGCAAGGAGTTCCACAGGTTGACTGTGCGCTGTGTGAAGAAAAATTTCCTTTTATTAGTTTTGAACCTACTACCCATCAATTTAATTTGGTGTCCCCTAGTTCTTGTATTATGGGAAAAGGTAAATAATTTTTCTATAATCACTTTCTCCACACCATTCATGATTTTATATACCTCTATCATATCGCCCCTCAATCGCCTTTTTTCCAAACTGAAAAGTCCCAGTCTCTCTAGCCTCTCCCCATATGGGACCCTTTCCAAGCCCCTAATCATCTTAGTCGCCCTTTTCTGAACCTTTTCTAATGCCAATATATCTTTTTTGAGGTGAGGAGACCACATCTGCACGCAGTACTCGAGATGTGGGCGTACCATAGTTTTATATAGGGGAAGTATGATATCTTTTGTCTTATTATCTATCCCTTTTTTAATAATTCCTAACATCCTATTTGCCTTACTAACTGCCGCTGCACACTGCGTGGATGTCTTCATAGAACTATCCACTATAACTCCAAGATCCCTTTCCTGATCTGTCGTAGCTAAATTTGACCCCATCATGTAGTACGTGTAATTTGGGTTATTTTTTCCAACATGCATTACCTTACACTTACCCACATTAAATTTCATTTGCCATTTTGCTGCCCAATCACTCAGTTTGCTGAGATCTTTTTGTAGTTCTTCACAATCCCTTTTGCTTTTGACTGTCCTGAATAACTTTGTGTCATCTGCAAACTTGGCCACCTCACTGCTTACCTCATTTTCTAGATCATTGATGAACAAGTTGAACAGGATTGGTCCCAGTACTGACCCCTGGGGAACACCACTAGTTACCCTCCTCCATTGTGAAAATTTACCATTTATTCCCACCCTTTGTTTTCTGTCTTTTAACCAATTCTTGATCCATGAAAGGACCTTTCCTCCTATCCCATGACCACCTAATTTACGTAAAAGCCTTTGGTGTGGGACCGTGTCAAAGGCTTTCTGGAAATCTAGGTATATTATATCCACTGGGTGCCCCTTGTCCGCATGTTTATTAACCCCTTCAAAGAATTCTAACAGATTAGTTAGACACGACTTCCCTCTGCAGAAACCATGCTGATAGAAGTGCTTTGGAGAAAAGTACACGGGGAGGTACCAAACATGTCATTAATGCATAAGAAGATGTGTAAGGTGTGTATCATAGATTGATTGTCTCTGTCTATAAATGTTGGGGTACCTAGACTTAACTCTTTGTCCAGCATAGAAGGTAATAGGGAAATCCATACTATTGACTGAGCCGTGTCCATTGTCACAGGTACAAATGCATAGAGGTTTGGGGGCTGTCTGGCTACCGACAACTATTAATGTACTTCGTTTGGCAATAAACCTGACTCGGGTGCCTTCGCATCTTATCTGAGTCTGTGGTCTTTGGGGGCTCTCGTGAAGTCTATTGTGCTAGCTACCTGCACAGGGCTGGCATGGTATACTGAGGAAACGTACAAAAACACATGCAGCTGAATGTTTATCATCACTGACAGAGCAGGAGACCTATCAGGACACCACACCAGTGAATCCTGAATTTACTACTTTGCTATCCTGACCTACCAAAGATATGTCTTAGAATATAATTTTTTACCTGAACGAATAACAGCAGGTTCCCTAATCCCGTTAAAAGACTCTGTCAGGTATGTTTTACTGAAAATTTAAGACTTTCATTTATAGCAGATTTACAGGAATGCTCCTGCTCCAACATGATTCTCAATAAGGCTCATTTATATTTTCATTTATAATAAAATATAAACATTTTTCAAAGTTGATTCTTTGGTCTCTAACCCTCATAGTACAGCATGGGAAAATAAGGCTGCATTGCAGTAATGGTGGGGACAAGTCAGTAGCCATTACAGAAATCTCCACCATTAGCCTACAAATAAAGAGGAGTTCAGGTCATCCAAATTCTCTGTAGGCTTAAAGGGGTGGTTTTAAAAACTTGTACGTAGCTGAAGAACACAAGTCCCCTTTAAAGAAATCTCTTAGATTTTGAAAAATTTCCGGAGAATGGTTGTTTACATTTCTAGCCCAGTACTTCCATAGTCTAAAGAAAATGTGAATCTTTGATTGACTGTAAATTCTCTCAACAAATGTTTTAAGTTCAAACTAATAAAAACAGTATTAATGGGTTTTTTCCCTCCTTTTTTGAGCTGTGCCTTTTTCAAGGTCCTACATTTGAACAGTTAAACTTTAAAAAACAACAAATGTGTGATGAGGGCTGCATTACACATGAGTTATTTTCAAACAAGAATCTTTCTTCACATGTTCCAAGCTTCAATATAGTTAAAGTATGGTTTTACTTATTTAATAGCTGTTACCCCCAAAATATTCTCACTGGAGACCACCCAGGGTTACACTAGTATGGGTTTATTTCCACTAGGTAAAACTAAAGAGGAGAAAGCAGCCACCAAAGGTTTAAGCTAAAGAAGATAGAACTCTCTCTCTCTCACACACACACAGACAAGCAAGCAAGCAAGCATACACCCCTCCATTCATTCACTCATTCACACCCATTCATTCCTGCCCGCAGGCAATCACACACTTACACAGACATATAGGTTGCAGAAGGAGCCAAGCCATGTGGATCCTGGAGGGTCTGTCTGCTCATCATGGCTGGGGAAGCTGGTCAGGAGAAAAGACACTGGAGGAGCTTCTCAGGATCAGTGGAAGGAAAAAAAAAAGCTCAGCAAGGATATCTAATATCAGTTTTACCATGGACTGAAAAATGAATATATATTTATTTTTCATTTCCCTTATATTTATGAGGAAAGATAAATGTTCCCTATCCCTAGAACTCTGCGTAGATATCACTCACCTCACATCCTTCCCCTATGGTTCCCTGGAATTCTTTTCTCTTCCAGTGGGGCCTTCCATTTGGAATAGTTCCACTCTGAACATTGTATATGTGTATGTGACAGAGTTATGGTCCTCTGCATGCCCAGGGTAGCGTTACCTCATTACCCCCTTACCACCAGCGAGAGAGAGAGAGAGAGAGAGAGTGGTGTTTGTGCTTTATAACTAGAGAGTGGTGTTTGTGCTTTGTAACTAGAGAGTGGTGGTTTCCTTTATAACTAGATTCACCAAGCCAATAATAAAAGTACAGGTGACCACCGACTTACAACCACCCGACCTACGACTCCCCTGCACTTACGACTGCCTTGCTCTGGCCGCTGCCTGCCCCCGGCACAGCCCCCAGCTGGTCCTAGGAACAGCTTGCGCCATGCTGCTTTTCCCCGGCACAGCCCCCAGCTGGCCCTAAGAACAGCTTGCCCAATGCTGCTTTCCCCTGGCACAGTCCCCACTTGGCCCTGGGAGCAGCTCGCACTGCGCTGCTTTCCCCCGGCACAGTCCCCAGCCGGTCCTGGGAGCAGCTTGCACCATGAACTACAACTCCCAGAAGGCAAAGCAGGCCAGGAACGGAACCCCCATTTTTATCATTGTGCCTATGGGAAAAAAGGGGTTGACGTACGACCACTCGACTTAAGACGGTTCTCCAGGAACCAATTAGGTTGTAAGTGCGGTGGTCGCCTGTACTTCTGCAACACCCCCACTTGTTAACCAGAAGCCAAACACACAGTCCCCTCTCAGCACTTCAGCCTTTGGCTTCCACCCAGACAGCCAAGTCTAATGTAGTAAGGGGTTATTGACAACCCATTTCCCCATATGTGAGGCTCTTTCTAATCCCAAAGGACCAGACACAAAATCCTAGCTCTATATGAATGTCAGATCTTACCCAAATGTCAGATCTTACCCACAGTCAAGTCAAGCCTTTGTAAACAAACTAAAGATGTAATAATAAAAGAAGTAGAGAGTTATAAATGGTTAAGGCAGTGATGGGCAACCTGCAGCCTGAGGGCCACTTGCGGCCCATTGGGATTCTGTGTGGTACCTACAAGCCATTTTGTTTACTGTTGCCCACACGCAGTTGTTGCCAGATTCTGCTAGTTTTCATCCCTGTAGTTTTTTTTCCTTCCAGTATTACAAAAATGACATGCACTTAAAAGCAAGGGCATGTGAAGAGATTTGTCTGCTGATTGCACACAACACTGACGGTGACAGCCGTGCACTCCCTCTGCATCCAGTCAAAGTGCTACTGTGGTTCAGTTAGCACATCCCACAAATTCTAAGTACACAGGCACAGTTAGCAAAATGGACCTATCCCAGGAGACCATCTTAGTTACAACACCCGTGCGGCTCTCTCTGCCCCTCCCTGGGTTAAGGAATCATATACATATAAGTGATTGCAAAGTCCTTATGTCACATTTGTAGTAGTGATGGAAATAAAGGTCTGGTGTGCAAAAGTCTCTCTGATACCTTGCAAAAGATCCGGAAAATTCACCCCTGTGCAGGGTGATCACACAAGCTCCCTCGGGGTTTAAGTAAGACTTATGTGGTGTATAGGTCTTGTGTTGGCTGTCTGCATGGGACTTTCATTTTCAGAGGGTGCAGAGTCATTAGTACTCATGCTATCGGTGCCCTGAACTTCCTCAGAGCAGAGCAGAGTGAGAGCAGATGGCTTCAGCAGTGTTACTGAACATGTTCAATACATGTCAAACAGCAAACCTGGAGGGGCATGTGACCACGCATACCTCTTCTCTCCCCTCCTCTTGCCTCTGCCTGGGAGGTCTGCCATCTAAGCACTGACCTTTCTCGGTAGTGATGAAAGTTGTCAAGGTCACAGCCTAAGACAGCACCTGTATCAAAGTCCCCCAGCATGAATGAGAGACTTTGCTGGCTACTGGAGAAAAAGCAGAGCTGTTTTTCAGCACTTTTAGAAAATAATGCAAGGGCCCTGGCTACCCCCAAAGTGATAGTCGTAAAGGTTGTGTCCTGTTCGGGTGGAGCCATTAGACAGTTGGACACAACACTCTGGGTATTTCTCAGTAATCAGTGGATGCCTAAAGGTGAAGTATCCTGCCCAGGGATGATGGATTGTATCCACCGGAGAAGGCCAATAATTGCCTGAAGAAGCACATCCTGGGGCCTCTGAGTGCTGTTATGAAATGGCATTAATGAAACAATCTCATGGTAACGCTCAGACTTCTACCTCCACTGGGCGATTTCAGGGCATTGCTCATGGCAGGGGTGTGACAACTAGGGATGTTACATTTAGATTAATTAACTAATTGAATAGTCGATGAGTCTAGAAGGGCGCCTCTGCCTTTGAACTGTAGCAGGAGCCCTGCTGCAAGCCCCACATAAGGGAAAGCAGGGAGTTGCACTGCCCCAGGACTCATTCTGAGTGCCAGTCTGGGCACTCTAGGTGAGGTGAGTAATCCACTCAGGAGGAACAGGGAACTTACTACCGTCTGACTCCCTTGGAACAGCATATAATCAGGGTCATAACTCCTCGTTTTATAAACCCAGGGGCTTTACAACGGCAGCAGAGATGCTGAGGGGGCAATAGATAACTGCTGTGAAGTGCTTTTGTGGAGTGGGGCTTGTGGTGTCGGTGCATTTATTTTCTCCTGTCTTTAGTCATGGTTTGTATTGGTTATGGGAAGGGAATTTAGGACAGAATGGCCTGTAGCGTTTTGGATTTTAAAGAATGGTCTGACGGATGTGTTAATTGCGCACAGAGACTTCTCCCCACTCCAGAAGACACTTTATTACATAGAGAAATACCATGCAAGCCAGCTGCAGTATCAAATCTGGGCATCACATATACAAAAATAAGGCATTAAGGCAAGTACTTCACATTCAAACATAAGAATGGCTATATTGGGTCAGACCAATGGTCTGGCTAACCCAGTACCCTATTTTCTGACAGTGGCCAATGCCAGATGCTTCAGAGGATATGAACTGGATAACCGTTCTCAGAGAGTAGTTAGCAATGGTTCTCAGTCATGCTGGAAAGGCATAACAAGTGGGGTTCAGCAGGGATCAGTTTTGGGATCTGGTTCTGTTCAATATTTTCATCAACAATTTAGTTAATGACATAGAAAGTATGCTTATAAAGTTATGGATGATTGATACTAAGCTGAGAGGAATTGCAAGAGCTTTGGAGGATAAGATCATAATTCAGTATGATCTGGACAAACCGGAGACATACTTTGAGATAAATAAGATGAAGTTAAATAAAGACAAATGCAAAGCACTCCAGTTAGGAAGGACCAATCAGTTTCACAATACAAAATGGAAAGTGACTATCGAGGAAGAAGTGCTGCAGAAAGGTATCTAAGGGCCATGGTAGACCACAAGCTAAATATGAGTCAACAGTGTGACTGTTGCAAAAAAAGCAAACAGGATTTTGGGATGCATTAACAGGAGTGCTGTAAGCAAGACACAAGTAGTAATTCTTCCACGCTACTCTGCGCTAATTAGGCTTCAACTGGAGTATTGTGTCCAGTTTTGGGCACCACATTTCAGGAAAGATGTGGACAAATTAGAGAAGGTCCAGCGAAGCGCAACAAAAATGATTAAAGGTCTAGAAAACATGACCTATGAGGAAAGACTGAACTAATTGGGTCTCTTTAGTTTGGAAAAGAGAAGGCTGAGAGGGGACATGATAGCAGCTTTCAAGTACCTAAAAGGGTGCTACAAGAAGGAGGGAGGAAACTTATTTTCTTTAATGTTTGAGGATAGGACAAGAAGCAAGAGGTTTAAATTGCAGCAAGGGAGGTTTAGGTTGGACATTAGGAAAAACTTCCTGTCAGGAAGCACTGGAATAAATTGCTTAGGGAGGTTGTGGAATCTCCATCATTGGAGACATTCATGAGCAGGTTAGATAAACATCTATCAGAGATGATCTAGATCAGGGGTGGCCAACCTGTGGCTCTTGAGCCACATGCGGCTCTTTGCTCACAGAAAGGCGTTATGGCTTGTTTGGCACCACATGCCCACTTTGTGCACGCGCCCCAGTTCCTGGAGGGAGAAGTGCATGGCTGTGGTGGTGGCAGCTCTGGTGAGACCCAGGCATTGGGTTAGAATGGGAGGGGCTTGGGGGTGCCTGGCTCTGGGGGAGGGGAAGGGTACTGGGTTGGGGGAGGCTGGGGGTGCCTGGCTCTGGGGGAGAGATGTGTGGCTCTTTGCACTACTATCCACAGCTCTTTTGGCTCTTCGTGTCTAACTGGTTGGCCACCCTGATCTAGATGGTGCTTGGTCCTGCCAGGAGGGCAGGGGACTGGATTGATGACCTCTCAAGGTCCCTTCCAGTTCTGTTGTTCTATGATTCTGTTCCCTGTTGTATAACCGTCGTACACACTGCAACAAAAATCAGCATGCTTAGGCCATGTCTCCACTTGCTGCACTCAAGGTCGATCTTCTGGTGTTTGATGAATGTGCTTGCCTAGAAAGTGCTGAGTGTAACTGCTGGCCATTACACTGGCTATGGCCTCTGGAGGGAAGGAAAAGCCCAGACACTGGCTAGTTAAACAGTCTGGCTTGCTGGGGTTGCTCACTGTGTAAGCAGGGAATCTGTGCAGCACAGAAGTACCCAGGTCTTGAGGGAGAGAGATACAGAGAGAGAAAGATGGGTCTCCACCCAAGAGAAGTGACCACAGAGGAGTCGGAAACTTTGAGTCTTGAGTGGGTGCTAAACACTGACACCTGGCACTAGTATCAGTCCTTTCTCCTCTCTCAATAGGATTTCTCTCCAAAACTCTCACTACCTCCTTATAACACCACATCACTCACTGCCTATCAGCATGTCTTACACCTTTTTTCAGAAATGAATCCTCTCCCAGAACTTTTATTTTTTCATTTCTTTCTTGTTTCTCTGAGTTTGACCATATAGCAGGTGGCTGGTATGATATTGCACAATGTGTTACACCTTGAAAACATTTTTCTCCCTTCCACTCCCTTCACGTATTTTATTTGTACATTACACAGTTCATTATCAGCTTTGTTTCCCTACGGAGGATATAGTGCCATTAAGTTTGGTGCTGAGCAGATCACCTCAGGCAGCTGAGTATTCCCATAGGAGGAATCTTTTGCTGCAGAATCTGTGAAGTTCCCAGTGTTTCTTGAGTAGAAAGAGTCAGGTTTTTGACTGGAACACCTGGTTGAAAAGTGACTCTGGAGGCTCCAATCACCATCACTCCTGGGCTGCTAAAAGTCCTGTCAGTGATGCACTGGTGCGGAAACCATGGCCAGTGGGAGCTTCAGATGCTATGCCTGCTGATGAGGGCAGCATACAGAACTTCCTGGCTGCTCCTGCACCTAGGCAGAGCTTGTCCCTTCCATAGGATGGTTTGAGATGGCCACTCCAGGTCCCGTGCTTTGGAGGCCCCCCCCAGTGGCCACCACAACCACTCTAATACAGGTCCCAGGGGAGCCCAAAGGATCAATTCCTCTCACACCCCAGCCCAGTAAAAATGAGCAAGTGAGCCAGAGTGGGGGAGACCAAGGGAGGGGGAGATGGAGTAATCACCTGGGAACCCCATACAGGGTGGCAGCAGGGGTTGCCCCCCCCCCTCACTACAGCAGTGGGATCCAGAGCAACCCAGGAATCTTCTGTACTCCGCCCCACCACCCTTTCGTAGCCTTTTATGCTAGTACACTGCAGTAGCAGGAAGCAGAGCCTCCCACCCCACCCTAGGGTGCACCACTTCCTGCCGCTGTGGTGAAGAAGAGCACTGTGGGCTGGGAGAGGGCAGTGGGATGAAGCAGAGCAGGCTGCCAGGCCACTCTGGCTCCTGCTGCCATGGTGAGTGCAATGGAGGAGACCCTTGCTGCCACCCCATGCCAGGCCCCTCAGTAATCCCCCAATTTGCGTTGCTCAGGAGAGGGGATTTCAGCAAGGGAATGGGGCAGAGCTGGGGTAAGGGGTGGAGTGAGGGTGAGGTGAAGCAGAGGTGGGGCAGGGGCAGGACCTGCAGTAGGAGGGTGCTGTGGGCCCCATGCCTAGGATACGGGGGAGGAGGGGTTGCCCCAGGTCTTGCACCTCCTTTGGGATGACCCTGCATCTCGGCGCCACATAGGTCAGCTGTTTCCAGGAGCTGCCTGAGGTAAGCGCTGCCCAGAGCCCATACCCCAAATCCTTCCTGCACCCAAACTCCATCCCAGAGTTTACACCCCACACCCGCTTCTTCACTTCACACCTCTTGGACCCAGCCTGGAGCCCCCTCTTATCCTCCATGCCCCTCATCCCTGAGCTCAGACCCCCAGCTGAAGCCCTCACTCCCCACCGTACACCCTAACACCCTGTCCCGTCCTGGAGGCCCCTCCCACACACCAAACCCTTAATCTCTGGTCCAACCCTGGAGCTGCAGCCCAGCCTGAGCCCTCACCCCATCCCACACCTCAATCCCCTGCCGCAGCCCAGAGCCCCTTCCTGCACACCAAACGCCTCATTCCAAGTCCCACCCCAGAGCCTGCCCCCTCAGCAGAAGCGCTCAACTCCTCTCACAGCCCAGCCCAGTAAGAATGAGTGAGTGAGCCAGAGTCGGGGGAGATGGAGTGAGCAGAGGGTAGCGCCTGAGAGAAAAAAAAGGAGCAGAGTAGGGTGGGGACAAAGGTGTTTGGTTTTCTGCAATCAGAAGGTTAACAACGCTAGGAGAAAGGTACAGCTAGATGACCATCTAATATGTAACTATGTAAATAAGGTCTGTTACATAAGAAGACCAGAAAAATCTATTTATTTTATAACCAGTAGTTCTTCTAGTCAAATTACTGTAAATGGAAGATGTTGGTTGGTGCTCACTGATGATGACTGGTGGCCTTGGAGACCAAAGTCTTTTACTTATCTTCAGACCCAGGGTAGTCTGGTTGTAAAAACACACAGTAAGAAATGACATCCAATCAGTGTGATTTTTAACTCTGCACCTCTCGAAATACAGGCATAAGAATGGCCATACTGGGTTGGACCAAAAAATCCACCTACCCCAGTATCCTGTTTTCCGACAATGGCCAGTACCAGGTACCCCAGAGGGAATGAACAGAACCGGTCATCAGCAAGTGATCCATCACCTGGCGCCCATTCCTAGTATCTGGAAAATTTTGCTACTCCCAACCCCTCAGGCTGATTCTCAGTGGAATCAAAAACCCAGATCCAGATGCTCCCAAAAACATGAAGGAGCTCAAAGCCCCCCAGTGTGATCCAGACTTTGTGGCTCAGTTACATCTCTATAAAGAGCTGAACCAAACCTTTTGAATGTTGTGGAAGCTTGTATCCATAACCAAATCTTCCCCTGTCCATTATTTCATGCAGCTACTGGGATGCACTGCTGACATTTTAACAACAGCTGGCTCAAAAAATGTAACATTTCATTTGATGACATGGTTGAAATTCCTTGTGTAGCATTCCCCCTCCACACCTTCCAAAAATCCAACCGTTTCATATTCTGCCTCCTAAAAAAGAATTCCACTAATTCTATATCCTTTTGCAAATTTGTGGGACACAGATCTGTCTGTAGAACAGGTTCCTTCCATGTATGGCTCTGGAATAGAGAGAAGGGATCTTCAAGCCCCTATAGCTTTTTGCTATGGACTATGGAAACTAGGTCAGCAGCATTTTTTTCTTTCAGTTTTAAGGCTTGGCTTGACTAGATTTTCCACCAGGGTAACTTCATTGGTAAAGCTATAGCAAAGCACCTCCTCTCTAGTGTAAACATGCTACACTGGTTTCAGACCAATATTACACTAACACAGCACATCTGATGTGGTACACTGAGGCAGCTACTTCACTGTCACACACCATTGCAACAAATCCCAAAACCAGCAGGTGTCTTCCATTTGATTTCATAGGCTTATGTTATACAGACTGTCTTTGACAGGCCTAGAGACATGGTTTTTAAAAAATGAAAGTCTTTGCAGGCCCCAAAGACTGACTTTCTTAACACGGGACGTATAAATGCCCATCGGTTTCAAGAGCATAAAGCTAGCATTTCTGTCAGTCAAATCTGTATCTGTCATAAGCAATAGCAACAGAGAAGCCCAACAAGTTGATCTTTCTAGCTTTAAAAGAAACAGCTTGTGTGCTGAATTGGTCTCTACTTTTCCTTTGAAGTCAATCCAATAAACCCTTCCCATGTATGTACTCCCAGAGCTTGTGAGATTTTCTTTCCCTTTTAAGGCCTCCCGCCCCCACCCTCAAAGTTTTGGATGGAAGTTTCTATTCCTATGCTTTACCTCACTGACAAAATAGTATCCAAAACCTTCAGCCCAACCCTCAGGCCAGGCTTTGGTGCAAGCAACTGCCCTTATAGCATATATGTTCTGGGGAGCAATTTGACTTTCTCAGTGGTGATGTTGCCTAGTCAGAGCAGAGCAGAATAAATCCTAGTGATCCAGAGTATGGCAACCACGCCTCATCAGTCTTAGTACTATTAAAAGTGCAACAGCATGGCTTTGGACTAGGGCTCTGTCTTGCCGTCCTCATACAAGCAAAACTCGGTTGATTTCAATAAGAGGTTTCCCTGCATCAGGACTGCAGGATGAAACCGTGGAACTTCATCCTATGTAGGGATTAGCACCTCGGAATTCCTTTCCCCTCTCCTAGCTCTTGAGTTGGCTTTTTAAAAGAAAATGCTCAGGTGCTGTAACTGGGGAAGGTTGGCAAACTATAGATGACAAAACCATGCTGCCACGGGCATAGTCTACCCTAGTAGTGTTTTCTCTTTAAAAAGTTCAAACACCACTGGCGTGAATCATAGGAATATGAGCTTGGGTAAGGAGGGGCAATCCTCCCCGATGCTAAAAATTGTGATCCTGTCATTCCTTAAAAGAGCGAAAAGCCTGAACTAAAGCCCACAAAGTCAACGGAAAGACTCCCATTGACTTTACTGAACTTTGGGTCAGGCTGTAGACCACCAATATTTACGGAGCATGTTTTCTGCTGCATTTCTGTTTTCCGGCTTACACTTAGCTGGGAGCCTCTTCGGAGCAGTGCCAGCTTCCTCCAATGGCTGCAAATTACAGGCATTATTGGCAGACTGGACTGATTTTACAAGAGCCAAGGGTCCAGTCTTGTAACCTCTCCACACTTGACATCCCATGAACTTATGGGAGACTGCTACACAGAGAAGATTCAGGTGTTGTGGCAGTTTAATATCACAGATCTCCCTGTCTTTATTTCCAGGGAGATGGGGCTTGCTGATCTAACACCTATTTTTCCATCTCTAACTACTCTGATTCAAAAGGGCCGTCACTGGACACATCTGGTGTGGTTCAAGAGAATGAATGAAATATATGAGAAATATATGGCTGATATATTTATAATATAATACATTTTTTCTTCTTGGCAAGGCTTCAGTTAGGTACAAAATATGACTTACTCTGCTTTGTAAAGCACTTTATTATGTATGGATGTCTCACACTGTAAGTGCTAAATAGTAATAGAGAGGTTTCTGGTCCCTTAGGTACAACCGCATCTGCTCTAATCCCACTGACAGAGACCAGAAACTTCAAGATCTCTACCAAGCATTTGTAAATATCAATTACCCAGAGGGGGAAATAAAAAAACAAATTGAAAGAGCCAGACGAATACCCAGAAACCATCTACTTCAAAATAGGCCCAAGAAAACCAACAATAGAACACCACTTGTCATCACCTATAGCCCCCAACTTAAACCCCTCCAACACATTATCAATAACCTACAGCCTATACTGGAACAGGATACTACACTCTGAGATGCTCTGGGGGACAGACCCATAGTATCCTACAGACAACCACCTAACCTCAGGAAGATTCTTACCAACAGCCACAGGACATACCACATTAATACCAACCCTGGAACTTTCCCTTGCAACAAACCCTGTTGCCAACTTTGTCCACATATTTACTCTGGTGACACCATCACTGGACCTAACCATGTCAGTTATATGATCAAGAACACATATTCCTGTTCATCCAGAAATATAATTTATGCCGTCATGTGCCAACAGTGTCCTTCTGCTATGTAAATTGGACAGACTTCTCAGACACTTCGCCAAAGAATTAATGCCCACAAATCAGACATCAGACATCTTCACAAGGAAAAACCAGTTGCTTTTCATTTCAGCCTACCTGGACATAGTCTTAACGACCTTACTACATGCATCTTACTTCAAAGAGACTTTAACACCAGATTACAGAGGGAAACTTCAGAACTTTCTTTCATGCTTTAATTTGACACTTTACGAATGGGCCTTAACAAAGATGCTAATTACCTTAACCATTACAAAGATAGCTTCCCACTTATCACCCCTGATTAGCCATTCATTGACTCAGATAGCTATTCCCTCCCTCCCCCCTGCCCCCCCTCTTCTGTACTAAATCTGATTTGTCAGTTTAATAATGTGTTCACTTTTTTCATTGTATTCCTTTGGTAAATATGGTAATGCCAATTCTCTTCCAGAATATGATCTGAGGAAGTGGTCTCGCCCATGAAAGCTCATCACCTATTAAACCATCTTGTTAGACTGTAAGTGCTAGGCATTCTAAGACTCTAATAATAATTGTGTAACTTTACATTTTTCTGCATTGCATTCATGCCTCATTTCTGTGCTTGTTAGTTGCAGATAGGCTGGAGGTTATTCTGGGGACCTGTAGAAAATAAGCGTACTTAATTTTATAATTTTTAGGAACTTCAGGACTTACTGGGCCAGATCTTTAGCAAGTATAAATTGGCATCATTCTGTTAACTTCAACTCCAGCTGTGGATGTGCACCCTAATAATGGTTCAGGTCGTCTTCTTCCTTTATTTCTCACCAGTGACAGATGGAAAGAGTAATTCTTTTTGAAGCATATGCTCCCTGCTCACTTATTCCAATGAGATAACTGGCTTTGACTGCTTTACTGCCTGAAGTATATTTTCCTATCGTACCTTGTGTTTTTCTCTGGCCATTTATTGACACAGAGTAATATAACATGAAAGCAGTATGGTTGGGCTTTGACTGAAAAAATCAGATACATAGCTATTTGGGGATTAAAAGCAATCTCTTGGCCGGGATTATACATCTTTAAATTGTGATAATATCAATAAGCAAATGGGTTTGTAATTTAAATGGGAGTAAGTGGGGGGAGCTTTAGACATTCTTTTTCCATGTTTGATAGAAAGATTACAGTGGATGCATTTGGTGTGCAGAAGTTTGATAAAGTTATTGAGCATTTTCTTAAGGATAGGAGAACTTGTCTTTCTTGTAAACAGTAATTGCACCAAATGGAGAGAATTATTTTGTTCAACTTTTTTTATTAAAACACTAGTTCCCAGGGTGACAAGCTGGATCATCCTGTTTTCAAAGTCTGATAATGATACACTTCATACTTTGAAGAAGACCATTGTCTAGACAGATACAGCTTTTGAACTGTAGCATTCACTTGATTTTTTTTTTTTTTTTTTACCATTGTTACATATAGGAATTGCTGATCTATATTTGGGGATTTTTCAGCAGTCTTATACTTCCTTGTGCTAAAACAAAGCACAATACTTGTATGAGAACAGGGATTGTCAGAAAATAAAATATAGACCTTTCTCTCCCAGAAAAATCTTTTTTTCCTTGTATAGTGTTTCAGTGGAAGGAATTTCATTCCCAGCTAGCAGGTCATTTCCAGTCTTCATAAATAATCTGGTGGCTATTACATTTTAACTCTTTCATCTTTTGTATCTGGTTGGCATTCGTAGAAGTCTTTACAATTGTTAAAAGGCATAAAATATACACCTTGAAAACAATAATAAGCCCTATGACCACAAACGTATTGAAATGTTACTCTGCAACAAGTTCACTTGATTTGAATCCTAGAGGTCCTTTTTCTTAGTATTATTTCACATAACCCTCTGCCCAGAAGGTAACATGGACATTGTGTCCAATTTATGTTTATTGGTTTGGATTGATTTTACTATTAAAGATAGTTTGTTTGTTTCCAAGGGCTGAACATCAAACATTTACAAGTAACAAAATGGAGCCACATAAAAATATGAAGGGCCAGTCAGTGTCTAGCTCCTGTGGGGAGCAGATAAGGGGGGGGGATGATTCAAAGAACTCTCCATGCTCACATGTAGCCTCTGTGGTCTCCTGAGTGTAACTGATGCGCTCTGTTAGCATGCCCTAGGTCACTAGCCACCTGAAAGGCAGCTGGGAGGGGAAGAGCCATGGCACCATCTCCCTCTTTGTCCAGAAGGGCATTTTTGTATGTCAGGGGAAACCAAGGAAGAGGTGGGGTTTTGGGGTTGGCTGTGCAATGCCTCTGGTAAAGACTAGTGCCTTTGAGGTACAATGTGATTTGAAAACTCTTTGGAATTCTGTCCAATACCCTCTGCCCAGGAGGTAACATGGACATTATGTACAATTTATGTTTATTTGTTTGGATTGATTTTACTATTAAAGATACTTATATACAATGGTTTTCATCTTCAAAGCACTTTATAACAATTAAGATTCATAGCAGCCACATGAGGTACTATAGATGAATAAACATTACTCTTAAATAACAATTTACATGAAAAACACAACTCTGTGGGAAACTGAGGATGGGGGCAGGGGGAGAAGTAAAATCTCTGAGGCCACAAAGGTAATCAGGACTGGTCCACACCTAAAAACCTGGATCAACTTTGTTGCATCCCTTGATTGTGCCATACTGCAATATAGTTAGATAGACCTAATCCCCCATATATGTGGTTAGGTTGATGGAAGAATTCTTCTGTCAACATAACTCTTGCCTCTTGGATATGTGGGACTACCTGCATCAAGTGGAAAGCCCATCCATGCCCACAATTCAAGAAGGATGTTGATCAATTGAGGAGAGTTCAGAGAAGAGCCACAAAAACATCAAAAGATTAGAGAATATGACTTATTGACTCAAGGAGATCAAGTGATTTATTTTAACAAGAAGAAGGTTAAGGAGTGACTTGATTACAGTCTGAAAGTACCTACATGGGGAACAAATATTTAATAATGGACTCTTCAGTCTACCAGAAAAAGGTATAATATGGCTATGGCTAGAACTTGAAGCTAGACAAATTTTTACTGGTAATCAAATGCAAATTTTTAATGGTGAGAGTAATTAAGAATATAAGAATGGCCATACTGGGTCAAACCAAAGGTCCATCTAGCCCAGTATTCTGACAGAGTACGTCTACACAGCAGCATTATTTTGGAAAACTAATGTTATTTCAAAATAACAAAATGCGGGTCTACACAGCAAGCCATTATTTCAAAATAATGTCGAGATGGAGGACTTCTTACTCCAGCTCCTGTAACTCTCTTTCCATGAGGAGTAAGGAAAGTCAAAGGAAGAGTGTTCCTCCTTCAACTTCCTGCTGTGTAGCTAGCACCAAAACCTGAATTAAGCTATTTCGACTTCAGCTACACAATTGACGTAGCTGAAGTTGAGTTTCTTAATTTGACTTTTGCCCTACTGTGTAGACTTATTCCCCAATGACCAATGTCAGGTGCCCCAGAGCAAATGAACAAAATGTAATAATCAAGTGATCTATCACCTGGTTCCCATTCCCAGCTTTTGGCAAACAAGAGGCTAGGGACACCATCCATTCCCATCCTGCCAAATAGCCATTGGTGGACCTATCCCCATGAATTGATCTAGCTCTTTTTTGAACCTCGTTATAGTCTTGGACTTCACAACATACTTTGGCAAGGAGTTCCACAAGTTGACTGTGTTGTGTAAAGAAACACTGCCTTTTGTTCGTTTTAAACCTCACTGGCAATTTTTAATTCAAAATTAGATATTTTTGTAAAAGATATGTTCTAAGAATTATTTGGGGGAAATGCCATGCCTTGTGTTATGAATGAGACCAGACTAATTCTTTCTTCTGGTCTTAGAATCTGACTCTATGATGTGGAAATCATCTACACTACAGTGTTACAAATGCAGTATCATTTGCTGCCATAATATAGACATAATCTTAGTACCAGAGCCAAGAGTAGAAGCCAGGAAAGTCTCAAATCCTGATCCTGTTCTCAGACTACCTTACCACCACCCCTTCCAGAGAAACATGAAAACATATATGCCTGAAAAGATATATTTCAGTGCTGGAAATATCATCCATACCACTAGAGACAACTGTCCATGCAGCAGTAGGTGTTTTTAAAAACAGCCCGTCTTTTAAAAAAAAAAAAAAAAAAAAAAGGAACACAGTATATAAAATTCAGGGGACTAAGGATCTGTGATTCACTATCATTTTTACCAGTAGTTCTTCAATACTATTAGAGCTGAGTGAATAATTCATAGCGAATAACAGACAATAAATTTAGCTTCTTATTGTTTGTGCATTGTCCGTCAGCAGATGATTATTTCTCCAAATGTTTTTCTTGTTTACAATTATTTACTGAATAATTTTGGTCTGTAAATAGATAGTGAGCAGCTCATTACTAAAAATCAACATGAAAAATACTACCTTTGAAATGTCAGTTTGTTCTGATTGGACACATATGTCACATAATAGTCTTTTTGTTCCCTAATGGGATAAAAAGAACTCTGAACAGGTTTACATTGCAAATGTTCACACTTCTGAGTTTAATATTTGCTTTCTATTAATTTGTCATAGACTTATGACCAGAAGGACCATTGTGATTATCTAATCTGACATCCTATATAACAGGTCATAGAACTTCCATGAGTTAATGCCTACTTGAATTAGTACCTGTCTTTTAGAACAATTTCCAATCTTAATGTAAAAATTTCCACTGATGCAGAATCTCCCAGCATATTTGGTAAATTGTTCCAATGATTAATTACCTTCACTATTAAAATTGTGCCCCTTATTCCTAGTTTCACTTTGTCTTGCTTCAGCTTCCAGCCTTTGGATCTTGTTACACTTTTGAGCCCTCTTATTACATTTCTGTTCCCTTGCAGGTACCTACAGACTGTGATCTGGTCACCCCTTAACCTTCTCTTGATTATACTAAATAGATTGAGCTCTGTGAGTCTAGCTTCCCTTATTCCTGAAAATTCAATTTCTGGGAACATTTCTCACTCTAATATTCATATAAAGTGGAAATAAATACAGTCCGAGTTAATTCAATATTTTTAATTTAAGTGAATATTCATAGACATATTTTGAGGTCTCTGACCAGCACTAATGTTCATTCACATTTGCACATGAACATTTTCAGAATTTCAGTCATGGTATCTGAAAAGGAAGCTAAGGGGAGAAAACCATCATGTCAAAGGGAGGCCCAAAAGTAGAAGTCTGGAAATGTCATGGGGAAGGGGAGTTTAAATGTTTGCTTTGGTATTATTTTGAAGTTGGGGGGGTAGATTATTTGGAGAAGGGAAGAGGAAATACATTATGGGCCCTGTATCAACACAACACTTGAGCACCTACGTAATTTTAAGCATATATTTAAGTGCTTTATTGAATCAGGGCTTCAGAGAGTAGTAAATGAAGAAAAAAAGAACTGAGAAATGTGGAGAAAAACTCCAACTGCCTTTTGAGCAACAATTGTTCAAATTAAATATAGATTGTAGAGCTCAAGCTATGTATTTTAGAAAATCTGTTTTAAAAAAGTAATATATTACTTTAAATGTAAGGAAAATGCCCACATTTTCATATGAACATACTTGAAGTATTTTATCATTTGTGGACACTAGTATGTGACTGCTACAGGAGTGTGCATCCATGTATATTACCTCTGACCACCAAACAGATGTCATGATCAATAGCATTTTGCCCACAAATACAATTTGTATAAATGAAGGTGCACAGGGAAAAGGCTGATCTCTTCATCACAGTTTCATCACTATGACTTTGTCTGATTGATGTTTTATAGAACTATATTTAGCACATTAATTGGTATTGGTTTGTATGGAAATTTCAGATGTCATTTGCTGACAGCAATTCTTTAAAATAAATCCCAAGGTTTCTTCACATTCTCACACCTCCAAAGCATCCTAATTATGGACTATCAATTTGCATTAAAAAGGACATTGCCAAATAGTTTCAACCCCAAATGTAGATTTTATTTATTTTAAATTGTTTTTCAAAACCTAATATTAATAGAAATACTGTCATGAGTTTTAAAAATGTTGGTGAAACATATGCAATCTAATTTTTATATTTTCTCTCTCCTCTCCCCATTCTGCAAGCACAATATTTGCAAACCAAACATTGCAACATTGTATCAATGCATGGAAATTTGAAAATAAGCCTAACCAGGAAACAACTCCAAACCGGATTAGTCTAATCTATTTTCATTGTCCCACTGAGTGAAATGCAAAAAGTAGCCAGACAGTTTTTAAAATCTAAATTACTCTTCACCTTTTATGCTGTTTCAGGTTTAATAATCTAAACCACAATTAGTATACACAGCTGAGGAAATTTGAGAGGAATTTGTTTATCCTTACAAACCATCTTTAAAAAGTCTCAGAGGAGTAGCTGTGTTAGTCTGTAATTTTAAAAAACAAGTAGTCCCGTGGTGCCTTAGAGACTAACAAAAATATATAGGATCATAAGCTTTTATGGGTCTTACCCATGAAAGCTCACGAACCATCTTTAGGCTACATGCATGCAACAAGAGTGAAAAAAGTCCTCTCAGACACTGAAGATACCTTTATTTTCTCTGGCTCTCTCAGGATACATTTTGACCCATAGAAAAAAAAATGTGTGGATTTAGATACAGTAACAGAGTTTTTGGTTGGTTTTGATTACATCTATTTTGGAAGATGCTGTTTCTTAGATGCAAGTCTCCTCAAACTCACTGTATGGAGATGAAGATAAAGAGGTTTTAGACTCTCCATCACTGTTGCATTCCCTTCTTAGATCAGGACTGGAAGCATCTGTAGCCTCCGTAGCAGATATTGCTTCTTTAGTGTTAGACCCTAATGAGTGACAGTCCAGCAAACTCTGAAGGTGTTTAATGTAATTTATTGCAGCTCTTAGGGTCTCCACTTTGCTGAGGCGTTTGTCTGCAAACTCCTTGGGAAGATGTTCTTGGAGGCGTGCATACCCCTCATTCACACAACGCACTCTTTGCCTCTCTCTCTCGTTTCTCTTTCGAATGAAGGCAGGCTCAAAAGAATAGTCGTAGACTCCTACATAGCCAGAGAAAGGTATGTAGGAAAATCTACCCGAATAACTACAGTAGGGTTGGTCCCAATAAGTTGGACTGAAATGGAAGGGAACACCAAAGGGCTCTCTCAGTGATAACCCAGGAGGATTCACATGGTTATTACCCATGGACATAGCTCCCGAGAATAACATCCCATTCAATAGTCCATCATTCCTATTGCTGTCCATTGTTGACCAGTGCAATTTTAGTCTCAGATTTGGCTTCCTGATCTTGCTTTAATCCATGCATGGAGCAAACATTTGTACGGGGTCCTCTGCCCCACAGTCTGCTCCGTTCTTGTGGGTGAAATCTACGTCCAGATTTAAAGGCAAAAGTAACAATTCACGAAGTCCGCCATATGACTGAAAATCAGCTCTGCTCCTCAACCTTTTATAGAGGCAGGATGCCATCTAATTTATAGAGCAGCTTTTAGGACCATCACTCCACACTTTAAATCCACCCAGCATTTCCTCTGATCTTTATCTTTCAAAAGATAATAAGAGGGTTCCTATATTCCTTTTCTTCTAGCTTGAAAGTGTCCATAGAGTTAACACCAAACATAAACAATCTTCCAGTCTCTAAACACTTTTCTTGTATTGTACTCCACCGTATCTTTTGATATAGTTGTCTCCAAAAGATGGGTATTTTCCAAAGTTTACAGAGATCTTCAAAGTTTCGGCAGAACCCCTCCCTCCTAGGAACCAAAGATCTCTTGTCAGCTGGAAAACTAGCCAAAGGCTTTTCACACTGAAATCCAAAACGCATCTGCAGCCTTTGTTGTTCCTGCTGTTCCAATCTTACTGAAACAGTTCTCCCAGCAGTATGCAAAACTTATATGGTATCTCTCTAGCTTTCTAGGGAGACTGAGATATCATCAAAGGAAAGAGTGCTCTCTTGTGGTAGCAGATCGTCTCACATTAAGATTAAATACAACTCCAAGAAAAGAAATCTGTGTTTTCTTCAGCAGAAAGGAAATTTTTTCCAGCAAGTTCTGTGGAGAACGAGGTTCCAAAATTATATATATATATATATATATATATATATATATATATAAAAATTATTCATGATTTTTGTTCATTTTTCATTGAAATTCTTGTCTGGTGGAAAATGGCCTGATCATCTCTGGTGAGGACTACCTGCTTTAACCAAAAAACAAAACCCACCTTAAATAATCCCCTCCCCCCTTGCGGGCATGCTGTGGTTGTAAGATGTTGGGCTAGATTCTGGCCCATGAAATCAGTGAGAGTTAGGTTCCTAAGCTCCTTTGAGGATCTGGGCCTAAATGAGTGAACAAAATTTGCATGCCAAGAAATATGCATGTGCCTGGTGCAGAATCAGAAGCTGGCAATACCGGCCATCCTCACTAAGCCCAAGATACATTCCAAAAAAATTGGACGTATAGTGAAACAACTTAAAGCAGGGACATTTTTTTTCCCCACAGCTGACTTCCATTTGCACAAATTTGGGGGAAAGAGGGGGTTGTACAATTTAGGAGCGAGGAATGGGAGGACTTATAACGCATCAGTTCCTACAAGCATCAACGACTTTAGTGCGGAACGGATGTATACTGGGATGACTTGTAGTGGGGATGCCCTGTAGTGACATCAGTATTCCCTTTTTTAAAACAAAAGGAAAAACTATGTAGCACTTTAAAGACTAACAAGATGGTTTAATAGGTGATGAGCTTTCGTGGAAGTGGGTCTGGCCCACGAAAGCTCATCACCTATTAAACCATCTTGTTAGTCTTTAAAGTGCTACATAGTTTTTCTTTTTGTTTTAGCAAGATCAGACTAACACGGCTACCTCCCTTTTTTAAAAGTATGCTTTGCTTTCTGTATGGGGTTATTTTGCAATCCTAAAAAAAAAAAAAATGCCACAAAAGTGACCTTAAAAAAAATTAGAGTATTCTTGACTTGGGGATCACTGCAAACAGTCCTGAGGCAGTGGTAGAATCAGCCCCAAGAAGCCTCGGAAATTTGGAAAAAACAAAGATGGTATATAGCCACTCCTCCACCTCTGGGGTCCTATACTGAGCACAGCTCAACCAGCACAGAGGATTGGGGCCATAGTATTTTGTACCATTACTATACAAAATAAGAACGGCCATACTAGGTCAGACCAAAGGTTCCAATCTAACTCAATATCCCGATACTGCCCACTGCCAGGTGCTTCAGAGGGAATGAACAGAACAGGTAATTATCAAGGGATCCATTAGCAGTCTCCTGTGTGGTTGGGCAGCCACCTAGAAGAGATTCAGGTGCCGCCCATCCGATTAGCAGAGCACTGACAGCCAGCAGCATATGTTTCTACTGGTGGTGTACATCCACACATGTCTTGGTGTGCACAACAACATTTATTCCACACATGGATGAAAAAAAATTGAGGGAACACTGACCATTAGAATTTGATACTTTTTGTACAGGGTGAAACCATTTTATATCAAGACTGGATGTCTTTCTAAAAGATAAGCTAAAGTTCAGACAAAAGTTATGGGCTTGCTGCATTAATTGGGGAACATTCTATTGTTAATGTTTATGAAGGAGCTCAGGGTATGTCTACACTACAGAGTTTTGTTGGAAAAACAGCCATTTTTCTGACAAAACCTGAGTCACGTCCACACTGCAATCACATTCTTCTGAAAGTAAATTGAAAGAACAGATGGGCTACAAGGAAGAAGCCTTTTTCAGAAAGAGCTCTTTTGGAAAAAGGCATGGGTGGACAGGGAAGAGGGAGTTCTTTCAAAAGAAGAGGAAAGAGGAAAAAGCACAGGTGCCCTGGTAGCCACTCTGTCCATAGTAATCACAGCTTAAATGTGAAAGAGCATCCATTCAGTGTGGACACTATCTTTCAAAAAAGCAGATCGATTTTTTGATGCACTTTTGTGTGTGGATGCTCTCTTTTGGAAGAAGTTTTTTCAGAAGATCTCTTCCAAAAAAAGGTTCTTCCGAAAGAAGCCTTCAGTCTAGACATAGCCTCAGACTAGATCAGTGTTTCTTAAACTTTTTAACCCTAAGTTGAGCAAAAAAACCCAAAACCCTGCCATTTTGAACTCTGTTGTTCTCCATGGCACACCTCTGACTGCCTCGTGGCACACCAGTGTTCCCTGGAACACAGTTTAAGAAACACTGGACTAGATGATCATATTGGTCCTTTCTGTCCTTAACATCTGTGAAAACACAGAACTTTCACCATAACTTTAAGTACAGCTTTTGCTCTCAGCAAACCCTACCATATCCATGATTTTATTATTTGGTTTTATTTAACAAATGAAAATTGTAGGTTTTTTTTAAAGAAAAACACCCTCACCCTGCAGTTTTTGCAATTCTAACACTCCAGCATTGTGCTAGATTAGGAACTAAGATTCTCTGGCAACAAATGGGATGCTGACCAGGTCTGTTGTTGTTGTCCAACTTAAAAAGCAAACAGCAATTTTAAATGGAAATAAATTAGATTTGTATAATTCTTCCATTTAAAAATTGTCTAATGTGTCATTAGCAACACAGTACTGGCACTTATTTTTTAAACTATGTGATTTTTAAACAGTGTACCTGTGCCCAGAAAAATTCCCTGCGGCTATTTAAAATCCTGGATGATCTTTGTGTTCTCTAAAACAATTTCTACTGTCTAGCCATGTTCAAAAGGAAGAATTATATTTCAGTTGTGAAACCCTAATGCTGTTCTTTACCATGAGGCTTTTATTTCAATGTTTACTGTAAACACCATTCACTTGCAGTTCTCAGAGCACTTACATCCCTTCTGTGTTAAAGGAATACACGATTTACCTAAAGTAAATCCATTTTCTTATTTCTTTAAAAATACAAAATATTCATAGAACATAAATACTAATTTGAATGATCAGAAAACCCAGGTGCATAGCGCAGTCTACACTGGCACTGAACAATTTGCTTCAACAACATGAGAAAAATGAAAATATGTTGCTAATTTTTGTTGTTTGAGTTATCATATTGACCAGTTAATGGGATTCTTTCAGGCTGAAATTTGTCTCTTGAAGAGAACTAAAAGGAAGTCTGTGCACCAATGAAGTCCCAGTGAAGATCTCTGGTGAGAGCTTTAGTAGGATTGAAGTGATGGATATTTTGTGTACTGGCTCTCTGTGCAGGCTAGATCCTGTTTATCTTACCTTCACAAACAGTCCATCACACTAGATCCTTTGATCTCTTCACACAATCCACTCCAACCCAGATAGAATGTTAGTATCTGCTTCTGTTCGTGTTGTTCTAAATCAGGAGCAGCCAGTCAATGGATGCAAAAATTACTATTAAAGGAGAATCAGGGTCTTAGTTTTTCACTGATTTACTGTTAAGTCAAGACTCTTCAGACCACTGAAGCAGGAACTCAAGAATTTATGGATTCCTTCTTAATCAGCTTCTATTTAAATCCCATCTTAAAAAATAGTAATTGGGATAGTTCATACATTCTCCATTTTCCATTATGTTAAAATTTGTTTTCTTCATTCACATCTTACACATTCATGTGTTTATTCTTAATTATCTACTTGAAATGACTAGAAAATGTTTCCCACATAAATGAAAATAAAATTTAAATAATTATTCCCTCTGGATGCTGTTTAGTCATGGTTTTGATTGCACATCTCACACTATGAATTGTACATTCAAAACAATGTAATTTTGACAGTGTAATAACAAAAACAAAATCTCAATAGCAAATATTTTTACTTAGCTTTTCATCTTGCAATTGGTGACACTCACACTAACTGGAATCATGTACATTACTTGTATTGTGTGAAGCTTTGAAGCCAATGGCATATTTTCAGCAACAGTTTTCCAGTGACAAGTATTCCCTGTGGAGCTTGTCTGAAATTAAGCTCAGATTGATTAAAATGCTCTGGCAGAAGTACAAGAACCAGCTGGATGCATGCACAAGCACACCTGTTTCATAAGTGGTAATGTCAAAATGATTTTGTAAGTAAAACTAACATCCAGAAAGTAGAAAAAGTGGTAAAGGAAACTATCTGTTGTATGGTTTATGCCTTTGTTATGCTTTTTGGGTTGAATTTCTCATTGTAATTTACGTTAAAACAAAGTTTATATATTGCCAACTTCTTGTGTTAACAGCATACTGCAATAGAATAATAATAATAAAAATATTTTGCATTTATAGAGCAACTATGGAATCCAAAACATGCTACAGCTCAGAACATTTATGATTTTGTACAATTGTATGATTGTTGTCTCCTCTTCAGAATGTGGCATCTGTCCCAGTTTGACAGCCAAAAATAAGAACTGGATTTAATCTAAATTCTTTTATCATATCCATTAGCGTGGTATCTGTGTGCTGAGTAATGAATGATACATCAAACAGGGGAAAAATCCATTTTTTTGTGTTAGAAAACTGGGCTTAAACCTGGGGGGTAAGTTCAGAGCTCTCACCCTGTTTCTTGGCATTTCTGAACAAAGGGCAGATTTACAACAGCTGTAGATCTTAAATAGGCATGAGAAGTGTATATGGACCCTGCAGAAATTTCCATTAATAAGTATTAAAATGCCATGCTCAATACACCTCTTTCTCCCTGAGACTGGAAGAGTCATCCCTTCATGATGTCTCCAGTAGCTACTGGTAACCTGAAGATGAGAGCTTTGCTACTGCTCCTAATTGGATGGTATGTCAGACATTAGGCTTATGGAGGATACAGGTAAGTTGCCATAGTAATACATTTACAGATAATAAATACTCTCAGCATAGAAGTAATGTCTTGCCTTTTAGAAGAAATGTTTTTTAAAAGCTGTATCCATTGTTCATGGGTTATTAGAACATTCTTCTTCCTAGAACAGCACATCAGACATTCAGCACACATCTCTCTGCAGACATAAGTGAATTTCTCAGGCAACTGCGATTAATATATTATCACTGACCTACCCTAGACATTGCTATATGATTTAAACTGGTCTTTAGATATCAGTTTTCTAAAGGGATAAAGTTATATGACAATAATACAAGGCAGAGAACAGAATGGCTCAAGGACTATGTTGTGAGTTAAAGATCCTCTCATTTCTGTTACTGGTCCCAGTATAGCTCAGGCTGATAGCAATCAAATGATAACAATTTATGGTCATGGTTTAATGGACTATGTGAAACAAGGTAATGGTTTTAGTGACACAAACACCTCTCCAGTAGGAACTGGACTTATGCCACTACCATAACTGGCATTAATTCTGCAAAACTTGGTCTAGCTGTATGATAGGGTCCAGGACTAGTATAACAGATAATGCTGCAGTGCAATTGAGACTGCGGCACTCTATATCTCAGGGGAGTGCCTTATAACCCCCATATTTATAATTTGTATATAATGGTGAAATTTCATATAGAGCATGCTATGTAAGGTCTCACAGGAAAAGTTATGATGTGCTAAAAGCCATCGCTCTAAACATGTATATCATTAGTGAATATAGTTATGAGACTGTGTTTTATGGTTGTCAGTAAAATATGCTGCGAGTTGAGGACATGACCAGATATTAGCTCTCCAAAGACAAGGGAGGTAAACAATGCCCACATGGGTGTAAGACAGTGTTCCCTGTAAGCTGGGAGCTTGTGCAACCACTCAGGACAGATTCAAATGCTGCCCAGTTGGTTAGCAGAGTGCCAACAGTTAGGTTTTTTGTTTCTACTGATGGTGCACATTCGCACATGCCTTGGTGCACATAAACATTTATTTCTCACGTTAATGGAAAAAATCCAAACATGGATGGAAAAGATTAGAGGGAACACTGGTGTCAGACAACCATGAACACCCATCATCCAGAAAGGGTGTTACAATTCAATGGCCTGCTTGCACACAAGGCCACAACAGGGGAATTGCTCAACCATACCTGGTGGCCCTGGAAAGCCCAATGAACATGCCTGAACTTGTATTATTCAAGCACATGGGCTGAGGATATAAAATGGGGACAGAGGCCACGTGGTTCATCCTGTCTCTTTCCCTACCTATGCTGAAGGCAATGAGAGCTGGAGCTAAGGAAATTAGACTCCAAGCTAACAGGAAGAACCTGCATGCAAAAGATTGGACCCAACCTGCAGTATCCAGTGAGGAGAGGAAAATTGCTTTCACCAGATATTGCCTAGTTTAATAAGATTGAGAATTTAGACTCTATGCTTATCTTTTATTTTCCTTTGGTAACTACTCTGACTGTATGTCTATCACTTATAACCATTTAAAACGTAGCTCTTGTAATCAATAAACTTGTTCAAATGTTTATCCTTACCAGTGAGTTTGACTGGAGTGCTTGGTAAATGTCCTTAGATTACAAAGGCTGGTGTATGTCCACTTTCCATTGATGAAGTGGTTGTAGTAGGGTTACCAAAGTAGTAGGTCAGGATTTATTGTTGTGGTCCTGACAGGTCTCCCGCTCCATCAGTGTTGATAATCAGAAGGCTGCATGGGTATGTACTCAGTCACATGTGCCATGTTGACTTGTGCAATTAGTCACCCCAGCAGCCTCCTGGAGAGTCCCTAAAGACCATAAATCAGATAAGGATTGAAGGTGCCTAGCCATGTTTATTGTTAAGTACAGTAATAGTTGTCAGTAGATTCTACTGAACCACTATGCATGTGTACCCCATAACAATGCACTCAGCTCAATCAGTGGGAGACGTCACTGCCCCACGGCTGGACAAAGACTGTCCCTTCAAGACACCATTTTATATACAGGTACAAACAAGTTACACATCACTCCTGATGTGCCAGGTTGCCACCCTCTAACGCTACTTAGATACCACCCATCACCCTGCACCTCATGGCTTAATTAGAACATCTCTATCCATCAGGCTGTCCGTTTAGACCCTTTCCTGAACCTGGGTCAGTATCTGTTTTGAGTGTGGGTACCAAGGTCTTTTTTAACGAGCTGGTATTACCATCCTTTTGGAATGTGCTTTCAACTTATGACCCATACCAATTGCTGTTTCACACCTGGGCCTATTACAAATTAGTGTTTGACACTCTCAGCCCTGTTTGCGTCAAGTTCTGTGAGCAGGGGCCTGCATCTCGCTCACAGTTTAGCTTTGCTTTATATTAGCCAAGTTTTGTCGTCAAACCAGGCCTGTGCTACATGGGCTTTATGTTTCTTACTACAGTGGTGAGTAAATTCATAAACTTGCATTGCTTCAGAGGGTCTTGAGCAGTGCAAGGTGGCATATTTCTGAGATAAAAGGCTGGGTACTGGAGGGTTTAGGCCGGTGCCTTTCTTTGTGTGATTTGTGAGTGGCTCTGGGAGTATTCATGCAATCTATCTGGGTGTGGGACTCCACATCTGGTTTTATCAAGTGGTAACACACCTGGAGGTGCTTGTCACCAGTAAGGCATTGCAAGAGGCAACCTCAGATCAGTGAGTTAAGAGGGCACAGTGGTCTCACAGTACAAGGTTGTATCCTGGGAATCCCATCAGAGAGACATATTCCAAAGCTGTGAGGAGGATCGAGAGGACAGAAATCTGTGAATCTGCCTAGCATTTTCTATGTACAGGAAAGAGCAATGTAGAAAGAAGCTCTTCGGAGCTCCATTTGAAACTGACATTACTTGCTTTATCAGAACACTTGCATGTTAATTGTGTAGCTGAATTTCTGCTGAAAAAGATACATTACATAGTATATATTAGCTAATTAATTAATTAATCAAGCATAGAATCCCAAAGCACTTATTGCCAGCTTTTTCTGTCCCTGCAAAGTTATTATACTGGCCTGCTGTCTGCATAGCACTACAGATATACTCAACTCAACTGTAAGAGTTTGCTATTCAGTAAAGAATGGCAGTCCCTGGAAAATGTAGAAAAATTGAATGATGTCATTCCCTCATGCATGAATAATCCCTCAGCACCATATCCTCTATTAAAAAGAACTAATGGGTTTGCAATGAATGACTCCTCCAAATCATGATGGCATTTCAGACTTACCCAAGTATGATTTTTTAAGATCAAAAGGTGGGAATGAAGACAGCAAAACACCATCAAGCCTCTTCCTGCAGAGACATCCAAACATTTAATTTGAACATTTAATGATGCCTCATTTAAGTGTCATGCTTGATCAGATTACAGATGTGCATAGCTGCTAACAGTTAACCAAAGTACCTGAGAAGCTTGTGAATTGGTTTGAACAGGCTGTGAGATTTATATACGAGTCATAGGTGATTGTGAGCTATAAGGCTATTCACATACATTAAGAGACTCTGATGCAGGGGTCAGCAATTAGAACAAGTAGTCAACAAAGAGCTGTATAAATTGCTCATTTGCATGACTGAAAATATACAGCTTAATATTATTGATAATTGACATGATGATTAATAATAGCTTAAATGAAACATACTCACAGATTTTATTTAATGGGACTTCTGCTGCTGCATCTTTTCACACATTTCTTTGAAGTTT
Source organism: Pelochelys cantorii (assembly GCA_032595735.1). NCBI lineage: Eukaryota > Metazoa > Chordata > Testudines > Trionychidae > Pelochelys > Pelochelys cantorii. The sequence goes on along the minus strand of CM064326.1, from coordinate 251,322,826 downwards.
ACACATCATAACGTCAAATTTGGGTTCATGCACACATTCAAGCTACATGAGTAATTACACATTTTTTAAATTTTTAATTTTTCAGTTTAATTTAAAAAGTTGCATGCATTTTCGGACTGACAAGAGCCATATTTGGCTCAAGAGCCATAGGTTGCAGATACCTGCTTTGATGCATGGATAGTCTTAGTCAGCTATCCGTATTGAAGAATACTATGTTTCAAAAGTATAACTAGGAAAACATTGACCTATGATAGCAGAACTATGACGTATAACCCCCTGGTGAGTACAATCAAACTTTAGGAGGCTATTTGGATAGCTGGCTGTTGTATTTGTGCTAGTTTTTTTTAATTATATAGGGAAAGTGGCATTGCTCAGTTAATTTTTGTTTTTCTTCATTTAAATCATTGCTCTGGGGATGAGTGGTTCAGTACGTAGGCTGCCCTAGGGACAGAGGATTACCCCAGTCCTCTCTCACTGCAGCAGCTTGGGACCAGGTGAAAAGTGCCTCACCATGGCCGCTGCAGCTCCAGGGGGCACAGCTGAGGGACAGGTGCATGTCCCCTGGCTGGGGCAGATCTAAGTTCATCTGCCCCCTGTGCTCCTTAGCCAGAGTGAGGAATGCAGCAAACTGTGGACTTTCCCCTCACTCCCTGACGAAGGGGAATGGCCAGCAATACTCCTGTATGAATCAAGGGGTGGGGGGGAGGAGATTCAGTCCTGTTGCCCTCGCTAAAGGGTGCTTAGGAGATGGTAGGCTCAGGGCTGGGGCAGTCAGCCAGCCAGCTCATTTCACCTGCCTGGTGATTCTGTCTCTTTTCTGTATGGTTTTATTTATGAGAAGCAATCCAATTCTAGGCATATACCATTTTCCTTGCACAACCAAACCCTGACCTTGCTTTAAAGTTATGATAAGAGGAAGATTTATTCTGAATTTGGTGGTCTTTGCTCTTACCGATCAGGTATTCTTGAACAGACAGACAGACAGACAACCTCTCTCAAATACCTATATTAGACTAGAAGACTTACCTGGTATTGCCCAGGACCTTCAGAACAAGGGGCTTGCTCTGTGTGTGTGTCTGTGTGCGTGTGCGTGTGCGCGCGCGCGCGCGCTCAGGACAGATAGTGGATGGTGCTGGGGTTTGGTTTTGGGGGGTTCAGGGCAGGGGATAGGATATAAGAATCATGGCAGGAGGTGGCGAAATGTGTAGGGGGCTCGTGGCTGAGTGGGGGGCTCAGCGCAGGGGGCTAGGAAGTCTGGGGGGCTCACCGGGGCTGCCCGCAGCAGTGAGAACAGTACTGCAGCAGCTACCCCCCAGCTCCTCTTGGGGGAGGGCCATGACTGTGCCTCCCAACTATAATCCTGGCAGGCACTCAGAGGGTGGGGGGCAGGACTGCATAACCCAGGCCAGCCCCAACAGTTCGTCAGGGAATGGGAGGGGATGGGAGCTGCATGGCCTCAGAGACTTGGGATGGCGGGGGCTGCACAGGCTGACAGGTCCTGGGCAGGGGAGTGGGGCAGTACTGGTCAGCCCCAGTGGTGCTCCTGGGGGTGGGCAGATATGTCCGGTCCTGGGGTTCAGGGGCATTTAGGGTTAGTGGGGCCACTTATGTGACCGGTGGCCAACAATATAGAGAGCTCTGGCTCCAGCTGGCCACTTTCTTCCTGGTGTAGCCAGTCCCCTGCAGTCACTCTGCTATATAACTGTCCCCTGTGCTCCCTGCCCTCAGTGGTCATTGTGGAGCATAGCTGTCCCTGCTTTCAGCCCCCTCCCTTTCTGTGTTATGGAAAACAATTGGATTTCAGGCATATCCCAATTATTCTGGCACAATCAAACCCTGACCTTGCTTTAAGTTAGAGTAAGAGGAAGCTGCAGGCCAAATTTGGTGGTCTGAGTTCTTACCATTTAGGAGGAGGTCTTGAACAAACAGATTCACAGATAAGACTCACGGATTCATGGACAGACTCACAAACACTCTAAAACTGTGGTGTCTAACCTGTTCTGAAGCAGTAGCGAACTAGTCACACTCAAATTTTAATATTCAGGACTCCAATATGAAGCTTTGACATGGCAGGGTGGTGGGAGGGATGGTAGCACAGAGCATGGCAGGGCGGTGGGTGGCGTGGGGTGCGGTGGGAGGGATAGTAGCACATGGTGCGGCAGAGCAGTGGGCGGTGCACCAGGGCAGTGGCAGGGATGGAAGTGCAGGATGCAGAAAGGGGATCATGCAGGACGTGGTGGGGGGACATGGGGCTAGCATGGCGGCTGGCACTGCAGTGGGTGTGGAAAGGCAGTGGTGGGGGTGGGGGGAGGTCAGGTCATGCCGGATGCGGCAGGGATGGTACCTGGGACAGGACAAGGCAGGGCAAAGGGAGGCAGGTAGCCCCGACGGTCAGTCCTGGGGGTGAGCTGGCAGTGGGGGTTGCGGAACGGGCTGGGTGGATGCTGTCGCTGTTTTGGCCCCAGCCCCCCCACATCGTGGTTCAAGGCCACATGGGGCAGGATTAGGAATGTAAGAGCTTAACCGATAAGCATATGCTTCCTGCTCCCCACCTTGCTGCCTCTCGGGAGCTGTTCCCCCAAGTACTGTCTCCGCAGTGCCGCCTGCCCCCCTCGCTGACTCTGTTAGAGGCAGCAGGGAGGGGTGAGGGAGGCTGCTCCCGCAGCATCCCCTGTCCGCTGGGATCCAAGCAGGGAGCTGCCTGCCCCCCCCCTGCAGAGAGGGGCTGCTGCCAGCGCAACCCCTGCAGGCTGGCAGCCCGGGCTGCGGCAGACAGGGGCTGCTGGACAGTGCGAGCCAGGGAGCAGTCTTGGCTTGCGTGGGTCCAGGACCACTGCACCTCTGCATTTTAAATGTAGCAAGAGCCGCCGGGTCTTAGGATGCAGAAGCGCAGCCGTCCCGGAGCGAGCCCCCCACTTGTCGACTCAGCCTGTCGTGGATGCAAATTGCATGGGCCCCGCTTAGCACTGCATGAGCCAGACACCCCTTCCGTCACATTCTTGGGCGGCACCCGCACGCGGAGTCGGGCTGGGGCGGGGGCGCGGTGACAGCGGCGGGAGGGAGCGAGGCCAGTGACGGCGCGCGGGGGAGGGAGGTGTCCGAGCTGCGGGAAGAGCGGCGGTTTGGACGCGGCCCAGCGGGGGGAGGTGGCGACAGGGCGGGAAGAGCGACGGTTGGGCCGCCGGAGGGAGGTGGCTGGGCCGCGCGAAGAGCGGCGGTTGCGACGCGGCGGGAGGTGGGTACCCGGCGGGAAGAGCCACGCGCGGCAGCCGAGCGCTTCCTGGATGGTGCTGCCGGCGCAGCCGCCGGACAAAGCTGAAGCGGCGCCGCTGGCTGAGGCCGGCGGGTTCTCGGGCTGTGCCGGCGCCAGGCCCCTTCCCCCCGGCGGGGCTCGCGCCGCTCGGCGGCCCGCGGTCTCCCCGCCCGGCCCATGAGGCCGCTGTGGCGCTGGCCGGCGCTGGGCTGCCGCTCGCTGCCGGGGGCGGCGGCTCCGCCAGGCCGCGGCCCGGGAGCCGGCAGGCGGATGCCCGAGCGGGGAGCGGCTCCCGGCGGGCGGGCGGGCGGGGGCTGAGGGACCCGATGCTGCCGCTGCCCGCGGGAGACGCCCGGCGCGGCCCGAGGCCGGTGCAGCCCAGGTGAGCGGCGGCGCGGGCAGCGTGAGCGGGGCCCCGGGCCCGCTGTGCCGGCAGGCTCCGCCCGTGCAGGGAGCCCGGCGCCGCGCCGGGCATGAGGCCCCGATGCTGGCCGGGCTCCCTGCGCTGCGCCGTGTCCTGCGGGATCGCCCTGGCTGCGGCCCGGTGGCCCCCTGCAGCCTCCGTGTCGGTCACTTTGGCCCCGACCCGCTAGGTGCAAAGGCCGCGGTGTGTGTCCCGGCAGAACCCGCCCATCGAAAGTCCCCGTAAACCTCGCTGCGTAGCTGTGCCCTGGGCCAGACCGCATCCCTGCCTTGGTGTCCGGCGCCGGGGTGCGCTGGCTACTGGGCGAGCCGCCCCCTTGGGGCTTTCGGCAGCTGGGGAAGCAGGATCTCCCAGGATGGGAGCATCCCTGACGAGACTTCCCCAGCGCCATCAGAGCAAGGCAAGAGCCCTGGTCCGTGGAAATCGGTGGGAAGTGACTAGACACATTGCACACGCTTTGTCAGGATCAGAACTCCACTCCCCACACTGAAAATCGGGCCATAGGGGTGTGTGGCCCTGAACCTTAAACGAAAAGGAATGTGTGTGTTAACCTATCTGGGTTTGGTTTTTTTGGTTCATTCTCATTTTCTAAGTGAATTAAATATTGGTGGTAGAATGCTGGATTGAAAGGCTTGGGCTGGGTTTATCAACATAACTGGGTAAAATGGCAGTGACAGTCCAAGTTGCTGCTTTCAATCCTCCAGGTATCTGTCCACTCTATTTTGGAAGGGTCATCTTAATGGGCTGAGAGTTTAGTTCAGTTTCTGTGTTTGAATCAGTCCTTGACTTCTGCTGAGACTGTCAACTAGAGTTAGTGGCTTTTTCATGTGTGACGTGTACACAGGATCATGAGGTACTGGCTTGAGTAATTACCTGCAGAACAGCCATGGTGTGGAAGTGGCTTTATTACTACTTTCCAGGATTATAATGGGTTTAGTGAGTTAAAAGTTCTGTACTTGTACCAGTTGAGAGACAAGGTGGGTGAAGTAATATTATTTGTTGGACCAGCTTCTGTTGGTGAAAGAGACTTTTCAAACGACACAGAACTCCTCAGGATCTGAGAAAGACCTCTGTGCAGCTCAGAAGGTTGTTAACTTAGTTTCATCAATGGTCCAATAAAAGATATTATCTCACCCAGTTTGTCTCTCCAATCACTTGGGTCCAACAGCTATAACAACATGTCAGACAACTATTACTTGTTGAATCATATCTGTTCTACCCAAGAAAGATTTAGTTTGAATTTGCCTTTAAAAAGTTAGTTTAAATCCATAAATCTTAAAAAAATCAAAATGCCGATGTACTGTTGTTCTGCTTCTAATATAAATAATCTAACTACTGACAGCATAGAACACGGTGGGCAATATGCCAGACTTTTCATTTTCCTGCATAGCTGCTTGCAGGTCCCATTGGCCACGGTTTGTTGTTCCCAGCCAATGGGAGCTGCCTGAAATGGCAGCCCAGCCCACACCACTTCCTACAGCCTCTATTGGCCGGGAATGGCAAACTGACCAACAGGAGCTGTGAGCCGCTCTGCCTGCAGAAGTGCAGGTAAATTGTCTGATGGCCAGCCAGGTCTGGTGAACTTCATCTGGTGAATTGCATCCACCCCTAGAACAGTTCATTGTAATTGTGGTGCCAGTCTTTTTAAATACATATTTACAGAATCTAGGGCACAGTGAAATATAGGTTGAACCTCTGTGGTCCAGGATTCTCTGGTCCAGCAACATCCGCAGTCTGGCAGGACCACAGATGTTGTGGGACTAGAGAGCCTTAGTGGCAGAGGTTGCTGACAGCTTGGAGTGGAGCCAGCCAATAGGGTCAGTGGGCAGCAGAGCCCGCAGGGCACCAAATCCCGCAGCTAGTGTGGGGTAACGGAGCCTGCAGCCAGCGGGGTTACTGGGAGCTTTGGCAGGATGGCGGAGCTACTGTAGATCTCAGTGTTAGGAGCTCTGGCAGGGCTTCAGCAGTTTGCGAGGCTGGGAAGCTGGGGAGAGGACCCCAGCAGGGAGGCTGGTGCCAGTAAGCTCAGGCTTATCTGTTCCCCAAATGGCTACATGAAGTTCCCAGTCTGGCTCCTGGGGACCTGCTACCCTGTATGTAACCGCTGAAATTTTCAGCAGTTACACATTTTATGTACAGTTAACTGGCAGCTTGGCCTCCACTGGAGCAACCCTACCCATGAGGGGGGCAGGCCTGCCCATCCCTGTTCAAGCGGTTAACTGGTTAAACATTATGTTTAACTGGTTAACTGGTTAAATGGGATTTTACATCCCTAACACAGTTAAACAATTACATGCATTTTAACATCCCTAATAAGGACTGTATATTTCAGCATAAAACTATGTATAATCACTTTTCATTCAGCAACATTGTTCAATACATGGGCAGTAGGGAATGAGCTAAGATCTGATTTTTGTCTGTTAGTATTTGTTTTTTGCTTTTTATTTAACTAATTTGATCAACATCACATACATGTTTTCTACAAAAATTGTGTTTGTCATTTGTTAATAGGTGAAACTATATTGTCTGCTTAGATTAGTGAGCTGAACATTTTGGTCAGTGGACGTGTTGTGTATACATCTTATTTCTCTAGGACTGAACGAACTAAGAACGATCCCCCCCCCCCCCCCCTTTTTTTTTTTTGTAGGATGAATGAAATGAACCTGAGTTCGGTAGGGATGGACCAGCTGACCTCATCCTCAGTGAGCAATGCCCTGCCTGTCTCAGGAAGTCACTTGGGACTGACTGCATCACCCACTCACAATGCCATACCAGCACCAGGTAGCTTTGAAAGTTGAGGGAAGGGCTGATATTTTTCACTTGCTATGTATTTGCATTTTGCTTGACAGCAGAAAACCAAAGTAGCATAAAGTGTGAAGTGTTCACTGTTGGTAGTGACATCTGGGTTTGTCCTCTGAAGGATGGTGATATGATCACACACTTGAGTAGATGTGACATTTAATCTAGTGGCCGTAAACCCACACTGTGGAGTGACGAGACACCTGAAAGTTGCTACTTGCATAGACAAGGCAAGAGCAATGCTTTCTTTGACAAGAGTGGATGTGTCCCACACAGCCTCAAGGGAGCTTCATTTTTGTTTAATAGGATATTAATGAGCTGCCTGTCTTTCTCCTTTTGTGCTGCATCCATCACTTTAGTGATTGAGTCCCTTGAAATATGAGCTGCCACTGAGAAATTTACTCCAGACTATGTAAATGACAGTCTTAGATTAAATAATACAATACACTTCTTTTCCTGACAAGTTTTTCAGGAAGCTGCATAGAAGTGTCCATTACAAGTGAAAATATAATAGAGAATTAAGTGGTATATAAAAATGCAGCCATAGGAAAGAAGAGGCCTAGCTAGATCTTAGCAGGACCCCAGTTTCTAGAAGGTTGATCTTCATTCTGGGGATAATCCACCTGCCTCAGCCACTTGGGAAATAGAGCATGACCTTCCAGGATAGAACCTGCCTTCTGGGAGCAGCATCAAGGCAAGGAGGGCCCAGCCAGGGCTCCATGACCTCAGTAAGTGCACAGTCCCAGGATCCCAGCTGTATCAATAGACTACTTTTTACAATTTGAATCCAGGATAGTTTCTGTCTCCTGATCAGTTGTTTGCCCCAGCATCCTCACATTCCCTCTGGTGTCAGTCTTATCTCCCGTGCCTTCCATACTCCTGCACATCCTTTTTTTTTCTCTCTTCCCTCCCCCATTCCTTCTTTTTTTACCTTCTCCTTTGCTATTTCCTCCATTCATTAGTCCCCTTCGCCCCATAATAAACAAAGTTTTTTACTAAAGAAAATAATACATAATTTAAAGAAACTTGAAACCGAAAAGTTAATATTTTAATATTTTCTTAACCAAAAACTTTAAAAAATGTTAAATAGAAAAAGCTTTAACTGCTAACAACAAATACAAATATGAGCAAGTATTATGGTTGTATCTTAATAGATCAGTAAAAATTACCTGTTGTAAGTTCACCAGAATAAAAATGTGTGGTTACAGGGAAAAGGCAGGTGTAGAACATGCTTTATGAAATACTGAGTTCTATTTATCCATCAGATAGCTCCTGGTGACATTCTAAATATGTACATGAAAGCTGAGATCTTTCATTATAGTAAGTATGGAAAACCCCTACAGTGGATAAGTTGTAAAATAGCATAGCAAAGTGCAGTTCTTTGTGTGGTTTTGACTGCAGAACTCAGATTCCAAGGATAGAAGGGAACATTGTGATGATCTAGTTTGATCTGTCTAACTCGGGTGTTAGAACTTCCCCAAAATAAATTCTAGAGAATATCTTTTAGAAAAATATCCAATCTTGATTTTAAAATCGCCAGTGATGTCTCCACAATCCTTAGTAAAGTGCTGCAGTGATTAATTAATTTCGCTATTAAAAATGTATGACTTACAGGTTGAACTTCTCTAGTCCGGCTCCAAATGAGAGAATTTTTCGGACCACAGGAGGTCAGTATTGTCTAGCAGCATTACCAACACTTCTACTGCTTTACTGGGCTGTTAGAGGACATTTAGGGGTAAATTAGAGCTAAGTAACAGCACAGAACACTGAGAGCAAGGATGGTGGCTGTAAACAAACTTTATGGGACCACAGGAAACTTGGCCACACCCATGAAAAATGGACATCCAGCTAACTAAAATCATTCCGGACGATGGATGTTTCCGGACCTGAGAGTTCTGGACTGAAGAGGTTCAACCTTTATTTCCATTCTGAATTGTCTTGCTCAGCTTCCAGCCATTGGATAAGATTATACCTGTGTCAGCTATATTGAAGAGCCCATTATGAAATACTGGTTCTCCAGTTAATGTTAGGAATTTTGACTATATTCCTACACTGAACTAAACCCCTAAGACTGAAATTTAATGGGCATTTTCCTCTTGCAGGATTGCCTGTTGCTATTCCAAACTTGGGCCCCTCCTTGAGTTCCTTGCCCTCTGCCCTATCGCTGATGCTCCCAATGGGTATTGGGGATCGAGGAGTGATGTGTGGTATACCAGAAAGAAACTACACCCTACCTCCACCACCTTATCCTCACCTGGAGAGCAGCTATTTCAGACACATTCTACCTGGTAAGTATAGTTTTGAAGATGATATAGGTGCTGTTACAGAACACTTGAAGAGTTGTGTGCCATTTTTTTCCTTCTGTGCCTACTTAAGTCTGTGACAGAATACTCTGCATGGCATTTCTTGTGAAATATTCTCTGGGTTTTCCCTTTGAAGTTTAATATGTTGCATAACTGAATAAAATGCAGGTAATTACCATATCATTTAATGCAGTTTCTGTTCCATTGGAGAGTTGGTGGGATTCTGGAAGTTGCCTGGACTATTTTCTGCCCTATTTTCTGCATGGAATGGGTATGGGGCAAAGGGCCACTGCCCCGATCCTGAAAGCTGTGCCCCACTTCTTTCCCTTGAACAGTGTACTGAGGGGCTGTGCTTCTTGTTTTGCTGAGGCTTCCCAGCTCCTCACAGGCCTCAGCCTGGTGACTATGTACTCTGCATAAAGCTGTCTTGCTCTGAACAGCCCGCTCAAGTGCTGGTTGCTTATCCCTATAGGGCACTGTTTGTAAGAAAGCAAAGCATACTTATACTCAAACTGCTATATACACTCTTTGTCTCCTTGCACTATGAAGTGTGGGTCAGATGTCATCAGAGGCTCAGCTATCCTGAATTTATCAAATTAATAGAGCATTTGTTTAAGTGGATAGAAACTTGCAGAGGTGACTCATCATAATTTTACAAATTTAAACTGCACCTATATTGCCACTGGTAAAGGTGTATGGTTGTCACATGTTTCTTTGTGGTTGGTTTTTTTTTTTTTTAGAATTGCCAAGAGTTTGTATTTGGAAGACCTACCTGAGTCTTGTCTTAATTGAAAATAAAGGGTATATTAAAAGGAAACTGCAGTTAGACTCAAAGTATCTTAATAAAGTGTGCTGAAATGATTTGTAGTTGTGGATTATTTTTTACTGTTTGAAAATTGAAATTCACCCTCTTCTTTTTCTCCTTTTCTCCATCTCTTCCCTTTCATCAGGTATTTTATCTTATTTAGCTGACAGACCACCACCTCAATACATCCACCCCAACACTATAAATGTTGATAGCAATCCGGCTTTATCTGTCTCCAGTAATCCTTCAGCCCTAGATCCCTTCCAGCCTGGCGGAACTGTGGGACTGGAATCAGGGATTGTCTCCATGGACTCTCGTGCAGTGAACACACATGGTGCTCAAAGCCTGCATCCTAGTGACAGCCATGAGGTAGCACTGGATACCACAATCACTATGGAAAGTGTTTCAAGGGTAACCAGTCCAATATCTACTGATGGGATGACTGAGGAGCTTACGATGGATGATGTAGCTGGGGATCATTCACAAATCCCAAATGGTTCCAGGAATCATGAACCATTAGCTGTAGACACGGTAGGCAGTAACTTGACTTCAGATGCAGTGGGTCATAGTGGTGTCATACCCATTCATGGTAGCAATTTGGAGCTGCCTGTTGTCATGGAGCCTGACCACATTGCAGGCCGGGTAAGCGGTATATCGGATAGTACGCTAAATGACTCCATACATACTGTGGCCATGAGCACCAACTCTGTGAGCGTGGCGCTCTCTACCTCACACAACCTAACTTCCCTGGAATCTGTCTCCTTGCATGAAGTGGGCCTCAGTCTCGAGCCTGTGTCTTCCATAAACCAGGAAGTAGCCATGGGGCCAGGCCACGTAGATGTGTCTTCAGACAATCTCACCTACGTACCATCATCTCTACAAATGGAAGACTCCAATTCAAACAAGGAGAATATGGCTACTTTGTTTACCATATGTGAGTGTGCCAGTATACTTGGTTCTGCCTCTGGTTTGCATTTATTTTGTAACTGTTGTAAGAATATCAAAACTATTGCAATGAGCCTTATAGATGGAACGAGGTGTACCGGTAGTTCGAATTAGAGGTCCTAATTCGAACTACCTATTCCGTGCTGCGTGTAGCTGCGGGCACGGAGTTCGGACTAGGGGACATTAAAAAATGGCGGCGCCCCGGGAAGATGCAAATGAAGCCTGGGATATTTAAATCCCGGGCTTCATTTGCAACTTCGAATGCCTACATTAGCCTCCCTAGTTCGAACTAGGGGGCTAGTGTAGACATAACCTCAGGTACTAATATGCAGATAAAATATGGGCAATGAATTCTCATCCATTCCACTACTAGATGTAGATGTCCAATTAAAAAAAAAAAGTCATTCTCAGTGTTCTACTTTGTATTTTCCATATGTTTCCACGCTGTCTTTCTGTTGTTGAACTAGGGGCTATTTCATGTTATCAGCTCCTGTTATTGCAGTTATTCTAACCATGAGCGTCATCCTTACACATTAATCCATTCTAATGTCAGCCCTATGCACTCATCCATCTAGCAATGGATGTGGTTGTGACCATATAGTCATTCAATGTGTACTTCATGTAGGGCCACATTATGATACTATTATTCATTTTGGAGGCAGACAGTCAGCTCATATAAATCATCCAAGCTCTGTTGCTTTAATGGGAGCTAGATATACAGGGATAAGTTTGGAAAAACTTGTTAAAACCTACTTGTAAAGTAGGTAGAGGCATCACAAGATAAATCTGTGGAGTAAGAAGGGGTCATTTAAAACAACATATTAATCTGATTTAATATTAAAATCCAGTGATGCTGATGAGTTATCAATCAGAAGACGCCTATAGTCTGCTCCTGTTTGGAATTTTCCAGTCCCAGCTGTGTAATAGATTTCTTATGTGACTTTGGACAAGGCCCTAATTTCTCTTGCTTCCTTTCACTACCCATAAAAGGGATATATATCATACTTATATGATACTTATAACCATACTTCCTTCAACCCTGTGTCTGTCCTGTCTAATTAGATTTTAAACACTTTGACAGGGAGTCTCTCTTATTGTAGAGGGCTGATCACAGTGGGGCTTTTTGTCATTTAGGCCTTCTAGGTATTACTGTAATACCAATAATAAATAATACCTCACACATTTGTATTGTCCTTTTACCCACCCACAGGGTGCACGCTGTGTGACAAGGCCTATCCATCAGACTGTCCAGATCATGGGCCTGTAACTTTCATTCCTGACACCCCAATAGAGAGCCGAGCCAGACTTTCTCTCCCAAAACAGCTTGTTCTCCAGCAGTCTATCATGGGAGCTGAACTAGGTAAGGAAGATCTAGTTATATATCTCAACACAGCAGTAAAACAACCCCACTGATATTAATAACAATAGGAAACATTAAGGAAGAGACTGCAGAGATCACCTCAGACAGTCACCATGATTACATTTAATGTGCAAAAAGGTGTTGGTCTGTGGCCTTATTTTTGGACTTTGCTTAGACTGGGATTTTAAGTTGGCTCATTAAATATGTTAGCTAACACAGTGGATAGCCGTGTGTAGATAAAGCAGTGTTTGCTTTATGATGTTCTAGCCTAGTTGAATTGAAGCTGGAGCAAAGTCTAAGCTTCAATTCATCCTCCTTAGTACATGTTAAAGTATATATTGCCTTGTCTGCACTAGACTTTTCAGATGCATTTGCTAATGTGTTCTGATATAATTTAATGTCTAGTCTAGCCAAAATGTTAGTGCAGGAGGTTTGTTTGTCTCTCTTTCATAACCATTCAGCAATAAATAGGACCTGCAGTACTCCTGTCTAGCCAAAATATATTCTGTTTTCAATGCTGGAAATGTTGCACAGCCACAATAAATAAAGTATACATGTAAAACATAACTTGAGACTTGCATATTTCATCCAAGGAGGTATTTAATCTCTTTTGGAAGAATTGTTGATGTGTCGAAGAGTAAGGAACCAGCATTTCTGAAAAAAGTCTCCAATTTAGATTGAACAAGATCAAGGTGGTGTAAATCACCATAGCTCCATTGAAGTCAAAGAAAGTAAACTGATTTATACCAGCTGAAGAGCTGACATGTTCTCTCTTGACATGGTCAGTGTTGCAAATTCTTACCCTACCTTAAGTCTTCTTTTTTTGAGGAAGATTATCAAAGAGATGCAATGATCCAGCTCTAATAACACAAATCTTAATTTTCCTAATATCAGTGAGTTTGGTTTCAGACCTGAATATGGTAATAAGCATGGCTTACTAATTGTGTTAGATGACCTCCTGGTTTCAATAAAGATCTGCTTTCTAATATGGTGCTAGATAAGGATGTTAAAATGCTATTATCTGGCTAATTGTATAGTCGATACAATTTGTATCGACTATACAATTAGTCAATAAGCGCCACTCTGCAGAGCTGCAGCAGGGGTAGCTCCAGGAGCTGACTTGAGCTGGGAATGAGCAGTCCTGCTTCAGGCCGGCCCTGGAGCCACCGGCACTGTGGCTCTGCATTTTAAATGTAGTAAAAGCGGCTCCCCAGCACCGGCTCCTATCCCCCACCTTTGCTGCTTCTCATAGAGGCAGCAATGGGGTTTGTGTGTGTGCCGCAGAGAGCACAGGGTGAGTGGGGACTGCCTGAATCCCTGCTCTTCCTGCGGCATGTCTGCTTTTGAAATTTACAAGAGCCCTGTGGCCTCTTGTAAATTTCAAAAGCAGAAGCCCACAGTGGGAACCTGTGCAGTCCTGCTACGCCTCTGCATCCCCTGTGGAGATGGTGCTGGGGAGAACTGGCTTATAAGCTGGCTCCCCCCAGCACTGGCTCCTGCTCTTCCCCCCCCTTGCTGCCTCTCTGACACAATATCCTGTGTCTTGACCATTGCCAATTCCAGACATTAGGAATAAGACTAAGATTTTTGTCATGGATATTTTTAGTAAAAGGCACAGGCAGATCATAGGCAATAAAGAAAAATTCATGGAAGCAAGTGTGGGGAAGCAACTAGTGGAGTCGCTACTCAACTATCCGATAAGCATTTGCTTATCAATTAGTTGACTGTTTGCTTACATCCCTAGTGCTAGACCTACTAACAACTTCAGTGCCCTTGATGTGCCAGCAGACCCTAGCTGGGTTGATTGACTTGCTTTTGAATCTCTGCAATCTGTTTTTACTTTCAGGGAAGCTGCGGGGGGGGGGGGGGCAAGCAAGAAAAGGGTGATTACTCATCTGCTTTAAAACCCACTTTTACTGAATTGTATTAGTCATTCTTCCTGTTTTAGGTAGTTGAGGGAGTAGGTGAAGCAGACTGGGTCTGTTACCTTCAGTGGGTGGATTAAGTGGGTCTGGCCCACGAAAGCTCATCACCTATGAAACCATCTTGTTAGTCTTTAAAGTGCTACACAGTTTTTCCTTTTGTTTCATCAAATCCAGACACTGCAGTTAAGTAACTTTCCCAGTGACTGGCTAAAATTGGAGCTTGACAAGAGCTAGCTGCTTGAGGTTTAAGTTAGATAGAGATACTGATTATAGTTCTGAGGGAAACAACAACAAAAAACATCAAACATCTGACCACTGTTCATCAGTTAGGACTGATCTGTACTGGGAATTTACATCAGTATAGCTATGCTTCAGAAGTGTGAAAAATCCATGCCCCTGAGAAACCTAGCTATGCTGAGGTAACTTAAGTGTAGCCAGTGCAAGGTCATCAGAAGAATCCTTCCATTGACATAGCTATCACTTCCTGGGAAAATGGATTACCTATGCTGATGAGAGAACCTCTCCTCTTGGCATAGATAGCATATACAAAAAAAGCACTATAGGGCTATGTCTACACTGGCGGCTTCTTGCGCAAGAAGTCTTGCACAAGAAAACGTCCACACTGCCATGTGCGAGCTGTGCTTTTGCGCAAGAGCGCCCATGGCAGTGTGGACGCTCTCTTGCGCAAGAAAGCTCTAATGGCCATTTTAGCCATAGGGCTTTCTTGTGCAAGAAATCCCTGCCGAGCGTCCACACTGCCCTCTTGCGCAAGAGCTCCTGTGCAAGAGGGCTTACACCTGTTAAAAAAGAGCGTAGCTCTTGTGCAAGAAGCCCTCTCTTACCACGCCATACTGTAAATTTCCTTGCGCAAGAGCATGTGGGCAGTGTTGACGCTCTGCGGATTCTTGCGCAAGAACGGCCATACTTGCGCAAGAAGCCACAAGTGTAGACATAGCCTAGAGGTATAACTGTAGCAGTTTAGTGTGGACATATCTTCAGGTTTGCAGTCTGGGGTTCTTGTGGAATCCCTAGCTGCTTCTGGGTATTCTGGTAATACAATTGCTCAAGTGCTGCCTTTTTTCCATCTGCACTTGGCAGGGAGATTATGACCTTCCTTTTAGATGTGGACCTTATTATTATTATCCATGTTTTTGTCACCAAGATTGGATTATTGTATTGCACTCTAGGGTTCCAAACACTAGTTGGAAACTTCAGGTAGAGAAGTTTGTTTGCTTAGTGATGGTTCTTGTTGGGAACAAATTACCCCTGTGCTGAGCTGCACTATTTTCAACTTTGTTCCTGAAAGCTATCAAATGTATTGGTGTAGGGCTATAAATATAAATGTTTATTATTATTATTATTATTATTAATTAATAATAATAAATAATATGGATACAGGAATTTCTCCGCCCATCACAGAAATACATTTGCCTCTGGCAGAAATGCAGAAGCTATTTAACAGGGCCTAGTAACAATTCTGGCAATTTGTGGGGATTAAGTAGGCTAAATTCGTGGGAATTTAGGTAGGTCCTGAAATGATAAATTTTCTTGTTCTGCTGAAAGTGCCATGAAGTCTTTAGTTTTGCAGCTCATCTGAAAGTACATGACTTGCTTTAGAACACAAAAATAAATATTGTAATTAGGACAAAATGGCTCTGTGGGGTGTTTTATGATGGTAGTGGCTCTTGTTTTTGTGATAATTGTATCCCATTTATAGAATGCAAGGTTTTATGGTCTGATACTCTTGGTGTAACTCTCAGAACATTATCTGAAAAACAGCCCATTTTTTGGTAGTGCTTGACTTGTTTAAATAATTGATTCTGCAGTCAGTGCCTTTCTGCTGATAGGTGTGTGGACAAGGGAGACCATTCCTGTAAGGACGTGCTTTGGACCTCTGATTGGGCAACAGAGTCACTCTTTGGAAGTAGCAGATTGGACAGACAAGGCAACCAATCACATTTGGAAGGTCAGCGTATGTCAAATCTCCTAAATTGTATGTCATTGTCAAAAGTCCCAGTATAAGATTCTGTGCTTCGTTTATGAGCTTTAGAGGTCTGCAGATCTATTTAGAATGATCAACTCTGAAGCTGAAATCTTGGCACTACTGATTTTGTGGTTAAAGGTGACACCGTAGTCCTGATTCTTTAGTGTCTACTTAGTCATCACTCCCAAATCTGGATTTCTTGTCTCAAAGGTATATTTTCTCTCCGGTGTGTGATGCTGGTTTTACCCAGAGGTGATGTCTGATGATGGTTTGCTTGCAGAACCTGCAAGACAGTTGAATGAAGATAGAGGTATTCCTTTTGTGGGAGTCCCTCTAGACAAAATCAAAAGAACGGTTTCCGTAACTACGTCAGGGTTCGAAGTAGGAACTGCCATGACCTTTTTTTGCTCTGAAGTCCTAGCTGAGATGTCCTAGTGCCAAGACACCGTCCGCACTGAAATGTTGGAAACCATTTGCAGGCCCAGACTGAGGTGGCCCCAGTACCCACTGAGTCTCATTCAGTGCTGCAGCTCTAAGAATGAATAAAACAGCTTCTTCTTTGAGGAGTATCCCTATGAGTGCTCCAACTTAGGAGTTTGGGTGCCACAGCACGCCCAGCCGGAAGATTTCAATAGCAGCGCTAGTGACAGGGAGTTTGCGCATGCATAGCACACTCCACATGCTGGGCAGTTAATGTGCATGCCCTTGAGTTCCTTCTCTACCGCCAGCGGCATTGATCAGAACCCGCAGTGCGCTGTGCATTGAGCTCCTCAGACAGCCTTTTTACCACAAATTTTAGTTAGCTTTTACCTTAAAATTGCCTTCCTTGTCCCCTGTGGGGACTCCGGACAAGAGCTTTCCAGTGTTGCGATCATCTACTGCGCCCTGAGGGTCCCAGGACCTGGCTACAATGCTGAAACAGGCTAGCAAGCCTAAGCCCCCTGTGGCACAAAAACCCAGGGCAACCCCGTTACCACCAGCTCTGCGCTCTGCTATTGATAAAAATAGCGGTTGTACCAAAGCCCCACGCTTGACACTGTCGGCATGTGCACCTTCTCCGGTACTGGGCAAGTCAAAAGGCACACAGGCACTTATGCCTCAAATTTATTCTTTTACATCTGCAGACCAACCAAAAGTTACCTCAGTACCCACAACTCCGCTTTTTGGTACTGGCACCTCCCTGGCACTAGCCAGGTTCTCTCCAGCAAATATAACAGCTTCTGCACCTCCTTTATCTAGCGAGAAGGAAGCCGTGTTCTCTCTCAAATGCCATGTCACCCAGGCATTCCTCTCCTAAGAGGAAGATGCCTCAGCCACAACCTACTGCCTCTTATGCCCATGCCTCCCACTTGGCCCTACTGGGACCCCTGGGCATCTTTCAGAATACACCAGCAGCAGCAGCAGCAGCAGCAACACCATCATGCTAATCAGGTTCATTCAAGACGCACACTGGTCACCTCCCTAGATGTGTCTGGGGATCAAACCAACTTTGATCACAGTTTCAGCGACAATGACTCAAACAATTCATCTCACCCACCAACTCAGTTGTCCTCCTCCCCTCAGGTGGTGATTCCAGGGTTTTCCAGGACCTCTTTAAAAGGGTGGCTGATGTATTAGAAATTTCATTAATGACACAGCCTGACACCCAACATAAGCTCACGAGCATCCTACATGTCACACCGGTGGTTAAATTAGCGCTACCCATGGACCCTGCCCTCATGGATCCCACTAAACAACTGTGGCAAACACCCACCACTATATCCCCAGTGGGCAAAAAGGCAGATGTAATATTTTCTATCTCCTCTCAGGGTGCAGAATTCCTCTTCACATACCCTCCTGCCAATTTCCTCATTGTTGACGCTGCCAACCAGAGGGCAAACTTACCTTACCAAAATCCACTCCTGACAAGGAGTGGAAACGACTTGACCTTTTGGATAGAAAAGCCTACTCCTCTGCCTCCCTCCAGCTTCACAACTCGAACTACATGGCTGTGCTTGTAAAATATACACATCACATCTTCAAGAAGATATCCACTTTTATTCAGTATCTTCCAGAACAAAAAAGGGAGCAGTTTAAAGCCAACACAAATGAGGGCTCCCTAATAGCCAGGACAGCCCTATAGGCCACCCTTGAGTCCGCTGACACTGCCGCTCGTTCCCTTGCAGCCGCGGTTCTGATGAGGAGAGCATCCTGGCTCCACATATCTGGCTTCCCAAACGAAGTCCAGACACACATGGAAGACCTCCCATTTGAGGGCCCAAAGCTCTTCATGGAGTCTACTGACACTTTGTTGCACTCCTTGAAAGATTCTAGAGCCACTCTTTGCACACTGGGCATTCAAGTTCCTGTGCCAAAATGAAAACAAAACAAAGGCTATACACAGAGATACAGACCTGCCTTCTTTACTCAACCGTAGAGGCACTACGACCAGAGGAAGCGACAGCGCCAGGGCAGAAAGCGGCAATCCGCCAACCAGCCCACCCCATCCCGGCCCTCTAATAGAAGACAATCGTTTTGAAGCTCAGTTCAGGAGTCAAATTTGTCCCTCCCCGCCTGTCCTTCATGGTATTCCAATATCCATACAACACCTAGCACCGTTCTGTCATCACTGGTGCCTCATAACATCCGACAAGTGGGTGCTGGATGTC
Source organism: Pelochelys cantorii (assembly GCA_032595735.1). Lineage (NCBI taxonomy): Eukaryota > Metazoa > Chordata > Testudines > Trionychidae > Pelochelys > Pelochelys cantorii. Next base: position 251,304,380 of record CM064326.1, on the reverse strand, counting down.
ATAAAGAATGGATACTGCATACCGTTTCTGTCCATCCCTAAACCCCAACCACCCACTCCATCCTTCTTCAGGGAACCATCTCACGAGTCTATCCTATGCCAAGAAATCGACCACCTGCTCTCCATCAAAGTAGTGGAACATTCCCCACCAGTACCTCAACACTGGCATCTATTTCCGGTATTTCCTCACAGAAAAGAAGTGAGGGGGATGGAGGCCAATCTTAGATCTCAGAGGCCCCAACAGGCATGTTCTTTCCCAATGCTTCCGTATGGTTACCCTCTCTACCATCATCCTGTCCCTCAACAGAGATGACTGGCTGGTGACTCTCAACCTCCAGGATGTGTGTTTCCATGGGCCTATCCACCCCCCACACAGGAAATACCTCAGATTTACTGCGGGTGGACACCACTTCCAGTACATGGTACTCCCCTTCAGCCTTTCCACTGTACCGAGGGTATTCTCTAAGGTACTGGCAGTAGTCGCAGCTCATCTGTGCAGGCAGGGAGTGTCCATTTTCCCTTATCTGGATGACTGCCTTATAAGGGCCGACTCCCTTCAAGAAACACAAAAAACTCAGTCAGTATACCATGGAACTCTTTCTATCCCTGGGCCTCCAGATGCACCTCTCAAAATGTCAACTCCCACCAACCCAGGTGCTAGAGTTCATAGGGGCCCGACTAGATTGCACCACCGCCACTGCATCTCTGCCCCATCACAGATTCCTGGCCATATGGGAGCTCATCCAACTCCACTGCACAGCTCTTCAACTACCCGCCAGAGCATGTCTCCAGCTCGTAGGCCACATGGCAGCAGCCACCATCAAAGTCCCTCATGCCAGATTACACATGAGGCTACTACAATACTGGCTCAGCACAGTATAGAAATAAGACCAAGAAGATACAGCCTCCTCAAGCTGGTCTCGGTGCCAGTCACCATCAGAAACTTGCTCCAGTTGTGGTTGAACGCACAAAACGTGCGCTGGGGTCCCCTCCACTATGATCACCATGAATGTCTCCCAAGTAGGCTGGGGAGCCCACCTTGGCACCCTTACCACACAAGCCTGATGGTCACCCACAGAGACCATTCTGCACATCAATACCCTCGAGCTCTGTGCAGTATTTTATGTCTGCCAGCATTTCAAGGACCACATCTCCAACTCCACTGTGCAGATTTTTACAGACAACCAAGCTGCAATGTTCTACATCAACAGGCAGGGAAGGGCCAGATCTTACTCCCTTTGCAAGGAAGCAGTCCGCCTCTGGATGTGGTGCATCACACACAGCATAACCCTAGTCGCCTCACACCTCGCAGACAAAGACAGCCTAACAGCGGACTTTCTCAGCAGGAACTTCTCCAGCTGCAAGATCCCACCATCTTATACCAGATCTTCCAATGCTGGGGTTTTCCCCAGATAGACCCATACCAACACCAAGTGCCCACAGTACTGCTCATGTGGAGGCACCGGCTCACCCTCCCTGGGAGATGCATTCACGATCCACTGGGGCATAGCACTTCTCTATGCATTTCCACCAATACATCTTCTCTATCGAGTGGTCAACAAAATCTGAAGGGACAGGGCCAATGTTATCCTAATAGCCCCTGATTGGCCGAGACAGATGTGGTACGCTTACTTGCTCCAAATGTCATCCAAACGGCCATGGCGTCTCCCTCGGCTCCCGCATCTCCTCACCCAGCACTGCGGCCGCCTCCATCACTCACACCTTTGCACTCTCCAGCTCCAGGCATGGTTTCTCATTGGCTCACTCCACTAGAATCACGATGTACAAATCAAGTCCAAGAAATTCTCAGCAGACACAGAACATACACTCAGAAATCTTACCTGTACAAATGGCGACGTTTCTCTGCTTGGTCCCAAAGAAACAACCTCGATGGGGCCTCAGCTCTACCACCTGTGGTCCTGCAATACATCATAGAGCTTCAGAACTTGGACCTTTCCCTGAGCTCCCTTAAAGTCCATTTTGTTGCAATCACAGCTCTTCACCAACCAATAGACAATACATCGGTTCACACACCTGATAACTAAAAGGTTTCTCAAAGGCCTGCAAAACACTTACCTGCCCATCAAACCGCCAGTCCTCACCTGGGACCTCAGTCTTGTTTTTAGGGCCCTAATGAGAAAGCCCTTCAAGCCGATGGCAACATTCTCATTGCTCCACCTCTCCATGAAAGCGGCCTTCCTTGTGGCTATAACATCTGCCAGAAGGGTTGGAGAAATCGGGGACCTCATGACGGACCCACCATTTACCGTCTTCCATAATGACAAGGTGGTACTTCGGCCTCACCCCAGGTTCATGCTGAAGGTCCCCTTCGTGTTCCATTACAATGAGCCTATCAACTTACCTGTCGTCTTTCCTAAACTTCACGACACTAAGGCACAAGCAACGCTCCATACGCTCGACCTCCACAGAGCTATTGTGTTCTATATAGATAAAACCACACATATCCACAGAACCAACAGATTATTCATTTCAACTGCTGAACCAGCTCTGGGACTCTGTTTCCTCTCAGAGACTCTCCAAATGGATAGTGGAGTGCATAAGAGTGACATAAGCAGCCTTCAGCAAAGAACCACCTGCACAACTTTGTGCGCACTCAACCAGAGCCGTGGCTGCATCAACTGCATATATCCAGGGCATTCCCCTGTCAGATATCTGTAAATCAGCTACCTGGTCATCCGCTTATACTTTTGCAACCCATTACGCCCTCGACATATCTCTTTCTAGGGGAAACCCTGTTCAGTCACTCCGTCTCACGGCTGTCCATAAGGACACTATGCTGACTGAAGCTCCCACCTCCAGCGGACACACTGCTTCATAATCACCTAAAGTAGCGCACCCACAGGGACACGCCTCAGAGAAGAAGAGGGTTACTCACTTTCTGCAGTAACTGAGGTTCTTTGAGATGGGTGTCCCTGTGGGTGCTCCTCCAGCCACCTTTCCTCCCCTCTGTCAGTGCATCCCTACCGGGGCAGAGAAGGAACTGAAGGGATTATAGCCCGCGCATGTGCATTAACTGCCTGGCCTGTGGAGTGTGCTGCGCATGCGCAAACTACCTGTCACTGCTATTGAAATCTTCTGGCCAGGCACGCTGCGGCGCCCAAACTCCTAAGGTGGAGGCACCCACAGGGACACCCATCTTGAAGAACCTCAGTTACTGCAGAGGGTGAGTAACTCACTCTAATCCAGTGCTGATGCTCTGACTTTGAAACCATCCATGACTATTGATACCCAGAGACAGCTAAGTTCAAAACACCACTATCAATGCATTGTTCTGGAGAGAGGCCATAAAAAGCTTTCCTAGAGTCCACACTCCCCTGTCATCTGCTGATGTCGGATTATTGGTTCTGCACTCCTCTCCTCCTTATGTTCAGTCAACTACACTTTGACAGCCCTGAGGTTCCCAGGAGAAATGCTTTATTATTTAAAGAAAAAAAGTTTGGCGGCCACTCCGCGACCATGCACCTAAAGTCTCAGTTCTGATTAGATTGAGCCATCTGGTGCCATATCTTTGATGTTCTGGCCTTGGAATCTATTCTGCTGCATTGCCCGGAAGACCTTGCATTTTCATCCTATGTGTGTAGCGGGCAATCTGTGTCAGGTACAGGTCCTTTGAAAATATTTTCATATTGTTTTAAGTTTACCTTCAGTCTGAGTGCCCAGGTGGAAAGTGCCCAATTTGTAAAATTGGGATTCTCAGCTGACATGTTGATATGTTATCTATTCCTTGGAAATCAGCATATGGCAGTTGCTACCAAGAAGGTGACATTGGCATTATATTCCCTTTCCTAGTGAGAGAAACTCTAGCTAATTATTCCACTTCAACTCACTTCAATCCATGGGATGCTTTCATTTAAGCAGCACATTTTTAAAAAAAGAGACAGAAAGGGGGACCTGTGAACAGTTTCCTGACATGCCTTAGACATCATTGGTGCATTCATATCTATATCTAGGTTTTGAAACACGGATAGGCTGTTTACCATGTATCTGGTGATATTTTTATCCAGACGTATATCTGTGACTGCCATAAAACTGATTGATTACAAAGGCACCATTCTTTCTTGACTGTACTCGCACCTCAGGTCATTCAAGGTGCAAAGAATAAAAGGTACCAGATGCTTTTCAGATCATTCCCTTTTCAGCTTCCTTAACATTGATGGACTGGAATGTTCTTTTCCAGACTTTTCTAAGTTTGTGGACTCTGTAGATGGTGAAAGCTCCAAATCACAGTACTGGAGTTGAAAACTATTTATTGAAGTTCTCTCCCTTTATCTCGGTAGATTATTTGAACTGAGGGTGTGTGTGTGTGTGTGTGTGTGTGTGTGTGTGTGTTTAAAATCCCTAAATATTTCAGGTAGGTATCAGTCTGGCATTGTGTATTATACAAGGCAAGGCTACTCAACTTGGAAGTCCCTGGGGCCACAATGATACTCATAGCACACGCCTAGGGCCGCGACTTAAGTGTATTTGCATATACATGCAAATATATATATGCAAATAGCTTTTCACACTGACGGGCATGAATACAAAGATTAAGGCAAGACTACACAACACAGAGGCCCCATTTAAGTCAGTTCTGCTGATATTAATAAAATACAATATTTACTGGTTTCCACCCATATGACAGCACTTTTAATGAACAATGACAATCCAGGAATTTAACTACTAAAATGCATATCAACAGAAGACCATTATATTGACTCGCCATTGTGGAGTGTGTTCCCAGTGGAGGCCATGTTCAAAGGATCCCACCCTTGGGCTGCGTGTTGAGCCCTGCGTAAACCCTAACAACACTACGGGCCACAAACGGGCTGCTGGCTGAGTAGCCCTGATATAAGGGGATTAAATCACAACTATATCTCTTTATTAAAAAAGGGTACAGCCATTGTTTCTGCAGTTCTGCTTCAGGATCAGATAAGATCCAATATCTTTGGCAAACTCCTATTTCTTGGGGCTGGAATCATGTATTCCTCTACATATTTCGTATGATTTTTTTTTCTAGAAGATCTGTCTTCAGGTCGTTCAAGATGGAGCCAAGATGGTGTTGATGGCTTTAAGGTGGTCTTTATGCTTTTCTCTTCAGACATCCTAGGTCAAATGTTAGCAACACTTTCCAGTTTATTGACTCTGTCTGCAGGTTGGGGTAAGAGTATCCACTTGAGCCTGGATCCTCTCACATTGACTCCTGACTTCTGGAAGGCTAAGATGCTTGATCAGGACATTTTTCAGAAGTCTAGCAACCCAGTCAAAAAGCAGAAGCGTTAGTTGAAATAACCCCCTCACTTTTAATGCTATTACACTTTTTTTTAACATTTAGAAACAGTGGTTTAGTTTTGTCTAGGGTGTATAGGTTGAGATTTCAAGTTCCATTCTTGCATGCACTGAGCAGCAGTCTTCACTTACCTTATAATAACGACATTTCTGGAAGGGTTGCTCCACATACTAATATTACTTGAAGTAACTACTTTGTCTTGATGGTTGCACCAAAGAAACTGGATTTCTTTTTATCAATGCAGTTGTGGGATGTTTTATTTACACTGCAGATAAAAACTCCCTGCTGGCCTGAGCCAGCTGACTCAGGCTCCTGAGGCTCCTGCTGCATAGCAGTATAGATTTACATAAGAACCATCATACTGAGTCACACCAAAGGCCCATGTAGCCCAGTATCCAGTCTTCTAATAGTGTCCAGTGCCAGATGCCCCAGAGAGAATGAACAGAATAGGTAGTCATCAAGTGGTCCATCCTTTGTTACTATCAACTTCTGGCCAACATAGCCATTGAATGGGCCTATCCTCCATGAGTTTATCTAATTCTTTTTTAAACCCTCTTATAGTCTTGGCATTCATAACATCCTCGGGAAAGAGTTCCACAGGTTGATTGTGTATTGTGTGAAGACAGACTTTTTTGTTTGTTTTAAACTTGCTGCCTATTAATTCCATTTGGTGATGCCGAGTTCTTGTGTTATGAAAAGAAGTAAATAACACTTCCTTATTCATTTTTCCACACTCCTCATCATTTCAAGCATCCTAGAGCGTAGGCTCCAATTTGAGCCCGATTAAGTGGCCCACAGCCTGAGCCAACTGGCATAGGCCAGCACTGTGTGTTTAACTGCTGTGTAAACATACCTGTAGTGACCTGAGGAATGTTTCCTCCAGTCCATATCTCTTTTTCCTTTGGAGTTGGAAAGCCCTAGGAACCTTTGGTTTGTTATTGGTTAGAGTATCATTTGTACAGTGCACCTGTGAAAGCAGAATTACTCATAGCCATAGCTGCATCCCTCAGACTTAGTGAGGTACAGATCAAATAGCCTATAAACCGTAGTCCATATGAGAACCATGTTTTTATCCATGTCCTTAGCCTAGTTTCCAGTCTAGTCATTTCTATTGTCATCTCAACTGGATGCTAGCTTGTCTGTATTTCCCCAAGTCTCCCTAGTTACGACTAGCACATATTCATTCATCTGATAACTTCAGACATATTCAGCTGATACATGCATGTCTTATTTTTTTAATAGAATTTGCAAAGTTACTCAAAACTTTGTAGGTGCTTGAAGCAAAAAAAATTCTCACCGATCTGTAAGAGTGACAAGGTGTAATTTCTCATGTCCGTCATGTTAATTTTCTATGCCTTGTTCACCTAGAACTCCTCAGTATGCCTTTCTAGAATATTTGTACTGATTGCTGATCTCCACGTGCCATAATGTGCAGAGACCACTCAGAGAAGAGAGGTGTTACTTATTAGCAGTTGTTCTTCAAGAATGTCAGTTCTGCATATTCACTATTCATCCACCTTCTCAGGGGAAGCAGCTGAGGGATGGATGAGATCACTCCCACATCTATATCATTGATCTCTCCATGATGGGGAGGGAGGATGAATGGCCCCAATCAACACTATTGTAAAACTTTTCCACAGCTTGATGCCGCCAGGAGGCATTAGTACTACCAGGGTGCCTATGCAAAGGTAACACTCTTGAAGACTGTTAACTCAGGCCAACAAATCATTGGCCTACCCCATTTAATCAGTTAACTGGTTAAACTTAATGTTTAACTAGTTAACCAATTTAAACATGATTTTACATCCTTAGTGGGAGGGAGGCAGGGGGTTGGGATTAGTGCTGTTGTGGTCATGGCTCCCATTAGGAATATGAGGTTCCAGTGGTGTATGACTCTTGTCTGTCTAACCAAGTATGTGTGCTTGTTGCATGGCCTTGGTAATAGAAGGCTCAAGGGACTTCTGTGCAAGGTACATTGGTTCTGAGTTTGAAGACAAGCTCAGAAAAGAAATGACATTAAACCACCTCTTGTAGTTTAGGTGCCCCTGTATTTTTCTGGCTTGGCTCACCATTGGGGGCAGCAGGGGCAAGGCACAGTTAAGTCACATGGTAGTTGTGTGGGAAGTGTCTTTCTGGAAAGAGCTCCTAGCTCAATCTGGGTAAGCAATTCCTCTCCTAAAGAAAGTGATGACCTCTGATCAAAGTCATTGCCCTATGTTATTTAACACTGCTTGTTTTATCTTTTTCTGTCAGATGTACCACAATGGCGTCCTGGAGTTCTACATCATTACAACTGATGAAAACCAGTGTAACTGGATGATGTTTGTACGCAGAGCCCGGTGAGAGCAGCGTGTACCCATATTGAGCAGATTTGAATCCTGTGGTGTTGTCCTTTAAAAAAAGTATTATTTATACTACTGTAGTGCATAAGAGTTCCAGTCATGGTCCAGGATGCCCTTGTGCTAGGCACTGTAAAAACATAGAACAAAAAAACCAGCCTCTGTCCCAAAGAGCTAATGATCTATGGTAAGGTGGGTGGGGATAGAACACAAACAGAGTGAATGTGTTGGTGGCAAATGTCATGTTAGATCCATTAATTTGGAAGGGGTTATTTACAAGAGGATCAACTAAATGGAAGGAAAAGGGAAGGTGAGGGATGAAGGGCAGGGGTGGAGTGAAGCTGAGGTGATAAGACTGAGGGAGAGGCAGGGTTGGTGCAAACAGCCAGTACCCTTTACTCCATGTGACTCTGAAATCTGCCCCTGACATAGGGAGAGTGAGTGAATGGGCAATCCACGGCAGTGACGGAGTGGTGCTGAGTGGTCCTTTGAGTGATTTCTAGGAAGCTGGGATTATTGCTAGGAGAAAATTTAAAAAGTGGCAAGCAAGAGGCTGGTATGGGGACAGGGACTAATTATATTGTAAAGCATCACTTGAAATCTGTGAACTGAATCTAGTCATTTGTCCTTTTAAGCTTTAAGCCAAAAGATCTATCATTGTCTCTTCTCTTCCTTACATCTTTAAAAATATATCTGTTAAGATGGAATTTATTTGCCTTTTTGCTTTATATCATTACTGATAAGATCCTAGGTACTGCACTGGGGGCCAAGACCATCTTTTTGTGGGTTTCACTGCCCTTCTCCTAACTCCTACTGATACTGAGCAGTGCTGGGAGCCTGCAAAGAGAGTTGTGCAAACTGATGTTAATAGTGTCCCATGAGTGGGTTAGTAGGAAGGATATTCTGTTTCCCTATTACTCCATGAGACAAAATAGATCTCCTCTATTACTCATTTCATCAGGCTAGTGAGCAGGAATCAAGAAGTTGCTTCTGGTCTTGGGTCTAGCAAAGTGGAGCAGTGCGCTGCATGTTCTACCATGGATCTGCAAGGCCACCAAGACACTATTGCCTCCTGGAAAATGTTGCCAACTGGTTTAAATGGAGCTAATTCTGCTTATACAACTCCTTTTATATTTTCTTTCCTAGTCTTTTTTTTTTTTTATTGTGGACATTAGAATGAAAATGGATCTTTGTTCTCTTAGAGGGTTATTGCTCATTTCCCGGTTGGCTGTCCGTGGTACCAGTTATTTCCACAGCAGCTGTTGTGATGTCACAAATGTTTGATGACTTTATATTGGAAAAAGCAATAGGAATAAGTTTCATATCATCATCCCGTGTGATAAAAAATGAGGAAAGTGATAGAATGTCATTTGAGAAGAACTGATTCTGAAATGAATTTTGAAAGGTGTTTAAACTCTCCTTTGTTGGTATAGGAACCGAGAAGAGCAGAATCTGGTCGCTTATCCCCACGATGGAAAAATGTATTTCTGCACCTCCCGGGACATCCCTCCTGAACAAGAGCTTCTATTTTATTATAGTCGGGATTATGCTCGACAGATTGGTAAGAAGACAGGCATGTTATTTACTTTTACAAAGTTGAACTTGAGCTCCCTTTTATATGCTGCCTCTGGGTACTGTGAGCTGGGATTTCTTTATGTTTGTCACACATGGTAGTGAGTCTCAGAGGGGTAGCCATGTTAGCCTCTAACTTTAAAAATTAGTTGCACCTTAAAGACTAACAAAGAAACAAAAATATATATATAGTATCATGAGCTTTCATGGGCAAAACCCACTTCCTCAGATGAGCAGAGGCTTATTTGAGGAAGTGGGTTTTGCCCATGAGGTGCTAGAGGACTTTTGGTAGTGAATGGCATTGTAATCTCATGAAATTCAAATTCACTATAAGTAAATAACATTGGGTTATTCACTAGTGCTATGGTGGTCCTTTAATTTCTCTCTGATCAGAATGAAAAGATTTAATATTACCATGGGACAGAGTGCTGTTTCTCTGCCACTCCCAAGTTATGGATGACAGTAACAGGATGTATAAGATTCTCCAGATTTTGAATGGTGAATTTCCACAGAACAAATGATGGTGAACTTCACTCTTGCAGAAGCATTAGGGGCCAGGCCCTGAGCCAAACTACCGTACAGTATGAAATACAATGCAAGCTTCCCTTCACCTGTCTGGCCTAGTTGAAAGCTATATAGATGCCAACACTGATCAACAAGAAGGGAACTCTGGATCCACTTTTAGTTTTCTATCAGGAGGAACCAGACTCAAAAGAGGAGAGAGAATGTAAAATGACTGTTCTCATTCATTGGACTTATGGGCAGGAGCAGCATCCTCCAACCTTAATTCAGATGATGATAGACCAAAATATAAATTCCTTTCCTGGGTGTATTTAATCTGTATTGAGGCAAAACTCTCCCCATTCCAGTCAGGCCTTGGGGAAGCCCAGGCTCAGGGCTTTCACTCCACCAGCTGTGGCAGCCCAAGCATGGGACTTCTACTTCCCCCTCCCCGCCAGGGCTTAGGGCTTCTTCTGCAGCTTCTGCCAGGGCTTGGGGTGACCCAGAAGGGACCTAAATTGGCAGGGGCCTCTGCCTTACTCTGTCCCTGTCCTGGACTAACAGCTAGGAGCCCCAGCTGAGGTGCTCCCAGCAGCGTGAGGGAGATCCTACCTGTCTCCACCTCTGGGAACCTCCTCTAACTGCAGGAAGCAGGGAGGGTGCTGCCTTCACAGCTTAGGCCTGAAGGCAGCACAGAAGTGAAGCTGGCAATCTTCAGACCCCTCTATAACAATTTGAAATCGCCTTGGGCCACATGATCTCATTTTGGGTCAGGACCCTCCGTGGTTACACCACCATGAATTTCAGATATGAACATTTGAAATCATGAAATAGATCAATTTTAAAATCCTTACGGTGAATTTGGTAGGGCTCCAACCATAATCTACTGCAGTCTGTTGATGTCCTTCAAAACATGCATACAACACGTTTTAATAAACTGCAGAGAGTCCATTTCACTTGATTATATGTAATACCAGAGAAAATGGGGCCAGTGTGCAGCCATGTTATAAAGTGGACCAGCAAATGTTTTTTGAGTGTGAAGGAATGGCACGTTTAATTAAAAGAAATGCTTTTGGGTCATAGGTGTCCCTGAACACCCAGATGTGCATGTGTGTCATTGTGGAAAGGAATGCACTTCCTACACAGAATTCAAAGCCCATCTGAGCAGCCACATCCATAACCATCTCCCCAGCCAGGGGCATAGCAGCAGCCATGGACCAGGCCACAGTAAGGAAAGGAAGTGGAAGTGCTCCATGTGCCCTCAAGCTTTCATTTCTCCTTCCAAACTTCATGTCCATTTCATGGGACACATGGGCATGAAGCCACACAAGTGCGATTTCTGCAGCAAAGCTTTCAGCGATCCCAGCAACCTCCGGACTCACCTCAAGATACACACAGGTAAGGCAGAGGGACTGATGCATGCTTTAAGATTTCATTTCACAAAGACTGTTTGATGAAGTGAAGTAAACTTACAGCTGGCAAAGGCGGCAGATTCTCAGCCCAGGAGACTGAAATCCTTTGTTTAAACACAAAATAGGCCCAATACATACAGCAGCAATGCAAACTTACCCCTGGTGCTATTTCTTCATGCTTCAGCCTTGACTTGGAAGGACTGTGTATCTCTCCAGATACTTGTAACACCTCCAGCACCTTGGGGACTGCCTCTGGAGTGAGAGAGCAACAGTCTCCCAGGGCCATTCAATTTTTGAGCTTATGTGCTGAGACTGCTGATATGAGTGTGCCAGTTGTGTTGGGAGTTTCAGGATGTGGATGCTTAACCATTAGGAACTGGACTAACCATCAGCTCATTTCCACATTACCACCTGACAACTGTTCAGTTGTTTATCACTAATCCAGTTCTGCCAGCTTTAAACAAATGACAAAGGAATTAATTTCACTGAGGTATGTAATAAGGATTTTAAGAGGTGGGTAACTGTCTAATCATATAGTCTATACAGTTTGTACCAACTACATGATCAGTTGATAAGGGAAGGAGCTCTATCCCAGCTCATGCTGGGTCTGGGACTTACCCCCATTGCAACTCTGCATTTTAAATGTAGTTAAGAGTTGGGCCAGCTCTTTAAAATGCGTAGCTGCTGGGTCCGGGGCCTACCCATGTTGCAGCTCTGCATTGCATTGCCGCAGTGGGGTAGTTCCCAGACCCGGCGCAAGCCAGGCTTGCTCAGCCCCAGCTTGTACCGGGTCCAGCAGCCTGCTGGGACCTGCCCGTGGACAGGGGCTGCTGGGGCTGGCCACAGGCAGAGGCTGCTTCATGGCAGCCTCCCCTGCTTCCGCACCCCACACACACTCTGGGTGGGCCGGGGTGGGGCAGGTGGCACTGCAGAGATGGTGCTGGGGGAACTGGCTGCCCCCCCTTGCTGCCTCTGATATAGAGGCAGCAAGGGAGGGGGGAAAATGTGAGTAGTCACTTACATCCCTAGTCCATAACCAAGCCTTTATCCAGATTCTTCATTGCCCAGAGGTTAAATAAGGGGTCAGAGCCTGTGGATTCCAAGTATCTTTTCAGACTTCTTAGTTAAATGGGTACCTGGTGGTGGTAATAATTCTTAATTGTTAGCGCTTGACATAAGTATTATTGCAGAGGTTATGAAGTAAGCATTATTATCCTCATTTTATAGATGGGGAAACAGTAGAACAGAGCAGTGAAGGGATGAGAGAACATAAGAATGGCCACGTGGGGTAGACGAATGGTCTATAGCCCAGTATCCTGTGTCTTGACCATTGCCAATTCCAGAAGTTAGGAATAAGACTAAGATTTTTGTCATGGATATTTTTAGTAAAAGGCACAGGCAGATCATAGGCAATAAAGAAAAATTCATGGAAGCCTTCTTGTTAAAAATATCTATGGGCCTCCACACCATCTGTAGTGGGGAGCTGTGCAGCAGCTAGGAGCTCTGGGCTCCAACTATGGGTTGGAGGTCTAATGCCCCCCACAGTCCATGGCTAACATCTGGGGGCTGCAGGGCATGCCTGGCACCTGTGGCAGTTTGGAGCTCCAGAGGCCACTAGAGGTGGTAGGGGTATCCAGCTGCTCCTGTCCCTCACAAGTGGCAGGCAACCCTGCAGCTCCCAAGCACCATAGGCTAAAGTCATGGATTCTATGATCTCTGCGACTAAATCGTAGCCTTAGCTATGAACAGAGCAATTATCAAGTAATCTATCTGCTGTTAGCTGATGGCCAGAGGCTGGGACCAGATAACAGCCATTGGTGGACTTGCCCAAGGTTACCCAAAAGCCACTGGCCAAACCAGAAATAGGACCAAGAGGCAGTGTTTGAGATTTCTGTGTTCCAATTCTTAACCTTGAAATACTACTCTTAAGGTCAAGTACTTACTACCACCTAAGGACATCACTCGTGCTTAAAATATGTAATTATACAAATTATTCATTAGATGTATTTTATCTACACTACAATTGCAAAGACCTTTTGGCTGAACACAGCATCTAGGGCCTGCCCCTTTATTAGGTTCCCAGCTTTGGAGTGACTGAATTGAGCCCAAGTGCCAAATGGTGATTTCTTACATGGCTAGCCCAGACTGTTGTTTTAATAGCTTATCATTCTGAGTTAGAAGCAGAGCTGCAGGAGAAGGATGAATTCTTAATCTTGTTTCAGGGAAAGATTTTTCTGTAGTGGATGGGTTTTTTCCAGACTTGTCGTCACTGTTTGTGTGTGCAATTCCAGGTCAGAAAAATTATCGCTGTGCCCTCTGCGAAAAATCCTTCACTCAAAAGGCTCACCTGGAATCGCATATGGTCATCCACACTGGGGAGAAGAACCTGAAGTGCGATTACTGTGACAGGCTGTTCATGCGGAGGCAGGACCTCAAGCAGCATGTACTCACCCACACCCAGTAAGTGATCTTAAATACAGCAGCTGCCAACAGGCAGCCTCTTGCAGACTTATGGAGTAAATAGATCTGGACAATAGAGAATACTCTGAACACACTCAGGAGTCTGGATTTAAGAAAAAATAAATAGCACGGCATAGGTTACTGAGAAGTGCTTCTTGATCAACTCTAGGAGAGCTGTTACATCCTTTTTGTTGGATGGAATATTCTGGCAGGAAAACTACCACTGAACTTTCCAAGGCTTCTTCAAAATTTGCTTTTGTTGCTACTAGTGGATTTAGCACCAGTGTAACAAAGCAACCCACACTGAAGATATGGAGCCTTTGTGTGCACACAATGGTTTGTAAACCCCATACAGTTATGGCCCACCCTGTATATGAAATTTACAAAGTTTCCTTTGAACCAGGAAGCTCATTGTAACAGTGGTCAAAGTAACCCCTCCCCCTAAACTCCTCTAATCACTTTAAATAAGACCTTTTAATGTATAGCTGCTGTGCCTCATAAGGAAAACCTGTTTTTTCCAATCTTTTGCAGAGAACGGCAAATCAAGTGTCCAAGGTGTGACAAGCTGTTCCTGAGGACAAATCATCTGAAGAAACATCTCAACTCCCATGAAGGAAAGAGGGATTATGTGTGTGAAAAATGCTCCAAAGCTTATCTAACCAAATACCATCTCACTCGCCACCTAAAAATCTGTAAAGGCCCAACATCCAGTCTCTCAGCCCAGGAAGAGGAGGAAGAGGAAGATTCAGAGGAGGAAGAACTAATAGAGTCAGTAAGGACTGAAGACTGCAGGATTAACAGTGGAGTGTATTCAACAGATGACTGCCTCTCAGGCCATAAGTGATAAGAGAGAGGAAAACTTCAGATGTAAAAGTGGGGAGGAACAGTCAACCTTTTCTCCAAGGATCATGTTTTTAAATCAGTGAACATTATATCCCTATTTAATAAACCATGGCTAAAACTCTGAGAATGGATAACACGCATCTGTTGACGAGGAACAGTTTCTTGCAAGAAAAATACACTGTGCACACAGACTTTCATATATTGTGTTCATAAACATTGGCAGGTAAGAAAAAGTCACTTGCGCCATTCTTTGGCTGAAAGAATCATGAAACAAAAATGTAATACGGTTGCCATAGGAACCTGTGAACCAACAGACTTGAAATGCCAAAACCATATTTGGGATTTTAAAAAAATAATTGTGTATTTTGACACTTTAATTCAAAGGGATTGGTTTTGTCTGCTCTATAGAGCATAGATCAGATTTTAAATGCTTAGCTTTCCTTCTAGCAGTACAAATTAAATGCTTTAAAAATAAAGCCCATGAACTCAACCCTCAATATGGACAAAGCAATTACCTCATCACAAAAATTATACAGGTGATCAACATCTTGCTTTCAGATAAGTGTTGCCTCTTAATTTCCAGTTCAATAGGAGATGTAATAAACCTAATGAATTCTACATGTTTTCAGTTTTGACAGGTTGATGTGGCTTTCAGTATGCCCCCACAGGCTTGAAATTGTCCAGATAGTGGCTACAGTATATATATCACTCATTACTGGGCTAGTTATCTGGGGTGCTGGTGATAATGGGAGGGGTTGCTGCTAATGTATTTATGGAATGAAAATGTATTTCATTCAAAACTGTTTTCCTTTTGGAAAAATTAAAACATGGTTCTTTTTTAACATGTGCTTTCTTAGTCTTTTTTGAAAGTTTCTGAAGGTATGCTTTTCCAGAGCACAATGGAAAAAGGCAAACAGTGTAAACATTTACCACACTTCTGACTAAGTATTGGTAGTAGGAGCATTTGCCCTCAGATGGGAGGACTGTCCCTCATGCAGTTAACAGCACACACAAACATTGTGTTGAAAAGCTGTCCTTTCGTAGCCTGTTTAAAAAAATAGCTGCTGAGAGCTAGTCAACCAGGCTGAATCTAGAGAGCTTCTTTTGCTGTGCTCTACCACGGACAGAGATACTACAGCTAAGGAAGAGAGTGACTGAACAGGGACTTTGATGTGTCCCCAGCCCTTGCCTGCATCCCTTTGTAGGCACCTCACATTATTAAAAATATTCATAGCCTGGTGAAAATGCAAAGAGTAGCCACTGTACTGATTGTAGGCAGTGTGTGGATTACAGACTGTGTGTATTCAGGCTGTGGTACAGAGATGGCATGGAAAGATGTATTGCTCATGCCTACTACCTGCATTTACAAGACAAAACAGGCACCACAACAGAAAATGTGTAATTTAGTAGCTACTAGGACCTTGTTTACAAAAGTTGGCAAGGAAGGAAAACTAAGGAGTCATATCCACAAAGGCATGGCAGGTTGATGCCACAGTTTCCAGTGCACTTCACCTTCTATTTAAGTTCATGGGACACCCTAAGTTGACCTGTAAAGTTTGTCCAGATGATTAAGTTTCTGCTTCTGGGCAAGCAGCTAGATGTCTTTTACACAAGCCCCAGCATGATCATCAAACTAGAGCAAGTCAGCTCTTCCTGGCTGGCACAGCTGTGGGTTCTGGGCAGGCCTTACTACACCCACAGGCTGTGTCTAGACTGGCCAGTTTTTCCAGAAAATCAGCCGCTTTTCCGGAAAAACTTGCCAGCTGTCTACACTAGCCGCTTGAATTTCCGCAAGAACACGGACGATCTCATATATGATCGTCAGTGTTCTTGCAGAAATACTATGCTGCTCCCGTTCGGGCAAAAGTCCTTTTTGCGCAAAGCTTTTACACAAGAGGGCCAGTGTAGACAACGTGATATTGTTTTGCGCAAAAAAGTCCCGATGGCTAAAATGGTGATCGGGGCGGGCTTTCTTGCACAAAACCGCATCTAGATTGGCCAGGGACGCTTTTCCGCAAAAAGTGCTTTTGCGGAAAAGCGTCCGTGCCAATCTAGACGCTCTGTTCCGAAAATGCTTTTAACGGAAAACTTTTCCGTTAAAAGCATTTCCGGAAAATCATGCCAATCTAGACGCAGCCACAGTGTTCTAGGGGGAGAATCTCTTATTACCTACAACCCAGGGGCTTGGGATACTCATTCAGGATGTGGGACCATTCCCTCCCCTTCAATGAGACAGGATGTGAGCAAGAATCTGCCACCACACAGCTGGGAGCCCTACCCTATTCACTAGGCTCCAGTGGCACTTGTTCTTTCTAGCTTAAGTTATATTTGTGTCGTGATTTAAAGTAGAATGTTCTCAATAAGCAAGATGGCTTCCCCAGCATCCCATAACCCAGTTGTTAGAGCCCTGGAGCCCTCCTCAGTTCAGTGCTTAACTCAAGAGCCCTGGTTCTCTCCTATGATGCCAGCTGTGTAAACAAACAGACTAGCATGGCTTGTTTGCCATGTAAACACAAATCTGATAGTGCAGCACACCCTCAGCTTCTGAAAAAAGTCAAGGTGTTTGTGATAGTAAGCACAACAGGCACTCTCTCACCTACTGAACTAGCAGATGATTCTCAAGTACTCCATTGTGTGAAACACGGACTAGGCATAAGTATAAAGCTTTTGGAAACAGGCACCTAGCAATACAATTCAGACTTTCAAAAGCAAAATGTAAAGTTCAGTTGCATAAAAGGAGATGGCTTGTTTACTGAATCTCGGTGTACAAACAAAAGCAGATTCTTAATACGGATTGATTACTTTCCCTTCCAAAAATTGCAAGACAATTAGCTGAAACCATAACAGTATTAATGACAACAGCCCTTTCATGACACACACAGCCTCAAAATACCTTCTCAATTTAAAATGCACTGGTGACACCGGAGAAGCAGTATGAAATTTACTAAATTTTTTTTTTTTAAATAAAGTTTTTACCTATCCTGATTAGCTAAAGCAGTACAAGGACCCTAGTATGTATGAAGATATTCTCACGTGGGAGGGGAAATTAGCAGTGTGGCGCTTTGTGTAATTACAATCACACTAGGTCTTATACTGGTATTAGCCTCATTTTTAAAACAGAACCAGAAACTGCATTTCTCACAGATCATCCCAGAAGCCAAAACTTTGAGAGATATTAGCAACCAAGAAGCCCAGCATCTAACCAAACCCAGATGACAAAAGGATACTTTATGAAGAAGGCTGGAGTCAAGACAGAATGTCAGGATTATAGGTTTGAGATGGACTATTTGGGGGAACAATGTCCAGTGATCAACATTACTCTGGAGTGCACAAGAGGAAGAACTAAAGTATGTAGGTTGAAGGCAAAGGATGGCAAGCTATGGAAAGACCAGACAAACCTGAAATATTCTCAGAGTTCCTGCTTTAATCAGCAAGCTAGAGTTTGGGACAAGACAACAAGTCTTCCACCACAGTAAGTCAGCACTAGGATAAGTACAAACTGTTTTTATCCTGGCAGAATATACTGTGTTGTCTCAATCTTTAAGTAAAAGTACACACCAGATAGATAGAACTTCCCACTGTGCACACTTCATATCCATTAGCTCCTAACCCATGCCATAATTAAGTGAACTTAGAGACTATTTAAAGCCTTCTCTGTGTTCCCTCCAGTTTAAGAAGAATGTGCAATAGTTGCATGTATTTAAATTTCTTAGAACATCCATAATTTTGTGTAATGGCCCAAGCCCATGGCTGGTTACGAGTTGCATTTCTGCCCTATTTCATATCTAACAATCCCAGGTTGGTGACCTATTCTTCAAAGCCAAAGATTTTTACAACCCCTTCCATCTGCTATGAGAGAGAAGGGGGGAAATGTATCACTATCACAACAATAAACCTGTGTAATCTGTGGGTTTTAAGAGGCTAACAGGATAGTCGCCCTTGAAGGGTAAGGATACATGGGAAATGAGATTTTGTTTGCTTTAGATTGCATGGTAGTTTTAAAATGCTTAACAGCTCCCAATTGACTTTCACCTCCTGCCCCTTGGCACTTGCCATCCACCAGCTGAAAAAACACTGTTCTAAATAAGATGCTAATTTTTCAAAAGCTGTATTGGAAATGTGTTAAACGGTCTATGCTCAGATCACTTTGAGGGAACTTAATCATTATCTGACTACTTTCACTGAAAGAGCTTAAATACAGCAATTTTCAATTGTAGTTTTCATTATACAACTAAAAAGGAACCCATTTTTCAATACTTTATATACACTCTACAGAAGCACAGTGCTCTCCTGCCAAATATTATCATGTGTTTGTAAACATCACTTATAAAGTGATGTTTTCAAACACATATGTGATGTGTTATCCCCATTTGAGTGCTAAGTAAAGTAAGGTGCAGGATGTCACTTAGAAAAGTTAAGTAAGTCAGTGATAGAAGCAGAAACTTGTAACTTCTGACTCGCCTTGACCATGCTTTCCTCCCATAAGATGAAAAAAAGCTGCATTGCAGGAAACTTGATACACTTCCATGAACATTTTCCAAAAAAGTGGGTGCAGAGTACATATAAATCGTAGTCCCAAAGTATACTCTGGTTTTATGTTTTGCACTTATACCATCTATGTGAAGTTTAATCCATCATGATTCCATTGCTGCTTCTGGACTTTTGCTGCTACTGCTGGCAAAGGAGCTGCTAGTTGCTGAGTTTGTATTGGCAGCTACCAGTCTCTCTCTGCTTCCAAAAACGTCATTCACTGCAACACAAGAGATTATATAAAAATGCTAGTATCCTGGAGAGAAAAATCACTGAAGTATGGTTTACAATAATGACATGGGAATCAAACTTAGTTGAACAGAGTCTTGAAAGCTTTTGCCAACCAACTAAGAGGGTTTACATTTTATATTTCAAAACAAAGGAATTATACTAACTGAATACATTAAGAGGAAGGCATGTTATTTCTTGCCTATAGAACTGCTGTTCTGTGGTCATGCTGTTGATGGTCTGTGATTGTTGTATCTGAAGATAACCTGCCTCTCACACTCCTTTTCTGTGTGCTTAAGTGGTATCCATCTAGTCACACATGGAGATGAGCCAAGTTTTGCTTAGGATATTATGTTTAAAATTTAATTCTGGCGTTAGGGTTTAGATTTGCATTTGATTTCTGCACATCTTTAAAATAAGTAGATACAACATCACTACAGTTTATTACACAAGCCAAAATACAATTGGGAATGTGGCCAAAACTAGTTCCGACCATTGCAAACCACAGCCAAAGGTTTATTTTGTATATCAAAAGTCTGTGGTTAGAGACAACATATAAAAAGTAACTGTGAAGATTAGCCATTTGGCCAACATTTAAAAAAAAGTACATGATACTGAAACTAAAAAACCAAGCTATATCAAGATCACCTTTGTAAAAGCATAAAGAAAATAAGTAATTTTTAACAAAACACTGGAGGCTTCACTTTCAAAAAATAATTTTGGGTAAGAATCTGAAAACATACCCATTTAAATTTTACAAAAACCACTTCCATTGTGAGAATACAAGACCATATTTCAAAGCATGAGGTCAAGGCCTCTATTCCACTTAGACTGAAATCTCACAATGGCAGGGGCTAATCTGCTAGCAGCCGAACAATATAACAGGAGGCTGGACACACCTCATTACCCACCAGAAGCTTGCAGTTCCATCATAACCACCTTGTTGCCTCATTTGATATACTACTGAATATACAGTGTATTAGAGAGGAAAAAATGGAACCCAGAAACATGGATTAATGAGACTTACCTGCAGAAATACTACTTATATCCCATACTCGAAGGCCTTCTCTCTCTCCTCCAAAGGCATACACAAATGGCAAATCAAGACAACATGCTGCACAGAAGAGAACACCCTATGGGAAAAAAATATTGTTTTAAAAATAAAAAAATATCACCTTAACATGCCTTCAAGGAACAAGTTAAAGAACTGTAAGAGCCTCCTATGTTTCCTTAAAACTGCTCTTGAATGATTTTGTAAAAATAATGATATTCTGGTTCCAGGCTTTAAAGCAGAGGTTGCCAGTCACATGTTGAATTGTATGATGTACTGTAGGGTGAACTAACAGTACCCAGGACAAGATGTCCAATTCATTCTCATTTGTGATATGTACTAAGAACAAATATTAAGGAGAACAAGACAATGAAGCCTGGTTAAAACCAGGAGTGAGCTCTATCAGTCACTTTCTTAGAAGTGGTATATAAGTTACTTACCATTTTCATATCTCTGGAATGGATCAGACTTGGTTTGTCTCCCAATATATCCCAAATTTTCACATATTTATCAGCAGATGATGTCACAAGGCACCCTTTGATCTGACTGCTTAATTGGAGTCCTGAAAAGTTAGAAAAGATCAGTTAAAAAAAAAAATCACCATTTAATTGTTGCATACTTGTCTTCACCATGTAACATTTTAAAGGGAAGTCAAAAGACAGAATCGCATATTTTCCATAAGCCTTAAAAAGGAAGCAGGGGAAGATTAACAAACATTGTTTCCCCTGCCCCCTCACAGACACTTAGTGGGAGAAGCACAGATGCTTCTATGGGTGAAAAATGTACAGTGGCCCCTTTCTCCTTGGACCTCTTAAACTGCAGTAATGGCTCAGTCCTCTCCAAACTGCTAACACCATACTTCTTGGCTTCTTTGAACAACTGTCCAGGCTGATGGCCTCATCTTTCAAGGATCAAAGACAGGCCTCTTTTTGTTATTCCAGACTATGTGCTCATTTTTGAGTTTTGTTTTTGCAGAGTCCATTTCATAAAGAATATTTTTGTGCATTCATTCATCAATCGTTAAGATACTCCAGAACCAAGCGATCATTTAAATGGCCAGCTAATATGATTACTATTAAGGTTTATACTAAGCAAAAAAAAAAAAAAAACCAAAACCAAAACAAAGACTGCTTCTCTCGAACAAGTTCATTTTTACTTACCCATTTAAAAATCTTATTTCAACTACACATTAATGGGTATGTTTTACATACAAAAGGAAGATCTGAAATTTACCAGATACTTCTTCATTATGAGCCTTCAGAGTAAAAAGTGGCTTATCAGAACGAGCATCCAGACAGTACACAAAGCCATCTTCTGTGCTAGCCTGGGGAAAACAATACATTATCAAAGAAACTGCCATATCAATTCACTAGACAAAGTATATAATCTAAGGTTTATATAATCCATCAAATTCAGACTTTATATTACAGTAGCCTGAACAAGATAAACACACTTTTCTTAAACAAGAAATTAAGCTTGATTAAGCTTGCACTTAAATAGCTTGCAAGCTGATATCAAATGACTCAGACACTACGTAATGGGATATGTGATGGAAAACACCCCTGTGTTTACACCCTATGCACTATTGTAATGTTTGTACAAGGTATGTTTTGTGAGGTACTATTTAAAAACTCAATTTGCAGACCAGTAATATCCAAGTAAAATTCATAGAGAAACATTATACGTAAAGTTCTGAATGTAAGCTAAAATCATGACTGACAGTTTTTCTAGACAAGGAAGGGAGGCAGGGACAAAGATCTGCATCTTAACAAAAACAGCATGAGTCTCCTTCTTCCAACATGTCTCCAGGTACTCAGCTGGAAAGACTTTTCAAAGAGGAACTATGAAAAGGAGGGGCAAACACCCAAAGGCATGACCTCTCATTCCCTGTCCACCTCATTGTCTGCACACAGGAAGACAAAGGAAACAGCCCTGTCACTCTGGGGTAGAGGGTCTGACCTGAAGAGTTTGGTTACTAATGCTGCTAGAAGTATGTGGTGAGAAATTCTGCTTGAATCTAATCTAGACTGTCAAAAGCTTCAGAGTGGTGGCTGAGTCAGTCCGTAACTGGGAAAATTTAAAAAACAACAAATAATCTTGTAGCACCTTAATGACTAACAAAACATGTAGATGGTACCATGAGCTTTCGTGGGCACAACCCCACTTTTTATGCCCTTCCAACATGACTGCGAACCATTAATAACTAGAACTAGAATCTGAGAACAGTTAACCAGCTAGTTATGCACCCACCTTACAGTAGCCCAGTGTTTCCCAATTTTATTTGGCCATGGAACCCTTTTCAGAATTTCAAGGAACCCCTAGGTTTGTCAAGCAAAAAAAAAAGAAAAGAAAAGAAAAAGGGGGAGGGGGGAAGAACCCACCAAAATGCATGAAAATCGCATTCCTTCCCCAAGACCCCACCCCTTTGAGATGCCATCCTCTCTGTTCCCCTCCTCTCCATCACTTGCTATCCCCTTATATACTCTCACTGGGTTGAGGCAGGAGGTGCGGGCTCTGGGGTGGGAATGAGGGATTTGGGTGTGGGAAGGGGTGAGAACTGCAAGCTCTGGGAGGGAATTTGGATGCAGGAGACGGGGATGCTGGCTCGGGGAAGAGACTCCAGGCTGGGGAGTGTTGGGCTCAGGTGGAAGGTTAGGATGCTGAGCAAGTCACAGGCTTGTGGATGTGAGGGTACAGAAGTTTGGGTTGGGTATGTGAGGGGCTCAGGGCAAGGAGGCTGTGAGTATGACGGGCTCAGGACACAGATTTGTGGTGTGTGGATGGTGCAGGAGTGTTGTGGCAGAAGACTGAGGATGTCGGGATGCAGGAGTTTGGGGATGTAAGAGGCTCAGGACAGGGGGTTCCAGTGTATGATAGGCTCAGATCTGGGGTCAGGTGGTGCAGGAGAGTTATGATGCTGCAGTGAGATGGGGATTTGGCCCCAATTGGGGGCATGTTGGCCAGGCTTCATTTTGAAATAAAATATTATGTCAAACTCAAAAGGTTTTAGCATTGTCTTCATTTATGAGAGGGGCAGGGAACCTGTTTTGAGTCAAGGGTCACTGACCCACAGAAAAGTCAGTTGGGGCCACACAAGTGAGATGCAAAAAAAAAAAAAAAAAAAAAAAAAACAAACCCTCCAAAACCCCCAAGCCTCACTAATGTGGTCCCAACTGTGCTGGTGGGGGCAGAGGACAGGGTGCTAGTGGGTGCTGTGGCTGGGAAGAGGGTGCTGTGGCTGGGAAGAGGGTGCTGCTGGGTGGCAGGATGCTGGCACAGGTGGTGGGGTGCTGGGGCAGGATACTGGGGCCAGGGACATGGTCCTGCTGGGCACTGGGGTGGGTGGCAGGGTGCTGCAACAAGGAACAGGGTGCTGCTGGGTGCTAGGGTGGATGGCAGGGTGCTGGGGCCAGGGTCCGGGTCCTGGAGTAGGTGGTAGAGTGCTGGGACTGGGGACAGGATGCTGCTGGGGACAGTGGTGGTGGGGGCAGGGGACAGGGGCAGCTGGGACCAGTACCTGGCAATCCTGCAGCACCTCTGGGTTCCAGGAAGTGTGCGACTGCACTTCCCCTCCCCAAACAGCTGGCGTGTGCGCTGCCTGAACAGCACGGGCTGTTGCACTCCAACAACTTACTTCCACGATGCCGTTCTGCGGGGGGGGGTGTCCCAGGGCAGAGAGCACTGCCTGCACAGTCGGAGCTGCGCAGGCCTGGGTCTCCTGACCTCTCCCCTCCCCTCCCCCCCGCAGAAAGGCCATGGAACTAAGTTACCAGGTGCCACAGCCCCAGCTGTTCAGGCAGCACACACTGGCTCCTTTGGGGAGGGTAAGTGCTTTCCTTCCCGCTGTGGGTCACCCCGTCCGGCACCCCCCTAGTGTGCCAGCTGGGAGCAACTGTTCCTCTCTGCCTGGGCCTCACTACACCTCTGCGTCGCCAGGGAGGAAGGGGAAACAAGTGTGCTGCTTCTTTAAGAAGCTGGTTAGCCAGCGCTCTCCCTTTCAGAGGGGGCGGGGGAGTGCCGGCTCCTCGCGGAACCCCTACTTTCACTTTGCGGAACCCCAGGGTTCTGCGGAGCACCAATTTGGAAACACTGCAGTAGCCCCATCTATGTTGTATTTCCCTCGTTTATTGATAAGAATGTCATGCAAGACCGTATCAAATGCTTTATTAAAGTCTAGGTATACCACATCCGCCATGCTGGCTGTTACCTATCACCTTATTATCTTCCAGATGTTTGCAGATGAATTCCTTAATTACTTGCTCCATTATCTTCCCTGGCACAGAAGTTAAACTGACTGGTCTGTGGCTTCCTGGCTGTTCTTATTTCCTTTTTTATAGATGGGCACTATATTTGCCCTTTTCCAGTCTTCTGGAATCTCTCCCAACTTCCATGACTTTTCAAAGATGATAGTTAAAGGCTCAGATAACCTCCTCTATCAGCTCCTTGAGTATTCTAGCATTTCATCAGGCCCTGGTGACTTAAAGACATCGAACTTTTCAAAGTAATTTTTAACTTGTTTTTTTTTATTTTAACTTCTAAACCTACCCCATTCCCACTAGCAGTCACTATGTTAGGCATCCTGTCACCATCAATCTTCTTGACAAAAACCAAAGTTATTAAGCACCTCTGCCATTTCCAAGCTTCCTGTTATTTTTTCCTCCCTCTTCACTGAGCAACCTCAGTTGCTCATTTTCTGGGGGGAAATCTGTTGTGGTCACTCTGCAGTACTCAAGGCTGGCGAGAGCCAGGGTGTGACTGGCAGGCTGCCATTACACAAGCAATCTGGGAGTGATATGTATGCTGGAAGGCCGTTTGTGAGAGGTCATGGATGCTACAGTACCAAGGCATTGTAAGGCACCACAAATTACAAGGCAGGGATGACACAGGCCCTCACTGGTCTGGATTGTTCCCTGATATATCAGAGGCTAAGGAGCCTTTCATCTCTTGTCTACAAGTTCAAATCTACCCAAGTTCAATGGTGACTGAAAAGCTATTTGATTTCTGGTCTTCACAAAATGAGTTGATGGTCATAGCAAAAAGGTGACTATTTGACAAATGCAAGTCATTTTTGGTAACTATAAGCAAAAAAGTGAATGGATGTGGAAACTGAACCCATCCTGCTGTTTTTTATTAAAATGTCAATATTTGTGACCAGCTACACTTGTAAGACAGTGCCCTCTAGCGCTTAATGGATTAAAATAAAGCAGTCTCCTCTACGCTTTAAACATTTTAAATGAAGATCCACTTAAGTCCCACTGAACAAATAGCATCCCAGTTGAAGATTATCAGTGAGACATAAAAGGGATTGCAGCAGAGGAAAGTCTACATCAACCTCCAGAAATGACTGGAACTTGGCTATGAAATAAGGCACTAGGATGACAAGGGAACAGCACAGATTGGGTTGGTGGTGTAGCTGCTTTCTGTGAAAGGAGATAACAAATCTGTAAGTAATCCGAATTCTTAACTGCTAGTGGGTTATCAATCAAGTGCTACACACCTAGGGTAGAAAATGGGGTTAGCTCAACTCAGTCCATGAAATAGCAGCTGCTGTCCTTGCTATTTCATGGACTGTGTAGAGCTACCAGATGAAGTGCAACAATGACAGCTGTACATATGTGGTCAATATATTATACTCACTAAGAAGTTGCAAGGTGAGAAATGATTCCAAGTCACTCTCTCAACCTGTCCACTAAATCGCCAGATTCGATGGTTATCCTGTGGACTTCTGCAGTCATATAAGACAGCAGACCTAGAAGAAATCATACCAGAACACTTAATGATAAACCAAACTTCATGATCACCTAGCAGTGTTTTCCCTAATTTATTCAGGAATATTAATGGAAGGAGATTCAACACACAGGAATTATTTAGGTTTTCTGATTTGAAAAAGAAAATAATATATTAAAGGTTTAAAAAGAATTCATGTTATGGACCAAGATGTTTCTTATGAGTACAAGAGCCTTTCTGTTAAGATTAAATGAGGAAGACTAAATTCCAAAACAATCACTATACAGGAAATACGATCACTGGAGGACTATAATTATACACCAACATATAACTTCAATACGAACACACATGATTTCATGTTCCTAGTTTCAATTAACCAGTTGGTTACAAAATAAAATATTAGGAAATTCATTTATGAAAAATGCATCTTGTGTGTATTTTCAAATGCATTTTAAACAAGAAATTACACTTGAAAAATGGCTGGGGAGATTCTGCACTTAGAAGGCACGAGAGCAAATGAGGATTAAGAGGTGGTTAATAGACTAATCATCTAGTCGATACAATTTGTATCGACAACACAGCAGCAGCCCCCGTTCGCAATGGCCAGCCAGAAGCCACTCTAACAGCAGCCTCTGTTCACAGCCAGATGCTGATAAGAGGCAGCACTGCGGGTGGGGACAGGCAGCACTGCAGAGACAGTGCTGAGGGGAAACCAGCTTCTGTTTCCTCCCCCCTTGCTGATAGAGGCAGCAAGGGGGTCGGAGCAAGAAGTCAAGTAGGTATTACATCCCTAATGAGGATGAGTGACTTATGGAGGAATCTGAAAATTCTTGTGCTAAGCACAATTAGGCAGAAACTCTTCTGCATGCTTGCTGCCAGTTGAAGTTGTTTGGTGTTAAAAGGAAGAAAGATTCTGTAGCTTTACTCTTTAACACAGATATCCACAATGTAACCTATTCCCACACTATCCTGTAATTTAAAAAACAAAAAAACAAAGCCCAAACATTGATGTGATGATCAAACATGTAGCTGGAAAAGCATCATTTTAGCTACAGCACAGCTTTTAATAAATTTCCTTGACTTTTACGTCATTAAAGTGTATTCCAACAAATCTCTCTCTCTGAGATATTCTCAAAAAGCCTTCAGCTGCTTCTAGGTCACAGTATACTTTAAAGAAATCAGCAATGGTTTACAGGTGTTTATGGCATTGGAGGACTGGTTGCAGATGACTTGGCAGAAGTCTGACCCAGCAAAAAAAAAAAAAAAAAAAAAAAAAAAAAGGGGGACAGTGGCATAGGAGTAGACTCAACCATCCCAGAGGCCATCTAAATATTTAAGAGATTGCACCAGATTTCTAAGATAAACCAAATACAGCAGAGATAAGGTTGACTGCTTTTGATAAATTTTTAAATATACGTAAAGGCAAAGCATTAAAAACTAGAACAGAAATTGGACAGGAAACAGCAGTTATGGAATGAAATGAGAGTGACTACAATAAATCAGATCAAACTACTCCCTTCTCAGGCAAAAATGAAAACAGGAAGTATACACTTTGAAGTAGCCAAATGCAACATACAGAAACAAAGGTCTGTGAAGAGAACATCTAGATAAAGAAAACAAACAGCACGAGTGGTGTTTAGCAGAGAACATACACACAGGAAGTATAGGTAAGACACAGTGAAGTGACTATAGTAAAGTTGAGACTTCATGACACTTTCTGACCTTTTATACATTACACACAACAAACTACATTAAGAGAACATTACTGAGATCACAAAGTCAAGCACTCAAAATCTGGGAAATGTTAGGAAGTTAGGAAATGGCAGAATACCTGTGCAACCTAATTCAGCACTCTTGTGAGCGTGCATGATAGAGTCTTTAATTACATGATCACATACTATTTTTTGCATAGAACTCCTGCACCTTATTAAGTGCACAAGATGGATGAGCAGCTACTCAATATTCTGTCTTCTTATAAGCAGCATGTGGGCCCAGGTCCTGTCTGACTACACATTATTCAATCCCTGTTCCAAAGACAGAATCTCCTTATTGGTTTTTCTATAGTGCTTATCCCTCACAAACATTAATTTGAGAGTGTCTCACAAACATTAATTTATCTTCACAACACCCAGTTTTGCAGACAGGGAAGCGAGAAAGAGAGAAATTAATGTCAAAAGTATTTGCTAATTCTGGGTGTTCTATTTGAGACCTACAGAACCTGATTTTTCAGAGTAGTTAACACTTCATATGATCAAAGCATACTTCCAACAGACTGCAGTTGCAACTGTGAGAGCACAGCGCTTCTGCAAATCAGATACCAGGGACTGTAGCTGGGCATCCAGAAGCTGAGGAATACAGTTAGTTAGTGGCCATCTGTGAAAAATTTGGCTTCAATAACTTGCCCAAGATCATACAGGAACTCAAGAGCCAGGACAGAATCCCATTCTCCAAGGCCACATGCAACCAGAGACCATCTTTTCTCTTCCTGCAATTCCCTGCTTCACTCACTACACACCTCCCAAATTCTGCTAGAAACAACACAGGCATCCTACAGGCAACAGGCTCTTTCACTACAAAATCCCAATTCATTCTCAGATCAGGTTCATCCCATGCAGCAAGTCAGGCAGGGCATCCTGTGGAACAAATAGTATGTGACTATATAATTGAAGACTGTACCATAATGCAGTCATAAGGGGAGCCAAACTCTGGCTGCACAGGCAACCTTCGTTCTGACCTTTGAGCACTTCCACTTTAATAAATGTCTTTTTGTGCAGTTCTGTATAATCTCCAAAGTTTTTTAAAAAGCCAGCTAAACCTCCCAAATCTCATCTTGTGGCATGGCAGACACATGCGGCTCATTGGCAGGGCTGGAACCTTTAACTCCGCTGCAGACACAGCTGCCACTTGAGATAACAATAACTGCTGATAGTAGGTTCTCCTCCTCTATGAGGAAGGGGGGGGCGGGGAGGGAAGAGTGGGATATTTTGCCAGAGTTGTGTCTTTGCTGACAGCAGAGGAATGTTGACACTCAGGAATCCTGGATTCCATTCCAAACTCTGGAAAATGTCTGCTCTAGGAGACAGACTTTTGCCCATTCCCTCCAAATATGACCTCTTGTCCATTCTCTCCAACCCGTCCCCTTTCTGGCTTTGTTCTAGTCCATTCCTCAGCTTCTCATCCTAGTCCCAATCATTTTGCCGAGCAAGTCCTATACTCAATTCCACATACTCCATACACTGTCCACAGCCATTTCTAGTTCCACTTCCCCAGCCCCTTGTACGATCTATCACTGTCAAGCACTTTCACTTTGTCACCTCCCACACTGGCCATTAGTCCTCATATCCCTCCCCTAGCTACCTGTCCTAATCTCTTTCCCCGGTCATTCCCAGTTCACACCTCTGCACTCCAGCTCTTCATCAGATCTCTCCCCCCACCATGACCTCTGCTTCCCTCCAACCCACAGACTCCAAGTTTACTTGCCCAGATAGTCTACAGACTCAGTCCTCTTCCCCAAACCTTCCATAGGTCTCATTAACCTAATCTATACCTCTGACAAGTCTGGTTCATGTCCTTTCTTGATTCAAATGAATCTACTTCCTCATCAGTGGTACCTAGGCCCAGTGGGGAAGAGGAACATTAAAAGCACGAAAACTTAAAAAACAACAAATAGTCTAGTAGCACTGTGAAGTAGGGGGATGCTGTCTGCTTTGTAACCCGGGGTCCCCCTGTGCTGTGATGTGTGATTCCCACTGACTCACCCACATGTGTATTGGCCCAGACACCTAATCCCAGCTTGAGCAGATAACAAGGCTCTTCCCAGAGGGAGAGACAAAGGAAGGAAGGCAGAGACAGACACCTGGCTTGGGGGCAGGGTCTGGGAGCAAGGCAGTTTCTGGCTGGGAAACATGGAAGGAACAGACTAAGCTGAGCGCTGAGGGGGCAATGGATCCCCTAACCCAACGGGTCTGAGGCACCCTAGCCCTGACTCCTGTAACCACATCACATCTGTGCTGTATCCTGGAGAAGCAATAAACCCTCTGTATTCTACTGGCTGGTGGAGTCTGTTCTGGCTGCTACGGGGGTGCAGGATCAGGGGGAACCCCGACCCACCATCACAAGCACCTTAAAGACTAAATAGTTACAAGAGGCTGATAAGAACCATTAGTTTGCACTTGAAAAGGAAGATGACCAACACCAGACTATGTTATTTTAACATTTTTCCTGTTAACAGACTAACTTGGCTACCCCTCTGAAGATTAAGAGCATAGGATTCTCGACTGAGCATAAGTGAATCACAATTTTTCAAAGGCTAATAACTTGACAAAATTTAGGTCGTTTTTTCATGAGAACAGAAAAAGCACCTTCCTGGGACAAAGGCCACCCCCCCTACTGCCAAATGTTAAGTCCCTGCTCCAAAGTATGGAAACACTAGAACTTTTCAAAAGAAACGTAGTCAGAGTTTTATTTATTTTACAGGGACGTATTTTTCCCTATCCTCATTTTGAAAGCAGCGGAACCATTTTGGCAGAATGAATGAATAAAATTAGCATGACGATGATACCTGACATGGAAAACTTCATTACAAACAGTTAAAATTTGGCAAATTTATAAATTACTACCAAAAAAAGACTCATAAGAGGATCTGTCCAGCAACCAGAATAATAGGCTCATGCCACTATATCCACTTAAAACAGTGCAAAAAGCAGTATTTCCCCTACTTACTTATCGTAAGATCCAGAAACAAGGGTCTGTGTTTCAAATGGATGAAATTGCAGTGTCTGGACCTAATAAGAACATAGAAAAGTTTTAAACACACACACACACACACACACTTAAAATACATACAGGACATCTGCTTCAGTCTGTGTCATACAGGATAAAGTACAGCACAATTCCATGTAACTCCTGCTATACTTGCTGGTAATTCAGGACCTTTACATAAAGCAGAGCATGCATCAAGCAATACAGAGATGGAACTAGAAATACACAATCTCTCTTTTGCCAAAAATCTTCACAAAATAAACTGTAAAGGGTAAAAAGTCTGCTTCCACTTGAACTGTATAATTATGCATGCATTAGCAAAAACAGTACAAGACGTTTGTCAAGAACAGTGAACTATGTTAACAAGGTAACAGATTAAGAATTTTCATTTTGATTACAAGTAAGGATGCCAACGTGTAGATGATTACATGGTTGACCAATAAGACATCCCCACCCCCACCCCATGCTGCTGCCCCTACCCAGCTCCCCTCACAGACTGGCTCCACTTGTCACCCAGCAGTGGTGACTCTGATACAGAGGCAGCAGCGTAGGGTGGCAGGGGGCTCCTTGAGAGTGGGGCCGGGAGTGAACTGGCTGCCGGCCCCACCCCTCACGGACTATTGAATTGTTGTGTAATTGCTAAAATTTAATGGGGTTACACAACTATTCAATTACAATTACATGCTATCTAACAGCCCTAATTACAAAGGGTATGTCTACACTACAGCATTATTTCAAAATAACGCATCTACACACAAAATGCATTTCAAAATAGCTTTTTGCTATTTCGAAATAGCGCATCCACACTGAGCGGATGCTGAATCGCATTTAAGGCCAGCCGGAACCAGGTCCAGCAGGGCATCAGGTCAGGAGTTACTTTGTGTGGCTGCTGCCTGAGGTTATCTGAGGCCTGTGCTTAAAGGGACCCGCCCTGGACAGCCAGTTCTCAGGTTTCCCTGCTTGCTTGCATACCTCAATGAGGGACAGCAAAGCATTTTGTCTCTGCATGCTCTGGTTGCCCTCACTCGGGACACCACAGCACTCTGCAACATGGAGCCAGAGCTGCCCCTGGGCACTCTGGTGCTTCTCATGGACACATTGCTGCGAGCCTGGCTGCACTTTCTGCAGACTGCCATCCGGGAGGTCCATCGGGGGGCTATCAGTATGCAGGAGGCCCTGTGGGAGAGCTTCCACCCTGAGGAGCACTAAGAACCTCCCTGGTCTGTCCCACTGGGGGATTGTGCCTCATTCCTCCCTCATGTCCTTCCACTTACCCCTCCCTAACCCCCCTTCCTGATGTCAAATAAAATACATGTATTTTCATGAACACAAACTCTCTTTATTTAACAAAACGGGGGGGGGGGGGGAGGGGGGAGGGAAAGGAGAATGAAACTCTGGTGAGACCGGGGAAAGGAGGTGGGAGAGGGGAGAAGAGAGGGTGGGAGAGGGGAAGGGGAAACCTGGGAGGAGGGATCTGGAAGGGGGAAGCAAGGGGAAGAAGGGGGAGGGGAAGCCCAGGGTTGGGGGTCTCACCGGACCACCTTGATTTTCATGCAAACCTGCACCTGGGTTCGCATGTGGCCTTTGGTGGCCAGGCTGGCAGCTATCCTGCCATAGATGGCCGCGTTCCTCCATCTAGTGCGGAGATCATGGACGTTGGGGGCATCCCCCCCAAACCTGAATAAGGTCCATGATCTCCACCCTGGACCAGGAAGGTGCCCGCCTTCTCTGGGCCCTGGCAGGCTCCTGGGATCTGGCAGACTGCTCCTGGGGAGCGGTAGAGGGCTGGCTGCCAGTGGCTTGCTGGCTCATGTTTTGGGGCCACTGGGTCTGGGGCAGTGACTGCTGGCTCTGGGCTGGCAGGCTTGGAGCTGGCACAGGCACTGTGGCCAGTGTCAACCCCTTTAAGGGCTCCGGGGAGGGGGGAGGGAGAGGAGTGTTCTTGGCTGAGGCTGGAGTGGCCACCAGGGCACCCTGGGAAGGCTGGAGGCCCCCTATTTCGATATAAGTATCTACACAGCACTTATTTCGAAATAGCTATTTCGAATTTGGTGTTATTCCTCATGGAATGAGGTTTACCAAATTCGAAATAAGCGCACTACTATTTTGAATTAATTTTGAAATAGCCAAACCACTATGTAGACGCTAGTAAAGTTATTTTGAAATAACTCTGCTGTGTAGACATAACCAAAAAGAACTAAGTATTTCTCAAGTATCTTTCATCATAATTTCTAGGTGTCATATATTACAATGTATCTGTGCTAGATATTGTTACCATTACATATTGTCCTATAGAGAGACTACTGACAATTTGACCCATTCTTGAAAATCTATTCTTCTGTCACCTATGGCAACACCTGGCTTCTCCTTGTCTTAAACCACTTATGGATTTACATGTACATGAGGTTATCTAATATTTCCTTAAACTTCCCAAAGGATAAAGTAAGTGAGCTTACTTGACAGAATCCAAATACTGAAATGTAATTCACAAAAAACGATTCACTCAAAAAATTATGAACATTTGCATATTGGTTATAACCAATGCAGTTTTGCAACATTAGAGCTTGTCACTAAATTTTCAATGTAATAAGTTGCAGCAGGGTTTTTTTTTCCCTCCTATATTTTACAACAGAAGAAACAACAATATCCACATACTTTGTCCGCATGTAAAGTAAGGTTCGCTGCTGGCTTGCCCACAGACATATCCCACAGAATTACAGAGTTGTCAGCTGAAGCACTTGCTAACACATTTCTGAAAATATATACAAGCAAAAGCTTTAGACATTTACATTCAAGTGAATAATGGCTCTAAGTCATAAATACACAGCTTGATTCTGATCTCAGTTAAGCTCAAGTCTGTAGCTTACAACCTTCAAACATAACATTTTGTACTAATGGTAATAAATTACATTTTCAAAACAGAAAACCCAATATTGTACTGAAGGGATGTAGCGTTAGTATACTGCTCATGCAGTCGTGTGTTTTTCCCTTCACCATACCTAAAAATATTCTCCAGCCAATGATATGATACCAGTGATAAAACTGTAAGAAACTTTGAGGACTTACTTTAAAATCTTATCTTAAAATGTACAGAAAGGAGTAAGAGCTACACAGTACAGATTTGAATATTGTATCAACATAGCCAAGAGACGAAAAAAACTATTTTTGGCAAGTATTTTTCTCATCAGCCTCTCTGCTAACTAAACAATAAACAGCACAATCCTGCAACCCTCCTCATTGAGTACCTTACTCAGACAAGTCATCCTACTGAAATCAAAACTGCATAGGCTTTTACATCATATTTTAAAATTAATGGTGATAAAGGCTCTAAATACAGAGATAAGAACTTTATTAAATACACAACAAATCACCATTGTCTAAATGTGTTAGCTCTCATTATTTAACAGACTAAAGCTCCCCTGCTTTTTCATACTAGAAGGAAGTTCTTGACTGAAAGACACCTGACATTTCTCCACAACACTGTTTCCCCCAAAACAATACCACAGAGTGGAAATTTAAAGAAGGCACAGTGTGGATTACAAGGCAATTTTACAAATAATGCCAGTAACGCCCTTCAGCCAGAAAGTGTCATAACTTGTCTTGCTTTTCAAAATGCAATTAAAAATGCTGCACTGAGACTGCTCTTTGAGTTCTTGACTTGCACCCAACCTTTGCATTTCAGGATTAGTTTTTCCTGCAACATCCACTGGTGTCAGCAAGGTTATTACTCAGTACACTATAGAACAAGGAATGCCAGGCACTTATTCAAGTGTATAGAGGGGCTTAATATTTACAAGGTCACTCAAATTACTCCTATGAAGATCAGCTGCTTTTAGTCAACATCAAATTGACTTTTTAGTTACATCAGGGGTGGGCACTAATTTTTGAAAGGAGGGGGCTGCTTCACAAATTTTGGAAGCAGTTGCAGGCTGCCCCGGAAGGGGCGGGGTTGAGAGCCACCCTACCCGGAGCTTTCTTTGGCCTGGGGTCCCTGCCCCCTGAGTTCTGGGCAATGGAAGGGACCTGGTACAGATGGGAGGGTGCTGGTGGCTAGCCTCCTCCCTGAATCGTCTGGGGTGGAGGTTTAGAATTCACATAAGCAGCGCTCATAGCTCCAAGCCACGCTGCTAACCTGTTGCGTGGCAGCTGCCCAGGAGGCACAAACCCTTTAAATAGCATGGGGCCAGGAGCTGCGAGCCCTTTTAATTTCTTCTATTTAAAGGGCTCACGCCTTCCCCACAGCTGCCGTTGCCTGGCAGTTGCCTTGCAGGCGCGAGCCCTTTAAGTAGAAGTAGTTAAATAGAAGCAGTTAAAAGGGCTCCTACATCCCTGGCAATGCGTTAGGGGGCGGGGCTGGGAATTGCCACACAGGCCACTTCCAGCCCGCTGAAAGGCTCTTGCCCAGCTCTCAGGTATGTGCTGCTGGTGTTAGCAAGGATAAAGGCTGAACAGCTGCACACAAACGGAGTACCACTTATGGAGTCATTACTATATGATTTCTTACATTCACTGTAATCATTTGACTCATTCTTTTTGCAATAGGCAACATAGGGCCAATTAAAATCAATTTTTTTTTGTATGTTCAATGAATATCTATGGGAGAATTTTTTCATCTGTAATATCTGGATAAAACCAGGAGTTTTCCAAGGAGACTGCTGCTGAAAATGGGTATGCTGAACTGACAAGAATATCCTCAGAGACATTTAATGGGAGTAGGAAAAGATCATACTATATCTAATCGAAAAAGCCATTTTCAAGGTCCATAATAAGAACCCCGTATTAACTCTGTTATTGGAAAAACAATCAAGGTGGTAGAAAGAAGGTTCATTGAAATGTGAGTGCCTCTGGGTGTTCCACACTTCAGGTGTGCAGCCCCAACTGATTTTCCTGTGAGTCAGCGGCCCCCAATCCAAAAAATTTTCCCCACCCTTGTCCTAGATGAAGGAGGGAGCTTCAGAAGAGAATCCCGACCTGCAGAAACTACTGCAGAACCAAATGCTGCATTGAATCTGTGTGAATCAGGGCATGATGTTCTAAAAAACACACTTACTGAAGCCCATGTAGCAGCCCTACATATTTCAGATACTGGTACATTCTTCAGTAATGCCACCGATGTTGCCTGTGATCTGGCTGAATATGCTATCACCCTGGATGAGAATATATCCAGATAGCCATTTTAACAGTCTGAATAAAATTCAGAACCCTGTGGATCTATTTGCAAAAGAAATTAAGAGCTTAGGTGACTTCCTATATTGCTGGGTCCTATCTAAATAGAAAGCTAATGCCCTTCTAACATCCAGGATATGTAAACAGGATTTCTGTAGAGAACCATGTGATTTCAGCAAAAACACAGGTAGATGAATAAACTGATTATGGCAGAGCTTTGACAAAAATCTCAGGTTAGAATTTAGGGTGTGGATGTAAAGAGACTTTGTCCTTAAAGAACACCATAAGGGGTGGAGGTGGGAGAGGAGGAGTGGTGATCTGCCAACAGGGCTCCAAAATCCTCGACATTAAGGGTTGACATGATTGCTACAAAAAAAATCCATCTTCATAGATAAATGCAACAAAGAGGTTGCCACTGACTTGAATGGAGGTCTCGTAAGGTGACGTCAGGCTCAGGTTCCAGGTTGGGACAGTGTTTCTAATGTGCATATATAGAGTCTCTCTAAACCTTTACAAACCTAGACAATATCGAATGAGCAAACATGGAAATCCTTCTACCAGAGGATGAAAGGTTGATACTGCAGCCAAATGGAACTTAAAATTGAACTAACAGATAATTCTAATTTCTTTAGACCCAACACATAAACCAGGATGACGAAATGGACCAAATCACATAGGAGGAAGCAACGCCAATGCCAACGGAAGAAATTCTTCCATTTCTGCAGGTAAGTAGTGTGGGTTGAGCTCTTTACTTCTATAGAGCAGGAGGATTCTAGCCCAGTAAACCAACAACGAGCCACTGAAATGGGATCCTGTGACAGGAAATGAACAACTGTCAGGCGCTTGATTGATACAGGTAAAGCAGAAAGGGTACAAAGCTTGTCTTGGCCAGGTTGCCACTATGAGGATAAATCTGGCACTGTGCTGTCTGACCTTGTTCATCGCCCTTAGTGCCAGTGGTGCTGGAGAAAACAAGATTTTGAGCAGGGGAAAAGGGGGCATTTTCTATTCCTGCAAGTAGCGAAGAGATCCACCCACCATCTTTGGAAAATGCTGTGGAAAATTCTGGTGCTTAGCTCCCATACGTAATCTTGTGAGAAGCGTCTAAGGACACTGGGTGCAATGTTCTGAATACTAGTGAGGTAGACCGATGAAATCTGCATCTGATGAGCTATGCACAAATCCCATAATTTCACACCTTCAGTGCAGAGAGGATCTCACTCCTCCCTACTTACAGATAAAAACAGGGACCCTAGATTGATTTGCCCCGATAAGTGGTAAGAAACGAAAGCAAGTGTTCCTGACAGTGCTGAACGCCAACATATTGATGAAGACTGGTTCTTGAGTTGTCCACGTTCCTTAAGTTGAGGGTACTGAGTTGTGCTCTCCCTACCCTACCATACTGTTGCTTTAAAAACATAAAAAACCCCACAGAGACTAATGAAAAAAAGTGAGCTTTTGTGGGCAAATCCCACTTCTGCAGATGTTGTTAAAAATCACTGATGGGGCTGGGTGACAGAAAGGTACACCTACACAGATGCTGAGTTGATTCTTCTACCAGTCTAAAGAGATCCTCACGGATAGCCTGTCTGTCCAAGGTATATCGGACTGGAGAACAGTTTGTTCTGAGCCACCCCTGAAAGCAGCAGAAATGTAACCTTATGTGATCGGTCACAAAGATGCAAGCTGACGTGTCCCAGAAGCTGAAGACAGTTCCTTATGATTCAAGAGCTTCCCCAAACTGCCCATAGCAAATCTGACATGGTGACGAATCTAAAGGAAGATGGGATCTGGTTGCCAACAAGTCCAAATACACCCCTATAAACTGTATCGTTTCTACTGGGGTAATCCGGCCTAGTGTAATCCCAGGAAGATGGAAACAATTTTATATTTGTGCTATCACTGCTTCTTCGGCACCTCTCTCTGCTTTCTGACTTTGTCAGTGAAAAGAGCGCTTCCCAGCACATCACTCAATCCTGTCCTTTGGAATTTAGTACCAGAGTTGCCAGGACAGCAGGATCACATAGATGGCTAAAAGCCACCTTTGTTTTAAGTACAAATTTTAAAAATACAAATCACTGGGAGATGGTCTTGATTTTCACTTGTGTGGAGTCCAAGTACATTTCAGCTGAATTAAACTGAGCATTAATTACATTAAGTTGATCTTTAAGCAATGAAGTGATAGGTCTGTATAAATATTTCACATAAAAATTATGTATATTATTTACAATTAACTGTGTCTAATCATTCAAGTTTTTTTTCACCTGTTTTGTTTATTCCATGACAGGTCAAGAACTGCATCAGTATGTCCATCCTGATTCCCCTGTGTTGATGAACTCTACATACAGATACATTTTAAAGAGATTTTAAAATATTATATCTTCCAGGAAAAAAAAAACCCATGTCTTTA
Organism: Pelochelys cantorii; assembly: GCA_032595735.1. Taxonomy (NCBI): domain Eukaryota; kingdom Metazoa; phylum Chordata; order Testudines; family Trionychidae; genus Pelochelys; species Pelochelys cantorii. The sequence continues at coordinate 251,266,091 of CM064326.1, read as the reverse complement.
TTATTTTTTAACATACCCTCACATAGGCAAATGAGAAACAGCATGATAATTCAACATTTCCACCAGCTGAAACCCTTTCCATACAGTGCAGGGTATAGAAGCACCTCCCCTTAGCTTGCCTCTTTTTCCTTATCTACCCAGCACACAGCAGAAGCTATACTCCCTTTTGCCAGCTCACAAAGATTCAAATATTCACCAGCTAGCATGGAGCTTCTTTGGGTCCGGTTCCCCCCCGTCCCATTCTCCCTGCTCACCACCCCTGTTGTTGTTCCTACTCTCTGCCATCTAGTCCCCTTCTCCTCAATCACCACAGATTCACTACCTACTAATGTCCAATTTTTTTGACGTTAAGAAAGTAAAGTGATAAGCTACAATGAACATTGCTTTGGGAAGATGGGAGTCCTACAGAATCCCTCTTCCTATTTTTTCCTCTCCAACCTAATTACCCGTAAGTGAGAGAGTTCCATTAACGTCTTTAATTAATGAAATGCTACTGCACATATTATTCATATACATCCAAACTTTTCAGCAGCAACATACACAGAATAATTACCCTTCTTCCGTGAGCTTTTTACAATCTAAAGGTCTGAGGGAGTTAAAAAGTAAATCCTCTTCTCAATTACACAACGGAATGGGCCCTTGAGGTGGATGATAGATAGATTATTGGACAGAGCCATACTGATAGCTTGTGAGACGCTCAAATAATATCTTGCAGATGTAGTGTCTCTGTCAGAAGTAACTAACCCAGACCTTATACTTTTTAATTAAAAATGAATAAAAATATCGGTGTGCATTACTTGGCTCATAACCGTACAAACTTAAGACAAAGACATGGTCCTGGACTGTAGATTTTGCAATTGAAACAGATCAGTAAATGTGCAATATTTACCTTCTTTCCCTTTTTCTTCTTTTTCTTTTCTTTTTTACTTCCAAGAGAAAAGACTGGCTCTAGAGAATCCACTATATCAAGGTCCCAGACTTCAATAACAGGGGTCATGTTACCCACTGCAACATAATTTCCTGTAGAAGCAAAACCAAATGCCAGCTGCTGTGTTTATGTAGATTAACATATGCAAAGTGCAGGATGATACAACCAAATTATTACTTATTCTAAATGAATGCCTGTGAGCTCAGAGCCTTTCAATGACAAGTTTTTGCCAATTGTACGTGGTTGGTGTCCAGTTAAAGTTACATCAGTAGAAACTGCCTGCAAAAACCTCCGTCTTAGAGTTAAGAGTTTATGGCCAGATGGAACCACTAGTTCACCTTGTCTGACCTCCTGTATACCACACTCCACCGTGACCACCCAGCATCCACACAATAAACCCAAATGACACCAAAGTATTACTTCCCATGGAGATTAGACTGTTATGTGTCACAGGCACAGAATAGGAGGGCCCAATGTGCACCAGTGCACAGTCGTTTCCCTGCCACTGCAGGGACGTTAAGTGAGATATACCCAGATAATCCTGGCAAGTGATCTGCACCCATGCACAGCAAAGGAAGGTGAACATCCCCCAAGATGACTGCCAACCTGACCTGGAGGAAAATTCCTTTCCAAGCCCACGTGGTGATCAGCTAGACCCTGAGCTTGTCAGCAAGAACTAGCCAGCCAAACATGAGAGAGAGAATACTCAGTGCCACTTCAAAGCCCTAGCCCAGACCATGCAATATCCCTTCTCTAGCCATGGTCATCCCTGATGCTTCAGAAAAAGATTTTAAAAAGTTCCAGAATACAATGTTGGGGAGGAAAGGGAAGAGTTGAAAGTGGGGGTAGGAGAAAATCTCTTCACAATTCTGCCATGAACAGTGGCTGGCTGAAACCCTGAAGTATGAGCTTTAGGAGCATAAGACATAAATCAGAAGTGAGCCCTAGAGTTGTTGAGCCCTGATCCATACCATCACAAGCAATCCTGTCATATAATTGCACTCATAGCCAACTTTTACATATGTATCTTCCCTTTAGTACAATTAAAGATAAAAATGCAAAGACAAGTATGTAGAGCCCACTAAATTTTAAAATATATATTTCAGAGTGTTGTTTTAAACAACATTTGACCCTGTTGGCCATGACTTCTCTAAACAAAACCCAACACATCTGCAAACAAGTCTAAAGAAAACTTCTCCTTTTGTCTGCCTAATAGATTTGGTTTGCTGTTGGTATTAGACTAGTGTTTTAGTTTAGTTATTCAGTATGAAGGCAGTACTATAAGAACCCTGCAGATACATACGTAAATCTCTACAGCTCTAAAACAAATTGTTCACTGTGATGGGGTGTACCTGGCCTTTTGTGGCCCCCTGCTGGAGGCCCTGAGGTCCTACTACACTCTGCTCCAGGAAGTAACAATGAAGATCAGTCCTCCAGGCCTGCCGAGAAAAGCCAAAAAGCAGCCAATCAGAGCCCAGCAGGCTCAGATAAAAGGAGATGCAGGGGCCTAGGAAGTCACTTCGTGGCTGGGACCAGAAAGCTGAGGAATGGGTACTCTTCTCTGGAGAAAGAAGCTTAATGGGACCTAAGGGGGGGGGGGAGGGGGGGAGAGAAGACCTGAGAACTTTAACTCTAATAGGCAAAAGTCAAGGGATCAGACAGGAATAGCCCTAGGGAATACTGCTTCCTTCACTTAGTTTTTGCTGTATGTGGCTGCTGTATATAGGATTCCTGGGGTGGAACCCAGATTCCCCAAATAGCCAAACGGCCAAAGCACAAGAGGGAGACAAGGCTTCTTCAAAAGCTTGAAAAAAGGGCTAAATTGAAAGGGTTCAGTAATAAGGCTAGGACCTGGTGAGGGTAGATAGTTTGGAGAACTAATCTGCCACCCCAAATTTTTCAATTGTGCGACTGGGCTGAAGGGTTTAGCCACTGAAGATGTCTTGCAAGCTCAGCAACCTATGGGGGTGCCATGAATGGGACACAGATTGCAGAACCACATCCTGCCATCAGGAGACACTCAAGAGAGGAGTGTCTTGTTACATGCATCATCAAGTTTAACTTTTCCTCCTCTGTCTTGGCTTTGCTTTTGTGTTAATAATGATTTCCTGCAGCAGTATTAAGTCATAGCATTAAGTTATTTATGCAGTTCATATTTAAAAACTGCTATTGCTAGATAGGTTTTCAAAAGAAATCCTAAAGACATTTACCTGGAGATTCATCAGGATTAGGATCAAAGTTAAGCCACTCCACACTTAGCGGATATGCAGGTAAGAGGATATCATGGTGTACATAAAATGAATCCTCTTCATGATTATAAACTGAAAGAGAATTTGAAAAACATTATGTCAGTGGTGAGAAAAATAAGCCACTCTATATTAGGGATGTTAAATTTAGATTAATTGGCTAATCAAATAGTCGATGCAATTTGCACTGACTATTCGATTAGTCGATAAAGGCGCCTCTGACTTCAAAGTGTAGCAACAGCCCCAGGGCGAAAGACAAAAGTGCTGCGGGGAGCACGGGGCCAGCAGGGGAGTCCCCAGTTGACCCCGTGCTCTATGCAGCGCTGCCGCTTTGAAGCATCCCCTCCTCTTCACTGACCCTTGCTGCCTCTGATAAAGGCAGCAAGGGGGAGAAGCAACTAGTATATCTAATAAGCAATAGTCGACAGTGGACCAGTCATTCACATCCCTACTCTACATAGTACATTCCCACACAGTTCGCTGAAGCAAGTACAGATTGGACCTCCCTGATACGGCACCCTTGGGACCTGACTGGTCCCAGATGAGGGATTTTGCCAGACCACAGGAGGTCATTTCTGGACCCCTGCCACCAGCCCCGCTCCCAACTGCCACCCTTCAACCAGGACTCTCTGGTCTTGGAACATCCGTTGTCCTGCTGGATCATGGATGTTGCCGGACCAGAGAGTCCCGGTTTAAAGACGTTCAACCTTTGTTAATTTTCCCAATGAAGAGATAATGCCCGGAAGCTATATTGGTGATGCTGTCAGTCTCTAGCACAGAGTCAAAGCCTCCCAGTATAATGTTAGGCACCACAAAACATTTTCTTTAGGTGACAAATTTGGACAGAAGAATGATGTATCAACATCAAATACAGACTGATTCAGTTTATGCCTTGCACATCATCATCTTCATTTAGGTTTTTAGACTGTTGTTTTAAAACATCTAGGACATAAAAGACCCTTAAAACTCACATCTTTTATATATTTTAGAGAGTTTGTGTGTCCGTCCGCCTGTAAGTCCATTTGTTCAAGAACTCCTCCTAAATGGTAAGAGGTAGGACCACCAAATTTGGCATGCAGCTTCCTCTTATAAACTAAAGCAAGGTCAGGATTTGGTTGTGCCAGGTTAATGGGACTGTTTTGTATCAAACAAAGGGAGGGGCATGATAGCAGGAACAGTTATACTCATGCATGACCAAAGTGGGACTAGCCACCAGCCAGCACCAGCAAGTGGCCTGCACTCCCCCCTCTCCCCAGGGAGGGTCAGCAGGCGGCCTGTGTGCCAAGACCACAGAGAGCGTGCCCCACCCACTGCGCCCAGGGAACACTGGTGGTTGGCCTCCATGCCTCCCTGCTGTACCTGGGGAGTGCTGGTGGGGATGTGTGCCCCCCGCCCTTGACTCAGCCCCAGGGAGAAGCCAGTGGGCATGGTGCAAGACTCTCCCCACCCAGGGAGAAGCCATGGTGAAAGGGACCTCCCTGCCCTGGCCCAGCCCCAGGGAGAATCCGGCAGAACCAGCCCGGCCCCTCCCACTCCATGCAGGCCCTAGGAAGAAGCCAGTGGCCACCCAAATTCTAAGCCCCATCCCCTCCCCTGACTCCCGCACTCCCCCCCCCCACTCCCTACTCACCCTGCCATACTCCCCAGGTTCCTGCCCTGAGCTCCCCACATCTGCAAGACCCTACCTTGATTCCTGCACCCCCCACACAGCCAGCCCCCTACCGTGAAGGACCTGAGCAATGCTAGTTGTCTTCTAGTCTAGTGTATTTATAAAAAAAGAATGAAAGAGTATTACTGACTAACTGACGTTTCATTGTACAGGTACAATTGTTTAACAGTTATTTTACATAGGTAATGACTCAAGAAATGTAGTTGTGCCAGATGCCCCCTTCCATTCAAAACCCAATATAAATGGAAAACAGAGGGAGCAGTCCTGTAAAGCCACAGGGAGCAGACAAAAAAGTATTTTCTAGCCCTGCTTTTACGAACAAATACAGTTTACTTACGGTGAACTTCTAGACTGCAGTGGTCCTTATCAACCCGTCCACAAACAATTAGATTGTCAGTAGGCTTGATCAAAAAGTCTTCCTGTTCATATTGCTCCTATAGGCGAAGGGAGAGAGGAAACACCAAGGAGTTTAAAAAAACAAATTTTCTAAAGCAGAGAATGTTAACCTTTACCGTTAATTGAAAAAGGTCGCAGAGGGGTGACCTTTCAGCAGTTACACAGTTACACAAATACAGGAGGGCCCCCGACTTGCAACCGCCTGAGTTCCGACCCCCTGCACTTACAACCATTTTTGCAAATGCAGAAGGGGTTGAAACCCCCCGATTTATGTCCTTGGCCTGCATTTGCAATGGCATATGGCACCTATGGTAAATGAGAGTTTGAGTTACAACGCCCCTGACTTGCGACGCTTCCCCAGGAACCAATCGCGTCGCAAGTCAGGGGCCTCCTGTAAATGCATTGTAACATTCCTACTAGGTACTTCCCTCTACATCATGGAATGCATGATCCTGGTGAAGAGTACTAGGGAAGAAATCCAGGACTTAGCAGGCAGCTATAACTTTTGAGAACTTTTTCTCACTGAGATCCAGTCTTGTGAGTAAACACTGCCAGCATCCCTTGAGTCTCTCTCAAGCAGAGTCAATTGTCATTCTGAACCTGCTGAGCTAGTAGCTGAATCTTTCCTTGGTGCTGTGGCAATAGCCAGTGTATGGCTTCATTAGCCAGGGAAGCAAGGAGTAGGTCGGGTGCCTCAGGATCTCTATCACCAATGAAAGCCCACCTGCTGGAATTCCTGCTTGCAGCTTTCTGAACAATCCTGTGTTCTTAAAGATACAAGTATCATGCATCGGCCCTGATTAGCCCACATTAACACTGGTGAAGCATCCTATGGCCCCACTGCAGTTAGATATACAGTAATGGAGTTCTCTATCTACTATGTCCTGCATATTGCCAAGAATCACAGTAGCAGCAGATTAATGGCCCTACACGCTTGTACATGATAATAGCCCCTACCACAGATTTTCCAACTGCAAAACTAATTCCCACTGTCTGGCACCAATCTGACCTTGCAAGCATCAAGAGTGCAATTACCACTTGCTTCTCAACTATCCGTGCAACTCATTTTGGTGCCCATGTGCTGGAGGGATGGGGCGAGTTTGACACACAGATCCAGGAACGTTGCCTTTCGGATCTGAAAGTTTTGCTCATCACCTCAAACTGACATTAGGATGAGATTTCCTCAGTCAGTGCTTGTTTCTCAGGCACAGAAACAGGGCTCTGGGCTCTGAAGCTATTCCATGAACACCACGAACCATGACTTGTCTTTTGCTACATTCTTAACAATATATCTTTAAGAAATCATCATATCCTGTCACTATAGTTCTGCCTGTGGATCTGCAAATACCAGAGGATCATGCATCCTATAGTTCCAATGATCAAGAGATGAGTGCAGAGTTGTGCAGGCTTATAGCTTCTGTCGGAAATGACAAACAGCAAAAAGTGTTATGCAGGTTTCTGGAATTTTTTAAGAGTGCAAAAATAAAGGCACACGTGGATAGAAAGAGTGGCAAATTGGCATAAAGCCACCCAAGTTATATTTTTCATATGCATGACCCCTAGTTCCCAGGATATCTAGGCAAGTCATTTATCTCACTACACATTGTAGAAAATTCCCAGAAGGCATTGTGTCAGACAGCAGCACGAAGTACACTGGGATTGCAAAGCACAGTACACAAACACTCCTGCTAAGTACACAGAGCACTGATAAAAGTAGCCAAGTATACACTCACAAGCAATATTGTAATTGGGAGGGAGGGGGAATTTTAGGGAGTTTGTGCCAATTTAATGTGTCAACCAAAGTCTGTAGTATAGGCACGGCGTTAGGCATCTAGGAATACATAAGCACTTTTGAAAATTGTATGTAGAATTTAGTTTATGCTGTTTAAGATACCAACACCTTCAAAGACAGCACAAGATTTTTTAAAAAAAAATACTTACAGTATCTTTAATGGTGACATAAGGATCATGTTCGTTACTCCCATACACTGTAAGACCCGCTAAGGTATCTCCAAGGCTAACCGTATCTATAATGAGAATTTCAGTGTATCACAGTTATTAACAATTAAGGGGCATTTCTTGTCTACATGGCAATTTTTAGAGCATTTGCATAGTCTTGCTAGCTTGAGTCTGTTGACAGAGGTTGGGATACTTGCTGCCATGGACTGTGTAGACCAACCCTAAGAGAGCTAAATCTTTACCAACACAGCTTGTTCCCTTCCCACATGCAAGGTGCAGCTTTGGTACCATACACAGCCTGAGCACCTGCCGCCCCCCGCCCCCTTTGAGTGAAGGCTACGCAGGCGGGGCTGCAGGAGCCTTGGGAGCAGGAGCTTTGGAGCAGGGCAGAGCTTTCCGGGGGCAGAAGCAGGGCAGGGAGGCACTCATGGGCGGTGGCTGAAAGCAGAGCAATACAGCCCAAGGCTGCCTCACTTCGCTGGCTCCCACCCATGTTACTCAGGGAAGGCAGCTTGGGAGAAGGGGTTGAACTGCTCTGTACGTTCAATGGTGGCAGCAGGAAGCAGAGCGATTTGACTGGGGTCAGGCCATTCTACTTAACGCTACCACTGGTTGAGCACAGGGGCAGGTCCCATCTCTGCTGCCAACACTAGCCAGCCCCCCCCCCTTCCCGCTAATGCCTTGGGCCACATCTCTTGGGGAAGGGAGGGGAATGGAGGTGGGGAGGAGCAAGGGAGAACCAGAGAGTTTGTCCCAGGCCCCACAACTCCCTAGGGATGTCCCTGGTGGGGGCAGCCAATAGAGGGCAGGAAGAGGGAAGGCAAGAGAATGGGGTGGCCACCAGAGATGGTGCATTTGCCAGTGTTGGCTGCCTGTTGGTAGGGATGGCCCTGGAAGGGGCCAGTAGCTCCATCAACTCCATTTCTTAGCTCCATTCAGATTACTCCCAATTTCTACCCGAATATGGGCAAATGGGCCTTTGAATCCTGACCTTTAAAGCACTTGTTAAGGAAACCTGTATAGCTAGATGATACTGTCATGATTAGTGCACTGACTTAATCTAACAGAGATTCTTCATTTACTCTGCACTTTTGATGGGAGAAATAGATTTATCTTACCTGCATTCTCCTCTTCATCATATTTATCCAAAGCATATTCTGCCAGCTCATCATCATTCAGTTTTTCAGCATCTTCCTCCTGGTCCCCATCTGCTTGTGCACGTTCAACTGCCTCACCACTAGCAACATCCATGCGGCCTTCTGCAGCCTGTCCATGTTCTTCTTCATCACTACTATCTGCTTCTTCTCTGTATAAGGAGAAAACATTCACTGCATTATCAGTGTGAGTTGGTTAAGAGTTTGGGACATTTTCACTACTTTGCTTGGGGGACTGGTAATGAGCACTGGAATATTAACTTCCCTGCTCACATGATTTCAGTTACTGTCTCTATGCCAATGACTCTCAAATCCATATTTCCACTCCCTTCCTGTTTCTTTGTAGCCAGACCAGCATTTCAGCCCACCAATATTTTCTCCGTCTTCCTGACGGACTACAACTTATTTCTTACACAGATGTGTCTGATCTTGGATTCCTCCATCACACAACCCCAAACTGTATCCAAATCTTGCTCTTTCTTCCACCACATTTGAAAGTCTAATCTTCCCTCTATGTCCCATAAGCTGAAATTCTCATTTATGCTTTCACTAGAAGACTTTCCCAGCATTGTCTGTGTCCGACCCAAGGTGGCAAACCCTGACTGCTGACTTCTCCTCAGGTCAGCCTGGGGTGGGGAGGAGGCGGGCGGTGGAGCTTGCACCCTGGCTGCTGCTCTTCCCGGTGCTGGCCAGAGGAAGGAGGGGATCCATGCTCCCCCGGCCGCCAGTTTCACTCCGGGGCTGGCCCAGGGGTGGCATGGAGCCTGGACTGGGGGAGGAGGGAGCCATGCAGGCTGCCCATGTGCACTCCCCAGGGCAGGCTGGGGTGTCAGGTGCTACCAACCAGTGGCTTTCTGCTGGGGCATCTTCTAGCACCCTGTGATCATTCCACAGTATAACTCCCTCCTACTTTCCTTCTCTTTCCATTTTATGAGAAACAGTTTATTTCTAGGCACATCCCATTGTCCTGGCATAATCAAGACCATGGTTTAATTTAGGACCATCAAATTTGGTATGCAGCTTCCTGTTATCCTATCTCTTATCGTTTAGGAAGAATTCTTGAACAAAAAGGACTCGCTGACGGACAGACATACATTTTTAAAATATAAAATCCCCAGTCTATAGGAAACTATGACGAGTCAGCCTCACCTCAGGCCCAGAAAAATCCTGGAGGGGAACCTCAAGAAATCCATTTTGAGGCACTTGAAAGAGGGGAAAGTAATCAGGAATAGTCAACATGGGTTCACCATGGGCAAGTCATGCCTGACCAATCTGATTAGCTTCTGTGATGAAGTAACTGGCTCTGTGGACATGAGGAAGTCGGTGGATGTGATATACCTTGACTTTAGCAAAGCTTTTGAGACGGTCTCCCACAGTGTTCTTACCAGCAAGTTAAGGAAGTACAGACTGGATAAATGGACTGTAAGGTGGATAGAAAACTGGCTAGATTGTCAGGCCCAGCGAGTAGTGATCAACGGCTCGGTGTTCAGCTGGCGGTCGGTTTCAAGCAGAGCGCCCCAAAGATTGGTTCTAGGGCAGGTTTTGTTCAACATCTTTATTAATGACCAGATTGAGGAGACGGATTGCACCCTCAACAAGTTTGCGGATGACACTAAGCTAGGGAGAGATGTAGATAAGTTGGAGGGTAGGGATAGGGTCCAGAGTGACCTAGACAAATTGGAGGATTGGGCCAAAAGAAATCTGATGAGCTTCAACAAGGACAAGTGCAGAGTCCTGCACTTCAGACAGAAGAATCCCAAGCACTGTTACAAGCTGGGGACCGAATGGCTAAGCAGCAGTTTGGCAGAAAAGGACCTGGGGATAACAGTGGATGAGAAGCTGGGTATGTGTCAACAGTGTGCCCTTGTAGCCAAAAAGGCTAATGGCATATTAGAGTGCATTAAGAGGAGCACTGCCAGCAGATCTAGACAAGTGATTATTCCCCTTTATTCGACACTGGTGAAGCCACATCTGGAGCATTGCATCCAGTTCTGGGCCCCCCACATTAGAAGGGCACATTGGAGAGGGTCCAGCGGAGGCAAACCAAAATGGGGGCTGGAGCACATGACCTATGAGGAGAGGCTGAGGGATTTGGGCTTATTTAGTCTGCAGAAGAGAAGAGTGAAGGGGGGATTTGATAGCAGCCTTCCACTTCTTGAAGGGAGGTTCCAAGGAGGAAGGAGAGAGGTTGTTCTCTGTAGTGACAGATAACAGAACAAGGAGCAAAGGTATCAAGTTACAGTGGGGGTGGTCTAGGTTGGATACTAGGAAAACCTATTTCACTAGGAGAGTGGTGAAGTACTAGAATGGGTTACCTAGGGAGATAGTGGAATCTCCATCCCTAAAGGATTTTTAAGTCCCAGCTTGACAAAGCCCTGGCTGGATGATTTAGTTGGAGCTGTTACTGTTTCGGCAGAGGGTTGGACTTGATGACTTCCTGAGGTCTCTTCCAGCCCTAGGATTCTATGATTCATTACAGTAACCTCTCCAGTATCCCCAACACCACCCCCCCCCATCCTCCTAAAATGCAGCTGCTAAAATGTCTCCCTGCCTGATGTGACCACTCCAGCCACTCTCTGAAGGACTCCAGGGGCTCCAACAATTGTTTTCACTTCCTTCCAAAAGAAGCACACACTTCATTAGTTGTGAATCAGGTAAATCTGCTATGGATACACATCACATTTGCTACAGGGGAAAGGAAAAAAAAAAACAAAACCAAAAACTTATCCCAAATACCCTAAACTTTCACAGTGCTTCCTTTCCTAAAGCAACAATTTAGATTCTTCCAACATATAAAATGCAGATGTCTGAACATCAACATGTGAACGATGTAATGATTCTTGCAGCTTTGCTTTTTGCACAACACTTTGCAGGAGGACACCCAACTGCTAACACTGGAGAGAACTCCACAAAAGGGATGTAAGTGACTAGTTGAGTGAGTACTCAACTAGTCGCTCCCCCCCACCCCACTGCCTCTGTAATAGAGGCAGCTGGGGGGGGGGGGGAGGGGGAGAGGAGCGGGAGCCAGTCGGAGCCGGTTTAAAAGCCGTATCCCCTCAGCACCATCTCTGCAATGTGGAAGGGGGGGGGGGGCAGGAGAAGCAGAGCTGCAGCGGTCCCAGGTGTGGTGTGAACCAGGACTGTTCAGTCCTGGCTAGGAGCTAACCCCAATGTGGCTCTGCACTTTAAATGTAGCAGGAGCCCAGCAGGCACTTACTACATTTAAAGTGCAGAGGCGCAGTGGGCACCCCCCCCCCCTTATCGACTAATCGAGTAGTCAATGGAAATTCCACCAACTACTCAGTTAATTAACTGATACTTAACATCCTTATTCCACAAGAGGCTTCTCCCTAGAGGGGATATTCTACTACCCCTACATTCAAAACTCCTGCTGACACCAACCAACAAAGATCCAGGATAGAACACAAGCTTGTGTCTAAGAAAACTACATCTAATGCAAAGGTCTTTCAGTTTTGAAAAAGCTTGCTGAAGAGCTATTTGTGTCATTTGCTTTTTAAAATACCCCTTGCCCTTCATATGACAGTAAAAATAGGTAGCAGGATAATTAAATATTCTAAATTTAAATCTGACTTGTGATCTTTGTACAGAAATAAAATGACAGGAGCACTAATGAATTCGATGAAGCACAAGATGTTAGAGAGAGGTCATAACATTTTTAGTTATCAGAGGTAATTCTCTGCCACACTGAATTTTAAGAAATTACATTTAAGAGACTCCTCAAATCTTGCATTGCATACTTCTCAAGTAAGGGAAGGAAATCCATAAGAAAAGGGTGCATGCAGTTTACAGTTTCACGTGCAAAACTACTGGTAACAGCAGTAGAATTATAAACTAATGTGGGGGAAAGGCGGGGGAGAAGCAACCCATAAAAGTTAAGCTTCTAAACACAAAAGACCAAAAATTTAGAAACATTTGCATTTTTTAGGGACAGCCACTAGAACTTACTAAGTATGTTTTGAAAGCTCTATTAGTAAAGAAAAGGGTAAACTTACAAAATGAAAGCTGAAATTAGGTAAAGCAGGGCTGGTGAACCCATGCAGCCCCCAGCTTGCCTGGATCCAGACCCCAACGCTCAGAATTGGGGAGCCCGCACTGGCTCTCCAGCTCCCCATCCACAGGGCTGGAGCACACAAAATCTACTAGCTTAGGCCCACCTAGGCTATTGTGCAAGGAGAATGTGGGGAGTGTCTTTCTTCTCATTCAGGGGCTTCTCGCTTTGCTTCTCACTTGTGTGCAGTCCCTGACTGATTTTTCAGCGGCCCCCTCACCCAAAAATGTTCCCCACCCATGAGGTAGGGGGAAGCTGACAATATTCACCTGAGTGCACATGGAATTCATGGCACTTGGGCCCTGATATGACAATCAAATCAGTACTTGCACTGCACCAATGCAGAGCCCCAGTGGGACTATAGACCTGAAGACATTTTCTAACAAATAAATGCTGTTACATTCACTGAAAAATAACACACCATCATTTTACCTGAGTGGAAGCTATGTAGATATTCTTTATTTAATGTCAACTGTTTTTCATGTCTGCAACAGTGGGAATTCCAAACATTTGAAACTCATGAGATGGACTTAAAATTAGGGATGTTAAAATGTGGGTTCTTTTGGTAAACCTGCAACCACTGAAATTTTCAGGGGTTACACGTTCACACGTGGAGGGAGACACGGCAGTCCGTGGGAGTTGGTTCCCTGTGCATATCGGCTCACGCAGAGCCACCTGCCCCCCGCGCTGCTGCCTAAGGCTCCCACAGAATCACCTGCCCCCCCCCCCGATACAGAAGCCTCTGATAGCGGGGGGAGGTGCTTGTGCGTAACTGTGAGGTCAGGCTCATCAGTTAACTGTTTAAATATGTATACGATCACAACCCTACTTAAAATCATGACATTAAAACTAAGTGTGAGGTTCTTTGAATTTGTTTTCTGTTTGAGCCTTTACTGCAGGGATGGGGAACCTTTTTGGGTTGGGGGCCGCTGACCCACAGAAAAATCAGTCAGGGGGTGGGAGGGCCACACACAAGTGAAAAGTAAAAAAGAAAAACCAAACCCAACTGATAATGAGAAAGACTTTTCCCACACCAGAGCCTGGGGGGAGGGGAGGGGGGAGGCGGCTAGAAGATTTTGTGTGCTCTAGCCCCACAGTGGTAAGGTGGGGGAGCTGGAGTGCTAATGTAGGCTCCCCAATACTAGGGAGGATCCCTGAGCCTCAGAGGCCAGATCCAGGCAATCCAGAGGCTGCATCCAGCCTTAGGTTCCTCACTCCTGGCTTTAGTGGTCATCTTTCAAGCTTTGCTCCATAACCAGCAGGGCTAGAAACTTACTCTTTTTAAACATGGAAGCTGAGAGTCTTGCCTAACTGCAAGAGCTGACAACATTCCACACTAGCGGCAAGTATAGATGAGTAATCAACCTATTTCCTAGACTCATAACTCATATAAAGCTTGTTCAAGGCCATGGCTACACACTGCAGTTAAACTCGCACCCAGATCTCACCTATTAGGGATGTGACCAACTAATTGCCCCCCCCCCCGGCCCCGCTCCCTCTATCAGAAAGAGGCAACAAGGGGGCGGGGGGGGCCAGGAAGGGCTTCAAAGGGTCAGTACCACGTGGACCCTGGGTTCCATGCGGTGCTGCCGCTTTGAAACGCCACAGGATGCACAGGGCCAGACTGACTGAGTCCCCTGTTGGCCCCATGCTCCCTGCAGTGCTTTCACTTGGGGCTGTTGCTACACCCTTACTAACTGAATAGTTGATCCACATTATATCAACTATTCAATTAGCCAATTAATCTAAATTTAACATCCCTACTACGTATGTTTGGGAGACACATTCGGCTACTGCTGTTATGCTGAGATTCTTCTCCAATGAACAGTGGCTTTGTCTACACTTAACAGTTTAAAGCAGAAAAGTGCTTTAAACTCAGTGTGGCCAGGGCACAAGTGCTGGGAGAGAGCTTTCTTCTCGCTCTATGTAAACCACCTATGCCAGTGTTTCTCAAAGTGTGGGTCGCGACCAACTTACGGGGGGGGGGGGAGGTCGCAGCTGCCGGGGTCCTTCGCGCCACTTCTGGGGATTCTGGAAGTGCACTCCCCTCCCACAGCTGTGTAACCTGCCAGGAGGGGGTGTCAGCCCTGACCACAGCAACTGCAGGAGGGGTTTTTGCTTAACAATTTTCTTTGGCTCCTTTTTTTTCCCCCCCCCTCAACAATTTGGGGGGGCACACAAATTCTATGAGCATTTTAGGGGGTCGCGGTATCAACAAGTTTGAGAACCCCTGTCCTATGCAATGGGAGTAGCTAACAGTGCTGGAAGCTCAGTCCCAGCACTGTAGCCTGGTTCACACTGGTACTTCACAACACTATAACTTGCTGTACTGGGGAAGGGAGGAAATGTTGTAGGGGGTGGGTGTTTTTCATACCCTTGAGCCTGAAAAATCACAGGGCTGTAAAGTGCCAGCGCAGACCTGGCCTGAGTCCTTGATGCCAACGGGCAGGATCCAGCCCCAGTTAGGGCAGAGCCCGGGCGCCAGCGCCCCTTCCCCAGCACGCCCGTGATTAAAGCACCTCCAGGCCAGGGGCTGTTCAGTGCGGACTCAGCTGGGCTGGGCCCAGCCCGTGTTGCAGCGCAGCCAGGCGTGGCCCTGGCCTTGGGACACACGGGGGGGAGGGGAGATTCTCCCCCCGCCAGGCAGGCGGACACTCACCGCAGCGTCTCCGCGGCCTCCCCAATGAGCCGCTTCAGCTCCTCGGCGCTGAGCCGCACCTGGAAGAGGAGACAGGCTGAGACACAGCAGCCGAGGAGGAGGAAAAGGCACGTTCCCCAGCTCGGGGGAGGGGTCTCACCTTGTCGGGCGTTTCCTTGGCAACCGCCCTGCGCACCCAGGTGGCGCAAGTCACGGGGCCGCTCATGGCTCCGGCCGCAGCACGCGCCGCTGGCGACTCTCGACTCGCACGCTGCCGCGAACGCCACAGCACGAACGGTCGCGTTCCCGATGACGTAGATGCAAACTGACAACTGCTCAGGGCGAGAGGGGGAGGGGAAGAAGAGACGCGTGAGGTCATCACCGAGCGCCCGGGCCGAGGCCTGGAAGCCAGGGGCGGGTCAGAGGCTGAGGCCCCGCCCTAACCGGAGAGGGAGGGAGCGAGCTCAGCCAATGGCGGGGGCGGGGCGGGACCACAGGGTCCGGACGCTCGTTGGAGTGGCCCAGGGGGAGGGGCGAAGGAAGGTGCTGGCTGCGCCAGTGAAGGGCGGGAGCGGTGTTTATGCTTTTTGCGGCTGCCTGGGTGGGGTGAGATGGGGGGGGGGGCTTGGTGCCAGTGCAGGGCTCCAGGCTGACAGCTGCGCGCGCATCTGTCCCCTCTTGGGCTGAGCTGTTAGCCAGCGTTCAGGGCCGTGCCAGGTGGTTTACAGCGGGAGGAGAAATGCATCGAGGCAAGCGTGGCCCGCCTGCTGACAAAGCCTGTACCTAGCGGCTTGTTTGGCTGAATCCAGTAGGCGCAAGCGGCAGCAGTTTCCTTGCTCACAGGTTCCAGGCCTGCCCCCTGTGGGGATGGGGGGGAGCTAATTTAAAGATGGCTCAGGGCCCAGTGATTTAAAAGGGCTCTGGACTGCTGCTACTGCCGCCATGGCAGCAACAGCGGCTAGAGCTTTGGGTGACTCAGGCTGGGCAGTGTTGATGGGCTGGTGTGGAGTAGGGATGCAATATCATAGTCGATTAACTGATAAGCAAAAGCTTATGGGTTAATGCAATAGATACATGCATTCCCTGTCCTCCCTGCCCCAGAAAATTTTTCAGCAAGCTGGCCAGCAGGTGGGTTCGGGCCAGGTCCAGGACTTACCCCTGCTGTGGCTCTGCCTTCAAAGTGTATTAGCAGGGCTCACCAAGCCGTGGCCAGCCATGCTCGCCAGCCACGCGGTTCAGCACGCTCCGCCTGCACAGACGGCGCTGCGGCACCGTGCCGCGCTATAATCTACTCTCCCATGGCGAGTAGATTACCTAAATTGTCGAGCCCTGTGTATTAGGAAGCAGGCAGGCAGCTTGGCTCAGTTCTGGCTTGTGCTGGCTCCAGGAGCTCAGCTCCCCTGAGGCAGCCAGTCTGGAGGGGAGCTAGCTTTTAAACTGGTTCCCCTCACAGATCAGCTCCCACCTGACATCCCATGCTACTGCCTCTGACAGGGGTCTCCTTGGGAGTGGGGCCAAAGTGCAGTGGCTGCTGGCCCCCACCCCATGGGAACTATAGAATAGTCAAGTAACCAATAAGAATTCATAAGGTTAATTGACTATTCAGTTAACCAGTTATTTAACATCCCAAATGTGGGGGAGGGAGGATAGCCACTAGCCCCACCTCTTCCACCTACAGCCCTGTCTCTTCTGTCCAAGGCCCTACCCCTTTTGTGAGGTCCAGGAGCCAAGCCACCCTACATTGTCCAGGGCCTGGCGAAGTCTGTCGCCAGCCCTGCCTCCAAGCAGTCCTGTGCCCTGAGTTCTGTCCCTCTGCTTCTTCAGGACCACATGCAAACTACATTTCTGCCAGTCTGCTTCTTATAATACAGCTTGCCAAACTGTTGCCTAGACTCAGGGTTTGCAATAGGGGAATCCCACATGGCTTAGCTTCTGATCAGGCTTTGCTGCATGTCCCTATTGTTTTTGGTTGTGGCGTCTATCAAGTCTGGCTATCTCACTCATTTAATTGCTTCTTCCATTTAACCTGTAAGAAGCACACAACATATATGAGCTTTAACCAGGTCTCCTAGGCTATGTCTACACTCGCAGCTTCTTGCGCAAGTATGGCTGTTCTTGCGCAAGAATCCACAGAGCATCCACACTGCCTGCCGGCTCTTGCGCAAGGAATTTACAGTACAGCGTGGTAAGAGAGGGCTTCTTGTGCAAGAGCTATGCTCTTTTTTAACAGGTATAAGCTCTCTTGCGCAAGAGGGCAGTGTGGACATTCGGCAGGGATTTCTTGCGCAAGAAAGCCCTATGGCTAAAATGGCCATCAGAGCTTTCTTGCGCAAGAGAGCGTCCACACTGCCATGGGCGCTCTTGCGCAAAAGCACAGCTCGCACATGGCAGTGTGGACGTTTTCTTCTGCAAGACTTATTGCACAAGAACCCTTGTGCAAGATGTTCTTGCGCAAGAAGCCTCCAGTGTAGACATATCCCTATTGTCTATACAGTATATCAAAACCACACTTGGTAGTTGGCATTAGTGTCTTCCAGCATAACAGTCTGCTTCTTCTAATTCTCTCAGGCTATGTCTACACTGCTGGCTTTTGCCTGCAGAGAGTATGCTAATGAAGCGCTCATTAGTAACTTCTTGCAATTCATTTGCATAATCTCAGTCCCAGGCTTTTTGCACAAGAAGTTTTTGCGCAAAAACTAGCAGTGTAGACAGATCCCTTTTGCGCAAAATCCTTATGTTTCAAAAAAGGAGGTATACAGATACTGCACAAAAGGGTTTTTTTGCGCAAAACGGATCTGTCTACACTGCTAGTTTTTGCGCAAAAAGCCTTGGGCAGAGATTATGCAAATGAAGTACGAGAAGTTGCTAATGAGCGCTTCATTAGCATACTCTCTGCCTTTTTGTGGGCAGTGTAGACATAGCCCCAGGTCTCAGGTCAGCCTGCTGCCAGCTATCAGCAAAAACACTGTTCATCTCTCTCTCATTAGTAGATCTGACCAGCTCACTCACCTCCTCAAGTCCCTTATTTTCTACACTAAGTTACAGCTTCACAGTTCTACTGATGTTCATCACTCTGGCCTCCTCATGTCTCTGGACTTCTCACACTTTTGTTCTGGAGCAGTGTTTCTTAAAGACTGAGGAACACCAAACAATTTTTTTTATAGGGAAGACCAAAGATTTTTTGTTGAGAAAAAAAATAAGGTCGGGGGCGGGGGGGAAGGGTCCAGGGGAAAGTTACTGAGCAAATCCATCAAAATTGGGGGCTAAACAAACAAGAACAACCACCTTGCACTGTTTCAAAATAAGAATATCAGCCTATGTATCATTGTATGTGTCTAAACTATACTGCTGTGTCTGATCTAGGTTATAAACTGTTCGGAAAGGTATCAACTATCTTCCCTCCTGAACACCAGAGTGAACTACACTGTGCTTAGTAAATAATAAAGGTGTTCCTAAAGTATGTCCTCTCTAAAAACACTTTCCCAGGAACAAAAATTAAATTAACACCATGGATCTGTCCACGGGCCTGTATCAGATGCTTCAGAGAAAGTGCAGGAAATAATATTCCATAATTGCACAACTAACTCATAGAAATGTTTGTTTTCCTTTTCCCCTTCCAAATGATGGAATTCTACACACCATATCTGATTAAATTATCATAGGATGGGAAAATATCCATTGAAACAAGTAAGAATATGGCCTTTATTAAAATAAGCTGCAGTCATTGCTGGGAACTACAAGCATGGGAAAATGTTTAAATGAGGTTAAGGTAAGGAGCATTTCACATCATAAAATATAAGTGTTTGACAGCAAAATTGAAACTTGGCAGACAGCATGACTACAGTATTTTATCCATATGTCAAGCAGACAGCACTATAGGGCGTTTTCCATTTTTATTGTGCGCCTTCTGAGGTGCTGGAGAGAGTAGGAAGTAATATCTATCAAAATACCATGTTTATAATGAGCTTCTGGCATTTCCCATGCCCCGTTTGCTTCATCTATTTGTTGTGTCTTGTCTTGTATTTATAAAGTGATAGCCCAACGAGGCCCAAGACTAGCTGCAGCCTCTGGGGTCATTGAATAGAAGTAATTCCCATGCTGGTGTTCTGCTGTACTTTATATTCTAGTTACTGTGCTGAAACTCCTTCCTCCATACTGCAAGAAATAATTTCTCCCCTGTACCTTTTGGTCACACGATGCTCCCCTGCTGGGACCTCAGGAAAGCTCTATGTAAACACAGAGCCTCCAGGCCATCACTTAACCCTATGTGATGGAGAAAGGCAACTGGAACACGTGACATTGGTTGAGCCAGGTAGAACAACGGCATTGGGTGGTTTTATGAGAGCTGTGCAATGGCCTGAGGGACTTCCTCTACTCATGAAAGTGGAATCCTTCTGCTGGGTGAAGCCTGCAGCAACTAGGGGTAATACCTACGGATTCCTTTTCAACAATACAACATGGAACTGGGTTGGCCTCCCCCCCCCAGTAACCTGGAAAATTACTCACCACCCTTACATGCCTGAGAGGCAATACTTCCCTACTTGTAAGCACAGGGTCTGAGTGCAGAAAAGAAAGTTTTAATGAAAGGAGGGAAGGCACCTGACATTAATTAGGGGGAAAAAATTACAAACAGGATTCATAAAGCTGTGAGCAGGACACCCACGCCAGAGTGTGAGGGGAAGAGTCTTCTGCCTCACATTCTTGAGTTCTACAACCAGAAGTTCCTTTACTGTACCCCACTCTCTGCTTCCATAGCCCACTCACAGTGGTTCTCCTTGGTCAGGAAGGACCTAGGGTTCAGAGGTGTGTCTTGTGTGAGTTTGCCTCTGGACCTGGGAACAAAGCCATCTTGCTTGCTTTGCCATCTGAGTACTTGCTCTGGCTGGACACGGCACCAGTCGCTGTTCCTCACCACCTGGCCACCCCACCAATCGCTGTTCCTTGTTTCCTGGCTGTCTTGCCAACTCTTGATTACAGATGTGAAGGTTTAATCCAGGCCTCCTCAGCGTGCAGCCCATGGGCCACATCCGGCCTGTGGCCCGTTTGTTTGTGGCCCACAGTGCATTTTGGGTTTACGTGGGGTCCAACATGAAGCCTGCGGGTGGGATCCTTTGAACATGGCCTCCACTGGGAACATGCTCCACAATAGCGAGTCAATATAACGGTCTTCTGTTGATATGAATTTTAGTAATTAAATTCCTGGACTGTCATTGCTCATTAAGTGCTGTCATACGGGTGGAAATCAGGTAAATACTGCATTTTATTAATATCAGCAGAACTAACTTAAATGGGGCCTGTGTGTTGTGTAGTCTTGCCTTAATCTTTGTATTCATGCCTGTCAGTGTGAAAGAAGCTATTTGCATATATTTGCATTTAAGTTGTGGCCCTCGGCATGTGCTGTGAGTTTCATTGCGGCTCCTGGGGCTTCCAAAGTTGAGTATCCCTGGTTTAACTGGTTAACCAGTAAGCTGCTTACCAGTTAAAGTTAACCAGTGGGGCTGGAGCAGTTCCCTGCCTGTCGTGGGCAGGGGGCTGTTCCACCCCTATACGGGACCCACTGTGGAGAGAGGCTGTTCCAGTGCAGCCTCTGCCTGTAGCAGGCCCGGACCTAGGGTTGCCAGGTGTCCAATTTTCGCGCCCTCTGTCCAGTAGAAAAATTCAGAAAATACCGGACATGTGCAATGTGCCCTGTGGTCGCGTTCAAAAGCCAGGCGGAGCAGGGCGGGGGTAGTGGCCGGGACTCCTAGCCACTGCCCCCGCCCGGCTTCTTCACACAACCAGAGGCTCCTAGCACTGATCATGGCCCCGCATCCCACCTGGGAGCCTCTGGTTGCATGCAGAAGCCGGGCGGGGGGAGTGGCTCCCAGCCACTCCACCCCGCCCCCGCCAGCTTCTACTAGCAACTAGAGGGAGTGCCTGCCGGGCATGCGGCCTGTTGGACTCTGGCTGCGGCCAGTGGCTGCACCCCCTACCTCGCCATCTCTGCTTCCCGCCCCCCTTCCTCCAGCCCCTCCTCCTCCCGTCCAGCCCCCCCCGCCCCCGATCCCCCCCCAGCTCTGCCTCCCGCCCCCCCTTCCTCCCGGCCAGCCCTGCAGCCCCCGACCCTCCCCCCCGCCAGCCCCGCCCCCCTCCCAGCTGGTCTCTCCCCCCTCCCCCCCCCGCCCACAATCAAGTGTGTCCGGTATTTTGGGGGGGTCTACCTGGTAACCCTACCAGACGCCCCACAGGCAGGGGCTGCTCTAGTGGAACAGCATCGGTCTGCAGCGGGCCCGGGCACTCCACAGGCAGGGGCTGCTCTGGCATCCAGGCAGGAGCATCCTTTGTCTGCAGTGAGGGGGCCACTCCAGCCCAGCCGGCGGGGGGAGGGGGAGGAGGAGAGGGACTCCAGCCCAGCTGGACTGGAGCAGCTGCCCAGCCCTCCCCCCATTTAATTGGTTAATCAGTTAAACATAATGTTTAACTGGTTAACTGATTCAACAGGATTTTATATCCCTAATATTGACACTGCATTGCTTCCATCAACTGCATTGCTTCCTGCCTTTGGGAAGCGATTGTGCTATGCCCCATGCTGACAATTAAATTGGTAGTAGTGTTCCCGGTGAGGGCACGCACCACCGACACAAGGAACATAGCTTGAACATGCAAAACCAGTTTAGTAACTGCAGTGGCTTTAAATCGATGTAACTTAGGTTGATTTAATTTTGTAGTGTAGACCTGTCTTTATTCTGGCACGTGAGGGACTTTTTGCAGTTTAGCATAAACCCTTTCTCCAGCAACTAAACTGAAGAAGGGCACTCATAATGGAAAAAGCATGACCACATTAGGGGCAAGTCTACACTTATAATGCTGCCTTGAAATGCGGCTGTAGAGCTTTAATGAAGATGCTCTATGCCATAGGTTCCCAAACTGGGGGGCGCGCCCCCCCTGGGGGGGCATGAAGAAATTCCAGGGGGGGCACGAGGTGACCCAGCCCCTCCATAAGAAAGAGCCCAGTCCATCCGGTAAAAAAATTCAGGGGAGGATGGAGCGTTCCGGGCAGACTTCAAAATGGCTGCCTTAAAAAGGGCAATGCCTGCTCTGCTCTTAAAAGGGCAACTTTTTTTTGTTTTTGATTTTTTGTTTAACAAGTTTCAGCCTTGGTCAGGCCCTTTGTTTTTATTTTTATGCTCAACAAGTTTTGCTGCTTTCGGGGGGGGGGGACGCGGAAGGGGGAGCTGTGAGGGTTTCTCAAAAATCAAAAATGGGGTGTGATGCCAAAAAGTTTGGGAACCACTGCTCTATGGGAAGGTCAAACAGCTGAACAATTTAATGTAGGGCCAGCAGTGGAAAATGTTGGGAGAGTGTGTGATGTGCTGGTATCTCTCAGAGTCACAAAGGAGCCAATTCAAAGGTGCTTAGTGGAACCCATGGGCACATTCAAGCTCCGCTAGGATTAGCTCCTCACCAGGGCCATTCCATGGCGATACGCTCATCCTTTTAAACTGCTCTTCCCAAAGCATACTTCTTCTGTGACCCCTAGTTTATATACTTACTGCAGCATTACATGACTCCAGTGTCGGGTCACTCAGATCTTCATGTATCCAAATTGTTTAGTTTGTACAAATATGCTTATGCTTATACTTAGTTAAAGTACGAGCAGTCATACTTAGGCAACTTGAATGTGCAGGATTCAGGGCTGTAGACTGAATGCTTCTTGGAGCAGGGACCATGTCTTTTCCATGTTCTGTACAATGCCACTCTTCATACTTTGAGTGCTGAAGTGAAACACTGTCAGCACTTCCAGCTGTGAAATCCATAAAATCATAAAGATCATGGTATCCTGTTACTAGAAAAATCCCAACCTTGCTGCTGTTTGAATTATACAGTGAAATACCTGAACTGGAAAAAGGAAAAACAAAAAAACACTTACTGTAGCCATTTCCTAGGCTAGAAAAACTGCAATTTTTATTGAACAGAGATGGCTCTCAAACACATTCAAAAGAGCTCCACCTGCTGTTCAGGGGTCTTCATTGCAATCTAATAATCTGAAGGGAGCTGTATGAAATTGGATTAAAATATTAATCTGCTATGTTTATTAATAAACTTTGCCTCACAAATACAGAACAGTCAACTATTATTTAAACTATGAAAATATATTACTATTGTTATAATTTAAATCAAACCTTTGAGGTAACAAATGTACAAAAAAAGGCAGTCAATGTATTAACTTTAAACATTTTAAATCAATAGAACATTTTCCAGAGGTAAACGTAAAAAACAGCTATTTGTGGTTTTTACAAGCCACCTAAAAGAATATAAACCTCAAGTGCCAAATGACTAGATAGTTGTTGGAACTCTCCTGAAGCTGTATTAATATTTCACTTTCAACAGGCCCCTAAACTGAAAAGTGCGAAGCATGAGAAGCTGACAATATAGCATTTACTATCCAAAGGCAAGAGAAAACTGGAATTTTTTAAGAGCCTGATCCAGTGTAACATTTAAGCACATGCTTTTAACTTTAAGCAAGTGAGTGGTGAGATTAAGGGGACTTTTCACATGCTTAAAGTTAAGCAAATGCTTTGCTGGATTGGGCCCTTAATTCCATTATAAAAAGGGGGGGCTAATAATATAATCTTTTGAAAGAGGAATTTAAGCATTGCTGTAGAGTGCCTAAAAAGTATAGGCCTGTTAATTGGCACGAATAAATAATGTTGTAACTTGCATTAACATGAATGGGATTTGCATACCTGCCTGTTTAGTGAAAACTGGTGATATTTTCACCACACTGAAAATGGTCCTTTCGGCAGTTGTGTTCACACCTGCATATAAAAAACCCATATTACACCTGCCCCAAAATAATGTGACAAATTTACTATCAATAAAACCATATTTTAATGCCAACGATTAATAAAAGTTCATATTTCAATATTGCTCACAACAATAATATACAATTTGCACAAAACATGGCTGTCCAACAAGAATATTTTGCAGGCTATAATATATATATTTTTTTCCTTAAAGAACTAAGTGCCAGAGTTCATGCAAATAAATTTAAAGCAATAACACAACATGAGCAATCTTGTTTGGTTTTTTAACAAATTACCAAACCCATTCAGACAGAGACATCAGAATACAGCTAGATAGGTTATATACACGTTTTGTTGTGGTCCTTTCTGTATTCAATTATGGATTTCTTCTTCCCATACCAGGTCCCTATTAAAGACGGGGCCAAATAGGATTCTGAGTATTCTCCACCCACATGGACCACCAGAAACTCAAGCACTTGCCTTCTACTGTAGATGACTATGAAGGAGGCACTTATCCATTGACCTCGTATGTGGGCAAGTAACCTTCTCCAAAGCCAACCTCAGTCCTGATCCACAGTCTCAACCACATTTGTAGCGGGTGGCTGTCACTCCATCTCTCCTGTTTGTGACTGGTCCTAAGGATAATTTGCTTTGTCTCCAGAAGTCTTTAAAGTTGGAACCCCCAGACTAGAGAACTAAACAGCAGTGCACCACACAGCAAAGCCACCTAAGTGACCAGATTTGTACAGTGAACGACAGGTATCCTCTGATTTGAAATTTACATGTAATACACACAAATAAAGCTATTCTATCAAGGTGCAAGTTTATTAGTCTCTGGTGTGTTCCCTTGAAGTCTGTTTGTTCTTGGCCTTCACACAAAACTACCAACAGAGTTTACACAAAAATGGTCTGTCTGATATAGTTCTTTATGTGGACCCAATTATACAGTCCCTACAAAGAAAAACACCTATTGACTTCACTGCAAGTTTTGCTTACATATTAGACCAGACCCAGCAAATTAAATTGATCTCTGCTGTTATTCCTTTGTTATTCAGTGCATTTACAATCCGGGTGAAGTAGCAGGATCTGTTTTTTCCAAGAAGGAATCAGTTTTACTGATCTGAATTGGGACTTGTATTCATACATCAGTAAATTTGTACAGTTCATAGACCAAATCTTGTTCTCCTTAATTTTGATGAGACTACTTCTATTTGGGTAAGTGAGCAGGATTTGGCCCTATGTGCAAATTTTTCAAGTCCTTTGGCATTATTCCATACTTGTTGGCCTCAGGTGCTGCCTAAAAGAAAGGGATATTTAAAAAAAAGATGAAATGCAATTATATTAAATCATGCTATAGATTAGCCTTACCAGCTAGACAGTTGTGCATAGAATGTCACTCCCCTAAAACTCAGATTGCCAGTGTTTTCTCAGCAAGCTTCAATTAATGAAAATGCTTCACACCCACACTTGGGCTTCATTCTGCAGTCTGTAAATATGTGATACTTCCAACAAAAATCAATAGAAGTTTGAAGGCCCTGTTTCACCCAAGCACTTAAATACTTTAATAATCCTGTCTCTGTTTAACAAAACACTTAATAAGTAGGTGCCGAATTTTAATTTTAAAACACATGCTTAAGTACAACAGAACCAACAGCTCTTAAGCACATGCTTAAGTATTTTGCAGGAGAGGGATGCTTAAAGTCACACATCTTAAGCACATGCTTAATTGCTTTGATGAATTAAAGCCAACATGCACAAGGACATTAGGATTGTGACTTCAGGGCATATTCTTTTGGGAGCCTCTTGTTGATAACCACAGTTTTGCATATGGAGAGAGGGGTGATATATCCTTTAGAGCAGTGTTTCTCAATGCCTGGTGCATGGACCAACACTAGTCCCTTGAGATCTCCCTGACATAATTTAGGAAGGCAGAAACTGGTCCCTGGTGTCAAAAAGATTAAAAAACAGGTTAAAAATTATAGGCCTGATCCAACTCCCACTGAAGTCAATGGAAGATTCCCATTGATAGAAGTGGGAGTTAGCTCCGGCTCTAAAATAAGGGCTTGTCTCTACTATGCTGTAGATGAACACCAGAGAGATCAATCCACTGGCTGTTAATTTATCACATCTGCTTAGACATGATATCTCCAAGTGCCCTCCTATCGACTCTGGTACTTGTCCTGGTGGAGAAGAGTAGCCAGCATCAACGGGAGAGCAGCCCCCGCCAACCTTAACGCACAGAAGATGCCACAATAAGTACATTGATGGCAGGGATTAGTATAGACAAATCCTAAAAGTGTAATTTTTGCTCTATTGCTGATAAATTTCTCTTTAAACCCAGCTTCCCCCATTTTGTAACTTGGTTATAAGAATTCACTCAGAAGCTTTGCATACATAGTCTCAAACTAAAATTATTTTACACTTGAAAAGAAGATCTGGCTAACCAGATTAAAGAAAAAAAATCTTGACTGGTTTAAAATACTGTTTTGTATTTGTACAATGTTGACATTGGGTTTACAAAATGGCATTTGGCCAGGCATGAATCCTAATCTCTCTGAAGATTTTAAAAGATTTAACATCAGAGATCAGGGGTTAAAATATTCTAAGGTGCACTCAGTGAACTTGTTTTCAGAAATTTCCCTAAGACATTTTAACAATGATAATGTGCTAAGGATCTCATTATATGACTGAATACATAAAGAGCCATCAGATGGTCCTATCAAAAATTTTACCTATTGGTCTTAACTCTTGCTTAACTTTTCAAATTGTCCATAATTCCCCTATTTTTTTGTCCTATGGCTTCTACTATTGTGCAGTTTATACAACCTTAAATGGACAATGAGAAAGGCAAACAAATGTTCCAGCTACATTGTTCATTTTAAAATAACTAGAACACTTATATAAACCCAAAAGTCAGAATTTAAATGATGGCTGCATAAAGTAGGACATCACCTCCTTGTGCTCTGGATAGTATTATCTGGTTGTGCAATTTTTAGTTTTAGTATTTTAAAACTAAAATAAAGGTTTCTTTTCCAATAAAGAAACCTTTTCCATAGAAACCTCCTTGACAGATGTCATATGAGAGCTTCCTGTGCTTGATACAGTAATAACTGTAATAATAGTAAAAACTAAAGCTCCAAAATGTAATCAAACCATCATTAGTATTACAAGGTAACAGCAAAGGGTTACTGCAGGAAGGGTTTACAAAATCTGCAGCAATCAGAAGTTCTTATACTACAGTTTTGTTTTATTCTTGTAAGCAATTTTTTCCATCAGGTTATTCTCTCTGTTTTTTGTTTTCCCTAATAACTTTATGAATGTAACTTAAGAGTTTTATTGAAACCTGAAAGAGGTAACTAATAGACATGGGCAAGGATGAAGGAAGGAAGGAAGCAAGTCTCCTGTACCGTGTTAGCTCTTCTGTGTCACCAATGCCTTGGCACTGGGATTCTTTCATCTGTTATTTTCTGAGGAAAATAATCACAAAGACAGGCCTTTGAGATGAAGAAGGGGAGGTATTTTTCCCTACTTAAGCACATAGATTCTGGTACCCCATGGTTTCACTTTTCTGCTTAGGTGCAAAAGGATCTACACTTCAGATTCATGGCAAATTGTTTAATGTCTGATTGGGGCCCAAGCCACTTGAATTCAACAGGTATTGCACCTAGTCTTTTGGTTTGTTTTATGAATGGCTCCACACTATAATTTGAATTGATATTTTTTTCTGGAATGTCCACTTCTCCCTCATTTAACTTACAAAACTACTTCCAATGATCTTATATCAAACATTAAAAAATCCTAACCTAAGTACAAAGATAAGCCCTTTTGGGCATATGGAGCTGGAGGTGTAGCTAATCCTCACTAATGCCTATTGCTGAACTCTTAGCACCTGGGAAGGCTGACTGACATTAACAAAAGATTTCATTTACAGACATGATTTCACATCTCATAAGCTATACAGTAGATTGATTTATCGTCCAGCTATTGCTCTCTCACACACACACAAATTTTAAAAAATTTCACACGTAAAAAACAAAAGAAGCAGAACATGAACTGTTTAGATACAGAATATCTGATTTTTTATAAAGCACCTTTTGTCCCAGAGGGCCCTAAAATGCTTTACAGATTCAAACCCCTCCTCTGAATAGATTCACTGTGTGCAGGTGGAAGGTTTGCTGACGAGCTGGAATGAAAGATGGTCCTGTAACCATACCATTAGAGCAAAGAGGCTGTGAGAACTCTTTTCAGCACACCATAATGCTGCTTTAAAATGAACAGGATCCAGCTGTCTTTACTGTGTGACCCAGGACACTCTATACACGAGAGTATGAGGTCCTGACCACACTACCTTGGGGCCGTAAATTACCAGGACACACATTAGCCAGGCCACCACACAGTGCTGAAAAGAGCCCTAAAAAGAGTATCATACTTTGCTGCTTTGTAGTTGCACTCGTGCACCATAGGGTGTGAGTTTGAGTTTATTATATGCATAATTTTCTCTCTCTCACAAATTTTTTCATCTACCAATGCCATACAAGCAAAAGGCTAGAGTGAAAAGCAGGTGCTTACAATAGCACACTGCAACGGTTCAGAGAAATTTAGGACCAAAAGTGAAAATACACAAAAAGAATTTTGGTAGGTACAACATAATTACTAAATTGGAGTTTGGCCAAGACCCTGAGGCTGACAACTCTAACCTACTCTTGTGTAATGTGCCATCAGTTCTTTAATGAGCACAAGAGGTTGGGACCTCAGCTTTATGTCTCATCTGAAAGATGACACCACCCATAGCACAGTGCCCCCGAACACCAGGGTTCAGGGACTCAGAGGGGAAAACACACCTGCTGATCCACCACCACTGCCTTCTGAAACACATGATTTATTGGAGGTCTTGCCAGCCTTGACCCTACTTAGCTTGGGCTCTCTGATAAGCTGAATCATTTTACTTTATTGTAACACTGTTCATGCTGAAGGATCTCAAAGTGCTTCATGAATTAGGGACCCTACGCATCACCACTGGAGCCCAGGGCAGCATCCAACTAGCACACAGTTCACTGCACAACGAGGGAAAAGGGCAACTTTAAATCAATGATAATGGGGCAAATCTCTGCACTTGAAGTGCTATGTGCTGTGTAAAGTTTACATAGGGCAGAGAGGACTAGACTTTATAAGGTCTCGCCTGAATGACACCTATCCTCCCCGCAACAGTAAACTAGATCATATTGAATTTATCCACATCAGGATGATGAAAGGGTCGGTCAATGGTGCAGGGATTTGATAATGTGGCTTGAAGGACTCTATTTATTTTGAACTTTAGATCATTAAGCCATCTCTGCCAGCATGGCTGGGGTGTTATGGCTGCATCCCCGATGATATTGTGTTTAAGTTGACCATTTCAAGCAGGGGTGGCCAATCCGCGGCTCTTTACCCCTGAAAGTGAGGCTCGCAAAGCTGCCCCATGCGCCCCTACAAATGGCCCCTGGCCACTGGCTCCCTGTGCTCACTGGGTACAGGGGAGCTGTCCAGCACAGCAAAATGGCGGTGGCTGACAGGAGCCTGATGTGGCCAAAAAGCCTAAACCCATGGTTTTTAAAGGGGCAGCGTCCTTTTTTTTTTCCTCCTCTTTTTCCTCAACTCCGGCTGGTAGGGAGCTCTTCCTTTTCTTTTTTCCACTCCTCCTTTCTTAAAAATTCTGGTGCAGCTCTTCACATTTTTTCCGCCGCTGTTTTGGCTCTCTTCGTTTAATGGGTTGACCACCCCTGATTTAAAGAATGAGCTATGTTCTAATGTGACTGTTTTGTAAAAGTCACATCTTTGTATGGCTAAGCGTCCCCGCTTTCTAATGTGATCTGTTAAACATAAATTGTTTATTTTTGAATATTTTTTTCCTTTGTTTGCTTTGGAAATCTGATAAGAAAAAATAATCTGTAGCCACAGAGAGTGGGCAAGGTAAGAGAAGTTTTAATGAAAACGCAGTAGCAGAAACACTGGGAAGTTGAATGTCCAAGATCAGCCACCAGCCAAAGGTGTTTAGACAAAGTCACTCTCTGTGATGCAGTGCAGACATTCACACGGGCAGAGAAAAGTTAATGTTTGCTAAAGCTCAACTGTCCAGTCAACGGGAGGCGTGTATGCCTTTAGAAATGACAATACAGCTCCAGACGAATTATTACAACATCCAATGTCAGCAGAACTCGAGAGTTCACACTGAGTTGAACAAATTGCTTAAGCTGCTTATGTCTCCAGTCACCAGTATGTCAGATGGATATAACTACCTGCCTTGCAGAGATGTGGTGATGTTTATTAAAGGCTAGATCCAGACACCCTCCCTTTCCTAGCTTTATACCACACTCCATCCATCCTTGGACCTATTAATTTCAATGGGACTATTTCTGGGATAAGGTATTAAGCAGCATAAGAACAACATTGTCAGGCCAGTGATATTTGTAAAGCATTTTGAGATTCACAGCTAAAAGACACTAGGGGCCAAAGCCCAAAGTCCTTATTCAGCTTTTACTGCACTTTTATTCATGCAGAACATGGACTGACTTCAGTGCCTGCTTTGACAAGTATGGATGTCAGGATCTGGTCCTATGAAAGGATTATTATTAATATAGAGTTGACTCCTGAGAGAATCTGAGTAGCTACAACTTGCACTGATTTCAATGAAAGCTGCAGATACTGTGCACGCCTCAGCATTTGACCTGTGGTCAATAATACAAGGAAATAGAGTTTGGGGGGTTTTTTGGTCTAGCACAGCTCAACCCTAGCTTGAATCTCAATATTGTATATAAACTTAGGCGTGTTAATGTTAATGGCAGCTGTACATAAGTCAATTACAAATTGACGGATAAATCCCAGTTGACTTTGTTTGGTATTACACATAGAACTGGACCTTGCCATTTGATTTCTGGTGTTGAAGAAAAGCCCAGCTGTCTCTCTCACTATTGCCCCATTTATATGTCGCTCATTTCACTGGGAGCTGAGATCACTGAAAAAACCCACCAAAACTTCAAAGATCAAATTACAATACCTGTTGGCACAGAGCTGAAGGTTCCTGAAAGGTGCCCTATCACACCTCACACAGTAATGCATCCAAAAGGGACTGGTACAATTTTCAGTATGAAGACAATAATCAGTGGATTTTCCACACAAACAGCGTCAGTTTACAAAGTGGCATGTGGAAACTTAGCAGAGTAGCTCCTGGTAGGACCAGTGGGAGGCTTGCTGTAATTCCCCATGCACCACTTGGGAAATAAACATTTCTATACTTTGCACCATCAATTCACTTGTGAGCCAAGAACTTGCATGGAAAAGGTTAGCATGGAGAAAGGCTCCCTTAGGAAATTGGCCATTTTCTAGCATAAAAATTTTTTGGCAGCTATCTGTTTCTAAAGAATGGAAAGGGGTGAGGAATGGTCTCCGGTCTGTGCAGCAGAGAGGATTAGAGTTATGGGGAGGCGGTTCAGGAGTTTTCCCTGAAAAGAGAACAAACCTTGCTCCCTGATGCTCCAAAACTTTATCATATGTTTCTACCCCACCCACCTCCTCTGCCAGTTCTCAAGCTAACCATTAGGCAATGACCCATAGGGGAGAGCTGGGTTACTTGAGATAATATCTGCCAGGATCAGGGAGAGAATCAACGTGGTTCTAGAACAGGGAGGCTGGTAGGGAGAATGCAGGAACTGCCATAGGTTAGCCAAGGTGGGTTTGTTCTGGGGATTGTGGGAAAAATTAAGGGAGCTAAATGGACATTGGGTCTCTTCTAGAGAAGAATGCAGGATTTGCAACTAAGAAGGGTCAAAGTGCCTGTAGGTGCCCAGATAACACAGTGATGGGAAATCTTTTAAAAGCCTCGATAGGGGGGGAAAAGTCCTAGGTAGCTTTGCACAGGGAAGAGGAGTGCGAGTTAGGATTGAAAAAAAAATTACACTTTTTTTCTAAGGGATTTAAAAGAGTTTCTAGTTTACCCAATTGTCTGAAATTCCTTGGGGTGGGAGCTTAGAGGCAATTCTTCCCCCAAATGGATGAATCAGTACTGAGATTAATGAACAGAGGCTCTGAAATAATAGCACTGTTTCTAAAGGACAGAAATGCACCACTAGATGATTGCTATATGGAAAGGCCTTGTTTAATAGGGATCATGTTTACATTCTAAGAGTTTTTTTGGATGAAATTCACCACCAAAGGCCTCTACTGAAATGGAAAGATAGCAGTTCTGATCTGGTTGGTTTAGCAGCAGAACAGATGCTGTAAAGTTAGGGGCACTTCAACCTTACCATCCTGTGTGTCTGAGTCCTATCCTACAGTGGCCAGTTCTCAGGATGAGACAGGATTGAAGTCTCTCTTCCCTCGTCTTTGATTGTTGTTGCTGATGCTGCCATAGAAAGTTACGCCTCTGTGGTGGTTTTCTGTGTTGGTGACCTCAGTCTACATCAACATTCCAATGAGTAACACAGGGATATAGCCCATTACCAATGCCCTGGGCCACTATTAATGTATGCACCAAAGCCACTGCTCCATAAGCAGTGATTATCATCCTGTTAAACACCAAATTGTCCAGATGAATTTACAGCTGTGTTTTTATTTCCCACAGAGAAAAATTCTGCTTGTGGGTATGTCTCTGCAATGCCTGATGACTTTAGTGGGAGCTGTGTGTGTACCTGAGGGTAGAATTTGGCCCACTTGATTACTGGGTGAAAATCTGGAGCGTTACGATTTTATATTTAAAAGAAGTTAACATTAAACTGCTGGGTGAGAGTTGTTTTTATTATTTAAATTGTTACCAGTAAGGAAGAGTGGGTATCAATGAGTGGGGAAGCACACCAAAACTATAATATAAGCATACCCTCGCCACGAGTTGCAATTGCTTTTATCAGTTCTTGCTTCTCTAATATTGCAACATTCACAGAAAAGTAAGTCGCCAGTAGCTAAATGTTCTAGACAATATCTTATATGGCATATCCTATGCAGACACAAATTGTCTGATAATTCATTGTTAGTTGACATGCTGTGTCTCTGAGACATTAATGGTAGCTTAGACAATTTTGTAATTTGTTGCAGATACTGGATAGGCTTTAAAATGATCAAGCATACAGGAGGATTTACAGATCAGAACAATAAAACAGCTTCCTATCATGTTCATAACTAATGCAAAGACTGTGTTTTCTGAGCATTCCAAAAGCTATAAACATGAAATAGCACCTGACAAAAATACTCTAACAAAAGACCAAGAAGTTACCATGCACTGTTAAATTAAAGCTTTTTAAAACCTGTGAACTGGGCACAATTTTAAAAAAGCATGCTAGAAAAGAAATACATGTAATTTTTGCCACTGAAAAGGTAAGCGCCTTTTTCCTACTCTTTACTGAGGTCTTACCTATGTTTTACATCAGCTGATTCATGAAAGGTATCATTGAATACAAGGTGTCAAGAAAATTGTGGCACTTAACAGATATCTCTTGCTAACAGAATGCTGCAAAATAAATTGAGCCCTGGCATTGGACACTTCCATCATAGATACCCTGTGCATTCTCAAGGTATAATAAGAAATTCTACAGTACAGATTTAATAATAATTTAAAAAATTCTAACTGTGTCACAATCTCTGGCCAGTGGCGAAATATTGACATGGTACTAGAATAAATGCTGATATTAACTCTTCCATGAATATCAGCATCTTCTAACAAGTCTCCGTGGGAATTATCTCACTATCATTTACACCACCAACAAAAAAAAAAGTAAATATGCTAGTTTTACACATGGAGTTTGACAAGAAGTAACATTGCATTTGTCTTGGCAAAACAAAGCACAAACATAACATTTCACAGGTACAATTACCATGCAAATGCCTGTTGAGTTTGTTATGGTCTTTAACTCCAAATCACAGTTAGCATGCAGGATTTTATTTCCCAACTACTGTATTAGGTATTGTCGTGGTAATGTACCTCTTTGGTGTAACCATAGCCATTTAGGCAAGATTATACCACCTCAGGAAAGAATACAAGTAAAACCTGATCATATGTATACAGTATTTACAGTGTACCTTTAAAAAACAAAACATGTTACATAGATTCTCAAACACAACTCTGTCAAAAATGAATTTTTAAGCTTAAGAAATAGATTTTAAACTACAAGGCCACCCCATTTTTATGAACAATTTTAAAAAGTTCCCACCCCTAAAAATTTGCCAGCATAGTTCCTCATTTGTAACAGTCTTACGAACTCTCTAACACAGTTGACCTTTGTGAAACAGTAACTAACAAATCTTACACTTCTTATATGCACAATAAAATGGACTCTGGAATAGGTACAGTACAGTTCTTAAATGTATAACACGGTGGAGCAAAATATCCTTAAATAACCCATTTGTCAGTTTAAGTGGTCCATGGCATCTTTGATCAGGCAGAGACTTCTGCTGTTCATTGGGGAGTTCTGGCTTTTGTTGGCATTAGCTCCTTGACCACAAGTTTGCATTCAAAACTTAATATAATTGTAATTCACAGAGCAGTGCTAGATCCTTGCTTCTCAAAAATGTGTTGGAGCCATATGTACAGTATTTCATCATCTAAGTGAAGCTGCAGCCTAAAAGCAGCATCTTTGGCCAACAAAAAAAATATTCCAATGTGAAGTTGAATTTTGTGTGTTCATTTAAGCAATTGCAACAGGAGTCTTAACTCACAGGGTCTTTTCTGAGTGTGATCTCCTTCCTGAACTTTATACAACGGAGCCCTTTGAAGAAGACAAGTGAATTGACTGAATTCGTGTTGCCAACGTCCTCTGTAAGTCTTGTAGAACATTCTGACCAGATGGGTCTCCATTCTTGTCATACAACAGTTGTTTGAATGCTTCATTTTCAATGAGGACCATCATATTTTTTAGAAAGTAGCCTTCACAATAGGAGGACAGTTCTGTGACTCCGAGAAACTACAAAAAGTGAGGGATTAAAGAAAAGTAACCACTCTCATAGGTATGGGTCAATGAATATTGTTCATGAGAAAAAGTTTACAAACTTCACGCAAACTATACAAGCTACATTTTTCAGGTGAAAACATTGACATCCACACACACACGTCTTTTAAGTATTATTTCACATTGTTTGCTTCAAATGACAAATTCCAGACTTCAAGACTATGTCAATAAGCTAAGGTCATCTTGGAAGCAAAATTCCAAGAGTGACATACAGACCCCATGCAAATCAATGGGATTTTTGTCAGGGATCTCGGGGCTAGGATTTAAGTGTCCACCACCATTACCAGTAGATCTGGGGAGATTTACTAGAGGCCAGATCTATCAACAATGTCTCCCAACATTCCTGCCAAGCATGATACACCATCAGAGGTAACTGCATCAAGACACGAGCTCTTGGCCTGGAGTGAAATGGCTACTATGTGCACAGCATGTGACGTATGTTGTTTTTGGGTCCAATGCATCCCTTTACACTCAATGTACCCCATCTTCCTTGCCAGTAAGCAAGTGCTACATAGTCCACTAGAGCACAGAAATCAGCAGTTGCCTCATAAGACGTAGGGAGCAAATGGTTAGATCCTGAGTTAATGCCAGTAGCAGCTCTGAGCATTCTAGTTAAGGACTAAGCCCTGAGCATGTTCTACCAAATATACAGAAGGGTGCCCCATGGATCTACTAGATTGGGTGAACTCCTGATGTGTTTGAGCTCTGAGAAAAAATGGAAAGCTTTGGACATGCAAGTGGATGGTGCTTCCTGGAGGCCTATGCAATCCAGCAGAGTAGATGGTTTTTCTGATCTTTAGCCTCAGAATCTTTACTTTGGGTCCATCGTACAGCCCCACCACTAAATTAACATCATCTGTGGGTGACACAAATGTTGACTACGAAAAATGGGATGGAATTCTGTACAGTTCAGGGCAGGTTAGGAGCTTTCTAAAGGGGAGAATAATTTTGGATTTGGAAGGTCAAATGCTCATCTGGTGTAAACTGAAGTAGTTCCATTGAAGTCAGGGAGCTGAGTTACTTTACACCAGCTGAGGATCTAGATCAGACTGGATTAGTTTTCTGTGTTGGATTTATATTGTTCTCTGAATATTTCATTCCATTCTTCTTTACTCCTCTTTCCATTCTCTTTACTCACTAGTTCAATATACAGTACGTTGGAGAGAGGAAGTAATGTATTTTTCTTTTCTTTCTTATTATTAATCCCATCACCAGCTGGCATGTTGGGGAAGTGCTGAGTCTTATGCATATGCTCAAAATTCCTATTGACCTCGCTGGAAGTTAGGGAAGAGCATGGTTGGTACCTTGTAGAAACAAATCAACTAGTGTCACCAATGCAATTTGACAACTCATGTGGCTTTTCTCTGGAGAGAACACACAGTAAAGAGAACCATGAGTAAAAAATGAAAATGTGAAAGTTATACTAATCAAATGACCATTTCTTGTTAGGGTCCTTCATAATCACAGGAATGGAAAGTCCTCAGCAACTATCTAAAGGAACTGAATATTCAGAATATAACATTATCCCATGCCACAGAGTTAACTAATGCACTGTGATGTGGGGATACTGTGTGCCAGCAGAAGACAAGAAGAGGAGACTTGTTGTAAAATCTTCATTCTGAGCAGGGTCAGAAGAATAGAATGGAATGAAATGCGAGCAACTTAATTTTAGATCATCAAGCCTAGATCTCACAAGTCTGCCATGTACACACCTTCCGTGAGCAGAATTCAGTGACAGCTCCATGCATTGAGCACTTGTGGGACCTGGCCCACAGAAATGAACTAGAGCCCAGATTCAGCATGTGCCTAACCTTGTCTTTGACAAGGCTACTCTCATGCTTAAGAGCATTGCTGAACTGGGACCTAGAGAGACAAAAAATCTGATGCAGCTAATGTCACTTTTTGAAGAAACGGCCCAAGAGTGAAAATAAAAATGGAAATTATTCATTTTATCCAGGATTAAACACCCTTGGTAAATCCAGAAGTTCTCACAAGCTGCAAAATAAATCAGGTGCCTTTCAAAGTGGAGGATGCTTCTGTTCCTTCATTTGTTTATATCACAAAGGTAGGCCTGTAGAAAGAGGAGGTTACTCACCTGTGCAGTTACTGACATTCTGAGATAAGTGTTCCCGTGGGTGCTCCACATCAGGTCAGTGCACCACCACAGAGCCTTCGATCGGAGTTTTTGGAGCAGTGTCCCTGGGGCTGTGCGCTCCTAGTTTGCAGGCACTGTGCGTGGGCAAGTGTCTCCCCCCCTCCCAGTTCCTTCTCTACTCTGCAATAAGACCCCTAAAGGAGGCCAGAATTCCGAAGCAGAGTAGAGGAAGGCAGGGTAGTGGAGCACGCACAGGGACACATCTCAAAGAACATCAGTTACTGAACAGATGAGTAACCTCCTCTTCTTCAAAAGAGATGTCCCCATGGGTGCTCCACATCAGGTGACTACAAAGCTATATCTTTTTAAGGAGGTAGGGACTTTGGATCTGGCATAAATGCGGTAGACAGGACTGACTTGGTAAATTTTAGGTTGGATAAGGAATTTTAGGTCCTTGTGTAAGTGCATAATGCTTTGCAAAAGTGTGGTCTGATGACCATGTAAGAAGCTGCGCAAACATCCGTTATGGGAACCTTACAGAGGACTGCTATTGAGGTGGACATGGCTTTAGCGGAATGTGCTCATATGTTGTTAGGAGGAAGTACCACCTCTGACAGGGAATACCATAGTCTGATACAGTCTGAAATCCAGTGGGAGTGTCTTTGAGATGGAATGGGTTGACCCTTATTGTGGTTTGCTAATAGACACAAACAGTCTTGGAGAGGACCTAAACCAGGCCTGGGCAAAATATGGCCCACGGGTAAGATTTGGCCCTCCAAACCACCGGATCTGGCCCGCAGAGGCAGCGGGGAGCCCCAGGCAAGCTCCCCAGCTTGTCCTCCATTAGTATCATGGAAGAATGCGGCCCTCGACCACTCTTCAAAATCTTGGAGTGGCCCCCCATCAAAAATTATTGCTTACCCCTGACCTAAATGGTCTAGTGCATTGTAGATAAAAGGAAAGTGCTTTGCCTAAGTCATGTGTGTGCATCTTAGATTCGAACGAGTTCACTTGGGGGAAAAGGTAGGAAGGTGTATGGTCTGACTGAGGAGGAAAGATGACTATATCTCGGGGAGGTGTTTGGGGTGGGTACGTAAGGTGACCTTGTCTTTGAAAAAGGTGGTGTATGGGGGATCCGCCACCAAAGCTGCAATTTCTCCCAGCTGTCTACCCGACATAATGGCTACCAGAAAAGCGGTTTTCATAGGTAAGTGCAAAAGTGTCGTAGTAGCCATTGGTTCAAATGGAGGTCGAATAGGAGTGTTCCAAATGAGATGCAAGTCCCAAGGGTGACTTCTGGATAAAGTGCTTGTAGGCCTTTCGAAAACCTCTTAGAGAGCGGATGCGCAAATATTGACACGTCGTCTATCTTGAGGTGGAAGGTCGTTATAGCAGCAAGGTGAACCTTGAAGGAACTCATGGCAAGGCTGCTTGTTTAAGGTGCAGCAAGTAATCAAGAAGGAAGGATAAGGAAGATGTGGAGGGGGCAACCTAATGGTCTAAGCACCATATTGAGAATCTCTTCCATTTTTTAAGGTAAGTCTTATGTGTGTTCTGTGCCTTACTATGCAACAGAACTTTTTGGACCTGTTGTGAACACTCTAGTTCTTGTGCAGAAAACCATTCAGGAGCCAAGCTTTCAGATGCAGCATGTGGAGGTTCGGATGACTAGTCTGGATTCCGGGCTGGAAGAAGAGATCTGGAGTATGTGGTAAGGAGATTGGTGGTTTGTGGGACATACTGGTTAGGAAGGGAAACCAAGGCTGTCATAGCCATGATGGCACTATGAGAATTAGGTGTGCTTTGTCCCTCCTTGCCTTCTGGATGACCTTGTTTAACAGAGGTATGGTGGGGGTGGGGGGGAGGCATACAGGAGGTGGGATGACGAACTGATTAGGAAGGCTTCTCCCATGGAGCCTTTCCCCATGCCTGCTCTTGAGCAGAATTGGTGATACTTTTTGTTGGATTGTGGGGTGAACAGATCTATGGTGGAGTGACCCCACTGATGAAAAATCCATGGCAAGATATCTGGGTTCAATTGCCACTTGTGATCAGTGGGAAGGGCCCTGCTGAGGGCGTCGGCAGTCGTACTAAGGGTGCCTGGAAGGAGTACAGCTGTGATGTTTATGCCTTATTTTAGGCACCAGTTCCAAAGGGCAATTTATTCTATGCATAGGGCATGAGATCAGGCTCTCCCCTCGCAATTTATATAAAACATTGCCGCAACCCTGTCTGTATAGAATTTTACATGATTATTGATGATAAACGGAAGAAATTTCTCGACGGCATATCTTACTGCACAAAGCTTGAGGACACTTATGTGCAGGTTCTTGTCTTTGCTGTAACACAGTCCCTGAGCCGTGTGATGTTGTAGATGAGTACCCCATCCTGTGAGGGATGAGTTGTCGTCATGGAAACGGACAGCTCTGGTGTGAGGAATGGTATCCAGGAGCAAAGTATCTTTTGTCCACCACCGAAGGGACTTCTTTACTGATAGTGGAATCGAGAGGGATTTTGATAATGGGTGTACATTGGGCTTGTGAACTGTTCTGAGCCAGCCGTGTAGACATCTCATATGGAGCGAGCATTGTTGACAACAAAATTGCATGCTGCCATGTGGCCTAGGAGCTGGAGACAGTTGTGTGTTGTTGTTCTGGGAGTGAACTGCAATGCTTTTACCAAAGCCACTATTTTGTCGAAATGGTCGGTGGGAAGAGAAGCAATGGCACTTGTAGAATCGAGACAGGCCCCTATGAATTGAATCTTCTGAATAGGGGTTAAGGTTGATTTGGTTTCATTTATTTGCA
Organism: Pelochelys cantorii; assembly: GCA_032595735.1. Taxonomy (NCBI): domain Eukaryota; kingdom Metazoa; phylum Chordata; order Testudines; family Trionychidae; genus Pelochelys; species Pelochelys cantorii. The sequence continues at coordinate 251,226,374 of CM064326.1, read as the reverse complement.
GGCCAAGTGCTGGAATAATTGCCTGGTGACTGATAGTGAGTGACGAGTGTTATTTTCTGAGCGCACTTCGTGCAGGCAGTCATGCAGGTAAGGAAATACGATGACACTTTTTTTTGCAGGTATGCTGTAATGACGGAAAGGACCTTTGAAAAGACTCTTAGAGCCATAGAAAGGCCAAATAGTAGAACTTTGTATTGGTAGTGTTGTGTACCTAAAACAAATCGGAGAAAACATCTATGAGCTGGCTGGATGGAAATATGAAAATATGCATCTTGCAAGTCGAGGGACAAAAACCAAATCACCCTTTTCCAACACTGGTATGATGGTAGCAAGCGTCACCATCTTAAATTTCTGCTTTTTAACAAATTTGTTCAGTGCTTGCAAATCCAGGATAGGTCTCCATCCTCCCAACTTCTTCTCCATGAAGAAATAATGTGAATAAAACCCTTTTCCCCTACATTGTATCAGGACTATTTCAATCGCCCCTAGGTGAAGGAGATGTTCCACCTCCTGTTGGAGAAGATTTTTGTGAAAGTGGTCCCTGAAGCGGGATTGGGAAGGGGGTATAGATGTAAAGGGAATAGTATAACCCTGTTCAGTTATCTGGAGCACCCATCTGTCAGAGGTTGTACATCGCCAGTGGTTAAAAATGGAAGTAGACAGTGCTGAAAAAAGCTTAAATTGCGAGGATGGTGTTGAAATAGGCAAGATACTTTCTCAACCCTCAACGTGCTGTTCAAATTTGTTTGCTAGATTATTGTGACTGTTGTGAATAACTAGGAAACGGGAGTTGTTGATTTCTGCCTCTGCCACAATTCTGCTGATGTTGGTCTTGTCTAGTATATTGTTGGGTGTACTGTGGATATTGTGGCTTAGGGTAAGGCTGGTACCTGTACTGTCTCCTCCTAGGTGCTGGGTTATGGATGCCGAGAGACCAGAGCATTGCCCTGGAATCTTTCACTGAGTGGAGGACGTCATTCGTGTTGACCACAAAGAGCTTCTGACCATTGAATGGAGATCTTCAATGGTAGATTGAACTTCCCTGGGGAAAGAAGCGGAATTGAACCAGGAAGCTCTCTTCATTACCACTGCAGCCTCTGTAGACCGAGTGACTGTGTCAGCTGCATCTAAGGTGCCCTGTATGGCTGTCCTAGAAATCATATGGCCTTCAGTAATTATGGCCCTGAACAGTTGTTTCTTTGCCTCTGGAATGTCTGAAATAAAGTCATTAAGTTTGGTATAATTCCTGTAGTCGTATTTACTTAATAGAGCAGCATAGTTGGCCACTTGGAATTGTAATGTTGAGGGCATGTATACTTTGTGTCCAAACAAATTGAGCCTCTTGCTGTCGTGAGCTAATGGTGTGGATCTGAAATGTTGCTGCTTGTTCTTTTGGTGTGCAGCTTCTACCACCAATGAAGTAGGTACAGGATGAGTAAAAAGAAACTCAGAGCCCTTGAGTGGAACATAATATTTTTGTCAGCTCTCTTACAAGTAGGCATTGCTGCTGCAGGAGTTTGCCAAATCGTCGGCTCCATGATTGCTGGATTGGTGGGTAGTTGCTATTTTAGAAGATGTCACAGAATGCAGAATGTCCATCAGCTCGTGTTGGTTTTCGGTGACCTAACTTGGAGGGGGATGTTCAGCTCTGCAGACACTCATTTAAAAAGGTCCTGGAAATGTGCAAAATCATCTGCAGTAGTCAGAGGAGGAGGTGTGACTGCTTCATCTGGTAATGAGGATTCATTTGTGTCGAGCAAGATGTCAGGTGATGCACCAGAGTGGTCCCCTTCTAGGGCTTGCTGACACTGGGGACTGCAGTGGCAGGGAATGTTGCAATACACTATGGTGTTTTTGAGTGTAGTGGTGTCTGTGTCAAGATAGCCAGGGGCTTCAGTATTGCTACTGCGGCATGCTTCTATACCTGGGATGTGGTGGGTTGGTTCTGACGAAGTAGATGGAGTGGTCGGTAGGGGTAGAATTATTTGGAGACACATCCACATCCTCTTTGGGGTCGGTGGAAAATCTTTCCGGTGACAAAATTGGTTGTTGTGCTGGCATGCCAGGAGAACAGTCGGCACAGAGGAAAGGTGAATTAAAAGTGGAGGAAACCAAGAGGTCCCTATGTTGCATATACTGCTGTACTGGTGTTGGCAGTGCTGTTGTTGGCTGTACCAATGCTATCTGCAGTGCCAGACAGTGTCTCGGTACCAACTGGCCAGACGATGTGATCGGTTCTGCCGTGGTGCCAGTATCAGTACCGAGTGACAAAGCTGGCACTGGGGTTGCTTGCGGTGCTGGCAAAATGTTCTCGGTGCCAGATGGTGCCACAGCAGCAGAGGCAGGCAACCTAAAGCCTGACGCCTCGGAGTGGGGTTTTGAATTACCTGCTTTGATCATGGTGCCGGTGGTGCCAGAGATGCCCAGTGTGTCATAGGTGCTCAGGCGCGGTGCTGCTGTGTGTCTCGGCACCGAACATGTTGGTGAGGGCTGTTTTGTTGCCGAGGCCTCCTGAGGCAGAGAAGACGCTCGCTTTTTCGCAGGCTTTTTGTCTCTGTGTTTGTGGCTTTCCAGGCTGGTTTTAAGGATTTCTCAAGGAGAATGAGTTTGAGTTGTAAGTCTCTGTCTCATTGCACTCTGGATTTTAACTCGGCACAATGCGGGCATTTTTGAGAAATGTGTGCTTTGCCGAGCCATCGGACACATTGTGCATGTCCATCAGACACCGGTATGCAGTCTTTGCATGAGGAACAGGGCTTAAAGCCCAGTGAGCAGGACATGGCGCCAGCTGTCAAACTAAGGGAAGGGATTAACAGGGAGGAAAAAAACTCTCTTTTTTTTCCTTAAATTATAAACTGTGAACTGCTAACTAACTGGTGAATAAAAACAGGTTGAAAAGGGTATTACTTACCTAACACGCGGGACAAGGTAAGGAACATCGCCAAGATCTGGCTCTGGCCGGAGGCAGTAGAGAAGGAACTGTGGGGGGAGGGCCTCATGCATGCACAATGCCTGCAAACTAGGAACGCGCAGCTGCAGACATGCGCACGCGCAGCCGCAAAGACACTGGCTCTAAAAACTCTGATTGTAGGCTCAGTGGTGGCGCACCGACCTGATGTGGAGCACCCCAGGGACACTCATCTCGAAGAAGAACACTTGATACATAATACATTTTCAGGAGTGATTTTTTTTTTCCTATTTCAAAGGCTGGTTGCATACCTATCCATAGCATTATGTATAGGGAACACATGATTGTGGGAAATATTTGATCAGCAGGAATTGGGAATGGCCTGTAGATCACCTCAGATGAGTCCTGGTCAAATCCTTAGGTCACACCACACCAATATATCTTTTGTACTTGCCACATGTTACAGAAAAATAATTCTAGGAATGTTTGTAACTAGAGATGTAAAATCCCATTTAAAATGTTAACCGGTTAAACTATGTGTTTAACTGGTTAACCAGCCCACTGCGGCATGCTATGGGCAGGGGCTCCTGGAGCAGCGGGCCCGGGCAGGCCAGCTGCACCGTGCTATGGGTGGGGGGCTGCTCTTGCTTGGCAAGGCTAGAGCACCCCTCACCCACGGCACGGCGGGCCCCGCTGCTCTGGTCAGGCCGGGCGCCGGTTAACCCTTCACATCCCTACTTGTAATGTATTTGTATCGGGACTATTTTTGTATCCCTTCACCTGCAAAGCCGTAGTTAATGTGAGTTCCACTGTACCATATTCAAAAGGAGAGGAAAAAATAAAACTAAGAAATGCAAAACATTCTATAAATGGCATAAAGTCATTTTTCTAAGTCTAAAAATGCCATGCTTCAATGTGCTCTAACTCAGGACCCTTGGGAGGACTGTGAATATTGGATTTCATTGGGAAGCTGTGCATTTTTCCTCTCCAATGGTATAAAAGTCTCGTTACGACCCCTGCTAGGTTGTAAGGCATTAGACTTCGACAATGTGTCATTTTCAAATACAGAAAAGCTGTTAGCTACTAAGGCTAAGCATCACTCATCCTGAACCTCCAGTGAGGGTAATGTTTGTGGGAATATCCCCATCTGTGAGACTAAAAAAAATATATCAGTTTGCCTTCCTTTAAGGCAACTATTTGAAATAGCTTAGGGGTGTGGAATGTTAGGGTAAGTCCAAAAGACATAGCCTACTGGGGCAAATGATGAAGTCACAGATGTGATGAATTGCACAAGCATGATACATTTATCACTGCTTATCACATGACTATGAACTTCACAGACAGACATGCATGCACACAAACAATTGTTTTTACCTTGGCATGATTATAAATATCCACACAGTTTTCTGTGTTTATACTTTTAGCACAGATGATCTCACAGTGTCGTTGCAAAGCTTCAAGCTGAAAAAATTTAGCAGCAGAGAGAAGCTAAACAACAGATTAAAAAAAAGTGTTAGAAGTGCTGAACAGGACAGAATTAAACAGTATAATCTGCAGTCATTTCCTTGCTCTTTTATTACAGTTACACACAAGACTTATAATCAATTCAGTTTAATTTAATTATTGTCAGTTGTTTAACTGCCATAATAAGGTTCTTGAGCTGATTTTACTCTTTTCAATCCTACAAAGGAAAGTAACATAACAGCTCAAACTATGATAAGCAGCTGTCGATAAGTGATGAGTGGAAACAAGAACATTCAGAACCAGATGCTGCCATTTTAGGAGGGAAAAAAAGTATGTTCCGCTGATCTCTGGGCAGTATGGAAGAAGAGACATAACCATCTGAGCCTACAGTCCTTCCACAAATATGACTCTGAATGGAAGAATCTGCAGAGCTACACTTTAGAAACAAACAGCGAAGGTTCAACTCTGGTTTTTACAATAGCACTAGGGGGCTGTGCCCCCTGCTTGCTGTGCTTGCCACCCCCCACCACCTACCCTGGCCGCAGCCTTCCCCCCCAGCCACTGAAGAGGGTCCAGGGCCAAGGCCACCCTGGCTCGTCCCCCTACCTCTACCCCTGGCTGCTGGGGAGGGCCCGGCCCCAAGGATGTCCCAGCCCTTCTCCCCCTTGGCTGCTGGGGAAGGCCCAGGCTGTCCTGGACCTGGTTCTTCCTTCCTGCCCTGACTGGCTCCTCCTCCCCCAGGCTTTTCCCTTCACACACCGCCTTGCCACCAGGCAGAGCTGATGCCATGCTAGCCTAGGCTCTCCCTTCACTTCCCCCCGCCCCGGCCACCGGGGAGAGCCAAGGCCACTTCAGTCCCAGCTCTATCCCCTTTCCTCCCCACACACCAACCCCGACTCTCTCCCCACAGCTGCCGGTGGGGGCAGGCCAAGGCCTTGCCAGGCCCCACGCTCTCCCCCTGGCCACTGTGGGGGGCAGGCCAGGCTGAGGCCATGTCCGGGCCAAGGCTGACCCAGCCCGGTCTCCACACCCTGCTGCCAGGGAGGGCTGGGCCAAGGCTGTGGCAGCTATGACTCTCTCTCAGCCACTGGGAAGGGGAAGGAGGGACTGGTCTGCAGGCAGCCCCAGCTCTACATGTGGGCTCTGGGCAGTGCCAGGCTTGGGGTGGCTGGGGCTTGGCTACTGTAGTCACAGAGTAACATGATGACATCACTCTTTCATCCAGATAGACAGACAGATAGATAGATAGAATTATGGACTGGATACAAGAATTGCAGGTTGAAAACCTATGGTATGTGTTACGCAGGTAGTCAGATCAGACCAGCGGTTCTCAAACTTTTTGGGCTCCGGAGCCCTTTACATGTGTAAAAATTTATGCGGAGCCCCAGCAGTCCACTGATTGTATGTGTTGTACCTATCGATATTTCCAGTTTGTCAACATTGCGGAGCCCCTGGAGATGTCTCGGAGCCCCTGGGGCTCCACGGAGCACACTTTGAGAGACACTGGATTAGACAATTCCAATAGCCCCTTCTGGCCTTAAAATCTACAAAACCAGGTGGGTTCAAACCTGTTATCACAGGTGGTGGAAGAGGGTAGTGCAGGTAGAGCACCAAAATAGACTCTCACTGGCTAATCATCCCTTTTGTGGCTGATGGGAGACAAGCGCTTCTGGGTGAAATCCTGGTTCCACAGATGTCAACAAGAGCCCTGCTATGATGTCAATGGAGTCACCTGCTATCACTTTTCCTTGCTTTCTTGTGGGTGAAAGAGCTCGTGTCCACTTTTTGTTCCTCCAAAAGGTGGTCCCATTGCCTCTCCTCTCTTGCTTTGAAGGCAAGCAGCGCATCGGTTTGTGCTGATCAATATACATATATTTGTTGAGCTGGGGGGGAAGGGGGAGTCTATCTTTAGGCATTTAATAGCACGTATCACTGGGAATACCTGGCAAAGTGTTGTGCAGTGGAACCCAACAGTGCTCTCACACTGCAAGCCAAGGCTGTTAGGAAAAAAAAACTGTCAGAAAGTTGTTCTGTCCCTGTCCATCCCACTCATCTCCAGCTCTCCTATAATCCCCTAACTAAATCAAAATTCTGGAAATCTGCAGTGCTGATGTGACAGCAGCCAGCTGGCCCCAATTATGAACTGCAGCAAAGATTTCAGTATTTCCTGTGCTTCTTGTTGCCACATTTATAATAAAGCAAGATGCTAAATATAACTTTAGAAAACTAGGGCTGTATCCAGGCTCCTGCTGCCACCGTGGCTCAAGCAAGCAGATCTTGTGAGCCACAAGGGACTCTTAAACCACAGAAAACAAAGGACAATCCTGTGGCATTAGGAGCCTTCTTTTAGGCAGCTGCACAGTCTTTACACAGCTACCCAATGTCTTCCCTTTTGTCCAACACTGCTGCCATATTTGACAGTCAAGCCCATAGGAATGCCCTTATATGGAATCGTGTACAGGGCTTGGACACCTATATAAGACACCTCTTTCTCCTTCCCCATCCAGTCAACTGTTGGGGAGGTCTATACATATAGCCTACATTCACAAAGAGAAATGGGGTGTCCCAATAGCAGTGTGAATGACCAGAAGAGTTCTAGCAGGCATCTTGTTAGTTACTTAGTTGATTATGAGTATAGCTTTGTAGCTATAAAACTGTTGTCCTACCTAGTTTGAGAACACTTCTTTCAGAAAGGATTAAGGTTTACAGGCCTCTTTGCAAAGTTGTGGGGATGACTTGGAAAAATAGCAGCTGGTTTTAGTAAGAGAAAGGAAGTTAATTCAACTCAGCTTTGTAGTTAAGACTGCCCCAGCGAACTGGAGAGGACTAATTCCAGTTTTGTCTCCTTATACAAATACTCCCCCTCAATATTTCCTCAGCAGGATTATTATAAGGGTTACAATAGCCACCAAAATAGACTTTCACTGACCATTTATACCCAATTGTTGCCAATTGCTGGTTGCAGTAGCTTTGTAAAAACTCACGCTTGCTTGGGTGTCTCACAAACTGCACAATAACATAGTGCAAGACTGTATAATCTGTGCACTATGATTTTTACTAGCTGTATAAATATCAGTCAGTGATTTTAATATTTAGTGTCCTATATTAGTTGTACCTGCTATAACTTGAATGCTGTTCATATGAAAGCTTCCAGCTCAGACTGGTGAGGAAACTGCCGAAATGAGGAAGCTGCTTGTGTTTTATTAGGCGCTACTTGGTTGAACAATGACCAATAACAATGCACAGAATTCTGGAAGGAGATCACTTACATCCACATGGGTTTTGAACATTTGGCTGCGGTGAGGATGAGTCAGATTCAATTCTGGTTGTGTTTGGGGGGCAGGCGGAGGAGAAATATGACAATGTATAACTGGACTCTGTGCACAAGAGGATAAGCTTTTGGGATAAAAAAAGATTTCCCCCTTCTCTCTACCTCAGGAGGCAGCTTTAGGTCCCATTTCAGCAACACATTAAGCATACGCTTACTTGAAGCTGAACTTTGATTTCAATGGAATTATTCACATGGCATGGTTAAAGTTACACATGGGCTTTCATATTTTCCTTCTGGAATGAAGAACTACACTTGAGATGTTTCTTCTCTTCTGGACAGATTCTGGACATCTGACTCTTAGCTAACACCCCCAGAGACACCGCTTGGAAAGCGTAACAGATTGACTTAGAGGCAAGAGACATCCTATTAAGACTAAGAGAATGAGGCTGTTGTACCTCATTGAAGGAAATATTTCCATGTTCTGTTACACAAGCTTGTTGCTCCTCTGGAAGAGCTAGTCAGCCTGTCTGGTTGGATATTTTAGTTAAAATTACAATATTTTTTGCTTTGTGATTTTTCTCTTTCTATCCTAGGTCCAATAAAACCTACTTTTATTTACGTTAAGTGGAACTGGAGGTAGAGGCTGCAAGCTGGGTATTCATAGTTGTGGTACCTCCAAGAGGATCAACTCTCAACTTAGGGAAGCAGGAAGATGTGGTGGAGAGACAGTTTGAGACTGGAGGAAGAAATGAAAGCAGGTTTAGATTTATTTTCCCCGAAAGTGCAGCTAGATGCCACTGGAGATTTGGGGAAAACTGAATAACCTAGTGAAGAGTTCTTTGCTCTGTGCCAACACTTGTTGCAGTCCATTTCCATGGGAAACTATATAACACTGGAGAGATATTGTAACTCACACCTGAATGAAGAAAAATAATTCTTACCTCCATTATTTCATTATTCTTAATCAGGAGTGATTCTGCACCACCATAGTAAAGATACTGCATAACCAGCTGAAACAAAACAAAGAGACTGTCTGCTTATGAAAAGCAACTCCAGAAAACACATGCTTATTACATATGTCTGTCTTTCACTATCCCGCCTTCCTTTGCTTCTGCAGTCATTGTTGCTAGTGTAACAAGACGATGCACTTAGAGCTGTATCATTCCTGATTGAGTAAAACACATGAAAGGGAAGAGGAGGCAATGAAAAATTAGCAGCTTTGGAAAAGCCACTCATGAACTTTTGGAAAAGCCACTCATGACCAGCATCTTGAACTTTACATCATGGGAAATGTGTGGGGTGAGGGAGCGTGTGAGGCTACCAAACAATATTCAGGGTTAAGGATTTCTCAGTTAAACCAGTCAAAAACCAGTAGGTATCAAGCCATGCTTTCTCTATTTCTGCACAGTTCTAGGTTTCTCTTCACAGATATCATGTCTTCTCTCCCAACCCCTATTAGCCATAGTGCTGGTATTCTCCAGAGAGGTCCAGATAGTTCACAGGACAAGTTGATCCTGGCTCATTCATTTTCTGATAACATTTTTACTCAAGTATCAGAGGGGTAGCTGTGTTAGTCTGAATCTGCAAGAACAACGAGAAGTCTTGTGGCACCTTACAGACTAACAGATTTATTGAAACATAAGCTTTCATGGGCAAAGATCCACTTCGTCAGATGCATGTGACGAAGTGGGTCTTTGCCCACGAAAGCTTATGCTTATGCTTATCTGTTAGTCTATAAGGTGCCACAGGACTTCTCGTTCATTTTTACTCAAGAGATCATGCCACATATAGTGGCAGTTCCCTAATTCCTTCCCTTTCTAGGAAACCCCCCCCCCCTTCTACACATACTTCTGTCGGCAAATGGCTGGTGAGAAGGTTTCTGCTTTGCATTTTAATATGGGTCAAACACTATTTCTCCTCAGGGAGCTGAGATTAAAGTTTAAAGGTTATTGCAGAAAGCTGTAAACTAGACTGAAAAATATCTGCAGCTCTAAGGCCAGGTCTACACTGTCGGAGAAATTTGATTTGAGATACGCAGCTCCAGCTACAAAAATTGTGTAGCTGGCGTCAACGTACCTTAAATTGGATTTCTAGGCTGGCCCCACTGTGGGAGGTCATTGACTTCCCTTATTTCTCACGACACCGTGGAGTACCCGGATTGAAGAGGGCACCCTCAGCATTTGATTTAGCAAGTCCTTACTAGACCCATTAAATTGAACCCTGGAAGATTGAGCTCCAGAGTGTCAATCTTCTCGGAAGTATAGACAAGGCCTAACAATCAGTAAATGGAACTGTCATTGCTCTGGTTAAAATAAACTTTTCTTAGATGTGCAAGCTCTTGCATATGCTGCATCTAGCCCAATATGTGAGACAGGTAAGTTTGGCTCTACATTTTCACAGAAGGCATTACAAAATGTGAGTAAACAATACTGCTAGGAAAAGAAAGGCCTCAGCATACTTGTGTATACAAATGCAAGAATACCAAACATGAGAAAAAAGAACCCAAAAGTCTATGCAAATGTTTCACTGAAATGCACTGCTCTGTCTTCAAACACTATAGACATGAAATATATTGCCTTCAATCAGGATTATAATGCAGGTTACTATATAAAGGAAATTAAGGCCTTTTCTTCGGAAACTGCTACTCTAAGGTATGATATGACTCATTTACTAAATGTAATTACATTAATTTGTGCAGGCTGCATACAATTATTGATGGCACACATTCCATTCAGATGGTATGTGGGCACAGACTTTACCTGAAATATGGGGTACTTCACATAGCTGATCTCAATACAAGTGCTCTCAGCTGAGGGTTTGCTAGATAGCAATGCTTTAAACCTAAATAAAAATGAGCAAGATTGAAATACCACTACAATTACCTTTCCGCTGAAAGGGAAGCAACCATCAAATACCATGAAACCAAGATGTCAGAATGCAGAGAAGCTTAGTGAGATTTATACCCTGAAATATATGATCATTTATATACTGTAGTAGAGGGTGCGTTGATAATGTATTTGGAAGCACGACTGCAGCACAGCATAGCCGGGATCGCTCTCATCTAGTTAGCACAACTCTCAAAATAGCAGTGAAGACGTGGCAGCGTGGACCCCCCCAGGCAGGCTAGCAGTGTGAGTTCATACCCAGCTTATGGGCAGGCTTTGACAGGCCCATGCTGCATTGTGCTGCTTCACCTTCACCGCTGTTCTTAGCCAAGCTAGCTAGATGACAGTGAGCATGAGTATGTCTGCCTGAGCCACAATCACATCTTTGATTGCAGTGAAGACGCATCCTTAGTAGCATGTAATCAAATTCAAAGTGAAATTAGGTAACCTCATTGATTAGGATGTGTCATTCTGAGTTTCTGGAAAAATGTATCTAATTTTGTGAAAAAAACACAACCTAGAAAATATAGATGCTGTACCTATAACAGGATCAGGGGCTGAATGTTTTCTTTGCTTGAAATAAGTCTATTTTTGAGTAAAACTTGCAACTTTGAAAAAATTCAAAATTTCTTTTTGGATTAAAATCAACTTGCATTTTAAATATTTGTGGCTTTTTTCCCTCTCACACTGCTCCATTGTGCTGGCTTGCAAGACGACCAGGATAAAACATTGAAGATTCTACACAAAACAGTTTAATACTTTAATGTATTAATGAAGATTTAATACAATTGTTCGGGGATGGGGAGAGAAAGAATTGGCTACATTACTGTTCTCAGAATGTTAGAATTCTCATTTCAATCATAGATTTGGATATAAAAGCAGAGTAGAATTCATTTTTGCTAATTGTAATTGTACGTGAAATTTATACAGCTATGTAATCATGACTGGTGTGGAAAAAAGTGAATAAGGAAAAGTTATTTACTTATTCATACAATAGAAGAACTAGGGGTCATCAAATGAAATTAATAGGCAGCAGGTTTAAAACAAACAAAAGGAAGTTCTTCTTCACTCACTGCACAGTCAACCTGTGGAATTCCTTTCCAAAGGATATTGTAAAGACTAGGAGTTTAACACGGTTCAAAAAAGAGCTAAATAGATTCATGGAGGTTCGGTCCATCAATGACTATTAGCCAGGATGGGTAGGAATGGTGTTCTTTGCCACTGTTTGTCTGGAAATGGATGACGGGAAAGGGATCACATGAGGATTACCTGTTGCATTCCCTCCCTCTGGGGCATCTGGCATTGGCAGACAGGATACTGGGCTAGATGGACCTTTGGTCTGATCCAGTGTGGCCATTCTTATGTTATGCACCTATAAACCTAAAATTTCCCTTTTAGCTTTTATATATGTTTAAGTGACTAGATTGGGATTGATGCACTTAGAAACTGATGACCTCTTTTGGGCCTGATTCAAGAAAATATTTTTGTTCAGGACAGCTCATAAGCATTATCCTAGACAGGGAACAGACTTAAGCAAGAGTTTAAATCAGTGTTTCTCAAAGTGGTCGGCAAAACCACTTTGAGAAACCTATTAACTAGCCACTCTGGTGTGTTTACTTATTGGTGCCGTGGCCGCAGAACCTCGCTGCTCCTATTGGCTCCGTTCTGCCTTTTGCAGCCAAAGGGAGCCGCAGGAAGCAGCATGAGCCAGACTGCTGCTTCCCATGGCTCCCCTTGGCAGCAAATGGCAAAACTGAGCCAATAGGAGCCGCAAGGCTCAGTAGCTGCGCCCCGATAAGTACACACACCACAGCGTCCAGTTAACAGGATTCTCAAAGTGGTTTCATGGACTATTTTGAGAAACACTGAGCTAGGAATTCCAACCTGGAACTTCCTCCCCTGCCCAGAGATCCTCCCTCCATCCACAGGCTGCCCCAAGCCTTAAAAAACAGACACTCCTGAACGCTTAAAACGTGTGTTTGTTGGTGTATTTCGAATGTATCCACCACCATGCTGTCTACTCTAGGTGCCTCTGGAATGCCCAGCCTCCTAAAGATTAATGAACAAATGACATTGCTAGTTGTTACATCCCTTAATGTAGATCAATAGCAATCATTTCTGGGGGGAGAATCAGAGAATTTCCATGTTCACAGAAAAGTGGTACTTCATAAAGACAGCAATACTGAAAGGTGCCACTATATATATCATACTGCAAGCACCTGTTTTCTCTATCTGCAGATATTCCACAATTGTCATGAGAACTAGTCTTTACTTACAATCTGAAAAACTAGTTGCCTAGAAAAAAAGTATTTCACATGTGTCATTCACCAAGAGCTCCCTGCTTCGCAGTTTTCAGTAAGGCAAATTCTCATTGATTTCAATGGGAACTTTAATTTCACAGTGGCTGCAGGATTGGGCAGTTGTGCTATTTGGGTGATCTTCCTGGCTACTGCTCTTCCCACTTTCATTCTTAAGGGTTGGTGGGGGGAGGAAGGGGGTTTGGTTCATTTCTCTTATTTGCTGACTACTCACTGCTACAGCTTCCTCTTGTTCACCAAGCAGCTCACGTTGATGAGATTCCTTTCAATGCCAGGCAAGTGAGTCTGGGACTTCGCTATCTAAGAAACAACCTTCTCTTCATATACATCACCCCCATCCCGAACAAATGAGGTGCTTCTCTCAACAATCTCAAGAGTTGAACTCAGGTGAAATTAGGCAGGGCACGGTCAGAAACATTTATGCTGAAATTCCTTCCTCATGGTTGTTAACTAGACCTTCTGGATGTGGTGCAAGCCCAGCTTATCTGTTAAAAAAAGTATTTGCTGGAGTTGGCCCAATTACATCAGTTTAGCTAAAATAGGTTTGAAAACCACCTTAGTTAAGCTGCTGTACGGATGCATTTATATCTGTTTACAACTGACTATTCTGATTAGAGGGTACCCATATGTTTACAAACACAAGTTAAATGGAAATAAGCCATGAAAACCAAAATAAAAGTGTTTACACAATATTTGAAATGAGCTAGCTACAATATACCACTATTAAACTGATGCAAGTGTGGTGTTTTTGTTTTGTTTTGTTTTGTTTTTTTTAATAGACTAGGCCTGTGAGGTGGAGGAAGCCCTACTTGAAGCTGGTTTGGAGCTGGTGTTTCAAGTTCTAATCTTGCTGCCACTGGAAGTTACGTGGTATGTTTCTGTACACTGAATTCCATTTTTAAAAATGTAAACTCTCCCAATGGATTGTGTGATGGACACTTGTTTCTGTAAATAAAATACCCATAGGAAAGGTGCAAAGCAGGGTTTGGCAATTCAATATATATGAAAACTAAGCCTACAAGGAGTTTGACTCTTTCACTACTAGGACTCTAATCCAGCAATGAGTTCAGTGCAAGTGTATCCCTGTGTTCATATGGATCACTGCTGACTTTTGTACAGGTGCAAGGATTTTTCTGCAAGCACAGAGCATATTGCAAGATTGGGGCCTAAAACCCATCATTTGTTAAATATCCTTCAAACCAATCAAAACCATACTATCAAGAAATTATTATCTAAACAAACCCAAAAATAGAAGCCCATTTCCTGAATCATTAGTGCCAACAAATCTCAACAGAAATGTTCAAATTATTTGTATTTATTAAAAAAAAAAATCTGTACATTTACCTTGGGGATGCAGTAAATAGTAACACTCGATGTGCATAAAATGGTCTTCCTTCCACAAGAAATGTAACATCAGACATCTCTTTATTGTTAAGAAAATGGGGATCTAGAATCACAAAAGGAAAAGAAAAATTTTAGTCAGGAACAGATGAAAAGCACAGAAAGCATTTTCCTGTTTTGGTGAGAAAAGACACTAGCTTAAGGGGACATGTTTTAAATGAGAAAAACCTGCAAAGCTGGTTTGAAAAGTATGATGTGGAAGATATGTAGATATTCTAACTGAATCTATACAAAGTCAATTCAAAAACTCTGAAAGTCATTTTTATCTTATATAAGATAACAGCCATCCATCATATTCTGTTCAAAGTTCACCCCCAAGTATAGAATGAATAGCTCTCTAGTCCTGTTCTCTTTCTGCATCTGTTCGTATCTGAACCTAAGCAACACAAGAGGCCCTGATTCTCATGTACACGAAAGCCCTTTTATATCACTTGGCTGTGTGGCCTTAGTGTAAAGGAAAAAGACCCAAAAGTAACTTGAAAAACTACAGACCCAATCCTGGGCGTCTGAGACACCTGTCGATTTCAATGGAAATTTTAGCCCCTAGACTAGTTTTTCCAGTTCTGCATTTTACAATTAGGTGTGTTCTGGCCATAATGGCTGCATAATACATAGAAGAATGTCGTAGTGCCAGAGCACTCAAACTGAAATCACATTTCTGGTGTGAGACTTCTTACAGCAATGCTTAGAAACCTAAAGATTTACTTTATTTCAGTCATTTTCATTGACACTTGCCCTCTTTACTTTCCTTTGTTCTCTCCAAATCCTTGGGCAGCAATTCTGTGAACACTGTGATCTGCACTTCACCTGATACTTACCTAAACGAGAGGTCTGCTTTCGTTTGATTTCAACAAGCTTTGGAATAGGATAGGGTCCGTAGCAATGAGTGAAAATGACAGACAGTTGCTGACTTATCACTTCATTCTAAATAAAAGAAATAAATAGAAGTATAAACTTGTGAATTGACAAGTACTCTCTCAAATAATTCCTTAGAATTCCATGAATAATACACAATTCTAAGGTGAAAAAATTGTGGTCACCAAAAGCACTACTAAAATTTTTAATTTACAATTATCAATTCTTCTTCTCCAATCCCCCATTATTCTTTTTTTAATTTCTCCTTCCAAATATGCATCACATAAATGAAAAATTACTTTACCAGAAGACTTTTTACCCAAATAAATTCCATATCAACGGCTCTGTTTTGATTAGCAGAGTTCTACTGAAAGATGGATTTAAATTCATTATTAAATTTCATTTTTACTCTAAATAACTAAGCTGGATTTCTGAAATGGTTTATTTTCTTTTTTAGAGGAACAACAGTTACTAAATAAATATATCTACAATGTGCGAATGCTCCTTGAAAACAGACCCTGCTTTTTATGTTGACGGCTGTTCTATATCTTGTAATATAATCTCTTAATTTAATTCTAGTTATGTGTCGGATGGAATTTTGTGTCTTTTCCCCTGCATGTGCCCGAATGGTGTTACACTAGCTTCTCTAAACAAGGAAAGATCATCTAGTGATTTAGCCACTAACCTGAGTCTCATGGCAGAGCCAGGAACTGAACCCAGCTGCAAGTTTTCTGTGTGATCTTGGGCAAGTAATTTATAGGTAAATGTTCAAAAATGGCTGTGTGTCTTAGGAGTTCAAGTCCTAGTCTCAAAGGTTTTTAGGTGGCTAAAGATGTAGATAGGCACAGAGTGGAATTTTCAAAAGTGTCTAGGTGACTAACACCTGCTGGTATCAATGGGAGTTAGGAGCTGTGAAAAATCCCACTAGGCATCTTTAGGAATCTAAATACCTTTAAATATCTGGTGCTTCAGCCCTTAGAAACTCACTGAAAGTCAGTGGGAGTTTGGCTTGAAAGTGCCAAAATCACTTTTAAAAATGGGACTATGTGTTTCTGAAAATATCAGATTTCTGCTGGTGAAAACTGGGATAGCTTCACTGAACTTAATGGGCTACTAGGCCAATAAACACAAGAAGAAAATGTCGCTGGGCCTCAGTTCCTACCTGTAAAATGAGGATAATAGTACTTCTTTGCCTCACGGGGTGTTACAAGAATAAACACATTAAAAGATTGAAAGGAGCTCAGATACTACAGTGATGGGGGCCATAGGAATAGCCAGGTAGATTAAAAAAATCCATAACCTTACAAATATGTGCATAGAACAGAAAGTGAAGCTTTAATTGTAAATGCATCTGGAAATACTCACATGTTCCCTAATTTACATAAAATATTAGGCGATGCAGAAAAGATATTGGAAGAACTGTTTTAAAGTATTGATTAGTGTAAGAAAATTGCATAGGATCAAACTGTGCTCTCAGACATGCACATGAACTCAAGGATAGAATGTATCTCCTGTTATTTCAGGCTTAATGTTAAGAGGAATACTCAGAAGTGCATTGAAGTGGTACCCATGTAACTCACATTGTCAAAAAAGGTAAAATGTGTTTTTCACTGGAAACCTGAGCAGGAGTTGGGGAATACAGCTCAACAGAGAGGAAAAACACTGCTGCTTTGCTTAAAGAAATTAATTACAGGGAGGACATTATACACCGGCAGCATATTTGTATTTACTGTTTTTCATACTAAGCTTAGCAAAGCACTTTAAAAAGCACTTGACTCAGATGCCTAAGAGAAAAGGAAGGGTTAAGGTCAGATTTAAAGAGGAAAGTGACTGGATGGCGGAACGCCTTGCCTCTGCTATTGGTACAACTATGGTTTTGTCACTGGTTCATGACACTCACCCTGACCCAAAAGGTTTAGTTGCATCCACAGAGCAGGGTTGGGTTTTTTTTGGCAGCACTCCCAAGTGTCAACAAAGATTAAGCATCCACATCTAGCATGTTGACAAAAGGTATTTATACCAGTGCATCATGGGGAAATCTGGGCAGCTATCCCCTAGTGCCTTACCAGGGTATAGAGTGTTCGGATGACATGCCCGGCAGCGGCACCACTAGCATGATGTGGAGCACTGCTCTCTAGAGCGTCCTACCACACAGAGAACTGGGAAGGAGAAGGGCTGACCAGCCTGGTCACATAAGGATGTGGGGGTGGGGGCATTTATACTGCAAAACATGGCGTGACAAATAGGTTACAGGAAGACAGCTATGTACTAGCTTAGGCCACAGACCTGGGCAAAGCACTGTCAGCTGCTACAAGTTATTAACAGAGTATTACCCATATGGTATGCAGGCACAAACCACATCTTGAGGGAGTCACATCACTGACTACAAACCCAGCTAAAAGCTGTAATGTCGACAGGGCCTACGTTACACTACCTGGCTGTGCACTAGATTTACACGTTGTGTCCCAATGAAGAAAAGTAGAGCAGGGCAGGTGATGAAAGGGGATAAGGGACGGAGGTCAGAGCATGGAGTTGTGCAGCCCAGGCTGGTGTGACTAACAATGGCTGATGGGTAACACAGGTAAGTCCCACAGCTCCACAAATAAAAACCAGGGTGGGATGTATATCTGAAAACAAATCCCTCAGGTGCTTGTGTACCTGGCTTGGGAATTTGATCTCTTCTGGGAACATGGATTTATAGAAAAGTGATCATATAATTAGGATCCCATCCTGGTGAAGACCTTGCTTCAGTCATTCATGCCTTCTGCGCCCGACAGCTGGATTACAGCAATGCAGTACATCTGGGCATGAAGCCTTCAGCACTTAGGAAACTCCAACTAGTTCAGAATGCTGCAGACCACCTCCTCAGTAACACAGGCTAACAACCTGTCTCCCGCTCTTCACATCTTCCTCCCATAGAATACTGAATTAAGTTCAAGGTCTCAGTCCTTAACGTCAAAGATCCTTATGTCCTGGGCCAAAGTCTCTAAAAGATCTTCTAAAGCTCTGGGATGAAGACCATGGTTGACAATTCTATACCCTTGCAACAATGGATCTTCCAATAATATAAGTAAAGCTTGTCTGTGCAAAAGAGACAACTTTCTCCAGGAGTGGTCTGAGGCTATAGAATGAATTCCCCAAAGAACCGAGGAGCTCCACAAACCTCACCACTTTCCTATGCCAAGTGCAAGGTGCATTTTTTGACCTTGCCTTCTTTGACAGAAAGTAACAGGTGTGTGTATATATATATAAACTCACATGGTACCAACACAAGACACTCCACTGCACCCGTTTCTCCCTCTGGGAGAAGATGAGAGAGCAAACAACACATGACAGATGCACAGTCACATTGCTTAATGCACTGCCAGAAGGCATTCAGATACTACACTGATGAATGCACCATAGAATTCTATATAGACTAGAATATAAGAGAAAACAAAGACCAGACAAATCATTCTGTTTTACCCAGTGTGGAACTTCGTATTTGTAGCCCTGTCAGTAGTTTTCATTTGGGGGGCCGTCCAGACATATGGTTGCTGTTGATACAATCAGTAGTTCACAAGATTGACAGACATGACTGAAAGGCCAAAACATTTCTAATCTGAAAAACCAACAGGAGGGCAAGTAACTGCTAGTTCAGATTACTGGTTCCCAAACAATACATTTGCACCAAGGACATGGAAGGGAAAGGGGAAAGTCATTATAACAAGGCAGCTCAGACTGTGACACACATGCTGGCCTTTGAGGGATGTGGATATTGGGTATGATCTCTGAAGCCTGCAGATTTTAACAATAAAGCAGGCAGGAAGAAGCAACAGAGAGGGTAGATAAAAGGAGGCCTTCGTCATTGATGGAAGTCTATGATCCTGGGCTGCTGAGTAAGAAATAGCTTGCACAGAGAACATTAAGGCCAAATTCTGCTCTTGGATGTGTGTGTGGGGGGGGGCGCTCCTGTTGAACTAACTGGGAGCTAAGCACAGGCAACTAAGAATGGCGCTCGGTCCATGACAATTGCCATACTGGAAAAGAGAAACAATCCAGTAAAAGTCCAACATTCCTTCTGACATTCGCCTTACTGATATGATAGTTCAGTGTCTGCCACGGTTACCTAGCCTACCCTGTGAAATACCTGCACAATCATGCAACACTGTGGGAGGAAATTCTTCTTTACCCCATAGGATCAGCTTATCCCTGTCTGTCCCCCTGGCACACGATTAGAAAGTAAAGGCTGTAGGAGCTTCTTTTGTCTAGGATGACATTGAAATTGAAGGATCAAACAATGTGTCTTTTTGCTGCAGTCTGATGTTGGTAAGATTTTGTCAGCATGTGTGATGCTGAGCTGGACTGAGGCCAATCTCCTTTCATCCATGGATATTCAGTTGCTGGGGGCAGAGCTGGATGTGTTTCTATATGGTATGAGAGGGAATACAGTTTGACATTGGATATAATGAAGATATTCCCCAACCAAGAGTTAATTGACACAAAGGCGAGGGGAACCACAGCTCCTCCAGTTAATGGCGATGGTATTTTGGATAGAGAGGCAGTAAGAAATTGTGCTTTGTAAGGACAGAGGCAGTTTCCTGCCTTCACAGCATTCTTTAGAAGAGAGCAAAAGCAATTTGCAGTATTTTGTGGATCGCATGCATTGAATTGGTTGGACAGAAGAATGAGTTTCTCTGTCTAGACACAGCTGAAGTTGCCAGACCAGAGACCCTTTGCTCACTGTTCTAGGGCAGAAAAGGAGTTGGGGGTAGAACCAGCCAGTGGGCAGTATGTGTGGATGGTCTTCCAAAAGCCGCTTTGCTGAAGGTCTGCAGTGCTCAGAAAAGGCTACTCCAAACAATTTGCTCCTTAGAGTTCCCTGCCTCATCCCGTCCTATGTTATGTCCTGATCATGGGAAGTGCTGAACACAATTTTGGAGATACTGAGCACTGAACACTTACTTCCAATAGTTATTGAGGGCATTCAGTCCCCATAGAATCACCTCCCATGAGAGAACCATAATAGGAACAAATTGCTTTTTTTGTGTCCAGTTAGGTTAAAATTCAACTCTTCTTTCTTTCTGACTTCTAAGACGCTTGTCCATGTCGGGATTTTCTTTTACATCCTCATTCATTCCTATCTTGCTTTTCCTCAGTCTGTTCAAAATGCAGCTGCTAAGGCTGTCGATTAAACCATATCACTCCTATACCTCCCTTCCACGGTTTCGCTAACAAATTATGATTCCTGTCCTTTCCCCTGAAGCCCAGCACACCTCTGCCCCAGAGTATGGTTTGAATCTGGTTTTTAAATCACATTCCCCTGCCCCAAACCCCACCTATGCCAGCCTCCCCATCACTCTGGTTTCCTTCTTCTGCCATTGTTCCTGCTAAACCCCATGTGCTAGGCCCTCAAATCTCTCCAGAAGACTCAGTTTGCCACCAGGCCCCCAAACACTAACCTACAGTAGTCACAGACCTTCTAAACAGAAAAGTAACATTCTAAGGTAACAATTCTTCTAAGCCTCTCAAACCCTGCCTTTTAGTTAGTATCCCTCCTCTTTGAGGAGACACATGGTGCAGCTCAGGGGAATAGGGATATATAGAAAAGATGCCTTTAAGCCACTTTTGCTTTCCTGGATCCTAGAGCTGCTTGAAGCCTGGCCACCCCTGGCAAAATATAATGTAGCCTGAAGGCTGTTCAGCCCTATGCTGTTTGCTGATGGCCTTAGTGGACAATTCCAGCAGGGAGACATCACCAGGGTGTACCAATCTGTTGAGAAATCAGTCCATGGCAGGCAAAGAATGATTATTCTACCCAACACTTCTCCCCACCATAAAAGAAACATATGGAGTTAAGTGATGCAGAAACTTTTGTGTCAGCCCATGTTCCCTGGATAAACATCCCCACTTCAGTAAGAGATTTTCTTTGCCATCTCTATGAACCTTTTCATCTTTCTCTAGGTATTTCTGCTGTAAAATTCACTTTTATTAGCTGCAAGAAGAATGGTTAAGTGTCACTTTAGAGGGCAGTTCCTAGACGATTAAGTGGCATACAGATAATTAGTATTCATCAACAACTGTAATGGAGGGAAGCCCTAGAGGTTGAGTGTACAGTGAGAGGCAACAAACTGCATAACAAATAGATTTTATTAGCACCGGATGTGGGACCTTCCATGGCAAAATGGAATTAATCACTGGTGATGCTGGGAAAACTGCCAAGATTCTGTTTCAAAAGGTTCTTTACATCACAGCCATGTATTGTGTACAGGCACCACAGCTCCACAAGCTGAGTCTAATCCCTGGGTGATGAACCAGAAGAGGGCAGGTGTATCATAGAAACAGCGCATCCAGTTTCTGATAACACAGGTGTCATATACACAGCACGTTTTATTCACGGTGAAACGTCTGCTCCAATGTCCTTTGGGTGAAGTATGTGAATAGAAGGTAGTAAAATCAAATCTGGGTGAGTATGAATATAAATCTATGCTACAGAAACATGGTGACAGTGGGTTAACAATCTGTTATTAGCATGCCACCCCATACCTGTTAGTCACTTCTCATATGGAGAATGCAAGACCTATGTGTGTGGAGGACTCAGGTGCTGGCCATTTTGAATTGCTTAGACACAGAATTATGGGTTGTAGCTCCCTGGTCCAGCACCCTTGGACCTGACCGGTCCCAAACCAGGGAATCTGCCAGACCAAGGGAGGTCAATGTCAGCCCCTTTGCTGCCACAGGCTGCAGGGCTCCACCCTAGTAGCAGCAGAGGGGCCACATTGATCAAGCAGGACTGGCGAGTGCTCAGAGGAAGAGGCAGGTGACTGTGGAGCCTGCAGCTGGGGGCCAGAAGCGCAGCCTCTGGAGGCACACCAAGCCCTTCAGCCTCTCGGCTGTGTTCTTGACCCCCACCACCAGCTGTGGGGTTGCACTCCTGGCCCCCAGCCATGAGGCTCTGCAGCACCCTGCTTCTTCCCCCAGTATCTGCCACATCCATTCTCCTCCCCCCTCTTCCCCTGAGCACCCCAAATAAGCTATTTGCAGCTTTCTGGAAGCTCTGGGAGGGCAGGGGAGTAGTTGCTGAGTGTGGGACTCAGCTTTTTCCCTGTGAGTGCTCCGGCCCAGGGGGCACCCAGGGGGATGTTGGACCACAGATGATGCCAGATTACAGAAGCCCGGATGATAGAGGTCCAACCTGTACTGAAAAGGATGGTACGCAACACTACAGAACACTGCAACTACCAAAGTGTGGGGAAACCTGGTTTAAGAGATCAGTCCAGGGCCTGGAAAAAAGATCCATCACTTATTTATCTGAAGTTCAGACTAAATTGCACTAATCATCTTGGGAATTCTCTAAACCAGTCACTGCTCATGGCCAGGGATCACTCAGAGGTTGCACTCTATTTTTTTGCTAGCTGAATAGTACAAACTTTTACAATACAAAAAATACAATGAAAATTATTATAGTCTCCAGCCCCTACCACCTGCCAGAAAGAGCCTGCCATTATGTATGCAACGGCTCCTAGGACACAACAGCATGCATCCAGGCACTGCTAAGAGATGAAAGGCACCCTTGGATGGGTGCACAAGGACACTGGGGGATGAAAGCAATATTCCTGACCCACACCATTATTTAGGACCGACCTCAAGCTGGAGTCCCTGCACTATCCCAAGCACAAAGACAGCTTTGGGCAAAAGCCTCTGCTGGAGCTAATCTCTCCAAAGAAGGGAAAGGAGAGGTAGTGAGAAGATGGGGACCACAGGCTTAGAGATAGTTGGGAAACGTTGTCCCCGCTCCCCCAGAAAACTTCCACTTTTCAGTGGAAATTTAAAAACCTTTTAGGTGATACTTCCTTCTCTAGTACCTCTGGTTCCTGGCTTGGTGAAAGTTTCATGTTGACTATCAGCCTTCCCCCAAGGGGCTGGGCACACGAATGTTCTGTGCATTCTGATATTTCTCTCTCAGCAGAATGGAAACATCTCTGTATTGCATTGGCTAAGGAGGAGATGCTTAGAACCATAACGGGAAATTAGGAAATCAACTCCCATTGAAAGTCAATGGGAGCTGGGTGCCTAACTTCCATTTTTGCCTTGGAAATCTTCCCCAATTGTCTCAGTGCATTTGCTAAACATTTACTGACTCTTCTACCCCTATGCTTTCACTTTCTGAGAGGCAACATTATTTGGGATTTCAGCTCAGTCATGCGTACCCGTCTTGCCTGATTTGCTAGTTTTTGTTTCCATTCTTTGTTTCAAAGGTGGAGTTTCCAAAAATACATTTTTCTTTCTGTGTTCAACAGCAGCAGCATTTCGGTGTTTAAAGGGGAGCAGAGAATGCCAACTGCAACCAGTCAGTCAGCCAAACTGAGAGAGCAGTTCTGCCTGGCTGCAAGTTTTCCATTGGAAAGTTGGCATCTGGATCCTAAAATCTGGATACTGCTAGGGAGGGGGGCCAGAGACACATGGGACTCAGATCCAAGTTTTGTCATTCTGCAGTGTGGATGCAAGTCAAGCTCTGGACCCGAGTCAAAAGAGTTGCATAGAGCAGTGTGTGGACATGCTAGCACAGCTGTGAGAGCTTGGTCTAATAACTGTAAATCTAGATATACAATGCACTGTGGACGCTCAAGGACAGATATGGAAACACCGAGTTCACAAGCCCAGTTCCCACAGTCCCGGGGTTAGTGTGCAGTTTAGATATATGCTGGGTAGCCTGGGAACTTCCAGGAATATTTCCTCAGGCTCAATCTGAATAAGGGGAAGGAAGATCTTTCAGCTAATATACAAGAATAGGCATAACCAAACCAGATTCTATTCAAGACTCTGTTCTGTGCTGTGTGTGACTGTAGGAGAGTCACTTAAGCCATATTTTCAATAAGTGGCCATTGATTTTGGGTGCTTCATCTTCTGGGTGCCCACCTTTAGACAACCTGGCCTGATTTTCAGAGTGCAGAGCACTCTGCAGTGCACCATGGTGAAAATGTGGCTGCATGCCTCTCTGTGCCTCAGTTTCTCCATTTGCAAAAGGAGGATAAGATTTACCTACTTTACAGGGGCACCATGAGGCTCAATTCATTAATGCTGGAGATTACTGGAAAAATGGAACTATTTATAGAAATGCAATGTGCTGCTATTCTTAAATATAAATTGTCATTCAAGTACAACACGCTAAACATCATAATGTGCATCATATGGGACATGCTACTTTATATTGACCAAGAAATTTTAAGTGACTTTCTGTCTCCTAGCTACTTATTTTACCTTTATTTTTTTCTCCCTAGCACACTTAAGGAAATATTTGGGGCCAGCCTGTGGTACTTAGCAGAAGAGGCACAATGCCTCCCTGAGCTCAAGCACACATGGGAGGGCACATCCCTTTGGATAAACCATGCCACCCTCTCTGCAGCTGCTTGGCTCTACAAATTATGGGGCAGAGTCCAAACCATAGCCATGCTCCTTCCCCACCTCTCTGTGTATGGATTTCCATCCCTGGGGGTGCATGGAGGGAAACAGTCTCTGCCCTGACCCTTGTATGGAGTATGCAAGTGGAGTGAGCACCCACCGGTAGCCCCTCTACCATTTCCCCTTCAGCTCCTAGAACTTCCCGCCTGCTGGTGGGCCCCACGAATCAGCACCTCTCCTGTCCTCTCCACACCTCCCGCCTGCCATGATCAGCTGTTTCATAGTATTCAGGAGGCTGGAGGAGTGAGGATACTGCGTGCTTGGGATGGGCTGGCATTGAGCAGGAAGAGGCAGGGTGAGGATGGAGCAAGAAGAGGTGGGGTAGGGTGGGGCTGTGGTGGAAGATGTTGGAGTGGGGGTGGAGCCTGGGGCAGACCTGGGGGTGAAGCATTCCCCGGCACTTATGAAAATCAGTGCCTTCCAATATTCTTAAGTCCTTTTATTTTTGATATTGCCAAAAATTGCCTGGGTTTTACAAAAACCATTATTCAATTGATACTTATTTTTACCCAAATTTCAGATATGCCAAACTCCCAGGTTGCTGAGTTATTGTTTTTGAGAACACCCATCTCTCCATCTGGCATGGGGAGCCAGGGTAGAATTCCTGGAACAAGTTGCTGATGTACATGCTGGGGTCAGTCCCATGCCTGCCACGGACACGTTACTAGCTTTACAGACAGCACAAATCGCTGTCAGCATTCAAAGCAAATAAAAGTTAGCTAATTATTTTTCTTGATAAAATGGGTTGAAAACAAAAAACCTGTTTCTGTCTGCATTTCAGAACAAAAGAGGCTTTCCTGAAAGTTTAAAAAGATGGACAAATAAGTGTAACATCTACTCTGATATTTATTCTGGAAAACTCCAAACATTTTTTCAATTTTTGTAATAAACTCTGATAAATTGCCAAGAAATGTTAAACAAAATAAATACTAAACACAAAAGGCCTTATACATATTGTATATACTCTATCCTTTCTCTGTGCAGGAGCTGTTCACAAAAGCCCATTTGGACAAGGTGATGGCCATAATTCTTGCCATTGGCAGACATCTTAAAAGTCTTTACAGTGATTCACTGAACAGCCAAGAGCATGAAATGATATGAGTATACAGAGTGTGGAGGGAAGCTGGATAGTATACTATCTCTTGCTGGCTTTTTCTGCTATTTCAGTTGTTTTCCCCTTTAATAGGGTGTCACTCAACTCAGGCAAGTGGCCCTCCTTCGGCCGAGTGCCCGTGCCTGCACTCCTAGGCTATGTCTACACTAGCGGCTTCTTGCACAAGAATATCTTGCGCAAGGGTTCTTGTGCAAGAAGTCTTGCGCAAGAAAATGTCCACACTGCCATGTGCGCACTGTGCTTTTGCGCAAGAGCTCCCATGGCAGTGTGGACGCTCTCTTGCGCAAGAAAGCTCTGATGGCCATTTTAGCCATAGGGCTTTCTTGCGCAAGAAACCCCTGCCGAGCGTTCACACTGCCCTCTTGCGCAAGAGCTCATGCGCAAGAGGGCTTACACCTGTTAAAAAAGAGTGTAGCTCTTGCGCAAGGAGCCCTCTCTTACCACGCCGTACTGTAAATGTCCTTGTGCAAGAGCGGGCAGGCAGTGTGGACGCTCTGCAGATTCTTGCGCAAGAATGGCCATACTTGCGCAAGAAACTGTGAGTGTAGACATAGCCCTAGAGGTGGCAACCCAGCTCTCTACCCCATCTGAGCCAATTGAGCTCCATGGAGGAACTACCTTACTCCGGCCTAACAGCTTCCTTTTAACTGGCTTGCCGGGCCCTGATTTGTTGCATCCTTTGTACCACTCTGTCTTTCCTGGAGGACTTCTCTATGGTTTGCTGAGCAGGGTATGGCAAGGCCCAAGCCTCCAGCAGAGGGCTTCAGGGTCTGCTCCACCCCTGTCCTTTTTGGCTTTAAAGTGAATCCAAAGCATAACAAGCTGGTTCTGCTTTGTCACAATGCCTTTCTCAAGACAGAGGCTCACAAAGACCTAACACATCAGAAGGGTTTAATTCTGTGTACATCAGGACTGGCCAATAAAACAGTGGTGGTTCACAAGGTTAGCCCATGACAGACTGTCACCACTATATTTACCTGTGCCTCTGCAGGTACTGGTGATTGTCGCTCCTATTGGTCATGGATCGCTGTTCCCAGCCAATGGGAGCTGCTGGAAGCAGCATGGACTGGGACATCGCTTCTTGAAGCTCCCATTGGCTGGGAATGGTAATCTGTGGCTAATGGGAGCTGCAACTGCCCATACCTGCAGAGGTGCAGGTAAATATAGTGGTGGTAGCCTACCATGGGCTAACTCTGGCGGATTGGATACAGCCTGCAGGCTGGTATTTGCCCACTCCTGGTCTACATACACTATTTTAAAGATGATCATGTGAAAACCACTGGCTTTGGCTGCAGTTGTCCACAACAAAACAACAATTTATCGTATCCCTCATCCCAGATTACAGTTCCTAAATGATCCCCATAATGGTTTGAGTCCAATTAGTTTTATCTCAGGCATCTTGCTGTGAGGTGCTGGGTAAATATGCATTAGGCCTACTGAGGGGCCCACATGTTTCAGATGTTAGAATAATTTCTTGGAACTATCTCTGGAATCCTCCACAGATACCAATCCAGCATAAATTAATTTTCAAAGCTCAAATGCATAGGAACTTGAAGCAGGCTGATCTCAGTAACAGGCCCTCACCCCTGGAATTCACTCAAACAGGAATATATATTTGAGCCCGAGCCCTGGCCACTTCTGGAGTGGAATGTAGGCAACATCTGTGTCTAGGCTTCCTACCAACTGCTATCTTTTGTTATCCAGTGACTTTGGCTATATCTAGACTGCAGAGCATTTCTGGAATCCCGGAAAAGTTCTGCCATGTCCAAGGAACGCGTCCACTTTTTTGGAACAGTTTCCGAAAAAGCGGATGTGTTCTTTCAGTATCCCTGTATTCCTCTCAGTGAAAGGAATAAGGGATGTCCTGAAATAGGAGTTTTTTCCTGAAATTTGGCCCTGTGAAGATGGGCCAAATTTCGGAAAAGCCTCTTTCAGAAAAAAAGCAGAAAAGGATATGCAAAGTGCGAACCGCAATTTGCATATCTTTTTCCAAATTTTCTCAGCAGCGTAGGCATAGCCTTAGATCAAAACCTAGGTCTTTTAACATTAACTAAATTGCTGCTGCAGGGACTGAAGAGTATACGCTGCCTATGTTGGTGTTCAGGAGGTAGGCGGGAAATGTTACTTGCTCTCATGCCAACAAGCAATGGGGACCTTGCTAATGGACACCATCATCCATAATTCAAATAATAAGCTAATATTTTTCGTATCAGACTCCTGCTGCTTCTCAATTTGGCCACTAACATACTTGCTTCTTATTGATAATAGATTGAGCTTGATTGGGGTTTTCCGGGAGAGAAACCTGTTATGTTTTGAAGTCAATGGGAGCAGCGCAGAAGCTAATTTTGGCTGAATCAAGCTTAAAAAGAAAATATCCGGCCTTCATTGGAGAAAGATATTTCCACTGTCCCTGAGACACTTGCCCCTGCTCTCTTGTAGCTGCATACTTGTATGTACCTCATAAAAGCTTGGTTGTCTGGGTCAGAAAAGGTCAGACTAAAGAAATGATATTGGGTGGGAGCATTAATGCTGGCATATAGAAGATTTTTGAAGGTGTTTTTGCCTGAACATTAGGCCTCCAAGATAGTGGAAGGTTTTTTTTCTGCTGGATTTTAAAGGGAAAGAAATAAATATTCTCTGACCTAAATAGGATCTAATGAGGTTGTAAAAGTCCTCACAAAATCTTCCACGTTGGGGGCAGGAAGGCTTGGGAGAGGATAATATTTGGATCCAAAAACTGGCTCAAGAAATCCAAAGCAAATATAATTATTAACCTTGCTGTATGGCTCTAGAAAGCCAGCTAGAGAGAGATACTGACCTTGGGTGACTCAGCGATCAACATCTCTTGCTGTACTACACTGACCCTGGTGACTTTAATTTTACCACTAGGCTTTAGCTTCTGTTGTCTCTCCTGCTCACTGTTAGCGTCAGTATTCAGCTGTCCTAGCAGTAGATGTATATAGCTGTCTTTATTTTTTTTTAACCCACACATCTGTACTTGAAAAGCAGGAAACAAATACAGAAAATCTCACACAGTGTAATGAGTTTCAGGAGATCTGTGTAATACTTGAGGGGGGGGGGTTGTGTTAATTTATTCTGACGCCAGAATATCTCTTACCTTACTTGCTTTCAGTATCTCAAACATCAAAGGCAATCCTTGTGTGATGAGCTCCTCAGTGTACTCTTCCTCCTGAATAGATTTAAATTCCTTTAACAAGCACTGGATGAGAGGCCTTCTGTGCTGCTGAAAGGAAGTTCGCAAAGACTCCAACCATGTATGTAGTGTCCAGGGAACCCCTGTACAAAAAGATGAATGCTAAAGGTATGTGTATGTTCCAGATCATCACAGAATGAGGCATAGTTAAATTATTCTTTAATTGTGTGACTGAAGGGCTTGTGAATGATGCCAAATTGAAAGCCCTAGAATTCAACCTCCTATTTTTCCTCCTTAAGTAATATCCATCACTAGGTCTTAACCCTAAACTGCAGGGATATGCCTCCAAGTATAAGATCATCATCCAATCCCAAATTCAGTTCCTTGGTTTGCCACAAATTTTCTGTGACACCTCAGGCAAGTCACACAGTCCCTGTGTGCCTCAGTTCCCCATCTATAAAATGGGGATAATGGCACCTCCCCCCCAACCCCACAGAGGGTGTTTTACAGATACATTTATTACTACGTGAAATATTTTGAGACCTACTAATCAAAGGTGTTGACTTCTGGTTTTGCCAGTGGCCTCTTTGTGCTTTCTGGTTTCACTGCACACCATATAAGTACACCTGCCACCTACTGCTAAGTTATGGATGCAGAGCACCCCAATTTTTTTTTCCAGTGGGTGCTTGCTTGTAGCTGAGAATACCCACAGAGTCGGTGACTATGCTACTGATGAAACGTACGATACAAGAGCTAAGTAATATTATTTAGCCTCTCAGTTGAGCCAATTAGTTTTCACTCCAGTGGTGATTTGTGATACTGACTCCATCAGGGAACTAGATTTATGCCACTGCACACAATTGCAGTGGGCTACCAAAGAGCCATCAGGCTGAAAAGTCAGTGTTGGCTTTGGCTGGATTTGAATTAGTGACCCAGAGAAGAAAATGCTTAGATCCTCCTCGCCACTCCTCCAAGCCATGCATTTCCACTTATATTGATATAAGAAGGACCTGTTTTATTTGTCAGCACACCACTGCACTTTAAGAATGTAAAAGAAATGCTACCACACATTAGGTAACAAAACATGCAGTAGTAGAAGGCAGATAAATTAGTCTAAAACATAGTAATCAAGGAATGGAATGCAGTCCAGCCTGTCTGCCCGTGTGATGGCCATTATCTCTAGACAGATGCACCAGAGATTAAACTGGTGACCTCCAGAATTAAAAAGCATACGCTACTACAGCTTGAACTAACCAGCCAAGACTCTGGAGCTGTAACAACTCATATCCTCTGAGTCTCGGGATTGGCAGCGTGGGACCAGTAACACACACTCACTGGTGGGATACACTTGTAGAAGAATGCAAGAACAAACATACCCCTCCTCTCTGAGGCTCTCATGTCTACACCACAGACCTTGGTTCCACAGAGGTGCTGCATGCCCACTACTTCCTTCCACCACAACAAGCGGGCAGGGCCTTGAATCCAACCCTCCCACTGCCCACTGTCACGGGCACCTTTGACATTCATTTAGTAGGTGGTACTTTGCTAAACCAATTGCACAACCATTCCATCCATCTGTGGGTGGAGTGTATGCAAACCTGTTATAAGCTGCAACTCAGAGTGGAAATCATACTCCATGTGACGGGATTACAGGACTTGGTGTTCTTGGAGATGCTGCTCAGAGGCATGTTTGGCAGCAGAAGTCTTTTGGTCTCTCACTGAGCACTGATTAACACACGTGGTAAAAGAGTCAACAATCGGAACAAAATGGCTTCCTTGAGCACTGACTGACTGGCCCTGGAGAAGGTGTTTGAAGAGGCTGCAGAGCTACACCATTAGTGCACTGAACAAATTCACTGCCTCTCTCCCCCTCTGGGAGGGTTGCATTCAGCAAAAAGGGGAAGGTTCTCTGACTCTTAGGAGGCCAGTTCCTCAGGGCTCTGAAAGGAGCGTGGTGTTTGAAAGCAGGTGGGTGGCTGTTAGAGCTGGTGCATGAAGGGATGGCACAGCTGCCGTTATTTTAGTTGAACACCTAGCTAAGCAGAGGTAAAGGAGCCAGTCCTAGCAATTCATCCTTTCTTTTGAGCCAGAGTGTTTATTGGGCCCCACCAAGTGCCAGAGCCTACAAAGCTGAGCAGCTGAAGCATTTTGAACAAATGAGGCATGCCTGGCATTCTACCAAGTACTGGAGCTGAAAAGGCCTGGTGTATCAGCTTTCCAGCACCTCCATGTGAGGGGGTGACTACCGCTGCATGTGGCTCATGCTCAGTGACTCCCACCCAACTGCCCAATGTGCTTCTGAAGAACGCTGTTAGAATACGCCAAACTGGAGCAGGTGGCTGACCCTTCGATCCCCTTCATGAGGGAACACAACAGAAAGAATCTGCCTAAACGTATGAGAATTGCCACATTTTGTGATGCGTGGCATACATGACTGTGAAAAGAAAAGCAAAACACGCCATGCTGGGAATATTACCTCAGTCAGCCGTGGCTCCTCAGCATTAAAATAAAACGGACTCCATGGACCCTCCAAGAATCACAGCTTTAAACCCAATTTATACCGACTTACTTCCCCCGTTCTGCATTCCCACATACATTGAAAGTCCCCCCCAGTTATTGCTTTCATAAAACTCAGGAACATTCAAAGGTAGTCAGTGTGAGTGACAGGCATTGTGCCCACTAAAGCACACATGACAGGCGGGAGACAAAGTGCAGAGGACATCAAGACTGACCTATGCTCCTTATGTCAATGGTGACATCCACATATCCATGCTCAGCACTGTGGTACATGGCTTCTTTCAGTGCTTTCAGTTTGGCCTTGCTGTTGCGGCTGGCACACAAAGGAGCTGGTGCAGCATCTGCCAAGTCAGTTCCTTCAGCCAGTATTTCCTCCAGGGACAGAATATCACTCTTCTCTTTCTCTGGCTGAGCAAGCAGCTTACGAAACACATTCCTGTCAGCCACAATGCAAGAAAGAGAGAAAACTGGCGTTAGCTACTGTGTTTCCCTTCTGACTGGGACATTCTCTGTAATAGGCAAGAAGGCCAATCAGGAATTATTGTAGAAAGCGTTAATTCACATAGTGCTCAGTGCCTGCAGTCCTTATGCAGGCAATACTCCTTCCACTTCAGGAGTTGTGCCTGCATCGCAGCTGCTGGGTGGGTTCCATTGTACTAAGGACCAGCAGGAGCACCGTACAAATGTCATATGTGCAGCAGAAACTCAAGACAGAAACTTATGATCAAGCAGTGACTGTTAAATGATTCTGCCAAGGTTTTTCCACACAGGCTTCAAATCTATCCCAGACTCTGGGGAAATGGAGTTGTCTTTAGAAACTCTTTAGTGCCTTTCACAAAAGATGCAGTTAGAAGCAAGTAACTGAGAGAGATGAAACTTGAAAAAGGGAACTGTCTAAAACCATGGAAAACACCATTACGCTCAATTAACAGTCACAGCAGTCTCGGTAAAGCTGGAGCTACTAATCATCCAACTACACCTGGAAGCGCAGGTTCAAGCAAAGCTGGGACTCCAGCCACAAAGTCATTTCCCTGAGCCGCAAAGCTCAAAACTCAGCAGTAGATTTGGATACTCCACTCCCACCAGGTTTAGACCAGTGTAAGCCCATAGGCTTCAGAAGAGTAGCTCTTGTGTAGTGGTGGTGTGTAGAGAATCAGGGTAGGGCAGCGCTTAATTTGTAGTGAAGGAAGTGCTGGGGTTCAAGTATATTTTTTACTCTCATAACTGGTACCACAAGCCCAGGGGTGCTGGGACTAGGAACTGCCAGGCCTATGGGAACCAGGGCTCAGCCCTGGCACAAATTAAGCACGGAGTATGGATAAGTGGCAATGTGGGGTGGGGAGGGAGAATAAGCAGTATGTCCTGGGGAATGAAGGGTAGAGATGTGTGGGTAGAGGAACAATAGAGGGAGCATTCCTGTAAAACTAGCTGGGAGATGGGGAGTGTGTGAACCACTGAGATGTCTCAATTGGTGTCATAATAAAGGGGGGGGGAAGCCTTGATTTCCACAAGGGAAATTGCTCTGCAGTTCTCTCTGACAGCACGAAGCATCTCCCACTCCACCCCATTAGGCACCACACAGGCATTTTAACAAACTCCCTCCCCACCCCACCCCACCCCTGCAGGGGGCTGCTCTTTGGCTGCAGATGGGCAGCATTGCCTGAACCAGCCGTGACAGCTGCACAGCGTATCATTAGATTGTTAGCGCTTTTCTCTAAGCAGATATAATGTAGATACTGTCTCTAACCTGCATCTACGTTCCTCTGGAAGGCTACAAGTAGAAAAGTATGAATGTGAAGGTCCTAATACTGATCCATAATATTGTAATTAGTACCTGGATTTGGCACAAATAACTGATCATACATAACAGTTGTTCATTTAATTCATTTTAAAATGTATAACATGCTACCAACACACTGTCTCTGGACACATACATAATCCTAACACAAGCAAAAATATCAGTATACTGTAATTATAATCATAAAAACTTTGTTTAATCACAATTATGGCTGTAGCAGGAACCTCTAGAAATGTGCAAATAAATTCAGGGGAAAGTCTCCAGCATGCACTGGCACTTCCACATTGACTATAACTTTGTAAACAACAAACTGCCACATTTCAGAAAGCATTTGTTTCCATTTCCACACACTGACAATGCAGCGTGTGCCTCAGATTGATCAAACTCACATGCTAACACAAATCCCTAAACCCAATCTCAGTCTCTTGTACACACCGGCCTGTCAAACAGTCCACATCATGTATGCCATGTGATTCAATTTTAACAGTGAAGATCAGATGTCAGTCCACCCATGTCAGTTTTTCAGGCCAACCATACTTATTCCACACTGCCAGACCCATTCCCATCCTACCTGTGTCCATGTGCTGCAGCCTGACTGAAAGAGTTCATGTCACCTTGTGGCGTCATGGAAATTCCATTTCGGTACATTGTTCCTATCATGGGGTCGGCACCTCGCTCCAACAACAAACTCACCAGTTCAAAATTTCCTGTATACCAAAAGAGATTTTTATTTTTTTTAAATTCCTATATTTATACAACTAAGTCACATTCTTCTCTTGAAGAGTTTATTCTCGCAGGAGGAGAGTCCTTACCAGCAGCTGCTGCCAGTTGCAAAGGAGTTTCCGAGTAATTTTCCTCGCCGTGCTCTAAAGAACCTTCTACCTTTGCTCCAGCATCCAGCAACAGCTATAAAGAAAATTCACCATTGAGAATTGTTGGTGACATCACAGAATTCAGAGTTTACGAATAGTGAGGAACTGCAATTTAATGTTTCTCGTTATCCACACATCAGGATGCAGTGAAGACAGGCAACATGCAAATTTTGCGTCTATTATTCCATTCGTTTTTTCACTCGTCATACGCTGTCCAACTGCTGGAGTGATAGTGAATATTCCAGAGCCAAGCGCGTATGCATTACCCAGTGTCCCTGACCTGGGCATAAGATCAGTGGTGTGAAGCAATGCACTAGACTAATACACTCAAGCTTGGCTCAACTGACAACCTCACTGACAACTTGCCTGCAGCCCCACAGAGACGTGTACTTTTTATAAAATGGATGAGATTTCAGCTGTCTCCACCTTTAATAGAGAGATCTTTCCAGAAGGGACAAGAGGGTTTTAGAGCAAGCTGCAGCAATGCATGCTGAAACCTGAAGTCTCCTGGAATACATTTCTATTATTATTAATAAAGATGAAGGTGACCACAGACAGCACTACAGATTCTGAGGGGACACATTCAGCCTGCCTCTGGCCATCCCTACCCTAGATCTCCTTTATCCGGTGATCCATCAGTCATGCCATGACGATACAATTACTTTAAAGAATAAGCCATCTCAACCCTTGATATGCCATACCACAGAGCCAACATATTCACATGTTATCTCCTGCCTGGATAAGGTGATTGAGCACTCCTCTGACTAAGGAATAGAGCAGAGGATTTTTTTTCAGAAATAACAACATTTGCATTTATTAGAGTATTATAATACACATGATAAGAAAGTGTAATGAATGAATAAACAAACACATGCAATGAATGGTCAGAAAGGAACACGAGGAGTTGAAAGACTTTCTCTGATGCAACTATACTTTAAAATTGTCCTAGTTAAGCTCATATTGGTTAAGATTTGGATGTAGGGGTGACTATATAAATGATAAAAGAAGTAACCAATATGAATATGACAAGGGTACCAGTCTCGAGATGGATGCAGATTATAACCCAACTGGATAAATAAAAAGTGAGATGCAGGTAGGGAAATACAGTAATACCTGAACTACAGGAATATGTCCATGCAACACAGCAAATGTCAGAGCTGTCCAATGGCGGGTCTCGGGGTGGACGGATGGATATTTATGAGCAGTACTGACAACCTATAAACAAATTAAAGTTATTTTCTTTTAAAATGGCCTTCAAAGAGCTATAAATAATAAAACTTAACCTGCCTGAAAGCTGGGCACATGGGTATGAATGATAGAAAGAAAAGCACTTTATAAAATGGTTGGTTCTGTATATTATTTCCTGCAGAGTTTTTATTTATGAAGAATTTACTTCTACTAGAATTTTCCACGCTGTTTACTGAGAGACTGATTACAGCTCATACCAAATAAAGTCTCTTTTCCAACTGCTGTTGCTCCCTCTAAATTACTGGCCCACAGCTACTTTTGCAGAGTCAAAATCTGCACTAGCACTTATACCAATATTCACTGAGAAGGTGGAGATGGGGGGGGGGGCTCTGTCAGAATGGTTATATTTAGGGACACTTCCTATTGATTTAAGTGGGCTTAGTTAGTATCATGCCTGTTCATTCTTCCCTGCTCATGGGATTGTTATACAAGTTTACAACATTCTCAGGGTCTCAAAAATCCTGGACTGAAAACCTGACTGTACTGAAGTCAGTGGGAGTTTTGCCACTGACTTCAATGGGACCAGGATTTCACCCCTTGTCTCAAGTTTAAAGACATGTATCCCATGTTGCTGTTCTTTGACTGGAGGCAGAAAACTGTTTAAAATAGATGAAGCCTAGCACCATTTTGAAGATTTAAAAAAATAAATAAATAAATAAATCTGTTTACTACTTTCTCCCATTCTAGCTAAATCTAAAGGTGTGCTGGGCCCCAAATAACTAAAAACTGTTTTCTTTACACAGAAATCCTTTTATTCTCACATCCATCCTTTCTCTCACTAAGCATCAATAGCGAAGGCCTCTAATCTTGACCTTGGGCAACTAATGTAATTGCTCTGTGCCTCAATTTGCCTGTCTTGAACATAATGCAACTCACACGGATGGTCACATGTAATGAAAGTTCATAAAGTACGCTGAGATTTTTGGATGGAGCATGATACTGAAGTACAAAGTATTTATTAATCATTATTATTATTAATCCATGGGAAGATAGCACTGGTAGGAGAATTGACGTTGGCCTAAGCAAAACACTTCCAATCATCCACTGAAAGACATGGACTTTTTTATTCACTTGGTTCAGGATAAACTAGTCCCTAAATGTAATCATGTACCCAGTTAATCATCTCATATGGATTGGTATTGGAACAGTATAGCTCAGGGAACTTCCTGTGATATACACTAAGGAAACGTGAGTATTAACATTTTATTTCATTTTTAAAACATTCATACTTTGCAGTGACATTAGTGATTGTAAATAGAGTGGGACTGACAACTCTGGAGACTAAATTCTCTAATTATCTATAAAGTAAACACAGAACAGGCAAGAGCCCCCAGTGGATTAAAGCAAGGGAGTCAAATTCATTCTGTGGAAAAAGCCAAATTAAATCTTCAATTATGATCTCTCAGCCTTGTCTACAAATTTAGACTTGTGCTACCCTCAATCCACAACAGAGTTCACACTCACCATTAGAGTAGAATATGCCCTTACATAGATATGAAAGGCCAAGATTTTCAAGAACATCCTCTACATTTGGGTTCCTTTATCTTGTTGAAAGGCTGGGGTTTTGAAAGCACTCTCCATTGGGTTAACTGCTGTCACTCAATGGTAGTTTTACCACTGACTGTAATGGGAGTAGGGTTAGGTCAACATTAAGTGCCCCTCCAAGGCCTGACATTGACATTTGGTAAACACAGTCTCACCTTTCACTGAATTCAGTGTGAGTTTCAGACACTCAACATATATGGGAATCAGTCCCTGGAGTCTAAACTTGGGCATTTGAGAGTGGAAACATCTAGAATTAGAGGTAACTTTTGGAAATCTGGGCCAAAACTTTTATCTGGCAAAGCAATGTGGAGAAAAATTACATGGGGCAATTTGAGGAATATGTATTTCACCCTTTGTTTATCCGGCCTATCTTCATGTCATTACCCAATACACTATTATGGTAACTGTCTGTACAAAATAGCTGTATAATTGCACACCTTACAGAAGTGTTACAATTTGATTTCAGTGCAAACTTTCCTTTGAGATCGACAGGGAGGGGAGAAGAGTTCACATCCCTCTGAAAGCTATTGATTCCAATTGTCTTCAGATTCAGGATTACATCTGGTTCAAGTTTAGAAGGTTATTCACACAGCCACGAGGACTGAACTCCCTTTTTATTTCTAATGAAAGCTTGCATTCCGCAGAATCTGACTTTGTTAATGAGGGCCACAAAATAAGACATCAACTCAGTAGGTCTGGTGTTCGACAGCTTGGGTTGCAGGGCAGGTCAGTCTCCATGCTTGCCAAATCTTTGGCCTCTCAACTGCGACTGCTGTAAAGGGGAATAATTTTTTGCCAACTGATGGTTGACTTTTTTGTCTGCTTGTTTTTGGTTCCACTGGGAACTGAACTGAGCTGAAATCAACAATTGGATTTCACATAAGCCACCGAACAGCAATCAGATAGTAACGACTATCAGTCACTATCAATGGACTCCAAGTGGGGACTTACAGGTGAATAATTGTGTCCTGCTCCAGATGCCCCAAGCCATCCACTGTCCCTTTTTCCCCCAGTTACATTAAAACAAAAGAAAAAGTAAAATGTCTTACTGAAAGTAGCAATTACACTTTAATGGCAGCTTCCCTAAATCCAAACAGAATGGATGGAACACAGATATGCAAGTCAGACAGTTTAATTCATTCATGACCTCAACAAACTGAAATGACTGGTATTTACAAACATAACAAATAATTCTTCATGTATTGTAAATGGCTCTTTAAAATACCTACATACCAGCATTGCATGGAGTGACACAACAATCTGTTTGGTGGGCAGATTGTATATGTTTGCTACATGCATTCATCAAGAGATATTTACATGTTGGAAGCCCTCTTCATCCACCAGCTTTCATCAAAGCCATTTTATACAACACAACAATGCACCTTACATTACTGGTATGCTGTTGGGCAATGTAGAAATGTTCTCATGCTTGGGCAGAGGTATCTGAACACTCTGCCTTCCTGACCTCTCCATTTTAACTCATCTGCAAGTCAGAAAGTCCCATCCTTTTCATTAGAACAGTGACTCCTGAACTAGCAGCTTCCATTTCAAGTTCCAGTGCAACATTCTGTGCTAATTCACATTGTGCAATCCTAGCAAAATCAGCGCTCTTACACTGATATAAATCACTGACAAACTAACTTTTGAAGTGCATATCATTCAATATCAATTTTCAAATGTTAATACCTTAGGTAACAGATTTTAGTTTTAAACGCTGTGGGGTTTTCCCTCCTCTGCTATCATTTTAATGGCTGTTCTGAGAGATAAACAAGTAAA
Organism: Pelochelys cantorii; assembly: GCA_032595735.1. NCBI lineage: Eukaryota > Metazoa > Chordata > Testudines > Trionychidae > Pelochelys > Pelochelys cantorii. Next base: position 251,187,807 of record CM064326.1, on the reverse strand, counting down.
GAAATCAAAGTTGTAATCATAATAAAATGTCCTCACCTCAGCATTCAAATCTGCTCCAGCATCTAGTAGCATCTGCACCATTGCCTCATCACCTCTGACACAAGCATACATCAGTGGAGTCATGCCCTATTCATTGTTTAGAATTAAAAAACAAACGAATTGACCAATTTACAAAAGAATTTTTTTAAAGTGCTTTAAACATATATTGTCAAAATAAACACTGACTATTTAACTAAATCCTTATCTGTTACAAAGAACCCTTTAATATTGTTCAAAGCTGAACATTAAAAAAATCTAAGTTACTGTCATAATTTATGTTGTTTCCTTTCTGTGTTTTACTCAGCACAATGAAATCAGATTTGTCAGTTTCATTTCCAAGTTCTTGCATACCAAAATAAAGAACAATGTTGTCTTTGGACTCCCAGTAGTAGTGGAATATTTAAATCCAAAGCAATAAGGACAGTTAAAAATAACAAATGAAAGCTTTTCTATTCACAGTAAGGTTTTTGTAACTCTTGTTTTATAAAACCAAAAAGCTGAGTATTTACTTCTTGACAGCATCCCTTTTCCAACATAATGGATACCCTTCAGATAAGTTAGACTTGAGCTCTGTCTATTGTCTAATACTGTCAATGCTGTTAGCAGTTGGACATCTAGAAGCTTTGTACACTGTCCTAAACAATGGCTAAATTTTAAATGAAATGCCAGACAGCATTGTTGAAAGTTGCTATTTCTTGGGATACGCTGCCCTGTGTTGATGAACAGTAAATTACAGAAACACTAGACTGCAATTTGTAATAGTCTGAAATACCCATTCCAGCTGATCAACATTTCCCTTAAGGTTAGTGTTACTTTGGCAATGGAAATAAGTGCAGCTGAAATCACGAAAGTATCATTAAATCTACCTGAACTACAACACAAAAAGCTATTTAATAAATAAAAGCAGGGGAGGGTCAATCAAGAGTGTGCTTGTTTGTTCCCTGGTAAGTTTGCCAATGGATCGTGATATCTCTAGTCCATTCTACTGTCTGTCAGATGGTCCTACGGTAAACTTCCCATCAGACGATCATATACTTTCTGCATAACCTGTCCCTTGTCATAGAGTGAATATATTTACAGAGACAAATGAGGTGGTCAGAATGGCCACAAGCTGAACTACTGCACTGTTCTCTCTAGGAACATCTGAACATCAGCATTATTGGCTGAATTAAATGTTTTTCACATTTTCCTTGGGTGGTGGAAAAGCCTTTTTTTCCAGGCTGAGGTTTCACTGGCGGGCAGTTAGTTTTGGGGGCAGGTGTCTTTTAGTAAAAAGAAAAGACCTGATGCTGTGAAGTGATAAGCATCCTCAATGCCCACAGCAGTCAATGGACACTTACCAGAATCAAGTCTTTGATTTACTGTTGAGAAATGTGTGTGTATATATTAAAACTGTAGAAATGAGGGTCCTGATCCCATTACCTGTGTGAATAATCCTGATTCTGTCTGGCAGTCCCACTACAGTCAACAGAGTACGTGGGTGAGTACAAATCACTCTCAAATAGGACTTGATCTTGTTCTATTGCAGTGAATAGTAAAAGTCCCCTTGGGTAGCTGTGGTTAGGCCTATAGTAAGCTCTACAGGATTGGACCCTATGTCTCAAAGAAAATATTTATACAAGCCTTGAATTTTGGTAATCGGGGGAGAATTTTTAAAACATAATTTAAACAATATAATTTAAAAGAATAAATACTTGACACAAGGATACAATCAATGTTAAAGTTACAGCATGACAGAAAAAGATTGACAAAACAATTGTAGACCCATGTGCAGGACTACTGTACCACACTGTTGATGGTATGAGCACAGCGGTCGCCTACACACTACAAGTGAAATCTGACCCATTGAAGCCAAATGGCATTTTGCAGCTGCTTAAAATGGGGCCAAGATTTAACCCTACACATTGCAGAATGAGGGGTCTGAAAGTTTACTTGAGATTTTAATCAGTCCTGTTTTGTTTTTACATATGCCCATCCCTGAGGTTTGCTCTGTAGCTCAGGCTTGCTCTGTATCGTTGCATGATATCTCTTCTTTTGCTTGTGGAATGTATTGGAATGGATTTTTAATGAGCATGTAATTAGTGCTCAACAAATAATAAACAACACATGCAATTAGCATACAGGGAATTTGATTTTTGCAAAAAAGTTGTGCTTTCAATATTTAAATCACTGGTGACTCAGTGCTACAAGATGCGACTTGCTTGGCCTGATCAGACAAAGCACTGAGGCACGTGTTTAAAGCAAATGGGACATAACCATGACTTTAAAGTGAAGCACACGATTAAGTGCTTTGATAGATCAGGCCATACGGAGAAGTGCTTTGCAGGACTGAGTCCTTGGAGCACAGCAATTTTACTAGGAAAAAGTTTCAAGGTGTAGAATTTTTTTAAAAGAACAATTATTTAAAAGTACTATAACATACTAACCTTGGAATAAACTTCATGATATAAAAATAAGAGTAATACTTAATACTTACAGAGTACTTCACACTTCCAAAGTACTTTACTGGGGTTAACTAATTAATGGCACAGATCAGTATTCTATCAAGCTCAAGCTATTAGAACTGTAACCTGTCAGGGATCTTCTAGTATACTTAATCCTTCAGCATAGGGTGGTGGAAAAGGTTCCCTCTAAGCCAGCGGTACTCAAATTTTTTGGGCTCCGGAGCCCTTTACAGGCGTAAAAATTTATGCGGAGCCCCAGCGGTTCACTGATTGTATGTGTCGTACCTGTCGATGTTTCCAGTTTGTCAACCTCGCGGAGCCCCTGGAGATGTCTCACAGACCCCTGGGGCGCCGCGGAGCACAGTTTGAGAAACACTGCTCTAAGCTCTGTGGCAACACAGCCCTGCAGCTGCTTAATGAGCCCTGCCCAGCCATGGGCTCAGGACTTGCCCATGCAGCTGCCTGGCTGGGGGCGGGGTACTTCTCCCTCAGAGACAGCAGCAGTTCCCTGCTGTGGGCAGAACAGTGAATATCGCCCAGCCGGTAGGAACAGTCTCCATCCTACTAGCGAGTAGGAACTCAGTGTCCTGTGCTGTTATTTAGCTCTAATTTATCCCTAAATGTCTTCTAAGAGCCCAGCAAGCAGTGGAAGTATTGGCAATGCTGCTAGATAATACTGACCTCCTATGGTCTGGCAAATTCTCTGGTTTCGCACCAGTCAGGCCCCCAGGGTGCCAGACTAGAGAGGTTCAACCTGAATTGAGATTTCTGTTTCCAGATCACAGAGTTCATATTGGGGCATATTTCAATATGCAAGGAACATTAATAACACCCACTTGACAGGGGTTTGATGGTCAATGTGAAATGTATCAGGAACCTCAAACCAGTCTCTGTTGAAAAGATATCCACATCACAAAACCAACATCCTAGTTGGCACTATTAGTCACAAGCCAGGGCAAACTATGTAATCAGATCAACTCCAGGCACTCCTATGGAACTTTTGATGGTTTCTCCTGAATCAATTTAACTTAAAAAGTTTAAGCGAACTAATGTGCTATCTCTACCTCAATACTAAAAAAAAAAAAAAAGGATTCATAATTCTTAGGGGCCCAAGCTTAGCCTGAATGTACACGTAATGTAGTCTTAGTTTAGTATCAAGTAATAAGGAAAAAGGATTAATTTAAGAGCCATCTGTTTATGAAGTTAGAGAAAACAACCCTCCAAAGCACTCTAATAAACAGTCAAAAGTCTTGACTCCTAAAGTTAAATGTTGTACCTGTTCACTCATACTGTTAATTCCATCTGGCCCCAGCAAAGAGATGGCCTGCTTAACTAGATCTGTTCGCCCACAGTTCAGCATTCGGAATCCCAGATCCTGCTTGAATTTAGCTTCTGTGGCTACGGCGTCCAGTTTTCGAGAAGCACAGAAGCAGTCGTCAATTCTGTAAGTCATGAGAAATAGCTACATCAGCTGACAATCAGAGGACAGACTTCATCATTTATGGCATCACTGTTTCATTTTACCTTTGAATGATGCAGTCCTCCTCCCCCCACTTACACAAACAGTCGCCCTCCTGCCCTTTTGATAATCCTTTGAACCAGTGGCAGCACTGAAGCTCTGGATGTGAAAAGCTAATGCAAGTTAATAGCATTGCCCTGGTCTTATCTTTCATTGTTCATGTTGTTTATTTTAAGTCAGTGATGAAAGGTAGCTTTTAGTTCCTCTTTTCTATTTTCTCCTACTTATGCGTGGTAGGAGAAATGAGGTATATCGTTCTCACTACAAATTAGTTCTTTTCACTGGGGGAACAGTTCAAACCCCAGCGATCCCTGCAAAATTCCCATTTGGGGTCTGGTCCTGGTTGGAGATGGACTTGAATCCTAGATTCTTAAATAAAAAGAATAAAGTATCATTCCAAAGGCTCCACAAATAATATGAATTCAGTTCTACTAAAATATAACCTCCCAGGGCAGAAGGTGGCAACTCAGAGGACAACCAGCGCTCAGCATACTGCACACCAGAAGGAGAGGGCAGTAATTTTGGGCAGGTAATCAGAACAAACTTCCCACTCTTAGAAGCAGTGCCATGGAATTGTCAATGTTCATGCCAAGTAGATAAGACATCTGATCCTATGGTCTTATTCAAAAAATCCTCAGGCAGCAAACTGTGGGGAGCTCAATGTATCTACCTCAGAACGATGAAGGGCTGGGTCAGCCCAGTCCGTATCTGAAGCTCCATATCCAGTGAGAACAGACATTTCAAATCTGATTCTCACACTATCCAGCCTCCTCTTGTTAAGAACAGATACATCTTCTTTTCATGCTAAGTGTTTGGGAAGGGGTGAGGTGTGGAGTCCAATTCCTCAGCAACTCTTTGACGTATAGTCTGCTGTATAGCTGTAAGGGGCAGCACCACATGAGTTCTAAAGCTTCAGCAAGTCAGCAAGGAATGGAGCAATTGGGAATGAAAAGTGTAAAGAAGGATCAAAAGGGAAAATGCCAAATGTAGGTCTAGGAGTATTTTTATTCTAATAAATTACATAATAAATAGCAAATAAAAGTGATAGATCTTTGGCATCTATATAACAACTTCCATTGTATAAAATATAAAATAATATCAGAGAGAATGTGTACTTCTCTATGACTAGAGTTTTTGGTTTTTATGTTTTAACTGATAAACACCAACCTTCATCCTCTCCCCCCCAAAATTATATCAATGTTTATACAAAAACCTCCCACAAAAAACAACAGAAATGGGTACTTGTATGTAAGGACACAGCTACACAGGGCAGTAATGAAGATGATGTGGAGGTGATTTCTAAAGCACACTAACGTGTTGCTCATTAATTGATCTGGGTAGACTCCACTGGTGCACACTGAAGGTTCCCTACTGCACTTCAACATAGTGCTGTTTGAAACTGTATGAACAGTAAAGCATATTAGGGAACATTACAGTATGTACAAAGAGAAAGCCCCATAAAATTCCTGATTTTAGGACATTTGCAAAGAACTAAGAAATTGATGCAGACAAAATAGGCACTGGACAGTTCCATTCTTACTCAATGGCACAAGGATGAAACTTTATCACAACAATGAATTTGTCAGATTACTTAAGATTACTGCACAGCACACAATCCCTGAAAATACCCAGTAATGGCAACAACAGATGTTCCTGGAATAATATGTCTACAACACAGGTGAAAAAACAAATCCTGAATAATGCTCTCTTTGCACTAGAGTTTGAGCCCTTTCAAAAAGCACAAACATGCAGGCCTCTGGGTGGACGATACTAGTTCATACAGCAGCCACTGTTTGGCACATGAATGACAGCTGCATTTGTTACTCATCCCATCATAGCATAAAATGCTAGAGATTAGACGTACAATCAATATAAACATAATAGCATATACATTAAAAAAATGCTAGAGGAGTTTGGGTTTTCAACATATGTGAAGATGATTCTGAATGTCTAAATTTTAGCTGATCATTTCCAGATTTGTCAGGTGTAGCAGAATATGGTCCAAATGACTAAAACAGCCACAGCAAGATTTAAAATATGTCTGAAAACTCCAAAAGCATCTGCAACTAGGAATTACTGCTTACATTGAGCCATTAAGTTTCCATTTATACACATGTACATATAAAAGACAAACTAAATATACAACAGGCCAAACTGAAAGTTGGTATATGCAGGCAGAGCTCCACCAAAGTTAGTTTAGTTTGGTGGAGGCAAAGTATTACTAAATGGGCTTCTTCATAAATGGATTAGGTTTGAATTGCACTATACACTCACTCAAGGCAGTAAGGAGGAATACACTCTTCTCTGACATTCCTACAAGGGTTACAAAACATGGAGTCTGGGGGAGGAGGAATTAGTTTTTCATCCCCAGAGAAGCAGGTTGGAACCTGGGGTCCATCTCCCTAACAGCTGGCCAGTACACTGGAGCCAGAGGTCATAGAGACCATCACCAAATCCTCAATCTTCTATAACAAGGAGGCAGCCAGGAAAGAACGAGGTCTCTGCCATAACTAGGGCTTTTTAGTACTACAGTAATATAGTAAAATAATAAATAAAACAAAACAATAAATAAAACAGTGATTCTGAGGTTCCTCTGAGTCATAACAACTCTGGAGTCTGCTCCTGAGTGGTGCATGTTATGCATCATTCTTTGTTTGGAGCTGTCATCCAAATCTAACAGTCTATCGTTTCCCATGACATGGAGACAAAATACTCCTGAAGGAAAACTGGAGAAATATGAACTGGCAGGACTTCCATAAGGGGAGCACAAAACTGATTAGAAAAAAACCACAAGCTCAGTGTGATTATAGATGGTTCAATGACTTGTGGTGTCCTACAGAGCATCCATCACAAGTGGATTGCTGCATCCATGGCTAGTAGGGATTCTGGTTCCAGCTGATGTAGAAGAGAGAAATCACTGCTAGAATCCCATGGCTATCATTGCTGGGTCCGACTGGTTTAATATCTTGCCTCACAGCCTGGAGGAAAGTATAGATAAATGGTCAAATTGGGGAGTGAGTTTTTAAAAAGGTTTTGGGGAAGGATAAATGCTTCTGAAAAGAAAATGTAACAAGATCTTGAAAAGTTAGAGTAATGAAAGGGCTGAAAGAAAAAAAAAGTTCAAGAAGGATAAATATAAAGTAGTCTTAGACACAGAGCAAAAATCAGAAAACACAAGTACAGAATAGGAGAACAGTGGTAATACTGCAGAAAAATGACCATGGGTGGCAGAGTTGAAGGAAAATAGAAAGGGAAGTGTAATGTTTTAGCAAAACCAAACACACGCACCAAAACAAAACACCAACAAAAGCAACATAAACTCAAAGCAAATAAGCCATCTCCCATTGAAATCAGAGGGACTATTCACATAAATAATTGCAGCAGGATTGAGGTCAATGTTATGTTACATAAGCAGAAGTTTAACAGGGAAAGATACTAGTGTAAACAACACAGCACAGGAACAAAATAGAAGAGAATGTAAAACTAGGGCTGCAAGTGAGTCTGTATGTTACATACTACATTTAGGTTTCCACATTGCCACAGGAAATTTACTGATGATTCAGAAAGACCAGGAAAGGATGCCTAAAATATTAAAAAGCTTAAAAAATATGGCTTACAAGGAATGGTTAAGAGAAATAAGCGTATAAGACTATACTTTCAAGAGTGCTTTTTAGGATAATGAGGTGAAATTGCTTGTCTGTAGAAATACACGTTTTTCCCTAAGTGTGACTGAAATGCCAATGCAAATGTAACTTAGCAGCCCAATTGCATGGACAATTTATGGCTCTTTTCCCCAAGTAACCTTCCAAACTGCACAGGACACAGATGTTGGCTGCATGGCAGGACATCCTTTTGAAAAGCCAAGTCAGGCCATTGCAACAAACCAGCTATCTCCAAATAAACCCACAGCTGCTTATGGAAAAAGGAGTTGCTAAAAGCCCAACCCACTTCTCTTTCAGCTGCCTCTTGTTCTGGCCCATCTCTTTCTGGGGTTGTGGAGACCTTGTGTGCAGACTCCAGGAATGGAATAACCTCCCTGTGTGGCTCTAGCACTAATAAGTGACAAGCTCTAATGCTTCTTTTAATTAAAAGAAAATACTTGCAATTTTTGAGGGGTGCTGGCTCTCTCATACCACCACTCGTGAATGAAAATGAGGGGGGACTTCAAGTCTTAAATCTCCAGCCCATTGCTGTTTTATACTTGCATTGTGGATTTGGGAGGAGGTGGGAATCTTTGGCCGACTGGCAGATTCCTTCTCATTTCCTTGTTGATAGCTATGTGATGGTTGCAATTCTGCAGCCCACATGCTGGCTTTAGAATTTCTTCTTTGGCTGGCTGATTACCTGTCATTCAGGGAAGGGCTGACATCCTAATGCCTGTGACCACTCCTTCCACAACAGCTAGGGCAGACAGATTCCAAGAATCTATTCGTTGGACAGAAACAGGCTCAGGAGGCTACCCAATGACAAAGTTAGGCTTACACTGAACCCTCCCATCAGTGAGTACTCCCTCTGGATAAAGTGCTTCCTCCATATCTATAACGTAAGAGGTGGTGATCGCTAATTTTCAGTGGGTCAGCGGGCTCAAAGGACATCCAGGCTGCTTGAAGATACACACCTAACACCAGATTTTCCACATATTTACCAATGCCCTCTTGCTCAATAGCATTGACATGTCTTCTTATTTGTGCTCTAAAATGCACTGAATCACCATGTTCTAACAGTTGCTTTTAGCTTTTTCAGGTCAGACAAACAACAGCCACTGTACTAGGAGCAGGTGAAACCTTACATTTCAAAATTTGCAGAGACAATATTATTCAATTTAGATCAGCAATGTGACATACTGCCCTCCAAATCTCCTTTTAACTCCTCACATAGATTTCTTCTACAGTGATCACCATCAAAATCATTACAGGGTTGCCATTCCAAGTAATTAACATGGTTGTGGCTTTATATTGCAAAAGCAACATGGTAACATTAATTACTTGCAAGCAGTCGTTGTCAATGATTGTTTTGTTTTTTGGTGATCCTGGTAATTTGTCATCCTCTGGTATTATTCAAACTTTGGAAAGGTTTCAAAAGTGATCATTCTGACTATATGCTGTGCCCTCATTTGCTGAGTTAATTCTTGTTCTTGTATATTTTTTCTTCAAATGCAGCTGTAAGCAGGATGTAAATGAGTTCTCCCCTGACAGATATCTGGGAGGTGGAGAGACTTTAGGAGCAAACAGTATTTACAAATACACACCTTTTCTGCTTAGGTATTCAGCAGATGGGAGCTGAGTTGCTCAAAAGTGATCAACTTTAGCTGGTGTTGGGTTACAAAACATTAACCCTATGAGAAGCCTCAGAGGGGTAGCTTTAAAATCAACAAGTAATCCTGCGGCACCTTAGAGACGAACAAAAATATATATAGTATCGTGAGCTTTCATGGGTAATTCCAGTTCATCTGAAGAAGTGGGTTTTACCCACAAAGGCCCATAATACTATATATTTTTGTTCGTCTCTAAGGTGCGACAGGACTACTATGAGAAGCGAAACTATACATATTTCTCTAATTTATTATATCTATTAAGAGACACTTTATCCCAAATGCTCAATTACTGAGGCACAATCTACACTCATTCCTATATTTACTTTCTACAACCAACTCTCTGTATAACTTTTCATGAATGATGTTTCTGAGTATTTGGATTCTAAAATCTAAATTGTATCATTACATTTATTCACTTAAATTTGTGTTATTGTCCATTGTACACTATATGTATTTTATGATGTTTAAAGCAGATTTTGTACTTTTAGATAAAGTAAGCACCGCACTCAGATGTACAGACGCTTTTCCCTTAACCTATGCATTATATCATTTTAACATTAGCTTTAATAAAATGTTTAAATCTGCATACAGGGGTAGTGAAATGTTATTATCCATGTTATCATTATTGCATGAGTAAATGGGAGCAGAACTGTGCTGAACCTACTGTGACCGAGGGGTCACCCTCAACTGAAAGGAACTCGCTAAGGAAGGATCTCAAATACCAGAGCCCTGTGAAAGTAAAGGCGGGGGAGGGGGAGGACAGCTGCCCTAGCTAGAAGGTATGGACTCTTTCAGTGTGGTTTAACCTGTTTCCCCTCATTGGCCAAGAACAATCAGTGTGAGTGGGCTATGGGAGCAGAGGGGTGCACAGTAAAGGAACCTGGTAGTAGAATGCAAGAACATTAGGCAGAAGACTCTGGCCCACATACTCTGGAGTGGGTATCCTGCTCACAGCTTTATGAGTGTGAATTTTTCTTAGGTCATTTTCTCTAAATAATGTCATGTGACTTCTCTGCATTCCTTAAAAAGTTTCTTTTCTACACTCAGACCCTGTGCTTGCAAGTGGGGAAGTATTGCCTCTCACAGACACCCCCAGATGGTGGGTAATTCTCCTAGGTTATTGGGTGGGGGCTCGAGCCGGTTCCTTGTTTTATTATTGAAAAGGAACCCCAAGATATTGAAGGCGGCCCTGGTTGCTGCCTGCTCCACCTGGCAAAAGCACAACACATATTATGAAAGAATAAATGTCAAGTTTTATACTGGCAGGTAAGACATTGTTTTCATATTTGCTTGGAGTGTGTGTAGAGACTGTTTGGGTGTCTCTCTAAAAGAAAGATTTATTGTCAGAATAAGTTTGGGTAAATGGCTGATGCATGGGCAAGGTGCTTCTATTTTAATTGCTAGGTATGGCCTGTGTTACTCTATATTGTACAATTTGTTAAAATTACTTGGTTTGGGTTTACCATCATGGTTGTTGGCTGTCGTGGTCAACTTTGTAATACTCTGGAAATGTAAAAAATCCATTGAAAACATATTCTAAATATGTTCTCACTTATATATATATATTTCAAGCAATAACTGATTTGTAAGAAATTGAGAGTGGAACATTATAATTAGAAGGCCAAATGTTGCTTTTAGTTGAAGTGAATACTGTTGCATCGGTGTAACTGAGACCACAAATGGATCTGTTTTTCCTCCATGATCATCATCATGATAGCTGAGCACTTAAAACCCTACTGCCCACACTGAGATGTAAACTCTTATCTATCAAATATGTTATCTGAGTGCTTTGGCTCTTTGAGACTGCTCACCATGACCTTTGTCTAAAATGCAAAATGAAGGTAACGAGTCTGTAGAGTTGTTTGCTCGATTATAACTTCATAAAGTTGTGGTAGATTCCACAATGATTTGCATCTTACTATTTTAATTCATTATAATGATTAATTTTGAATGTTTAAGCTCTTTGGGGCAAAAAATGATCCTTCTTGTTGTGTGTTTGTACAGCACCTACCTCGCTGGGGTCCTGGCCCATAAATGGGTTTCACAGATGCTAATAATTATATTAATAATTAACTTAACAACAACAACAATAATAATAATAATAATAATAAATGTAATTTAACTTCATCACCGCTCCTTTTCTCAGGTGTTTCCTGAGTGAAAAAATACTATACTGATAAATGTAATGAGATCACAATGTAAATGCTATCCAGAAACAATTGTGTTTTCACTAACAAGGATGGTGAAATTACTTCAGTCGGCCATTTCAGAAAGCCTGAGTTTAATTATTGCCAAAGGTGGAGAAGTGAGCTCATTTTTTAAATTTGAAAAATAGAATCTTTTTAATAATTTTAATTAGGATCCATATTACACACTGAAATAAATACATTCTGGATATATGTCAATATAGATGTCATTCTTGTCAAGGAGACGAGAATAAATGAGTTACAGATACTGACAAATCTATTAACGACGTGCTAAAATTACCAAGTTTGTATCCAGATTGAAATTTCAAAATACTCTTAATATTCTAGTCTCTTTATAAAGGCAAGTTGCAATTTGTAAAATTTGGATAAGACTTCTGATTTTGAATAATCCCAAAGTTTATGGGGAAGATTTTGTTTCAGGCTTATCTCAAATAAGAAGAATTAACTCAATCCCTTCATAATCAATATGTAATACAATATGTTGTCTGTGTTGTAACAACTATTTCATTACAGAACTCAAGCACATGAAATATTACATCAAGTAAAATCAAAGTGAGTTCTGTCCCTGACACTGAAAAAGGCCTAGATTTAAATAATTCTTTATTATGATTGGCCTCAAATATCAAATAGGCAAAATAGGTGAGATTCACATCAGGAAATCTGCACACTGCCTTTTAAGTATTCAAATTCCCTTCATCTTCTTGCATCATCTGCATCAAGGCACTGCTGGATTTTTTTCAAGGAGTTTGTTTGCAGCCACATACTGCGTTGGCATTTTTGTGCCTAATTACTGCAGCAGCCACCGCTGGTGTTAAAGGATTAGTCAAAATTTGTGGGAAGAACAAGGACACTCAAGGAGAGAGACATATAAGCCAATTGCCCTTATTTAAGAGCGACTATTGCTAATTAGACAGAAAAATATCTTATTTTTCCACTCTGTCCCTCAAAAGAGCTTCCTCATCCAATGTATATTAAGAGAGCTAAACCAAAAGCAGTATTTTCCTCCTCCACAGCCCCTATTTATTCCAGTCAATTCAGATTCTTATGCTGCACCTTCACCATGGGATCTGAATGGATCCCAGAATTAAAAAATTAAATAAGGAGACTAATGTCTATCAAATGCAGTTACTCTTCATTTGCCTCCAGGGGCAAATTCTGCATGCACGCGCATGTGTGGTGTGGAGTAAATTAACATGCTACACCATATTAGAGACAGAAGGCAGGGGGAGGTAATATATTTTACTGGACTAACTTCAGTTGGTGATAGAGCCAACCTACACTATCTGTTGTTTTTAAGGTAAGCAAGATCAGAGTGGCACCCCTTGTGTTTAGACTGGCACATGGGTTTATGCGGTGTTTATTTCCCACGAGAGAGTCACATGGTATGGGACTAGCCCCAAAGAAGGCCTCTTCTGTCCCAATGAACTTGGGCCCTCAGGTAGACAAACAGAGCCATCAGCAACAGTGATGGTTGCAGAGGGCAAGACAGTATCTTAGGAATTCTGAGACTAGTCCTTTGAACATAAGGACTGAGATGTATAAATTGAACTCCCTATTGTGGGTGGGACAGAGAAATCAGTAGAGCACATAGGTGTTCTTGGTAATCTGGTGTTGATGAGGTATGTGGCTGCCTTCTGTACCCATTGCAGTCTTCTCAGAGTTGATGTTTTGACCCGCAAATTGAATGCATTGCTGTCCTCTGGACAGGAAATGAAACACCACTTTCATAGCCAGTTCATCATCTGCAAAGTTGGGGCCCACTCTCCCAGCAAGCACAGATTGTAGAAGATATCTTATGTGGCTTTTGCCCTAAATGAACATAGTGTCAGCAAAAAAAATCCAGTCAAACTCCCAAACTGCTGACTGTCTTGATGATCTGTAGGTGTGCATACTCAGCTGGCGGGGGCTGCACTGTGGTGGCCAGCTCTCTGAATCATTTCCCCCTGCTCACAGGTATAATTTCCATGAGGATTCAGCTTGTGCCAACTCTTCCTCCTATGTATGCTGTTCTCAGCCAGGTGTTAGGATGACTGAGTCATCCTGGTGTTATCATCCATGGCTAAAGTAGATTAAAACAGGAGGGAGAACTCTCACTATACCAACCCAGGAAAAGCAGCCACTATTGGGAAGTACTACTCCCCCAAGCCAGGGTGAGGGGAGACAGTTGAGCTACCTAGCACTCCCCATGGCTTTAACCCTTAGACCTTGTCTACAATATGAGATAAGGTCAAATTTATTAAGGTCAATTTTTTAGCACCCGATTTTGTAAAATTGAAGGTGCATGTCTCCACTGTGCACAAGAGTTTCATGCTACTGTTGACTTTGTCAGAGAAGCACTGTGGGAAGCTATCCCACAGTTCCTGCTGCCCCTTTGCATTCTGGGTTAAACTTCCAGTGTCCAGGGCCGGATTAAGGGGGGGGGCTAGCCGGAGAGCTGCCCGGGGCATCAACCTATGGGGGGCGCCTGATGGCAGCTGTAAGAGGTGCCTCGTGTGTGGCGCCCCTTAGAGCTGCCATCAGGCGCCACGCACCCGATGGCAGCTGTAAGGTGCGCAGCGCACCAGGGGGCGGGGCCGCGCATGTGCTGTGCGCCCAGGGGCGGAGCCACGCATGCGTCACGCGCCCGCTGCCTGGGGCGCAAGAATGGCTCGAGCCGGCCCTGCCAGTGTCCAGTGGTTCTGGGTACATGTCGTCAGCGTTCCATAATTCACTCATCTCTTTCATCTCCCTATGCTTGAGAGCAATGGCAAACAATGTTTCCACGCCCTTTTCCCCTGGTTATCCATGCAGATGCCAAAGAGGGTAAGCTTCAACCCCGTTCAGCAGCAAAGTACTATGGTAATCATAGCAATCATCTTGCGCCTTATGCTGCAGTATGTTCAGAGCCTAGCCAGGGCCCGCTGGAATAAGGAAGAATCTTCTGTGAAGCACTGGAGATGAGCAATTGGCAGATGCTGGCAGCATTCAATCCCCTTGACACAGTGGAAAGTCGGTTCAGAGGCCGGGAGACAATTACAGACTAGCGGGACCGCATAATGATGTGACTATGGGACGATCAGCAGTGGCTGCAAAACTTTTGCATGCATAAAACCACTTTCATCAAAGTTTGCGAATTGCTTTCCCATGCCCTGAAGTGCAGAAATACCAGAATGAAACCTACTCAGACAGTTAAGAAGAGAGTGGCAATAGCCCTGTGGAAACTAGCAACACCAGACAGCTACTGGTCAGTTGGGAACCAATTTGGAGTAAGTAAATCTACAGTAGGTGCTGCTGTGATCCAAGTGGCCAAGGCAATCAATACCCTTCTGCTATGAAGGACAGTGACTCTAGAAAACGTGCAGGACATAATGGACAGCTTTGCCGCAATGGGATTCCCTAAATGTGATGGGGTGATAGATGGTATGCACATCCCTATCTTGGTACCCAACCATCTTGGCACAGAGTACACACACTTTAAAGGGTACTTCTCAATGGTGTTGCAGGCAGTGGTGGATCACAAGGGCCGTTTCACTGACATCAATGTGGGATGGTCAGGAAAGGGGCATGACGTGTGCATCTTTAGGAACTCTGATCTATTCAGAAAGCTGCAAGGTGGAACTTTCTTCCCAGATCAGAAAATTACCATCAGAGTTGTTGAAATGCCAGGAGTGATCCTTGGAGACCTAGCCTACCCCTTGCTCCTGTGGCGCATGAAACTGTACATCGGTGTCCTGGACAGCAGTAAGGAGCAGTTCAGCTACAGGCTGAGCAAGTGCAGAATGGCGGTAGAATGGGCCTTTGGATGTTTAAAGGGGAAGTTTCACAGTTTATTGACTAAATTAGACCTCAGCACAAGCAACATTTCCATTGTTGTGGCAGCCTGATATGTGCTCCATAATATCTGTGAAAGTAACAGGAAAAATTTTATGCCCCGGGGGAGGAGGGGGCAAACCCGAGGCAGAGAACCTAGATACTAACTGTGAGCAGCCAGACACTGGGGCAATAAGGAGAGCACATTGAGGGGCACTTCAAATCAGAGGGGCTTTGAAAATAGCTTTGTGAATGTCTAGACAGTGATATGACAGTCATGTACAGGTGACCCCCAACTTACGACCGCCCGACCTATGACCCCCTGCATTTATGACTGCCCTGCTTCAGCCCAGCATGGTCTCTCGCCCGGCACAGTCCCTGGCTGGCTCTGGGCACAGCTCGCACTTTGCCACTGGCTCC
The DNA here is from genome assembly GCA_032595735.1 of Pelochelys cantorii. Lineage (NCBI taxonomy): Eukaryota > Metazoa > Chordata > Testudines > Trionychidae > Pelochelys > Pelochelys cantorii. Next base: position 251,172,075 of record CM064326.1, on the reverse strand, counting down.
AGGAGCTGCAGAGCTGCCTACCGCCCAGCCAGCTCTGGGAGCAGCTCGCGCCGCGCTGCTGGCTCTGGGAGCTGCAGAGCTGCTTACTGCCCAGCACAGCCCCTGGCTGGCTCTGGGCACAGCTCACCCCGCGCCACTGGCTCCGGGAGATGCGGAGCTGCCTACCGCCCAGCACAGACCCTGGCCGGCTCTGGGCGCAATTCACGCTGCGCTGCTGGCTCCAGGAGACTACAACTCCCAGGAAGCAAAGTGGGCCGGGAACGGAACCCCCATTTATAACATTGCTCCTATGTGCAATAAGGGTTCGACTTACGATGGTTCCCACGAACCAATTAAGTCTTAAGTGCAGGGGTCGCCTGTATGTTGTGCTGAATGAGATGCCCCCTGCATTAAGTGTGCTTGCCTGGAAACACTGTAACCCCACCTCCCCCCCCACACACACGCATGCAACACAAGCAATAAAGATACAGCCGCTGAGAAATCATGCCTTTTTATTAAAGGGAACACAAGGAAGCAGGGACAGAAAAAGAGTTCAGGGCAGGAGCTTCAGGGTGGGAGGTGGTTTAAGGGAAAACGACATATTACACTCCCCCTGGTTAGCAATCACACAGGTGTGAGAATGACAGCCTTTTGTTCTGGGACACATCCCTGGGGGTTCAGTGTGAGGCTGCCCTCGACTCTCCTCTCCCCATGTTCAGGGCCCTGGTAGAGGAGGCTGCAGAACTTTGTGAGGAGGGAATGTGAGTCATCCTGGGCTGGGATGTTGGTGCCTGTGCATCTGGCTCTCCTGTGAGTGTCACGTTACTGGATTTTAAGGGGAGCAGCCAGATCACTGCTGCACCCATGGGGGGGGGTATTTGCCCCAAAGTGTATACAGTGGGGGCCATGTGAGGTGTCAAACAAAAGCTTACCTTCTACTAATTCTGTAGATGCTGTTCATGTAATTGTATAATGTCTGTATGTGGAGTTATGAACATGTACTCTGTATGGATGCTGGAAACTTCTCTGTCTGTGGCAGAGGAATGCTCAGCCAATGGATATGCTAATGAGCGAGGCTCCAGGAACAATGGATCTCTGAATGCAAAAGACACACCTGGCCACTGACCACGTGACTCTCTCCAGCTTGGAAGAGACCAGGGATATAAAATGCCATGTGGCAGACTCCATTTTTTGTCTTCAGTTTTTGCTCCGAATCACAGATGCAGCCTTGCCGGGAACAATGAGCCGGAAAGAACTGTGGACTCATCCTGACATAGGATGTACACCAGAGACTTTTAAGATAGCAGTTTATAACATCTCTGCTAAGAGCCTGCATCGAGAACTGGGAGATTCGATGCATGTAATGTATTATCCTTTAACAATCTTACTCTCATGCTTTTCTTTCTGTTAATAATAAACCTTTAGATTTTAGATTCTAAAGGACTGGCTCAGCGTGATCTTGTGGGTGAGATCCAGAGTGTAAATTGACCTGGGAACTGTAGCTGGTTTCTTGGGACCGGAAAGAACTGTTCGGGGTAGGTGCGATTGGGTTCTCTAACCCCTCACCTGTGTGTTAGGCCTGGGGCTGACTGGGGCATAGGAAGAGCTGGTGTGTCCAAAGTGTTTTGCTCATGAGGCTTCTGGCTGGCCAGGTAGGCAGTTGAAGTGCTCTGTGTGACTGGTTTGTGACCTATTTGGGAAGGTCTCCAGTCAGGGGCTGCAAGGAACCCCACTTTTGAGCAATTTGCCCTGAGCAGACGCCCTCAGCCGTGCCCAGACCCGTCCCGGTCCGTCACACCCTGGTAGAGGAGGCTGCAGAACTATGTGAGGAGGGAATGTGAGTCATCCTGGGCTGGAATGTTGGTGCCTGTGCATCTGGCTCTCCTGTGAGTCTACCACACACCTCATCAGCTCCACCATGACCCTCAGTACATTCTCCTGTGTCTTCACTTCATGCTCCCAGCTCACTTTTCTGTTCTCACGCTCCACTCGCAGCTCCTGCGGCAGTGTTTTCCTCCACTTCCCAAGATTCATGCCTGCAGAACTCCTTTGCATGGGGCAAGGTCTCTATTGGCCATCTCTGGTTGCTTCAAGTGACAAAACATGGCCCTGAGAATCCAGCCTTTAGATTATATCATGAAGGGAAGATAGACAACTGCCTAAATCTATATCCCTCCTTCCAGTAATACTTTGGACTTATCTGGGTTGAGTTTCACCCAGCTGTATCACATCCAGGAGCAGATCCATCCACTTGAGGATGGGTGGAGGGGAAAGATAAACTGCACATCCTTGGATTGCAAGCACATCAGTGTGGTTGAGGTATCAACCCACAGAGGAAGACAGGCAGAAAATACCATAAGCTCGCCTTTCCCTGCAGCTTTATTTCATGATAGCAGCTCTAGAGCAGCCCTGCTGATAGAGGTCCCGAATCAGTGCCTCTGCTGGCCAGCCCCTCATAATGTGGGCTATGGTGGCCAGCTCTGAGATCCCCATTGGAACTAGGTTGTGGAGGGTTTGTGCTGTCATGCTCTGCCTCCATACAAACATATTGCTACTAGGAACCTGAAACCTGAAGTCAGCTAGCAGAGTGGTTCTCTACCAGGGGTACATTTACCAAGGGGTGTACACACAGGTCTTCCGGGGGTACACTGATTCATCTAGATACTGCCTAGTTTTACTAGAGGCTACATAAAAAAGCACTAGGGAAGTCAGTACAAATTAAAATATCGTGCAATGATTTGTTTATACTTCTCTATATACTATATATTGAAGTGTAAGTGCAATATTCACAGTTCAATTGATTTATTTTATAATTATATGGTAAAATGAGAAAGTGAGCCATTTTTCCGTGAGAGTGTGCTGTGACACTTGTGTATTTTTATGTCTGGTTTTGTAAATAAGTAGTTTTTAAGTGAAACTGGAGTGTATGCAAAACAAATTAGACTCTTGAAAGGGAAAGGTTGAGAGCCACTGAGCAAGCAGAACCAAAAAAAATTAACCTGGCCCCAAAACAGTGAGAAAATATCAAGACCAAATAGCTTTGGTAGGAAAGACAGGGTGTGACAGGGAGCTTGCCCTGCACTGGTCCTTTAAAGGCAAAAACCCAACCCAGACTGAGGGCTGAGAGCCAAGCCGCAGCTGAGGCAGTTGTTGCTAATGAGGGCCCAGCTGTCGGCTATATACAGAAGGGCTCCTGGAGGGAGAGGGGAGCTTCCTGCTGCTCTGGATAGAGAGCAGGAGGGACCTGGCTGGCAGCGCAGCGCAGACCAGACCAAGGGAAGGAAAGGAAAGGAAAGGAAAGGAAAGGAAAAGAAAGCAGGGCTGGAGAAGGAAGTGGCTAAGCAAGCTCCCAGGCTGCAGGGCCTGAAGCAAGGCCTGAGGCTACTGGGGCTGCGAGGGGCAGCCATGGTAGGCAAAGGCAGCAGGTCCACACCCCTTTGCCAGTGATGAGTGGCCATTTCAGACTGCAGTTTGCCCCTGAGGCAGAGGCTAGATGAAGACTGGCAGTGGGTCACTAAGGCAAGGTGGGTACAGGGGAATGGAGTTTTCCCTGGGAGGAGAGCAGGGTGCCCCTTGGGAGGGGAGGACCTTGGGGTGCAAAGCTGGATAACCCCCCCCCCCCCCAGAAGGGGGCTCAGAGACACGGGAGTGGACACTGCTGGAGGGCAGTGTCCTGAAGAGGATGCCGTGATCCATGAATGACATAGGTCTGGACCAGAGGGGGAAGCGAGAACACGGGGAGACACCAGCTAGAGGGAGGTGTCCAGTGAGTCGACGAGCTAATTCCCAGGGCCATCGGCTGGAGGCGCCAGGGTGGTGAGTCTGCCCTGTGACAAAGGGGTATAGACTTTGATATACTCAGAATACTGAATCTTCAGACCATGGTATCATATTAATGATACGACTGCCTTCACATATGCTTTAGCAAATGACAAAACTGACCCTTTCAGGTCTCTATATGGGAAGCTGCAGATGATCCTTGATGCAAGTATGACACTTGTCATCACTGCCTGAAGCGGTATGGGCTGAATAAACGGTATATCACATTATCCTTTAAGTCTCAGCAGAGTAGGTCCTCAGGCTGTTCGTCACTCTCTGACCCAGATGATCTGCCCAGATCTTTTCCCAGAAGGGGAGAGTAGGTCAGCAGAACTGTGTCCCCTCCATATGTCCTGACTGCTTTCCTAGCCACGTTTCCCACTGCTCTTGTTGGGGCAGGAGAAATAATGGTTTTGAACCCAGTATTGAAGACAGGGAATATTTGTTGAATGGCTACTAGACAGGCCAGGGTCTGCAGATGGAAAATGGATTTGCAGGTAAAGGGCATTAAATCTGTTGAGGTGCATGCTGCTGTCGATATTGGATTTGGATCAGTGAAGGAGAGCATTACACTGGGGGATGGGATAATACTTACCAACAATTCTTAATGATTGAAACAGACCCTAATTTTCTCCCTATGTCCCACAGGGCAGCTGGATTTTCCCCAACCATTAAGGTCAGATTTGTGGAGAGTTATTTAGTTTTAGTTCCCTTTTTTTTTTTTTTTTTTTGTTTCAGGGGGTTGTTTTTGCCTTTTGGACCAGTAAAAGAAAAGATCCTTAAGAAAAAACTGATAACATTTTCAGGTGTCAGACTCCCAATAGTTAGGATATTTCTATCGAAGTAATCTAAAAGGTATCAGACTACATACAAAAGCCTCCAGCTGTCTGCAGTGCCTCATCTTATTTGAAGAATCGCCCCTTAAAATATTTCAAAGCCTTGGCAACTATAGAATTGATGCTTGATGAGGACTGGGGAGATGCAAAGCTATTGCCGTTCAAAGGGGAGAAATGAGGGATGAGTACTTGAACTGGGTGGAAATGAGAAGTGCTGAGGGTCTGTACAGAGCACAAATAAAACATTACAAGTAGCAAGATTTCAAATTAATGTCTCGATGTTTTTCTTGGAGATCTTCCCAATAAGCAGCAGCCTTTCCTTTGATCTCCATATTATGGACATACTGTGCCCAATTCTCAGTTACACCAAGCACACTTTACACCACTTTGGCAGTGTAAAGGGGGCTTTAAATGTCACTTTCATATTCACTCGAGTAAGCTAGCAGGGCAGTATAACGTGACCTGAGTTTTGGGAAATGGGAACGGAATCAAGCCCAATTTCAAGTGAAATATACAACAGTAAATCAAAGGTAGCTCTTTTTTTCAAGAATGAACTTTTAATTTCTACCCTAATTAATTCTAGATGGTACTTTTCCACTCTCATTCCAGACTGTAAGCCTACTGAAAAGTGGTTATATTATTTTTCTTTACAAACTGAATTCTGAATGGCTGCTTTAATTCAGCACCTATTTGTTCTCAATAATCAATCAGTTACCTGGGACAACCACACTTCACTCTTACCTAACCTGATTTTGAAACTTTAACTTCAGTTTAAATGGCATAGAGGATAAAAACCATCAGTATTTTTCTATACACATGCTAACTTTAAAAAAAAAAGTGGTCTATTTTTAATCACACGAAAATATGATTTTTGTTCTTTCACAGTATTTTTTTAAATTTTCCAAGAGTCTTGAAGAAATAATATTGACTTGTCTATAGTGAAATCAACCAGTTCAATCACGAAAGTTTTTTTAGTGGTGCCTTTTTAAAATTAAGAACTTGATTGTCAAAGATGCAAAGCATCTGCAGACCTCAGCTAAACTAGTGAAATATTCAGTACTACTGACAATCAGGCCCAGGATATTTACCTTCACATGAAACAGTGACAGTCAATATTTGAAATACAAACCTCAAAATTTAGCTTTTAAATTCAACATGTTTATTTCATAAAATATTCAGCTGCTGCCACCCAAAAAAGCATTATTCCAATCTCAGAATAAAATGGTATAATATTACGTGAAAGAGCATTGGAAAACCAGAGTCAGCAAAGTATATCTTCTATGAAGCAGGTTGTCTTATCTAATCCCGAATATAATTTCCATGCCTCTGTGTTGCAGGAAAGAACATATTATATATACACACACCACCTGAAAATGAGTATGAATGACAGAGTTTGGAGAAATATGAGCTTGGGTTTGAATTCGCTCGTCTCTAAGGTAGCGTCTGATGACTGGCAGCTACACTGTGTGCTGAAGCTATTAAACAACTTTGATGAATAATTCTGCTTTTGACAGATTCATCAGATCTTTTCATATAAACCTCTAAAACAAATATAACCCAGAATCATGTATGCACTAGGATGCTGTTTTATACATGCATATATGAGTAACACAAGGCAGCACACTGAAAACATACACAGAAAACATGTAGTTTAGAGCCTCATTAAAGACCATTATAAGGTCACATTTCACATATTTAAAAATCAAATTATTCAGTCTTGCAACATCATTGAATGAAACTGATTTCATGATCAGAAATGCAATTTTACTACAAAAAATTGCTTTTTAATCTGTAAATGTGCTGTATAAACCATTACTGCAGAAAACAAGACAATATAGAATATTAAACAGCCCTGTATATTACATCTCAGTATTTTGTAACAGGGACAGAGTGAAGCAGACTTAATTAGTTCAGCCTCTCATTATAAAGCAGAACCTAATGGTAAAAGACAAATCAAGATTTTATGAGCAGATTCAGAGCTTGATCCAGTTGTTAGGTATGCAGACACACATTGCCATGCAGCCGGTGAAATTGGCTCGCACAGGCATGTGAATGAATACAGTAGCTGATTTTACAAGACACACAGCAATGAGAATGAGCATTCTGCACCTCTGAGGACATAACAAAGCCCTGACTCTGCCAGTTAAATCACTGTCACTAGGAAAGAGCGACAGGTTTTTCAAATAATTATTTCTTTGCATGGACTTACTTCAACTGTCGAGGTTCACAGTCAACTCCAGGCAGTAAAAGCCTTGCTGCTTGCCGTACATCATCACTGTCCACAGAGAAACTGCGACGGTGCCCGGCATGAGCCACAGCAACTCTTATCCATTGCATCAGGGGTGGCAGCACTATGAAAGGCCTGGAAGGAGCAAAACATGAGAGCTAGTTCCATAAAGCTTTTAACATCAAGATTAGAGAGAGTGATCAAAGTAGCTCAGCACACTGCAGGCAGGTCTAACCCAAGCAGCTGACTTGCACCATTTCCAGCACAGGGAGGGGGGTGTTTTTTGCCCATAAAATGCAAACCATAGCTCATGAACTGCTTATCTTTGTGGCCCTATAAGTGGTTGCTTTAAGATCCACACATCTGCCAGGGAATCCACATGCTTCAAACTGGGTCTCAGGAAAAGCAAGCAGAGCCTCACTCACAGGAACACATCCCATTCTGACTGATACCTGCATGTCAGTCAGAACTTCCTTCCCACCTTGGGGGGGGAGGGAGGGATGGGGAGCAGAAGAAGGGAGAGAACCCTTGCACCTAACTGGGTAGGCAAGGGAAAGGGAGAGATGGTAGAAGTTGTGTGAAGAAGTTTCCAAATGCCACACTGTCTCAGACTGACGCAATATCAGAATCACAAAATTATTACTTTGTGGCTCTGCAGCTCAGTGATCAAATGGCTCATAAATTGTTGAAGGCTGAGTATCACTGACCCCACTGTATTTCTGAGGTATCTGAGGGTTGCTTCACAGACCCTATTTTAAAAAGTCTACTACTGTTCAAATTAAAACTCATAAATACAGGGCATGAAAATTGGGGAAATTATGTGCTACCATGTCCTATTTTTTCCCCTAAATCATATGCTCAAAAGTCAGTTGTCATTGGGCTCATTACCCTTCTATAGCAGTATAGCAGAATGAAAATGTGTTATTCAATTTCTCACTACCTCTACTAAAGTTACAAGCACATTACAGTCTAAATTGGGTCTAGCACCAATGAGGACGTGGGTTTTTTTTTTAAACGATTGTAAAACTACTAGGAGATTTACTCAGCGTTGCTCGGGTCTTTAATTCAATTTTTATTTTTCTTCATGTAAATCATTGCTCTGAGGTGAGGATGAGGAGTTCAGCAGGCTGCCTTGGGGAGAGAGAACAACCCCAGCCCTCCCTCACCACAGCAGGTTGGGGCCAGATGAGAAGTGTCTCTTCATGGCTGCTGCAGCTCCAGTGGGCACAGCCGGGGGAGGGCTGTATATCCCCCAGCTAGGGGACAGACTGACAAAGACACACACACACATACACACACACACTTAAATATATCATAGATATTTGTCCCTTTTTCCACCCCTGCCACCCCAATGGAGTTATAGCTGTCCCAGTCCCCATCTCTGGCCCCTTGCTGCCCCCCTGTGGTCATTATACAGCATAACTGTCCCCACTAGCAAATCCCTCCCTTTTCATTTTATGAGAAACAGTTGTATTCCAGGGAAATCCCATGGTCCTGGCACAACCAAACCCATACCTTGCTTTAAGGTGTGATAAGAGGAGGCTGCATACAAAATGTGGTGGTCCTAACTCTTACCATTTAGGAAGAGTTCTTGAACAGGCAGACAGACAGACAAACTCTCTCAAATATATAGTAAATTATATTGACTTAACTATTCCTAGCATTCACACTGCCTTGTTAACACTCTGCCCACCACCCTCAGCCATATTTGAACATGGTTTGAGCATTAGTATAGACAGAGCCAAAAGATGTGCAACTCCCATTCCCAGAAAGTCCATTCAGCACACTGTTCCACCAGGAGTAGACGCTGCTTTTGTACCTAAGCCTCTTTGAGGAAGACTTGGGACATTTAATAACAAGAAAGGTAAGGTTTATTCCCCTCCCTCTTTCACAGAGCTTACATTCTTCTACTCTGTCTCTTTCTCCATCTTCCTGGCTGTGTCCTGGGAATTATCGTTCTTGGACTTAAAGCTATAGAAAACACACAACAAACTTACAAACTGATGTAGCTATCTGCATCTAGCTATATACAACACACCCTTCCCATTGAGAATCACCTTTAAACAGTCACTTCCAACTGTTACTCGAGTCTGGTAACGAAGTTTTTCAATCTGTTAGGCCTGAAGTTCTCAAACTTCATTGCATTGCAACCCCCTTCTGACAACAAAAAATACTATGTGACCCCAGAAGGGGGGGGGGACCAAAGTCCAAGCCCCCCCAGCGCTGCCAGGGCCACCGGGGGGAGGGGGGGGGAGGTGACCTGAGCCTCACTGCCCTGGGTAAAGGGGAAGGGGCAAAGTCAAAATCCAGAGGCTTTAGTCCCAGTAAGGGCCTGTAACCTGATCCCTGCCACCCAGGGCTGAAATCCTCTGGCTTCAGGTGGTGGGGTTTGGGTCTTTGGCTTCAGGCCCAGCCTTGGGTCCTAGCAAGTCTAACACCAGTCCTGGCGGGCCCATTAAAACAGGGTTGTGGCCCACTTTGGGGTCCCGACCCACAGTTTGAGAACTGCTGTTTTAGGCAGTCTCCCTTGTCTCCCACTTCTCTGAATACCTGGAGAGGCAGGAATGAGATTAGGCAATGGTGCTATTCTTACTGCGACAGATTGTCAATCATCGCTATCAGCATCATCACCATCTCAGAGAGGCAAAAAGCCATGAGAGAAGACAAGGCACTTCTGGACCTACAGACTTAGATAGTCAATGCCTTACAAGACAATGACACCAGCACACTTGCAACCATAGAGATATGAACTGTCCCTTGTCAAGGAATGGATTTTGGAAGCTGACTGTCTTCTTGTGCCTACGCTTCTGAGAGAACAATTGAGTCACCTTGCATATGAAGGACAACTCTAACCAAATCACAATTGTGACAAGACTCTCGGTGGCCAGGGACACAGAAGCAGATTGAGGAACTAATCAAGAACTGCATGATTTCCTTTCTTCTTTCACTCTCCCCCTTTCATTTGATGTTCTTTTTCCTTGCTTACCCATCCCTCTGTATTCCCTTTTCACAGAGGGTTAAAAAAAGCTCATTTGACTGAGTTCGGTGTCCACTGGGAAAATATTTTAAATTTTACATATACAATCTTACTCAGGAAGTACCCATCTTGGGACACCTGATTTATTAGGACGTTTAGCCCTTGGAACATTTTCTTCCCCATTCATAGCTTTTTAACTAACATTATTCCTTTTATTCTTCTTTTGAAGACTTTTCTTTGTGCCAGTCTGTCATTAACATTCTTAAAGGGAAAGGTTTTCAAAAGTGCCTAACAGACTTAGGCGTCCAAGTACCAGTGACTTTCAAGGAGGCATATGCTCCTAAATCCTTCAGACCCTTTTGAAAATCTCCTCCTAAATTACTGAGTCATTTGCTGACTTGACATTTTCAGTTAAAAAAGTATCAGCCTCTAGTCTGAAGCGTGACCATTTGTTTTGGGGGCCTTTACATTCTCAAGACCTTGCCACTGAATCCTGGAGTAGCTGACGAGAAAGGAATGCATCCTCCCAGGCTCCCAGGAGAAGATTGTTCTACGAACCACCTAATTTGGAATGACAGTAGTGATGGTGGTCAGAGCTGGGAGAGAGCCTGTGTGACTACAACTGCTGGCTGCTTTAAAGAAAAGCTGCTGGGAATATTGTAAAAAACATTTGGCTGCAGTGCAAACAGTTCTGATTAGCATGTGTGCTTGTGGCTGAGCAGAGAAAGGGGCTGAGGTTTGGCCTTTATACCTCCCAATCCAGGAAGGGTACGTCGACACAGAAGTGTTATTTCGGAATAACGTCAGGATACGCTACAAGCAGTTATTTCAACAATGTCAAAATCATGTCGAGCTGGAGGACATTTTACTCTGACTCTTGTAACCCTCATTTTACGAGGAGTAAGGGAAGTTGGAGGAAGAGTGCTCTAAATTGGACTTCCTGCTGCGTAGACGGTGCCAAAAGCCAAAATAAGCTATTTTGACTTAAGCTACGCAATTGACGTAGCTCAAGTTGTGGAGCTTTTTTGGCTTTCGCCCTGCTGTGTAGATGTGCCCCAAGTTAACAAAACGATAGATAGCTGAAGGAGCAAACAGAGCAAGGAGTTGGCCTAAAGAAGCTCAGAGATAATTCACCTGATGTAAAGAAAGTTGAAAAGCACCAGAGACCTGGACATCTTGTTTAAACCTAGTCAAAGCAGCGCAAGAAATAAAGTGGTAGATAAAGTTACCAAACAATAAGTTGAAATCAGGGTGTGTTAGTCCCATATAGCCTGTGAAGCCAGCGAGCCAATAGCAATATAGTCCACATAAAGGACTCCCAGTTTATTGCATCATGAACTAGTCACTCAGGATTCAAGCACTAGCTGAACTAGATTAGAACCACTGCACACCTGGTTACAGAACTCTGCAACTTTGTCCTCACCCACAACTACTTCCAATTCAGAGACAATTTGTATCTTTGAGTCAGCTGCACAGCCATGGGCACCTGCATGGCTCCACAATATGACAACATCTTTATGGCTGACCTTGAACAACATTTCCTCAGCTCTTACCCGCTAGCACCCTTATTCTACTTACCCTACACTGATGACATCTTCATCATATGGACCCACAGGACAGAGACCCTTGAAGAATTTCACAGGGATTTCAACAACTTCCACCCCACCATCAACCTCAGCCTGGATCAGTCCACACGAGAGATCCACTTCCTTGACATTACAGTACAATTACATGATGGACACATTTCTACCACCTTATACCGGAAACCGGCTGACCACTACACTTACCTTCATGCCTCTAGCTTCCATCCAAGACACATTTCTCAATCTATGTTTACAGCCAAGCCCTAAGATACAACCGGATTTGCTCCAATCCCACAGACAGAGACAAACAGGATCTATATAGAGCATTCTTACAACTGAAATACCCACCCGGAGAAATGAAAAAACAGATCGACAGAGCCAGAAGAGTACCCAGATATGAACTACTTCAAGACAGGCCAAGAAGAGAAAACAGAATTCCACTTGTCATCACCTATAGCCCACAACTTAAACCCCTCCAACGTATTATCAACAATCTACAACCTATCCTGGAAAATGATCCCTCACAGGTCATGGGGGAAAAGCCAATCCTCACCTACAGACAACCCCCTAATCTCAAACAAATTCTTTCCAGTAACTACGCAGCACACCTCCATCATAATCATCCAGGAACCCACCCCTGCAATCAGCCCCAGTGCAAACTCTGTCCACACATCTACACAAGTGATTTCATCACTGGACCCAACCACATAAACCACTACATCAGGGGCTCATTTAACTGCACATCCACTAATGTGATCTGTGCCAGCAATGCCCCTGTGCCATGTGTATTGGCCAAACTGGACAGTCTCTACAGGAAAGAATTAATGGACACAAATCAGATATCTGAAAATGCAACACACACAAACCTGTTGGAGAACACTTTAACCTGCCTGGGCACTCATTAATGGGATTTCAGAGTCACCGTGTTGTTTCAGGCCAATTCCACAAGCCAAATACACAGGGAAGGGTTGGAACTTAACTTCAGTTACAAGTTTGATTCCTATCACAGAGGTATGAATAAAGACATTGGCTGGCTAGCACACTACTTTCTACATCCTAATGGGTACTTAGAGAAGGTGCAAACTGTTCTTATCAGCTTCTTGTAACTTGAACACTCTAATTCACTTTTTTCCCCCTTCCTTTTTGCCCTCTTCCCTTATTTATTCTTGGATCTGGACTTTTAAAACTCCATTCACCTGAAGAAGTGGGTTGTGCCCATGAAAGCTCATGATACCATCTATATGTTTTGTTAGTCTTTGTTAGCCTTTTTTCCCAGTTTTTTCAGTTACAGACAAACTCGGCTACCCCTCTGAAGCTTTAGATTATCTACATGAGACAAAGATGTATTCAGGCTGAACAGAACATATAAAGAAGGCAGAAGAGCCTCTGATCAGCAGATCTGGTTCCATTGGTTATTTGAATGATGCAATCAGTGCATCTTGGCTAAAAGAGGCAAAGGACACCTCCAGATATGACCCACAGGGGTGTCATTTACCTCCCCCCCAACTTTTCATGGGTCTTTATGCTGCATTAGGTCTCCCACACCCTACAGACTTAGCAGAAGTCACGAGCAGGTTGTACCTCCCAAATCCAGGATTCTCTTGTCTGGCAACATTTGTGGTCCAGCATGACCACGGATGTTCCTGGATGAGAGAGCCCTGGGGCAGGAGGGCCTACAGCTGGGAGCCCGATGCACCCCTGCCAGTCTACTAGCAGCAGGGCTGCAGCAGCCTGGGAGGAGAACGATTGGGGCTGTCTGCCCTCCAGTAGCGTGGCCCAGAACACAGCAGCCTAAGAGGGGCAGTCTGGTTGGGCCATGTCTGCCTGGGAGGCGGCAGCATCATTGGGACTGCCTGCCACCTGGCATTGGAGCCAGAGTTGCGGCCGCAGCAGCCTGGGAGGAGAGGCCAGCCACAGTAGTCTGGCAGAATCAATGCAGCTGGGGCTACAGCAGCTCAAATGGACAACCTGCCATTTGGCAGTGGGGCTGTAGCTGCCCGGCCTGCCAACAGCGGAGGCAGGGCTGACCTGCAGATGGCCCAGCAGCAGGGAGGGGCAGCAGCCTTAGAGGCTGGTATCAAGGGTCCTCCCCTTGTCCAGCAAATTCCCTCATCTGGAACCAGTTAGGTCCCGAGGGTGCCAAACAAGAGAGGTCCAACCTGTGTAATCACATATAGTTGTTCTCTATATTGACACACGCTTGCCCTTACTGCCTAACCTCCTAAAATGTTTCCAGAAAGTGACAACCTAGACCAGCTTTCCAGAATAGGCAGAGAAGAATGAACACTCCCTGTTCCTTAAACCTTAGGACCTAAGGAATTCTCTCTGGGAGAAGAGGACCTACTAGTGTTACATAATTAAGAACAGGCTGGTGGTAGGGGATTCCATCACTAGCCAGACAGAATGTGCAAAGATCAAGGCGAATTAAATATTCTGCAACCTACTAGTTATAAGTGACTTTGTCTACCTGCAATGTAAAATCAACTTACCAGGGAGAAATGGACAGAAATGGGGCATACTGTTATCAATGGCAGAGAACTGCAAGAAAGATGTCCCAGAGGCTACATATCAAAGGCTACTTGGAAAACTCATGTTGAGTGCTGCAAAAGCTGCCTTTTCTGAAACACTACTAATCTCTCATGCAGTAACAGCAAGGCAAAGGGAGACCAGGAACTCTCTGTAAGCACTGGAGAAGATGGAGCATAAGTAGGACTGAAGCTAGTCAAGCACTTGGGAACAACTGAAGGAAATGAGAACCCAGAGTGAAGGGATAGTTATCATCTTGTCAATGGGAACTAGACTGCTGCCTTTGAAAATGAATATGCTTGGGGCAGATTGTTTAAACAAAGCTGGAAGGTACTGAAGTTTACTCAGGTCAGTAGTACCTAAAGTTGCCAGGTGTCCGGTTTTGAACTGGACAGTCCAGTATTTGAGCTTTCTGTTTGGGAAACAAATTGAGAAAATATAAATGAGAAAATAGAAATGTCTGGTATTTTCTAAATAAGATGTAATGTAGATTGTGATGTAATGTCAAGTGTGTCCCCTATTTTTGTTGAAACCATCTGGCAACCCTAGTAGTACCAGCCATGCTAATAGTAACAACCATATGCATTTGAACACCTAGTTGAAAGTTGAAAATTTACTGTAAGCTACTGGCAGTAATCCTGGGGAAAGCAAGCATTCTCAGCACCATTATGAGCAAAGAGATTGTGTCATCAAAGAAAAAACAATAAAAGGAGGCCAGTTTATCAGAGAGAAGAGCTACAGAAATTGGTGCACAGCATTGGAAGCTTGTAAATTGCAATGGCTGCGTAAAAATGCTCAGCATGGGTTGCAGACACCAACATAATTACAGTACATCCAAAACATTCTACAAAGGAAATAATTAATAGGAAACTACATTTTAGGCTACAAGCAAGATGGGGAAAAATAAGCTGAGTCATAGAAATGGGCATTTGCATTTACCTAATCTTCTGGTGCAAATCATAAGACACAAAGAGGGCAGGGTAGGTAGTACTGTTTAAATGAAACCTTAAACTTACTCTAAATGGCAGCAGAGTTGTTCATGCAATTGGGCCTGTAACTGGCCTCCTTACTGCCCCTCTCTGCTGCAATTCAAAAACATGACAGCCAGCAAAGAACCTGTCCCATTATATTTATGAACAGGCAACAGGGTTTACGGGCATCTTAGCCATACTACTATAATATTTTACACTCTTTCTTGTTCTTACATTTTGAAACTTCTTATGAAGAAATAAAACTAAAATGAGCATTGGCTATTTCATAGAGTAAAAGCCTAAAGAGAGCAGCATCAGTATTTTATGGAAGTTGGCAGAACATTTTGTTTGCAGTTCTCCTACATATACAGAGATGAAGAATTTATTCATTATTTTTCATGAAGGGAACACACAACATGGCATATGTCAAGAGTCACCAGGATTTGTTTTTTGAGGGACAACGTGGAACATTTATGTACTGAGGGACAATGAGGAACACGAAGTTATCTTGTAGACTGCATTTTCCACATAACATGACATTTCCTAATCACTCTATTAAAGAAATACAATTATGCTCAGGTATTGCACTATTAAAAGCAACTGGTTTATCTTTGCTATGGAAAAGAAGACTATGATAAAGAGAAATTGACTGCTGCATTATTTTGTCTCTGTATTCAAGAGCAAGCAAGCATCACACTTAGTCACCTGGGCTATTCTTTTTGAAGTGTATAATTAAGTTATTGTTATAGCAAAAGAATGAATATTTTGGACCAGATTCTAATTACACAGTGGGTGATATGTAGAGCAACATCACTGGCTTCAATCAGGATCAGATTCTGGGCTCTTTGGCATTAGATCCCATTTCAGGACAGAGTCATTATTCAGAACAGCTCTTCATTTTGAGCTTGGGCTTATGTCCCAACCAAGTCAACGTGCTCAGGGACTGTCCTGAGCAGAGATGGATGTAAGCATTTGTTTTCCTGACCTGAGGCCTAAGTGATGAAAAGTAGATTGTGCCTTCAGACCTGGATGCGGAGGGGGAATTCCATGTACAGATACTCCCTCTCCTGTGTGTGTTGCTGGCGGAGGGAAGGAAGAGATGCATAGAAATATCTAGTTCACTGCCCCCATTCCTTTACAAAGTGTGGAGAGTGCTCAGTCTTCCACTGTGTGAGGAGAGGCCAATGAAGACAATCATCATCCCCCTATGACCTAACTGAGATCGCCTAAAAAACATAATACAACCTGGGCTGCTCTGAAGGTGACTGGCCACCCATCTTCCCAACAGGACAACAGGGAAGTAGCTTTGTAATAGGATCCACTGGGGAATTTCAGGTTGACAGGTGCTGATCTGTTGCCCTCCCCATGCCAATTTAAACCCTGCGTTATCCCTCTGAAATTCAGTGAGTTGCCCAAGTCAGGTCAGATTACGAGGCATCACCTTATCTGTTCACGAGGGCGCTGCAAATGTTCCATATTCATCCTTGAATCTGGGGCCAATGCCAAGCCAGCATGAAACATTCCTTTCCCCATATATTACTCCCTCCCCCCGCTCACTTGTAGAGACTCAGTGCTAGAAAATGGCAAAATAAAAAAAAAAAATCACCCAAAAATGCAGATTCAAGCTGACAGAAACACTTCATGAATTCATATGAAATTCATCATGTTGTTACAGACAGAAAAAGACATTTGGTTCTGGGTTGAACACAACATTTTGTTTGATTCAAAATGGATGTTACTTTTTCAAAAATTTTGTTTTGAATTGCTCCAAAATGATTTTTATTGCATTCTTCAGCTGGATCACCAAACCAGAAAAACTGGTTATTTACACAGCTCTCCCCTAGGCTCCCCATTTCTTATATGTATCCTCTGGGAAAGTTCAGTGGCAATATTACCTCTAACTTTTTCCATCCATATGCGGAATACATTTTGTTATGTGCACCCAGGCAAGTGCACATGTGCATCACCCATAGGAACACGTGCTGCCAGCTGTGTGTGCAGAGGACACTCTGCTAATCAGCTGGGCAGCATATGAATCTCTCCTGGGTAGCTGCCCAAGTGCTCAGCTTACGGGAACACTGCTCAGTGGCCTGCTATCTGCCTCCGTTCCAGATAGCTGCAGGGACAAAAAAGCTGGCAACTCCCTCCTCTTCATGTGGCAACTGGATAGTCTGCTCTCCTATCCTATGTCACACTGGTCCCCAAATCTCCCTTAGATCTGGCAACATGTCACCCCTCCATTTCTCTCCCAACACATACTTTCTTCAGAGTAGAGACAGAGCAGGGACACAACTCATCTACCAGTGCTCCTACATATCAAGTCTTTCTTATTTCTGGGGGCTGACACACTCCAGAGTGACCATATGGAATGGGCTGAACTATAAAACGATAAATCCCTAAGACAAACATTAAGGGTGTGTCTAGACTACAGGGTTTTGTCGACAAAAGTGGACTTTTGTCAACAAAACTATACCTGAGTCTACACTGCCGCTGAGTTCTGGCGACATAACGTTGACAGAACGCAGCAGTTTTGTCGACGGCTGTAAACCTCATTCTACGAGGAATAACACCTTTTGTCAACAGAGTTCTGTCGACAGAAGGCGTTATTGCATCTACACCGTCCTTTGCGTCCACACTCTCATGTCAACAAAGCAACTTGCTTTGTTGACAGAACTGGATGTAGTCTAGACACTCTTTGTCGACAGAAGCTTTGTCGACAGTATCTGTCGACAAAACTTCTGTCGACAAAAGCCTATAGTCTAGATGTACTCTAAAATGGGTCCTGGATATAACACTGGATCTATAAATTATTCATGACTAGAGGGCTGCATCCTTTGCTCACTATGCTCACCAACCCCCCTCTCTCTAGTCCAGGGGTAGGTGTCTGGCCGGGGGGGGGGGTAGGAGCAGGCTGGAGGTGCAGGGTCTCGGTGGAAGGGGTGAGGGGGCTAGAGGGTTAGGGTTTGGGCTTGGATGGCGGAGGGGACCCAGCCCCAGCACTTCCTCTCCGGCGGCACAGCCCCCCGGGGTGTGAAGCAGGAACCGGAGCTGAAACAACCCATGGTCAGAGGGGACAGCACCAAGGCTGGCCACAGCAAGCGGCTGAGGACGGAGGCAGAGGTGGGAAGCAGTGGCATGAGGATGCAGATGGTTGGCTGGGGGGGGGGTTGTGTGTGTGTGTGTGTGTGTGTGTGTGAGAATGTTATTTTAGCTATGTAAGATGTTGTAACAAATCCCTTTTCCTTGCAATATGCAATTTCCCTTGAAGATGCTCCCAAAGCTAACAGTCTATCAAGATGTACAGTGTTCTTGCCTCACTGTTTCCAAGTACACTCAGAGATTTAAAACTCCCTTCTTATATATATGTGGTCTCAGGCTTTCTTTTTTGGTTAATGTTAGCAGTGGCCGTATAAACAACATAAAAGCAGGCAAAATGGATAGCTAGAGGAGAATGAAAAATGTGTATTCTAATGTGTAATATGATACTTCATTATTTTATATGGGTCTAAAACTCAGTTTTTAAAGAAAAAATGAAGCTATAAGTATCTTTAAATCTTTATATTTACAGGATTATATTTAAAAGCTACTGTCCTTCAAACATGCAGCTATTACATTATTACTATATATGTGAGAGAGTGTCTGTCTGTTAGTTCAAGAACTTCTTCTAAACAGTAATTGCTAGTACCACCAAATTTGGTATGCAGCTCCCTCTTCTCATAACTTAAAGCAAGGTAGGGGTTTGCTTGAGCCAGGACAATAGGATGTGCCTGGAATGTGATTGTTTCTCATCAAACGGAAAGGGAGGGCTCCACTAGCAGGGACAATTATACTGTATAATGACCACAGGGGGACAGCAAGGGGCCAGAGATAGGAATTGGGAGAGCTATAACCCCATTAGAGAAAGCAGGGGGCAGGAGCGAAGAAAGGGACAGCTAATTTACTATATATTTGAGAGAGTTTGTCTGTTTGTGTGTCTGTTGGTCTGTCCGTTCCCCAGGTCAGGCAATGATTTAAATGAAACACAAACATTATTTGAGTTAAGGACCTGAGCAATGCTTGGTAAATCTTCTAGTTACATATATGAACAGATGATTATTGAACAAATTATTAGAGAAAGGGCTGGGATAGTGGTTTGAGTACAAGGCACGGAACAAGAAATTCACAAATTTTAATCTCAGCTCAGACATGATTCCCATTGTGATCTGGAGCTAATTACATACCTGCTTTAGTTTCACAAACTGTAAAACGGGGTCAGTAATATGTATTTACTTACTTTCCAGGGCTACCCTGAGGTTTAATTAGAGGACGGTCTACATTCAGCAAAGATATGACTAGTTTTTGCAAAGGGGAGCGTGTGTGGCATAAGTTCAATAGGAGTATGGGTGGCAGAATCTAAGTACTGTTACTTAGTTAAAAGAACAAAGCAATCAAAATAGTTACCCAGAGAATTGGAAAGAAGATCATAATTAAGAAATAAATTTTCTATCTATGCTATTAACAGAAAAGTTATTTTTTTATTACAGTCTTGAGCCAGTAAGTCTAAAGTCATGAATGAAAAGCCACTTTCATTTTAAGCCTTGATTCTTATGGAGATAACGTTTCCTCCTTTCTTTTCAAAGTGTTCTTTTAATTGAAATCTTTCACATTGTTCTCAACTCAAAAGGTTCGTTTAAATTTAGAAAATTTGATAACTTTAACAATGGTCCATTCGCGTATTACCAGAGCAAGGAAAAAATGTTCTTCCAATTATTAATATATTTTCAGATGCCTTTTTGTGTTCAAAATGTTTCATATTTATATCTTCAGTTACAATGACCCTAGTCTTCAAGGAGCACAGTATTTTTGACATGTGGGTCCTGATTCCAGACTGGGATCCAATCATATGGGGTGTGTCTAGACTACAGGGTTTTTTCAAAAAAAGTGGCCTTTTTTTGAAAAAAACTTCCCCTTCATCTACACTGTCGCCGCATTCTTTCAAAAGTAAATCGAAAGAACGTGACAGTTTTTTTGACCATGGAAAACCTTGTTTTACGAGGAAGAACGCCTTTTTTCGAAAGAGCACTTTCGACTGCCTGGGTGCTCTCTTTCAAAAAAGCGGCTTGCTTTTTCGAAAGTACTGGTTGTAGTCTAGATGCTCTTTTTCAAAAGAGGCTTTTTCGAAAAAGCCTCTTTTGAAAGAGGCTTGCAGTCTAGACGTAGCCATGGATACTTGTATCAATGTTAATGACATATGGGGTCCACTCTGACACATAGGTCCATGCTAAGTGGTGGATTCCAGTAACCAGAGCCCTCGTTAAGAATAATCTACGTAAAAACGTTTGAATGCATATTCTCTACACACAGCATAGTATTTTTATTTAAAAGATGAATCCTCCTTTTACTTATGCAGACCAGTGTCACTGAATTGACTACAGTTGGAACTGTCTGAGGAGAGTTTGGCTTACATTTTTAACATACCACGTTTTCAATATTCCTGTCTACATGGGTATATGGGGCACATGTCAATATTTGACTATGCAATCCCTCTTTTACCTTCTTGTTTTAAAAACACAGATGACATTTTAAAAGTCTACATTAATGCATGTTGAGATTTTAAAAGCAAAAAAGAGCCAAAGAAATGGTTCTTATAGAAATTGTAACTCTGATACATTGCATAGATATTTTGGCATAAAAATTGGCACTGTACAGAGATATAAACACACTGAAAGAAACCAGAGTTACAATTGCTTTAGGGAGTAGAACTTTGAATGTTCTGCATTATGTGCTATGTCTGTTAATATTGCATTAATAGAGTTTTCTGCATTTTAAAAAATAGAGCAATCACAAGGACAGCTTAAGTCTAGCTTGATAAATTAGATTTAGAGTACAGCACAAGCTCAGCAAGGATATACTATCTGACAGCTGAGCTACAAACACTGCCTAAGATATTTTCCATAACATGTGCAATCTAGCATACAGTTGGCAGCTGCCAATACCATTACTTGTGAAGACATTAAAAAAATGGAAGCTTGGTGTTTAGGATGGAAAGATAAAGAGAGACATAAAAGCTGAATTTAAGACTTTCTTTTTCTAGTCCCTGGATGAAACTGTAGCTCCACTGAAGTCAGCTGGAGTTTTACCACTGACTTCAGTAGGGCCAGGATTTCACCATCTGACTTTTTTTAGTTAAATAAATTTCTCATAGTTTGTTACTAGAAGATTTACCAGGCATTGCTCAAGTCCTTCAGGGCTGGGGACGTGGGGGGTTGAGGACAAGAGGCTGGGTGTGTGTGTGGGGGGGGATGCAGGAGTCAGGGTTTGGGGGTGAGTAGGGACTCAGGGCAAGTGTCTGAGGGTGTGGGGCTGCAGAAGTCAGGTTGGGGAGGTGAAGAGGGGCTCAAGGCAGGGGGCTGAGTCTGTGTGGGGGGGGAGGTGCTGGAGTCGGGGTTGGGGGATGAAGAGGGGATCAGGACAGATGGACAGATTTTTTCACTTGTTTGGAGACAAACAAGCTCTTTCAAATATATAATAGACTCATCTATGAGCCGGATAATTTGCTCCACTATTCTTGGCCTTTGCTCAGGCTTGGTCCACCCAAACATTTTGGACCAGTATCACAACTTCTGTTGGGGCACATCTTTTTTTTTTTTTTAAACCAAAATAGTTGTATCTGTACAACCCCTACTGCAGATGCAACTGTATCAGCAAAAAGGTGTCTAATACCTGTTCATTTCATTCTTATTCCACACTAGCTGAGGGACTTTACCAGAATAGCTTAAAGCAATACAACTTTTGTGTGTAGACAAGGCTGGGGATCCTATTCAGATTGAGAGTGGTTTGGGCAACATACACCAAAATCAATGCACCACAAACTATAGTTCCAGCATGAATGGAAGGAAGGTAAAAATGCAATAAACCAAACTTTGTAAGGGACTCCTCAATGCTCAAAGATAAAATAAGATTCTGTACTGAAAACAGGACTAGAACCAAATGAGGATCTAGCAAGTCAATTAAGGCTTGAGAGGAAAACACAAAGGCAGCCAAACAGTACAACGAGTTAATGCTTGGCCACAGAACAAGGACAGAAGAAATACTAGAAAGGAAGCACTATAAGCTGGTGAATAAAATTAAATGACGGTTCTAAAATGACTGAGCTATTCATCTGCCTTTTTCAATGAGTTGTTAATGAGGAAAGAAATTCTATAGACTATGAGAACCTTGTCCATAAAGCTGCGGATAAAAAGTGGATAACAGACTATTTAGGAAAATAGAAACATTGCACACTCTGCAAATACAGATGCCATGGCCTCCCAGGTTGAAAGAAAGACAGACAGACACACAGAGAGACAGACAAAGAAAGAAAGTCCCAATGAGGCATCTTTTGTTCATCTATCTTTAATCCCTGGTAAAATAGTGGAACAAATTCGCCAAAATAATCAACACGCATCTATGGGAGGAACAATAAAACAACACAGGTTTCATAGAGGACAACTCATACCAACACAAATGTGATTAAATTACAAAGGGACTGATTCTGCCATCCTCATTCCACCGGTATTGTCCTTGCTTTTAATGGAACTGCTTGTAAAGCACTACTCAATTCACCCACCTGCAGAGGGTCAGCAAAAGGGGTTTGATTCTCCATTCCATCCAAGCTTCGACTGGACAGAGCGGAGGGGGAGCTGCAGGCTGATTCACAGACACCCAGCACCATCTCAAGTTAGGGCTGCAGAGAAATATCCCCAATCTATACCAGTGCCAGATTGGGCATAGTGGAGTGCCATTCTTGCAGGCCTCCTCCTCTCCCTTCTTATCCCACCCATGTCGCACCACGGAGTGCTCCAGCACACCCCCTTCTCTCCCTTATTTCAAAGGTGCAGGGAAAGCACAAAGTTGCCTTAGAGAACCAGAAAATCTGGCCTAAGTCCTCTGCACCACTTAAATCACACTTAAGACCTGGCAGAAGGGTGACAGAACCCAAGGTGGCAGGCACTGAGCCATAGCACTGCCCATCCACTGCTCACTTGCTTGACATGAAAAGCCTGCTCTCCCCCACAGCTGCCTGAAACCATGACCCAGGCAAGTCCACTCCATCCATGCACAGGGTGCAAAGGGCCTTTCTCCCCAGAAAGGCCATGTAGGACCAGGCATAATCTACTCCTAAATAACCATAGCTAGAACATGACTGACACGTACAGAGAAGGGCAGAATAGCCATCCATTGCTTTTCATTATTATATGCAATGTATGATTATTTTAATTATACATACATTAAATATATGACTTTTTGTCATTTGAAGGCCTTGCAAAGGACATACTTCTAGGAGGGATCTGAATGTAGAAACAGCAAGTTAACTGGGCATGAAAATATGCAGAAGGCTGATACAAGGCTTATGCATTAATCAAGTCCCACTTCAGCCCATACTTAAATTAGGACATAAGCGGTGTATCGGCTCTGTAGCAGCTCTCAGGATGGGGTTAATTTCATTCACTCCCTCTGCCTTCAAATTCATCATGGGTTCATCAGGGAAGGATGGTTTTCTGTGCAGGGTTCACCATGACACACACAGGCTTATCATGAAAT
The DNA here is from genome assembly GCA_032595735.1 of Pelochelys cantorii. NCBI lineage: Eukaryota > Metazoa > Chordata > Testudines > Trionychidae > Pelochelys > Pelochelys cantorii. The sequence goes on along the minus strand of CM064326.1, from coordinate 251,148,595 downwards.
AAAAATGTGAAATTGAAACTGGGACTCAGACAGGAGGGGTAGGTTGGATACAGCATAGGCATCAATAGAGAGAATAGGATGAAATAAGAGCGGGGGGAGGGAGGGGTAGAAGTGTGTAGAATAGAGCCTTCTGTGAGAGGATGGCCAAAGTATTTGGATTGTATTCTCACATTTAACATGTGAAAAAAGGCAATTCCAATAAAATATAAGCTGTTCCAGCAAAAATTGCATAATTGGGCACATGAACCACTTTTTATAGCTTGTTTTATTGCACAGACCACTCAAGACCAAGACAACAACTCCTGTGTAGTACCAAGCAACCAATAAGATGATTAAATGACCTAATATTGCCAATTTTTTTCAAGCATTCAAGAAATCATGAGGTTGGCTTAAAAGTCGTAAGACTGAAAGATAACAAATGTGGATGTCTATTTATTGATCTTCTCTGTTTTTGAGTCCTTAGGATACACTCGAATCATATTTTCCAGCTTTTTTCTGCAAACATGAATACTAGATACTTGCTTTTCAAAAAATTAATAAATGCTGGGATTCTCATATAATCCCCGACTCTAAAAGATGGAGCTTTATGAAAAAAACGCACTAAATATCAGGAGACTCCTAATAAACTTCTGATAGTTGCCAACACTGTCCCTGCCCCCTTTAGTTATTATCTCTCTCTATATATAAAAGTTTTTCCTGCCGCATGACAGAACAACATCATCAGCCTCCTTGAAAGTGGAGTCTCAGCATCTCGCTTTCTTATGCTTCAACCAGAGCCAACTACGAAACGAGATCTGTCTGTAACATGTAGTACGTGAGCAACAGACCAATTAAAATTTTTTTTCTATACAGCTTTGTTCACTTTTCTATATAATCAGTACAAAATTAACAGGGGGGGAGGGGGACTGAGTCTTGGGTCCCAGATCCAGGCAAGCTGGGGGCTGCATCTGCCCCCCGGGCCTGAGGTTCCCTACTCCTGCTCTAGGGACTCAGGAAGCTGCAGCGGCTCTTCCTGCTTCTCAGCTTCTGCAGCAGAGAGAGCAGGAAGAACTACCAGGGAATCAGCTGTAGGTCCCTGAGTACCTAGGAGTTTCGGTGCCAATGACGGTGTATTTTACAGAAGCTGAGGAGCTTCTCTAAACTGAGCAGTCAACCAGCTTCCAAGAGGTCACCCATAAGTGGAGTGTGGCTAGAGCACAGTGCATTCTGGCCACATCATCTTCCTGTCCAGGGCTGGATTACCCAATAGGCAGACTAAGCACGTGCTTACGGCACCAGCAAAGCAGGGGCACCAAAAAAAATGAGATTTTATGGTATAGTATTGTTTTTATTTTGAATTACATATGGGGGGGGCACCATAATCTTTTCAGTGCTTAGGGCCTCTAAAGGTCTTAATCCGGCCCTGTTCCTGTCCCTCTCTGCACTCCTTACGTTGGCATGGAAAGAGGGTGGCAGTGGCTTCATGACACGTGAGGGCTCCACCATGCCAGAGAAACGTTCCCATGCCCAGATGTACTCAGTTTCTGGCTCCTTTGCACAACCAGAGTGGTAACAAAGGGACCAGAAAAGGGTTAGAAAATCTAGCCCTTCCTTTTTCTTCTTTTTGTTTGCCTACATAAAAGCAATTGAACAGCATTAGGAGGAGAAGGAATCTGGAACCTAGATAAATTAAAGCACAAGGTTTAGAAATGCTAAATACAAAAATCTCATGTTTTAACAACCCCATTTCCTCAGAAGTCAGAAAAATGCATAATGAAAACTCAACATGCTAGAGATAAGTCACCAGTCATAAACAAATGACTCCTCAAGGAGAAATACCACTCGTATTCTTCAGTGGGAAATTAAAAGGGAAGCTTTTCAAAGTACTAAATAGAAGTCAGTTTAACTTATCTCTTCACAAGATGGTTATATACAGTATATTGTACAACACATTTCAGTGCAAAATATTTAGGTATATGTTTTACTCTGTCTTACTTCCACTTGTGTTTTCTGGTACGAACTACTAAAGCATGTTTGATTCGGCAATAGAAGGAATCTCTGCTCTTTCCAAAATTAACCATGAGCTTCTGGCAATAACACAGAATACTTAACTCTGGCTCTAACCACAGCTGCTAAATAGGTCTTGCAAAAGAAAGATATAGTTTGACAGAGTATTAAAAAACCATGATTGCTTTGGGTTTTATGTAATACTAACTTGAACTGCTAAAAAATATAATATAGATAACAGACCATCTTAGAAAAGGGAAAGAAAACACAAAAACAAATTTTAAGAGAGAAAAAATTCAAACATTTCTGTCCTTTTGCACATAACATTGAGAAGTCCTCAGAAATCTTGCAAAACTGGATCCTGATCCCGTAGCTCAAATTCACGTTTGGTACTCCCAGAGAAGTCAATGGTATTACATAACTCATCTCAAAACAAAAAAAAAAACAACCCCCCCCCCAAAAAAACCCCCACACCACACCCTACAGAATCAGGCCCTTTCTGAGTGATAGGGAGATTCTTTAACTTTGTTCACTATAATAACTTTCCATGAAGAATGGCTAACCCTAAGCATTCAAAATACATCACAACACCCACCACGGACCTTCAAAATCATAAGATTGGCTGAAAAATCCTGAAATTTAAAAAATAATAAGCATGGGGTTATTTTTTCTGATTTTTTAAGCATCTGGGGGGTGACATCTGCCAGTTCTTCTCTATAACCATGAGTGTTAGAATTTTAATTTTGCTTTATACTGGAAATTAAAGTTGAGATTCTCATGGATTTCAGGAGCTGGGGATGTGAGAAAAATACCAAAAATCTCAAGGCTCATAATAATAGGTAATAAGTTGGCAACACAGGGTCCCTGTTTCAATTTTTTGCATAGTCAAGAAGAACGACCAAGGAAGGATTCCTCAGGGTACTGTGGTTGAAATGCTGGTTCCACTAAAATCAGTGGCAGAACTCCAATTGACATCAGTAGGGTCAGAATTTCACCTTATGCAATTTTCTATAAATGAATATAAAATAGTTTCAGTCAGGCCAGTATATTCCACCTCCTTTCCCGTTTTGGGTCAGATTTTCAAATTTAGTCTTCAGTGTGCAATCTCCATATTTTATGTCCAAATCAATTAGTTAGATGTGTAAGTGTGTGTGTAAGTGTGTGCGTGTGTGTGCACGCGCACATGCAAACGAGAGCTGTGCACATACATACTTTGGAATGCAAATTGTAGAGGCCAGCTTGAAACTTTGGCTTAGCTGGCATGATGATGAGCACTACAGAAGTTAAGAAAATGATAATAATTGACACCTTTGGGCACTTTACAAACATTAATTAATCCTCAAGTGACTGTTATGAGGTAGGCACAGATGAAGAACCTAAGGTGAGGAAGTTTTCATGATTTGCCTAAGGCTACAAAAGGAGTCAGAGCTGGTACTTACAACTCAGAACTTCTTGGCTCCTGGATAATAGATAACAGATAATATTTCTTTTTTCTTAACTGCTGATCTAGAGTTTACAGCAGTGTTTCCTTCTTCTTAGGACTGAGTTGACATCTAGTCTGCCAGTCTCTTTCTACTTTTATTTTTTCTAGTTTATCAAAAGCCATATTAAAATGTAATATGGCCAACATCTCCACCCCCCGCAAAAATCATGCATCACCCACCAGCCTGGAGAATGGAAGCCCCAAGGCTACTCCTGAATGTAAGTATGAGTCATGCCCGTGCAATCAGTATTGCTGTTGCACAATATGTTTAAAAGCCTGTCCTTCATATACACAATATCCTATTCATTCTCCACTTCCCAAATTACAGTTGTCGAATCCCATTAATTTGTAGAAAAACACATTTAAACCCAAACCTGTTAGGTTAGAAATAGAACCTCTAATTTTCCTTTCCAAAACACAGAACAGCCAAGAGACAAAGAAAGAAAAAGGAAGTCTCTAAAAAATACACATCTGGAACCAATTTGCTGAGTGTAGCCACTGGGTGTCACTTTTGATATATACTGGGTTAGCAGTGGAGCACTTCATTGCATGAGAAATTTATTTCAAGGTGATCCTAACCAAACCAGACTGCACTGAAATATATTTTGCATCGCCTGTAATAATCAATTAGCCAGCAATTCTGATTTATTAATAAAATATTTTTCATAAATGTATTAAATATTGCAAATAAGTTCTTACCTTTCAATCTGCAGTGTAACTTTTGAAGGCTCCACATTAGGGTTTTCCCATTCCATCTGTGGACAATGCATAAAATAACAGAGCGTGTACAAAGCCTCAGGCTCCCAGTATAGTGATCCCTGCTTGTGGTGCATTGGCGTGCCGTTGGCATGTTGCTTTGAGTTGAGTGGCTGGAGGTGATGCATTGCTCGAGACACCAGATCACCTGAAAAGGAAAAAAATGTGATGACTAATTGTCATTTTTATTTTTCCTCCTCAAACCCAGTTTACTGCTCCCCAGGTTGTTTTCAAACAAAAGGACATGGCAAACTCATTTTGCTTTCCAGTTTAATTATCATTCATGAACAGAAAGTCATAGGTCCTGTGGCACCCTTAGGATATGTCTACACTATGGGACAAAGTCAAATTAAGCTATGCAACTTCAGCTTTGTTAATTGCATATCTGAAGTCGAAGTAGCTAAAAACTTAGCTTTTGGCGCTGTTTACACTGCAGGAAGTCGAAGGAAGAACAGTCTTCCTTCAATTTCCCTTACTCCTCGTGAAAGCAGGGTTACCAGCATCAACCGGGAGTGTCCCTCTCACTTCAAATTAGCTGTCTTAACTAGACCACTAATTCGAACCGTGGAAAATCGACAGCGGCAGCTTCAATCTTCTCTGTAGTGTGGACATACCCTTAGAGACTAACAACAACAAAAAAAAAAAGAATAGTATCATGAGTTTTCATGGGCACAACCCACTTCTTCAGATGAGTGGAGCAAAAGGCACAGAAACCCCAAAATACCTTATGTGCCTTTTGCTCCACTCATCTGAAGAAGTGGGTTGTGCCCACGAAAGCTCATGATACTATCGAGGGAGACAGTCTCTAAGGTGCTACAGGACCATTTGTTATTTTTTAAGGTTTTTAAAGTTGAAGACTAACACAGCTACCCATCTGAAAAAGAGACAAGACAGGCTTGTATTCATTATTCATTTTCAACTTCGCATTAGTTGGCCCTTACAGTAGTTCATCTGCTGTGGAAGTTTATATGTTGTGGTGAGGCACATGGGCTGCAGACAAGCCCACAAGGGCCGAGGGGAGAATTCTTCTGGGGAAGGCACTTCAGTTACCATAAATAACCCTATACTGACCCCCTTACAAGTTCTGCTGCGGAGGGCATGGTCAGAGCAATCACAGGCACCCCTGGAACCTGCCATACATAAACCCAGGGCTGTGTAAATCATGGTGGGGGCTATTTATGTCCAAATTCCAGTGCAAAATTCCAATGGCACAAAGATCAGCTTAAACCAGTGGTTCCTAAAGTGTGGTTCACGAACCACTAGTGGTCTGTGACCATCTTACAGGTGGGCTGTGGGCTCAGGGTCCTCACTCCCCCGCAACAGGAAGCCTGCACGGACATTCCAGCCTCATGACCCTCTGCCCGTGCGTGGTTGGAGTGCCGGAGTCGGCCTCCTGCTGCACGTAGGGGAGCCCCGAGCCTAGTGGGCACTGCCTTTCCCCCTCTCCCTGGCTGGGGAAATGGAAGCACAGGAAACCATTCCTATGGAGGCTTTCCCCATTGCTCTCACTGGCCACAATTTTGCCAACAGGAGCAGTGGAGAGGGGTGACTGGGAATGGGGGGCAGTGCGCTCCCCATCTCCCTCATGTCCAGACCTCGCATCCTCATTGCCTTTACACACCATCCTCTCCCACCAAGACCCCGCACCCCCACCCTGATCCTGCACCCTCCCTCCTTCCCAGAACTCGCACCCCCACCTGCACTGCACCTCCCACCCAGACCCACCCAGCCACAGCCCCCTCCTGCACTCTGCCTTCTGCCCAGACCTCCCACCCCCATCCCACTCAGACAACACCCTTCCTGCCCAGTCCCCCCCACCCTCAGCCTGATCCTGAAAATCTCCCACCCAGACTTTGCACCCTCACCCCCTCTTCCTCCTTCCTACCTCCCACCAAAAGAAGTGGAAGTTAAATCCTAGTGAGGAAAATAGAAAGGAACATAAACTCTGTCAAATTAAGTGTAAAAATATAATAAGGAAAGCCAAAAAGGAGTATGAAGAACGGCTAGCCAAAAAGTAAAAAAACAATAGCAAAAAGGTTTTTAAGTACATCAGAAGCAGGAAGATGGCTAAACATCCAGCGGGGCCACTAAAGAATCAAGATGCTAAAGGAGCCCTCAAAGACAATAAGGTCATTGCAGAAAAATTAAATGAATTATTTGTTTTGGTCTTCAGGGTTGAAGAGGTTAGGAGATTCCCAAACCTGAGCCATTCTTTCTAAGTGACAAATCTGAGGAATTGTCCCAGATTGAGGTGTCACTAGAGGAGGTTTTGGAACAAATTGATAAACTTAACAGTAACAAGTCCCCAGGACCAGATGGCATTCACCCAAGAGTTCTGAAAGAACTCAAACGGGAGACTGTGGAACAATTAACTGTGGTTTGTAACCTAGCCTTTAAATCAGCTTCTGTACCTAATGACTGGAAGATAGCTCACGTGACACCAATATTTAAAAAGGGCTCTGGAGATGATCCAGGCAATTTCAGATGGGTAAGTCTAACATCAGTACTGGGCAAATTAGTTGAAACTATAGTAAAGAATACATTTGTCAGACACAGAGGAACAGAATTGATTGGGGAAACGTCAAAATTATTTCTGTAAAGGGAAATCATGCCTTACTACTCTAGTAGAGTTCTTTGAGGGGGTCAACAAACACGGGGACAAGGGGGATCCAGTGGATATAGTGTACTTAGATTTCCAGAAAGCCTTTGACAGGTCCCTCACCAAAGGCTCTTAAATAAAGTAAGTTGTCATTAGATGAGAGGGAAGGTCCCTTCATGGATCGATATCTGGTTAAAAGACACAAAACAAAGGACAGGAATAAATGGTAAGTTTTCAGAATGGAGGGGGTAACTAGTGGTGTCCCCCAGGGGTCTGTACTGGGACCAATCCTATTTAACCTATTTATAAATGATCTGGGGAAAGGGGTAAACAGTGAGGTGGAAAAATTTACAAACAATACTAAACTGCTTAAGATAGTTAAGACCAAAGCAGACTGTGAAAAGCTTCAAAAAGATCTCACCAAACTAAGTGATTGGGCAACAAAATGGCAAATGAAATTTAATGTTGATAAATGTAAAGTAATGCATATTGGAAAAAATAATCCCAACTATATATACACAAAATGATGGGAACTAATTTACTATAACTACTCAAGAGAGTTCTTGAGTCATTGTGGATAGTTTTATGAAAAAAATCTTCTCAATGTGCAGCAGCAGTCAAAAAATCAAACAGAATGTTAGGAATCATTAAAAAAGAGACAGAGAATATTTTACTGTCTCCATATAAATCCATGGTACACCCACATCTTGAATACTGCATACAGGTGTGGTTGCCTCATCTCTAAAGAGATATATTGGCATTGGAAAAGGTTCAGAAAAGGGCAACAAAAATGATTAGGGGTTTGGCACAGGTCCCATATGAAGCAAGATTAAAAAGACTCGGACTTTTCAGCTTAGAAAAGAGGAAAGGTCTATAAAATCATGACTGGTATGGAAAAAGTGAATAGGGAAAAGTTATTTACTTGTTTCCATAACATAAGAAGTAGAGGTCACCAAATAAAATTAATAGGTAACAGGTTTAAAACAAACAAAAGGAAGTTTTTCTTCATTCAGTGCACAGTCAAGCTGTGGAACTCCTTGCCAGAGGATGTTGTGAAGACCAGGACTTCAACAGGGTTCAAAAAAGAAGTAGATAAATTCATGGAGATTAGGTTCATCAATGACTATTAGCCAGGATGGGTAGGAATGATATCCCTAGACTTTGTCAGAGGCTGGAAATGGGTTACAGGAGAGGGATCACGTGAGGATTACCTGTTCTGTTCACTCCCTCTAGGGCATCTGGTATTAGCCACTGTTGAAAGACAGAATAATGGGCTAAATGGACTTTGGTCTGACCCAGTATGGCCATTCTTATATAAACCTTATGTTCTGGACATAAAGTAAAATTTTACTTTATTTAAAATTAAGTTTGTAAAACTAACATGTAAGTTAAGGTTATCTTAATGATTGATTACCTACTGGATAGGTGCCCCATGTTATAGCTGCGTAACGTTTAGCTCCAGAGCTAATATGTATCATAGTGTTCAACATATTAGGAAGTGAAGGCATTCATCATGTGGTCTGTTCACATTTAGGTTGAGTATAGCCAGGGCAAAAAGTTTGAGAACCACTATCTTTGTCCTCTCTCAAAGTGCTGTGCCTTCATTAACTTCATTAACACTGAAATCCAGCCATTGACGAGCCAAAGATAGCAACCAAAAGGGACACAGAACAGATTGAGTACGTGTTCAGGGAAATTCTGGCCACAGAGACTGGAGCAACAGCCTGCTTTTACAAAACATGCGATATTGTCTTTAAAAGAGGTAAAGGGCTTTCCACCACCACTGGAAAAGCAAAACAAAAACCAGAAAAACAACCTCCCAGACTCCCATGTGATTCTAGACTCACACATTTTTTAAAACCAGCATTTGGTCACCTCATTCTGTACAAATCACATATGACCTACAAAGAGAGGCTAAGGGAGTTGGGTCTGTTTAGTCTTCAGAAGAGAAGACTGAGGGGGGATTTGATAGCAGCCTTCAACTTCCTGAAGGGAGGTTCCAAAGAGGATGGAGAAAGGCTGTTCTCAGTATTGACAGATTGCAGAACAAGGAGCAATGGTCTCAAGTTGCGGTGGGAGAGGTCTAGGTTGGATATTAGGAAAAACTATTTCACTAGGAGAGTGGTGAAGCACTGGAACGGGTCACCTAGGGAAGTGGTGGAGTCTCCATCCCAAGAGATTTTTAAGTCTCGGCTTGGCAAAGCCCTGGCTGGGTTGATTTAAGTTGGGATTGGTCCTGCCTAGAGCAGGGGGCTGGACTCTATGACCTTCTGAGGTCTCTTCCAGCTCTATGGTTCTATGATTCTATGACTCTCCCTGCCCATGAGTGTAGACTTCATTGCTGTATGGTATGTACCTTATCAAAAATGTTTTTAAACATTCACTTTCTTAATAGAGAATATGGAACCCCATTTAGTGTATATTAAAAGTTCAGGGACAGGTGTCCTCATCAATTTAAAGGCTGTCAATGCTAGCTTTAACTGTTACTAAAAATGATATTATACACAGAGCATATGTCACACCCTAGTAGAAAAACACAGATTCTGAATCAGCTGGCTTATTCTGGTATTGTGTAAAGGAACCAGGTGTGTTTCAACATGTTGCTTCTGGCAAACAATACTTTCCAGTGCACAGTATTTGTTTTTCTTTCTGTGGTCAAATTCCACCCTCAATTCCAGAGCTGTAACCCCCATTAATTTCAGTGGGAGTTATGTCTATTTAACAGGGTAGAGATAGGCCCCCAGGCTCTGCCAGGCAATGGTGAACAGAAATAAAACACACACCTGGACTAGGCCTTAAAAGATGACCACAAAATAGAATATGGTGGAGTAAAAATCACTCAAGCAATTTAGGTGTCTCCCCAAACACTGTACTGATATCTCCCCAAACACTGTACTGATATTAATTAAGTCTCACAACTTCGCTGTGAAGTAGGCAACATTTATAGCATTTTTGTGGGAAGTGGCCACTGACTTGAAGGCAAAAAAATAGCTTTGGCCGTACCTTTGTTTTCATATGCTCAGATCATTCTGGAAATCTTCTTTTGGAATGAATGTTTCAAAAATTGGTCTTTGTTCAAAAAGTGTTGTTTTTTTTTAAAATACAAGTCTAAGCAAAATTCCTTCAGTTGTTTTTTAGTTCCACAGCAGAGGGAAAGAAGTGGTTTAGAAATTATTGCCACACTCTTTCCTCCATGCAGAGGACTTAATTAACCACTGAACATTAAAACTTGTCAAGAAATACTCACTTAGGTGTGAGTATATGACCAAGCTAAAAAATTTACAGGAAAATTAAAAAGGCCCCTTTTGAACATGTTCAGTGGGAATCTATTAAGATTTTTACACTACCTCTCAACAGCCTGACTGGCATGGAGACTGCTACTGTGGCTGAGATAATTTGCACAAGGAAGGATATAAAATGTTTCACTGAAAAATGTACAGCACAATCCTCCAAAAACAGTCTTAAAACCAGGAACAGAAGAAAACTGCTGGCACAAAAAAATTGCAGAGTCCATGATTTCAGGGTTTTGACAATTTTTGCTGCCCTCTGCAATATTCTTTTGATTCAAAGCTTTCATTTAAAAAATAGTTTCTGTCTTTTCCCACTGCTACAAAATTTTCAGAGGGGTAGCCAAGTAAGTCTGTAACTGGAAAAACTTAAAAAACAACAAATTGTCTAGCAGCACCTTAAAGACTAACAAAACATGTAGATGATCTCATGATACCATCTACATGTTTTGTTAGTCTTTAAGGTGCTCCTAGACCAGTGTTTCTCAACCTTTTTTTATAAAGTACACCTTTTTCAAAAAAAAAAAAATATATATACACACAGGGCTCGACAAATTCTGGAAAACCCTACTCGCCAGACAAAAAAGGGACTCGCCACCCTCCCCCAAAAAAGTGTTTTTTTAATAGCATAAATTCCTAATGAGAATAAGAACAGTAATTACTAATAAGTTATTAATAAATATCACCCAAGTTATTAATAAATATCTTATAAACCTCTACCTTTTCCCTCTGCTGCCATGTTTCCTCCCCTTGCTCCATCAGCTCCCCTGGTGCCTGCTGCCCACCAACCCCTCACCCTTCCCCTGCTGTCCTGACTCCTGCCCTTCTCACTGCCCTCAGCCTTCCTGAGACCTGCCCCCCTCCACCAGCCCTTCTCTCCCTGCTGTGCCCACTCCTCCAGTAGCCCCACTCTGATCATGTGAGCTACCCCTCCTCATCCCCTCTCCTAACACCTGCCTCTACACACCTGCCCTGCCTCTCTCCTCTGGTGCTGGTCCCTCCCCTGCAGGTGTCTGCCCTTCTGCTTCACCCCCAGAATCCCCTGGCACCTGCACCCTCCTGGTGCCTCCCCCTTCCCTCACTGCCCCTGCCCCCTTTGCTCTCTTTTTCCCTGATGCCCACCCCCTCACCACCCTCTGCCCCCGTTCCCCTCATGCCCCTCTGTGCCCTCACACGACTTGCTCCATCCCCGCCTTCCTCATGCCTTCTCCCTTCTTTCTAGCCTTCTCCCAGCACCTCCTCCTCCCCCCTCTAGCCCCTAGTGCCCTTACTCTCTCCTCTCCCAGCATCACCCTGTCTCCCCTCCCACTGACACCTCCCCTCCTGCCCTTTACCTCATTGTCTGCACTTGGCCCCCTGGCATTTTTCTCTCCTGCACCCGTCCCTTGGTGCCTTCCCCTTTCTTCTTCTTCTACTTCTTCTCCTGACCTCCTCCCCTCCCCTCAGCACAAGCCCCTTCCCCATACTTTTCCCCTCCCCTCCCCACAGTCCAGTCCAGCCCAGCCCAGCCCCTTCCCCTCCCCCAGGGCCAGCTCTAGGTTTTTTGCTGCCCCAAGCAAAACATTTTTGGCCAGCCCCCCCCCCCCTTTTTTTGTTGTCTTTTACACGTTTGCATTTTGCAATGGGTTTTTTTTGTTTGTTTTCATTTTTGTCCCAGCATTTTAGCCCTATAAATAGCAAATAACATTTTCATTTGTTTTTTCCATAAAGGCAAAGGTGCTTCAAGTGAACTCCCCCTTTCACTCACTGCTGGATCACAGCAGACTTTTCCCTGCCCTGTCCAGCCCCTCCCTATGGGCAAGCACCCCATCACTCCCGACCCACAGAGGAAACAGGGTGCAGGGACAGCACAGAGCCAGAGGGGTGCAAGGAACAGTGGGGGGGGGGCACAGGGGTGGCACGGGGAACAGGAGGCACAGAGCCAGAAGGATGCAGGGTGCGGGGTGAGGTGGAGGCACGGGGAATGGGACGTGGGGACCGGGAGGGGCAGAGGGATCGGGGTCTAGGGGCAGTGCAGGGAATGGGCAGCACAGAGCTGGGGGGGCAGGGATCGGAGGGGAGCAGGGTGCAAGGGCGGCGCAGAGCCAGAGAGTCGCAGGGAAGAGGGAGAGCAGGGGATCCGGGGTACAGGGGAGCAGGGTGCAGGCGTGGCGTGGGGAACGGGCGGCGCGGGGCGGGTGCAGTGAGCTGGGTGGTCGGCCGGGAGTGGTCTCTCACCAGCGAGGGGGTTGGGGCCATGGCAGGACTGGAGCCGGCGGGGCAGAGCTTGGCTGCCCTCTGGCTCGTGCCCTGCCTCCTCACGCCGGAGCTGCACACAGGCAGCCCAGCACTGAGAATCACTGCGCTTCCCCCTTCCCGGCAGCGCTCCGCTCCTCCGCCCGGCGGGCGGATCAGATGGGGCCGCGCCGCCCGTAGTGCGGGCTTTGGCCAGCCTGTCATAACCGCCCACCGGGCCAGTCCGCTCCTGCACTCGCCAGCTGATAAAATCTACTCACCACGGGAGAGCAGGCGAGTTCATTTGTCGAGCCCTGTGTATATATATATGTACCCCCAGTACCAACAGTTTTCAAACACACACAATTTTTTTCTACCATTGCAACACGTTTGTTTAAACAACTTAATCATAGCTGGGCGGGTGATGAAATTTTTGTGTGTAAAAAGTACAAAAATAATAAAACGCTGTAAAACTAAAACAAAAATTCAATTTTCTCCAAATTTCAGTTGTGTTGATGTACCTCCCCAGACTTCTCTTGAGTACCCCTAAGAGTACTTGTACCACTGGTTGAGAAACACTGTGCTAGACTATTCATTGTTTTTTAAGTTTTTTCTGCTACAAAATTGTCAGGATAGGGACTAAAGCTGGAGCATTTACATGCCCAGGATTCCCACTGAAGCCAAGAGATGGTCTGTGTGTGAACAAGCTGCAGGATCAGATCCACAATGGAAAGAGATGTGCTTCTGAACTGATTACCAGCCTTACATAAAAAATTTATCTACCAGCAAATAGCAACAGCAGTGAAGTTTGGAATTCACCCTGACCACATCCCCATCGCCTACAGGAAATGTAAGCTTCAAAGTCTGAGGCCAATTTAAATGGCACCAATATTATCAGGTGTCATTTTCTTTTTCCTTCTCTTAAAAAAAAAACATTATATGCAAAAACACAACAAAGAACCCTGTTGAAGGCAAAGCAACATCCAGATTTAAAAATTAAAATCAGAACAACATCAGAAAAAGAAAGAGTTTAAGCCATAGTTTGCCATTGTTCAGCAAAGCACTTAATTTAAGGATTTAATTAATCCTATTAGTGGATCAGGATATTATACATCTGGCAACTTCACTAACTTCAATAAGGTAAAATAATAATGAAGCAGGACAGAATTTAGCTGAAGGTTCATACAGCAACATCAGTTTATCCGTGTTGCACAACCTGTACTTTAAAGTCTATATATATTTTATGACATTCAGCACCAGAGTATGCTGCATATTGAATAAGGAAAAAATCAAATTAGAAGGTACAACATACATACAACACAGCCAAGTTCATGTTGCTGATGTAAATTTAGGTGAAAGCCTGGCTCCATTGAAATCAATGGCAAAACTCCTATTGATTTAATTGGGGACAGGATTTTTTAACCCTTTGGCTTTGGCATTTTTTAACTTCCTTTTTATATGATATATGTAAAATCACCACCTTAATGTTAAATTAATGTAGTGTTGTGCATTTAATGATAATTCAGTTATATTATACCAAATACATATTAAACTAGAACTAGTTCTTCCCTTTCCTACCTGATAAATATTTGAGCATATTAAACAAATTAAAACATTGATTCATCTGTTATGCAACTTAATTGCTTGCAAAACACTGAGCTTTCCAGATGGAAGGCAATATGTAAATACAAAATGTTTTAGTGAGATACAGTGTTGCCCAATGGCTAGAGCAGTGGTCCAAAAGTCTGAAGCCCAGATATTCCCAGCTCTACCATGGCCCTTTGTATGACCCACGGCAAATCAGTCACTTCTCTGTGCCGCTACTTCTGCACCCAACCACATCAACTTAGGTTCTAAATTCTTCAGAGCAGAATGGTACTGCTTACTGTGTGTATGTCAAGAGCAGGCCTACTCAATAGGTGGCCTGTGAGTTGCTTGTGGTCTGCGGCCCCTTTTTTTTTTTTGCAGCCCACACAGGGCCAGATTAAGAGGGGCGGGGGGCTAGCCGGGCAGCTGCCCAGGGTGCCAACCTATGGGGGATGCCTGATTGAAGTGGTAAGGGGCACGCAGTACCCCTTACCACTTCAATCAGGTGCCCCCCATAGGTTGGCGCCTGGGGGCGGGGTCGCGCATGCGCCGTGCGCCCAGGGGTGCAGCGCCCCTTACCATGTCAATCAGGCACCGTGCGCCAGAGGGCGGGGCCACGCATGCACCGCGCACCCGCTGCCTGGAGTGCAAGTATGGCTCGGTCCGGCACTGGGCCCACGATGTGGTTTGGGTTTACGCAGGGCTCAACATGCGACCCGCGGGTGGGATCCTTCAAACATGGCCTCCACTGGGAACACACTCCACAACGGCGAGTCAATATAATGGTCTTCTGTTGATAGGTGTTTTAGTAGTTAAATTCCTGGACTGTCATTGCTCATTAGAAGTGCTGTCTTATGGGTGCAAATCGGGTAAATATTGCCTTTTATTAATATCAGCAGAACTGACTTAAATGGGGTCTGTGTGTTGTGCAGGCTTGCCTTAATCTTTGTATTCATGCCCATCAATGTGAAAAGCTATTTGCATATATATTTGCATTTAAGTTGCGGCCCTCGTCATGTGCTGTGAATATCATTGTGGCCCCGGGGCTTCCAAAATTGAGTAGCCCTGATCTAGAGCCTAGCACTGTGGGGTCCCAATCCTGGTTGGAACATCTAGATCGTGGGTTCCCAAACTGGGGGCCATGCCACACACACCCCCGTCAATCCCACCCCAAGTTTTGCTGCTATTTTTTTGGGAGGGAGGGCGTGAGGGTTTCTCAAAAATCAAAAAGGGGGCGTGATGCCGAAAAGTTTGGGAATCACTGATCTAGGTGACACAAATAATAAATACTATTATTAATGCTTTATTATAAAGACAATAAATAAAAAGCAATAATTTGTCAGTACAGTATATCCCCCTTAGAGTACTGCTTTGGGTGCCACTATATTTTCCTCTTCATGTTTTCTTCTAGCAACAGATGAATACATAAAATTAAGAGTTTAGTAATTTTAGGCCCTGGTCCTGGCCACTAGGTTTCCCTGAACAGGCCCACTAGGTTTCCCTGAAGCCTCTGGCAGCCCATGCAGGCACAGATGTCCGCCCACACAAAGCCAATTGCAGGATGGGACCCGTCATTCTGTTTCCAATGGATAAGCTTGCATGTCACTATCGCAACAGGCGTACTTGGCAACCCTGAAGTCTCAGCAGAGCTGTCCAGGATTCAGCAAGCCACAGAGCAAGAAACATTCTCCCCTGCTGAACATGCTCCTGGTAACAGCTGGTCTGCAGTACAAACTGTATTGTGATTGAACATGGTTGTGCAGAACTGATCTAGCTAACATGATGGCGATCCTGACTTTGTTGTCAATAGTGTAGATCGGGACAAAGAAGAAAAATTAGAAGGTACAACATATGTACAATGCATCATGTTGATGAAGTAACTTTAGGTGAAATCCTGGCTCTATTGAAGTCAATGGCAAAACTCCTTTGATTTCATTGGGGCCAGGATTTAACCCTTTGGCTTCAGCATTTCCTAACTTCCATTTTATATAATATGTGCGTCAGCTATCTTTGTTCTTCACATCTGTCTCTCTCTATCCCAGGGGCACCAGCCCGTGCAATTTTATCCTTCTCGTGCTAACTGGGGTTTCACTGGGAGCTCCATCTCCTGCACTTTCGGACAACAAGTTATGTGAGAGTATCAGATTTCATTTAGCAAAAAAGGAAGTTTCCATTCCTCGTAACTGCAGAGAAAAGTTGGAAAACATGACCCAAATATAACCAAGAAATCACAGTTTTTAAGCCAATCTCATGATTTTTGAACATTGGCATTGGAGGTACGATCTATGCCAGGGAAAGGCACACTGCAGTGTGATGGAGTTTTTACTGCAGCTGTCAGTGCTCTCTCCTATCTGGGTATGTTTATGCTGGTGCTGGCAGCATGCCTCCCTGCCCAAGTGGATGGATTCATGCTAGATGTGCACTAAAAATAGCATGTAGATGTCCCTGCTCCAGTGTAGACTCAGGCTAGCCACCCAAGCTCAGATCCAGGGGGTCAGGTGCACTTGAGAGCCTAAGCTGCTACCCAAGGTGTTACATTCATATCTTTATCTACTATATATTTGAGAGAGTTTGTCTGTTCAAGAATTCCTCCTAAACGGTAAGAGCTAAGACAGCCAAATTCAATATGCAGTTTCCTCGTATCATAACTTAAAGCAAGGTCAGGGTTTGGTTGTGTCAGGACAATGGGGTGGGCCTGGAATAGGATTGCGTCTCAAAACCATACAGAAAAGAGACAGACTCACCAGGCAGGTGAAAGGGGTTGGCTGGGGTTGGGACCCACTCCTCCAGGACTGCCCAAGCCTTGAGCCTCTCACCTCCCTCCCCCATGCACCTTTTAGGGAGGGCAGGGGGGCTGAATCCTCCCCCCACTTCATAAGGGAACATTTCTGGCTATTCCCCTTCATCAGGGAGTGAGAGGAAAGTGCACAGTTTGCTGTATTCCTCACTCTGGCTGGGGAGCACAGGGGGGCAGACAAACCTGAACTTGCCCCAGCTCAGTAAATCTTCTAGTTTAATGTCAGCTTGAGGCCATCTAGCTTGAGTTTGTCTACCTGAGCTAGGAGGCTCATTCCAAGCTGCAGCGTATGCAAACCCTGCATGGATAAACAGGCTTCATTCTCCAGGGCCGTCCATTTGACCCTTCTTATGAGTTCTAGATTCAAACATACACAATTTAAAAATTAAACTAGGTTATGTAATGTCACATGATGGGACACAGTCCTGGTTTACAGTAATGCTGAATATTTAAGGGACATCATTACTGACTCTTGTCCAGAGATCTGATGTGACAGGGAAAGTAAAGCAGCTCCCCTGTATAGGCTGGTGATGTTGTGGACTAGTGAACACCACTGGAGCATGTGTGATATCTATAAAGCACCCAGGTAAAGCATTTCTCTTTCTTCCTTTCAATAAACCCTTAAACATTAGATACTAAAGGATTGGCAACAGCATAATTATTGGGCAAGATCTGAGTTATACATTGACCTTGGTATGTGACTGGTCCTTTGGGATCAGAACCCTTTTTTTAAATGAAAGTGGTTTTAAATAGCCACTCATCGTTAAGTCTAGCGTCTGGTGTTGAATCTAGGACTGGAATAACTAAGGAGGCTGCACTTCTGACTTCTTGCCAGTGTGATATGAGAGACATTTGCTTTTGTTGCTGGTTTGGTAGGTCTCATGAAATAATAACCACTAGTTTTGGGGGGTGTCTGTCTGTCCTGAATTTGGTACTCTCAGCTGTGACCCCTGGAGACATGGTGACAGCCTCCGTCCTTATTCCTCCAGACCTCCTCTCTCCCTCTCCCAGCCCAATGTCCTGCCCCACTGTGGTCAGCTTGGTTTCAGACCTTCTGGAAGTATAGGAGAAACTATCCAGTTTGAATAAGTGCAAAACAGGCGGATATGGATAGGTGTGTCATTTCTCACGCACAACCCCCCCCCCCCCACACCCCTGATTGGTAGTGGGAAACATTTATACAAAGTGTCTAGCTGATATTTCAAACAATGAAAATTAAAAGAAATTTAAAAGTATAAAAATGCTTTAAAATGAAACAGCAATAAGAAATGGGGCAACTACTCTGGAGTAGAAAGTAGATTCCTGTTTATAACTGAGAATGTCCTTACCTGTCTTTTAAAGAAGAAAAATCCTCAAAAGATATAGCAGAATTTGTTAGAGGAAGTACTTCAATTTTGCACATTCTAGTCGTATAATAAACTCCACTGCTGTCCTGAGTCCCAGGTGTATTTTTCTTACTCCAGCTGCCTCTCAGAACCCTCACCCTGTCAATTCTATAATTATCACTTTTGTGACTACCATCCATTTCTCAGTGGACACATTCCAACTTCAGCAGTTAGCTCCTGCTTCTGTCTTGCTCCTTATATCACGGTCATCACCAGCTACTCTCTTTCCACTAGACCCTTCTATAGGGTAACCAGCCACACAAATTAGGAGGACCAAAGACAACATGATCCCTACATTATCTGATTAAAAAGGTGGGTGCAAATCAGGTCATGAGATACCTCTAATCTCTTCTTGGGTCCTTGCTGCCAGGAGGGTGACAGTATCTCAGTAAGTTATTTCCTGTCTCCTGATCCCACTGATACAGTTGGTCTCTGACCTGTCAAACTCCCAGAAAAAAAAAAGGCCCCCAAGTAGCTTTGCTTGTGGCTGGCCCGGAATCCCCACAATCCAGTCCAAATCCCAGTCTCATCTCACTCTACACCATTAAAAAGTAAGGAAGGCAGGGTTGTGCTGCTCCATCTATTAGGTACTTTACCATCCTCGGCCTGAATTAATTATTTAATCCTACTTAAGCCTTCCCCCCCACCCTTTTTTAAAAGTTGATGATACACACTTTCTGGAAAGCCTTTTTAAATAGTCCACATGGGGGAAGAAACTTAAAAACACAACGATATATATTTCCATATACAACAAACAGGGAATATGCACAAATTACAAAGTTACAGATAACCCGAGGGGTCTGGGTAACACATCTGAATAAAGCCATGAAAGAGATGCTCTAGTGGTTTGAAGGTAATTAAGCCAGGAAGGGGAGAGACTCCAGCTCTGTACCTCGTGACCCCATTATTCCAGAACCCCGATCATCCATTTTCAAGTGTGTTTTTGAATGAGAGAAGGGACCCAGTTACATCATGCTTTTCCATTGTTGGGAGTACAACTACAGCTGTGCAAATAACAGATTTTTTCCGGTTTGGTGGTTAAAATGAAAACTTGCCCCTACCCCAGGTTTTCAAACTTTTTTTTTTTTTTTTGGTTTGGGGTTTTATTTAAACAAAAGCCTCTCTTTAAAAATAAATTGCAAAGAAGTTTGAAAAACATTTCATTTCAGAAATGTCAAAATGAAACGCTTTGATTCCTTCTCATTTCTTTATTCCAACTGAAGCTATTCAGCAAATTCAGGCCAAATTCACAAAATGTTTCTGCTGCAGTGTGAAATGAAAGGGATTCTATTTTTGCCACCATAACTGAGTGGGGGCCTGGTGGTGCCAGTTTCTGTGCTGTGCCTATTGGGTTTGGGAGGCTCAGCACAAAGAGAGAGGACTTTGTATCTTTCAGATTCTGGGTTACACACCTGGGTCGGCAGTATCAGACCATCTCCATGGAATGGCAGAAGCTCCTTAAAAGTGGGAGGGCCACCAGAACCCATACATAGCCATGATCTTTATGCCAGCCCTTCCCCCTGAAGCCCCACCCCTTCCTTGCACTGCCCCTTCCCTGAGGCTGCACCTCTACACTCCTTTTTCCCTCAAGGCCCCACTCCTGCGCCACCTGTTCCCCAGAGCCTCCCCGCTCCCTGCTCTCAGCCTCCTGCCCCTCATCACTTGCTATTATAGCCAATAAAAAGGGTCTGGCAACCCTGCCAGGGGCTTACTCCAGCTTAGAGTGCCTCCATACAGCTCAGAGTAGCTGAAGTGTTTTAGCCATGCTTTCCACTCTGGATCTTAACTCATGAGCCTGTATGGCCTGAGTCTTTGAAAGCTCCAGCTCCCTAGTTGTGGCTCACATTTTAAGATTCAATCCCCACGGCCAATGACCACCCAAGTTACACACAGCTCGTCTTTAGGTCTGGGCCTAGGGACTCAGAGTGTCCGAGCTACATAAAAGGTGGAACAGATTGTTTAGTGTACGTTGTTCACACATTTCTCAAGGGTCCATGAAACAGTTAAAGGTTATTCTTCACACTCAGCACTGCATGGGGTCACTTTCGGAAGGTTTTCTTCACAACCCATAAAAGGATTAACTGACATTTAAAAAAAAAATTGAAGTCTGAAAACTCTGATGGGGCCAGTATCAGTTCTGTTTGGAACGTGGTAGCAGAAGGCATTTTCAGGAAGAGCTGAGCCATCTCCCATGCAGTAGAAACAGAACAGCACTGCACAGTGTGCTCTCTTCGTAAAGAGGTCAATGGCAACCAGGATTACTGAGTGTTCCTGAGAGCATGGCAATTCTAAAGGGAAGTTTACTGATAGACCAAGGCTGCGGTGACATGGGCAGAAGCTGGAGGAGACTTAAGTGTTTTGGCGCTGGCGCAGAGGTCATAGAATGTTATATAATCCTTAGTGTTAGATCATCAATCTAGCCACCAGAAACTCCTCAATACCAGATTCCAGGTCTTGACCTGGCCAAAATAACCTGCAGCTGTGCCAAAATTTGCCTGTTGCAATACCTGATGCTTAGGTTGGCCCTCTGGAAAATAAATACAACCCCTGAGACAGAGGTCAATCTGAAATTGGAACGCTGCCAAGCAAAAAATATAGTCCTCCTGACTCCAGCAAGCCCTGCTGGGTCCACACCCTCTTGCCGCAGCAGCCCAGACCAGCGCTTGTTTGTTGTCATCTTGGTGATGGGCAGTTGGCATCTAACTTGTCCCCAACTCCCTTTCCAGCACCATCCCTGGAATACCTGACACTAAATAAATACATTTACAACTATTCACTGGGAAGGTGAACACTGGAGAGTCAGTCATGCAGAGGTGAAAGTAAGGCAGTGAGCCCCACTGCGCTGCACCAGGACACTCTCCTGCAGGAAGAGGAGGGGTGGGCTCCCCGCTTAGGTCCTGGGGCTCTTCTGCAGGCAGCCGCAGTAAGCAACAGGCAGATGAAAAGGGGCTGGCTGGGGGAATGCCTCACCCACCAGTCCAGGACTGCCCCAGCCGTGAGTCTCCTCCCCCCCCCCCCGCATTCCTACCGATGCTGCTTGTTGCTTCTTCTTCCCCTTCCATCACTGTCAGAGAGCGCAAAGAAAGTACACAGCTCGCCTGCCTTCCTCTGCCTCCTGGCTAGTGCAGGCATTGGGCAGAGGAGTGATCGATCCATGCTGTGAGCTTTCCTTTCGCTCCCTGAGAGTGACGGAAGGGGAAGAGTAACAGGCAGCTTTCGTAGGAATCAGTAGTCGTCCCCCTGCCCTTCCTAAAGGGTGACCTTGCCCCCACTTTCCCCTAGACACACCAACCCTGCCCTGAGCCCCCACCCTCAGCCCCCTGTCCTGATTTGTGCATTCCCACACAGCCAACCCTCTGCCCACAGCCTCTCCTTACACTCCAAATCCTGACTCCTGCACAATCCCCACATCCCCAGCCCCGAGCCCCACCTCACACACACACACACACACACACACACACACTCTCACACACTCCAAGCCCCTGCACTCCCCCCTACACTTATATTCCTTACAGGTATTGTCATAGCCCCTTCTCTGAGCCCTGCCCAGGGCGAAATACAACAACAATACCTATAGGAAATTGAAGTTACTTTCACCCCCACAGCCACCCAAA
This sequence comes from Pelochelys cantorii, assembly GCA_032595735.1. Taxonomy (NCBI): domain Eukaryota; kingdom Metazoa; phylum Chordata; order Testudines; family Trionychidae; genus Pelochelys; species Pelochelys cantorii. The sequence goes on along the minus strand of CM064326.1, from coordinate 251,126,887 downwards.
TGAAAACACCTTTCACCTAGCTTTTATTTCCATATTTGGGTTTAACTTCTTGTTTACGGTCATAATTTGGTGCACTGCTTCAACACTGTTCCCTCCTTTTGATTGCAAAGGCATAGAGCCTAGATTAAAAAGCATGGGTGAGGATGCTGACTTTCATCAATTGTTTGGCTGCCACTGCGAGAAGCAATGAAACAGAGCATTGGCATAGACAGTAAAAGTTCTTATTCACACGTGAGTGGTTACCTTTCCTTTCATCCTCAACACTGTGGCAGAGTCTCCTGGGGATTTGTTATTTCAGAAATATGTAGGCTCAGGATTGAAAAAATAAAAAACAAACAAAAGAGGTGGGGTAAGGAATCTTCGTAGGGTAAAAAGAAAAGGTTTTCTCAAGCCTGGAGGGAGGGAATGCTGTCCTCTACCTGTATACAGCCAATCCCCGACTTACGAACACATCGACTTACGACCATCCGCACTTACAACCAACCTCCCATTAACCCCATTACAGCCGGTCCCCAACTTACGAATGCACCATCTGCACTTACGAACAGCATGGCTGTATGTAAAAGTATGTATTTCTGACTTACGAACAAATTGAGTTACGACCAGGTGTTTGGAACGTAACTCATTCGTAAGTCGGGGACTGGCTGTATTTAAATATGTCTGACAAAGCAAATCAAATATTATTCAAGGCTAAAAAGCTCCATCTTAGCTCTCTTGTGTTATTGATTCACAGCCATGTTTTCAGAATAGCCTGGACTGAAATAAAAGCTTCAACTACTTGTGGTTAACACCCTGAATAACAATAAAAAAATCCACGTACACAGCTTGGTATGCCAAATGGCCCTGCATGGAAAAATTTTCCCTCCTAGGAAATGAATGTAAACTGGCCAGCTCTTGACTCCAAACACGCCAGAAGCAGCTTTCTGCTCTAAATATGAAGAGATGTAACTACGGTTGCCAGGCGTCCGGTTTTGAACCAGATAGTCCGGCATTTGAGCTTTCAGTCCGGGAAACAAATTGAGTAAGTTTTATTATTATCATCATGAGTATCAGTAATAGTTGCATACTGCCTGGCTGGTAGATACACTCATGCTGTGTGAGTGTGTCTACCAGCCAGCCAGTACGCAACTACACAGAGAGGAGGAGGGGGGTGGCGGCGGGGGCGGGATAGAATCCCCAGGGCTGGACTCGCCCGTGCACCCCACTGGGACCATGCACATGACAGGCAGCACCCTGGGATATGCGTGCGCCCGGGTCAGCCCCGCTCCCCGCCAGTAGGTTCCTCCCCCGCCCCCGCTCGGCCCCCAGCCAGCCCTGCTCCCACAACCCCCTCCTAGCCAGCCTCACTCCCCGCTGTCTGGTTCCCCTCCCCCCGACCTCCCCTGGCCAGCCCTGCTCCCCCCGACCTCCTCCTGGCCAGCCCCGCTCCCCTCCCGTCCGGTTCCCCGCCTCCCCCTATCTGAGATCAAGATGGTATTTTTTTTAAAACCATCTGGTAACCCTAGATGCAACCATCTAGGTCTAGCTCCTGGCCCACACGTAACCCGAGTTGTCAACCGTCAGTACATTCATGGACAGTCCATTAAAAAAAAAAAAAGGAGCTAAAATTGGACTGGCCCATAAAATCCATAAAAAACAGGTATCAGGAGAAAATACCAAGCTCTGCAGTGGAACTGACGAGTCTCTCCCCCTTGTCTCCCGAATGAGCATCTCCAGGGAGTCTACAATTCCTGGGGCAAGGGCAGAGAGGAGAATTCTCCTGACGGGCTGCCCCTTCGACCTGCGGCTGCTGTTCTCCCCCTTTGAACTCTTCTTCAGTGTCCCTAGTGCCAGCACAGCAGCAACTTTTGGTGGGCGTGGTGCAGCACACATCCTGCTAGGCCCCTGCGTCTCCGAGTGGGGGTGGGGTGGGGGAGGGAGATGGGTTATAGCAGCCTCCCACAGGCTTCCTGTCACAGCAGGCCCGTCACTTAAATAAACTGTTCTGTCCTGTGCTGGAAGGATTACTGATGATCAAAAATGGACCTGGAAAAATTATTAAAGCATCAGTTGACAGTGTGGCTGCCACAATGTATGATCACAAACTGGAGAACTTGGAGGATGCGGATGTGGCTTGGAAGTAAGGTAAGCCAGCATAATAACGCTGCTGTTGTGATGTATGAATAAGAACATTGAACACTGTTCACTTTGTCCTTTAGAGCCATCTTTATATTTCAGCAGTTGGCAGTCCTGCACTTAGCCTCTTTGTGCTGGTTTGGTATTGTTAAATGGCCAGACACCTACCTTAGTGTAGCAGTCAAGAATTTCCCCAACATGAGATGGATTTTCCTAGCCTGGCTCTAGCCCACCACTACTCATTCCCCTCATCAAGAATTTGGAACCTGAGAGGGGCATTTAATGGTGCAAGGAGACATAGCAGGAACACTCCGTGCTCCTGTAATCCCTAGCTAATCTAACAGCCCCTAGGGGGTATTTAAAAGCCAGTGTTATTTAGAGCAGTCCTGAGGCCCAGCTGTCCCAGGGTTGGTGGGAGTGCAACAGCAGTATACAGCCATGTCTGCCATCTCGTGGGTTCAGCAGCAAATGAAATCTGATGGACCTGCGATCAGGCCCCCAGTAAGGGATACACAAATCTTTTCATGTTCTGAGAGACACTCTGTGGGGCATTTTGTTTACTTAGTCCAGCAACCAATAGGACCTAGAGTGCAAGCCCTGGTAAGCTTTTGTACTTCTAGCCATTAAATACACACCAGAAATTTGGGAGTGGAGTTTTTCATACAAATATTATTTTAAAAAAACCACAGCCATTCAAGGACATAAGAATGGCCATTCTGGGTCAGACCAAAGGTCCACCTAACCCAGTATCCTGTCTTCTAACTATGGCCAACGCCAGATGCCCCAGAGGGAATGAACGCAACCGGTAATCAATCATCAAGTGATCCATCCTGTCACGCATTCCCAGCTTCTGACAAACAGAGGCTAGGGACACCATCCTTGCCCAATCTGGCTAAGAGCCACTGATGGACATATCACTCATGAATTTAGCCAGTTCTTTTTTGAGCCCTGTTATAGTCCGGGCCTTCACAACATCCTCTGGCCAGGAGCTCCACACATTGACTGTGCGTTGTGTGAAGAAATACTTCCTTTTATTTGTTTTAAACCTGCTGCCTATTAATTTTTGTAGGTGCCCTGCCTAGTTCTTGTATCATGAGGAGTAAATAGTACTTCCTTATCTATTTTCTCCTAAACAGTAATAAATTTTCAAGTTCCAATGTGTCCTCTCAAGAAAGCTCTCTTAGTGGCCCACCTACGTACTCATTTCCTTCACACCCAAAAATCCTGAGGCTATGTCTACACAGCCGGTTTTGCCAGCAGTGAATATGCAAATGAAGTGTAGATTAGCATATAGCTGTGTTTCATCTGCATAATTTATGGAAGCCGGTTTTGCGCAAAGGGTTTTTGCGCAAAAAAAGTAGCGTGGACATTTTTGTGCAAACTCCCCCCCCACACACACACTTTTTCCACAAGATCCAGTTTTTGCACCAAAAAGCCCATCCACACTACTTTTTTTTGGCACAAAAATAGTTTGCATAAATTATGCAAATGAAACATGGTGATATGCTACTCCACATTTCATTTGCATACTCACAGTCAGCAAAACCAGCAGTGTAGATGAAGCCTGAGAGAACAAACAAGTTTTACAACAGGATCTTAAGGTCAACGGAAAAAGGCTCTGACAATTGAGGGAGAAACAAACTGCACATCTAAAAGATGCCTGAGTGAGAATGCTCCATCTCCAGCCCTGAATGATTAAACCAGGGGATGATAGTTGAAGTGCTTGTGTTAATTACTATTGCACAGGAAGGGAGGCAATCTATAGGTATGTTTTTGCAGATTTATCTTCAGTGACTGGCACCGGGGTTTGCCTAGCCCTCGTATGAGCCATCATGGTGCAAATCCCTACCTGATCTACTGTGTCCTCACTGCTGCACTCTGCGCATATTTTGCCATCCTAGGACTGCTGCACTGTATAATGTGGAGCATGTCCTACGGTTCTTCGTGCTGCACTAAGCTGAGACAGCTCTGATTCTTTCCCAGTGACTTGTGGGAGAACTTTTCTGTCTGTCACAGGCAGGGAATTATGGGAAAGCACTGGAAGAATAGCAACACTTGGGGTGCATCTACACTGCATCCTAAACTTGAAATAAGAGCTCAATTTTATTCTGAAATAGGCTATTTCGAAATTTGGTGCCATATAGATGCACCAAATTTCGAAATAAAGTGCTATTTCGAGCTATCCCTTTATAGAGATAGCGAAATAGTGTGCCAGTTATTTAAAAAAGTATTTAGAAATAATGGGTGCATTTCTTGGATGCGGGGTATCCCAAAATAGCCTTGTTGTGTAGGCATACCCTTGAGTGATTTAGATTGTGAAAATTCCCACCCAGCATCATGATGAAAATCTCTGTCAGGTGTCATTATGAAGAAGAAATTCAAACCCTGTCTATTTATATGTGTTTGGGTTTTGCGGGTTTTTTCTGCTGTTTAGGCTTGTTTTGGAGTGGTTTTCTGGCAAGGTGTAGCCAAAGATAATTCAGTGACCTGAGCTCTAACCTATACCTCAGCCAGTCCAGATTCAAAGAACCACCATAATTGGGGGAGAGGTTTTTCTATGAGGGCAGAAGTCAGGTTAGAGGGGACACCAAAGGAAGGGTCTGAGTTAACTGTGCAGTGATGATGTATCTTCTGGGGTAAATAGGGCCATGAACTTAATCCATTTATGTTTTAAGACAACCCCTTACATTGTTGACTCTGCACTAGCTGAGGAGCAGTTCTGATTTCAAGCCCAGGAGCACTTTACAAACAGATCTAGCTTTAAAAGCAAACTAAGATCATGTGATCATCATTTTCCCTCTCCAACCATTTCCAGCTCAAAAGCTCTGCTATTTGAGCCATCTGCTACCTGTGGCTGAAACTGCTTACACAAACTACCAAGTGGTAGTCCTGTGTCTCAGGAAGATCTAGGCAGGATGCAAATTAATGGGGAACAGATGGCAGGTATAAAGCCAGCACTTTGATGGTAGTTACCTATGCATAGGTGCTCAGATACTACTCCAGAAGATGTGACAAATGTCAAGCTAAAGATATCCTTGGGGGAACCAAGTCAATGAACCAAATGTACTCTTAGTGCAACCCATTAAAGTAAAAGAAGTTACATTTGGAATGAAGTTGGCTCATTGTCTCTCACATCCATCCCTTTTCCATCCAGCATGTTCTTCAATCCACCTTCCCCATTCCTTTCTTGCTCCTAACATAGCTCTCCTCTATTCCTCTTGTTTTCTCCCATCCACTGTTCTGCTACTCACATCATCCCTTCCTCCTGTGTCTCCTCCAAGCTCTGTCCCTGTCACCATGACTGGTGCTGCACCACCTCTGCTCACTCTGTCCCCAACCACCTGGGTGAAGTGGAGAGACTGGAACAGAGGTCTCTCTCTCTCTCTCTCTCTCTCTCTCTCTCACTTCTGACTCTTCAACCACCAGAGGAAGAAAAACAGGAAGGCAAAATGGCAGCTGGACTGGAGACAGATTAGCAGGAGGTGAAACCATTCTGGGCTGAGGTTTTCAAAGAAAAGTTGGGGAGTTAGCTGCCCAACACCCACTGAAATGAAACAAGAATTTACAGGCTCCTTTGCAAATCCCAGTCTTGGTGGATTTATGCAGGACAAATGATAAAAAGAGAAAAATGTACTGCCATTTATTTGGCCTCAAAACTGTATTAAACATAGGTGCATATATATATGACCTTTCCCTTATCACCTCCCCATATTTTTCCTGTGATCTCTGTGCTACAGCTAATGTAAAGTGCAGACACTATAGGGTAGGTGTTGAGCTTTTTGAGTTTGTTTGCAGAGCACTTGCATACATATCACGCTAAAGAAATAAACTACAATAATCATTTGCTATGGGTGCTATAGTTTTTAGACAGCTCTAAACATTAGCCAGTATCTGTTGTTTCCGGACTGATAAGTTGAAGTTTAAGGGCATTGCTGGGGAGAAAAGAGCTTGAACAATTCCCCTGGCAGTCTCATTCTTTTGACAAACTTGCCTACAGGGGCTAGTGTTCTCCAAGAACAATGAGCACGTGGACACAGGACTGAAAATCACCACAATTAATCTGTACTTAGATCAATATTTCTGGAGAGAGCAGATTACAGAAATGTGGGGTTAGCATAGCACCAAACAGGTATCTGAACCACGACAAGAAGTCCTCAAAAGTATTTCATTGAAAATTAGAAGAGGTAGTAAAATGAGGAGGCATGTAGCCAAACACTGAGGGCTAGAGTCTTTCATTTGTTTACATTTAGAATACAGAAGCTCAGGCAGTCTGCAACTCTGCTCACCTTTGGCATTATTTACAATAATCTAAACAAAAGTAGCTAGGGTTACAACAACAGGAAAAAATTCTGTCGGGGGAGAAAAAAAAAGGGGGAGACCAAAGTTGTTAAGCAAAAGAAAGCCCCCCCCCCCAGAACAGAATTGTCGAGCAAGAAAAAATTATTTTTTTTTAAAAAGGAGGCCGCCATCTTGGGTGCTATTTTTAAAACCCCGCAGCTCTGACCCGTTAAGCACAGGGAAGCTAGGAGCTGGGGGGAGCCAGCAGGGGCCATTTGGGGGGGGGCATAGGAGTGGCTTCATGAGCCGCACTTTTGGGGGGCAAGAGCCGCATGCGGCTTGCGAGCCGTGGGTTGGCCACGGCTGTAGAAGATGGCATCACGTGGCAACCCCCCCGGGTCTCTGCTGGTTACACGGGCCAGAGCAGCGTGCGCTCCGCTCCCACCCCAGCCCGGCACCCCCATAGCATGGCGCCCGGTAAGTGCACCCTCTTGCTCCATCACGGGGTATGCCCCTGACGTGGGGTGCACCCCCCCCCCCTTACAGCCCTTCGCTCGCTCTATCAGGGGGAATACAACCCTAGTAGTCCCAACATAAAAATTCACGTCCCTCTATCAGGGTAAATACGATATTACCGGGGTCTCTCTCTCTCTCTCTCTCTCTCTCTCTCTCTCTCTCTAAAGTCCAGGCCCCTCTATCAGGGGAAATACGGTATTCGAGGCCTAGCCACTCAGAGAAGCCTCTCCTGGCCCGGGGCTTGTTTATCCAGGGAAGGGAAAATGGGTGGTAGGGGGACCCGGGCCCTCCCGCTCCACCGGGTCCCAGCCCCGGGCCCTTTAGGCAGGGCCTATGGCTCCTGCCCGCTCGGCAGGGAATCCGGCCGATACACGCCCAGCCAAGCGTTTAGTCCTCTGCCCTGGGCTGCTTCCTACCATACCCTGGTTCCCCTGGGGCCCATTCGCCTCCGAGCAAGGCTGGGGGAAGGGACGTTAGAACAGCATGCACAAGAGCGGAACAGCATGAAGGAGGAGGAGGAGAGAGGAGAAGCGGAGGACAGATAGAGTAGGAGGAAAGTAAAGAGGAAGGACAACAATGGGCATGGGAGAGTGGACTAGACAAATATATTTCATAGTTAAGATATGAAACAAGGGGGGGAAGATGTTACCTGGTTTGTAAGAAAGAAAAGGAGAAACAGGATGAGAAAGAAAAATAAGACACATGAGAGAGAGAGCAAAAAGAAAGTAACAGGGAAAGTGGAAAAAAACAGGAAGAGGGAAGAAAGGAATGGGAAAATGGAAGACCAGACAAGAAAACATACTTGATACATTTAAGCTAGGTGATATTTTATTCTGGACAGAGGCAAAGATTATAAAATACAGAAGTGAAAGTGACTTAATGAGGGAAACAGAAAGAGGGCAGTAATTTGGCTTAGTTTGCCAGCCAGCATCTTGCAGGGAGATAGATTACTCTTCCTATCCCCAAAGACATTAGTGGCCGCACAGTTGGCCACTCAGCAAGGCATCCTGATTCCAGACAGAAAAGGTGGAGCAAAGAGGCATCTTTCCTTGGCATCTGCATATTTTTGGATGCTAGCTATTCTGGGTACTTAAATTAATGATTAATGTAAATAAACTCTGCATAATCATGTTCATTTTCTTGGTTGCCAACTACTTTTTTTTTTTAAATCACTTTCCTTGGCTATGAAAAATATTTAAGTAGCTTTGGCACAAGCTCATGCTTTCCTCTTGTTCGGAGTGTATTTAAGATGGCCACAAAATTTAGGGTCTGGCTCCTAGGGTATTGTGACATGTTATGGCACCGACTGACTGATTGACAGACAGACACCTCCTTCTCTCATAGACACTCACATTACCCCCACCGCCTCTAACTCTTCTTCTATGTCATGTATGCACATGGGGTTTTGGGGATGCACTGGCTTGCAGAATCTCTGATTTTTATCAATATGCTTAAGGAACTAGATTCTGCTTTCAGATATCACCACACAGTTCCCATTGACTTGAGGTAAAAGGGGATAAAAATCAATGATTTTTTAAAAATATAATTTTTTTCCATATAAATTAGTTTTTTTTTCCAGTTTGTTATTTAAACAATGTTTTTCTTTTTAAAACTAAACCTGTTTAAAAAGAGATATGAATTTAATACAAAAAATGTTGAGGCCTAAATTTCTTATAATTTCTTAAAATATTTAAATAAAATATAAATATGCTGAATCCATGAGCCTCTATGAAAGATTCTGTGTAACATCTAGCTTTTGAGGTCAAGCTGTATAAATATGGCACAAGAGGTTAGCTTAAGTACCTTTGGAGCACATCTCTTTTTAAAAGAGACTTAGGAAAGTAGGAAGTTAAGATCTAGCCCCTTTCACTTATGCATACTTGAAATTTTTTCCAGGCTGACCTGAAATAATCAGTTTAATTTTCTGACTACAATTAATTGCCATGCTTAATACATCTTTTAGTTGTAAATGTAAGACGTGTTTTGATAAGAGAAGTTTATGTATCCAAAATATTTAAGTTTGTTTTGTTTAATAAATTTGATATGCTGTTTTTTGGGTTTAATTAAATTCCAGTTACTATCCTAATACAGCTTGACACAAATCATAAGCAAAAAGTTAATTATCTGGTAAATAAACAGCATTTTCTAACACACTCACATATACAATTAATAAGAATCTGAAAAAGTTGAGATCTCTAATAGCTTAAATAAATGTATATAGTTATAGTATACTCTCCTATATATAAATGCATATAGTTCTAATATAGCCTTCTTGGTAGTAAAAAGAAGTATCAGATCTATGTAAAAGCTTTATTTAGTTGTAAATCAGCATGTTTAATGGTTATATCAATGAGAGTGCACCCTTTCTTTAGAAAATAACTGACATACAAAACAAAAGTTGATTAAAATGGACAATTTAAATTGAGGTTTTCCAACTTAGTGGTTTAAATAATAATTTAAATCTTCTGGATTTAAATCAATCCACCCATCTTGAGGGCATCTTTTTCTAGCTACATTCCTGAAGAATAATGCACATGGATTCTGGGCCAACAGCTAATAGACCCACCACACCATCTTGAAATGTACTGCTACAGCTCCTCAGTCCACAGTAGCCCGTAGTACAACTACACACAATGGTACCAAATCAGCTAAATATTTGAATTTGAGGCTACAGTGTAAACAATGCTGTCAGGTTGTTGCCTTCAGAGAAACCCTAAGAAGAAACTCACCTTCAACCCCTGCATTTTTACATTGCATTAGGATTCACAGAGCATTTGCTTCTTACAAACAAAACAGGTCTGTGGTGTTCAGGGAACTGAATAATTTATTTATACTGAAATAAAATCTTTAGAATTGTGACAGGTAAAGCACCTTATCGTATTGCCCGCAAAATGTTTTGATTAATAACAATTAATTTATTTTCCAGGCAGCTAATGCGTGTTCCACAGGTTTTATTTTATTTTTTCCTCCCACAGGAAGGGGAGGTGGTGATGAATGATCTCATGGAGTCATTTGTACATTTGTATCATCTACACACTTTACCCTCTTCTCTTCTAAGGCCTCCTACCAGGCTTCACCTTCCAAACTGACCAGTGAGTGGGGTTGCTATGGAGAAAATAAGGCCCTTCTTCCCACTATTAAAGAAGTCTTCCTTGACAGCACTCCTGGGCTCCAGCCTGTGTTTTATAGAGACATGCAATAAATTGTTTTTTGGTTCTACTTTAGGAGGAAACAAAGATAAATGGTGCTGCACTTACTGAGTTCGGCAATGCTTCCCACCCGTGTAGCAAGCAAGGATTGCTCTATGGTCCTTAATTCGGACTGGCTAAACATCTGAACTTCGCCAGGTTTATTTGACCTTTGTTGGTCTTTGTGAAGGTTGAGACTTTCTGGCAGGCAGAGAACACCTAGAGTTAATAAGAGAGAAAGAGAAAAGAAAAGATCATTGTCATTTCAGTTACCATGAATAGCTTGCTTTAACAGTCACTCAGACCGTGCTTTGTACGTTTCAAGACATAGTCCATCTGTTTGGAGCTCAAAAGATAGCTATAGATCTTTATAAAACAATACATATGATATAAATATAACACAATATTGTGGCTGAGTCAGGTATTAAAAAAATATCCCTCCTGAACTTTTCAGAGTATCATTAAGTCTCTCATGTGGTCATTGTCCATTCTGGGGATTATTTTTTAGAGATGAAGTCAACAGCATTCCAGAGAAATTAAGCAGGGCTCTACAGAAATTATCCTAAAAACAACTAAATTCAATTAGAAAATTCTATTTAAAGAATTCTGTAGGTTAGTTAAAAAACCTATATATAGAAAGGCTATTCTCTATAAAATAGTATAGGACCTTTCCATAAGAAAAATTCCATTTCTAATTGCAAAAACAATGGACAGTATCAAGATATCTACAGTAGCATCTAGAAACTTATGGCATTTGTTCTGCAAATATAACTCCTGGCTGTTAAATTGCTTTAGAGTTTGAATCTCTGCCCATAATTCAGAAGCAGCACGAATAGTTTAACGAATGCACTCTCTCTGGGGTAAATAAAGCCACTGTACCATCCTACCAAATGGACTAACTCCTATATTTATTCAGATACAAACAGTAACATTCCAACAGCATAATTAATCACTTGAACACAAACAAATGTTTATCATGTGAAAATCATTTTCAAAACAGAATAGGATTTATTAAAAGGCCCTAACACCCAATCTCAAACCACAGACATTAAAAACACTTGGATGTCACTAAGGTAGAAGAAATTCTCCCTTTATTGACATTTGTGAACAGTGGACCATGGCCGTGTTATCAACAGGATCACATTACATAAGGCAGATACACCCTTGGCATAGCCAGATGCGGCTTCAAGGAAGTCACGTCAACTTGAGTTAAGGAAGTCAATGGAGTTGCAATTGCTTATGCCAAGGATAAATGTGGCCCTATATTTGCCTGTGCAATTTGCAAAGCTTTGATACTCTGTGGTAAAAAGGCAGAGGGTGAAAAAATATGAACAAAAATTGAATTTGGGGTTTTCCTGGTGGGGGGAGGAGTTGTGCTTCTCAAAGGTGCAGGACTGACAACACTACAGCCCAAACAGACATTGCAAAATAAGTACAGCAACAGGCACAACTCCTTGCCCCACTAGTCCACCAATGTAACCCAATGCTTTTCTTGAAGAAGAGGGAATATTCAGTTTTTCTGTCCCACACCAATTAGATACATGGCCTCTCTCTGATGTGAATGCTGCTAATCTAGCCAATGAACATCAACTCAGGAGCTATCTGTCAAGTGGCTACTTCTAGGACTCAAACAACAAACTAATTTCACAAAGGCTACCAAACAGCCATCTGAGGTTAATGATTTTTGGCTATTGTGGACACAAGTGGAAGTCAAGACAGTGATCTAGACAGGAAAGACTCCATGAAAATATGCTTAAAAGACAACTAAACGAACAGTATAAAAATCCTCCTGTTCCAGACTCTCTAGTTTTTCCTGAGCAGAGCTAGGAAGGATCCACTGTAGAGATGTCTTATACATACCCTCAATCTAGTGCTGGATTCTGGCAAGAGGAACCTATGCAGGAGGGCTTTAAACTAGCCCAGAATGGAGTAAGGAGATAGGGAGAAATCCTTGTTCCACTGAAGTCAATGGGAAAACTCCTAATTTGAATGGGGCAGAATTTCACCCACAGTTCCCAAAAACACAAATAAAGCATATTGTGAGGTATGGAAAAGGATAAAATACCAAACTGGGATTCAGGAAGCACAATCAGAAAAGTAAACTTATTGAATGAGAGCAGGAGAAACCAAAAGAGGAAGGCAAAAGATTAGAGATAATATTGGATTGAAGGTCCTGTCTACACTGGCTTTAAAACAAAGTTTAAATACATTTTAAATTCAGTTACAGAGAAGCAGTGTTCAGACAACATCAACCCAAACCTGACACTCAAAAAATGTGTGTTATGGTGCTTAAACATGGGGATAGCGAGCATGGCTCTCATCCTGTTGTTGTCCAGGCTATAATGAGACCATACTCAGGAGTGGAATGTTCTTACAGAAAAGTATGACTTATTTAGAAGAGCAAAGTGAAGAAGGAGCGAGACATCCGAAGCAAGCATGGGGGAAATGGAGAGAATTAAAGAGAGGAGACAAAATAAACCACATATGATAAAATCTACTTTAAAAATCCTTTTGTGATTGTCTTATTTATCTAGACATACTAATCAACATGTATATCCTCTAGATGCTGAAGGCTTTGAGAAGCACAGCTTTGCTTTTTAAAATGTAGAACTGCCTTAACATTTTAATATGTATTCTCTCTAGTAAATCCTTTCCATTTATTGAGCACATACTCTGCAGTCTTAATGGAGGTGTTTATAATTATAAAAGCAAATTTTGGGAAAAAAAATCCTGCTCCAAAAAGGTGTATAATCTGTATTTAAAGGATAATATAGTCTATTAGCTTTTGAAAAAACTAACTAGCGCAAACAAATATGAGTGTGAACAAATCTTGTGGCATCTTCAAAAAAATCTGTTAAAATATCAGAACTGTCAACAATCTTAAAGAAAAAATGTCATACGTTGATTCTTTTTCTTCAGAGAAAACCTACATAAATTAAATTAGGCGAGGGAAAAAATGTTGGTTTAAATTAGCTACACAAAGAAGATTGAAATGGATGTTTAAATTATATTATACATACAAGGAAGTGTTGTTGAGCAATTAAAGGAAAGGACCAGGAAGCAGGGATAGTACTCTTAACGCCGTACCTGACTTGCTTTGTGACCTTGGTCAACTCATTTAACCTCTCTCTGCCACAATTTCCTTCTAAAATCCTTATTCATTATTTGACCTAATTTATCAATGCCTGGAAAATATTTTGAGATTCTTGGGGAGGTGTAATAGAAAAACAAAATTTACTGCTGAAAGATTTAGTAAGTTATAAGGCATATGGTGCCAGAAAGCTCTACTTTGGTTTGAGACTAGCCAAGATATGCAACAGCCAGATATCGAATATTTACACTGCAAATTTAGAAACTGAAACTGACCACTGTGGGTGACATATGGACTGGATGGTAACCCTCTGCACCTGGGGACCCACCAAACAGGCAGTAGGAGAGAGCAGAGGAGGTCTGAAGGAGCAAGGCAACTGCCATACACTCTAATACGCTTTCCAAGCAGAACAGTCCTGTGAGGTTGCACCACAAACACCAGTAGGAGAATTTTTATGCAGCCACTGCTGAGAGTGAAAACAGCTGTGATGCTCTGGGGAACGGGGGAGCCATACCCATGTCTTTCTGCCTTTCCTGTGGGTATCCCAAGATACATGTGAATCTCAGGACTCCTGTGGAATATGGAGGCTGAATCCCCTGCGAATTACTCAGGGCCAGAGTTAGGTGTGTGTAGTCAGTTCCCCCATGCATGGCCCCATGCTTTATGATTAAAAGTTCATGTATTTTTAAATAACTTGTGTAAATACATTTGTTTTGTAGAAGTAAAATGTTCCTTATGACATATACAAATAAGGTCAAAATATGTACATCCATTTTAAACCAAGCACCATAACAAAGTCTACAGTGTGCATTTTCGAAGGAAAATATGCTCATGCGTCATGTACAGTGGGCTAACTGCCATTTTGACAATTTGGAGTGTGTTAATGTGATGGAATGTGGTGTTAAGTTAAAGTTTTATAGTGAATTTGGATTTTTGTCATTTTTTGTGCCACCTGTGGGGTATGTGCGTGTTCATGTGCGCTGTGTGTGTATCCCTCCAAATATCACACTGGCCCTGCCATTACTTAGAGAAAGGGGCTTCATTTCACACACACATTTCTACATTAATATAATTAAAAATCATATTTACACAATCCACTACCTATGAAAACAGACAGTCACTCCATTTTGTTGAGCATGCATCAGAATTCTGAGACATCTTCAATAGAAATTTCCATTCATCTCATATACCTATGCAAGCACATTATATATGGAGCATTGGCAGATTGCATGCAGCGTAGTTACAAGTGTGTCAGTCCCAGGATATTAGAGACACAAAGTAGGTGAGAATCTTTTATTGGACCAACTTCTGTTCGTGAGAGAGGCAAGCTTTCAACATACATTGAGCCCTTCTGGGAAACTGTTAGTTTTATTGTTCAACATAAATCTAGTATGTATGCACAGAGTGCATTTTGTAAACACTTCTAATTTTACCACATCAAATCTGATTTTCACCTGATTATTGAAAGGCAAATTTATGACCTACACACTACAAATACACCGGTTTTCAAGTTTCAATCATTTTTCCTAGGAGTTGCTTAAAAAAAAGTCATCACAAAAACGTGACATTATTTGACAGGCGGTGTCTGGTGCAGTGAAGCAAAGGTTGGTATAATTTTCACTCTCTGTTAATGGCACAAGACTAGAGAAACTGCATGCAGTTTCTTGGTGTAAGAGTACCAGAAAAACATTGATGAATCCAAGGGAATTTGGAGACGGAAACAACGTGGTTAAAAGGCTGCAGGCATTAGTGTTTGCAGAAAGATTACAACTAAAACCTTCCAGTGTATAACCTGGTAACCTATCTACACTTACTAGAAGAGTATAAACATAAAAGAGGGACAGAAATGTTTAGAATGGTCCTCATCAATATAAATATGAGTAATAATTTGAAACCACACAAGGACAATTGAAGTTAAACATTTCCTAACAATAAGCTCCAAGATCTGTGACTTGGTGGAATTTCTGTTGCTTGAGTCATTCAGATTACAAAGAATATCACATTGATTTGTTATTTTAGGGAAAAATCCTGTGAGCTGCTGCTAGGAGGAATAGATGATTTAATAGGTGCCTTAGATGTGTAATTTCATTCATTCATTACTATCAATCCCCTGGGATAATGGACCATGTCAGATGATTTCCTGTTTAGTCGTGATGTGTGTGAAGCAGAAAAAAATCACTATGCTGAATCTGATAAGACATGTTTCCTAAACAAGTAAATATAAAAAGTCTGGTCTGCCTCTATTTAATCAGCAACTGATGAAGCATGACTTGGAAAGCACATGCTACATTCCCTTCTTTGTGAACTTTAGTAAAGCATTTGATACAGTTTTGCATGACCTTCTTAAAAATAAGCTAGGGAAATACAACCTAGACGGGGCCACTGCATGGTAGGTACATAACTGGTTGGATACCTGTTCCCAGAGAGTAGTTATCAGTGGTTCACAGTCATGTTGAAAGGGCATAATGAGTGGGGTTCCACGGGGATCAGGGCACATTATGGTTGCCAATTTTGGATGGATGGATTGAGGTTTCATTGCATGGCATAATATTTAATTGAAGATTAATCTTTAATTCCTGGAGACTCCAGACCAATCCTGGGGTTGGCAACCCTAGGACACACTTACAGATATTCAAACAGCTAACACTTTTAAACTTACGAAGACAGGTGTAAATGACAGACTGGGAGGTAACAAAACAGTTGTGGGAAGGTAGAGCCTTATTATGTAGCTTATCAAGCATATTATACATTCACCAAGGTGCTATATAAAGTATTGTAGGCATCACACAACAATAAAAGTAAAGAATTAACACAAAATGTTTCATTCCCACTTTTAAAATATTGAGTCATTGGTACTAGAATTTTGTGGAAGGGGCTTCCACACTTGAAATCAGATGTGCAAGAGCATTGTATCTACACATTGCAGTGACAGAAAAGCAAGTTATGGGCCCCAATTCATAATAACACTGGGATTCAGAGAGGACTGTTAGGCATGTAACTTTAAGCTTTGAAGTCCATGGGAATTATGTACATGCTTAATCTAAAGCATATGCTTCTGTGCTTACGTGATTTGGGCAACACATAGCATCCTGAATCTAAAAGACAAAGATACACATATAAGGACAAAAAAACCCTGTAAAATTGTAACATAACATAGTGCTTTAAGGGTGAAATCTTAGCTGAGCTGTACTGATGTCACTGATACGAGTCTCACTGACTTCAATAGGGCTAGAATTTTAACCCCTCCCTCCCCCCCCCCCCCGACTGATCAGAATTCTAGGTGATTCTGAGACTTGTGCTGAGTGAGACCTGTGATTAAGGGCAGAGTATTGAGCGAGAAAATAAACCAAAATTTCACCCAACTGTCTGAAAAGGTGAATATCAGCTCTGTTAACTACTCTGCCCTTCCCAAACAAGTCTATAAAATTAAGATGACCTGACTGTTAAGACTCACACTTACTGAAATTTAAGAAATATAACATTTGTAGAAACATACAGACTACTTTACATATCTGTACCGTTGTGGCTCAGAGCTGTGAAAAAACACCCCCTACAGCGCAGAAAAATGGCAACTCTGTAAAGCACCAGCATGAACCAGGCAACAGCACTGGGAGCCACACTCCCAGCACTGTTAGCTCCTCCCCTCATGGAGGTGGTTTACACAGAGCGCTGAAAGAGCTCTCTCTCAACGCTCATGCCATGGCCACACTTTAAACTGAAAGTGCTGCTGCGGATGCGCTTTAAACTTTTTAGTGTAGACAAAATTTTAAAGCGGTATTGTCTAGTGTACATTCACTTACCATCGTGATGAGCTCACTATACATACTTAGGGCAGATCTGGTTGATCCAAGTGATATAATCTATTTCTGAAAGGATTTCTGTAAAATCCTAGGATTCTCAAATCCCAAATCAACCTGATGGCAGTTTGTCTACCAATAACTGGTGGCAGATCGTGCATTAAAGTGCCTGGTTCTAGCTCAGTGAAATTCCTCATTTGAAGAGCGGTGTTTTAAAATCCAGTGGCAATTTTCATTTGCAAATGATTTAGCTCAGGTCCGGTAGCACCAACTATGGATATTGCTGTAGTTAGACCCCAATTCAGCCACCTACTTAAGCATATTCTCTTCATTAAGCACATGGTTAGGTAGACTAGGATTTTCTCTAAGAAGGAGATAAATACTGTTAAAAATTCTGATTGGCTTAAGCAGAAATCACTTGTTAATATCATGAATTTGTTGGTCCATGCCTCTAATAAGTTAGCTTAAATTAATCAGTTCTGTCCTTCCCAGTCAGTGTCAGCACATAGTTGGCAGAATCCTTACACCTCAGGTCATAGAGAAAAGGCCAGAACCACCAGATCACCCAGTCTGATTTCCTGTATATCACAGGGCACTAGCACTATCTAGCACCCATACCCTAAACCCAGCAACCAAAATTAGAACAAAGTATTAGATTCCACAAGAGACTCATCTATTGTGCCACAGGCAGAATATAGCAGGGACAAGGCATACCAATGCCTGAGGCCTCTGCAATATCAGTGAATTGATTAAGTAAGAAATATCCATATTCTCCTGGTGTAACCCCCCACATTTGACCTCAGGGGAAAATTCCCAAAGTGATCAGACCAGACAGCCAAGCACCTTATGCAACCACTGAACAAAAATGTATAAGAAAGAGAAATTTCATAGCATCTCCACGAGTATTTCAGACTCGGGCATCAAAAAGTGGTTAACCAAAATCTCATTTTTACAAAACGACTTAAATGCAATGGAGCAGGTTAAAAACCCCCTCAAGTATGTATAACAATACAACAAAATATTACTGTGCTATATATTTGCTAATTTAATGGCTACCCATGTAACTGATTTTTTAAAACGATTTATCTTGTTCTCTTTGATCCTTTCACAGTTTCCTTGCAAAGTTTTTATTTCTCAAATTGGGATTTTACAACAAAGATGCAATTTTATTCTTCAATAAAGCTAATTTATTTTCTGAAAATTGTATCAGCAATTTTTTCCAGATAGTAAAGGTTGCACTTAATATATTTACTTTTGCAAAAGTAAAAGGTTAAATCTGGTTATATGCAAATATATAACCAGATTTGATCTTCTACCTTATATTGGTAAAGCCAAATTGACCTTTTTACACTCATCTCTTTCTGTATATGTTACACTCAACACCCCCCCACAACCCCACTCCCAACTATATCCAAAAAACATTAAGTTTGCAAATACTCAAAAGTTAGGAAATGCTAGAGTACCATTAATTCAGCCCTCTTCTCCATATGCATTGTGGTACAGTCTTTATTTAGTGGTACAGTAAAACTCCAGTGGTCTGGCATCCAATGGTCCGGCACTCCTGATGGTCCAGCACCATCTGGAACCCGGAAGTGCTCCGGGCAGCCGGACAATTGGAGCTGCTCTGCCCCCGCCTTTCCCGAGTCAGCCGCTGGTCAGTTTCAGCAGCAGCTGACTTGGGGACGCCTGGGGCAGAGCAGCTGGGGTGCTGCTGGGTTGGTCTGGCAGCGCTGAGGGGCGCATTCCCCCACTCCACCCCAGAACCCTCATAGCCCCCCCACTTCCAATAGTCCGGCATATCTGATAATCCGGCACCTAACGGTGCCAGATTATCGGAAGTTTACTGTACTATGTAAAAATAGTTTGTGGTCATCTGTCTCATTCAGTGCACAGACATTGCTCAAATAAAGAACAGCTATTCAATATTATGTTTTCTCCTCACTCTTCAGTGGGTGGCCCCGGGGCCTTATTTACTGCACAGTGTTCAACCCTTGTTCTGAAGTCAGAATTACAGTACTAATTTTCTCATGGGCTTTTCTATAGAGCTCATCACTATAGTATGTGAGTGCTTCATAAACAGTTATTTTTTTCACATTATTTCTGGGAGATGAGTGGTGTTATCCCTAGTTTAAAGATGGGGAACTGAGGCACAAAGAAATTAAGGTAGAAAGTTTCCACTAATTTTCAGTGTGCAATTTCAGACCTCTAAGTCCTGATTTTTTTTAGAGTACTAAGTACTGCCTGCCTAGCTCAGAGCACACACACACACACACACACCCCTCTTCTCCCCTCCACCAGCTTCTGCTACAATTGCTCAGCAGTTCTGCAAATCAGACCTCAGAGTCCCACGTTCAATACCCAGAAATGAGAAAACACACAATTTGTGATCAGCTGTGAAAAGTCTGGTATAAGTAAGTAATTGGACTAGAATCACCTAGGAGCTCTGTAGCCAATGCAGGGGTAGAATCCAATTCTCATGAGGATCCTTGTCCACATCTACTTTTTCTCCCTCCCTCTGTCTGGCTCTTGTCTCCTCTGCATTCCAGCTAGAGGACTTCCTCCTCTAGGCTGCCTGGATCCAGGAGGTAGGGCCAGTGAAAGCACAGGAGAGATAAGCTCCCTCTTCTCAATTCCAGGGCGGGACTCCCAGCACCGCCTAGAGTAGCCATGGCAGGTGAAGCCCAGCTTTGTCTCTGTTGCCCTAGGCTGGAACATGGTTCGTTGCTCTTTAGGGATGCACTGTGCACATTCAAATCACACACAGGAGTTGTGAGGAGAGAAGCATGTTCAGTATGCACAAAGCTTTCTGATAATATACTTACTAAGCGCTAAAAAGTCTCTACTCCACGTGTGCAAACAGATTTGTCTGGAAAAACTTGGGCAGATTTTCACAGGAACAGAAAAAAGTACATCTGTGACACAAAGACCACTCCCCCCACCATAGCTTCAAAGCATACAGGGAGGGAGATGTGCTAGAACTTCTCAAATAAAAGTTGCCAGAACTTTTTTAAATATTGAAAAATAACAGATTGGTTCCCTAGCCTTGCTCTTGGAAATGACTGAATCATTGAGGCAGATGCCCCAGAATGGGAAATGTCAGTCAAACTTAAATCATTTGGGAGAAGTTATAAGAACTGCAAACAGGGCTTTATAATGGGAAGTGTCAGGCAACCTGATTAAGAAACAGTGCTAGCATCTCTGCCTAAAAGTGCATATAGAAAAGATCCCATTGGATTTTGAATTGTTTTGTTAAGCATGGGAAAGGTCCGGTGAACTGCCCTCAGAATCCAATTCAAATGAAAGTTTATACTGTAATTCTAAGAAGTTACTTATACTAGGTAGCAATAAGAAATCAGCAAGCTGATTATTGAAAAGAATATAGATTGATAAAGATTAGAAGAATATAGAGACATTAGAGGGGGACTAAAATCAAAACCTCAGATACAGATCTCCTAACTTATGGAATTACCCTTGTTTAAACTTTTGTAAAGGTAATTTTACAGGAGATATATATAATCTGTTTCTTCCTTCATGAGGGTCAGAATAGATCTCCCAGTTAGTCACCAGATTCTTAGAGTCTTGTCATTGGTGGTATTCAATCTGTGATATCTTTTGCTGATTTCACCAGGAGAAAAAAAAACCCACACATTTCCCTGTCACTTTGTTCGCTGTCTCATTCATGAAGGGTACCTTATCTCAGGAGCATGAGAAGCTCTCTCATTGTTCAGTGGCACTTCTAATGTCATGATGGATATATGGCAAACCTTTTGGTCTGAACAAAATCTTATGCTTACAGCTTGGAGCTAACCAAGCCTAAGATTCGGCTTGGAACTCTCTCTCTCTGAGATAAGCTGTTTCTATAATTAAAGCTGTACTTATTCCATATATATGCTCTGTGATGGGAATAAGAAACTGGTGTCTATTCTACATTTTTTAGTGGCAATAATTCTAAAGTATAGGGAACTATAAAAACTATAAGAGTATGAAGGTTAGAGGACAAGGGTTCAAAAAGGATTAATTTTCTCTCAGTGTAAAAACATACAGTTGGACCCCACAGAAAACTTAATTGCAATGCATAACACTGCAGGAGTGACAAAAAATCTGAGCAAATTTAAATTGTGCCAACTGTCATGGGGAAAATGAATCAATTATGGGGTTCATTTTGACTTCTAAAATAAAAAAGTCCTAAGTAATTATTATGTATTTCTTTCTGTGAAAATTCAGAGTTCCCCAATCTAAATCAAGCTTGCAAATTCATGGGCTCCAGTGCTGGTAGAACACTTCTTTTGACCTTGGAGAAAAAAAGCATCATAACAGTCCAACAACTATCTTTGAGCTTAATTAAGAAAGTAACCCATTCAAATTGTTCCAACAATACACTTTATATTATTTAGAATTAATTTGAAATTAAACTAATTTTTCTTCTGCTCAGAATTCTCCAGAGCGTGCCTATGTTGGGGAACTATAACTTTCCATTAATTTTTAACATTTACCCAGAAATACTGAATCTGGATTGTGTTACATAACCTGGACTGGATTTATACGATTTGTGGTTGAAGGAGTCTGTGACGGAGCACTCTGGCCCCACACTGTAGATCAGCCTGTGGGCGAGGCCCAGCTGGCTGAGAGCGCTCCTCCCCCACGGCCTTGCCAGGCATGCTCCCTGGTGAGCAGCACTATAAAAGGCCCTGAGACAGCTCACTCTGGGCTGACCACTGAAGGGGAAGGACTAGGGTTGCCAGGTGTCCAGTATTCGCCCGGACAGTCCAGTATTTACGGCTTCTGTCTGGTAAAAAAAAACCCAGAAAATACCAGACATGTAAAATGTCTGGTATTTTCTGTTTCTCGGACAGAAGGCCACTTAAGATATTCTTCCCCGCCGCATCTGGTGGGGGCGGAGGGAGCGTGGGGATTTAAAGGTGCAGTGACTTTTTTTGGTGTGTGTTTTTTTGCTCAACCAATTTTTTCCCCGCCATGTTCAGTATTTTTTGTGAAACTATCTGGCAACCCTAGGAAGGGCCTGCAGAGCCAGCTCCAGAGTCAGAGCAGCTCATGCAGTGTGAACCAACACCGCAGCCACTACAACCCCAGCAGTGACCGCTGCAGCCCCAGCGACAGCCCCGGCCCCAGAGACAAGGGAGAGGTATGGCGGTGGAGAGACTCAAGGAGGTAGGAAGCAGCCCAAGGTGGGGAACTGCAGTCCCTGAGTGCTCGGCAGGTTGAGGGGAGAAACCCCTGGCTGAGCAAACAGTGGCCTGAGCCACTGCTAATAGGGCCCTGGGCTGGGACCCGGTGAAGTGGGAGGGCCCAGGTCCCCCTATCCCTCCCTCTGCAGTGCCCTGGAGCAGAGGAAGGCCCAAAAGCCTATGAACTAGGAACTTAGGAACTTACCCCAAGAGGGGAGCCTGATAAGGATAGGGTTGCCAGATGGTTTAACAAAAAATACCAAACCACCTCCCCCCTCCCCCCCCCGGCAAAAAAAAAAAACCCACTGGGAAAAAATTCTTTTGAGGAAAAAAAAGCGGGGGGGGGGGGAGGGGAGACCAAGTTGTTAAGCAAAAGTTGCACCACTCTGTCCAGTTTGGAACTACACATTAATCGCCAATGCACCCACATTCTTTACAGACACGCCTCTGAAAGGTCCACAAGATGACCAGTCTTACAGTTCCAGATACATTAGCGATTAACAGACTATCAAGTAAATCAATACAATCCCCATGGTTTTGTTCTTTTTAGACTTCATTTCATCATATTCAGGGACAGAAATATACTACAGCTCTGACTGAAGTGTAATTATTGAGAAGAGATAAACTATTCATTAGCACAAGAAGTGATACAATCTTCTCCTATATCATTATAAAAGTAAAACAGAGATAATAAAATTCCACTTTGTATCTGGCCCAACCTCTGTCCCATAAGATAGCAAAATATGTTTCTTCTGAGCCAAATTCATAAAGTTACCTATGTTCTTAGCTGAACAGGTATGAATTCAAGCATGTGTCTAAATGGTTTGCTGCAATGGTGCCTTAGAAAGGCACTTCTAACTTTTAAAGCACTAGAAATTCTTTCTGCTGCTTCCCAGGGTTCTGGAATGGCATTACATCACACTACAATGAACACTATAACCCAAATTGAAATGCTTCTCCCCAGCCACCAATGTGACAACTATGAGTCTGTGCTTAATTGAGTGATCTGATTTTAGTTTGGACTTGGAAATTGATATTTCAGGTATCAATGACACATAGCTAAGGGCGGAATCCCTCAAATTTCTTACTATACTTGGCTGGTAGTTTCCCCAGGTTATTTTCATCCTTGTCCAAAAACTATTGGCAAAGCTAGTGGTATTCATTGTTATTTTTAGGTGCATCCTGAGCACATCTGGGACTGACATATTTCAAGCAGCTTTTTTTTATTTACTTGCTTTATATTTTCTTCACCCACTGTAGCATTTCAGAGACAGCTAATATAGGTTCTGGAGTTAAGCCTCCTTCCTAATAATCTATATTTAGTTTATGGAGACTCTCACCTACAATTATTGACCTAGGGCATCAGTACGGACATAAAAATGGGACCATAAACTGCTCCTTCCAGCTCTACATGAGGGACGACTACCTGAAACAGAGACTGAGATTAGCATAAGCAAATGGTGTGAACAAATGTATAGCACTTTCATCTCACATGATTCAAAGGGATACTGGATAAGAAACTTGGAGGGGGAGAGTGACCATTTAATCTGGAGTAAGACATACTTCTGCCCCAAAAACCCCACAAAAAATTAAAACCCTCACCTTGAAAACACTGTAGTTCTCACAGACACAAAAATGGAGATTAAGGTTTTAACTTTATTTATATCCCCCATAAAACATTACAGGTTACCCAAATCTACATTTAAGGTGTCCCCAAATCATCTGAACTCTGCCCCCATGGTGCTACCATGGGGACAACTAGAAAATATGAAAGAACTTTGTTTTATCCTTCAGTACAATGCTAAGGAGATGAGTTGAATACTGGGCTTGCCTATGGTGGGACAGTGTTCCAGGACAGGGAGAATGGATTGCAAAAGTGTTGTGGGGGGGGGGGGAAATGATCAGTTTTATGGTTTGAGAGATGGCAGCCTAACAATATGCTGAGGGATTTAGTCCGCACTGACTCAGAAAAGAGGGTACTACCTACTCAACCCACAAAGCCCACTTCTTGCAGCACTTTGGAGAAAGAACTGATTTTTCAAGCCCTACATGAATTATTTGAATATATGTGAAGTACATGCTTATGTTATCTGATTTACCAAGTCATTTTCAGAGGAATAAAATTCTGGACTGTACAAAACATGGGGGAAAGTAAAGAGAAGGTGCAACTAATAGAGGTAATGCTTGAAGAGCAAAGAACAAATGTGGATAAAACGTTGTCGAAAGTTTTTAGAACATGGCAAACATACAGGATGAACTAGAGGTTTTCATGCATGAGTGCGTTTATGACTAACATGGTAATACAAAGGTGCATAATTGAAGTGCCAGCATAAGGAGAAATATGATTTAGAAAGGAAAGATAAGGAGGTGGTGTACTGCTTTCTATCAAAAGTATGTACACAATTCATGCAAGCAGATGTAGACAGTGGAAATAGTGAAAACATATGGGGTAAGAGGAAGGAGGGGGAATATTCCTCAGACACACCCATCCTCTGCACATTTAGGGAAGAAATGGGATTGTGGGTGAGGACACAATGGAGCTAATGTTGTGGTCTTGTTGTTAGTGTTTTGTGAGTTTGTGTAGCAGTGTGGCATATGGGCACATCTATAAGATGAATGTCACAGTTGGATATTGAAATAATTCTGGTTTTAATTATGTATAGGGCCTTGAATCAAGCTAGGTGCTACTAAAGATAAACAAACAAATATGGAACGCGAGAGGGTGGGGGAGCTTTAGAGCACCCACTGCTTGAGCAGTGAAAGATGAAATATTTTTAGGACAGCTATTAAGAATGTCACAATATAAATAATTTATAAAAGAAGGGAACTTTAACTATGAAAATATTGTACAAAATTGATAAAACATGAAGCATGTGGTCAGAGAAGCGTTTAGACCAAGTGGAATTATGAATACTTTTGTCACCTCTCAGTTGGGACCACAGTGCTACAATATACCTCAGGCATGAAATCTTCAGTGCCTAGGAAATTGCAGATAGGACAGAACACTGCAGGGCATCTACTCAGCAACAGAGGCTTCTGCAAGCTCACGTCTGTCCTCCACTCTCCACACTGGCTTCCCATAGAGGATCAAGTCCAAATGCTCTGTCCTTATATTTAAAACGCTTCATGTACTGGGCCCAGGAGATCATTCTAAAAGATCGCCTACGGTGTGAGGAGGAAGAGTATGGCTGACAACTACTCTCCTTTGGCATGATGGAACTCTCTGTAATAGGGGCAAAGCTTGTCTGTCAGAAATGGAAATTTCTCGGGAGCCAGTCAGACTGTGGAATGATCTGCTCACAAAACTATGGGCCACCACAAGCATAATCTTTTTCCATTCCATGTGCAAGGCACACTCTTTTGACCATTCCTTCTCTCACATATATAAATAAGCGGTTTATATTTAAGCAAACAAAAATCCCTCCAAAAACAAGGGACATTCACTGCATCGCTCTTCTCTTCTTGGGAAAAAAGAGAAGAAAACTAACATCTGTCATGTGAAGTTATGTTGCTTAATGCACAGCTGGAAGGTGACCAGACACCAAAGTTATGAGAGCAGTATTAGTACTTATAGTGGATAGTTCCTGTTTTATAATAGGATGGAAGAATTGAAAAAGAGGAGGTTCTGCAAACCCAGATCAGAATACCTGGTTGAAAAAGATTACAGAGATCGGTAGTCAGATCTTCAGGAGGTGGCAAATTAGTGTAGCTCATTAATTTTAATGAAAGCTGCAGAGCTGGCCTTCAAAAGCTTCAGAAAGAGAGTCACACCAGCTGTGATCCTGAACCACTGACATAAATAAAGCTCCAGCAAGAATGAAACTGCTTGATATCTGAAACTGGCTTGTTGACGATACTGATGAGATGGCTGGCTGGCTCTGGAGACATTGTTTCAGTGACAGCTCCCTATTTGTGTTCTATGTTTTCCAATTTTTTTTCATATTTACTTGCTTCTGCAGGTTTACTTTGGCGTCCGATCAAATTACCATGGGACTTATTCTATAATCGCATATATTTTACCCTGGTTGAGAGAACTGGATGATGGAGAAGATAGCACTCCAAGATGTCCCTGAAGGAACTGGGCTATATGGGGAACCAGTGCTGCTGGGAGGCTACAATAACTATTCAGTGCTTCTGAATTACAAAACAGCTCTTTAATTATGTAGGGCTTTGGACAGGTGAGAGCAGATCTAACTCATTTCTAAGCTTTCCTACCATAGTAGGGGGCAGGAAGAATGTGTGGGGTTCTTTGGCAGTGTTATGTGTTGGGGTTTGTAGTTTCTGGTAGCCAAGATCCATTCTAACAACTGAGCCTGTTCATTTAGGTTTGTTTGTACATTGTGCTGGTGAGAGCAGCTGTGTGTTTTGGTGATAGGACTTTGGTTTTGCTAGTCTGTTAATTTAAACGGGTACATGATTTGTGGTGGTTTGTTAAGTGTATGGGGAGGGGGAGTTGTTTTATTGCAAAGGGACTAAAATGTTACTGCAGATAACTGCCATAAAAGGAGATGCATTATTATAATAAAGGAAACAACATCTACAATAATACTAAGGGCTCATATAGCACTATATATCTTCAAAGCAATTAACAAATATTAAGTAATTAATCTCCACAGTACTCCTGTGATGAGGTGAGTCGTATAAACCCCATGTTTAATGCCTGGGGAACTAAAACAGAAAGCTAAGCATCGGTGGCCTTGAACAAGAGAAGGAATCCAAATCAACAGAGATCAGAACTCAGGAACCTGCTCCCAGCTTTTGACCACTAGACCTTTACAAAAATAGCTGGCAGTACAAACTGGGATCCTGCACTCTTTGGAAAAAATCAACAGAGAGGCAGTAGAGGAAATTAAAAAAGAGAAAACCACATAAAACGCTGAAAGCCTAAACCTTAAAAAGACATGGGCAATACACATAGATTAAGCAAGGGCTAGTGAAAGAACTGGGTCTTGAATCTGATCCCACAGAGAGAGGTTTTAACACAATGTAACAAATGACACCAGTGGAGTTACTGATGATTTTCACCCCTGTGAGACTAAGCTCAAGCCCTAACATAACAAAACCATTAGCAATAGGAAAAACAAGAAATTGAAAGATGTAAGTGTAGCAATAACTGATTTTTTTATCCATTTTAGAAATATGCTCCTTGTCCAGGAATGGGCATTTTCTTTTCTACTGTAATTATAGAGTCATCTTCTAAAGCAGGAGGAAATGCAGCCTCGTAGTTAGAGCAGGCTACTAGAGAAAAGACAGCCTACTTCTGTTCCCAGTTCTATCAATGAATTCCTCGAGTAAGTCATCTAACTTCTGAGTACCTCGGTTTACTCATATGAAAGACAGGGATGTCAGATGGCTTATTTCATGAATATTAGGAAAAATACCTTGAGAGCCTCTGTTGAAAAGTGCTATACAGCATGAACAGCACCCAGAGTAGTAGTAGTAGTCGTAAACAAACTCTTGTCCTAGGTCTATACTAGACTAGGCAGGTCAGCTTAAAGTACGCCATCTAACTACGCAAAATGCGTAGCTGGAGTTGGCGTACCTTAAGTCAAGCCACCGCAGCATCTACACTTTGGAGGCTGATGGGAGCACACACTCCCATTGGCTTCCCTTACTGTTCGCAGAATGAGGAATACAGGACGCCGGCGAGGACTGACCTCAGCGTTTGATTCAGGGGTTTGATCCGCTAAATGAAATGCTAGAAGATTGATCTCTGGAAGGTCGATCTTCTCCATAGTGTAGACATGCCCTCAGAAGAGCTATTGAACACAAGCAGGTAACTTGGACTGGATAACAGAAAGGCACACTCTTCTACTGGGTACTTTTCAAAGGCAATTCTGCTAAACAGAGGTGAAAGTGAAAGACTCTTACAAAATATTCCTTCCCCCCCAATAATAAAGACCTTACTAAGTACTGATCTGGAATATTTCAATTCTGCAACTCTACCTTGTGCACAAAAAGGTTTTTTTTTAATAAAATATTCATGAAAACAAATGTGTAAAATGAAAATACATTTTTAGATCAATGTGAAAGTGATTTGTTTAAGAACTCATAGAATGGACTGGGCTACCTGAAAAAAGCCAATAAAAAGGAGAGAGAAAAAATATAGAAGCAGAGTTCAAGTAGTACAGTGTAAATATTCAAACAGAGTGAAAAAGCTTTAGTTGATCTGTTTAATAGCGTAAAGGATACCTTTAAATTAAAACCAGTTTCTCTTAGATCTCCTTATTTCTTATTGGATTATTTTAATTGTTTCAATCATCCCAGCTGTCTGGGTTTTCCTACTATTGAAAGAGACGTACCTAGACCACCTAGTGACTCAAACACACCAAATTAACAGTCAGAATGTAGCTAGTATTAATTGGCATGACTTCAGTGCATCTAATTAAGCTATTCTGATTTCTATCAGCAGAGTACCTGGCCCAATAAATGCAATGCAGAGAATATGATGTACTGGCTGCCATGGAGGTTCACTACCATCTGCTCTTAGATAAAATATGTATGTGATCACGCTCCTAACTGCTGTAGAATACATACATTATGAAACATACTACTACTACTACAACAGCTCCTTCAGGTCAAGAGATAAGACATTTTATGAAACAGAAAAACCTGCAGAAAGGTAAAATTGTGAAGTCCAGAGTGTGCAGAATTATGTGATTGCCATGACATCTCTGTGTATGTCGCCACTGCAGTTAGAAACCCATGGCTGGCCCATGCCATTTGACTCAGGCACATGGGCTAAGAGGCTGTCTAACTGCAGTGTAGATAGTCAGGCTTGGGCTGCAGCCCCAGCTCTGGAACACTCCCAACTCACAGGGTCCTAGAATCTGAACTCCACTCCAAATGACTACACCACAGTTAAATAGCCCTTAATGGAAGCCACACACTCCCAAGTCAGCTGGCATGTGTCAGCCACGGGTTTCTAATTGCAGTGGATATACACCATGAATAGCTACTTTTAGATACTTTTCTATCTTACCCTCTGAAAGATGGATTTTTGGATCCTGAAGAAATCATTAGAGGCCTGAGGGCCAGGTGCAGAGATTTAAACACTCTTGGTCCACATTGTATTTTCCCTTACAGATAAACATGACGGGAGCTGATCTAAAATCTTCCAGTGGAAAATCTTCCATCAGAAAACAGTGATTCATCAAAACTGAAACATTCTCCAGGAATGCATCTATTCTGGCAAAATTGCATTTAGATAAGTTTTTAAACAAGGCATATTGAAAAGATTAAAACAAAACATTTTTGGGAGGGTTGTTTTGAAATCACTTATTTTGAACATTTCTTTATATTTTTATATTTAAAATATTTGTTTTGTTTTATTTTATTTCATTCCACTTATAATACCAACTACTAATTACTCTACTTCTCAGAATACTAGCTGCCAGGGACAAGCTACAATTTCAATTACCGATGAACAAACCCAAGTGCTAATAATCAAACCAGTTGGAATCTCTTTTACCAATTTCAACAGTTACCAATAAGTTAGACTATAAATATAAATGGTCAAATGGAATACTAGTTACCATGATCAGTTAGAATTATCAGGTAGTATACTAAGTGCCAATTACAATAACCAATACTCATAACCAATTACCGGTTGCATCTCTCTAGTCTGACACTCTCTGGTCTGTCAACATGCATGGTCTGGCATGATTTTAGTTAGTCAGGTGTCCACTTACCATGGGTGTGGCCAAGTTTCCCATGGTCCCATAAAGTTTGTTTACAGCCACCAATCCTGGCTCTCAGTGTTCTGTGCTGTTACTTAGCTCTAATTTATCCTAAATGTCTTCTAAGAGCCCAGTAAGCAGTGGAAGTGTTGGTAATGCTGCTAGACAATAGTGACCTCCTGTGGTATGTCAAATGCTCTGGTTTGGCACCGGCCAGATCCTAAGGTTGCTGGACTAGAGAGGTTCAATCTGTATTTTATATTGTTATAAATGTAAATATTAAACTGTAGTGTAAAATAACTAAAATTAAAAACAATATTTAAAGTCAAAACCAAAATAAAACACTTTGATTGACCCAAAAGAAAACATTTTTGGAAATTTCATTTTGCAAAAAAAAATTTCAAAATTTCAATTTGTTATAGTTTTTGGATTTTTTTTTCAAAATGATTGAATTTCCCCTTGAAAGGAAACTCCAGGCTTGACCAGCTCTTAAAATGACTGCTTTTTACACTCACAAATGAAGCTCGTTAATTTTCCTCTTCACAATAAAATATAACACTGAATGATTTTAAATGAGCAATTAGTTTAATAGAATGCTCTTAGCAGATCTAGAGACAAAGTGGGAGAGATAATATCCTTTACTGGCTCATCTTCTGTTAGTGAAAGAGAGAAACTTTTGAGGTACTCAGAGCTCTTCTTCAGATCTGGGTAGATGAAAAGCTTGTCTCTTTTGCTGGCAGAGTCTGGTTTAATAAAAGATATGACCTCACCCTAAGGTAGAGGTAGGCAATAAAATTGTGGCAGTTCACCAGGGCTAGCCCCCCATGGGCCACCACCACTATATTTACCTGCGCATCCAGAGGTACAGGCAACTGCAGCTTCCACTGGCCACAGATCATTGTTCCTGGCAAGAGTGGAGGTTTGGGAGGGCAGGCCGGAGTAGCAGCTGTGCGCACTGGGACATGACTTGCATTTTATCCCATTCCCCGGACTACCAGGGAGCGAGGAGAAAGTACTTGCATTCTGTACCTGCCTTTCACACCTGGCTGGTAAAGGGAGGGGGCAAAGGAGTAAACCACGGAATGCAAGCGCTTTCCGCTCACTCCCTGATAGTCCAGGAAACAGGATGAAACACAAACCGCGTTCCGGTGCACATGGCTGTTGCCCCCCTGCCCTCCCAAAACTCTGCCCTTGGTTCCTGGCCAATAGGAGCTGCAGGAAGTGGCAAAGACTGGGACACCATTTCCTGTATCTCCCATACCTATGAAGATGCAGGTAAATATAGAGGCACTGGCCTGCCACGGGATAATCCTGGCAAATCGGAACTGGTCCATGGGCCAGCATTCCCCACCCCTGCCCTAGGGTGACCAGATGTCCCAATTTTATAGGGATAGTCCAGATAGATGGGACTTAGTCTTATACAGGCACCTATTACGCCTTCCCACCGCACCCCATTGTCCTGATTATTCACCCTGAACAGACCTAGGCAGTAAAAGTATGTCTACAATGGAAAAAAAAAATCCATGGCAGTGAGTCTCAGACCCCCAGGTCTACAGACTTGGCCTTTTGGTGCGAAAAAATAGCCAGATAGATGTTTCTATCCAGGCTGAAGCTCAACGAATGAATTCAGAGCCATAACGACATAAAGCTCATATTGACTTCACTGTGAGGAGATGTTAGACCAAAACTGATTTAAAAAAAAAAAACCCTTAAAGAAATAGGGCCCAGACTCATCTGTCAGTCACACTGGTATAAATCCAGAATCATTCAGAGACTACAGTTGTATAAAACTAGCAAGAAAGGAGAATGAGGCTCACAGTCTTTTTCTGGCATATTTACAGTAAAACACAGCTGTTTATTAAGAGATTACTTCGTAAGCCAAAGGGAAAGTCCAAGGCCCAGATTTGGTTGAAAGCAGAAAACTCAAAGAAAATACAATTCTCTTGTTCTCCAGAAACAACATGCTTATCTCTCCAACACTTTCCTCTAACCATCCCAGCTGAAAACAGAGGTGGATGACAAACATTTAGCAGTAATTAACTTATGATGAGCCCCCGATTTTATAGGTCCTTGTATGAAGCAACATTTGGAACCCTACCAGAATGCATAAGAATTCACAATGCGTATTAACAACATGTTTCATAACAGATATAATGCATTTTTTTAAAAATATTTTTCTGGGAATTTTAAAAATCCAAAACATCATTGACATTTTTCATTTACTAAAAATGCAATTTAATATTTTCAATAATGTTGTTATTCATGCTCTTTGGAATTAAATAAAAAACATGAAACTTTTTAAAAGGGTGTCTAATTTGAATGCGTCAAAAAACAAATAACTTCAATATTTCTAATTTATTTGGAAAAATACGTTTTCATTTTTTTACTTTCCCCCTGTTTCTTGTGTCATAGACATACACAGCCTAATAGCAACCATCAACACTAAAGAGCTGATGCCTAAGGCCATAAAAAGCAATGTATGCCTAAATATGATCACAGGAATAAGTGGGAGGTCATGGAAGCAGGACCATCTATATAAACTGACATATATATTGAATTTAATTAGACATTTTATACCCTAGATGTTATGGACTCAGTCCCGCAACAGCTGAAACTGAGGAGAGTCTTGCTTTTGACGTCCACAGACACATAGCCTAGACTTGTATTTGCACATGTAAGTAATGAGATTTATAGTGAAACTTGTCATGAGCGAGCATGCAAGTGAGTAGCATGTCAGTTGCCTTGTACAGTCCGATCTTCATTGAACTAAATATATAAAACTATACTGGAAACATTGGGAATATTTTAAAGTAATTCCCTAAGAAAGGGGTTGCCTTAAGTGTCACTTAAGGTTTTCATTTTATTTAAAACATTCTTTGCTTTGTTCTCTCATTCAAATAAATAAAAATTTAAAACTTCAGAGAGCTTAAACGAGATTTTGAAGGCATTTTTGAGGGGAAGAAGGTATTTTATTTTCCTTTGTAACAAGAATGTCTGAAGCTTAAAATAAAATCCAACCACAAAAGAGTAAAAGCCTACTATAAATTGAGAAAATTTAAAAAAACAAACACATTAAATATAAAAATTACAAAACAATAACTACCATCATTATATGGTAAATTCTATCTAATGTAATCTAACATTTTTATTCCTAGGGAGGATGCACCCTGGATTAAGATTAAACAACACAATCCAATATTAAATGGCTGCTAAATTTGCTTATTTCTAAATCCCTATATCATATTTTCATCACATGTACTGCAGAAAAAAACCTCATATACAAGAAGGTGATTTTACCCATCTAGAAAAGGAGATACAGACAAATGGCTAGTTTGGATAATTTGGTACAACAACTCTTTTGAGTTACAACACATTCACACATGACGCATATAAAACAGGATTTCTCGTGAATACGTTACATATTAATTACATCCAAAAATTGCATTAAAAGAACAAGCAGTAATCTGGTATTTTACAAAACACCAGATGATGTTTACCTAAGTAACCATAATTTTGCATTCCTAGGCAGATGCATGATGAGAGTCTTTAATTACAGGATCACCTACTATTTTCCATGGGACCCCTGCTTCATTCTAAATAGACAAGGTTGATGAAAGGTGGGAGGTGAAATGGAAGCACAGAGAAGGGCTGAGACTTGTCCATGGTCCCCCCCTCCCTCTCCCCATCCAAGTAGATGCATCTCTAGTTACACCTTTGGTTTTTCTTTTGTGGCTAACCATCTCTTTATCTTATTTATCTGTTTGGATATCTAGAAAACTGTGCACTTCCTCTGACATATATTCCTCAAACTCCAGGTGCAGTATTGCAGGAAATATGAAATCAAACACAACCCTGCTGTCTGTCTGTCTCTGCCTCTCTCTGTCTCTGCCTCTGTGTGAAATGCTCTATATCATAGGCATCCCCCTCTCCCCCCCCCCCTCCACACACCTTCCTGAAGTAGGGCAGCTGAATAATCTGGTAAAAAGCAAACAGGGATATTCTGAAACTGGATTTCACCTTTCACTTTCCTAGCTTTTAAAATTATATGCCTCTGATGAAAGGTTCCCTCATTAAGTAACATATTTCTGGGTCAAGGTAGAGGTTCCCTGCTTTAACAGACAGCACACAATCTAAGGGAATGGTGATGTCCAAAAAGCTGTATTTTGTTTGGTTTTTTTGCTGTGCTGAGCAGAGATTTGCTTGGAATCTCTTAAGGGTGCTGGCAGTTTTCAGTTAGTTCTCCATATCATTAATGCTCAAATGGGTGCATTTAGTCTTTCATTATCACAATCATTAATGTTTCCTGGCTACTAGAAATTCTGTTTTCCAGATCAGTTCCCGAATTCTGCTGCTGAAAGTTTCCAGGACATTATTTCAATCTCCTTTCAAGTCAAATAATATTTCCTCTGTTAGGTTTCATATGTCATACAGAGCATGTTTCAGGGGCTAGATTCATAGCCAATGTAAACTGGTGATGCGCCATTGACTTTAATGTAGCTCCACTGAGTTACACCAGCTGAGAATTTGGTCCCAATTCTGTACATCCTCAGAACTCCTGCTACTCGAGAAAGGCAGAAACACATAAGCCATCCCAGAATTTAGTCCAGCATTTGACTGGCAAATACTAAATAGCATTTCTTTGAAGATCTTTTTATTTCCCTCTGGGCCTTTTAATGGAATCAGTATACCAAGCTTCACCTCAAAGGATTAACAAATGAACAAAGTTGAAGTATATGCAAAATGAGAAACAAAAATCATGTCTGCCCTGGAATGTCATGCACAGTGACCCTCCAGTTAGTGCACATAACATCTGAGCACCCAAACTCCACCAGGCACTAAACTGTGTT
The DNA here is from genome assembly GCA_032595735.1 of Pelochelys cantorii. Taxonomy (NCBI): domain Eukaryota; kingdom Metazoa; phylum Chordata; order Testudines; family Trionychidae; genus Pelochelys; species Pelochelys cantorii. The sequence goes on along the minus strand of CM064326.1, from coordinate 251,092,190 downwards.
TATGGAAAGATGTTAAGCTTGCAGTTACATGTACAAATAAACTACACCTTATAGATGCTTAAGATGCATTGCTTGGAAATTTAGACAAATAATTTGAGTAACATTAACACTGGAAGCTCTTTATGAGAGGTACCATCTATGTTTGCAGAACTCTTAGCACAACAGACCCACTCAGGGTGCTATTGTAATACATGGAAAGTGTCAGAAATCTACACTATTTGAAAAGGAGAGGTTACCCTCACACTACACATCACAGAGAACATTTGAGAAGACTTGAAAAGTTTCTAGGGGGAGGCATGCCCCCTCCGCTGAGGCCCCCCCCCCACCACCGTGAGGGAAAGAGGAGGAGCAGTGCACCAAGCACATGTATGCACCGCCCGCCCGTCCGCCCCGCCATCACAGGGAAGAGAAGAGTGTGCGCGCACCCCAGCATCCCCGGAGCAGCAGGGAGGGAAGAGGCTGCATAGCCCCAACCCTCCTCCAGCTCCCACAAGCAGCGGGGAGGGAGGAGACCACGTGCGTGTGCCCACCCTCCACCCCCACGGGGAGGGAAAGTGTGCGCATAGTGTGCATGCATCCCAGAATCCTCAGAGCAGCAGGGAGGGAAGAGGACGCATAGCCCCACCCCCGGGAGCAGCGGGGAGGGAAGAAGCCACGTGTAAGTATACTGTCACAACGGGACAGGTAATGCTAGTATTGTTAATTTAAGGCATGAATGCAAAAAGTGCACACAGTTTCCCAGACTCTGGCATAAGCAGGATGCTACCACATGCAGGTGTACTTGAATCAGGATATAAAGAAAATTAAAAGTCTAATGCTCTGAAACCAGCAACAAAACAATGCTCCAGATGCCTTCCATTCCTTTGAACTGTCTTATTAGACTTCTGTCTTTTAGAGAATATATCATCTTATGAATAGTCCCAGTGTCCTGGATAACAGGTCTCACCTTAGTCAGACAGGTTCAGAGGTCTAAGGCTTTGGGTGAATTTTGGAGTGCATAGCAACTATCATATCTGCCTATATACTCCATATGCAAACAGCATCTAACACATTTATACTGTATAGTACTTTGGAATAAGTTAAAATATCCTGTTACATCTGTATTATGCCACATAAACTAAATCCTACTCTGTTTAGCTAAGCAGGCATCACAATTTTTGCCTTCGTTAAACCAATCCTAGCCCTTTCATTCCAGTAGGGCTGGACAAGAGGTGACTGGAGACATAAGTTGACCTAATGTGTCAAGCAGAAGCCTCACTGTCACCCAGATAGGAGGCTGATGTTGTTTACTTTTTAAATTTAAAATTGCCCCACAAAGTTTAGCTGCCTAGGAAACCCCCATTATCTGCGATGAACAAGTGATGTGATTTCCAGTACCGAGGCAAAGCAAGGTTCTGATCTGTGGCCAAGAAAACAGAAACTAGTTTAAATCTTCACTATCCCCTGACCCCAACCTTTCTGAGTTTCACATCCAATTCACTTTCAGAATATGATCTGAAGAAGTGGGTCTTCCCCACGAAAGCTCATCACCTAATAAACCATCTTGTTAGTCTTTAAAGTGCTACATGACTGCTTTTTTTTGTTTTACCAAGATCAAACTAACACGGCTACCCCTCTGTTATCTTAACTGGATGTAAAGTATCTTCCACTTTTATGTTCCACTTTTTTCTTCCACCTTTCCTTGATGCTGGGTGCTCTGCTGCTGCTGTTAGCTTTGGCACTTCCCTTCCTAGAGGTGTCCCTATGGACCAACCTTTCCTTGGACACTCTGCATTTTCTTTTCAAGTCTCAGCAAGGTCACTAACCTGGAAGCCCCAGTGCATAATACACTTCTATTATGTATTTTGAAGAGTTTGTTTGCGTGTGGATTTGTTTGTGCAAAATAAAATCATACTTTGCCATGACCGACAGATTACAAATATTGCATAAACAACCCTGCCACTTAAATTAGCTGAATGCACTACTTTTTACATCAGAATATGCTGGGTGAAAGGTTTAAATAATTATTTTGGGGGTTTTTTTTTGGAAAAAAGTCATGACTAGTATGATTAGAATTCATAAAAAAAATGTGTAACAAAATTAAATGGAGTTGCCTATTCAGCTGCCATTTTAGTGCAAAGAAAATGTTTACGGTTACAAATCACAAAATAAATTAACATTAGTTACGGAAAGAGTAACGGAAGTTTATGAGTTTGATTCAAATTTCCTATGTGTGGTAATTATTCAGTAAAATGAATAATATTTGAAGTTGAAATCCTACATATTTAAAACTGTTTTTACTTCCCTTTTACAAGCACATTAATATAAAATTCTATTACATATATTTAATTTCTTGAACTTTCCTGTAATCTACACAAAATGACTTTGCCCGGTCAACAACGGGCCTCACCTGATCGTTATCAGTAGTGGGCTGTCAGAAAAAAGATCAGACTCCACTGCTGGGTCAACTGTGCCTCGTAAACCCAGGTAAAAAAAAACCTGAAAGACAAGAGAGAAGGCTATCTAGCAATGAAGAGTGGGAGAGAGGTGAGGTGCATAGGGAAACAACCAGAAGCCAGTCCACTAAGATCTTCACAAACAAGGAAGTGAATCTCCTAATTACTTGTTCTTTCCAGCACGTTCAAAGCTGGGAATCAGAAGCTGTAGCCTATACATTTAAGAGTATATGCTTTCCCCATGTTTCATACCTGCACATTACCCATCAGTTAGCCATAGCCTTAAAACCTGGCCGTTTACACTGTGCCACCACATAACACACAAACACCCCACGATACCTTCCTCTGAAAGAGAATCTAAAGAGATTTTTCAAAGACACAAATGGCCCCGAAGCACCCTGTTCATATTGATAGGTGCCTAACTGCCACTTGACAATCTCCCCTTACTGCCTGGACAACAGCAAAAAGAATTCTAGCAAGGAAGAAAATCATCACTAAAAGAAACAGCCGGATTCATTTGCCCCAAAGAAAGGCAATCACAGCTTCCCAAATTCATTGCTGGTGTATACCTGCGTTGGCTTCAGTGGTGTTACACCAGGGATCAATTGGCCGAGTGAGTCTATGCCTCATTAACATGCACGACAAGAACTATCCAAAAGCACGGAATGTCATTGGAAAGACCAAGTCATTAAAAGAGTTAAGTGGTGTTTTTCCCCATTAGAAGAAGATTAAGAATACGTTCATTAGTTCTACTCTTTACTCATTAGCTTTCTAATCTCCAAATAGGCAAAAATACATCTGAATACTTACATTAGCAGTTTATCTTAATGAGGGAGTACCGGTGCGACCAGTTTCCTCACTTACTTTGGGCAAGGTGATCCCAACAACACTAACTGTACTGGAGAAATACTTTTTCATCCAAATTCAGGGGATCCTCTGCAATCTGGGTCTGGCTTTCTTAAAGAGGCCCAATACAGCTGTGAGTAACCAGAGGTCCAGTCCTGGAATCTTTAACTAAGGACTAAGAGCTTCAGGACTAGGCCCTAAAAGCCTAGCTCTCAGAAAGGGAAGGAAGGAGGAGGAAGAGCCTGCTAAAAATCAGGATACTCACCTACCTTTGTGAAATGCTTTGAAAATTGCACTAAGAATCAAGTATCATCATTATTACTGTGTCCAGAGAAAAAGATGGAGAGGAAAGTAGTGTTGCAGACATATTGCCGTCAGCCAACTCTTAGAGCAGAGGCGGTGGTTCGCCAGGGTTAGCCCCTGGCAGGCCACCGCTGCTGTTTACCTGTGCCTCTGCAGGTACCCATGATTGCAGCTCCTGTTGGCCGCAAATTGCCATTCCTGGTCAATGGGAGCTGCAGGAAGCAGCACAGACTGGGATACCACTTCCCACAGCTCCCATTGGCTGGGAACAGTGATCTGCGGCCAACGGAAGCTGAAAGCACCCATACCTACAGAGGCGCAAGTAAATAAAGAGGTGCCGGCCTGCCACTGGCTAATCCTGGGGAAGCAGATCCAGCGTGAGGGCGAGTATTTGCTCCCCTCATCTTAGAGGCATAGCATTCGATTGTCAGTTCACCCAGTAAGTGCTAGGGTCCCCATTGAAAGTGATGCAACAAAACTGTTCACAGCTTCCCCTTCCCAATTCTGGGGCCAGTTCTACACCAGCGAGCTGCCTGGCTTCATTTAAATCAGCCCACATGACGCTCTAAAGTGTGCCAGCTGGCTATAGCTTCAATAGGACTGCTCAAACGCAGATGCGTTCTAGCCACATCCCCTCTGGGGTGTATGTGAAGGGTCTGGCAAGGTACTATAGAAGCTGACTATTTGCCATCCTGGGGCTTCCCCATACTGGGGGAATTCCCAAGCTATCTGGATCTGCCTCTTTTATGGTTCCTTTTTGTTGGCACACTGGGTTCTCCTGGATTTGCCTTAAGCACTATTAAGATTCTCAACTGGTGGTACTTAAGAGCATAAAAACAACTATCTAAAAAAGTACATGAACAAGCCTGGGATCATAAGCATCTAACTGAACATGCAAGTGAATATATATTTTCTCTTCGTCAATATATATCTGTGCATAGAAGCAATTCTAATTTTCAGTGAAGGTTATTTTTAGGACCACCCAAGGTAGGGTAGCTAGTCTCAAAGAGTGGCTTTGGCAACAATCTGGTGGTCTGGAGATCTGGATTCAGCTCCCAACTTGACTCTGCTCTTGACTCAGGGTTCGTCTAGATGGCATGGCAAAGCACATTGTGGGGAGGAGGGAAGGTGGTGATCTGTGAAGCACTCTAAGATGCTAAATTCTAGCTGTCATGTGTAGACACAGCTGGCATGCTCTGCCTGCATTCATGTTAACACAGTTCTGTTTCAAACAGGACTATGTGAATACAAACTAGAGCATGCCAGCAGGTCTCCATGGGGCTATTGGAGCACAATAGGATAGAGCACATCCCAAATCCCACCCCTCTAGTGTGCTATGTGGCATCATGTAGACAAGCCCTTGTTAATGACCAAAAACAGTTCACAAAGGCCCAGTCATGCCCAAATTTATGCAAGTTACTTCACCGTTGTAAGCGCCGTAAAGTTATGTGCATTAATGTTTGCAGGGTCAGGACTTTAGTTTCTCTGTGCCTGAGTTGTTCCATTAGTAAAAAGCAGATAATGATGCTTATTCACCTCTGTAATAGGCTTTGACTTTCTTTGAAAAATGCTGTGTAAGTGCAAAGAATGTATTATTATTATTATTATTATTATTATTAAAGAAACAATTAACATTGACATTTGAAGTGAAGAATTCTTGAGGCATTACATAGGGAAGAGAATAGGAAAATACGTCGAGAGACGGACATTGAAGATAATACTGGTCATTTTGAGCCGATCTTAAAAATGTGTCTTTAAAAATGTGCCTTTATTATTCCTTATGGACGCTTCAAAATAGGACATCTTGGTCTCTTCTTGGTTGTCAACTTCAAAATCATACAGATGCTGAGATAGACCTGAATGAAACAACTAAGACACTCTTTTGCCTAACAAGTGTTGGTTTTGTTTGTTAGCTTGTTTTAATTAAAAAATTCCCACAGAAGGCTCTGAGAGCGAAGATCTAGACAAGGGGAAGACAAGGAACTAAAGATTATCGTTCTGAAAAGTTCTATTGTGTTCAGCCACACATTTTTCTCATTTGTTTAGTCTGAAATTCCTCCCTCAGTGACTCTGGATTTGTTACCTTTCGGAAGGCCCAAGGCACATCTGGACTCCATATGACTCTCACCTACTCTGTGCCAAATAAACTATATCCCGTTTTCTAAGCACACTTCCCCAAAGCACTGCCACTGACTTGGTATTAAATCACTCTAAAACTTGCTAAAGCATAACCCTAGAATCATTTGATTTGTTGACATAAATTCTGTGGCAGCCAATTAGCTATGTTTGGGTTAGTCACTGTAATATCCATATATTTTGGGTTAGCATAACATGAAAGGATGGGAACATACTCATGACTTAACAAGTAACACAGTGAACCTCATTGTGGGAGATTCAGAGGTCGACAATGACCTGTAGAACTGCAACCCTGTGAGAGAGTGGAGACCAGGCAGATGGTTTAACCATACACCACCAACCTATTAGTAGAGCAGCAGTAATGTCAGTCTTCAAAGGAGCATGCATTTTCACCTTGCTGGACAGGGAACGAACAGAAAAATTTACCTGTGCTGAGACGGCTGGGGAGCTACCAGCAGAAAAGAAAAAGGCAGGAAATAGGGAAGCCTGATGGTTCACACACAGTGAGGGGATCATAGTTTCAGATTTAAGCTCAATAGTTCTCTTCTCAGACTTTCTGGTGGGCGAGTGCTGCAGGAACAGCATGCTCAAGTCCTGGAAAGATAGAAGCAGGCTTGGCTGTCTGCTGTTGACCTCATGAAGGAGCTATGTCCAGCCCTCCTCAGCCAGTGGGAATGTGTTTACAATTGAAGCCCCAAGAGTGGTGGGAATACACTCCTCACTTGAATTCTTCTTCCCAAAGAGAAAAAAATATATACATCTTCCCTCCACCTTCAGTTGCATTTGTGGGATATGCTGTGGCAGAAAAGTCTTTTATCTCCAGTGCTATTAGCATGGCTGCTACTGCAAAGATGGACACACTGCACTGAGACGTGATTCCTGCCAACCAGCCCCACTGATGTAAGGGTTTGTGCCATCTTGACAAAATATTACTTCACTATTTCTCTCTCTCGCCAGGAAGGATGCAGAGATTCAGAAACATATAACTAATTATTGCAGTTATGGTTCCAAAACCAAATGGGATTTGATAAGTTGTTTCCATTCTAGAATAATTTACAAGCTACATTCTGGACATTTTTTGCTTGTTAACAGAGTGATTCTACAATATTAATCTTACTAAGAAAGATTCTATGGTTAGAGCAAGTATACTTTATATTGACATGAGATGCACTACATTACATCTGCTGATGTTATGGCTATAATATTGAGTCATAGTTCCTCAGTTCGAATGAGAAGATTATAGTATTCATGATGTATTAAAATCAAGGAAGGTCAGACTTGTAAGGCACTCAGCAAATCTAGATTCAGTTCCCAGGTCTACCACAAACTTCCTGTGTGACTGTGGGCAAGTCACCTAATCTCTTTGAGTCTCAGTTTCCTCGCTATAATATAGGAATAACACCACTTCCTTCTATTCTCCTACCCTTTGTCTGCTTTCCAGATTGCAAGTTTTCTGGGGAAGGGTCTGTTTCTTACCAGCTGAATGGAAAGTGTTTAGCACAACGGACCCCCAATCTTGATGGGGGCCTCTAGATACTGTTAAAATAAATACCAATTATAATAGTAATAGCACACTGATTTTGTAAGATAAGGAAGCCATTTTCAATGTAACTAGATAGATATTAATGAAAACCAGAACAGTTTATCCAAATTCCCCCCAGCTTTGGGGATTCAGATAAAATGAGGCCTGGATTCAAACCATCTGTGGTTGTGATTCAATTTTGCCAAACCAAAACCACTCCTGGATCAACCAATCTGTGCTGCTAAAGAAGTAATTTTAATTTGTAATAGTCTACCAAGAAACAACAAAAAGGTGATCAAAGATGCCTCTTTTGTTTTTAAGATCTACACTTTCCATGCCATTGACCGGCAGTGAGTTAAAGGGTAAAAGTGTTAAAAGAAGAGATGGAGATATTTGCTTATACAAACTATTGTTACATTATGCAGCATGGCATGAGCATTGGCACACTCCAGAGCATCACAGAGACCTCCATGTGAAGGAGTAGTAACTAGAAGGGTTAGCTTCACTTTCACAGTGCCACAAGGAATTCGTTTCCCTTCTCTCGTGAGAGCTTGGAGGTTAGTGCATGTCATCACTAAATTACAGCAGCGCTTGCTAGTGCCACCACAGCTAAAGTTCTCTCCTCCTGAACAGTTATGTCACCAGAACCCTAAGGACAAACTGCAGCGCTGTAACATACACAGTTTGTGTCAATATAATTTGTTACAAACACCACCAAGTGCAAATGGCAACACAACAATAAATATTGCTTTTGCTCTTACCATGCAGCAATGGTAATAAGCTTGATACTGCAAATGTTTATTACTGAGCACTTGCACTTCCTTACAGTGAGTAGCCTCACTGACTCTAAGGAGGTCTCTATATGGGAGCAAACACTTGCAAGAAGGGCCCTTAGTTATGACACCTGAATCAACTTGTCCATACATCTTCAACGCTTAATTCCGTTTTCAAGTGTCTAGAAGAAACGACTGTGGGTCAGATTCTGCTCTTAGTTTTGTTGGTACAAACCCAGAGTAATCAGTTAGTTTCTGTAGCCACAAACACACACCCCCTTCAGTTCCTGTAGCCACAAACACTGCCTCCTTTCAGTTCCAAGGACTCAATCCTACATATTAATGAGCACGCTGGTTCTGATCCAGCAAAACAAGCTTGCCAACTTGGCAATATTTAAAAACTGATACCCCAGTTCTGAAATCTCTCCCATCTCACCTCTTTCCCGGAGGTCCCACCTCAGCCCTGACTCTACTACCACCCCGGCCTCCTGTTTGTGCTCCCCCCCCCCCCATTTACTCATCACTTCTCTCCTCTGCTCCCCCTCTCCCCCAGGTCAGGAGGGACTCACCTGCAGAGCCAATGCTGGGAACTGCAGCCACCTAACACAGGCAGGATGTGATCCCAACTGAGTAGAGGTGGACATCAGTGATAACCTGGCACTTCCCCACCCGCCTCACCTACCGAACTTAGCGTGTCCAGTCAATAGACCTGACCAGACACTGTCAGACCCCCCCTTTTGACAGGACTTTCTAATTGAAAACCGGACAGAGTAGCCACACAGTCTTCAAACGGGACTACTAATGTGCTTGAGCACATTGCTAGATCAGGGCCAGAGTGCAATATCTTGCAGGACTGAAATCCACTCCTTCACCATGGCCTTCATCAATAAAAGCACTCTGTCACACACACACAAAGCATAAAACAAGAGAAAAATCCTGCACATGCAAATATTCCTCCTAGCAAGAAGGCTGGAGGAGGAACTCTATGAGACGGATGCTAGCCACACTGCTTAATGCATAATTTAAAGGAATTCAGGTGCCATGGTGATAGGTATGTCATACCAACTTGAACAGAATAGAATAGAATAAAATATGGCCCAATGATATTGCTCTATCATATACCTGTTCAGGGGTTCCTAACTGGGTCACAGGCCAAGATCCTTTGCTATAAGTCCAACCCACAGTAGACATGTATCCTTCTATATAAAGGAGTGCAGAATGTGCTCTTTAAAAATTTAGTTTATTTTTATCTCTGAACTTCCTCCTACACAACCAGTAGATGAAACAAGCAGGAAGTCTGACCAAAGTTCAAAGCTCCCAATAGAAGAGGGGTGGACAATAATTTTTGTAGGGGGCAATTTCTCCAATTTTGGTAGTGGTTCCTGGGCCAGCTCCCGGAGGGGTTGGGCATCAGGCAGAAGGGGCGGGGCCTAGGCAGGAGAGGTAGTTCCCTCTAGGCACTGAGTGGGGGGGGGGAGAGGGAGAGAAGAGGAGACTTTGTGTGCTCCCCACAGGATGGGGGAAGCACGCAAAATCTTCTGTCCCACCCCCACTGTGCCAGGGGCACACAATTCAAAACAGCTGAAGGTCCTCTCTGGTGCTGCCCGCCCTGGCAGGGGGAGGAGAATTCATGTGCTGCCCCTAGGCCAATCGTGGTCTGGGGTTGGGGAGCATGCAAAGTCTCTCACCCCATGCTCTCCCCTGCCAGGGGTACACAATACCTAGAGGGAACCACCAGCTGTTTTGAATACTTCACGAATTTATGAATGGGCAAATAGTATGTGCTGAAAGTCACCATTCACTAAGATTCATTATCATACCTTGTGCCACCCGTTAACCATTCTATGCACCACCAATTCATGCCATTAGCACTTACACAGAGCTTGCAAAAATGGAATTACATTAAAAGACCAAAGTCTGATGAAAAAGTGTCATCTTATATTTTAATGTTAGCGCTTCCACCGACTGGAGGCCTTATGAATAAACATGACAAAGGGAAGACAGGAATACGCCAGCTGTATGATCTCTATATCGGTACATTGATTTAAAAATATTATGGAGACTTCAAATACGGTCTAAAAACTTTTTATATATCCCCCCAGAAAAATTATCAGATCCAAATATAATAAATATTAAAAAAAACCAGAGATATGAACATGAAACCTCAGATTTTTTACAGGTAATCAGGCATTGCTGCACTCAGCTCTGAAATACTTATCTGATTTAGGAAGCTAAATCTCATTTTCAAAATTGGCTTAAGCTGTTAAGAGCCTAAATCCCATCAGCTGTCAATGGGATTTAGGCTTTTATGAGTTTAAATCACTTTTGGAAATAAGATTTAGCTTCCTAAATCAGTTAGGCATTGCAATGCTAAGAGCCATGCTTGAATACCATTAAAAATTAGAGTAAAGTTCTTAGGGAATTTTTTTAAATGAGTCCTTAGGTAAAAATGGAACAAAAACATTAAAATTGCAGACTGACACCCATAAAGGGGCAAAGTTAAGGTTGTTTTAGCATACTGCTGGCTTATTAGCATATGTTCTACTAGTTGATACGGACATTTGACATAACTGACTAATTTTTTAAAGCTTCAGGAGGTAGCCGAGTTAGTCTGTTACAGAAAAAACAACAAATGGCCTGGTAGCACTTTATAGACTAACAAAACATGTAGATGGTATCATGAGCTGAAGAAGTGGGCTGTGCCCACGAAAGCTCACAATACCATCTGCCTGTTTTGTTAGTCTATAAAGTGCTACCAGACCATTTGTTGTTAATTTTTTAAAGTTCAGATTAATGATTGCTGTACTTGATCAACTTGAACTATTATCCAATGTGGTACTTTTGTGCTAGACTGTAGATCAGATATGTGCAGACCCATTTATACATACTATCCATACACACTTAGATTATTTGTACTCTAGTTTATATTACAAGACTAAGTATTTCCAGAAATCATATTTTAGGTACTCTGTAGAATAATAAAAAAAAGGAAACTTTTGCATTTTTCTCTTTATACGACATCTAAAACTACTTCCTTCAGCTTAAAAAAAAATTGAACCCCATACCTTCCAGACATTAGATGGGATTATATCACAGACACAAGATGAATGCAGATTTTGTTCTAAACAACTGTACAGTTATTGCTGCTAAGAGTTGCATTTGAAACTTTTCAAGTAAATGCTGCCATTCATGTTTTTGGAGAGGTTTGCCTTCGTTCTGAGAAAAAATGGCCTTAAGATGTATTAGCCTACATGTAGCTGCAGGGGAAAAAACGGTTAAAGAATGAAGCACAACAGTCATTATGTAAGACAAGGTGTTTCATTGTAATCTTTTTTTATCCTTGAGAAATCATGCCATTTTCTGAAGCACAGACTGTCCCTTGTGGGGTTCAATGTATCACCTCAGTGATGTGCTTGATCTCCACTGCCTAATGGAATATTTTGAAACCGCTCATGACCATCTTCCCACTAAGGACGTTAAGTAATGAGTAAATGACTAATCGTGTACTCAGCACCGGGCTTCTACTACATTTAAACTGCAGAGCCGCAGCGGGGTTAGGTCTGGGACTTGGCGCAAGCTGGGACTGCTTCAGTCCTGGCTTGTGCTGGGTCCAGACTGCTACGGCTCTGCCTTTTAAACATAGTAAGAGTCGGTCAGCACTTACTACATTTAAAAGGCAGATCTGCAGCATCGCTGTGCCTCCCCCTGCACCATGGAGACAGTGCTGGGGGCCAACTGGCTTTTAACCTGGCTCCCCCAGCACCAGCTCCTGCTTGCCTCCCTTGCTGCCTCTGACAGAGACAGTGGGGGGAGGAGGGAAGGGAATGAGAGCAGTTGACTCAACTACCCGATAAGCCTAGGCTTGTCAACTAATCTTTTACATCCCTATTTCCCACATCACCTAACAGTGCCATGGGTTGCTATCAGGCTAGAAACATGAAAAACAGGGTCTTGGTTCACCTCTTGGTTGCACTGGTGTAGACCAGAAATAACTCCACTGATGTCGATGATGGCATAGCATTGACATCAATGGGAAAAGAATCAGTACCAAACATTTAAACAGAACTAAAACACTGCCACGCAATAACCATATGCATTTTTCTCTGTGCTATATACTTCCCAGCCAGTGTTTCTTCCTCCCTCTCATCTATCTTGCTTATTCAGACACTGGTTCAGAAACCCACTTAAGTAAATACTTAACTTTAAGATGGTGAATTGTCTGTTAAAGGAAACGGGATTATTCACCTGCTTAAAGTTAAGGACATGCTTAAGTGCTTTGACGAAACAGTGTCTTGATCTCGTTACATTTGTCTGACTGCATATCTGAGCCAGCAATAGGTACCAAAACAGAAAGAAATCTTCAGCCATATGAAGATGTGATATGCATAAAAACAGCTGTTAGAGAAGGATAACTATTGATGTAGAGTGGTTATTGCTCTAGTTTCACTTTTAAACCATTGAGGATCAATGGTCCTTAAGTATGCTGCTGGGATTCAGAAGAAATACTGGGAACAGCTTTAGGGAGAAGCGAAAGCTGTAAGTCCTTGTAATGTACTTAAGGATATTTTGGGTCGTTGTTGCAGGATTCACACATTTGCATGCTGGCTGGCTTTGGAAGATGGTGTATAGAGTATTTCAAAGATCTTGATTGGGGTTGACCAGGTCAAAATATTCCAGTAATGCTTAGATCTGCCACAAATATCTCCATCTCTTGGCACCCCACACAACACTTCAGAGCTAGACTACAGAAGGGCATAGTATCTGCTTCCCAATCACACATCACTGTTGTGAGAGAAATCCTGTTCATTAGCCTCTGGCCCTTGAATCCCACCTTCCCTCTTCCAGACCTTTGTAAACAGCATGCATGAGTTTACATTTCTAGCCATCGTTTATGTGCTACAAATCAAAGACGCTGATTTTATGCCACAGTATGTCAAAGGGTTTTCATTACCTTCAGAATGTTGACCTATGTGCATTGTATGGATACTAATGCTTGCAAAAGTTCTGTCACTGCACTGATTGCCAGAGGACAAACATCTTTGACAATCTTACCCTGGAGGGTGGGGGAATTTTGCTGTCTGTTTCAACGGTTAAACCACGAGTCCAAAACCACAACACAAAGCAAGGAACAGTGAGAAAGCCACACATCCCCTGCAATACAAGGAAGGTTTATATTTGGTTGGCACTGGGCACCACACTTTGCCTTGCAGATAATGAGTGAATTTTGAATTAAACAAACCAGGCTTCATTCTCCTCTCACTTATACCAGTTTAAAGTGAGAATAATTCTTCCTTTCCACATCAATGGAGTTACCAGTGTAGGACTGGGGTAAGTTAGAGAAAAATGCAGTATACTATATTTATTCAATTTATTTCCTAATAATTATTATATCCACATTAATAGATTTTTTCATCAGCATATTAATTATTCTAGTACCCCTGGTTTGTCAGGGATCATAAGGCAAGATGATTTGCACTCACAAATCAATTAAGGTCTAATTACAAAGCAACCTTCTGTTCCATTACACTATATAAGATATAATATCCTTCTTGCACCAGTTCCAATGTGCTATCAATATTTTTGATTTACAACATCCTGGCCAATATAATTGCTGATTATTGAAGTTCTGAGGATGTTATAACTGTGTTGCAAATTAAATCCTCATTTCCTTCCTCCATCTCCCCCTCCCCCTCTTTATTGAGCCTTCTGGTCCAAAGTGAGTGGAAAGGTTTCTCTTACTTGCCTGTAGGGGCAGATACTGATGACAAGAAGGGGGTCTTTTGGCACAAGAGAGGGAACTTATTTTTGAAATAATAAAGGATAACAATAAAACACTCCCTGATATTTCTAACAGGTACGAGACTTGAGTACAGTTCCACTGGAATTCTCAAAACAAGGTACACAACCAAATTCTTGCATATGGAAGACAAATCCATATGCATAGGACCCCAGGCTGCATACATGGCTGTTCACCCTTTCAGAATAGACCTCTGTCTATACTGCTGCTGGTGCTCAAACAGGGGCACCTCCTGTTGTGCTTAGATCAGGAAGAAGTGCTCCCATGGACGTTATTCAGTTCTCACTGCCTGGGTTTAAGGCACGATGGTGAATACTACGCAAATAGACAAGATGATGCGGAAGTGAACATAAGAGAAGTTGGGGAAATATTCTCCTCCTTTTAACCCGTGAGGAACAGAGACCAACTAGGAAAGTGGACTTCAGCCCAGCCTTCAGCTGGGAGACCAGGGCAGGAGAGAATGACACTTCCTCCCCTCCCATCAGCCAGAAGGGGAAAGCTGTGACAGACTAGTCCATTTTTTTTAGACACAGGTGCCTAATGTCAGGTTTTGTTTAGACATTGAAGTAAAAGTGGCCTGATTTTCAAAGGTGCTGAACCTGCAGTTACAAAGCACTGACTACAGCAATAAAAAGACAGCACCCTTCAGGTTACATACAACCCTTGTCCGCAGCAGAACTCTGATGGATACTGATGTGATTTATGAATGTGTGCACATTGAGGTCAATATATTGCTCAATGGTTTTACACTGGCATTTATTTACCTAATGGTTCTGCTCAGAAAGGAAAAAAACTAAAGGGGCATATGGGAATAATTTGTAACCATATGTATAGTACGGTAAAGACATACATATACAGTTTCTCTCTCCCTTTCCCACCACTTGTCTGCCTGGAAAAGGTAAGTTTCCAATAAAGCAGAAGGCAGCTTCAGTCTGCACATTACTATTATATTGGATCTCAGTCTAGCAGACTGCCAGCTATACCACATTGGTTGTGGGTTTTGAGGCAACTGGAACAAAAAAAAAAAATCAAGAAAAATCAAACTCAGTCCATGCTGGGGCCTTGAAACTTAAACACATCAGATTCTCACTAACAACACTGAGAAGAGTCACAGTATTTCTTCTTCCTGATGCACATGGCAAGGGCTGAATTTTCAAAGCAAAGAGCTGTGTATGTTGAATAAGCAGCTCCTTATTTTGCATAGCTCAGCTACATCTTTGTGAAAATATACCCTGTAGTTTTGATGTGGAAAGTTATCATTTGACCACAAGATTGCAGCAATAAAGGGACTTGCTCTTGAAAGAATACTAAAGCAATCTAGTACTTTTAGCAAGATTCTGATAATTTTTTTTTTTTACACAACCAGTTCACTAATACCCGCTCTGAAGATCCACACTGCCTGTGATCTCTCTCTCTCTCTCTCTCTCTCTCAGTATATAGGTCAAGTTTGTCTCAGTTTCTAATACAGTCTGTAAAAGCATAACAGTGATATCAAATGCAGATATGCAGCTTAGCAAAACCTTAGATTCTCATTATCAACTAATGTCATGCAGTAAGCCAACATCTGTAAGATTGCACTTGGGCCTTTTAATTTAGCATGTCTTGTAATTAAAGAAAGAGTTAGTATACTCTAAATCAGTAGTCACCAACCAGTAGATCGGGATCTACTGGTAGATCTTGGAGCCTCTGACAGGTGATCCAGAGTGGTTTGGTCAAGAGGCTACCAAGTGCTGGCACTTCAGCTGACTCTCCTCCCATTGCTGCTCATCTCCTGCCCTTTGCCTTGCAGCTGCCCCTCCCGCTGGGGAGCCTCCTGATTTCTATGTGGGGCAGGAGAGGGAGAGGAGGGGCGCTGATGTCAAGGTGCCCCCACCCACTGTATCCTTTCTCCACAAAGCAGAGAGGGGAACAACAGGACTTGGGATGAAGTTTGCTGGCTGCTTTAGGGCATGGGCCAGGGCGACCCTGCCTTAGCCCCACTGCACCATCACCTAGGAGCCACCTGAGATAAGCAGTGCCCAACTGGAGCCCACATCCTGATCTCCTACCCCAGTCATGAACCCTCTCCTGCACCCCAAGCCCTGAGCACCCCTTCATCGAAACGCCATCCTAGAGCCTGCACCTAGAACCCCCTCCTACATCCTAACTGCCTGCCCCAAGAGCAGCTCAGAGCCCTTCTCACACTCTAGATCCCTTAATCCAAGACCAGAGCCTGCACCCCAACCCTCTGCTCTAGCCTGATGAAAGTGAGTGAGGATGGGCAAGAGAGGGAGGATGGTGTGAGCAGGGGTGGGGCCTAGGAAAAGGGGAGGGAAGGAGGCAGGGCAAGGGTATTTATATCTGAGGTAGATCCTGGATTGCATGTAAATTCAAAAAAGTGATCTCGTGCTTAAAAAGGTTGGAGACCACTGCTCTGAATAATTGCTTCTCCTCCCTGTGCCAGACTCTGAAGTGTTCTGTCTGTACTACCTGGGAAGGCATGCTAAAAGAAAATACATCTGCAGACCCCATCCTGCCTAAAAAGCACATCCCAGGCTACAGTCCCACAGATATTCTGTAGGTCTCTTAGGTGACACAGCAGCCACAGAAAATATTCCAAGCTCTTAGGGAGGAAAGGCACCATTTAAAAGCAGTTCGCTTCCAAATTCCATCACCACCTGCAACTGTCCCCAGGCCATAAAAGGCAATCTGTCTCACAGGAGCTATGTCATAGATGCGAGGGGGATGCATTTCTGTGCTCAATGGGTCTTCCCCTGCACACCCTGCTGTCCGAGATTCTGATATAAAGGCAGGTCTGTGTTCTACCTATTTATGTAGCTCTCAGCACAGTAGTAACTATGTGCCCAGGGTCTCATGGGAAGCCTGCGACTGAGCCAGAAATTAATCCAAGTCTCTTGAGTCCCTAATCCAGTGCCTTATCCAACTAGACCTTCCTTCCTGCCCTACTAGTGAGAGAATAATAATAAAGGGCCCCAGATACAGCTATCTGGCAGCTCCATATCTGAGGTCATACAAAACAACGATGACAAAGATCTGTTTGGCCTAAAGATTAGTCCGAGTGCTCACGAGAACAAGCCATGATAATTGTTGTCATGGAGGCAGTAGTGTCTACATGCCAAGTCAGTCAATAATAATCAGATCCCTACCCTCTGTGAATGGGCCCAGGAAGCCCCACCTGTATAGAAAGGATGTAGACGCATTGGAGAGGGTCCAGTGGAGGGCAACCAAAATGATTAGGAGGCTGAAACACATGATCTATGAGGAGAGGCTGAGGGATTTGGGCTTTAGTCTGCTGAAGAGAAGAGTTTGGGGGGGGGGAGGGGGGATTTGATATCAGCCTTCAACTACCTGAGGGGAAGTTGGAGAGGGACTGATCTCAGCAGTGACGGATGGCAGAACAAGGAGCAATGGTCTCAAGTTGTAGTGGGGAGATCTAGGTTGGATATTAGGAAAAACTATTTCACTAGGAGGGTGGTATAGCACTGGAATGGGTTATCTAAGGAGATCATGGAATCTCCATTCCTAGAGGTTTTTAAGTCCCGGCTTGACAAAGCCCTGGCTGGGATGATTTAGTTCAGGATTGTTCTGCTTTTGGCAGGGGGCTGGACTCTATGACTTCCTGAGGCCTCTTCCAGCCCTGGGATTCTATGATTCTATGCATTTTGATGTTGAACAGAGCAAGCTCTCAAGCGAGTTTTGGGGGCGGGGGGGGGGGGAAGAGAAGGAAAAAGGAAAAATCTTGGCTCCACAAGCTGGGTCAGAACCATTCCCACAACTTTTTGGACTGGAGTATCTCAAAGATGGCTGCGTAGCACTAATGGAAGACCAGATGAACTAGCTGGGAATTAGCACCTTTGGTGCATGGAAGGCAAGGATTCAATTTACATAAAAAAAATTCTCTTACGACAGCTCCACAGCTCACCATGATGGTGTGTTTTATTCAGTATTTGTGAGGCTTGCACGGTAGGCTGGATAGATCAGCCAGAAGTACAGCCAAGTCCCACAGCCTTTCCATGCTTGATGGCTCAAGGCTATGGCTACATTCTACTGAATCACACACGACATAACAAGGAGGCTTCCATACCCTTGTGGAAATCCCTGTCCTGCTAATTCTACTTGACCAGCTACATTTCAGAACAGACCAATGGGTCCATTGATTTATCATATCCTGGGGCTAGTGCTCCTCCAAGTGAAAGTAAACGAGGCAAGGAGAAAGCAGTAAACACCTGCTGAAAAACACTATTAGAGCCTACTGGAATTTCCAATAGTGGAAATTTTATAATTAAACATAATAAACCATTTTTAGTACATCTTAAAATTCTCCTCAAACTATACCCATTCAAGATTTATCTGATTGCCAATATGAGAGAAGGAACCACAACACTTCCTGACTTACAGTACATTGTCAGTCTGCCGGTAGCATGAAGATGAAAGCTAAACACATGGCATAAAAACAAGTGTATTGTACCTGTCTGCAGCTCTGACACTGAATGCTTGCTTTTCAGACATTCGCTGTGCTGATACCAACCTTATTTCTTTACCTCATGTTTATGAGGAGTGTTATTGTACCTTGCTCCGGCATCAGCTGGTTCTGGGATTTACTCTTTTGGCATGTTTATGGTGTTTTTAGATAAAACACCACAGTAGGATTACTTAAGGAGCCAGTGCTTTCAATTTGAAGGGCCTGAAGCACAGCTTTGGATTCCCCCATTCCTACCCCCACGTACGTGCTACTCAGCAACTGCAAGATGATATCTGCTTGCCTGTTTACTGTGCTGAAGGAGCATTTTTCTCCCATGCTGCCAAAGGCTGAGAGCACATCTGCTGGACTCAGACTGTGCCGTGTGTATCTTTTTGGCAGGCCTCAGTGCCTTTCAACTTCAGTATGACACTGTTCCCTGTTGATCTGAAGACTGACTTCTTGGGAAGTACAAGAGATGTGGGGAGGATTCACAAGAAAAGGGGGGAAGGAGGATTCAGGAAACCTCAATTAAAAACAAGAAGAAAAAAATCCAGTTATCAATGTAAAGATGTAAATGTGCTTTCATTAGCCAGAAGTTTATAATAATGCATTACAGTGTAAATACAGCAGCTGGAAAGGCTGGTGCACTCTAAGGGTATGTCTACACTGCAACATTATTTCAAAATAACTAGCGTTATTTTGAAATAATGTTGCAGTGTAGACAAACCCTTAGCGTTATTTTGAAATAACTTAGTCCGCATCTACACAGCAGGCAGTTATTTCAAAATAGCATCAAAATACTGTCAAGCTGGAGGACTTCTTACACTGACTCCTGTAACCCTCACTGTATGAGGAGTAAGGGAAGTCGGAGGAAGAGTGCTCTATTTTGAAATAAATGCTGTGTAGACGCTCCCTATTTTGAAATAAGCTATTTCAAAATAAGACATGCAACTGACATAGCTCAATTTGCATAGCTTATTTCGAGTTAAGCCCTGCTGTGTAGACATACCCTAAGTGTGTTCTGTTAATGGGTTTATACTTATCAAATGCACTAAGCTGCAGGACTTTAATCTTCAGGCTTAGGGCATGTCTTCACTACACATTGGATCAATGCTGCAGCAATTGATCTACTGGTGCTCAATTTATCGCATCTGCTCAGATGTGGTAAGTCAACCTCTGAGTGCTCTGTTGACTCAGATAGTCCACCAGGATGAGGAGAGGAGTCAGTGATGGAGGAGTAGCTCCGCCTACCTTACTACATGGAAGACACCATGGTGATTATGTCAAATTTCACCTATGCTATTTGTGTAAGTGAAGTTACATATCTTACCAATGGTGGGAGGAACATAAGAATGGCTATACTGGGTCAGACCAAAGGTCCATCTAGCCCAGTATCCTGTCTGTCCACAGTGGCCAGTGCCAGGTGCCCCAGAGAGGGTGGACCGAAGACAATGATCAAGCGATTTGTCTCCTGCCATCCATCTCCAGCATTTGACAAACAGAGGCCAGGGGCACCATTCCTTACCTCCTGGTTAATAGCCTTTTATGGACCTAACCTCCATGAATTTATCTAGTTCTTTTTTAAACTCTGTTCTAGTCCTAGCCTTCACAGTCTTGACTGTGCACTATGTGAAGAAGAACTTTCTTTTATTAGTTTGAAATCTACTACCCATTAATTTCATTTGGTGTCCTCTAGTTCTTATATTATGGGAACAAGTAAATAACTTTTCTTTATTCACCCTCTCCCCACCACTCATGATTTTATACACCTCTATCATATCCCTACTAAGTCTCCTATTTTCTAAACTGAAAAGTCCCAGTCTCTTTACCCTCTCTTCATATGGGACCCGTTCCAAACCCCTAATCATTTTAGTTGCCCTTTTCTGAACCTTTTCTAATGCCAAAATATCTTTTTTGAGGTGAGAAGACCACATCTGTACGCAGTATTCAAGATGTGGGCATACCATAGTTTTATATAGGGGCAGTAAGATATTCGTCTTATTTTCTATCCCTTTTAAAATAATTCCTAACATCCTATTTGCTTTTTTGACTGCCACTGCACACTGCGTGGATGTTTTCAGAAAAGGGCAACTAAAATGATTAGGGGTTTGGAACGGGTCCCATATGAAGAGAGGGTAAAGAGACTGGGACTTTTCAGTTTAGAAAATAGGAGACTGAGTAGGGATATGATAGAGGTGTATAAAATCATGAGTGGTGGGGAGAGGGTAAATAAACCATCCATGATAATGCCAAGATCTCTTTCCTGATTAGTTGTAGCTAAATTAGCCCCCATCATATTGTATGTATAGTTGGGGTTATTTTTTCCAATGTGCTTTACTTTACACTTATCCACATTAAATTTCATTTGCCATTTTGTTGCCCAATCACTCAGTTTGGTGAGATTTTTTTGAAGTTCTTCACAGTCTGCTTTGGTCTTGACTATCTTGAACGGTTTAGTATTGTCTGCAACTTTGCCACCTCACTGCTTGCCCCTTTCTCTAGATCATTTATGAATAAGTTGAATAGGATTGGTCCTAGGACTGACCCTTGGGGAACACTACTAGTTACCCCTCTCCATTCTGAAAATTTACCATTTATTCCTACCCTGTGTTTCCTGTCTTTTAACCAGTTCTCAATCCATCTTCCCTCTTATCCCAATACAACCTAATTTACACAAGAGCCTTTGGTGAGGGAACTTCTCAAAGGCTTTCTGGAAATCGAAGTATAGGAGGAGGGGGCAGAGTGCAGACTAGATTCAAGTGGCTGCTTTCAGATTTAAGCCACTGCTACCGAGGTACACTGCCTCAGGAGAACATCAGTAGGGCAAGTTCAACATACCAGCTTCCCAGAGCACCAAGAGGAGCTGAGACAACACTACATACACCCTTTGGGTCCTTTAATCTATCTAGGTACTTACTCAGCCCTTCCCATAGTAAGGTGCTTCACAACCATTAACTTTATCCTCAACATCACTCATCTGAGGCAGGAAAGGGTTATCTTCAGCTAGGCACAGGGCAGATTAAGTAATTTACCCAAACTCACATAGGAAGCTGGTGACCAAGCCAGGAACTGGACCCAGATCTCAAGCCTCTACGTGCCCTATCCACTGGACCAACCATTCTCACATGGCTGGTCAGGAGCCCAACGTGAGTGGCAGCCCCATTGAATGGAATCGCCAGGGCTGGCTTAGAGCTGCTGCGGCCTGGTGCTGAAGGCCAAGCCCCACTGCCTGGGGCCAAACCTGAAGCCTCAGGGTTCCAGCCCTGGGTGGCAGGGCTCAAGTTACAGGCCCCCTGTCTGGGGATGAAGCCCTTGGGCCTCTCTACCTGGGGTGATGCAGCTGAGGTATGTTCAAGTTTCAGTCCCCTTCTCCTGGGGTCATGTAATAATTGTGTTGTCAGAAGCAGGGTTACAGCGCAATGACGTCTGAGAACTGCTGCACTAGGCTATTCTAGAGCATGTAGTACCTGACTCTTTGCACTCCAACTCTGTGGGCTGGCATCATGGAGGCTAGTGGATGCAGCAATGCTAGAGGCGTCCGGTCTTTTCACTCAATCCATGTAAGGATTGAGATTGCGCCCGGCCCCTGCACAGGGGTGCAAGAGGGAAGGAGAGGGGAAAGGTTCTTAAGGCAGTGGCAGGGCAGACTTGCTACTACCTACTTTCTAGCCTCACAAATGGCTTGGAAACCTTCAGAAAAAACACTTCATGCAATTCATAGTGTTCTTTTCCGCCACCTTTATAGATTATGCCACTTCATACCAATGGTAATACAGGGAAAGGATGGGAAACCTCTCTCATGACACTTCATTCCCCTACCCCAGTGCTTCCTTCCTGTGCCAGTTTGTATCCTCTGGGCTAATGAGTTAATTAGACTTAATTCTCTCTAGCCCACCCCACCAGCTGGGCACAGTTCTCATTGTCAAATGTGCTCAGGGCAATTAATGAGAGTTACAGCATTTAGACTGCTGGCCTGGCTACTTTTGCCCAGATCCTTGTCACACCCACACACAGCCCAGCAAATCCAAATGTTTGGACACCCAAAATACCAATCAGAAAATGGAAAAGTTAACATTCCCGCAGAAGTGCTAACTTGGCCATGCTCACATCCTGCACAGCTTGTGCTGTATATTTTGTGACAAACTGCAATATCTCAAACAAAAACAAAACCCCACCACCCTGTGTTGAGACAGACAGACAGAGAGAGGCTAATGGTGAACAGGTTCTCAATACAATTATTATTCACAACAGTATAAAAAAGGCAAGAAATACAAATGGTACAGTTCTCACAGTGACACAAAATATCCAAAACAAAAGACCTAGTAGTAATGGGGAAATTTAACTGCCCATTAAAAAAATTAACACAGCAAAACACAAAATTTCAAATAAGTTATTGTAAAGTATTGGACAGAACTTTTTGTTCCAGAAAGTGGAAGACGTAACTAGGAGAACAGCTATTTTATATTTGCTACCAACCAGGGAGGTGTCCGTCGCAAATCTGAAAGTGGAAGGCAATTTGGGTGAAAGTGATCATGATTCTAAGGAAAGAAAGGAGTGAAAGGAGGAGAATGAAGCTAGTGGCCTTCCAGAAAACAGATGTTAACCAACTCAAAACTGGTAAGTAAGGTCCCATGACCCTGGGGAAAAAAATTTAAGGGCAAAATGGAGTTTAAGAGCGCTGGCAGTTTTTCAGGGAGACAATATTTAAGGCACAACTGCAAACCATCCTGATCTAAAGGAGAGATAAGAAGAATAGTTAGAGGCAAATATAGCTCAATCAGGAGATCTTTAATTACCTGAAAAATCAAAAAGGAATCCTCAGATGGAAACATGGACACATTGCTGAGGAAGAGGACAAAAGAACAGCACAAGCATGTAAGAACAAAATTAGAAAGGCTAAGGGCACAAAATGAGTTACATCTAGCAAAAGATATAAATGACAACAAGAAAAGGTTCTTTGAATATATTAGGAGTAAGAAAAAGACAAGAGAACATGTAGGTAGGTCCTCCACTTAGCAGGGACGGAGAAACAATAACTCATGACATCAAGAAACCTGAAGTGTGTAATGCCCATTTTGCTTCAGTCTTTACTAAAAAGGTTACTGATGACCAGGTACTCACAGTTATTTACAACAAGGGGAAAGGGAATGAAAGATAAAATAGGGAAAGAACAGTTTAAAGACTATTTAGATATATTCGATGTCTTCAAATTGGCAGGGCCTGAGAAAATTCATCCTAGATTACTTAAGCAACCAACTGAAGCCATCTTGGAACAGTTAGCAATTATCTTTGAGAACTCCTGCCAGATGGGTGACATCCCAGAAGACTGGAGGTCAAACATAGTGCCGATCTTTAAAAGGGGGAACAAAGAGAACCCAGGGAATTGTAGAGCAGAAAGACAAACTTTGATACCTGGGAAGATACTGGAATAATTTGACTACTTAATAATTTTTAAGTCCCTAGAGGATACAGTAATAGGGTTATAATGAGCCAGCATGACTCTCTCAAACAAATAATGCCAAACCAACCAAATTTCCTTCTTTGACAGGGTTACTGGCCAGGAGTCAAGCAGCAGATGTGATAGATCTTAATTTTAGTAAGAAATTTCAACATAGTACCATGTGACATTCTCATAAGCCATCTAGGGAAATGCAGTCTAGATTGAATTACAATAAGGTGGATGCACAGTTGGGTGAAAATATTCAAAAAGTAGCTATCAGTGTTTCACTGGCAAACTGGGAGGGTGTACCTATTGGGGTCCCACAGGTGTCAGCACTATTCAATATTTACATTAATGGTTTGGATAATGGAGAGTAGAGTATGCTTGCAAAATCTGCAGATGCTACCAGACAAGTTGGGGTTGCAAACACCTGGACAACAGGATTAGATTTCAAAATGACCTTAAATTGGAGAATTGGTTTGTATTTAATAAGATGAAATTGCTCAACAACAATAACTGGCTAAGTGGAATGCTGCTGAAAAGGATGTAAGGATTATAGTGGATCACAAATTGAATAGAAGTTCATAACATGATGCAGTTGTGAACAAAGCAAATATAGTTTTAGGGTTACATTAGCAGGAGAGTCATATTTAAGACATGGGAGATAATTGTCCCATTCTACTTGGCAGTGGTGAAGCCTCAGCAGGATTAATCTACTAATTCTGGGCACCAAACTTTAGAAGATGGGGACAAATTGGAGTCCAGAGGAGAGCAACACAAACGGTGAAAGGTTTAGAAAACTTAATCTATGAGGAAAGGTTATAAACACCAGGCACATTTAGTCTTGGGAAAGGACAACTGATGGAGGACTTAAGAAAATTCTTATGTTAAAGACTGTTAAAGAGAATGGTAATCAATTGTTCTACAAGTCCAGTAAACATAGGACAAGTAGTAATGGCTTATTAATCTTTCTAGGCTAGATCTTAGGAAAACGTTTTAACTTTAAAGGTAGTTAAACTTTAGAATAGGTTTCCAAGGTAATCTGTGGAAACTCTGTCACTACAGGTTTTTAGACAAAGGCTGCACAAACACCTGTAATGAGTGGTCTAAGGTTGACTTTGTGGACTTGATGGATTCTCAAGTTCTTGTTGAGCCCTACATTTCTATACTGTGATCTAGGATCTCAAACCCACTGCACAGACAGTACAAATGTTGGCATGCATAATCAAGTCAACCCATCCAAGAGTAAAGTCCACCAAAGTTCTCCAAAAGCCATTGTCTTGTCCTTCATATGAGGAAGAACTTTAATGAGCTAAAAAGAATGATGTATTCTAAAAGCATTAAAATTTGATATCAGACAGTTCTCCTCCCACTCAGCACAACTCTTTCTCTCTTCAAAACAGAAACTAATCGCCTTATATAGACTGGGTATTGTGGTTAAGGAATGAGGAACAGGATTTGATTCTCCGATCTGTGGCAGACTGCCTGTGTAACCTTGGACACGTCTCTTACTGTTTTACAGATGCAGTCAGTGCCAACCCTACCAATATGCAGTTGTGTAGAGCACCTGAAAATTTTGGGCACCACTGTGTCTTAACGTCCACCCATCCACCTCTTCCTGTCCCTATTCGGTGGCTCTGCTTCCTCTGGAGCATATCTGGTTAACTTCAAAGTGAAAAAAAACCTGCCAGACCTATTAGCAGAACATGAACCTGTGAAAGAGCCATTCAAGTGGTAACGAAGCCATTTAGTAGGCATTTGCCAATCCCAGGTACATACTGTCAGATTCTGAATTTACAGTGTTAGTCGACAGGACCTTAGTTTAAAATTTGCTTTAAAAATATCTCACTAGTATGTTGCTGAAAATTATCACATCTCTAAAAAAAAAAACAAAACAAAAAACATTGTCGCTGCTGGCTACCATCAGGCATAAGAGCACCAATTAATAGAAGTGCGTAGAGCCCCATAAACTCTAATGATGGCCCTGGATGTGGCATACTGAGAACAGTGCCTTTTTTGTAAGAAAAAAGGTGCCAGTACTCCAGGCTCAAACTTGTTGAGCACAAAAAAAAGGAAAACTTGTTGAGAAAAAAAAGGGGGAGGGGGAGGGAAGAGAAATGTGGTCGCGGCCCCTTTAAGAGCCAAAACACCACACTGGGAGCCGGAAAAAAATGCCATTCCTTTACTGTGTGCTGGGAAAATAGGTGATGGTACACCGTACCGTCACAAAAAAAGCACTGACTAAGAATAATAATAAAACTTCCTGTCTCTCCTCCACCCACTTTTGACTGTCTTGTCCATTGAGACTATAAGCATTTTTGGACAGTAACACCACTTGATATGTGCATGTATAGCACTTAACACAACAGGACTCTGGTCTCAGCTGTGCCTCTAGACTTCACTGTAATACATATGATAAATAATAATAAGGAGGTACCCTGAATTGTTTTGAATAAGAAGACTGTCTTTCACCTTTTCTATTTCCCATCTCTACAGAAGAATTAATCACCACCATGTGCAAGACATTTAGCACTTGTGGTGTCAAAAGTAACAACCGCAAACACAAAATAACACCGACCACAGATGACACTCTGCAATAGCTAAGCAAAGTAGAAGCTTCTGCGGTCAGAAGTCAAGCAAGAGTCTGCAATCCTTCCTCCTGAGCAGCCTCACTGCAGACCCAAACCCCCCCCCCCCACATCCTGGTGAATTTCACTTCACATGTTTAGGCAGCTCTAAATACAAGGCCTCCTCTTTAAGAGCTAACTCATGGCCCAGCTTGTGTGGTGTACTCAAAGTAGATAGTGTCGGAGAGGTACCTACAATGTAGGAGAGCCACCACATTCCTTCCTCCCCTCCTGCCACCAACACATTTGGTTGGGAGAGTCAGACCGAGGCTGAGACGTGCACAGGCCAGCATAACTGCAGTGGTGTTCTCAGGGACATAGCCTCAATTCTGTAACATAAACTAGAAAAGAAACGATCAATGCCTTAGAAAGTCAGGGTTTTAATAGGTACCGGGGTGATGGGGGGGGAAGCTAATCTGGCCATGCTGTCCAGCTCCTGCATTCTCCCAGGCAGCCTCTGACCATGCTGCCTAGGAGAGGAGATGCTGCCTGTCTTGGTGCAGGGACAGAGTTCCCCTGCCCAACAGGTAAGGGGATGGGGAAAGAAGGGGATGGAGCAGCGCAGCAGCACTCCCTGGCTACTATGCCTGGGATGCTGCTTGCTGCCTGGTACAGTGCAGCAGGACAGACACCTCCCCACCCCAGGTAATACAGGAAGAGGGATGGAGAGAGCATGTGGACTCTGAGCTAGGGGTGGGGCAAGGAGTCATCATGCGGGGGGAGGCTTGGTGCCCCCTTCGTGTCCCTCTTCACTTCTTGTCTGTGACAGGTACCTTTCTGTTTAAAAATCTATAGTTCAGATGACCCTTTTGGGCTCTGAGAAACAAGAGTAAGATACAGCTTATGTGCACTCAGTTCAGCTTTTTTGCTTTTTTTTTTTTTTTTTTTTAAGTATTTGCGAAGTATTTGACTATATTGTGTCATAAGGCCCTTTTCCCTTCAGGTCTCAGAGTTAAGGGTACAATTTCTGGATTCCTGTCCCAGGCTTATCACCTGAAGATAGCTGTCAAACAACAGCTCAAAGCAATCAGCCGCTTACTCAGCGGCTAGAGAGGAACTTGAGGAATGGGAAGAGGACAGGAAGTGAATGCGGGAAGGAGTATGAGAAGATAAAGGTGACAGGAGCAATACCAGAGAAGAGAAAGTGTAATAGGAGAGAACAGTGTATCTTATCACACCCAAGAATTCTCAGGACACACATTGTTGGTCCTTTCACTTTCTACAAAGAACTGGCTTTAGTCCCTTCTCTGTGCTTAAGCTGCCTCAATCATCTTTGGCCATTTATTCCCTTCCCTCCACCTCCCGCTGTCTCAGTCACTTTCTACTGGCTATTCTCCTCTGCTACCCCCATGCTACCAGGAGACACTTCCACCTGCTCTCTCACATTTTCCACATCTGCCAGCTTTCATAGACAGCCCCTCTCCTGCTCCCAGCATGGATGCAGGTGATATGGGACATACTGACTTTGAGGCTGGTGTACAGAAGTTATCCACCCTCTGAGGGCAGGAGGGATGCTGACTGCCTTGGAATAGGATGCCTCCCTATGCAATGTTGGCCTCAGTGGAGCATACAACATGCCTAATCAAGTCAATGGGATGTGTGGGTAGAATCAGCACCTCTATTTGTGGTATACAATACAATACACACAGCCCAGAACCCCACTCTGAGGAACAAAATTGCCTATTCTTAATCAGAAACCTAGGGTGGTGTAAATAAGAGGCACTGTCTGACCCAACTGGCCAGTTTCAACCTACAATGGGATGAGCAAGACTGTCAGTCACAGAGCAGATTTGGGGTGTCACAGGAAGTGGGAGCCAACCAGTTTGAAGTTCAAGACCTTAAAAAAGGCATGTCTTAATATATTACAGTATATGGTGAATATCTCACTTTGCAATAGCACTCGGGGCATACCGCAGATAAATACTTGTGTACTTTAATACTTGCAGACCACCCCAATGTCATTAATGCAATGATCCCTTTAGTCCTTGGTAGTAGTTATTTCCTAACACTCGTGTCTCTAGTTTCATTTGCTTGAAAATGCAGTTTTGGCAGTGTAAAAGATGAAAGGATAGCTAATGGCAGAACTAATAATGGAAACGAGGATCCTCCATTTATCAGCATACAAAAGCTACTAGGCATGAGGAAACAATCCTGACAAGGGAACCCTCACAAAACTCATTTGAGGCTTCACTCTTTCTATGCATGGTTCCTCTCCAGAATGCATTGTGGGATATTCACATTGCATAATTACATTCCCACCCTATCCAGAGCATTTGAACTCAAATATAGAATGTTCTGTATTGTGTGTCGGTCCTGTCCTACTTCTCCTGCTGTCCCAAAGTTTCAATCGGTTGTCTCTCTAACAGAGAGATCATCCAGTACTATACATTGGATTCCCTATGTAGTGAGTTTGTGGAGCTGACCACTAAGTAGCTAGAAGCCAAATACATCGGTTACACGCCTACTTTATCTTGCATATTTGAACTTGCATTTCCAGAGGTGAAAGTCTAATTCTGTAGCTGCCTAACAGAACTCTGTCCTTAAGAGTCCTGGGGAAAAATCTTTCCCTTCTGCACCTTAGCTGTAGCCAGACAAAACCAACCCCCACAATAACACACACATGGACAATACACACCATTGAGCAGTATTCCAAGAAGTTGATGCAAATACAAATTTTTATTCGATATTAAGTTGCTTTATCACTCATCAACCCAGAATGACTTTGTTGCTTTGGTCCAGGATTTATGCTGTTTTGAGTTAGCAAAATCCTTTCTACTCGTACAAGACTGAATTCAGTATGTTTTACCAATTCAATCCATTACCTGATTAAAAGGTATAGACCACACTATTTTGGGCACATTGAGACCATTATGAATAAGAAGTGTCAAAAAAACTTCCAATGTAACAAGTGTCTCTGAAAATGCTACAGTTAATAAGACTTCACATTCAATCTTTCTTCAAATCTGCAATGCCAACAGGCAGAGAATTTATAGTAGCCTTTGAAACCATCTATTTAGAAATGAGTTATTGGTACAGTATCTTTAATTCCTGAAACAAAAAAAAAAATTATATAGAAGATATGTCAAACCAAGAAAGTATACAGATGAAAAAGAGCACAAAAATGTCACTGATTTATTTCAGCTTCAACTTACAGATGAATGTCCTACAGACAAAAAAAAAGTAGAAATCTCTCTGAAGGTAATATTTTTTCCATGTACTTCTGTTTATACCTATTATATTAAAGTGTTAATAAATTTGGATATGCAATTCTATTTTTATAATTATATAAAAACACCCCCCCACACACTCTTATTAGTTGCCATTAAAAGCCAGCGTTTGCCCACAGATGCACCTGAACTAAGTACTGAAATTTCCCTCCTATAGGAAAAGTAGCAGCACAGGTAATTCTGTAGGATCTGTTAACAAATGCTGACTACTTCATAACAAGCACTCTATTTAAAGGTTCCTATGATGGCCCATAGTCAAATAATCTACACTAAAAATGCTAAGATTGATAGAACTAGATAAGTTCTTCTCTGAATCAGTGTGACCTTTAAGTCTGAGCTTAAGACCCAGGAGTTGAGCATGTGCATAAGTGCCTTACTGAACTGGAACCCAAAGAAGGGCTAAATGCTCAGATAAGCCTTTTGGGGTAAGATCTGTCTTATCACACTGTATTTATGGAGCACCTGGCACATTTAAGTTCTGGTCTGTGACTAGAGCTCTGAGGCACTACAGTACTACAATAAGGTTTTTTTTTTTAAATGGTATTTGTGGCCTATGCAAGAAAAACTGACCATGCAGAAAACACATTTTATGAACAAGAGAACAGTTTAACTCTACCATGTCTAGCAAACTAACTCCTAGTAATAGAACTGCAATGCTTTGGGGAAGTCATCCAAATAATCTTTAACTGTGCTGACTCTTTCAAGAGAAGTTTAACTACTTGTTGGACATCCCTAAGTATGTATTGGACTATAAACTTTCACCTCTTTTTCTGACTTAGCTAAGAGGTAAGAAAAAAATTGTACCTCTCCTTCTATCCCAATACATTTCCCTATATTTTTTTCCAACCTATTGTTAGCCAATACACTCAGTCAATATAAAGGTAATCTATAAAACTGATTAGATTTCCCAGGGTTATTGTATTAGAGTCACAATAGACCCCTATTGCAGGAGATTTACAACATTTCACAGAAATACAGAAAATGTTGTCAGTCTGTTACACCTAAACTTTAAAAAGAGAGGCCAAGTTTTTCAACTGTACACAATACAGTTTTTAAGCCAAAAAAAGAACCTTAATAGTTATGACTGGCTGAAAAAAATTATTTATCTGAAAAATATAAAGGACTATGTTTGTAAGTTGTTTTCAAAGTTTCTAATGTGTTCCATTTTCTCAACTGCGAGACAGCTTATGCAAATATTCGCTAATTTATATCTTGTTTGCAAACTGGTTACTATGGGCTTGATCCAAAACCAACTAAAGCCAACAGAAATATTCCAAGTATTGATGAGTATTTGCCATTCATTGCTCCCTAATTTTGATGTACGACTTGCCTCCTAAACATGGCACTGTTCTGTTACCTGATTGAGTGACCAAAGATTTGTAAGAGATTTCTTCTTCTCTTCGCAAATTACTTGTGACCATTTGCAACTATCTGGTGACCTGTGAATTATTGTATTGTGTGAATAGAACAGATTTTCAAAGTGACAGTTATTTACTGTGTGCATAGTCTACCAACTGTTATGCGCGTGTACAGTATATACAAGAATACACAAATATGTCTGATATTAACTGGGCTTTATTGGCAAAATATTCTGTTTGTTAAAGAAGCACTCTTACAAAATGGGGAAGTTTAGCAAAATATGCTTTTGTAACTTCTTTGTTTATAGAATATCTATTTTCTTATTGTGATATCCATAACTAAATAATACATTGGTATTTAGTAGTAGTTTAGGTTTTCTGAATCTCAGAAGACCTAGCTACTGTTTTTTCTGCTCCTGACAGGGTCAAGGTATTCAAGATTTAATTCTTTACTGCTGCCACTCTGGAGGAGGAAAGGGATGCTTATGAAGACAGGGAAATAAAGACAGAGTTACAGAAGAGGGAGAATTGGTTGGATAGAGGTAGTTATATGGGTTTCTTTGGATTTTAGGTATAAGTACTGTGCCCCGAGCTAGCAAGAAAAAAAAAAAAAAAAAAAGGTCCACTTGTCACTGAAAAAAATAAAAATGGGGAGTTTAAGATGCAGATCAGAACACATTGAACTATACTGTTGTTTGAGACATGTTTGCAAATATTTTTGCATCTGTCTGTTCTTGCTGGCCATCTGTTGTCATTTAGAATTAGAAAGACAACAGAATATTTCTCATAGGAAAAAACAAACACCTACCTGTCATCCGTATTCCTAAAGGGAATGAGGCTAAACACTTTATTTTTGAATCACCTGTAAGTAACCCAGAGGCACTGAGGCCACTGACAAGGGAGAGTGAAGTCTGCTCTTCAGCTTTAGCTGAGGCAGCTGGCTTTTAGTTCATGTTGTAGACACACATGGCTTTAACCCCTATAGGTGCAGGTTCAATCCCTCCTGCTGATGATCTAGGTTTGTCAGCTTTACATGCGTTTAGTGGGGATATGAGAAAATAAGGAGTCAGTAAGATGACTACTTGGCATGGAACTAATTTAATCACATCTACAAAGAAAAGTTTTCCAAGACTCACGAACAAGCAAGGCCATTCAGTTATGCTGCTTCTTTAATAGGACTCCTGGGTTTTCAATGAACTAGTGTCCTCTAAAAAGATGTTTCTAAGTGTTTTAGGTTTTTTGTGTGTCCCTTACCACCAATCCTGAATATTATTAGTTGAAAAACAAATCTTCTCAGCTGGAATTTCAATTCCCCATCTTTTAGAATAAAGGAAATAAAGCTAAAAGATGGTATAGGCTAGTTATATTTGTATAAAATTAATTCTATTAAATAAATGTATGTGTATTGTAAAATCCAAGTCACTTCAATACAGAAAAAAAAACCAATCTAAATTTTCATAAGTGACAAATCATTTTGGGTGTCCAGCCTCAGGTGATTTCCAGAAGATGAGCATGGGTGCTGGAACTAGGGATGCGGGGGGGGGGGGGGGGAGGGTGTCCTGCAGCACCCCCTGGCTTGTAGTGGTTTTCATTATATACAGGGTTTATAGCTTGGTTCAATGGCTCTTAGCACCCCATTGTACAAATTGTTCCAGCCTCCCTGAGAATGAGGCATCCAAAACCACTAGTCATCTTTGAAAACATAGGAGACAGCTATCAGCAATTTGATAAATTCTGCTCCCTTACAGGTTCTGAATTTCACCTGCACCTGCTGAATAGAGAAAGAAAAAAAAAAGGATTCCTCTAATAAAGCGTCTTGCCATAATAGTATAAACTAAACACCATCAATTACCCAGACAGTACAGATTTCCCAAGGTTTGTGAGTAAGGCCATGAGGAGCAACAGTAATAGGCTTGACTAAAACTAGTGGGGGGAAGACAACATTCATTTTAATATTCTTCATTTTGTTAATATTGATCAGCTTGAATATGGCACATTAACAAACAATAAATAATAATATACTAAGAACGCTAATGGATAGGTCAACACGAGTGCTGGGATGTATAATTTTCACTTTGCGTAGTTATACCTGTGCTAGTTCTGATCATGCTAGAGTGCGTCTACACAGAACCCTAAACTTGAAATAAGAATGCAATTTGCGTAGCACAAATTGCTTATCTTATTTCGATTTTATTTCAAAATAGTGCATTATTTTGAAATTTGGCACTGTGTAGACGTGCCAAATTTCAAAATAATGCACTATTTCGAGACGTCCGTTAACCCTTGTGGAACGAGGGTTACAGGGATGCTGAAATAGCATCCCCATTATTTCGGAAAATATTTCTAAATCACAGGCGGCTTGTTAAGACATGGGGTGGCTATTTTGGGATACTGAAGGTACCCTGAAATAGCCACGCTGAGTAGACATACCCCTACTGTGCCAAAAATGGCGGAGGAGCCACAGTGGCACAAACAAAAGAATGGTATAGGTGCCTGTGTATCAGGCCCACCAATGGGTAGGTGGGAGAGATGATTAAGGGGTCAGTTGCCTCAGGGCCTGGTGATTCTAAAAGGCCTGGGGTTCCCGGTCACAACTGCTGTTAGTGCCCTGCGCACTTCAGCCAGCTCTGAGGGTCAACATGGGGAGGTGCCATGCAGTCCAGATGGCACTGGGGGATGGATACCAGAGTACTGCTCTTTCTGGCTGATGCCCTGCCCTTTCCAGAAGAATGGAGCTGCCCTCCCCTCACATTGCCCAAGGGTTCAGCAATCCAGTTGGCTCCCCAGCTAAGTATGTACTTAGGGTTTGAGACAGGTTCATACATAGGGGTGGGGAGTCAGCCTGCTCCACCGCTTGTGCCACCACTGCTACATGCTATTTAATATTTGATCAGCGCTAGCACAGGTATGTACGTTTACCTCCAGCTAAGACATATCCTTTGCTGTATTCACTTAGCATTTCTATGATATTCTTTATGACTTCTCCATTATTTAGTAAATATATTAAGGGCAAAGCACATCTTTCTTACTGTCTATATGGTGTTTGGCCCTGCCATGCGAGCACGGACTGGACTTGATGACCTCCTGAGGTCCCTTGTCCCTTCCAGTTCTAAGGTTCTATGATTCTGTACATATTTTTAGAAAGACATATAAATACACAAAGCACTTTCCACCTTAGGCTCTCAGAGCACTTTACAACCATTAATCAAATCTCTCAATACTGCTATGAAGGTTGGCATTAAAATTCCCATTTTCCATGAGGAAAAAGTGAGCACAGAGAGGTTAAACGACTTCTGCCCTCAGCAAGTCAGTGGCAGTCAGGGTGTAAATAGCACAGACAAAGCAGACTTGGGCTTCCAATTATCCTACTGTCCAGTCCTGTCCTTTAGTATATTCACTACTGGCCTGAGTCTCATATGGTGTGAATTCTCAATTAATTAACATCACGTGAGGATCTGGCCAATTGTTAACACACCATTGGACACGGAAAATAAAGTCATGCTATGCCACTGTGATACCCCTATTGTTGTATGCTTCTACATTGTGGCACATACTAGAAACCTACCACAAGAAACATGCTGCAGTCCATCAAAGATGTTTGCAAAGAATACATGGTGTGTAATGGTGGAATAAAGTGACTGGAGTGGATATATTATAAAGGACTGGCCAGCAGAACGTGAAGACAAGATCTTGAGAAGGAAGGCTGAAGTATTTTGGAACATGTCATACAGGTGTTAAAAGAACTGCATTCCTAGACAAACCCATGACAGGATGCCAACTGGCAGAAGATGGAAAAGAGGAAAACAGACGGGCCTGCTGAATGGGGAGGGCAAAGAAGCAATTATCCCAAAGCCCAGCAATTCTAAAGAGTCCAGGGCTCCAGCCACAGCCACCACTGCTATAGTGACAGCAGTGGCATCTGGCACCCAGGGCTCTTTACGTCGCCACTAGCACACTGCGTGGCCACTCTGGGGGGTTGTAAGGGCTGTGGGGGGTGTGCCACATTCTGGGAAATGCTGAGGGCTGCAGGGGGCATGGCAAGCTCACTACACTGGCCCCACCCCTTCCACCTGAGGCCCCACCCCTTCCAGGAGCACAATGCCGCTGCCCCACCTTGTTCAGAGGCCCAGCATCTGTTGTCAGAGGAACCAACCACCATAACAGATAAGCAAACCATTGGGGATGGGACCATCATGGAAACAGGGCAAGAAATGTGGTATTAGATAGACTGGCTTTCCTCATGTGTCACAAAGCACGAGAGCATTGAATTAATGAAAATAAATCCATTGACTCTGAAAAGCATCACTGATTGATACCAGCTGAGGAATGATAGAGAACTGACTGGTGTAAATATAAAACATGAGAGCACTTGAGGAAAAAAAAAGAACCAAGCCAGCTGCAGTTCAGCAGAATCTTACACTGGGATAACATCTCCGATTCAAGTCTAGATATTTGAAATGCTGCCCAGCATTTAACCACCAGACGTTGGAGAGTTTAGAATCCTAAATGCTTGTGCTACGAGACAGGGCATGCTAGACAAGTGAAGAATATTTAAACTACATTTCTACATTTCTTCACATTTCATTTTGTACCAGGGTCTATCATGCCTAAAGAGAGATCAGGCCTATTCATAAACTAGCCACACAAGTCAAATTTTCCCCCTCCCCCAAAAATCTCTGTAACTAATGGTTTCAACTGAAAGTGCACTCGTTATTTTAGGAATGACTAAGCAGCTGTCTTGACTGTCGAAATCCACTCCTAGGCAGTGACCCATATGTTTGCTGATCCCTGAGAGGCACAATGCAATTCTGGCTCTGATGGAAGCAACAGAGGGCTTGGAGAAGGAGATAACACCCAAGACCATCATTTCTCAAGCTTGATTAAGAACTGGTGCAGATTTGATAAACAGGCTGTTGATACCAGTCAGATGTTACAAGGGAAATTTATTAATTTAATTTAATGTCTTAGTTTGTAAAATGTATCCCATTACAAAGACTTGTGATACACTAACAGCATTTAACAAAATACTCTTTCATAGCTGGGGGGGGGCACATTTTGCCTGTAACAGATGCAAGAACAGCAGCCTTCGGCTTCCTGTGCTTTGGGGCTATTCAGACCCCTACAAGCATTAGCCACTAACCTCGTCATCATAAACTTTAGATTTCTCCAGGAGAGTATAAATATATTAGATTTCTCCTATGAACACTGAATTAGCTACAAACAATGCACAGCTTCAGTAACCATGCTCAGTTCCCAATTATCCTGGGAGATACCTGTTGCACATACCTCTCATGCTAAGCACCTGCATAGGATGTCATTCTGCTACAGGCATTCAATATGCAGGTGCACAATACCAAATGCCAGAGATAGATATGCCACCCAAGTTCCCAGATGCATATAAACGCAGGCAATCAGTCTGCCACCGGTTCCCTGAGGCAGGCAAACACCTTGGCAGGTGGTCAGGTGCATGAACCACATCCCTTTGTATCATCTTTCAGCTGCAGAAGTAGGATCTCCCATGAGGACAGATAGCAGCCCTGTTTTTATTCTCTGAGCACAGCCTCTGAAGTCTTGCTTTATAAACACACATTCTAAATCTTCAGAAGTCTGCAAGTTTAAAAGATGAGCTGTACTTTAAGATCACTAGATCAACCATAAAGCTGATGTTTGTTATTTTAACTGTGTGTTGTTGATGTTTATATAGATCTGGCAGTACATCGATTTAAGGCCCCCTCAAAGTCCATGAGATTTTGTTGTTGTTGTTGCAAGTTGCATTCTGCATTCTTAGATGGATGGAGGCAATTAGCAGCTCAGGTCTTCCTACCCTAGAAACCAATCTGCTAATATGGGAAAAAGCATTCAGGTACCTTGGGGCAAAGTGAAAATTCTCATTGACTTCCTAAATATGCAGGCTACTACATTTGCTCTCCAGGACACGACACTAATTTTAAAAGAAGAGATGACAACTGCTGACATTTAGAGATTTTTTCCCCCCAGGCCATATCTTTGAATGCCTGAGAATTAAATTAAATCTACCTTCTCAGGATTTTTATATGCATCTAAAGTTAGAAATTTCCTAGACACAATTTGACAATTAAAAGAAGTGATGAATCAAAAAGATCAGATATTCGATTCCAGTCTCTCTCTCGCTCTCTCTGTGTGACCAACACGCCCAACCTTGATCTTAAAATTTTTTGAAAATTTCATCTAAACCATGGGTGGGCAATAATTTTTGATTGGGGGGGGCCCACTCCCAAGAATTTGGAAAGTGGTCAACGACCACTCTCTTCCAGGATATTAATGGAGGAGGTGCAGGGTCTGGGATGGAGATTGGGTGCAGAAGGGAGCTTGAGGCAAAGGAGAGAGTTTGTGTGAAGGAGGCAGTTATGACCTCGGGCATTGGACTGGGGTGCAGGGTGTTGGATTGTGACCTAGGGCAGGGAACTGGGGTACAGGAATTCGGGTTGTGAGCTAGGGCAGGAGGGGACTGATCTGGGGCAGGAGATTGGGGTGCCAGATCTGGGAGGGGGTATGGGTGCGGGGGGGGCTGTAGGGTTGCCAGATGGTTTAACCAAAAATACCAAACACCTTCCCCCCCCCCCCCAAAAAAAAACCCCACACACCGGGAAAAAAATTGTTGAGGGGAAAGAAAAAAAAAAGGGGGGGAGACCAAAGTTGTCGAGAAAAAAAATTAAAAAATAAAACAGCATTAAAACAGCATGGCCCCTTTCAGTGTGTGCAGAGTCAGAATAGGGATAAGTGCTCAACCTCTCCCCTGTTCCTAAGACCCAGGGAAGGCATTGCTTCCCCTTGGTCTTTAGGCTTTTTACCAGTGGCCATTTTGTTCTCTTGATCAAGCCAGAACACAGCTTCCCTGTGGAACCAGGTAAACAGGGGTCTGGAGGTGGGGGGTGTTGGGGGTCCAGGGGGAAGCTGGAGGCTGGGCCCAGTTGCCAAATGTGTGTAGGGTTGCCAGCTGTCCGGTATTTTTGCCTCCTGGCAGGGGAAAAAAACCCCCAGAAAATACCAGACATTTTAGGTGTCCCATATTTTCTGATTTTTACTGGACAGGAAGCGAAAATACCGGACTGTCTGGGTCAATACTGGACACCTGGCAATCCTAAGGGGCTGGTGTGCCAGAGGTAGGCTCTGCCAGGAGACTTACCAGCCAGCAGCCATTCCTGAATCAGCCTCCCTGCCGGCCCCACCCCTGCACAGGCTGCAGCCATATGCTCTGGAGCCCCTTGTGCATCGTGACTGCCAGTTATTGAAATTGGCCAACAGGATTGTGCTGGGGGTGGGAGCAGCTCCTAAAGTTTTCCCCCTCCCCTCTGGACTCACAGTTTTTAAAAGAAAAAACCACCCCGCAGTCGCATTTTTGAGCAATGTGCCAGTAGGGTGAGGCAAGCGGGGAGCCTGCAGCATCTGTAGGCTGGATCTGGTGGCTTGGCAGGCTGGATCCAGCCCACAGGCTGTATTTTGCCCAGGTCTGATCTAAACCAATACATCTCCATGAAATGTTTTGGCTTTGATGAAACAGCAAATATATTTTGACAAAAAAACATTAAAATAAAAAAATCTTCCCACAAGCTCTCTTCCTAGATCCACAACTCCATTGCTGAGAGACCCTTGCAAGAGCCCAAAGCTATAACTCTGGACTTGAGATTTCAAAATTCCTCTAAGATAATCAATAGCAGAAAGTACTTGAATACTCTTTTGAAACTTCTATTTGCAGTGCTTACAAGGAAATCCAGTGTATTGTTTTGAACAAAATTAATCCTGATTTCATTTAAGATGATCTTAAACACCTCACACATATGCTGTTTACAGAATTGCCATTACAAATGCTAATTTTGGAAATCACCATTTCAAATAAGCAAAGTTGACAATTGACCCAGTTTAACCTTTTATTATGCATTAGAGTAATCAGCCTATGGGACTAACTCTGACACTCACCGAAGAGTACAGAACGTGTCACCTATGTGAGGAAAAAACTCTAGTGACCATATTTCCATAAAGCCCTCATTAACAAATGTGATAAAGTCTGAGTCTACTTCACTATACAGAAAACACCATACCTCAGAACATTTTATAAACTATGGGGATCACACAAATACCTGGTGCTTTTCTAAACATCATATCAGTTGACTTCCACTTTAGAGACACCGATGTTTTCTTCAACTCAATCTGTTGCCAAAAATATTAGTAATTCCTATTTAGATTTCAAATGAAGACCAAATAAATGTGAGTATATGTTTTTAGTTAGATTTGAGTTGTACTCACTCCAGACTTCAGTTCTATCTAGCCAGAGGCTGAAAGGCTCCTATCGTAAGGAGGGTTTTTTTTCCTAGAATGCCTCTCACTGATATAATGACTTTTGGACTGATGGATTGCTTGGCTGTGAATTGCAAAAGTCTCCAGCCATGCTTTGGTACCTTCCTGCATGGCTCTGGGAGAGATGTCTCAAAGGGCTCTTTAGAAAGAACAAACAACTCTCTCATTAATTTAATCACCTTCAGTCCTAGTGGCTATCATTAGCATAGACAACTGCACAGCTTTCCATGGAGATTGTCCCTAACTCTTTATCATCTTTACAGGGGAGCGAAGTGGAATAAAATCCCAGTTTACTCCCCTCCTTCCCCACCATTGGTAGAATAAGGACTACTCAGACTGCAGCTTTGGCAAAGGGAAAAAAAGCGCCTGATAAACCCCTTGCAAGCAAGTGGACTTGGAGGGAGCAAAAAGGATGGTGCTTGTCTGCACCCCTAAAATGAGGGAGAGTTACTCTTTCCCACTCGCTCAGGAGCATGGTGGGGGCCTATCAGAGGAAGAACTGTGCATGTCCGAAGCACATCTTTTTACTACCCCTCCTGACTCAGTATAGCCATGGTCCATCCCATATGACGAGCTTAGCTTAAAGCCCTAAATAATTAACATGTGCACCCAAAAATCAGGAATCAAGAGTGCCATGGAGTGGGTAGCAGAGAAATGATGTTGTTTAACTCAGTCACTCCATAACAAAAGTTTTAATTAAGGGCTCTAGCTGTGCATTGGTCTCGTAGCAAAGAAATATGTGGATTCCAATGGGGGGCCCCAGGGATCATCCTTTATCTGTTTTCTCATGGGTCTGTTCTGTGCTGCTCAGATTCTTTCTTCTGGGCAAATCCTGACACCTCTTCATTAATCCAGGATCACTATACAGTTGTTGCCCTGTGAACTTCATCATCCAATAGTGTGTTTTGCCATTTAGCCTCCTTTAGAACTATTAACCATTTTAGCTAACAAACTGGTTGGAAGACGCATAGCAATAACAGTTATTCTGAAAGAACAGCTTGGCCCACCAGTAGCTCTGCAATTGCTAGCTTGTTGCACATATCCATTTAGGCTGACATTTTCCCTAGCAGTTTCATTATCCCAGCCACCAAGCAAGGCAGTGTCCTCCTGGGAAAACTCTGGCTTCTTGATTGGCTTGTTCCTTTGACCCATAGCAGGTTTGCCCTGTTTGCTTTCAGCCTCCCTGAAGTCATGTAATACTAAAAAACCTACAAGAGGTGGGGACTTTATATGCTAATAAGTCCCACATTAGAGCTTGACAGCTAATGGGCTGAGTGCTGCACACAGAATTGCTGTAGGGAATTTCTGTTGACTCAGGCTGGAGCAGGTGTGCAGGAATAGAGAGTGCATGGCTGAAAGGCATTTGTTCACCTTGCTATTAGTCTTAAACAGGACATTCCAGCATTTTTAAATGACATTCACTGGATTTAGTTAGCTAACTCTGGAGTTCTTCTGGGGCCAGATTCTGCTACACCTTGTGCCAACAAAGCTTCTATCAATGTGAAATCAGTGGGACTATCCATGGGGAAAGATACAACTCAGTGTGCCCAAGGGTTTCAGAACCTACCCCTGAATTTTAACTTTAACTTGCACTCTGTTACAATAATGACAAGGTACCTACAGAAGTTTATTCCTCTCATTCAGAAATTAAGTACAACCAGTAGAGAGCAATTAAAAATAGATACTACATTGCAATAAAATATGACATTTATACAGGGATACGATAAGATAAAAGACAACAGGAGAAGATACCAGTTAAAGTGGAACATTTGTCAGGGGAAGACTGTACATATATACCATGCTAAGGAAAAAGAGTTAAAAATTATATGATGTCTTAGTTTTTAGTTTATAGAAGTATTTTGTTCAAGTTCTTTAACCAAAAGAGGGAAGAGAGAAAAACAAACTGCTAAAATTACCAAAACCCATTTATACAGTTCCTGTAACCTTCCCATTAGGGATATATGCCAGGCTGATTTCAACCAACTGATTTGTCCTGGAGGGTCTTCTCTCCTAACTCAAATTGTATCTAAGGAGTATCTCACTGCCACCAAGAGATGAGAAATAAGTGCAGAGGTTTTCACTGAATAACCTGCTTCACAAGAAAGACTCAGAAGTATCACTCTGTCCATGTGTCAATAGTTTTTAAATTATTGTTAAAAGCCACCATTAAATATTCTGAGCTTGGATTTGCTTTGTCACTCTTTATACAATAGTTTGAGGCAGAAATCCACAGCATAAGGATTTTAGCCCACAATACAGTGATGATTGCTATTCTGCCCTGAACCAGAGGTTCTTTAGCTAGCCCCATCTCTAGATGGCCCTTTAAATCTTTCTTCCTCTGCTTGAGACCTTGTCTATGTGAGAAATTTGCATCTGTTTATAAACTATTTTAAAGTAACCTGCAACAAATTTTGTCTGGACACACGTCAGTATAAGAGTGGCTGATTTTGGCTTAGTTTAAACCAATTAATTGACAAACTGAACTGAAATATAAGTGTGCAGATGGGGGGGGGGGGAGGGTTGTCCCTTTCTAGTAAATCCATTTTAAAAAGGCACATGTCCCATATAGATATGGCTGCAGGTTCACGTTTTCTAGCCTGTTGCACTAGTGCATTGATCAGAGTTCATGTCGTATTCCCCATCAACGCCTAGCCTGGGCCAGGGAAGCTAATGATCCAACCAGTGGGCTAAATTCAGTGATGAACGCTGATTAGGTGCCAGCTAAGACACATTGTACACCAAAAGGACTAACTAGCACCTCCAGAGAGTTTGGTTAATCTGGGTTTTACAGTACTTAAGTCTGGCACCCATCAACATAATTTGCCTATTCGTCCTTTTCCTACTTTCCTGGTAAGGATATAAAGCATATCAATCCACTGCAGCAATTAACACAAACAAAATAAGATGTCCTACCTTTCACACTTCATTGCTATCCCATTCACTCACACATATACTTCATAAGACAAGAAACCTCCAACAGGAAAAATACTGGATCTCTGGGGGTTCTAGCGCCAAAGCAGAACAAAAATCTCTTTAAAGAGACAGACAACTTTGTCACGGGCACCTAACACAGCATCATAAAAACAAAGGAATTCTAGTTCTGATGTAAGCTGGATGTGCAATGCAATAAGAGGCACAGTCTGCACCAGCTGTACTCTGGAATAGTTACAATCCACAGAATAGATCTGAAAAACAAGCTACAAAATGAAGAAAAAAGGAATGTCTGTGCCTTTTATTGCACCTTTAATAGCTCTTCTCTCATGTATAAAATGATTTTGATTTAAGAAACTTTACATTGTTAATATTTGCTTATTTGTATTAATTTATATGCGTGTTAAGGTGAACTGTCAAAACAGTAATGTCTATATTGATGTCTTAGATGAGAAGTAGTCCCTAAGCTGTGGAGTGCACCCCCTAAGGAGGCGCAGAGAACCCTTCATGAGGCTCAGGCCCCAGCGTTGCTCAACTTTCACGGCCTCTATCCCGTTCATGTCCTCCATTCCCAGAGCTACCCTGGCTTCAGGAGGCAGAGGAAGGGGAGGCACAGTGTAAACATTTTGGGGACAACTGTCTTACAGCAGCATAGAAACATTTATTTTCTTTTCTTGATTTCCTCTTCTTTTTACCTTTTTAAAAAGTTCAGACTTTTTATTAAGAAATGTTATTTCTAAGGCTTAAAAAAAAGTATCACCCTTCCATTATGCAATAGTGAACCACTCCAATAGTTAACCACTCCATTGAGGATTGGATGAACCTCACTTTCAGCTCTCCACCTTCTGTCATATTCTATATCATTTCAGTTCTTCAGGCCTCTAAAAAGACTCCATCCAGCAAAAAAAAAAAAAAAAAAAAAAATCAGGGAAGCCTGATATTTCTAAGGTAAAAATATAAGCAGCAACTCAATAAATAAATAAGACTCTCTTTGAATATCACAATTAAGCAAAAAATAGCACACGTCCCTCCCCTCTCGCCTTTCCTTTGCAGTTTTCTTTGATCCTTTGTTGTCAGAGGTGGTTTCTTTTTATGTAAGGAATAAAAGTGTTTTAATTAATATTTTACACATCTATAGCACCTTTCAGAGGAGGCTCTCGCATCTCCAAAGAACTCACAACATCCATGTGTTATTGAGCATTAATATCCCCACTTTATGAAAATTGAGGCTCAAAGAGGTTAGGTGACTTGTCCAAAGTCATTGGTGTTTCAATGGCAAAATGGTTAGAGACCGTAGGCCTCCTCTCAGCTCTCTTCTCTAAATCCTAGACAAAGCTCTTGTTAGAGGCTGCAGGTAGACCTAAGAATCCATTGCTAAGTGAGTTAGTTCTGAATCATACACTTGCTATGAGTTAGCAATTAGGCCATCATATAAAAGAGCAGACATGGTTCTTTATTGATCCTGTGGCTCCCTGTAAGTGCCACTGCTGAAGGAATGTCTGAGGCCTAGTCTTCACCAGAAAATTAAGATAGCTTAAGCTCAGGGGTATGAAAAAGTCTCAGGGGTGTGAATTCTTCCATTGACCTAGCTATGTCTCTCTTGAGGAGGTGGATTTCCTACGCCAACAGGAGAATGGGACCTCTCCCGTCAGCGTACGTAGCGTCTATGCTGATGTGCTGCAGCAGCGCTGCTGTAGCATCAAGCTCTGAGATGCATGGTGAGTTCAGGTATTCTGTACCAACCTCCCTCCATTTCTTTTCCCCCCACACCTCAGATCTCTGGACTGATATAGTCTCTGTTCAGGATCTTTCCTCAGATTTTTTTCCTCTGGAGACAGACAGGCTTAGTTGCTCCAAACAGGCCTCTTCTTTCCCAGGGCCAAATGAAGAAATACCTGAGTCTCCCAGAGGACGAAAC
This sequence comes from Pelochelys cantorii, assembly GCA_032595735.1. NCBI lineage: Eukaryota > Metazoa > Chordata > Testudines > Trionychidae > Pelochelys > Pelochelys cantorii. The sequence continues at coordinate 251,048,081 of CM064326.1, read as the reverse complement.
TAAACTTGTGTCTCACTGCAGATATCCTTCTAGGTGATTCTGACAGCACTGTCTGCTGTTAATTGGCTACACAAGCTTATATATTTCAGCTAGGAACACAGACTTCAGTCAGACTTCCCAATAGCAGATCCTACACATTATGTGCCCGGATTACCTCATCTTCATCAGTGCCCACACTGCCTGCATGAGATATTATTTGCCACTGTTTCCCTGCAATCTACATTTTCCCCTGTAAAAACAGCTAACTTTGGGGCAGTAGGAGCTGTGTACTAAATTTTCAGTGTCTATTTCTCACTGTAATTTCTGTAATGTACGTGGAGAAACCAGCTGTAAAATTGTTAAATTGCTGATGACACAAAACTGAAGGGAGTAGTAAATACAAAGCAACCACACGAGAGATGCAGAGGAATCAGATCCCTACTGTAACTAGGCCAGTACATTGCAAACTAAATTTACTGTGGAGGAAATGTAAATGATCACTTAGCTGCTGAAAGACTACAGTTTAAAAAAAAAACATGCATCACTGAACTAAAGCACAAGAGACACGGACCATGAGATGATAGCAACAGACGCCTACCCAAAACCTCTCCTAAACATAATAAATGATTCAGCAAAGCTGAGGCCATGATTAGGCTTGCCAGGCACTGGTGACACATGACAGGGGTCCCAGGCCAGCTGCATTGCTCAGGGGAGGGGCACGACCACCCCCTGCTGCTGCCAGTGAACGTGGTGGGGGCTGGACCCCTACTGCCAGTGCCAGATCCACCTCCAGCCACATCACTGGAGGAAGGGGCTTGAGGGAAGAGGCAGGGCAGGGGCAGGGGCTGGGACAGAAAGGGCATTGTCCCAGCCCTCTTCCAGGTGGCACGGGGAGAAGTTACATGAGGGGGAGGGAGGAGGGGAAGTCACATGGCCGGTGCCCACGTCTCCCCACTGCAATCTTCTTTGCCAGTCACCCCTGTTGCCAGGTGCCCAGTTTTCCATCAGAAAGTCCAAATGAAAAGGGGATCTGCAGTATCCAGCCTGATGTATTGACCAGACACCAAAAGTCTGGTTACTGCAAGGCAGGGGGAGGCACCAAGTCACCAACCTGACAGTCCCCGCTCAGCCAGGGCCACCTCTGACCTGCAGGCAGTCTCCTTGTCAGACTGCAGCAGATCCTGTCCCAGCCCTGAAGCAAAGGGAGTCCCGCTGGGAAGGGAGACGTAGAGATGATCCAGCAAGGGACAGGGGAAGGAAGAAGAAGAGTGAGTGAAGGGGCATGGCCTGGCAGAATGGCTGGGGCCTTGAGGGAAGAGGCAGGGCTGAGACAGAGCCTCAGGAATCCAGTTACCAGCAATTAGAAAGGTGGCAACCTAACCATGTTGGGATTTGGAATGGGCTGGCACCATTATACCTCTAATAGTGGAAGTACAGTACTTGCTAGTCAGAATCCACTTATACTTTTCATTGACAATAGTCCACCACATAAAACCATATCAAACTAAACCATTCTCTAGGAATTAAAATAACCTAACAAGCTATTTAAAGGATGGATATTGGTGCTGTGTTATACTGTGCAAGGTGGCAAAAACCTCCAGATTACTTATTTACATCAAACTAGGGATATAAATAAGTAGTCGACTACCTGATAAGCCTATGCTTACTAGGTAGTCGAGTCGACTACTCACATTCCACCCCCTTGCTGCCTCTGTATCAGAGGCAGCAAGGGGGAGGGAAGCAGGAGCCGGTGCTGGGGGAAGTCCCCCAGCACTGTCTCCGCAGTGCCTCCCATCCCCCAACCCCACTGCCTCCTCTGTCAGAGGCGAGGGGGGACAGGGGCTGCTGCTGCAAAGCAGCTTCTGTCCATGGCGACCCATGGCAGCAGTCTGTGAGTGGGAGGTCCCAAATCCCTTCTGGGACCCCTGCACACAGGGGCTGCTGTCAGCTGGGTGGGCAGCCTGGCTCAGTTCTGGCTCTCACTGAGTGCAGGACAAAACCCCACTGCGGCTCTGCAATTTAAACACAGTAGGAGTCGGGGGCAGGCTGCCCAGCTCCTACCGCCTTTTAAATTGCAGATCTGAAGCAGGGTTTAGTCCCGCACCCAGCAAAAGCCGGAACTGAGCTGGGCTGCCAAGTGACTAATTGAGTAGTTAATACAAATTCTATCAACTACTTGATTAAATACCCACATTTTAACACTCCTGCATCAAACTGTATTTTAGTTAGTAGAAAACATATTAAGATAAAATATACCCCATGTCTCCATCCCCTTCAAGTCTGCTATTCACCTTGTTCCTGCCTAACCCCCTCCTCCTGCTCCTATTTTCCTGTCCTCCCTGGCTCATACCTCTCCCCTACCATCTCAGCTTCTGCTCTTGTCCCTCTCCTCCTTCCTCCCCAGCTTTTGTCCATGCCCTCCCCTCCCCACCCCTCGCTCTTAGAATCATAGGGTTGAAAGAGACCGCAACAGGTCATCAAGTCTAACCCCTGCCCAAAGTAGGGCCAACCTCAACCCCAACTAAATCAGCCAGGACTTAAAAACTTCTAGAGCTGGAGATTCCACCATTTCCCTAGGTAACCCATTCCAGTGCTTCACCACCCTCCTAGTGAAAGAGTTTTCCTAATATCCAACCTAGACCTCCCCCACTGCAACTTGAGACCATTGCTCCACATTCTGTCATCTGTCACTACTGAGAACAGCCTCTCTCCATCCTCTTTGGAATACCCCTTCAGGTAGTTGAAGGCTACTATCAAATCCCCCCTCACCCTTCTCTTCTGTAGACTAAATAAGATCAACTCTCTCAGCCTCACCTCCTAAGTCAAGTGTTCCAGCCCCCTAATCATTATCCTACTTGTTCCCTGGGGCTTCTGCTGTCCCTATGACCCTGTGCCCGTCCCCACTCACAGCTTCCAATCCCATCCCTTTACCCCAGGTTCCTGATTCTGCCTTACCCCCTCCCCCCCTGCCCTCACCTTCACATCTCCACCCCCTCCGGCTTCTCACTCCTGTGCATTTCATCATGGTGAGGCAGTTTTCTCCTCTATTTTACTTCCTGGTTGTCAATAGGAGGAGCACTGAGCATACAGGAAAGACAGTCTCCCAGCTCTCGTGTCCATTATCGCAGCAACGACAGCTGCCTGAAAGGAAAGTCCTATTCAGCCTCCACAGAGTAGATTATACCCCTTTGCTCTATAGTAGTCAAACTTTTACTGGGGGAGGAGCTGAGGCTAGACGCAGAGCTGGCCTGGAAGCAGAGAGGCAATGAGGGTGAAGCTGGGCTGAGGGTGGAGCAGGACTGTGTGGAACTTCCTGCCAACCCTCCATGGGGATCGGCCAGGCCCTGCTGCATCTCCTCCCCAAACGTTCCTCTACACTCCTCTAGGGAAGCACACCCCATAATTTGGGGACCACTGTTCTATACAGATCAGAAACAGCCATTTTTTTGTTTGGATCTCAAATTTAATTTCAATTTTCTTTTTTAAAAATGTAATGTAGCCACCTGGTTGTTTTAATTTAATCAGCACTTCCAAACGCAAATAGTCCTTTTTTTAAGAGGTCTCCTATGCTTGCTTCTCACAGTAGCGTATGTTTTTTCTTTAGAAAGCAAAATATATCTTCACAGGTGACTAATATCTGAGCTTCTGCTGCTTTTCTTCTTGCTCTCTATTTTAGGCCCCAGTTAAGCATAGCAAGTAGCACATGCTTTTAGTATTTTGCTAAATTGGGGTCTTAAATCAGGAAGCCTTCCGAAACATTTCTACCTTACTGAAAAATCAGAAAATTAAAGGATACCTAATTTTCTCCTGATGGGATTTCAAAACTGACATCATTTACAATGAGAGAAAATTAAACATATTTAATGGGCTGAAGTTTTCCATTTTTCTGGTAAAAGTTGACTACATATAAAACAAGAGTATGATCTAGTCTGAATTTTAAAATTTACTTTTTCTTAGACTTTACATTTTTGGGGCAAGGACTAAGTCTTCCTATACATGTGTGCACACAGAGGACTGAAGTAAGTTATTTTTTAAACTATTTCAATGGCTTTTTAATTTAAATCAGATTGCTTAATTTAAATACAGTTTTATTGTTTTAAAAATAAACCTATTTAGAGTTAAATATGAAATTAATGACTTACATTAAGAACTATACTTCCCATAATCTATTAGTCATTTAAATTAAATATAAAATAAAATGAAGTAGTACATATTTGTGGGCAAGTTTTCCATATAACTAGAGTTTGACACAAATCACAAATAAAAAAAATTAACCATCCATTAAATAAGAGCTACATTTCACTATTGCTAAAATAATAAAAAAAAAGTAAAAATTAACCTAAAAAAGTAAGTTATATACTCGCGTAAATAAAATGTTGAGCTAGAACATCTTCCTGATTAACAAAAAGAAGCACCAACTCTAGTGTACAGACTATATTTACCTGCAAATCAATAACTGACTGGTTATCAACCTATCACAATCAACCTCTGTTTAGGAAAAGAGCTAAAAAGTATTAATTGAGTTCTGGATTTAAATATAGGATATAAATAAAGATTTCCCAGCTGCTGAGTTACATAATTATTACAAAACAACAAGTAGTCTAGTAGCACCTTAAAGACTAACAAAACATGTGGATGGTATCATGTTTTTTTTTAAGTTTTTTTGGTTACAGACTAACTCGGCTACCCCTCTGAAGCTTATAATTATTAAAATAGCTTTGACCAGAATCAGTATTCACCCAAGAATTCTGAAGGAATTCTGCTATGAAATTGCAGAACTACTAACAGTGCAATGTAACCTTATCGCTTAAATCAGCCTCTGTACCATATGAAGGGTTGACAGCTAATTTTTTTTTTTTTTTTTTTTATAAAGACTCCAGAGGCTACCCTGGCAGTTACAGATTCAGTGAGCCTAACTTCAGTATCAGGCAAACAGATTGAAACTATAGTAAAGAACAAACTTATCAGGCAGATAGATCAACATAGGTTGGGGAAGAGTCAACACAGCTTTTGTAAGGGGAAATCATGCTTCACTAAACTATTAGAATTCTTTGAGGCTATGAACAAGCACATGACAATGTGATCCAGTTGATAGCATATTTGGACTTTCAAAAAACCTTCAACAAGATACTTTGCCTAAGAGCCTTTGGTGTGGTAAGCAGATCCAGCATAAAGGGAGAGTCCTCTCATGGATCAGTAACTGGTTCAAAGATAGGAAACGCAAGCTAGGAATAAATGGCTAGTTTTCAGAATGGAGAGAGGTAAATAGTACAGTTCCCCAAAGATCTATATTGGGACCAGTGCTGTTCAACATATTCATATATTGTCATAAATGATGAACAATGAGATGACAATTTGCAGCTGATATTAGATTACTTAAGATAGTTATTAATGCCAAAGCTGACTGTGAAGCTACAAAGTGATCATACAAAACTGGGTGATTGTGTTTGAGAAGATGAATGGCAGATGAAATTCCATGCTGATAAGTAATGTACATAATCCCAATCATACATACAAAATGAAGAATAGAGACCTGTACATATACAAAATTTGTATCCACATCTGTATCTGCAAAAATGAGCCACAGATGTCCACTTCCTCAGATGGGGATACCTATGAATACCAAGTTGATATCCACAAATTTGCAGGGTTCTAGACATAAAACTAGTATCTGCATCCACATCTGTATCTGCAAAAATGAGAAACCATTAAGAAAGAGGCAGATACTGAAAGAAAATATCATGATGTCTCTACAGAAATCCATGCTATGCCCACACCTTGAATATTTCATGATATTCTGGTCACCCCTTCTCAGAAGAGTGTGGCAGGGTCAGTCCCACTTCTGGGCCCCAAATCCCTGTTCTGTTCACAAACTCACAGTCTAGGTCCTGCTTGCCCTTACCAGGGTTTGGGCTTTTGTCCCTTGGCTAAAAGGTATTGGGGCAGATGCCCCTGGCCAGCCTGTGCTGGGTAACCAGTTCTCCCCAGCTACTGGCTGGACTCTCAGGCTACTTGGGGAAGGGAGTCCAAACACTCCCTGTGAGAGCCCCTCACCTTCTCTGTTGCCTCCAGAACACTGCTGTTCTCTGTGTATCAGCTCCTCTAATTCTTTCCTTATCAGCTATAGCTCTTCCAGGCCTCACTCCACTCTCTTCTCCCCTCCCCCCCCCAGGAGTTGGGGGGGGTAGGCTTTTTAAAAGGCCCCTGTGGCAGCCTCAAGTGAGATCAGCCGGCCCTAATTGATATATAGTAGTCCCATCTCTGGTGTTCCTGCTCCACCTGTGAGTCAGCTGTGCCTGGCTGCCCTGAAATAACCCTTTCCTGATTAGCCTGGGCCATTTCTGTTTTCTAGAGCAACCTCTCTCCCCCTCTAATCTAGCCCTCTGGCCTGACCCTGTCACAAGCTATATAAAAATTGAAAAAGGTAGAGAAGAGCAACAAAAATGATCAGTGGTATATAGAACAGTTTCTTTAGGAAGAGAGATTAAAAGACTGGAGCTGTTTATTTTAGAAAAGAGACAACCAAGGGGGCATACTACTGAGGTCTATAAAATCATTAATGGTGTACAAAAATAGGAACAGAACACAAGAATCCAGGGTCACTGAATAACATTAACAGGCAGCAGGTTTAAAACAAACATAAAGAAAGTGCAGCTCACGGTCACCCTGTGAAACTCATTGCCAGTTAGTAAGTTATTGGAAGACAGGCCTCTCAATGGCTATCAGCCAAGATGATCAGGGACACACCACCACAGTCTGGTGCCCCTAAACCTTTGACTGCCAGAAGCTAGGACTGGCCAACAGGGGATGGAGCACTTGCTAATTGACTGTTTTCTTCTGAAACATCTGGCACTGGCCGCTGCGGGAAGACAGTGCATTGAGCTAGATCAGTGGTCTCCAACCTTTTTACACCCAAGATCACTTTTTAAATGACAGAACAAGACAAGATCTACTGCCCCGCCCCTTCCTTGAAGCCCCGCCCTCTCTATTCTCCTCCTCTCCATCACTTGCTATCCCCAACCCTTATACTGCTGCTTTTTTTCCCAATTCTTCTGTAGGAAGAGGTTTTTCCAACATTTGGCCTGTCTAGACTGGACCAAATGTCAGAAAAACTCCTTCTTTTGGAAGCCCCCTTATTCCTCGTGGAAAGAGGAATATAGGGGTGACTGAAAGATCATGTTTGCTCTTCCACTAAAAGAATCAGGAGAACAAACGCATCCCTGGATGCAGAAGAGTTTTTCTGGGATATCTCCGGAATCCTGAAAAACTCCTGCAGTCTAGCCGTACCCTCGCTGGGTTGAGACAGGATGTGTAGGCTCTGGGGTGGGAATGAGGGATTTGGGTGTGGGAAGGGGTGAGAGGTGCAAGCTCTGGGGGGAAATCTGGATGTAGGAGGAGGTGGATAAGGGGACGCTGGTTCGGGGAGGGGGCTCCAGGCCGGGCAGTGTTGGGGTCAGATGTAAGGTTAGGGTACTAAGCAAGCCACAGACTTCTGGATGTGGGGGTTCAGGAATTTGGGTTGGGGTATGTGAGGGGCTCAGGGCAGGGGGTTCCAGTGTATGATAGGCTCAGATGTAGGGTCTGGGGAGAAAGGGAGTGCAGGAGTGTTATGATGCTCTGGCCAGATGGGGGCTTGGCCCCAACTGGGGGTTTATTGGCTAGGCTTCATTTTTAAAATACAATACTATGTCAAACACAAAAAGTTTCTGCATTGTCTTTATTTCTGAGAAGGGCAGGGAACCTGTTTTGAGTCAGGGGTCACTCACCCACAGAAAAGTCAGTTGGGGCCACACAAGTGAGATGCAAATGCCTCGTGATCGACTGGTTGAGGCCTTGCAATCAACCCGTCGATCGCGATCGACCAGTTGGTGACCATGGAGCTAGATGGACTACTGGTCAGATCCAGCATGACCATTATTATGTTCTTATGATAAATCAATCCACTTTCGTGTATGCTTACTTTTAAGATGCACTGAAATCAATGGGGCTTAAATATGGATTCTAATCCTCTTCTGAATTAGAAGGGGATTATTTACATGTCTGCTGAATCCAGGTCTTACTGCTAATTACCTCAACTTTTTATGCGTGAATCAAAAATTCTGCATGGATTCTGACATCATTTGATTTCTTTGACCTCGTGCCTTAATTCTGCAGAAGCAGTAGCAGACATGGGGAGCAAAAATCATCCGTGCAATAAGCAGAAGTGGAAAAGGGCAAATGACTTCTATACAAAGAGTTACAGCAGTTAACTATGACTGACATGATTTAAAGAAGAAAAACAACAATAGCTTGGAAGTTCTCATAGGAGGATGTCAAAGGAACTACATTTGGACAATGTATACTGGGGACTATAGGGTTGGCCTTCTCAACTGGAATTTGTGCTGTCCCTCTGGATTCTTTACCAAGTAAACAAAGTGGAAGTAGAAGTTGAAATATATGGAAATTGCTGTGAGTGAGATTTAGAATACTTGTATGGAAAGGGGAATGCATTTGGTCAATGTTAATCGGGATGATCATCTGTACAACTTGAATAATTACTTTTCCCCCCAGTTCATGCATGTTAATAATGACAAAATAAAAAGTTAAATAGAAAGCATGAGCTGTCCTGTCCTTACAGATAGCCTGTCCATGAGAGTGATGAGTGTTTGAAGTCAAAGTCCCCTCAGAGTCCTAGTCCCAAGGACAGCCCATGCCTGGCAGCAATGAACATGCCCGTGTGTCTCCACTAAGGAGAAGGGAGCCCTTTGGGGAGGACTGTTTCTGAGAGAGAAATAGCTAGTTCTATAAGTAGGTCACAACTCTGGGTTTTAACTGCTTGTTTCTTTGCATTCACCACATATGCTTCAAAGTCAGGAGGTACTGAAAACCTTTTGGCCCGCCCAGCTGCTATATTGTATATGGGGACTGTGCTCAGAAAACAAACAAGCAAACAAAAAAAGGAGAGTATCCAATAATATAAATACAGAACCTAATCTTTCCAGTGCTCCTTTTTTTCCTCACTGCCTATCAAAGGAATGCCCAGGAGGCTGTTCATTTACATCCTTACTATCCAAAGTGTTAAATCTAGAATCTACAGCTAGATTTAGGAGCTATTTATAAAAACAGCCAGTTTTCCTCAGCTGAGTGTTGGTCCATCATCATGAGATCCTCAAAGGCACAGATGCTGGGGCTGAAACTGAAATCTAGGGTACGTCTAGACTACAGGCTTTTGTCGACAGAAGTTTTGTCGACATATACTGTCGACAAAGAGCGTCTAGACTACATCCAGTTCTGTCGACAAAGCAAGCCGCTTTGTCGACATGACAGTGTAGACGCAAAGGACAGTGTAGATGCAATAACGCTTTCTGTCAACAGAACTCTGTCGACAAAAGGCGTTACTCCTTGTAGAATGAGGTTTACAGCCGTCGACAAAACTGCCGAGTTCTGTCGACATTATGTCGACAGAACCCAGCGGCAGTGTAGACTCAGGTATAGTTTTGTTGACAAAAGTCCACTTTTGTCGACAAAACCCTGTAGTCTAGACAAACCCCCAAAGTCCTGGCTTTTGATGACACTAGAGCTCCGGGCCTTGTCAACACTACTGCGGGCCATCGACCTAAGTTGCACAACTTCAGCAACATGAATAACGTAGCCAAAACCAATGTACTTGGGTCTGCTTTCTGCAGTATCTTCACTGTGGTAAGTCGACAGATGATGCTCTCCCATCGATTCTGCTAACTCTTCTTGTTCTGATGGAATAGTGGAATCAATGGAAGAGCGCTCAGTGGTTGATTTATCATGTCTATACTAAATGTGATAAATCAACCCCCCGCTGGATCAACTGCTGTCTGTCGATCCAGTCTGTAGAGAACACATGCTCTTAGAGTCCTAGGGGATCCTCCAGTACTTTGGATTCATTTCATTATTTACTAGTCTCAATCATCCCGCTCAATCTGGATATTTCTCATAATTTTTCAGTCTGTTTTACACTTATTTGCAACGAGCAGATGCTAGGGTCCTTAACTCTTTTAGGGGGTTGGGAGGTATGGGGGGGCTACAGGGCAGGGAGCTGGGTGGAGTCTCAGGGTGAGGGGTATGGGAGCTGGGGCAGGGGACTGGGAGGTGTGGGGGTTGTAGGGCTCAGGGCAGGGAGGTTGGAGGATGAGGGGCTAAAGACAGGGTATGGAGGCACAAGAGTCAGGGCAGGGAAGTTGGAGGTGTGGGGGCAGAGGATGCAGGAGTCAAGGCAGAGGTGGGGGATTAGGGGAGGGGCTGGCAGGTGTGGGGGAGGGGTTCAGGGCAGGGTGGATGCAGGATTCAGGGTCGGAGGTGGAGAGGCTTCAGCCAGGGGGCTCAGGCCAGGGGGCTGGGAGGACTCACTGGAGCCACCCATGGCAGCAAGGATGGCACTGCTTAGTCAGCGGCAGTGGCTCCTCAGGATACCTGGGGCTGCGTTGCTCTGGCAGCAGTGTCTCCCTGGGGCTCCCTTGCCCAACCGGCAACTCCTCCTGCAGGGCCAGAGCTGCGTTGCCCTGCCAGCATTGCTCCTCAGGGGGTGCCACAGTGGATGCTGCACTGGCCAGCCCCAGCCTGTGGCTCGTCCCGGGATGCTGAGGCTGCTCTGCCTGGTCTTGGCCAGCAGCCCCTCCTGGGGGGCTGGGGAATGCGTTGCCCTGCCAGCAGTGCTCCCCGAGGGGTCGGGGGGAGGTGGCAGGGGCTGCGCTGCCCAGCCTTGGTCAGTGGCTGCTCCCCAGGGGGACTGCTGGCCAGTGGAGCTGTTGGGTGATGGGGATCCCCCCACCCATCTGGCACTGTGACCAAGGCTGGCAGGGAGTAGTTTAGCCTGAGGCTTTGGGGTAGGAGGACCATTTTTCCAGTCCAGTGGCCTGTAACCTGGAGAGCCCTAGCCAGCAACACTTTTACTGCCCAGCTGCCGTCCCTCTGTGGTCACTCCGCATTATAACTGTCCTTTGCTCTCACTCCCCTCCTGTGGTCACTGCTGAGCACAACAGTTCCTAGTATCAGACCCCTCCTTTTCTATGTTATGGGACACAATAGGATTCCAGGTACATCGCATTTGCCTGGCACAACCAAACCCCAACCTTGCTTTAAGTTAGGAGAAAGAGGAAGCTGCGGGCCAAATCTGATGGTCCTAGCTCTTGCTAGGAGGAGTTCTTGAACAAATGGACTCTCAGATGGATGGACATATAGGCTACGTCTACGCTGCATCCCTCTTGCGCAAAAGTCTATGCAAATGAAGCACAGATTAGCATATTGCCACACTTCATTTACATAATTAATTAGGGGCCCTTTTGCGTACAAGGCTTTTGTGCAAAAAGGAGCCATCTACACAGCTCCTTTTTGCACAAAAGCCTCTTGCGCAAAAACGGCCCCTAATTAATTATGCAAATGAAGTGTGGCAATATGCTAATCTGTGCTTCATTTGCATAGACTGTTGTGCAAGAGGGATGCAGTGTAGACGTAGCCATAGACAGATGCACATTTCTAAAATATATATAGAAGATTTAAAAATGACAGAATCTTGCAAAACTTGCATAATTATCCTCTTAAAAAAATAGTCACGTGGGCAATGATTTAGGAGAAAAAGTGTTTAATTCCACTGAAGTCAAAGGGACCTTTAAATCTGTGCGTTAGTGAGCACGTGATTAGAATGTTTTCCTGAATCAGGGTCTTAGGCTAGAAGCAATTTCTGATGCATCACGCAGTCCCTCCTCCAGGATCAACACAGACTCAATTCCTTTACTGCTCCTAAACCTTTCTGCAGAGAAAGGTGTCAATGTAGTCTTGCATATTATTATTTATTCTTTTGTTATAGGAATGTATGGAGCCCCAGTCATCAGTCTCAGTAGAGCCCTGCACAGATGCACAAATTGTATCCACATCTGCATCTGTATCCACAAAAATGAGCTGCAGATAGCCATATTCATATCTGCAGATGTGGATACAGAACACATATCCACAAATTTGCAGGGTTTTTCATAGAAAATGTGTATCCGCATCCATATCCATAAAATAAACCACAGATATCCGCATCCGCTTCTGCGGATGTGAGTACCCATGGATATAAATCTGTGGACTTGCAGGGCTCTAAGGATCAGTGCCTTGTTGTGCTAGGCACTGTACAGAGGCAAAGGAATTCTTAGCCCCAGAGAGCATACAATCAATTCAATAAAGGCCATACTAAGACCTCCTTTGGCAGCTTGTTCATTTCCTGAAAGGGTTTTAGATTTCTTTCCTTTCTTTATTAGGTCCTAGATTGTTCCTGCTGCAGTTTAATACCATCACTACTAATGCCCTAATTGACCGCAAAGAAAGAGAAATGATAGAAGGCAGAGATCAATTATATGTTTATGTCCCATTAAGTCTCCCCATTAAGTCTCCCTTTTCTCTACTTTTTACACAGCTACTTTTTAACCTTTTCCCAGAAGTCTTATTTTTCCAAACTTTTAATCCCTCATGTTGAGCTCTTCTAATCACTCTTGGATATGTCGGTCTCTATAAACACTGTGCTTCAAAGAGTAATACTAATAACGCACAATAAGTACATGTTTTAGATTTGATACTCCTATTATTAGAGCCAACATATTCAAAAATGACTAGTGATCTCAGGTGACAAACCAGAGACATCTCTCAAGGACTTGATTTGCAAAAATTTCTAAGCACCAGCTCTCTGAAAATTATCTTCCTTTCAGGTGAGGTACCCAAAATCAATAGCTGCTATTTTAAAATCTTGGCCTATAACTGCAAATGGACTAGTCACATGCATTAGAGTTTGCAGGATCAGATCCCAATATAGTGTTCGCCTTTTGTGAGAATCCCATCATTGAATCTTGCATGTTATTCCCTCTAGGCCTCAGATCTTTCTCTGTGCTACTCACTTTCTACTTAATACTGTAGTCCCTTATTTATATCTTTGTATTTGGTTGTCCTTTTCTGCATGAACCACATATTTGTCTTTACTAATTCTCACGGTCTCAGTTTTGAGACATTTCTCCAATATATGAAGACTGCATTCAACTTTTAAAAAAATCAAGTGTGGTTTTTTTAAAATGTATAAAGCTGTGTTGGATTTGTAACTCCAGCATCTGCCTGCACAACTGTGACGTGTTCATATTTCACAGTGCATGCACAGCCTGTCAGGGTATTCCTGACTCACTATAGTGTACACAGCACTTTGATCTGTCCCAAAGAAAGTCAAGAATAGGATTCTACTCTTCTAATGTTGGATCAGATATACATTCTAGATACAATATATTTATTTTCATGCTGGCAAATTCACTGACTCTGTGAAAAATATAAAATAAAATCCAATATCCTTGAATTATATGGAATAACCTTTCACCATAGAAAATTACCCCCAGAAAAAAAAATTAGGCCACAATTCAGTAAAGCATTTCAATCTGTGCTTACGTCCATCCTTATTTCAGTGAAACACTTATGCACATGCTAAGTCCAAGCACATGTATAGGTCCTGTCGAAGTCAATGGCAGCTAGCCAATATGCATTGGCTGTGGAAGGAAAAACAGAAGCCCCAACTATTTGGTCATGTCGCATCTCTTTCCTCAGAATTTGCTTTATTCCCAAAACTAATCCAGAACAACCACAGGCCCTTCTAGCATCACCCAGCTGAAAGGAGACAGGATAGACCCTTCCCCTTTGGCACCTTACATTTCATAAGCTTTCCCTTCCCTTTTATAACCCAGCTGCGATCATCCAGGTGATACGTATAAACCTGGTAATATCTTACATGTTGAAACGCCTTCACATAATGGCACATGGGACATATGTGCCTAAGGTTTAGCATGTGCCTAAGTGCTCTGATGAACACAGATAGGTTTCTGAAACAGGGCCTTGAAAAGAATTTTCAAACATCTCTCTCTACCTGTGTATCCAGATTCCGGTTTTCATCACGTAACTCGCATAGCAATGCCAGACCCGTTTAACATACTTATTCTAAGCAGGGGGAGGGTTCCTGATTTTCCACTATATTTTCTAATTTGTAGACTGAATTATCTGCAGAGACAAGCTTTGATACTTATTATGGAAGAATGTTTCCAGAAGCTCACAGATTAATCGGAGCTACAGCATACAGAGTCCATCAGCTCAAGCCCAAAGTCATCAGATTAAATAGATTCAATACTGATACTTCGTAGCTTCCTTATAAAGCCCACACTTGTAATCCAAAAGCTATTAAAGCCCCTTGTACAGTCAGGAAATTTACACCTGTGTAACTACATGAGCCTAATACAGATTATTTCAGTATGTTATTGGATTGAGCTGTGCTGGTGAGAGACCTACTTTGTGCCAGTGCAGTGCATTTATGTTAGGGTTTTGCACCAGGGTAACTACATTAATAGTAGCTACTCTGGTGCAAATTTAGTTGTACTATACAGACAAGACCTTACAGAGGAACACTAATAAATACAATGTCTAATGATGAGGCAAAGTGATGTCCTTAGCTGATCTTGCAGTTCTTTCAGATAGCCTCAAAGGAAAAAGAATCACAAACAGATTTCCAAAATGGCAAACTAAACTCTGGAAAATGTTTGTTTTACTTTGCTGGGAAAGCAAAAATGCATGTAAGCATACTGAAAATTATTCTGCCAAATATGATTTTATAGAAGATGTATATTATACAGAACACTACTATTACATTAGTCAGGTGTATATCACTGCTACACAATATGGAGTCATACCAGTATTAGAGACCATCCTCATACCAAAATGAGACACAGGACCCATTGTTCCATGATACTACACACAGAGAGACTCTACGTTTACTGCACTGTAGCAGGAGAACTTAGTAAAGACACTACTGCTGCCGACAGGAGAGGTTCTCCCTTTCGGCATAGGTACTCCACTTTCAAGAGAGGTGGTGGCTACGTTGACAGAAGAAGCCCTCTGGTCAACACAGCACTTTTTACAGTGTAGGTTAATATAACTACATTGCTCAGTGGTGTGGA